>OX463243.1:81820582-86700582 GCA_949820135.1 Sylvilagus floridanus
TCCATCTATTGATTCACTCTCAAAGGCCTGTAATGGCTGGACTGGGTTGGCCAAAGCTGAGAACTGGGAACTCTAGGTGAGTGGCAGGAACCTAATTACTTGGGCCATCACTGTGATGTCCCAGGACCTGCATTATCAGGAAGCTGGAGTCAGAAGCCAGAGTTAGTATTGAGTCCCCATACTCAGATATGGGACTCTGACACCTCAATAACTATGCTAAACAATCACCCTGATAAGCTTACACTTTAATCCCATTTTCCACAAACTTTTTGAAATACGCTCACATTACTTGAATTCAGTGGTATTTTTGAGACATCTACAAAGGACCTCCCACTGAATCTTAGAAGTTAGAAAGGAATTGCAGTAGGGAATATATCTTCAATCTGCATTTATCTAATACTTTGCAGAAAATTGAGAAACTACATATGTTCTACTTTAAAGAATTGGAGGGAGGGGCTGGTGCCATGGCATAGTGGGTAAAGCTGCCGCCTGTAGTGCTGGCATCCCATATGGGCACCGGTTCAAGTCCTAGCCACTCCACTTCCAATCCAGCTCTCTGCTGTGGCCTGGGAAAGCAGTAGAAGATGGCCCAAGTCCTTGGGCCCCTGCACCTGTGTGGGAGACCAGGAAGAAACTCCTGGCTCCTGGCTTTGGATTGGCACAGCTCCGGCCATTTCAGCCTTTTGGGGAGTGAACCCGCAGATGGAAGATCTCTCTCTCTCTCTGCCTCTGCCTCTCTTTAACTCTGCCTTTCACATAAATAAAATAAATCTTTAAAAAAAATTAGAGGGGAGAAGCAAAGATGTAAGTATCCACACATTGTGCTTTTGGTGCCATTGTTTCTGAGAAGGGAGCAAAAGGCAGGAGGAAGGGAAAGGAATCTCCTCCGTTAGGCAAGTGCCACTTAACAACCGTTCTTGCTCCAAGTCCCCTGCTGAGATCCATGGCTGATTCCAATGGGAACTCCTTCCTTATGCGGCAGAATCTGATGCTGGGTCCTCCCTTCTCAATTAAAAAAAAATGCAACAATAAACAGCACAAGTGAAAACCAGAATTTCTCTCATTGAAATTTCTGCAAGTCCTTTGAACTTGGAGTTAGGCTGTCTGGAAAGGCTTCAACAAGGCTCATCCTTCTCTGAGTTTTTAGTCTCTCCATCTGTAAAATGGAGACACTAATAATATTTCCTCTCTTCTGGGTGCTTGCGTCTTGACCATTGTTTAAAAAAAATTATTTTGGAACACTTTTCAGAGGTGTGGGGAGATGAGAGAATTTTCCTCCGTTACCCTGAACGGCTTACCCTGTTGAGATCTGCATGCTTCTTGGTCCTGATCGTGTGTTTGTCTTACTCAGGGACGTGGGAGCAATGTCATTCACTGCCGAAAAGATGGCACCTGGAGCGGCTCCTTCCACCTCTGCCAGGAGATGCAAGGACAGTGCTCAGTCCCAAACCAGCTCAACAGCAACCTAAAGCTGCAGTGTCCGGACGGCTATGCTATAGGTACCATGGGCCCATGAAGGGAGCAGTGGGGAGGGGAGAGTGCTTCCAGGAGCCCGGGATTAGTGCCTGAGCAGGTCCTTGGGCACCTCTGCTGTGCGAGGCCCTCACCGGCATCAGGAAACAGTGATGAGTGAGACTAGATCCTGACCCCCAAAGAGAGTCTGGGACAGGTGTACTGGTGAAGCAGCAGTGGGTGTGCACAGTGAAAGCGCAGAAAAGCTGTGGATGCCTAGGGAAACACTGAAAGTTCCCAGGGGAAGGGATGCTTACACAAGGATTTGGAAAAGCTTGTCAGGCTGGAGTGGGATTGCAGACAGAAAGAATCATGTGACCACAGAGCATGAAAGCACAAGTCACATTCAGGAGAGCCACAGCTGCCCAGTGCGACTGCCTGTTCTTACCAATCTTAAAACTTGCATCATAGTAAACATTCAGAGCACCTGCTATGCATCACGTTCTGCATCGAGCACTTGAACTGCATTGTATCTTACGCTCTCAGTAATCTTTAACTGATTGGGAAACTGCAAATTGTAGGGTCAGTGAACCATGTTCCCAAATCCTGTCTCACCTAAAGCCTGGCTTGTTTTTCTCATCTCACCTAGTTATCCTCATCCTAAATATTGTTTGTGTTGGGAAAGGACAGCTCAAGAAATTCACACAGTGAGGAGAGACAACCTGGGATGTGGTGCCAGACATTTGCCTGGTTGAAACCAGGAGTCTGGACAGATGCGTTAATCGTAAGCTCCATGGTTTCTGGGGAACTTGGAGTGCTTGGAGTCTGACCTCATTTAAGGGCAGTGATGCTGACCTCTTGGGCTGATTTCCTAATTGACGATGATGAAAAGCCCAGGGAATTGAATGTCCTTTCTCATGGCTAATATGATTTATGGGGCCATGGCCAGGGGTGTCTAGTGTAGAAGATTATCTGAGTGTGCACAGGGCCAATATGTTCTTCACCCAGCACACCAAAAGTTATCACAGCATTCCCACAAGCAAGGTCTGTGGTTGGAGAGTAGAAATGTTTGATGACTGATCACCTCCTTTTGAGAATGGAAACATGTAACCCTAGAGAGCAGAAGTTCTTCACCTGCACATAGAGTAGAAATCCACACTCTTGCATTTAGTCAAGGCACTTGCTCCCACATGACTTGGAAAAGCTTAAGCATGTGGTTGCTTTGTCTGATGACTCAGAAGGGACCTGAAGGTCTTACAGAGCCTCCCAGCCAAGGGGCCTGCAAGGAAGAAGGTTGCAGAAAGAGGGTATGTTATAAGACCTGTAAGTATAGTTATTCTAGAATGTTGGGGCAACAGCTGTTGTCATAGTGAGCAGCAGTGGCTGCTGCATCCAAAGGCCAAGACTTTCTCCTCTCCATCATTCTTGTTGGACATGCATGGCTATGGACACTTGTATCTGTAATAGGCCCTTACACTCAACCCAATCAGAATGTATCAATGGATATTCAGTCAGAGTCACCCTCTGAGAAAAATTCTGATTAAGAGACCTGTATTTAAAAACCTATAGAAAGATTTACTGCATATCCATATCCACTAGCACATTCACATTTATTCACACATACTTATATTAACACGTAATAGGCAGAAATGCTTCATAATCAAACATAGCATCAAGCACACACATCATACAGTGCAACCATGGCTAGTACTTGTACATCAGACCAATATCACTCAGATGCATCTCACACACATGCACACACACACATAGCACATAAACCTACACATTGCCCCCACACACACAGGTAGCAGGTAAACATTCACATAGCACACATGCAAAGCACAAGCACAAATGCACCATGGACACAAAAACAAGTCAGACACATGGAAGAAAGAGGCACAAAGGGCAAACAGAGCTCACACACCTTTACTCAAATTGTCACATGGCCACATCATGCATATGTTGCATTCACACATGTAAATGAGCCACAGTACCTACTAGCTCTCTGCTGTCAGAACCATCAAGAGACAGGGGAAGAGGTGTGACATGATACCCCTACTATCTCTACTCACTGAACTTTTCCATGGTTCGAGGTGAAAGGGCAAGAAATCTATGTTGTTAGGACTGAATCACATTTCCCTCTCCCACACCCTGTGTCCCATCTTGTCAGTCTGGTAATCCTGAGTGGATGATGGGTGGATGTGGCTCATGGCAAGAGAACAGGAAAAGGGAAAGCAACAGAGGGAGGCTGAGGGAGACAGAGAGAAAGAAGAGGGGAAAGCAGCTCTCTCCCTAGTCCTTAGCTCACTTCCAAATGCTCCTCACATCTACCTCCCAGGCCAAACCCCTCCCTGGGAAGAACTCACTTCACTCAGGAGAGGGACTGGACCAAGGCTTTGTAAGCAGGGGTGAGGCATGGATGGGGCTTTGATGGGGCCTGGAGGTTGCATTCTGGTATCATGCTGCCTGGGGATGCTTGCACAACAGCTTACTGGCCCTCAGGAAGTTGCTGTTGCTGCTGCTGTTGCTGCTGCTGCTGCTGCAGCCGCCTCCATGGCTGCCACACTCTCCGTGCCTGCCTCCCAGGAAGGAGAGGTGGGGGCCTGGTGAGATCACCACTCTGTAATGATGCCAATTATGGCTCATATATCACAACACAGCAGCCTCGTCCTGAAGCCCAAGAACCCTGGCGTGGGGGAAGGGAGCCCCGAGAGGGGAGAGGCAGAGCTGGAGAAACGAAGCTCTGACTGCTGCAAGGACAACCCGTGCCCTGTGTTTTTTCTTTCCTTTTCCCCCTCTCTTGGGATAAGAAAGTCTTTGTTTATCTCTCAGAGGCGGCATCCTTTGTTTTTGTCTTTTGCAAAAGCATTTTATCATCCCAGACCTGTCTCATCTTTGCTCCCTGAAATGCCTTTGGAACAGGTCTCGCGATGAAGCAAGCACCCCTGACTGCATTTCCCAGAATGCATAGGGATCCTTCTCATTGTCTCATCACCCATCTTTTAGTCTTTTGTCTCCTGCATTTCTGTTCTGTCCTCTGGACCTTCTCAACCTCCGCCCTTTCCATCATTATCTGCTTTCCCCTATCTGCTCTCCGTACACCTCCCTTCTCCATGCCTAGGCCTGCAAGTCAGAACACGTGGTTTTTAAGCCATGGTCCTCCTCTCACCAGCTTTGTAACCTGGGATGTGTGCCCTTTGGGTCCCTGATCTATGAAATGGGTGTGATGCCATCTGCTCACATGGCTGGATTTGCAGGGAAATGAGGTGACATGGGAGAGCCACCTGCAAAGGAAGGAAGCTCTCACCTTCTGGACTCAGTGGCCAGAAAAGGTTCTAGGCATTGTTCCTGATGGCCTTCCCACCTGTGAGTCTCATAGGCTGAAGATGATGATAAGGTCGCATCAGGAAGGGCACTGAATAGACTCTATACATATCTATGGCTAGTATTTTCCAACTCTCTATGAGGTGTCAAGCACTTGTTAGGTTTAGAGGTGAATAGACCATATCCTTCCTTTCTAGGGCAACACTCTGAATGTCCAGAGGAGACACAAGAGGGTAAGATCAGCAGCAGAGTGAGACTCATGAGTGCCCAGCAGAGATAGAGAGCAAATTCAGTAGGCATCCAGAAGATAGAGGGATCTTACTCAACTGTAGAATGGTGGGCAGGCTTCTTGGAAGAGTCCAACTGGCCATGGTAGAAAGAATAGGAGTTGGTCATGGGAAGGCAGATGGCTGAGGTTCGGGAGGTACATGTTTCAGGAGACAGAGTGACAGTAGCAGAACACAGAGGAGGGGAAGAGTGAGAAACGGATGGAAAACTAAGTTTACTCAATGTGATTAGACCAAGAAAAGCATGAAAGTCTTTATTGGTAAAGGAGATTGTCCAGGCCATGGGAGGCATTATAGCAAAGGGTAATGTACTTTTTCTTACACCTGGAGAGAGTCTTAGAAAGATTTCTGAACACAGAATGAGCGTGACAAAAGTAAGTTCAGGAACAAAAGCATGGCAGTGGGTGCCAGCTGGATTGGAAAGAGGTGAGTGGAGTTGGAGAGACCAGAGATGGCTCTACCAAGAGAACTCTTTCTTTTCCACTGTCCTGCCAAGTCCACTGGGGACCAGGATGCAGCAGAGTCCACCCAGTGGAAGGGCAGCTTGTGGGTTTTGGGAGACTATGGAGTAAGCCAACACCTCACTCTATGCTTTCCCTCAGGGTCTGAGTGTGCCACCTCATGCCTGGATCACAACAGCGAGTCCATCGTCCTGCCAATAAATGTGTCTGTGCGTGACATACCCCACTGGCTGAACCCCACACGCGTGCAGGTGAGTGACCACCTTCACTAATGGGTAGGAAATGACATTGTTGAATACTTAGTATGTCTTGATCCCAAGTTAATCCTTTTGCATTTATTATCTCATTTAACCATTACACTCTCTGTGGGGGTGGGGACTTGTTCAAAATCATTTCTTCAATTCTTAATTATTTGATTCTTTATTTCTGCCAGGTACTGTGCTAAGTGCCTTTTACTTATTGTCTCACTACTAAAAGCTAACAACAGCCTGAGACCAGGAATACTAATGGGGCTTGTTTATAAATGGGGAACCTGAGACATTGGGATCATGGGTTTAGAGCCAGGCACAGCCCCATGTTTGCCCAAATGGAAAGGGCATGCTCATAAACATGGTGCTATTTAGCTTCTCCGATGCCCTCCTCTTGGCCTTCCATAGCCTAGGTTTTTGATATCATTCTCCGTAGTGTGCCTGTTTGGTAGAAAGCAAACCATGTGTGATATAGGGAATCCCTATTGAATATGGAGCACCTGCTGTGCTCCTGGGCTTTGTACTCAGCACACAGGACTATGATCAGTGATGTGAGTGCGAAACCATTGTCTGAATTCTCTAGTCATAGGCACTGTTAGAATCCACCTGATGGACCGAGAGTAAGGACTCAAACCAAAACCTGAGTTCAAGCCTGTGTGCTTCCCATGATGCAGGAGTAGCATGCCCCTGGCCAGATGACTGTGGGGCCCCCACCTCGTGTCAGTGTGAATTTCACTAAGATTGGCTGTTCCACTTTCCCATGTGTCACTCAGCAGTCAGGGTCCCCAGAGTTGACTTGTGACTCCACTCTCGTCCTCCAGAGCAGCATAGCTCTCGGGCCTCATGTGTAGCTCTAGGCACTGACTCCTTATGCTGGAGAAAGTAAGAGTGAGCTTCAGCTGTTGCTGTCTCTCCCCCAACCTCTCGAGCTTCCCTGCCATCTGACTACTTGTTGCAGATCCCACTGCAAAGGGCTGGGCCAAACCCGACTCCAGGTGTGCTGTTTCTCAAATGAGCTGAGGGTACACTTGCAAGGGCTCACTCAGCACCCTGAGCAGAAAGACTTGGCTGGACTCCTGTCCCTCCTGGTGTACTGTGGCATTCCTCCACCCCACCCCTTTCTCAGTCCTGTTTCTTTTCCCTCTATTTCCTTGTCTCTTGTCTCTCTCCAACTTTACTTCCATCTCTCTCTCCTCCATCTCCTGACCTCTGTTGCAGCTTGCTCTGCCTCCCTCCCTCCATACTCACCCCCTCACTCGCTCTGCATTCACTCTGCTGTGTGACTCAGACTCCCAGGTACATCCAAAAGACAGGCCAGTTTCTCTAATCTCATCTTCTTCATCTGTTTTCTCCAACGACAGCATGCTGTTCCCCATGCCAAACCAGACTCCCCACGTGGTTCCCCCAGAGCTATCTAGGGTATGGGATTGCTGAACACACCCAAGAGCAGGCACAGGGCCTCTTAGACTCTCTGAGCAGTTGCACATCATCAACTGCAAGCCTCTCATTGTAGGGATCAGAGAGGGAGGATATTGGCCTAGGGTCATGGGGTTAGTACATCTCGGCCTACCAGCCAGATTCCTGAGCCACAGCTTCTTCCTCCCTATCACCCCCTTCCCTCTATCCACCTCAGATCCCACACACCCAAAAGCAGGTGAGTATTGTTCACACATGGAGCACACACAGGAGACCTCTCTCACCCCAGTTCTTGGCCTGGTCCAGCTCCCATCTGAGGCTTTATCCATCCCCTGGATAAATTCCCACCCTTCCCTTGCTGAGCCCCAGGCACTAAAGAGTTCAGTTATAATTCACTGTGAAATAAATCCAGGGATTTGAAAGCCGGTGAGCCACCCTCCCCCCAGTCGCCCACCCGCTGCCTGCCCACCCCAGCCCCCACCCAGTCCCCTGGCCTCCCTGCCTTTATTGATGCCGGCCTGCCAAGAGAGCCTAACGAGGTTCAGACCTCCACCAGTCTCTGGAGGCCTCATTATCCAGGAGGAAAAAAACGTAGAAAAAGGGAGGAGGGCGAAGGGCAGAGATTGATGATTTCCAGGAATAAGGCAGAAAAGCTGGCCTCTGCTGCACCCTTGCCCCTTGTGTGGAAAAATCTGCAGAAACAGAGCTGCCAGTGCAGGCCTTCCCAGACCCAAAGATGCCTTCGAGAGCCCCCTGTGCTTTCTGAGAGTCCATGGGTCTTCCTCTGAGCACTGGGCAAGGTAGATGGTCAGGGAGGAGGCTCTCCTCAAACTTGTGCCACCTTTGGCATCAGGATGAGAGTGAGAGGTGACAAATGGCATTTAGTGGATACCTACAGTGGTCAGGCCCTGGGGCAGGCACTTCCCATCCACCTTTCCCTCTGTATGCACACACGCATGCACACACACACATGCATCCAATCCAATGAGGTGGGTGGGCACCAGGCTGCTCACATTTCCAGAGAGGAAGTAGAATATTAGAGATGGACGTCACTTGCCTGAGAGGCAGTCAAGGGCGACCGAGGTCAGTCTGACACCACGATTTACTTCAGCTTCCCCTGAGGCCCCTATGGAATGTAGAATAATAATAATAAAGGCAAAATGTTTTCTGATCCATCACCAGGGATGTGCTGGCAAACATTTAACCACTGGCTGCCCGCAAAGAAATTCACTCCAATAGGTAGCATTTGCCAGTTTTCATGGTATAAATACTCCCCTCTGTGGCAAATTTGAAAGTGTCCAAATGGCAATCACTGGACACAAGGTTGGGAAGGTGGGAAGATTCAGGCACTGCTGGCTCTCAAGTCTATGCAGTCTGCAGCATGTGGCCATGACAAACTCTGTTGCAAGCATTTTAAACATCTGGACATGGATGAAGAGAATTCTGACCACATAGAAGAGTGGAGTGTCAACATAAAGGCCATGTGCCATGATTAATGCACCGAACAGTGCCATCTTATTCACCATGGTATCTCCCTTACTGTCTAGCACACAGTAGATGCTCACTAAATACTTACAGTTGCTGAGCCAGGCGACCAGTTCCCTTGCCCAACCCCCGCACCTTCTTGCTGTATACTGTACTTCCAGCACCAGGCTGCAGTTTCCACACTTGTGAGATGAGAGATGGGCCCAGAGCAGGGATCCCAAATCTCAAATATCTCAAACCAGGCAAGTGGCATAGGTGGGTGAAACAGATCAATCATTTGTTTTGTCTATTACACACCTAACCATGTTATTACTACTATTATAGTCATGGTATCTCTTATAAATATTTCAGAAATATAGACTCACCGAAAAATAAAACAACCAACTGTGTACATGCTCCCCAACTTAAGAAATAACATTTTACAGAGTTGAGATTCTTTTCTTTTTCTCGAGAGATAGCTCATGCTTTTGTACACTCTTGAAGCCACTACCACATCAGGATGTGGGCTTTGTCGTTTCTCTGGAGAGTCCTTTCTCCTCCCTGTGGCCGGCAAAGCTTCCATCACAGTGTTTTGGTCTCTGTCACTATAGATTTGTTTTTATTATTTCTGAACTCCACATAACTGGAACGATCAGGCTTAGGTCTCATGAGGCTCTTTAATTGGCATATTTTTAACTTCCACAAAGAAAATCTCCTCTCTCTACATGCACTTTTGAAAGAGATATAGGCACAGAGAACTCGTCCTCTCGTCTAACAAGTGAGGTGATACAGACTTAGTGAGAAATGACTCCATGCTGCAGAGACTGTAGTCAATGGTAGAGAACATGAAAAACAAGATTTTTTGGCAGCTCCCACAGGAGAATGATTTTATCCAAGTGCAGCAATTTGGAACTGTGTACCTAGTATGGTCACATTTCTCTGTTTCTTTTTCCCCTTTGGGTAAAAGAAATTTGAAGTTTTTTAAAAATTGACATCTATGTAAAACTTGTAAAAATGTATTTTATGAGACAGAGAGAGAGAGAGAGTGAGCGAGTACTGGAGAAGGAGCTCACATTCACAAATGCCTGGGAGACTGACACTCAATTCAGCTCTCCCTTGTGGATGGCAGGCACCCGGCTGATTAGCCATCATTTGCTGCGTGTCAGGGTATGCTCACAAGAAGTTGGAATCAGGACTTGAACTCAGGCACACTGATATGGAATGTCAGTGTCCCAAGTGGCTTCTTAGTGACTGTGTTAGATGCCTGCCCTGAAATGTCTTGTTTTTTTTTAATTGGCAACTGATTTTGACTTTTGCTAGGCACTTGTATGCCATACCGAGCATTTTTATAGGTGGTGTAACCCAGAAGCTCTTGGGTTGCAAACCAGCTAAAATAGACTCTTCCTCCATTCCGAGTATCTAGAAGTGTGGGGTAGCAGCCCAATCCTACCAGCTCCTAAGAAGTGTGTCAAATCTTTCCCTGTGATCCCCCTTGCTCAGGGATGCCAGGGCAGTTTCATAATAGAAATTGCAGCTTCCAGCCTCAAAACATGGGTTCTGTAGGTAGCTGCAGTCTTGACTTTTATAATGGCTTCTGAGAAAAGAATAGAAGGAGGAAAGAGAGGAAGACAGAAAGGGAAGTAATGAATTAAGGAAAAAAGGGATGGGGAATTTTCATATGAGACTAGTGTGATATATAAGCATTGTTTGGGAGGCACTTTACATATATGACACCTCACTTTGTCTCCTTTGCATACAAATAATGTCAATGTTATCATTTTAAGACTAAAAAATGCTGAGTTTGAGAGTTTGTCGCTGTCCAATTTGCATAACTAATGTAGTTGAATGAGCTAATTCTGTAGTCCATTCTACAAAGAAAGTGTCTACACATTCTGAAAAATGAACAATGGGACACATGCAGACAGCACATACAGAATTTATTCCTTGAAAAGAAGGCAACAGCATCCATCCATTTTCTTTTACTGTCATGATATATCTGAGGCATGCTAACTTTATAAAGCAAAAAGAATTGTTTAGCTCACAGTTCTGGAATTTCAAGGACATGACACCTGCATCACCTGGGCTCAAGTAAGGACCTCATGGCAGATAGCAAGAACATGTTGAAAGAGAAAGAGATCAGGTTACTAAACAGGAAACCAGGGAGGTACTGGGACCCCATAAGCCTTTTGGAAGGCACATTCTCTCTCTTTTAATAGAAAGCTTTTATTTAATAAATATAAATTTTGAAAGTACAGCTTTTGGATTTTAGCGGTTGGAAGACACATTCTCAATTGACTTCAGGACCTCTCTCCACTAGGCTTCACCTATTAAAGGTCCCATCACCACACTGAGGAGCAAGCTTTCAACACATGAAACTTTGGGGTACAAAACACAGCCAAACCAAGGCAGGAACATCATTGAAAATCCTTCCAAGTGTCTAATGGTCGGGGTAGAAGAATTCTGGGTTGCCATTAACTCCAGTTTATCAGATATATCAGTGGAGATACCAAGTGCTCTTGAGGGGAAGCCCAAAGACAAAGAGAGGTAGGCAGAATTTACTGATTTCTCTCTCACTCACTCACAGGCACACTCATATATTCACTCATTTATTCATTTGTTCATTCCCTCATTCAATAAACTTTGATTATGTACCTCAAAATGGCAGGTATTCTTTGAATACTAGCAATATAAGGGGGGGTACCTATGTTTATAAATAGCTTACCCAAAAGAAAGTCAATAGCTCAATTACTGATAGCAAAAGGTAAATATAGATAGATAGTAGAGGGATAGACAGATAGATGATAGATTCACTTATAGTGGGTCCTACAATCAAGCAAAAAGGTTGGCTCTTTGTAGAAGACATCCAGAAGGGTGTTTGATCTGGGATTCAGGAGGAGGAGGTTTTCTTAAGATGCCTTCTTCTGTCTGACTCTGCCCATCTTCTCTGAGCTTTGTCTTGTAGATCTCTCCCCCTGCCTGCATTTGTCACAAAGCCTGTCCACTTTTCTGAACCTTGGTCTTCCCATTTGCCTAAGAGTAAGATACTGTATGTTTACACTTCAAGGGCTATCAGCCTTTCAAGCAGAGTGTGATGTTCAAAACATAGACCTTGATTTCCAGCTGGTATAAGTTTGTTAACTGTCACTAGCTGTGTGTACAATTTGGGGAGGGTTGTTTTAATTATCTGTACCTCAGTTTCCTCTTATATAAAGCAGAATCAAGAACAATGTCTATCTCAGAGTTTTAGAAAGAATGAAATTAGAGGAAAACACTGAGCGCAGACCTTGGACCTAATATTCATTTCATAGAGGGTTTAGTTCTGATGAGGATGAGGGTGGTGATGATGGTGGTGATGGTAGTCTAGTTCTATGATAATGAAGATAAAGAGGAAGATAATGATAATGACGGTGGACACGATGGTGGTAGTGTTGATGGTTTTAATGATGGTGGTGGTAGTGGTGGAGGTTGAAGTGATGCTGATGGGTAGTAATTTTATGCAGGACAAAAGACAGTCTATTCTTACCCACCAAGGCAGGAAATGAAAGACCTCTCACAAAACCTCACTTGAATGGGCTCTGGCTGGGCTACATGCTTCACTGGCATCAAGAGGTACAGACTGACATTTGAGGGACCCCATTTGGATCTCCCAACCTGTGGTGTAGACAGCCCAGCCTTTCCTTCAGCTTCCACTGCCTGTCCCTTTCCCAGTTCCTGTTGCACACAGAGAGGCCCTGTAGTGAGACAGGTGGGGTTTGTAGCCCTAAGTAGTAGTGGAAAATCCAAAAGCTTTGGAAAGATAAATAGCTCATGCAGATGCTATAAAAGTTCTTTTCTGAATTCACATCAGGTAAGCTTCAACTGACAGATACTTGTGCGACCGTACCAAGACACTCCTACAGAGAGACTAAATTAGCTCTCAGATAAACAGAACAGGGATGGCATCAAATCCCTGGTGTATCCTAACCTTGCTATTTTACACTTCTTGAAACTTTACCAATGCCCTCCAATACCCCCTGGGTTTTGGCCAGGAACAAACTCAGAATCTGAAATGAAAGCCTGGTTAAAGTTTCTCAGAGAACGAAAGCAGGCAATCCTGTCTACTCCAGCCCCATGGCTGTGAAGCAGAGGGGAAGAACATAGCTTAGCTGGGAAGAAAAAATACTGAAGCTACTAACATTTCCTCATTTGTGTTTTTACCATACTGTGCTCTGTGCTTCATCCTGGAGACAGAGGTGTCTGAAAACAAGGACCTGCTCTCAAGAAGCTTAAAGAATCCATCCTTAACTATTTCCACACAATTTATCTCAATGCGCTATCACAACAATCCCAAGGCATCTTCAGTGCCCATTTTACACTTGTGAGATCCAAGCCTCACAGTGGAAATGTATTGCAATTCCAAGTCAGGATTGCAACCACACCTGTCCTCACTCAAAGCCCATAGAATGCACTGTATGTATTTTGGGGTTAGGTAGACCAGGTCAAGAGGCAATATGAACTACATAGCCAATCTCCCATTGTGAGACTGATTGGTAGATCATCAGGATATGTTCTCTGTCCAAGAGCTTTAATTTAATTCAATCTACACTAAGTTGTTCCTCTAGACATTGTGCTTGGCTTTCGAAGCTCTTCTCACACTCTAGAAGAGAGGACAAATGAAGAAATTATTGACTATTAGTAAAATTTTCTCTCATTTTGGATATGGATCCTTTCCCTCATAAATTGAGTATTTGTTGAGCATCTTCTTTTATGCCAGGCATTGTTCTAGACATGTAAGATCCAACATGAACCAGAGCAGGGAAGAAAGACACCCAACCTAATTTTAGCCTGGAGTCACTTGATTCCCTTGATTCACCAAGAAACCTAACAGTTTGGCTTCTACATTGATCTGCCCTCAGGGGGATGATGGGCTGGTCATGTGGATTTCCCATGTTCTGGCCCATGTAATTGTTCATTTCTTAATTAAAATTAATCAATGGCAGTCATCCAGGGGAGCAGCCCCTCATCATGTGGATTTGCATGACTGATTCCTGACTCAATTACTTCTCACTGCAAATCTAAGCATTGTTGTTACATTGTGTTGTGTTTCTCAAAGAAATAATTGTAATCTGGCGTGAAAACCAAGGCATCTATGGAGAACAAAAAAGAAGGCTTCTAGAATTTTTGTGGTAGCCCATTCCTGACACTATATTATCCTACTAGTTTTATCTTCCTTCACTTATTTTTTAAAAAAATACCATCCTGTTGAATTTTAAGTTACGAACTGCTTTAAATCATTTCTGGAACAACTGATTGTTTCAAATCCTGGTTTCTCCACTTAACAGCTCAGGAGCTTGGGGAATTTATTCTCCTATGGCACAAGATTAATGCCTATCTCACAGCATGGCAGCAATAAATAAATAAGATATTGCATAAAGTAATTAGCACCACAAATGCACTCAATATATTTCAGTTGTCATTATCATCATCATCGATATTACTACTAAAGGAGGCTATAAATAAGTACATATAAGCATAGCTTAAAGCTCTGCCTGAGGGGGTTGGGCAGAGCACTACCGAGGGCACCAGTCAGGAGCAGATCTTTAGAAGATAGCTTAGGATTCCCCTGGTGACTGTAGATGGATTCCATGGATTTCACACACTTTACCCCTTGTGACTGTTCATTTTTTAACCCAAAGGGAATTTTGTTGAAGGTGAACATACCAAGAAAAAGTTTTTGAACATTCAAAAGTGTGGGTGACCTCAGGGAATTGTGAGCAGACTCCTATGGCATGGTGGCAGATGATAGCAGGGAGAGTTCTCTGCCCCCCTAGAGTTCCCAACCAGAGGTTAGTTCATTCTTCTTCTAGCCCATTTGCTCTTAAACTGTAGCATGTACAAGAATCATCTTAGAGCCTTTGCTTTAAAGGCAGAGTCTCAGGCCTGCCCTCCAAGATTCAGACTTATTAAGTCCAAAGCAAGGCCAAGGAAACTGCTTTTTTAATGTGCTCCTGTAGGGATCTTGGTGACAGTGGTTGTCAGCTCATGCTTTGAGAACAACCTCCTGGTGTAGATATACACATATATGCACACATGCATCTCCATGCACACACACACATACATACATATCCCCTAGCCTTCTTCCTTCCATCTTATCCCCAACTATACCAATGGGTCAAAGAAAGAATTTTCTGAAGGATCTTTCTGATCATGTTTCCATTTCGCAATTCTGATTTACCCCAGCCATTGTTACTGCCAGAGAAGTACAGAATCATGACACATACAGTGAACATAAACTTTATTTTAATCATATGGCTCCTGTTATTGCAAGTAGATGGGCAAGTTCTCTATGTAAATGCCAGAATGAGGTCAGATCGTGGAAGATCCAAGAAGAGGGGGTGGTTGAATGTGGTGCAACCCCAAACTCATCTGACCTCCCTCTCTCTCCATTTCTCTGCAGAGAGTTGTCTGCACTGCTGGCCTCAAGTGGTATCCTAACCCTGCTCTGATTCACTGTGTCAAAGGCTGTGAGGTGAGTCACAAAGAAACTCTACAACTTCCTAGAAGCGATCTTACCGTTATTATTTTTATTGTCATATTAATGGTGGTTACCATTTACTGTATCTACTAAATGTTACATATATCTATATATATATATATACATACATACATATATATATATACACACACTTCCCAGAAAAAGATCAACTATCCTATTTTACAGATGAACAAATTGAGTTAAAGAGATATGAAGAAGCATACTCAAAAATGTATCTATTAGGTAACAGTTGGGATTCCAAGCCAGGCTTCAATGGCCGCAAACCTGTGGTGTACATAATATTGAATCTCCAAGAAGAAAGAGGGAGGTGGGGAGGCTGTATTGATTTAACACCTATCATATTCCAGCAATTTTACCAGCATCATCACATTTACCCTTTATAAAGCTACATTAGGCAGTTTTAATTTTTGCTGCTTTACAATGCCCATTGCTTGCAGATCATTTCCATCTGCCCAGCATTTAATTATTTACTTCTTCTTCAGCCTCGGAAGTAAGAAGGATGCCTTAAGTTCTACTGAGCTGAAGTGTGAGATACTTTCTGACCATTAAATTCTCTGACTTCTAGGCCGGCGCCGTGGCTCAACAGGCTAATCCTCTGCCTTGCGGCGCCGGCACACCGGGTTCTAGTCCCGGTCGGGGCACCGGATTCTGTCCCGGTTGCCCCTCTTCCAGGCCAGCCCTCTGCTGTGGCCCGGGAGTGCAGTGGAGGATGGCCCAAGTGCTTGGGCCCTGCACCCCATGGGAGACCAGGATAAGCACCTAGCACCTGGCTCCTGCCATTGGATGAGCGCAGTGCACCGGCCACAGCGCGCCGACCACGGCAGCCATTGGAGGGTGAACCAACGGCAAAGGAAGACCTTTCTCTCTATCTCTCTCTCTCTCACTGTCCACTCTGCCTGTCAAAAAAAAAAAAAAATTCTCTGATTCTCTGACTTCACAGTTGAACCATTCTCTGGAGCATGGAATTATGAAAACCTGGCTGTGTGTCAGTGATAAGCTATTGAAGATATGTGTGCAGGGAACAGGGTTCTTGGGAAATCAGCTGTGTTCCCTAGGAAAGGCTGTCCATGGAACTTTTCTGTGTATCACTATGCCCCATGTGGTTCTCCTCAGCTGTCAGTAAAGAGATGCCAAATCCATTGCAGGTGGATGCTCAAATCTCTGTGGACCCCAAGAGCCACCAAAGAAAATGCAGGCAAAAAGGACCAGATCACACCCTAGAAAGATTTGTATTTGATAAAGCTCTTAGGATGTGGAAAGCAGAAAGACTCTTGGATAATTTAGAAACAATATTTTTTAAAAGATATTTATTTGAAAGCCAGAGTTACAGAGAGTAAGGGACAGAGAAATAGGTCTTCCATCTGCTTATTTACTCTCCAAGTGGCAGCAACAGCCCAGGAATAGCCAAGCCAAAGCCTGGAGTCAGGGGCTTCACCTATTTCTACCATGTGGGTGCAGGGACCCAAGCAGTTGGGCTATCTTCCATTGTATTTCCCAGGACATTAGCAGGGAGCTGGATCATAAGTCAAGCAGCTGGGACGTGAATTGCCACCCATATGTGATCCTGGTTTTGCACACAGCATCTTTACCCATTATACCACAACACCGGCCCCAACCTTTAATTAAGATTTGGTGGGCCAGTGCTATGGCATAGCAGGTAAAGCTGCCACCGTCAATGCTGGCATCCCATATGGGTGCCAGTTCAAGTCCTGGCTGTTCCACTTCTGATCCAGCTCTCTGCTATGGCCTGGGAAATCAGTAGAAGATGTCCCAAGTCCTTGGGCCCCTGCACCTGTGTAGGAGACCCAGAAGAAGCTCCTTTCTCCTGGCTTCGGATCGGCACAGCTCTGGCCATTGTGGTGATTGGGAAATGAACCAGTGGATGAAAGACCTCTCTCTGCCTCTCTTTCTCTCCCTGTCTGTAACTCTGACTTTCAAATAAAAAAGAAATCTTTAAAAAAAAAATAGAGATTTGGAAATGGATCCAGCCAGTGGCCAGGTCTAGAACTGAATGGTATGTCCAAACTGGGAAGGCTCTGTAAGGATCTGGCTCTTCTTCTTGTTGCATAGAATGGAAAATAAAGGTCAGAGAGGGAATGTAGTGGTCCAAAGTTGCTCAGTATGAAAGCCACAGAGCCAAAGCACCAGTCCAGGTCTCCTGACTTCCAAACAAGTAGTTTTTTCCTCCTATGCTTTCTCCTGCCTGTGTGTAGGCCAAAACAATTCCTGGGTCACACAGTTATTTCTTTGCATTGGTGAGGGACCCTCGTGAGACACTAATATCAGGATTACTAGTGATGTTTTAGCCTTGAATAAACTGCATTTTTCCAAACTTCAGCTAGAAATGGTAAAACCAAGGCTAACATGGCTGTTGCTTCCTTCCATCTCCCTAGTTTGGTCCAACATTTTGGAAAAAGGAAGCTTGAGTTACCTGGGCACTCATTCTGCTGAGTTGTCAGTCTGGGTAACTAGTGACAGCAGAATTTGATCCATCCTTTGACTCAGCAGTGAGGCCCCAGAGACCCTCACCTGTCAGCATGTGAATCCTGACAGTGATGTTTATCACCTTTTCCCTTGCAGGTGTCCCTCATCTTATCCTCTCCCTTAGCTAAGAGCTAATATCTTGCATTTTGTCTGGAACTGAAAAGCATGCTTAGAAGAAATACAAAATCTGGGACTAGAGAGGAGTCATCAGCCTTGAGTGTCTAAGAAGCTAAGATAGAGTTTGGTATCCCTGAGATGCTGCCCTGTCACTTTAGGCTGTGTCCAAAGCAATCATTTATTCACTTTCATCAAAACATCACTGAATGCTTATTACATGGGGTACTTTAAAAGTTTGTGGAAAATGGAATGAAAAGATAAGTTTATTTTGCTGCAGTAAATTTTGAAATCCATCCGTACAAGTGGTAATTCAAAAAGTCCATTGACATGTATATTATGAAAAACTATATTATATATATATATTTCAAAATTCTTTTTAATCAATATAAAATTCTATTAATACCACAGACTTTTTGAAGTACCCTTGTATACCAGTCACTATTCTAGGTTCTGTGAACACAATTGTTTTAGTCAAGTGAAAATAGTAAGTATGTTTTCCTGAGTCACCTGTTATATCATCTTGCCCCCCCATCCATCCATCCATCCATCCATCATCTCACAAAATAAACATTTAGTGAACATAGAATCATTTTTCTCTCAAGTTTCCAGACATTTATCCTAGGAAATCTAGGATACAAATATGGGTGACACATATCCTTTGTCCATAAAGAATTCACAGTAAAGGTAAAGGAGGTAGACAATTAAAGAGAGAATTCTTAAATAATGTATCAAGAGCTGTAACCAAAGCAAGTACAAGAAGCTGAATAAGCACAGAACATTTCAGAGCTTTTAGTGCAGCATTGTGGATGGGTGACTTTTGACCTATTTAAAAAATAGGTTGTTCGCCTAAATGCATTGCTAGTTGAAATAATAACATAAGAAATACCCGAAACGAAGAATCTTGAAGTTACAAAGCTTCTCTCATGCCGTTCCCTTTCCCTATCTCTATAAATTCCCCCTCCTCCATATAACCAACTGCTGCTTGTTGTTACCTTTCCTGAAACATCATTTCCTTAGGGACACCTTGATTGAGCTCCTTGCCTAGATCAAACCTTCCTACTCTTTGAAAGTATCCTGTAGCTCTGCTCCATACTTCTTATCATAGCTGAAATTGGTTACTTAGATGTTTGCTTATTTGATAAAGTCTTTCTCTTCAGTAGAGTAGAAGGTCTAAAGGTAGGGTTATATCTATATTGACTCTGTTGTATTCCTTTTCTTTGTACAATGTGTAACATGTAGTAGACATTCAATAACTGGGGTTGAATAGAGGATGGATGGGTGGATGAGAAGGAAAGCGAAAAATAGTCAGTGATGTGACAGGCGAGTTTTTTCATGAGTCAAAGAAAAGGAATCACATTCATTTATTTTTTTTCTCTTCTTATTCCTAGCTACTCTTTAACAAGTCAGTTCTTCTCATTCTAAGGGAGAGATGATTGGTCAACTTCATTATTCTGGGCATATATGATGAAGAACATAAAGAACATAGTTCGCGACAAACCTCCCGAGGCATAGAGAAAAGGAAAAGGCTTAGTCCTTACTTGCTCATTGCTTTCGTCCCTTTGCTCTAATATGAATTATGATAATGTGCTCAATATGCTAGTCACAGCTGTGAGCACACACACTCACACACCTGAATTTGGTTCTTATTGGTTCTTAGCTCCATCATGATAAGAAATTTTTAGACTTCAATAGGGTGGTGATAATGGAATCTGGAATAAGAAGTTAGAAGCACAAAGGTTCTATTAATAAGAATTTGGAGCATAATATGCAAAAGCTTGGTATGCCACATACAAGGACGTTTGTGAGCTTTGTTCTCTCAGAGCAGTAGAATGGGTAAGAGAGACTATTGGTTTATCAAGGTGTGCATCCTGGAGTGAGTGAAGTAGACTCAACAATTCACTGAGGTAGTACACTTTAGTGGTTAGGCTCTCTCTTTTTTCTCAAGGCTATGATGGTCCCACAAATTATGACATATTCCTTCTTTTGAATGAGTCACTAAGCATTAGCGACCTGAATCAGTACTCTAATCAGACTGGTTTCACTTTCATCTGTTTTTCTGTGTTAAAATGTCTTGCAATGTTGCATTTCAAGGGGGAGATATGTGTTCATTGCCTTGAGAAAACATAGATGAATCTGGTCTCTTTATTCCACTCTTGGGTGTCTTGAGAGCCAGAAAGATAAGCCACTTAACCAAAATCACCAATTAATCGGCCAGTTGGCTGACGTTTGAAGGACCAGAACCCTGCCAATTTCTTTTTCCACTGTGCCAGTACAATTACCATTCCAACATTACTAAGGGCCAAAATTATGCACAGCATTAAACTAGGTGACTGAAACAAAGATCAACTGGACATTGCTCATGTCTTTGAAGAATGTACAATCTTGGACCAACTTTAGAAACATAAACACACCATCAAATAGGGTGTGAGAAGTGCTGGGATGGGGCAGTACAAGTGGTAGGGAACCAAGAGGCTCTCAGACTCTCCACTAAGATAGCTCTGGGTTCAAAACTTGGCTCCATCATCTTTTCCTCACCTTTGCAGCATCACAATGTTGGAGGAACACAGTGAGGACAAAAATAATAAGTTAATGTAAGCTAGAACAGGCAAGCATGAAGAAAAAAAAAAACATGGAACCAACTTAGATTTAAACCACTACTCTGTTTCTGCCAGTATGATTTTAGCCAAGTTCTATTCTTACTCTGTAAAGTGGGAATAACAATTTCTACCTCACATGTTGTTTGAAGAACAGAAAAAGAAAACAAACATATAAAATATCTGACATTAAATATATCCATACTCCTTTTTAGAAAAGACAGCACCGTTATACACAGACCATTGTGGCAAATTCCTATTAATACTTCTGTTTTATTTTTATAATTCATGGTCAGTTTACATTCAAGTTTCTAATGTTTGCATATATTTTATTTAAAATTATATTTTTAATTACTCAATACCAGAAAAACTAGCAGAGGAGAGTTCAAGTTTTCTGATTTTTTTCTTTTTTTTTTTTTTTTTAACAGGTAGAGTTAGACAGTGAGAGAGAGACAGAGAGAAAGGTCTTCCTTTTTTCATTGGTTCATCCCCCAAAGTGGCTACTATGGCTGACATGTTGCAGCCGGCGCGCTGCGCAGATCTGAAGCCAGGAGCCAGGTGCTTCCTCCTGGTCTCCCATGCGGGTGCAGGGCCCAAGCACCTGGGCCATCCTCCACTGCACTCCTGGGCCATAGCAGAGAGCTGGACTGGAAGAGGGGCAACCAGGACAGAACTGGTGCTCCAACCAGGACTAGAACCTGGGGTGCCGGCGCCACAGGCGGAGGATTAGCCTAGTGAGCTGTGGCGCTGGCCCTGATTATTTTTAAAAATAAAATAGGTCCTTTATTCAGGAAGATGTAAGTGATCTATCCTGTGGCTTCACATACACCATCTGTCTCTCAGCATAATCAGGCTCTAGTTGGGGAAAACGTGGCTAGGTAAGAGTCTTTGTAAATTGTGGCAGCGGTAAGTTATTCGATGGAGTATTGGAAGTAGAAGCCAGATAGGTTGACTGTAGAGCCTTGAGAATAAAAGAGAGAACCCAACCACCACAGCACACTACATCAGTGAATTGTTGAGTCTACTCCACTCATTCCAGGATGCTAACAAGGTCTTGCTTCCTTCTTGCTTCTGTCCCTTTATAGCCCTTCATGGGAGACAATTACTGTGATGCCATCAACAACCGAGCCTTCTGCAACTATGATGGAGGGGATTGCTGCACCTCCACGGTGAAGACCAAAAAGGTAAGCCAGTATGCAATCCTCAACTACTGCCTCCCACATGCCTCTGCATCTTCCTGGGCACAATCACTCCCACATGCTGCATGACCCATCATCCTGATTGTGTCAGTGCTCTGTATCCAAGCTTAATTTCACTTTACGCTTTGACTTTGAATTTCATTACTACATTTAAAAATCTAAGCTGACAGTTAAAAATTGTCAGCCACTGAGCCAGTATCATGTGCAGTGCCCCAGATGATCTTTACAGATGTGGTCCTCCAAGTTTAGATCAGATATAGAAGCAGATCACTAAAAGTGCAATAAAGTTCTTTTAGAAGTGAGGACAAAGTAATGTCAGGGTCCAGCTCCGTTGTCAGAGGAAGCTCTGCAGAGCAAGTGGCAGCTGCTATGAGATTTGAGGGATGAGGACAAGGAGGATGTATGAGGAGTGATCCAAGTGTTTGTAATGATCACAACATTCGACTACAATGATCATCAATCACTTACAAAACGTGATCACTTCCATTTTCCTCCTGTCCAGAGCAGGGAGCAGCACTGGGAGAGGGATAGGACTCTCATCTAACTTTAGCTGAGAAGCATTTTTGTGATGAATGAGCCAATGGGAAATAATTTTTATTTTTATCTGCATCTACAATTGGAGCTGAAAAATCAGTTGATTTTAAAGATCATTTATTCTAATTCTTTTCAAGAAGGGGAAACTGAGTTCTTGAGACAGGAAAGGCAAAGAATCAGAGTCAGCCATGGCTGATGAGTCCTCTGGAATTATCTGTAGCAGAGTAAGTGGTGAAAGCAAAGTTCCTGGTTTCCAAGGAACCAAACCAAATGCCTTTGTATTACAACATCCTGAAGAGGGTTGGTTCATTCCAGAAAGACACTGAAACCCTAAAATGCAGAGGTGAATAGGGAAAGGTCCATGCAATACACTCAAATTGAAGGACTCTTACTGCAGCTTTCTGTGGATGAGCGAGGGTGCTATGTTCTCTGGAATCAATCAGTCCTGCACAGATAACACTTTGCAGCATGCTTACCTACTTTTGGTTTTGATTTTTTTTGATACAACTCTGAAGGCATACATTACTGCTTAAATACAGGAGAATATAACTCATTTTTTGTTGATAAAATTTATCTTTTTCCTAACTGTGAAACAATACATCTTCTATTCTTTGGAAAATCCAGAAAGAAGGGAACAAAATAATCACTTTTGCTTACATATAAAAACATAACCACTGCTTTACTTTTTGGTGTATTTTGTCCTGTGTATTGTGATCAGTATAAAGATGTGTGTTTCTATGTATGTATCTCTGCATTTGCAGTTTGGAATCTTATTTTCTTTGGCTTTGTTTGCTTAGTACAGGAAATATTATGCAAAGGCATCATCTAATGCTGATATAAACTTAGATGTATTAGCTGTATATTTTTTGCTATATTCTTATTTATTATGTGAATGTGATGTTTGATAATTTATGTGGCCATTTACCTCATCTTTTATTTTTTACATTTGGGTTACTTCAGTGTCTTACAATTTTACATAATGATGATCATGAGCATCTTTGCAATAAATACTTTAATACTTCAGTTATTTTAAAGTTGACAGAATTAAAATGACTGAAATAACAGGTGTAAACATTTTTAAGCCTTTGGATACCTGTTTCTAAATGAACACAGTTTATAATAATATCTATTTCACACTGCTGGAGTATGCTAGTTTTGAAAATGAATGGACAATGAAGTTTGTCTTTTAAAGAAAAATTTAGGTAGAATTGTGACATCACTTGGCACTATCATTTGGAGATAGAGCATCTCTGATTAAAATAATTCTTCAACCTACTGTAACTTATGTACTGAAACATTAAAAAAGGGGGGGGTAGGTTTTTCTTTTCTTTTTTTGGCATTGTTGGGAGGAGATGAGAGAGGCTTCCTTAAATGTATGACTCTTTCTACAGAGTTCATGGCATGGAGATGAAGACATTAAAGTTCAGGTGCAGATTCCAAATTATTATACTAACTTTAGTTTCTGTATGTAGACATATGTGTAGGTGTGAGGGAAGTTTCCTTTTTGACTCTGTGTTCCTATACCAGGTTTAGTTGCAGCAATTTCAGACTCCAGGCCTCTGAGATAAGTGCTGAATCTTCTCAAACGAACTCCAGAATCAGTTTGGTTGCCAGTTCTGGATGTGTTGCCTAATCTGAAACTACATCATAAGTGCAGTTTGTTTGGGCTTTCTGTGTTAAAAGATTCTCTCCTGTTTTAAATTATTATTGCCTGTGTTGCGTGGGGTTCCTGTTTTCTTCCTTCAAAGAAGTCAATGTCATTTAGCATCTCTGTATGCCCAGCACGGGACCAGGCCTTGGGCACACAGTGGGATTCTGACAGGCACAACAACTGTCCTTGTGTTAGGGGAGCCTTCTGTTGAACAGTGAGCTCCACAACTATGAAATGCATTGCATCTCCGTGGAAAAGGCAGTGAAGGAAGGAGTCTCATAGAGAGTAGTCTGCAAGTCAAGAATCATTGACATTGAGACCTAATGAAGGAGTAGGAGTCGTCTTGGTGAAGAGGAACAGTGGCTGGAGCAGAAGAGGGAGATCCTGTAAGACCTCTATGTGAAGTGTGAATTAGAGAGACTAAAGACCTCTCTTGTGGCAGATAGAACTTTATCGTAACTATGTCAGTTATTCACAGATGTTTGCAGCCTTTCAGATTCAAGATTTCTGGAAGTCTGACTTCTAGAAAGGAAAGGTGTCTCAAAGTCACATTTGCTACAGTTTACACCTCCCAGTTTAGCACCTAAATAAAATTCAACATCTTGAAACTTTTGTCCTCTTTCTGGTATAACCCAACTCCTCTTTGCAGTAGAGTGAGTGATGAATAATAAGTGGAAAAAATAAATAATAACACAAGACACTCCTAAATGAATTACAGCTTATGTCATACACTCTGCCAGATGCTTGGCTTCTTTTATCTTCCAGAATCCTCCCGTCAACCCTCACAGGTTGTGCTTACTATCCCCATTGCACAGATGACCAAGTTGGTCTCAGAGTGCCTTTGGGACTTGTCCAAGTCAGCTAGGCTAGTAAATCATAAGGCTTGAATTTGAACCCAGTTTTCTGACTCCCACATCCTGCTCCTTTTCCTACATGAAGCTGAGTCTCAAAGAGGAAAGCTCATGGAGATAGGACCTTGCCCTCACCACACTTGGCAATGACCCTACCAGTTCTGTTTGGAGACATTTCCTGTGAGCCCAGACTGCCAGGGAGTCTTGGGTGTGGGACCCTCCCCTTGGCAAACGGGAAAGCAATTTTTCCTAACAGCAAAGACAGGATGGGGAGTAGTTCAGACTCCTAGACTTGCCAGTCATCTCCAGCCCAGGCAGTCCAGACAGCAGTTTCCCTTGGGCGTCCACAGGGCAGAAGGAAGTTCTGCTTTCTGTCTTGAGTTTCCACAGTGGGAAGCCTCTTAGAGCCAACAGAGAGCTTTCTTCCTTTCATCTCCTCCCCTTATCTATTGTATCAATTTAGTTCTCATCTGTCCTCTTGTACTCAGTCCTATATCATGGGAAATCCCCTTCCCCTAAGCATCTAGGTGGACATTCAGAAATTCATCTTTAGAGTAATAAATATGCAAACCCCTTCCTAAATCATATGGATTCCATTAATGGAGCATTTACTTTGTGCTGGACTGTGGCTAGGATCTCCGTGCACGGATTCCCACTTCTACTCTAGGATAGTCTAGAAAGGTAAAACATTGAGATGCAAGGAGGTGGGGTCATCTGTACAAGGTAGCAGAGTGTTGTGTGGGGTATAGGGTTTCCTAACTCCACACAACTCGCAATAGCTAATATCTGTTGAGAGCTGACTCTGCCAAGTACAGTGTTAACTGCTTTTACATGTCATTTCATTAGCACAACAGCCCTGTTGTAGGTGTTGTCTTGTTATCTTCATTTTTAGATGATGAAATTGCCGCTGAAAAGGAGACCACAGGGCCAGAAAGTTGTATAAATGAGATGCAAACCTGGAGAGCTAAAATGTCATAACACCTGCTTTCACCCCTTTGAACATCTTGTTGCAATGGACTTGGGTTTTGCCTTTCCTGTTGTGGGTGAGCTTCTTGTGTGTCCAGAGATTTATTCATTTCTTCTTGATTTTCCAACTTGTTGTCATACAGCTGTTTGTAGTAGTTCCTGATGGTTCTTTGGAGTTCTGTGGTATATGTGATAACATCTTGTTTTTCATCTCTGATTTTATAATTTGAGTCTTCTCCTCCATCCTCTTTTTTTTGGTTAGTTGGGCCAATGGCATATGATTTTTTATTTTTATTTTTTGGAAAAAAACCAGCTCTTCATTGCACTGATCTTTTGTATTTTTTGTTACAATTTTGTTTATTTCTTCTCTAAATTTAATCATTTCTTTCCTCTTGCTAATTTTGGGTTTGGTTTGTTCTTGTTTCATGAGTTCCTTGAGATGCATTATTAGATCATTTGTTTGATGCATTTCCAATTTCTTGATGTGGGCACTAGTTGCTATAAACTTCCCTCTTAATGCTGTTTTAGTTGTATCCCAAAGTTTTTTTTTTTTTTTTAATTTATCTAGTTGATCTGAAAGAGTTACAGAGAGAGGTAGAGACAGAGAAATAGTAAGGTCTTCCATCCACTGGTTCACTCCCCAAGTGGCCACAATGACTAGAGCTGAGCCAATCCGAAGCCAGGAGCCAAGAGCTTCTTATGGATCTCCCATGTGGGTGCAGAGGCCAAGGACTTGAGCCAGCCTATGCTGTTTCCTGAGGCACTTTAGCAGGGAGTTGGATTGAAGTTGAGTAGCTAGGATTCAAAATGGTACCCATATTGGATGCCATCGCTGCAGGCTTGGTCTTTAACCTGCTGAACCACAGTGCCAGCACCTTCTGTAAGTTTTGATAAGTGTGTTATTATCTTCATTCATTTCTAGGAATTTTTTAACTTCCCTTTTGATTTCTTCTATGGCCCAGTGTTCATTTAGGAGCATATTGTTTAGTCTACATGTGTTTTCATATGTTCTAGAGATTCTCAAGTGGTTAATTTCCAGCTTCATTCCATTATAGTCAGGAAAGACACATGATATGATTTCAACTTTCTTTTAATTTGTTGAGACTTGCTTTGTGGCCTAACATGTGGTCCATCCTAGAGAAAGCTCCCATGCACTGATGAAAAAATGCGTATTCTACAGCTGTGGTTGAAATGTTCTGTAAATATCAATTAAATTCATTTAGTCTATAATGTTGATTAGTTCTTTGTTGATTTTTGTCCAGTTGATCTGTCCATTGATGAAAAGTGGGGTGTTAAAATCCCCATTATTATTGTATTGGAATCTATGTGTCCCTTTTAAATCATTAACATTTGTTTTAAATAGCCTGGTATCTTGGTGTTGGGTGCATATACATTTATTATAGTAACATCTTCCTGTTGAATTTCTCCCTTAATCAATACATAATACCCTTTGTTGTCCTTTTAACAGTTTTTATGGTAAAGTCTATTTTATCTGATATTAGGATGGATACTCCTGCTTTTTCCCCTTTTTGTTAGAATGGAATATCTTTTTTCATCTTTTCACTTTCAGTCTGTGTGTGTCTTTGTTGGTGATGTGTGTTTCTTCTAGGCAGCAAATAGATGGGTCCTGTTTTTTAACCCATTGAGTCAGTCTGTATCTTTTAATTGGAGAATTTAGGCCTTTTATAGTCAAGGGTGTTGTTGATGACTTGTTCCTGTCATTTTCCCATAATTATTCCTGTTGTTTGCTTTGGATTTCCTTTTTACTTTACTAGGAGATTTTCTACCTTCACATTTTTTCATAATGATGCCTATTTTTCTGTGTATAGCACATCCTTATGTAAGACTGGGGAAATGGTGGCATATTTTTCAGTTTCTGTTTGTTTGGGAACTTCTTTATTTCACCTTCATTTATAAATGAGAAAGTTGCTGGGTATTGTATTCTGGGTAGATAGATTTTTTTTTTTATTTTAGGAGTTGGATTATGTCACTCCACTCTTTCCTAGACTGTAGGATTTCTGATGGTAAATCAGCTGTCAGTCTAATTGGGGATTCACTGAAGGTAATCTGGAGTTTTTCTGATGCATATTTTAGACTCTTTTCTTTATGTTTTACTGTTAGATCTTGACTATAACATGTTATAGTGAAGATCTTTCCTGGTCATGTCTATTAGGAGTTCCGTGTACTTCCTGTACTTGGATGTCCCTTTCTTTCTCCAAATTTCTGAAAATTTCTATTATTTCACCAAATAGCCCTTCTAATCAATTCTCTCTCCCACACCTTTAGGAACTCTTACAACCTGTATGTTGGGTCATTTGATAGTATCCCATAAATCTCTAACACTGTTTTAAGTTTTTCTAATTATTTCTCCTTCTTCTCCTTATTCTTTTTTTTTTTTTGGTCTGACTGATATATTTCCAGATTTGTTTACTAACTTGGATATTTTTACTTCTGCCTCTCCAAGCCTATTGTTAAGGCTTTCCATTGTATTTTTTATTTGACATATTGAAATCTTCATATCTAATATTTCAGATTGATTTCTCTTCAATATCTCTATCAGCATAATTTTTCATCCATGTCATGTATGGATTTCTTTAACTCATGAATTCGCTCCTCATTGTTGTTAAGCAATCTTATGAGCATCCTTTTGAATTCCTTTTCAGGCATTTCATCATTCTCTTTGCCTTCACATTTTAATATCAAAGTATTGCTGTGTTCCTTTAGAGGAGTCATATTATCTTCCTTGCTCATGTTTCTCATATTTCTACATTTATTTTTAGGCATTTTTGGAACTACTTGTTGTTTTTCTCTTCTGATGGCTTTTATCTTTGAAATATGCCTCTGTGCCTTAGTGGAGTGTCTGTTCCTTCAGTGAATATTCAGAGATGTGTGCTGGGTGAGGACAGGGAGCTCCAGTCAGTGCTTCGGAGTGGTGCAAGAGTCCAGGCTGACACCCAAGTTGGGGGTGGTAGATCTCCTTTAATGTCAGCAGGGGAGGAGGGTATGATCACATCATCTGGTGTGATCACTGCCTTCCCTTCTCTCTGCCAAGGTGATCAGTGCCCAGGGAGAGCCCACAGTGGCTACACACCCCACACACACAGGCACATGAACCACACATATGATCTGTACAGCCCCCAGTGTGAGGCCAGAGCCTTCTGCAATGACCTACCCCAAGCACTCAGAGAACTTTGATACTCTAAAGCCAGACACAGTGATTTTCCAAAGACCCAGATATACCCCACACTCCATTGTGCAGTCACAGAATTCCAAAAATCATAGCATGAAGTGCTCCTACAGTCAGTGGGAACAGGATATCACTGTCAGCCCCATGAGCCTATTCCTTCCATGGAGAGAACTGAGGCATTCCCAGACCCTGCTGCCTGTTTGTGCTCTCCCTTAGTGTTCATGGAGGGAAATTCTCAAAAGCTTAAGTGGGGCACCCCACCCCCTGCCAGCCCTCCAGGCAAGACTCAAAGTCAGTAGGGACTGTGGATTTATTATCAGATAAAGTCCCTTACTTGAGGGTGCATGAGCTGTGGCTGCCTGCACTTGATTTATCAAGATGGTACCACCTCCCTGGTTGTCACTGTGAGCCCTTGCATGGGGTATGGGAAGCAGGTGATGTGTCTCTATTCAGGGAGTTAGGTGATGCAGCTAATGCTCCTGGCTGGACTCAAAGTGAGTGTGGTCTCCAAGGTTCTCCTGAGGCAATATCACCAGTGACATTGGGTTTCCACAGACTATATATAGTCTATAGACTATATAGACATGTCTCTATAATAATCTGGCATCTCCTGACTGTTAGACTTTTCACTGCAGAGTATGGTCCTCTGCAGCAGTTGGGGGGGGGGTGAAGGAAGTAAGGCGGCTTCCTTGCTCCAAACGTAGTAGTTCCTTAGACTCCAGTCAGCTCCCCTGGCTGAAGCCATTGGATGACTGTGGAATTCCCTTTCAGCTAAAACTCTAAATGGTAGGGTGTGCAGCAATTTCTTTCTACATTGACATGGAAGATGGTGGCCCCCCGTTGGTAGCTGGCTGCAGCAGTGTCTCTTCTCTGTTCTTATCCCATGGAATCTTCTTTTTTTTGTCACTTCTTCACTGAAAATTTCCATCAGTCAGACTTCTGGAAAGGTGGTTCCTCCTTCATTCCCAAGCAGCTGGAGTTAGTGTGGCTACACTATTCAGTCATCCAATTTTAATTTTTTGAACTAGGATGATTGTGAAGAGATAAACTAACCATTGATGGTCATTTTCATGAGACATTCTAAAAGGATGATTCCTCACTGTGAGAATGCTACATATTCTCTATCTTTCCAAACAAGATACCTCTCTACTTATCAAGACAAGATAGCAGAGCTGCAGAGAGCAGCCACTTACACTTGGACCATCATCATCATTTATTGAACACATTTTTCATGCTATACACTATGCTAAGTCATTTACCTGAATTTTATTTTTATTTATTTCTACTTTTTTTATTTTATTTGAAAGACAGAGAAAGATCTTCCCTCCACTGGTTCACTCCCCAAATGCCAACAGCTTCCAGGACTGAACCTGGAAACTGAACCAGGTCTCCCACAAGAAGGGTTGATACTCAGGTGAATGAGTCATCACTTGCTGCCCTCCAGAGTATACTAGCAGGAAATGGAACCAGAGGTGGATGTGGGACTTGAACTCACATATTCTGACATATAATGCAGGCATCCAAAGCAGTGATTTAACTGCTGTGCTAAACACCACCTCAAGAAAGACTTTGGCACTGGTGGGATTAAGTTTTATACTTCATCCAAAATACAAGGGTACTTAAAATGTGTGTGGAAAAATGGAATTGAAAATCAGTTTATTTTGGCACAAAAACTTTTGAAGTCCATTTGTAGTTTTGTTTTTAATAGAACATAGTTCCTTAAATTTGTATATGTGAAATACATGAAGTTTGTATACCTTAAATAAAAGATTTCCAGGTTTAAAAAAAACTTAATTTCCATGAACTTTTTGTAGGCGGGTCGTAGGCTTGGATTTTATTTTATTTTTTGCAATAAAACAAACATCTTTTAATTCCATTTTCCCCAAACTTTATGACCTTCAGACTTCTCTGTAGCACAACTATTATTTCTTCCATTTTAAAAAAAAAAACACTGAATACCAGAAAAGGGGAGTACATTGCCTCATAGTAAACACTAAACAAGCAACAAGGCAAGGACTCAAACCCAAATCTGCTTCTCCTATAGGCCAGTGCTTTTCTCCACTTTAATCCCATTTATTTCCCTTCACTTTATTCTCCATTTATCCAAATGAAAAATTTATCCAAAAATAAATCTCTCTATTTATCCATTGCTCCATGCTTTATGTGAAGCAATGGATCCACACTGAGACCACGGTGCTAACAGGAGAGTCCTCATACTTGACATGACTCCTTCATCTACTTAGCCTCATTAAGTCTTTCCATCAACATTGCAAAGACCCAGAGACAGTTGGGGGAAGTGACTTGCCCAGGGTCCCACAGCAAGTGAGTGGTTTGGCCAAGGATTTCTGACATTCAGCACAGGATACCTTTTGTTTATCCACCACAACCACCGCCAAATACACACTACTTTCTGCGTATTACCTCCCTGTTGATTCTGAGTCAGAATCCAGCCCCTGCCTGTCTCCCAGCCCCAGACAAGATTTGCAGCCAGGGGCTTGCGGTATGTTTGCCTCCACTGCATTCCTGAACTACACACACAGATGAAGGTGTTAGCCTGGGCAGCTCACCCAGAGAGAGAAAAACCCTTGGGCTTAAGCATCGTCTTCAATCCAAAGGGGAAAATATGGGGAGCGCCTCCTAGCATTTAGTCATTGACCAACACTTGTTAACAGATTGCTAGAGTGGGTGGCCAAGCCATTTATGGGACAGCCTAGCCACATGGTTCTGGGAATTTCCAAATGTAAACTGGCCACTAGCATTTGTGCTGTGGGAGGTATATTTTCTTGGAAGACTGGAGGAGAAAGTGGGAAGCAGCTTGGGGAATCAGGGGATCTGGGAATTGGGCTTAGAGCTCTGAGTTTATCAGGATATGAATATCCTTACCATGCCTCAGCATCTTTGTGAAGAGAGAACCCTGACTTGCTCTGCTGATTACCAGTCAGGGGATGATTGCAAACACCAATGCAGATTCCAGGCCTCTTGCCAACCAGTGACTCACCTGTTTGCATCTTAGTTCGCTCTAAGACATAAAATGGGCACAGTAAGAATAGCTGCCTGCTTAGTGTTGCTGGAAAGAGTGAGTAAGATAATGCACATACAGCGTAGCCTGGTGCCAGGTGCATCATAACGGATAAAAGCTATTGGTTATTGAAAGACAAAGCAGCAGTCAGCCCTGCCAGGTTGTGAAGAAAATGCCTTCCTTCTGCTCTCACCTGCTGAAAAGCTCTCAATGTTCACAGTGAGGTTTAGAAACCTGTATCATCAACTTATTGACTGGTACCAAGGCCTGGGGCAAGTTTGTTTTCTTTAAAATTCTGGAGCCTCTATTGTCTTGTCTGTAAGATGGGCAGCTAGAAATGGCAGCTTTGCAAGGTTGTGCAGAGTCAACAAGCCTAAACATATAAACCTGGCACAGAGCAGGCCCTCCAGACTCACTAGTGTTTGTTTCCCTGCTTGAATCTGCATGAACAGACTTCATCAAGTCTCTTCCAAATCAGAACTAGAAGCATCTGGGAATCTCCACCCTTCTGCTCCCAGCTTTAGACTCTTGATTAGTGAGAGAGCTTGCGATGACAGGACCTCAAGGCAGGTTCCTAAGAGGCAGTTCACAAAGTGGAGGGAATCAGACACTGTGCACCTTGGGCACTCTTAGTGCTGATTGGAGATGACATGATTGCATATCCCAATCCCTAGAATCCTGTGAGACATTTAAGAAGACCTCTGCTATACAAATGGGAAAAATGGTGTCTACAGGGTGCCAAAGTCTTACTGGAAATCATGCAGTTCCTGTGTGGAGCCTACAAGTGAACCTCGGACTCCTTGCCAGTGTTCAGTGAATTCAGTGACACTTTTAGGCATGTGAGGAAGACAAGGGAACTCTGGTTTGCCACCTGAGACCAAATCTTCTAGACTTCATCATATTTCAGTTGGGTTCCCTTCTTGTAGTTTCTCTGGAAAATAATGAAGCTGCCTGGGCTTACCCTGGGAGGGAAGAGAAAGGTGACACCACCCTAAAAAATAGAGTTGCCAGACAAGCATGAGAAGCCCACTGGTGGCAAGAAGCTGCTAGCCACATGATGTTGGAGAAGCCAGTGAAACTGGGGAAGGCAGAGAGAGAAACATGCAAGACAGGGGTAACAGGGAAAGTCTATGCTTGCTATTCCTTTCTGGCAAGAGCTTTCCATGCATTTATTTGTCCATCCACTTGTTAGTCCATTGAATGTCTATTGTTTGATTCACAAAGGTTCAGTTCAACACAGACATGGTCCTTGTCCAGACTGAGCTGGCATACAAGTGCAGACGTAATTTAGTAGTAGAAAGGTATAAAAAAAGCATGTTGGGATATGGTATGAAGGTGATGGTACCATCTTTGGCCATGCCAACAAAGCAGCAGCTAATACTTGATCTAAGACCTGAAGAATGAAAAGGAACTGGCCAAGGAAGAACAGCTAGGGCAAAGGAACAATAATAGCTAAAGACTTGAAAGAAGAAAACACTTGGAGTATTTGAGGGGCCAATACCTAAATAATAAGCCACAGAGAGTGAGGGAAAGAAGGGATTCAGGTAAGATCTGAAAAGTGTGTAGTGATCAGATCATATAAGGCCTTGTAGATTTTATTTTATTTGGATTTTATTCTAAGATAGACTTTGAATTTTATTCTAAGATAGAATCGTTTGATATTTATTTATTTATTTTGATATTTATATTTATTTATGCATCAGAATGAACAAGAGATAAAGCAGATGTAAAACTGTCCAAGACGGACACTAAAGCTGAATAGGAAAGAGTTACAATAAAAATCATAGGGAAGACATTAAAGATAACTGGATCATTCTAATGGTAGAATATGAACCAGAGTAGGAGAAAGAGATATAAAGATGGGTGCATTAAGGACAGAGTTTTTCCAAGTCTGGGAGGTGGGAGAGAGGAGACAAAAGACAGGGAAGATAGTGAAATATGAGTCAGTGAGAAATTTGATTCAGCACATACATATTCAGCATTGAGCCTTCCTAGGTGTTCAGCTGTGTGCTGGGACTTTTGCCTGCTTCTTCTTGTTTGATCTTCACAGCCATATGAAATACACTATTTGTTTTAAAAAATCAAGAAATGGAGCTTCATGACAGTGAAGGTATTTTCCTAAAATTCTTCAATATGAGGGAAGCAAGAATCCCACCCAGGTCTCCTGGCTGCCACCGTGGCTCCTTTACCCACTAGGCCAATTGTTGGATTTTTCACTTGGCTCCTCACTCTATTTCCCAACTTGAACTGGTAGAGTTTCTCTCTGTGTCTCTTTTAGTTCTAACATCCTGTGTTTCTTTTGAAGGTGAAGACTTTGTAGGAAAGTATCCTGGAGATTATGGAAAAATAGTATAGATTCTGGATGGAATATTCTAGATTTATTCCACAAAGTTAGTGGGGGCTAGAAAGTAAGTGTGCTGCACAGGGAACAGCAAGTGATAGTAAATAGGAAGAAAGGTACTGCATAGAAAAAGAATCTGAATTGGGTGACTCCAGTGTCAAATATCTATGAATTTAATTTGAAAAGAGAAATCAAGAAGTGGGTTAGCTGTTGGAGAGAGATGGGGAAATGAATGGAACAACATTCATTCTATGGTTTAGGCCTTGAACAAATAAGAATGGACGAAATGGACATCATATCTGCTTATTAACCACAGAATTGTTGGGAACATAGATCCCCAAAATAATATAGAGAGAGACTCATGTGTGCATGCATCTGTGTATAATGTGTATGTTTATAATGGAGCACTTTTCACCTATTAAGCACTGTGCTAGGTATTTTTCATGAATTATTTCACTCATCTCTCATTATGGCCTCAAAGAAAAGCCCTTTCACACTATTCCCATTTAATGAGTGAGTCCACTGAATATCAGAGAAATTGTCATTTGCTTAGGTCACACCTGAAGTAGGGGAAAGAGCCAGGGTTCATATTTAAATCTTCCTGCTGTTGAAGCCTACATTTTAAATTATTACAAGATTTCAGGATGGAAAGAGAAAGGGAGGAAAAGGGGGAGGGAAGGAAGGAAGGAAGGAGACAAGAAGGGTGGAAGGGAGGGAAGGGGCCAGGCAACGAGGCAGTGAGAAAAGAAAATAGCCAGATATGGAGAATGCGTTCACAAGGACACAAGAGAGAGGGAGAGGAGTGAAGATGCTTTTTTCTGAGATTGTGTGAACACTTGAGACCCTGCCCAGGCAGGAGGCGAATGAGGTCATTAAATTCATCTGCGCAGATGGGGGACCCTCTGGGGAAAGTTATAAGCAAATGACATGATGCAATGAGGTGAAATCTACTTGCGTTAGTTCAGGCTGGGACTCAAGCAGGGCCTGTACTGTGCTCTTTGAAAAGATAGATCATCTGCTGCTCTGTTGGTCTCTTCCTATCCATTTCTAGAAAGGGAAACTTGCCCAAGGTCACAGAGCACATAAATGGTTGGACTGGGAACTGGACCACAGGCCTCTCACTTTTTCTTAGGATTCTACAGTCTGTTCCAAGGCCCTTCGTACAAATTTTGTACTGAACTTGTATGGGAAACATTCCACACCTAGAATTTTGGGTCCCTCAGAAGGCAGAGTGAGCTTGCCTAAGACATGCACTCCCAAAACTACCCATCTGTGCAGAGTTGTGTTTTCTTAAAGAATAGCTTCAAATCTTTTATTGATTATCACCACATCTCATGTGTTAGATATTCCTTTGCAGGATTATATTAACCAGCTTTGGTATAGTACCCAACAATTCTTCACTTACTATTTTATCCAACTCTTTTAGCTAACAGTGTACAAAAAGTCTTTTTCTGCCATTTCTGTACACAGGAGCCTGAGGCTGAGAGAAGTAGCTTATCTTACTTTAAGCACAATATTTGCCACTTGCTACTTAAGGCAAAATGCTTGTTCCTTTATGAGTTTCTGTTACCCAATCAATAAAAGGGCACTTATTGTAGAACCCGTCTTGCAGAGTTGTCAAAAGGACTCAGTATTTTCTTCTGGAAAGCGTTCAGCACATTGCCTGGCCAATAACAGGTGGCTCTGCAAATGGAAACGGCTGTGATCATGACCATGGTGTTCTTGGTAAAAGTTACCACAGAGCAGACAGGAAGCAGAGTCATGACTTGAGTGTGAAACTTCTGCTCCCCAAACCCAGGGATTTACTGCTGGCCTGCACGCTTATCTCATAATTATTGCATAATTATTGCACATTGCATAATATTGCATATTGCATAATTATTGCTTCAGAAAAAAATCACCTGATTCATTCCTTCTCTTTCTCTGCAGGTCACTCCCTTCCCTATGTCCTGTGACCTACAAGGAGACTGTGCTTGTCTGGACCCCAATGCCCAAGAACACAGCCGGAAAGACCTCCGGGGATACAGTCATGGCTAAGGAAGGACAAAGAGTTGTCAGAGAATTCCCAACGCCAGGACCCGCATCCCTTTGGTATTGATTTCACAGTCAGCTGCTCATTGGAATGGCCTCTCCACACCAGGGATCCTTAGCACCCAACCGGTCTGCCTTTAATTTCATCTAGGAAGGACTTACAGTGGGGCGAATGAACCCAATCTCACCATGTTGAATGATGGAATGGAGTTCCATCCCAAAGCCTGAAATGGATTGCATATACAGCAAGCAGTCCTGGAGCCTCCTAAAATTCTAGCCACTTGTCACACAACTACAGAGAGAAACATGTTCTATATCTAGGAGTGTGCACATCTTTGGTTAGTACACATGCATGCATATGCACCCATACAGACATTTGTATGAAAGCAGTTCTGGAGACTGAGCAGAGAGAGACTGGAAAGAAATCCTTCCTTTTCCAAGCTCCCAGCCAACACAACCTTGGGAGAAAGAGTTGCAGAAACTGCTAAGACCAAGTAATGAGATGCCAACATAATTCACACCCTGAGGCTTGGAATATGTAGGGCATGCACAGTTGTGCAGCCCTTTGGGATTGGAAAAGAAATGGTCTAAGATCACCTATCTTTTGGGTAATTAAAGCCCAGGAAGAGGTAAAGATTCCAAGGTATGCAAAGATCCTCAAATTCTTCTGCCTCCCTGGGAACTTTACCCTAACTCCAGGGTTTAAAGCCAAGATGAAAATGGTTTAGGATTATAATGTCAAGGTATTACACCAGCCCCCTGCTTGAGGCTTGAGAGGTCATAGTATCCCTACAGAACACACCCATTCCTCAAATCTTGCCTTGGGACCACATTTGCTGCTACTTTTCCTGCTGCTCTATCCTATACATTGAATACCCCAAAATGATAGAACTAGGTTAGGAAAAACCCCACACAATCAAACAGTCTGCCTTACAAATAACCCTCATTTCCCCACTTCTCACTTCTTATCCCTCCTACAGGAGGAAACCCCTCATGGGTATATTTCTTGTCCTGAAAGGGAGTTGAGGGACTTCAGATGCTGGGGCCCTCCCTGAGAGTCCACAGTGTCTAAGCCAGTGTTCGGTTTGGTAACTAAATGGAACAGTGTTAAATCTCTATGATGTTGGAGCCATCCAGAGGCCACTGGACTTGTCAGGACTCTTGGGTTATTATCCTCATACTACTCTTCCTGGCCCTTCAGACTGTAGTAGGCTTTAATCTTGGAAACCTCACCATTGCTCTGATTAGGTATAATTTTGAAACAGAATCATCTTGGATATGATCAATATGCATTGTGTTCTAGAAGTCATCAGAGGGAAGTTAGAGTTCACAGCCTCAGTACTGAACATAACCATCAAATTTTCCATATATTTTTCCAGGTGCCAGTACTCACTCCCACATCTGTGGCTGTGAAACTCTTCCCTCTCTTCCATGTTCAGCCTCCAAAAGCTAAGTGGAAGCTATTCAGCTGTGCATGGAAGCCCCAACTTCTTTGTGAGCCCCTTTACCTGTTTTCAGTCAGTCACCTGTTCATTCCCTATGAATTAGTATGGAACAAGAATATGACAGGATGAAGTGGGGAGAATGGTTAAGTTTGACATCTTTTCTGAAATCTGAAGCTAGGAGTGAGAAGGTAGGAGGGTCTAAACTAGCGATATCACATAAAGATTACTGAAAATCAAGTCATCTCAAGTCTAGTGAAAACAACCAAGGAAACAGTCTAGCATAGGAATGGAAAATACTAGACATCTGTGCAGCCCCTAGAAATTCCTGCATCCAAGGCAGTCCTTGTTAATCCATCACAGCTCCTTTTCCTATTGGGACCAAAAACAACTTCAGAAACCATTTTACTATATCATTCCAAACAGCATTTACCTGATGATCAAGGACACTTGAGGACATTTGTAGGCTCTCTGTGATCAGTTATATTAAGAAATATATTGAGGTGCTTTTTACACAGGTGCCCACATGCAAGGATGCAGTGCACAAATAGTTCCTATGGCTTGTACCATATTACAGAATGGAGAGACTTCAATCATTGTTGTAGCCCAGCTCAAATCTTTTGTTTCTTCCTCACGAAATAATGTTACTAGTATTCAGGGAATTTTTTTCCTGTGTTAACCAGGGCCAATCCTTAGCAAAAAATAAGAATGAAATTAGAATTGTTCCAATTTTGTACCTCTCTCCAATGTCTTGGAATTCTTTATAACTTGTGAGGCCTTTCTTTTGCCCTGACTGAGAGGGTACAAGGTAAGGACAGTAACAGTGTCAGCCCTGTTAGTAGCCTATCAAAACCCATAAGTAATAATTAAAAAAAACTTTATAGAATCCAAAGATGACATAACAAAAGGTGGGATTGCAGGGACCACAGAACCTCACTTCTTAAATCAGTCCTCATCATCTTTCTACCTCCCCTACTGACTTCCAACTCCTAACTCACAAACTGAATTGAGCCCTTCTGGGTAAAGACCTACCAAGTCTCCTTCTTATTATCATTCCAGCCTCTTACTAACAATTTCATGTTTGCCAAGGATATTAGGCAAAAGAGGCTACCTGACTGGCAGCCAGCCTCATGCCCACATGAGAAGCCGTCTATGTAAGAGGCTCTCCTCAAACAGTGCGGAAGGGTCGGCTCTAGTCAGGCAATGCACTGATTCCCAGATCCTTTTTTTATTCCTGGGAATTAACTCATTGTCTCATCTCTTCAGTCATTTCCTGCTTCGAACAATGGAATGCCCACTGTTTATTGGCAGCTCAGGGGCCCTAAAACCCTTGGGGGTTCTGCATCTGAAGAAGTATTAGCCATTTAGCAGCAAGAATGGAAAAGATGAGGTGGGCAGTTTTCAAAGTCCCATCTTAGGAAGCCTTTTGAGACCACATCCCTCATTGCCTGCCCAGAGGATTTGCATTATCCTCAAATTTTGTGCCAACAATTGTGTAAGTAATACAGTCCTTGGGAAGTCAATTTTTGTGGATGAATTGGAGTGCTGAAGAAGGGAGTGATGAATGGGCATGAATAGTATGTCTTTGAAGATGGAGGGTATCAGCTGCTGTTCCTGGCTTCAGCATATTGATTCACTGCCTAGACAGTTCTCTTGGTCTTATTCCCACCTTGGCTTGATTCATGCATGCTAGTTGTGGAAAATAATTCTTTGAGACAGATCTCAGCTACCTCCCTTCCAGGTTCAATTTAACTTGGTTGTAACTGTCAGTTTGTTATAGGTCTTACCTGTGTTTTAAAAGGAGAGAATAAGAAAAGAACGAAGAAAGAGAGGAAGGAAGGAAGGAAGGAAGGAAGGAAGGAAGGAAGGAAGGAAGGAAGGAAGGAAGGAAGGAAGGAAAGGAAAGGAAAGGAAAGGAAAGGAGAGGAAATGAAATAAAAATCAAGTTAACAGTTTTGAGATTTTTATTTTTTTTCTGGAACTACTTCAAGTGGGAAAATAAAAAGAAGAAATTGGTGGTGACAAAAGTGTACAGATACAGAGTAATAGGAAGACAAAGAGATTAAAATGAAATAAAAATGCATGATTTAAAATTAAGAATAAGAAATCTGTTGTTACGTTTCCCAGAGGAAATTACTTATTCTACAGACTGAGTAGGTAGAGACAAGCATAAATAATTCCTTAGAGGACACAGAGTAGCTTTTTGTAGCATTGTCTGTTATTTTCTGTACATTGTGGTAGGTCCAGAAAACATGACATTTTCCCCCTTGATATGTTTGTTGGTGGTGGTGTTGGGGTATTTTGTTTATTTGGTGGTAATCAGTTGTAGTTGGGAGTGGGTGGGCTTGATATTTGTTTTCTGAATATTAAGGGGACATATTGTGTCATTGTGCTTTTCACGTTATAAAATGCTTCTATTTACCAGTATAGCACTGGGTTTTACAAAGACTGCACTCAGAACTACACTGCACAGCCCAATTCCCTACAACGCTGCTACATGACCAGACAGGTAATTCCAATGAGTTTTGAGAAACAGAACAAGCTAAGAACAAGCAAACCAAGCAAAAACCTACATAGCAAATGAATACAACTCTATTCTTGTAATTTATTCCAGTTTTGCCAAATTCCTATCAATGATTTTCTTTTCAGAGTAAATGTGTGATAGCCAAGAAAGGAATTATGTCCCCAGCATATAGAATTTTAAGTCCAGGCATCAGTTTGATCAATGATTTTAAACAAGTTATTACATTGCCTCTACATTTGACTCAATTCCTTTAGCTGCAGAACGGGGATAATAATACTTACCTACCTCACAGTGGGAGGGCAGGAGATGGTGAGGCCTTGAGGTTCAAATGGCCTGTGGCAATATGTGAAGGCCAAGGTTGACATGAATTATTTCTCAAAAATGCACAGGCATAGTAGCCTTTCAAGAAAGACAGGGAGTGCTCATTTGATATTTCAAGGAATAATGCTGGAGCTCCTGGATGAGAGTCCACCCTTTGAGAAAGTCCCGTATTGGGGGATATTTCACTTTGTATGTCAGTTCAATTTTTCCCCCTTACTCTGGCCTTTCCTAGTTTAATGATTTGCTTAAAAACCAATGCTTTCCTACAGTATAGAAGTCAGTTTACCGTCATCTATTCAAGACTTCCAGGCCATTTCCAACTTTCAGAGGAAGGGAGTCTCAGAAATCCCTTCTTCACCTCACTTCTCAGACTTCAAATTCCATATCAAGTGTTCCATGAAAAGAAGACATGGCATTCTGAGTGCAAACAGCTCGGGGCCTCTTAACCACACACCAGCAGTCAGTGAGGAGACTTTTGAACAATTACTGAGTTGCTTTCTTGGGTCTCTGTAATCAATAACCTGTCCGCAGATATCTATCTATATAAAGATATTATATATAAATATAAATTTACATATATATGCACATGTATATATAGTTGTACATATATGTGTGTATATATATACTTAAATGTAATATTTACAAATAAAACTGTGATCTCATCTAGAGAAAATGTAATCATATTACAAACTGCTCTTCCATATTTATGTACCATATTATACCTTTTTATTATTATTATAATTATTATGGGTATTTCTAATTATTCTGAGGTTGAAATCTGTTTGGCACCTTCTGGAAGCTACCAAAAAATGAATTCATTGAAGTGCTTAAAATCTGTACTCATAAGAAATCTACTGGCCTACTGTAAAAAAGGAAAACAAAGAGAAACAACTCAACACCAAAAACCAAACACAATTCCAATCCTTTCTCTGTACCTCACATGCATAAATTTGCTGCTCCTATTTTGGTTTTATGTTTCTCCCCTGTTTATGTGTTTTTATGGATCTAAGTTAAGTCTTTCAGCAATATATAAAAATGTAAATAGTAAACTTTTATTTATTAAGAATGTCATCTTTTTTAATTTATATTTACACAATTGTTCATCTAATTTATTTTTTCTATACGGTTTTAAATACTCAGACATATTTTGCTGTTCATGATATTTTTATCCCGTTCTCATGAATTTGTTTTTCCATATTGTTTTCTCTGGTCTCAATTACAGGTTGGATCTCACAAAAATAATGTCAAAGACAGAAATATTTTGCCACTGTTGATTACTATATGTTAAAGTTCTATATTATGAAAATATATAATAGCTTGTATGCTTCAATGTGACTTTGTGTGATTTTTGTCTGTCGTGGAACATGCCAGGATAGTCATGTCAACACACTAACATGGAGAAGAACCCTAGGACTAAGAATGAAAAGATCAATAACAGCACAAGACTGAATCAGTATACATCCAATCTTCTGCATAATTAATTCCTGAATGGTATCAGCATTTTGCATATGCAAAAGTTGAAAACCATTTTTATTTGTTATAAGAAATTTCCATTTTGAGGAGCTAAAATGTACATCAGTCATATCTTGCTTTTAGAAGTGGCCTTCATCAATATATTTCTAGAATATTCTTAAAATAGTCTTTGCTTTTAGTTTTTCTTGTTTGAACACTGAATGATCCCATTCCTCCAATGAATGTGCAGCTGAACCTGCAGTTTTGCTGCCTTTGATCTGTCTGGATCTCATTGTTCATATTATCATCATTTAGTAACTATGTGAGCTTTGGGAAGTTTGTTTCCTCATGATTTAGTTTGCCCATCTGTGAAGTGAAAATAATAAAAGTACCCACCGAATGATGGCTTTGTAGTGCTTATAGTGGTGCTGGACACAAATTATATTAGCTCTTATTATGAGTCTTATGTGACTAGGCCTTCTTACAACAAGTATTGGTGATAGAGTAATTTTTATTTAAAAAAATGATAGATTGGAGCTGGCATTGTGATGTAGTTGGCTAAGCCTCTAACTATGGTGCTGGCATCCCATATGGGTGCCAGTTTGTGTCCTAGCTGCTCTTCTTCTGATCAGCTCTCTGCTAATGGCCTGGAAAAGCAGTGGAAGTGCTTGGGCCTCTGCATCCACGTGGGAGACCCAGAAGAAGCTCCTGACTCCTGGCTTTGGCCTGGCTCAGCTCCAGCCATTGTGGCCAACTGGGGAGTGAACCAGCAGACAGAAGACCTCTTTCTCTTTGCCTCTCCCTCTCTCTGTCTGTAACTCTATCTTTCAAATAAATAAATAAAATATTTTTAAAATTAAAAAAAGCTTTAAAAAAGATTTATTTGTTCATTTGAAAGGCAGAGCCACAGGGAGGGAGAAAGAAGAGAGAGAGAGAAAGAGAGAAAGAGAGAGATCCTACATCTGCTGGTTCATTCCTCAAAGGCTGGGCTGGGCCTAGCAGAAGCCAGGAGCCTAGAATTCCATCCAGGTCTCCCAAACAGGTGGCAGGGGCCCAAGTACTTAACATCTGCTGCTGCTTTTTTCAGGCATGTTAGCAAGGAGCTAGATCAGAAGTGGAACACTTAGTGCTCATAAGGCATGTTGACATTGCAGGCAACTGTTTAACTTGCCCTACAACACCAGCCCCACTAAATGTTCTGATACTTTTTGTAAAGAAAAAGAATAAGATGTGCTAAGGCACTCAGGCATCTATACGGAGTAAACTTAGCAACTTTATACACTGTGGTGTTGTCTGGCAGTGCTCACTCTAAGGCAGGTCAAAATGTGTGTCTATCTGCTGTCCCCTGAAATTTTAAACTTTGCAACAATAACCAAAAGGTAGTTTGGGGACATCAATATGAATTATATATAAGGGCAGAGACAGGAAATCAAGAACGTCCTATAATAGGTTTTTGCACTCTTTATAAACAAAACCCATTGAGAGACATGAGGGAAACAACCATCACCCCTCCCCCCCACCCCACCAAAGTCATTGCTAAATTCTTCTTGTTGTTTTCAAAGTAAGATAAATGATGAGAAGAAATGCTTTATGTAGTTCTATTCAATTTATGATTGAAACAATATTTAAAGAATTGACTCAGGAAAAGAGTCAAACATTTCCTGCATACAAAAATTGAGAATTTTAATATGGCTTTTTATACTTATTTTTGTCTGCAAAACTCAGGGGACAAAGACCTTTCTTGTGGAAGATCTTAGTCGTAGTGTCTTCTTCCTTTATCCAACCTACACACACACACACACACACACACACACACACACAGAGTCATATGTGCACACACAATAGTTGTTCATTTTAAAGTAGGCTTTAGTTGCATAAAGTGTGAAATAAACAACGTTGTTACTTCAAGGCAGGCAAAAATATTTTGCATTCAGATCTATTTATCATCAAAGTTTTAGAGTTTATCTAAATTAACAAAATAACACTAAAGTAAACAATAATTGGAGGGCCAGGCATTTGGCGCAGCAGTTGAGCCACCACTTGCTATACCCCATCTTTCATATCAAAAGCCCTGGGTTCAAGTCTGGGGTCCTTTCCTAATCCAATTTCCTGCTAATGTGCACCTTAAGGAGCAGCAGGTAGCTTCTCAGGTAGAAGCTCAGTAGCTGAGTCCCTGCCACTCATATAGAATATCTATAGTTATACTGAATCCCAGGCTCTTGGCTTTGGCCTAGACAGGCCCTGGGTGTTGCAGGCATTTGTGGACTAATCCAGTGGATGGATGATTTTTTTCTGTATATATTCACTCTCTCTGTCTCTCTTCAGTAAAATAAATTTTAAAACTTGGAGAAGAGTAATCTATCATACTGTACTAGTATAAGTAAATCTATTCAGTTCTTAACCTTTAGAGATAGAAATAAGAACCTAGGACAAAAGTACAACTGAGGAGAAGCCACAATTCTTTGAGTTAATGCTATAAATTCTAAAGGAATGAGGTTTGGAGTGAAAAATAGAAATTTTTTACAAAGACAGGGCTTCGGAATAGAAGGAAATATGGAAGGAAAATACCATCTGCTGTGTGACCTTGAACAAGTCACTAACCTCTGCTAAGACAGGCGGATTTGGCAGTAAGAAAAAGCATGCAGTGTGTTTAAGCAAGTGGAACCAGCACTTGCATTATCCTTAGTAAGAAAAAGCAAGGCATTTTTAAGAAATTGACCAAAGGCCAACACGCTTAGACAGTAGAGAGGGCAATAGTGTTTCTACCAGAAGAGCGAGAGTTTGGTCATACTAAAGATTTCAGACTGTGTATTAACAGCATTGAACAGCTGCTGAGTTCAACTTACTTGGTGAGATTTGTGGTCGGGAAAGACCCATCAGACGTCTGTGTGAAGGAGAAAATGGAGGGATGATCAGACACATCTCAGGTATTAGGGGTACATTGTGTCATCAAGAAAGATAATAATGCTTCTTTGGATCCAAGTGGTGATAGTGGATGGGAAAAGGTTATTTTTTCCATTCTTATTTAATGGGGAGATTGGATGGAATAATCATTACATTCTCTAACATTGTGCAATTCTAGAAACTCATCACATTCTACTGCTATTAACTAATTTTAGATTTCCTTTTAATCAACAGATGTAAGAGTAGTTTTGGGTTTGCAGAAAAAGCAGAGCAGACAATACACTTCCTATTATATGTATTTATAAATAATATCAAAACAGAATAACTTAGTTATATTCTGGGTCCAGCTATCAGGGAAATATATAAACTAAGATCATGTAATCAGATGTGTAGGATTGGAAATTCACTAATATCCTTGATCCCTCTTCAGTGGTTTTGTTATGATACAGCATCAAGAAGAGATAGGAAGGCTGCAGGAAAGGGGTTAGAATGTTGTCAGGTGGAGTCTGGCAGCGTAGGCATATGCATTCGTGTTATCCTGAGCAGTCCTTAGCTTTTTGAGTTTCAGTAGCATTTTCTGTAGACTGAGGTTCAAAATTATTCTCTGAAATGGGTTGCTCTAAGACAAATGTGTTATGATTTAAATATAGCACCCAGCAGAGGGCTGTTACATGCAGGTGCACAGTAACTGTTGTTTGTGGCCACTTTCCCCTCTTCTATCTCTTCACCTCACCTTTGACTCCCATAACAAGCTGTATTCTGTAGCAGAAATGGAGTGGTAGGGGTGGAGATACAACCACCAAGTTAAGCCCTCTAGTATTTACTTGGGAACAATGGTGTCATTTACATCAGCAAGACTGAGGTTCTGCAATCCATTGATCGTCTATCTTCTGAAACTAGATAAATCTTGGTTGCACATCCAAGATATTGAACAAGTTCAGAGTTAAATCAAATTTTAAAATTAAAATATGCACAATTCTATTCTTTTGGTTTATTATTCAGAAGTGGAACAATAAGAACAGGGGTAGGAGAGGTGTATCTTTCCTAAAGACATGGAAGTGGATCAGTTTCTCTTTTGATTCTCATAAAAATAACTGTGTTATATGGATCATGAGTGCCACTTTTACAGGTAAGAGAGACTGAGACTCAGAATTCAGTGATTTTTTTCGTAGTGTAGGATCCAAGCATCACACCCCAACCTCTAAAATCTGCACATTTTGCATTGATTCTGTCTTTTTATGATTGTGTTGAGCCTGCTTGAGTTAAAGGCACAATTTTGTAAATCCTAAAGCAAAGGAAACTGCTTCATCTCAACACGGATTGGCTGGTAGTGTTGCAGTGCTCGGTTGAAAAAGATCTTTATAACATAGTCAATCTCCAGAGGAAGAGGCAAGGTGACTTTTGACAAGTCTCTGAACTTTAGTTTCCACATCCATAGCTGACTGTAACATAATAAAATGTATATTTGGCCTTTAAGAGCTCCTGGTTTCTGACATACAGCTAGTAAATCTGTTGGCATTTCCTGGGGATAGGCACATAGTTTGTTCCAATGATGTCACTCATGATGGGTTCCTAGTTGTGGGTTGGTCATCAGAAAGACCAGGTCATGATAGAAGCTGGGAACTTTCCATCTTCCAAGCACAGAAGAACTGGAGATTGAGTTAATAACCAATGACGCCTCCATAGTGCTGTTTCTATAAAAATCCATAAAAGGGTAGACTTTAGAGAACTTCTAGACTGGTGAACACATCTATGTGCCAGGAGTATGCACATCCCAACTCCATGGGTGATTAAAGCTTCTGCATTTGGGGGGCCGGCATTGTGGTGTAGCAGGTAAAGCCTCTGCCTGCAGCACCAGCATCCCATATTGGTGCCGGTTCAAGTCCTGGCTACTCCACTTCCAATCCAGCTCTCTGCTATGGCCTGGGAAAGCAGTAGAAGATGGCCCAAGTCCTTGGGCCTCTGCACACATGTGGGAGACCTGGAAGAAGCTCCTGGCTCCTGGCTTTAGATTGGTGCAGCTCCAGCCATTGTGGCCAATTAGGGAGTGAACCAGTGGATGGAAGACATCTCTCTCTCTCTCTCTCTCTCTCTGTCTCTCTCTCTCTCTCCCCCTCTCCTTCTCTCTCTGTATAACTCTGACTTTCAAATAAATAAATAAATCTTTAAAAAAAAAAAGGCTTCTGCACATAGGACCTCCTAGATCTTGCCCAGTCTATCTGCTCATGGAATTGTTCACATGTATCCTATAAAATGTCCTTTGGAGTAAATCAAGCTCTACTCCTGAGTTCTGTTAACCACACTCACAAATGATAGAGACTGTGTAAGAAATCAACTAATAGCCAAATTGGACAGAATACAAGAAAACTGGAGACTCATTATTTGTAATTGACATTTGAAGCAGAGGGCAACTTATGGAACTTAGCCCATAACCTATGAGACCTGTGCTAATTGTCAGAATTGAATTGATCTGCAGGATAATCAGCTGTTTTCAAAGCATTGGTCAACGTGAAAAAAACTCTTGTATATCTGGTAACAGAAGCATTGGGCTTAAGTATAGAAGGAACAGCAGTTTGCTTTCTCCTATAGTGTGCATAACTGGAAATGGAAAGAGTAGTTGGTAGTACAGATATTATACTTTCTCATTTGTGTTTATTTTAATTTCTTTATTTGTAAAATGATCAGTTGAAGTTTGGCTTAGGGAAAAGATTCCTCAGGGCTATGCATTATGTGGGCCAGAGAACCCTGATACTGCCTTCCTGGCTACACTTACTCCTTCATCACAAAGCCTCTTGCCCAATTTGATTAATGATATCACTCCAATATTCTTAAAAGGATAAATTTGTACTCATTCTTTTGTCTATTCACACTCTGCCCATGAATCATACTACAAATAGTTCTTTCCATATACACTTTATACTGAACAAAACATATAAAACAACTTTAGTTGTTGGCTGATAAATTGCATATTGAGCATTACTGTGTGCAGTGCATTGGTCTCAGCACTGATAAGAGTGGTGACCAAGACAGACATTCACAGACACTGGTTTTAGAGAGTATTATGCAATTTATGAGGTGTTATAAATGGAGAAAGCCACCCCAGAAGGAAAATGTTAAATGTTGCATGCAGCAATAACAGCACATGAGAAAATCAAGAGGGTGAAGTTGGACATGGCTTGTGTGGGAAATTCAAAGTATTCAGGCTAGTGGGATCTGGATTGGAAAGAAGGGGAAATGAGGAACCACTGTGGGGGAAGAAAGATGCCAAGATTGTCCAAGTTGTATAGAGAACAAATTGACAAGAGCTTTGTAAATGCATCCCTTCATTTAGGCTTCTTCTGAAGCCAACCTAGAAACAAAGATTCAAGTGCAGGCAGTTTTTCTGGGGTATGATTCCAGTACTTACCCAGTAGAAGATATGGAATGTAAAATGAGGATGGGAAGGTAGACAAATAAGGATGTAATATCAAGCATACTGCTACAGTGAGCACCTGCAGCTTAATCCTCTTTGGAACACTGTCAGTCAGTGGAGAACACTCTAGGCTTACCAACTGTCTGTGATGCTAGGGAATTAGGGTATTTAGCCAATCAATGCCATCAGTCACTAACTGAGGGATTCCAGTAGGGTATTAATCCTCCACTACACCTGTATTTCATGTTGGAGAACAGAGTGGGATCAAGCCACCAGAAACAGCTCTCAGGGTAAGCGATGTGGATATTGCCTATGGGAAGTCAGATTAGTACACAGAGTGGTAAGAGATATAGGCAGGGATTCAGTAGGTCTACTGCAACAATGAGGTGATTGGTCTCTAATGCTGAGGATGATGGACAACCATGGAAGTTTTCAGGGAATGGGATGTCAGGGACAAATTTCAATTTTTAGATAGATTCCTTTGTGCAGGGACCAACATCACAGTTGTAAGCCAAGGTTTATTAGCACCAAATTGGAAGCTGGTGTGGTAGTCTAGGTGAGAGATGGCCCCATGGTCCTGGGGCAGTGATGGACAAAAGACGTTGTTATCAAGAGAGTTATAGGAAATAGTACATATTAGTAGTTGGCTTGTTATTGCAGACTAAGGAAAAATAAATGGTATGATTTAGTTAAATGCACATACTTGCAGTGGACAACCATATATTTCAGAATGTTTAGGGACCAAAAAGTAGCCAAGAAAGGTATAAGACATGATGGGTCAAATCCATACCAATTTATTTTTTTTTTCATAGTCAAGAGGAAATGAGTTCAGGGAACATATGCCATGACAGACCTGTACGGTTTCATGAGTCATAACAGTTTAAGGGAATCTAATTCCTTAATAAAGAACTTTGTGTCCATAGATTATGTTGTTTGGGGGTTTTGTTGAAGTTGTTCTCAATAGAACCTCTTATCACAGTGGTTCAGCCCCTTCTTGTACACCAGTAGTTCTCTTTTAGCTTGCATTCAAACCCTCTGGATAGCTCACTGAAACATAGGTTTATGGACTCCATCCCAAAGTGGCTGATTCAATAGTTGTGGAATGGGGCCCATGAATCTGCATTTCTAAAAACTTTCTTCACAATGTGGTTGTTAATAATCTGGCAGAAGATGGGGACACTTTGAAAACTAGATTATAGTCCCTCCAACAAACCATGTGCTCATACACATACTAGTGTCATAGTGATTCCTGAAGAAATTAAAAAAAAAAACCTCATGACCTCTGCCCTTGGGACATTTTCTATATACTGCTAGAGACATGAGAGTTAACAAAAATTTAAAGTCCAATGCCAATGACCAAGCCAGACAAGGACTCAGCCTTGGGGGTAGGAATGTGATGCTAAGTGGCGTTTGTACATAAATAGAAACTAGGTAGATGAATAAGGGAGAGATGGGTGTTCCAGACAGAGGGACTTGCCTAGACAAAAGCTGGTGGGTAGGAGAATACTTGGTAAAGCATTTAGAGAACTCCAAGTTATGAAGTGTGCTCACAGCATTGTCTATACATAGGTAATTGCAGAAGATTTCTTCTAGAGAAAAGCCCAGGAGGCTTCATGGAGGTACCACTTAAGATCATTCTTGAAGAACAGGGATCCCTCACTTCTCTTCCTCTTTCAAACGTCTGAGGGAGCCTACAAGTGGTGTCATTTGACATGGATTTGTCTACAAAGGTCTTGGTACGACTCTTCCCAGAGGCCCGTTCAGGCTTTACACAGAAAGGAGCAGCTCATTCTCCTTGTTTTCCTTGCACCATACGGAACACATTTCTTTCCAGGATTAAAAACATGTCAAGGTAACACAGACCACATGGAGCAAGGGAAGTGACCAGACGTCCCATTTTCTCCATTCCCTGAAACAGAGATATACACAATGCATCTATCCACCTATTCATTGGTATACACACACACATCCTTTCTACCAGCAAAGACCAGGGAGGTGAAATTTCCAAGCACCAATTTCCAAAATCTCTTTCCAAGGATACAAAGAGAGAACTTGGTTTCCAGACATTTAGTGCACCATCCAAGACATAAATGCAAACTTTGATGTTTCTCTTCTACTAATAGAATGGCTTTCCCTCCAGTTGTTATAAATATTCCTGTGTTGATACTTTAAAAATTTTCCACAAAGCTCCCTGCCAAATGCTTGTATCTCAAACATCTGCAGTTCTCCTGCAACTCGTGTTAACACTTACAAAGTACCAGTTGTTGGGACCCCCTTCACCTGTAAATTTGAATTGTCTTCAAAACAAGAAATCTGTAAATAGCCTCTCTTCTTCAAGAAAATTGTTGTCCTGGGGCAGGCACTGGGCACAGTGGTTAAGATGCTGAGATGCCCACGTCTCATATCACAGCGCCTGATAAAAGTCCCCTCTTTCTGCTAATGTACACGTGGAAAGGCAGACGGTAATGGCTCAAGTACTTGAGTCCTTACCATCCATGTGGGAGGCTGTGATTGAGTTCCTGGCTCCTCGATTTGGGCCTCACACAGCTCTGGCTGTTAGAGGCATTTGGGGAATGAACCAATGGATAGGAGACCTCCCTTTCTCTCTGTTTCAAATGAAATTAAAATAAATAATTTTTTAAAAGAATATTGCTGTCCAAAATTTCCCGACGTAAATTCTTCAATGTAGATTTCACTATCTTGCTAGGCCTGTCTTTTGCTATCTCCCCTCTGCTCATATTATGGTCCTGTCCAACAGAATTTCCTTTACTTACCTGAGCCTGCCATGTTCCCTTAATTCTGAGCATTGGATGAAGGTTGTTCCCCCTACTGGGAATACTTTCCTTATCTTTGCAGAGTTCATCTTTATTCAGTCTTTATTTTCCAACTTTAAATAACTCACTTCTTCAATATACAAAATAACCTATTATGGTAGATAGAATGATCAGTGTTCTCGTTTAATAAATGATGCAATTGAGGCAAGACATTTTAAGTACCCTTCCCAATATCGTTTTACTAGTCAGGAGGTGAAATCTGAATCTGAATCTGAACCCAGGCAATCAGATTCTGAATGCCTAAACACAGCTATGTCTGATACTCCTCAAAGCATTCTCTGAGACTACCCAAGCCTATAAGTCCTGTGAGTTTCCATCAGCCCTCATTTCCTCCACCACTGCTTTAATACACTAGGATAATTGTTTGTTTGCTTCTCCCATTCCTCAGAAATACACAGAAGCGGCCTCTCATTCACTTTCTATCACCTGGCACACAGATCTTTGGTAATTATTTGAGGAAGATAGGAATAAATTTGGACAGAGCCCAAGTTGAGCACCATCCATGACAAATATCCATGCTTATATAATTAATGATATAAACTCCATGCATTGAGTAAAAAAGTAAAGAGAACAGTTTTTCAGCATTTTGGAAACATCTATCAACACACAAGAAAATTATCTATCAATTACCAAGCTTTATTATTTTTCTCCTAAACACTTCAATTGCTAAGGCTTCCTGAGATAAGCATGTATTTAGAGATAGAAAATCCAACTAAAAACAAATAATAATTCTAACACTTAGTACATCCTAATTGCCCATATTTGGATAACAGTCAATACGAAGAGTTTTGGTGACTAAGTAAAGTGCTAATATTTAAAGTTTTGATGCCAGGCAGGAGATTGCAACAGAGAGAACATTTGAGCACCTGAGAAAGGGTACCTATGACCAAAACTAGCATCCTCACCTAGTAAGTCCAATGAATTACAAGTGGAAAATGGGCCTTAGCTTTCACAGGGTTGAGGTGAGGGGTTGCCAAACTGTTTCACAGGCTGGGATGGTTTCTATAACTGGAACCTCTAACTGACAGCAAGGAAAATGAGGTCACTTTCTGGGTTGACCTGTCTCCTCTTCACACCCACAAGTTCTGAATGACTGGGTTGCTGTTTAACAAGTTGGCTGATGATTAGCCAGACTTCTAGACTTAGAATTCACTCCATGGCCAGGATCACTTAGAAACCCGACTTCTTGACAGCCACCTGTTTAGATCAGTTAGAAATATGGTTCCATTATTTCCAATCTTCATGGGTTTTCTGATAAAGCAATATACTTCTGCTTCCCATTCAAAGTTGGTAATTCCTTCTTCTTCTGTTTTTTCGTTTGTTTGTTTTTTGCTTTACTTCTTTCAGTTTCCCACCCCAATATAATTACCCAGAAGGAGACTATCAACTTATAATAGATTATCCTACTACCAAATTAAGGCTTTAAAATCCCATTACACTGATGCCAAATCACAAGTCCACAAGTGGTCTTCATGGACCTAGAGGACCTAGGCTGGCACTGTCCAGTCCAGTAGTCATTGGCCACATGTGACTACTGAACAGTTGAAATGTGGCTTAGTCTGAACTGAGATGCATGATAAATGGGAAAAAAAGGATAGAGTTCAAGGATTTCATACAAAAAAAAAAATAAAATCCTAACAATCATATTCTTTACATATTGAAGTTACGATATTTTGGAATAAATAAACAGATTATTAAATTTAATTTCACTTGTTTCTTCTTAATTTTCAAAATTTGACTACTAGATCACTTAAAATTACACATGCAGCTCACATTTTATTTCTACTGGGCAGCACTGATTTAACAGATGCTTAACGCTACACTTCAATTCCTGCCACTCTTCCTCTCACAATCAATGCTCCAAGTAGGCTGTCTTCTATACATGTTTTTCAATTTTCCAAAATTTAAATAAGTACCCAGCAAGATATTTATCCTTTTTTTGCTTCATGACTCCCTCTGTTCCCATTCATCACACACATATCAGACTGCTGTAATTGACTTCTTCTGTCTCTCATGACTATAAGCAACGAGTGAAGTTATTGCTGTTCTACATGGTGCATAACAGGTTTTTAATAAGCACATAAAGAAGGAAAATTAATTTAATCAGAAAGTGTCAATGGCAGCTGATATCCTACAGAAGAGATCAATAAGCTATAGCCACAGGCCATATCTGGCCCACTGTTTATGTTTATAAATAAAGTTTTATTAGAACACAGCTACATTCATTCATTTACATACTATCAGTGACTGCTTTTGTGAAGCAGAGATGAATAGTTGAGACAGAGATCTTATTACACACAAAACCCAAATGACTTATTATGTGGACTTTTAAAGAAAAAAGTTTCATGACCCATTCCCTTTAAGTTAATGTTTAACCTTGCAGAACATGTCCTGGATTGCCTGCCCAGGTATATCTGATAAGATACTCTTACCACAGGGGCTGGCACTCGGTGTAGCAGGTAAAGCCATCACCTGCAGTACTGGCACGCCATATGGGCGCAGGTTCAAGTCCCAGCTGCTCCAATACCAATATAGCTCTCTGCTATGGTGGCCTAAGTCCTTGGGCCCACACACCCATGTTGGGTACCTGGAAGAAACTCCTGGCCCCTGGCTTTGGATTGGTGTAGCTCCAGCCATTGCGGCCATCTGGGGAGTGAACCAGCAGATGGAAGATCTCTTTCTCTCTGCCTCAGCCTCTCTGTAACTCTGCCTTTCAAATAAATAAATCTTAAAAAAAAAATACTCTACCACAATAATCTTACTTCTGGTATATTGAACGGTTGACAGATCCAGGATACGTCCCACCCTCTTACGCTCATTCATTCCATCTCCTGACCACCCTGTGGCTCTCAACACTGTTATACCAATTATACCATTATTGCTATATGGCATACAATAAAAATGAATATATATTCACTTATAAGTCTCCCTCCTCTAGATCATGGACTGCTCAATAGTAGGGATAATCCATTCATTCAAGTCATGTTTATTAAGTGCCCCAAATGTGTCATGCACATACCAGGAGATAGAGGTAGCATAGTCTCCATGTTCATGGCAGTTATCACCAAACAGAATAGGGTGGCACAACCATTACCCCTCAACCCTGTATCTCCACTGACCAATCCATTGCCAGGTATGTGGTCACCCAACATGTGTTTGAAATGAACAAATGTCACTACCAAAAATCACACTTTTACCTTTATATAATGCTATATCAGTGAAGTAAGATTACAAGTCAGATTTGCTTCTATTCGCAACCTTAATAAAGATGCAGGCAGGCAGGAAATAAAGGTTAAGAACATTCTGAAATCAAACTACCTGGGTTTGAATCCAGGCTTTTCCATTGGCTTCCTGTGTGATCCTTGTGTGATTTGTTATCCTCTTTTGTAAAGTGAGGTAAAAAGATCCCTCTTACTTAGATCAAATGATCTCATAGTATAGAATGCTTACACCAGTACCTAGCCAACAGTGAGTGATTAATTAATGTTGGATATAATTATTATCATTTTCATTTACACTATTATCACTGCCTAAGAAAGGGTATGTGGCAGTTTTGGGAGTTTCATTGGTAAAATGAGGACAATGACATCTCTTAAAGAAATCCAATTCGATATGCCAATGATGGGACTTGACCTGCAAGGTGGTCCCCACATGAGAGCCATGGTCATGATATCTCTCATATGCATGCGCTCAACCACTGAGGCTCATCTGCAAGAAGCAAGCATCTGGAACTCTGGCAGGTCATCATGTTATCCCCTACTTTCCTTTTCCTTCACATTCCCTTCTCCCACCCAGGGGCAGCTTGCCAGTTCCAAAGTTGCAGTAAGAATAACATTCTTCTGTTCCATATCCAGTGTGGAAATTCCATCTCTTTGCAGTTTCTACCATGTCATATTTGACTGAGGGTCCTGTAAGGCTTCTTAGAGGAAAGGAGAAGGGTGGAAAGAGAGAGAATGGGAATCTCCTTTACTGGGATTTTTACTAGCATCCTCAAATGAAATCTTTCCATCCAGTCACCAAGGAGCTTACTGGGTCATGGCTACTGCTAGATGCTAATTTTTCAAAAACAAGCCAATAGCAAAAGAATGTCTTATTGAATCAAAGCACACAACCACTGCAATTTTCTTCCCAACCACTTTTTCTCTTTGTTTTCCTAAACACTGAAGTGTCTGGGTTAGTTCTACAAGCAATTCAGGATTTAAGGCTGAGACAACTTTGTAGGGAGTTCCCAAAAGGTAATCCAGTTCAGTGAAACATACATTTATCTAGCAATTATTTGTCAGGGCCCATGCTGGGTACTAGAGATGTGGAAGGGAATAGAGCATTGTGCTGTTGTTGAAGATCAGAGGCTTAGGAGGAGGCAAGTCCACAAACCCAGAGCTTTCCAATATGTTATCTCAGGACTAACATGGAAGTGATCCTTGGCACTTGGAATCTTAGAGAAGGGGTGCAGGAAAATATATCTAGGCTTTGCGTTGCCTGAACCTGCACCAAACAAGCACAAAGCAGGTCCTCCTTAAAAATAAGTGAGTCCAAAACTGAGGGTTCAAGGAAAGCTTCCCAGGAAAATAGTCTTGTATTGAGTTTCAATGTATGTGTCAAGGTTCATAGGTTGCAGGAGACAGCAATAGAGTTTGGCCTTAAAAGCGACTTATTGCAAGCATTTAGGGGAACTTTGCTCACAGGTTTCCATCTGGGTGGGGGAGGCTAAACAACAAGACTTGGAAGAGTTGGAAAGTCAGGTTGATTCAGGGGCTGTGTACCCAACAAACTCCAACTGTTCCTTTCCTGCATCACTTTGATTAAGATTCAGATTCCTGGGAGTGAGACTTCAGCTGCCCACATGCAGTTCATAGAGAAATCATCTGGAATAGGAGAATGTAACATCTTAAGTTCCATAAAGACTATACCCAGTGGAGCAGATGTGGTTCTCCTGTGTTTCCCTCTAAAATCAGTGGGTTGCTGAAAAAAAAAAAAAGAACAACTGCTGCTGAATATCTGTAAGAGAAATCGCTACTATCCACTGTAGTAAGAGTTAGGAAGAAGGAAATATGATGGCTAGAATATGCATGTGAACTGCAACAGATTGAAACAATGGTACTGAAGTCTGACAAAACAAATAGTGGACTGGACATTTTAAGAAGCTTGGCACTATTTGGGTATAAGGCATAAGTCCAAAAGGTCTTAGGGTATGGACAGGAACAGAGAATGGTAATACCCATACTTGATTCTTCATTGTGGTGTGATTGGGATAATTAAGCTATGGAATCCAGTGCCACTCTTGCTTGTGTCACTGCTGTTTGGAAATACTGTGTGGTTTTTTTTTTAACTCAGCATAAAGAGCTACAGTGTGTTCTGTGACTGTTACATCCCACTGACAGTAGGATAAATAGATTAAAGAAGTCCAAATACCATTAACCTAATTACAGATGTGCAGAGCAGGCTCTGAGCTTGGCCCATCCCCAACTGGGAAGTTTCACTTGAAGACTTGAAAGAAACAAGGGCAGAAAATTTTCATCTGTGGCCCATACCCCATGGCCCCAGCCAACCATGGAAACCCCTACTGCCCCCAAATTATCCTTTGTTCTGTTTTTGTTTGTTGAATTGGCTTTTAGTACAAGCCACAGTATCTTATGTAACAGAACAAGAGGTTGGGTGAGAAGCTCTTTCTCCCTGAAGTTAGATTTTGTGGGAAATAATAGTGATGCCAAGGGAATGGGCAAGAGACAACTAAAGAAAATGCAAACCACAACCCTTCCTTGAGCACTTACTGCATGCCAGGCTCTTTCTTATTTATTTATAATGTCTTCCTTACAATGCCCTAGTGAGGTAGATGAATCTGGTGATTCCTGTTTTTCTGGTGGGAAAATTGAGTTACAAATCTGTAAAGTTCCCATGTTTGAGAAGGCTGGGATTTGAACTCAAGCTTTTCTGACTCCAAAGATCAATAGTCATCCCTCAGAATTACTCTATCCCTTGACAATTTTTTCTACAGATGTTTTGTTCCTTCTCATATGAACCAGCATCTCAACTTGGGTGCTTCTCAATTTGTGCCTGTTTAGTGATGGAGCATTCATCAGGACTCCCTCCCCACAAAGTACAAACTCTCCTGAGTAAGTCACCTCTATTCTCTTAAACCCCAACAAGAGAGTCCATTCACTCAGCAGCATGCCTACTACTGCAGTATCTGAAAATGGGATTGGGCCTCCACCTCCTCATATTCTCCACATAAACTCACAGACTTTGAGTTCTAGTTGGCAAGTCTGTTGCACATTACCCTCACACATGGTGTGCAGCAAATCCACACTGGGAAACTTGCAAAAATACAGATTACTAGGTCTTTTCCAAGACTTACTGATTTGAATCTCAATGATGGAGGCTCAAGAATCTGTATTGTCATCCAAGATCCCAGGCCATTTGCATGTTTCACTCCAATTCTCTGTTAACATTGCATGGGCAGTCAATATCCAAAGAAGGGAAGAAATCTGCCTGAAGCTACACAGCCAAGTGGTCATGTTTTTATTTTCTGATAAAGCAAAGCCTGCTTTGCTGGTCCCCACAGACAGTCTGTCTAAGCACTTGCTTCTTGTTCTGCTTCAGGAAGGCTATTTGTTGACTGTGGAGTTCAATAGCTTACACGTGAATGAAGAAACTATGTCATTTTTGATAATAAAACCTAGCAAACCATAACTAGGCTGGCATTTTTGCTATGAAACTGCCTTGGGATCCTGGCCCAACTGAGAAGAGGTAAGGCTTTCTCCCTGCCTTTCCCTACCTGCCAGAGGTCAGGAAAACGGATGGGCTTGGTGATACCACAGGGTAAGAATGCACTGGAAATACAATCAGGGAATATTATACTCTTGATTCTGCCACCTGCATGACCCTGGACAGGTACATTTTTTTTTCTTTCTGGCTCTCAATATGCATTTATGGCCTCTGAAGTGGTTATGTGAATGCAGCTGTGGAGTTTCTGTGTCTTAAGTTAAAACTATGTACTGACTCCTTAGTAACGGCATGAGTCAAGACCAATCACCTAAACTTCTTGAGCCTCAAGACCTGTTTTGTGAAATTAAGTTGTTGACAACCACTGTTTGGGGTGTGTATGGTGACTAATTGAGATGCTGCCACTAAGATGCTTGGCACAGACTCTATGAAAAGTACTCATCACAATTAATGCTTTTGTTATTAACGAAATTTGTCCCTCTAATTTGGATCCCAGCTAGCCTCCCTAAGAGGAGAGTGCTGAAGACTTACATTTGAATAGACTTTTCTAGTTGCTGTCTTCAGTCCTTCAGTGGTTCCTGAGCAAGTCCATGAGTGAGTCTCCTGGTAGACTCCTAAAGGAATGGGTCTAGAAGCTGGGTTTGGAATCTGAATTCTTAATTACCTTCTTGGGGTGCCTGCTGCTACCTGAACTGACAACCTCCCCAGTCTTCTTGTCTCTCATACACCTAGGCACATATGCCTGCTTTTCCAGCAGAGCACACCTGTGGCCCCTCACCCTTCCCTGCTGCCAACTCTTGTAAAACATGAAAACAGAACAGCTTGGCTTTGGCTGTAATGGGTACAAACACATGTAGCAGAGTTTCCAAAGGGAGACAGACACACTGAATGCCTTTCAGGGTCTGGCAGTTTTATGGGCAGAGGCCAATTAAAAAGCACACCCCACACAAAGCCTGTGGGTTTTGTTTGGCTGAGGCCTTCTCTTCAGGCTCCCAGTGTATGGCAATGATGGCACAAATTGGAAGGGACATTGATCTCAAGGGATCCTGGACATGCAAGATTCTACTGGGGAATATTCCTCAGGGTTCTCTCAGTGTAGGGATCAGGCTCCATTTTCTTGAATTTAGCTGTGAGCTGGGCATTGTGTAAGGCTCCAAGGCCTAAATAGAACCATATCAAGACCATGTCCCTGTGATGCTCATAGTCGAGTTGTGGAAAATGACACTGAATGAGGAAAGTGCTTATACGATACTCCAAAGGAAAGAGTTATCAGCTCCTTCTGGGAGAGGCAAAAGATCTCAGGGAGCTAGTGAATGACATTTAAGTTGGACGCATCTAAGCTGGAAGGCCATTCCAAGAAGAGAGCAGCATATGCACAGGTGGAGAGGGCTGCATTAGAGGACATGTTTTAGAGTTTTGTATGACTGGAGAGTAGGGTGTTGAGTGCAAGAATGACAATAACAATTAATGATAGATAGTACTTGCCACATGCTTGGCACTGTTCTAAATATCTGACATAATATTAATCCATTTAATCTTCACAAAAACCTTATGAAAGGGACTACTGTTTCCTCTCATTGGCAGAAGAGAAAATCAAGGCACAAGGGGGTTGTCATTCAACCAGGACTACTGGACCATTAGCAACTAATGGTGGGTATGACCATGACTAGGGCTGAGGTTGTCTCTAGGGCAGTAGACTTGGCTAAGGATGTGTTGATTTGGAAAAGCAGAGTCCTGGAACCCTAGTCCTCCATGACCTGCCTCAACCTTAGTGAGAACAGGACCCTGCTTAGATTGGCTAAATTAAGATAATAATTCTGCCACTGTCCAGCACAAAAGAAGGCAGAAAAGATAAACAGGAAGGAGAAGTAAAAAACATGCTTATGCGTGAATCATCATCTTGTAAAATCCCTCATGTTATGACAGATATATATATATTTTATGATATATATATGTGTGTGTATATATATCTCCTTCCCAGTATTGTGAAGGCACTGGAGAACCTAGAGCCTGCAGAGAGTTAATGGTTTGTTCAAGGTCACACAGTCAATCAACTAGACAGGCCAGAGTAGAACCCGGATCTCTCCAATGTAGGAGACAACAAAGTACAGTAGTTAAAATTCTGAAGCCAGATGAAATCTTCACTGAAATTTAGTTCTGCTAAAATAAATACAAACTGCCTGAGACCAAAATGTATCTTAGGGTGAGAATAGTGGTGCAATGGGTTAAGCCATCACTTGGGATGCACACATTCCATATTCGAGTGCCTGGTTCGAATTCCAGCTACTTATCTTCCAATCCAGGTTCCTGCTAATGTGCCTTGTGGGAAGCAGAAGTTGATGGCTAAAGTATTTGATTCTCTGCCACCCATGTTGGAAAACAAAATTGAGTTTAAGGCTCCTTGCTTCGGCTTGGTCCAGCCCTATCTATTGCAAGTATCTGGAGAGTGAATTACTGGATGGAAAATTCTCTCTCTCTCTCTCTCTCTCTCTCTCTCTCTCTCTCCCTCCCTCTCTCTCTCTTTCTCTATTTCTCAAATAAATATAACAAGAAAATTTAAAAGTTTCTTGAGTTTTGTGAGGCTCATTTTTTTTCTTTTGTCTATAAAATGGGGATTATAATTTATACATCATAGGCTAGTTGTAAGGAACATATGAAACAATATATATGTAAAGAATCTGACATATAGTAAGTAGTCAATTAAGTAATGATGTTGATGAGGATGAGGAAGAGGAAAATAGAAGAAAGAGTAGAAGGAAGAGGAGAAGGAAGAAGAAAGGAGGAGGGAGAGGATGAAGAAGAGGAAGAAGAAAACCCAAGATTCTTCTTGAGTCCAGCGTTTCATTCTTCCACAAAATTCTACACTGGCTCTCCACAAGCCCTGACTATGGTTCATATACTTGTATTTTGAAGTCATGTCACATTTGTGCATATTTACATATGGGTCCAGGTATGGTTCCAGAAAATCTAAGTGATTTCTTGTCTCTCTAATGTTACCAATTACTCAAACTACCTGGTAGAAATCATGCCTCATTTATGCACAGTCCATTGAATCCATGTGGTTCATTATCCTCTTCATGTCTCAGCTAGCTCTGTCCATCCTAATACTCAGACACCAGTGGGGAAAGACAAAACCCACATCTCTGGGGCTGTTAGCAATTCCTGCTGAGTCAACTTCTTTAGGTCTCTCAGCCTCACCATTGCAATGGCCCTGGTTCAAGTTCCTTATCTCCCTTCTAAACTATGCCTACCATCCCTCACCTAGTTTCTATAGCCTCAGGTTCTCTCCCTTCCACTCTGAAGCCAGAAAGTTCTTTTAAAAATGCCTTTCTGTGCCTGACACTGTGGCGTGGCTGGTTAAGCCACGACCTGCAGTGCCAGCATCCCATTTGGGCACTGGTGTAAGTCCTGGCTGCTCCACTTCTAATCCAGCTTCCTACTAATGTACCTGGGAAAGCATTGGAGGATGGCCCAAGTTCTTGGGCCCCTGAACCCACCATGGAGACCTGAAAGATGCTCCTGGCTCCTATCTAAAACCAGGCCAGCTCTGACTAATTTGGCCATCTAGGAAATGAACCAGCAGACCAGCAGATGAAAGATTTTGCTCTCTCTCTGTATCTTCCTCCCTGCCCACTCCCTCTCTGTAACTCTGCCTTTCAAATATTTCTTCTTTTTTTGAAAGATTTATTTATTTATTTGAAAGGCAGAGTTACACAGAGAGAGGAGAGGCAGAGAGAGAGAGGTCTTCCATCCGATGGTTCACTCCCCAGATGGCGGCAACGTCCGGCGCTGCGCGGATCCCAAGCCAGGAGCCAGGAGCTTCTTCCAGGTTTCTCACGCAGGTGAAGGAGCCCAAACACTATAAAGATTTTCTTGGTGATAGTTGCCTTCCAATGAGAAAGTCTATTGCTACCACCTTTTCTTGTGTAAGTAAATCAGTTTAGTAACTTCTTATTGACAGACTTTGTCTTCAAGCACTCAATAAATTTACAGACAATGGAATTTATTCTTCTCAGCAGTATTTTTAAGCAGTTTATCCTCTTCACAGAAGAGGAAAGTGAGGCTGAGAGAGGTTAAGTTAATGTCAATTAACTTGAATGTTTTAATTAGTGGGAGCTGTTGAGTTTGCCTTAGAAATGTCTCACGTGGTCTAGCCCTTCTTCGCTGTGAACTGCATAGTCAATATTTAAATTCAAATCAGTTTGACTTCAAAGTGTCCAATTTTATCACAATATATTTAGCTAAGTTCTTGGAGTTCCTTAGCAGTAAGGGCTGGGTTCTCTTCATCTCAGTATCCCAAAATGGAGCTCAGTACTCAGGTATAAGCTGGAAGTAAGACTTAGCTTTTGAGTTGAGATGGAGAAAGGAGGCATTTCACCCATCTATCCTCTGAAGTTGGAAGCACAGTCTTCATCAGTTTGAACTACTTTGTCCCCATTTAAAGCTCTGTATTGGAACATGATTACTTCCTAACTGCAGCATTCAAGGGAGGTTATTAGGTTTGCTGAAACCACATTTTTTTTCTCATTGTAGTCATGACAACACACAGCCATTTTGCACATGGTTAAGTGATATAAGCAAGGGGAGTCACTAACACCATGAGGATTCCCTAAGTGCTAGTTATAAGCATTTGTCTGTGTGGTGAACTCTGTCATGAAGCCTGTGTGCAGAACATGCTTCTTGCCATATTGAAGCAATAGATCATTTAGGAAATGGGTGATTTCCTGTGCACCCATAACACACAATTTCTTTACCCAAGTGGGAGTTGGAGACCACTTTAGACATCCCATCCTCACCAGCCTAGTGGGACATGAGCTCTCCTGACATTTTCTGTGGTAGGACATGAATCAGTGACTATGCAGAAGCCAGGGTACCTAATTTAACAGCATAATTTGCACTTGAAAAACGTTCTTTTCCTTTTTAAATAAAACACCTCAACAAATACTGGTCTAACTTCCTTTCCTGCAATGGCAGGGCATTCACACACCCACACACACACACACACACCTGTCTTACTAGGCTTCTGACCTCCTGCTCTTGAGAATCTTCTGAGCACTGAGAAGGGCAAATGGACTCCACAGAACCAGATAAAGAAGCTGATGCAAGAGAGGCACGGATTGGGGAATGAGGTGAGGACAGTCTGATGGCAGATATTCTCAGGTGTCACAGCTGTTTGTGAAAGCTTCAGAGAAAGCCAAGACTTCTCCTTGGGGCTCTTGCTATGCGGTTAAATTACACCATCATGACTACTTCTGAGTTAAATTTTGGATACTATTACAATTGATGGGCCTCCTAGAACAGTTCATTATTAATTTCTTCTCTTAATCAAAATTCTCTAGGCCGTTCCAACTCAAATTTTCGCAGTCCTCTTCCTAGATGCAAGCTATTATTCATATTAACTGTATTAGGAGAGAAAACAATAAACTCTACCACCTACGTCTGTGTGTATATGTATAATACTGTATTCATCATAGCTACTGTCACACTTCAAGTGCACAACAGCTCCACAAGGTGGGAATGTCACCGACCCTATTTTCTTGATCAGGAAACTGAGGTTCGGATGGCAATTTGCTCAATGAAGAGAAACAGTTGGTGAACAACACTGAAGCCAGAATGAAACTTAAGATCAGATCACTGACCAAGCCTATTGGACAGTTTAATTAGCTGTGACTGTTGAGTGAAAATTTTCCTGAGAGTGGGCCAAGAAAATGGAAAGCCATAGCAACAGGGTGGTTTTGAGAGGGGCTGGGACCCAGGGATCAAGAAAGGGTACTCAGAGAGGCATCAGAATAGGCCTTGGCTCAATGCAAGCACTCCCTGAAGGTGAGATGATTTTCTTTTGGTAAAATGTTGTTTCCTCTCTGGATGCACTATCCCTGGGATCAACACATAGGAAGAATTTTTCCACTTAAAATGCACCCATTTAGGGGAGAGAATTGTGACGCAGCGGATTAAGCCACTGCTTTGGATAAGTGCATTCCCATATTGGAGTGCCAGTTTGAGTCCTGACTGCTCTGGTTCCAATTCAGTGCCTTGCTAATACTCTGGGGAAGCAGCAAATGATAACTCAAGTACTTGAATTCTTGCCACCCATGTAAAAGACCCAGATGGAGCTCCTGGTTTCTGGCTTCAACTTGGTCTACCAGCTGTTGCAGTCATTAAGGGAATGATCCAGTGGATGGTAGATCTATATCTATATCTGTATTATTTTTAAATAAATAAATACATCTTTTAAGAATGTCCAACTATATCCTTTTGCAGAAATATAAACCCAGCAACGATAAAATTTCTTGAAAGAGAAATTTGAGCTTATATTGTTGGAAACTGAGATCTTAAACACTTAAGTTGTGTGGAAGATTCTCTCTCTGCTTTGTTTTACTTTGCATTACCTGTTCTCCTAGTGTGGATTGGAGTCCTGGGGGGGGGGGGGGAGGGACTTCTGCAAGGTTTTCAGGAAGGGGATTCTTTTTTAAATATTTATTTGAAAGTCAGAGTTACATAGAAAGGAAAGGTGGGGGGGGGGGTCTTCCATCCATTGGTTCACTCCCCAGTTGGCTGTGATGGCTGGAGCTGCGCTGATCTGAAGCCAGGAGCTTCTTCCAGGTCTCAGGAAGGGGATTCTTAACCTCATCAGTACTCATCCAAACTGAGAACCACATAAAGCTTGGGCTTCCTGTATTTCACTAATATTCAGGATCCTTTCCTCTTCTGAATTCCCACAGTGCCCTCCTCTACTCTCATGAACAGGTATCACCCTTGCATTATGATATACTTGCCTTACCCATCCTATTTCCTCCAGCAAGCTAGCTTATCTAAGCTGATTCCAGGGTGTGTAGAATGTATAATGCCTCTTGGTACTCATTACCCTCCTGAGAAATGCACTGGTGACAGTATAATAGCCACTGAAAAGAAAATTTCATTTACACCCCAATTTTGTTGTTTAAAAAATAAATAGGTAAAAGGAAATTCTAACATTTGTATGCATTCCCCATGATTCCAGGATCCAAGCTGTCTTCACTTTTTGCCTGGAAAATGATTCTTTACTCTCTCATCTAGCCTTTCCGCAGGCTATCTTTCACCATGTAGCTTTTTCTTTAAGAGCATGGTGACTATTTTACTCCTTTGTTAAAGTCCTGCAGTGGCTCCTGGTTATTTCAAAATACTGTTAGATTTCCTGTCCAAGGGATTGCAATGCCCAGCATCACCTCCTGTCACTTCCTACTTCAATCCTCCTTCTTTTTTATTTGAAAGGCAGAATTACAGAGAGAGGAGGAGGAGGTGGAGGTGGAGGTAGAGGTGGAGGCGGAGGAGGAAGAGGGGAGAGAGAGAGAGAGAGAGGCAGAGAGAGAGAGAGAGAGAGAGAGATCTTTAATCTGCTAGTTCACTCCCCAAATGGCCACAATGACCAGGGCTGGGCCAGACAGAAACCAGGAACCATGAGCTTCTTCTGGGTTTCCCACATGGGTACAGAGTCTAAAGTACTTGGGCCATCACCTGCTGCTTTCCCAAACATATTTGCAGAGAGCTAGATACGAAGTGAAACAGCCAGGACTTGAACTGGTGTCTGTATGGGATGCTAACACTGCAGACGGCAGCTTAACCAGCTTTGCCACTGTGCCAGCCCATCAATTCTTACTCTAATTAAAGTGCTTTCAGACCTCCAACGAGATACACTTTCTTTCATCCTGGGGTTGGTTTCTTTTCTGTTCTGTTCTATTCTTTTTTTCATGGATTCCCTTCTGCCTGGAACAAACCCACCCTTTCCACCTCTGTCTGGATTATTCTTCCTCATCCTCTGGGCTTAAGTATCATTTCAGAATTCCTCCAGTGTGTTTGAGGACCCAACAGTGAGTGCAGAGACCCTTCATTATTTCCTCTTAGAGGCTGAAGCCACCAGACTGCTTCTCTGTAATAATCACTGGGCCATAAATTCTTTGAGGGCAGGAAGTTTTTCTGTCTTTAGTTGCATGCTCTGTTGCAGGCTCAGAGTAGATACGCAGTAAATGTTTGTTGAGTGAATAAACAGAGGTCCCTGGAATGTATATCATTGGTAAGAAAACCACCCAAACAGAAAGAGAGACAATAGGAATTTTTAATGCATGGATAGGTCTGCGGGGACTCTGAGCAGACCAACAGGTAGCAGGAAGAGACAGGGGTCCTGCAAACTCAATCAGTCTGAGAGAGAGAGAGAGAGAGAGAGAGAGAGAGAAAGTCCTTAAAGACCCAAGCTTCTCACTGCACCAATCCTCTGGACTGGGCTTCCTTCCTGATGCTGAAGGTCAAACTGTCTTCCTTAGGTCTCCTCCAGGGGTCCATCCAGGAAGGAAGCTGAGTGTGGCAGGAGGGATGAAGGAGAGGAAAGGCCGCTTGGTCTCCACCTGAAAGCTCCTGCCTTGAGACTGACCGCCATCCATACGAAAAGGTTTAAAAAGGAGAGACTTTTGATAGAGTCAAATAATATCTTAGAAAAAATAAAGGATAGAGAAAAATGAATAATTCCATTGGTTACAAAGTTCTCTGCTATCCACAGGAGAAACAGTTTGCTTTGGCCTTGCTGGCAAGCTTCCTCTGCCAGGCCTGTCCTCTGCTGTCTCCCAGCCCACCCAGGCCCCAGGATCCACGAGAGTGCTGCTCCCCTTCCCATGGAGAGTCTCTGTGCTCACGGAGGGCAGTTCCCTCCCTCACCGGCCCTTGGATTCTCCGTACGTGTTTCGGGTCATGGACACCATCTTCTCCTCACACGTGATTTTGGTGTCTTTGAGGATGCTGTACCACACCATGCCTGCGGGCCGGACCTCCTCGCTGCGGCAGAAAAGGTAGGGCACGGTGTCCACGTGGCTCTGGATATAGGCGCTTCGCAGGAGGCTGGAGCAGTGGCTGCTCACCCTCTCTAGCCGCCGCAGGATCAGGTGAGCCTTCCTGAAAGATGGGATGAGACAACAGCAGGTAAGGAGGACGCCCAGATCCAGAGTGAGGTGTGTGAGGTGGTGAACGAAGGGCAACAGACAAGTGACAACATCTTGTCCTAACAATATCTTATCCATTTCTGACCTGTGTGTAGTACAGTAGTCCCCTTACCCATCATTTCACTTTCTGTGGTTTTAGGTACCTATGGACAAGTATAGTCCAAAAATATTACATGGAAAACTTCAGAAATTAAGACTTCTTAAGTTTGAAATTGCATGCATGCTAATTAGTGTGCTGAACTCTCGTAATGCAATCCTGCTCCATCCCTCCCAGGATGTAAATCATCCCTTAGTTCAGCATATCCAAGCAGTATATGCTACCCTCTTCTTCCCATTAGTCAAATAGTAGCTATCTCATTTATCAGACTGTCATAATAATGCAGTGCTTTTATCCAAGTAGCCCTTATTTTACTTAATAATAGCCCCACAGTATAAAAACAGTGATACTGGCAAGTTTATTACAGTACAATTTTATTTCCAGAACAAGTTCATGGAAAATGGTATTTAAAGGTAAGTTTGTCTTGGTGCAAAAACTCTGGAAATCCATGTGTACAAGAAGTCTTCATAAACTTTGTGGGAAACTACATATCATGAAAAAAAACTATGCACGGATTTCAAAACATTCTGTACCAAAATAACTTTACTTTAGAATTATAATTTTCAACAAACTTTAAGAACTAAAATTCTGTGACATTAAAAATTTCTGCTTATTTATGTATTTATTGTTTTAAGAGGCAGGGGGAGAGAGAGAAAGGAGAGGGAGTGAGAGAGAGAGCACTCTGCCACCTGCTGGTTCATTCCCCAAACATCCACAAGGGCCAGGTCAAAGCCGGGAGCTGTGAACTCAATCCACATTGCCCATGTGGGTAGCAGGAGCTCAATTACTTGATCCATCACTGCTGCCAACCAGGAGCCATATTAACAGGAAGTTGGAGTCAGGACCTGGAGCTGGATATTGAACCCAAGCACTCTGATCCAAGATTCAGGCATCTTACCCACTCAATCAAAAGCTTGCACTTAAAACAAACTCAAAAAATACTCTTGTATATTATTTATAGTTGTTCTATTTTATTATTGTGTATAGTTTTTAATCTCTTACTGTGTCTAATTTAACTGTCAAATTAAACTATCAAAAGTATGTATATATAGTTAAAAAATCACAGAATATATGGGGATCATCATTATCCATGCTTTCAGGATCCACTGGAGGTCATGGTTTGTTTCTTGTGCAAGTTAGGAGAGACTACTGTATTTCAGATACCTATTCAAAGATTACCTTAAAACCTCTCCTCTTCAGTTGTGCAATGTGTAAAAAAATGAATGAGGAGTGTAACCTTTGACTTAACATTTTCACTTCTAGGAAGTGGAGCTCTAGGATTAGAAAGACATTATTAGCCTTGGGGCTCTATTCAAATAAGAATTATTATAATAATGATTTTAAAAATCCAATAGTAATAGTGACTAAAATTTGACATGTACCTACCATGTGCTAGACGCTGGAAGTATATTTTACCTACATCTTTAAAATCTTATATAACCTTCATAACAGACCTAAACATATTGTACTTCCCACTTCCATTTTTTTTTTATTTTGACAGGTGGAGTTATAGACAGTGTGAGAGAGAGACAGAAAGGTCTTCCTTCCATTGGTTTACTCCCCAAATGGCCGCTACGGCTGGCACTGTGCCGATCCAAAGCCAGGAGCCAGGTGCTTCTTCCTGTTCTCCCATGAGGGTGCAGGAGCCCAAGCACTTGGGCCATCCAAGCTACAGCAAAGAGCTGGACTGGAAGAGGAGCAACCGGGAATAGAACCCAGAGCCCATATGGGATGCCCACACTGCAGGCAGAGGATTAGCCAAGTGAGCCATGGCGCCCCCCCCCCCCCCGCTTCCATTTAATAGGTGAGGAGCCCAAGCAAAGCTGAGAGCAATGGCATCCTTGACCAAGGTCAAACATCAAATTGCCCACTGGAGTCGGGCATGTAAACTGAAGTTTAAGCCCACAAAGTCCATCTCCAACTGCTTCTCTAACTCTCACTCTTTTATTGCAGTCAGGAAATCTGGAAATTTTGCATTCCATGCTTGTCTGTTGTCAATGCCTAAAGACATATGACCACAAATTAGGACTGTTCTGTATGTCTCATGTTTTCCCCTTTCTAAAATAGTGATGATGTTCTCATCAGAGTTGTGAAATTAAGTATGAGAAATGCCTAATGCCTGACACAGAGTAAACTTCCAATAGATGATAGATGCTGTTATATAGAATTCTGAATAACAATTTCTCAAAAGATATACAAACAGCTAACAAGTATGTGATAAAATGCCCAGCATCAGTAGTTATCAGGAAATGAAAATCAAAACCACAATGAGATAGCATCCCATAGTCAGAATGGCTATTATCAAAAAAAAAAAAAAAAAAGAAGAAGAAGAAGAAGAAGAAGCAAAAAAAAAAAAATGCTGGGAATGATACAGAGAAAAGGTAACTCTTATATACTGTTTGTGGGAATGTAAATTAGTACTGCCACTATTGCAGAACAGTATTGGGTGTGAGTTCTTCAAGACCTACCATATGATGCAGTTGTTCCACTTCTGGGTATGAACACAAAGGAAATGAGATAAGCATATCTATGAGATTCTTGCACCCCTATGTTTAAGTCAGCTTTATTCACAGAATACAGAATCAACCAAGGTGTCTACAGCAGATGAACTGATAAAGAAAATGTAGTACATATAAACAATTGAATACTTTTAAGCCATAAAACATAATCAAATCTGTCATTTAAGTGAAAATGGATGAATCTGGAGGACATTATGTTAAGTGAAATAAGGTAGACATAGAAAGACAAATATCACATATTCTCAGTCATAAAAGGAGCTTAAAAAGTTGATCTCAGAGAAGAAATTGGAATAGTGACTACTAGAGACTAGTAAGGGTATGGCAGAGGAGACATTAGATAGAAGGAGTAACTTCTATAGCACAGTGGGGACACTATAATGAAAAACTGGACAAACAGAATTTGAACCAGATACAAAGAAATGATGAGGTGATGGAAATGCTGATTATTATGATTTGGTCATTACATATTGTATGCATGTATTGAAGTTATCACACTGTACCTATCCCCCACAAATATGTACAACTATTACGTGTCAATTTAAAAAAGAAAATTGGGGCCGATGCTGTGGCTTAGTAGGCTAAGCCTCTACCTATGGCACCAGCATCCTAAATGGGCGCTGGTTTGCTTCCTGGCTGCTTCTCTTCCGATCAGCTCTCTGCTATGGCTTGGGAAAGCAGTGTAGGATGGCTCAGGTGCTTGGGCCTCTGCACCCATGTGTGACACATGGAAGAGGCTCTTGGCTGCTGGCATTGGATTGGCCCAGCTCTGGCTATTGTGGCCATTTGGAAAGTGAACCAGCAGATGGAAGATCTCTCTCTCTGTCTCTCCCTATATCTTTCTGTAACTCTATCTCTGAAATAAATAAATAAAAATTTTTTTTTAAAAAAAATTAAGAACATATTGGGGGGACATAATAATGATGCCTCAGGATCAAGGCCACCTGAACACTAGTCTTAGCAAGAATTCTTCTGTACTATGGTGGTCATCATTAGGAATTCATCTAGAAGCCTTTTCTTCAGTACCAAAGTGAAGATCCAAGAGAGATCTGATGGCTGCAAAAATAAAGCTAGGAGGTATCATTGAGATCACCCAGTGTATTGTTTAAAATCAATGGCACTATTGGCACTTGGGGCTGAATAATTCTTTGTGATGGAAGCAATCCTGCAGGATATTTAGCAGCATGACAGCCTCAGTATGTCACATGCCAATAGGACCTCCACTACAGTCATGGCAATAAAATTGTCTCCATACATTTCCAAGTGTGCTTTGGGGTGCAAAATCACTGCACTTGAGAACCACTAACCTCGTCTGACATACTTTCATTAAAAATGTGGAAATTTTCCCAGGCCACACTGTAAGTCAGCTCCGCTGTCAAGGTGTGTCTCTGTGTGGAACCCAACTCCATCTACCTCCCAGCATCTTCAAGACTCCTGAGGATCCTACAAGGCCAGATGAGAGACTCCCTCTCCTGCTGTCCTCTCTATGCCCCTCTGATACCCTGGGAGGGAAAGAGTTTTATGACAACAGGCTCCACAAATGAGAGACTGTGTTAGGCACCTGTGTGGAGGCTGGAAAAGGACTGGGTTTATGTGTGAACGTTTTGTGGGCACGATTTATGAGGTGCCTTTCAAAAAGTCCTCTTTGTATAGTTCACCACTTGGGTGGAATATTTCCTGAGGTGCCAAGAATTCATCACTTATAATCACACTCTATCCACAGTCCTCTCTCCTCCTGGGCAAGTGTCCCCTCCCCCCCACCACACACATACACGAAGAGAAGCCTGTGGAGTTTAATTTTCACCCCTTCTTGTTTGAGTTCTTACTGTGTTCCCTAATAGCTCTACATACTTGGGGAACTCACTTAACATCTCTAAACCTGTTTCTGCATTTGAAAAATGGGGCTGTTGTGAAGTCAAAGAAGATAAAGTCACTCCTTACTAATGATTTGGGCATTCATTATAAGGAGGAGTTTCCATCCTGTGGGAAGACAGGCAAGTGGAGATTACAATGCAGGTGACAACAGTAGTGATAAAAGAAGTCACAGGATCTGTGTGAAGACAGAGAAAGATGCTTAAGTAGGATTGCAGATGCCCAAGGTGTCCTAGTGGAAGGAGAACTTATGTTGACTCTCATAAGAGAACAGGAGATGGATAAGGAAAAGTAGCCAAGGTATAACAGTGTAAGTAAAGGCATAGAGATAACATGTTACATAGAAGTTCTGGGGCATGGCTGGAATACAGTAAACACTTGTAAAACTGGAGAAATGGACAGGATCCAAGCTGTTGGAGCCTAGAACTGAGGTGGTATGGGGTATTGGTGTACCTACAGGCTCCCAGACACTGGCTGTTCAAGTCCAAAACCCAGTTCACCCTCTTACTAGCCATGTGAGACTGAGAAGATTTCTTCACCATTTGTGCTTCAGTTTCCTAACCTTCCCCATAAGATGGGAACAATAACTGTATCTACCACAAAGTATTATTTAAAGAAAAAAATGAACCTGCAAGTTTTAATAAATATGATCTAGGGTTATTGAGTCAAGAGTAAGTGGGGGAGTTACTGAAAGGTTTAAGAAGCAAAGCAGCTGATTTGGAGTGTTTGAAAATATTTCTGGCTGTCTTGAAAAGAACTGAGTGGGGTTGGACCAAAATGTCATCAAGAAACAGGTCGAAGCTGGAGCCGCGGCTCAATAGGCTAATCCTCCGCCTTGCAGCACCGGCATACCAGATTCTAGTCCCTGTTGGGGCACCAGATTCTGTCCCGGTTGCCCCTCTTCCAGGCCAGCTCTCTGCTGTGGCCCGGGAGTGCAGTGGAGGATGGCCTAAGTGCTTGGGCTCTGCATCCCATGGGAGACCAGGAGAAGCACCTGGCTCCCGCCATCAGATTAGCGCAGCGCACTGGCCGTGGCGGCCATTGGAGGGTGAACCAATGGCAAAAGGAAGACCTTTCTCTCTCTCTCTCTCTCTCTCTCTCTCTGTCCACTCTGCCTATCAAAAAAAAAAAAGAAAGAAAGAAAGAAAAGAAAAGAAACAGGTCGAGGTGTTGTTTCCCAGTGATTGCACTTAGGGGTGTTGTGTTGTTTTCCTTTCTGTGCTGGTACGAAGTTACTTATTTTCTCTGTTTCCTCATCTATGAAAAATGAGTAGCTCATTGTTCACCTCATAGGGATATAGTGATGACTGGGTAAAACATATAGAAAGGTGTTTGGTACATAGTAAGCACCTGGTATATACAAGCAAATATTACCATCATTACCACCAGCACTGCCACCATCATGATCATGGTATTAGGCATCCTTTGTGTACCAGGCACTGGAGATAGACATGAACTGGTTTAAACCTTGAGTGTCTTTATAAGTCAGAAGAGGAGATGGGCAGACATAAATACTAACAGAACATTGACAGTTTCTAATTCAGAGGCAGAGAACTAGGATGGAGAATAGTCAGGGTGCTATGGGAGTACATAAGATGAATGCCTAAAGCCTCCCCAGAGGATGTATTAGCTGATCTAAGTATTCAGTGATGAAACAAATTTTTTTCCAGTAAATGAGAAAACAGAGGAAGAAGCCCTTAATAAGTTAGACAGAAGGCTGAAACTGCCAGTTGTTGGAAACAGCAAGTGTCAAGAACAGATAAAAGACTAGTGAGCTTGCCAGAGACTAGCTCATCCACAGTCTTGTAGACCATGCTGAAATATCTGAATTTCATTCTTTGGGAAGTGGAGAGCCATTGTCTGATCCAGGGAATCACAAAAATAAGTAATAAATACAAAATGGGTTTGGAGAGGGCAACTCTTCCAGCATTCCTTGATGCTTTGTCTGCAGAGGTTCAGCCTTTGCCTCCGAGAATCTTAGAACTCATAGGAATAGTCTCCTTTAAAAAATTTGTATTAACTTTGAGATGGAGAGAGCAAGATAGAGAGAAGAGCAGATAAACAGAGAGAGTTATCATCCACTGGTTCACTACCCAACTGCCTGCAATAGCCAGAGCTGAGCCAAGCAGAAGCCAGGAGCCAGGAACTCCAACCAGGTCAGAGAGACAACTATTTGAACCATTGCATGCAACTTCCTAGGGTGTGCTTTAAAAGGAAACTGGAATATGAAGCATAACAGGGAATCAAATCCAGGTACTCTGATTTGGAATGTGGATGTTTGACCACTAGGCCAAACATCTGCCCCCCAATGTCTCTTTCTACAGGGATGGGGAAACTGAGGTTTGAAGGAAATGATTTGTCTTACAGGACAAATTATGTTATGTTAGTAACAGGCAATGTTAGAATAAGGGTTCCTGATTGCTTAGAATTAAGATGAAGTGTTTGGCTCTGCTGTGCCAGACTCAAATCCTAGGTCTATAACTTAATAGCTGTTTGGATCATAAGCATATTCACCAATGGCACTAGCTCTTAATTATCATATCAGTGAAATGGGAATAACAGTGTTGTTGGGAGGATGAGATGCTATCTATATCAGTATTAGTCATGACTTAAAGCAGCATATTGTAGCAGAAAGGATGCAGGCTTAGAGCCTCTTAGGATAAGTCACTTCTATTCTCTGAGACTTCCTCATTTATAAAATGGAAATAGAAACAGACTTATTTTATAGGGCTGTTAGGCTGAAATGAAATGACTGCCATAGATATATAGCACAGAATTTTGTACATCATGGGCACCAAAGCAACGTTTGCATTTACACAGCAGAGACAGGAGAACTCAGAAGGTGAAGTCATGGAGAGAAGTGTTAGAGGTGCTCAAAGACTGGATAGGAGGATGGAGAGATCAAACACAAGAGTGCTGGGTAATAAACTGTAGCAGCGGAGATCCATAAATCAAGGGTCAGTCATGCTTCAGGCTTTCCCTGGAGGGGAAATCATGGGTCAGAGTGACCACTCTTCTCAAATGCCGGAAATAAAATCTTCCTCATTGCAGACAGGACTCAGGCCTGCTGGGATAGGAAGCAAGAGGTGAAAGGGGGACACCACACACTAATTCATCGTTGTATCAGCAGATAAGAATGAGCTAGGGATGGCTTGCAAAGGAGTCAAGGGTGATCCTGGATGCCACTTCTCCGGGAATTACAGAAACTTTGACCTACTGTTCTATTCCCAGCACCATTACCCAATCAGCTGCTGACACAGTTATCGGACAGAGTCCGAATTTCTAAAGGGCCCTTGAAATGAACAAAAAGATGAGAGGCAGAAAAGAAGTACTCTCTCCTCCTTTGAGCTTATATGTCTGTGTTAGCTGACCCCAAGCTTAATGAGAATCGAGGGCATGACGTGATTGCAAAAAAACCAAACACAACCTCTAAAAGTAGAGAGGGTAGATTAAGGGAAGTAATGACTTCATTTATGCTGCCCTGGTCAGGCCACATCTGGAAAACCCCAGTCACTTCTGGTAAAAGGGACATTTGCAAACTATAGCCAGATCATGATGTTGAAGGGTGTCTTAAGAGCAAGCCTTCTGAGCTGAAAGTGAGAATGGAGTGTGTCCACAGAAGAGGGGTCTGGCAAATGGTTATGTTGTGCTAGCAACTGATGACACCTGGGTGGAAAACAGGGTCAAGGACAATAATGCCTACAATTGATTGATCCACTACCATGTGCTAGAAATGGAACTGTGCAGCAATCAATTTAAATGTAATCCTAAGCCCAAATCTGCAGAGTTTAGTTGAATCTCTTTCTACAAGTGATAAGAATGAGCCTTTAGCCAACCACATGACTTTACCAGTGTGACAGAATGACAGAACCAGGTCTTAACTCTCTGCTGTCAAGCAGCCAAGCATTATTGCAAGTTCACTCAAAAATTAACAAAAGGCAAATTCACTTCAATGTAATTTAAGAAATCTTTAAAACTACAGTCCTGTAAATATAGAATGGTTTTGGGTTCTCCATTACTGGAGGTGATCAAATGAAATGTGGCTTGGAAAGCAGTCAGCTGGTAGATGGAATTGGAGCAAGTTTTCGTTGTTGTTCAAGGAATGGGGGACTTGTTACACAGAGAAAAGCCACTGGATGAGTGCCATGTCAAGAGCAGTTCACAACAAAACCTGCTGTGATGTAACTGCCAAAGCATTGAGCTCCTAGGATGACAGGCTCACATTCACTGAGGTTTCGTTCATGCTGCAGGTTGGACTAAGATTTCGTCTTCAGGAAGTCTTGAGTCACCTCAGCTATCTTAAGGCAGCTTGTTGCTGAAGCATTTTGTTTTGCTGCAGAAAACTATATGACATCCTCTTTTAATGTTAAACCTAACAGGACACTGATTTGATATCATAAGATACTATTTTGAATTTGGACTCAAGTCTTAATAGCTGTAACCTTTAGCAATTTATATAACTCCATTGACTGTGTTGCTTAATCTTAAAGTCTATTTTTATTTTAATTTTATTTTATTTTATTTTTGACAGTCAGAGTGGACAGTGAGAGAGAGAGACAGAGAGAAAGGTCTTCCTTTGCCATTGGTTCACCCTCCAATGGCTGCCGCGGATGGCGCGCTGTGGCCGGCGCACTGCGCCCATCCGATGGCAGGAGCCAGGTGCTAGGTGCTTTTTCCTGGTCTCCCATGGGGTGCAGGGCCCAAGCACTTGGGCCATCCTCCACTGCACTCCCGGGCCACAGCAGAGGGCTGGCCTGGAAGAGGGGCAACCGGGACAGAATCCGGCGCCCCGACCGGGACTAGAACCTGGTGTGCTGGTGCCGCAAGGCGGAGGATTAGCCTGTTGAGCCACGGCGCCAGCCTAAAGTCTATTTTTAGGAGATAAAGTAAGATGTAAATGACTGGGCCCACAATGGGTGCTCAATTCATCTTTCTTACCTGTTTCTTGAGCAGTGTGTGGCTCTTTTGGTGTTTAGCTCCTGACTGTTCAAGAAAAAGGGATTAATAAATGTGACTGGATTTGAACTGGAGGATTTTTCCATGCCTAGCTTTCAAAGTACAGCAATGTTCTAGCAGGGGTAAATAAAGAGAATTAAATGGCACAAGATTATCATGTGGGCCAAAGGTATATGTATATTTGTTTATAATCACAAAGAAATTTAAAGAAATCTATCTGCTGGTCTGAGAGAGAACTAGACTAATGTGTGAAAAAGTTATATATAAATGTATGACTAAATAGTTCTTAATAAAGATAACACATTTGTCTGTGTATCCATGAGGATACTAAAAAGTATACTTAGTGAAAACAGATAACAGAACATAATATATATATTTGTTATAGATGGTAGAGTTCATGGAGACGGAGACAGAGATGTGTTTGTAGAGCTAGACATATTCTTAAGCCGTATCTGTTTCCCCTTTTGCATGAATGTCTGTGGCAATATCACATCTGCATATGTAAAGGTATATGCCTTCTGTTGACCATTTTACCTCTGGGGTATGACGGGGAATATGGGGCTTGGAGGCATAAAATTTTCACTTTATATTTTACATATTCATGTATCATTTGGAAATTATAGAATGAATAATAATTATTTCAGAACAAGATACATTAAGATTATTTGCATGTTGTCAAAGAAAAAAAGGTATATTATCACAAAATTAAAAGAAAAATAAGAAAGGAAGTAGGAGGAGGATAGGAGGGAGGGTGGGAGGGAGGATGGGACAGGAAGTGTCATTATGTTCTTAAAACTAAAATTTGTTCCATTCATATAAATAAGAAATTGAAATAAAAAATTAAAAATGAATGTATATGTATTTTTAAAGATGTTATGATGTATTTGCACAATAAAGCCATAGTTTTATGACTTTGCAGCAGTTCACCAGATTTACTTTCAGCATAAACCTACACCAAAATTTAGCCTCAGATCACCACCACCAAACAGAAAGCGAGGATCTCAGGGAATACCAGTTGATATATGCCTTCAGCACCAGGTCTGAAATGTGATTGGCAAATGAAAGTGTTGGCATTTGACTTCCTTTCCTTCTTGTTCCTGCCTAAGAAACTACAGGACTTTCCAAGTATTCATTCCTTGACAGTTGGTAAGAATGACCAAATCTCAATTTATCTGAAAGTATTTCAGTTGGAACTAATAGGGATGTCAGGGTGATAACCAAGCTTGCTATACTATCAATGGGGAAAGGAATCCATGGAACACTTCCTTAAAGTCACAGTGTTTTGCTAGTATTTCTCCATTCTAAGATGTCTAGGATATAAGAGATGTGGTTGCTTTAATCTTCCCTAAGAAAAGGAGAAAGAATAAAATGCAGTGTGCACATTCATTATATACAACCCATCCTGATTTCAGAAGTTGAGAAAAGATACAGAAAAACTAAAATTGCATCTGAAATTATAGGAACATGACCTTAGAAGCCCAAGTCTATTCTTATTCCAAATTTCTTTAAAAACTCTAAGAGATCAGGGCCAGCAGAGTGGTACAGTGGATAAAGCCACTGCCTGCAATACTGGCATCCCATATAGGTATTGGTTCACGTCCCACCTGCTCCACTTCTGATCCTGCTCCCTGCTAATGGCCTTGGAAAAGAAACAGAAAATAGCCCAGTAGATGGAAGACCTCTCTCCCTCTCAATCTCTCTCTTTTCCTCTCGTTCCCTCTCTCTCTCTTTCTCCTCTCCCATTTTCCCTCTCTCCCTCCCTGTTTCTAGTAACTCTCCCTTTCAAATAAAGCTTTTAAAAATATTTATTTTATTTATTTGAAAGGAAGAGTTATAGAGAGAGGTAGAAATAGAGAGAGAGGTCTTCCATCTGATGGTTCACTCCCTGGATGCCCACAACGGCCAGAGCTGCACCAATTCGAAGCCAGGAGCTAGGAGCTTCTTCCAGGTCTCCCAAGTGGGTAGAGGGGCCCAAGGACTTGGCATCTTCTACTGCTTTCCCAGGCCATAGCAGAGAGCCGGATCGGAAGAGGGGCAACCGGGACTAGAACTGGTGCCCATATGGGATGCCAGCACTTCAGGCCAGGGCTTTAACCTACTGCGCCACAGCGCCGGCCCCAATAAAGCTTTTTTTTAAAAAAAATTCTAGGAGATCAATGCAAGATTGGTCACTGGGCACACCAACTCTCTTTAGATGGGAAAGTCTTCTTGTTTTTCTCAGGGTGAACTAAACCTGTGATGACTTCTCTTATCCTTTAGCAATGTCTGCCTTAAAAGTAAGAGGACCTGACACAATAAAATACACCATTCTTGGTCTAGAGAGACCAATTTCACTGAAACAAAATCTCTTCAAATGCTTGCTTTCCTCTATCAATTGAATCAAACATAACTGAAAATGTAGGGAAGTTTGAGTGGTCAAGGATGCTCTGGCCAGAATATATTCTGGTTTTTAGCCACCTGTGAACTCAGTCTTCCAAGTCTTCTAATAGGAATCTTATGGCTTGGACAGCTAGGTGACAGGGGGGGTCTTCACTGAGCACTTGTTCATAGGAACCTATAGCTGTCATGGGAATCAGGCTTTGGGAGACATTGGCTTGATAGATTTATTAGGCAGAAGTAAGAGATGCCCCTTGTCACTAAATTTCACTGGGGGGTATGAAACCACAGATCCAGGAGGGAATTGAAAACATTTTGGTGTTTGGTGATTATTTAAGCCAAGAGAATCCTATCAGAGTTCATCCAATAATATCATACATTTGTTGATCCTGGGAAAAGCTCGCATAACTCTAGCCAATCTGGACACCTAAAAACAAGACATGCTGGGCTTGAGGTAAAATTACCCTTATGGTGTGCCTGTTCTCTAGTCTCTACGATATTTAGTACTTTCTGGCTCTTGACTTCCCAGCTAGAAAGTACTTTGTAGTTCATTACTTTTATGCTACCAATGAGGTCCAGAATAGGAATAGAATTTGTCCAAGGTCTCACAATAAGTAGATGACAAAGTTGGGACATTAATCCTGGGCTCTTGCTCTCTCTCCTTCACACGCTGATGTTCTGCACATTTGCTCACCCTTGAAAGACATAACAAATTTATCCAAATTGCTTTTCTTTTTAAAACTTTTATATGGCTTCTGGAAGTACGAACAAATTCCTCAACAGGACTCATAAGAGCCATCATGATCTGACCCTTGCTAAACTCTCCAGCCTTCTTTTAATTTTTTTCTATTTTCTTTGCCCTCTTAGATTGAACTCTGTCCCAATGATAATCATACTTTCTGAGTGAGGCATATTCTGTCACTTCAACTTCTCTCATCTTTGCATTGCTTGATTCTTCTGATAAGAACATCCTCTCCTTTCTACCTGAAAGATTGCTGCTCATTCTTCCTTTTTTCGAAGCATCAACTCCTCTTTGTCTACCAAGAATTCTTCCTTAGTCTCCAGATCTGGATTAGCTCTTCTAGTCTTCATATCTGGAATTCTGTCATTCTAAGTGTGCTCTTTGGACCAGCAACATTGGTATTACCTGAGAACCTATTACAAAAGTAGAATCTCAGGCCCATTCAAGACTACTGAGTCAAAATGAATTGTAAAAAAGGTCCCCAAGTAGGGGCTGGCACCGTGGCGCACTAGGTTAATCCTCTGCCTGCGGCACCAGCATCCCATATAGGCGTGAGGTTCTAGTCCCGGTTGCTCCTCTTCCAGTCCAGCTCTCTGCTGTGGCCTGCGATAGCAGTGGAAGATGGCCCAAGTGCTTGAGCCCCTGCACCTGCATGGGAGACCAGCAAGAAACTCCTGGCTCCTGGCTTCGGATTGGCACAGCTCCAGCCATTGTGGCCATTTGGGGGGTGAACCAACGGAAGCAAGACCTTTCTCTCTGTCTTTGTCTCTCTCACTGTAAACTCTACCTGTCAAATAAATAAATAATAATAAAAATGGTCCCCAAGTGAATCTCACGCTCATGAAAGTTTGAGAATCACTTTTTGAAAACCCCATCCATCTGCCTTTTCATAGCATGTGCCTTATGAAATATTCTGCAGCAGCAACAGCCTGCTGACCAGTCTTCTCACTAGATGCTAGGTCTGGTAAAGTCAGGATTTATCTTCTTCACTCTTTTATCTCTAGCCCCAAGCATGGGGCCTGACACATAAATCAACTGGTTAATGAAGTGAGGTCACCTCAAGTCTTAATATTGGCAGGGATATTACAATTTTTTAGAACACAGAAGACTTGGCGCCAGCGCTGTGGTGTAGTGGTTTACCACCTGCAGTGCCGACATTCCATATAGATGCTGGTTAGAGTCCTGGCAGCTCCACTTCTGATCTATCTCTCTGCTATGGTCTGGGAAAGCGATGGAGCCCCTGCACTCTAGTGGGAGACCAGGAAGAAGCTCCTGGCTCCTGCCTTCAGATCCGTTCAGCTCCGGATGCTGTGGTCATCTGGGAAGTGGATCCACAGATGGAAGATCTCTCTCTCTCTCTCTCTCTCTGTAACTCTGACTTTCAAATAAATAAATAAATTTTAAAAAAAAGAGATGAATTTGGAGTTCATAGGATTCTGTTGTTTCCAGCTATGATCTACAGATACTTTTAAGCTCACAGAAACTTAAGAAATAATTGGGATGGGGTGGAGTGGGGCCTAGAGAAGAGATGCAGTAGGTGGGGCTCCAGGTCACTCTAGTTTTCTACCCAAAGAACTCTGTCGCCATCTGGTCCACCCATTAATTTGTTCCAATATCCAATTATTCAACAAGTAGTTGTTTAACACCTACTTACACAAAGTGGATAGGAGATAAATAAACACTGACTGTAGGTAACTTACCTTGTAATTGGAAAGAGTGCACATGTTAACACATAAACAATATAACAACTAAAGTGTAAAGTGGAGAACTAAAACATGCAGGTATGATAAAGAGCAAATGGGTGAAAATTTTAGAGGATTCTCTCAGGAGGTGGTATTCTAGCTAGGATCTAAGATTCTGTGTAGGATTAATTTAGGAAAATATTCCAAGGGGGAAGAAAAAAGAAAAGAGAAGACCACTGTACTAGTTCATCCTGATCATCCTATAGACACGAAAATTGACATCCAGAAAGGGGCAGAGAAAGTGTTGCACAAGGAGTTTATTAGCAGGGCCAAAATGGATTAGGACACAGCCCCCTTGACTCCTGCTGACTTGCCAATGTTGGATTCCGGAGCAACCTCAAATCTCTGGCACACTTGAAAGAATAGAGGAGACACTGGGCAACATAGGTGGGGGGGTGTCAGACACTAGCTGGTGACTGGTTGACTGGAGGTTAGCAGGTTATCACAGTGCATTATTAAGTGGGTTGCCCTGTCTCTGTGTGCGGCCAGACGGCCTTTCTGGAAGATTTATGTTCTGCAGGGCCATAAAGGATCCCAGCAGGTTGTAAAGACAAAGTTAGGAGTGGAGTTCCGTCTTAGTTTCTACCAAAATTCCCTGATCCCTGTGGGAAAGCCCCATAAAGTAGACTGCTTTTCTCTGTCCATGGGCAAGATGGCAGCCAAGATGACTCATGCAGCGACTTTCATTTGGGCCTCTGTGCTTCTGTCTGCCAGTCTGCCCTCTTTTAGCCTTTATCTAAAGAACCTGCCTTTCATGTGAAAGGGAGAAGTTAAAGTCCAGAAAACAGACTGATAAGGCCTGCCTCAGGGAGAGATCCCTTTTATCCTTCAACCAAGCTCTCATCTCCATCTCATCTCATCTCATCCCTTGAGAGCCTCAGATCCTTGGAGGGCCATTGCCAGCACTGGGCTCAGGATGAGAGCTCAAGGCCGAACCAGTGTTCATGTCAGTCTATACAATTCTTAGCAGCTCATTTAATTACATGAGGCCTACTAACATAAAAAAAAAAAAAAGCACAACCTGGGGTGGGGTGGGGGGCTGAGAAAAGCCCTTCAGGTCATTTTGAAGCCTTTTGAAAAAACCAGTAAGTATTTCAAGGAGTCGTGTCCTGTCATTCTCTCTAGTGCCACCAATGCTACTGAGGCCCAAGCATACTCCTTATTTCCCTGGAATTATTATCACAGTCACCTACTGTTTCCTCCTTGCTTTAACTACTCAACTCCCATGTTTCTATCTGCCACTGAAGGGATCTTTTTTTCTTTTTTCCGTTCAAGAGCTGATAAATATCACACACACACACACACACACACACACACACACACACCCCTCTGTGAAAAACACTTGAAAAGCTTGCGTTTGCCCTAGGGAGATAATCCAAACTCCTTAACCCTGCTTAAAGGGCATTCAGGATCTGGCCTCTGCTGACCTCTCCCTTCTTATCTCTAACCACTCCTGCTGTCACACACTTTGCTCCAACTACATGGAAATTCTTTAGTTCCTCCAAACACAGTGTTTACTGAAGTGGAGTTCCTCTGAGGCGGACGAAAGGGTTTTAGGTGCTACTCAAGATGATCACAGACCCAATATTGAACAATGAATCACACTTGTGAAAGTGGTTAGACCACCTCTTTCATTCCCTTTTCCTCCTACAGATTACTTACCAAAAAAAAAAAAAAGGAAAAGAAAAAAGAAAATCTTAGTTTAGGGCTGTCTTTAACACTTCTCTTGCTAATCTCTCTTTTAAAGGGATAGCCCGAGGCCCTCAAGGATTACACAATCATTGTTTTCTTATCTTTTTTGCTGTGTTCATTTGTTGTTGTTCCATTGTATTACGTGGTTCAACTTAATTTTCTATTAAGGGTAAATGGTGCTGTTTTCCCCTTTATAGGATGACACAATATTTTTTTTTCAAATATATTTCCAGTAAGAAGTGGATGTAAGAAAGAAAATCAAATGAACAGAATGTATATTATATGGTGAGATGGCAAAAGCCATAAGGGTGGCAGGCAGATGATGGAGGTTTGAGAAGAAAACCATTGCTCTAACATTGTCTTCTCTAAGCATTTCCTTAGGCTAGTTTCCCTGCCCCAAATATTTCTGACCTCATCCCTCTTCTGTAACCTAATCCTGACGAACCTATAGGTCTTAGAGTTTCAGCCACCATGCAGCTTTCCCTGCGTTCCTTAGACCAGGTACTTGTGGCTCATGTTCCCAAAGTAACTGTTCTTCTGCTGTCATGACACCTGGTATTCCTGCTATTTGTAACTGCTTCTTTAATTATTTGTAAAGGAGGGCTTTGTTAGGTATAGACCATTTCTCCCATCTTACCATAGCACTGTCAGCACCCACATATAAGATGTGCTGTTAAGTATGTGCTGAATGAACAAATAAATCTTGTCACATGCAAAACATAAAATGCGACCACTATCTCATATACTAGATTGTGAAGTTTTAGAAAATAGTGATTTTACTTTAATTCTGTTTGAACCCCCACTGCTACCAGCTGAGGACAAAAATAACACCTTAGTACATGTTAAATTTATGAATTTATCTAGTCATGGTTATGGTTACTAATTGACTTTAGTCAAGAACATAGCTATGTACTCTAGCAAAATTCCTATTTCTTATAGAAAAGTGAGAAAGGACTTAAAGACCTGCCTACCACTGCACCCCTCTGTGGCACTGGTTAGAACATAGCTCTGTAATAAGCCTATCTTATCTGTAAAACTAGAAGTGGAAGTTAAGGAAGGGGAATGATTGTCCCAAGAGCACTGATATCCTTCTGTGACAGTCGATGTATGTGAGAAGCTAAAATTTCCAGGTTTTTTTCATGCTCTCTGCCTGTGCCCATCATTTGCCATGACACAATTAAAGTGATCATCACCCTTATTTATTTGATAAAACTCATCCTTAGGCTATGAGGAAGACACCCCAGGAAAGTAAACAGGATGTAAGAATGTTTGTTCCCTTCCACTCACTCAGATACCCATACCTGGGCCCCAGCTCATCTTCACTCCTCCAGACAAAGTCGCCAAACTTTTCATAGTGAGAGTTGTAGTGGTGCTGGACTCGGAACAGCATTGAGGCTGAGACCTCCATCAGTGTGTTGTAGGCAGTTTGTTGCTCCTTTCCACTGGTGTACCCATTGTACAGATTGTAGATCTTGTCAGCTATCTCTGAGGGGGAAGAAATGCAGGAACAGATTGCTGGGCTATGGGAAAAACTGAGGATAGAAGTCTGGCTTGCAAAAAAGAAGACAGTTAAGCAGGAGTTCATGTGCATGGTCCTTGGGAAAAAAAAAAAAAACCCTAATTCCACCCTGAATATGTCATTGACTAGTTGTGCTCAGTTTTCTTATCTATCCTCTGGAGATAAAAATGTCTACTCTGGAGGTGCTTTGGGAGAGCTGAATTAAAAAGTGGATGCAAAGCACTCAGCACAGGACATGATGCAAAGTTAGTGCTGATAATTGCAAGTTTACTTATTAGTATAATTATTGTGCTCATGAGACAGCAGAAAATTGCAAAAAATAAACTGTCTTGGCTCATTCCAACATTCTCATCTTATGTCCTCTCTGTAATATTTCCAACACATTTCTGTAATCAGCTCTGATAGTCTTCTGTCATAGAACATTTCATAGAAAAGCCAGACCCCTCTGCTTACCGTTCACGGCCACTCCTGCTCCTTTGGTCACTCCTTCTAATCAATGTAATTTAAATTCATCATGAGTAGAAGGCATATTCTTTTAGCTTCTTTGAAGCTGTTTTCAAAATCTATATGGGTCCGCAAATTATTACTAGCAATGTTTCCCCTAGGAGAATCTGGGCCAGGGCAGGGGTGCTAAGGTCCAGATGGGAAGAATTATTTTTGGTTACAATTTTAACTTTTCTTAATTTTTAACCATGTGCATATTATTTTTAAAAACTAATAAAAATGACCAAGAAAAAAAATTCTGAAATACCCTTGCTTTTGAGGCATGATAGCTCACTGCCTCTTCTTGTCTGGTACCACATAAAACATTTACTATCCAGCTTATTGTTGAGTCCTTTATGTAAATGTCTGTCTTTTCATCCAAAATGTGAACTCCTGAAAATGTACAGACTATGTCTCTACAGCATGTACTAGATCAGGGCTTAAAGGAAATATTTGTTCAACTTGGAGTAGATATCCAGGACTAAAGAGGTCCCATCACCATTTTCCAATCTGGATGAAGAAACTGCATCGACACATTGCCTATATATATGGTAGATCACTTAAACTTTTTCATGTTTATGCCTAGTGTTTACAACTTTATGGACCAGGAGCCACAAGTTTTAATTTTGCATGGTGACTCTGACGGCTAATCTGTTGTTCTACGCTGAGAATTCTGAGGCCACACTGGGCTGGATGGGACACTGTGCTGTGATCTGCTCATGGTCTGCTGTAACACAATAAAGTAAAATGGTTTTCTAGGTGCCACCTATTTGCCAGCTTTAGCATAGACTTAAATAGAAGAAAGTGATTAGTGGCTGTGATGCTTAGGTGATGGTACAAGATACAGTCATGGGTTCTGACCCTCAACCATTCCTTATCTATTAGAACCTGGGCAAATCTAGTGAAGAAGAGCAAGTCTTTCCACTGTTAAAGATACTGCTAATCAACATCAATTCCACCCTTCATTGCTTTGATTAACCTAGCTCTGTGTTCCCCTTGATCCCTTAGTTCTTTCACTTCTTTCTGCGCCAATGTGTATATCTTTGGTGGTTAGTGGCTACTGGGAACAGAACTTAGAGAGGGAAAATATGGGAGTCATCTGGGAAATGAAGGAATTGGAAACCTACCTTCTGCTTTGTTGTCATCTACCAGTGGACAGGCTGTCCTCAGGGTCACTGTGCTGAGCTCCGAGTGCCTCCCCCGTGTGTCCACAGCATACAAAGTGAATCTGCAGCACAGTAAGAAAACAGAGACTAGGCTGTGACTTCACAGAACTGGAAGTTGGAGGGAGAAACACAAAATCATAGCAGTGCAACAGGGGTTGAAGAACTCAGGGATATATAAGCTGTAGGAGAGATGACTTGAAAAAAATATTCTAGTAAACCAATGGTTAAGAATGTCATATTACTACAGTTTTAGTGATCTGTGATTACTTTAAACTATACTGTATATGGGTGAAATGGTCATTTTTCCATTCAGTTATTATTTATAGCTATTGTCTATATTCCCGCTAAACTAGGGTCCTTTTACTTTTTACTTATTAAACTTCTGGGGCTGGCGCCACAGCGCAGTAGATTAATCCTCTGCCTGCAGTACCAGCATCCCATATGGCTGCTGGTTCTAGTCCCAGCTACTCCTCTTCCAATCCAGCTCTCTGCTATGGCCTGGAAAAGCAGTAGAAGATGGCCCAAGTGCTTGGGTCCCTGTACCCGCTTCGGAGACAGGGAAGAAGCACCTGGCTCCTGGTTTCACACTGGCGCAGCTCCAGCCGTTGTGGCCATTTGGGGAGTGACCTTTCTCTCCCTCTCTCCCTCTTATTGTCTGTAACTCTACCTGTTACATAAATAAATAAAATCTTTAAAATCTTTAAAATAAAAAAAACTTCTTATTTGGTAGAATATTAAGCCTTTTTACTATGATGTAAATTTAAAATGTTATCTCAAAAACTAAAAAAAAAAAAGGGAGAAGGAAGGAAAGTCATAAGGGGGAAAGGCTGGAGGAAGGAAGGGAGTATTATGTTCTTAGACTTGTATCTACAAATCACACTGAATCTGTTAAAAACTAATTAAAAATAAAAATTTAAATTTTTTTAAAAAAATAAAGCATTTATTACATATTGATTGCCTGCTGTGCACTTCACATTCAACCTCCTAATTTTCAATTAAGCAAGCCTAACAGGCAGGGATTTATTATCACTTACATTCCACCAATGAGGACACAAAATCTTAGATTGTGCATCTTTTCATGACCTCACACTTTCTGAGGGGCAGTCTAAGGGTCTGACCCACACACTTTGAGCCCAGGGCCCGAGAAGTGAACTCCAGTACCAACCTGTGCGGCTGGATATATTGATGTACTCTTTCATTCATTTGACAAATAGTTATGAGCATTAACTATGTATTAGCAACCACTTTAGGTGTTATAAAAGCAAATAATAAGAGGGTTAAAGTTCCTATTTGTATAAAGCTAATTAAAATAAAACAAAAATCATAGAGCTGAGGGTAGGCATTTGGTCTAGTGGTTAAGATGATGATTAAAACACCTGTGTTTTGGCCGGCGCCGTGGCTCAACAGGCTAATCCTCCGCCTTGCGGCGCCGGCACACCGGGCTCTAGTCCCGGTCGGGGCCCCGGATTCTGTCCCGGTTGCCCCTCTTCCAGGCCAACCCTCTACTGTGGCCCGGGAGTGCAGTGGAGGATGGCCCAAGTGCTTGGGCCCTGCACCCCATGGGAGACCAGGAAAAGCACCTGGCACCTGGCTCCTGCCATCGGATGAGCGCGGTGCGCCGGCTGCAGCGCGCCGGCCGCGGTGGCCATTGGAGGATGAACCAACGGCAAAGGAAGACCTTTCTCTCTCTCTCTCACTGTCTACTCTGCCTGTCAAAAAAAAAAAAAAAAAAAAAAACCACCTGTGTTTCATATTAGCGGGTTTATTTTCAATTCTAGATTCCAGCTCTTGACCCCAGCTTCTTGCTAATGCAGATCCTGGGAGGCATTGGTAACAGCCCAAATAATTGAGTTTCTGCCTTCCACGTATACAGAAAGCCTGGACTGAGTTCCCAACTTCTAGCCTGCCCAAGACATTTCAGGAATTTGGGGGAATGAATCAATGAAGGAAGCTCTGTCTGCCTATCTCTCTTTCTGTCTCATAAATAAATAGACAAATAAACTTTAAAAAAAAAAATCATATAATGGTAGGTGTGATGAAGAATATAAAAGGATTATGTGCAAAAACTAATAAAAGGGGAAGAGTTACGTGCTATAGATGGGGTAGTCCATGAAGATCTTTCTGGGGAGGAAAGGTTTGATTTATGACCTGAATAATGAGAAAGAACCAGCTGGTGGAAGATAGACCGAATGAAGAACACTCCACACAAAATGAAGTGGAAGGTCAGAGGGGACCCTGCAGGCCATGCCAGAGAGTGACAGTTATAGCTACAACGCATGTCCCTGCATTCCTGTGATGTCTTGAGAAGGACCATGCTGCATGGGTAGAAGTTCACATAACCTTTGAGACCTTAGAAATGGAAAACTGGTAAAACATAGACCGAGTAGACTCAGTCTATCTCAGAGCACAGAAATTCTAGCAGTTATAGTCCAGTACAGTAGGTACAAGGTTTCCTAGGTTAAGAGAATGGGATCTTAGTGATTCTCTTTTTTTTCTTCCTTCCCCAGCATCTCAACTTACTTCCTGTTATAAAATGGGCATAATAATGTGATTGCCAAGTTTCAAGTGGTGACCTTAAAATGTATCAAGTACTTAGCTAATCAGTTTCCCCCACATTATCATAACTAATTCCCCCAAGTAATTCTAAAAGATTGGTATTCTTACTCTTTATTTCATACACAAGGCTCAGAGAGGAGAGGCAGCTTGTCCAGAACCACATAGTAATTACTGGGAGTGGGAATATAAGTCTAGGTTTTTCTGACTCCAAAGTCCATGTATTTAACCACTGTCAGCTACTGTCCTCTGGCCATAGGTCTGTGGACACCAAATCTGTATCAATTTAACTCCTTAATTCCATTAGTTACACTTGCTGAGTCGGTGCTATCTTACAGGTTTTTCTAATATTATGAAAATATGCTCAAGCCATGTTCCTCATTATCTCCATCTTTCAGAAGAGTAAACCAACTCTAAAATATTAGGCAATTTTTCCAAACTCACAGGTTCAGAGAATGAACGAACCAGACAATGTTTTGTCTCACACTAAGGCCTGTCCTCCTTGCTCTTGGCTGTCATTGGATGCCTCTGCTCTACTAGAGAGTCTGAACGTGGTGATCTAAATGGGCCCTCCCAGCTTTGATACCCCATGACCTGATGTCTCAAATTTTGTTTTCTAAAAGCTAAAATGAATCAAAACTTCTTGGTAGAAGAGAATCAAGGGGTGGCAGAGGAAGGAGCCTCATCTTGGAGATGGCCAGACTTGGATTTACATGCAGTTCTACTCTCTTGCTCTGTGACACTGAGTAAGTCACTTCATATCTCTGAGATCATTTTACTTCTGCACTGGCTTCTGTGATAGGGAGGTTGCTGTACACTTAATGCTTCCCATATGGATGTATCTAAGAGCTCTATATGGTGAGTTATTATTTGAGAGCCATGCAGAAGATCACAAAGAAACTTAGGGATGTCAGAGTAAACAAGGGGTGACATGCAGCAGTAAGAAAGTATTGGGTTATGTTGTAAACACTTAGCATGAATATCCCAACTCACCTAGACTGGAAGAGATAGGATCTAAATCCTAGCCTGCAGGTCCCAGAGGAATACACCTTTAGCTTGGGTATAGCTATCATTAACACAGTACTAGGCACATGGCAGGCACTCAATCCATGTGTGTGCAAATAAGTGAACCTGAGCATACTGCATCTCATTTCTCAGTTTCAAAAATATCTGGGGACAGTTCTACAGACAATGTGTAACTGTCTTGAGGACTACATGGAGTGATACAGGAGAAGGTGCCTTATAAGTTGCAGATTTTTATATAAACCACACAGAAACACTTGCTTGTGAAAAAGTACACAGTTTTTAAAAAATACTTTCTTAGAAGAGACAGGACTGTGTTTTTGACTGAGGGAAATATAAAAAGTATTGCAGTAAATGAAACATGTGAATGGAGCCTCAGAACAAGAGGGGCTGGGATGCTTTTTAACACTTATGTCTCTGTGGTGCTTCTGTAATACATTTCCTCCACCAAGAGGGCCCAGGGTCACTCTATGCTTAGCCAACCAGCATGAGTAACAGCATGCTGGAGAAGAAATCTTAGGGTGTCAAGTTTAAAAACCTGGATAGAATCCCTGCTTTGTCCATGTGCCAACAGAGTATTCTTTGGAAATTCACTTTATCTTCTCGGAACCTCAACCTCCTCACCTTTAAAACAGGGTTAAGTTATCCATATCTTACAAATTGGGGGCCAAGACTCAAGCATATATTGCTTATAATAGCCCCTGTTCAACCTTTTCTGTCTAAGAGGTAACTTCCGTTTCTATTATTGCAGTAACCACACATGTCACTGGAGCCTTAACCATGGAGGAGGCCTCAGGCCACCCTGCTGGGGGGCGGTGGAGAAAGAGGAAGATGTCAACCTCGCAGGCCTGGGTCAAAAGTCACAAGGCAATGCGCTTTCTGCCTGTCTCAGCTGTAATTGTAGAACTGATGCAGAGACACATCTGAAAGCTGTTAGGTGACCAGGCAGGCAGGAGGGGCTCTTTGAGAGGGGAAGAAAGGGTGGTCAATAATATGGAGAAATAGGAGAGAGGAAGTGGAAGAGGGAGAGGCTGACAAACACACACAGATAGAAACACACACAGATAGAAACACACAGCACACGAAAACCTACGGAACAGAGGGTGAGGTGGGGAAGGAGAGAAAATGAACAGTCAGACCTCAGTTTCTCAGGGGACCAGGAAAGGTGGGTTTCAGAAACCCTGCTCAGTTCTGTCCTCTTCTCTCTGAAGCAGGCTGGGGCTCGCTGACAATCTTGATCTAAATCTCCTGAACCATCACCTAAATTCAAATCCTTACTTTATAGCAGACAAAGGCATCTGGGGCTCCAGGTGCAAGCTGTTGCTATTCCTCCCCTTAACCTTGTTTGAGGGGAACAAACACTGGCCAAGGTGGCAGAAAGCCTGATTTGAAGTCCCAACTTTTATACAGATTATGAGCTCTGACATCTACGGCGCCCAAGGTAGTATGGTTTTAGTAGGCAGGGAGGTTGGAATGAAAAGCAAACACAACGCTGGGGAAATGCCTGGGGATGACTGCACAAATGCAAAGTATTTTTCAACATTTACTCATCATTGTCAGAAAACTGCCATCTTCAGGACATCATCTTCACCACCCTCAGCAAAATTCATCATTCTCTGGACACTCTTTACCTTGGAGCCTCACTGCAGCTTCATGGTGTTCACTCACTCAATAGTATTCTATCACTGAGCCCCAAAATAAGCTCTGGCCAAAGGTCCGGACATGGTATACAACTGTGAATGTTTCCAGAACAGGGACCCTACCTCTACGCCTTTGCACATGCTGTACTCTCTGAGGTGTGCTCTACTTCTTCAGTGAGCCACTTCACCTCACCCATGAAGCCTCACTCAAACCTCACCTCCTCTAAGAAGCCTGTGTTGACCCTCTGAAGAGCTGTTTGCCCTCCTTTTTCACATGCTGTCCATGTCCTATGACTAGGTCAATGCCCATTCACTTCTCTCCAATCTCCATGAGCCCGTGAGTGTCTTCAGGACCAGAATCTGGCTCTGCCCATCTCTGAGCACCTATACCTTCTGGATCAACATTCAGTGAATGCTGCCAACATGAGAGATGGGCTGAATACATGACTCAACCATTTAGATAGTTCATTTCTCTTTTCTGGAAATCAGACACTCCATCTATAAAAGGGCAGAAGATGATTAGATTTAAGGGTTATTGAAATTGGGTAGGTGAGCAGGAGGGCTAAAGAAATGCTCTCTAGAATTAGGTGATTTTGCTTTAAGTTGTGGCTATTTACTGACTCTGTGAGTCTGCCTCAAGTTATTCACCTAAAAACAAGAAATCATAATACTAAACTCACAATGTAAGGCAGGTATTAGAATAAAATGAGATGTGAAATGGAAAGTGTTCTGCAAGGAGCCTGTTGTGTGCTAAGCAATCAGTGACCAATCGCTGTGGATACCATCCTTAGTATTAGTATCACCATTATGCCACTGTCTAAGACTCTGCCTTCACCTTTATGTGGAGTGATTCTAGTGGGGATCAGAGGACGGTGGTGGAGAGGAAGCTGTTGTAGGTCCCATCCAAGACCCCCAGACCTCCTCCCAGCAGGGGTGAGAGAATGAAACTGAGAAGTTAATTGGCGGTGAGAGCTTCTCACAGATCTGACAGGGGGTAAGAGCAAGGACAGAGCCCCGGAGGCCCGCGTCAGGCCCAGGTCCCCGAGAGTACAGGAGAATGCGTTTGAAGTCTCCGGGCCAACGCCTGCTCTTCCCCAGCCGCTGCATGATTTAGGCATTCTGGGGAGGCAAAAGTCTCCTCGCTGATTTGAAGGGAAACAGATGTTTCCAGGGCAGAGGCCCTTGTCTTGTAAAATGCTCCCCCACCTCCCAAGGCTTTGGCAAACTTCCCCTTAGCTCACTCCTACCTCTCCCACCCCTACTACGCTCACTCCCCTCCCTGCCATTCCCAGCACAATGTGGCAGTCAGGACTGATGGGAAATACATTCAGTCCCAACTCCCGCTGAGTGTCTGTCTGGGTAGCTGCCCTTCCCTACCTACCTACCTGTCCTTCCCTGAGTCTTGGTCTCCCATCTCTGCAGTGAGGAGAGTTGATCAAGATCATCCCAGGGATAGGTTAGATTGATATTCTAGGGGTTGTGATATTTTTCTTTGATAGCATTGGTATTATTCATTCCAGACCTTTCCATCACAATCTGTGGCAAAAAGCACTTGCAAATAAGACTTCTCTAGGTTTCAGTCTTGACTGTGCCACTACCAGTCAAGTAGCAATCTAATCACTGAGGCTCAGTTTCCTTATCTACAAAATAGGGACAAAAGTTCTATCTTGTGGGGTTGTAAGAATTAAATCAGAATTCTATTTCTCAATCCATGTTTTAAGTTTCTGATGACCAAAACTGAGTATCATACCTTTTCCCTTGTACTACACATGATGCAAAAACCATCTGGATGGATCAAGAATAACTGTGCAATAATGTTTGGAATTGGTTGTGGTGGTGGGAAGGTTACTGGACACACTGCAGTCCAGAGACCCAAGTTCGCAATCCAGTTCTCATGTGGTAGCAACGGCATTCTCATGTTCAGGATCACAAAGTGGCAGGTAGTGTAGTGGTTCAGTCTCTACAGCCCGAGCTCAAATGTTTCCACAACCTCTTCTGTCTGTATGACCTTCCACAAGTGGATTAGCCTCTCTGTTCTTCTTTTTCTTTTTTTTTTTAATTTTATTTTATTTATTTAAAAGGCAGAGTTACACACACACACACACACACACACACACACACACAGAGAAAGAGAGAGAGAGAGAGAGAGGAGAGAGAGAGAGAATGAATCTTCCATCTGTTGGTTTACTTCCCAAATGGCTGCAATGGCTGGGGCTGGGCCAGGCTGAAGCCAACAGCCAGGAGCTTCTTCCTGGTGTTCCACGAGGGTGCAGGGGCACAAGCACTTGGGCTATCTTACGTTGCTTTCCCAGGCACATTAGCAGGAAGCTGGATCGGAAGTGGAGCAGCCGGGACTCAAACCAGCACCCATATGGTATGCTGGTGTCATGGCAGCAGCTTTACCTGCTATGCCACAACATTGGCCCCTTTATTATTTCTTGTCTTCAAAGTATGCAGGATAATTATGTCCACCTCCAAGCGATATCAGTGGAAAAAACTGCTTTAAACTATGCCTGGCATGTGGTGGGTGCTAGGGTGGGTATAACTGCTACTCAATATACGTCTGTTTAAATCATTAATCTTTTTGTGATGACTTTAACATGAGGTCTGCCCATTCTTTGGCATTTCATGTTAAATGTGGGGCAGGCTTATGAATGGTTGGATTAGCAGAGCATAGTGGAAAAGATGCTGCATGACTTCCCAGTCTGGGTCATACAAGGTGATTCAGCTTCCTTGCATACTGCAATGCTCTCACTTGGAGCCGTGAGTCTGCATATACAAACATGATTGTCCTGAGATACCATAGTGTGAGGAAGTCACATGGAGAAGCCATGTGTACATGCTCCGTACAGATGAGTAAAGGAACCTTCAACTAATCTTAGTTAAAGCAGCCATGTCACCTGTAGCTACTGCATCCTTGCAGTTGAGGCCCTATACTCCCTGGAGTAAGTACAGCCCAACCTATTATATCTGGTCTGAATATCCAATCATAGAATTCATGAGTGGAATAAAATGGTAATGTCAATCTGTTAATTTTGGGGGCCAATTGCCATATGCCAATAGTAACTCTAACGACTTCCAAGCATTGACAGCAGGGTCAACGAGCTATAGTCCACACACCAAAGCTGGTCCACTATCTGTTATTGTAAGTAAAGCTTTAACAGGCCTGGCCACACTCTCTTCATGTTTGTTTTTCTGTGACTACTTTAAAACTACAATGACAGATCTGAGTAGCAGGGACCATAGGGCTCATAAAGCCTAATATATTTACTATCTTGATTACTGGAGAAGTTTGCCAACACTGATGTAGAACTTTGATGGTACTGAATGTAAAATCTTTTACTTACATATTTCATTTGAACCCTGGGTGAAAAACCCACTTTCATTTTATATATAGGCTCAGAGATTTCAGGTCTCATGTCCAACCAAGGTCACACAATTCTTTTGATTCTAGGTCTCCTACCCTGACAGCCTCCTAAAGATCTAGAATACGGCTCGGTACTGACACTAAATAAGCAGAGTGACCTAGGGCAAGCCCACCATGCTCTGCCCTCAGTTTCCCAGCCTGAGACAATAAGGCAAGTGGCTTCCAGAGGTAAGATGTGTGAAGCTAAGTGCTGGCTACCAGCCAGAATTTCTCTGCTCCCTGCTGGACGAGGAGCATCACAGTAAGACTTGAGAATCAGCAGTCAGCAGCTGCTATATAGATCCCTGATTTTGCATACAGGTAGCCCACCCCTACTCTCAGCCAAAAATCCAACTTCTTATCTTCCAAGTAGGCTGACAATCTGAGCTCTCCATCAAAATAAATGTTTATTGCAACACAGACAACCCAGAACAAAGGGGCCATCTTGATATTAAAGTCTCCAATCCAGTTTTTACTCTAAAACAGCCTAGTTGGTAGCATGATTGGGAGGCCCTGCCTGGGATAAGAGTGAAGTAGTCAGTGGTTGAATTGGAAACACCAGCTCCCTGCACTTGTGTTCTCTTCATCTTTTCAGCTGCATGAGCTGACGTGGATAAGAATAAAGTAAAGGATCCACGGTTGGTGATGGTAGGGAGAGCTCTCACAGGAAGGCCGAGTCTGGAAACTAACATTCACGCTCAGCTCAGGCACCAAGAGCCACTGCTGGCTTCCACAGCTCCGCCCGCCAAGGCCCCAGAGTTCACCGGCATGTGAGCATTTCCCTAAAACTCCCAGTGCTCAGAATTCCAGAACTCAGAAATAAATCATTTCAGTGCTGATATTTTTTTAAAAATTGATTTATAATTAAAGCATACTGAGTGTGTCTCCACTAACACAGGAGTGATTATTACAGTTGCTCCCATTCTCAGCGTGCCTTGTCACCTGTGGAACACCTTCTTGGTGCCAGGCACTCTGCTAAGCAGAGAGGAGACACTCGTGTGAAACAGAAGGGTGGTGTTTGCCTTCCTGGAGCTCACAGACAAGCAGGGGACAGTGAACCAGACACAGGAACATGAACAAGACACAGGAAGCAGTGCTCAAAGCTCTTCAACAGGGACACATTCTTGTTCTACATTAGTTTCAGGTGTGTTCCTTCTTCCTTCTTGCAAAATCGTGGCTTAAACCTTGGGCATGAGCTTAAACATTGTCTTGGACTAGACCCTACCCTGATGGATCCTCCATCAGCTGCAAATTGGAGCTGTCAGTTATTTATAGGATTCTCATTTTTTTTTCTACAAACTGGTGGAGACAACACTTGTCCTTCCTAAAGAAAATCTTTTGAGGAGTAAATAAGCCAGTGGATCTGAGTATACAAATACTACAAAAATGGTCTAAGCAAGCTCTTTCATTCACTCATCAAATATAGCGTGACCCTTCTTAAAAGAAAAATTCAGGCAGACGCTTGTCTTGGCAGCAGTTATATCTTTGTTATTCCTTTTCTTCCTCTTCTCCTGTTCCTTCCCCATCTTTTACACCCTCCTATTCTCCTCATTTTTGTTCAAGAGGGAGACTAAACGAGGACACACAGTTGTGCTGGCCATTTTTCTTAGTTGGAAGAAACTCATCTTTCAATACGTTGTTTTACAGTAAAGCAAACACAGATTAACTTGATGATTCCAGGTCAAGAGAGAAATTAGGCACAGATGCCCAATTATTACACTCCAACTTGCATTTCTGGGATCTTTAAAGAAAATTGGGGGCATCTTCTTGTACCTTTGTTGTATACCAGACAGCATCTTTGAAGCCCAGATATAAACTGTAACATTTAAATGATTTAAATTCTAAGAATTATTTTTGCAGAAAAGTATATTGACAGATGGCATTATTTGTAGTTTTACTTTGTCATTAACTAGCTCTGAGGCTTTGGCCAGATTATTTGACTTCGCTGTGCCTCAATTACCTATTGATAACCAGGTGTGAGGACCAAGTGGTCATGATGGATGTGAAAGTGTCTTAGAAATTCCATACACATTCTTTAAAATAAATTTATTTACTTGATAAGCAGAGAGAGAGAGAGAGAGACAGACAGACAGACAAAGTACACTCCCATCTGCTGGTTCACTCCCAAAATGCTTGCAAAGGCTAGGACTGGGCCAAGCTGAAGCTGGGAGCTGGAAACTCAGCCCAGGTATCTCATAAAGGTGACAGGGATGCAATGACCATCACTGATGCCTCCCTGGGGCTACCTTAGCAGGATGGACTTAAGAGCTAGAGCCAGAATTTGAACCCAGGTACTCAGATATGGGACACATATGTCTTATCTGGCATCTTTACTGCCAGGCTAAAAGCCTGCCCTGGGTATGTACTTACAGGAAGAAAATACGCCACGGGAATCTGAGTTACCTTTTCTGCAGATATAAAGACAGTAGTAGCTGTGCCAAGCCCCAGTATAGGTCTACTGTTCTACTCACTACTCAAAGTTGACGACTCTTTCAAAACAGATAGAATTATTAGGTATTCATTGGTCCCAAATGGATCTTGAGTCACAGTTCAGAGGAGGTTAGAGTTTATTAGGAGTATAAACTCCATGTTCCCAATTTTTGACAAGGAAGAGATCTTACCATAGGAACACTATCATTCATAACACCCTTTCAACACTGACATTGTTCTCTTCCCGTGTGCAATCCTAAAGTCCTTTTCCATGAGATTCTTTTGGGATCATATTTTGCTAAAGTCAAATCCAAAGGAATAGAGGCCAACCAGAGGCCATTGACTTGGATTTACCTTTAGACATTAAGCAAAGGTACTCTATAGGCAGGATAGTTTTGCCTACTTCAAACTGAGCACAGCACCCACCTCATATAAGAGGGATGCTTTCCCACAGGTGGAGAGTAGGCGCTGGGGGAAGGTTCCTGCTTCTATGATGGTGGCCTTGGCAGGGGTTTTGAGCCTCAGTCTCTTGCATCTTCAGCTTTCTGACTTCCAAATGTCAGCATGCTTCCCTAAGCCTTATCCTATATTTCTTTATAAAAATAGAAATGCTTGTTTAAAAGGAAAATAGGAATCCTTCAAGAAATCTTAACTGAATAGTCATACCTCTGGTTAATTTATGAATGTAGGAATCTGAGAACTGCAAAGGAATTCTTCAAACCCTCAGTGTAGTACAAGCTGGGGGCCATGGACTTGGAAGTGGGGGAAAGTTCTATGTTTAAATATCATCTCCATTGCTTACAGACTGTGTAACATTGAGTATGTCTCTTGCTGCTTCCAGTCTTTGTTTCCCTGTCAATAAAATAAACATAGTTTCACTTGCCTCAAACAATTGTTAGGATTCTGCAGAGTAGATAAGATATTCTTTACCCAATACTTAAATTAAAAATTTAATGATACTCCCTGGATTTTCTATTTATTTACTAAACAGAAATAAGCAACTATTTTTAATCCATTGGGGCTTACCTTGACAATTTGGCATGCTCCCAACAACCTACACTGGCTTTTCTCTCTTGCCTGGAATGTCCTCTTCCTCTCATCAGTCTTTTTCCTTATCTCCTGATATTTCTGCCAGTGTATCTGTTTTAATGAGGTTGTCTTTTTAAGTTTCAACTACATACCAGATACTATACTTACTTTTTTAAAAATTTATTTCACAGGTAGAGTTATAGACAGAGAGAGAGAGAGAGACAGAGAGAAAAATCTTTCTTCTGTTGGTTCACTCCCCACATGGCTGCTATGGCCGGTGCTGCACCGACTGGAAGCCAGGAGCCAGGTGTTTCTTCCTGGTCTCCCATGCAGGTACAGGGGCCCAAGCACTTGGGCCATCTTTTACTGCCCTTCTGGGCCACAGCAGAGAGCTGGACTGGAAGAGGAGCAGCCAGGACTAGAACCTGGAGCCCATAAGGGATGCGGCGTCACAGGCAGAGAATTAACCAAGTGAACTGTGGCGCCGACCCCCAGATACTATACCTTTAATACTATTCATCCACTCCCATTTTTTCTTCATAATATTTATGATCTTCTAATATACAACTTGTTTTATTTATTGTTTTTTTATCCAGCCTTTAATATAAAATCACAAAACAATGATCTAGTGTGTTTTGTCCTCCAAGAGATCCCCAGTGACAAAATGTATACAGGCGACATCACCTAAATGTTTATTGAATATGCCTATATCTATATATAGAATGATATAAATATATACATACATATTTGAAGACCTTCAATAAGCGATTATTGAATGCGTATGTGTATAATGCGTCATTACAGCCTCTTAATATAAAGAACTACCCATGGCATCTCTCAGCTACTACACTATTATTTCTTCCCTTTTCAGCTGGGGCTATGTGATTCTTTCTACCCAACAGACTATGAATTAAGATCTAGTGTGCCTTGGAAAAGACCCCAGAGGCACAGGCAGTAAAAAACCAAAATTAACAATTAGGATTGCATTAAATTGAGAAGTTTCTGTACTGCAAAAGAAACAGTCAGGAAAGTGAAGAGGCAACCGACAGAATGGGAAAAAATATTTGCAAGCTATGCAACAGATAAAGGATTAATAACCACAATCTACAAAGAGATCAAGAAACTCCACAACAACAAAACAAACAACTCACTTAAGAGATGGGCCAAGGACCTCAATAGACATCTTTCAAAAGAGGAAATCCAAATGGCCAACAGACACATGAAAAAATGTTCAGGATCACTTGCAATCAGGGAAATGCAAATCAAAACCACAATGAGGTTTCACCTCACTCTGGTCAGAATGGCTCACATACAGAAATCTACCAACAACAGATGCTGGGGAGGATGTGGGGAAAAAGGGACACTAACCCACTGTTGGTGGGAATGCAACCTAGTAAAGCCACTATGGAAGTCAGTTTAGAGATTCCTCAGAAACCTGAATGAATATATCCCTACCATGCAACCCAGCTATACCACTCCTTGGAATTTACCCAAAGGAAATTAAATTGGCAAATAAAAAAGCTGTCTGTACCTTAATGTTTATTGCAGGTCAATTCACAATAGCTAAGACCTGGAATCAACCTAAATGTCCATCAACAGTAGACTGGAGGAAGAAATTTTGAGATATGTACTCTATAGAATACTATGCAGCATTAAAAAAAAAAATGAAATCTGTCATTTGCAACAAAATGGAGGAATCTGGAAAACATCATTCTGAGTGAAATAAGCCAGTCCCAAAGGGACAAATACCATATGTTCTCCCTGATCGGTGACAACTAACCAAGCACCAAAAGGGAAACCTGTTGAAGTGAAATGGACACTATGAGAAACAGTGACTTGATCAGCCCTTGTCCTGACTATTGATGAACAACTTAATACTTTATCCCTTTTAGTATTTTTTTGTTCTACTTTATATTATTGGTTGAACTCTGTAATTAACACAATTATTCTTAGGTGTTTAAATTTAACTGAAAAGTGATCCCTGTTAAATATAAGAGTGGGAATAAGAGAGGGAGGAGATGGGGCCGGCGCCGTGGCTCAACAGGCTAATCCTCCGCCTTGCGGCGCCGGCACACCAGGCTCTAGTCCTGGTCGGGGCGCCAGATTCTGTCCTGGTTGCCCCTCTTCCAGGCCAGCTCTCTGCTGTGGCCCACGAGTGCAGTGGCGGATGGCCCAAGTACTTGGGCCCTGCACCCCATGGGAGACCAGAATAAGCACCTGGCTCCTGCCTTCGGATCAGCACAGCACGCCGGCTGTGGCAGCCATTGGAGGGTGAACCAATGGCAAAGGAAGACCTTTCTCTCTCTCTCTCTCTGTCCACTCTGCCTGTGAAAACAAGGAAAAAAAAAAAGAGAGGGAGGAGATGTACAATTTGGGACATGCTCAAGCTGACTTGCCCCAAATGGTAGAATTAGAAATGTGCCAGGGGATTCCAATACAATCTCATCAAGGTGGCACATACCAATGCCATATCACTAGTCCGAGTGATCAGTTTCAGTTCACAGTTGCTCATAATAATAGGATTAAGAGTCAAAGGGATCACATAAACAAGACTAGTGTCTGCTAATACTAACCGATAGAATAAAAAAGGGAGAGAACAATCCAATATGGGAAGCAGGATACACAGCAGACTCATAGAATGGCAGATGTCCTAAACAGCACTCTGGCCTCAGAATCAGCCCTTAAAGCATTTGGATCTGGCTGAAGAGCCCATGAGAGTATTTTAGGCATGGAAAGCCAAGACACTCTGGCAAAAAACAAAACAAAACAAAAACACCTAAATGAAAGATCTCTGCAAGTGAGATCCCAGTGGAATGAATGGGCCATCAAAGAAGGAGGTACCTTTCTTGAAGGGAGGAGAGAACTTCCACTTTGACTATGACCTTGTCTAAATAAGATCAGAGTTTGTGAACTCAAGAGGTTTCCATAGCCTTGGCAGTTCATGACAAGAGCCTCGGGTGATTACTGACACCATAAACAAGAGTGTCAATATTTTAAGTCAACAACAGAGGTCACTACGCACTTACTCCCTATGTAGGATCTCTGTCCTTAATGTGTTGTACTATGCAAATTAATGGTAAAACTACTACTCAAACAGTACTCTATACTTTGTGTGTCTGTGTGGGTGCAAGTCTGTTGAAATCTTTACTTAGTATATACTAAATTGATCTTCTGTCTATAAAGATAATTGAAAATGAATCTTGATGTGAATGGAATGGGAGAAGGAGCGGGAAAAGGGAGGGTTGCGGGTGGGAGGGAAGTTATGGGGGGAAAAAGCCACTATAATCCAAAAGCTGTACTTTGGAAATTTATATTTATTAAATAAAAGTTAAAAAAAATGATCTCGTGTGGCTTCTCAATCCTTCTCTCATGAGGACCTGTAAACTGATGTGTTCCAGAAGCTGTATTGATAAGATGAGGAAGCCTTCATCAATTGCACATCTGAAAAGTTCATGGAATAGAGAAATACCTGCCACTTTCAATGAGTATTTTTTTAGAAAACTTTTATTTAATAAGTATAAATTTCAAAAGTACAACTTTTGGATTATAGCATTCCCCCCCCCACAACCACCCTCCCACCCAAAAACCATCTCATCTCCCACTCCCTCTCTCATCCATTCTTCATTAAGATTGATTTTTAATTATCTTTATATACAGAAGATCAACTTAGTATACGCTAAGTAAGGACTTCAACAGTTTGCACCCACACAGACACATAAAGTGCTGTTTGAAGATTATTTTTGCCTTTAATTCTCATAGTACAACATATTAAGGACAGAGATCCTACATGGGGAGTAGGTGCACAGTGACTCCTGTTGTTGATTTAATAATTGACACTCTTATTTATGGGGTCAGTAATCACCCAAGGCTCTTGTCATGAGCTGCTAAGGCTATGGTAGCCTCTTGAGTTCACAAACTCCGACCTTATTTAGACAAGGCCATAATCAAAGTGGAAGTTATCTCCTCCCTTCAGAGAAAGGAACCTCCTTCTTTGATGGCCCATTCTTTCCACTGGGATCTCAATGAGTGAGTATTAAGTCTGTGTTATGTTATGTACAAAGATTCTGATGGTGTTAGCCTAGCTTAACCTATCCTAACTTATACATGTCTTATTCAGAGATAGAAGACAATAGGGAGAACCTGATTCAAGAACTGTAGGTCATCCAACCATGTATTTTTCACATTTTTTAGGCGTTTTGCTAGAAACTTTATGTTGTTTCTGATCCTTCCATTGTTCTACTAAGTAATGGCTATTATCACCATTTTATAAGGGAATAAATTAAAGCTTTGGTTTGGTATGATGTATCCAAGCTCATCCAACCAGTAACTGGCAAACCAGGGGTTGAATCCAAGCCCATGTCAATCTAAGAAACACTCTCTTCTATAATTTGATTCCCATTATGGGTCATTATTAAGAACCACACCTCAGATGAATTCCCTTTGCAATGATGAAGCTGGGAAGCCCATTCAACTTCAACACAACCCCACAAAGCCAATTTTATTATTGCTTTTTTTTCTAGAAGAATAAATGAGAGTACAGAGAGGTTACATAAGTTGCCTTATGTATCCTGCATAGAAAATGGCAGAGTTAGGATTCAAACCCAAGCAGCCTGGTTTCATAGCAGGGCTCTTAACGTTATGTCATTCCACATATTAGTTCTCCCAGAATTACTGTCTTAAAGCATAGCATGTGATAATACATCCCCATTCCAAAAATGACAGAGAAAGAACCATTTCTTTGGAGGGGTGTTGCTGGAAAACAGGCAGGATCATACTTTGGGATAAGCAAAAGCAAAAATGAAGGTTCAGTGTTTTGCTTTAAATAAATGTCTTGACTATTTGAGCCAATCATCTCCCTTTCAGGAGGTATATAAGTTTGGTTGTAATATATACAAGACATGTGTGTGTCTCTACCTATAAATTACTTTAATATGGTATTCTCAAGTAAACCTCCAATCAGTGGAACCCTTTATCCACTGGGTATCTCCATATCTTCATTTGGATATCCACAGACAACTCAAATTCTTCCTCCACATTGCTCATCATCTTCCTCTTCTTCTTCCCATTCTCCTCACAAAGGCACCAACATCCATTCATTCATTCAGCTATATCTTAAGAAACATCTTCAAACCCCTCCCTCTACATCACTCCATTATCCAATTCCATCTTCTATTGAGTCCATACCCTTACTCCTTCTAAAATTTAAATACTTTTTTTCTCTAACGCAATTATCCTCAACCAGGCTGCAATTATTTCTTACCTGAACATTTTTTGTTGTTTCCCAGTCTCTCAAGCTTCCCCAACTTCTTGCCTGTGCCCCCTAATCTATTCCTAGTAGCTCTCCAGAGATCTCTTTTTGAAATGGTTATCCAATGATGTCAAACCACTGTTTGTAAATCTTTGATCTCTTCTCATTATCCACAACATTAAATCTTTTCCTGTTAAGCTGATCTAAGGCACTTAGGATTAGGCCTCTGCCACCCAAAATCCTACCCAGCCTCATCCCAACTTCTCAGCCCCCATTACCCCGTTATAAGCTTGAGTAATACCAAACAATGTAGTGCTTTTCACACACACCATTGTCCTTTAGTCTATGGGTTTTTGCTGCATTCCAATTGAATACAATTGGAATATCTTCCCTTCCTAGCCTCCTAGGGGAATTTGTACTCCTCTTTACATGCTGCTTCCTATGGGAAGCTCTCTGAAATAATTTAGCAGATGCAAGGGGGATGGTCTTAGATACAGAGAAAACAGTATCTATTTTCTTTCATGCTCTTTTTGGTGCCTTGCACAGAACCTCATTGTAACCCCAACTGTGAACTCCTTAAAGGCAGTGGATGCAACTTATCATTCTATAGTCAGTATCCGACACACAGCAGAGGATCATTAAAGATTTGTCAGAAAAATAAATGAATTAATGGTTGAACATACATTTGCCCAGGCGTATATATTTATATGCACATTTTTCTGTGGGTATTGCAAGGTTGGATTTCCCTAAGTCTGGTGACAATGAGAATGGATGAGTGTGTTATATATGTATGTGAGGTGGGAACAGACTACATGGTCACCCTTTCAATCTTCTAAGTCATTCAGATATTTTCTTTTTTTTTTAATCTTTTTTTTTTGACAGGCAGAGTGGACAGTGAGAGAGAGAGACAGAGAGAAAGGTCTTCCTTTTTGTCGTTGGTTCACCCTCCAATGGCTGCCGCGGCCGGCGTGCTGCGGCTGGCGCACCGCGCTCATCCAATGGCAGGAGCCAGGTGCTAGGTGCTTTTTCCTGGTCTCCCATGGCGTGCAGGGCCCAAGCACTTGGGCCTTCCTCCACTGCACTCCCAGGCCACAGCAGAGGCCTGGCCTGGAAGAGGGGCAACTGGGACAGAACCCGGCGCCCCGACCGGGACTAGAACCCGGTGTGCCGGCGCCGCAAGGCGGAGGATTAGCCTGTTGAGCCACGGCGCCAGCCCATTCAGATATTTTCAAAGATCATGTTTGCTATTCACTAATTGCAAGTCTCTTGAAGCCTCACTTCCATCAATTGTATTGTGTGGGTATTGATGGTACTTGCCTCCTGCAGTCGTTGTGAAATACCAAAAAGGCTTAGCAGGATGCCTGGCATACATCACTCACTACACTAGTTACAATTGTTTGGGGGATAGTTATGTATCCATTCCTGTATAAATATGTCTGTAGAAAAGCATATCTCTGAGTATTGAATACTTGCATGTGTGTGCATGTTGTATGTGTGTTGGGGGGATGTAGAATGTGAGAAATCACAAGTGCATTGCTAAGGGCAAGGGTGGATCCTTGTTCCCACACTCAGATCTGGTAACCTGGGGAAGAGAGGGTTGGGGAAAGGAGAGAAGAAGAATTTTTCACACTCAGTGATTTAGGCTATTCCTTTTATAAGTGCATAATGAGCACTGCTCACTCACATTTTTTTCTAGAAACCTATGTGCACCCTCATGCCTTTGCTACAACTATTATAAATGCAGCCCAGAAACCCTATGCATCTGTGGACCCTGTAGGAAAAGAATTAAGAAGATACACAGGGGCTGGCGCCGTAGCTCACTAGGTTAATCCTCTGCCTGTGGCTGGCATCCCATATGGGCGCCGGGTTCTAGTCCCGGTTGCTCCTCTTCCAGTCCAGCTCTCTGCTGTGGCCTGGGAGTGCAGTGGAGGATGGCCCAAGTGCTTGGGCCCTGCACCCGCATGGTAGACCAAGAAGAAGCACCTGGTTCCTGGCTTCAGATCGGCATAGCTGCAGCAGTAGTGGCCATTTGCGGGTGAACCAATGGAAGGAAGACCTTTCTCTCTGTCTCTCTCTCTCTCACTGTCTATAACTCTACCTATCAAACAAAAAATAAATAAATAAAATAAAAGATACATAAAATAAACCAATAGTCCATGTCCAGATTTACTTGACTATACTATACATACAGTCTTTGCCAATCACTGGATATATATTATTGAATTAACTCTTAACAGCATTCTTTAGTATTTGGCCATTTTTTGAAAGACTTATTTATTTATTTGAAAATCAGTCATAGAGAGAGGGGCTAGTGCACCCTTCGATAGCTCAGCTGGTATAGTAGAGGACTGTAGAGAGAGGGGCTGGGAGAGACAGAAAGAGAGATCTTCCATCCATTGGTTCATTCCTGAATGGCCACAACAACTGGGGCTGGGCCAGGCTGAAGCCAGGAACCAGGAACTTCCTCCAGGTCTCCCACATGGGTACAGGGGCCCAAGTACTTGGGCCAACCTCCACAGCTTTCCCAGGCACATTAGCAGGGGGATGGATCAGAAGTGGAGAAGCTGGGACTCAAACTGGAGCCCAGATGGGGTGCTGATGTCGCAGACAGCGGCTTTACCCGTTATGCCACACCACTGGCTCCTAGTTGGCCATATTATATGTGTGTGTGTATATATATATATATATATGCTTATCCACATTTAGATGAAAAAAAAAGTCCTCAGAGAGATGAAATGTGATCCCTGAGTCACATGGGTAGTCAGTGCCAGAGCAAGTTTCAATCTGTGATTACTGTGTTCTATGGTACCTGACTTATGAATTAATGACATTTTAATCTTAATCCTACTGGCACAGATAAAACATGTTTCTATGAACACAGAGTAAACAAGGCAGGATGGAATGATAGTGTTAAAACCATTCATAAAATGTGTCAGGGGATTGGCAAAGCCTTTCCTTAGATGAGAGCTGGGAGTCATTACCTTCCATGATTTAGAAGATCAGAGCAAGAGAGTGGTGCAAACACCGTGGCACAAAGATCAACTATTAGATTCAGGTGCAATGAAGGTTGAAGATGATGAAAGCACATTGGATTTGTGATCTATTGGGTAGGATTCTCTGCTTTCTTATATAGACTAACTTTCCATTTCTTCCCATTTGCCATATGTCTGATAAGTATGTGTCAACACATTATGTCAATATGTCTGGATCCTACATTCCTAAGAAGCTTGCAAGGGAGGGATCACTTTCAGCCCTTGGGCGGGCAGTGGAGACAGGCTTAACGTGGTGGCACAGTCACTATGGAAGGACACTTACCTGAGATGCAGATTACAGGGTTTGAACCAAGGTCTGTGTGCCCCTGCCACCAGGGGCTATGCATTCCCCACAATGCTGACCCTCTGCTTCATCCAGTAGGCCTGACTGCTGTTTTGAACTGAGGCAACCTCTCACAACCTTCATTTAATATCTCATGGCCCTAGCCACCATCCAGCTTCCTTTACCCCACGAAGATAAGCTTCTCTGGTCGACTGGACACATCAGCATTCGAAACCTTGAGTGCCCAGAATGGGGGCAACAGCCTGGCTGGGCATGGCTGGGGCATCCGGTGCTGATAAGAGCTCGCCACGGCTGGACAAGCTCTCAGAGACGTAAGACTTTGCGTAAGCACGAGATTAGAAGAATACATTATTAAAATATTTATTTTCCTACAGATATTGACATAAAAAGGGGGAAAAAATTTCCCAGGAGAGAGATAAGGGGACTTTCTTTTGGTTTTGAATACACGGTTATGAAAGAAGTTAAATTAATAATGAATTAGTATAATAACAAATAATAACAATGCAAACTGCAAGTGTCAGCTAGAAATAGCTGCAATTTCAGCATGCTGATATATGAAATGAAGGATGGTGGTGGAAATTAAAAAGAATGCAAGCAAACAAATGTACACATACTTTGCTCTGTAGACTCCACTAAGAGATACAGGAGACTGATTGTTTCTTGGGAGGGTAATGGGGAGCAGAAGGAGACCAATGAGGGTGAGTAGTAGTCTTCAAATTTATCTTTAATTTTCATTTCTCCTAGCAGAAAAGAAAGAGCTCTGAAGCAAATGTGACATGCATTAATCCTGCATGGGGCATGTGGTGGTGGACTGTGGTGCTTTCTCCATATTTTCTGCATTTTATTTTAGTTTTTATGAGGAAAATAAGCAAATGAATACATCCCTGACACCTATCAATTTACACTCTGCAAAGCCTATTGCACAAATAACCTTGAAAGCAAGACAAAGCAGGGTTTACTGCCCACATTTGCATTCAGAGAATTTGGTATTTCCAGGGAGGGTGGAAAGGGTTTTTTTTTTTTTTTATCAAGGACACATAGCAAGAGAATGATAGAGCTGGCAGTTAATCAACTTCTGGCCCAGGGTCCTTGTGCTACGTTCACCTTGACTTTGAAGACAAAACTGTTTGCCCCCTGGCAGGAAAATCTCTCTGAGGTTTGCATTCATCCAAGGACTTAAGATGGCCCCAAGGAAGTTCTGATCTCGTTTCTTGGCCAGTCTTCCTACCTTCACATCAGTCCATTCTCCAGCAACAAGCCCTGACTCCATTGGCTTAGCAAACTTTTCCTAAAGCCTGGAGGCTGGGACTTTTAGGTAGTTCTTACAGCAGCCTGCTTCACAATTCATACTGTCTCATTCCCTCTGCAACCCTCCTCACATATTCCCTTTTGATAAGTTTGGTTGCTGTACCTGAATGAGACTTTCCATACGTCCACATCTTCCCCAGACAGAACCCTGAGTGTGAAGTGCAGCAGTTATGAGCAGTATCTGAGGACCTAGGGCACTGACATCAGAAAGACCTAACAATGTTCCCTGCTTTGTGCTTCAGCCCTGTGAGTTTCAATTTCCTCTTCTGTATAACAGGGACAATAAGTCTTGGAGGGCAACATTTTTTTCAGTTTTCAGTTTTGTTTCTTTTACCCAGTTACCTTTACCCCTTCCCTCCTTTTGGAAGTATGACTACTATATCCAATGAAGAACCATTTCTCCAACTCTCAATGTGGATTGTGTAGGATGCTCATCTCAACATCTCATGTCCTTGCTGCTTTCCAGAAGAGAGGTGACATCACTCATGCAAGGCACTCACTTCCCAGTTTGGTTCCTACAGTTCTGTTACCCTGTATCCTATTACCAGTACATTAGCTGGAGTGACATTCCCAAAGAGCAAATCTGACAACATCTACCAAGCAACTGGCTCAAGATCTTTCATGGCTCCCTTTACTCTCAAGATACAATCCATATTCCTTAGCTTGGCAACAAAGTTCCTTTATAATTTGTGACCTGCCAATCTCTTCAGCCTTATAACTCAAATTTGTTCCTTTGTCCCAATGAAGACTTATGTGTAGCTTATGAACTTGCCATGGTGCCTTGCTCCTCAATAACTTTACACACATGACTTCCTCTCCCTAGAAAAATATTGTCCCTTCTCTGCCTATCTTCATCTTACTGATTCTGATCATTCTTTAAAACTTGACTGAAATGTTGCCTTTCCTGATCAGCTCTCCCTGGGCTGAGAGGCATTCTCTGCTCTGAGTTCTCACATCTTTGACCATATTTTTTGCTAGCTTTATCAACATAGGGACAACGTCCTGTTAATCATTGGGTTCTAAGAATGCAGTGCCTTAAAAAGAAGGAGACACTCAAAAACTAATGGAATAAAAACCACAATGCTAATAGGGAAGATGTCACATTTCAGCATATACTTAAAGAATAAATGTGCAGTGGATAAAGAAAAGTAGGAGGAGACCATTTCTGGTTGCTAAAACTTACCTTTTCCCCAGTCTTTTCCCCCCATAGTCCATATTACAAAACAAACACACCAATGTTAGTGGACTTGTGGTATGTTGGTTTGTGTATGCATTTGGCTCCTCCCAGCAGAATGAGAAACTCTTTGGGGGCAAACACAGTGTCTCATACTTCCACATGTCCTCAAGGGCTTAGCAGGATGGAATGCAGTGCAAAGCCTGGGCACTGAGGTCAGAAAGAACCTGCTTTCAAATACTGATTCTGCCATTCATTCCTTTAGTGATTTTTGCCAAAATGTTGAATCTCTATGAGACTTTACTTCTTTACCTCTACAGTGAGGGGAGAAAGTACCTGCCTCATACTTCTAGCCATAATTAAATGTATTATTACATATATAAATTTACTTTTATAATAAATTAATACTTATAAGTTATACAATATATATTTATTGAGTGCTTTCCATATGTGCAGTTGAGTGAGTAGACAGAAAACAAAGCAGACACCATCTTTATAGCATAAACAGTCAAATATAATAGAGAACTGGTATTAGTACACATGCAAATGTATTACTGAGTTTCTCAGCTGCAAAAAAAAAAAAAGGGATGAGGTACAAACTTTAGATTATGGGTTTTGGGGATGCCATTCTGAGGAAGCGACATTTAGGCTGAAACTGAGGGATAAATAGATATTAACCAAGGGAATAGATACAGCAGCTGCCAAGGCCTTGTGGCAGGTGAGAGCACATGCTCTGGTATAGCAGGCTCATTAAATGCTAATGTGACTTCTGAGCAGCCTGGCTCAGTTAATGATTAGGAACTTCAGCTCTGTAGCCAACCTGAGTGCAAATGCTGGCTCTTCTAACTGACTTGTGGCATGACTTTTGGCAATTTCCCTACTTCTCTGGACCCTGGTTTTCTTATCTGTAAAGTAGAGATGATGAATCACTGTCCTCATTGAGAGGCTTGGACAAATTAACTCCTGAAAGACACTTAGAATTGTGCCTGGCATGTTGAACGTATAGTGCTTCTCTTATTTGTATTTAAACAAACTCTATGTTGGAGGAGAAGCAACGGTTGAGAGATATTGAGATTATGAACTGAAGAAGCACAAAAGGAAATGACAGGAGTGGTCAGCAAATTTTCAGGGACTCTGTAAAGGGTACAATACTTGACTCTAGGAATGACATCTTTCACACGGCCATGGTTTTCCTGTTGGGCTGTCATTGACCATCAAGATTTGCACAAGGGTATTGATATTTTTGGCAGGAATTTATGATTCGAAGACAACACAGTATTCCCAAATCCACAAGAGTAAAGTGAAGATAAACAAATAACAAATTTCTATGGAGTAACTCTGCTTCTTTTAAAAAGATGTTATTGTTGATTTACTATCCATGTAGAAGCTGTTTATACTGTAGCTTCTGGGTATCTTCCTTGCTCCTGTACTCACTCTTCTCTCTCTGCTACAGACCATGGATACAATGAAGAAAGATCTATTTAATGGTCTTACGTTAGGACCCATTTGGAGGAGAGATTTCTGGGGACAGGCTGGTGATTAGGGTGAGAGGAGTTGGATAACGTGTTGGGAGTGAGATGGGCAGCTCCTCTCCACAAGACAGCTCTTCAGACTTCCTTACTTGTTTTAATCTGTGAATGTTTCCCAGAAAGAAATAGTAACTTTTCCCTTTTCTGGCAGGGGTGCCTGATGAAACTCCCTGAAAACAGGGCCTCTCCCTCTCCTTCAGGCTGGCCTCACACATGCTAATGCAAATCAGTCCTGACCCAGCCAGGGGTCTGCGGGAAGGCTGCCAGGAGCTTTAGAACAAACATGCAAAGAATGTTATTTCATTTCTGGCGTCCCGGGGAAAGAGGGACAGAGAGGGAAGTTGGGTAGTGAACGGGGTGGGGAGAGGGAGAGAATTAATATGAATGCTTGCTGCAATAAGAGTGAAGAAAATGGAAAAGACAGGAGGAAATTCAGATAAGTAAAGGGCCTACTAGGGACCAGAAATTGGCATAAGAAATATCTTTTTTGAGTTTCTCATGTATATTTTGTAGTAGAATTTATTACTCTACTTTCTGGATGCAGGAAAGAGCTTGGCTTTCAAATTAGGCAACTTTTCAAAGATTACACAACTATGAAGTGGTAAAGTCACAACTTGAATCCAGATTTTAAATTTCAAAACATGGACCATCTTCTCATTGAGGCTGGCATATTGGTTGTCATTTGCTAGCTCCCCAAAGGACACTGAGAGCACAATCTCAAATCACAGGACTCCCATCGTCATGTCTCCTCCTCTCCACCCCCTGCCACTGTTTTCATTACAGACTTATTTCTCTTATCAGAACTACTCTAACACACTCCTAACTAATCTTCCTACTTTTAGCAATCTCTCCTACTCTTACACATACAACTGAGATATTTTTTAAACCACAAGTGGCCTTTTCACCTACTCAAAATCCATCATCCATCAGTTGTTCTTTAGCCTGCAATAGAAGGCTTTGCAAGTCCTGACTCTGCAAACTCCTGTATTGTCTATTTCAACCACCCTGAACCCTTCAATTTCCTATCTCCATGACTTCATTTCAGCTATTCCACATTCCTGGAGTTCAATAATTCCAAATCCTACATGTTCAATGCTATCTATTCTCCCTTGCCCAGCTCAGGGTACGTCCCCCACAAGGTACATTGGCTTTGAGGATCTCAGCCTCTTGAACACTCCCATGCCTTTGTTACAAGGCAAAGCACCTTCTACCCTCAAGGTGATTATCTGCTTACAAGTTTATCCCCAACACTGTGCAAAGTTCTTTCAATCTGACTTAGATTTACAGCATGGTCACTGCCTAAGGAAGGAATATGTAAGAATATACAACAGTGGGCTCTGGTACTAGAGAGTTCATGTCAGAATCATGGTTCAGCCACTTATAAGTCACGTAGCCTTTATATCTAAGTTTCTATATCCACAAAATAGGGATGGTGGATATCTTAGAGGCTAACACGTGGTTAGGGTACAAAGAGTTAGTGGACCTAAAGATCTTACCACAATGCTTGGCATATAGTAGCATTTGACAAATGGCTCATGATGATCACGATTGGTAGGTAGGGGAACCACATAAATTTTAGATTTTCAGCTAATGGCTCCAGCTGCTCATGAGAGACTGACTTTATCCATCAAACCTGTAATAGCTATTTTTATTCTTTGCTATTTGCTAAATGAGGTATCTACCAAGGGCCAAGTCATATGTTAGGGATGTATATGCATTTAAACATGATTAAACATTCCTGTTTGAACATGATTCCAATAGGTCTGCCCTACTTTGGATCATAGACAGTCTTGGTTCTCCATGAACATGAGAACCATATTAGGGATGAATTCAAGTAATTCAAGTGGCAGTCAGAGTGAAAAAGAGGGGGAAAGCATTTCTTGTTATGTGTGTTTGGGGAAAATGACACCCAATTGGCCCTATCTCATGCCCAAAGAGCTCCTGGAAGATGCTTAAGGAGGAGGAATATAAGAAAATGAGCCCCTTTCCTGATCATCCCTAATAAGTTTCTTGTATGTACTTGGTGTGTACTTGGCATTATGCTGACATTATGTGGGGAACTTTGCCTCTATTACTTACTCTATATCTGTTTCATAACAGAACTAATGAAGGAAGTCATAATACTTCAACCTTACAGATGTGGAAATGGAAACCTAGGGAAAATACACATCTTCTATAGCCAGAAAGTGTCTGAGATTTGAAATGACCCTTAAATAGTCTGAATTAAAACTCCATGTTTTAGTTTCTTCTCTATAAAGAGAGAGGTTTGGATCAATGATGCTGTGACCTCAAGTTCTATTATTCTATGGTTCAAATATGAAAGCAGAATGGGGTTGTTGGTAGATGGGGGAGTCTATCCTTGGGGGGAAACGAGAACAGAGCAGGAAGAAATATGCCAGAAGTCTGGATTTTGTCTCGCCTCTGACTTTCTACACATCATTAATGGTGATCTCCTGCAGTCCACTAACACCTTTCCAGTGATGACCTCAAGACTGCTCACAGCAGATGGAGGTGGGAGGGATGGGGAAAGCAGCCCCTTGATGTGCAGTGATGAACTCACAGCCAAGATGTTGAGATCAGGGAAATGTCAGGGGGACAAGTCTCCATCCTGAGCTTATTCCTAGATCTAGATAGTCACAGCAGGAAGGAACTTCTTCATCTGAGGACCTCATTGTAATGAGGAAGAAACTGATTTAGAAAGATGACACTTTTTGTCCAAGACTCCATGTGATTGGAAGCCAAGCTGTGCATAGAACCTTGGAGGGGTTTCTGACCTTAATCCAAAAGTTTCTTCCTATGCTGAGCTGTCTCTGTGTCTTGTCACTAACGTAGAATGTGATGGACACAGCCTGTGGGTAAGAGGCATGGACTGGGAATTAGGACCCCTTTGTGTTAATCTTGGCTCTGCCTCAACCAAGGGGGTCTCAAGTTCCTCAGCTGTACACTAAGATAATGGACACAGATTAGGATTCCCAATGAATGAGCAGCAGGTTAACTGTTTTCTACAACACTGGTCTGTTTGGCTAACATTGAAGGGGGTGCCAGCTAGCATGGTCTGATTAAGAGGTTTCATGTAAACACCTGGGACTGGCTTGGCAGATGTGGCCCCACGGGGTTGGTATCTCCAGATGGTTACGGGGAGCTGGAGTTGAGAACTATGTTCTCTGCTTAATTTCTAGTTTGCCGCAGTCCAACTGCTCCTATACCAAGCATCTGGCCACACTGACCCTCTGACATCACTGACAAACTCTTTCATACACAGCTGCGGTTCTCTGCTACATGGAGACTGCCAGCCCACTGAATGTCAGCAAGACAATATTTCCTGATAGTGGGCTGATACCCACTTCCTGTTATTCCTGAGCCACTGTCCTGCCTTCTAGGATCAGAAGGAACACATCTGTGGCCTTGGAGCCCTACACAGCTCTACAGAGCTGAAGACAGTGGGATCATCCTCTTGTGCCTCTCTCTACTTTGAACAAATAGCAATCTGGGTCACTCACAAGTTCCTCAAGGACATCAATCCTAGGGCTTTCAGTGCCCTGCTTCCTCTCCTCCTGGCATCATGCAGATGCTTGGTCTACCCCTCACAAATCAACTCTTCTCAGCAGCCATGATGCTCAATCATATATTCTCTCCCTTGAAGTTTTCCCATGATCCCTGTTGAGGCCCAGTGAATCCAGTGAGGTCCTCCTCTGCCTCTACAGTCTCAGCTCTCCTGCCTGCCCTTGCCCTCCCTCATGCCAGCCACAATCTGTTGCACCAAGCTGCTTCTTGTTTCCCAGTCTTCTCACAACTGGTCCAATGCCTGACCCCTTCTTCACTCCATGTATTCATTTCCTTGGGCTGCCATAAAAAAAAAAAAAAAAAACACACAACGTGGTGCCTGAAAATGTTACAAATGCCTTCTCTCACGGTTCTGGAGTCCAAAGGTCTGAGATCACGGCATCAGCAGGTTGTGCTCCCTCTGAAGTCTTCCGGGGAGAATCCTTCCTTTCCCTGTCCAGTTTCTGCTGGCCCCAGGTGCTCCTCAACTCACAGCAGCAGAACTCCAACGCCTCCCTCCAACTTCACACAACTTCATCTCTGTATCTCCTCTTCTTAGGGTGACGTTAATCACTGGATTTCAGGAACACCCTAATTGAGTATGATCTCACTTTGATCCTTGACTAATTACACCTGCAATGGCTATTTCCAAATAACATCACATTCTGAGGGTTCACAAAGACACGACTTTTTCGAGACACTGTCCACCACTGCAACCCCTCCTTTCACTTTCTCAGGAAGGATTTGGAGCAGAGCATCCCCTGGTTGCTCTGGTAGCTCTTAGTTGACGTCCCCAAAGGGCCATTTCCAGCAAGCAGGTGGACAGCATCATGTGTTAGCCTACCCCCTTCTCATTCTTGCTGCTGTGACTGTGAGCTCCACAAGGAAAGAACTGACTAGTTGGTTAATGCTGCATCTCTGGTGCCTGGAGTAGTGTGAAACACCTAGTAGAAGGCCTGGAAATAGGTCCTTTTCCTGAGCACCTTGCACTGCAGTTACAGAGAAGAGGCAAAGTTGATTTCAGAAGTGAGTTTAGACTATGCTCCATTGTGGCCCAGAACATACCCCACCCAGGGCACATTCATTGGTCTCCACCTTCCCCTTTGACCTCCCTACCCAATGGCCTCCCTGACATTCAATTCAATTCAATCTGTTTTCCAAACTATAGCCAGAGCTCTTACCACAAAACACAGGATAAAATATACCCCAACCCCACCACCAAAGCATTTCTTGACTCCCCATTTCTAGTAGGATAAAGTCCAGCTCCTCTACTCGGCATTCAAGGCCTAGCGCTCCAGCCTAGCCTTGGTTCCCATCCCCTCCACAAGTCTGTATGAGCAGTCTGTGCCCTGTCCCTCTGGAACCCTGGCTGGCGTCCCATTCCTGGATAAAATCCTGATGCAGTCTGAGGAAAGAAACAGCCTGCCTGAGAGTCCCCAGCAGGTTTTAGGAGCCTCACTGTCTGTCAGCTGAAAAACAGCGTTATTTTTCCTCTAAGAGTCTCTCTTGGCTGTGGAAGTATGGCTGTATTTGCTTCTGGCTTGAGGACAGCTCTTTCCCCTCTCTGGGGCCCCAACTGTGCACTTTGGAGAGGTCAGCATGACCTGATGTTAGATGGAATTGAGTTGTTAGGCTGCCCCTTCATTCCCCCACCCTCTGACCAGTAAGACTGGGCACCACTGCCAAGGAAAGCCCACATTCCACTGGTGTTTGAGGACTTTGGAGGCCCCAGCCCCTGCTGAGTTCTGGGACCCTGGGCCACACCCAACAGGCTATTCACCCCAAGTCTGATGATAGGCATAAACTCTGTACTTAGCCTGGTGTGGGGGAGGAGAGTAGAGACAAAAACACAAGAAGACAGAAGAAGGGATATCCTGAGACTGAGCAAGACAGAGATGGAAATGATAAAGGGGAAAGAGAGAGAGGTACAGACACCTAAAGAGCAAGTAGAAGAGAGGTACACACAGACATAAAAACGCAGAGAGGGATGTACAGGGATCCAGACTGACATGAAGAGAGAGGCTGTAACCAAGACAGATGGAAAACAAGAAAGCCAAAGAGAATAGGGAAAGAAAGAGAAAATTCAGAGAGGAAACAGTAAGGAAATAGACAAAAGGAAGAAATACAGATCAGACATAAAAATAGATGGAGATTCAGGGAGGGAGAGCAGAAGGAAGGAAGGAGGGAGGGAGAGAAAAGAAGGGAGGCAGGAAGGAAAGAAAGAAGGAAGAAAAGAATAAAAATTTGAGAAAATCTCATACTGGGAAAGAGAAAAAACAGGAAAGAGCAGGATAGGAACTCTGTCAGGCCCCTCCTAGGCTCTCTCCCTGGTGTGTCCTGGATCAACCTTGGGCGCAGCCTCAGCTTGCATTGGTTCAGAGGCTATGGCCCAGGCCCCTGATCATCACTGAAGTTTCCTCTCTGTGTATCTCCTTTCTCACAGGAGCAAAAAGTCCTCTCTCAGAAGTCAGCTGGACCATGTCTGGGACTTGGCTCAGGAGTTCCACTGAACATATTGGGTCACTGAAGCTAAGAAAAGGGAGAAGGATCTAGCCACAGGCTGGGTGAAATTCTTTCACCTACACTTACCCTTATACCTCCCTAATTGCTAGTGGCTTGAGTCCATCTCTTTGCTTCTCCCATCTCTTGAGATGGCCCCTTTTACTCGCTCTTCTACAAATGAAGAGTCTGAGGTTCCCAGAGTGGGAATTACTCGCCCAAGGTCCTGTAACCACTTAAGGCCAGAGGCAGGATGGCTCTCAGGTCCTCTGCCTCCTATATTTGCACAAGCACATTTGAAAGCCCACCCTGGAGGGCTCCTGATGATGATGATGCTGTTTCCAGTAAGTTCTATACTGATTCTTGGCACAAAGAGAAGAAATAAAGATGGTAAGCTGGGAATGTAAATAAAATGAAATATTGGGATTTCATCTAATTATAGTATCCTGCCTCTGAGATGTGCCACCTAGGCCATGCCCAGAAAGGGGTGGAGTCCTGAGGGTAGTGGGGAGCCCATCAATGCCCCATCCAAAGTTTCAAGCCACTTGGACTTTGAGAATAGCATCTTTGGGCCAGGACACTGGACTTGTTTACACAAACACACAGGAGTCTGGAAACTCTGAGAAAAGGTGAGAGCTGGGGATTAGGGGCAAGGCAAAGATGGCATTGGGAATATATCCTCTGGGAGGAGCCAAGGTCTTCAGATTTGGCATTCCATTGTTTGGCACTAAGGACACTGGAGGGACATGTCAAAGTTAGGAATTAAGTAGTAGACACCATAGCTTTTGATGTGAGTAGTGAAATTTTGTTTTTCCATATTGGTTTGAATCCATCTGGACAAGAGTCTTTAAAAAGATCCTTTCTCACAGCTTCTACCCTCTTAGTCCCTGTCATATCTACACGTGATATTATTTTCATAATCCGGTCTGGTAATATGGAGTTCAGGCACAGGAAATAAATTGTCTGAGCTCAAATCTTGGCTTGTCCATGTATCGGCTTTGTGGCTCTGATCAAGTTATCTAAGCTTTGTATGCCTTAATCACATGAGAATAATAGAAATTGCTTTAGAGAGCTGTTTTAGATGATTATATTAGGTAAGATTTATGTGGGAGAGAAAGAGAAAAAAGAAGGAGGAGGAGGAGGAAGAAGAGGAAAAGAAAACAGGAGGAGGAAAAGGAGGAGGAGAGAGGGAGGTAAGGAAGAAAGAAGGACTAGAGACACAGAAATAAAGAGGAAGATGTTGAGATGTGGCATTGGGCCACAGCCTAGCACATAGTGAGAGACCCTTGACTATTTAGTCTGAAACTGAATAGGAGGTTATGAGTGAGTGAAGGAGAAAAGTCAGTGTCTCCAAAATTTCTGTACTTATTTGGAAATTTGTTCAAAATATTCAACAAATATTTATTGGATTTTTGATTAGAGCCAAGCACTGTTCTAGGCACCATGGATATATGATGAACAAGGCAAAGAAGAACCCTGCTCTGATGTCCTTCCAGTGAAAAAAACAGACCATTGGGGCCAGTGCTGTGGCACAGCAGGTTAAAGCCCTGGCCTGAAGCGCCAGCATCCCACATGGGCGCCACTTCTAGTCCCGGCTGCTCCTCTTCCAATCCAGCTCTCTGCTATGGCCTGGGAAAGCAGTAGAAGATGGCTCACGTTCTTGGGCCCTTACACCCATGTGGGAGACCTGGAAGAAGCTCATGGCTCCTGGCTTCGGATCAGCATAGCTCCAGCCATTGAGGCCCTCTGAGAAGTGAACCAGCGGATGGAAGACTCTCTCTGTCTCTACCTCTCTCTGTAACTATTGTCTTTCAAATAAATAAAATAAATCTTCAAATAAAAGAAAAAAAGAGACCATAAACAAACAAACAGGCACTAATTCATCACAGCTTCATTAACTACCATGGCTTATTGGTCAGAGGAAGCCTCTCTAAGGCAGTGATATCTAATCATGGACCTGTGGAGAACAAGGAACTGGTCATCGGAACAGAAAAGGAAGAGGCATCCCATGTAAAGGGAACTCACTGGCACAGACCTTGAGGAAGAAGAGCCTTGCACACTCCAATAAGGTGTCTGGAAAGTGGTGAGTAAAGGTCAAGGTGGGAGATGAAGGTTTTCCTTGCTACCCCACCAGAATGATGTGAAAATAATGGTGTCACCAGAGGTCATTCAAGTGTGATGGCTTGGGAATTTATAATATCACAAATAGTAACGAGAACGGTTACTCTTCCTGCTCTTCCTATCCCTCCTGCCATTTGTTTAGCATTAACAGTGACCTAGGCAGTATTCTGTACTCTTCACATGTTCCAGTTCACTGTATCCTCACAGCTCCATGCAATAGGTACTATTATGTTTCCATTTCACAGATAAACTGAAATGTAGACAAGAGAAGCTTGCTCAAGGCTACATAGTAGATAAAATCTACATTTGTCTGATTTGAAGGCCTACTTTAAAAACACATGTCTCTGTGGTGGAGGGGTACAAGTGGATTAAAAATATCCATCACCCTTCCCATGGCTGCTCTGACAAACAAAAAGACACTGGTAACTCTTCATGCATGCATATAACCTTGTGAAAATGTCAAAGGATTCTCTCATCCATCATCCAGTTTAATCTTTACAGCAGTTTAGGCAGGTATGATTAATTATCCCCATTGCATAGATGAGAAAGATGAGACATGAAGAATCTTCTCCCTACCCCAGAATCTGCAGTCTGTGGTCTGCCTTCTGGTCCCTAAACATGGTGATCCTTCCATGCTTGTAGTTAGAAAGCTGTCTTCCATGCCTATTGTCACCAGATGCTCTGACAACTCCAAAGGTGTGAGTGGATAAGGATATGGGCAAGAGGAGTAGGTGTGAGTCAGCTTGGGAATGAATCTCAGCTCTATAACTTCTTGTCATGTAAAACTTGAGTGAAATGGTTGTTCCCATGAACCACAGTTGCCTATCTGTGAAACAGAATATAATAATAATACTACCACCATATCCATAGTTATGGTAAGGAATAAATGACATAGCCAGTGCACCTTGGCATGGTTCCTTGCATATAGTGATTACCTGATGACATACCATTGCAACGACAATTATCCAGAACGTTGGCAGCACTCAGAATCAGAACCCTGATTTGGAGACTCCATCCTTACCTCTGTGTCCAAGCCTTAGAGCCACTGAGTTTAATCTTTCCACTTGGCAGATGAGAACATCAAAGCCACAGATAGGGGCCCAAGGTACCAGTGAGAGCATTGAGAACTGCTATCCAACTCGTGACCTCGGGCTCTGTTTTTCACAATCTTCTCCCATCTCCAGTGTCTTGGCTTTCCTTTGGTTCCTAGAACTCCACCCACCCCTACAAAGAGGGAACCTTTCCCTTAAGCCTCTATTCTCACCATGGATATTGGCACTTGGCTGCAGTACCCAAGCTCCTTTGGCAGTCCTTCATATAAAACTGAAGCCAGGGAGGTGAGGGTAGACCTAGGGCAAGCCTCTGAATGTGTGGGAATGAGTCCCCCACCCCAGGAATCAGGCCTGCTTGCTGCTGGCATGTTCACTGAGGACTCTTTGGCAGCCATCCATGATTAGAGAAAGGCAAGGCAGCCAAGACAAGACAGAGGCTAATTACCTTGGGTAATAGGAAATTGGAGAGCAGCTACAAGGAGGGTATCTAGGCCTTTGGCCAGGCAGAGACAGGGACCACGGGTGCCCAGTATGGGGGCCTGAGCCATCTTTGACCCTGAGTAGAGACTCTCACTCAGGGCCACCCTTAGACTGTGGTAAACCAAGGGAGCAGGAGCTGGCCCCACTGTCAGACCTTCAGGGGACCCTCTCCCTCTGCTGCTCTTGTTTGTTTTCATTCAAAAGCAAAACAAATGAAACAAACAAGGAAATTCAATTTAAACAGGGCACGGGAGTTGGTGTTTCTGTTTTGTTACAGCAGGGTGAGCTTAGGACAGAAAATCAGCTTTGACTTTCACTCTTCCCATTGGTCTCACCCTGCAGCACTGAGCAAAATTACATGGATGGAAGGCCTGCAAAAGCAATTTGCCTTCTTAGATGGGGTGGAGAGAGGGAGGGGACCCAAATGGGGGGGAGAGCAAAATTCAAATAAGAAATAGGGCAGAGAGACCTAGGTACTCACACAGAAAAAGAAATTAAGAGAATAACAAAAAGGCAAAGAAGGAATGACAGGGGAAATGACAAATGATGGAAAGCCATACGGAAAAAGCTTCCACAGGGAGGGAATTAAACACAACGAGATACAGACGGAAAAGTAGACAACACAGTAGGACAAAAGAAAGGGGAGGGAGGTAGGAAAGCTGCAGAAGAAGGGACCCCGCGGAGAAGGAGAGAGAAAATGAGAATAAATACTGTGACTCAAGTTTGCTATCCCAGGTCGGATGGGCTAGGAAGGGTCTACGGCAGATGCTGAAATTGCAGAGTTGGGACAGGACATGGATGTTTATCCCAAGGTTTCAGAGGCAGAGTGGTGCAGTCCACACTCCCTGGTGGACACACTAGTCTTCTACTGTCCTGTCACCTGAACCCTCTGGAAGTCTGGATGGAGCTTTGGCATCCAACTGCATTTCCCTAAAGCACGTTTCTTTCAGAATCCTCTCTCTGTTGGAATCACCCTCTCCTTTCATTCCATTTCTCCCTAAGGGATTTTGAACACTCATTCTTTCCAGGACTAGTAGGGCCCCAATTTGCTTCAAAGGGACTAGCTTCTCCAGGTCTGTCCTTGCAAGAAAGAGACACCGACAACCTGAGACTGAATCAAAGAGAAAGAAACAGGAAGAAGAAGATGGCTTACACTTTCTGCAGGCCTCCTACGTGTCAGGCATATGGGTACATCCTGCTCTTTGTGTTTCCAGACTTAATCCTCCCTCCAGTATCCTGCAAGACAGGGACGACTACTAGCTACCTTTTCCAGAGCAAGAAACTATTTCATAAAGCAGTGAAAAATGCCTTGTTCTAGGACAGGTTATAAGTGTATAAGAGGCAGAATGAGGATTCTTACCCTACCCAGCCTGGCCCCAAAGTCCACACTCTTTCCATCACCACATGTGGCCTGTTTGGCTCAAAAGGCAGAAGACAGAACGAGCAAGCAGAAAATGAGAAACCCCAAGAATGGACACTGGAACTATTTTAAAACTTGAGACCGACTCGGTCAGACTTCATGGGAGGAGAGCCGCCAGTGGGATAAGAGACTGTTCCAAACACCACCTTGGCTCCTTGTCAGAGTGGCCCAGATCCCAGGACCATTAATAAAACCAATTTAAAACATAAATAAATAAATAAAGGAAGGAAGGATTCAGAACTAGAGATGAAGGGCTTATGACAAGCACATTTCCAGACAGGAGAATTAAGAACATTCTCTATTTCAAGAGGTAGGAAGAATGGGTAGCATCAGGCAGTGAGGAAAAGAAAGGGTGAGGGAAAGTGTCCACTGCTTTTAGAAGAAGGCAGATTATTTGTCAGCTTTCAGTGTTAATTGCTTCAGGGTTCCTTAAAATATTTCACTGCCCTCTACATAATGGGGTTGTAGGATTCCAGCCCAGCTAACACCAAGTCTCTACAATGTCACCCAGAGACAGGGTTACTCCTTCTGTCTTGGTGGATGGGAACCACCTGACACTGCTCTTTCCCTCTCTGCTAGAGACTATCTCTCCCATCAGCTGAAGGGTGGATGTGGAGGGAGCAGGAATTAGTAATTGTCACAACAAGGGCGGCAATAGCAACAGTGATAATAACTGACACTACGTATCCTTCTACTGGGAGCTCATCACCAAGCAGAGAGCTTTTGCAGGTGATCTCATCAGGTCCTCCTTGGGGCCCCGTGAACTAGACACTGTATTATGCACATTATTCACAGTGGAAGTGGTAGAAGTTCAGAGAATTGAGCAGCTCAGTCAGAGCCACCAGCTGAGAAGGAGCAGGGCAGGGATTTGAACCCAGGTCTGTCTGCCTCCAGTCTACACTCTTAATGAGGGACAAAGTAACCAGATGCCAGATGTCAGAAAATCCTTTGAAAAATGCCACTTTCTTCTAATAATCATACTTTTTAGAATTGGAAGGTACCTTATAACTCTTACTCTTATAATGCACATATATTTCACAGATGCAGTAACCCAAGTGGTTGTTTGCGCAGCTCAGGGAGTTGGTGTCAATGCTTACTGATTAACAGGCAATGGAGTTACGCTCTCAAAGGAATCTGGGTCACATTCTCACCACTCACTATACCAGGACTGTGGTCATCCTTTAAGGCCCAGATGGTCCACTGGAAGAGATGTGATAGCTTATTGTACTTCAGGGATTCCAATCCTAAAGCATTCACTGCCCGTAAGTCATTTAAGAGAAAATTTAGGTCCCAACATCTCAGATACAGTGAATACTGTGAGGCAAGATCAGAAGGCCAATTTCCATTTTACAGTTAAATTCCTGGGTTTGCTATACCAGTGCATTGAGTATCACCAAGAAGTCTGAATGCACCAAGTATTCAAGAGGAAGTCACAGTCTTTGGTCTTCATACAGGGAAAGAAAGAAGGAGATTAAGTGTGTCTCAGAGGTGAGTGAGGCTCACAGATTGTGTATATACAAATATTTAACGAGCACATACTTGGATATGCTACACTAGGATGTTTCTTGTTTGATTCACTGCAAAGTAGGTTTTATTATTTCTGTTTTACAAAGGCTGAATCTGAGGCTTATACAGGTAAAACAAACTTGTGTAAGGTCATGTAACTATAAATATCAAACACAGATCGGAGTCCATAGTCTGTGGTCTTTCTATCACCATTAGATTATAAGTTATCTGAGGATAGGACCTCTATCTTAGTCACATTCTTACACACAGTACCAAAACATACAAAATCCTCAGAAAATGTCTACCTAATAAGCAAATCAGTTACAAATGAGTAAATATAAATATGAATGAACAAAATAATTGAATAATGAGTAAGTGAATAAAATGGAGGTATACAAGAATAGATAAAACAGATAAAGGAGAGGGATGGATGGATGGATGGATGGATGGAACAAGGAAGAGAGAGAGGAATAAATGGATGAATGGATTAGTGAATGAATCATTGAGTAAGTGAATAAAGAATTAATGAGTTGACTACTTAGTGACTAATGTTCATATCTAGGATAATAACAGAGGTGCATGGGCTGGGAAAGCAGCAGAGGATGGCCCAAGTCTTTGGGCCCCTGTACCTGCTGGGAGACCTGGAGGAAATTCCTGGCTCTTGGCTTTGAATCCGTGCAGCTCTGACTGTTGTGGCCATCTGGGGAGTGAAGCAGCGGATGGAAGACCTTTCTCTCTTTCTCTCTCTGACTGTGCCTCTCTGTAACTCTGCCTTTCAAATAAATAGATAAATCTTAAAGAAAAACAAAAAAGCTTATGGCAAGGGCTCAAAAAAAAACTGCTAAAAAAGATAAAAATAAGAGAAGTGGCCTAAGTTTCTTTCTAGAGCTCTATGTTATACCTATGATGGCTGCATCCAGAGGTATTAATACTCATGGAGGTGGGAAACATGAAAAATGAGCCCCTTTTCTCTTCTGAGACTAACAAATGATTCTGAGTGACTTCCTCTCACAACTCCATAGGTTTGAATGCAATGACCAATGACTCTAATATATTCTACAAAGGAGTGATAACGGCGCTATTTCCAAGAGAATAGCAATGGCTGGATCCATATGTATACCAGTATATGTATATTACAAACGTACATTAATCTAATTTTAAGAGGAGACAGCAAGAAAGTGGAAAAAAAAAAAAACACTAGGTTGAGATTCCTGTCCCAACACTCCTTGGTCTGTAGATTCTTTAACAATAGGAAGAATGGTTTTATATTTCTGGCCTTCCTGGGCCTTTCTGCAATGTTTTTTAATGATTCTATGACCCACTATGGTCACACATCCCATGGACATTTCTGAACCTTAGTATCCCAAAGTGCATATACTGGGTGCCCAGCATGACATGTGGCTAGCCTGCACAGAATAACTCATGCCTTCCCTCCCAGGCTTGAAGTTTCCCTTTCTCCACGTTCTGCTTCCCAAGCCCCCAGCATGTCTTACTTGTAGAGACCATCGGGCTCCAGACACTTGAAGATAACAGAGTAGACACTGACTTCAGGGACTTCTCCATGACTTCGACCAGCTGCTACGCAAGATGTGCCCAGGCCAGAGAGTAAGTCATCAGCAAAACTCAGGAATTCTCCTGGAGGGAGACAGAGAAAGATGAGCTCTGCAGCTCAGGCTTTGGTGAGCAGACATTCTTGTGGTTTTCCAAATCCATTAAATGTCCAAATACCATCATCAGAAATATCAGTGGTTAGAAAAAACAAAATGCCTAAATGTGACACAGTCTAGTATTTAGCCCTGATGATCCTTTGTTTAAATTTGTGCCTGAATTTTTTTTTAAACTTGTAAAGTGGCTAACACCTACCTTTATAAGACTATATATAGCAAGGCTCAAATCAGGTTAACTATAGTGTGTTAAAGGTATATGGAAAGTCAACAAAAGAATTATACTTTCTGTCAAGAGTTAACTATTCTGACATTGGCACTGTCATTAGTTTCCTCTTAATTCCTTGAGCCAGGCCTTTCTTTCTTGGAATTGAATTTTCCTTCTTTATATAATGAAGGAGTGGACTAAGAGTGTAAAATTGTGTCATATGGCCATTCTTTTAAATCGTGTCACATGGCCACTCTTTTCTACAGGTGTTGTATTGAGATCAGCAAAGACCTATTCCAGCTAAGGAATTCAGATTTCTATGATATAGATTAGTGTTGAAGACCAAGAGTACAGGAAGGGACAGTCGCAGAACAAATGCCACCTATTTGTAATCCCTGAATTTTATGATTTCTTTTTTTAAGATTTATTGATTTTATTCTAAGAGCAAAATTACAGAGAGAGGGAGAGACAGAGACAGAGATCTTCCATCCACTGGTTTACCCCCCAAATGGCCACAACAGCCAGAGCTGAGTCTATCTGAAGCCAAGAGCCAGGAGCTTCTTCTGGGCGTCCCATGTTGGTGCAAGGGTCCAAGGACTTGGGCCATCCTCTGTTGCTTTCCCAGGCCATTAGCAAGGAGTTGGATCAGAAGCAGAGCAGTCGAGACTCAGACTGGCACCCATATGGAATTCTGGTGCCACAGAAAAAGGCTTAACCTACTACACCACAGTGCCAGCCCTGAATTTTATGATTTTTAAAAGTTGCTGTTGGATTTTAGGAGACAGTTGAAGTTTATGAGGAAGAGAACTAACAAAGATGACCAAAAAGTAAAGAAAACTAGAAAGAATAATTAATCATCTGCAATCTTGTGGTCTACTCTTAGCTGTGCTAAGAATTTGCTGTATAACTTTGGACAACTAAAGTTTCATGTTTGTACCTTAATTTTTTTGCTTTAAGGTGAAGAAACTAGAATCATTATAAGGATTCTTAAAAGCAAAATGAAAACATAGATGCACACAAAGATTAAGTTATGAGGACAAAGAGTGTATGGTTATTTATTCTAGCAAGGAATTAGAAATAATCAAATGTTAAAAAATACAGTAATGGCCATATCAATTGTAGCTGAAAGATTAAAATGGATATTTCATAGCCATCAAAAATAATCTATGGGGGTAGGTATGTGATGCATTGGTTAAGATGCTGCTTGGGATGTCCATATCCCATATTGCTGTGCCAGGTTTGAGTCCTGGATAATTTGCTTCTGATCCAGTTTCCTGGCAATGCATTCTGGTAGACAGAAGATGATGATTCAAGTGTTTGGGCACCTGCCACCTACATGGGAGCCCCAGATGGAGTTCCAGACTCCTGGCTTCAACCTGGCTAAACCCTGGATGTTACAGGCATTTGGGGAATGAATCAGAAGATGGAAGATTCTCTCCCTTTTTCTCTCCCTTTCTTCTCTTTCTCTCTATTATGGAATAATAATCTGATTTTGGTGGAAATTTTACATATATATGAATTAATGTTAAAACAGAAGGAAAAATATAGTAAATGCTTAATAGTGACTCTGGGAAGTGAGATAATACTTTTTCTAGCTTAATTTTTCTTATCTCTATTTTAAAAATTATCTTCAATAAACATATATTGCTTTTATGATAAGAAGTCCATAAAATTACTTAAAAAGAGAAAAAGCAAATGAGCCAAACTCAATGCCCTTCAGGTTTCCTTCTAAAGCTAGGATTAGATGATTTAGGAGCAAAACCAGCATGTGAGATATGTTATACCACATGGTATGAAATGATACCAGCCCTCCCAACAGTTACTTCCCAAACCCTTCATGCCTCATGCAGACTATGTCAGATTTTACTCACATATATCCTAGCATTAAATAAGAGGAGAACGTCAGCTCAATTATCATCTCTACGTGGGAGTAAAGTCAAGTCAACACAATGGAACTGCCATGGAACAATAATGACAGCCAGTTGCTTGAGAAGACTGGGATTCAGAGAAGCCACATGTTACTTCTCACCAGGAAACCGGTTTGGGTACAATATGCAATTTCCTGCTTGCCCCTGAAGAAGTTTCATACTGTTTTCCTTTCTTTCCCCCCAGAAATCTTTCATTTAAGGAATACAAACTTCATGCTTTTCCATAAACCGTATCTGTCCTCCCATCTACCCTCCCAACCCTCTTTTTCCTCCGTCTCCTATTCAAATTCTTATTTTTTACCAAGATCTTTTTTTCAATTAACTTTATACACATACCATTAACTTTATACTAAGTAAAGAATTCAATAAATTGTATGAAAAAAAAAAAACCTGTTCTTCAACAGGTGAGAGAATGGCTGTTCAAAGTCATTACATAGTGAAGTGTTAATTTCACTCCTATAGATTACCTTTTAGGTGCTCAGATCACAGATCAGAGAGAACATATGGTATTTGTGCTTTTAGCACTGGTTTATTTCACTAATTGTGACGTTTTCTAGCTTCATCCATTTTGTTGCAAATGACCTGATTTTATTTTTTTATTGCTGAGTAGTACTCCACAGTTGTATATATCCCATAATTTCTTTATCCAGTCTTCAGTTGATGGACATTTGGGTTGAATCAATATCTTAGCTATTGTGAATTGAGCTGCAATAAACAGGAGGGTGGAGATAACTCTTTCATATGTTGATTTCATTTCCCTTGGGTAACTTCCCTGGAGTGGGATGTCTGAGTCATATGGTAGGTCTATACTGAGATTTCTGAAGTTATTTCCATGCTGTACCATGGATGTACCAGTTTACCAACAGTGGAATTAAGGCACCATTCTCCCCATATCCTCATCAGGATGTGGTTTGTTGATTTCTGTATGAAAGCCACTCTAATGGGGGTGAGAGGAACCTCACTGTGATTTTTATTTGCATTTCCCTGGCGGCTAGTGATCCTGAGCATTCTATCATGTATTTGTTGGCCATTTAGATTTCTTCTTTTGAAAAATGCTTGTTTAAGTGCATTGCCCATTTCTTAACTGGGTTATTTGTTTTGTTGTTGAGTTTCTTTATCTCTTTATATATTCTGATTATTAATGCTTTATCAGTTGCATAGTTTGCAAATAATTTCTCCCATTCTGTTGGTTGCCTCTTCACTTTCTTGAGTGGGTTTTTTTTTAGAACAATTAAAATTTTATTAGGCTTTGACAAAAATTTCAGTGAGATTATGAATCAGGATATGCAATTTTCCCTTTACTCCTTTCCATATTGGAAGTAATTATGAGTAAATACAAGTTTTGGTTTATTAATAGCTAATTAATTGCTAATTATGAGTAAATACAGGATATGGCTTATTAAATGCAAATTTGCAGATCCAAATCCCCTTGGAAAATCACTGACTAGGTGTTAATAATAAACTACTTTCTGAACACATAATTTTCTGCTGACAAGAGAATGGATTCCACAAGGTCACCATATTGGTATGTTGTAGTCCAGTCAGTTGCAATAATACTACCTATAAAAATTACTCAAAAAATCTATCTATTTTTGGCCCTTGTGCTAGTTCTTTTTTTTTTTTTTTTTTTTTTTGCTGGGGTTTAGATTTTTTTTTTTTTTGCAGTGCAAAGGCTTCTCAATTTGATGTAATCCTATTTGTCAATTTTGGTTTTAATTGCCTGTACCTCTGGGGTCTTTTCCAAGAACTCTTTGCTTATGCCAATGTCTTGCAGGGTTTCACTAATGTTCTCTAATAATTTGATGGTTTGGGGTCATAGGTTTAGATCTTAAATCCATTTTGAGTGGATTTTTGTGTAAGGTGTAAGGTAGGGGTCTTGTGTCATACTTCTGCATGTGGACATCCAGTTTTCCCAACATCATTTGTTGAAGAGACTGTCCTTACTTCAGAGATTGATTTTAGGTCCTTTGTCAAAGAAAAGTTGGTTGCAGACACGTGGGTTGATTTCTGGCATTTCTATTCTGTTCTATTGGTCTATCCATCTGTTTTTGTACCAGTATCAGGCTATTTTGATTGTAGCTACCCTGTAGTATGTCTTGAAATCTGGTATTATGATGCCTCTGACTTTTTTTGTTGTATAATATTGTTTTAGCTATTTGAAGTCTCCTGTGTTTCCATATGAATTTCAGCATCACTTTTTCTATATCTGAGAAGAATGTCCTTGGTATTTTGATTGGTATCATATTGAATCTATAAATTGCTTTTAGTAGTATGGACATTTTGATGGTATTGATTCTTCTAATCCATGAACATGAACAATTTTTCCATTTTTGGTTTCTTCCTCTACTTTTTCAACATTTTGTAATTCTCACCATAGAGATCTTTGACATCTTTGGTTAAATTTATTCCAAGGTATTTGATTTTTTTTTGTAGCTATTGTAAGTGAGATTGATCTTAGAACTTCTTTCTCAGCTATGACATTGTCTGTGTTTCGATTTTTGTGTGTTGATTTTATATCTTACCACTTTACCAAATCTTCTAAAAGTTCCAACAGACTCTTAGTGGAGTCTTTTGGATCCCGTATATATAAAATCATGTCATCTGCAAATAGGGATAGACTTCCTCCTTCCCAATTTGTATCCCTTTGGTTTCTTTTTCTTGCCTAATGGCTCTGGCTACAACTTCCAAGACTATACTGAATAACAATTGTGAGAGTGGGCATCCTTGTCTAGTTCTGGATCTCAGTTGGAATACTTCCAACTTTTCCTTATTCAATAGGATGTTAGCTGTGGATTTGCCAGAAATTGCCTTGATTGTCTTGAGGAATGTTCCTTCTATATCTAATTTGCTTAAAGTTTTCATTATGAAAGGGTATTATATTTTATCAAATGCTTTTTCTCCATCTATTGAGATAATCATATGGTTTTTGCTCTGCAGTTTGTTAATGTGATTTATCATGTTGATTGATTTATGAATGTTAAACTTTTTTTTTTTTTTATAGGCAGAGTGGATAGTGAGAGAGAGACAGAGAGAAAGGTCTTCCTTTGCTGTTGGTTCACCCTCCAATGGCCGCCGCGGCTGGCACGCTGCGGCCAGCACACCGCGCTGATCTGAAGGCAGGAGCCAGGTGCTCTTCCTGGTCTCCCATGGGGTGCAGGACCCAAACACTTGGGCCATCCTCTACGGCACTCTCAGGCCATAGCAGAGAGCTGGCCTGGAAGAGGGGTAACTGGGACAGAATCCGGTGCCCTGACCGGGACTAGAAAACAGTGCGCCAGTGCTGTAGGTGGAGGATTTGCCTATTGAGCCATGGCGCCAGCCTTGAATGTTAAACTATCTCTGCATACCTGGGATAAACCCAATTTGGTCTGCATGAATGATCATTATGATGTTTTGTTTGATTCAACTGGTTAGTATTTTGCTGAGGATTTTTTGCATCTATGTTCATCAGAGAATTTGGTCTATAGTTCTCTTTCTCTGTTCTATCATTTTCAGGTTTAAGAATTAAGGTGATGCTGGATTCATAGAAGGAGTTTGGGAGAATTCCCTCCCTTTCAACTGTTTTGAATTGCTTGAGAAGAATTGGAGTTAGTTCTTTAAATGATCGAATTCAGCAGTGAAGCCATCTGGTCCTGGTAAAAGTCTCATTCTTGACAAAGCACAATAAAAGAACATTTTCATTCACCTTGTAACATTTGTCTGATAGAATTACCAGGGTGGTCCTGGGATTCACTAGAACATTTCTAGACATATTTGCCCCTATAGATCAGTAGAGCAGATAGGATGGATACTAGATTTTGGCTTTCCATTTTTTTAAAATCTATAGTTGATAGACTTGCCATGTAGACACCACAGCAAGTATCTAAATCATGTCAGCAATATGTTTTCCACTTTTTATTGCAAATCCATAAACTTTCCAAAGTCTCACTTTCCTTTCTCTTATAGGAGGTGAATAACTATTTTATGAGCTTGGACACAAGAAAATAAAGGTAAGGGGGCCGATGTTGTGGCATAGTGGGTAAAGCCACCGCCTGCAGTGTCAGCATCCCATATGGGTGCTGGTTTGAGTCATGGCTGCTCCACTTCTGATCCAAATCTCTGCTATGGCCTGGGAAAGCAGTGGAAGATGGCCCAAGTCTTTGGGCTCCTGCACCCACTTGGGAGACCTGGAAGAAGCTCCTGGTTCCTGGCTTTGGATTGGCACAGCTCCAGCTATTGCTGCCAACTAGGGAGTGAAGCAGCAATGGAAGACCTCTCTTTCTCTCTCTCTCTTTCAGGGTCTCTGCGTAACTCTGACTTTCAAATAAATAAATAAATCTTTAAAAAAAAAAAAAGAAAAGAAAGGTAAGGATCTAGAAAGAAACAAAAATGTCTAAGATCATAGATCTTGCTGGAAAATGAAGAAGTAAATACAGCTTTTATTTATCACAAGTTTTGGCATCCAACTGTAGGGCTCATCTCAGCTTCTTTAGAACAACCATAAACCAGTAATATCTCCCTTCCAAATGAAAGCAGAGCAATGTACAGAGTGAAATGTTAGGAGAGAGAAAGAAAAAGAGAGAGAGACATGAAATTATTCAGTGGAAGGAGTGAAGGTCTTGTTTCGCTTGGTTTCTCAGGATTCCAAGCCTGGCTGCTTATATTTGTTTTCTTTGAGCTTGGATCCATGTGTGTCTGCTTTTCAATTTGTTCCCAGATAGCCATTGAAAGAGTTGGCTCGTCATGAGGGAATTCAGTATGTCTGTGGCCTGTAGCAATTAATTGCCTTGAAGCCAAAAGATGGCTGACATTCATCTTCAAATGGGCATATCCTTCCAGATATTTTCATGAATTTCAGAATAATTTCAACCGTAGGTAAAAGCCCCATAAGCATGTCAGTTCAGTAAAAGGAGCACACTTCTAAGTTCTAAAAAGTTCTAAGGTTTATTGGTATAGGTCAAATTAAAAAAAAAAAAAAAACAACTGGGTAACCGGAGTACAACTAACTGTATCAAGGGCATTAGAAGGATATTTAGTGCACAATTTTAATTGGGAATGTATATGTATCTATCTATCTATCTATATATCAATGAAAAATGTTAAAAGGAAGTAAATTGACATTTGGTATATACTTTTCTTTTTCCCAGTTAATCTTCACAGCAGACTAAACAGCTACATGTTATCATTCCCCTCCCCCAACAAAGCTGATATTAAGATTGCAAAATTAGAAAGGGACAGAGCTGAGATCTGAACCCTTGTTCTTTCATTCCAAAGCCTTTTCTTTTATGCTATGCTATACTGCCTCCTATAGAAAGTTTCAAAGGGATGGTTTGAGAAGGGAGTTTTCTCAAAGCTATTCAGTTTGCAATTGAATTCATGTTACTCTCTCAGCTCGGCTTGGGGAACGAGACAGTAAAAGAAATGGTCCCTGACCTTCTACTGCCGTAATCCAACAACAGGAAGGGGTGTTAAATACAAGAACAGGCTCATAAAGTTAAGTTGTAAGATTGCTTTTCTTGGCACTGTATCACAGAAGGTTTAAATGCAACCATGGTGCAAACAGGTGAATGTAGTGTCCTTCCTCAGTGGAGGGAGCACCAAGAAAGGCCTGAGCACTTGCTATGCATAAATGCAAACCACTGCAATTCAACATAGATATCGTGATTGCAAAATATTTCATATTCTGCACCTGGCAGTGGTACAATTGAGTGAATAATACTTATAACATGGTGTAATGGTTAAGTACTTAAGCTCTGAACTTACAGTCTTAGACAACTTCTATTTCCATTTTCTCACATGTGAACAAGATAATAGTGTTGTCATGACAATCATATAAAATATTTTACACAAATTCATTAGCAAAATGTCTGGCACACAGTAAGAGCTCAAAAATATGCTGACTATAATTACTTCCATTATTTTTGTTGTCATCATAAAAGTGGAGATAAAGGACTCTTAGAAGTTTTATGAGAACTTATCAAAGAAGGAAAATGGCATGTCCATGGCTGTACACAGACTGAGAGGTAGATTTGGAATCGAAACTCTTGACTCCTATAGCCTATGAGATAATTTAAATTAGTCTGTGAGACAAAATCATTGAGAATGGACGAGCTTTTAAAGTTGCTACAAGAGTCGTCATCTTCACTTTCTGGTGACTTCATTCAACATGAGTGTGCATTGACTGTGCACCAGGCATTGTGCTAGGTGCATTGTTCCATCCTGCCATCCTCTTGGACCTGGAATATCATCTTTTTAAAAAATTTTTCAAATATTTATTTATTTATTTGAAAGGCAGAGTTACAGAGAGAGAAGGACACACATATACACAGAGAGAGAGGGAGAAAGAGAGAGAGAGAATCTTCTATCTGCTGCTTCACTCACCACAGGGCTGCAAGAGTAGCAGCTGGGCCAAGCCAAAACTCAAGAGCCTGGAACTTCATCCAGATCTCTCTCATGGGTGACAGGGCCCAAGTACTTGAGCCATCTTCAGCTGCTTTCCCAGGAGCATGAGCAGAGAGATGGACTGGAACTGGAGCAGGCTGGGATTCAAACCGGGGCTTATATGGGATGCTGGCATTACAGACAGTGGCTTAACCAGTTCTGCCATTAATGCCAACCTCATTATTTGGTTTTTTAAAATTGTAAAATCTTGGTTTAAAAATTTCATTGCTTAAAATATTTGAATCCTGAACCTCTGCCACATTCCTTGATATGTAAATATGAAAACTCAGGATGGTCACACCCTCATTCAAGGACTTACAGTTCTTCAGGAACTGAACCCAGAACCTAGGTCCCCTGTGCCTTCCACGAGGGCTGCTCTGCCTAGGATGCCTCTGGCCCTCCTCTCTGTACATGGTCAGGGCCTCATGGCAAAGCCCTCCTAGAACCCAGGCTGCTGTCACACCATCTCACTCAGGCCTGTTCAAGTCTCTTAACATTCTTTTTCTGTTTTTCTTTCCTTGAAAACAGATAGGGAGTTGGGAGTCGCTGTACAGGAATGTGCCTGTTCCCCATTACAGCTCTTCTGGGGTTGTAACCCGAGTGGGCTGGGGCCAGACCCCCATACATTTCTTTAACCACTCAGACTCCATCCTTGCTTGCATTCCCTTGAACACAAAAGGTTCTGCTGCAGTTCAGAACCAGTCTGACAAAGCACGCAGCAACCTTCCTCAGGGCCCACCCTGACCTGAATCTCTCTCTCTCCTTTCAGCACTCCTGCAAACCTCCTCCTTTCCCTCTCCCTCTTCCTCCCCTCACCCTCTCCCTTCTGATGGAGTTGAGGTCACAGTCAAAGCCGGCCACAAGAGCAAATTGAAAACAGGTTGGGAGAAAAGCAGCGTAGAAATTCCAAAATGGAAGGGGGAGGGGAGGCAGTGAATTATTTAGCCCAGGTGGGGAGAAAGGTCCTCAGCTCAGGACTCTACACCTTTTGGAAAATACTAAGGGGATTTATGGGCTGCCCTGGGTCTGCTACTCTCTAACCTGCTGACACTTTTTGCTCTGGTAACCAGGGAGAGGCAGGACTCTCTCTGCCTCTCCCCACCTTCCCTTCACCTGGGCAGATGTACAAGTTCAATCACTTTGTCAGTGAGAAAATGCTTCTCTAAGGGACTCATGTTCACCTATCAGCTGCAGTTAGTTTATTTCTTCCAAAACATAATGGCATTTTAAAAAATTTTACTTAGGCCGGCGCCGTGGCTCAACAGGCTAATCCTCCGCCATGTGGCGCCGGCACACCGGGTTCTAGTCCCGGTCGGGGCACCGGATTCTGTCCCGGTTGCCCCTCTTCCAGGCCAGCCCTCTGCTGTGGCCCGGGAGTGCAGTGGAGGATGGCCCAGGTGCTTGGGCCCTGCACCCCATGGGGAGACCAGGAAAAGCACCTAGCTCCTGGCTGCTGCCATCGGACGAGCGCGGTGTGCTGGCCGCAGCGTGCCGACCGCTGCGGCCATTGGAGGGTGAACCAACGGCAAAAGGAAGACCTTTCTCTCTGTCTCTCTCTCTCACTGTCCACTCTGCCTGTAAAAAAAAAAAAAAAAAAAAAAAAAAAAAATTTTACTTAAAACATTTTAGGAGACATGAAAAATTACTCATATTTTTGGGGCACCATATGTTGTTTTGATAAATGTATACCCAGAGAATGTCAAATCAGAGTAAACTATCTCCTTAAATGTTTAACACTTCCTCATGGTGAAGGCATTCAAAACCTGTCTTCTAGGTTTTTTTTTTTTAATCTATAGAGAAATATGCAGTACATTAACGTTATCTATTGTCAACCTATCATGCAATAAAACCCTCAGAACACCTGACTCCTATCTAACTGTGGTTAGATAGTACCTGTTAAAACGTTCCCTTAGGGGCCAGCGCTGTGGCTCAGCGGGTTAAAGCTGTGGCCTGCAGTGCTGGCATCCCATATGAGTGCTAGTTCAAGTCCTGGCTGCTCTGCTTCCGATCCAGCTCTCTGCTATGGCCTGAGAAAGCAGTAAAAGATGGTCCAAGTCCTTGGGCCCCTGCAACCACGTGGGAAACCCGGAAGAAGTTCCTGGCTTCGGATCAGCTCAGCTCTGGCCATTGTAGTCATTTGGGAAATGAACCAGTGGATGGAAGACCTCTGTCTCTCTGTCTCTACCTCTCTCTGTAACTCTGACTTTCAAATAAATAAAAAATAAATCTTTAAAAAAAAAAAAAAACATTTCCCTAGCCCTTTTTCCTCCTTTCACTTCCCAGCCTCTGCTAACCATCACTACACTATTAACTTCAATAAAATCACCTTTAAAAGAAAAAAAAAAAACACTTCTGAATGAGGTGACATAATACTTGTTTTTCTATGCCTAGCTTATTTCACGTAACATAATGACCTCCAGTTCCATCCATGTTGTAAATAACACCTCATGCTTTTCATGGCTGCGTAGTATTTCATTGTGTATGTGTACCATATGTTCTTCATTCATTCATCAGTGATGGACACTTGGGGCTTTTTTCATTTCTTGTTTACTGTGAAGGGTGTTACAATAAACATAGAAGTGCCGATGTCTCATCAACAGAGTGTTTTCATTTTGCTGGAATCCACGATGTTCTTTTACATTTGAAGAACCAGGGCATAATGATTCTTACCTTTATCATAATAGCAGAGTGAGGTAGTGGAAAGAGTGAGTTTGGGGGGGTGGGGAGAGATGAGACCTGGTTTTGAAGTCAGCCTCACCACTTCTGAACATTATTATTTAGGGATGATGATTAAACTCAAAGACTGCTTCTTTATCTGGAAAGCAGACAATCCTATCTCATCCAGGAAATTAGGTGAGGAGTAAATGGTATGTTGTATGTAGCATACCTGATGCATATGAATGGTTAATAAATGTTAGTGCTCCCTTCAACTATGCCACCTCACTGCCCAAAGGTCTGGTCTCATAAATTTGAGGGCAAAAGTTTTGGTGCTTAAACACAATTACTTTTAGATATAGCACATATTATGAGTTGCTTAACTCTCTAGAACTTCCCTGTTTTTTTGCAAAAGGAATTACTTTTGGAAGGAAGGAAAGAAGAGAGGCAAGGAGGGAAAAAGGGAGAGGGGAGGGGATTCAAATGCTTATTTAGTTCTCACCTCATTATTTGATGTCAAGAATGCTAGACATTTTTACTTTTATTGGCCAAACATTCAAAACAACCCATCTTGATTAAGATGTAATACAACCTAATGAGTTAACTGTGCTTTCATAGATGAAGAAATAGGTTGAAGGAGGGTTATTTGGGATCCAAAGTTTGTACTTTTCCTACTACACTTTTGCCTCTACATGACAAGATGGCTAATCTGGGAGTTGAGTTTTATGCAGCTCTGCATCAACACTATCCGGCCAGGGTTGACCATACAGCTATTTACTGAATTCTGTGAAATCAAACGTTAGTGGTTGAAGCCTGAATCTGCTCCATTTCTTCCAACACCAGCACCAGGTTTTATAAATCTTTTTCTTGGGAGAGCCAGGTTGACTTCTAGGTAACTGTCTGAGAAATAAAGAGAATTCGGGGGTGGAGCTGTGGCTCACTTGGTTAATCCTCCGCCTGCGGCGCCAGCATCCCATGTGGGCACCGGGTTCCAGTCCTGGTTGCACTTCTTCCAGTCCAGACTGCTGTGGTCTGAGAGGGCAGTGCAGGATGGCCCAAGTGCTTGGGCCCCTGCACCCACATGGGAGACCAGGAGGAGGCACCTGGCTCCTGGCTTTGGATCAATGCAGCACTGGCCATGGCGGCCATTTGGGGAGTGAGCCAATGGAGGGAAGACCTTTCTCTCTGTCTCTCTCTCTCTCTGTCTATAACTCTGTCAAATAAATAAAAAAAGAAGATTCATATGGCCTAGAGAGAGAAAAAAAAAAAAAAACAGGCAGTGGTAATCTACCAAATATCTATTAAAGTTCCCCATGTGTCATTGTGTTAAGGGACTTTTGGCTCATCCTCATGCCTGCCCTCTAGTGGACATCTGCTGATTTGACCTGCTTTAAATCCATGGATGACAGCTGCACCCCAGGTTTCCACTTGAGAATCCGTTCTCCCCAACCTGAATCTACATAACTTAGGTGGAGCTAAAGTCCCCTTTATCCATCAGAGATAGGCATGTGATCAATGGTGATCATTGATGTGATCACATCCCACATCAGGGACCAAAAACAAAGTGATCCAGGCCTGATCACACCAATGCTTGGGACAGAGACCAAATCCTGATGACATAATTTGAAGCTCTGGACCCCGGCATGTCTGAAGTTCAATCTACCCTTGAATGTTGCAGGTGTATTAGTCACTGTTTTTCCTTTTCCGCCAAAGTTAGTTTCTATTTGTTTTCTATTACTTGTAACCAGGAGTCCTGCCCAATACAAATCCCGAGATAGGTTTTATAATTGCTATTTTATAAACAAGGAAAAGAAAGTTTTCACATATCTAAAGTAAATTGTCTGGGATCATACACCATCAAATAACCAGGCTGAACTTCAACTTCAGAGCTGCCAAACTCTAAAACCAGCTCCTTGTCCTTTCATAAAACAGTGCCCAGGGTAAGGAATACAAATTCTTATCAAGAAATTGGGATCTCCAATGCCATACTTCCTCCCTGTCCCCCACTCCTCACTCATTCCAGCTATGCTGACATTTGTTCTCCCTAACAAGTCATGCATACTCCTACCACAGGGTTTTCCACTTGTGCCTTCCATGCCTGGAGAGTTCTTCCCTGTAGATCTGCACAACTCTCTCTCCTTACTTAGACCCCCATGTAATGTCGCTTCCTCAGAAACGCCTTCTCCTAGCCACTCCACCAAAATGAGCATCCACTGTTGCCCTGTATTCATTTTCCTTACTTCTCTTCACAAAACTTATCGTTATGTTTCATATATTGATGGATTACTATATGGTCTATATCTCCCTACTGTAGGGAAGGGACTTTGTTCGCTTAGAATGGTCTTTGGCCACACCAGGTTCTCCTAAGTGAATGTATCTACTGTGTGAGGCCCAGAACACAAATAGAGGAATGCCTTGGTTTGAATTCTCTTAAAGTAGAACCTAAGACAATGGCTTGGGCACAGGTCATTTATTTAGGAGGTGATCTCAGGAAGCAGGCATGGGAGAAAGGGAAGAAAGAGACAGGGAAGAGGAAAAGTCAACTACATAGGTGCATCAGCAAGTTTCCTGTGGTGAGCAACAGGGACCTTTTAAGAAGTGAATGGGATGCCTCCCAGAATTGCTTGGCTAGAAGTCAGGGGGTGGGAACATCCCAATTAAAGATCCCCACTGGTTGAGCCTCATATTCACATGTGTTAATTTCCCCACACTTTTTAAGCTGTGCTTGCACATGGGCATGGGGAGCTCTTTCAGTCTTGCACAAATCTATAAAGCAGAAACTGCAAGTGTGCCTTTGAGATCACTGGCAGTACAAGGTGAGCCTGGGTGTGCACAGAACTAGTCAGCACAGCTGTGGCTGAAAGAGACATGGCCAAGAGGATATGGCATGGCCCCAGAGGCATCTGTTGCAGTGACCCTATCTGTGCCTTTTACAAGTCTGAAGAAAGAGAAACTGCTGTGTCTTCCACACTAAAGTACAGGGCAAACTTGTTAGTCTCACTGTTGAACTAGTTCATAAGCAGTTAATGAATAACCAATGGATGCCAGGGAAAGGACGACAACTTAACCACACAAACAAAGCCCGTTCCCTGTGGTGTTCACAGTTTAGCAAGGGAGAATTGAAAGGGCTGCTTTTACGTGTGACCCACCAAGGAATCCCACAATTTATTATTAATACCAAATTTAATAATATTAACTCCAGCATTAATATGCACTTGGCTAGTAAAGCCTTTCCTTTTCTACAGTTGGATTCATTAGGACCATAAAAGCCCTCGTCATCCCCACAGTCTCGAGGACAAATGATGCTAATGCATTTGGCTGGAGTGGGTATTGCTAACATGTGTGAGAAAAGCTGATTTGGGAACTGGGTTGGGAGGAGGAGGAAGGTCCAAGGAAAGCCAAGCGCCCTTCTTCCTCCATTACCCCTTAAGGATCACAGTGTGTGTTCACTGCCTTTGAAGAACTCATCCAGAGGGTTTTCTTCTTTTCTCTTAGTTTCTTTTTCTTTCTCTCTCTCCCTCCCTCCCTCCCTTCCTTCCTTCCTCCCTTCCTTCCTTCCTCCCTTCCTTCCTTCCTCTTTCTCTCTCTCCCTTTCTCTTTCTTTATTCCTTTCTGCTTTCTTCTCTCTCCTCTCTTCTCTTCCCTTCCCCTCCCCTCCCCTCCCCTCCCTTCCTCTCTTCTTTTTCCTTCTATTTTCTAAACACATTCCCAAATGCTACAATACTGTGAAGTGGAAAGAACCAGAACCAACTGTTCCAAATGTGCTTTCATCAGTTTCTCAGTTCCTCTACCATTTTCAGTTTTCTATGGGCCAAACACTTTATCCAATGTCTTCCAACCTATGCAAGAAGGTGACAACAGTAAGGTTGCTGAAGGTGGGCCCTCAGAGCCCTTTTGTCCACAAATGGGGTGAAACAGGACATTATTTGGAAGGACTAGAGTCATTACTCTCATTTTATGAAAAAGAAGAGAGAGGCTCAGAGAGGCAAGTTGCCTAACTACACAGCAACTGCACAAAAAAGTTAAAGATATGAGCCCAGATTAATCCAATTCCAAGGTCTTTGTGTTTTCCACCACAATACATACTTCCTAATTGCTCAGTCTCCATGATCCTCAGTGTCCCAGTCTGTAAAATGTGATATCTACTCTGCAGAGGATACATGAGGAATAAATTAAGTCTAAAAGTAAATTATAATCTGACAAGTGTGATGCAGATGTAAGGACTTGCTGTTAAAGGAAATCCACACAGTGCCTGGGAAATATCATTAGATATCAAATCAGTACTACCAAGGTAGATCAATGTTCAGTCCCAAGGACACACCAGGGCACACAGAGTGTGATGATGAAGGACCTTTCCTAAGCTGGGAACATAAGTGCCCATGACACAGAGGAATTCCAGTGCCAAGAGGTTAACTGACTCCATACAGAGAAGGGACTTGGGGAAAGGAGCAGGCTGTGATGGGGAAAATCTAGGACCAACTTCTGTGTTTGGAGCTTGCACAACTCTTCTCCCAGTTCTCTGACAACCTGGCCTCTTCTCTTCCTTTATCTCATCTTTAGAACCCTCTGGGCCACCCCAATAAGACACACCCAATATGGCCTGCTCTCAATTATGCCTCATAATAGAACTCTTGATTTTCCAGCAAGCACTAGGGACAACTTGCAGGTAGTGTGTTTGCCAGCTTATTTACCTCTTAATTTTCATTTCATTACTATGTCATTAGTTCCATGACTTCAGGAGTCTTATCCACATTGTTTACGACATCCCCATACTGCACTGTAGCAGAAAGTGAGGGACACAGTGGCTATTCACGAAAGACCCAATGAATGAATGTGGTGGGGGTAAGCCTGGAGAGGTAACTAATGACTTTGCTAAGGCTTTGTAAACATGTGGAAAAACTCATGCTTGTCATTTAAATTTTTGTTCATACACAATATCTTAAGCTTCTTCCTAGCCATTCCCTTACCTCCATATAGGAAACTTTGGGCTCTACCCCTACCCCCCATCACCAAATCTGGGTTCCTACAACTTCATGTGCCTCCTTACATTGTAGTCTTTAACTCATTATCTTTTAATTAGCTATTTAGTTGTCTTCCACCTACCCCCATTCTGTCTTATTCCCCATCTGAGACCCAGAGCCTGAGGTTACTACAAAAGAAGGCCCATGGTGTAGGTGCAGATGGACACTAGGGCTTGCTTGGGCATCAGTCTTTGGGTTGAGTTGGTAAAAACAATCTCAAGAGCCCACTGAATCCTACATGCTAGAGCACTTACCAGGGAGATTGCCTTGCCTTTGCCTCCCCAGAAGACCCTATACAGATCACCTTCCTCTGCCAGGGAAAATAACCATCATAGAGAGAATGCTCATCAACCCCTCTTCCAGTCTTGACCTGATTTGATTTTGTGACCAACCCCATTGTTCTGATTCCTCCTCATCTCCCTATCACTGTGTCCTCAGTCTGGGCCTCCTTGTCTAGCTGCCAGACCCTCATACGCCAGGACATCTCCCCCAGTTAATATTATTGCTTCTTTGTTAAACACACACACGCACAACTTGACAGGCAGAAGCGGAGGGCTTCAATCCACTGATTCACTGCCCAAATGTCCACAAGAACCTGGGTTGGCCAAGCCAAGGAGCCAGGTACCAATCCAGATCTCCTATTTGGGTGGCAGGGTCCCAGCTACCTGAGCCATTACCTGCTGCCTTCAACACTGTAAAGTAGCAGGAAACTTGAAGCAAAAGCAAAGCCAGACCTTGAATTCTGACATGAAATGCAGGCATCCTAAGCAGTATCTTAACTAATCAGCCAAATGCCTGTCCCTATTATTGCTTCTGTTTTTTTTGTTTTGTTTTGTTTTGTTTTGTTTTTGACAGGCAGAGTGGACAGTGAGAGAGAGAGAGAGAGACAGAGAGAAAGGTCTTCCCTTGCCATTGGTTCATGCCCCAATGGCCGCTGCGGCCAGCGCTCTGCGGTCAGTGCACTGTGCTGATCCGAAGCCTGGAGCCAAGTGCTTCCTCCTGGTCTCCCATGGGGTGCGGGACCCAAGGACCTGGGCCATCCTCCACTGCCTTCCCGGGCCACAGCAGAGAGCTGTACTGGAAGAGGGGCAACAGGGACAGAATCCGGTGCCCCGACTGGGACTAGAACCTGGGGTGCTGGCGCCGCAGGCGGAGGATTAGCCTATTGAGCCACAGCACTGGCCTATTACTGCTTCTTGACATCTGCCCAATCCTATTGTTCCTACCAAGCCAAACCCTCTACTGCATCATCACAGCTACCCACACTGGCTGCTCAATGACTTTCTCTTTCCACAGCTTTCTCCTTCTATAAAACCCTTTACAGCTTATAGTAAAGTGTGCCCCTGCTGCTTCATCATCTATAAGTTCCACAAGTACATGGTGAGGTGGGCATGGCAGGATGGAAGTGAAGATTTCTGTCTTACTGAAGGGAAATTGAAGTCTGGGGAATGGATGTGTCCATATGAAGAGGTACTAGGGACTGGGACCAGATTATGTATTTCCTAACTCTCAATCCAACACTTTAGGAGCTGGCCATGTGCTCTTGTCCCCTCATCCAGACTGTGAGCTGGACCATGACTAATGCAGCTTTATAGTCACCCCCTGCAGTGCCTAATGAGGACTCTGCTCTTACTGAACCCTCCACACATGTTTACTGAGTTAGACAATTAACTTTACTAGAACACTAAGTCAAATCCTTTTTGGGGAGGGAGAAGTTGCAAAAAAGACAATTCTGTGCTCAGCCCTGGGTTTGCATCTTAATTTTGCTTAATGAATCTGAGTAATTGATTCAATCTCTCTAAGCCTCATTTTCCACATCTGTAAAATGGATGTAAAAACAGCTACTGCAACAGAATCAATGGACTCATATTGAGAATTCACTTATGCAGTGTATAAGAAGCACTTAGCATACTACTTTCACATGGTAAACACTGAACGGCAGTCTTATTGCTATTATTTCTGTTATTATGAGAAACACTAATTCATGAAACATTGTATATGAAGTAAGCAAAAAGGGAAACTTCAACAACCCACAGATAGTAAATTATCCTCATGTACTTAGCACTTTTTGCTACTTCCAGACCAGAATTGCAGACATTAAGTGCCTGGAGAAGAAAAACTGCTGAATGCCCAAAACTTCCCTCTTTGTCTAGATATAAACTCAAACCCTGTGGTTAGCAGATAGTGAGATATCTTCAGCATATCAAAGTCAGTTTTTCTTCTCTCATAAGGTGGAAGATGAACCTAACCTTCAAATACAAATCTGGCCAGGACCCTCCACAAGCAGCCTTTGGGAATCCCAACAAGGCACCAAGAGGATTGGATGAGATCCTGAGCCCACTCCACTCCTCAAACCCGTCGCCCCCTCCATACTCGCACATGTACCTGTGAACGCACATGCAAACGCACACCCCATATCCATTGCACCCCTGGAGAGAACTGGCCTCCAGAAGGGTGGGGAGAAGGCCTGCACAAAGATGAGTCAGGTTTTCTGGTCGTGCAAGTAACACTATTTCACCGAGTTGAGGTGAATCATTTAGAAGGAGGTGGGACCTGGAAGGTGGCAGAGAGGTAGATTTCCAAGTGTGTGTGTGTGTGTGTGTGTGAGAGAGAGAGAGAGAGAGAGAGAGAGAGAGAGAGAGAGAGAGAGAGAGAGAAATTGAGATTGAGAAACTTAGAGAGAAACAGATTGGACACCGGACAGACACAGAGAACCAGAAACAAAAATACAAAAAGAGAAAATCAGAGAGAAGCTGAAAGAGGGTCAGATATTTAGAGAGATGGAGATAAAAACAGACTCAGAATGAAGGGGAAGAATAGAGACAGAGAAAGGGTCACAGAAATAAACACAGATAAAGACAAAACCAGAAAGAAATGGAGACATAGGGGCTGGCACTGTGGCGTAGCAGGTGAAGCCACTGTCTGCAGTGCCGGCATCCCACATGGGCACTGGTTCGAGTCCCAGCTGCTCCAGCTCTCTGCTGTGGCCTAGGAAAGCAGTAGAGGATGGCCCAAGTCCTTGGGCCCCTGCACCCGCATGGGAGACCTGGAAGAAGCTCCTGGCTCCTGGCTTCAGATTGGCACAGTTCTGGCTGTTGTGGCAAACTGGGGAGTGAACCATCAGATGGAGGACTCTCTGGCTCTCTCTCTCTCTCTCCCTCTCCCTCTCCTTCTCCTTCTCTCTCTGTGTAATTCTTTCAAATAAATAAATAAATCTTTTAAAAAAAGAAATGGAGACATAAAGAGACCACGAACAAGAGAAACCAGGATCCTTCAACACACAGAAAAGGAAGGAAGGAGGATGTACATTGTAGTACAGTAAGTTAAACTGCTGCTTAAGACACCACATCCCATATCAGCATACCTAGAATCAAGTCCTGCTCATGTTTCTAGTCCAACTTCCAGCTAAAGTGCCAGTAGCAGATGATGTCTCAAGCACTTGTATTCCTGCTACCCATGTGGAAGACTCTCATAGAGTCCCTGTCTCCTGGCTTCAGCCTGTCCCACCCCTGACTGTTGCTGGTATTGGGTGAATTAATCTCTCTCCTCTCTCCCTCCCCCTCTGCCTTTAAAATAAATAAGAATGAAAATGGAGAGAGGGTAAGGGAAGGTCCAGAAGAGTATTTATCCAGGGCAACCCGAATGACTTCTGGTCCTGCCTCTCCCAGGGAAAATGATCTAAAAGGCAAAGGAGGAAGAGTTGGAAGGTGACCCCCATTTTCATCCAACTCCCTTTATCTATCCCTCACATCCACAGATTTTTTTCACTCTCTATTAAAATGACTGCCTTGCCTCGGCATTTATATTAAAATTTTCCTTTAAATAGAGAAGAGGAAACACGTTCTCTCTTCAGTCCACAATGAAAGCTATAAAAGGGTTTTTAAGCTTGGAAAATTTGGCTTGTCAGTTTTTCCTACTGTTTAATACCCGCCTTGGGTTACAGTGAATGAGTAAACATGTTTTATAAGCTTCTAATTCATACCTAACACTGTGCATTTGCAGTTTTTACATACTACACATATGCACACTACATATATACACACATAATTACTTATGTTTATGAGTGTGTGAGCTTGTCTACAAGAAAGTTCTCAGATTGAGATAGCTCCCTAAGCTTTGCAAACTATTCTCTTTCTTCATTGGATCTTTGTAAAAATTCTTTGAGGTAGGCAAGGTAAGACTATCATTCCTAATTTGCAGGTACCTATAAGTAAGGTAGGCTTCAGGTTCCTATGGGGTCATAGCTCATACCACAGTTTCTCTCTCCACACACACTGATTTAATGAGCTTAGGGAATTCAGTGACTACTTTTGGACCTGCAAGGACCTAAAGCCAAGGGGAGCCTAAGGCATCATCTGCTTCAGTGCTTCCTTTTACAGATTGGAAGGGTGAGAGTCAGAGAGGGTCTGCTCGCACATATGTACCTCTGTGCAAATCAGAAGAGAGAAGACAAAACATGCCTTCTTGTGATACTTTTCTTCTACATAGCTGAAGCTTGTTCTAACATTTTGATTTGTTACAATTTGTTGTAACAAACTGATTGATGGTTAATATATGTCTATGATGTTTATAAGGAGAAAGGTGAACTTTTGGATGCACTAGAATTGTGTACTGTGAAACCTACATGACTATACCTGATATCCCTAGGATGGGGGGGATCAGTTAAAGTCAGGGAAGACAGGACAGACAAGAGAGAAGGAGAACAGAATGTCAGATGGGAGAGAGAGAGAGGTCAACCTGTCTTTTTGAATTCTAAGAAGGCAACCCATTTTACTTAAATGAAAGAATACTAATTAGTATTTATTGAGCACTTAATCCTTTCTGATAATTATAACCCTGTTTGAATGGGGAACATCTCTTTACTACTACTTGTATTCCTTTCTTGGAACAATCTATACAATGTATCAATGGAGTCTGCTCTGCAGACAGAATCGTAGCTTTGGCCAGATTTTCTCTGGTACCCAGCTGGCCTGTTTCTATTTCTCCTTCACTTGGTACCCACAGTATGTATATAGAAATTAGTGGGCATCAGATTTTTGTTTTCATAAATCTTGGAAAAACTAAATAAAATCAAACAAACAGAAAAATAAAACAAAAACCAGAAGTCTGTTACAGCAGGCAAAGGACCATCTTTGGATTCCAACAAAATTGAGCTTCATGCTTTGATAGCCTCTTATACAAAACAGAAATTAAGAAGTACCCCCTACCCACACACATACTTTTAAAGAATGTTTTAAGGATTCAATGTGATGTAAAATATCTGGCCCTTGATGCATAAGTATGTTCCCACGGCAAGCAGAAGCGGCTATGAGTCATGGGCACTCAGACTAGAACTCTACAGAGTACATGACACTGTCAAATCTATCAACTATAAAACCTTGGCAATCTAAGGCTTCACCACCCCTTGGGGCAGAGCTGTTTCTGCTATCCCTTTGCTGACTATACCTTAGGGACTGTTTCATCCTTGGTTCACCCATGTCCTAGGGGCTTTACTAATGTTATATCCTTGATCTGAAGCAGTCTTTTTTTTTTTTTTTTTACAGGCAGAGGGACAGTGAGAGAGACAGACACAGAGAAAGGTCTTCCTTTTGCTGTTGGTTCACCCTCCAATGGCCGCTGCGGCCGGCGTGCTGCACTGATCCGAAGGCAGGAGCCAGGTGCTTCTCCTGGTCTCCCATGGGGTGCAGGGCCCAAGGACCTGCCTTTCTGGGTCACAGCAGAGAGCTGTACTGGAAGAGGAGCAACTGGGACAGAATCTGGTGCCCCAACCGGGACTAGAACCCGGTGTGCCGGCGCCGCTAGGTGGAGGATTAGCCTATTGAGCCGTGGTGCCGGCCTGAAGCAGTCTTTATTCAGCAAGCCACATGGTTCACTCCCTTGCATCTTGCAAGCATCTTATTATTATTTTTAAACTATTTATTTGAAAGGTAGAGTTATAGAGAGGCTGAGGCAGAGAGAGAGAAAGAAAGAGAGAAGAGAGAGAGAGAGAGAGAATCTTCCATCTGCTGGTTCACTTCACAAATGGATGCAATGGCCAGAGTTGGGCCAATCTGAAGCCAGGAGCCAGGAGCTTCTTCCAGGTCTCCCACGTGGGTGCAGTGGCCTAAGGACTTGGACCATCTTAAACTGCTTTCCTAGGATCATTAGCAAGGAGCTGGATCAGAAGTGGAGCAGCCAGGACTTGAACTAGCACTGATTATGGGATCCTAGCACTAAGGCAGCAGCTTTATCCACTATACCACAGTGTTGGCCCTGTAAGTATCTTACTAATTGTCACCTCTTCAGAGAGGTATTCTCTGAGCACCTTAGCTAAGATGGTACCCCACAGTCTCTATCATCGTATACAGTTTTATTTTTTCTTTGAAGCACAAACTATTCTTTAACATAGTATTGTACATCTATTATGTTATCAGCATTCCAACTGGAACAAGAACACCATAATAGGAGCTTATTCAATGCCTTATTCTCACCTTCTAGAAAAGAGTTCAGAATATACATAGTTTCATTTTGTTTAAAATTGCATTTTCTGTGAACTATTTGAAGACCTCTGCTATGTATGGATTTTAGAAATTTTTGTACCTAAATAAACTCATCTTTTAATTATATTTCCTATGAGCTTTTTGTAGTCTCCACATGTTTCCTAACATTGCTCCCCTTCACCTCCAAGAATACACTGGGAAATGGATATTATTTAGGATTCCCGTTAGGTGACAAGCCACAGGAGATGGAGGTGTGATGTGTGACTTCCCAATGTGTCCTCAACTCAGACACAGGCCTTGGACTCCCATGGACAAATCAGAATCCTAGCCCTGAGCAGAAAGTACACAGCCAAGCACCAAGTGCCGAATCAGCCAACACCAGCTAAAGAAGGAAGGAATTGATAGAAAGTTGGGAGAATGTGGGAACAGAACTATCCATCTCCAGGTTCCAGAGAGCCAGGCAGGAGAAGTCCAATTATTTTAGAGTAATTTCCGCTCTATAAAGAGGTGATACTTGCTTCATTGCCCCAAGATTTCCATTTGCCTACTGGGGATGGCCAAGACTTTCAGGGGAGGGAGCGACTCACTGACTCTTCAGTTCCCTGGAGAGGAAAGGAACCTGGGCTTGGACTTGGCTGGGCTCTGACTTGACTTACTTTTTACTTTGTGACTCACCTGCCCTCTCTAGACTTCGGTTCTCTCGTCTATTTAAAGTGACTTCTGGAGCCTACAGAAAATTTAAGGATTGGTTTTGGGGAGATTGTGTAGAGGAAGGCACATGCCACTGCACATGCTGTATATTAAGTTCTTTGCAATAGGCCAGACACTTGCTGAGTGCTCTCTATATGTGATTTCTGTAATCCTCTCATTAGGATGCTAATTTTGCAGTGTGGAAACGGAGGTGTACTATCAATGACCATATCCAAACTCACACAGATAGTGAGCAACTATCTGAGATTAGAACTCAGAACTCTTAAAAATGTGTCCCCCTCAAATGCAGAGTTGGGATATTCCAACTTGACATTGTCAGAGTCAGAATCAGCAGCCTAGAGGGTCACTGATGTGAGTCTTCTATTTTCTACATGGAAAAACATGCACAGAACAAAGGAAAGTGATTTGTCTGATGTCACATACAATGTGTGAGTTCTTAGGAAAAGTACTCCTCCAAGCCTCCTTCTAGCTCACAATATTGCCAGAGCTTCACACCCAGTGCTCACATCTAATGTGTGCTCAAAATCAATATGAATGAATGAATGAACTGCCGTGTCAGATTCACTCCTCTTTTATTATTCTTGGCACTTCCCTATGGTTGTACCTCTGTTTATGCATGGGTCCTTGTCTGATATGTCCTATCTTCTGCAAACGCAGGCTTCAGGTCTCAGCTTAAAGTTCAGACCCATTTCCACTACCTTCCATTTTTATATTATTACATGGGGATCTTATTAGCTCATAAACTTGTGCAATTTTCACAACTTTTCTGAACCTCAGTTTTCTCAACTACACATTAAGAAGGGCTAATACCAGGGTCTTCAGAGAGCTCTTATGAGGAACAATGATGTCAGATCCATCAAGTCAGGCATGTATTACGCATTCACTGCATGGTAGTGATGACATGGTCAACATATTTATCATTTCACTGGGTTTCATGGCCTGTGGGAACTTTGGTATGTTCCACTCAGTCTTCTAGAATTTCAACTCCATAAAGTTAATTTTCTAAGGATTTCCATTTGGATATTGATATGGATCTTGACTTTCCACCCCTTTTCCTTGTGACATAACCCCAAATTTGTTCATGGATTTAACCCCCCCCCTCCCCAGGAAACCATAAAGTCCAAATTGTAAGCCAATCATATTATTTGGTACTGGTTGACCCAGAAGGTCAACCAATTAGGAGGCAGAAAGTGCCACATAGCTTCCAAGAAATTTCTGATCTCTCTTAGGATGAAAATACAGGAAGAGCATCCGTTTCTGCTGTGGAATATGTCTGGATATAATACTTAGAAGACATGCAAACCATGTTGTGAGCAGCATCAGGTAAACATCTGGCTTCCAGCCTAAGGAAGGAAGGAATGCACACTGGCAGCAAAACAAAGCATCACAGAGGACCAGGGCTAAAGGCCTAACCAGCCACATTGGGATCCACCCTACCTTTGGACTTCCAGGGACGTGAGATCATATAGTTCCTCATGTTGAAATTAGTTGGAGCTGATGTTACTGTTAATAGCAGCCAAAAGCAATCTGATGTCTCCTTGTGTCTCATATGTGTAGACCACTTCATGAACTAGTACAATGCTGACTTATGGTATTATAATCCACAAGCAGGAAGTCAGAAGCTATTACTTTCAAATAATATAGATAAAATATTTAAGAATGTTTGTTTTTTTTGGTAATTTAAACCAATGGTCCTCCTACTTTACCATGCACTAGAATCTTCTTGTGTTAATCTTAAAATGTAGCCTGTGGGATGCTACCTACAGGGTTACTAATTCAGGAGTCCTGTGGTAGAATTTAAGAATTTAAATTTCTCGGGGCCAGCACTGCGGCACAGCAGGTTAAAGCTTTGGCCTGAAGTGCTGGCATCCCATATAGGCTCCGGTTCTAATCCCTGCTGTTCCTCTTCCAATCCAGTTCTCTGATATGCCCTGGGAAAGCAGTAGAAGATGGTCCAAGTCCTTGGACCCCTGCACCCATGTGGGAGACCCAGAAGAAGCTCCTGGTTCCTGGCTTCAAATCAGCTCAGCTCCAGCCTTTGCGGCCATCTGGGGAATGAACCAGCAGATGGAAGACCTCTCTCTCTGTCTCTACCTCTCTCTGTAACCCTGTCTTACAAATAAATAAAAGAAATCTTTTATAAAAAAGAATTTAAATATATCTTTTTTGTTGTTCAACAGCTTGCAAGGCTGAGGTGGTTACTGCTGCACTCCACACTTCACCATACTGTGAGAAGAAGAAAATGCTGGAAAGTCAGCCAAGAAAGATAAGTACTTTGTGAACAAATCTGGAGGTAAATCCAGAGAGAAGAAGTGGTCCAAAGGCCAAGTCTGAAACAAGCTCAACAGTCTACTTTTTCTGGACAAAGCTACTTATGATAAGCTCTGTAAGAAGTTCCCAACTATAAGCTCATAACTCTAGCTGTGGGCTCTGAGAAACTGAAAATTTGCAGGTGCCTGGCCACTGCAGCCCTTTTAGAAGCTCCTAAGTAAAAGACTTCTGAAACTGGTGTCAAATCACAGGGCTCGAATAATTTACATCAGAAATACCAAGAATGGAGATGCCCCCAGCTGCTGGTGAAGATGCATGAACAGTCTAGTGAATTGAACATTTGGAAAAATAAAACTTTATTAAATAAAAAAATTTAAATTTCTTACAAATTCCCAAGTAAACTTCGTTAAATAAAGGGAAATTTAAATTTCTAAGAATTTCCCATATAAGACAGTTGCTGCAAGTCTGAGGACCACATTTTGAGAACTGATTAGATGATTATCTAAAATTTTCTCTCACACTCATTGGCCTGTAAATAATATTTCTTGAGTAGGAAAGAAAGGAAATGGACTTCAGGTAGTGGTTGTGTACCTGGAAACTTCTATGGGAGTCTTCTGCCTTGACTAGCATCAGGTAGTGTGTCAGGTAGAAATACAGGTTGAAGTTCAATCTTCAAAATGCCTATACCTTCAGGTGCAATGATTGAGAGACAACACAGAATGAAGTCTCCTATCTTTATCCCCTGTCTAGAGACAGCAACCTAAAGATATTAACCATAAATTCATTTATAACTTCATAAATTACTTCCCTATCTATCATGTCATTTAATCTTCATAACAATTCTGTGAGATGGTTATTATGATTACAAATAAGAGGAGGATGCAGGCATTTAGCATAGTGATTAAGATGCCACTTTGGATATATCATATCCCGTATAGTAGTACTTGGGTTGAAGTCTTAGTTCTGCTCCTGATTCTAGCTTCCCAGTAATGCACACCCTGAGAGGCAGCAAGTGATGGCTCAAGTAGTTGGGTCCCTGTCACCCATGTGAGGGACCCATATTGAGTTCTCAGTTCCTGGCTTTGGGATGGTACAGTATTTAGGAGTCTCCTCTCCTCCTCTCCTCTCCTCTCCTCTCCTCTCCTCTCCTCTCCTCTCCTCTCCTCTCCTCTCCTCTCCTCTCCTCTCCTCTCTGACTCTTTCTCTCTCTTCCCCTCCCTCCCACCCTTCCCTGCCTTTCAACATAAAACAACAAATAATTTAAAATAAAATAAGAGGAGGAGGAAACATGGGAGGAGAAAGAAGAGGAGCAGAGAGAGAAGTGGAGGAACAGAATGACTTCCATTGTACAGTCTTGGAAACTGAGTCTGAATGACTGGTCTTTGTCATACAGCAAGTAAACTATTGAGCTAACACTCAAACCCAGGTCTGTATACCAATAAATTCTGTATTTTTGCTATAAAGCCATGCAGGCTTCAGTGAATTGGCACAGGTATTAACTAGGCATAAAAAAATCCACAAAATTAGAAACTCTAAGGCTATCTCACCTTCCAAATTATGACCAGATTTTTGCTCAATAAACATGTCATGTACCCTATTAATCCACCAAGCACTTTATTCACCTAAATATAGCAAAGACTCCAAAACAAAAGCAAAGAAAAATGTAAAGGAAGTCTGAATAGCTATCCCAAAACCATAGAAGGTTGTTTCTTGATGTTACCTGAGAGCTACCAATTACTATTTTAGATGATTGTCTCAGGACCAAGCTAATCATATAACTCAAGACCAGTTTTTCAAATGGGCAGTTATAAGAATAGAAGGCAGAATGTTAGCAAAGGAAGATACAGAAAGGCTATCAAAAGCTGATAGAGAAACTTAAACTTGCTTTTCACATGTTGACATTTTGACCAAAAGGAAAGGACAATGAAAAGAGAAGAATAAACCTGCTTATTGTCCTGAATCAAGCAAAAGTGTTTGGTCACCACAGAGCTGACTCTACCTCCCAGATGGCATGGCATCGAAGAGATAGCATGATTGTCTTGGGTGGGTCACTAAGCCTCTCTGAGCCTCTAGCTCCTCAAGAGTTAGCAAGGAGGCTCACAACACATTGAAGGATACTAACAATTTCCATTTCAAACTCAGCCCTGAATAAGAGAGGAGTCCATTGGGATAGTGATGGCAGAGGATCAGGAAGCAGCTCAGATGAGACAGCCATTGGGCCTAGCTGTGTAGACACAGGCACATCTTCTCCAACCAAGCCCTTGATACCAGCTCCAAATACCATGTTCTAAAGTCATAATGTGTTTCACCAAACAGTTCCCAGTCCCTTCTTCACAAATTGTTTGCTGTTTCAAAAACTTCTGTAACAAGAACTAGGCCTCCAAGAGGCACTCAAGGTATCAGAACTGAGGCCCATGAGGAAAGCATTTGCTGAGGAACAAGAGGTACATGGAAGATACGCATGATTCATGGTGATTTCCCCCAAGACTTTTAGCAGGGAGAAAGAACCAAAATGATATTTAAAAATAACACAGTGGTATAGCTTAGAAACTTCGATTTGGCTGAGATCTGTCTTTTTTTTTTAATATTTATTTATTTATTTGAAAGGCAGAGTTACAGAAAGGCCGAGGCAGAGAGAGAGAGAGAGGGAGAGAGAAAGAGAGAAGTCTTTCATCTGCTGGTTCACTCCCCAGATGGCCGCAATGGCTGGAGCTGCGCTGATCCGGAGCCAGGAGCCAGGAGCTTCCTCCAGGTCTCCCCTGTGTGTGGCAGAGGTCAAAGCACTTGGGCCATCTTCCACTGCTTTCCTAGGCCACAGCAGAGAGCTGGATTGGAAGTAGAGCAGCCGGGACTAGAACCAGCACCCATATGGGATGCCAGCACTGGAGACGGCGGCTTTACCTGCTACACCTCCTAAATCTGTTTTGTTTTAAATCTCCAATTCTAATGGATGTTACCACCCCTTTCACTGACAAGATTAGTTATAACTTGCATTGGAATCCCAAGAAAAAGCAAAAGAAGAATGAATGGTGGTGACAGAAAGATTAGGGGGCTCCTCTTTTATGAGTATCTTCTGCATATGGCCATGTCTCTTGCCAGAGTAGAAAAAAATCTCTAAAAATTTTGCTGCAGTCCTACCTAGTAGGTGCAATGTAAATGCAACTAGACTGACTGGAAGGCCAGTGAATAGCTGAAACACAGTACTTTACTATGTGAGCCATAGATCGTAACCAGCAGGGTGAAAATGTTTCCATGGGAAAATGTGGTCAGAGTTCCTTTCTGTGCTGAGGTGCCAGAAACACGTTTCTCGTGCAGGCTTTCAGTGATTTCTGGGAGGTAGCATGGTGTAATGGAAAGAACTCTATATTTAGAACAAGACAACTTGAGTTCCAATCCAGTTCCCCTATTCTATGAATTGAATGACCCTTAGATTCTCTGAGTCTCAGTTTCCTTATCTGTCAATGAGGCATGAAAACTCCTACTCCTTTGAGGTTTTGTGAGCTGAAAGTAACATTGGCAGAATCACTCTGAAAACCATAAAATCCTATATAAATCTAAAGAGTTGCTAGTAACTCTCCAATCTGCTGGGAGGCAAGGCCCTCTACATAACTTCTGCATGAAAGGTGACATTCACCTCTCAAGGTTACATGACCAATGTTCTCATTTATCTCTGTAGAGGCATGCATGCTTCTTCTTCTAAATTGCCTAGGAATCTCTGATCCAAAGGCTTCAATTCTCAGAATTCAAAGGATCCAAGAAAAACTGAGCTAAAAGGGAACAGTGATTGGAACATATGTGGACAATATTTGGTGCAGACCACACTCCTTGGGCCCTCCTGACAGAGTGTAGGTTACAGTGAGGAAGGTGGAGCATGGAAAGACAAGAGCACAGGGGACAACACAGTAGTGCAGCAGGTTAAAGCCCCAGCTTGAAGTGCTGGCATCCCATATGGGTGCTGGTTCTAGTCCCATCGGCTCCACTTCTGATCCAGCTCTCTGCTGTGGCCTAGGAAAGCGTTGGAAGATGTCCCAAGTGCTTGGGGTCCTGCACCTATGTAGGAGACCCGGAGAAAGCTCCTGGTTCCAGACTTTGGGTTGGCTCAGCTCCAGCCATTGTGGCCATTTGGGGAGTGAACCAGCAGATGGAAGATCCTCCCAACCAAATTCCTTCAAATAAGTAAAAATCAACCTTAAAAAAAAAAAAAAAAAAAAAAAGAAAGACAAGAGCACAGGATCAGGTGACTGCTTAGATGAGGGTGGGATTTTTTCATCTCTCCTCTTATCTAGTCTGTTTGTTTACGCACCACTGATGGTGTCTGCTCTCTATTGCCACTGCAGCATGTTAATAAATCAAGAATCTGATTAAAAGTTGCATCCAGAAGCTATTCGTCTCATAATCTCATCTCTAACTCTAACTCTGGTCCTTACATTTGAGTGGGCAGGAAGCACAGGGCAATCATTAAAGCAAGCTATTCGCATTCAACAGCAGTGGTAGAAGGACGTACTGATAATTCCCAATGCGCTTTCTCATTCTTTTATCGTGCAGGTGCCAGCCCACATAAAGTTCATACCATACCATTCTCTTGTTGAAAAGTCCTAAATGATTGTCCACGGGCCTCAGAAAAAGCTCAATCTTCTTTTTAAAAAAAGGCTTATTTATTTATTATTATTATTTATTTATTTATTATTTAGAGTTACAGAAAGAGAGGGAGAGACAGAAAGAGCGAGCGAGAGAAAGAGAAAATCTTCCATCTACTGGTTCATTCCCCACATGGCTGCTATAGTCAGGGCTGGGCCAGGATGAAACCAATAGTCAGAAGCTTATTTTGGGTCTCCTACATGGGTGACAGGCATCCAAGCATTTTGGGCCATCTTTTACTGCTTTCCCAGGCTATCAGCTGGGAGCTGGATTGGAAGTGGAGCAGTTGGAACTCGAACCAGCATCCACATGGGATGCCAGCATTGCAGGTGGTGGCTTAACCAGCTCAGCTATACCACAATGCTAGCTCTGGCCCAATCTCTTGAGTCACCCTAGACAATGCAGTCTCTCCTACCTACCTTTCCATACCTACTCCCTCAAAAAGTTACCTCTCCAGATTCATTCCCAGAGTTCACAATTTATCCCTTTGTTCTTTTTCTCAGGCTGTCCTCTCAACAAGATAGGTCATTTCATCCCAACCACTTGCTTGTCCTCAACACAGTCCCTTTTATTAAAATCCTACTTCTTCTAAAGGCTCAGTTCAGGTGTCATCTTTGTAGAAAGATCTGCTATATTCAAAACCACCTCCCAACCCTATTCCTTTCCTTCTTCTGTCATTCATAGTTGACCTCTATCATTTGGTGCTGATATGATTCACAAAAAACACGTAAGAAGGTCCAGATTCACCTATATGCTTCAACATCTTCTATGTGTGTATGCACCATATCATGGAAATTTCTAAAAGCTCCATTTCCCTTGTCTGTAATAAGGAGATAATCATAACACCTACCCCATGGAGGTTTTGTAACTAGCCAAAGTATATGTGAAAGTAGATTTTTTTAAAAATTTATTTTTTTGAAGGGCAGAGAGAGAGAGAGAGAGAGGGAGGAGAGAGAGAGAGAGAGAGAGAGAGAGAGAGAGAGAGAGAGAATCTTCCATCCACTGGTTTACTCCCTAACTGCCTACAACAGGCAGGGCTGGGTCAGGCTAAAATCAAGTTCTGGAAACTCAATCTGGATCTCTCATGTCAGGAGCAGAGACTGAACTATTTGAGCCATCACCCACTGCCTCCCAGGGTGCACATTAGCAGGCAGCTGGATTGGAAATGGAGCTCGGACTTGAACCAGGCACTCTAAAATGGGATGTTGGTATCCCGTGCAGCATCTTAACCAGTGAACCAAATGCCCACCTCCTGAAGGTAAAATTTAATGTGAGGAATATGGTCAATTTGTCATGAATTTAAGTATGCTACTGAGCCCAGTCTGATAGCTGTATCCTAGGTGCTCAAACCAAATTTTGGCCTAAACCAAGTGATTAGTAAATGTCTAGTGACACATAGACCAATGGAATAGAGAAGAAATCTCAGAAATATATTTTCAATTATTTTTTATCACAAATATGAAGAACACACAATAGAGAAGGGAGAGTTTTTCAATACATTGTGCTGGGAAAATAGAATGTCTACATGCACATTAGAATTATTTTCTTTAAAGATTTATTTATTTGAAACTCAGAGTTATACCAGAAAGAAGGAAAGGCAGAGAGAGAGAGAGAGAGTCTTCCATCCGCTGGTTTACTCCCCAATTGGCTGCAACGGCTGTAGCTGTGCCATTCCAAAGCCAGGAGCCAGTTGTCTCCTCCTGGTCTCCCATGTGGGTGCAGGGACCCAAGGACTTACGCCATCTTCTACTGCTTTCCCAGGCCATAGCAGAGAGCTGAATTGGAAGTGGAGCAGCCAAGACTCGAACCGGTGCCCATGGCACTGTGGGTGGCGGCTTTACCCATTACGCCACAACACTGGCCCCAGCAGATTAGAATTAGAACTTCATCTTATACCATATGCAAATCAACTCAAAATGTTTGAAAGACCAAAATGTAGCATTTGAAACTGTGAGAGTGTTAGAAGGACTCACAGGGGAAAGCCCCATGACACTGGGGCTTTCAGACAAATAAAAGCAAAAGCAAACCAGTGGGACCACATCAACTGTACAGTAAAGGAAACAATCAACAGAGTGAAGAGACGACGGGTGGTAGAAAATATCTGCAAATCATACTTTCTTGCACACTGTTGGTGAGAGTAAATTAGTACAATCATTATGAAAACAGTATGGAGATTCCTCAAAAAATTAAAATAGAAGTACTACATGATCCAGTAATCCCATCACTGAGTATATATATTCAAGAAATTTGAAATCAGCATGTCAGAGAGGACAAAAGTCTCTTTTCAATGTGAATATGACCCTGCCTCATCAATTAAACTAGGGTTCTCCTGATATTCATTTCCATAATACTTAATTCTTCCCTTTATAGCACTTATCATGATATGAATTGTTTATGTATATCAGTTGGGTTAGTATCTGTCAGCTCCATTTGACAACGGTAGGGACCATTTCTCTTTTGTTCATTGAATACCCAGCACCTAGGACAGAGCATGTTATACGAAAGGCACCAAATACACATTTATTAACTAAATGAATACATATATTTTCATAATTTATTTTAAAAACCAGAAAATCATGCCTGGATCAAAGGCAAAGTCAAAGTGTAGCTTTCTACTGAATAACATATCAGTGTAAGCAGAGAGGCCTTGTTGCTCCACTCTTATCCTTTCATCTCGGTTAGAAGCACAATCTATGTCCCCATTGCCTGGTCCACTTTGCCCCTCAAGACAAAACAAGCCAGTGTGGTGTTTATGTGTGTCTTTGTCATCCTGCCTACTGGACTATGATCTCCAAAATGGAACCACCTCTCATGTATGTATATGTCCTAAATGCAGTTATTGGTACTAAAACATAGCAAACAGGGCATAACCACAATTGTAAATCTCTATTTACATGTGGCCCAAAGTCCTTCTGCTTGCTGGTGCTAACAGATTTTTTTCCCTTTTATTTTGGCCTTATTGTTCACCGAGCTTTTCTCATGCTTTCATGATAGTGGAACAAAGAGAAGTATGATTTTGCTCTCACAATTTACATTGATAACCACACGTTCATCTGAGAGTTCCATTGTACTTCTGACAATTGCAGATGTTCCCTCCCTCTGGGACCCATGGACACTGTATGAGACACAGTGGCATGTTTAATGATGTGTAATGTGTACATGTGGTGGTGACAGCCTGGGAGAGGAATAACTGAACTTGGGTACAAGCTGCCTGGCTGCCTTTGAGCTTCCAAAATGAGAAAACCCAAGAATGTCTTTTGGTGAAAGTTTTAAATATTGTTCAAGTTTTGGAAAGTGTCCATAGCAAATTGGTGAAATTAGAGAACTCTGTTGACTATCAAAGAATCAGAAGAGCTGGGGCAGATGCTATACAGAATAGAATACTAAAACAGAACCAAGGGACCAGTGATGTGGAATAGTGGGTAAAGCCACCACCTGCAGTGCCGTCATCCCATGTAGGCGTTGGTTCGAGTCCTGGCTGCTCCACTTCAGATCCAGATCTCTGCTATGGCCTGGGAAAGCAGTATAAGATGGCCCAAGTCCTTGGGCCCCCACACCCATGTGGAAGACCCAGAAGAAGCTACTGGCTTTGGAATGGCACAGCTCCAGCCATTGCGGCCAACTAGGGAGTGAACCAGCAGATAGAAGATCTCTCTCTCTCTCTCTGTCTCCCTCTCTTTCTCTCTCTCTCTCTCCTTTTCTCTGTGTAACTCTGACTTTCAAGTAAATAAATAAATCTTTTAAAAAAACCAGAATCAATAAATCAAATTTCAGAAGCATGTGCTAGCCTAGTGGTTTAGATTCAGGTTAGGACACCTGCACCTCACATCAGAGTACCTGGGTTCATCTTAGCTTCATTCCAGCTTCCTGCTAATGCAGACTGTGGGAGACATTGGTAATGATTTGAGTAGTTGGGTTCCTGCCACCCACCCACAGCGAGAGACTTGGACTGAATTTCTGGCTCTCTGCTTCACTCTCAGCTTCAGCATCCTTGCTTTTGTGGGCATTTAGGGAATGAACCAGCAGATAGGATCTCTCTCTCTCTCTCTCTCTCTCTCTCTCTCTCTCACACACACACACACACACACACACACACACACACACACACAGAATCTGCCTTTCAAGTAAAATAAATTTTTAAAAATCCTATTTCAAGAAATAAATATCAATGGAGTAGTGGTAGTGATTCAAACCAGAAAGGAAGACCTAACATAGAGTCATTGGGATTGGGAGAAGTATAATATTTAAAAATAATACATTCAGTGTGTTATATCATATAGTTACCACAACAACTCTTCCAGAAAACTATCTTTTCTACAGAGTATGGAACTGAGATTCAGAGAAGCTTAATAATTTGCCCAGAGTTGCACTGGTCTTCAGTGACCAAATTACAACTTGAAACAAGATTCGTTTGACTTGGAACTCAGTGTTGAATTCACACTACAACAGTGCTTCCTGGCTGGTGTTTGGGCTTCCTCAGACTGACCTGTGAGGAATTATCTAGATTTGTGGTTCCCCTTCTTCGGAGAAGAGGAACAAGGACAGGGACACACAGAGAAAGATGGGGTTTGGTTGAGGAAGCAGGAGGAGGGGAGAAAGGGAGAGATAGGAGATTTTAGGTTCCATATTGCCTCTAATGAAAATAAGTTTTCAGAGATATGATCTGTGACTTCACATTCCAAAAACCTTTCTTCTAAGGGATTCTTGCACCCAAGGACATAGAATCATGAGTCTACAGCAGGCTCTTGCTCTAACTGAGATATTTTACCTCTAACTTCCAATATTGTTCCTACTTTCTGAATTTTCTATCCTAAGTTTCTCTGATTACTGGTACTCAGAGTAAAAATTCTTCATGTTGCTTTAAGGGGAAATACTTAAAGAGATATTCTATGCTCCAATAATTCCAAAATGCACATTTATTCTCTTGGAATGTATCTGAAATTGAGATGTGTCCTACAAATGACAATGTCGTATAGTGTCCATTAGCCATGTGGCAAGTGGCATGACCTGTGCCTGGGTGAACTTGGTGGTCATTCCCAGTGGTCCAAAATATAATTGATAAGAAAGCATTGGATTATAGTTTAGTTGGAGAATTTCCTTTGCTTTCTTATTGGCACTTAAAATAAAATGGCTCTAAAAATGAATGGTATCTCAAATAGAAAATATAGTATGGGTCTCAGCTATAAGGAGCTGATTTTTCCAGTCAGTTACCAGCTGCAAAATACTGGATCTATCCTTTCCCTTCTCCATTCCTAAGTTTTCACATCCACATAACAGAATTTACTTGAAAGATCTAATTGATCTTGGATCAAATTTAAATTTTTATTCATGTCTTGTGGAAAATTTATCATTTATTAGATCATATACACCAAATCACATGCTTGAGAAAGAAGAAGTATATAATATCATATCTATCTAAATTGATCTACTGATGGGGCTGGTGCTGTGGCGCACGTAAAGCCACCGCCTGCAGTGCCGGCATCCCATATGGGCACCAGGTTCGAATCCCAACTGCTCCATTTCTGATCCAGCTTTCTGCTGTGACCTGGGAAAGCAGTAGAAGACGGCCCAAGTCCTTGGGTCCCTGTGGAAGTTCCTGGTTCCTGGCTTCACATCGGCGCAGCTCCGGCTGTTGTGGACAATTGGGGAGTGAACCAGCAGATGGAAAACCTCTCCTCTCCTCTCCTCTCCTCTCCTCTCCTCTCCTCTCCTCTCCTCTCCTCTCCTCTCCTCTCTCTCTCTCTCTCTCTCTCTCTCTCTCTCCCTCTCTCTCTCTCCCTCTCCTTTTCTCTCTGTGTAACTCTTTCAAATAAATAAATAAATCTTAAAAAAATAAATTGATCTACTGAAAGGAGCATGCAAGATGACATAGGTGAAATGAATTCTTCCAGTTTTCCCCCAATTGCCTGTAGAATTTCATTTCTGAATCCCAGATTCCCAGAGACCTGAGGATGAATGGAAGAGCATATTAGGATGGGACATTCTGGGCTTCAGTCAAAACGTGTTCACCATGGTAGCTGACTGCTTGGGTGGCAACTTTAGCCCCTGGATTAAGTTTTGCTTGTAGTTGTCTTCAGCCTGTAGTTGTCTTCTGATGATCTCTGTGCAGGGCAGCAGCCAGGGAATCACAGGCCACTAGCTACAAAAGGGAGCTCAGGACTTTCAACAAGAAAAGAACTACGATGGAAGAAAATAGGGCTTGCTCACAAGCTCTGCCAGAGAAGAGATATTTTTTCTGTAGATACGAAAATTCCTTTCGGTTGCCAGTCTTTATAAAAGATGACTTTTGTCTAATATGCAAACCTATGTCTATTTTTCAGTCTTCAAGACAAGTGAGAAATTGGAAATGTCTCAGTGTCTAGTGTTGAAGCAACAGCGAATAACAACTGCAATAGCGATATTATGAAACAGTATTCAGATGCTAAAATGCTTACTAAAGATTTGCAATACTATTTGGAAAGACTTGAACTTCATATCTAATGAGAAAGGAAGAAAAAAGTTAAATATGCAGTACATGGTCTATTATATAAAGACTAAGCATTGGCCAGGATAAAAATATCCCAAATTCTTATCATCTCAGGCTGGTATAGTTCTGAATGATTTGTTCATATTTCTGCGATCCCACTCTATAATAAATATGTGATATATACTTTCTATCATGGAAATTAGTTTAAAGCAATTTTAAAGATATTCTCATATTACAAAAAATAAAGTGTGTTCACAGAGAAAGCAACTGATAATATTGGGTATATACGAGGGCTCTTCAATAGGTTCACGGAAAATGAGTGTTATGAAAAAAACTGTGTATGAATTTCTATATTTTTGAACCAAAATGAACTAATCTTTCAATTCCATTTTTTTTTTTTTTGACAGGCAGAGTGGATAGTGAGAGAGAGACAGACAGAGAGAAAGGTCTTCCTTTGCCATTGGTTCACCCTCCAATGGCTGCCGCGCTGATCTGAAGGCAGGAGCCAGATGCTTATTCTGGTCTCCCATGGGGTGCAGGGCCCAAGCACTTGGGCCATCCGCCACTGCACTCCCGGGCCACAGCAGAGAGCTGTCCTGGAAGAGGGGCAACCAGGACAGAATCCGGTGCCCCGACTGGGACTAGAACCCGGTATGCCGGCGCTGCAAGGCAGAGGATTAGCCTAGTGAGCTGTGGCGCCGGCCAATTCCATTTTTTTCTACAAACTTTTTGAAGTAGCCTTGTACTCCTTTTTTTTTTTTTTTTTACATCAGACTGAGAGAGAGAGAGACAGAGAGAAAGGTCTTCCTTTCTCCGTTGGTTAAACCCCCAAGTGACTGCTACGGCCAGTATGTTGCAGCCGGCGCGCTGTGCCCATCCGAAGCCAGAAGCCAGGTGCTTCTTCCTGGTCTCCCATGCGGGTGCAGGGCCCAAGGACCTGGACCATCCTCCACTGCACTCCCAGGCCACAGCAGAGAGCTGCACTGGAAGAAGAGCAACCAGGACAGAACCGGCACCCCAACCGGGACTAGAACCTGGGGTGCCAGCGCCGCAGGTGGCAAGTTAGCCTAGTGAGCCAGGGTGCCGGCTGCCTTGTACTCTTGCAATCATTTTTGCTTACAAAGAAAGACAACACACACACCCGCACACAGACTTATATAATCGTATGAGACACTGTGAAGTCTATCTAGTCTATAACTCTGCTTTCTGAGAATAGGCCCCAGCATACCAAGCACTGGGCCCTCAAAGCCATAGTTTTCTATGTAACTCTAACCCTTTAATCATAGCAGATTGGCGACAGAATGGAAACTTAACCCACAGTGGTCCAATCACATTTGTTCCCCATGAATTAGAGCTGGCAGTACTAAGGTACAAGAAAAGTAGGCAGTTGCATAAAACAATAGACTGAGGCAGTCAGTCTATTCCATGAGCAGGTAGAAGTAAAGACAGAGGGAGGCAAGAGGCTGTGGGTCTCCAAAAGACTGAGATTATAACATATGTGGTTCCTAATAACTCCCAAGCTCCTTTGTTTTTTTGATTTATGAGATTTCTTCTTCAGCTCACAATAAAAAAGACATCCACACCCCTATAAACAGAGAATTTTAATTAACACACCCAGTACACTATTTAGTAACCAGCTTTCCTCATTGGTACTGTTCACATGATTTTCTTTTGTTTGCTTTCTATTAAATGCTGTGATGAACACCTTTATACGTAAATCATTTATGAACAGTTTTTCTAGGAATAGGTATTTTGATGCATATCGCTAATTTGCTTTCAAGAAAATTTTATAAATTTACATCAGCACTAGTAAACTGTAATATGTGTTATACAATATTATATATAATAAGCATTATTCTATGTAATACATTATTCTATGTAATAAACATCATTGTATACTATAGGTAATAAACTATCATAACTTTTAATAAAATTAAAAAATAACATGAACTTTTAATGGTTTATAAGATCTTCTAAAACCCATTGTTTTAAGGGGGCCAATAAATCCCATCAAATCAATCATTTACATTGTTTTGAAAAATATTAGTTCATATCGATATGTTTATTACTTTGGGTTAAAGATCATTACAAGGGCTGATGTTGTGGCACAGCAAGTAAAGCCATCGCCTGCGATGCTAGCATCCGATTTGGGCACCATTTTGAGTTCTGGCTAGTCCACTTGTGATCCAGCTCCCTGCTCATGTGCCTGGAAAAAACAGTGGAGGACAGCCCAACTGCTTGGACTCCTGTGAGATCTAGAAGAAGCTCCTGGCTCCTGGCTTTGGTGTGGTCCACCACTGGCCAGTGCAACCATTTGTGTAATGAACCAGTGGATGGAAGATCTTCTCTCTCTCTCTCTCTCTCTCTCTCTCTCTCTCTCTCAATATGTCTTTCAAGTAAATAAATATTTTTAAAAATCATTAAAAGGATGTGAGAAAATAATGTAAAATTATATGTTGACTTTAAAAATAATAAATAGGGGCCAGTGCTGTGGTGCAGTAGGTTAATCCTCTGCCTGCGATGCTGGCCTCCCTTATGGGCACTGATTCTAGTCCTGGCTGCTCCTCTTCCAATCCAGTTCTCTGCTATGGCCTGGGAAAGCAGTGGAGGATGGCCCTAGTGCTTGGGCCTCTGCACCCATGTGGGAAACTGGGAAGAAGCACCTGGCTCCTAGCTTTGGATCAGCACAGTTCCAGCCGTTGCAGCCATTTTGGGGAGTGAACCAACAGAAGGAAGACTTTTCTCTGTCTCCCCCTCTCACTGTCAGTAACTTTAACTCTCAAATAAATAAATAAATAAAATTTTTAAAAAATTAAAATAAATAGAATAATCTGAACAAAACCAGTTTATATATTCTGGGAAAATAGATCCCATTTTGGAGTTACAAAAAAATATCTCCAGGGGCCGGTGTTGTGGTGTACCAAGCAAAGCTGCTGCCTGCACTGCTTGCACACCATATGGGCACCAGTTCATGTCTCAGCTGCTACACTTCTGATCCAGCTCTCTGCTAACGGCCTAGGAAAAGCAGTGGAGGACAGCTCAAGTGCTTGGGCCCCAGCTACCCTTGTGGGAAACCTAGAAGAAGCTCCTGGCTCCTCGGTTCAGTGTGGCTCTGAGCTGGTCATTGAGGCCACTTGGGGCTTGGGAAGTGAACAGCAGATGGCAGATTTCTCTTTCTCTCTCTCCCCCTCTCTCTGTAACTCTCTTTTCACACACACACACACACACACACACACACACACACACACACACATGTTTATATTCAGTCTCATCATCAAATAGTATATTTCACTTTGTGTTGCTATATGAGGGCAAATGCGCGAAAGCTTTACTTAACACATGCTAAACTGATCTCCTGTATACAAAGAGAATTGAAAAGGAATCTGAATGTGAATGAAAGGGTGGAGGGAGCGGGTAAGGGGGGAGGGTTGGGGGGGAGGGAAAGTATGGGGGGAAAGCCATTGTAATCCATAAGTTATACCTTGGAAATTTATATTCTAAATAAAAGTTAAAAAAAAAAAGACTCTTTTGGAAACAATCTTGATGTCCATATTTCGTATCATCCAGGGCACAAAAAAGTCATATAAGTATCTTGTTGAATAACATTCCACATTTTTTAAGTTATTTTACATCGAATATTAGCTCTACCAGACAAGCACATGAAAGATCGCTTGACAAGTTTTTTGATGAAGAAAAAACTTTTAAAGGAAATGAGGGGAGAGTTCTTCAGGCTTACAGGTTTGGAGATTCTAGAATAAATGTAGTCTCATATACTATTTTGATCATGGCACAGATTTAAAAGACTGCCATTTTTCGGGGCTGGCACTATGGCTCAGCAGGTTAACGCCCTGGCCTGAGGTCCCGGCATCCCATATGGGCATCGGTTTGAGACCCAGCTGCTCCTCTTCTGATTCAGCTCTCTGCTATGGCTTGGGAAAGCAGTAGAAGATGGCCCATGTCCTTGGGCCCCTGCATCTGCATGGGAGACCCAGAAGAAGCTCCTGGCTCTTGGATCCTGGCTTCGGATCAGCACAGCTCTGGCCATTGTGGCCAAATGGGGAGTGAACCAGCAGATGGAAGACCCCACCACCTCTGCCTCTCCTCTCTCTGTGTAACTCCAACTTTCAAATAAATAAATAAATCTTTAAAAAAAGATTGCCATTTTTTCTTTTAAAAATACATAAAAGTATTTTAAAAAAAAGCTATAAGTTCCACAAGGCAGAATAACTCTCTGCTGTGCCATACTCTGTGTTACTTAGTTGAACCAGTGAGCCTTTTCATGCTGTGTTCCCTTAAGTCTTTACTTCCCTTCTCCCCCTCTCCAGCAGCCTCTCTTGAAAAATTGTCCTCATCCACAGATGGTCAACATTATGATGGAATTTTGTTTTCCTCTCATGTGAATTTGGAGCTGATAGAAGCTTCTCAGCTCCTTGCTGGGATCTGCTGACAAACCCGCTGGCCCCCACAACCATCTGTGACGTCAGGATGATGCTTGTGAGGTTCCTGTTGGTATCTTCTGCTGAGCCACAGGACCCAGTGGACAAGTGCTGATGCGGACGAGGAGTTCAGATCTTGTCACCGCCCCTCACAAAACTGACATGACCTGGGGCAAATGACTAAACCCTTCACTCTCTTTTCCCATTAGAACACGACATAGTCTTATTCTAACTAAAAGAACAGAAAATGCATTAGCAACATCCAAATTCCCTGCAGAAGCACTTGGGAAGTGGCTGCCAAAAGGACCTCATTTGTAGACTAAGGGGGTTGCACTGAAAACTCTCCAAGGGCACTTTATGGCTGACATTCTAGTATTTTACGATGAATCAACCCTGAAATTTGCCATGAGGCGGTCATACTAAGGAATATGCAGTGTCTTGGGAGAAGTGAGATAGCTGAATGAAAAATGGAGTGTCCCTAGATATTCAGGGGAGGAGATAAGAGCAATCCAGAAGCCCTTGATATCTAATCAAGTGACTCACCTTGCAGTATCCTGCATCCCCACCCCCACACCCCATAAAAGCTGTTTAACATCAGAAGTCTCCATTGACAAAGGACACAAGTGTCTAAAACATAATAGTGGTAGGTATTTTCCTGAAATAATCCACGTTTTTAATACTCTTTATAGATGATTTGCTACACTTAAATGTCCTAGAAAAAGAGGAAAGGATGACTTGGGTTTTTCTATTTACATAAATTTCATGTGCTTTTGAGAATTCTATCACATTTCTGACAGTTACACATGTGTGTGTGTGTGAGGAAGGTTGTTTGATTTATTGGTTCTTAGGGGTATCAGGAGTTTACCTGAGACCACAGTAAGGGCACATGGACTTTATATTTTTGACACCAAAGGTCACACTCTGGATTAGGCATTGGAGGCCAGGCCTCTAGACCACAGGAGCAAACACCACAGCAATTTTCCAGGAGCCAAATCAGTGGGATACATGGCAAAGAGGATGAAACTCAGAGACATTTTTGTGGCTGTCTTAAGGACATAAAAAGTCATGAAGCATAAAAAGGCCTCAGAGGGATTCCCCCATCTCTCCAGCTGTGGAAACATTCAGCTTAGCTTGTTTTGGAATCCGAGCCAGAAGACCCTTGGTGAGAGTGCCAATGGCCTGCTCCTGGTCCAGCTGCCCGCTCCCCAGTCTGCCTTAGAAAATATGGATAGGCCCTGCTGCTCTGCAGTCTCTGGGACAGTTCATTCCAGATTCTTAGCAATGTTCTTGGACTGCACCATCAGCTCCTGGCCCAGAGTTGGGCCAAGCGCCCAGATGTGCCAACTCACAGCCAGGGATGCCAGACCTGGCATGGGGGTCCGCCTGCCTGGGGCCATGGGCTATCCTCAAGAAAACAGTGTGTGAGAGGGCCTGGAGTTTCAGCCCCTAGCTGCAGCGGGTGCCAGCTGGTTTCTGTAATTACACATGGTCTTTAAATGGTTAGGAAGTGCCTTAAAAATTTATATAGAAAGTGTTGCTCCAAAAATTGGAGCTTGAACTACTGGTTGGAGCCTTCACATACACTCACCCTTCTATACTTTAGCGCTTCATCTGAGCATACCCCAATTCCTTTTCATTTCTGGAAATCACACAGACACTCATCCTTCTATTGTTAAGATTTCATTTCTCGAACATTTTCAAAGTGATACAATCTACTTTGCAACAAAATCTTACACATACATCCTATCTGGAGCCATAAGGTTGGCATCATAGTGTGGCTGCCTCTCCCCTCAACCATCAGCAATTCTTCTCTTACACAGCTTGTTATGCTCTGAATTTCAGCCACTGATCCCATAAGCTCTGACAGGAATGTATTTGAAATCCATGCTTTATAAACAGATCCCATCTTTCTTAAAATCTAACTTTATTTGTTATCATTTTAAAAGTATTTATCTGATGGCAGAGTTAGAGAGAGAGAGAGAGATCTTCCCATCCTCTGGGTCACTTCCCAAATGACTGCAGCAACCAGGACTGGGGAAGGCCAAAGCCAGAAGCCTGGAGCTCCATCCAGGACTCCCACATGGGGAGCAGGGCCCCAGGCATTTGGACCATCTTCCACTGCTTTCTCAGGCACATCAGCAGGGAGCTGGATTGGAAGTGCAGAAGCTAGAACATGAATTGGCATCCATATGGGATGCCAGCATTGTAAGCGGAGGCTTAACCTGCTGTACCACAATGCTGGCCCTGTAAAATATATATATATTTTTTGACAGGCAGAGTGGACAGTGAGAGAGAGAGACAGAGAGAAAGATCTTCCTTTTGCTGTTGGTTCACCCTCCAATGGCCGACGCGGCTGGCGTGCTGCGGCCGGTGCACTGCGCTGATCCGATGGCAGAAGCCAGGTACTTATCCTGGTCTCCCATGGGGTGCAGGGCCCAAGCACTTGGGCCATCCTCCACTGCACTCCCGGGCCATAGCAGAGAGCTGGCCTGGAAGAGGGGCAACCGGGACAAAATCCGGTGCCCCGACCGGGACTAGAACCCGGTGTGCCGGTGCCACAAGGCAGAGGATTAGCCTACTGAGTTAAAATTACCAATTTTATCAAGGAAAAAATTGACATAATCAATGTCAGTACATTCAAATATTTCCTAAATATAGGGTTATGTCAGGCACTGCCCTAGGCAGTGAAGAGAGAGGGAGGAGGAAGAAGGGTGGGAGTGTGGGTAGGAAGGATCACTAAGTTTCTAAATTTTCATTTATGGAATTCATGAAGTTTGTATACCTTAAACAAAAGGTATCTGAAGGGGCTGGTGCTATGGCACAGCAGGTTAACGCCCTGACCTGAACACTGGCATCCCATATGGGCACAAGTTCGGGACCCGGCTGCTCCACTTCCCATCCAGCTCTCTGCTATGGCCTGGGCTAGCAGTGGAAGGTGGCTCAAGTCCTTGGACCCCTGAACCCATGTGGGAGACCCAGAAGAAGCTCCTGGCTCCTGGCTTTGGATCAGTGCAGCTCCAGCTGTTGCGGCCAACTGGGGAGAGAACCAGCGGATGGAAGACCTCTCTCGCTCTCTCTCTCTCTCTCTCTGCCTCTGCTCTCTCTGTGTAATTCTGACTTTCAAATAAATAAATATTTTTTAAAAAGGCATCTGAAAAAAATGAAATCTCTTCGTTTGATTCCAAAAACAACTTAAATTCCAGAGTGGGATAAAAGACTCAAGGACCAGACTAAACCTCTGCTCTTCTGACTTCCAACTGTACAGTGCTTCGGATTCCCTGCCTGTAGAGTTATGAGAGAATTCAGTGGGAACATAATGAGGGGTGGATTTGACAGTAGCAGGGGTGGTGGAGATGCCCGAGTCTTGTGATCCAAAGATGGAAACTGAAAATATTTCATCCTAGATGATGGTCTGCTAGCTCCGGAGATAGGGTACTCGTAGCCCAGCAGAAATAGCATTGGGATCGGACTTAACTATGATTACGCAACTAAATGACAGGACCTGAAAATCTCAATGAGTCAGTGGTTTTGAGTTCAACACTTTCTATTCCAAATCAATCATATATGGAGTTAGAGAATGGCATGGATCTATATTGTAGCCTAGAGGAGTGAAGATGGAGTGCCTTTGAGATAATTACAGAAAAAGAAGGAATTTGAATTTATTGAATACAGCTATTGTCTTTTGGAACCTTATGGTAGAAAGAGGAGGCCAGGCTTGTAAAGAGGTAATAGGTAAAAAGCCCAATACCAGAGAAAGGCACAGGAGCTTGCTATTTGTTATAACAACAAGGCATTTTTTTTTTAACTTCCAACTCTCAGATGAGGACACTGAGGCTTACTAAGCTGAAATAACCAGATCCCAGGTCAACATGTGAAGGGACCAGGAGTTGAACTCTTCTCACCTACTCCTAACTAAGCCTTTGTTGCACCTTGCCCAGCTGCCCACAGCTTCTGTGAGAATGTCTGCAGGCATGCTAACTGGAGGGGGTAGGAATAATATTATTGCATTTGTGTTTTATTTATGTGGCAATGTGATATTTATCTAGACGCTTTCATCTGGGAGATGTTAAGTGTTTTATAAACAGGTTCTTATTTTCTCCCTCCTCTTCGACTCCTCCACCTGAGTCTTTGGGAACCAAAAAGTTGCCAGGGATGTCCAAGGTCACAAGCATGGACAGGTGTGTATGGGATGGTGGTTCCCCTCATGTGGACACAGCTGTGTTTGGTGATAACAGCAATGATCTCTTACACTTGTGTATCCTCTGTTGTTTGCTGACCTCTTCCACGTCCAGCTTTCATTTGATCTCGACACCAGTCATGTGAAATAGGTAGAGCAAGTATCAATTTTCAGAGGAGGAAACTGAGGCCCAAGGAGGTCAATTAATTTGTCTGAGATCACATGATGACCTGCCACGTCATGAAAGAACTCAAACTCAGATCTGCCGATTCATGCAAAAACAGCGTTGGATAGCGGCTAAGAGGCTAAGCCTTGGAATTGGGTTGGACCCGAGTTTGAGATCTGTATCTGCTATATTCCTTCAGGGTTGTATATCTGGGACAGTGGATTTCACCTCTCCAATCCTGTTTTCTCATCTGTGAAGTGAGCAAATGAATCATTGCTGCCCCAAGGATCTGTGAAGAATCCACATGACAGTTATCCATAAAGTATGAACAACTCATCACAGGGCCTGGCATGTGGGAAGCGCTCCATAAACAGAAGCTACAACGAAGAGCCCAGCTGAGGTCTCTTTCCACAATAACCAGTGCCTGGGGGAAGGCTTGGGGCTTGCACTCACCTGAGAGGGTCTGTTGGGAATCAGTCAAGGTGCAGGATTTGCCTGAACCACCACCGAAGATGAAGCCCTGGACTCTGTGCCTCCCCTTTAGGAGTCAGCCTGCGTGGGGGGTGCATTCTCAGGCAGCCCTTTGGCAGCAGCTGTGGGGAGGCCTACACTTTTGACTCACCCCCCACACACTCTGCCCACCTGTCTCCACTCCTAGCCTCTGGCAGCCCAGCTTTGCCTCGTAGGAGAGCAGTAAACCCGCGTCCTCAGGTGCTCCCCCTCTTAACTCCCCCACCCCTGGATACGGCCAAAGAAAACCAAAGCACTCTGTTTGTTTTCTAAGCTTGAGCCAGGAGCGATTCCCGGAAGGCACTGCCTGGCTTAATGGGGCTGTGTCTGGGCCTTGCTTCTAAGCCAGGCCCTGGCAGAATTAGGAGGCTGCTCTCCTGCTTGGCTCCACTGGAGGCCGTGGCATTTGCTTAAGGTGATTCAATTTGAGGCCAAGGGGACCCGCAATGGCAGGAGGCTTGGTTCTAGTTCTGTCCACCCTGACTCACTGTGTGCCTCTGAACAAGCCCGTTCCAGCTCTGGGCCTCAGTGCCTCAGTCTCTGTACCTTTAGCAAAAGGCAGCTCTGCTAAACCACCCTGGCTGCACTCATCTGGTGGGGTCCTAAGAAAACAATGCCTGGGCCCTATCACCATAAATTCCATCAAACTGGTCTGCCATAGGGGTCTGGGCAACACTACTTTTTAGAAACTCAATAAGTGATTTTAGGAGGCAACCAATGTCTAGATCCATGACTCTAAATGAATGCTGAGACCCCTGTGAGCTCCGTCATTTGATAATTCTGTGAAAGCAGTGAAGGAGAAATTCTAGAAGGGGAAATCCTCATGGACCTTTGTCTTTAAAACGGCATGTGATCAAATTGTCTCATCAGACAGATGGGAGAACTGAGGCCAGAGGAAAGGGGTGAGTCTAAAGCCATCTATGGGCCTGGTCTAGAACCAAAGCCTCCTGAACTGCATTCCAAGTAACAACAATGCAGTTAATAGAAAGAGAAGCTGAAAATAAAGAAGGAAGGAAGGGCAGAAATAAACAAATACAAAATGAAAAAGCAGAAGAAAGGAAAAGAATAGTTAGAAAGGAGCAAAATGTATAGGGAGGAGGAAAAAAGAAGTAAAGCCACGAGAGGGGCAGCAGCACGAGCAACCCATAGAGTTCCCAGTGAGTCAGGGCAGCTCTGAGCCACACTTGGCTGTACAGTCCGTATTCAGCAAATGCAACCTGGGCAAGAGCTCCTATCCCAGCTGGGGCCCCCGGTCTGGGGCTGAAGCCTGCGTGGGGGCGGCCTGACTCACAGCTGCTGCTTCCTCACCCTGCTTCCAGCTTCTTGCTCAATCCAGGCAGCAGGCGGGATGGATGCTCTTTTTTACAAGGTGATCCCAGAAGGGAGGGTCCTGCAACCTTTAGGATTGGTTCTGGCTAAGGGTAGGGACCCAGGGGCAGGAGGTCCTGTTCTCCTGCAATACTGAAAAGCTGGCGACTCCCAGAGGGGCCTACTATTTCCTGCCTTCAGGCCCTTGTCTGATGCTCCCCAACCCCGTTCCGTTTAAGTGCCCTTCTCCACAGAAACCCTACCAAGCTTGGCAATTGAGGCCTCCCACATCTGGTCCTATAGTATTTCCGTAGTTATGGTTCTCCTCTAGGCTTTTTATCTTACCTGCAAGACCCCCCCCCCACTTTGCCAAGCGTGAGTAGAGGTTCCCTATCGCCTCAGCTTTGCTTATGATTAATTCACTTATCCTTCACATCCCATAAACAGACATACTCATAAATCCCACTCGAAATGTCTCTGTTGTAATCTCGCTCCTTCCAAATAGCTTTCTCTGACCACCACACTCAAAATAATTCCTTTCTACTACAATTTTACATCATATTCCAGTCTGCTCTCTGCAATATTTAGTGGGATTCACCTTTTATATCAGAACACAGAGTTGAAAATTTCTAAGTGACTGGATTGACATCCAGACAATGTCTCTGGGCATCAGCTGTTGGACTCAGATAGACCTGGGTTTCAAGGCAGGTCCTACCATTTGCTGACAGTATGCTTCAAGATCTAGCATCCTCATCTGCAATCAGGACATCAGTTTTTAGCTTTGGGTTAACTGTGGGTGTCACCAGAGATAAAGTGAGGACAATCTAGAACATGGCAAGGACTTTAGAAAGAAAACTTGCTATTGTCACAGGTCCCTTTTGTGGACCTGCCTTGGCGTGGTTTTCAGAAGTGTGCTCATATTATTCAGCTGAAGCTCAGTGACTTTCTGAAAACAGTGAGGGCAAGGAGGACATGGGAGAAGGAAGGAGAGAAAGGAAGAATGAGCCTTGCAAGGATGCTGTTGTGTTCTTTTACTGATGAAGGAATGGAGGCTGGCAGATTGGAAGCAACTTTCATACTCCACACTTCACGGCCTCTTCCTGATAGCCCTATGAATACAGGCTGGAATTCCTGTTCATGACAAAGGGAGAAAGACCCTACCTAAGTAAGATAGATTCGAGGGGCTGGCACTGTGGCATACAGGGTAAAATGGCCCCCTTCCATGCTGGCATCCCAAATGTGTGCTCCCGCTGCATTCTGGCTGCTCTACTACTGATCCAGCTGCCTGCTAATGTGCCTGGGAAAACAGCAGAGGACAGCCCAAGTGCTTGAGTCCCTGCACCCATGTATGAGACCCAGATGAAGCTCCTGATTCCTGGCTTTGTCCTGGCCCACCCCAACCATTGCAGGCATCTGGGGAATGCACCAGTGGAGAAAGATCTCTTCACTTTGTTCTGTAACTTTGCCTTTCAAATAAGTGAATCTTAAAAGAAAAAAAAAGGTAGATTAGAACCCTGACTCTAAGGCTTTCCTGATTTCCAAGGTGCTTGTCCTTACATAAAACAGCAGCAGTCTCAGACTCCATTACGAACAAATGTTAGCCATGAGGCACAAGGGGACACAATGTGGGCCTAAAGGAAGAGGAATGTACCCAGAGAAACCCTGTCTGCTCTGCCTTTCACAGGAAACCAGAATGGGGGAACTAGGAGAGAAGAGCAAGTATTCAAAGGGCTTGGGGAACTCTTTGGGGAACACTTACTAGGTTTTATCATCCCAAGGATGTTCTCAATCAGGGTATGTGTTGAACATGAGTAGACATAAAAATCACCCAAGGAAAGGGTAAACAATAAAAATTCACAGAAATTCTGATACAGTACTTTTGGGGCCAGCCCAGTCATTTACATTATTAATGTACTCTCCCTGATATAAATGGACCACATGTTGTTGTAAAACATTTTAGTCGATCCTTTCATTTAAATTGTCTCTTTCTTCGCAGCCCAGCCTACTCCTGCCTTGGAATCATCTTGTATTGAGAACACTGAATAAATCAACATGCATATCAACTTGCTTTCCTTCTGCCATGACCCACCATTTCCTCTGACCTGTTCTATCCAGGCCCTGGACTTGAGAAGGGGTACCTGAGAGACAACAGCATCCTCTATCAGTACGACTAGCCCTTGCCCTCCAGGTCCTTAAAGATGCACTTCCTACCCAAGTCCTTTGGGATTTAATTCTATCAATAGCTATATTTTCTTTCCTCCAGAATTGCTTCTCTTCTATCCATTTCAATTTGAGGCACTGGCCCCAACATCCACATTGTTAGGGTCTTGTTTTGCCTTCAATGCCTATATCCACTCTGCCCATTCAATCTTCTCTAGCAACCTACACACACACACACACACACACTATCATCATCATCATCATCATCATCTTCACATACATCATGTATATCCTGTGGATTCTACCATTCATCATTCCCCTTACTCCCATATCCTTTCAGCCATTCTAGTTCAGTTTTCATTTCTTCCTAGAGCACTGTAGTTCAATGAGACTGCAACTTAAAATGTGAGGGGGTAAGAAATGAGGCTAGAGTAGAATGCAGAAGGATCTTCTAGTCTCAAATTCTCAAGAAATAGAGAGGGCCCTAAAGAACTAGGGGGCGGCAGTAAAAAGGAAGTTGTTGTCTAACCAGATTTGTAGTTCTGTTCATAATAGGATAGTCAGTAGATTTTGAGATGCATTACCACATTCTGAGTATAATAATTTTCAGGGAAATGAAAGGTAGCCATGAAGACTCTGCTTCCTTCTCCCAATAGCTCACTGAAGCTGAAGTCAGCATATTGGACTCCCCTAAAAGCAGATTCTAAGAGTCTTCCCTCATGGGATATGTGAAGGGGTGGATGAGCAAGCAAAGTATTTTCACAGTTAGCTTCTTTGTCATGCCTATCTCCTGAAATGGGCATATTACTAGGAAAATAATGTGTTTTGTTCATTTTATTTTCTTTGGGGGAATTAGCATTTGTGTGTATGGGAGCAATGAATGTTTTTCAAACTTGCTTATGTATTTAAAACTTTTTTACTTGTATAAGGTGGACAGATTTCATGTATTTCATCTATACTGATTGAAGAGCATAAAAATAATTCCCATTCTACCCTCCCGCCCACCCATGCTCCCACCTTCCCTCCTCCTTCATTTCTTATTTTTTAAAAAATTTTTACAATGACATATTTTCACAAACTTGCTTATTTAAGCAAAGAGTCACTGATTCCTAATAACATTTCATGGGAAAACCCAACATGCAGAGGTAAATCATTCTATTAGTAGCAGGAAGCAAGTGAGCCCGACCTTCTGACCACTTGAAGTTGACTTCCTTGGTCAACTTTAAGTATTCCTGAGGTCTGATAACACAGTTTTGGAAACTTCTGGTCTAGTCTATATTCACTACTTTGAGAGACATAGAGAAAGGGAGATTGTTGGAGCTCATGTAAGGCTCCACAGTAAACCTGGAATTTGAGTCCCTTAGTGCCCCCTCTTGTACCAGCACAGCTCCAACCAGGGGATTCTGTGCAATGAGATGTCAAACCCAATTTGAGAGTCAAAGGAAATATGAATACTCCCAAAGCCTGGTATCCTGAAACTTGGTACCACCTGGGACAAGGTTTGGGGTCTGTCCCTCTGGTCCAAGCTACCATGTACACAATCCATGAGGGTACACAACCTTGGCAGGGAAGTCAAAAGGCTTGTGGTGGAATTTTAGGGCTACCACTGGGGCAGTGTCGGAAGATGGGACTAGTTGAGACAGAGCTAGTTGCAAGTTTCCCCTAGTCTAAAGAGATGTATGTATGATGGTCAGGCAAGATCTCTTGAAAAGCAGCACCCTACCCCCTCTACCTTTTTGTTTCATTTTTTTAAAAAAAGTGTTTTGCTGGTTTGAAGAGTCTGTCAATCTGCAGACATGCCAGTAAAGAGGCCAGAAAGTCTGCCTTTCACTCTAAAACAAGCCTGATCAATAACCAGTCTGACCTCACTTCATTTTAGTTCCCAAATTAAAAATAAATAAAAAGATGCAACTTTAGATGTTTATAGCATTCACCTCCAAGGAGTCCTCGTAGACAGCACTGGGCCAGCGGCCCTGGCTTGCGTCTCTTCATTTTCTCTACGTCTGCCCAACACTGTCATCCTTAGCAGTTATCTTTTGTACAGCAACTATGTGTTCCGCATAATGTTAGACGTTGCAATAGAATGGAAAATATGGACGAGACTGATGTTATGTTCTCAAAATGCTAATAAGCATGTAGCTCCGAGATATAATGAAAAGTGTGCTGGCTTTGAGATCAGAAAGACATGAGCCTAAGTTGAACTTTCACCTCCTCAACCCACTGTGACTTGGGAAGAGAACTTAGCTAAGCTTCCACTTTTCCACTCATGAGGTTGGGACAAGAGTACCCAACTAGCACGGTCACCAGCACACTGCCATTACCCCCCAAAAGGTTAAGCCTCTTATCCCTCTCTTAGAATATCTGGGGAAGGGGTACCACTGGGGCACAGCAGAGTAAGCTGCTGCTGGCAGTGTTAGCATCTCACACCGAAGTTCAACTCTTGGCTGCTCCTTGTCCAATCCAGCCCCCTGCTAATGCACCTGGGAAATAATAGATGGTAGCCCGAGTGCATTTTGAGCCCCTGATCCCCATGTGGAAGACTTGAATGGATTTCTAGGCTCCTGGCTTCAGCATGGATGGGCACCAGGCATGGCAGCCATTTGAGGAGTTAACCAGTGGAAGAAAACTCCCCCAGCCCCTCAGTTTCTTCCCCTCTTCCTCTGTCACTCTTCTGTTTAAGTAAAGCTTTAAAAAAAAAAAAAAAAGATTTTCATTTTATTTATTTGAAAGGCAGAGTTACAGAGGCAGAGGCACAAGAGAGGGAGAGGTCTTCCATCAGCTGGTTTGCTCCTCAAAAGGCCGCAACAGCTAGAGATAGGACGATCTGAAGTCAGGAATCTGGTGATTCTTCCAGGTCTCCCATGTGGGACAGGGGCCTGAGTACTTGGATCATCTTCCACTTCTTTCCCAGGCCAGTGCAGAGAGCTGGATCAGAAGTGGAGCAGACAGGACTCAAACTGTCACCCACATGGGATGCCGGCACTGTAGACAGCAGCTTTTAGCTGTTACACCCCAGTGCTAGCCCTTTAAATAAACCTTTAAAAAAATTTTTGGGGAAATTAAATTTTAAGACAACCTGTTTTTGGGTCTCTGAGCACAAGTTGAAGTTTTAGAAAAGTGTTATGGAGGAATAGGACACTGGGCTCCAACAAGCCTTCTATCTACTATATAAATGGACATACCTAAAGGAGAAGTTGATCAATGAGTACTGAATAATGAATAAATGAATGAACAAACAAATAAAGTACCCATAGTTAAAGTTCAGTGTACTTACGACTGGTTTAGCTTTTAGATTTTATAATTTAGCACAGATTCCCTAATCACAGTAAAGTCACTTTATTTTATTAAATACTGATGGACTTAAGCAAGATAGAAAAGTACATAAAGTAGTGGCTAAAATGCTGAAAACAGTATCACAGAGGCAGAGTGTTGTGGTGAAAAATACCTTTTTCTTGACAAAATCCTTATCTTTAAGGCCCCACCCCTGAACAGTGAGTTAATCCCTTCAAACAGGCAACTTAGTATGTGTTAAGAAGGCAGGGGTCTGATATCTTGGGTTCAGTCTCACCATAGTCATAGACTTGTTGTGTGAACAGGAGGCAGCCCCTTCCATGGTTAAAATCATCCTGTTGCATCACATTGTATTGACCAAGTGTGGGACACATCAATCTTAAATCATTTCATGCAAACAAGAAACAAACAAACAAACAAAAAAAGCCTTTCTTACAATTCTTCAAATTCAGTCATGGAAAATGTCCTGGTTTAGTGCTAATATGCTTTTGATACCTCTGTCACAGTCACCAGCTTCCCTTTTCCAAAAAGAAGACAGAACAAGTTCCTAGCTCAGAACTTTCCAGAGACAATAGAACCTATCTAGAATTTTACAAAATTGTTGTGTTTTCAACATATTGATTTTTAGAGTTATCTATTTACGGCAAGTGATCCTGGTTTTTCTTTTACCGGTAGTAATATAAATTTCCATTTTTGAAATCATTGATTTTAACCAAAAATAAAAGAAAGAAATGACTCAATTTCAAGAAGAAAACATCAAGTTAATAATATTCTAGGTCTGGCAAAATTGTGAAGGTGATGCTCAGAAGAGATGTAGGGGAAACCATGCTGAAGGCTCTCCAGGGTCCTTTGAGGTGGAACACTGAGATGATCCACGCACTGCAGACCCAGAAACTGCCAGCAAGAGCATTTTAATGGGTATCAGATAAACTCTGGCTTTCAGGAGAGTTTCTGGGAAAACTAACTTGTATAAAGTGATATCCAGACATTCAGGAGCAACTCTTCTCCTCTAGTAGTACGCATAAGAGAGAAGAGCAGGGCTGCAAAGGCCCTGGAAAGGTAAAGCACCTTTTCACGTCAGAAAGGCCAGAGAAAACAGTCCACAGCTGCCCAGCAGCCACCCCAGCAAGAGGCTGAGGCCCTGCGATTTCTCCAAGCTCCCCCAGTCTGAGCCTCTCTACTCCCTGGCCAAGAGGAGAGACAAGGCCAGCTGCACAGGCCAGCCTACTTGTGCGCAGCTGCGATCTCTGCTGCAAAGTGAGTCAGGGGCCCGGATGCAGGCCCCTTCTTCTGCACTGCCCCCACCCCTCAGCCTGAAATATAGCAGAGCAAGAGGGTGAAATTGGGACAACCCAAACTGCAGAGAATGGGTTTTGATGGAGTGGAGCTGGGCTCTCCTTTCCCACCCAGTGCACTCCACCTCCCCGCCTCCTACTCCCCAGGCCATCACAGTTCACAGAAGACCTTGGCTAGAGCTGACCACCGGGAAGTTATTGGAGGAGGAGGAGGAGAAAAAAGAGGAGGTCCCTAACTCTGGAGGGGGCAGAGGAAAGAAAAGAAGATGAATTTCTTCACGGATTCACACTGAACTAACAAATGGGGTCTGCTGAATACAAAGAAAAAAAATCCAACCCTTCATCTGACAGCTGAATGACAGGAACTGCTGGCTGAGGAATGAGGAGAGGCCTCAGGGTATAGGGGTAGGGGGTGGGATGGGATTATTATTCAAGGTAATTAATGTCTTGAGTTAGGGCTGCTAGTTCTGGGGTGCACATGTGTGAATATATGGGCTCATCATTTGGAAACATTATAAAATCACAGCATAGCAGCGGCAGACACTGGGCAGAAAGGATCTGCATTTGTCCATTGAATCATCCATTCAAGGGTAGTATTCAAAGCCTACTATGTTGTTGATTATGAGTGTTCTCAGAGGACAAAAAACTTATTGTTTGCACACTTATTTGCATTTCTTGGTATGTATACTGCATTTAAATAAAAGGTTGTTTTTAAAAGCCTGTGGTAGGTACCAGACATCTAATGGACAACAGGACAACAGTCCAGACACTGTCCTACTCTCTGAGAATTGCACCTTTCAGCCAGAAAGGTAGAAAATTTGAATAAATAAGTGCAATAAAACTGGAGGAGATCTCTGAATTGAGTGCTCAGGTTGCTTCTGGTAAGAAGTTTCTGAGAGACCTGGAAAAGTATTTTCAAGTCCCTCCAGGCTTGAGTCTCAAAAGTGAGGCTGAGGTGGGGAGTAGGAAGTGTTTAGGTCCATGGCTTTAAACCTTAGGGTTCTTTAAAAGTGCTCAGAGGTCACTGAGAAGGAAGAGGCTTCCACCATGTCCCAGAGTCACCTACTATTATTTTTTTTTGTACATTGGCCTTTTCTGAGTTTCAACAGAAGGCCCTGCTGCTATGAGAAAGAGTGAGTTGATAATGACTCAACTAGATGGTCAAAAATATTCCTTCCAGATTTGGCTTTGCAAGACTATGGTGGTGGTCTCTCACTTATCCAGTAAGCAAACATGTATCTATAGCTATACTCACATGCTGAAGGAACTTTCTGCCTACTTTACCCATTTATTCCTCTGTAAACACTAGGAAAGCTGACATAATTGGTGTATATGTCATACACATATTTATATGTATGTATTTATATGAATTCACCCACACATAAAAATGTGGATGGAGCCATAAATATATTCACCACTGGGCTTAACTAAGTGTGGTTAAATTCAATGATGTAGTAATTAAAACACAGTATTTTGAGTCTAAATGATTACAAATTCCTACCTTTGGAAGAATTTACTTACTTTCTGTATATCTCAGTCTTTTTTTCTGTGAAATGGGATGAGGAATGCCTAACTTTGTAGTATTTTTAGATTAAATGAATGACTGTAATTATAGTACTCAGCTTAGTGTGTGGCAAGTAATATAAACCTATAAATGATACTTCCTTCCCTTTCATGCCCTTTCCTAAACTAGGAAAGGCGTGGGTGACCACTGTTTTCTTTACATGCCCTTTTTAAAAAAAAAAAAAAAAAACTTATTTCATCAAACAGACTTTACAGGAACAGAGAGAGAGAGAGAGAGAGAGAATCTTCTATCCACTGGTTCTCTCCCCAAATGGCTACAATGATTGGATCTGGGCCAGTTTGAAGCCTGAAACCCAGAGCACTTCAGTGGCAGGGACCCAAGAACTTAGGCCATCTTCCACTGCTTTCCCCTGCACACTAGTAGAGAGCTGTATCAGAAATGGAGCAGCAAAGGCATGGCGCCCATATGGGATGCTGGCATCACAGGTGGTAACTTCACCTACTACCCCACAATGCTGGCCCTCCATGTTCTTCTTGCTCTCAGTTCAGAAAGGTTCATGGCCACTTGGAAATTGTCCTTAAACTACAAGCTGGTACAGAAGTCAAAGCACTATAATTTGTAGGATGCTAGGCTGTCCCTTCACATACCTACACAAATAAACTAAGTAATGCATAGCCAGCCTTTGAAATAGTGGCAACTATATATAAGCAGAGAGAGAGAAAAAACAACCTGTACTTATTCCACTTTAAAAAAAAAAAAACTGTTGACATTTTGGCATGTACTTTCCATACTTTTTTTCCCTAAGATATATAAACAAATGTAATATTTTCTATGTCTTTGAGGAATCATAAACCCCTAAGATGAAAGAGGATGGTGAAAATATGGACAAGTAAAACACTGCAACGAACAAGTAAACACACACCTCTCATTTCAGTCTTTATTGTTTGTTATTATTCCTTAGCAGCTATGAATTTGCATTCTCTTCAAGCACTGTCTATGTTCCAAGAGTCTATGACTACATATAAGTTGTTGGGTTTTGATTTTGCAGATGTCCCATTACAGAATGATAAGCATTGAAACTGAATGCCCATCTCCTGTTGATCAGTCTACCTTTGAGCAAATGAGCACTGGGAGTCCACTATGAGCCATGTCTTATATGATGGAGATTAAGATGAACGGCACAGTCTTGTCCTTATAGGTCTTGTCCTTATAGGTCTCCCAAACTACTATTAGCACTCAGCCCACATACCATCTTGAGCCCCAAATTCAGCTGGTGATGGACTAGCTGGAGACCTTCATATAAAATTACAATGAAACTAGTGGTAACTGTAGCAGCTACCATTTATGAGCACTTACCAATATATAGAAACTATGCTAAACACTTTATATTCATTATTTCTGATTCTCCCTATACCTCTGTAAGGTGGATATTGTCAGTTTATTTTTACTTCACTAAAGAGAAGAATTAGAAAGTGACTTGTCTAAGGTTGTGCAATTAGTGAGTAGAGGAACCCAAGTTACAGAATAAAGCTCCTTCCCCATCTGTGCACTAAGAAAGCTATGGAAGGACACAGGCCATTTCTCTGCTGGATCACACTGTGCAGTTAGAGAACAATGATTTGACTTTACTTTGGCCCAGGAAGTTCAGCTCAAGAAGGTTGACCGAAATGGCCCAAGAATCTGAAAAAGATCTGAAAAAGTCATTTCTTTCCTTAGAGACTTCCATGTTTTCTCTGGTCAAAGCTGAGGATTCTGATTGGGTTGTATTCTCTCAGTCCACCCACCTCAGCCTATGTCTCAGACTTAAGCCCTGTTTTCCTGCCCTGATCTGTCCTGACTGACAAGAGCTACCTACTAGATCCTAGTTTAGTCTTCCTTTTGAAAGGCTTCTGATATTTAGGGCACAGAAGAGTGAGCCAAGTCAGAGTCCCAGGTGTAGATCCTGATGACTTGAACTTGTCAGAGCCTTGGTCTCCTTGGATGTAAAAGGGAAATTAGAATATTGCCTTCTATGTAAGACTGATGTGAAGATTGAAGAAATTATGTGAAATTGCCTAGCATATGGTAGATAGTTACTAAATGCCCATTTTTTATTTATTTCGTTCATGTAATGCATATTTATTGAGGTCCTGCTGTGAATTGGTCACTCTTGTAGTTACTTAGGACATAGCAATCAACAAAACAAGCAATAGATTATTTGCTTTGTGGAGGTTCCATTTGAGGGTAGGAGAAACAGTTCTCATTTGACCCTACCTGACTTTCTTTCTTGCCAGCCGACGACAAGTGTTAAGCCCAAGGCCTGTGAGATAGAGATTTCCCTTCTTCCTCTCTCAAGTATTAAATCTTGCACTCAGAAGGAGCCTTGGAATTTCTACTCTGGGGCCTCTGTTCCTTTGGAAATTCCTTAACCTTATTGCAACCTATAGGCCAATTTAGAGGTGAGACCTTGAAAACATCATCAGACCAGATGGATAAGGTGATCATCTAGGGAGAGGAAATTCGGCAACACATACTGAACACAGCTCTATGTTGGGCTCTATGTTGCTAGTGCTGAGAAACAAGCTGGAGCAACCACCTGTTTTCTTTCACAGCCTCTTTGGAGGCAAATTCTCATCAGAATTATGATTTATGATCCTTTTTTTTCCTGGATCATACTGAGTGTATCTGTGTAAATATGTATCTAGCTACAGAAGTAAAAAGTTTATTTATGGTGGTATTATCTGTGAACCCAGTGAGAACATTACAAAATACATGATATAGGCACTTCATTGCCTCCAACTACAACAAAAAAGAACCTGAATCCCAAATATGTTGAGTATCAAGAATTTTAGATAATGGATTTTGAATCTGTAATATTGTTTTCCTTATTTACAGATAAAGAAGCTGAGCTATGGGGAACATAAAGAATTTGTTTAAGATTACACAACTAGTAAGTGTCAAAGTCATTTTTGGAACCTGGGAAGTCTGAATTAAAAAATATATTCTTGGCCTTTATACTATTCTTTCCTTACTTTCTGAATTATTATATACCTTTATATTGTTCTTCTTGCATAATTCTCACCTCATTACAACCAGAGGGAGTAGTATTACTATAGTATAACTTTTGTTAATAAAGAAACAACTGCTCAAAGCAATGTAATTAAGGTCAGGATGCTTCATGGGTGGCAGGATTAGTATTTGTACCCAGGACTTTCTGACCATTACACTGTACTGCCACAGTTTAATGACCAAAATGTGTTGCAACTACAAATGATTTACACTTTTCCTTGGCTTATGTGCACTTCCTCCCAAGGAGACAATCCTTGCAATTTCTTCTACACATAACAGTCCAGTGATATTTGTAAAATAAAATATTATTACATCAGTAATTCAACAATTCATTCGTTTGTTCTATAAATATTTATGGTACACCTTCGTGCCAATCACTTTGCTGGTCACTAAGAAGACTGTAATGAATAAAACAATTTTTTCCCCTTTATAGGGTGTCAAACCCTCCCCTAGATTGCCATTATATTTAGAATAAAGTTCTAAAGCCTTAACATTAGGCCCATAGGATCTGGACCTCTCCATCCCACCTCCTCCTCTTTTCCTGGTCTTTCCTCCCTTCGCCCACTCTTTATTACCTTCACAATAACCTCTAACAAGTTCATGTATTAGCACATCAGTTATCCAGCCCTCCTGCAGCTTCAAATCCTTAGTAAGATATCTCTTTTTTCTGTACTGCTTTTACTTAAATATTCACTAGTTTAATAATTCAATTAATGTGTGTGTCTCCTACTAGACTGCAAGTGCTGTGTGGTCAGGGCTATGCCTTTTCTTGTTGACATACATGTCTCCAACCACTAGTGAAATGTTTTTGGCACCTAGGAACCATACAATATATTAATTGTTGAAAAACTGAAGGCATACACATTATGTTAGAGGCCTAGAATTGAATTATTACTATGTGAGTCTGGAAAAGATGCAGGGAAGGAAGAAAAAAGGCTTCTGAGAGGAAGTGAGAAGTTTGTATTTAAACTGCAAATCATGACTGGCGTTTGACAGGCAAAGGGACCACAGAAGTCATGAACAATAAGGACATGTTGTTATTCAGGAGGGCTGACCATAGAGACACCTGCACGAACCATGAGTAATTTGTAAAAAGGAAGTTAGCACAGTGGTTGTGGGAAATAAGTGTGGAGAACTCATATATGTTGAAAATTAATATTCCAAAAGCAGGGTGTTCTCATGAATACAAATCCTCCAAACACCCCCATGTAGATTAGGTTATTCTCTTTTCTAACTTCTCCTAAGCTAGGATGCATCACAGTACATTCGGTCACCTTTTTATGTCTCCCTTGGTGTGTCAGAAAGTTCTTTTGAATAATAGCCATAACTTATTTATCTTAGTCTCCTCAATGCCTGTAGGTTCTATAGGGACCCTGGTAAAAGTCCAAGAAATGTTCATTGATTTAAATGGAACTGAAGTAAAAAAAAATATGAAGGTAAATCATTTATATTTTTCACGTCTCTTCACTGTACCAATTATCTTTGTCTGCTTCCTAAAGTTTAGCTGGATCACTTAGCTCCAGGCTAGAAAAAGTCACTCCAAATTTATGAGACAAAGGAGACCACCAAAGAGAAAAAACAGAAACAGAGAATGACTTTGAGAAAGACATGGGCAAAACGAACCCGAGAAAAACAAGAGTCTCCTTGTCAAAATCTGGAGGGGCCTGTTGGCGTCTCTCACAAGCCCCAGGGAGGAAAGATAAAGATCCCATCCCTATGGGTATCAAGCCGCATCTACTACATACCACGGCTAATTTGATTTTCACGGCATGGACTGACCTGCCAAACTTTTATTGTTGAGACTACATGAGAAGGTAGCTATGGAAGGCAAGAAGGAAAAAGCTATGCCCTCTTCTTCCACAGGCCTGGGTCATAGGTGTCCTCTTTTCGTTTCCTTGGCTTCCTCCCAATTCTCATAATTGTGACTCTTTATATTTCATTAGGGGTTCCCTACTGGCCAGGAAAATTTTAAAGTCTGAGGTAATTTCTCCTTCCTGAACAGTCTTTTTCTCAATAGGCAAGCAAGAGGCAGAAACCAAAACCAAAGTGGTGCCCTGAGCCACAAAGCTAGAGTGACAGAGGTTGACTGAGGTTAAACTAAAGAAAATTCCGAGAGATGGGAGAATCTCAACTAAGTTTCAACTGGGTATTTCACAAAGTGGTTACTAAAAATTGCTCCTTTGGGGAAATGTGTACCATAGTCAACTACATTTAGAAAACATTCCTTAACAACCTCTCTCTTTGAGATTCATATTGCTCTTTAACATGTTAAGGTCTCAGAAAAATCAAGGAAGAAACCCACTTACATTTGATCAACTGACAATTTCCAAGATAATTGACCCCAGGACTCTATGTTCTACAGCTCATACATTAGCACTCCACAGGACTAATGTTCTCCTGCATTCATGTTAGAGATCAAGTTGAGGAGAGAACAAGGCCTTGACAAGTGGGAGGATGCTTCTTGAAAGATGAAAGTCATGTACCTTGTGGGGCTGGCGCTGTGGCTCACTTGGTTAATCCTCTGCCTGCAGTGCTGGCATCCATTATGGGTGCTGGGTTCTAGTCCTGGTTGCTCCTCTTCCAGTCCAGCTCTATACTGTGGCCTGGGAAAGCGGTAGAAGATGGCCCAAGTGCTTGGGCCCCTGCACAAGCATGGGAGACCAGGAGGAAGCACCTGGCTCCTGGCTTTAGATCAGCACAGCTCTGGCTGTAGCGACCATTTGGGGGGTGAACCAATGGAAGGAAGACTTTTCTCTCTGTCTCTCTCTCTCACTGTCTAACTCTGTCAAATAATAATAATAAAAAAAAGTCATGCATCTTGTAGCACAATTACAAGGCATGAAGGATGAAGAGGTGCTGCTTAAGCAGAAGACAGAGGGACAGTTCAGAAAGCTGATGTGTTCATTAATAGTGCTTTCAATAAACGTTCATTTGATGCTTACTCTGAACCAGAGTATTCTTGATGTTAAAAACACAGAGAGCCGGCGCCATGGCTCAATAGGCTCAACAGGCTAATCCTCCGCCTAGAGGCGCTGGCACACCGGATTCTGTCCCGGTTGCCCCTCTTCCAGGCCAGCTCTCTGCTGTGGCCCGGGAGTGCAGTGGAGGATGGCCCAAGTGCTTGGGCCCTGCACCCCATGGGAGACCAGGAGAAGCACCTGGCTCCTGCCTTCGGATGAGCGCGGTGCACCGGTCGCAGTGCGCCGGCCGCAGCAGCCATTGGAGGGTGAACCAATGGCAAAGGAAGACCTTTCTGTCTCTCTCTCACTGTCCACTCTGCCTGTAAAACACACACACACACACACAGATGGGGGCCAGCGCTGTGGTGTACTGGGTAAAGCTGCCTCCTGCAGTGCCGGTATCCCAGCTGCTCCACTTCTGATCCAGTTCTCTGCTATGGCCTGGGAAAGCAGCAGAAGATGCCCCAAGTCCTTGGGCCCCTGCACCCATGTGGGAGGCCTGGAAGAAGCTCCTGGCTCCTGGCTTCAGACCAGCACAGCTGCAGCCTTTGCAGCCAATTGGGCAGTGAACCAGAGGATGGAAGACCTCTCTCTCTCTCTCTCTCTCTCTCTCTCTCTCTCTGCCTCTCCTTCTCTCTCTGAGTAGCTCTGACTTTCAAATAAATAAAAAAAATCTTTAAGAAAAAACAACAACAACAAAAACCAGAGATGGCCAAGAGAGGCATGAGCCTTGCCCTCATAGAACTTGCATTCTTCAGCAGGACAAACATAAATGGATCATCATAGAGTAATTCCTCTGCCCAGGATAATCAAGGAAAAGGAGGTGGGGTCAATTAAGAATGTTCCCAACAGAGTAGCACAGAAAGGGATTTGAAATAGAGACAGCAACATTAACCATAGTCCCCTTGCCATCTGTCAACTACATCAAAAACCTTCCCACCTCATGGCTTTTGCCTTTGCTCCTTCCTTGCCTGGGTCACTTGTCCACTGAGTCCTTCATCTCATTCCAATCTTTGTCCCAATGTGGCCCTTTCCTAAACACCTTATTGAAAGTTGTGCTCTCTCTGCTAACATTGTTTTCTCTGCTTTTATTTTTCTTCTGTTTCACTTACCACCTTCTGAAAAAATGTATATTTTTGTGCTTTTCTTTCTTTTTTCCTCCCACTTCTTCTCTTTCCCCCTTCTAGTATCTTCCTTTAGAACTCTGTGGATGGTGCCTCTGTACTTAGGGGACGCTGTGACATCATACCCGATTGTTGGCTCTGTGAAGGTCATGGCTATATCACTAGTACTCCAAGTGCCTGGTGGTACACAGTGATCACTCAATAGCTATTTGGTGAATAAATGAATTAATGAGTGCATAAAAAGCACAGAAAATTTGAACAATAGATAAGGGAGCAAGAGAAAAAATTATTTGTAATAAACTCTTTGAAAAGCACATGGATTATAAGAAATAGTATAAGACTAATATGATGTCCATTCTATAGATGAGTAAACTGAAGCTAATACAGGTGAAATGACTTAACCTAGTGTCACAAAGCAACTAAGTGAAGAAGCCACATTCAAACTAAGATCTGACACAACTAGTTAAAGTGATTTGGACCTGATAACTTTTAGTGATCTCAAGTAGCTCTTGAGTTCTTACTCTTCACCTTAACGTCCTTCGCACATGAAGTAACATCATGCAGGTTTCTGAAGTGGTCCTGAGTACAAGGAACTCATGTGTTCCTAGTCATGGTTCTGATAAATATTGGCATGGCAGCACTAAGGTCTAGGGATGACTCAGCAGACCAGAGCTGGAGAAAGGAGCCCATCTCTCCCCACCCAAAACACCTCATTCATTCTCTGATGTCAGGCGCCTTGCTACCCCAAGCTGGGCCAGTTAATAGCTCACCCAATAAATGAGTGCGTAACAAAGTCTACTGCAAGGCCGTCATCGTCATCATTTGGTCAAATTTGGCTGATCTCTGTGCTGGCCACATGATTAATTCCAACTGGCTGTGATCCATTGCCTGGGGTCATTCAGAAATCCTTTGCTCTTTGGCTGGGAGTCCACAGACTCAGGGTGTTTGTGAGAGGATTTGATCATTTCCTTCCTTCCTCCCTCCCTTTCTCCCTTCCACCCGTCTTTCCTTCCTTTGTTACTTTATCCACCCATTTTTTCAAATAATCATTTATTCATTTACCCATTTACGCATGTATTTCTATTATATTAATTTACAATCCTTGCTCACTTATAAATGCAAACATAGAGCCATTCATTTTCTTAATCAGACCAGGAATTATAAGGGCTATAATTAGAGTTATCTGATTTTAACTTAAATCACTCAACTTCTAAGAACAAAGCTTCATTTTCTAACTGAAAAAAGTTGAACCTAGACCTCAATGACACACCAACACTATAATTCCTTGATTTTAAGATGTGTTAAGATGCAATGCTGCCCTACAACAGTTCACAGTTTAGAGAACTATTTTGACTATGATTCATATATTTTCCATTCCAGCATAGTACACACGTGCATGTATTTCAGTCATATATATATACAAACTTTATGAAGTAGTCTTTACCTTACTACATGTAATACAATCTGTTATATTATAGTCTATTTTTTAAATGTTGGCTATAATCCAGTAAGTTGATTTCATAACCTACTAATGAGTTATGACTGGAAGTTTGAAAAACAGTCTAGAAGGTCTAGAGAGAGACCTGTGATTACAAAGAGTATAACACAAGCTAAATACATGAACACTATTTCAGACTGTCCACTCTTATTATCTCCCCAATCCAAGAGCCATCTGTTTCAGTAGACTCTATCTTTTATATGCCTCTTGATTGACTTTCTTTCGCCGCATTCACTGTCCCTGCCTCCTTTCTTCCATGAGGACCAACCTTTATATTCTTACTTCTTGTCTCCTGTTTTACCCCAATAGTCCATCTTCCAAACTGTAGCCAGTGATCATCATAAATCATGCATTGGAAGGGGCGAGTATGTGGTACAGTGGGTAAATGAGTGCTTGAGATCCACATCCCATATTGGAGTGCCTGGTTTAAGTCCAGGCTATTATGCTTTTAATCAAGCTTGCTGCTAATGCACACCCTGGGAGGTAGCAGGTGATGGCTGAATTAGATAGATCCCTGCCACTCACTTGGGAGACTCAGACTGAGCCCCAGGCTCCTGGCTTCAGCCTGGCTCAGTCCTGACTTTTGTGGACATTTGAGGGAGTAAACCAACAGATGGAAGATCTCTTTGTGTGTGTGTCTTTCTCTGTTTCACTAACTTTCAAGTGATTAAAAAAATAAAAGTCTGTAACAGGGGCCAACATTGTGGTGTACCAGGTTAAGCAGCCCATATGAGCACTGGTCCAAGTCCCACCTGTTCCACTTCCAATCCAACTCCCTGATAATGTACCTGAGAAAGCAGCAGAAGATGGCATGAGTGCTTGGTTCCTTGCCATTCACATTGAAGACCCAGATGGAATTCCTGGCTCCTGGCTTTGGCCTGGCCCAGTCCTGGCCATTGTGGCCATTTGAGAGTGAAACACCAGATAGAAGATATGAGTCCCCCTCCCCAACATCCACCACCCTGTGTAACTGCATTTCAAGTAAATAAATCTTTAAAAAGAAAAGGCAGGGACTGACATTGTGGCACAGCATGTTAAACCATCCTCTGCAGTGCCAGCATCCCATATGAGTGTGTGTTTGAGTCCTGGCTACTACTGGGAATGCAGCAGAGGAAGGCCCAAGTGCTTGAGCCCCTACATTCACATGGAAGAGCCGGAAGAAGCTCCTGGCTTCTGGCTTCAGCTTGGCCCAGACCTGGCCATTGAGGCCATTTGGGAAGTGAACCAGCAGGTAGAAGACCTCTCTTTCTCTCTCTTTATCTCCCTCTCTTTCTGTAATTCTTATTTTCAAATAAATAAAATAAATCATTAAAAAATAAAGTCTATAACCCTCCTTGCTTGCCTACAAACTACAAAAGAAATAAGTGTATCTAATTTCTTAGTCTTGTCTCACCTAAATTCCTCCTCTATGGTCGTTTCTCACTAATTTAAGCCCTGTGTCTTGCTGAGATCCATGTTGAGTTACTCACAAGTCCTTAAATCTTCCATTTTCTTTCCTAGCTCTGAGTTTTGAAGATTTTTCTGCCTAGAATTCCCATTTCTCCCCATACTGGACTCATTCAAGAACCAGTTCAATCACTTACTTTCACTATGCAGCCTTTGCTGACAGTATTCCAGCCATCTTCTTACTTTTTGCACCAGCCTAAATTTTTCCGATTACTTGTCAGTCTCTCCTGTCTGCAGCCTGTAATATCATAAGGGCTGTGTTCTCGAACATTTTTCCATCCCAAGGACTCATCACAGTGTTTGTTATAGATTAGATGCTTACAAAATATTTTAAAGGTGTATGATGTGATCTAGATAAATAGGGTTGAATGTGACAGCTCTGAGAATATACTTTGCAGAAACCCAAATAGGGCAGGGCTTACTTAACCAGAAGCCCTAGACTGAGTCCTCTGAATTTTATCCCTATATTTGCACTGAGGCAGTGCTTCCCATAGGCTGCTCCTAGCCAGTGATTGGGCATGGCAAGGATACTGGGGCAGGCCTGTTCTGGGAGAAGCAAACTCTTGCTCAGGAGGCAGGTTGTTCTATAAGCCTTCCTTCCTATTCACCTTCACTCAAGGTCAGAGGCTCACCATAGTCTGACAGCTCCTGCCTTCACAGCAAGCTTACACCATCTCCCAGAGAGGCCTTTCTCATAACACAGTCCTTAGATGTTTTGTCCCATCCCAGCATCTGCTTATTAGAGGACTCAAATTTACACGCTACTCCCAATGTATACATGAAGGAACTCAGGCTCAAAAAAGTTACACGACTTGTGAGCTACTGGGGAGACTGAGGTTCACTTGAATGCTGGTAAATGTTTAACAATGGGCTGTGTGTTTGAGGAGGCAGGGGAGGTACTGATGTGTAGCACTAGCCTAGTTCCAAAGTGGCCAGTTTCACACTGCCAATGTGACTTCACGGAACATGAATCTGGGAGGGGATGGATACAGCTGTCCTCAGGAGTAAGACAAGTAGCTACAGCACACCTCCGCAAGGCTGCAAGCCTGTTTCAGTCTCTGCCTGGCAGTTTTTGATAGCCTTCTCCAGTTCTCCTTCTCTCCTGAGTGTGAGCTCAAGATGTGGATGGAAGCAATCCAGTCTTTAGAAAGGTAGGCTCTGCCTGGTAGCAAGCAGTCACAGCAGGCCTGCAACACCAAAATGGCCTTGATGCCCCTTCTGGCTACAACATGCAAGATAGACTGAAGGAGAGAAGGCAGAAGCCAGCAAGATCAGCAAGAAGTGGTTTAAATCAGAGAAATAAAACATGGATGAAAGGTAGTGACGTGAGAACTATCTTACAGAGGAAATCAAGGAAGGAAAGAAAAGAGGAAGGGCCATAGCTACTGCTTCTTGAAACTACCACCTGTTAGGCTGTATGCCTAGCCACTCATTTCACACATTCTTCTCTAAATGCCAAGGTGAAAATTACTGTCCTTGTGTTACAGACGTGGAAACTGAGATGAGATTATGAATTTGATAACAATGAACAAAGAGGTGGCAAAAACAGTAACTAGCATAAATTGAGTCTTTAATATATGCATGAGTGTTACTACTGTATCAGTTTAAAGGTTTGATTAAACAACTAACCAATGGTGGAGATAAAACTGTGTCAAGCCCCTTCATCTCTTGATCAAGTACCTTGTGCTAGACACCAGTAATAATTCAGATATAGTCTTCAGACGTGGGATACACTCTATCCCAGATCAGTATAGAGATTTTAGGGATGTATAATGTAAAGAGATGATTCTGAGATGTGCTTTGCAGATTGAAAAACCTGTAGTGCTTTCCCTGTAGAGTCAGATGCCTCTCATTTCAGTTCAACGCTGTGCTGGTGAACCATCCTACAGTGAATGCATCACAAGGAATGAGTTTTAGACATGTAAAGTATACTAAAATCCCAGAAAATGAAGGGAAAAAACTAAATAACTAAATATACCTGAGAACAAAGGCAGGTTTAATTTTCCCATCCTGAGAATCTGAGTCCATAGCCAAAAGTGAACAGACAGAGCTGGGCAATGATAACATAAATCCCCTTGTTGAAAAAGAGACAGATCCCAGCCGAATAAACAACATTTGAATATAGTGGCCCCCAGCTTTACCAGCTAGCCCTCTATTTTCAACACACAGAATCTTTAGTGGAGAAACTCGGGCCAGTTATTTCACCAACTTGTGTCTGTCTGGTCTCTCTCAGAAGTCTAGGGCCATCTCTTGATTCAAGGCCTGAACTGAGAAAAGCTAACATCCTATGATAGAAGAGGAACTTAACAAAACTAAATCAGGCAAGATTTACAGGATAGAAAGGTAGAGGATACCTGTTCCCAAACTGGAAGACAGTTTGCAGTTGGGTGACTGTTAGGAAAGAGGCCAAGGACAGAGGGATGTCACTTTCCTGTATTCCATAAATATCCTTTCTAAGCAAGGTATGGCCTTTTTGGACTGAACCAGCCTGAAAGAAAAGTGATAGGGTTGAGGTCGGTCCAAGAAGCAATATGAAGAGAAGCAGATGAGAGCTATGGAACTCTGGAGCTTGACAATTGGCTCTGGGACTCTGAACAGGACATTCTTCTCTGAATTGGAGATTTTTACCTCTAAGTCAGGGGTAACTGTCTTTTCCCATGCTTCAACTTGGTCAGGAAAGCAAAAGACCAGAGCAGTTAGGAGGGAGTCAAAAGACAGATTGACATGGTTTTCATCTCAATGTTGTTAAAGGCTAGCTGTGCAAACCATGGAAAACCACTATGTGCCTCTGAGCCCTGGTTTGTTCACATGTGGAAATGGCAGCATAGTGCCTGCCTAAGAAAAGCGTTGTGAACATTTGGTGAGGCAGTATGTGCAAAGCATTTAGCATAGTTCCTGGCATGATATTAAGTACTTATTAGATGTTTGCTATAAATGAGTATCAGTTAAAACACAGCATGTTATTGGACTTCAGCTGTCCTACCTATAAAATGACCACACAATCCCAAATATTCTTTTTTAACTCTGCTATTAACAAATAACCTACAACAGTCACTTAGTGATACAGAAAATTTTAAAAAATGCATTTACACCTCATAAGTGCAGAACGGGATTTAGTTCTTTTAGCCTCAATCCATATTTAGGTCCATATGCTTTGTTGTCTTTTCTTCTTTTCTCTACCTGCAGACCTCTAGGGAAAATCAACAAGCCAGAGCTTCAACTAGGACACTTGATTTATACAGCAGGCAACATGACCACAGGGCCAAAGGGCTGCCCACATGAGGACAGAGGGCCATAGCAGGAACTTTTTGAGTTGGCATGTTGTTGCCTAAGCTGGGACCTAACACTGGACCAAGAAAGTTGAACACCTAAGTCCTTGGGGAAAAGAACAGCCATTTCACAACCCAAGGATTTTTCTTACTGGTGGGACTGTCCAAAATATTCCCCTGTGCTCTCCAACTCAGTGTCTCTGCTTTCACTGTCTGACTCGCCCTTCTGCTGGCTCTTGCTCAAGATTTGAAAAGCCAGAGGAAATGCTTAATTACAACCATGTAGTGGAAAGGACAAGGGGGCTTTGATGTCAGATTGCTTGGTTTGAATCTGGACTTCCCAATTCTGTTGCCTTGGGCAGGTGGTTTTACATGTTTAGCTTTGGTTTCTTCATCTATTGCATGGAGCTGATGATCCTTATTTTCAAAGTTTGTTTCATGATCTTTCACTGAGTTCACGTAGATATAGTCGCCAACACAATGTCTGTAATAGTTTTTAATTTTTATCCCACATCATATCAATATAAAAATAATTAGATCCCTCACTGTATAAGTTTTACACATTATATCTCTATCCCATGCAATGGTCTAGGCCAGTTTGGTCACTCCAGAAAGTTTGCTAATCTGAATCTGTTTCACTGGAAAGTCTGTGATTCTAAGAAGAGAGTTGTGTTTGTTTAGTTACATAACAGGCAAGCTTTGCTGGGTTCTGTACCATCCTGACCTGCCTTGTCCTCTTGAGCAGGCCAAGCCTTCTTAGGATCACTCAAGCTTTACCCTCTGCTAATTTTTTAAGTATAATTTTTGAAGGGGGGGGGGAGGAAACATATCCAGAGAGTTTTGATCATCATTTCTCTGAGACACTTGCTGCTTAGGGAAAATCACTTGTAGACCATAAACAACTTACAGATGAGGATTCAGTGAGACAGAGTAGATTGGAGCAAATCTCCCCAAAGATGAACTGGAAGCTGCAGGGACTTGAGAAGATGTAGTTTGGTGCCACTGTCCCAGCTAAGCCTGTGGCCCAAGCCCTGGCACCAAGCTGCTAGGTAACTCTCTCTGGTACCCTTAGCCCCTGCTGCGGCCACCAAGTCTGTAGTCCCCCAACCACCAAGGATGCCACTGGAAAACAGCCTGCTCTTTTTATAGTGACCAAAGCGGAGAAGGGAGACAAGAGCACTCTGAGTATTGGAACTGGGCTCCAGCCTTCCTTCCCTGGGTCTCTTCCTCACTCTATTTTCTGTCCCCCTTTTCCATCTTTCACAATATTCCTTCTCCTTTTCTCCATTTATGGTTTTCCTCCTTCCCTCTTCCCTCTTCTCTCCACCCTTCTCCTCCCCTCCCCTCTCCTCTCCCCTCTTCTCCTCGAAATTGTTCACAAATTCTGAATGCTTTCAATGTATGTGGGCTTGCATCCACACCGTGAGCAAGAGCTCTGTGTGTGTCCTGTGTAAGGGGATGCTATCTAAGGTGCTATGTGTGTCCGCCTGGGCTGGGTGTAGCAACGTGCCGTGTGGCACATCTGTCTTTATAGTATGCCTGTGGGGAGGTGGCCCTGTTTATGCACTTGTGTGCCTCTGCGGCCGATCTGTGATATGCCTCTGGGGGTATCTGCCATGTATTGTGTAAGAGCTGCTTGTTTATGTGGTGTGTTAACCCTGTGCTCTGTGTCGTGGGTTTACTGCATGTGTCTGCTTGCTTTCCATGTATGTGTAGTCATCCATCCTTGTTACCTGCCTTTTCTTTATTGTCTGTGGTTTGGATGTCCCTATGGGGTGATGGGTTTCCATACAAGCCTCTGTCTATATGTGTTTATGTATGGCTGCTGTCTTTGTTGTGTAGCTGGGTAAGACTACGACATTGTGTGGGTGTGTGTGTGATGGATTACATTCATGTTGTATCTCGACATCCTGTGTGATTTTTTAAAAAAGCTTCTTGGTGGCACGCTGTGTCTGTGTGGGGTACACTGCATTTGCTGTTTGTAGGTAGGATGCACATATTCTGTTCATTTCCCTGTGCCTCTGTCTCTGGGAAATCTGTGCCTGAGCATTTTCCCCGCTAGCTCTTCCTCCCCTTCGGGTGCCCCAGCTTCCCTGCTTCCTTCTCCTCCCGAGGCTGTGACCGGTCTCAGCTGACCCTTCTGCAGCTCTGGCAACACAAGAGCAGCCTGGAGAAAGGTCAGCTGGCTGCCTTTCTTGGACCTGCCCAGATCCTTCCAGCACATTTATGTGGTGTGGGAGCGCCCTCTGTTGGCTGTGTGCACTTCAAGCTAGCATTAGTATTGGGGGCTTCTCCCCACTTCCTCACTGCCTTGAGACTTTCAGCTTCCTTACCAGCAGGCTCTGAGGGTGGGGGGAAATGGGCAGGGTCCCATATTGTTTATCCTTCTGAAAATGACAAAGGCTATTGCCAAGTGCATGAGGCTTAGGGTACACGGAGGATGTGTCCAAAGCACATGGTGAGGAAGGCTTTGCTGATCACCCACTCAGCCACAGCCTCATGGAAATAAGCCTGAATCACTGGTGAAAGGGCCAGTTCCTCCCAATTTATATCCCAGAACGTCAGACTCTAGGCTTTATGTTCTCCACTGAGAATAATTTCTAAGGCCTCAATTCCCCCTTTGCAAAAGAGACCTAAGGTTGACATCCAAGAAAGAGGGAGGCGTCAACTGAGCAAGATGAGGACTGACAAGTTTCCAGTGGATTTAACTTTAGGAGGTCAAATGGACCTTTGTGAGAGGAAAAGGGATAGTCATGGAGGCACCCGTGACTTGTATTACCCAGGTATGTGGTTCTAAGATCCTCAATAGGAGGTGAAAGGGACTGTATGAATGCACGTGTATGAGTACGTTCATGCATGTGCACCCATACTTCTACACTTCTTACCCTCACATTCAGAGAGGCACAACACTCAACACCTTGTGTCTCATGTGGCTGATATCCCTGGGGTTTGTGGACATGTGTATGTGCTACTTCTTGACGTACAAAACAAACAGTACTAAAAGGCACCACTGTATACAAAAACATGCATTTTCATTGTATTCCTTCTGCTGTTGCTGAGGAGGAGACTGAAAAGCAGTGGCTGTTTCTGTGAGCCCAGGGTGATAGCTGCAGAAGCCCAACTGGTCTAAAGGATGCTTTCCAGAACATTACCTACCATGAGAAATTAATGGTTATTTCTAAGCAAGGTCAAATAAATTTGAAAAACACAGGGTTAAGCAAAGTTCAACAGATTTATTTTACATAGAATACCTCAAAGACTTCCATATAGTAATGTCTTATGGATTTTTAAGAAAGCAAAAGACTGCACTCAGTGTTTTAGAAGAGACATGGATAATATAATTTTCCCCTCCAGAATTTTATGGGAGAAAACTTTAACTTTATATACAGGCAAAGGAAGACCCCAAGCTATCATAATTGAAGCACTATTAAATTCCCACTGACTTCAAGAATTTTATTCTCTGTTATTGCCTTTGCCTATTTGTTTTAGCTTACTGCTTTGGATCATGTAATAACATGCTTAGGTAGATGCTATGTTATCATGCTCAATTACAGGTGAGAAGAGAGAAAGAAAGGGAAAGTGGCATATAATGGGTCATGGTTCTAGTCAGTGACAGGGTAAGACTTAATACCAGCATTTCCAAAACATGTGAGCTTCCACTTCGCTAACTATTGTGTGTAGATACTAACTATGTGTAGTACATGCACATGAATTGTTAAGATGTAGCCTTTATCCAAAAGAGTTGCACACTGTACTTAGAGAGAGCTTTTATAGAAATGTATCTAATGGAGAAGGGTAGGAATACAGTACTAAAAATAGTGGACAACAAGGGTCATAGTACACCCAAGGTAAGAGGAACTGAACTCCACAGGAATTGGGGTGGTGAGGGACAGCTTTCCAGAGAAGGTGAATCTGAGCTATAGTTTGAAGGATCAAGGAGGCTTAGTTAGAGCAAGGGTGAGCGACTTCAGGATTGCTAGAAAATAAACAATTTCTGCTTTGAGAGCCACACAGTCCCTGTTGCAAGTACTCACCATTGTGATTGCAGCATGAAAGCAGCCCTAGACAACACACAGATGAAAGGAGATGGCTGAGTTTCAATAAAACTTTATCTGCAAAATAGCCAGTCTGCATCCTAAATGGTCAACCCTTGAGTTAGAAGGAGGGTAAAGGGAAATGAAGACTTTGTAGGCTAGGAGAATCTCTTATAAAGGCAGTGAACTGTATACACAAGGGCCAGTGTCAGGTCCTAGGCCTGCTCGTAACTTCTTTTGCTGTCTCCCATTGCACCCCCAAACCCATTTCTATTCAGTTCTAAGCCCTAAGGGTGAGCTTATAACAGCTATGCAAAGAGGAAACTGCCTGCATTTGGCATGAGCTGAATAAACAGCTCGGTGATCCTAGTGCAGGTGGTTTATGGAACATGTGCTTGGGAAGGCAGAGAAAGACAACAAACCAAGTCCCCTCTTGACGAAGGGCTTGGCCTTATCTCCTTTCAAGCAATCAAGGGCAATGCTTCAATACTTGCCTATTTCTACAAACTGTACCTGTGTCACATGCCCCATTGCAGATAGCTAAGCCAATCTGGAATTCCCAGTTTCATCAGATATAGCATATCAGAGTGACAGCTCTGTCCTTTTATCTCTAGCACAGGACCCTACATGTTACTGCTTTTCACATTAAACTTCAATATCTCTCAATTTGGTTCAGAATTAAAATCAAGTGTCACAGCCTAGCATCCAAGGCTGTATACCAGACCTTACACTAAGTTCCATGTGTTATTGCATTCAGCCTCCACTCCAGCTAAACTACATTTGTTCCTGATTCCTAAGTTTCAACCTTCACACCTTTATATATGCACAAGGAACCCCATTCTCCACTCTTCCTTTCCTCCAAGCCCTATCCTTTCCTTCAACACTTCAATAGTCTATTCTTAATTTCTCCTCCTTGGTGAAAACATTCCGTATTTACTTCTGGATTACCATAGCCCAGATACCACATTTCTTTCTCTTTTTTTTTTTTTTTTTTAAGCAGTCAGTACTGCCACATACTTTATTCTGATGCCAATGATGTATTTTTTTAAAGGTTTTATTTATTTGAGAGGTAGAGTTATAGACAGAGAGAGGTAGAGACAAAGAGAAAGATTTTCCATCTACTGGTTCACTCCCTAAATGGCCAAAACAGCTGCAGCTGGACTTATCCGAAGCCAGGAGCCAGGAGCTTCTTCTGGGTCTCCCACGCGAATGCAGGGGCCTAAACACTTGGGCCATCTTTTACTGCTTTCCCAGGCCATAGCAGAGAGCTGGATCAGAAGAGGAGCAGCCAGGACTAGAACTGGTGCCCACAAGGGATGCCGGCACCACAAGCAGAGTATTAACTTACTGTGCCACAGTGCTGGCCCCTAGATAGCACATTTTTAAAAAGCAGAATCACTTTCCTTGGCTTCCCCCCCCCTTGTTTTCCAAAATGAAATAAATGATTATAAAAATGCACACTTACTGTGTAAAAGACCCAAATACTGTAGAATCCATAATAAAGATAAGAAAAACTCAGAAGGATGTTAGGATTCAAAAAGATGAAAAAGAGATAACAAAGCACACTCTTTGAGGGGAAACAGATGCTTTAATGTGACTGAGGTCCCTGTACAGGAGTGATGAGAAATGAGGCTGGGGACATGGCAGGGTCCAATCTACCTTAAATTCTGCAGGTTTCATTGGTATTGATTTATAAATTGCTGTAGAAAAAAAGCAATAGATAGCATATTCCTGCTAAGTGCCTACTTTGACATGTAGTAGGCAATCAATAAATATTTGTTAAATTAATAGAAGGCTGGTCCCGGTGTCTTATGCTAAGGAAGTGCCACGGGCTGAATTTCTTACCATCCTTCATATTGAAAAGGCATTGTGTCAGAGTCTGCATTTGAAAGCGCAGGGGGCTGGCTCCTGCAGATGGCCCCATAAACTAATTCCTTAATCACTTCCCCCTCCAAACATTGAGTGCATTCCCAGCCCCATATTGGCCTGTGTGCTGAAGCCAGGCAAGAGAATGTGAGTAGATTAGTTCCATGGTAAGCTAAGAGGGGGAAATTAGAAGAATATATGATGGGGAGTTAGGCCTTTAAAATGCAACTTCTAACTCTTTAAATGGACTAGGAGGAGAAAATTCAAGGCACTGGGAAAAGGGGAGCAGAAGGGTTTAGGGAAGATAGGAGTGCCCCTTTGTCCTCACACTGACCTTTTCAACCCAGGAAGCAGAATTCTAAGTTTCGATGAACCTAAAAGATAAATGAGTACCACCCTCTATCCATTTGGTTCCCTTTGAAGACTCCTCATCACAAGGAACTTAACCTATATCCAGATTCAAGTGTAGACAGTCAAAGAGGAAAGGGAATAATCCTCTAAGAAGTGCTGACTATTTGTCAGGTGCTAACTTGGCATACCACTTGCAGTGTTTCTTGTAACCCACAGGATAACTTTGTGAATGGGGATTAATATTCCTATTTTATAGGCAAGGAAATTGTGGCTCAATGATATTGAGTCATTCAACCTAATTACAAATCTGGTAAGTAGTGAAGGTGGAATTCAATCAGTAGGTTGTACCACCCAGGTCGGAGGTATTTTAGTCAAATAAATAAATAAGAGCTTCTTATCAGACCAAAAAAGATAATTTAGGTAGCCCCAATTAAGGGGCAGAGCAGGAGGCAATGACCCTGGCATTTGGCATGGCCACAGGCAGCGCAAGAGAGGATGCCAGGCTGCGCCAGGAACACAGGAAGTGCTTCAGGACAGGATTACTGCACACTGGCAGAGACAGCCTTGACGGCTCATGTGTTGTTGGGTCTCTGTGTGCCTGTGCCTATGCCTGCCTCACAACGAACATTTTGGGTATTCTCTCCTGTTCACCCCCTTCCCATGTCTCAAACAAAAGAGGGTAAGAGTAGGGCTCAGAGGACCAGGAGTGCCCTGGCTTGATCCCATAATCACATAAAGCAAGCTCTACCTTGTATCTGTTACCAATTCTTCTTTGAAAATCATCAGAAAGCTCATTCCAAACTCCCCTCGCTTATAAAGCAGTTTTATTCTTTCAACAATCATTGCCTCTTCTCTGCGACAGATACTAGGGATACAGAAACAATAACATCAACAACAATAGCAAACATTTAAGGAGTTTTTGTAAGTGCCAGTAGCTTTGCTGAGTGCTTTAATTGCATTTTCTTACTTAATCTCAATAAGCCTGTAGGACAGATATTGTCATCATTCCCATTTTACAGATGAGGCCACTGAAGCTCAGAGTAATTCATCCAAAGTCAAATACAGTAAGTGATCGAGCTGGGATTTGAGATCAGAACCCAAGTACAAAACAACAAAGACTCTCCAGAAACTAACTCACTATCCAAAAAAGTAAAACGACATAAGAATGGGCTATTGTGATCTAGTGTGACGAACATTAGGCCTGTGAAAACATGGAGTCTGAGTGGAACAGACAGAAAGAGAAGGACTCGGACTCTATGAAAAGTACTTATTTTATGCCAACTGCCTTGAACAAGTTATGCTCATTCTCTCGTTTAATTCCTCCTTTGACCCTGTGGACAGGGGATTAATATCCCCACTTTCCAGATGAGTGATTTAGAGCCTGAAGAGGATGAGTCACTTGACCTAAATTATAAATTCAATAATTTTGGAGTTCTTAAGTGAATCTCCGAAGATAGTCACAGGTTGATGTGGAGGCTCTTGAAACAGGATAGCCATACAAGGACATTTCAGCAGAAAGATTACAATTCACAGAGGCCAGAAAAAAAGGTGGGCAGGACAGAGTCAGAGGCTGTGAAAAGAGATGAATCTCAACAGACAAGAAGGGGTGACAGTTTGAAGGACCTTAAAAACTACACTAGGAAACACAGACCTTGTTCTGAAGCAGGAAGGAATTGTGATGAGCTTTAAGATTCTCTCTCTGCAAAGTGCAGGGTGGTCAGAAGGGTAACACAGGAAGGATGAATGGAGAGAAGGAGACTAGTGAGGAAAACTTCAAAATAACCCAGGACAACAATGACAAGGACTAAGGCTAAGGCTAAGGGGCAGTACAACCAGAGAGTGAATAATAAGAGATATGTTTCGTTCCATTTTATTGACTGGGAAATCAGGGTTCATAAAGGTAACCCCTATGTTGACCCAGAGTTTGTCTGGGTGATTCAGACTTTGGTTTTTGAATTCTGAGGGTCTCTTCAGGAATTACTTACATTCTTGATTCTGGAATTCTCTCTCTTGCTCACTGTTTAATATTGTGGGTACTTATCATGGGCTACACATGCTGGTGCACCATTTTAAGAGAATTGTTTAATTTCTACAATAATTGCCAGATATGACTTTCATGATGCTTATTTTGAAATTATGAAATCAGACATTCAGAAAAGTAAAAAACAATCATGTCTAAGATCATGTTAATGGGAAGCAGCAGAGCCAGGATTTGAACCTAGGCTGTCTGGCTCCAAAATCTGTGTTCTTCCTACTCCACCATGCCAATCCTTGAAACAATTCTCTTAATTTTTATTCCACAAACCCTACTCTCCTCCTCTCTCCACCACATTTTATTTTTAAAAAGTTGGGTTTCTCAAATGGAAAAAATACTGACTGAGGAAACATAGTATGGTAATACATTCTTGGATAAAGCTATTTTTGTCCACAGCACTTTCTCCTCTGGAAGAATTACAGACGGTTCAGATCAGCAGAAAAGCAGCCTGGAAATTTCATGCTTTAATAAGTTCCAAATATTTTTTGTATTATTATTTACTTATTTTCTTAGGAAGTAAATTCTACATTTGGAGTAAGGGGAAGCCTAACAGTGGCCAGTTACAGGTTTGATTTCACTCTCAAGAAGTAAGGAACCTGTAAAAAAATCACAGTTCCTAATTATTGATCTGTAGCTATGGATTGACTATAGCCACTAGCTCATTTTGTTGTTCCAACAATGCTAGGATGGTGATAATTTTGTTTCTATTTTACAAATGAGGCTACTAATCCTTAGAATGGTGAATGACTTGCTAAAGTCACCCAGATAAAAACAGGGGGAGGTATGATCCAAAAGATCTATTGTCACGAAGTGTTTTCATCTATGGCAATCAGCCACATCCTCCTTGATGATTAGTCTAACTCATGTCCTCCTTCTACTGTGACTGATTTTAGAAGGAGGTGGATGCCACTATCATCAGGGTATAATATGAGGAACACAAAACACACTACCCCTTGAAAGCCTGCAGCATTTTGTCCTGCCATCTTGGTTTCTGAAATTCCACTTTCAGAAGAATACTGGAGAGAGTGTCTGGCCCTGGGGTCTAACCCCACCTCGGCTATGCAACAAGTGTGGGTCTATGGCCTCAAGGCTCACCACCATTATAACAAAGAATGTATGGTTTTACATTTTAGGATGCTAGCACCTCAGAAATTGCAGGGGTTAAATTCTCAGAGCAAAAGGGGAACGTATACAGGAAAGAAGAGGCAGAAGTATGAGGAGAGGGAACAAAACCACTTGAAATAGGAAGGAAGTCTCTAACAGAGCAGGCAAGAGACAACCCAAGGTGACAACTCTGCCCCTTTGTTGAGAGCTTCTCTGGCAAGCTTCATCCCAGATCAAGGACCTAAGAAAACATCTCTTGGGGGTTGCTTAGAATCTGGGGTGGAAAACAGGAATAGAAAACAGTCAGTGGTCAATCTCCCAGTCTCTCTGAACACTGAGTAAAACCAAGTTGTATTCTAAAGCTGCTCTCGGCTGCAAGGCAGCCGGGTTGGTGGCACAGGATGGCCAGACGTAATTGCAGAACCAGCCTAGCCTTCCCTCTCTCTTTCCCTGGCTGCCATTTTCACATGAAAACCATAAAAGATCCCAGAAATGGGAGGTGCACTTAATGGGTTTTTTTGGCACCAAGAAATTAATCCTTTTTAAACCAGGGGAAATTTTTTTCTTTCCTAAAGATCTTTGGCAAACAGAAGCTAAATTGCTTCCAGACCTCATGAAAGGTATTTTGTGCAAACGAGGTGTGATTTACACTTCCTTTAATTAGTCTGAACCCTGGAAAAAGAGAGAAATAATAGAAAACAAGAGCTATGTAGAAAACAAGTCCAAACAGCCCTAAAATAACAGTTTTGTAAAAGCATCAGTTGAGGGTGTTAGAAGGAGACCAACAACAAAAAAAAATCCTTCTAATTCTGGGAGTGGAGCAATTACAAGTGAATTGAAGTTTTGTTGGACTCCTTTCCCTGGGGATGGGGGTGGGGAGAAAATTTGGCAGAAAGAAGCCTTAGTGTTCTGTGAGTGAGTTTCAAGATCTGGTTGACCTTCCTTCCGTTAAGCCTCAGTCTTTTCTGAGGGCATTTGGGGTCTAGGGAGCAAGAGAGTCAAGAAAGGAAGAGGACAGCTCTGTCTGCAATCACAGCCATTTTACCATCAAGTTTGTCTCCTAGGTGGGTGGAAACATAGCATTTGTCTCTGGAATCACAGCCCTTGGTTCAGATTCTGGCTCAGCCATTTTCCCCCAGAATGACTCTGGGAAATTCTGTCTCCAACCTGCTGACTACTCTAACTTCTCAACCTGCTGACTGCTCTAACTTCCTGCAGCCCTCTTTCCTGGAAGCCAGATTCCCCTGCTCTTCTGGTGGTTGCCCCAGATTGCTTCTGTTTAATCTCTTACAGGTTTATCTAGAAATCGGTCATGGAATTGCTCAAGACTAGGCTTGAAAGCCCCCTTCTCTCAGTCAGCTGACTTTAATCAAGACAATGTAGCAACATGCGTTGTTCCCAGGGCCCATACTGTGGCATAGCTGGTAAAAGATGCTGCCTGCAACACAAGCATCCCATATGGGCACCGATTTGAGTTCTGGCTGCTCCACTTCTAATACAGTTCCCTGCTAATGTGCCTGGAAAAGCAGCAGAAGATGTCCCAAATACCTGGGCAATGCAACTGGAGAGACTGGAAAAAGCTCCTAGCTTTGGTCTGCCCAGCCCTGGCTGTTGGGCCATTTGGGGAGTAAGCCAGTGGATTGAAGATATCTCTCTCACACACACACTCTCTCTCTCTGTAACTCTTTGAAATAAATAAAATAAATCTTTAGAAAAAAATATGCATTGTTCCTCCCATCAGCTGATAACTCTCAAAATTCTATTTCCTGGGAAGATCTCCTTCCTTGATTATGATCCTTATAAACAACCCTCTTGCTACATTTCTATTTGTATATTTCCAAATTATTTCTGGTACAGCCTATCCAAAACAGGACCCAAGATCCTCCGTCATAATCACCTCCACTTCCCAAGGCTTTTTTTTCTCAAGGAGGAACATCCATATCCATGCAGACATCATCTATGACATTCATTCTTCTTTACTTTTTATATTGTATACAACACCTGGCCAGCTGATTTCCTCTTTGCACTGACATTCATGATCTGGACTGCTCCTGCCTCATTTCTATACAAAATGGGAAGGTAGGTGAGAAGGTCTCTGAACACCCCTTTGCTCTGACCCCGTGTGATGGCTCATCACTCTGGTTATTTTCTTTCATCCATTTTTCTCTTCTTAATTGACTCACATATAATCTACAACAATCCTCGGACCAATACCTATCTTGGCCCTAGGAGTCCTTAGAAGTGTATGGAGACAGTACTGAACACAGAAAGAACACACTCAGGGGTTAACTTTATCTTTATCTTCACTAATTCCATCTCTGCTGACTATTCCTGTCCTCGGGAGGCTGGGGGCTGTGGAGAGAGAGAAAACAGTCCAGGACAGCTTTTTTTTTTTTTTTTGGCAAAAGGAATAGAACGACACAGGCCATATTCTACAGAAGTCAAAAGGACACTTTCATGTGACCTTCAGGAATATTTACGGGTTAGGACTTCATTCTGTGTCTAGAATGTCTCAAAGTCATAAGGCCAGTTTCACTGATAATTTTACTCTTCAGATGTCAATGCAGAATAATTAACCAAAGGACCTGGACCTGAGTCCCAGCTCCGCCTCTAACTCATTGCAGGATCTGGGATCCATCCTTTCCTACCTCTGTGCTTCAATCTCCTTGCTCTACAATTAAGGGGTTTACTAGAAGATTTGCCTGAACTCCTAGAGCTCTAGTTTGCAGGACTGCATTATAAACTACACAGAGCATGAGGAAAAGGTTCTCCCTTGCTGCTTTTCTTGAAAACAATGCATCTTTCTTTTAGAAGATACAAATAATGATGACTGATTTGTCATCACATTTAGTGATTGGCTCCACACTGTATTTAGTGAAGAGTTAAACTAAGACCAAAAACTGAAAAGAAGTTGAGCATTGCAATCAGTGTTACATGGCTAATTAATGATATAACTGAGATTTCAAACCTCAAGCTGACTGATTCCAAGCCTGTGTGTTTTACACCACTATTCAGATATTTTTGTTGTTGTTATTGTGCTTTTGTTTGTTTATTCATCCATCTATTCATTCTACAAGTGGTCCCTATGTACTTTTTCTGTGCATGAAACTGTGTAAACAACATTAAGCATGAGAAAAGATCCATGAGGAAGCTTGCTGTTTAGATAAAGCAACAAGAAACAGTGGTTAGGTTTAGCAAAGTTATCTTCCCTCCCAAAGTACTCTGATCATGATTAATATCCTACCCAGAAGACTCCCTGTTGCCTAGAGGAGAAAAGCCAAATAGCATGGCCTTTTTTCTAATCTCTCTGTGATCTGGCCCCTATCTTGTCTCCTGTTAACTTCATTCATTCAACATTTGTTCAGTGATATCCATGTGGCAGACACCATATCAAAGTTTTGGGATACAAAGTTGAGTGATACACTTAGTCCCTATTCTCTTGGAGCTTATAGGTATTAATCAAATGATCACACCAATATAGAATTAATTAATTCTTTAAACTTTCAATGGGCCAGTCCTGCTAGATGTAGGGTCCCTCAAATCCAGTAGATTTACAGTACTGATTCAGTACTCGGTTGACCTTTAGCTTATCCTAATAATCAAGTAGGAGGATCTGCTTCTGAAGGAAGAGCTTTTTAGGTCTTATGGATAAGGTTTTCAATTGATTGAAAGTAGTTTTTTGCACCCACACAGAAACACAAAGTGTAAAATACTGTTTCAGTGCTAGTTATAGCATTACTTCACATTGGACAACACATTAAGGACAGATCCCACATGAGACATAAGTACACAGTGACTCCTGAAGTTGATTTAACAATTTGACACTCTTGTTTATGGCATCAGTAATCTCCCCAGGCTCTAGTCATGAGTTGCCAAGGCTATGGAAGCCTTTAGGGTTCGCTGACTTCAATCTTATTCCGACAGGGTCATAGTCAAAGTGGAGGTTCTCTCCTCCCTTCAGAGAAAGGTACCTCCTTCTTTGATGGCCCCATTCGTTCTACTGGGATCTCACTCACAGAGATCTTTCATTTAGGTCTTCTTTTTTTTCCAGAGTGTCTTGGCTTTCCATGCCTAGAATATTCTCAAGGGCTCTTGAGCCAGATCTGAATGCCTTAAGGGCTGATTCTGAGGCCAGAGTGCTATTTTACACTTTGTGTTTCTGTGTGGGTGCAAACTGATGAAATCTTTACTTAGTATATTCTGAATCTATCTTCTGTATATAGATAATTAAAAATGAAAAAAAATCTTGGTGTTAAATTGGAAATTGCCTAGTAAATTAATCAATTTTTTAAAAAAATATATCATGTAGGATCTCTGTCCTTAATGTGCTATACATTGTGAATTAATACTATAACTAGTACTCCAACAGTATTTTTCACTTTGTGTTGCTATGTGAGGGCAAACTTTTGAAATCTTTACTTAATATATAGTAAATTGATCTTCTGTATATAAAGAGAATTGAAAATGAATCTTGATGTGAAGCAAGGGGAGAGGGAGTGGGAAAGGGGAGGGTTGCGGGTGGGGGGTAGTAATGGGGGGGAAGCCATTGTAATCTATAAGCTGTATTTTGGAAATTTATATTCTTTAAATAAAAGCGTTATTAAAAAAATAATAATAAAATAAAATTTAAAAATCAAAAAAAAAAAAAAAAAAGTAGTTTTTAATTAATAGATTAAAACTCCATGTTGTTATATGTTACCATGAAATGTCATGCTCCCCCTCCATAAGAGTCCCCCTCCATAAGAGTTAATTATTCAAGTGTATGTCTTCATCTCTAAATTTGGAGAGGACAGAGTTTTTGCCTATTTTTGGTCTCCGGTAAATTCTTATCTCCTTGCCCCGTGCTTGGCATACTGTAGACAGTCAGAACATGTTTTGGTTAGATTGATTCCTCCTTAACTATACAGAACTTAAATTCAAATGTAGTAGAAGTAGATTACTATTATCTTAAATGGGGAAGTAGCCTGAGAGGAAAAGCAACTTTCTAAACACCACAGAGAAAGTTGGTAGCTAAGTCAGAACCAAAGATAAGCAAATGTCCTGAGCTCTTGCTCTATGACACCCATTCACAAACCTCGAATCTGAAATTGTCAGGAAGACAGGGCCTCAAGAAAGTAGAGTGCATAACTTGGGACACATTCAGCTTCCCCAGGCTTTGTTGTCCATGAACTTATCAGAGTTAGACAGAGGTTTTTGTGGGAGAAACCCTTGTCTGCCCCCAAACAAGACCTCTGACTGAGAACAACAGTCAGTCACTCTCTCTAACCCAAACTCTCCAAAACATCATTTCCTATTATGTCTCAGTAACCAAAGTTAACCCACCCGTGTCTCAAGATTAGATCTGTGAACTCACAAAAGCTCAATCACTCAATTAAGAGGAGGGAAAATCTGATCCTCTCCAAACAAAGTGAAATGTGACCTAACCCAGTTGCTAGGATTATGTCTCACTCAGGAAGTAGCAGAGGAGCTATGAGAATGGGTGGGTCATTCATGACAGAATTTTCCAGGGAATTTGTGCAGTGTCACCCTGTTTGAGGCCTTAGAATAATGCTGGAGGCAACGCCATGGCTTTAGAGGGGCTGCGGTGTGAAGGTGGTTTTTCTCTCCTTGCTCTGAATCCCTAGCTAATCTCCAGGTACATTCTGATGCCTCCCTGGATAGCTGGCTTAGTATCAAAGATGAACATTATAACTAGGCCCAGAGAAATCCAAGAGGAAAGTACCAGTCTCCAAAACCCACTCAATTAGGCTAATGCAGATTATGGAAAAATTTATTTTAATAAACAAATCCCTTTTCTCCTCTGGTCTTAATTATACTACCTCCTTGGGGCCAGCACTGTAGCGTAGCAGGTAAAGCCGCCGCCTGCAGTGTCAGCATCTCATATGGGCACCGGTTCAAGTCCCGGCTGCTCTACTTCTGATCCAGCTCTCTGCTATGGCCTGGGAAAGAAGTAGAAGTTGGCTCAAGTCCTTGGGCCACTGCACTCGTGTGGGAGACCAGGAAGAAGCTCCTGGCTCCTGGCTTGGGATGGGCGCAGCTCCGGCCATTGTGACCATCTAGGGAGTGAACCACCAGATGGAAGCTCTCTCTCTCTCTCTCTCTCTCTCTTTCTCTCTCTCTCTGCTTCTCCTTCTCTCTCTGTGCAACTCTGACTTTCAAGTAAATAAATAAATCTTTAGGAAAAAAATCATACCACCTCCTCAAAATGAGAGATGATAAACAGCTGACACAAATAATATATAAAGTCCTTTCCAACACATATGATCTCTGGTTCAGTAATTGAAAGACAGTCTGAAGAACCAGAAAGGGCAGGGACTCTGATAGACCTGGGTTCAAATCCCAGTTCTACCTTAGACAACTGATATATCTTGACTGAACACCAGTTTTCTCTTCTTTAAGGTAGGAAGAATCACTATGTTCCTAAAGTTGTATTTATGAAATGCATGAAGTTTGTATACCTTAAATAAAAGGTTTCTAGGGAAAAAATAAAATCAGTAAATTTTTTAAAAAGAAATAATTAAAATGGGAATAGAAACTTCTAGCTCATAGAATTGCTATAAAGATTTGAAAAAGTGTATTGGTGTCCTTAGCACAGGGTCTGGCATACAGATGTATGCAGTAAATGGTAGTAATTACTCTGAGAAGGTCTTTGGGTTGTGGCTAATTACTGGCTGATTTCAAGAATGAGAATTTTATGGATAAAATATTCACAGAGACTTTGAGTTTAGAATGGAGCCATGTTCTCAAGTTAAAGATTCTGCAAACTCATCAGCAACTGCTCATCTACTAGAGGCCACCAATTCACAGCTGGAGATTCTGCTTTCCTAAAATCAACTGGTCACATTAGGAAGATAACCCCAGGTCATCTTGTGAAGGTACACTCTCTCCATGTGGAAGTTTACTGAAAGGGATACTGGTTCAGATTAAGGGTGAGACGACCTGGGGTAAATTCCATGAGCGAAAGAGCCATGCAGTTAATTTTAGCCACCTACATTACCATCCCCAGATTATAGGTTTCCTACTTATATAGTAGGGATGATGATATAAGCTTCTAGACTTTGCTGAAAGGACTAACTGTGATTACTCCAAATCCTTGCAGAGTTGCTGCTTGGCAGCAGGAGATCTTAGTAGTTAACTCTCAGCTGAACCTCATACTATATATCCTTGGTTAAGGCATTCATCCTTTTTAAGCCTTCATTTACATATCTGGAAAATAAATCCAGGGATATTTCCCATTATAAGACTGTTGAATGCAGTTGATGAGACCATGTATAAGCAAAGACTTTATAAAGTAGAAGACGTAACTGAGAAGCAGGAAGTGCCCATTTCTATGCTCAAGCCCTTTCAGAGAAGCATTCCAGTGTCTGCCTCTTATTCTTCTAGTCCTAAAGTGATTGCATTTCCATGTAGACAACAATAGGAGGGCTCCATTCCCATCTCTGCCTGTGAAAATATCACCAATATTTATTTCTCATCATTTAGAGTGACCTGAGGGGGAAACTAGCTAGACTGTTGTCGTAAGTCCAGAGTCTTACTACAAAACTGAAACCCCACCCAGAAACCTGAGTCAACTAAAGAATGAGGCACTGGGCATAAACCACGCCAAAAATATCCACCCTCTGCTTTCCAGGATCCCAAATGACACTGGTCATTGAAAACCCTTCCCTGTAACCTAGAGGGAAAATTCAACTTTGCTTATGATGAATGCAATATCCAACACCAGAATTAAAATCTGGAAAGATCCTTCCAAAACTGTGACCTTCTATTCGAAGGCTTGCTTTTGTTTGGTTGTATCTTGTAAAACATGTTAGCAGCAAGTTGAGAACTTATAAAACAGGGCAGATTGACAGCCTTGGGAACCAAAAGTCTGTTTATTCACTGAGCAAGAAATAGTGAGGTTGGTAACAGACAAAATGGTGATTGTTTTAGTGTTTCAAAGTAAAGATATCTCTGAACCTGGATTCTTAATCATCTCTCTGGTGGGAACTAGGAACAACTTCATGGAGAAGGTAGAACCAATTATCATTACAATAGGCTTTGAAACAATGGTGGATTAAAACAAGGTATTACATGACCTTGAATGTATTATTTAATTTCTCTGAAAAGGCTACTTCAAGTTTTGCCTCTCTTGGAGACTCCCTCCATGCCACTCTGATTGGAGGTCTCTGACTCTAATAAATCTAGCTTTTAAATCTCAAAGCAAAACAAAACAAAAACAAACAAATAAACCCAAGGGTTCTGCTTGGTTCTGTGTCAAGTCATGGCAGAAGTGGAGGTATTAGAAAGGAACCTTACACAGGCCACAGCAGTTCTCCAATAGAGGGTATACCCACTGCTTCAGCTACAAGAAGCCCAGGCTTAGGTTTCCATGTCTTCAGTTCCTAAGTCTAGGTTTCATTCTTCATCCTCAGGGCAACCCCAAAATGCCAAGGTGACAGACAAACCCATCAGACTCCTTCCTCCCTCTTGCAAAGTCCCCCTCACCCCAAATAACCCTAACCCACCTGAGAGGCTCTATAGCTCACAAAGGAAGGGGATCAATACTTTCTGTCAATTTATTCCCAGCATTTTCTAGATTGGTAAACAAATTTTCATAACTGCTCATCAGACAGCAGCTTTATTCATTCACTCTGGGGGTCACTGAAGGGGCATCCTTTTTGAATCCTTTCCCCAGAGTGATCTACTGGTATTATGTTTATATTATAGCTATATACTTACAAGATCATTTATTAGAAGCTTTCCAAACAAACAAAAAAAAGCTCAGCTCTAGGCTAACTTGCTATCTCCAGATACAAAAACAGCTGCTAAATTTTTACTACTTTATCTAAAAACTTGATTTATTTAGAAAATATTTATTTATTTAGAAGGCAGAGACACAAAGAGAGATGGATAAAGAGCTCCCATCTGTTGGGTCACTTCCAAAATGCCCATAATGGCCTCTGTCTGGGGCACAAAACAGGATCCAGGAACTCATTCCAGGTCTTTCAAGTGGCAAGTCTTCCACGTCAGACTTCTAGAATTTATATTAGCAGGAAGATGGAGTCAGTAGTGAAGCTGGGTATTAAAGCCACACACTCTGATATGGGACACAGGTGCCCTAATTGCCAGGCCAAAAAGCTTGCTCTGCTACCAGCTTTTTAAATGACAGTTTCTCTTATGAATTATAGAAAGAAGAAGAAAAGAAGAAGATGACAACAATTAGAACTCTGCCCAGCAATATGAGTGAATTTCACATATGGTAAGCAAAAGAAGCCAGGCACAACAGAACACACATTGTATAATTTTTTTCTTTTGCATAAAGTTTTACAACAAGCAGAATAATTTATGCATAGCCTTAGAAGTCAGCACCATGTTTTACCCTTGAGGAAAGGGCTATGTCCTATTGCGAGCATGGAGTGGGCCTTGTGAGATTGGTAATTCTATTTCCTGATCTGTGCACTGATTACATGACTGTATTCACTTCATGAAAATGCACCAAGGTCTACACTTAGAATTAGCATGCTTTTCTGCAATAATGTTAAATTTCCATAGAGATTTCAGAAAATTAAATGAAGGTATTCTGTCACGAACAAATCAGAGGACAGTATATGCATGTAATACCTCTATACTTGAAGTCAAAAAAACTTAAAGATATAAAGACCTCAGAAATTATCAAACTAAACCAGCTCATTTCACAGATAGAGAAACTGAACCCCAAAGATCAGAATCTCAAAGTCACACAGTGATTCTGTGCCACAATCAGGTCTCCTACAACCCTGCTCATGGATCTTTGCCCCTTCCTTCTTCAGATGATAAAGAGGAGATGAGGATGAAGTCTAAAGATGAGCCACGTCACAGTATAAAATTTTTCAGATGCTGACAAATAATGTCTGTCTTGCAAATGGCCTTCACATCTGGGACAAGGCAGATGTGACCACACAAATGTGTTGCCCATGACATGGGTTGAAAAGAGTGGGGTGGAAGCAGCTCTTGAGTGAAGGAACAAAAGGAGAGCTTATCTGCCTGGAATGAAATGGGGATGAAGATTCCAAGGAGGTCATCCAGGGAGAAGCTATGCCTGAACCCCAGAGAAGGCTGGGTGCATTTACTCACATTCCAAACATCTGCGTTTTTGCAGGGAAGATAAAAGAGAATATGCTTCCCTGCCTTGAGGCATGATATATGGGCTTCTGAGGCACTGGGTGTGGGCTGCTGTTGAAGGCATGATGCAGGGTTTGATGGAGGAAGGCTGAGGCAACTCACTAGGCTACACATTAATAAAAATTATCAAACTGCCGTGGATGGTGGAGTCGAATGCCAATGCCATTCTCTATGTGGACGTCAAAGGCAGAGAGTTAACATGCTTTATATCTTTACCTTGAATCCACTTGTCCAAATTAGATCCTCTGTTCTGCTGCCAACACCCTACACAAGCCAAGTTTGGCAATGTGCATGCTGTACTAAAACCACCCATGATACCTCATCTGCATTCTCAACTGAGGATGAGAAGCTGTATTTTAAGCATCACTTAAGCCCATAAGTATCTCCCATCACTCTCTATTGTCCAAAGATTTGAGTCTAGATATCTTAATCTGAGCTTCAAAGTTTTCACTTGATCACAAATCCCAGTCTCTCTTATTCTGTGATCCTCCACGCACTTTGTTTTGCCATTTTCTGGTTTACATTTTCCTCTCTATCTGAACATCCTCTTCCTCTTCCCTGTTCGTTGCTATTCCCCAATCCTTTCCATCCTTCCAGGTTAAGTTCAAAGGCAACTTTCTCCATAAAGGCTTCCCTGATTACCAGTCCCCCAATCCAAATTAATCTTTCTTCCATTGTAACTCATTGTAATTTACTGCAACTATTTAGTCATATTTCATTTTTAACATACTATCATGTGGTTGTTCATTTTTCACATCACTAACCAAATTGAGTTCTCCAAGACAGAAGGGATAGTTATCGTGTTCTCCTTTGATTTTTCAAGAACACAGCCATATGCTTGGCATGTGTAGTTGCTCAATATACATATTTTCTGAATGAGTATGGAAAAGAATCATTGGGGCTTCCTAACATTCCTAACCTCCGATCTCAATTGCAGCGGACAGTTCTGGTGTGAGTTCAGACTTACTTTATGCTGCTCCAATGCCTTTTACCTTGAACATATGCCAACTCTATCTTCTTTCTGTCCCAAAGTCTCCACTGTTACCTTGGAAGCACTCTCATCTCACAAGGCTAAATGCAACCCAGAAGTAAAAAAAACAACAATCTTCAAACAACAGGGGTTTGGGGCCAGAGCAGACACATTCCAGTGTTACTTCTTCCAAGCAGTGATAGCACTAACACCTCAGAAATAATCTTGTGATTGTACCCAATACTGGCTTTTTCTTCTTGGGTATCACTGTTTATGACCCTTCATAACTGTCCCCTGTGTGGATCAAACAAACTACCTTACTCAGGCTCTGTTTTCAAGATTACAAAATGAAAAGAAAATCAAACAAGATGAGTGCAGGTCTTCTACCTGGAATTACAGTTATATCTGTCTCTGGAATTTCCACAATGCCTAGGACCAATAGTTAATAATTATTTATCAATTAGAAGTGAATATAAAAGTAGGAGACACTAGGATCATATTAGCAAGTAGAGAAAAGCTCCATTTAGAGGCTACATGATCATTAAAACAGCTGTCTATGTTACTAATTCTAGGTAAGAAATCGGGAGAGTCTAATCTCAGTGACGTTCAGTTTCACTCTGTCACTTCAGGTTCAGCCAGCTGACTGTACTCATTGGATCTAATTTTCATCACCCTCTGTCTCCCTATGCTACAGGCCCAGGGCTCCCTGGAGAAGTTCAGATGCTGCAGAACAGCCAGATCTGACCTTCCTAAGGCATGATTCATCATGCACATGATGACAGAACATCTGCACCCAATGCGTGAAGCATGGTGACCTGCAGCCCCTAGCCCAGGATGTGACCCAAGTGGCTCAAAGCTTGAGTTTTCCCATGATTTCTTCCTTGAAGCAACTCCCAGCACTGCATACCCCCAGAATAACTCCTCAGATTCATTTCTTTTCATAATATCCTCTTATCCTTTATTTAATTAAAAAAGAAAAAGGAAGACAATAATCATTTCCCCTTAAGGAGTTCCTTGGAAGCTATCAGAGGTAGAAATAAAGAGTAGGAGAAAGAATTAGGTGCAAATCCTAACTGTTCCTCAACAACTTTATACCCTGTAAGAAGTGACTATGCCCCTCTAACCCTAGGTTTTCCTATATATAAAGTGAAAGTAATTGCTTTTCAGAACAATTCTGATTATATAAAAGTATTTGATATATAAATGCTCAATAAATGCTGACTCCCTTGCATTTCCCTTTAATAGCTTTATACTTACCACAATGCTTACAAAATTCCAGGTATGAAGTAGGGACTTAACAAATCTTAATTCTTTTGTTTGGACTCTCTTTAAATTAGATAGCTTTCTGCTTTTTAACATGTGTTACTTCATTTCATAACCTTTGGTAATAGCACAATTAACATTGTGAGCACCAGCGATAAATATGGCATGGAATGGGACAGGCAAAATCCTCACTTGTATTGAGCTTATACCTAAGACCAGGGGAACCCTTATACACCATTTCTGGGAATGGAGAATAGTGGAGTCACTATGGAAAACAGTATGAAGGTTCCCCAAAAGAATTAAAAATAGAATAACTCTATGATCCAGCAATTCCTGAAATCAGGATCTCAAAAAGATCTTCCAAGTTCATTATAGAATCATTCACAATATCCAAAATAGGGAGACAACCTAAATTTTCATCAACAGGTAAATGGATAAAGAAAATATACTATATACCTTCAATGAAGCATCTTTTATTCTTTTTTTTTTTTTTTTTGACAGGCAGAGTTAGACAGCGAGAGAGAGACAGACAGAGAGAAAGGTCTTCCTTTTCCGTTGGTTCACAAACCAAATGGCCGCTGCGGCAGGCGCACCGTGCCGATCCGAAGCCAGGAGCCAGGTGCTTCCTCCTGGTTTCCCATGAGGGTGCAGGGCCCAAGCATTTGGGCCATCCTCCACTGCCTTCCTGGGCCACAGCAGAGAGCTGGACTGGAAGAGGAACAACCAGGACAGAATCCAGCGCCCCAACTGGGACTAGAATCCCGGGGTGCCGGCACTGCAGGTGGAGGATTAGCCTAGTGAGCCACAGTGCCAGCCCATTTATTCTTTAAAAAGAAGGAAATTCGGCCGGCGCCGTGGCTCAACAGGCTAATCCTCCGCCTTGTGGCGCCGGCACACCGGGTTCTAGTCCCGGTCGGGGCACCGGATTCTGTCCCAGTTGCCTCTCTTCCAGGCCAGCCCTCTGCTGTGGCCCAGGAGTGCAGTGGAGGATGGCCCAGGTGCTTGGGCCCTGCACCCCATGGGGAGACCAGGAAAAGCACCTGGCTCCTGGCTCCTGCCATCGGACGAGCGCAGTGCGCCGGCCGCAGCGCGCCAACCGCGGCGGCCATTGGAGGGTGAACCAATGGCAAAGGAAGACCTTTCTCTCTGTCTCTCTCTCTCACTGTCCACTCTGCCTGTAAAAAAAAAAAAAAAAAAAAGGAAATTCTCCCATTTGTGGCCACATAGATGTACCTAAAGTACACTATGGTAAATGAAATAAGCCAAGCACAGAATAAATGCTGTGTAATTCCACTTCAACTTGTGTGAAGTATTTAAATAGTCAAATTCAAAGAAACAGAATAAATTGGTGGTTTCCAGTAGCTTGTGGCAGGGAGAAATATTTTTCAGTGGAGTATTAACTTTCCACTATGCAAGAAGAGTAAGTTCTAGAGACCTTCTGTAAAACACAGCACCTACAGTTAACAATATGGTATCAAGCACTGTAACATATGTTAAGAGGATAGATGTCATGTCAAATGTTCTTAAACACACACACACACACTTACACACAAAAGAATACAAGGATGTTTAGTACGTTTAGTTTTAGTGATGAGCATATTTAAACTCATCAAGAGGCATCCATTAAGTGCATGCAATTTAAAAAAAGGGAAGGAGCAGGAAAATAAAAAATAGATGGTCAAAAACATAAATACCATGATATAAATGCTAAGTGACAACAGGGTAATACTCCTGGAGGATGTAACAGGAATCACAGGGAAGTGACAGAGAAGCAATCCTATACTTGGGCAGTCAGAGAAATCTTTCAAAGGAAATGAGGGTGGAATTAAGAGCTAAAGATCATAAAGAAGTCAATAGCTGAAACAACTGGAGGTGGGGAATGGGTAGATGTGAAGTAAGCAACTTGGTGTATCTAAGGAGGAGAAAGTAGTGTTTTCACATGTTAGTCAAGTTTCCTGAAAGTCATTCTGAAGAGAAACAGTTTCAGTTATTTGTTCTCTTCAAATAAAAAAGGAAATATCTCTTATGGATAGTTGTATAAAACAATTTGTTTTCTTTTGTCTTAGAATATATGGCTTTCAATCTTGTCTGGGTCTTGAGAATGACATGCTCCTTTCCTGTGCAAATTCTCTGCAGAACTCAGATTCCCCCAGAGGCCAGCTACTGTTGCCAAGGAGTCTGAAGCAATCAGTGATTGAACCAAAGTCTCATCACTTGAAAGTTTAGTGTTGAGGGCAAGAATTACTCCTGAACACTTGATCTATCCTAGGATCTACAGAATTATATTTAAGAACATTGCATGGGAACATTCAAGTCATTTTTCTTTTCTCTGAATTTTAGCCCTCTTCTGTATGACATGAGAGAGGTGACAGATGGGTGGGAAACATTGGGTAGAGGTCTATCTGTGATCTCTATAGTTTCACAGATTTCTGTGATTCTAAAAGCTCCTTTAGAATCATGATGTGACTACTTCTAGGGAACTCTGATGTATTGGGACGCTCTCCTACATCACTGATGTCACCTGTGCTATCGGCTTTTAAATGGGTCAATAGTTTCCACAAATGAGTTGGAGGGAAGCCTGGTAACTGTGGATTTGAAAAGCAGTTGTTTTCTTATACACCATAATTGTCTTCTTATATACCTATCCATATCATAGGTTAATAATCAAATTCCTTCTTTTAAGAGTACTCCACCCTTACCTTTGCCCATGAGGGCAGATGAGCCAGATCAGAAAAGGGTAATTGAGTTCTCTCTGGGGAATTTGGAGTTAGGTAAGCACACTCCTTGATCTCATTGCAGCTTGTTCCAGGGAGCAAGAGAGGCAGACCAGGGTGACTCAGAGAAAGGGAAGTAAGTTGCAGGAAGTTTATGAAGACTGGGAATGAGGATGGTGGAGAAATCCAAGCCTGGGTATGACTAGAGCCTGAAGGTATGGGGCACCAGCACTGGGCTGAGACCCAGGAGATCTTGCTAATATATTGGTCATAACTTAGCCCCAAGGAGACTGAGGGGAAGTTCCTTGACCTTTTGGATTGAGTTTCTTCATCTGTAAAATGAGAGGCTTGCTTATCTGTTAATATCTTGAAAAATATATTTTAGGATTCTGAAAGCATCTTACTGAGTGCTACTTCTAAATCTCAGTGTCTGCTTTTGTGCAAATGGGAATTAGGATTAAAAGGGTTTAAATATGGCATTTCTTTTTTATTTATTCAGTGTACTCATTTAATAGTTATCCATTAGACTTCTACTAAAAACCAGATTCTGCTAGGAGATGAGTAATTTATGTAGTGGAGAACTGAAGAGATTCCCTCACAGAGCTGAAAGTTTATGGGATGCTTGGTAAATATTCAAAACCTGCAACAATTTTAATGAGGCATTCTGTTCTTACTTAACAGTAAGATCAAACTCTCCCGCTCATGTTTTGAGCGAATGACAGGCAACAATATCCCAAGTTATGGTGAAAATCTCAAGGGAAGACATTTACTGTTCCTATTCTAAGTTAGAGATGACACATTCAAATATATATAGAATTAAACAGATAATATAAACAATGTATTGAGCTGGATACCAGACAGTCTGGAAGAAGGGGACCATAGTAAACTAGAGTCTGTACACATTCTCTAGGCAAAGCCTGTGTTGTGTTGTGTTGTGTGTGTTGTGGGAGGTAAAGCCATCATTTGTGACAATGGCATACCATATTGGATGCTGTTTCTTATCCAGCTTCCTGCTAAGGCACTGGTCTAAGTACGCTGGCCCCTGTAATCCATGTGGGAGACCAGGATGGAGCTTCTGGCTCCTGGCTTTGGCTTGCTTCAGATCTGGCTGTTGCAGCCATTTAGGGAGGGAGGGAGGGAGGGAGAGGGAGAGGGAGAGGGAGAGGGAGAGGGAGAGAGAGAGAGAGAGAGAGAGACCATTCCTTAATTTGCTCCTCAAATGTCCACAATGGCTGGGGCTGGGTCAGACCCAAAGCCAGAAACTGGAAGCTCAATCTACACATCTCACATTGTTGGTGAGAACTCAATTACTTGAGCCATCACTACTGCTTCTCAGGGTCTGCATTTTTAGGAAGTTGGAATCAGGAGCTGGAGCCATTGATTTAACTAAGGGACTCTGATGTGGGACATGGACATCTTAACTGGTATCTTAACCACTAGGGTAAATGACCACCACTAATAATTAATTAATATTTTTAAAAGTCAGTCAATAATAATTTAGAGGAAGACTACACTTCCCCATGTGAGTTGGAGGTGAAGGAACACTAATATCTTTTCATTTTCTCTCTTTACCCTAAGGCTACCTCTTTAATGCCTCTGCTTAGTCCCTTGTCAACTACCACTCCAGGTGGACAACAGAGACTAAACCCTAGAACTACAGACTGGATCAACTACCCCATGCCTTGATACCACACAGAATTCCCCGGAGTGGAGAGATTTTTGTAGAATATATCATCCAGCCGTTCTTCCTCATCACTAGATCCAGCAGCAGTTTGCCTCTGGCCAGCTTGACACTGGCCACAAACAATGTTAACAAATGCAGGAGAAAAGGTCAAGAGACATAAATGCAATTCTTGGCCACACATTTCTTGGAAGTTTGACCTTCAGCTATCAACTTCACAAACTTGATCTTCAACTCCCTCATCTGTGAATGGAGATAACATTTCCCTCTTTCCTGAGAGAATTAATTTGTGTATAGAATGAGATAATGGATTTAAAGGTCCTTCAAATCTTCCTTCACAGAGCAGCCTGAGTGATAAAATTCCCACACGCTTTAAACAGCCCTCCGTATTTTCACCTCTTCTATAGACACTCCTCGTTTAATTTCATCACTCAAAGTTTATATTCAAACCATACCACTTGTTTATTCCTCAAGGCCAATATACATGCTGCTCAGTTTACCTGAAGGACTTTCCATTCCCATTGACCATGTAACCTTCACTCAAAACACTAGTTCCTGCTCACACTTCAGGTCTTTACTGGGTGCTACCATGTCTATCACTGTACTAGCACTAGAATACAGTGATTAAAAATGATGAACGTTGGCCGGTGCTGCGGCTCAATAGGCTAATCCTCCACCTTGCGGCACCGGCACACCGGGTTCCAGTCCCGGTCGGGGTGCCGGATTCTGTCCCGGTTGCCCCTCTTCCAGGCCAGCTCTCTGCTGTGGCCAGGGAGGGCAGTGGAGGATGGCCCAAGTCCTTGGGCCCTGCACCCCATGGGAGACCAGGATAAGCACCTGGCTACTGCCATCGGATCAGCGTGGTGCACCAGCCGCAGCACACTGGCTGCGGCGGCCATTGGAGGGGGAACCAATGGCAAAGGAAGACCTTTCTCTCTGTCTCTCTTTCTCACTGTCCACTCTGCCTGTCCAAAAAAAAAAAAAAAAAAAAAAAAAGATTAACGTTGAGAAGCTAATATTCTAGTGAGAAAGGCTAAATATTTTCACTCTTTGTAATGAGAATACACTCAATAGAATTGTAATAAGGGCAGACAGATCAGGAGAAGTATAAAATGCTAATAATTCACATAGTCAATTAGAGAGCCGAATTCAAGAATTCATATGGCATTTAAGCTGAGGCCTGAATGTATAGGCCCAAATGGGAAAGAAAACCAGTAGAATGAAGGGTAGAGAGAAAATTAGAGAAGGAAATAAGCACAATTATTTATAACCTTGTAGGCCATTTCAAAAAGTTTTCATTTAGTTAGAAGTGTTATGGAAGCTCTTAAAAGGTTTAAATCAGAAGAATCTTACTCATAAATCAGATACCTACTCATCAAATATTTATTGAGTGTTCACAGTATTGCCAAGCATTCTGCTGGGCACTAGATATGATCAAATGTCTATTTTAAAGCGTAGCTCTGTCTTTCAAGTTGAGAACTAAAAGGGAGAAAAAATGGCTAATATGAGAACTAATTAGATGGTGGCTTAGTTTAGGCAATGCAAGTAGGAAGAAAGAAGCCGATTCAATAGATAATAGAGATTGAAGCAAAATAACTTGGTTATGAAGTGAATATGAGAGTGAACAGAGAAAAGAGTTAAAGATATTCATTGGCTTTTTGCTTTAAGGAAATCAGTTATTTAGAGAGTAAATGAACAGCTGGAAAGGAGAAAAGTTATAGAGATATTAAAACATGTTCAGCTTTTGATGTTTTGAGTTTGAATTGCTTGTGAGACATCAGATTGCAGATGCTTATAGTCAATGGGATAACAGTAGGAAGCTCAGAAGAATGAAGTGGATAAAAAAAAAATGTAGCTGTAATGAGTATGTTGATTGTCATTGCGGAAATGTTGTGTTAACTCAGAGTCTAAACTGAAAAAAGATGATACAGGACTAAGCCATAAGAAGCTTTATAATTTAAAAGGCAGAAAGGAGGACCCAGCACACGAAGCTGAGTTGGAGTCAGAGAACAAAGTAGAAACCCAGGAGCATGGTATCATAGCAAGGAAAGCAACTGTTTCAGAAGAGAATGGTCAACCTTGTAGGACGTACAAAGATGCCAAGTTAACTTTATGAATGCTGTGGTTTGACTATTAGCTAGTTTGAGTACCTCCCACAAGTTCATGTATTAAAGGCATGCTCCTCAATGTCTTATATTAGTGGTACTAAGTGGAAATTTAATCCAGCGATGATGTTTAGAGGTGGAGCCTTTGGGAGGTAATCAGATTGGTTTAGGTAGTTAGGGTGAAGCCCCTGTGATCAAATCCTGGTGGATTTCTAAGCATAGAACAGATATCCACGATCCTTCTTGCCATGTGACATTCTGTGCCACCTGGGCACTCTGTCAGCAAGACTGCCCTCATCTGAGTCTGGATGCTCAACCAATGGGGCTGCCCAATATTAGACTGTGAACTTGTGGAACATGAGCCAAGCTGCATCTTTTCTCTTTATGAAGTCATCCCTTCTCAAGCATTTCATTGTAGTGAAGAAAAAATGACTAATAGAGTGACCCCCAAAATACTGAAGTTGATGATATAGAGGTCACAAACATTCATGGAGAAAATGTTCTGTAACCTGGTGGTGGAAGATAGAGTACAGTGAGTTGAGGAATGAATGGAAAGTGAAAAAATGAAGTCAGACATTATAGATTTTCAAGGGGTATTTATAAAGAAGAGGAAATAGATCATTATGATGGTAGAAGATGAAGTGTTTTGTTTGTTTATTTGTTTTAAGAAGAAAAGTTTGAACTGTGTATGTACTTCTCGGAAGAATACACTTAATCATTTCTTCTGTTAAGCATTAATCAGTGAAGTGCTATCTCTGGTTCTGTGCTATATTTTATATGTAACATATATTCTTTAATATCACAATGATTTCAGTTTGTTTAACTAGTTTGTCACTGAGATTCGCTGTGCCATTCCCACTTTTTCCTTTACCATTTTAAATAAGCATTTTCACTAAAAACTATGGTGATTTTGGGAGGGAAGAGGAAGAAGAAAAGTTTGTGAGCAAATTTAAATGATAACTAAATATAATCTACTAAAGAATAACATAAACATAATCTACTAAAATAGGCTATATGGAGAAAATTTATTTGTAGTTTCTAATAAATTCAGAAAGTATAAGTAATACGGCAATAGAAACAATAACTTCACAGAGTAGGTTGGGCACCTCTCACATTATATCAGGAAGAAAGTGAAAGAATAAGCATAAAGAAGCATATGGGCTTAAAATTGTTATGCGGGAGATTGTGAATGAAGCAGGGATAGGCTGTCATGGGTTTAGAGGATAATGAAAAGGAATCTAAGCTGGGGTGAGTATTTGCACAGTGGTTAAGATGCCACTTGGCATGCCCTCATCCCAACTAAGAGTGCCTGATTCTAGGGAATGCGGAGGAGAATACAGTTTTCCCTTTGTATCTCTAGTGGATAGCTGCTACCAAGGACAGGAATGACAACAGATGGCAGCAAAGAGGAAGTGAAATCTCAAGCTCAGTGTTTTTAGACAGGGAGTGATCTTCAAAAGGGAGGCTGGCAGTCTTGAGTATGAGAAATTGATTCTACTGGAACCAGAATTTCAAATAGTTTCACCACATAACCTTTATGGAGCCTATTTGGACCAGAAACTGCTCCGTCCCCTGTCTCCTCTAGCATCTGAGTTATTTCAGGCTCTATCCAGCTATCACAGCAATACCTTGCTAAGCTGTGCTTCTCCTAGTATTTATTATAAGCTCCATGGGAGAAAGAAGCAGGTCTGTCTTGTTGCTATTCCATGCCCATCATGGACTGGAATGCCTGAACAAGAGAAAGAGCTTCACACACAAGAGTGTGCTTTGTCACCTGTAAAGAGCTCTGTGATTTGGAGAAGGCAGGCTGGGTGACATGGGGGGATGGACTGAATTAAGACTCTCCAGGTACCTTTTCTTGGTGGCTGTTGACTTCAGAAACCTCTCACCCAAAAGGCAGTTGGAATGACAGAAACATTTTCTTAGGCCTTAATATCAATTCCAGATGTTTGCAGTCATGTTGGTTTGTACCTCACCCTGTAGAACATATTTCCCTTGCCTGCCCACCACCTCCATCTAGCTAAGGGAGTAGAGCCTAGTCTCCAGTGACATCACCTTCCTCCCAGGCCATGCAAACAACAGATGGGTAAGAGCCCCTCTAGTTTCTCAGACAAAGAGCATGGTTCAGCCATGGTCTGTGCTGCTTGAGGAACTATGAGTAATTTCCACAGGATTTCATAAACACCTCCAGTGTAACTGTGACAGCCTCTGCTGTCACAGTCCTCTCAGCTCCCCGAGAAGAAAGGCACTAGTATCCTTTGCTTTGAGTTATTTCCCACAGAGTCACCTCCAAAATGGCTCCCATCCAGTCGAGAAGGTCATTATTGGATTATGGAATGGTATGTGGGCATTGAGGTGAAGGTCATTATTCTAAGGTCTAACTCTGGATGGCATGCAGACATTGCAGGGGAGGGGCATCTTTCGAATTGTGGATTAAACTTACTGTACCAGAGAGGTCAGAAGATATAGTACAGGGTTGGGAGTACATAGAGATATCCTTGGATCATTTTGAATATTTTTGACCTAGATCAAGTCTAGATGCTTATACTTGAGTCAGCTGAGAGAAACAAACAACTAAAAAAGGCTGAGACATGGATAGAAAGTGACATGGAGGGGGCAAAAGGGAGACAAAGAGATGTATTGCAAGAACTGTATTATGGAGCAGACGTAGGTTAACGCACTGCTTGCAATGCTGACACCTTACATTGGAGCCCCAGTCTAGCTAATGTGCCGGGGAAGTCAGCAGAAGATGGCCCAAGTGCTTGGGTCCCTGTCATCCATATGGGAAACCTGGATGAAGTTCCTGGCTCCTTTTTGCAGGCTGGGCCAGCCCCAGGTGTTGCAAAAAGGGAGTGAACTAGCAGAGGAAGATTCTCTCTTTCTGTCCCTCTCCTCTCCTCTCCCTCTCCTTCTTCCTGTCCCTTTCTCTCCACCACTATCTCTATCACTATCTTTCTTTCTCTCTCTCTCTCTCTCTCTGTCATTCCGCATTTCAAATTAATAAATCTACAATAAAGAAAACTCTAATTCTGTTGTTTTCTTCATAAATACATAAAGAAAGAAAGAAAAGAAGGGAGAGACATAGAGAAAGAGTCAGGAATGTACAGAGAAAAGAAGCAGAGGCAGGAGTTGAGGGCTAGCAGGAGGCGAACCTGGTACTGATCAGCTGGGACGAGGCCCATCAGGCTCCCAGATGCCAGGACAGAGAGGGACACTGACCAGCTGCAGATGTGGCTGTCTTTTTGAAGAGATGTGGGGGATGGTGGAAAGGGCCTGCTGCCTCTGTGGGGGCCAGCATAGTCAGCTGACCTTCCAACACTGAGCCAAACAAGCTGAAGCTGGGCTCCCATGTTAAAGAGTGAAGTTTCTTATTCTTAAAAGATTTTTTTAAATGCAGCAGAGTAACAGCAAATGACTAAAGAATATGCATGGGGATCTGGTACAAATATCACCAGACTGGGAAGCAGGAGACACGAAGTTGGCTAGGACCCTTACCCATTTTGCCTCCATTTTTGAGATCTTTACAAAGAGGATGTAGATGAAGTCTTCAAGGTCCTTCTACTCTGAACTTCTGGGGCTTTCAGAAGCTGGCATATAGGAAAGTAGATAAAAAATGACTATATATCCTACAAGATCAAAGCCCTCTGGATGTTATTGGGAGGCTAGATAATATATTCTGCCAGACACACAAAAGGCCAATATCCCCTTATCTACCATCTACCTTTATGTGTATTCCCAACCACAGCAAATCATACCAAGGGTAATATAGACTGGTGGAAAGATTTCTGGACTTGGTGGGGAAGGAAAGAAAAGAAACGAGACCTCCCAGTCCTAGCTCTGGCTCCATAACAAACATACTATGTGTGTAACCTCTGGACAAGTCCCTCCTCTGAGCTTTTTTCTCCATAGGTCAAACAGGGAATTTGGATTCATTAAGTCTGCTTGTGCCTCAATCCCCCGCCCCCCTTACTTCCATCCTCCTGTGTCTACCCTGCCCGAGAGGCTGAAACCCATGCCAATTGCTCTGATGAGGCCATGTGGGAGAACCAGACGTCTGTTTTTAATACTGATGACAGATTAGCGTGCGGGGAATTCAGCCACCCCCAAAAAACAAGCCCCGTCTCTGCTCAAAACAACTGGAACAGGAGGCTGCTTGTGCTTGGCTTGCCTAACAGAGTCCCAGAGCTGATGCAGCAATGGCTACTCTGAAGGAAACAAAGAGGGTGCCAAACCCAGTAGAGGGGGGCAGTGGTAGGAGACATGGAGGGAGAGTGAGCATTTTAAGTTTGTTCAAAAGATGTGGAACAGATGGCAATCATAAAGAGTGTGTGTGTGTCTTCGTGTGTGCACACAGGAGAGACAGATGTATGCACCTATGGCTATGCACAGTGCACGTTAGCTCATGAATAAATAATTCTAGCACTAGATTTGGCTGCCAGCAAAACTCCAGACAGATCAAAGGAGAAAGACCACATTTCCCTATTCTGGCCTCACCTGGCCAAATGTGTAAGTAAGCCTAACTGTCTCTCCAAAACAAGTCTGAAATCTAATTTTATTGCTTTCTTCTTAATATTTACTTTCCTTTTAAATTTTTTTTAAAATCATGGAAATAAGGAAAAAAAAACTAAAATGTATGATTTCCTAAAATTGTCCCAAAAACTGTGCTATAGTTGATCTTCTCAAGAACTTTTAAGGTAGGTGTTATTTTCCTCATTCTATAGAAAAGCAAAGTGAGACCTATGGAAAATATTGATTGGCCCTGGGTTTATAGGTGAGAAATGATAGATACTGCAACCAGAAGCCAGGTTTTATAAAATTCATATTCACTAATCAAGACTATGTACTACTTAATATTCAAGTGAGTGAGCTCAAAGATTCAAATATGGACCAAGTTCATTTTCCAGAGGATTGAAACATGACCTAGAGGCAAACAGAATAGGTGAATTTTCAGAGACTCACCACCAATCAACTACAGTATCAGTTGGTAATGGTACATTTTAGAAGGCTTATTAAATACTCATCTAGTATCTGGAACTACTGAAGACTTCAAAGGACTATATGGTGCTCAACAAGTTCACGTCAGAGTTGAAAATTTAGGACGTGCATATGCCTACCCATATACAAATCAATTCAGCTAATGCTGAACATCTATGTATGACAGGGACTGTGGGAAGATCCAAATCATAAAAACACACACTTGTTTCCTTGTATTCCATCCAAGAATTCAAATATTAGATAATGTGAAGAATGAAAGTCAAAATTCACAAGGAAGGATTTAAAGAGCCTGTAAAGATGGAGGTAGATATGTTATTGTCTCCAACCTTCTGAATGGCTATTGGAAGAATAGGTCAGATCTGTATTGGGAGACTACACCAGGAAACCAAAAAGAAGCACATTTTACCTCAACTGAAAAAGAAATTGTTGGATTTGAGCATGATTTCCTGGAGAATGAAGGAGAAGAATATTAGATTTCTATTTTGGGGCTAGATAGATCAGATTTACTTTCCTTACTGCTGAAATGTTAATGAAGTTTTAAAAAACACACAGAAAATAGGTAAGACAAATTTTTTTTTTTTTTTTTTTTTTTTTACAGGCAGAGTGGACAGTGAGAGAGAGAGACAGAGAGAAAGGTCTTCCTTTGCCGTTGGTTCACCCTCCAATGGCCGCCGCGGTTGGCGGGCTGCGGCCGGCGCACCGCACACGTCCGATGGCAGGAGCCAGGAGCCAGGTGCTTTTCCTGGTCTCCCCATGGGGTGCAGGGCCCAAGCACCTGGGCCATCCTCCACTGCACTCCTGGGCCACAGCAGAGGGCTGGCCTGGAAGAGGGGCAACCGGGACAGAATCCGGTGCCCCGACCGGGACTAGAACCCGGTGTGCCGGCGCCGCAAGGCGGAGGATTAGCCTGTTGAGCCACGGCGCCGGCCACAAGACAAATTTTTAAACAACTGAAAAACAGGCAACAAAGGATAGAGATCCTGAAAGATAAAAAACAAATCATATGAATCCTAAAAATTCCTATTGTCTTTACAAAGATCCCAAGCTTCTGTGCGGGGAGAGAGGATGGTGACAGATTCCCTAAATTAGGAAATCACAGTTCTGAGTCCAGAGAGACCAAAGTAACAATAGCTAGCAGGATAGAGCAATGGAAAAGAGAAATCTACACAGAGGGAAAATGGAAGTAGTGATTGATGAACTTGTATAGGAAATACTGGATCCAACAGGATTATCAAGAACAGTGCCCAGCCTCATACAAGGACAAAGATTCCTGTTTCCTACCAGTCATAGTGGAAAATCTAATAACTCATGTGCTATTGTGTAGAGTACATGGAAGAGTCTTCCTTAGTAGTATGGAATAATTAGCCCTAGACTAAACACTGTTCTGGTTCCAACTAACAAAATTTAAAAGCAAGATCTAAAAGAATTAAAGTGTTTCCAAATAACTTAACTGCCTCCAAGCACTGAGTTTAAAAATATTTTTAGGAATACAAAAATATCCAGCATCCGACAAGGCAACAATCAGAACATTTGGCATCTAATCAAAGATCACCTGGCATGCAAAGGAGGAAGAAAATGCAACCCAGAGTGAAGAAACGAATCCATTTAATCTGATCAAGAATGGTACAGATGGGGCTGGCACGTGGCACAGCAGGTAAAGTTGCCGCCTGCACTCCCAGCATCCCATATTAGCACCAGTTTGAGTTCCGGCTGCTCCACTTCTGATCTAGCTCTCTGTTATGGCCTAGGAAAGCACTGGAAGATGGCCCAAGTCCTTGGTCACTGCACCCGCAGGGGAGACCCCGGGGAAGCTCTAAGCTCCTGACTTTGGATCAGTGCTGCAGATGGAAGACCTCTCTCTCTCTCTCTCTCTCTCTCTCTCTCTCTCTGCCTCTCTGTAACTCTGCCTTTCAAATAAATAAATAAATCCTTCTTTGAAGAAAAAAATTATATAGATGTTAGGGTTAGAAAACAACATTTTGGGCCGGCGCCGCAGCTCAATAGGCTAATCCTCCACCTGCAGCGCTGGCACCCCAGGTTCTAGTCCTGATCGGGGAGCTGGATCCTGTCCCTCTTGCTCCTCTTCCAGTCCAGCTCTCTGCTGTGGCCCAGGAGTGCAGTGGAGGATGGCCCAAGTGCTTGGGCCCTGCACCTCATGGGAGACCAGGAGAAGCACCTGGCTCCTGCCTTCAGATCAGTGCAGTACGCTGGCCACAGCACGCCGGCCACAGTGGCCACTAGGGGGTAAACCAACGGAAAAAGGAAGACCTTTTTCTCTGTCTCTCTCACTGTCTAACTCTGCCTGTTAAAAAAACAACAACAACATTTTGGGGCCAGCGCTGTGGCACAGCAGGTAAAGCTGTGGCCTGAAGTGCTGGCATCCCATATGGGCACTGGTTCAAGTCCTGGCTGCTCTACTTCCAACCCAGCTCTTAGCTATGGCCTGGGAAAGCAGTGGAAGATGGCCCAAGTCCTTGGGCTCCTGCACTCATGTGGGAGACCCAGAGGAAGCTCCTGGCTCCTGGCTCTGGATTGGCACAGCTCTGGCCATTGTGGCCAACTGCGGAATGAACCAGCGGATGGAAGACCTCTCTCTCTCTCTCTCTCTCTCTCTCTCTCTCTCTCTCTCTCTCTGCCTCTCCTTCTCTCTCTGTGTAATAGTGACTTTCAAGTAATAAATAAATCTTAAAAAAAAAAAAAAGATGTCCCAAGTACTTGGACACCTGCAAACTGGAGGAAGCTCCTGCCTTCTAATCAGCTCAGCTCTGGCTGTTGCGGCCATCTGGGGAGTGAACTAGTGGATGGAAGACTTGTTTCTCTACCTCTCTTCTCTCTGTGTAACTCTGACTTTCAAATAAATAAATAAACCCTTTTTTAACAACAACAACAAAAAACAATATTATAATTTACTGTAATTATATTTCACAAGTAGAAAAAAAGTTCAAATGTAGAAAGAATATATCAACAAGGCTCAAATTGAACTTCTAAAGATAAAATTAAAATGTCCAAGATGAAGAAGTCACCAGATGGGATTAACAATAGATTAGATTTTGCAGAAGGAAGTAAAAGCAGGGCATAAGAAACTATCGAGGGGATAAATGTTGTGATGCAGTTGGTTAAGCCACCACTTAGAATGCCCATCTCATATCAGTGCTCCTGGCTCAAGTCTTGGCTGTTCTGCACTTCTGATCCACTTTTCTGCTAATGCTTCTAGGAGGTAGTAGATAAAGGCCTAAGTATCCTGGTTTCTGCCACCTATATGGGAGACTCAGATGACGTTTCAGGCTCCTGGCTTCAGCCCGGCCTAGCCCAGGTTGTGTAGGTATTTGAGGGAGTGAGTGAGCCAGCACAAGGAAGCTATCTCTGTTTCTCTCTCTCTCTCCCTTTGAAATAAATAAATCTTTAAAAAGGAACAAACTTTCCAACATGGAACAGAGAAGAAAGAATTCTTTTAGCCGATGAGTAACGATTTCAAGTTGTTCTACACACATGCAATTGGAATCACTGAAGGAGAAGAAACTGGGGAGAAAGAAAAAAATATTTGGCAAAACAATGGCCAAAATTGTTCCCAAAGTGATGAAATTATAAACCCTTAGATCCAAGATATTCAAAAAATGCCCAACACAAGAAATAATAAATTGCTCAAAATGAGTAATGAAGAGAAAATCTTAGAAACTGCCAGAAACAAAGGGCATGCACATACAGGGGAACAGGTTTAGAAATTATGGGATATTTCTCATGTGCAACACTGCAACCAAGAAGACGAACGAACAACATCTACAGATTCCTAGGAGACACATCTGTCTGAATAGAATACTACACTCAGAAACAGTGTCTTTCAAAAGCAGCATAAGAAAGATCACCACGAACTGACAGGGAGTGTGAGACATAGTGAAGGACATCCTTTATGCAGAAGGAAAATGAAACAAGATGAAACTGGTGCTCAGAGAGTGGTATCACATAGGAAAATCTATTAAATACCTTATTGCTTAAATATCTTTAAAAATAACGGACTATGTAAAAAAATAATAAAAATGAATTACAAAATTTCTAATATATGTATGAACAATATCTGTGACAAAAACACATAAACATCCCCCTCCATGCCACTCTAGCTGGAGGTCTTTGACTCTAATAAATCTTGCTTTTAAATCTCAAAAAAATATATAAGCACAAAAGAGAGGAATAAAAGTATAATATTATAAGGTTCCCATTTCCCATATTGTACATGAGGTACTATAATATCACTTGAAGGTACACAGTGACGTGTTGAATATTCCTGCTGTAAACCCCAAAGTAATTGTTAAACTAATAAGAAAGAATTGTAACTAAAAACCATCAACAAAGATAAAATGGAATCTTAAAAATAACCCAAAGGAAGACAGATAAAAAGGCAAAAAGAAACTAAGCAATATGAGACAACAGAAAACAAATACTAAGATTATAAACTTAACCCCAACCATACTAGTATCACATTTAATATAGTCTAAACACCCTAAATATGTTATGAAAGTCATACTGGAACAAAAGAAAAAAATCCAACTTTATGATATCTACAAAAATACACTTAACTATAAAGGCACAAATATCAGAAAAGTAAGATAATTGGTACTGATAGACTAATATTAATCAGAAAGAAGTTAGACTAGTTATAACACTAGATAAAGTAGATTTCAAAGAAAAGAATACCACAAGGTTATAGAAGACCATTTCATAATTTAAAAAGATGAATTCATCAGAAGGAGATGAAAATTTTAATGCCATAAACTTTATTTTTTTAATTTTATTTGTTATTTATTTAATGCTTATAAACTTAATAACAGAAATTGCAATTACAGAAAACAAAAACTGATAGAACTAGAGGAGATTTCAATGCCATTATCTCAATTTTTGCTAAAAGAAGAACATAAAAAATCAGAAAGGCTTTAAAAGACTTGAAAAACAAAAACCATTAATTTGATCCAACTGGTGTTTACAGGGCACCCTCCCCATAAATAGTAGAAGATATATCCTTGGGGCCGGTGCCATGGCATAGCATGTAAAGAATCGCCTGAGGGGCTGGCACTGTTGCACTGTAGGTTAATCCACCTCTGGCGGTGCCGGCATCCCATATGGTCGCCAGTTCGAGTCCCAGCTGCTCCTCTTCCAATCATGCTCTCTGCTATGGCCTGGGAAAGCAGTGGAAAATGGCCTAAGTGCTTGGACCCCTGCAACTGTGTGGGAGACCCAAAAGAAGCTCCTGGCTTCTGACTTCGGATCGTCTCAGCTCCAGCCGTTCTGGATATTTTGGGGGGTGAACTAGCAGATGGAAGATCTTTCTCACTCTCTCTCTTTGTCTCTCCGTCTCTCTCTCTCTGTAACTCTGCCTTTCAAATAAATACATAAATCTTCAAATATATATATATATATATATATATATATATATTTATTTATTCTTGGGCCATCTTCTGCTGCTTTTCCCTGGCCATTAGCCAGGGAGCTGGGTTAGAAGTGGAACAACTGGGACAGGAACGGGCACCCACATAGGATGCTGGCATCACAGGAGGTGGCTTTACTTGCTATGCAACAACATTGTCTCCGTAGATACAATCTTTTAAAGCAGACACTGAATACAAGGATAGACCACATTCTAGATAATCAAATCGATCTCAAAAAAAGTTAAATGTTTAATGCTTTAAAAAGCATTTAAAAAGCATTAAAAAGCATATTCTCTAACTAGAGTAGAATCAAATTAAAATTCTGTCCCGGTTGCCCCTCTTCCAAGCCAGCTCTCTGCTATGGCCCGGGAGTGCAGTGGAGGATGGCCCAAGTGCTTGGGTCCTGCACCCCATGGGAGACCAGGATAAGCACCTGGCTCCTGCTATCAGATCAGCGCGGTGCGCCGGCCGCAGCACACCAGCCGCTGTGGCCATTCGAGGGTGAACCAACAGCAAAAGGAAGACCTTTCTCTCTGTCTCTCTCTCTCACTGTCTAACTCTGCCTGTCAAAAAAAAAAAAAAAGCCAAAAAAAAAAAAAATCAATAACAGATATCTCAAAAATCCCCCTGAAACCATATAACACACTTCTACATAATCCCTGGAACAAAAATGAAAACAAAGGGAAATTAGAAAGTACTGAGTAGAAACAGAAATACACTATAACAAAATCTGTGGAATACCACTAAAGTGATAGTTAAAGCAAATACCTATATTACACAAAAGGTCTCAAGTCAATAACCTCCACTAGCATTTAAAAATACAAAAAAAGGGAGTAAACTAACCCAAAAGTAAGCCAAACGAAAGCTTCAAAAAGGAAATGATGAAGATCAAAATAGAAATTAATGAAATGTAAAACAATAGAGAAACCAAAAGCTGATTCTTTGAGAAGATAAATTTCATAACCGTCTGGTTGGACTGATCAATAAAAAAGATGACACAGATTACCAATATTAAAAATGAGAGTGATATCACTAGATTCATTAAGCATGTATTAAAAGAATGACAATGGAATATCATGAGAAACTTATGCCAGTAAATTTGATAACTTAAATGAAGCAGACAAATTCCCTGAACACGCAAGTTGCTAAAAGGCCACTCACAAAGAAATAAGTAGTCTGGATATCCCTGTGATCATTTAAGAATTAAATTAGTAGTTAAAAACCATACAATAAAAGATCCAGGCCCAGATGGCTTCACTGGTGAATTCTACCAAAGAAGGAAGAAACACCACTACTAAGTTTTACTAAATAATGCTAACCAAACTGATTCTTTTTGAAAAGAAATAAAATTTCAGAAAATGAAAAGCTAGAAATATTCTACAACTCACTTATTGATATTATCATAATCCTGATGCCAAGATAAACAGAAGCACTAAGAGAAAAGACAGCTTAGCTATGGACCCCAAACAAGTATTTGAATACCAGGCTTTTTGGTAGGTGTCAGGAATTCAACCATGATTAATACAGACAAGCCATGTGTCCTTGAAATTTATAATGTAATTGGACAAATAAATCAGCAATTTCACTTCTTTTATTCTTTCAATAGCCCAGTTTCAGCTTGAGATTAAGCTGTGAACTTAAGGAGACATGATTAGCTGGATAAACTTAGATTCATCTAATTTTCTTACCCATGAAATAGGAACAATAAACATCAACCCTCCTAAAGTTCATAGATTCACGGAGATATTGAACATAGTTCTTAGTTGAGTGCCTGCCACAGGAAAGGTATGCCCAAGTCATATCTTATGGCTGTAAATAATAATAATAATAGTAATGATAATAATAATAATTAAATGAAAGTTTAGACAGCAGAGAACATAAGCCCCCAGCACAGATCACAAGTGAGTGCTTAGCTTCTTGGTAGGGATGTAAGAGAACTTATATACTGAGTTGGAACCAAGGGCAACCTTTTTAAAAACCACCTTTCTCAAATACCTGCATGCTTGGAGCATTTCTAACTCTCTCCTCCTCAGCACCAGTTAATGAAGACTATTTCAGTATATCTCACTAGGAAAGGCAATTGTTTATATTTCCTCATCTCAGTCCCAGAGGTCATATATTTACAAACCAAGCTCTTCAAACATGACACCTATAGGCCTTCCCAAGCAGAGAAAAGTCAAATCCTCTTCAGAATCAACTGATTCTGACGTATGGTTTTGAAGATCCAACTCACAGCATTAGAAATTCCTTTCAACCACAGCTTGCTATCCTTCTTTGCTCAAAATCATACAAAACAAAACAAAAACACAAGTGGCACATAGGTTAGACACCAGAAAATCATTAAGGATAGGCATTTGGCACAGTGATTAAATTGACACATCCCATATTGGAGTCCCTGGTTCAAGTCCAGTGTCCTCTGCTTTCAATCCAGCTTCCTGCTAATGCAGGACCTAGGAGGTAACAGATGATAACTAAGTACTTGAGTCCCTGCCACCTATGTGGGGGACTGGATTGAGTTCCAGGATCCTAGCTTCAACCTGGCCCAGCTGCACTATTGTGTTTATTTGGGGAGTGAACCAGCCAATGTAAGATAACCTTTGTGTCACTTTGTCTCTCAAATTTAAAAAAAAAAAATGAAAACATTTTAAAACTTGGAGAGGACACGGTCAGCCCTTAAGGCATTCAGATCCAGCTAAAAAGCCCACGAGAGTATTTCAGGCATGAAAAGCCAAGACACTCTGGCAAAAAACAAAACAAAACAAAAACACCTAAATGAAAGATCTCTGTGAGTGAGAACCTAGTGGAAAGAACGGGCCATCAAAGAAGGAGGTACCTTTCTCTGAAGGGAAGAGAGAATTTCCACTTTGACTATGACCTTGTCTAAATAAGATTGGAGTTGGTGAACCCAAGAGGCTTCCATAGCCTTGGCAACTCATGACAGAGCCTCAGGTGATTACTGACACCATAAACAAGAGTGTCAATTGTTAAGCCAACAACAGGAGTCACTGTGCACTTACTCCCTATGTAGGATCTCTGTCCTTAATGTGTTGTACTATGCAAATTAATGGTAAAACTATTACTCAAACAGTACTCTATACTTTGTGTGTCTGTGTGGGTGCAAGTCTGTTGACATCTTTACATAGTATATACTAAATTGATCTTCTGTATATAAAGATAATTGAAAATCAATCTTGATGTGAATGGGATGGGAGAGGGAGCGGGAGATGGGATAGTTGTGGGTGGGAGGGAAGTTATGGGGGAAAAAGACACTGTAATCCAAAAGCTGTACTTTGGAAATTTATATTTATTAAATAAAAGTTTAAAAAAATGATGCTTGGGACACCCATATCAGAGTCCTTGAGTTTGAATACTAGTTCTACTTCTGATCCAGCTTCCTGTTAATACACCTTGGAAGGCAGCATGTTATGGTTTAAGTACTTGGAGACTTTCCACCCATGTGGGAATCCTAGAATGATTTCCAGGCTTCTGGGTTCAGTCTGGCACAGCCCTGGCTACGGCTGTGGTGGACATTTGGAAACTGAAAGAGCAGATGAACAATCTCTTTTTCTCCTCCCCCTTTTAAATAAACAGATATTTTAAAAAGCAGAGAATCACTTCACAATCAGCAATGCCTTCTCAATACAGATGGTATCTAAAGCCTTTAGATAACCCCAGTCTCTCTCCTCCAGCATATTATCCCAACAAAACGGAAAGGCATCCACCTACCTGTGTACAGGTCAGTGTCTGTGTATTCATCCACTTTCTTGTGCTGTAGAATATAATCAGAAACCTTGGTCCCGATAGCCGGCTGAACATCTACCCACTCCAAGGAGACCACAGTGCTGGAGGGTTCAACAGTTGGGGACAGCCGCAGCCTGCAGGGGGTGACAAGGAAAGTCACTTGCTTTCCAGCCACCACTGTTGGACCCAAAAAAATTCTGCATGTAGTAAGATCAAGCAGAGGGGCCACTGCTGTGGTGTAGCAGGCAAAGCTGCTGCCTGCAGTGCCAGGATCCCATATGGGCACCAGTTCAAGTCCCAGCCACTCCACTTCCAATCCAGCTCTCTGCTATGGCTTGGGAAAGCATTAGAAGATGGCCTAAGTCCTTGGGCCCCTGCACCAGTGTGGGAGATTCGGAAAAACTCCTGGCTCCTGGCTTTGGATTGGCACAGTTCTGACCGTTGTGGCCATCTGGGGAGTGAACCAACATAAGGAAGACCTCTCTCCCTCTTTCTCTCTCTTGCTTTCTCTCTCTCTATCTCTCGCTTTCTCTCTCTCATTCTCTATCTCTTCCTCTCTCTCTCTCTCATTCTCTCTTTCTCTGCCTCTCTGTAACTCTGCCTTTCAAATAAATAAATCAATATTAAAAAAAATATCAAGCATTCTCCCCCTTGGTCACACTCCTCCAATCAAGATGACCTTCCTGTATCCCTACATATGGTAAATGTCCTATGTCAGGGCCTTCGCAGATAGTTCCCTCCCCCTGAAATGTGATTCCACCACTTGTTGACTGGCTTACTCCTACTGTAATGCAGGGCTCCATTAAAGAGGTTTCTCTGACTATTGCCCCCATAATTCTCCCTATTGGCACACCTCTTATCTTTTATATTTTTCCAATTTAAATTTCCAAGTCTATGTTTTTCTTTTCCTGTTTTCACTCTGGCATCTGTCCTGCACCCCTCCCCCCAAGTTGTCATCTCCTTAAGTACACAGGCTATTCCCACTTGTCCACTGATATATTCCTCAATCACTGACACACATCAGGTTTTCAAAATTGTTGAGTAAATTAATATAATAAAGTTCTATAGGAGAGGTTCTGTAGGAGAGGTAGACATCCAATAAACCTCTGATGAATGCTTGAGTGAAGGAAGAAATGACAGACAGAGTGGCATCATTTAAAATAGCCCAGGCTACAATGTCAGTGCCTATCTTTGTACCAAGTTTCTGTTCTGCCAAAACTCCTTTCTTTCTCGAAGAAGGAGGTAGGCTCCAGAAATTTCAGAGATCTGGACAGACACCATGGGAACAGAAGCAACTCATGGTCTGGCCTGGCAGACAGGAGTGTGAATCCATGAAAAGTGGTGGCCAAAGGAAGAGGGGCCATACATACGTACACTGGCTGTGGAAGGGGGCTGCAGTTGGGGAGCCCACTGGCATCAAAGGCACTGAGATCACACCTGCACCAGTCATCGATCACGTCCCCTTTCCCTGAACACCAATAGGAACTCATCAGTGCACTCTTGAAGGCCTGGAAAACAAAGAGGACAGAAAAGACCAACATGATGGAGGCTGAGAATAAAGGTGGTAATGGCCTAATGGTAGCCAACCAATGCTATAGAGCAGCTCTTCTAGGCATAGGATACCATATTTTGCCTAACTTCCTATCATCCTACCTCCCCCCCCCCAACACCTATCCCAAACCATTCAATACTCAGCAGCCAGAATGATTATTGAGACACAATAGTAATAGCATCCATTTAGAATTTCTCCTGGGCTTGGCACTCTACCTGTATTAACTTCTTAATCCTTACAACAATCCCATACAATAGATATTGTCATTTCCCACTTAATAGATTGGAAAACAGAGGCATATAGTCAGTTGCCTGAGGTTCAGAGCTAGGAAGTAGAAGACATTTCTTTAGTTCAGCTAAGGACAGGACACAAATATTACCTTCTCCTTTCTGCCCCACCCTCTGGCTCAGGTGTGGAAAATGGGTGTGTGCTTGATGCTTGAGTGAATGGTGTGATTTATTTTCTCCATTCACACTGACAATTCAAGGCATGGGGGATTCAGAATCTATGACAGCTCTCTGAAACTTAAATATTCTAGAAAATGTTGGTCTTTTACTCCTTTGCCAGGTACATATTTTGCCCATTCTTTGACTTTTCTTTTTCTTTCATATATATATATTTTTACTTTCTGTGTGTTTTTTCTTTACTATTTAATTTATTAGAGAGAGAGATAATCTATCTCTGATTCTCTGCTTGATTCCTCAAATGCCTACAACAGCCAGGGCTGGGTCAGGCCAAAGCCAGGAGCTAGGAACACAGTCTGGGTTTCCCATTTGGGAAGTAGGGACTCAATTATTTGAGTCACCACCTGCTGCTTCCCAAGGTGTGTATTGGAAGGAAGTTGGAATCAAAAATAGAAATGAGACTAGAACCCAGGCACTCTAAAATGGGATGCAGGTATCCCAAACTGCCAAATCAAACATTGTGCCAAGTGACTGCCTCTCTGTGTCATTTTTAAATGAAAGTCATACCTTTACTATAACAAGAATGCTTCATTTCCCAGGTGTCACTCTGTCTATCATGCATGGTTCAAGAAATTGAAGTAAAGTATGTTTGTATAAAGTGGGTCTGTGGTCTCTCTCCTTTTGCTACCCAGAAAATAGATCTTGGAGAAGGTATGTATGAGGAATGCTATTGTATAAGCCTTTATCATAGTTTTTTCAGAGGCTTTGACAAGAAAATTCCTTACCCTTATCCTCCCCTAGGGATGAACAAATGATGTAACTCCTCCAGGGTTAAATGTAGTACCGAAAGAAATAAAAAGGACCACAATAAGCACTAAATTGCATAGCAAAAGTTGCTTTAAGTGCATTAATGATGTAATCCTCATAATAGTCCTGAAGTACTGATATTATCACTCTTATTAACAAATGAGAAAGCTAGGAATCAGAGTAGTGAAGCAATTTTCCCAAGATCACACAGTAGATAATTGGTAAAAGCAGAGTCCCAGCCCAGATCTCTACAACTTTCAAGTGCAAATCTTTTCTGTTTGGGACCAGCGCTGTGGTGCAGTAGGTTAAAGCCCTGGCCTGAAGTGCCAGCATCCCACATGGGTGCCGGTTCTAGTCTTGGCTGTTTCTCTTCTGATTGAGCTCTCTGCTATGGCATGAGATAGCAGTAGAAGATGGCCCAAGTCCTTGGGCCCCTGCACCCACATGGGAGACCTGGAAGAAGCTCCTGGCTCCTGGTTCCTGGCTTCGGATTAACACAGCTCCAGCTGTTGTGGCCATCTGGGGAATGAACCAGCAGATGGAAGACCTCTCTTTCTGTCTCTACCTCTTTCTGTAACTCTGTCTTTCAAATAAATAAAATAAAATCTTTAAAAAAAATCTTTTCTGTTTGGCCGGCGCTGTGGCTCAACAGGCTAATCCTCCGCCTTGCGGCGCCGGCACACCGGGTTCTAGTCCCGGTCAGGGCCCCGGATTCTGTCCCGGTTGCCCCTCTTCCAGGCCAGCCCTCTGCTGTGGCCCAGGAGTGCAGTGGAGGATGGCCCAAGTGCTTGGGCCCTGCACCCCATGGGAGACCAGGATAAGCACCTAGCACCTGGCTCCTGCCATCGGATGAGCGCGGTGCGCCGGCCGCAGCGCGCTGTCCGCGGCAGCCATTGGAGGGTGAACCAACGGCAAAGGAAGACCTTTCTCTCTGTCTCTCTCTCTCACTGTCCACTCTGCCTGTCAAAAATAAAAAAAAAAAATCTTTTCTGTTTAACCATGCAGAGCAGTAGGATTAATCCAAAGTAAGGTTGCTAGATTCAGTAAATAAAAATACAGAATTTCCAATCAAATTTCAATTTCAGACATTTATTTTTAGCATGAGTATATTCTATGAATAATCCTAAATAAAGTGCCTAGGCCAGGGTTTGACACACAGTTAACAGTACTGTTCCTACTAGATGCCAGAGTCTATGTTGAGAATAAATCTGTTCTACCCTCACCAGAAGAGAGCACCCTCATGAGGATAGAGTCCATATGTGACAGCATGAGGTCAGACTGACAGATGCTTTCTCCCCCCAATTACATGTTCATTCTCCTTTAGTAAAATTAACATGCACAACTACTCATGGCTGAAGACTCAGTAACATCTCCAGCCAGCACTAAGAGTTTAATTATCGTAATGGTGAAATCCAGGGCCATGGGGAAAAGTGACACAGATGGTAATACTGCACTGGACTCCAGCAATCAGAGGAAAAGAGAACATCCTGTTTTGTGTGTGTGTAGTGTGTGTGTGTGTGTGTGTGTGTGTGTGTGTGGTGGCTTTTGTAATCAATAGGAGCTTAAGTTTGGTGGAAAACAAAACAAGAAATCTCTCTGGATTTGGTGCGTTTCACCATCCAGGCAGTTCTTGGGAAGAAATCCTGCCTGTGAGTCTCTGCATTCACTGGCTCTCACCCAAAACCCTGAGGAACAGAATGGGGACCGGTGCAAGGGCCAGGCAAACCCTGGATAGAGCACAAACACACCCTGATAAAAGGCCCACATCAAACAGGGAGCCCATGCAAGGCAGCAAAAGCCAGCATGGTGTCAGCGCAGGATCACTCTTTCCTTACGTCTTCAGTCCTTGCAACACTCCATCTAGAGTCCAAGTAAATCCCAGGAGAGGAGGACCATGAGACGTTCCAGCTTCACGGGCCTCTAAATCTTCTAATCTAATCTGTTGTACAGATGCAGATACAGTGGTTCAGAGAGGCCAGTTGGCTGGCCTGAGGTGATAGAACAACTTTGTGATGAAACTTCCCTATTCCCCCATTTAATGCTCAAAATTACCCGTAGAGATGAATGTCCTGTCTTCATTTACAGAGGAACGTGGAGGAAAAGGGAGGGACTTGAACAGAAGTCCATTTGAGTCCTGGCACCCTTGATCTTCCTAGGTCACACAGGCACAATAAATGCCAAGATTTCATCCAAAATATCCTTTTCAGCTGCTCTGCCTGTGTCATGTGCTTATTTGTGTGTGTATGTATGTGTCTGTGTGTGTTCTTGGAGGAAAATGAAACCTTACACTGGAGGCACTGTTGACTTCTGGCTTTTGAGTAAGCTAAGGGACCTAGGAAACAAATCCTTCACTTAATGTGAGGGCTACATTTGCATGGCCATTCGTTTTCATAACAAAGAAGGTTTGCATTTCCACAACTTGTAAATGCTTCCAACTTCTGGTTAATTAGCTAGTAAACCAAGCTGAGCAGGAGGAGAAAAGAGCCACAAAAATGTTGAGCAATCAAAATAAACTCAGATTTATTCCTGACTCTATTGTTACTTCCCTATTTGAATTGCACAAGTGATTCCCCTTTCTAAGCCTCAACTTCCCCATCTGCAAAATGAGGGGGCAGAATATATATTTTCGAAGGTTTAAGTTCAATAAACATTGACTGAACTTTTTACTGCATACCACATGCCATCTAGAAATGAAGACAAGGGATGAACAAGACTCAATCACTAACTTCAAAGGATTCATGGTTTCATGGTAAAGACACACACAAACAATTACAATTACCACGGTTCAAGTACTGTGAAGTAATACACACAGGAGGCTGTGGGAATACAAAAGAAGGGGCCCTTCCAGCTCTAAAAATTATGACAATGTCTTAGGAATCTCCAACTTTAAATAAACATCCTGTATTTGATTAAGCTATTTGGGACCATCTACATAGAACATCAGGAAGCCCATACATTAAATTCCACATTCTCTATTCCCAATCACTGCATTTTTTCAGATTTTTTAAAAGATTTATTTTATTTATTTGAAAGACAGAGTTACAGAGAGAGGTAGAGACAGGGAGAGAGGTCTTCATCTGCTGGTTCACTCCCCAGATGGTTGCAATGGCTGGAACTGTGCCGATCCGAAGCCAGGAGCCAGGAGCTTCTTCCAGGTTTCCCACGTGGGTGCAGGGGCCATCCTCCACTGCTCTCCCAGGCCACAGCAGAGAGTTGGATGGGAAGAGGAGCAGCCAGAACTAGAACCTGGCGCCCATATGGGATGCCTGCGCTTCAGGCCAGGGCTTTAACCCACAGCGCCAGCCTCAGATAAAATGTTAAAGATCGTGATTTTCTGTATCATGCGGGTGTTAGTCTGTATAAGTCCAAAAAGATGTCCTGAGACCTCACTCATTGCCTCATGCATTTTGTTATATACATAGTACGAATGAGCTTAGTTATATGGTTGTCCAACACACAACAAATGAAGGGGAGGAAGGTTTTCTACAGATAAAACAAACTCTTATCTTTTTATTATTTGGCTCCATTTCAGTGTCTAATACAGTAAGTAGCATGTAACTTAAGTCAGTCAATATTTCTTGAATTGCATTAAAGGTTCCCATGGATGTTGAATAAAACAAATCAATTTCTAAATGATAAAAGCAAAGAAAAGGTATGTGTAGGTTTGTGATTCTCTTTTTCCTCAATGTTCTTTTGATCTCCCATGGCAATTTGGTGCCTCTAGTCAAACACGGAGAGATCAACCCTGGCTTGCCTCTCTATCTCACATTGTCTGTCTCAAAGCTATCCTCCCTTTCCTTATTCCCTGCTGTCTCCCAAGTTCAGGTTACTAATTCCTCTTCTACAAGCAACGAACATGGCCTCTGGACTCGTCTACAAACTCCAGTGTCACCTTCTCCAGCACATTCTCACAGATTTCTAAAATGTCACTGCTTATTCTGCCCTTCTGTTTACTTTGACCCCTTCAAAAGTTTCACTGACTTCTGGTTAAAGCCTGCAATAATGAATGACACATTCACAGCTCTTTGTTCTTCAGCCTGTGGCTCTTCTCCCATTTTACCCTCTTGGCCCCCATTCTATGATTCACCCATCCCAACTAGTTATAGAACTGTGCTCTTTCATACCCACAAGCCTTTCTTCATGCTGAGCCTTTGGTCTGAAAAACTCTTTCCCCACTTCTTCTGCCTTGTTAAACTCTAGAAAACTTTACTGCCCATTGGGACCCTACCACACTTGGTGAGATTCTTTTGTCTCTCTTTGATTCAATTGCACATTTCACATTCCCTGGCATTTTGTCTGTTTATGTGTATTTCTTGGTTATCAGACAGTGAACTCTTCTAGGGCAAATAGATATGTGATTCATCTCTGTGCCCCCAGCTCCAAGAAAAAGAGTCCAAGATTGAGTCCCCAGAAGAGGTGTTAAATTCCATAAATATGGAATAGGATTCCATAAATATGGAATAGTACCCTTGCTGTGGATGTACTTTTCTAGCAGAATAGATGACAGTCACCAATGTGGCCACCAAAAAAGGGCTAACTTCCTTCTAAGCCACTGAAAGGGAGTTGAGGCAGGCTATAGAAGTTCCTTTCAGAAGCGACTGAGATTACTGCCTGGAGGAGAGGATGTTGTTCTTTTGTTTTTGTTTTTTGTTTATTTTGCCTAGAATGTGGTTGGAGGTATAAAATAAGATGCTTCTAGGGATCTAGAAAGAGGTGGGAGGAATACAACAGCTGACATCCCAGCTTTGCAGGGTGATCAATTGCTGAGCCCATGCTGAGTGTATGTTTAGTTGGTCAGCAGAGACCAAAATTGATGAACACAATAAGCATTGCAATGGACATCGCACCAGAAGGAATCTCGAATCCAGCCCAGAATGCTGGGATAGGTTCTACCTCTGTTATCTGTCATTCAATCATCAACATACCTTCTTCATGATGGCTACCAAAGATTCTCATCACCAATTTCCTGTAGTTATAGGAGATAGAGAACAGACCTAGAGTACCAAATATGAAATAAGATATGCCTACATCAACAGTGAGAAGATTAGTTGGTCATCATTTTACATATCAGTGAATGTATAATAAATCGTGATGTATGATTATATATCATACATGAGGAAGAGAAGTGGATCATGTTAGTTGACTTAAGTCTTCTAATTCCCAAACAAAGCAGGAAGGCAGGTACGATGAGTCATCTCAAGGAAGTAGCAAGGAGGAAGTAAATGGAGCTGAACAAAAGGAAGTGGAAACCTTAAATCATATCCATAGCCCAGGAGTTAGCAGACAAACAAGCAATTTCAGTGTCATAGATCTCTGGCATTTCAAATCCAGAAGGGTCCTGAGAAGTGATATGGGCCCTCACATCTTTGAACAGACTGAGTCCCAACCAGAAGAAACATTCATTACAGCAGGTTTTCCACTTTCAATTTAAATACTTATTTATTTTGAAAGTCAATAGTGATAGAGTGGAGGGGGGGAGAAAGAAGGAAAGAGAGAGAGAGAAAGAGAGAGAGAGAAAGCTCTTCCATCCACTGGTTCAATCCCCAAATGGCCATAACAGCTGAGGCTGGGCCAGACTGAAGCCAGAAGGTAGGAATTCATCCTGATCTCCCAAATGGGTGACAGGAGCCCAAATACTTGGGACATCTTCAGCTGCCTTACCATGTACATTAGCAGGGAGCTAGTTGTGACATGGAGCAGCTGGGACTTGCACACATGCTCTGATATGGGATGCTGATGTTGCAGGCATCAACTTTACCTCTTGTGCACAACACCAACATTATTTCTGTTCTGGGTTCAAGTTACTATAGTTTTAATGGGACATGAATAGCATTTACTGAGAGTGTAGTAAATACTTCACTACACATGATCTCATCCAATGTGGTCAATAGCCTTATGTGGTAAGTAGATACTGCTGTTACTGTCCCCATTTTACAGATGAGATAACTAAGGTCTAAAGGGGCCAAACAGAAAGTGGTAGACCCAGTTCTTGAGCTCACATCATCTGATGTGGAATCTCACATGCCTGTTGTAATCACAAGCAATATTCTCAGCTATTGGCAGTAGTATTTAATATTCACTGAGTGTTTACTACAAGCCAGACATTCCTTTTAAGTTATTTACATGACAGAAGAATTTCAAGAAACTCCAATATTCTCTGATTTGCTGTGTGATCTCAGTAAGTTCCCCCTTTTCTCTGAGTCTTATTGTCACCTGTTAATTTCTTCAAATTGGACATGCAGATAATAGTAACGGTATTATTTCTGATAATTTTTTGATTTATGCTTGGATTTTGCTTTTTCTCAAGTTCTGGCCACAATTTCTCCTTTGTAGCTTTTTTCTGATATATACATTTCCTGGAATTGCCTGCCAGCAGGCAAAACTATGGAGGAAGTAAAAGGATCAGTGGTTTCTAAGAGTGAGGGAGGAAAGAATGATGAACAGGGAGAGAAAGGGAGATGTTTTGGAAAGCGAAAATGCTCGTCATGACATCATAAGGTGCTTTCTGTCATCATAGATTTGTCCAAATTCAGAATTACAATACTGGGAGGGAACCCTAATGTAAGCTGCAGGCTTTGGGTGATAAAGATGTGGCAGTGCAGGTGCATCAATTACAGCAAATATCCCACTCTGGTGTGGGGTGCTGATAGAATGGGAGGCTGTGTGTGTATGTCGGTAAAAGGTATATGGAAACTCTCTGCTTCTTTTCTCAAATTTTGCTGGGAAGCTAAAACTTCTCTAAAAAGAGTCTGTTTGATTTCTTGCCTGCTAACATTCTCTCTGTAGAGGAGGTCACAGAAGCAACCCTTTGAAACTATTTATAAGTTATGAAGGAAGAGGGGGTGAAATAATGAGCCTACTAAGCATCTCCTTAGTCTAAGCCTGGTACTAGGGTCATCTGTCCCATTAGTCCCATAATCTCCCAACAACCTGCACAAGCAGCAACCCCACTATCCCTAGTAATCCTTAACAGATGAGCATGTGAGACGTCAGAGACATTGGTTCAGGTTTGCCCAGAAAGGACACAGTAGAGCAGTCTCCTTTAGACACTCAACTTCAAATCTTACACCTTGCCCCCTGACCTTCTTTAACCTACCTCTTATTTTCAGCCTTGGATCCCTTCATTCAGTGAATAAATACTAACTAGAGCAAGGACCCATTTCCTATATAAAGAATTGTGCAGCTCGATCTATGACTCTATAAATCACAGAAATGACACCTAATTTCCCCTGTCAGGATAAACTTCACTTTTCAAGCCATTCTTCCTGAATGATGAGAACCTGACAGAAGAGCTCCTTAATCTGTGTGACAGGAAGAAGACATTTAGTCAGTCAACCCCCCTCTTGCCACACTTACCTCTGCTAATGAAAAAATATTAGAGAATAAATATACAACCCACTGAGATGTTCCTGCACAGGGCTCTGTCAGCTGTCTGTTTCCCAACATGCACAGAGGCAAGATGATAGGATGATAGGATCCTTAGGCAAGGAGCTATTTTTCTTGTCAGTTACTCCCATGTTTCAGCTCCCAACATTTTATGTAGAAGATGAAACACTAGGTCTTAAAACATTAAAAATAACAGTATTTTTAACAATTCTATATGCCAGACACAGTTATCTGTTTGACACAAAATGACTCATTTAATTTTCACTGTCATACCATGAATTGAATACTCTCCAGTTGTTCCCATGATGTAGATGGTGAGACTGAGACCCCAGAGTGCTTGGGCTCCTTTCCATGGCCAAATAGCCATTCTTTAGCAGAGCAAAATTCAAATCACATTTCTCAAATTCGAAAGCCTAAATATTTAACCACGCTGAGCTGAATGTGCCTCCATGTGATCCTTGAAAATGTTGAAATTTTAAAATGTTTGAGGATCCTGTAACTTAATCAGTGTGACACATCTAGGGTGATTTGGAGTTTGGATTCAAATACAGGTCAGATTCTAAATGCTGAATCCTATTCTCTGTCTTGATCACTTTTCTTAAATACTGGTGGTAGTTGAGGTACATGATATATTCTCAAGTAGAGGTGGACCACTGGGTAACTTTGCTTTCATCAGTCCCAAATCTCTCTTGCTCAGAACAACATTTAAAAGTGTGTTACCAGGGACATAAGTTCAACGGATATTAACTAACTTGGAGTTCAATAAAATTAAGGAGGACATACAGGCTCTTTCTGTAGTCAGATCAATTTGGAAAAAATTACATTAAACAAAACTAAGTAGATTGTTTTATATAGCACTTTCTGAGCCACTAATATGTTAATAGTGGCTGGGAAGTCTCGAGAAGGTGATGTAAAAAAATGCAGCATTTCCAGGAGCCACTATTGTGGCACAGTGGATGAAGTTGCCACCCACCATGCTGGAATCCCATATGGGTGCCAGTTCACATCACCAACTGCTCCACTTCTGACCTAGCTCCTGCTAATGGCCTGAGAAAAGTAGCAGAAGGTGGACCAAGTGTTTGGTTCTCTGCCACCCATGTGGGAGACCCAAATTGAACTCTTGACACCTGGCTTGATCTGGCCCAATCTTGGCCATTGTGGTCATCTGAGGAGTGAGCCAGCAGATGGAAGATCTCTCTATGTCTCTCCCTCTCTCTCTGTAACTCTGATTTTCAAATAAACAAACAATAAACAAATATTTTAAATGCAATATACTTGTCCATGTAACTTCTTTTCCCATGTGTCATCTGAGGAGCTAGCACTCTGGTGAGCCTTCTCCAGGTTGTGTCAATCTAGATTCTAGCCTGGACTCAGAGCCCTCTGCCTGCCAAGAGGCTCATGGACAGTACTTCCCAGCTCCTCAGTGACTGGGACCTTGGCCAGTCAGTCTTCCCAGGGCCTTGGTTAACTTGCCTATAAAACAAAGGTGTCGAACATTCTTGTCTCTGAGGCCCTGGCCTTCTGGTAACACCATGAGTGCAAAAATCATGTCTAGCTCTGGCTTCCAGACAAAGCCCTAGATGATCCTAATTACCTGAGCCCACCACAACTCTAGCTCCCAGCCCACAGATTCTTCCATACCAAATTAGTTACTCTAAGTCGTTTGAATGTCTTCGTGCCGATGTACAACCACCCAAATATCTGGCCTTTATTTCTCCCTCCAGCATAAACTTTTGTCACCATCCTTTCTAAATTCTATTCTCTACCTTTTCCACCTTTTCTACTCTCCAAGCTTTCTCACCTCTAGCTTTCACATGCTACTTTTCTGGGAACACTTCTCCTCCACCTGATGACTTCCTCCACTATGCATCCATCTGCTCTCAGCTTAAAGACCACATGTCCCAGTCAGCCTCCTCTAACCTCCTAATCTGGAGCAGATCCCTTCCCTTATAATACATCTTCTTCTACCACTTCTTATAACAAGACTTATGTTATCTTCTCTCACCTGTTTCATCACTTATCTGTCTTTTCTCAGTTGAGACTTGCTGGCCTGAATGCTTTGTTTACTATTTAGCTACAAGTGTCTAACAGAGTAGATTCTCAAGAATCAAGCAATCAATTGAGAATACCGATAATGGCTATAAATAAATATTCAATGGAAAATGGTCTTTTTGCTTTTTATTTGTTAAACATCTTATTTGGTTAAGTATTAAGCCTTTTTGCTGTAGTGCAAATTTAAAATATTTTATCTCAAAATCTTAAAAAAATAAAAGGAGAAGAAAAAATGGCAGGAAGGAAAGAGGGGGAGAGACAAAGGGAAGGGGAAGGTAATATTATGTTCTCAGAACCGTATCTACAAATAACATTGAATATCAATATCTAATTAAAATTTAAAATTTTTTTAAAAAACCAATCAATTGGGCTATCATACATTAGTTAATGCTAATCCTCACATATCTATCCTATCCCTTTGTCTTAGCTTGGTAGATTCTCCTGTTTCCAGCCTCAGGATAATTCTGTGCTCTTAACCTCTCCATGCTCATACCAGACACCACCTCAGTCCTGAGAAGAACTCAGGAGCTCTGTGATTCCAAGCTCTTGACTTAAAGGCTTTCCACAACTTCTAATAGAAAATAAGTTTGTCTAAACTTTATACACAAACATAGCAGAAGGAATAAGTGAAAAACAATTTTGAATCCCGTTTTGTTTTTGTCTATCTATGCAGATTGTTTTATTTCATAAAAGATTGGTTTGGTTTTAATATAAACAATGGAAATTTCTTTAAAATGATTCTCATAGATTGATCTTTGGACCTCATCTCTCTCATTACCTGAAGTACCTGTCAGTAATTCAGATTCCCAGGCTGAACTCAGACCGAGGGAGTCATAATCCTGGGAGAAGTGCCCCAGAAATTGGGATTTTTATAAGCTTCCAGGAGATACTTAGGAACTATTATGTTGAAGGATCTCTTATTTTATACTGTGGCTTTGGATACATCCTGGCACTGCAAAAGTTTGGTACTCCAGTTTGAAAACTGGAAAACCTACAGAATTTTCACAGATCCTTGCCAGGTGTCAGATATAAGAATACAGTTTGATAGTCATATTTTAATTAAATGGTCCTGTTGCTTTAGCCAGGACTAGTTGGATCAAACTTAATTTCCTGACCCAAACTGGACCAACCAGCATTTTTTTCTTGGGGCTTTAGATTCAGATGTTCATTGATCTCTTTGACACACACACACGTGGGGGGTTGATGAGAGGGGGAGAGGACAGACTCCGGGATTATCACTGAAAGTGCCTATCTAGCTGCTAAAAGTGCATCTGTACTCTCTATCTTTGAATTATATGAGAAATCACTATATCATGCTTTTTTCTCTTTTTCACTTATTACATTTCAGTGAGTTACTATTTCTTACCATTAAAAGGACTTTGACTAGGAGAAGTATAAATATTCTTTTTCTGAGCCTGGCAAACAAGGCCCTTTACCAATGATGCCAAACAATTTCTATAGTCTTAAATCCCACTACCACAGTTTCTCCTAGTCCTACAGAGCAGCTACACAGAACCATTTGTTATGGATCAGGTAGGCAACAAATTTCTATGCTACTTCTGCACATAGTTTCCCTCAGCCTATGTGTTTTTACTGTTCTACTTTTGATCAAATCATATTCATTCATTAAGACCCACCATAGCTGCAATTGTTTCCAAACTTCATCATGGATAACACATCTGTTAACACATCTGATTTTACTGAATTATTTATTTGTATATCTGTCCCCTCTATTGGACCATGAATTATTTACAATTTGTATCAGAAGCTCCTTGCACAAGGCAAACCCAAAGAAGGGACTCCATAAATGTTTGTAGCGTGAATGAGTATAGAATGAATGAACAGTAAAATCTAAGGGAGAGAAGACTGGTAGCCTTTTGGATGTCTGATCTATGTGATCCTAGCAGACCTGCTCAGTCATCAGGGCAATAGATTGTACTTACATTGTTCTAAACTATCTCCAGACCATTTGTCCTGCCTGTCACTGAGCTGATAGCAATTGTGAAAGTGATGAATAGCAGACCAATTACAAGCAATAGAAAACATCGGTTATAACTCCAGGGAGAAGACGCAGCCATATCAGTAGCCTCATCCATCTAACCGTGAGTCATCTTCCCAAGGCATCTTGCCCTGTGACCTTGAACTGCCAAGGGCTTCTTAGACTTGGACAAATCCAAGCTTTTCAGAGGAAGCCTCCTCCTCTCAGTCTGTCTCCTACAAGGCGTTGCTCCTGGCCCACTCAGTCCTGGAAGGGGAAACCTGGATGGAACCCACATACTTTTCCTAAGGGAAGTCTTTAGCCAAGGATCAACCCCACCCAATAGAAAAGAACTGTCTTCTAAGGCCTACTATCCTTTGACAGGCATCTCCCCTGTGGTGAGAACATCTGGAGATGAGAGGCGGGTGGGAAGATTTCAAGTGAAGGATTTGTCCAAGATTGTAGAGTTTACGTTGCTAAATGCTAGCTTAAGTTAATGGCAAGTTCCTGAGTAAAGGACTACAAAATTTCCCTTCTGTGGCCACTGGTGATCTCATTTTTCCAGTACGCCCATTTTCCCACAGGAGGAATCTGAGGAAGGAAGCCTCTGCTGCTGGTGAGACTTCCATAGTTGAGATGACGAGTAGGGGCAGAGAATGCAAGGACACAACAGGACATTGCTTAGTCTAGACCCTCACTGAGCTTATCTTGGTCTTTGAAAAGCAGTCTTGGGAATCTGGCTGAGGAAGTTACACAAGGGGAGATATTTATCAGATTTATTGCAGTCATATTTATATCACAGAAAGCTGAACTCTGAGAAACAGAGATCACTAAACCCGGTAAAAGATGTGATACCTGTCCAAAGGACAGCAGAACACAAACAGTAAGAGTACAGTCTTGGGAATCAAGCTCCTGGGTTTAAATCCTAGTATTATCACTAAGCAAACTGACAGAAATGACTTCAACTCTCTGCATGTTGAAAGGTTTCACTTTATGCATGTACATTAATACCTACCTCAATAAGGAACATTATAAAAGTCCTTAATAAAGTGACTAAAATAATGTCAGATCAATCTATGTATCTACATAGTGTATATTTTATAATTAAATATTGATGAACCACGGAACTTGAATATTTTCCAGATGAAAGTAAGTTGATGGACATGACAATATAAAAGCTGCTAATACACGTACTTATAGACCAAAGAGAGTCTAGGCACATCTATACTCAACTGGAATTATATTTATGCTTTTTAGCATTTTCTTTTGAAATATCAATGGAACCAACTATCAGAGATATTATTATTGCTTTTAGGAGAGTATGACATTCCTTGTCTGTATGAACTGATTGCCTTTTGCCCCTTGAATCAGTGCATCCCTGAGGGTAAGGCAATTGTTATGTATTATTGTTTACCTACTCTGTACTGAATGCTTTAATCAGAATCAAGAGCAGAAGACAGGAAGAAGAAAAGAAAGAAAAAAGAGGGGAGGGGAGCTGGAGCTCACACTAAGTATTTATTCATCCTAGGTATTACTAATGCTTTACATGCATTGTCTTACTTAATCTAACTTACTTAATCTAACTCACCCAGTGAGTTAAAGACTATAATCATCCTCATTGAAATTCTGAGTAATTAAGTTATAGCCCCACAGCATGTGGTAAAATGACTCCTCAAGCCTAGGTTAATCTGTTTCATGCACTGTCTTTATATCCTTTATATTTTTAATTTAAATATTTTGATTCACATTTAATACTTCTACGTTTTCATGGGAAGGGCAATACTTCAATACATTATCAGATTTACTATAACTATAAACTATTCAAACCAGGCAACTAGGATTTCATACCCCTTATGCTTTCCCCATGTTTAGGGCCTACCAACTCTTTCGTTCCAGTTCTTTCTACAGTATACCACACATTGTTGTAAATTATAGTCAAGGCACTGTGATGAGGAAGAGAATCCATTTCTTCTCTCGGTTTTGGTTCCTATTATTTGACTTCCCTTTCCCCGCCATTTCCAGTCTGTAGTAACCACTATTCTAAGCTCAGACCAACTATTTTTCCATATCTTATAAACAATCTAAAACCATACTATAACATGGGTCTTCTTATTATCACCAGGTTACAGATAGGAAAATAGAGCTCAAATAGGTTAAATTATATGTGAAATATCATCCAACAAGTAAGCATGGAATTCAAATCTATACTTGTTTGACTAAAAAATCAAGGTCCTCTCTATGGCTACTCACTAAAACTCTTAAAATTTCAAAATCTCATTAATAAGTCTATTTACCTTGAATGTAACAATCTTTGAGTATATAAAAAAACGAAGTTATCTATATCTATATATTTCTGTGTGTGCATGTATATTTTTTCTTGCTCAATTCAAAATGAATATCAGCACATTTGTGAAATATCAACTAGAAAAACACTATGGGTAGATGGGAGGTTTTGCTAATGTGTATTCCACCATTCTCAAGCAGCTACCATTTTTCTATTTATTGGGGCTATATCTAATTTTCTGAAGAAAAGAAACAATTTCCAAAAAAAAAAAAAAAAGAGATTCAGGTTGTAGCAAGCTAAAATTGAGGGATCCAAGGCCAAGCCAATTTGAGAATAAAATGTATGCTCTCAAACTAAGTGTTAAGAAGATAGTTTTGAACTGAGCTAAGAAAAGGTCATTGTTCAATTTTGAGGCAGAATTTCAATTAGATGGTGGAACAGAACCCAGATTCCAAGAGGCTGACAAGTGACTACAAGGTGAGAGTGAACCAAGAATTTTTACCAATAAGGAAAGATGAAGAAGATAGTGAGAGGACAGACTCTGGAATCCAAGCAGGCTTGCCCATATCAGAGTGCAGTAGAGGCAGTCAATGATGACAGAGATTATATAGTTTAAATGCTGAGATCACAGGCTATGGAACAGACAAATGTGAGTTGAAATACTAGCTCTATAACCTAGTGGCGTATGACACTGATAAGAAATTTCTCCTTCTGAGCTTCAGTCTCCTTGAGACACTCAAAAGCTCTGTTTTGAATATCTACCCTAGCAGAAACTATCATTACTCAAAACAAACCCAAAAGTCTGGAAACAAGAGACCTGATTTCTGTCCTTAACTCCATAGGCAACTGAAACAGTCTCTGTGGGTTCTTTTTTTTTTTTTTTTTTCATCAATCTGATAATTCAGAATATACCAGAGTAATTTCAAGGGCCAATAATTAGGATAACTGGGATAAGACTGAGTTTGCTATCTTTGAATGATATTATTCTCTCCAAAATCCATGCTGAAAATTCATCCCAAAACAACAGTAATCAATGTGTGGTTTTAGGAGGTGCTCATTAAGGAGATGTGCACCTTCATGAAAGGGCTCAAGCTGGACAGGAGTGCTGTCTTGCCCTTCCATCCCTTCTACCATGTGAGGAACAATGTTCCTTCCTTCTAGATGCTGCGGCAACAAGTGCCATCTTGGAATCAGAAAGCAGTCCTCCCCATACACCAGTTCTGCTAGTTCCTTGATCCTGGGCTTCCCAGTTTCCAGAACCATGAGAAAATAAATATGTTCTTATAAATTACCCAGTTTTAGATTTTATTGCAGCATCAAAAACAGACTAAAACAAAATTGAATTTAAGACTCAGACTCATGTGGTTAAAAAATAAAACAAACAAATTTGAAAAAAAAAAAAAAAACTGCTGAAAGAACACCAGAGATGGTTACTTAAAGAAAAGAAAGGTCAAACTGGGAATGAAGATCACTTCACACATCTGAAACTCTCACTTGTAACCAGAAGGGAAGACTAACTTTTGGATTTCATCTATGTGCTGGGCAGGCATGGTTGCTAAGCACATTAAATGGATTATCTTAGTTAATTTGTGCTGTTACTTGAATATAAGTTTGAGTGTCTCCCAAAGCCCATGCATTAAAGGCTTGGTCCCCTGGGTGACGCACTGGAGAGGTAGTGGAACCTTTAGGAAGTAGCGCCTAGCTGGAGATCCTTAGTTTGTTGGAGGATATGCCACTGGAAGGCAGCTCCTGCCAAAGATTGTTATAAAAGCCCAAGTTTGCTACCCACCCCGCCTTTCCTGGCTTGCTATACTATCCTCCTTCCACATAGTTCCCTCCACTATTCTCCATGCTCAACAGAGGCCAAACTAATAGAGTCACCAGTCTTGGACCTCAACCTCCAAAACTGTGAGCTGAACAAACCTTTGCTCTATAAAGTCAATTGCCTCAGATATTTCATTATAGTAATAAGAAGCTAACACAATTTATAAAATAAAATAATTCTATATGACAAATATTAATCTTATATTATGGATGAGAAAATAAAAGTTTAAAAACTTTAGTACCCAAATACATGAAAAAGCATACAAAAGTTTTGCAATGAAGCTGATATTTGAATCCTCATTTCTCTGATTCCAAAATATACATTCTGTCCAGTAAGTCCATCGCTAAGTCTTGCTCAGTAGAATGTTAATGGATGGAACTAGAAATGAGGAGAAGACTATGTGAATGGGAAGATATTTTGATTCAATATAAAAAGGATATTTTATTTGTGAGGGAAATTCTGCTTATGGATCACAGAGCAAGCCATTCCTGAGGCTATTCAACAAACACAAGCTTTTGAAAGGAGACAAAAAATTAAACAATAAAGATTGGCCAAGGGAGGGTAGCAAACTTGGGCTTTTATAACAATCTTTGGCAGGAGCTGCCTTCCAGTGGCATATCCCCCAATAACCTAAGGATATCCAGCTAGGACCTACTTCCTAAAGGTTCCAATACCTCTCCAGTGCATCACCCAGGGGACCAAGGCCTTCCAAGGGCTTTGGAAGATACTCAAAATAATAACCAAACCATAGTACAAATTAACTAAGACAATCTATGTCACATGCTTGGCATGTAACACGCTTAGATGCTTGTGTAATCTCTTCTATTCATTCTCATTGGCACTATTTTGATCATCAAATAAAATAAGGAAAGGCAGGGGCCTGTGTTGTGATGCAGCAGGTTAAGCCTCTGCCCGCAATGCCAGCATCCCATATAAATGTCAGTTCAATTCCTGGCTCTCTCACTTCTGATCCAGCTTCCTGCTAATGCACCTGGGAAAGTAAAGGAAGTGCTTGGGCCCCTGACACCCTTGTGGGAGACCCTGATGGAGTGTATGGCTCTTGGCTTTGGCCTGGCCCTGGCCTGGCCCAGGCCTGGCCATTGTGCCCATTTGGAGAGTGAAGGAGATAATGGAAGATCTCTCTCTCTCTCTTCCTCTTTCTTCCCTTCTCTCTTCTCCTTCCCTTCCCTATCACTCTGACTTTCAAATAAATAAAATATATTTGAAAAAATAATGAAATATAGATAAGTAAAGAAAGAGGGACAAGAAGAAGAGCAGAAAGGAAGAAAAGAGGGGCCAGGCAATGCTGGGGCACAGTGGGTTAAATATAAATCCCATACGGGCTCTGGTTTGAGTCCCTGCTGCTCCACTTCTGATCCAGCTCTCTGCTATGGCCTGGGAAACCAGTACAAGAAGGCCTAAGTCCTTGGGACCCTGCACCTTCATTGGGGACCCAGAAGAAGCTCCTGGCTCCTGGTTCCTGGCTTCGGATCAGCTCAGCTCTGGCCGTTGCAGTCATTTGGGGAGTGAACCAGTGGATGGAAGACTTCTTTCACTCTCTGTCTCTACCCCTCTCTGTAACTATGTCTTTCAAATAAATAAAATAAATCTAAAAAAAAAAAAAAGTAAGAACTTGCCTTTATATAGCATTTATTATAAGTTAGACACAGGCTAAGTATGTTAATAGCTATCTCATTTAATTCAACAGCCTCAGAAATTAGTGATTGCTAACATCAAATCACATCCAAGAGAATTAAGACTCAATTCCTTGCCAAATGTCACATAAGAGAAAAGAAACAACCATGGCTTTATAATCAACCAGACTGACATGGATGATAAACTCTGAACCACTAAAGAACTAAGCTCAAGATCATCTATGAGATCACTTTGGCCTACAAGTATATTGATAGTGGTTGTGGTGGATTGTGTCTCCTCACTTCAATCAAGCCTCATCAAGCCTCTAAACATAAATATCAAATTATTGGAAATACAAGGTCAGGGAAACACTTAAAAAGGCACAGTGAGGAGGGAGGCAATAAGAAAAATCCAAGCTGGAGGGAACTCTCCTAGACCAACAATTCAGTTTTATAAATAGAATATCAAAGGGCTGACAGAGAGAGAGAGAGAGGGAGAGAGAGAGAGAGAGAGAGAGAGAGAGAGAGAGAGAGAGAGATGGGTATTGTGATACACCAGGTTAAGCTTTCACTTGGGACATTCACATTCCATATCAGAGTGCTGGTTTCAGTCCTGGTTACTGCACTCTCTCTCCAGTTCCCGGCTTATATTCCTTGGAAGAGCAGATAATAACTCAAATACTTGAGTTCCTGCCATCCATGTGGGAGACCAAGATGGAGTTCCTAGCTCCTGGTTTCAGCCTGGCCCGGTCCCAGATCTTGAGGGCATTTACGGAGGGAATTAGAGTATAGATCTCTTTGTCTCTCTCTGTCAGTCTTTCAAATAAATAAATAAATAAATATTTTTTGAAAAGAGAGAGATAGAAGGAGGGATCTGTGGGTTAAGAGACTTACTTAACAGCCAACCACAACATTAGGATATTATTTATTTCCCAATTTGAGCAAACAAACTGGTACCAAAGATATGAGACAACTGATAAACATGAACAGTGATGGGATATTTGACAATACAGGGGAATTATTATTAATTTGGTCTGGTAGTGGTATTGAGGCCATTTTTTTGTGTTTATCTTTTAGAGCTTGGACTTTAACATTTACATATAAGTTATCTAATGTTTGAGATGTTTTGCAAAATTATCAGGGTAGTAGGGAAGCAGACAACAAACCAGATGAAGCAGGTTTGATATACTGAAACTAGAAGGTAACAGGTTCATAGAGGTTCATTAGGCTATTCTACCACTGTAGATGTTACACCTTTCTAAACTAAATTGGTTTTGGGATGGGAAGATCCTGGGACTTAACAGGGCTCCCCAAAATGGGATCACTTGGAGATGAAGCTAAAAAGGAAAAGAAACACATACTCCAAGAAGCCTTATTCCTTGTGGTCTTCCCCTCCTCCCAGGATATGAATTTACTGCCTGGAGCTGTTTTGCTCAGAGATGCTAGGAATTATGTGGCTCTGTTGACCGGAGAAGGCATTGCACAGACGGACTGTGTAAGTGGTGCAAACTCATGTAGCTTTCAACTTCATAAGCCTGGTGAATTGTGAGGCACATCTGGAATGACTTTTTTTCTTCTCAGATTAGAGAGAAATAAAGAGAGAGAGAGTTAGATTGTTTGTGAATTCTCTCTGGGCTCTTAGCACCACTGCTGTCTGAAGTTGCCTAATGACCCAAGAAGAGGCCCCTGTGACTAGAGCTAAGCTCCAACAGGGATGGGGTCTGCAGCTTGCTCTGTTCCTGGAAGCCCCGCACTGCCCTGGTTGGGGCAGTCTTTGTATGAAACCCTCAGATAAATGATGGTGATTTGATAAATTAGTGGATGTGGGACAGCTGGAAAAGGGATTCCAGCCCTAGTTTTGACATTTGCTAGTCCTCTGGGGCTTCAGGGGATGGTTGCCTATACTCTCTGAGCCTAAGTATCCTTATCTATAAAATGAAGATAAACAACATCACTACCTTCATAGTTCTACTGAAAAGATTGTGGGAGCCAGCATATTTAAAAGTACCATGTATGCATAACAATACAAGTTGGTGACTTCTTTATTCACCCTTTCATTCATGAATTACCATTTACATATACATTTCTTCTCTGTGTCAGGCACTATATTAAAAGCTGTTGCAATGCTGAGCAAAGTTGGTCTAGTCCCTGGTCTCATGAAAATTACTCCCTATTGTATAGGAAAATATTTTCACTCCATGTAAGGGAGAATGTTCTCTCACTGAGGGGAACAGGATGATTAGGGGTCACTGATCAAGTCTTTTGAAAAATGGGAGTGTTCAAAAACAGGGCCAATAAGCTTTTGCAATGTATGGTAGACAGGAATCAAGAAATAGAAGACTAAGGTTGGACTAGATGTCTATGTAATCCCACCCATTCCTGAGTTTACTTGCTCTTTATTCCTTATAAACATGGCTGTGATAATAAAACAAAACAAAATGTAGAAGAGGGAGACACAGACATCAATCAAACAAAAATGAATTTTAAAGTTAAAATTAAATTAGCAATTAAAAATGAACAATGATGAATAGACACAAGAAATTACACTTTAAAATAAACACAAGAGGATCTTATTCAATCTGGAAGCCTTGGAAGTCTGCTAAGTAGCAGTTCACTCAGTGAAAAGAAGGGAGAAAGGGGGTTAAACACATCCACGTACAGGGAAAGGGATGTGCAAAGTCCTTTTGACAGGACAAACTATAGTGTTTCTAAAAACTAGAAAATTCAAATGGTTGGAGCACAGAAAGCAAGGTTGTGGGAGTAGAAAAATAAGATGAGTTTTAAGAAATTAGAAAGATCCAGGCCAAACAGTCCCTTATAAGGCCATGGTAAGAACCTGGTCTTGACCTACAAACAACTAGAAGCCAGTAAAGGTTTTTCATCACGACAGTGATGTTAGCAAGTTTTAGTTTTGAAAATATCATTCTAGCTTCAAGGAAGAAAGTGGATTAGATGGGGTGTAAGTCATCATTAGCTAGTTGCTGCAACAGCACAGGCACAACTTGTATCAGGCTAGGCAAACATATTTGAGAAACTCTTAAGAAATATCAATAGAGGGCCGGCGCCGTGGCTCAACAGGCTAATCCTCCGCCTTGTGGCGCCGGCCTACCGGGTTCTAGTCCCGGTTGGGGCGCCGGATTCTGACCCGGTTCCCCTCTTCCAGGCCAGCTCTCTGCTGTGGCCAGGGAGTGCAGTGGAGGATGGCCCAGGTGCTTGGGCCCTGCACCCCATGGGAGACCAGGATAAGCACCTGGCTCCTGCCATCGGATGAGCGCGGTGTGCCGGCTGCAGCGCGCCGGCCGCTGGAGGGTGAACCAACGGCAAAGGAAGACCTTTCTCTCTATCTCTCTCTCTCACTGTCCACTCTGCCTGTCCAAAAAAAAAAAAAAAAAAAAAGAAATATCAACAGAATATATTAATGGGTTATTTTGGGGGGGTGGAGTGTGTACAACTAGGAAGAAAAGATAGGTTTCAAGGATATCCCCTAGGTTTCAGAATTACAAAAATTGAGACCGAAAACACTTTGAACAGAAAGGTAAAGGCATTCATGACAAATGCAATAGAGTGATCTGCAAGGTTTACAAATGAGAAGTCATTAAATTTCCATTGGAAGGTGGGACAACCTTAGAATGAATGAGGGTCATGTAGACAGCATAGGTAATCTACTTTTTCAAGAATTTTGGCCAGTAAATAAACAGAGGTGGGAATTGTGGTGCAGTGGTTTGGATCCCTGTTTGAGACACCTGCATCCCAAATTGGAGTGCCTGGTCCGACTCCCAGCTGTCCCACATTTCCAATCCAGTATCCCATTGTTGTGCCTAAGAGACAACAGATGACGACCCAAGAACTTGGGCTCATGTCAACAACAGGAGAGACCTGGATTGAGTTCCTGGCTCCTGACTTCAGCCCGGCCTAGCTCTAGCTATTGTAAGCATTTGAGGAGTCATCCAGTGAATAAAAGATAGCTTTCTCTCATGTCTCCTTCCCTCTCTTGCACTCTTTCAAAGAAATTAATTAGTTTAAGAAAAAGCAAAGAAATGAAGAGATAGTAGCTAGGAAAGGGCAATAAAAACAGTAATAGTGTCTTCAGAACACATTACACTTTCATTTATTGTACCTTATTGAAAAAGTTGGAGAGGGGTAACAAGGAGAAAGGGAATATTGCAAATGAGAAAAATCTCAGGTGGTCAACACAAATCCTCACTTTACCAGTTGCTGTTTTTGGGATCTTGGGGCAAGTGATTTAACTTCTCTATGCCCCACTTCTCACATAGGGAAAAGAAAGATAATAACAGCACTCACCATTTGGGGTTAATGAGAGGGTTCAATGAGCTAAGTACATAAAGTACTTTAGCTGAGCTCTTGGCATCACTGTATGCTCAGCAAATGCTTGTTAATATTAAAAGTACAAGGGAAAAATATTCCATCATTCTATTTTGAATTACATTTAATAATTGAATTGAATTGAATCCCATGGGAAAAATGCTCTAATGCTTTACTCTATGACATGCAAAAATGTTTGCATTTTCTAAGACTAAATGTATATATGTATTGTATATTTTATTGAATCTGGTAGTCTTCTGGTCCCATGAAAGAGCTATGGTTTCCAGTTTTTCAAGTGGCAAGCCAAGTATTAAGTTTCTCTTTTGTAATTGACCATGAGTGTGTTGAGTAACATGCAGATTATTTCCCCCTCTTGCCTTTGATCTTCCCTGTTGCCAAGGATTGCCTGACAATCTGATTCCTGGCCAGTTCACCTCCTTCTCAGAATGCTCTGCCCACAACACCAGAGGAAATTTAAGGTAGATTATAAAGAATACTTGACTTTCTTAATCCTTTTATTTATTTATTTATTTAACAGGTAGAGTTTTAGACAGTGAGAGACAGAGAGACAGAAAGGTCTTCCTTCCAGCACTGTGCCAACTGAAAGCCAGGAGCCAGGTGCTTCCTCCCTGTCTCCCATTTGGGTGCAGGGACCTAAGCTCTTGGGCCATCCTCCGCTGCCCTCCTGGACCACAGCAGAGAGCTAGACTGGAAGAGGAGCAACCGGGACTATTACCAACTGGGACTAGGACCCAGGGTTCTAGTCTAGTCCTCCCAGGGCTAATCCACAGATTAGCCAAGTGAGCCACAGTGCTGGCCTACTTTCTTAATCATTAAACAAGGAATTTCCTAAAGAAATTTCAAAATGAGAAAGACATAGGAACTAGGGCTGAATGATGTGATGCATCTCAGCATATATCAGATTTATCTGGGAATCTTGGAAAAACAGATTCCCGATCCCATCTCAGAGAATCAGAATCAGTAGGAGGAGGACAGGAAGCTATGTTTTTAACAAACATGTCCTCTATCTTCACCTCAAGTGATTCTGATCCACATCGAGACACCTGGAGATCTAGAACTCTATTCTCTATGAGGTCTGCTCTTCTGTCTTAGTCTGCTTTTTATTATTTTCTTGATAATTCAAATTCTTTTTAAAATATTTATTTTCATCTAGTTAAATGGCAAAGTAACAGAGAGAGAAACAGACAGACAGAGAATCTTCCATCTGCTGGTTTACTTCCCAAAAGCTTCTAATAGCCAGTTTGGAGCCAGGTAGGAGACAGGAGCCTAGTACTTTACCTAGGTCCCCCAAGTGGGTGACAGTGGCCTACATACTTGAATCATCATTTGCTGCCTCCCAGAATGCATTGCCATGAGGCTGGATGAGAAGCAGAGGTGCCGATATTCAAACTGACACTCTGATGCGTTATGCAAGCATCCCAAGAGGTGACTTAACCTGCTATGCCACAATGTCCATCATTCTCTTCACTTTTTAATATATAATATTGTTTCCTATGTAGATTGCTTCTTTTATATCTCTCATATACACTCAAGTAAAAATTAAGTATCAAGTGCTGGGAGCCCATGCCTGCCTTGCTCCCTCATGTGTCCCAAGTGCTCAGAATAGTGCTTAGCCCTTAAGAGGCCCATAGTCAATATTGATTAAAATTGTATGAATTGAAGTCCTACCCCCCCAGTCATCTCATACATGGACTTCTGCAGTAGACCTCCAACTAAGCAGTGATCTGATTTAATATTCTTTACTTACTGTTTTAGCATTGGGATCAACACTCAGAAAACTGGCTAATGCCATGAATCTGCAACCCAGAAAAAAAATCACAAATAATGCATAATTCTACATAAACTCTCTGAGGTTGAGAATTTTAAGACTTTTTAAAGTCAAATATCTGGTGACCCCAAATTGACAACGCTTGCCAAAAACCAGCCCTGGTCCCTGCAATCCACTTTGTAATATTGCTGTTGGGATTAGCCTGGCTATATCTTGCCTTTAACTTAAAATCTTTAAAAGCTATCTATAGCTTACATGGTACCTAAATCCCTCAACATAGTATTCAAAGTTGCCCACAACTCAGTCATCTGCATAACATTTTCCCAATTTTATTTCTCCCATGTCTTTTAAACCTGTTGTGAGAGTAACTGATTAAACACATGAGCTTTGGACTCAGACATCATACAACTCATTAGCTGTGTGATCTTAGATAAATTATTTTCCTCCCTAAAGTCTCATAGCTTTTCTGCTTTGTTTTGGTTTTTATTTGTGCAATGAACATAATAGTGTGGATTTCAAACATTTTGTAGAGGATAAAGAGTAAGAATATGTATCAATACACATAAAGCACTTTTTAAAAAGGTACACCACTGATCTTCAATAATTGTTAGGTTTCATTCTTCAACTCTTTATTTGTGACACATAATATTTGACATGACTTTTTTCCTCCTCTCTTTTAATAGTCTAAACCAGGGTCTGAGAAAGTTTTTTGTAAAGGGTCACAAAATAAATATATGAGGCTTTGCACACCATATTGTTTTCTATAGCTACTACTCAACTCTGAAGGCAGCCATTGATGATACATAAGTGAATAGATGTGGATATACTCACTGAACTTGATTTGCAAACATAGAGGGCAGGCTGGATTTGGCCCATGGGTAATAATTTTCCAACCCTGGTCTAGACTAGCTTTGAAATCGCACAGCCCATGGTTCAAGGTTCTCTGGGCCTCAATCTCTTCATCTGTTAAATAGGATAATAATATTTTCCTCATAAGTTGTTGTATGATTAAAGGAGATAAAGCAGGTAAAGCCCTTCGCAAAGTTGTCGGCACAGAGTATATACATCTGATATTATTATCTTCTTCAGCAATAGACTTGCCATAAGCTGTTGTTTCCTTTCTCCCAACATCTTTTCCATATTCTCCCTCTCATAGTTTCTTTTTCTTTCTCGTCTAATACTTTATAATGCTTATTGCATTATTTGAAAACAAACTGTAGATTAATGCAGCATATGCAAGTGATTATAGTTGCTGAAGTAGCTTCTAACTCATCCACTAGACTGTGAGATCCTTGAAGGCTGTACCTCAGTCCCCAGGTTTCACATGTCCTGGATCAGTATCTGGCACACACTAAGCACCCAATATAAGATGATGGTAGTGACAGGGCTAAAGCAATCATGACAGTGGTGGCAATAAGTGGTAATGATATAGGGATGGGAGTGGTGGTCATGGTGGTCACTGTTGTGGTAATAATGGTAGTGACAGCAGTTATAGTACATTAATGGTGGTGATAATAATAGTGGTCATCATGACTGTGGCAATAATGGTATTAGCAATTTATCTGGAGGCAGGAGGTGGGGACTGGCTGTTAATTTCTTTACAAAGAGTAGTCATCTGGAATCCTCTTCTCAGTTCTAGCCAAGAAGTAGAAAGGAAGCAAACAAGTCTCTCTGGCAGAGAGAAAGGATTTACAGGAAGGTCAGACAACCACAACAAGACCAAAATTATACATAGCTCTTGCTAGTGCAGCATGAAAAGAAAAATGCTCAGAGGATTAGGAATCAGGAAACCTGAAAATTAGAAAAGAGCCATCTACATCTATAGAGAACTTTATAGTCCTCAAAATATTAACAAACTGTCTCTTAATTTTTCTAATGAGGCCACTGTGGGAAAAGTTAGCACCACCCATTTCACAGATAAAGGCGCTGAGTCTCAAAGAGGGCATAGGTATTTCTGAGGTCAGAAATCATGCCTATTTCAATTTCAGACATGGTTGTATAAGCTGAGAAGGTTATTCCTCATCTCAGTTCTACTATTCATAAAAAATAGAGGTTGAACTATATACAATAAACAGGATATTATTTTAATATCTCTGTCCCTAGCAAATGCTTTGTTATTGGGAGGGAAGGTAAGATATGCATATGTTTCTCCTCCCAGTGCTAAATTTAAGGAATAAAACTGGTATTTTCTCTGGCTAGGAAATAAACTGTAGGTCACCGGTGCTCTTTCCAACCTCACAATACTTCATTTACTTTCTGGATAGAAATTAGAACTGACCTTATCAAAGCACCAAAGTGGACCCTAGATGAAGTTAACTTGCTTTTCTCATTATACAGGTAAAGAAACACAGACCATATCCTGATAGCAGACACATGTACAACTACATATAATTACCAAAGACAAAGCCTAGTTGAGATTCCTATCATCCATGGATAGGGATAGAGAGTATGATTAAAAAGTAAAGACACATTGATAGTGTTGGGATTCAAATGCAGTTGTGTTTTCTGATTCTCCTCTCTTCCCTTACCACCAGGATAAATTAACAATCACACAAAGTCTTGTACATTTAAGCACCGGTTGCACTGAGCCAAATTCTGTGACTTCGGGCTGTGTGACATTTAACAGGGAGGAGATTTATGTATTAATCAAATTCTGTGTCATAGACCTTTTCCTACTTTGAATGTTCAAAACCATATTACAGAGTGTGATTAAAGGTTCCTTTGCAGCTGAGGCAAATGGTATTATCGTTTCCCATGTAGTCACTGGAATAGAGCCATAGAGACCCCAGGCACTCAATGAGCTAGCGTCCAGTGGTCTCCAAGGCCATTCAGTGCACACCCTGGGCATTATCCAGAATCAGAAGCCATAACTTCCCCCACAAACCTCAAACAAGTCACACTCCCTAACTATGCCATGTAAGAGCTCAAGATTTCACTCAGTGCTTCAAATAACTCAAGAAATCAGGGGATCTCAGTAGGAGAACTTCCATTCTGCACTAGAAAGTCTGTAGGAGAAGGAAATCATTTACTCCTGTGCAACTCTATCTGTGATACCACTTATCCATGGAGTTTGAGTTCTAGCTATTTTTATAAAAGAAGTAAATGGTCCTATGATTCCTATATATATATAATGTATACTGTTGGGTTAACCAATGGCCTCTCTCATACAAAAATATAAGTTCTACCCTGAAATGTAACACCTTAGGTGTCAGCAAAGGTGTGATATCCAGAAGAGAAAGTACCAAAGGAAGCATAAAAAAGGGAAAGGTCAATTTGAGATAAACACTAATTGCATCATTATCATAGGTAAGATCTCTCCATTATATGCCCCGTGCCAGGCACTAAGTATTTATTATTTCCTTTGACTTCCACGCAGTAGAGATCATGAGACTATATTTACAGATGTAGAAACAGTGAATAGAGGATTGAGGCTGGATTTCAACCCACATCAGGGGGAGCATGGAGCCTATACTAACTGCTTCCATATAGACAAGGTTTATTCTAGGAAATTCAGAAAGAAACTTACTCAATCGATCTATTTTTTTGAGTTAGGAAAGGAAACTCCCAGAAACTAAGAAGGACTTGCTCAAGGCCTTGCTGTGACTCAGTGCCACAGCCATGCCTCTCAACTATAGGTCAAAGTTCTTTCATGATTCTTCCTTGTGGCCTCTGTTTCAGCCTGTAGATACAGCAGAGAAGGGAAAGAGTCGTGATGGGGATTTGAGGCAAAGGCAGAAAAACAAACGATGAACAAAATGAGACTGGTTACTATCTCTTCACCCTTCATTTGTTGGGCGGCTGTACTGTCCTCCTCCAGGTTCATTTCCAAACTTGCAGAAGGCCTGTTCCACCCATTATAAGAGCTACCTGATTCCCTTGTAAATGTCTAATGTACCCCACTCTCTGCCTGATAAGAAACAATAAAAAAAGCACCTGTCTTTTAGGTTTGGGAGTGGGGAGGAAATACTGCAGACTTAGAAGAAGCCACCTCCATTCAACTAGATTTACCGTTTCTTTATTGGGATCAATGAGATGAGGAGAGCAGAGAACTAAGATAGTGCCCATGCCTGTCTATCTGTCCTTGCCTCTCCATGGTTTCCCACTACTCTGGGGTCAAACTCCTCCCCACAGCCACCTGACCTCTTCGCAGCATTGTCTATTAAGATCTCCCACAGACTCAGCCCCAGAAACACTGGTTCAGACTCACTTCCTCAAATGGGTCATGTTTGCTCATTCTTTAGTTCTTTGAAGAAACTGGGCCTTCTACCTAGAATGCTCTCATGTTCCTCCTCATCCTCCAAACCTGGTTCTCCATAAACACTTTATGCACGAGGGCACCAGGGACTTTGTTTCATTGTCACATCCTTAGGGAAGCCTTCCCTGAGCCTACAAAATCCCTTGTTACACACTTCAAACCACCAACCTGACTTCTTGGTAATTTTCACAATCTGACTTTCTTTGTGTGATTGTTTCATGAACACCTATCTTATCCACAAGTCTGTACTCTCCCAGAAGGTAAAGACTGTGCCTGTTTGGCATTCTGTCCACTGCTCAGGGCATAATACAGCATGTGACACAGACTGAGTACTCAGAAATACCTGCTTCATGAATGAATGGCTAGTTCTTCCAGCTCTCCAGTAAGGAGAACAGTGACATCTAGTGACCAGTTTCACACTCTTGGGACTCGTGCACCACTAGCTGGCCTCAGAAATATTTCATTGGATTTCCAAAAAATTGAATATTCTGACCATGCTGAAGGGAGTTGGCACACAATCCAGACATAGGGGAATCTGGCTCCTGAGCAATGAGGAAAGAAACCACCACCCTTGCTGCTGCCACACATGAGCCAAGAACATGTTGCAAAAGTCCCATGACTTAGCTTGTATTTTGCCACATTGCAGATGAAGAAAATATGGCCCAGAAACACAGTCATTGAGGGCAAATTCACAGAGCAGTAAATGGCAATATCCCTAGCCTCATTAACCATGTCTAGAGAGCCAGCTGTACTCAACTACCAATATGCTGCTTTTCTGATCCTCACTGACAAATGCCAGAGCACCCTTGTTTTTCATTGGAAGCTGCAATAGTCTCCTAACAGAGTTCCCTGATTTTCTTATATTTCCAAAATCTTTTCTGCCTTTGCAGCTAGAGGTGTGGACTTATATGGGTATATGTATTTTATTCTTTGTTTGTTGTTACGTGGGGGACCTCTGATGCACAGAATTATGCCTTGTACTATTTTTTGCAGTGCTTGATTAAGGTCCAAGCACATAGTTGTACCATGCAAGGTTGTGCTTTACTTATACATCCAAACTTACCACCAAAAATGCCAGCTAGGAACTTGGATGTTTACATGTAACAAACGTTTCCTTATGCTATTGCATGGCCTCGCTTGAGTCAAGATTAACATGATGCTGAATTCTATGATCCTATAGCTATAATTTCTTTGTTTTCCTTTTTAAATAGCTTTATTTGTTTTTCTGCCTTTGCCTCAAATTTGTATTTATTTCTAAAAGATAGTATAATTAAGGGGTGTGGGAGATATTACTTAAATATAGAAAAAGGTATGCAACATAAATCTTTGAGATTTATTTTCTACACGCAATATTATATTCACATATTTTATATTAATGTGTGTTACTATGGTGCATTTTAGTGGCTATTGCTATGAATTCCATAGTAAGCTTATCCACATCATCTTCAACTGCTCTCCCACTGGTGGTCATTTGAGTTGTGTACAGAGGACTCCATCTGCTACATACATTTAATTCCATCAGCTTATTGCCCTCAGAATAGGGCCCAAATTCCATGATCTGGCTTACAATATACTAAGTGACCAGGCCCTTTCCAACCACCTGATCTCATCTTCGCTTTAATTCCATCTCCTGGTCTTAGGCATGGAGAATTTATTTTGGCCTTGTATAGATCATACTGTCTTCTTCTTTTTTTTTTTTTAAGATTTATTTACTTATTTGAAAGTCAGAGTTATGCAGAGAGAGAAGGAGAGGCAGAGGGAGAGAGGTCTTCCATCCGATGGTTCACTCCCCAACTGGCCGCAACAGCCAGAACTGTGCCAATCCGAAGCCAGGAGCCAGGAGCTTCTTCCAGGTCTCCCATGCGGGTGCAAGGGCCCAAGGGCTTGGGCCATCTTCGACTGCTTTCCCAGGGCATAGCAGAGAGCAAGATGGGAAGTGAAGCAGCCGGCGCTGATATGGTATGTTGGCGCTTCAGGCCGGGGCATTAACCCGCTGCGTCACAGCATCAGCCCCAGACCATGCTGTCTTCTGTCTCAGTTTACCCAATACTTTTCCAACCTTATTATATCCATTCTTTCTCTGTCCTCTATGAAGCCCTACTTGGCCATTCACCACCCATTAGTACTTAACGCTACAAGATGCTATGGGAAGAGCATATAATCTGTAGAGTTCTATCAGATTCAGTCAGTGGTCTACCGATTATCTTATTTGGAGGCTCAGGGCTATTTGGGAAATGTTGCAGAGGAAGGACTGGTTATCAAGTAGGAGATGTTTTATCCATCTTCCTCATTCTCACAAAAGTAGTAACATCACTGTTGCTGGTTTTATGAAATGGGATTCCTAGAAGGTTGCATTTGGAAAAACTGTTCCATGAGCAAAAATTTCAAATAATTGAGCCAAGCAATTCGTATGGTCCCTTCAAGCCCAGGTATGCTGCAAAACTGAGGGACACCAAAGAACTGAGGTGATATAATTTCATGGTTAAGCATGTATGTTCTGGAGAAGTACAATTTTGAGCTAATCACTTAACATTTTTGAGGTTTCCTCAGTTGAAATGCAAGCATGATATTATGATGAACCATACAGAATTGCCATTTTCATAAATAAAAAATATGGTCAAATACAAACAAAACCAATAGTCATAAGTAAATCATAGATCTGGTGGAGGGAGATTAAGATTAGTTGTGTATCCTTTTAGTAACAGATATTCAGGTTTTCACCAACCCTATGTTTTCTTCTCCTAGGCATACAGATCAAATGCATTTCCCTATCTTCATTGCAGATAGCTGTAGACAATGACTGGGTGGCAATCAATAAAATTTGAGCTGAAATGACATTTGCCACTTACAGTTTTGACCTATTTACACTTTTCACGTATAACCTTCCAGGTTTTTTTTCTTTTCATGGCAACCATAGAACCATCAGATCAACAGCAAAAGATGGAACTGACTGAGGCTATGAACCAACTTTGAGCAAAACCACCCAATCAATCCAAAACATCTATTTGTCACTCTGTACATACACACACACACACACACACAAATAGATTTGAGGATTTACTGGTGATAGTGGCTAGTGTTTCCAAGCTATAAAATAACTCAGGACATAGTAAGGAGTGGATAAATGCTTGTCATCAGCAGTATATTGTTGCTATTGATGAGGACAACAATCCCCATGGATGAAGGATCCAAAAAGGTAGGAGGTAGGAGGGTTGGTCAGGTTTGATTTAGCATCTGGACAAGGGGAGCTCACCTCCTTTGTGCCATTGTCTTGAATGAGGGTGTAAAGTGGTACCACACGGTGGATCTCCAGCAGCACTGGTGTGGGACTCAGTTGCTCCTTGCCTGGGCTGCGGCAAAGGTGGCAGCTAGATGGACAGCGGCCCTTCTCCTCACAGCGGATCTCCACACCTGAGATAAGCTGGTCATCTGATAGCATCTGAGCTGTAAGCAGACCTGAGAGGTAGGTGATGAAGGGCATGGACTTAAACTCCTTCTTGCTGCCCAGCTCTGTGGTCTCTAGAGGGTAAAAAACAGGAAGAGGGAAGTTAGAATTTCTCAAAAGGTTACATTCTTACACCCAGCACTCTTGCTGGAGTTGTTTTTTTTTTTTTTTTAAAAAGATTGAGTTTATTTATTGGAGAGAGAGAGGTCTTCCATCCGCTGGTTTACTCCCCATATGACTGCAATGGCCGGGCTGAACTAATCCAAAGCAAGGAGCCAGGAGCTTCTTTCAGGTCTCCCATGCAGGTTCAGGGTCCCAAGGACTTGGGCCACCTTCTACTGCTTTCCCAGGCAATAGCAGAAAGCTGGATCAGAAGTAGAGCAGCCAGGACTCGAACGGGTGCCCCTATGGGATGCCAGTGCTGCAGGCCAGGGCTTTAACCTGCTGTGCCACAGCGCTGGCCCCTTGCTAGAGTTTTTGACATAGTAGTTAAGATGCTTCAATGCCTTGGTTCAACTTCCAACTCTGTGACTCTAGCTTCCTGCTAGTGAGAACCTTGGGAGGCAGCAAATGTCAACTCAGGTAGTTGCATCCCTGCTATGTACATGAGAGAACTGTATTGCATTCCTGGCTCCTGGATTCATTTCAGTCCAGCTATTGCCACTGTGGGCATTTTGAGAATAAATCAGTGAGTGAACAGAATCTCTCTCTCCCACTCTCTCTCTCTCTCTCTCTCTCTCAAATGAAATAATCATTTTGAAGGGCCTGCTGTAAGGAACTGATATCCACTGGAAAGGAAAAAAGATGATGGAATGATTTGTTCATGATGTCTTAGAAAGATCACTGGCCTAAGGATTCAGATAAGAATAGTGTCTTATCCTTCGGTTTATTTTAGGTATTCTGTGTTCTCTTTGGCCCTTTCTGCATATTTAAAATTGGTAAGTTGGGTCACATGACTCTCGAAGCATCTTGCAAACTATAAATAGTCAAAGATATTTTTCCAAGTAGAAATTTCTTTCTGCCTATGGTCAACTCATATATCCTACCCTTCCATTAATATTTTGCTCCTGCTACATGTATTCTGTGAAGCTTAAGACAATGAGGGAAACACTATATTTCAGTCAAGTCAATTTCAGTATAAATCTCAGTTCTACTCGATAATTTATCTCTATAACCTTAGGAAATTCAATATTCAGGAAAGTATAGATTAATTCTGTGAAATCAGGTCGATAAAACCAATGAAATCACTCAGAAGTGAAAAACAAGATAGAAGGAGGTAGAACCTTTCTGTGTTCACCTGTTCGCCTGTTCAAACTTCTTTTCCTGCCTCTTTCTTCATGCACTCCATTCTGTCCTGTTTCTCTTGACCTATAAAACTAGTATTTTTCTTTGTTGTGCCTTTGTTCACTCTGTCCTGATTTTTCCCTCCGCCTCTCCAAATCTCTTTTATCCATCAATGCTCCATTCCAATTTTGCCTACTTCAGGAAGTCTTTCCTAATTGTGCCAGCCCCTCTTTTCAGAATAAATTATTTCTGTTTATGAAGTTTTAAGTTCACTTTCCCATCCCATTTTCTTCTGAGCTCTCCCCTGGGAGAGCAGGGGCAATGGTACCTACTCCTGCCTATCTTCAATGCCTAAGTGCTAAGGATATACTTGAGACTTACGAAAAGAGGGAGATTATAGAACTACGAACAGCTAGAACTACATTTATTTTAAGTCTAGAGACTACAAACTTCTTCTTAGGAATTCTGGAAACCCTGGCAAACACCTTTGGAACTGCATATATAAAGCAAGAGAACAAATGGGCAGGTAGGGCTCTAAACCCTCTTCTCAGCCTCAAAGAGAGCAGCTGTACTTTTCTTTCTTTTAAAGGCTGACTTTCCACATAAGATTTCATAAAAGTTTCTTGAAGCAAGGTGATTTGTATATCCCAAAGAGTTCCATTTGCATCATAAATCCTGTGGATCACATCCTCAAAGATGCGCAATGCACAATCTGAGTAGCAAAACAAAGTAACACTAAAGGACAGAGCTTGATCCATACAGTAGCTTTTACCAAGCCTGGTAAAGTCAAGGCAAGCTCCTGCCCCAGTGGAAATGGGCCCTGGGTACTAAGGTCTAATAGAAAAAGGAAAGTTCCCTCCTGCTCTTGTCCTCAGCTTGCAGTGACATGCAGCTGATCTGGAAATGGACTTGCCAATTAGAAATACAAATAAACGCAGCCTTCATTCATTACTCTCTGGGCCCTCGGGCCTGGGATCTGGGCTCCACCTTTTCTGTCTGGCTGTCAGCAAATGCTTATGAGCCTTAGATCAAAGGCTCTGGGGGAGGAAGACAAGGCGAATTCCAGCTAACCAAACCTTCAGAGGGATTAAAGAATGGTAGTTACTAAGATAAACAAAACAAGGCTGTGAAGAAGGCATTCCAGCAGCTGGAGAGACAGAGACAGTCTTATATGCAGATACGTCAAAAAAAAGATGATGATGATGATGATGATGATGACTTCGGGAACTGCAGGCCAGATGGATGGTTTTGGAGAAGAGTGACTTCAAACTTGGGAGAGAACAGTCATTAGGGGAGAAGGTCAAGAGAGAGTCAGGGCTGCAAGGCAATTTGAAATTATTAGCCCACACCCTGGCCGGGAGGTCAACAAGCCTGTACCATGGGCCATCGTATTTATTGTTTTTGTAAATAAAGTTTTATTGGAGCACAGCCACTCCCATTCATTTATATTTTGCGTATGGCCACAATGGCAGAAGTGGATTGCTGTAGCAAAGACTCAATGACGCACTAAGGATGAAATATAAACTATCTGGCCCTTTACAGAAAAAATTTGGCAACCTCTGTCCGCATCACAGTTTACAGCTAAGGCAAGAGAGTTTTAAAGAGAGAAGTCCCACCTACAATCACCATGGAAATATGGTGCATTACAGCAACAACTTTAGAACCAAATAAACTATCAATATACTTGAACTGTGAGTTTCCAAGGGAAAAAAATAAAGTGGGGCATCTTTTCTCTGCAAAATGTCTTTCAATAACTATTGAAAAGGATATTTTTGAAAATGATGATGCTGTACAAACACCTCCAACACCATTTTAAACAAGAGGAGAACGTGTCCCAAGGAAGAAAAAGTGATTGAACCCCTGCCACCCATGTGAGAGATGCAGATGGAGCTCCAGGCTCCTGGTTTGACCTGGTCCAGCCCTGGCCATTTGGGAAGTGAACCAGTAGATAGCAGATGGAAGACATCCTCTCTCTCTCTCTCTCTCTCTCTCTGCCTTCCAATAAAATAAATATTTGAAACATAATCTTTAGATCTTCCCTGGTTGGTTTCTGCAAGATATATATTTAGAGTTTTTTTTTTAATGGTACAAATCTCATTTATTTAAAACAGTATTTCTCACCTCTCTCAAATTTGAAGACTGCAAAAAATAAAAGCAGTGCTTTCTTGAGCTGTCCTTAATCTTGGAAGCAGGTCCCTGCCTTTCCACAGGGACCTGGGCTCGCACACGCCACCTTCTAATCCCACCTCGCCTACAAAACAGTCCCGAAGCTTAGCCAATAGAACTACTGCACACATTTACAGTAGAGAGCCAGAGTGTGCCCTCTAAGCAAAGGTCGCGCCACAGTTGGGGCATCTCCGCTTCTTCAAGCAGATGAACCTGAAGGGAAGCAGGATGATGGCCAAGAAGATGCCCAAGAAGGTGAAGCAGTCCTCCAGCACCCCGACCCTGCACACCGGGCAGCCGCCGATGACCAAGATGGAGTTGGCAGGGTATGGAGTGATGGCCTGGCTGTGGTGGTTGTAGACCCTGGGGTGGTGAGTGGGCAGCCCTGTGACCAGGTAGGGGTAGGGCTGCGGCAGGGGTGCGGTGGGGATGGCGCTGTAGCCGGGCCGTGCAGGCCACATGCAGTCTCCCTCGCTGCTCTCCAGGTTGTAGGGGGGCAGCCGGTCCTGCAGCAGGGCCCCCGCGCTGACGCGGCAGGGACAGAGACGGCAGTGGCCCGGGCGCTGGGGCACTGGAAGGCACGGCGCCGGCCTAGTTTTTAATCTATCAGCCCAATAAGTAAGGTTAAAAGCTCTGAGTTTATGCAGAATACTGAACCACAGCATGTAGTATACAATTTATAGCTTAACCCCATTGCTTAACAGGTGAGGAACCTGAGACAAACACAAGGAAAAAGACTGCAAAATAAATAAATAAATAAATCCCATGCACATTTAGTAACACTGATTTTTCTTAAAAACTTTATCCTGCTTAAGTTACAACCTGGATAAGACTTGTAGCTGGGAAGACCCTTAGTCATTCCACTAAATTATTCTTCTGTAGACATTACAGTTGTGAAGGCTAATTGCTTCTGATCCAACCCCACTCCGTGGCTAAAATATTATTTTCAAAAAGCAAACCTTATGTTCCTTTTCTGCTTAAAAGTATTCCAGGGCACTTCACCAGACCTATGTCTTAAGCACATGGGTAATGTGGCAATAGACTACCTGGTGCCTCTCCAGTCTTTCACAGTCTCTTACTCTGTTCTACCTGGTCCGCATTTCAACTGCCCAGGCTCTAAGTTCCTTGCATTCACCTGTGCCTTCATTTCTGGCACATGCTCTTCTCTCCACATAATGCTTTCTCTCTCCTACCCTGAGCCCTTGCCTTTTTCCTGGCCAACTTTCATTCATCCTTCAGATTTCGTTCAAGTGCTAATTCCCCAGGAAAGCCTGAATCCTGCATACAACCAATGCATATTGAATTGTCATATTACATTATCAGAGCATCCTGTTTTCTGTATTTCTTGCTAATGCTTCAAGACTCTGAACTCCATAAGGGCAGAGAAAGCAGATTTTGCTGATTTCCACACCCATGCTACACAGTGCTTAGAACACATGAACTTTCAAACATGTTTTCAATAAATATTTTTTATTATATAGTACATTTACATAGTCTGATCACTATGCTATTTTATCAAAGCATCAACGACTCTAATGGCCAGCATTTGTGAGCTACAAGGATGACAACTAATCAAGGCAGGCGATTAAGATACAATCTCTTCCCAAAGTAAAATTAGCTCCCTCAATTGAAAGGTCAACAAATGAATAGCTGATCGATTTTCTGGTTGTTCTAACCTCCTCTAAGTTTTCATGCAGTCCCATACCAGTAAGGGAATGGGAGAGTTAGGTTAAAACAGGCTGTCTTTTACAGGCCAAGGATAAAGAGCGTTTTTTGAAGAGACTTATCCTCTGTTCACATTTCCCATCCCTCTGAACAATGCTTCCAAAATAGGATCATGTCTGGTTTCAAGCCCAATTCAGTTCCAGTGACACTACAACCCATTCATTTGAGAACCTGCCAACTGAACTTTCTTTTTTCTCCTCCCAAATTCCTGCTGGGTATTATTTTGTTGCCACCAAAAAAAAAAAAAAGAAAGAAAAGAAAAAGCCTCAGTAGAAGTGACAACTCCTTGTTGGGAGGGCAGCCAGTGCTTTTCGGCAGGAGGTGATGGCACCACTTGCCCTCATCCAGAAAACAAAACAAAGGCATCAGACTAAGGGCTTCTGGGAGAGCCAAAGCTGCGCGGATGTTTGTTCAATATTCGGCAACGGTGCAGGGCGCTGCCTCCCTAGTCAGACAGGCTTGCTTTGGCAGTTGGCTTGCACTTGAAGCATTTAAAGGCTCCACAGGGACCAGAGGGGCTCAAATTAGAAACGTTAAGGGAGGGAGAAAGGGGTGAGACTTTTATATCATAAAGAGTGGCCTTTATTATGACAATGGCTCCCAGGAATTACTAAAATGGGATCATTGCTTAGGTGGAGTTACTGTCTCCTTTTGGAGGAAAGTGATTGCTCGGAAGACTGACTCAAGGACCCTCAAAGCTATCCTTAATAAAGGCAACTAGTCTGCTGAAATGCCATCAGCAAGGCCTGCACATCTGTGTTGTGAAATCTGAATTTCTCAGCCTTACAGTCAAAGTCCAGCATCATCTGTGCACCCTTTATAAACAATCATACCAACCCAAAAGGGTTATTGTGAAGATTAATAGGATGTCTGGCACAGAGTAAGCACTCAATCAATATTAGCTTTTATTGGTGCTGATGCTGTGGTTGTTATAATTATATTGGTGTTGTTGTAACAGGATGTTAAAACTGAAATTTCTGTTGAGACACTAAGACATGATAGAAGTGAAATCCCAAAGTCATGTCCTTAGATGCAGAATTTACAAAGGATATGAATTCTAACTCATTTCATAACTGTAGAAACCTCAAATAGTGCAAAAAAAAACAAAAGAGGTCAAAGAGTAGAAAGGAACAATGCTGGTGAGATTTTCTGTGGAGGGAATTATCACCCTGCTGCAAGTCTCCAGCACCCCACGTGGAACATGTGAAGCATATTGTCTTCTAATCTCGAATCTTGTGTGAAGTATCTTTAAGAGTGCCACCTGGAGAACTTCTGTCAGCGGTCGGGAAGATAGTGGGCTGGAGTGCATCTTCACCTGAAAAAATCTATAGTACACTGTGGTAGCAGATCAGATTAGGACACATAGGGATTAGTCCAGATTCTGAAACTTCTTATGCTTCATCTGAATGGATGTGGATCACATAGGAGCAAGTGTTGACCTAGAACTGTTTTGCGTTCTGCTCAAGAGGAGTTCTAACAGAGGGTGAAGGATCCCCATAGTGAGTGTCCAAGAGGTGGGCTGCCAGAGAAATAGTAGGTGGAGGGGGATGAGCAGGAGCTAGCCAAGAAGAAATTGCATTATCTCAGGTTTTGGTAGATGTCCCCAGCAATGGGGATCACTGAAAAGACCATTGAAAAGCCCCAAATGGAAAGAGCTAGTTTTAAAAATCTCCCAAGACCACAGAGTGCAGAGCCAGGTAAGAAGATTCCAGGGCAACTGGGATCTTCTGAAGCCTTATTACTCCTTCCTCCTTCTGCTTTGACTGTTGGAAGGAGAGGAAGAATTGCAAGTAGAGAAACGGAATGAATGCCAACCATTTCCTCAACACTTAATGTCCCTTCTGGGAAGGGAAAGATCTGACTCATCAAATTTAGATGTTTAATTAAAATATTGGACTGAACATCTTAATTCTTGACTTGAAAATGTGATAGCTGTATAAATGTCTATAGCACTGTCTATCCCCTAAGTGATAATAGATTTGATGTGGCCTGCTACAATTTTTACCTAGGGGTAGAAGAAAACTATCCCAAGGAATATATACATTAAAAGGAGTATAGAAATGAAATAACACACACACAACACATCACGTAGATACACATAGCATACATGTACACATAGTGTATATTTTGGATATTGTCAACTTGTACTAAATCAACTGGATCTTCTACATCATCATTATATTGAACAACAGGATGATTCCAGTTAATGTGTGAGTTAATTGAATATCTACCTAACCAACTAAACTGTGAGCTTCATAAGAGCAAAGACTATGGCAGGTTTTACTTAGTTTTGCATTTGCAACACAGAGTTCACTGTCTGATATCCTGTAAACAGTCCGCAGGTAAACACCTGAATAAGTGAACAGATGATCTGACTTCTTTTGTTGTAGCCTTCCATTTGTGTAACATTTGTTAGACTTTAAACCCTTTATCTCAATTTATCAACACAACCTAAAGGGCAGTTGGTCTTTACTTTATTTTACAGATGTACACTTGCTAGCTCAGAGAGGTAAAGTCAGTTGTCCAAACCATGCTGCTTGTAACTAACTAGCCTAGACAGGTCCCTTTCCTATACAGGTCTACTGTTCCCTTCACTGTTCATATTTCCTCTTTAGAAAGTTTTCTTCACCAATTTTCTCTTCTGCAAAATAAGTTGCCTCTACACCAGGCACTTGTGTCATACCTGTACCTGTCACCACCTGTCCATACCTCTAATCTGCAACCCACTCCCATGGGCTAATAGATTCTCAAGGGATGGAAGGTACTTTGAAGGACAACTGTTCTGATATTCTATGCAATGTTTAATTCACCATAAAATCATCCTACAACTCCTTGGACACTTCGAAAGTTGTGGAACACATTACTATTTTAAGCCTGCAATCCTACTGTGGGAGAATCTTCCCACCTAGAAACTAAATTTCTCATTCTGAGCATCAGACCTAAACCCACAGTTATGCACTCCATGCTATTTGAATGCCTTACCTCAGTATTCAAGGCTGCCTCCCACGTGAAGGTCATGCTAAGATGAACCAACTGACAAGTTATATAACATCCCATCCCAAGAACAGTTAGGTACTCTTGGGTGGTTTTTGATAGATGTGTGTGTGTTTTATTTGTATGTGTTTGGTGTGCTCACATCCAGGGGTTGGAAAGAGAAACAATAGTGGAGATCCCAAAAAGAAGCAGACAGGTTTACAAAAACTGCCAATCCCAGGACAACGGATCTCTTCATCTATCCCAATCTGACAGTTTCTCCCTTAAATGCACAATCCCAGAGGGGCAGTTACAGTACAATGGCTCACTTAAGTCTAAAGTTGAGTTCCTCCATTTTCCATTTGGGTGACTTTGGACAAGTCACTTAAGCTCTCTAAAGCTCCGTTCCCTCATGTGTAAAATATCAACAACAGGGGGGCTGGCACCATGGCTCACTTGACTAATCCTCTGGCTGCAGCACCCACATCCCATATGGGCCCCGGGTTCTAGCCCCGGTTGCTCCTCTTGCAGTCCTGCTCTCTGCTGTGGCCCAGGAGGGCAGTGGAGGATGGCCCAAGTGCATGGGCCCCTGCCCCCACATGGGAGACCAGAAAGAAGCACCTGGCTCCTGGCTTCGGACTGGCACAGCGCTGGCCATAGCATCCATTTGGGGAGTGAACTGACAGAAGGAAGACCTTTCTCTCTGTCTCTCTCATTGTCTATAACTCTACCTATCAAATTAAAAAAAGTCAACAATATTAGTGCCCAAATTGTGGATTATTTGGAGAACCCAATGAAGAATTTCTAAAACTTTGGTACCAAGAGCATCACCAGAAGTTGTTTTTTCTAGCCCCTGACCTTTAGCTGTCAGCAATTTCTCTTTTAACTACTTGCTTTCTACCTATTAGAACACAGAAGACCAAAATAAAATTGAGTGCTTAAGTGCAAAGCTGGTGAATCAGACTACTTGATTTTAAACTTTAGACAAATCACCTTACCTCTCTGATCTTAGTTTCCTTATTTGTAAAAGGAGGCAATCAATTGCTCATTCTACTGCTCTAAGAATCAAACAAGAAATGCTGCACTCGTTGGTTTACTTCTATGCTTTTACACAGTTATTACCATTACCCTACAAAGTAGGGAGTGTTGGTACCTCTTACAGATGAGGGAACTGAGACTCAAATGGATCAGTGTAATCTTCAAGAGAATACCTGTCTTTAGGTGAAAGCAAGTGATCTCTGAGGAAGGTCATGGCGTCTGTGAGAGAAGGACCCCTGGAAACAGTCCCATAGCCTAGTAAGGCTGGTGTCTCGGCCAGAGCCAGGAATCAGTCAGTATTGAAGCCTAACCTTTACTTTTTTCCAACTGAGACTGGGAAGGGTATAGCCAGTATTGAGAAGCCAAGAAAAAAAAAAAAGCCATGTGTGATCTCCTGCTGCCCTCTAGTGCTGCTTAAAATGATTGCTCTTGGGAAACATCACAAGTAAACTTGCTAAGCACTGAGAGTAGCAAGGAAAGATAGTGAAGACTTAGCTATGATACAAAGAAGCCTTGTGAAGTTACTAAAAGGATCCTGAACAAGCATTTTCCAAGAAGGCCTATTAAGGTTTATGGCTAGGCAGTGAGGAGGGAAAATATGAATAATGATTTATTCCAATCCTAGTATTACTCAGGTACTTGTGTATCAGCTGGGAAGAAAAAGCCAAAGAAACTAAGAAAATGGAGATATGTCAGAAAGAAGATAACAGAGGAAATAGGATCTTAAACATGACAGGAAGAGATATAGCTACTCCCTGTTTGCAGTAGGCAGAATGTAATCTGCATGTCAAATATATCTATCTGGCTTTTAAGATTTATTTATTTATTTGAGAGGCAGAGTTATAGACAGACAGAGGGAGCGACAGAGAGGGGTCTTCCATGTGCTGGCTCATTCCCCAGATGGCTGCAACAACTGGAGCTGGGCTGATCTGAAGCTAGGAGCCAGGAGTGAGGAGCTTCTTCCAGGTCTCCTACATGGGTGCAGGGGCCCATGCAAATGGGCTATCTTTCACTGCCTTCCCAGGCCATTAACAAAGAGCTGGATTGGAAGAGGAGCAGTTGAGACATGAACCAGTGCTCATTTGGGATGCCAGCACTTCAGGAAGAGGCTTAACCAACTATGCCACAGCACTAGCCCCTAGATCTGGGTTTTAATTTCAGTTTGGTCAAAATTAAACATGTACTCATGACATCCATAGATGTTATACAAGTTGGGTGTTGCAAGACAATGACAAGACAAGAGGGAAAATGGGTACTGAATCCCTTCTTGACTCCACCTGCTATGCCTGTGCCTGTAGAATTGAATCCAAGTGGAGGAGCACCTATTCCTAATCTATATAAATGGGAACTTATGGCCACAGCCCTGCCATGAGAACATGGACAAGTTATAAAATCTTCACTGGGTTGTTTCTCCTAAATCCTCCAAATAATCCAGGATTTAGGTACCAATATTATTGACATTTTACCTCTGACAGAATGGAACTATAGAGTGGTTAAGTTACTTGTCCAAGGTCATCTGGCTGGAAAATGGAAAAACTGGAAATTCTGGGATTGTGTTGGTTAATTGTGCATTGAGTTGAAAAGCTGCCAAATTGGGTTAGATGAGATCAGGCCATTAGTATCTCTGAGGCTGCCAAACCCAGTCCGAGATTCATCCTTTCCCCACTAGCCTAGGATTGACTAGAAGGAGGAGGAAGGAACTGAAGAGAGGTTCATCTTGGAATCCTTCTTCTAGGGGGTAAGTTTTGAGCAGAGTTTTTAAGTAGAATTGGATTCTAGCAAAGAGAAGGAAGGCCTCTTAATCAGGATCTAAACTCCAATGGACAGAAAGAATTTCAGAGTCAGATCTGAATTCCTAATGGCCTTTGGCCACAGCCTGTCACTTCTGAAGACCTCTCTTTCCTCAGCTGTAAAATGTGATTGAACAAATTATGATATTCCTAATCCAAAGCATTATTGTGTGAATTCAATGAGATCCAATCCTTATGGTTAGCAAGGAATACAAGGTTAGGAAATGTGGCATTCCTTTCAGTGCTTTCCCTTTTTCTCTCTCTCTCTCTTTTTTTTTTTTTTTTTTGACAGAGTAGACAGTGAGAGAGAGAGACAGAGAGAAAGGTCTTCCTTTGCCATTGGTTCACCCCTCAATGGCCGCTGCAGCCGGCACACCACGTTGATCCGAAGCCAGGAGTCAGGTGCCTTTCCTGGTCTCCCCATGGGGTGCAGGGCCCAAGCACCTGGGCTATCCTCCACTGCACTCCCGGGCCACAGCAGAGAGCTGGCCTGGAAGAGGGGCAACCGGGACAGAATCCAGTGTGCTGGCGCTGCAGGCAGAGGATTAGCCTATTGAGCTGTGGCGCCAGCCAGTGCTTTCCCTTTTTCAAGCACTTGTCTCAATGCATAAAGCTATGTTGTTATACTAATACTGGGAATAGTAATATTTGAGCTATACTCACTGCCTCTCAGTGTACATTAGCAGAAAGCTGGAACAGGAAGTAGAACCAGAACTCAAACACAGGCACTCTGATATAGGAGTCAGGCATCCAAGTGGTGTTTTAACCAAACACCCATTCCTCCCATCAGGGAATCTTTGTCTTGTCTTTGAGGCAATCAGGTAAATTTAATACTATCAATAACAACATTTTCATAGGCGCATATTCTAGGTGAGATGTTCTACTACTTACTTTGCATACATTATTTCACTTGATTTCTATAAATTCTAACAACGAGACGAGAAGGAGGTTTCATTATTGCTTTTTAAGAATAAAGAAAGCTCATAGAGAGGAAATCAGGAGCCCAGAAAGAGCTGTATTTCCACTTTTATCTTTTCCACTATCTGATGCTGCCTTCCACTCTGCTATGTTACTAGAGATGCGGGTACAGGCACTGAAAAATTCTGGACATTGAATGTGCAATTTCTGTTACCTCTGCGTATTCCATCATAGTAATCAGCAATAAAACTCTTCCATAAGACTCTATGGACAATCAATGGATAACCGATAGGAAAACCATGGTGCATCTGAACAATGAGGTACTTTGCACTTAAAAATTTCATTGAAACACTTTTTATGTTACATGGAGCAATCACAAATATGTTTTGTTAAATGGGAAAACAGCACATAGCAATGATTACTTTTATGTGGATAAGAGGGGAGAAATTACAAATGTATATATGAGCCCTCATGTATACCTGATATATAATACACAGGGTACTTCAAAGAATTCATGGAGAATGGAATTAAAACATCATCCTTCTTGGTAGAAAAATTTTGGAATTCATGAATAGTTTTCTCATAATGTATATTCTCCATAAACTTTTTTTTTAAAAAAATGTATTTATTTATTTGAAAGGCAGTTACAGAGAGGCAGAGGGAGAGAGAGAAAGTCTTCCATCCACTGGTTCACTCCCTAGATGACCACAATGGCTGGAGCTGTGCTAATCTGCAGTCAGGAGCCAGGTACTTCCTCTGGGTCTCCCACATGAGTGCAAGGGCCCAAGGACTTGAGCCATCTTCTACTGCTTTCCCAGGCCATAGCAGAGAGCTGGATGGGAAGTGGTGCAGCTGGGGCTTGAACTGGTGCCCATATGTGATGCTGGCACTGCAGGCAGTGGCTTTACCCACTACACTACAATACCGGCCCCTTCTCCATAAACTTTGTGAATTCCCTAGTGTGTGTGTGAGTGTGTGTGTGTGTGTGTGTGTGATATTTTTCACTGAGAAATAGTGAAAGGAGTAACCAAGATTAACACATAGTTATCTATATGGGGAGCAAGAAAAGATCAAGGTGTTAAGGATAGGAGCCAGTGTTTTAAGTATATCTTGTTCAATAAATTTTAGCTTTGCAACAAAATTTTTAAAAATTTTACATAATTTTGAAACTCTAGAAAGACAAAAGCAATCTCTACCAATTATGCACAAACTTAAAATGTGTCTAACTATATATCAAAGTATTGTTATAACCATATAGGGAAAATAATTTTGAGTACTTTAAAGTACAGTATTTTTTTAAAGATTATTTATTTTTTTGAAAGGCAAAGTGATGGAGGGAGTGATCTTCCAGCTGCCAGTTCATTCCCTAAGTGACTGCAACAGCCAGTTCTGAGCTATGTTAAAGCCAGGAGCCAGAAACTTCATCCTTGTCTCCTACATGGGTGGCAGGGGCACAATCATTTGGTCATCTTCTGCTGCCTTTCCAGGCACCTTAGCAGGAAACTGAATCAGAAGTGGAAATGCAAGGACTCAAACCAGCATAACAATGGGATGCCAGTGTTGCGAACAACTAATTCAAGTATAAAGAGGTTAAGAAAAATTTTGTAAAGTAAAATTTCAGTTGTAAATCACAGAAATTTATGAATTGTTTTTACTAAAATATGCATTTCATTGTTCTGTCCACTGAAAAGGCATAGAAGTTATAACAATTTAATAGCAAAAAATACGTTCAATTCCCAGACTCTGGTTTATAAATATTACTTTCATTTAGAAGAAACAAAGGCTTCTTGGAGAAATTCCTGATTCCAAGTCTGGAATAGGTGTGGCACAAGTTAAGCCTGGGATGTTTTGTTGTACAGAAAAGCAAGGTCAAGAAATGGGGTCATTTCAAAAGGATATAGATGTCAACTTAAAGGGGCTCATTATGGCCTAGCATTAAACAATTTAAACATCAAAAAATAATGTTTGCAACTGATGGAAATTTATCAAACAAATAACTTTCTATTAATTCAGAATGTTCCTCAAGCTAAAACCAAAATCCAACTGAAAGCAAAAACAAATCAAGACATAAAACAGGGGTGGGGCTGTGGCGTAGTGGATAAAGCTGCCGCCTGCAGTTCTGGCAACACATAAGGGCACCAGTTCAAGTCCCGGCTGCTCCACTTCCGATCCAGCTCTCTGCTATGGCCTGGGAAAGCAGTGGAAGATGGCCCAAGTTCTTGGGCCCCTGCACCCACGTGGGAGTCCAAGAGGAGGCTCCTGACTTTGGATCCACACAGCTCTGGCCGTTGCGGCCAACTGGGGAGTGAAACAGCGGATGGAAGACCTCTCTCTTTCTGCCTCTCCTTCTCTTTCTGTGTAACTCTGTCTTTCAAGTAAATAAATAAATCTTTTAAAAAAATTTAAAAAGACACAAAACAAATAAAATAAACAAAAGTTACTAGTCAACATTTGAAATTGTCAAGAGGCCATTATAATATTCTGGAAAATGTATATAAGAATCAGTCATGCATTTATCAAATGAATAGGGCTTCAGGGCACCACATATTTCCTTATGGAAAGATTTCAGGTCATAAAGGCAAGAACAATGATAAAATGATAACATTAATGTTTTTTAAGTTCTAATAAAATAACGTCAGTACAACTATCACCATTGAATCATAAATCATTAGGAGAAAGGCTGATGGGAAAAATGTCTAAACAATGGATCAGACAGATAGGAAATGAGCCTGATGATCAGTCTTAACAGAAATGAAGAGTGCCACCAGACTTTAAGTGCTTCTGATATGAATCTACAGGAAGTGCACAGCACTGCCTGTGCACTTCAGGGGGTACTTCTTAGATTTGTAGATAGAATTCAGAGGCCTGTGAAGTTGTACAAGAAAAAATATACAACATTATTTTCAGTATCTTATCTATGCAATTTAGCATTTCCTTAAAATTGTGAGTGTAGGTAGCAAACTAATACAGCATTAAAACTTCCTATAAATTTGACATAATGGGAATTTTATGTTTTATCACATACAAATATCTAAAAATGTTTTGTTTGGCACCACTTAGAAATTATGATAGTTATTTGATTCTCCACTAGATCTTAGCATTAATAAAGGAGCATGTATATTCTTTCATATTTTTTTAATATTTTGATAACTATAAGGTATCTATAGTTTTAATCATTCTACAAAAGGAGCCCATAAGACTGAAAAAAAGTGAAAAATCCCTAGGAGAATGAACAAGTTAAAAAAAAACACTATGAAGAAGCAGTCAGCTAGATCTGCAATGTGAAAAATCCTGGGGCTGGTGCTGTGGCATAGTGGATAAAGCTGCCACCTGCAGTACTAGCATCCCATATGGGCGCTGGTTCCAGTCCCAGCTGCTCCACTTCTGATCTGGCTCTCTGCTATGGCCTGGGAATGCAGTAAAAAATGCCCAAGTACTTGGGCCCCTGCACCCACGTGGGAGACCAGAAGGAGGCTTCTGGCTCCTGGCTTTGGATTGGCACAACTCTAGCTGTTGAGGCCAATTGGGGAGTGAACCAGCAGTTGGAAGAACTCTCTCTCTCTCTCTCCTTCTGCCTCTCCTTCTCTGTGTCACTCTGACTTTCAAACAAATAAAATAAAATCTTTAAAAAAAAAGAAAAATCCTAAAAGACAAATGAGCCTATATTTTTCAGCTAATAACAGCATGGGCAAAATTAAAGGGTAAAACTATCACAGTTTAAGAGAGACTTGGTATAAAATATAGGCATTTGATCCTTAATTAAGCACATGGCCTATAAAAATATACTTTTGAAACAGTTAAATAAATTGGAGTATGAACTATTAAAAGTGATAATAATGCTGAGATTATATTAAAAATAACCATCTTTATGGGGCCAGTGCTGTGGCATAGCAGGTAAGGCTGCCATCTGTAGTGCCAGCATCCCAAATGGGCACCACTTCCAGTCTCGGCTGCTCCACTTCCGATCCAGCTCTCTGCTATGGCACTGGAGGATGGCCCAAGTCCTTGGGCCCCTGAGTCCCAAGGAGACCCAGAAGAAGTTCCTGGCTCCTGGCTTCGGAATGATGCAGCTCCGGCTGTTGCAGCCAATTGGGGAGTGAACCAGCAGATAGAAGACCTCTCTCTCTCTCTGCCTCTCCTTCTCTCTGTGTGTAACTCTGACTTTCAAATAAATACATTTTAAAAATCTTAAAAGAAAGAAAACACATAACCATCTGTTAAAGAAATATACTGAGATAGTTACAGGAAGAATGATATGATATCTGAGACTTGTTTTTTAGAAGACTCCAGCAACAAAAAGCACATTGGAGGTGAGCAATAACTGAAGCAAAATTAGAAAATATTGAGAGCAAACATTGCTGGGTAATGCGTACACAGAGGATCACTACACTCTTTTCTTTCCCTGTGTGTGTACTTATAATCTTCCTTACCATAACATTAAGACACCTGCCAGAAGTTTCAAAAAAATTAATAAGGGCAAATACTGCTGGGGAGTAGGATGAGGGGAGATTGTGTACGGTTTCCATTCTTTCTTATAAATGCATGCTCATTTGTATTTTTAAGACTTGTGAAGAGAATGTTTAGGCTCATAGAAAAATTTAGAGGAAGGTATAGAAATTTCATATCTATCCATTGCCTGCACACATGCATAGCCTCTCCCATAGTAACATTCCTGCCAGAGTGGTGCATTCTTACAACTGATTAACCTACATATATATGTCATAATCAAAGTCTACAGTTTGGGGTCATTGCTGGTTCTGCACAATATATGGGTTTGGACAATGATAATGATCTGCTATTATAGCATCATACATACTGTTCTTTAAAAAGATTATTTATTTGAAAGTCAGAATTACACAGAGGAGAGGCAGAGAGAGAGTTCTTCCATCCGCTGGTTCATTCCCCACTTGGCCACAATGGCTGGAGCTGTGCTAATTCGAAGCCAGGAGCCAGGAGCTTCCTCTGGATCTTCCCTTGTGGGGTGCAGGGGCTCAAGCACTTGGACCATCTTCTACTGCTTTCCCAGGCCATAGCAGAGAGCTGGATCAGAAGTGGAGCAGCTAGGACTCAAACCGCTGCCCATATGGGATGCTGGCACTGCAGGCAGTGGCTCTACCCTCTACAGCACAGTGCTGGCCCCAATACACACTGTTTTTCACTGCCTTAAAAATCCCCTGAGTTCTGCCTTTTCATCCCACTCACTTATCTCTACCCTCTGGCAACCACTGATCTTTTTAAGGCTTCTATAGTTTTGTCATTCCAGGAGCATGATATTGGACTCATCCAGTAGTATTCTTTTAAGATTGGCTTCTTTCACTAATTAATATACATTTAATGTCCCTCCATGGTGGGGGAGAGGGGTTGGGGTGGCACTGTGGCTCAGTGAGTTAAGTTGCCATCTGCAGCACCAGCATCCCATATAGGCACTGGTTCCAGTCCTGGTTGCTCTACTTTCAATCCAATTCCCTGCTAATGTGCCTGGGAAAGCAGTGGAAGACGATTCAAGTGCTTTTGCCCCGGCATCCACATTGGAGACCCAAAAGAACCTCCTGGCTTCTAGCTTAGGTTTGGCCATTGTGACCATTTGGAGAGTGAACCAGTAGATGCAGAATCTCTCTCTTTCTCTTTGTATTTTTCTCTCTGCTTCTCCTTCTCTTTCTGTAACTCTTTCAAATAAATAAATATTTTTTAAAGTTTTTTTTTATGAATTTTTACTGTTTAACAGCTAATTTCTTTTTAGCACTGAATATAGTACTTTGAATACACCACAGTTAATTTACCAGTTCATCTATTAAAGGACACCTTGGTTGCCCTCAAGTTTTGACAAAGGCTGCTACGAATGTCCAAGCGCAGGTGTGTGTGTGTGTGTGTGTTTTCAACACTTATTAAATACAAAAGAGCACAACTGCTAGAGCACATGGTAAGACTGTGTTTACTTTTGTGACTGGCTAAGCCATTGTGTATGTCCAGCAGCAATGAATGAGGAGTTTTTGTTAACTCACAATCTCATCAGTATTTGGTGTTGCCAGTGTTCTGAATTTTGGGCCATTCTATTAGGTGAGAAGTGGTTTCTGATTGTTTCGTGTTTCCCTGATGACATATGAGGTAGAGCAGATTTTCATATGTTTACATGTTTGGCATCTGTTTATCTTCTTTGAAGTATCTGTTAAGGTCTTCAGTCCATTTTTTAAATCAGAATGTTTGTTTTCTTCTTGTTGAGTTTTAAAAGTTCCTCATATATTTCAACTAACCTGATACAATTTTTGCAAATACTTTCTCCCAGGCTGTGATTTGTCTTCTCATTACATTGACTTTGTCCTTTGCATAACAGAAATTTTTAATTTTAATGATGTCTAGCTTATCAATTATTTCTTATGTATTATAACCTCTAAATATTAACAACGTTTCCTATTTTTAGAAAAATGAAATCAGATAATGGGTAAGCAGTGACATGAAGAGAGTATGAGGTGGAGGGAGGGATGAGGAGTTGGGCGAAGGAGGCTGTCTCTTTGCAGTCAGCCAGTCTTCGAGATACCAGCTGATAGAGTGTTTAATGGTAGCTACCAAAAAAAGAGAAGCTGGCTGAAATCCTACAGCCAAGAGGAACCAACAAGAGGACTAGGGCAGGTGTGTGGGGCTTAGCATAAATAAAGCCAGTAAGCAATTTTCCAGCAGACCTCACTTAGTATTCAGTTGATCTGAGGCTGTTGACACTACACAGAGAATGTTCTCGGGGAAATCCTTCAATGCTACTAACATGTATTAAGCATCTAAATAGTCAGTGTTTGATTACTGCTGACATTTAACTATCCACATGAGTTGAAGTCAATGAACATAAATGTATATAATATTTAAATAAAGTTTCAAATTTCTGAATAAATTATTTTCATATAGCTCAAAGAAGGCAACTGAAAATAGAAAACAATCTCCCCACAAAAGAATATTTATGCATTGTAATTTGTGGTAGGTTAAATGCTCAAAGATGGGTTTGTCAACATGACAAACATTTATGTATCCAATTGACAACTATAAAGGCATCCCCCCCAAAATACTTCCACTATTTTCCTTATTAAGTAAAAAAATATTAAAGTTGATATTTATTGGAAATAAAATATTTGTTGGATACCTAGCATTACCATAAATATGTAGAAACAGTTTAAGGGAGACTTTGGACATGTTTATATTTATATGAATATAAGCAAAAGTGGTAGATAAAATTCACTCCTCAAATGCTTTTTTATATCTCAAATTTAAATTGAATCCAAACATCTTTTGTGCTTTTACCTTCAACTGTAGGCCAGACTGAGAAACACATGGAGACTGAGTACACCTTAAAGATTAGAAGTAAAATTTTAGCAAAACATAGAAATAGATACGTAGACAGATAGATAGGCAGAAAACACATTAGAGGGAGAGATGGAGGAAAGAAAATGGGACTGAGAGGGGGTAGGAGAGAGTCTTATGAGATACTGTGAAGCAGTGATTCAGCAAAGCTGTGCTTGGATTCCTGACTCACAGAAACTGTACACAGTCAATGTGAGTTGTTTAAAGTTACAAAATTATATAAGCAATTCGTTTCATAGTGACACATAAGTAAAATTATATCTTCTTATAATTTTATATGATTTCATGAAAATCATAGTAATTAAAAACCTGTGGAGTTAGAGAAAGTTTGATAAAGATATAAAGGAGTTTTATCTCCTTCCTTTTTCTTCCTTATATTCTTTTTTTTTTGACATTGACATGTATTTATTCATAACTGACCCATCCATCCATCCATATGGGGTCCAGTGCTGTATTCCAGTGCATGTACACAACATGTAAGGACCAGGTAAATTAGCATACCCGTCACCTCAAATGCTGATCACTTGTGTTGGGAACATTAAGAATCCCATTAGCTACTCTGAGACATACAATTACTGTTCAGTGAGTCACCTACCAAGTTACCCCTCCCACCCAACCAAAACAGACCTCTTTCCTCCTCAGAATTCAGTTGCTAACTAGGGAAAAAAAGGGGGAAGATTTTGTTGAGAATAGTAAAAACAACAACACTGATAATAACTACTGTCCAAAGAGATTCTTTACCATGCAGTGTTTTAAACTCTTTAGAACTATTAAACCATCTACTATTTACATTTCTTTTTTTTTTTTTTTTGATGCAAAAACATGAGGATTTATTAATCATTTGTACAAATGGGCTTCCCCTTCAGTAATGGCGAAGAGAGAGGCCACGAGCGGCAGTCTACAGCAGTTTTTAAAGAGAAGAACCACAGGATTAGCATATTTCGTGCGCTTTGGTTTGATTGGCCAGTTTGAAGGTTACCAAGAGTACTCATTGGATCCTTTAGATGGGGGATGTGGCTATCCCACGTGGGCACCTGGGCGGGAGTTACAACCAGTTTTCTTCCTGGGGAAACCGGAACTGGGGAGTGGCTAACCTGGGGGGGAATTCCTCGGGTCTTTCATTCCCCCCTTTTCCTTTTGAACTAATTTTAATCTTAAAATTTAGGGTATTTTAATAGTCTTGAGAGCCTGGTATTGTTGGGTTAATACTAGGGCCTGAATGACGGACAGCCGTTCATGAATGAGCTGGATGTCTTTATATTACACACACATAAGCTCATAACTGACTGCCTACCTAACATTTTCCCCTCAAGAGGTAATACCCAAAATTCTTCTTTGGGATTATGGATGGAGTTCCGTTTTCTGTAACTTCTTCTAAGCTGGCACATGGGCGTCGAGGGGGATTTGGGTATTTCCTCTTGCTATCTGTCTTATGGTGTGTGACAGTGGCCTCGGAAAGACTGTCCTGCACATTTCTATTGGTAGAAAACTATCAGTATCTCTATTTTGCCAAGGAGGAGAATGAAGTACAGAGAAGCTACGGAAGTTGTTCAAGGTTACAAAACCTGTTGCTTGCAACAAGTTATCAAGCATTACTTCAGGTTTTTATTGTTGTTGTTGTTTGCTTTTTTGTAAAGATATATTTATTTTAAAGGCAGTGTTATGGGGGAGGGAAGGGGATACACACACCAGAGAGAGAGGGAGATTTTCCATCGGTGGTTTATTCCCCAAATGGTATCAATGGCTAGTGCTGGTCCAGGTACCTCTGTTTAGGTCTCCCATATGGGTGGCAGGGATCCCAGCACTTGGGCCATTTTGTACTGCTTTCTCAGGTGCATTAGAGGGGATCTGGATCAAAAATGGAGCAGAGTGATGGGAATTGAACCAATGCTTATACAGGATGCCACATTGTAAGTTGCTTAACCTGCTGCATCACAATGCTGGCACCAACCACGCATATTTCAAATAATCTTATCTGTACCCCCCAAGATACTCAGAGTTCTGTCTGATTGCAAAGCTTTTTCTATTTCTATATAAAAGTATATGTAATAAACTTAGTCATAATAACAAATGCAATATAATGAACATTACTACATGTCAGGCAAGGTACTAATATTACATGTTAGGCAAAGTGTTCTGCATCCATTATCTCATTTTGCTCCCCACAATCTTGTCAGTTAGTTATTGTTTCTGTTTTAAAGAGAATAAAAGAGGTGGGCATTTGGGACAGCACTTGGGATGCCTGTGTGCCATGTTGGAGTGTCTGGGATTGATTCTTGGTTCTGCTTTAAGTTAATACACACTCTGGGAGGCATCAGGTGATGGCTCAAATCCTTGGGTTCCTGCTACCCACGTGGGAGACCTAGAGTGGGTTCAGGCTCCCGGCTTTGGCCTAGCCCCGCTCTGGTTCTTACAGGCATTTGAAGGGAGAACCAGCAGATAGAATATTTTTGTTTGTCTCTGCCTTTCAAATAAAGTAAATAAACACAATGTTTTCCAAAGAGAAAATGAAAGAGAGAGAAAGAAAACAATATTTGGTTCATAGGGCGGTGCTATCAGCTGAATTGTGTACCACAAAATAGAGATTGATATCTCAACCCCTCAACACATCAGTATGTGACTGTATGTGAAAATAGGGTTGTTGTAGATGTAACCAGGTAAGATTATGTCATACTAGAGTGAGACATGTTTAACCCAGTATGACTAGTGTCCCATTATGACTGGTGACACAGACACAGAGAGCAGAATGCCACAGGAAGCCAGAGACATACAGGAAGAAGAGGAACAAGTGAAGGCAGAGATTAGAGCTATGTTGCATAAGCCAAGTAAAGCCTGGGGAACTTCTAGAAGCTGGAAGAGCCAAAGAAGAGGCTTTGGAGACAGAACATAGTTCAGCTGACACCTTGATATCCACCTTCAACTGTGGAGAGATTTCAGCCACTTAGTTTGTGGTGCTTTGTTATAGTAGCCCTAGGAAACCGCTACAAGTGGTTTAAATGTTACATGAAAAACCATTATGAGAGCGGCAAGATGGCGGAATAGGAAGGGAGCACACCGATAGTCTGGGGAGAGACAGTTTAATAAAAGTGGAGATACTGCAGGTTCAAGGAAGAGTAGGGGACGAAACAGCAGAGGAAACCCTTCCGGAACTGGTGATTCACAGTGGACCTGCGTGGAGAGCGTGGGAGCCCGCAGTTTGGGACACCAGCAGCAGATTCAACACACCAGCGCTGGAACGCGAGGTGAGCTGAAACTCAATAGCCCGATATACCAGCAGGGAAGCGGAAAAGGGAGCCTAGAGCGAACAAGGCTTGAAACCCTGCGGGGAAAAGTTCACCAGGCTAACTAGAAGAGAGAGAGAGAGAGAGAGAGGGGAAAAAAAAAAAGTGACCCATACGGACACGAGCTTCTCTCTCTCCACTCACCTCTCAAAGGTGAGCAAGACAAAGAGCAGGCGCCATTTTGGAATACGTCATAAGCAGGGCGACCTCGGGTCGGCACCGGCCCCGAGCCTAGCAGAAAAACCTGACTCTGGGTGGGAGGGGTGAAATAACAGGAGATTAGAACCTAATGAATGTGTGGTGCTAATGAACTGAGACTGTGAAAAAAGAGACGGTGGGGGAGAGAACTCACGGAAATCACGAATTTATGTGAGTACTCTCCAGAGACGCTACAGTTCAGTAGCCTTGGCAGCCCAGTGGGAGACTACAGGAGAATCTCAGCCCACACAAAGGGCCGCAAAGATTCCTTCTCTGGTCCTTGGGAAAGAGCTTCCGATCTCTGGCTCCTGCGGGTATATCATTCGCCTGCTAACTACCCCCAATTCCATTCAGCTGTGTGGAATTACTTTCCTTTTGAACCAAAATAAATAAATAAATAAAAGTAACAGAGAGAGATTTACCACGCCTAACCTGGGAGTGTCTCCTTTGACACACCCTCAACCCTGAGGAACCAAACAGAGCTCTCAGGCCACACCCATCTCAAGCCTCTAAGGCTCCATCAAAAGCAGACAGTCCATTTAATCTAGAGTCATAGTATAACAAGAAAAAAACACCACAGCGAAGAAACCAATATGCCAAACAACAAACGCAAAAACCGAGGTAATAAGAACAAGGAAGACACTATGGCATCCCCAAATGAAAAAGACACCCCAATTCAAGATTACGAAGATGATGAGATAGAAGAGATGCAAGAAGCGGATCTCAAAAAATTGATAAGAACACTAAGAAGTACTCAAAAACAAATTCTTGAACTACAGAAATCCTTAATGGACAAGGTAGAAAATCTCTCTCGTGAAAATGAAATATTAAGGAGAAATCAAGCTGAAATGAAACAACTAGTAGAACATGAAACTGTGATAGTGACGAGAAATCATAATGAAGTGAAGAATTCAATAGATCAAATGAAAAACACATTAGAGAGCCTTACAAACAGAATGGGTGAGGCAGAAGAGAGAATATCGGACTTAGAAGACAGAGCACAGGAAACTATACAGTCAAACCAAAGACAAGAAGAGGAAATTAGAAATCTAAAAAATATTGTTGGGAATCTACAGGATACTATTAAAAAACCCAACATTCGAGTTCTAGGAGTTCCTGAAGGCATGGAGAGGGAGAAAGGATTAGAATGCCTTTTTAGTGAGATAATAGCAGAAAATTTCCCAGTTTTGGAGAAGGACAGAGACATCCTAGTACAGGAAGCTCATAGAACCCCTAATAAACATGACCAAAAGAGGTCCTCACCACGACACGTTGTAATTAAACTCACCACAGTGAAACAGAAAGAAAAGATCCTAAAATGCACAAGAGAGAAACGTCAAATTACACTCAGAGGATCTCCAATTAGACTCACGGCAGACTTCTCATCAGAAACCCTACAAGCTAGAAGGGAATGGCGAGACATAGCCCAGGTACTTAGAGAGAAAAACTGCCAGCCCAGAATATTATATCCTGCCAAGCTCTCATTTGTGAATGAAGGTGAAATAAAGACCTTTCATAACAAACAAAAATTGAAAGAATTTGTTGCCACTCGTCCAGCCCTGCAAAAGATACTTAAAGATGTGTTACACACAGAAACACAGAAACACGGCCATCAACATGAAAGAAGATAAACGAAGGGAACCTCACAGCAAAAGATCACAGGGAATTCAAAGCATACATTTGGATAAAGAAATTATGGGACATGTACTCTATAGAATACTATACAGCAGTCAAAAACAATGAAATCTGGTCATTTGCAATAAGATGGAGGAATCTGGAAAACATCATTCTGAGTGAATTAAGCCAGTCCCAAAGGGACAAATATCATATGTTCTCCCTGATCGGTGACAACTAATTGAGCACCAAAGGTGAAACCTATTGAAGTGAAATGGACACTATGAGAAACAGTAACTTGATCAGCTCTTGTGCTGACTGTTGTTGTACAATGTAATACTTTATCCATTTTAGTAATTTTTTTTTATTCTAGTACTATTGGTTGAACTCTGTAATTAACAAACAATTATTCTTAGGTGTTTAAATTTTAACTGAAAAGTGATCCCTGTGAAATATAAGAGTGGGAATAAGAGAGGGAGGAGATGTACAATTTGGGACATGCTCAATCGGAACTGCCCCAAATGATGGAGTTAGAATTGTGCCAGGGAATTCCAATACAATCCCATCAAGGTGGCACATACCAAGGCCATCTCACTAGTCCAAGTGATCAATTTCAGTTCACAATTGATCACACTGATAGGTCTAAGAGTCAAAGGTCTGACACAAACAAGACTAGTGTCTGCTAATACTAACTGATAGAATCAAAAAGGGAAAGAATGATCCAACATGGGAAGCGAGATACACAGCAGACTCATAGAATGGCAGATGTCCTAAATAGCACTCTGGCCTCAGAATCAGCCTTTAAGGCATTCAGATCTGGCTCAAGAGCCCATGAGAATATTGTAGGCATGGAAAGCCAAGACACTCTGGAAAAAAAAGAAGAACTAAATGAAAGATCTCTGTGAGTGAGATCCCGGTGGAACGAATGGGGCCATCAAAGAAGGAGGTACCTTTCTCTGAAGGGAGGAGAGAACCTCCACTTTGACTATGACCCTGTCGGAATAAGATCGAAGTCGGCGAACCCTAAAGGCTTCCATAGCCTCGGCAACTCATGACTAGAGCCTAGGGAGATTGCTGACGCCATAAACAAGAGTGTCAAATTGTTAAATCAACAACAGGAGTCACTGTGTACTTACATCTCATGTGGGATCTGTCCTTAATGTGTTGTCCAATGTGAAGTAATGCTATAACTAGTACTGAAACAGTATTTTACACTTTGTGTTTCTGTGTGGGTGCAAACTGATGAAATCTTTACTTAGTATATACTGAATCAATCTTCTGTATATAGATAATTAAAAATGAAAAAAAAATCTTGGTGTTAACTTGGAAATTGCATAGAAAATTAATCAATTTTAAAAATATATGTCATGTAGGATCTCTGTCCTTAATGTGCTATACATTGTGAATTAATACTATAACTAGTACTCCAACAGTATTTTTCACTTTGTGTTGCTATGTGAGGGCAAACTGTTGAAATCTTTACTTAATATATAGTAAGCTGATCTTCTGTATATAAAGCGAATTGCAAATGAATCTTGATGTGAAGCAAGGGGAGAGGGAGTGGTAAAGGGGAGGGTTGCGGGTGGGAGGGAAGTTATGGGGGGGAAGCCATTGTAATCTATAAGCTGTATTTTGGAAATTTATATTCTTTAAATAAAAGCGTTATAAAAAAAAAAAAAAGAAAAACCATTATATTAAAATGGTGAATAAAGAGTATTTAAAGTGCTCCACAAAGGGTATTTTTGAAATGTCTCTGCATAAGAGGAATGCTAATATTGCGCCAGGCTAGGCAAAGCTACAGGAAAGAAATGAGTGCATTTCCCCAGAGTGCTTATTTTACTATGAGATTTTGTGGAAAGCCTGGTAATTAATTTAACTGGTGAGTTATTTAAACACTAAAAAGAAAAGATAGTTAAACAAACATGGACATTATTTTTTAAGAGGAAAAAGACTTTTTAAAGTAACATTTGAGCTATTCTCAGATTTTCAGGAGTATCATTAACTCTCCTGTGAGGTTGGGGAAACATCAATATACACACTCATGTGTATGTATTAATACATATAAATTATATATATACACAAATACACGTGTGTGTATGTATATATATGTGTGTATATATTTATATACACACACACACACACACACACACACACATAAACATTAGGGGTAAGCACTTGGCATAGCAGGTGAGGTGCCCTCATCCCAAGTCTTGGGGCTGGGGCTCAAGACCCAGCTCTGCTCATGATTCCATATTCCTGTAGATGTAAACCTGGAAGGCAGCAGGTGGTAGCAATAACTAGTTACCCACATGGGAGACTTGGATTGAGTTTTCGGCTCCTGGCTTCAGCCTGCCCCAGCCTGACCCAGCCCAGGCCATTGTTGGCATTTGTGGAGTGAACCAGCAGAGGGGAGAACTCTCTCTGCCTCTCAAATAAATATAATAGAAATATATGTGTATATATTATGCAATATATATGTAGGCACACACACACACATATATATATATTAAATATATATAATTGACACTTTAGGCTGATAACTGATTTTCAGCACACAGGGTGCTATGTCTCCCAACCTGGCCTGAGAAAGGAGAGTAAGTCCGAACTACCTTCCAGGTGGCAACTATAAGCAATCCATTTAATCTTTCTGAGCCTCAGCTGCCTCCTTTTGTAATGTGGAACTACTTATATCTACTTAAAGAATTGTTGAGAGATTGTGACAAATGACTATCTCAGTGAGTGTCTCTTATGCTGCTGGTGCTCAAAAAATGGGCAGCTCTTACCTGCCGGATTCCTGAACTCTTTTGTAACTAGAATTCCAGGTGAGACAAGAAATGTGATTTGCCTAATCTCACATTTCCGAGTCTGATTTGTCAGCAGTTTTTACATACTGACCTAACAGATGCAATTGCAAATAAACATTGTCCTTCAAGGTCACAGCCCACTGGTAAAGATGACAGGTAAATGGATAATTAAAGCCCGAGCTGGCATGTGCTTTGTGAGAAATCATCCTTTTGCAAAATCTCATGCAATGAATATACCAGTTCCAAGAAGGGAAGCCCAAGAAGGGAAGAGAAGCAAGCACTTTGCTTTCCTGACTGCTGGAAGGTTCTGAACCAGCCAGGTGCCAGCATTAAGAAAAACCTCCAAGCCCTTTTCAAACCAGTTTTGACTCAAAATATTCCTGACCCACCTGCTCAAATTCCACATGGCCTGGGACTCTAAGTACAAAGTCTGAGGATAGCCCCAGAGCTGATGCCAACCTAGGAGTCCAGAGCTCCCAGGCCTGTTCAAAGAGGCTATAAAGAATGCCAGCCTGGCCTCCTGTTTCCCTTATTATCTGAAATGCTATGGCTGAGGATTATGGAACCAGTGGTCCTGGGTCCTGAAGGTGTAAGAATTCAGTATAATTTTTCATTACATTAAGTATAAACCATTTCATAATCTTCTAATCCTTAGAACAAATCTGATTTTCTTTTAAAGACATGAGGAGAGAGATGAAATAAGGTTAAAAAGATGGATTCTAGGGCCAGCACTGTGGTATAGTAGGTTAAGCCTCTGCCTATGATGCTGGCATCCCATGTGGGTGCCAGTTCGTGTCTCAGCTGCTCCTCTTCCAATCTAGCTCTTTGCTTATGGCCTGGGACAGTAGTGGAAGATGGCCCAGGTGTTTAGGCCCCTGAAGCCACATGGGAGACCCAAAGGAAGCTCCTGGCTTCTGGCTTCAGATTGGCCCAGCTCTGGCTGCTGCAGCCATTTGGGGAGTGAACCAGCAAATGGAAGTCTTCTCTGTCTCTCCCTCTCTGTTTCTGTAACCCTGCCTCTCAAATAAATAAATCTTAACAAAAAAAGAAAAAGAAAAAGAAAAAGGTGGTTTCTCAGGGGCCAGTATTCTGACCTAACAGATGCAATTGCAAATAAACATTGTCCTTCAAGGTACAGTGAGTTAAGCCACTGCCTGGTCTGCTAGCATCCTACATCAGAGCACCTATTTTGAGTCCTGGCTGCTCTGCCTCTGATCCAGTTCCCTGCCAGTGTGCCTGGAAAGGCAGAGGAGGTGGCTCAAGTACTCAGGTCGCTGACACCCACATAGGAGACCCTCATAGAGTTCTAGGCTTCTGCCTTTGGTTGTTACCATTTAGCAAGCGACACAGCAGATGGGAGATCTTTCTTTCTGTCACTCTTGTCTTTCTAGTAAATAATTAAAAAAAAAAAAGTGGTTTCTGAATTGTATTCAAATCTGGGCTCCCAAACTTAGGAACAAGTGGCTTTGCTATTTAATCACCTAGGCATCAACTGCCTATCTCAGAAAATCCTTATAAGTATTAAAGGAGCCAGGTATGTCAGGTGCTTAGCTTCAGGCAGACAAGAAGTGCTCCAAGAAGTTTTGGCACCATTTTTGTTTGCTGTTTTATCGTTGTTCAGGGTAACACAGCTAAGTGGAATTTTAAATGCAAGCCTATCCTACTTCACACTCCTTTGTGCTCCTAAACTACCCAGTACAGTCATGACCTCAGGGACTATAGGTCACCCCAGCCCACCTGGTAAGTCTCCCCACCCCGCAAAAGCTAGACTCTGATTTGGGCTCCTAGATAGCTTCAGTCTGCAGGGACAACCTGTGCTGTAGGCCTCTGGAGAGGCAAAAGGTCTTACCGAGAATAATCTGATTAGGTCAAACTTCCTCCAGTAGCTGGTGCGGTGAGTCAGAGGTTTGCCCGGGGCGCTGCACTTTGAGGTGGGCAGGTTCTGTGCTTGCGCAGAATGCAAGTTTTAGTCTTTCTTTGTCCGTTTCTCAGATGAGGCAACCGAGGTTCAGAAAGGCCTTTCTGAGGAGTGCAAAGGCTTTGCAAGGACCACTCATGCAGGGCATGGTTTAGTGCAGAGGTTTAGACATTGACACTGGAGTCAAACAAGTGAGTTCTGCCTTAGCTCCCAAATAGTTGAGTGAACTTGGGCAGGCGCCTTTCGCCGGTGGGCCTCAGCTTCCTAACCCATTCAAAGGCGCCAGAAAAGTATTTTGAGTTGCTAAGTGCCACCGTTTTTCGGTAAAGAGCTAGTCACAGAGGATATACCCGGCCCGGGCGCTCGCACTGGCTGGACCACAAATCCCAGCATGCCCCGGGGGAGGTGGGGGCGAAATGACGGACAGGCCGCTCTGCGAATTGGTGCCGCACAAGAGTAGCACGCGCCGCGCGTGCGCAGAAGCCAGCGAGCGGGTGGGCTGCCGGCGGCGGACGCGTCGGAGGCGCGGGCGGTCAGGTAGGGGGCGGGAAGGAGGGTAGGGGAGGAAGGATCGCGGTCTGAGTCGCGGGCGGTGGCTGAGCGGCCCACAGCCGACTGGCAGGGTGTGGGTACCGGATCTGAGGGCAAACCCTGGGTGGGGGTGGGGCTGTGAGGGGCAGTCTCGGGAGGGATTCGGTGGGGGTGAGGAGTTGCGAGATGTAGCTAGCTGGGGGAGGGGAGCCAGGGGCTCTGAGAGGATTCGCAGTTGCAGCATCTCGGGAGATATGAGGTAATGTGGGACCCTTGAGGAGACAGGGGGTGCAACGTCTGAGAAATGGGAGGGAATCTGAGGGTGCTGGAGGGATCTGGGTGTAGAATTGCAAAACCAGGAAGGACACAGGGCCCTGGTGAGTTTTGAGGATCTCAGGAGATTTGAGGGAACCGGGCGGGGGCCAAGATCTAAGATTGGAAGGAGAAGGTGTAGGGCGAGCCTAACTGCTAAAGAGAAAGGAATTTGCGGAGCGCTATCTGAGGGAAATGGAGGAGGCGAGTTCCTGGGGACAAGCAGTATCTTGTTAGCAGAAGGAAGGGGGCTAGGCTAAGGTTTGAAAGCAACACAAGAGACAAGATGGTAAGAAAGAACGTAGCAGGGTTTGGGGACCGCACGGTGCCTGGTGGAATGCAGGAGCTGAGGATCAGGTGAACAGATGACAGAAATCGGGGTGCAGGGCTGAAGGCTCCAGAGCTTTGGGAACATGGATTAAAGACTGTCAGGGGGATATGGGGCACAGGACTGAAGAACTGGTGCGGGTTGCAATGTAGAGCCCAAAAGGTTGCAATTCTGTATAGCAAGATGGTTGGGAGCAGGGTTTTAAGAGGATTGAAAGGGGGGAGGGGTGGGAGGAGATGTCATGAATTAAAAGACTTTGAGTAGATTTGTGGGCTGGTGTCGGGCTGCTGAAGGATTTTTTTTTTTTTTTTCCTAAACTCCCTGCACGGGAAGCAGAGGGTGTTCTGGGGACCTGAGCGTCCAAAAGAAATTATATAAATGTATGAAGTTCAGGAACAGTCATGAGCCTTCGTAGGTCATGAAGGTGCTTTTACTTTTCTTGTGAGGGGCAGAATTTTCCTCACTTACTAGCCAGAGTTCCCTGATGAGGCAGGCATGGTGCTGCCACTGTCTCTACTTTGACTTGCTAACATTGGTAGGAAGAAGAGTGATCAAAGGGGTGATGAAGCAGAAAATGACAAGGTCATGTGCCTAAGCTTTCCTTTCCTTGTGTCCCCAAGGTGTGAATGACAGTATGAAAACTCCAGGGGAATGAGTGGAATTCATCCTGTGTAAGGTCCATTACAGCTTGAAGAGGCAGTGGCTTTGCAAATGAACTGTTTGGAATGGGAGAGAAACAATAAAAGGAAAACTCTTTTATATTGAACTTTTGGTCCTTTGCTAGACTCTAAAGAAGTAGTCTTCAGGAGGGGCAATGTCTGGAGACATCTTTGTCACAGCTGGGATGGTCAGTAGTGGGTAGACACTGGGGATGCTGTTAACATCTGATAATGCTTGGGACAGCCCCCAACAGAATTATCCAGGCCAAAATGTTAATAGTGCCAAAACTGAGTGACTGTTCTGTAGTCAATATTCTGGGTTCCAATCCTGGCTGTATCTCTAACTGTGTGGTCTTGAGTGAATACCTTGACCTACCAGTGCCTTGGCTCTTGGTCTGTAAAATGAGTATAACAGGACCTATGTCATCATATATTGAGTGAAGGTTTACATAGTGTGAAGTATAGTAAGTGCTCAGAATTCAGTAGTTTTTGGTTTGTGTATCCATTTCCTTAGTTTTAATAACAGTTTTTCTGAATATAAGTTTTACATATGAAGGAACTAAGACTTAAGAAGTTGCTTATTTAAAGTTTTGTAGCTAGACTGGGTAAAAGTTAAACTCATATCCAGATCTCTGTAACTGTATATTTTCTCTTTGCGTCTTTCTTCCTTGTGTGGGCCTGCTTAGTCTTACTTACTTGGCTCATTCCCCACTACTGAAAAGGAGGATTGCCCAGTGAGTACACTGCATATCAAATTGAATTCCAAAGGTGGGGTGGTAACGGATGAAGCTAAACTATCTCTGATTAGGTATGAAGGAGCCCTAGTCTTTGTACTTGGTTTGCTTTTAGACCATGACCAATGGGTAGATAGGGAGAGGAACTTGAAGATAGCAGGATGGATGTACAGGGAACCAGAGTCTGAGGAATGGAGGCCACTGACTTGGACTTGACAAAAATGCCTTCCAGCAGGTACCGAGGCTTAAGGCAGCCCTCCTGCAGGAGAATAATTACTGTTACGAGTGATCTCTTTTAAGTTTCTTTCCCCTGGTATAGTTTTAGGACTACCTACAGCATTGCTGAAGCCAGCTCAGAAACAAAGCTGGACTGGGTCCAGGACAAGAGACATAACTAAAATACCCACAGTGCTTGGGAAAATGTATAGTGGGAATTCAGTCCATCTGGGAATCAGAGGCTCGAAGTCCAGACTCCTTACTCCGCTAATTTTCTGTGACTTTGGACAAATACTTGTCTTGTCAGTCTTTTCTTTCTTTCTTTCTGTCTTTCTTTCTGTCTTTCTTTTTGTCTTTCTTTCTTTTTTGACAGGCAGAGTTAGACTCAGAGAGAGAGAGAGAGAGACAGAGAGAAAGGTCTTCCGTCCGTTGGTTCAGCCCTCCAAATGACTGCTATGGCTCCCATGCTGTGCCAGTCTAAAGCCAGGAGCCAGGAGCTTCCTCCTGGTCTCCCATGCAGGTGCAGGGCCCGAGCACTTGGGCCATCCTCCATTGCCTTCCCAGGCCACAGCAGAGAGCTGGACTGAAAGAGAAGCAACTGGGACTAGTACCCGGCATCCTAACTGGGACTAGAACCCTGGGTGCCAATGCTGCAGGCGGAGGATTAGCCAAGTGAACCACGGCACCAGCCTATCCTGTCAGTTTAAATTAAAAATACAGAGGTTGGTGTTTTGCCTAGTGGTTAAGACACAGAATCCCGCATCAGAGTGTCTAGATTCAGTTCCCAACTCAACTTCCTGCTAATGTAGACACTGGAAGGCAGGAGATGATGGCTCAAGTAGTGAGGTCCTTGCCACCAATGTGGGAAACCTGAGTTGAGTTCCCAGTTCCTGGCCCCCAAGCCGGCCCTGCCCCTACCAATGTGTCTATTTGGGGAGTGAACCAGTGGATGAGAGCTGTCATTCTCTGCTTCGCTAATAATAATAATAATAAATGATAATAATAACTACTACCAGTTACTGACTTCTTATGTGCATTAATCCAGTTAATCATGCCAGCAATCCTGACAACAATGTAGATGTTATTCTCTGCTTTAAGATGGGAAAAATAATTGATTAAATGACACCCAAAGCTATATAGCAATGCACAAAGCAGGGATTCAAAGTCTGTTGTGTCTGATTCCCAAATTACATCATACTAGTTTTTTGCAACATTTATGTGTGGAGAGTGGTTGGAAGCCGAAAGTTTCTAAGGACCTTGAATTGTATTGTCCATGCACGCTGATGTGCTACCTTTGTGATCTCTCCATTTATGTCTTTCTGGTAGAACAGTCAGATTTAGAAATCACTCCTTGGTAAGCGGTACCTTGTTCAACATCTCAGCCAAACTCTGCCTAGAGGTAATGGTAGTCTAATCAAGGAACTGTAACATTTTTTGAGGCAGTTGGTTTTAGGGCTGGGAGTCTACACACAGCATTTGAATCCCTGTTCTACTTACCAGGTTTGAGACCTTAGGCATATTACTCTTTAAATATTAGTTTCCATATTTATAAGGAGGAATGACATTTACTTCACATAGTTACTATAAGATAATGTATAAAGGTACCAAGTAATAAATAATAGTTGCTTCATAAGAGATAGCCATAATGAGAGTAAGGAAATTCTGGAAAGGAAGTGAGTGTTGCTTTGCCAGATTTTTATGACCCTAAGCAGTCTCTGCTTGTCTCCCCTAAATTCTTGTCCCTTCTGTACCTTTCTCAGCATCTGCTTCCTGTTCCCTTAGTCAAAACTTTGTGATGAAATGAACATATGTCATATGCAGAGAAAGAAACTGAAAGTGGGTTGAATGGGTTGAGAAGAGTTGAAGGTATCCTAAGAAAACGCTATGAATTTTTCCTTTGTCTTATGTGAGCATCCTTTGAGTCCCACTGGCGGCATAGGTACTGCCCACATGTTTGTGGAATGTGCAGAAGGACCCTTCAAGGTCCTGCAGTTTTAGAACGAGAGAGAGAACAGGCGGGCATTTTTTCCCCCCCAGCAAATCATATTACTGATTTAACCTGCCTTTGAAATAGTTTAGTTAAAAGTTTCCCTTGCTATGAACCTATTTCCTTCTGGGTAGTCTTATGAGTCTCAGACTGGCACAGCTTTGGGAGCATGCCTGTGTCTCCCTATTTAGCCTCCTCTTGCTGAGTTTGTGTTAGCCATCTGCAGGTGCCTTAAATGCCCTGAGTAATCTAAACTTTGTCAGAATCTCTCCCACACACAGGACTTAGTAAATGTCAGGAGATCACTTAAACTCATTGACTTCCTGAAAAGTGACCTTTGGCAGCATGGAGTTATGCATTTGATTAACATTGTGTTAAAATGCATGAGGAATAAATACAGTTTAGAAAACTAACATGAAAGGAAATGTAATAAACTGCAAAAATCCAACCAGAGGACTGTTTCAATGGTAGGATGGGCATTGATATTGTGTGAAAGGAAATGCTGTATTTTACATGTTCTGTAGTTTTAAGGGTGAAAACTGTTCATGTCTGTTTTTGCTCAGAAGTATATCCCCAGTGTCTTTCATGCAATCGGACTCATAGTAGATGCTGAAAGTCTTGTTTAATTACTTGCTCAAAGTTCTCCAGTTTTGCTCATCGCCCAAAGGGTTGATTGATATAGATGTAGGCAATAGAGACAGACATGTAGAGAACTGTTACATCAGGGGGATTTAAATTTTGAGTCACCTCTGGTTTCTGATTCTGAGATCAAGTAAAACAATCTCCAGGAAGGCTCAGAATTTCTGTTACTTGAAATCTAGGTATCTGATACCTTGAGTACAGTCTGCCTATTGAAAAGTACCTATTCATTCCTCCTTATAGGCTGGGTGGTGCTAGTGGGAGCTGCTGCAGCTGCTGCTGCTCCTACTAACTAATAATAAAAGCTATTATTTTCTGCTCAGTTAATTGTATGCTTGGCTTGGTACTGTATTAAGTGCTTTACACACATAATATAATTTAATCTTTAAACCTTATGAGGAAGGTACTATTTGAAAGCCCTTTTTCATAGCTAATTTGAGAACTAGAGAAGTACTTTACCCAAAGCTCCTTAGTGAGTGGTAGAGCTGGGATTCAAATCTAGAAAACCTGATTCCTGAGCCTACTTCCTTAATTTATGTAATACTGCTTACTCCTAGACTCCTGCTTTTTAGTCCTGTCATATGATTTATATGGTCTTAATTTTCCTTTCTTGATCTCAGTTTCCTCATCTGTATTGCTCTGAATTTGAGATCACTACTAATTCTAGCATTACATATTTAATCTCTAGAAGAGGCTGAACCAATTTATTTTCTGGCCAAGGAGGTTGTGATTCATTTGTCTACTTATTTCTAGCCTAGATATGTAGCATTCTCAATCAAATCCCTCCAAAGCAGACCCATCTGAAAGGAAACTCATGAAAGGAAAGGTTTTTTTTTTTCAAAATTTAGTTTATAAATTGAATGCTTTGTTAGTAGTAGTACTAAGTATTGTTATTATTCATCATGTTCCTGTTATTAAAATTATGGTATATAGCATAAGTACTTTATAACCATTATCACTAGTCATAAAAGCAACCTTTTCCTAAAGCAAGAAAACAGGTTTATGGAAATTAAATAACTTGCCTCCTGTACCACAACTTGTAAAATTAAGGTCCTAAGACTTGAAATTTATTCTGACTTTAAGATTTTGTAATTTTTTTCTATTACTCTGGTTATTTATTTCATGGAACCATTGGTGCCAGAAAAGGCTGATCAGGCTGGGGTATAATTATAGAATTTTCCTTAGTTTTAGAGTAGCTGGAGCAGACACAGCATACAGAGATTTTCATCTGGAATTGAGAAAATGTGTTTGTATAGTATGGGATGTACTTTATTAATTGTTAGATCAAAGAGGTGAGAGAAGTGGGAAAACTGAGGTGAAGTGAAGTTGGAGGTTAAGAATTGACAGAAAAGGTCATTATGGGAAACATATTCAAGTGATTATGAAAGCAACCCAGATCATAAATAGCATGTTGGGGATTCATCCTGGTTGGTCGAAGATTTTATAGTTTGCAAAAAATGTGCAGCTTACTTAAAAGACTGAGATGACAAGGCAACTCCTTTCACCTATGTAGGATTTTCAGGGAAATGGAGGCTAAGTTGACTTTTCATTCAGTATTAATAATGACCATATGTGCATTTCTGGAGAAGAAAGGCTGTACTTGTCTGTCTCTTAGCTTGGATCCTTCTGAAAGCAGTGAGATAAAAGTAGGTCTGACTCCTTTTCAGGTCTGAGGCTATCTCTGTGTGCCTGATGCTTCAGTGATGGGAACTCATGTTTCCCTGGCGAAGCATGGCAGCTTTGTGGCAGGAATTCTTGACGTCTTTAGAGACCCTGGTAAAGCTGCAGATAGCTGGGAAAATTTGAGGAATGGTTGTGGCATAGTAAATTCATTTTTTTTTTTTTTGACAGGCAGAGTGGACAGTGAGAGAGAGAGACAGAAAGGTCTTCCTTTGCCGTTGGTTCACCCTCCAATGGCTGCCGCGGCCGGCGCGCTGCGGCCGGCGCACCGCGCTCATCCGATGGCAGGAGCCAGGTGCTAGGTGCTTTTTCCTGGTCTCCCATGGGGTGCAGGGCCTAAGCACTTGGGCCATCCTCCACTGCACTCCTGGGCCACAGCAGAGAGCTGGCCTGGAAGAGGGGCAACCGGGACAGAATCCGGCGCCCCGACCGGGACTAGAACCCGGTGTGCCGGCACCGCAAGGTGGATGATTAGCCTGTTGAGCCACGGCGCCGGCCAGTAAATTCATTTCTTAAAGCTGATGACTTAGGGAGACAGGAAGCTTTGTAACTGAAGGAGGTGGTATGGTATTCCAGATAGCTGGGGAAAGAATTTGCTGGTATTTTTACAAGTTGGCAGAATTGTTTAATTAGCCAATCTGTAATGCCAGCTCTGGGAAGAACAGATGTCCCTGCACATTATAAGGTAACATGCTCTGGATCCAAACACCAAATGTTGCCCTCAGTCTGTTGTTCCAGATGATAGAAGAGAGAGCTGAAGCTTTTGGTTTAGAATTGAGGTTTGCAAGGATCATGAGTTGAGGTTTCTATCAGTGTTTCTATACCCTTGCCCTCAGACCCATGGCCTTTAAGAATTTGGCATTCATAGTTTCAGATATTCACATAAGGTCTTACAGGCTCATGATATGTGGTAATTTGCTATTTTGTTGAGGCATGGATTTGAGTCATAATAAGTTGCCAGACTGGTGTGTGGGAGTGGGTCGCTCAGCTAATAAATAATCTAACGCATTCTATAGCAATGGAATCTCATAACTATATTATTGTTCCTTCTTCCTTGAGGAGAAAATTATATGTTGCAAGGCAACATTTCCCAGAGCACAGACTAGAGAGCACATGTTAATAAGTGTTACATGGCAGTAAAAAAAAATATATATATAGCTTGAAGTAGCGTTGCGTTAAACAAAGTAAAGATACCCGTACGGCAAGTTTCACCATGTTTGAGCTGTGTGACCTTAAGCCAGTTTTTCTAAGCTTCAGTTTCCTCATTTGTAAAGTAGGATAATAAACATTACCTACTTCATAGTGTCATGAGATTAAATGGGATTAAACACGTAAGTCATCTATTATGATATCTACCACACAGTAGGCACTAGAGGAATACTGTTCCCCTTGCAGTAAAAGGAAAGTGAGATTTCAGAGTTTAGGTAGATTTGTATGTCTGCTGCTGATTATGTGTCAGATTGCATTCCAAAGTAGAATATAGTGGAAATTTGTTTTGATATCTATCTATACATCGCCTCCCTTTCTGTATGCCCAGAGAAAGAGTTGATAGTATAAGCAGAGCTTTCCTCAGCCAGCTTATTGTCCTTGAAACCAAGCTGACTTGCTCTCTACCTTTTTTCCTTCTTGACTGACCATCTGCATATCTTGAGACTTTACAAATGCTGGTGTAGGATTTGCATTTAAGAAAGGCTGTACTTAGCCATCCACTTCACCTTGGTAGAACTATTCATTCTAATTTGGGATATCAGGTAGCAATGATATGAAGGCTGCAGAGCATGAGCTATCTATGTATTGAGGAGGGTGGGGATGCTTGTATGTATTGAGTGAAGAAGAGAATATTCCAGACCAGAAAAAACTCCAATGATAAAGAACTTCCATTTTTTTTTTTTTAAATCAGAGGAGTCTGAGTCCTTGGCCATTTTAGCTCTTCATCACTCCCCCACCATAATCCATTCAACTGGAATATTAGTCAAATGGATGTTGTTTCCATTTCTACTATTCTTCTACCTGCTCCCTAGTTCAGACTCCTTATTACTCTCCCAGGTTAATTTTCTGTAGCTTCTACACTAGTTTCTCTGATTTTTTTTCCTCACTCTAGTCCAACTTTAATTATATGAATTCCCTGATCCAAACCATTCATTGGCACATCATGTCCTTTAAAATGAAGCTCATTTTGGCTCTGAAGACCATTTACTATCATTCTCCACAAAATTTACTTCTCCAAACCTTTTACTGCCCTGTAGTCTCCCACCATTTTAACCTAAGGCTAAGGAAAAAAGAGAACTGAAATTCATTTAAGATTTTTTTTTTTGGCATAGAGTAAAATCTTAGCATTCCATACACTATATATATTTAATTCCTATATTGACTATATAAAGGTAGCATTCCCATTTTACAGATGAGGAAAATTGAACATAGAGAGGCTGTGTGTTCTGTTCTCTTTCCAATACATGAGACTTTGTCCTTTCTAACCTTTGTTAAGGACGTCTCCTTTGATACTCCCTTTCTGCATCTTTATCCATCTGTGCATCCTTCCTGGCTCCTTTTAAATGCCATCCTTCCTCTGAAAATTCCCTTTCCCTTTAAATCTGTCAATCTCCATCAAACTTAGTTTATATCATGTATTATACTGCTTTTTGCCCAGATTGTTTACTTACATGTCTTTACTCCTTTCTTAGAATGAGCATCTACAGGGTAGGAACTGTACTCAAAAAGCTTAGTATATAGTGTGGTACATGATACTAAGACTTAGATGGGTGCATAGGTATATAGATGAATGAAAAATACTTGTTTTCTGATATTGTTTTATGTATCATCTAAAGGTAGGAACCAGAATTTTCTCTTTCTCAGCATAATTCCTAAGCCTCTCCAAACATGGCATAATAAACTCTGATGTGATGGTTTAAAAAAAAAAAAGGCTCCATCCCTATGTTCACATAGTTTTCTTTGCTTAAAATACCCTTATTCCTCATTCCTTTCAAGATATATCTGAGGAGTGCCACTGCTTCTGGGAATTCTTCCCCAGTTCCTTTAGGTAGATTCCTTTACTCTAGCCACTATATACTCCTCAAAACACTGTGTGACCTCCATGTTATACTTAAAATTTTTAGTATACATAAGTTTTCTGTGCTTTTCTGCTAATATATATTATGAGTTGTAAACTTCAGAAAGTATAAAAATAATCATTAGCATTTTTAACAAGTATATTACTTGCTAGGTACTAGTAAAGTACATTATATTTATTTAATCCTTAAGAAGATATAAATATACCTTATAATATTACTTATACATAATAAATGAAGACCTCATTATTTCTATTTTACAGATAAGTGTTGGAGAAACTAAATTTTAGGAAGTTTAGGTTCTTTCCTTAAGATTATGCAACAAAAGTAAGTGAGACTCTAGAGCTCTTATCCTCTAAGCAATACTTTGGATTTCCTTTGTGTCACTTATCCACTAAGCAAAACTTTGTTTTGTTTCCCTTTGTGACACTATCACCTTACACATAGTATCTCAACTTTTGTTAGATAAATGAATGAATGTTCATAGCTCTCATCTAAGTGTTTCTTGAGTGAATTGACTTATATAGGCAGTAGAAAATGAATAATGGTTTCTTTGTCTCTTTAGCAGGAATTTTACTCTCTGGGGCATGAATACTGAGCTACTCAGTCCTGTGCTGTGCTATCCATACCCTTCAAAGGAACAGTGATGGCCGCAGCAGCAGCTTCTCACTTGAACCTGGATGCTCTCCGGGAAGTGCTGGAATGCCCCATTTGTATGGAGTCCTTCACGGAAGAGCAGCTGCGACCTAAGCTCCTGCACTGTGGTCACACCATCTGCCGCCAGTGCCTGGAGAAGCTCCTGGCCAGTAGCATCAATGGTGTCCGCTGTCCCTTTTGCAGCAAGATTACCCGCATAACCAGCCTGACCCAGCTCACAGACAACCTGACTGTGCTGAAGATCATCGACACAGCTGGACTCAGTGAGGCTGTAGGGCTGCTTATGTGTCGTGCCTGTGGGCGGCGGCTGCCCCGGCAGTTCTGCCGGAGCTGTGGCTTGGTGTTGTGTGAGCCCTGCCGGGAAGCAGACCACCAACCTCCTGGCCACAGTACACTTCCTGTCAAAGAGGCAGCTGAGGAGCGGCGTCGAGACTTTGGAGAGAAGTTAACCCGTCTGAGGGAGCTCATGGAAGAGCTGCAGCGGCGGAAAGTAGCCTTAGAAGGCGTGTCCAAGGACCTCCAAGCAAGATACAAAGCAGTTCTCCAGGAGTACGGGCATGAGGAGCGCAGGGTCCAGGATGAGCTGGCCCGTTCTCGGAAGTTTTTCACAGGCTCTTTGGCTGAAGTTGAGAAGTCCAATACTCAAGTTGTTGAGGAACAGAGTTACCTGCTTAACATTGCAGAGGTCCAGGCGGTGTCGCGCTGTGACTACTTCCTGGCCAAGATCAAGCAGGCAGATGTGGCACTCCTGGAGGAGACAGCTGACGAGGAAGAGCCAGAGCTCACTGCCAGCTTGCCCCGGGAGCTCACCCTACAAGATGTGGAGCTCCTTAAGGTAGGTCATGTCGGCCCCCTCCAGATTGGGCAGGCAGTTAAAAAGCCCCGAACAGTTAACATGGAAGATTCCTGGGCCATGGAGGCTGCAGCTTCTGCTGCCTCTACTTCTGTTACATTTAGAGAGATGGACATGAGCCCTGAGGAAGTAGTTTCCAGCCCTAGGGCCTCACCTGCTAAACACCGAGGTCCTGAGGCCACTTCCAATATCCAGCAGTGCCTATTTCTCAAGAAGATGGGGGCCAAAGGCAGCACTCCAGGCATGTTCAATCTTCCAGTCAGTCTGTATGTGACCAGTCAAGGGGAGGTGCTGGTTGCTGACCGTGGTAACTACCGCATACAAGTCTTTACTCGCAAAGGATTTTTGAAGGAGATCCGCCGCAGCCCCAGTGGCATTGATGGCTTTGTGCTAAGCTTCCTGGGGGCTGATTTGCCCAATCTCACTCCTCTCTCAGTGGCCATGAACTGCCATGGGCTGATTGGTGTGACTGACAGCTATGACAACTCCCTCAAGGTATATACCTTGGATGGCCACTGCGTGGCCTGTCACAGAAGCCAGCTGAGCAAACCATGGGGTATCACAGCCCTGCCATCTGGTCAGTTTGTGGTAACTGATGTGGAAGGGGGAAAGCTTTGGTGTTTCACTGTTGACCGAGGAGCAGGGGTGGTCAAATACAGCTGCCTCTGCAGTGCTGTGCGGCCCAAGTTTGTCACCTGTGATGCTGAAGGCACCGTCTACTTCACCCAGGGCTTAGGCCTCAATCTGGAGAATCGGCAGAATGAGCACCACCTGGAGGGTGGCTTCTCCATTGGCTCTGTGGGCCCTGATGGGCACCTGGGTCGCCAGATTAGCCACTTCTTCTCAGAGAATGAGGACTTCCGCTGCATTGCTGGCATGTGTGTGGATGCTCGTGGTGACCTCATCGTGGCTGACAGTAGTCGCAAGGAAATCCTCCATTTTCCTAAGGGTGGGGGCTTTAGTGTCCTTATTCGAGAGGGACTCACCTGTCCTGTGGGCATTGCCCTCACTCCTAAGGGACAGCTGCTAGTCTTGGATTGTTGGGATCATTGTATCAAGATCTACAGCTATCATCTGAGAAGATATTCCACCCCCTAGGGTACAAGAAATACCAATTTCTTCTGCTTCCCAGCCAACTTCCCTTCCCTTAGACCTTGGTTGGTGGCACCATAAAGTAGACTTGGCCTATGTCTTGTCTCCAACTAGGTAGTCCTAGAATTTTAGTATTTTAGTGTTTTTTATTTGTTAAGCCTCCTTCCCTTCCATTCCACACCTGCCTAAATTTAAAGCTTTGATAAATGCATTGTTCCAAATAGCACACATGATGGTGTTAGCTGAAGTTTAATTAGATATTAGGCACTTCCAAGGCTTCAGTAGAAACACCAACTCTAACTTCTTGTCCCTGTGTTTGAAATGTGCCCTTGTATTGAAACCCTATTGATTTTTCTCCTTTTGGCTTCGATGTCCCTGGTCCATTGTTTCTTTCCTATAATAATGTGCTTTATCTGTGACACTTTGTCTTCAACTCTGGTTGCATTCAGTGTGCATGCTTCAGTGGAATCTGCTCTGCCTTTCAGTGATATTTCAGGAATCATATCCTTGTAGCATGATACTTCAGATCCACCTTTGCCAGTGTGAAAGCTCATTCATTTAGTACCACCAAGGGATATAAGACCATACCTCTTGGATTGGTTTCTTTTTGCAGATGTAACAAAAAATGGATTAACCCTAGTTGGTTACTGTTGAAACTTCAGCATGGACATTTCTTGCCTTCTAAAGGATCATATGGATTGGAAAAAAAAGCCAAGACATAAAAGATGGCAATAAGCAAATATAAATGCTGATACAGCCAACAAACTTGTATAGTTTCTAGGGCACATAATTTTTCATCTACCTCTCTCCAGTGACCTGTGTTAAGACTGTCTGCAGAATTGTAAAGCATAGTGGGGAGGTGGACACATCTCATTTTCATTACTAAAACAATAGAAATGTTTGGTGGTTATTCTGTATTTTCCTCAAGTGACTGCATACTATTTGATTTAAGGATTGGTTTCTGTTCCTCTATCAAGCATTAAATCATTGATAACTGTTTCTTCAAAAGTGGTGTTTATGTCTTTTCATTAAATATGGGATATGGGAGGTGAGGAGAGGGATAACTTGAATGATGCCATTTTATTCTTTCTCTGACACCCCATTGTTTAACAGCATAAGGATCCACCCAGGTCCAAATTCAATTCAAAGTACCATTATGTACAAATAATCCAGATGTCTCTCCTACATATGTACAGAATCAGCCCCCAAAGTTTAGAGTCACCAAAACCTGTTCTAGATTGAGCTGCCATCATGTTTTATTCTTACAATTACAGGTCATAAAAGGAAGGTGCTTTTAAGAATAGCAGAAGTGGATAAGAGAATTTGGGCAGAGCTTCCTCAGTCTTTGCTGTGTATTCAGCAGCATATCTTCCTGTTTGGGTACAGGTTTGATGGCAAGCCAAAAAGCTGTTCTGTTTCACAGAAACAAAATTTGCCAAGCTAAGCTACTCAAAACAGTTTTTTATAGTTGTGTTGGGGCTTTTGGTTTGGTTTTGTGTTTGGCTTCTGTGATAAATGCTGAAGGATAGGTAAAGAGGTAATTAAAGTGGTGTTGAACTTGATTATCTTGAGCTTTTCAACTGGAGAAAGGCTCATGTTGTGATTATGAAATTGCATTCAGGTTTCAAAGATTTTGTCATTGAGAGGAAACTGATCCAATTAAAAGTGCATCACAAATGATTCTACTAGTTATTAGAGCCACTTTATCTGTAGAGGCAGCCAGAGGCAGGTCTATCTTAGCTGTCAGTGGGGGGCTTGCTGAGGTAGTAAAGCACCGAGGTCTTTGGCACACAGTTTGCAATAGAGAAATGACTATAATATTGTGGGGGCTGCCTTGAAGTAAACCAGGCCAGTACTACTCCAGGTGCTGATGCTTTGAAAGGAAGTGCTATTACTGAGTGGCATTCAGCATTTGGATCTGTCCCCATCTCTAAATTGCACTTATGCCTTGGCTCTAAAGTCAAGCAGGTATCTGCTGGGTCAGAGTGGATCTAAGTGTAGTTTGAATGTTTGTTTCTTTTTTCCTTTTGATGTGACTATTTTAGGTTGTGCATGCTACAGTCAATTTTGAATTACCTGCCACATTGACTAAATTGCACAATTATGGCCCTAAGAAACTATTTTGCTCAATTTAACAACAGTTGTTTTTGTTTGTATGTTTGGTTTTTTAAACAGAAGTATCCTTATCCAAATAGAGTTACTCTGGTTGAAGCAGGTTTGTAGGACAGCAGAACAGGCTTTCTTCCCTTACCTCAACTCTTTTTCTACCAATGCAGAACTCTTTTGAATCTATAGAATAATTTTGTGAAAACCATTACATTATAGCATTACTATAAACTTCCCGTTCCATATTAGTAACCATACTGCCTTGGACAAGTCACTTAACTCTTCTTCTGGAAAATGACAAAAATAGAGGCTGGTGTTGTGGTATAGATGGTAAAGCAGCCACCTGCATCAGCTGCATCCCATATGGGTGTAGGTTCTTGTCCCGGCTGCTCAACTTCTTATCCTGTTCACTAGTGGCCTGGGAAAAGCAGTGAAAGATGGCCCAGTGCACCTCTGCCATCCACCTGTGGTGCTCCTGGCTTCAACTTGGCTCAGCCCTGGCCACTTGGGGGAGTGAACCAGCAGATGAAAGACCTCTTTCTGTCTCTCCCTCTGTAACTAGAACTCTATAACTTTCAAATAAATAAATAAAATCTAAAAAAAAAATGACAAAAATGATTCCTAGTTTCATGAAGAACAATGAAATGAAAATAATCTTGTACAGTTCCTAGAATACTCAGTAAGTGCTGACTATTACCTTTTTAGTTGCTCAAGAATGCCATGTGGTGTTAGGCTATCCAGCCATGTCAAGAAATCGCTCCCTTCTTGCTTACCTTAATTTATAGGGTTTCAGTTTGGCAACCAAAACCTTTTTCAAGTATTTCATCCCCCTAGACACAGGTCTCCAAATAAATCTGTTCATCAGTTCCTTTGAACTGTGTCTCCACCTGTTATTTGTATTATATACATAGAATTTGTCCATGTATCTGAGCTTCACTGAAGGCCGCTACTACCAGCACATAATATGGTACTTAGTATTGAGTATGTCCTCAATTATTTAATTGTCTCAGTTATTTACCTAACTTGATCGTGATTCCTATAACCTGAGTCTTCCTAGCTCAGCCCCCTTATATTGGATAAAGTGGGATGCTCAGGGGTAGAAGTTTGGCAATGTGGTTGACAACAGTGTGACACCTGTATCCCACACCAGAGTGCCTGAGTTTAAGTACTGGCTTCACTTCTAATACGGTTTTCTGCTAATGCACACCCTGGGAGGCAGCATGTGATGATTTAAGTAGTTGAGTCCCTGCTACCCACACGGGAGACTTGGATTGAGTTCCAGTCTTCTGGCTTCAGCTGGTTTAGCTCCGTCTATTGCAGGCATTGGGGAGTGATCCAGCAAATGAAGATAGTACCCCATTTCTCTCTCACATTTCCCCCTTGCCTTACAAATAAACAAATTTTTTTTTTTTTACAAAAGACTTCTTAGACAAACCCTGTTTAAGATATGTTTTTTAAAAAAGGCAAATAATTAACATAGAGGTTGGTTAAGTCTTTGCTTTACTCATGCTGAGTAATTATCTAGCATTTAAGGTTCTGGGGCAATGGTTTATTCAGAATTGAGTGCTTACTGTAGGCCTGGCATTATGCCATATGTTTAGAAAAAAAAACTGATAAATGATATTTATGCACCTATTTTCTCATTATTTCACAGTCTTTCCTGTCTTCAGTATTCAAAATCTAGTGTGAGCACTGTGGATTTCCTCAAATGTCAGGTACAGGCACTGTCTGAATATTTGGGTCAATCTCAATGTGCACTCCAGCCTGGATACTCCATTATTCCAATCAGTAGGATAAACTTGGCTTGAGTTTTACAGTGTTCCTGTGGGTAAGGCAAATAATGCTTAAGTAGTTTTACTTCTAATCTAGCACCAATTAATGGTCTCTTAAAAGTGAAGTGTTACCCAGCTCTGTAGGAGGGAATTGAAAGGCAAAGCCTAAGTATGAGTCTCAAGTCTACCCTGCACCTGACTAGGATGCTGATTTGCATTCAGTATGTGTAGCCCCTCAAGGGATCTCCAAACAAATTACAGACATGGAACAGCAGGTTCCTGAATGAGTTTTACAAGCAAGGCAGTGGTGAAGTAGAAGGCAGCTTGGCAAAATACATACTCAAACTCCAGACCTATGGCTCTATCTTATCAATATCATTAATATTTATGGAACACTGGTTAAATCAAATTAGTGAGACGGCTTTGGGACTGGCAATGAATTCTAGTGGGAAGATCACTGGACTTGGAGTCAGGCCTGTATCTGAATCACAACTCTGCCTCTTAAGTAACTGACCTCAGGTAATCACCATGCCTCTGGCATCAGTTTTTCCCTATCTGTATAATAAGAATGTTGGATTATATCACTAAAATGCCTTCTAGCTCTATGATTGCAATTAATTTGTTAACCAGCCATAATTATGGTGTTTTTCCCCCAATGTTTTTTCATAATCTTATAATTTTATTGTGTTTACAGTAGTGAAAAAAAATTTCACTGTGGAATCATTACAACCCTGATCCAATTGCTTCTCTACTTCAACTGTTGTGACTCTGTCACTTACTAGCTATTGTCACCCTGCTGAGCTAGTGTCCTCAGCTGGTGAAAGGAAATGAAAATATGTGGTTTAAAGGGATGCTGTGAGAAGTGAAAGATATCAGTGGGGTAAAATAATGTACAAATACTAATTCAGAAAATGTGACTTCCATTGTAGGAGCAAAGGCTTCCTTCCCTTCATGGTGAACTGATACGTGTTCTTTAAATAAATGCTGGAGGAGATTTCAGACCTGTGTTGGGATGCAACAGCATGTTCAGCACTGCCTGGCTTCTTAATTAAAAAGCCTATTGGAAGAAGAGTGGAATTGCTGGAGAGACAGAAGCAAAATTCATTCACAGCAATGTATCCTGCTAGAAAATCAAACATAAAACTTAAACTCTAAGGATTTGATTAAAATGACATCTTGACTGAGAGGCAAATAAAGTCAAGATTTTAAAAAGATACATATCAGTATATGTGAGGGCACTTAAAAAAGTTTATGGAAAATGGGAAAAAAGTTAAGGTTATTTTGATGCAAAAAAATTTTGAAATCCATACATAAAAGATTTCTTCAGAAGTTAAATTTTTTTGTACTAAACTTATTTCCATGGTCCATGACCTTTTTAAAGCATCCTTGTCTATTAATACATATCTATAGATATGGGGATATACATGTAGAGAGAGAAAGAACTTTTTTTTAAATATTCCGAAACATATATGTTTAGCTATTTTTGTTAATGACTGCTTTAAAGGGATTTTTCGTCCAGGTCAATATTCATTTGCTCTAATAGTTATAAAAATAAGGCACACATCTCACTGTTAGGTGGAGGTAATAAAACATGGCGATTAAAACTTTATAAGCAAGGAGACCTAAGTTCAGTTCTGCTCCCTCCACTTAGCTCTGTGACCATGAAATCATTTAGCCTCTCAGCCTCATTTTCCTCATTAGGAATGTAATGATTCTGTTCTACATGTTACTGCATTTTTATGAAGAGGTGATGGATATAGAGCATTTAGCAGACTACCAATTTTGAAATCATGATAATCTAAAAATGAGACTCACCCTTGTTATTGCAATACATGGATATTATGAAACTTGATGAAAAAGTCTATCCCCTCACCTCAAAAGAGGTTTATTTAGTAACGGACCAAAATCCTGATAGAAAACATGAAGAGTTTGTGTGAGTGTACATGTATCAAATGTATGGTTTTGTCATCTAGATAGAACCAGGGTTTTCTTTTGGTGACTGGCTCAGGTTTTGTGATTTTAACTATAATTACTGTATATCTTCATAGAAAATTTAGATCTGAGATTCCATTTATTCACTTACATACTTGTTAAACATGTAAGACATTTACTACTTATTAGCAATACTTATATATGAGTAAGGAATCTTTGAATCTCATGCATATTACAGTCAGGTAGCTTATGGTCTAACTACAGAGATGATATGTATAAATAATGAACGTATACTGAAAAATAAGTTAAATAGTACTAATCAGAAATGGAGTGCCAAGTGTTTGAGCCAGACTATTTCTATTTGAGGGTCTGGTTAATGAAGAACATCGAAAGTAGAGAAGACATCACAAAGATAACAGCATTAAAGGGAGGAGTGAGAAGTTGGTGCTAGCAGGCATTAAAATGATGCCTGAGTGAGGGAACATTAAAGAAATTCAAAGAAAAACAAGCCCAAACCAAATGAATCTTGTAATCTTGATAAAACTTTGTAAAGTCTGATTCTTTTTTTATTTATTAATAATTTTCAAAACCCAGTATTTTGCCTTCTGCCTTGTATCTGGACAAGCACATAAGAAAGCTCAATGGGCTGGCACCATGGCTCACTTGGTTAATCCTTCGCCTGCGCCGCCAGCATCCCATATGGGTGCTGGGTTTTAGTCCCAGTTGCTCCTCTCCCAGTCCAGATCTCTGCTGTGGCAAGGGAAGGCAGTGGAGGATGGCCCAAGTGCTTGGGCCCCTGCACCTGCATGGGAGACCAGGAGGAAGCACCTGGCTCCTGCTTTCTCATTGGCGCCAGCCGTAACGGCCATTTGGGGGGGGCGGGGTGGACCAACGGAAGGAAGACCTTTCTCTCTGTCTCTCTCTCTCACTGTATAACTCTATCAAATAAGTAATAATAATAATAAAAAAGCTCAAGTAATTACAATTTTGGTGCCAGCAGGTATTTCAAATCACATAAGCTCTAACTTATTCATGGGAACCCTCATTCAAGCCCTAATTCCAAGCCACTATAAAACACCTAGCTCATCTCCTTTCCCTGTTAAGAGCCCATATTGCTGTCTCCAGAAACCCTTGTGTAAGCAACAAAACTTTAAGGGGCAGTTAGGGATCCTTGCCACCACGGGAGGGCTTTGTTTGCTAAAAGGCTCTGTTGTTGCCTGGGGTAATTCTTTTAACTGTGCTTCATTTGTTGAGCCCTGACAAGCCTCTGTTAGATTTACTCAGAATTGCTGATTTTTTTTTTTTTTTTTGGAAAGGCAAAGACAGACTTTAGGATCCCTTCTGCTGGTTCACCTGCCTGTAACACCTGAGGCAGGCCAAGCCAAAGCAGGGAGTTGAAAACTCAGTCTAGGTCTCCTATGTAGATTCAGGGAACCAAATACTTGAGCCTTCACCTATTGCCTCCTGGAGTCTGCATTAACAGGAAACTGGAATCAGAAGCAGAGCCAGGACTCAAACCTAACTAGTAGCCTAAGTGCTAGGCCAAATGCCCACCCTAGACATTTTTATAACTGACTTTCAAGGATAGGAGTAGAGTTGCCCTGGGTTCTGAGTCTTGCTCTAAACCTATCTATGTGTCTCAGATTGAATTCTGTATCTGGATTCCAGCAAAAGTTGTGACTGATACTAGGCTTAGAGAAATTACTTAAGACCAAGCATTGCCACCGGTATATATAGTTCTCAAATTCTGATACATTATATGTACTATATGCAGATTCAGTTCATGGTCCTTCATGGAAGAAGGCCATGTGAAATAATACAGTCCATATTCCTAAAAGCAGACAGGTTACTAGGATTTTACAAAATGTTTTTTCTGCTGTTACTGCCTAGGCTACTGTGTTCACAAAATGACCCCTGGGCTGGTGCTATGGCACAACAGGTTAAGTCCCGCCTGCAGCACTGGCATCCTGTTACTCCACTTCTGATCCAGCTCCTTGCTAATGTGCCTGAGAAAGCAGCAGAAGATGGCCCAAGTACTTGGGCCCCTGCACCTACGTAGGAGACCTGGATGAAGCTCCTGGCTCCTGACTTCAGCCTGGACCAGCCCTGGCCAAGGCAGCCATCTGGGGAGTGAATCAGAAGATGGAAGATCTCTGTCTCTCTCTGTCCCTCCTTCTGACTTTGTAACTCTGACTTTCAAACAGAAACAAATCTTTAAAAATAAAATCTTCATTCTCAGAGTTACAGGGAAAACCATCTATAGCACCCCTATGGCATAGCCAAGGGGTTAATTTAAATTAGACTTAAGCTCAGAGTCTTTAAACCTTATAAAGAGGGGCCAGCACCATGGCACAGGCAGCACCAGCACCCCATAAGGGCACCGGTTCTAGTCCCGGCTGCCCCTCTTCCAATCCAGCTCTCTCTTATGGCCTGGGAAAGCATTCGAAGTTGGCCCAAGTGCTTGGGCCTCTGCACCTGGATGGGAGACTGGGAAGAAGCACCTGGCTCCTGGTTTCAGATCTGCGCAGCTCTGGCCGTTGTGGCTATCTGGGGAGTGAACCAACAGAAGGAAAACCTTTCTCTCTATCTCTCCCTCTCACTGTCTGTAACTCTACCTCTCAAATAAATAAATAAGCAAACAAACCTTATAAAGAGAATATTAGAAGAGATCCTTTTCTTGATACAGATTTGTTATTTTCAGGAGGAAGAAATTTATAAATAGAGTCAAGATAGAGGAGACTCCTCCATACCCCTGCCACCAAACTACACAGAGTAACCGCCAAAACAAAGTAAAATGAAGTTGGATGCAAGGAGAGGAAAATAACATATAAAAAAACTGAAACAGAGACCTGTAATTTGACCCAAATGGAAATTCAGAATTTACTGAAATCATTTATACAACCACAAACAAGATAACAAGATCTTGCTAACTGGCTTTTCCATTCTACAACTGGGTTCTGAATTAACTTTTAACATCTGGTAAATTGCACCAATTGTATAACTGGGGCTCAAATTACAGTTATACCTGCAAATTACCTTACATTTAAACAAAGTATAATCTTAGGGGAGTTTTAGAATAAAATTTCAGGAAATGTAAGGAAGGCAAATAAGAATGTCTCCTCTTAATCATCAGAAATACTATCTTGCCTGAATTTTCCATAGCTACACAGGCAGCCATGACACCCATTTCCCTAAAATATCCCATAGTGCACAGTGATAGTCTGAGTAAGAAATCTGAATTCGGTTTTTGCCAATTAGGATGGGTTTGCCCAAATGGAACCTATCAAGCCTCCCCTCCCCCATTAGTTAAAATAGTTAATAGTTTAAAACAGAGCCTTTGAGATTTGAAACCCATAGATCAGACATATTTAAAGAACTATTATCCCCATTGCTTCATCACTTAATGTTCCAATTTAGCCTGTTCTTAAACCTAGAAAGAATGAGTGGCACAATGGATAACTGTAATGTTAATGTCAAGGTTCCACCTATTAAGAGTACCATATTAAATATTGAATTACTACCCAATCAACAATGGGAATATTCTTTGCAGTCATAGATTGGGCTAATGTGTTCAGTGCCCATTTTAATAGCCTCTCAAGCATAGTTTGCCTTACCTCAAGGGATCCATGTCCCTCTAGTCAGGCACCCATGGAGTACCTGTACAGTTGTGCCTTCACAGAGTCTTTGCAAGTATGACTTGAACCACATCCTACTTTCAGACAATCAGTAACATCCCACTGATCAGATTTTCCTACAAGGTGATTCACTTGATACACTCACTGACACACAAACATTGTCAGAGGAGTTCACAAAAAAGGATGTACCCCACATGATATCCTCCAGATGCAACCATTTTGATGTAAATGATAGAATTTCATTCTTTTTTATTGCTAACTAATATTCCATTGCATATAGTGGTAGTGGAGCTGTAAGCCTTTGACTTAATGCAAATTTGAAATTTCTAAAAAATGAAAATAAAAATAAATTATACATTTCAAAAAGAAGGGGGTGGTGGGGCCGCGCCGTGGCTCACTTAGTTAATCCTCTGCCTGTGTTGCCAGCATCCCTTATGGGCAACGGATTCTAGTCCCGGTTCCTCCTCTTCTAGTCCAGCTCTCTGCTGTGGCCAGGGAAGGCAGTGGAGGATGGCCCAAGTGCTAGGGCCCTGCACCCACATGGGAGACCAGGAGGAAGCACCTGGCTCCTGGCTTCGGATCGGCGCAGCGCGCCGGCCATAGCGGCCATTTTGGGGGGGGTGAATCAACAGAAGGAAGACCTTTCTCTCTGTCTCTCTCACTGTCTAACTATATCTGTCAAATAAATAAAAAACAAACAAACAAAGGGGTGGTGGAGGACAGCCCAGTGCCTCACACATAGCACAAGGTCTTGCCACACTGGTTAGATTCCTGATAGTTAGCAGAGGGCAAGTCTACCCCTGAGAAATGGCAGCTACAATGTTTAAAATAAGCTCAATATTTTTTAGTCATGTTTAGGTTCTAGAAACAACATATTCCTCACAAATTTATATAAGTTCGTTTGAGACGTTCCTCATGAATAAGCCCACCTTCATTGTGATCTTGTGCAATAAGAAGTCCCAGAATTGTAGTATAATAGGAATTCTAACCAGTGCCTCAAGCAGGTCCTTCATTTAGAGGCCTTAACTTCCTCTCATGCTCCTGAAGTCTTTAGACCATGCTTGATGGTCGTAAGTTGCCTAGAGACATCTGGTGCAGGAAACTGCCTCATTCTCTGTTCCATTAGAGTGCAATTGCTGACTACACACTGGTCCCTCCTGCAAACAGAGGCAATTATCACAAGCCCTGAGTCTGTTACCCTTCATACCCAGCTGTACATTATGCCATGGGTCGAGAAAGTAGCTCTCTGAAAGCTCATCATAGCTCCTGAGAGCTTGATACAGCAGAGGGAAACCTGGCCAGTCCCATCTGTAGAAGGGGCCCTCTCCATCTTTAGTCCCACCCCAGATGCCACAGTGCTAGTGAAAGTCACTTCCTTTTCCAGATGCCTTAGATCAACTGAATGAAGAGCAGAAGAAATTTATATACTTTGTAGATAGCATTGCCACTATCATATCTGATGGAACTTACTGCAAAGCTGCTGAGTTTCAGCCCTTAACTGGAACATCCCTGAATAATGGGAAGAACTCAGGAGTCAGCACAACTGGCCAAACTTTATGCAGTTCTCTTAGCCCTGGATGCTATGGACAAGACTCTGCCCCAGATGCACAGTTCTATAAACTCTTGGACCATTTCCAATTATCTGTTTTCCTGTTCCAACAAATGGCAGCAAAAATAGTTCGCTATCCAAAGTTCTTTTCGAGGGTAAAGAACTCTGAATTTCTACCTCAAAGATAACTGAAATGTAAGTCCAGGCCAGCTCTGTACATACTAAATACACAATAACACAGTAACAGACTCACTGAGACACTCGTTATCCCCTTCAGGGTTCCTGACATTCACAGTGCCCATGGCACTCAATTTCACTTCTCAAAATGCACACTACTGGGTGCTTACATAAGATATTTAGTGGAATTTTCACCTCCCTTACAAGCCCTAGGCTGAAAGGCTCACAGAGAGCCATAATGTCTTATTTAAATAACTTCAAGCGGGCCCGATGCTGTGGCACAGCAGGTTAACGCCCTGGCCTGAAGTGCCGGTTGGTTCTAGTCCCGGCTGCTCCACTTCCGATCCAGCTCTCTGCTATGGCCTGGGAAAGCATTAGAAGATGGCCTAAGTCCTTGGGCACCTGCACCCATGTGGGAGATCTGGAAGAAGCTCCTGGCTCCTGTCTTCACATCAGTTTAGCTCTGGCTGTTGCGGCCAATTGAGGAGTGAACCAGCAAATGGAAGACCTCTCTCTCTGTCTCTACCTCTCTCTGTAACTCTGTCTCTCAAATAAATAAAATAAATCTTTAAAGAAAAACAAAAAAAAAATAACTTCAAGTTCAATTAAATTAAACATGGCACATTTCAGTCATCACTCAAACACGATCGGTAAATTGTAATAAATATTCTGGCTCTAAGTCTTGATACTTAACTGCTGAAATCTTCCAAGTCTGCTACTCCCCCTTCCCTTTCAGTCTTCTATTTGAGAAGCTTGGTAAGAAGGCCTAGCTACTCCCATTTTTGGTGCCAGGCATTAAGTTCAAACCATGAAAGCCCCAGATAGCGCATAGGAACCAACCTTACCCTTCCAACCTCCTACTGTATAAAAGGCAAACCAGTCTCCTTTCCCTGCTCTCTCAAGTCATTTTTGGACCTGCCAGGGAGCTCCCTTTTCTCTCCTTAGAAAGTGTCATTATGTAAGTGGTCTATCTTTTTATATAATCTTGGTGAATAGACAGCCATCATCAGTCTCAACATTGGAACAAAATACTGACTGGGGTCTATCCTGCTATTTCAGAGTGACAGAAATATTTAAATATTCAAAATTATCTTATAATATAAGTGAAAACTTCGTAAGATTATTTTCTGAGCAGCTACATGAATAAAACCATGTGTTTTGTGAAATGACATTTAATATTTCAACTTAAAAATAGCAAACCTCTAAATCTCACATGCCCCTGAATCTGAAATTTGTTTGACACATTTGATAATTCTGTAAAAGTGTTGGAAATAAAGTTAAATGAAAAAGTAGCATATCTCAAAGGGTAAAGAGATTAAGCACTAGCTCACCCAATCCAAGCCCCAGGGGCTGGATCTTAGAGAATAAAACTTTTACTAACTGACACACTGGAAGAAAGGTCATGTAACAGGCACATATTCCCTGCACCCTTCATAAAATATTAATTGCCAGCCAAAGGCAAGGTACAAATGACCAAGCAAAAACACTGAAAGAGTGTTTTCTTCCACTCTGGTGAACATGATCACAGATGTATTTTTTTTTCCTCCTCATTGAAAGGAATACATTAACTCCAGCCAACTTAATATATACGAGGACTATTCTTCAATGTCCCATAACACTTTCCACACGTAAAATCTCTCACCAACTGGCAGCATGGTCAGCTTCTCTGAAGGAAATTAAACTTCTCTAAATAGAATGTCAGAATCAATCCTGGGTGTGGCAGAGGGAAGTACCCCCTACAGAAACAAATTGCAGAAGAGGATCTTTATTTTCATTCTAGAAGATACTGAGTTCTGTGACTTAAGCTGCCTGTGCAAGTAGGTCCCATCCAAGGTCTTACCTTCCTTTTGGTTTCCAGACTGGATATATCCAATTGTCCATTTTGTATTGCCAATTGTCTAACCCTTAGGAACCTTAGAGAATATTCAAAACCGAATTCAGCTCTCCCATACTCAAGACTGTTCTTTTGTTCGACCCAAGGAATACCAGCATCCATTCAGGCACATAAGCCAGAAACCTTGGAACTCTCATCATTTCTTTACCTCTTGCTTCCCACCTCCTATCAATCATTAAGTTCTCACCATAACAGTAATTTCAATTTTTTCACATTCATTTAATCTTTTCCTCATCCTAGTGGCTACTAAGTGTTAAGCTGCTATTATTTTTCTCCTTGAAACACACTGCCACAGCTTTCTGACTGATCTTCCTGATTCTCATCTAGCATCCTACATGTGCTTTCTCCCAACCCAAGTTCAGCCCCATCCATGCTAGCTAGAATCAAATTCTAAAATGCAAATGCTCATAGCAATCCAAAAAATCCTTTAAATGGTCTTTAATTGCTTCCAGTAAAAGTACAAATGCCTTGACATGCTCTACAATTCCCAAGGAGACACAGATCCTGCCTCTTTCTAAAATCCTCACTCCCACTTCCATCCTACTCTAGCACTCTGAGGCATCCACATTTTCTCCCTTATCTCAGAGATGTTTCTGTACATTTTTTTTGTTTGTTTGTTATTTGGAACTCTTTTCCTACCCCCAATATTGGCCTAAATCTCACCTTCTTAAGGTCTTCTTAACATTTCTGATCCACTTCCCTGATTGAGTCAGGTGAGCACTGCACACTTTTGTGTTTCCTGTGCTAGCATTCATATGTCACTTTGTGATTTTCTTGGTACTTATCTACCTCCAAGACTAGAATGAGCCCTATGTAGGCAGAGCAGCATTTAGTTTACTACTCCATTGGCAACTTCAAGCACAGTACTTGAAATGTAGTGGGCACTAAAATTGTTATTGAATAAATGCAGGTTAGGGGTCAGCTTAGCTCGTGTGTTGATATGAACACCTTGGGTCACAATTAGCAGCTGCTGGTTGTACCACCTCCTTCTCCACCCACCAGCTGCCACCTTGAATCACTATCTAACAGCAACAGAAAATGAGCTAGGGATGAAAAGGTGAGAGGAATGCTTCCCTCTGATTTGCTTTTCCTTAGAGAATATGCTCTATAAAATAATTGAAAGTCATGTCCCTTTCTGGTCTCAACCCAAACTTTGTCTTGGTGCAAAGTCACCACTGGAAGAGACATGACTTCCATTTTATGACAAATAAGCTATATATCAATAAAGCTACTCCAGAAAAAACAGATACCTTTGGACACCTGGTCTCTTGAATTATGTTTCAATATGCTTCCTTGGATGAGAGAGGGAGGAGAAAGAGGAAGTCCTAATTCTTTTGCTAATTCAGTCTTCCCTTTGAGCAAAATGGGGCAACAACTCCATTTACCCTAACTACATCAATAGGTTTATTAAACTAAGGATCTTTCCACTTGTAAGTTTCTATGATTGAAGTGCCCTAGACTTCAGGGACTTCTTGACCCATGATCTCCAAAAGAGCCTTCCATCTATGTGGGCATCAGTGGAATCAAGGCCATTTCCTGCCCAGGGACTCAATGATCAAGTCAGTCTCTAAGACCTTGTTCAGAGCCTGCACTGCAACCAATGGTCAAGGTGTAACTGAGAAATAAGGCTCTAGCTGTGGCCAGCATCACATGGCTTAAATTATGCTGATCTGTCTTCCCTCTTTTTCACTCTTTCTAAGTACTTGTAATTTTTGCACAGAGAAGATAAACACCTCTCAGAGAGAACCCTCTTTCTAGAGGGCCACTGTGGCCAAGTAATAGCAAAATGTAAATTGTGAGAGGATTGCAGCAAGGAAAAATAGCAAAAAGAGAAAGAGAATATCTTTGGTTAGTTTTATGCATTTGGATCATATATTTCCCCTGCCTCCCACTCTGGAATTTCGGTTTTCTAGGCATAAAGATAACAATGTTAAAGAGTTGCCCAGAGAATTACATGAATCTTGTATGTAAAGTTTCTAGCAACATCCTGGCACACAGTAAATTCTCAGCATCTGCCTTTATAAAGGGGCAGTAGGGCAGGTGGACTCTGAAGCCAGACAGTCCTAGGGTAGAATCCTGCCTCTTCCTGTTGTCATCCATATGACTTTGAGCAGATAAGTTTTCTCGTTTGAAAGATAGAGACAATAGTCTGGACCTTGAAGGACTGTTAGAATATAATATGAGCTCATTAGATTAACTGGCCCATGGAAGGACTTGACACATGTCAGCCATTGTTACCCGTCCTCTGTCACCCTTGCCCTCAACATACATGTGCACACACATGTTCTTCCTAAACAATAAAACTTGATGTTCAATTGAACACACTTGCCCCTTGGTGCCCTACTGCTGGGTTCTAGGCCATATGACTGTTAACTTGGCTTTCTAGTCCCATGTCAAGGTCAGACACAGTTCAAATTCAAAAAAGTTTTCAGGTTAGCCAGGGAGAAATAGCCATGACTTTGGAATAATGGCACAAAGAAGTCATATATCTTAGGCTGCTGTAGTCAGAACTGGAAAAGACTACATCATTATGCTCTTTGAGAAAATGAATAGCAATGCTAATCACCATTGGTTTAATTATTTTGCATAATAATAGTGAATGATAATAATAATAATAGCTGGTGTTTCCTAACTTTATGATATAGCAAGTGCAGTAGTAGTCACTTTGTAAATAGTGTTTCATCTAATTCTCATAACAATACTGCAACACAAGCATTATTATGCCAATTCTAAAGATAAGGAAATTGAGACTCAGAGAACCAAAACGCCTTGAGTTTCATCACACATCTGCTAAATGGGACAGATGATTCACACAAAGCATGGCATGGGCATTGTTCTGAGGCTTACCTCTGGGAAGGAGAGGGTACTGGTGACTGACTGTTGTTGAGTTCCTACCATCTGCCAATTAATCGCGTGGTCTCATATAGTCTTTGTAATAATCACACAAGATCCAGGTGTTTGTTTTTTTTTTTCCCACTATTCCTTGGTATCTCCCAACCAATCCACTGTTTTCATTTAATTTGAGGCAGTTGAGATTCAGCCTTTCCTATTTATGACAGTTCTCAGCAGTGAACAGAGGCAAGGGAAGTCTAACTGCTGAGAGACTAAAGCACATTGACATTCAACGTTCTAACCGAGAAGCCAGTGGCATGCTTTAGGAGCACATAAAGGCAGTAGGACTCACCATTCCCCCGAGGGGCCAGGCCTTCCTACACATCCAGTTGGCATGTGTGCTCCTTGCTTGGCCTCCCCTTCCTGTCTACCTCTCCAGTTGGCAAATGCCCCCTTACTCTTCACAGATCTGCTTAGACATCATCTTCTCCAGAGAAATTTCTCAGTCCATTCTAGGTGAGTTAGGGACTCAACTTTCAGCCTTATCACTGCTACTTTCTGCCCACCATAAACATATTTTATGTTTCCTTTGTTACAGAATTTGCCAAAAAATCATAAAAAAAGAATGAAATCCTGTCATCTGCAGCAACACAGGCAAGCTAGGAGGACATTATGTTAAGTGAAATAAGCCTGGACAGATGATGTCACTCATATCTGTCATGATGTCAGTCATATGTGGAAGCTAAGACAGTTGATCTCATAGATGTAAACAACAGAATTGTAGTTATCAGAGGATGGGAAGGGTAAGAGACAGTGGGGATAGAGAGAGGTTGGTAACAGGAACAAAGGTACAGGTAGAAAGGAGGAATAGATTCTAGTATTCTGTAGCTATAGAATCACTATAATTAATAGTAACTTTCTGTATATTTCAAAATAGCTAGAAGAGGATTTTGGATGTTCCCAACACAAAGGAATGATAACTGTTTGGAGTGAAGGATATGATAATGCCTCTGATTTAATCAATACACATTATCTACATGTGTTGAAATACCACACGGTAGCCCATAAAGGTGTATAATTACTATGTATCAAAATTTTTAAAAAGAAGAAGAAAGAGCCTGCCATGGTCTGCTCATCTGTCAGTTTCTTCCACTTGAGTGTGAGCTCCGTGAGAGCAGGGGCTATGTCTTACTGACCTTGGCATCCTTTATACCTCATAATGGTACAAGAGGGTTCAAAGCATTACTGTGGAATTACAGAGGAGTGAGAAAGAAATGAGAGGCAGAAGGGGAAAGGAGGTGTCCTTATGGTGTAGCATCTAAAGGGATTGTGGGTGAGCTGCTCTCAGGTTGGTGAGTAACTCCTGCTGGTAATGATCTGGAAAAGAAAAAGCTTCAATGCAGGGGCCAGCATTGTGGCACAGCAGGTTAAGTCACTGCCTGCAACACCAGCATCCCATATGAGCACTGGTTCAAGTCCCAGCTGTTCCACTTTCAACCCAACTCCCTGCTAATGCATCTGTGAAAGCAGTAGAAGATGGCCCAAGTATTTGGAACCAGGCACACACATGGGAGACCCAGATGAATCTCCTGCCTTCTGACTTAAACCTGACCTATCCCTGGCGATTCTAGTCATTTGGGGAGTGAACTCGCAGATGAAAGCTCTTTGTTTCTCTCTTTCTGTAACGCTGCCTCTCAAATAAATATTTTATTTAAAAAAATGACATTTTAGTGCATAAGTCTGTGTTCTCTCCAGACAGTTTTGGGGCTGAAGATAGACAGATAACAAATGTTCCATATTCACGTCTAGGGAAATTCCACATTCTTAGTGCAAGGCTGCTGAGAGAGAAAGGTTTTTTCTAAGAATCCCACTTCCTCAGTCCCTTTATCCCTGGACCAGGACTGTGGGGAATGAGTGTGGATTGTCTCCAGTTTGAAGAGAAGCAAGGTAACTACTTTACAACAGTGTCAATCTCTTGTTGCTTCCCTTATGGACAACAGGGACAGTCCACAGCACTTCAGGTAATGATGCTGTGTGTGTGTGTGTGTGTGTGTGTGTGTGCAAAGAAGATTTATGCACATATGATACCCTACACCACCAAATAAGAAAATCTGCAGTCTGCCAACTGGTGACTGTCATCTATGAGGATATAGAGGGCATTGGCAACCAGGAGTTGAATTTGTTGTAAGTTTTCAGGAGGGGAAAGACCTTAAAATGCTTCTAGCTGACTATTAAATATCTCCCTTCAATAGCAAGGAAGAGTATTATAAAAACAATAAAATATAACTTGGCTGTGGGTTATTGTTTATATGGGTATTATATATGAGAGTATAATGATGAACTCACATGCAATAAACCTTTCACAGTTTCAGTTTCATCTTGATGAATCCATAGCTCTTTCCTATTCAAGTTATGGTATATTTTATTAACTAACTCTGAACAAATGCCGAAAATCTTAAACAAAATACGGCTGTTTCAACCTCAGGTTCTAATTTACTACATAAGCTGATGTCAACCTTCTCCTCTGTATAATGGAAATGGCTAACCTAGACAGGAATGAAAAATCTTACACACAAGTCACTATTTCTTGCTTCACACCTGTGACAGACATTGTAAAGCAATCACTGTATTTTTTCCTAGGTATCCTGGTCCTACCCCAGTATCTTTTTCCATGCATTTGTTCATAGTAGTGCATAGAAAGAAACACAGGCCTGGCTAGATGATTGCTAATATCTCTTCCAGCTGTGACCTTTGAGGGTCAAGCTTTACCCATAAAGCTATCGCTACACTAAGGTTTGGAAGCAAGTGGTGAAGAGTGCACCTGTGCTTGCACACTAACAAGCTGAGGATCTGCTCTTGCAGTCTTAGCTCTCCTCAGTTATTTGCGCTGACGATGAGAGAAACAGAACAGGAGAGCAAATGGCTCTCTGGGGTTTGATGCCAGCAACTGAAAAGTTCTGAGTGGCTGCCATGGTATCGCTGGGCATGTGACTGGAGCGGCCTGGGTTCAAATCCCTGCTCTGCCACGTTCCCTGGGGTGTACTCTGACAAGTCGCTTCACCCATCTGAGCCCCAGTTTCCTCAAGTGTGAAATGCAGATCAAAGCACATCCCTCACAGACTTGTGTGAGGAGCAAATTAGATGAAATAATGTACATGCAAGTGCTCCGTGAGATGCACTTTGCCAAGCACACACGCAGGATTATTATTCTTGGTGCGCACCAATAGGAAAAAGACTAGGGTGTTCCGTTCCAGATGGACTCAATCTAAACCAGGGAACAAATGCTTTTTTTGGTAATTTCATCTTGTGGAAACGGGAGTCTCATGGGCCTATTTGTGTTTAATGAACCACATCCTGTATCATCTTTTTACATAGTTCTGAGGAGAAATAAGTTGGCTCTCTCCTCTGGCGTGCTGCAAGCTGGAGAGTCCAGCTCATAGTTAACCTCCTCCAGTCTCCTTACTCCCTCTAAGAAGAAACCCTACCCTGCAGCTACACTGATCCTACAAACAGCTGCACAGAAGCCAAAGTGCAAGGGGAGAGGAAAGGGATACTTAGCCAACTCCATGCTAGGACGCTGTCACAGACAAATGCAAGAAAGGCTGGGGTATTGGCCCATGTTACAGTTAAGGTGTAAAGGCTCAGAGTTGACTGCCCCTGGGGCCATGCAGGTAGGAAATGGAGAAGCCGGGTTTTTTGAGTCCACAGCCGGTGCTCTTGGATCTCAGATGGTTCTATACATCAGTTGGGAGCCAGAGAACCTTTTGAGATTACAAGAAAGCTATGGAAAGTTTCTTCCCAAATAAAACATAAATGTGGACAAACACCACTTTGCCTATTATACTGAGGCATGTATGATGCTCTCAGCCTCATTCACTCATTCATTCATTCATTTCCACAGACATTAGTGAATGCTATCTACTTAGCAGGCACTGGGTAGACATTATGCCACATGTTTAGCCAAGTAGACCTGGCCCCTACCTTCACAGAGCTTAGAGTTTAGTGACTCTGATAGAAATAAACTAGTGAGTGTGAAACTACAAACTAAGATTGCATGTAGCAAAGGAACCTCATTCAATGAGAGAACGTAATAAATGCTCCTGACCTAGCCTGAGGCTTCTAGAAAGGTTTCCTAGGAAAGTGACATTTGAGTTGAGTGATCTGAAGTGATGCAGACAAAAAAAGGACAAAAGCAGCAGAAGGAGTACAACTTGTTGTAGGTCAAAGGTTATTATAACTGAAAGGCAGAGCATGGGTACACAGGAGGCTGAAGAGTAAGACCTGATCAGTCTAGAAATTCTCATCAGAACAGTGAAAAGGCACCTAGGAGTTTTAATCCAAATGAACAGCATATTGGAGTCTCCATTTCAGAAACATCCTGTGATGTTTGGTCAAACATTATTCTGGGTGTGTCTTTAAGGGTGACTTTAACATTTGTCTATGAGGATGAGATTAACATTTGATTTATAGACTAAGTGAATCAGATTACCGTCCCTAATGTGGGTGGGGTTGATCCAATCAGATAAGAACCCAAGAGGACAAAAAGTGAAACCCCGGAATTCCTCCTACTTAACTGTCTACAGGTAGGACATTGGGCTTTCTGGCCTTTGGACTCTAACTGAAACACTGGCTTTTCTTCAGACTGGACCTTCTACCATGGTTCCCTGGTTCTCGTGCCTTAAGACTAGAACTACACCATCAGTCCTCCTGGTCTCTGGCCTGCTGATTCCAGATCCTGGAACTTCTCAGGCCGCATAATCACAAGCACTGATTCATTATAAGAATTCCATATGTATGTCTACATACCCCACCCTCTATATATCTACCCTGTTGTTTCTGTTTCTTTAGAGAACACTGACTCAACCACATCTTCAGGGCTACTGTGTGTTTGGATGGACTAGGGGCAGGAGTGGATGCAGAAAGCTGATAGGAGACCAACTCTGGGGTCTAGGTGAGCAGTAATGGTGACTTATGAAGAATGGGAAATGGGACAAGTAAAGGAGAGAGAGGTGTTGAAATGGGCTTCTGGCTCTGCCTCTAAACAGGTAATGGTGCTTTTCATTAGAACACTAGATAAGTACTTGGTTGTGGGGGTTGCAGTTTGGGCAAGCAGGAGTTTGGGCATTATGAGAGCAAATGCCAGAGGAAGGCTTGGAGCTGTGGGAACAAAGTGGGAGTCATCAGTGTTGGAAGAGTAACAGAGGGCATAACTGAGAATCCTCACCCAGGCAAGCCTGGGAAGAGGGGCTGCACGCTGGGCTCCCGTGAAACCACATTTACTGGTTTGGCAGGGCAGGATGAGCTTGCAGAGCAGGCAGAGAGCAACAAGCAGGAAGGGGATTGGAAAACAAGGGAGATCTGGTACCATGGAAGCAAATACAGAAAGTGCCTCAAGCAGGGAACAGCCACCTCTGTCAAATGCTACGGAAAGGTCAAGAGGGATAGGAATTGAAAACTGCCCCCAGGTTATTAATTTACTGAGGAAGTAAAGGAGCACCCCACAGGTCTCGGATCCTGGGAACAACTGCTTTCATGTCTTGTTGCTGCCTTTGAAGCACGTTCCCTCAGGGAAGTGAAAGCTCTGGAGAGTTCTCTCACTCACATCAGCCCCCTTGGCCACACCTGTCCTCACATGAGGCAGTGATATCTGATGACATCACTCCCTTCTCCCCCTACCCTCAACCCCTGGCTGCCTTTCAATGGCAAAAACTCCCTTGAGAAGTAATCCAGGAATGTTTCAGCTGACATTCAAAAGTATATTATAATATACTTCTGTAATGTGTGGACACTTTTGGATAACTGCAATAGAAGATAAAACACCTTTTGGAAGTGGTGAAAGTGTTTATCTGTGAGGACATCCCTTTACCATGGATTCTCCCACTCTAAACCCAAGAGCAGAGCTAGCTCCATAGGAATCACAAGGAGGTTAATTAATATATTCTTTCACTTCTAAACGCTCTTTAAGTTTTGTCTATTATGCTATTCTGTCTTCTTTTCCTCCTCCCTTCCTCTCTCTAACCTTCCCATGGCCCAAAGGAACAATTCCTTCACATACACACATCCTTCTCCTTCCATAGTCACTTTCTCCATGAAAAGGAAGGCAACTGAAAATTGGTAAACCTATCAGATTGGCAATGTCTGTATCCATCACTATTATCCCCAGGTAGAAAATGACAGGGGATGCCAAAAGTCAAGACCTCTGTTTGAAACCTGCCTCATCCAACTCCACAGCTCCCTCCCTCCACTGGCTCCACAACTGCTTTTGAATGGACCAGGGCCCTCCCCACATTAGGCCAACCTATCCCATTCTTTGTCCAGGGTCAACCAACAAAGGATGGGAATAAACTAGCAGTTTATACACCTCTTGCTCATACACATATGCATGCTTATAGACAAACACACACACACACACACACACACACACACACACTCCTAGGAACACAGTAATCTGAGTGGCTGTGACAACCATGGGTAGAAGGAATGGGCTGGATGAAGAATTAATAATTAGGTGCCCAAATGAGAGTTAGATGGGTCCATCCATTGATCTATTTCCTTAGTTGTCATGATGACCCTGCATGTTTCATATGGGGGAACTGACATTAGAGGAAGAATCAGTTTTCCCCAGGATCACAAAACTGATAAGGGAGAATTGGGATTTGAGCTGAGGTTCCATGTGACTACAAAACTTGTGCTTTATCTCCAGAAGACTGCATCCAAGGTAGCCAGATAAAGGGTGACTTTATAAAGAAAGCCCTAATCATAAAATAAGGCTCATGTATCAAAGATCATTGATAGGCAGGTCAAGTGACTATCAAGGAGTCCCTGTTAGGGGAAAAATGGGCTTTTAAAACACAAGACTGTTAAGTACAATTAATTTAGTACAACAGTTATGCCGTGATAAGCTATTCAGAACATCACCTGGTTTGGGGAAAGATATAAGGGCAGGAGTAGTTAAAAGGTCCTAATAGGTTGAACAGCTTCTGTGTTAGGCATGTCTGGGACATGGAGCTTCCAGGGATGATTTCAGCTATTCCAGGGGCCTCCGATGGCCCATCTCCTGGGATTCAGCAGTTTCTACCTTACTGACTTATCCAGTGCTGAAGTGCCCCCCGAGACAGTTGGAAATCCCGATTCCCTATCTGGTGATAGAAAATGCCTGCAAGGATCTCCCCAGTCATTCTTGGCTATGCCCAATACATCCTCTGAAATCAGTACAAGAAGGTAAGAGTATTATTCTAGCTTTTATTTTTGCCCTATCCCAGAGCAGAAAATTCACCAGATATGGAGCACCAAATCCCCTTTCTGTATCTAGAACAGACACTGTTAACTAATCAGAGCTTGCTTTTCCTGTAATCCTAATGGCCTCAATGCAGTGATCTAGATAAGCCACAACTCAATTGATCAGAACTGGCATCTAGGCCATCATACAACAGAAATCCATGCCCTACTATGTGCCAGCCTCCTCACTCTTTCCAGTTGTCTATAACTTTTTTTTAAAGTCTATAACAAAAGGGATAAAATGTTGGGAGGCTAAAGCAAGATGGTAATGAATAATGTAAGAACAGAGTCCATAGCTTCCCTACTGAGGTGTCTGTCCTAGCACCTGGCTGGAGGTGTACAGAGAAGAAGCATGTGGGAAATGTTCAAGAACCAATGAATGGTAAATGCATCCTTTTTAGCCCTTGTGGAGTGCACATTTAGGAGAATGAGAGTAAAACAAAACACTCATTCCATTTTCCTTGATTTTTTCAGTAATTTCCAGGGGCTGCCCCAGATCATATTAGTCTTCAGATCAAGCATTAGTTAATCTGAGAAAGCTGGGACATTTGATTTTAATACCTGGGGACACTGGATCCAAGGAGAAGGGAGCACTGGACTCAGTTTAGGATTCAAATACCATCTCTTTCACTGTGTGATGTGGCAAGTCCTTTCTCTAAAGCTGCAGGTTTCTCTTCTTTAAATGAAGGCGTGAGTATTACCACTGCCTTCTTTGCTTCATGGGTTAGATGCAAGGACTAAAGGAAGGCCATGTGTGAACTTCAGAGGGCTGTGCAAATGTCCAGGCTGTTAGCTGTGCTCTGTTTGGTCTATTTCACCTGACTTACTATACTCCCAGACTTAGCCCTTCCAGTCCAAGAGGAGTCAGTGAAGCTTAGATTTCAAACATGTCAAAGAATTGTGGAACCCTACCCCCAACATTTATAAGGACTGTCTCCTTGTACTGACATGTGTAGCTTCTCCAGTGAAGGTTGAGGCCACACATTAGCAAGGGCCAGGGTCGGGGCTAGAATCTTAGCTGATGCACACAGTATTTGTTTTATTTCAAGCTACTATTATTTTCAGGTTCTTACTATGTGCCAAGCATTTCACCTGCATTATCTCATTTCATTCCTTTAAAAATCATGCAAAGAATTACTACTCTTCACTTAACACCGTGAGGAAACCAGGACTTAGAAGCTACTTGGCCTGGGGTTACCTGGCAGGAATGTAGGAAGAGGAGTTAGAATATGAAATCCCACTTTTCCCTGGAAACACTGTTCTTTCTCTCCTCTTCCCACAAGCTCTGCCTCCAGAGTTGTGAGTTTCCAAGCCCAGATTCACCCTGGTCTGGCTCCCAGTGTTCAGCAGATGTAAATGATACATACCTGATGGCCGGGCAGAGGAGGGATGCCAACTATCTCTGAATCCAAAGGGTCTTTCAAGTCTACCAAAGGCCCATTCCTAGCTTCCCATCTTCCCACTCTCTAATATCACTCCCCAAATTAAAAAGTTAAACTACAGTGTTTGACATACCACCTAGGTAATCATAGCAGGTGGAGATGGAGAGGAGGCTGCATAGAATGGTTAAGTTGGCCTCATTATATTTTCAAATTCTTCTTAGGAGCAAATATGGGTGATGAAAGGACAGAAAGTGCCTCTGCAGGCTGGAAGCCAAGAGAGAAGTAACAACACCAAATTCACCAAGCAATCTTGTAGCCAACCCAGGGAGCTCCCAAGTGCTGTGTTAGCATTGTTTCTGCCCTCTTTCCCACCTTACTTGTAACAAATTCCATTACATTAAGGAAGGGGATTTTCAGGAATGAGAAAAACTAAGGCCTAGTGGCAGTAAAGGGAGTAGAAGGGATGGGACTTAGCATCAGAGTAGAGTCCCGGGCCCCAAATGTGGCATGAAGCAAATTAGTTCAGTGGCCACCAGTGAGCAAAGGTTTTTATAAACATAACCTAATTGTATTACTTCAAAGTCCTGAAGCTTATTGCCCTGCTTAATGATGTGTCACATTATTTATAGGGTAGTACAATGAGACTTCTATTGATTTAATGCACTTCCTTAAAGACTGTCATTGTCACAGCCATAAAACGAAGCCATTCCCAGACAACTCAATTATGTCCCCTGTGCCTATAAAGCATCCCAGTGCCCCCACACAGTTGCACAGCAGAAGTAGGAAGGGATATGTGCATGGCTGGGGAAGTATAGCCGCCAGGAATCAAAAGGAAGGATTCTGAGAATGGCAAAATCAGGCAAACACGGGCTTCATCCAGTTGGGAATGTGTGGCAGCCGAGAAACAGTGAACAGAGTATGGAACACTCTCCCCAGCACACACTCTGTCTTGGCCCTGCCAAGTGGAGCCGTGAGACTTTGAGCAAGCGTCCTCCTCCCCTCTAGCCTTAGCTTTCCCAACCATAGCACTGAAGTGCTGAGCTCAAGGAGACCTTAAGGTCACTTCTGTCTCCCGTATTCTGTGGTTTCATGACTTAACGGCTGATTTAGTTCTTGGGTGGCTGAGCCATATGAAGATACGAGTAAGTTTTCTCGCCCTTTCTATCAACAGTTACAGTTAACTGATCCTAGTATTACTAAGTATACCAACAAGCACTTCAGTGCCATTGAAAGACGGAGAGTATGGGTTTTTGCATCCAGCCAGCCAGCACTGGTTCCAATGCTTCCTTGCTATTTATTAGCTTTGTGTCTATGGGCACTTGACTTGATACATCTGAGATGCATTTTCTCACATGTGAAATAGGGGTATGACTACCTTGACTTACTAAATACATGTATGCATGTGTGTAATGTGAGTATTTCTGGCTTTCTCAAAATTCTACTACATAAGCTGTTTCCCTTTAATGTGAGAAGTAGACAAGACTAGCTACTTAAGTACCTGTTTCACAGGAAAACTGAGATAGGAAGGCAATGACTTTCCCAGGGTGAATGGCAGAGACTGGTTCCCTGTGTCTGGTCTGGGGAATTCCAGTTCTGATAATAGCGAGAACAGAGAGAGGCAATATTGTTACCTTCCATGGGACAGACTAGAAACTGTCCCCTTGGACATGAGGTGATCACTCTCTGATTAGCTGGAGCTCTTCTTGAGTGTTCTCAAGAAGCCTGTGGAGAAGGAGATGTCCAAGAAAATACCACTCCCTGCCCCCATCTCTAAACAGGAAGCTGTTTAAGAAGAGAGAGCGTTAAACCAAGAGCCTACAATCTGCAATAAAAGGTAAGAGATCTGGAGTCCAAACATGAAACTTGGGGCCTCATAAATGCCTTTGCTGAAAGAATCCTGGGAAGTCATCATATGATCTCCTAACTCTGCCCATGGTAGAGTGAAGCCAGACAGGGTCAGGAACGTGCCTAAGGCTACACAGCTGATCTGTAGCAGGGTTTAGATCCAGGGCTCTAAAGCTGCTTTCCTTCTACAACACACCTGGCCGCCAACTCTAATAAGCACTCCGGGCTTACCTTTCTGATACTGGAGCCACAACTGCTGCTGCACCTTTTTGCTGGGAAAGTGGATGATGCAGGTGAGCTCTGAGCCGTACAGGGCCTCTGCGATGTAGTGGGAGCCGTAGTGCTGGATGAAGGACAGCAGCTCCTCCCGACTACTCTCCTTGGTCAGGATCTTGAGGACGTTGGTGAAGCCTGGACAGGGAGCAGCATGTGGAGACGGTCAGACTTGGGAGGCTGGTGGATAGCACTCTTTCCAGCCTGGATCCAGTGCCTTACCCCTTGCCACAGTGGCAGCCTAAAGGTTGTACTAGTCCAAACATGAACATCATTGCCTGACTTATATAGCAACGAAGTGTTCTCTCTAATGAGACAGTGTGACCAATAGAGACTCTACAAGGTTCCTCAACTTGGGAACCCTGATGCACTGAGAGTCACAATCAAGAAGTCATCATTGATTTCTACTCACTGAACAACTAACATGTAGTATGCAGACTCACAGAGTTTTCACCCTCTTCATTGAATTTAGTCTTAGCCACAACACTAACCCCATTGTGTATATGACCAAGTCAAAGCTGAGAGCCGCAAGTGACTTGCCGTGGCCCTCTAGCTAGAGGAGCTGGATTCAGACCTACAGCTGCTCTTCCTCCAAAGTGCACACACTTGCCACTGCACCAAATAAACCAGGGTTTGAGCTGCCATGGTTGCAGTCCTGGGGCTGTAATTGCCTAGACTCAATGTATACTCTTATATCCATGGATCTGAGCCTAGTCCAGCTTCCTGGAACATTGCTTCCCTTTCTATCTCTGTGCTTCCCTCCCTAGAGTGCCACAGAGCTTTCTGGTTGCCTTGTTTCTATCAGACCTCTGCTAAATCCTCAGCACCTAGCATGAGGCCTGCACAGAACTCAACTACAACTGCTCCTCTCCTTTGTCCTTCCTCAAGCAGGCACATGAAAACCTATTCTTCTAGGGGCATTATGATCTTTCTGAGCTTCCCTCTACTACTGGATAAAGCCCAAAAACCTTCTTGGGCACTCACAGCCTCCAAGGTCATCTCCCATGAGCTATCCATACCAGGCTTTAGCTCCAGTGAAATCAGTTTTCTAATCTGTCCTGAATGTGACCTGGGATTTCCACCGCTCTTTCTCCATTACATCCCCAATGCTACCAGCCTTACCCTTTACAGCTCATGCTCTATACACTCAAAACAGTCTCCTCTCTTCCTTGTGAGGTCACACCCTAGGATGTCACTCCTCCTCCATGAAGCCAGTCACAACATCCTGGCCAGGAGTACCCACTCTGCCTTTCAACAGACAGTTTGAGGCAGAAGTCTTTCCTCATTTGTCTTTGAGGCTGCACACGCACTCTCCCTACAGCAGCACCCCAAACATGTACATGGCACCATTCCTGAGAAACAGCAAATAAATCAACCACAATTATTATAAGAACAACCTTTTCTGTAGCACATCAAAGAGCAAGCGCCTCTCTAACATTAAAAGTGAGCTCCAATTTGCCAACATTTCATTTACAAGGGGATTTCCAGGCACATCATTATTGATTAATTAAAGCAGATACACCTTTGTAGTTCTAATAGGAACATCACAGTTACATTCACAAATGCAGTGTGAGCGGGTGGTAGGCAAAACACTGCTTCTGTTAAGTAATAAATAACAATACCGTGGAGATGCCCTATGGATCTTTACCTAAGCAGACAAAACTGCAGTCTGATCCCTGCTCTGCCACTGTCTAGTTTTGTGACCTTGAACAAGTTACTTAACCTCTCTGACCCTCAGTTTCTTAGTTGGAAGAACAATTGGACAAATATTATCTTCCTCTCAGGACCGTGGCAAGCCACAGTATATGAATTATTACAAATAGTCTGGCAGATGTCAGCAGTAATTACAACTGGTATAGCCCGGAGGGTGAACCCTTCTAATTCCCAGTCTAAAAGAGCTCCATTTTGCTGATGAGCAAAGGGTACTGAAAAAAAGATAAAAGAACTCAGGGAGAATTAGGATCTACTGACACACTAAACTGGTGACAGTGTTATGAGTAAGATCCAGGGTAGAAAACCTTAGGCCAGGGGCCAGCCAGCATGTGGTACAGCTGGTAAAGCCATTGTCTACACACCAGCATCCTATATAACCACTGATTCAAGTCTTAGAAGTTCCACTTCTGATCCAGCTGCCTGATAGTGCCCCTTGGAAACAGCAAAAGATGGCCCAAGTGTTTGGGCCCCTGCTACTCACATGGGAGACCTGGATGGAGTTCCAGGTTCTTGGCTTTGGCCTGGCCCAGCCTTGGCCACTGTAGCCATTTGGGGAGCGAGCCAGAGGATGGAACATCTCTCTCTCTCTCTCTCTCTCTTACCCTGCCTTCCAAGGAAGTCTTTAAAAAAGTAAAACAAAAAACAAACAAACAAAAACCCCCAAGCCAACTGATGTCTTTCCAGAGTCCTTCATTCGTTCTTTATTTTTCAGTTTTCATTTAATTTTTATTCTTTCATCAAACATGTGCACCCACAATGGCCTGTTTGTTTCTCTTTGGTAGTTTCTGGTGATACGTGAATAAGTAAGATTCAAGTCCTGTCTACAGTTCTCAGATCAGTGGGAGAGACAGGCAAGAGTCTGATGTGAATCTTAGTGCTTTGATATAAGTATTCAAGCATGAAATTCCTTCAGTTGTCTGGAGGGGAATGGACAATGGAGAGGCATCACAGACTAATTTAGGCAAATTTTCCCCTGGAAAGGAGATATAAGCAGAGGGGCTAGCCTGGACAAAGTCACTGAGTTACAAAAGAACAGGTTCCATTTTGAGAACTACAAATTATCCTCATCTGAGGCTGGTACTGTGGTGCAGCGGGTTAACACCCTGGTCTGAAGCGCCAGCATCCCCTATGGGTGCCAGTTCTAGTCCTGGCTGCTCCTCTTCCAATCTAGCTCTCTGCTATGGCCTGGGAAAGCAGTAGAAGATGGCTCAAGTCCTTGGGCCCCTGAGCCCCTGTGGGAGACCTGGAAGAACCTCCTAGCTCCTGACTTCGGATCGGTGCAGCTCTGGCTGTTGCAGCCAACTGGTGAGTGAACCAGTGGATGGAAGACCTCTCTCTCTCTGTTTCTACCTATCTCTCTATTTCTTTCAAATAAATGAAATAAATCTTAAAAAAATTATCCTCATCTGCTGAAGCTTCAGATGCGTGCAGGTAAAAGGTGCATGATGCATGTATGTGCAAGGGGGTAGGGGTTGTATGTTACTGTTGTATAGAGATAGGTAAGAAAATAAATAAGGACAGAACAGAGAGATTAGTGTCTGGGGAGAATTTGTATTGAACAAGTCTGAAATGCTTCTAGAACATAAATGGTACATAGATTATTGTTTATCCCCCTTTTATTCTTTCTTCCATACCCAGCACAGATATCCCCCCCCAAAGCCAACTCCCCCCACAAATGGATAGGTCCCTCTTCTGTGCCCAGCTGCCCCATGATTGCACTGGCCATATCACAATGTATCAACATCACTGTCTGGCAGCGACCTACCCACCCTCTTTGGGGGATCCATTATGTGGGGAGGGTGCAAGCCTCATTGCCACAGGGCCTGGCACACCTTCGTCCTTGGGAATGAGTGTGGAATGACTTCAAGTCCCGCAGCATCCCAGTGGTCCTCACCTGCTGAAAGGGTGATGGTGCTGAGCTTCACACGGTAGAGGTTACTCCGGACCCGCCACTGCTGTACCATGGGGTAACCCATGGCCTCGTCATACCTGATATCTCCTGGTGGAAGGAATAAGATCATGTGAGCCCAGAATTTAGTTTGTGCACACAACAATGCCCAGCCCATAGCTCTTTTGTCTGGGCAATGCATGGAAGGGAGGCTTTAGGGCTGAAAACTTTCCCTGACTTCCACCTCCAGGCCTCTGATCTCAGATTCAACTTTACTTTTTCTCTCTGCTCTACAGCATACAAAGCTCCTTTACCCTACAAGCAAGGCCAACCTCGGGTCTCATTTATGTCCCACTTAACTGCATTGCAACTTGCTATGGAACACTAGACAGCTCAGTGCCTTATTTTCCCCATCTATCACTGCTGCTACCTCTGCTGACCTTACTTCACAGGCATGTTGTGAATCTCAAATAAAGTAATAGAAGTGAAAGCCCTTTGGTAACCTAGAAATGTTCTACCTATAGCCCAGTGGTCAGCAAATTACAGCCCATATAGTCCACTGCTGCTTATGTACTGCACAGCAGAGCTGAGCAGTTGTGTCAGATACCACGTTCACACCTGAACACTTTCACCATCTGCCCTTTTATGTTTGCTTCCCCTTGTGTAGGCTGATGTTTCTTAAAGTGGAAAGATGGGTGTTTCTAAATATGATGTAAAATATAATTGAGGGGCAGGCATTGTGCTGTAGTGAGTAAAGATGCTGCCTGCAATGCTGGTATCCCTGTGGGTGCTGTTTCGATCCAGGTACCATTTATGATCCAGCTTCCTGCTAATGGCCTGGGAAAAACAGCAGAAGATGACCCAAGTACTTGGGCCCTTGCCACCCATGTGGGGGACCAGAATAAGCCCCTGGTTCCAGTTTTGGCTTAGCTCTACATCAGCTATTGTAGCCATCTGGGGAGTAAACCAATGAAATCTCTCTCTCTCTCTCTCTCTCTCTCTCTTTCTTTCTCTCTCTCCCCTTCCCTCCCTCCCTCCCTCTTTAACTCCCTCCCTCTCTGTAACTGACATTAAATAAATATCTAAAAAAAGAAAATTGTCAAAAATATATAATTGATACACATAAAAGTTTCCAATTTCAAGCAAGTTGAGAAACACTGCTTAAACAACATTAAATTTTGTAATTTCTCAGCACTTTGAATAAATTAAAGCACCTTTTAAAACTGCATGAAGGTAGTGTGCAAACTTCTAGGAACATGGAGCCCATTTTTACATAGAGGGTACCTTGTAACTTATGTTCTATAGGATGCATTTTGGGGCATACAGATACAATATAAATGAAAAATAAAGAAATTCACAAGAAAGTCTTAGTAACTGGGTAACTGGTGAGTCAGAAATTCTTTTCTGCTTATTTATATTCATTTCCATTTTTTCTTTTTTTAAGATTTATTTATTTGAAAAGCAAAGTTACACAGAGAGAGGAGAGGCAGAGAAAGAGAAAGAGGTCTTCCATCCTCTGGTTCACTACTCAATTGACTGCACTGGCCGGAGCTTTGCTGATCTGAATCCAGGAGCCAGGAGCTTCTTCAGATCTCCTACAGGGGCTCAGGGGCCCAAAAACTTGGGTCATCTTTTACTGCTTTGCCAGGCCATAGCAGAGAGCTGGATTGGAAGTGGAGCAGCCGGGACTTGAACCAATGCCCATATGGGATGCCGGCACTGCAGGTGACGGCTTTACCCATTATGCCACAGCGCCAGCCCCATCATCTCCATTTTCTAAATATTCTGCCCTAAGCTTTGTAAACTCTCTTTTTATAATCAAGAAAAAATACACAAGAAATGCCTGTCACATCAGCAATTACTATCATTGTTATTAGGCATCCATGAATAGCCTGTGTCTCCACAAATAACGGGAAAATCTGCTACCCTTTTCTGTCGTCCCCTGGTGAGGAGGCACTTAAAGAGATATTTGATACCACGATTAAAATGAGAATCTCATTGAACAAATGACTTCTTCCTGGACATTACTGCAGTATTAAAGTTGTCCATTACTGTCAACATTTTTTTCCTCTTAGTCTTTTCAGGAATAATATAATTTTTAGAAGCTTTCATTTTAAAGTAAAATATTCATGATCTCCAAAGATATGTGTAGGAGAACAAGGCTGTTTGGTTATAAACATGTCTTCTCTGTTTATCTGCTCTGCCTCTCCCATCTTTCCCTTTTAGAGACTGGGAGCAAAGGGCAGCAGGTGGAGAGAGGAAGGAGGAGGCTGTGTTTCTGACAAAGGGCAGAATAAGAAACAGTGGATCAGCAGACTCAGATATCAGGGCCTAGGCAACCTGTACCTCTTCTATTACTGCTTGCACTGCTCAAAGCAGGGTTGGTGGGGGCATCGGCACCCAGGGCCCCTCTCTAACAGAGGGAAACAGAACACTTTGACCAGCTGTTGAGGCATCTCAAACTTGTGGCATGAAGTCCTAAACCAAAAATACTTCTGTTTGCCAAATAATTTATAAAATCATCTTCCCTGCTCCTTGCCCCATCCTTGGGCCTCCAGCCATAAATGGACATCACTCTATCATTCACTTCGCCCCATCTCCGGTCCCTCCTGGATTCAAGTCTGCAATATAAGCATCTTCAATGGAATGTGAGCTTGTTGAGGTCAGGACCATGGTCTCTTTATTCTCATTTCTTCCGAAGAGACTGGGATAGGACCTGGCACAGGGTAGCCTCTCAGTAGAAATCTATCAACTAACTGACCTACTGACACACTCACTTTCATTCTGGTCCTCACTCTACTACTGAGCCATATCTTACCCATTCCTGGTCCTTACTTGAGCCCTGACTACCATCTGTCCCTGCTCTATACCAGTTCCCCATCTGGGGATTAGGGATAGAATCAAGCTCTGGGATTTGGGGGAAGAATTTGTCCTGGTAACTGAATTGAAAAAGGGGCCGGCTCTGTGGCGTAGCAGGTAAAGCTGCCATCTGACAGTACCAACATCCCATATGGACACTGGTTCGAGTCTCAGTTACTCCACTTCTGATCCAGCTCTCTGCTATGGCCTGGGAAAGCAGTAGAGGATGGCTCAAGGCCTTGGGCCTCTGTATCCATGTGGCAGACCCAGAGGAAGCTCCTGGCTCCTGGCTTCAGATCCGTGCAGCTCCGGCCATTGCGGCCAATTGGGGAGTGAACCAGTGGAAGGAAGCCCCCCCCCCCACCCCGCCTCTCCTTCTCTCTCTGTGTAACTCTGACTTTCAAATGAATGAATAAATCTTTAAAAAAAAATGTAATGTTGCTTTGTTTAGAAATCTTCAAAGACCTCTGACTCAAAGTAAATAATCATAGTAATTTGTACCACTCTCAGAGATCCATAATGCACCAATAATTTACATACAGGGCTTCCATTCTTGAAAAATAATTCTCCTATGCTGAACCATAGAGAGGGGAAACAGGCTCAGAGAAGGAATGGCCCATGGACATCCAAGGACCTTCAATAGGTCCACAGCTCTTTCCATTAGAGCCCTGTGATCCTCCCAGCATCGCAGCACTGTCTGCTCTCCCAGGTGGTGACCTCCCCTCTGCTGGGGGTGTCCAAAGAGGGAAAAGCACTCAGCAGGGATATTGCAGACATAATTTCCCACCAGTAGTAGGATCAGACAAGATGCCTCTTTCAATCCATGTCAGGTTTGCAATGCTATGAACTCATGAAAAACAAAATTTAAAGGAGGCATAGTAGTGTTTAGATGCATTTTATAAAGCATTTTTGGGGCCTCTCTTTGAAGTAGGACAGGTCAGGGGGAATCTGTAAGACAATGGATGTGACATCCGCTTTCCAATCAGGACCAACCTAGGCTTGAATTCTGATTAAATCCAGACAAACCACATGGCCCTGGATGAGTCACATGACCTCTTTTACCAGTTTGAAAGGGGACCACAGAGGCAGGCATTTAGCCTAATAGTTCAGATGCTTGTGTTCCACACTGGAGTACCTGAACTCATGTCTTACCTTTGCTCCCAATTCCAGCTCTCTGCTAATGTGTATTCTGGCTGGTAGCAGGTGATGACTAAAATAATTGAGTTCCTACCACCTCTCAGGTGAAAGACTTTGATTGAGCTCCCAGCTTTATCCCCAGCTCAGCCCTGGCCATTGTGTACAACTAGGGAGTCAACCAGCATATAGGAGCCCTCCTTATCTCTGTTTCACTGCCTCTCAAATTAAAAAGGGAACACTAAATGACTATATGGATACATGTCACATGGGTTAGCACCTGGTTGCGCAGGTTAAGATAAGTTACATGGGTTAATGCATGCAAAGAACCTGCATGTAAGAGACCTTCTACCCATGTGGAGTCTCTCCCTTGTTTACGTACTTTACAGGAAAGCCTTACGGAGGTTGATGATTTGCCCTAGATTTCCCAAAGCTTGCAAATGATTGGGGTTGGGGTGGCATTTGAACCAGTCTATCACATCACAAGGTCTTGCCCTGGACAATTCTCCTCTCATTTAGAGAGCCCCATCATCCATGGAGGTGACCATTCTCTCCGGACAGTGGATGAGACTCCCAACTACTGTAGCACAAAGCCAGAGTCAGTGCTCTTACATCTTAGAAAAGTTCCCAAAAAAGGGGTGAGTGAGGAACTAGGAGAAGACAGGAAGAAGCAGCAGGGCATCCCAGAGTAGGAAAAAAATATGGAGTCTCAGGATAGTCTGCAAAAGATGGCCTTCCACAGGGAGTGATATGGATTTGAGAGAGGGAAATTGCAAATTACAGTAGAAAGGGCGGAAGACTTGGTGTCATTGCCCCTAGGTTCAGTCTTGGTGGATATGTGGTATGGTCTTGCCCTGACCCCTTCAAGTCTGTGAGTCTAGACTCAATATCTATAAAATGGGAAAATCAAGACCCACCTGATGAATGGTTCAGTGCCCACACACAAAAACAAGGTGTGTAAATCAAGTGCTTCCAGTGGGATTATTCTGGTTGGAGACTATTTTAGAAAGATTTTTAGGGGCTGGTGCTGTGGTTCAATAGGTTAATCCTCTGCCTGTGGTGCTAGCATCCCATATGGGTGCCAGTTCTAGCCCCGGCTGCTCCTCTTCTGATCCAGCACTCTGCTATGGCTTGGGAAAGCAGTAGAAGATGACGGAGCCGGCGCCGCGGCTCAACAGGCTAATCCTCCGCCTTGCGGCGCTGGCACACCAGGTTCTAGTCCCGGTCGGGGTGCCGGATATTGTCCCGGTTGCCCCTCTTCCACGCCAGCTCTCTGCTGTGGCCAGGGAGTGCGGTGGAGGATGGCCCAAGTGTTTGGGCCCTGCACCCACATGGGAGACCAGGAGAAGCACCTGGCTCCTGCCATCGGATCAGCGCGGTGCGCCGGCTGCAGCGCGCCAGCTGTAGCGCGCCAGCTGTGGCAGCCATTGGAGGGTGAACCAAGGAAGACCTTTCTCTCTGTCTCTCTCACTATCCACTCTGCCTGTCAAAAAAAAAAAAAAAAAAAAAGAGATGTACCTGGAGACTAGGCATGTGGTCATGAAGGTGGGGAGGGTCCAGCATGTGTGTCTTACCAGTAAGCAGCTGGAGGTCTGGGAGGGGCTCAGAGAGGACCCCCCGGCACTGCTCCTCCACCGGCAGAGGGATCACCAACAGCCCATCAGCCAGCTGGGGAAAGTCCTTGATGAAGTTGTTCTCCCTGTGGGGAAGAGCAGAGAGACTGCCAAATGGAGGAACTGAGGCTGCTGGGGGCCGCAGGGCCAGGAGGCAGGAAGCTGGTAGTCAGGATACAGACTTGTAGGCGCTTTGTGGTGATACCTCTGTTCCCTGAATCCCAGCTCCAAGAACTTGGCGCTAATGACAAGCTCTGGAACCAGGTGGGCTGGGGTTCAGATGCCCCTTCCACTGACAGGCTGTAGAATCTTGAGTAAACTATGGTTTCTCTGGGAACCTCCATTTTCTCGTCCCTAAACTGAGAGCTAGATCTCATGGCTATTACAAACCATCAATGGGATAAAGCCGCCGATTGTTAGACACTCTCTGATGCTCTATAAACTGCAGTTTTGGCTGGGAAATGCCTCCTTGCATAAGCTGTGATAGTGGTGAGCCAGGATATGAGGCCATGGAGCATAGCATAGGGTGTTTAAAGAATTAGGGGATGAGGCCAGGTTGAAGAAAGGCAGGGCTTGGGAAAATGGATGCTTGGTTGTCCAAGTGGAGGGTGTTCCATGAGGCTAAATCTTATGCTCAATCTCTCCCTTTTGCAGGTGAGGAAACTGGAGAGAGAGAGAGTGACTTGCGCATTGACAATCAGTGGGTTAGACTACAACCTACATCTCTCAACTCCCAGGCTAGTTCTTGTACTCCTTGCACTAATTTCTTTAGGTTCTATCTGTTCTCAGAGGGCAGAAGACAGAGAGCTCTGGGTGGACTCAGAGGACTGACCTCTGAACACAGGTAGTTTTAAAAGCACAATGGGGCCAGTACAGCACAGGGAAGTAGGTTTCATCCTCTGGACAACAGACACAGCTGGGAACAGAACACCCATCCAAGCAGGGAGGGCCACTCCCTTCCTGGGAGTGCACAAGCAGAGAATTTGATAGTCAGTTGGTGTGACCAGTATCAAGGGCATTTCTGCATTAAATGTGACTTTTGAGGTCACTTCACGTTCGGGGATCCCTAGAGTTAGAGACATTAATTACAATCTGGAGAGGAGGAGGAGAGGGGAGGGGGCTGGGGAGAAAAGAACAAAGGGAGAGAGCTGTTTATCACTTCAGTTGGCCACCTGGAGTGGGCAACCTTGAAATGAAAATCAGAAAGACAAAAAGAGAAGCACATGATGCCAAACAATGCCTTTGAAGCCTCATCTCAGGCAGCTCAAAAGCAGCTCTGGAAGTGTCACGTGGCCCAGGTCACCTTCCTGTTTGTAATCCTGTGCCCCACCCCAGGCACCTTTGATGCTCAACCTCCAGTCATTCATTTAATGAAGAGGAGGTGCCATTATCACCCTCACCAGCACCATCATCATGGTCACTGTCATCACTGTTACTGTAACAGTGAGCAGAACTCCTTGTAATTTGTTAAGATCTAGCTAAGCACTTGACATACACTTTTCTTACTTAAACTTCATAACAAACCTGCAAGCTACTACTACCACTACTATCTTTAAAGTACAGTTGAGTAACAAATAGATTTAAAGTAATAGGTAAAGTCGGAATTTGATCCTAGGTCTTCCTGATCCTGGAACTGTGCTTAAAAGTGAATGTCTAGGGGCTGGCACCTTGGTGCTGTAAATTAATCCTCCACCTGCAGTGCCAGCATCCCATATGGGTGCCGGTTCTAATCCCGGCTGTTCCACTTCTGATCCAGTTCTCTGCTGTGGCCTGGGAAACAGTAGAAGATGGCCCAAGTCCTTGGACCCCTGCACCCACATGGGAGACACCGAGGAAGCACCTGGCTCCTGGCTTCGGATCTGCGCAGCTCCAGCCAAGATGGCCATTTAGGGAGTGAACCAGCAGATGGAAGACCTTTCTCTCTGTCTCTCCCTCTGTCTCTAACTCTACCTCTCAAATAAATAAATAAAATCTTATTTTAAAAAAAGTCTAGGTCCACACATGCAATGAAAGCCTGCTGTTTGGTGTAGGTGTGCCTTGTCTGTGGAATCATAATTGTGTGTCTGTATGCATGTGATCACAGATTCCACCTGCATTATGACTGCTCTTGGGTTTGTCTGTAAAGAAGCACAGAGATGTTGTGCAACTATCCAAGGCTACACAGCTAGGAAGAGGGAGCTCCCAGGTGGCCTGGCCACAGAACCCCTTTTCTCATCACTGGCCTCTGCATGGTGCTGGAGGCCCAGCCCCAGATAGACTCAAGCTGTTAAAGTAGGAAGGGCCATGGCACCTGTGGGTACAGTGAACCCACACAGGCTGTGGCTGAGAGAAGGAGCCAGCCCATGGCTCACTGAATCCTCACCACAGCCCAGGGGCTCTGTTCTCAGCAAGTCCTCACCAGTCCTCACACCATGTCGTGAGATGTGAGTCCCCGTATCACTCATGGGAAAATGAAGGCCCCCAGACACTAAGCGATTGCCATGAAGTCATATACCAAGTGCATTTGGAAAGTGGGATCTGAAGGCAAAGTGACCTTTTTCACATTACCACCTAGGGGTCTCCATTTCAAATTTTGTCCAGAAATATTCTGACAACTGAAGTGGAGGGAAGGCAGAGCCCATGACCCGCTCATGCACTCCCTCTGTGCTCTGGTCCAGTCTGACTTATCTCTGTAGGAAAGCTGGGCCTCCAAGGGGAGGAGAAGGGATGCAGGGAGTCAGCTGGCCAGTGTGGAAGGCTGAGCGGAGGGAGGCAGGGAGGGAGGAAGGGAGGGTTGCAAGGATGAAGCGCTGAATGGAGAGACAGGGAGACGGTATTTCTCAGGTACTGAGTCCCTTTTGACAGCCCTGATGTCTTCACAGCCTCTGCCAGCAGAGGGCGCCGAGGGCCTTTGCATCAATCAGCTCTTTCAGGAGGCAAAACAGGAGTGGAAAAAGCTGGTACTGGGAAAGTTTCCTGGGCTGAGAAACTGGGACAGAAGCCAGGACAACAGCTGCAGAATGCACCCACCTGGGGAAGGTAATCTAGGGGCTGGAAGAGCACTGACTTACACTCAGGTAGCTTGTTCATACACGTGTGTGCTCATGTGCATGTGTGTATAGTAAAAACTAGCTGATCTTAACAGAAAGACAGGAAGACTGAGCAATATTTATTTATTTGTCATATCTTTTGCTCATCAACTATGACCTATGTAGTAGGCTGAAAAGTGTGTGTGTCTAAAGTACTATCTAGATAACTAACTCTAATGGTAGGAAGAACCAGCAATATTGATGAAGATTGTATTTGTTGAACACTCCTTTGTCCTAGGAAGCATGCCAATGTATCTTTGTGTGCATGGGTCTGTGCGTGCCATTTTAAAGAACCTATGAGACAACTACTGTTATTATTCCCACCATATATGTGAAGAAACAAACGCTCAGAGTAGTTAAGGAACTTGTCCAACTGAGAGCTTAAGTTAGGAAGCGGCAGTGCCAAGAGCACACTCTAACCAATCTAGCTCCCAGCGCAGTTCCTGGCATTCGGTAAGCACACGTTCATCCCAAACCTGCACTCTTCATCCCTGGGGCAGCTTAAGTCATGTAGAGATGAGAGCAGGCAGTTCTCTGGTTCAAGGCCTGTGCTTTTGTGCACACAGATTTGGCTGTATGCCTCTTTGTATGTGACTCTGTGTGTGTGTGTGTGTGTGTGTGTGTGTGTGTGTCCATGTATGCGTATGTTTGTGCTGAGTTTCAAATAACAAGAGGGCCTGGTTCATGCAAATGTTCCTCAAAATATTTCTAAGAAAACAGCACCATGTCAGTTAGTACTATACGGAAATAATTCACCAAATAGTTATAATAGTAGACCCTGGGTCCTGAGGTCTCTGAGAACGGGTCATCCTCTTCACAAACACTTCCTGGGGCCCACCCAGTTTCAGGCACTGTTCTAAGCACTAGGGCGACACCAGTAGAAAATCAGAGGCAGTGTCTTTGGTGCAATGTCCAGGAGAGAATCCAAAGCTGCATTCAGGTCAGGAAGGCGTGTTACAAGGTGGGTCCTGCTTACTCCTGCTACCTCATGTTTGAGCCACTGCCTCTGGACCACTGCTCTGCAGCTGCATGGACGGTCCTGATGCTTCCCTCATGTGGCAACTCCCTTTCTACACACTGTCCAACCTACTATGTGCCTCCCTCTAAGCTCTTCTCTCTCTGCACCTGGTCAACTCCTCTTCATCATGCTGATCACACATTATTTCACTGGCTTTGAGAAATTTTGTTGCAATCAGTTTTTCTAAGAGAGTTAGATACTTTGATAACATCTTGCTCTTTTCTCCCAAGAAGGTTTCACAGTTTTCTCACCACAGATATACTCACAGAAGACCTTGTAGGACACCTGTTTCTCCCACTAGACTATGAGCTTTACATTGGTGAAAACTATGCTAGTCTCACGTTCTCCTGCCTTTTCAGGGACTAGCCGTGCAACTTGAGTAAAAGCAAGTAAAATGGAGTGCAAAGTAAATGCTCCATCCATATTCACTAAAGACATGCAGGAAGGAACACAGGGACACTGGTAATATGTGCGTGATCTCCCAGAATGCTTCAGGATCTGTGGGATGCTGGGGATTTCTACCTAAAATGCCAGCTCTTCCACATGAAGATTCAAAATCCCAACTCCTTCCCCTAACTTCCCAATTGGCTCTCGTGGAGCTCAGAATACAAGGATCCAGGGGACGATACGACTAGTAGGGAACAGATGTGAAAAGACATTCTCACTAAGAGGGGTGGATGAGGCTTTCCCTCCTGGTGAGCACATGTCCGTTCATGTGGGGTGAAGTGCAGGCCGCTGCATGGCTGCAGTGCAGAATGACAGCTGGAAGCAAGAGGCCCCATGCAATTACCACCTCTTCCATGACACTATTTTCATTCTCCTCACTTGGAACAAGTCTTTCCTATCACTTGCACTTCATGCATCTTGTTTGTGAAGCAATGGCCTTGGTATCTGGTGGTGAAAAGGCCTTGAGCTTAGGAGACATATAGACATAGACCCAAATCCTGACTGTGTGTTTTTGTGCTGTCTGAGCTGTAGAGACTTCATCTGTAAAATGGGAGCATTGGGTTAACTTCAAGGGCTTGGGAGTGGGATTTATGGAGTGCAATTTTTAATGCTAGCCTCTTTCACTGAATCTCATGTTCTAGGATACGAATCTCTTCAAGGTCTCGGGACGTACAGTGCAGTGGGTGGCTCAAGAACGTGCTTCTGAGCATTGGCAGAGGTGAGAGGCAGGCTTGTTTAAGCTTCAGAGCTACCTGCATCTGACCTCTAAGTGACACACATCCTACAAAGCATTTCCACCTTATGTGTCATGTCTCCCTTCCTTTGACAAGCAAGGTGGGCTGGACTCACCGCCAACCCCACCATTCTTCCCCCTTTTAAGAAGATGTGTAAGTGTTTTGGATACATTAATACACAGCCAGCAGCATGCAGGAGCCATCACCCTTCAGTTTGGGGGAAATTAGCATTTAAATTGAGGTATTTCGGAGAGGTAAATCACCCTAGAGCCAGCCAGCACTGTCTGCAGCCTTTTCTAATTTTAGGGAAGGTTAGGAGCCTTGGCCTGGAAGCCATTGAGTTTGCAGAGAAGGGCCCACTCTCCCTGCCTGACTTTTCCCGGCTCTTCCTGGGCTACCCAGAAGCCTTGAAAAAAAGTATATTGCTCTCCCAAAGCTCACAAAGGCATCTACCCTGGCTTAAACCATGCCCCATCCCTTATTTTCAACTGAACTGAGCCTTTCTACCAAGTGAATGCAGTGACTTTGGCTAAGATTTGCTACCTCTGTGAAGAAAGGGTTGGGAAACCTATGTTCTCTTCTTGGCTCTGTCACTGTTTGGCTGTGTGATTTGGGGAAGCCACTTTTCTTCCCTAGAACTGAAAGAGATGTGGGAAGGAGCAGATGCAAAATGTTTGGCGACAGGTATCTGGTATAGCAGTTAGCCCAGGCATCCATATCAGAGTACATGAGTTCAAGTCCTGGCTGTGTTCCAATGCCAGCATTGTGCTAATACAGACTCTGGAAAGCAGCAGGTAACAGGTCAAGTACTTGGGTCCAGGTCACTCATGTAGGAGACCCAGACTGTGTTCTAGGCTCCTGGCTTTGACCTGGCCCAGCCCCAAATATTGTGGACATCTGGGTAGTAAACTAGTGGGTACGAGATATTGCTCTGTTTCCTTCCTTCCTTCTCTCTCTCTCTTTCTCTTTCCCTCCCTCCCACTCTCCTACTCTCCTTCCCTTCCTCTCTGCCTTTCAAATAAATCTTAAAAATATTAAAGACTTATTTATTGATTTGAAAGGCAGTATTACAGAGACAGATAGACACACACACATCTTCTATCTACTGGTTCACTTTCCAAATGGCTGTCATGGCCAGGGCTGGTTCAGACCAAAGCAAGGAGCCTAAAATTCCATCCAGGACTCCCATGAGGGTGGCAGGGACCCAAGCACTTGGTCCATCTTCCACTGCTTTCCCAGGTGTATTAGCAGGGAGTTAGTTGGAAGCAGAGAAGCCTGGACTCAAACCAGCACTCCAAAATCAGATATGGGCTTAACCAAGCAGCAGCATCAGCTTAACCTACTGTACCATAATACTGGCACCAAAATTTTCAAAAAATTTTAAAATGTTTGTATCCCAGGACAGGAGTTTTGAGCTACATTTTGTAGTTGCTCTGCAGGTGCTGGAATCTATAGGATCCAGTAGGGAACGAAGCTGAAAGTGAGACTTGCTTATCCAGCCTGCACTGCAACTCTGTCCTTCTTGGGAACAATTAGAAACTTTGTTCTCGATCTTTTGTCTCCACCACTATCATACCATCCAGAGTGAGGAAGACCCAGAAACTTTGCAGTTATATGAATCATGGCCATGGCCGCACTGGCAAACACCGAAGCTCATGGGAGGCCGGAGTAATGCCGGTGGCAGGCATCACCACCGGATCAACTTTGACAAATATCACTCAGGTTACTTTGGGAAAGTGAGTCAATACCACTCAAAGAGGAACCAGAGCTTTTGCCCAACTGTCAACCTTGATAAGTTGTGGCCCTTCCGTCAGTGAACAGACATAGGGAAAAGCTGCCCAACTGGAGCTGCTCCTATCACTGATGTGGTGCAGTCGGAGAGGGAAAAGCTCCCAAGGCAACCTGTCATGGTGAAGGTCACTTTCTTCAGCTGTGTGTGGGGGGAGTGGGGGAAGCTGTGTCCTGGTGGCTTAGAGCCACGTGGTTCATTAAATGATAATAAATGCTTTTCAGAAACAAACTCTGTTCTTATATGATCTACTTCTCGATTATGGATCTTAGTTTAAGTTTTCTGCTCGAGTGCTGAGGATTTAGCATTCTTTCATTCAACAAATCTTGACTATGACATGCCAGTCACTGGAAATTTGACAGTAAGGAAGGCATTTTCTGTTGTCCAGCAACTCACAGCCTGAGAGGACACATATGTGTGAACATGTCTGCAAAATGAACAGTGATTTTGAAAATGCTAAAACATTTGCCATTCCCCTGAAACAATGTTTGTCTGGCATCCCACACGCTAAATCCCTGGAATCCACTCTTGGAAGAACAAGTACTACTAAGGAAAAAAGGGACTCAGTGTTCAGCTTTGAATTTCAGAGCTGATTTAGCAGTGTTTTCAGCTGGACAATAGTTTTAAAAACCAGGCTGGGCTGACAGTGAGGCTTTCTTCTGCTTGTATCAAAAGCTAGAACTGACCAACACTCATTGTGTTCTGGGACAGTACCAGTGACAAACTTGAGGCAGTTCCCATCAGACAGGCAGAGGAAGTAGAAAATCCTTCTTTCTGTCATCAGCACAGCAAGACATTGCTGAAGAGGAAGGTCAAAGAGCCAAGAGTTCAGATGCAGGTGCCCTGGGACCCTTCTTCCAGCCTTTTGGCAATCAACCCCTCCACACACCCCAAGTGTGAGGATGATATCAACAAACGTTTAAGATACCAAGACAAGGTTTGGGAAAAATCTCTTGGTAGAAAAAGTAGGGGCAATGGAATTTGTTATCTGAGGCTCTGGGCATAGTCTAGGGACTTTGGAAGCCCCTGCATTCAAAAAGCAAATGGAAGTTTCCATGACAGCATAGCAGAAGGTGAGCAAGAGGCTTGAAGTCAGCTCCCCAAGCCTTGTACTCACTCACAGGCAAAAGGAGATAAAGCTGTCATGACTTCCAAGGTTATGGAGGTGTTTAGCTCAGTGATTCAGACATCAATTGGAACACTTGCCATGTTGGTTATGAACAAACCATATTGGTTTGCGTCCTTGTTCTGGTTTCAATTCTAGCTTCCTGCTAATGCGCACCCTAGAAGGCAACAGATAGTGGATTGAGTATCTTGGTTCCTGTCACCAGATGGGAGATCTGGATTGAGTTCTGGGCTCCTGGCTTTGCTCTGGCTCAGCCCCAGCTGCTGAGGACATTTGGGGCATGAACCAGCAGATGAAAGATCTTGCTCTGTCTCTATCTTTCTGTCTTTCTTCCTTTCAAATAAATGAAAAATAAAAGATTGCCTAGTATAATTCTCCTGCTCTTCTGGAGGAGACTAAACTCAGAACAAAGGGGGCTTCACTGTAAAGAGATCTAGCAGCTCTGGACTCTGAGAGTAGTTCCAACATTGCACCTCTTAAAAAGACTACCCAAGGCTTTGTCCATCACCAGGGATGCCATTGCAAGAGACCAGAGTTAAACTCAAACATGAAACCATGTAGTAGCAAATACCAGCTAGGGCTGATGTGGAGTTTGGTTTTGAATGGATTAAATAATTAAATAATGAACAAAACACTAGACAGAGTGTTTTGTTTCCTTCATCAGAAAATAGGTTTTCTTTTTCCTGTTAGTGGAATGGATTGTAGAAAAATAAGAAGACTAGAGTGAATTGCATACTAAGTTGTAGAAAAGATTTTGGGGGCCAGGACTGTGGTACAGTGGGTTAAGCACTGGCCTGAAGCGCCAGCCTCCCATATGGGTGCCGGTTCGAGACCTGGCTGCTCCACTTCCCATCCAGCTCTCCGCTATTGCCTGGGAAAGCTGTAGAAAATGACCCAAGTCCTTGGGCCCCTGCACCTGCGTGGGAGACCTGGAAGAAGCTCCTGGCTCCTGGCTTCGGATCGGTGCAGCTCTGGCCATTGTGGCAAATTGAGGAGTGAATTAGCGGATGGAAGATCTCTCTCTCTCTCTCTCTGCTTCTCCTCTCTCTCTGTGTAACTCTTTCAAATAAGTAAACAAACAAACAAATAAATAAATCTTTTTTTAAAAAAAAGAAAATATTTTTGAACCCTTGACTGTATAAACAGGTGGGTACAGTTTAGGTGATAGAGAAGAAAGAGAAGTTCTGAGATCAAGGGAGTACACAGGGGTAGCATTTAACACACCCTGGAGAAGTGGGGATGCCTCGCTGAAGGAGGTGAGACTTGATAGATTGGGAGGAGCTTTTCAGGAAAGGAGGTGGTAATAGAAGCCAGATGAAACAATGTGAAAAAAATCATCCTGCAATGCCAGCATCCCATAAGGGCACTGGTTTGAATCTCAGTGGCTCCACTTCAGATTCAGCTCCCTGCTAATGCACCTGGGAAAGCAGCTGAAGATGGCCCAAGTCCTTGGGCCCTTGCACCCACATGGGAGACTAGGATGTAGCTTCCAGCTCCTGACTTCATCCTGGCTCAGCCTGCCCATTGTAGCCATTTGGGGAGTGAACCAGCAGATGTAAGACCAATTGATTTCTCTCCCTCCCTCTCTCTCTGTCTCTCTCTCTGTGTATGTTTTCCTCTCTATCTCCTTCCCTCCTTCCCTTCCCTCCCTCCTCTCTCTGTAACTTTGCCCTTCAAATAAATGACATAAATCTTTGAAAAAAAAAAGAAAAATCATCCTAAGGGGGGAAGGAGGGAGTGTGGGGGAGACACACACACAGAGAGACAGAGAGTGAGGGGGGGGGCAAGATACAGAGAGAGACAAAGAGGGACAGAGACAGAGAGAGACTTACATACATAGAGAGAGACACAGGGAGATGAACACATGCGTGGCACATTCTGGAAAGTGAAAGAAGTCAAGATTCAAGATACAAAAGCAGTAGGTGTAAAGCAAGGATGCAGGTGGATAAGGGCAGACAGGGGTCAGCACTTTTGGGTCTTCTAAGTGATGCTATGACATGTGGGCTTTATTTCAAGGTCAAGGACAGATATGGTAAGGTTTTCAGCAGGAAAGTAATATCATCAGATTGGATCTCCAGAAATATTTCTGGGCTACAGCATGGGGAATGGGTTGGACAAAGAACAAGCCTAGAAGGATAGAGAGCGTGTATGAGACTGTTCAGGAATCAGGACAGGAAATAACAGAGGAGCTGCAGAACAGAATATAGAGGAGAGTCACAGACTCTAGAGAGACTCAGAAGTAAAACCCAGTCTCCATTATTAAATGCATGTGATAGGGAGTGGACAAAGGAAGCCTGGGATCTAATTGGCAATTCTGACTCCGGACTGTCAAGCCCATGGCCCTGAGTTGATTCAGGGCCCCATCTCCTGATGATTGCTTTATTACTAGCACCATAGATCCCAATACAGGCCAGAGAATAGATCAGCAGCCCTGGCCCACCACAGAAGTGGCCTTCTCCTTTAGGCCTCTGCTAGCTCTCAGTTCATTTGTGAGACACATGGGAAGGTGGCCAGCTCTTAAGCAAAACCCCAGAATTTCATGCAAATTCAGCCATCTTCTAGGTAGGGGCTCTCAGGGCTGCAACTGCTTTTGAAGCCAAGTATAGCTGGAGATCCCTACCTTCTATGCTGCTTCAAGAATCATAGCTGGAAAGTTGATTCACTGGGTGTATAGTAAGCCAATTACATGGAGCCATGCTACTCAAAGTCAACGTTTCATAACATGATAAGCTCCCATCTGATAGGACAAGAGACACAGGCAATGTAGAGAAGTGACCTATTTTAGGACTCCCAGTTTTTGTTTGTTTGCAAATCAGGACTGGCTACAAATCCATATTCTTGATTTCTAAACTGGATCTGTGTCCATTTCCATGTCCCCAAAGGTTAGTAAGGACTACCACTTGACCTACTTGATACCCTCACCAAGCTCTGAACTCACTCAAAGCAGGAGTGTTCTTGATTCTTCTTTAAAACTCCTCCAAATCCTTTTGGGGGTTCCTAGACAGACTTCATGATGCCATCTCTTCCAGGGTGTTTCCAGGACCTTTTCTTTGGAAGCAATGTCCTTCTGATTCCTCAGCACTGATCTCTGGCTGCGATCTTAAAGTCTGCATGCTATGAAAGTGTGGCTGATCTCTCTACATCCATGTCTCATCCCAGATTCTACAGTTCTGTGTTGAAGGGACCTCTTGGGCTGGTTCCCTATGGAGTCCCCCTCCTTCCCACAGTACGAGGATTTGGTAGAGAAACAGCACATAATAGTGAGCCGTCTTGTTTAGGCCAGCTCAGGGTCTGCTACAATGGCCTTTAATCCTGTTCTCTGCATTTGGCCTTGTCCCCTTCCAATACATTCACTATCTGCAGGCAGCATAATTTCCATTTTTTAAAAAGATTTATTTGTTTTACTTGGAAGGCAGAGTCACAGAGAGGCTGAGAGGCTGAAAGAGAAAGAAAGAGAGAGAGACAGATAGACAGACAGAGGTTTTCCATCTGCTGGTTTGCTCCCCAGATGGCAACTGCCTGAGCTGTACTGATCTGAAGCCAGGAGCTTCTTCCAGTCTCTCACATGGGTGCAGGAGCCCAAGGACTTGGGACGTCTTCCACTGCTTTCCCAGGCCATAGCAGAGAGCTGGATCAGAAGGGGAGCAGTTAGGATTGGAAATGGCTCCCATATGGGATGCTGGCACTGCAGCCGGTGGCTTTACCTGCTACGCCACAGTGCTGGCTCCAGTATAATTTTCTAAAATGATGCTTCTCCTCACATACATCATTGGCTTCATGCATTCATGCTCTATTGCTGCCATAAAAAAAATCACCACAAACTTAAATGTCTTAAAACAACAGACACCTGTTGTTCTGTAGGTCAAAAGTCCTACATGGGTTTCTAGGATGAAATCAAAGTGTCAACAGGGTTGCACTCTTTGAAGAAGCTGCGGAGACTAATCCATTTCCTTGCTTCTTCCAGCTTCTGAGGACACCCACATTCGTTGGTTCACAAATGACTTCTATCTTCAAAGCTTGCCAAGGCAAATCAAGCCTTTTTCACAGTGGGTTCTGAGCTCACCCTTTGCTTCCTTTCTACTTTTATGATTACATTGGACCCAGCTACATAAGCCCCAAAATGTCTCTATCTGACAAGAAGATATACCACCTTACTGTACCTGCACTCTTAATGCCCCCTTTGCCATGGAACGTATTCAGTTCATTTAGAAGATTCCAAGGATTTAGGTGTAGATATGTTGGAGGCTTGATGTTGTTCTTAACACACTCTGTTTTTTTCATTTGATCCACAATGACTTTGTTGCTACCTCTCTTTTCATTTGGGGATTAGGTTTTCCTTCTATGTGTTTCCATACCACCCATTCTGCCCCTATGATAGTATTTTCACAATGAACTGTTGTTCCTGGTCACCCTCCATCTCCCTCACTAAAACATGAGCATTTGAGGGCATGGACCATGTCTGTGTCATTCACTGCTATGCATCCAGTGTAATACAGTGGTTGATGCATGCACTTGGGGCTCAATAAGTGCTTACTCAATGAATGAATGCATGCCCCTTAGATGACTAGAAATGGAGAGTAAGTGATGCATTCAGCTGTGATACTGCAATCTCCCTCCTGTGGGACCTGGGCCATTACCTGATTCATTTTTGCTTCCCTCCCTTCCCATTTCTTTCTTGCCTGGATAGCTAGCACGCAGAACATGTATCAATTTTAAGTCTAATATCTACTGATTGCTTGTAAAATGCTATACAAAAAATGCTACACAGTATTCTAAGGGCTTTACATATATCATCTCATTTCACACTCACAACAACCTTGAGAAATAAGTGCTGTTACTCTCACTTTTTAAAAATGAGGTAGTAGAGACATAAAGGGGTTAAATGCACAAAGTTTATAAGCTAGACGGAAACGTCTAACTCTATGTTCTTAAAAACGATGTAAAAACATGTTAGTGAATGTTTAATTTTGCCCTTAAATGAAATGTTGAAAAACAAAACTTGACTTGAAAATACCTGCAGTGGGGTGGGCATTGTGTGAAAACACTGCTCGAGATGTCAGATGGCCTGGATTGAAGTCCAGGTCCACTTCCAGTTCCAGCCTCTTGCTAATGTACACCCTGGGATGTAGCAGATCATGGTTAAAGTACTTGGGTTCTTCTTCTTTTTTTTTAATTTGACAAGTAGAGTTAGTGAGAGAGACAGAGAGAAAGGTCTTCCTTCCCTTGGTTCACTCCCCAAACGGCTGCTACGGCCAGAGCTACACCGATCCGAAGCCAGGAGCCAGGTGCTTTTTCCTGGTCTCCCATGCCGGTGCAAGGGCCCAAGCACTTGGGCTGTAGTACTTGGGTTCTTACCACCCAGAAGAAAGATCCAGACTGAGTTCCAGGCTCCTGGTTTGACCTGGCCTGACCCTGACTGTTGTGGGATTTGCAGAGTGAACTGGAGGATGGAAGATAGATAGATAGATAGATAGATAATCTCAAACTCTCTCTCTCGCTCTCTCTGTCTATATATGTCTCCCTTTCTCTCTGTATTTCAAATAAATAAACAAAACGTCTTTTAAACAAGATTAGTTAAGTTACTATTTTAAGAAAAATGAAACTATGAGTGGTGGTTGAACGTCCCAGCTGGAATAACAATATCTGACCCTTGTTGGATGCACAGCATGCATTGGGTGATTGACAGGCTTTGATTCCAACCTTCTCAACAACCTTGTGAGGTGGAATATTATTATCTCCTTGATGGGGGTGAGGGAACTGGGACTCAGAAAGGTGAAATCACTTTCCTCCGACTCACTCACGATTGCATCTGGGCTGTCTGGCTCCGGTCTGCCAACTATCTCTCTGACCATTGCGAGGTCTTCCTTTCTTTCTCTTCCCTGCTTTCATTCACACACAGGTATGCACGGACACACACACATCACCCACACATACTAAGTGAAGCCTGCATTACACATTGCACGTTGCACTTGCCTTCCCTCTCTGAATGCAAAACCGCTTCTACCAGTGGCACCAAACTCACTTACGCATTCCAGACATGGCTGTTACTAACTCCTGCCCTGGTAATTGCAATCTCTGAAATTGAAAGAAATTATAGGCTAGAGAAACATTATCTTCTCAGCTCCTTCGCCCTGTTTCTCCCTGCCTGTGTATGTCAGCACTGGCATTCCTTGTCCTGTCATAACACAGGGAACAAGATGAGCTGCTGTCAGCAGGGGCTCTGCAGCATTTTCCCAAAGTTTACTCTCTAGTTCTCATGGGAGCAAATCAAAGGTCCTGACACTTTGACATCAAACTTTAGAGCTGAGGTTGCAGAGAGTTCAGCATCACTAGGTCCAACCTCTTCATCTTTCTGACAGAGTACTATCATTACCTCTACCTTTCAGATGCTATAGATGAGACTTGGGGAAGAAAATTAGCCTTACCCCAGATCACACAGCAGTAATGTAGCCGAACAGAGATTCAAGTCTTCAGCCTGCCCCTTCACACAGATCTGCAGGGCTGCAGAGAAGAATCCCCTGGTTCAATATGGCAGTTGAGCCCTTTGATGGACGGGTGCCTCTATCCATGCTCTCTCACTAGAGCCCAGTTTTGGGACTGCAGGCTCCAAGTTACCTCCCTCAATCCCCAGGCAAAGGTAGAAGCCTTTGTACCTTCAAAAATGTTTCAGGTCCAGCTAGAATCTTTATATGCTGTTGTATGGACATTTTCTGGTCTCAGGACACTTCTATCACATACCACCAATTCTCCGTACACTCCCCACAGGAAGGGCCTGGGCTCCTTTCATATTGCCATCTCCAAGGTTCAGCATAGGAGCACACACCCAGCAGGTGCACAAAAGCACTATGCCCCTGAGTGAGTCCCCCAGCAGACCAATTCTTTCTGAATTTTAGTGCACACCCTCATCACTCTCAATAATCCTCAGTCCTGGGGCTGGCATTGTGGTACAGCAGGTAAAGCCATCACCTGCAATGCCAGCATCCCATATGGGCATTTTGAGTCCTGGCTGCTTCACTTCAAATCCAGCTCCTTAACAATGCACCTGAGAAATCAGTGGAGGGTGGTCCAAGCCCTTAGGCCCCTGTACCCACATTGGAGACCTGGATGAAACTCCTGCCTCCTGACCTTAGGCTGGCTGTCCTGGCTGTTGCGGCCATCTGGGGAGTGAACCAGCAGACGGAGGATTTCTTTCTGTCTCTCCCCCTCTCTCTATAACTCTAAATTTAAAATAAATAAAAAATAAATCTCAAAAAATAAAAAAAGAACCTTCACTCCTGTTCTGGACATAGAAGTAGGATGCCCAGATTTTATAAGACTGTGCCATTAACTTGCTGCAGTACAAGTAATTTCTCATCTCTTGTGGGCTATTAAGCCATAAGGCCATTCCTTTGAGTAACACACATGTGCCCAAATGGCTCCAACTTAGAGATATAAGAGCAAGCCCCCAGGATAGGGAGTCCTCTTCTCACTAGACCCTTTGAGTCTTCACTTTCAACTTTTTGAAGTACTCTTTTACCACCAAGATTTTTATCTTGGCTCCATCTCCCATCCCCTGTGTAGCTTTGATTAGACAGAACATTCATTCTTTCTTGGGCTTCTTTTTTATCATCAGAAAAATCAGAGTAATAACCATCCCTGCTTCACATACTTGCTTTGAGGATGAAAACAGCCCGTAAAATGAATTACTTTGCAGAAGGCCTGAGAAGAGCAGGCTCTCAATAAACGGTAGCGTTGCTGCTGCATAATGCACACACTAGCATGTTTTAATTTAGCATATTAAAAAATCTCGAGATTAGCAATGAGGAGGGAGCACATTTTAGCTGGCGGGATCTCAGACCCTTTCCTTCCACCTCTGCCACAATTTGCTCAAGCTACATAACAGTTATCATGAAGGCACAGGACCTGGGGTTGCCATCACGTAATCTCCCCCAGCCCCATGCTAGTAGACTAGATTCCTTCCTAACTATGCAGCTTACTCACAGCCTCTGGTAGACTGGCCAGTGCTAAAGGCGGCGCCCAGCATCATAAGCTGTACACCCCTCTTCCTCTTGCAGCAAGCCTTATACTTGCTGTGGGTTTGTCTATTTCCCTGATTTTGAAAGCACAGACTGTCTCCTTTCCCCCTTTACTCAGTCCCTAAGAAAGTATTCAGACCAGATATGCTCAAAATTGTTTGTGAAGTTGAGCTTCTGGGAGATTGCACTCCAAATTAAAAGAAAGGAATATTTCAAGATTCCTAATGTAAAGCAACAGACAGGAAAAATCAAAGCCACATTGTAACTAACAACTAGATCCATTCATCTGTAACTGCATTCTTTTTATTATTGTTATTGTTAACATTTAAAACCAAGCTAAGAGGTAGACTTTGGAATCAGAACATAGGGCCTAAGGATAGCTGGTTCTGGTGTGAATTTGTGGCTGATGTCTCATCTCTGAAATCCTCCTCTTCGCTTTTGTCTTTCCAATTCTCCCTGGGGCACCTTGGAAGTCTTTCCATATAGCTACCTCTAATGAGCTTCGCAAAGTGAGAAACCTGCAGCAATAGAAGAAAATCTAATAGCAATGGCTTTCTTGCTCGTTCTCCACTTTCTCTCTCCTTTTTTATTAGTCATTAGCCATGGAGAAGGAAAACACCCAAAGGCGATAGAAAGGCAGCGATATTTGCACGTGCTTTTGGCAAGACTGTGCTAATGAGGAGCCCTGACCACCTCCCCAACAGACCTGCCATCAGTTGTTGCCAAATCCAGAACCTACTAGTGAGGGCACCAGCCAATTTGCTTCCTCATCAAGGTGAAGTGTGCACACTGTGTCACAGGACAGTTGGAAATTTTTTAAGTGCTTCTTAAAACCAAGGGGGTGACAAGACTTAAAAAGGGCCTAGGAAAATAAAACTCCAATTAATGGATGCAAGTTTTTGGACTTTTCAAATTACAGCAAAATGTAATTGAATCCAGTTTCTAAGAAGCTGGGTCTCGGTAAACACTTTATCAGCTTCTGCTTATGTTGTCACAAGTAATACCTGAGTAGGCTAAGCATTAGATTTGTCTGTAGCAACCCTACCACACTCATTAAGAGAGAGTCTTACCTCTACTTCCTGCTAGCTGTGTGATCCTAAGCAAGTTATTTAATTTCAGGAGCTTCCGTTTCCTCATTTATAAAATGAAGATCATCATGGTATTTATTCTTATAGATACAATTATAAGAGATAAAAGAGCACTGAATATAAATAGCCTGTGTGGTACATGTTCATGAATCTAAACAACTTGTGTATGTGTTAGTCTGTATGGTGGTTATTTTGACTATGGCTACTCATTGCCAGGTAGGAAGAACTGGATTAATGTTTTAATTCTGCATCTTGCAACTCTGGACATGTTTTCAGACCCTTCAAGTTTATGTTTCCTCCTTTGTAACAGGAACAAAATCACTAGTGGAATTGATGAGATAACACAGGCAGTGTGACTCTTGGCACATCATACTATGTGTTCCTTAAATATTATGTATTATTGGGATTATGAATAGGAATGTGGCTTCAATTTTAAAAAATAACGTATGGCAGGAAACCTCAAAGAATCAGCAAGGACAAAAACCTGGAACGAATGCATGATTATGATAAGGCTGCAGAATACAGGTTCATATGCCAAAGTCAACTGCTTTCCTATATGTCAGCAATAACACAATATCATTTACATTAGTACCATATAAATGAAATACTTGGATTTAGGTTGAAGACAAGCCAAGTATATACAAGATCTACACGAAAAAACTATAAAACTGATTAAAGGAATCCAAGAATGAAATAAATGGCAAGTGATTCCATGTTCATGTTCAATATTGTTAAAATGTCGGTTCTTCTTAACTTGATATATAGACTTAATGTACTCCCAATCAAAACCCCAATAAGTTATTTTGTAGGACCAATAAAATGATTTTGAAGCCAATGCAGAAAAGCAAAAGACCCAGAATAACCCCCACGATATTGAAGGAGAAAAACAAAGTCAGAGGACCAACAGCATCTGACTTTAAGACTTATTATAAAGCTATAGTATTGGAGAAATGATAGACTGATCAGTAGAACAGAACAGAGACCAGAAATAGACCAATACAAATCTAGGGAACTTATGCTTGACAAAGGAACAAAGGCAATATAATGAGAAAACATCTCCTTGAGTGGTGCTGGAACCATAAGACATCTTGTGCAAAACAAAAAAACAAAAAAACAAAAAATAAAACTTAGATAGAAACAATCCAAATACAGATTCTTCATATTTCATAAAATGAAGAAATTTATTTAACTCAAAATTATCAGAAACCTAAATATAAAACAAGCAAACAAAACCTGTAAGACCTCTAGAGGATAATATAGGAGAGGATCTTGGTAACCTTGGGTTTAGTGATGTGTTTTTAAATATAACACAAAAAGCATGATCCATAAAGGAAAAACAAGCTGATAAGTTGGATTTTATTAAAGTTGAAAACTTGTGTTCTGTGAAAGATGCTGTTAAGAGAATGAACAGACATTCCACAGACTGGGAATATTTGTAAAACTTGTATCTGGTAAGACTTCTATCCAAAATATACAAAGAATACTTCAGACTCAACAATAATAAAACAAACAAGCTAATTTAAAAACTGAACAAAAGATTTGAACAGATACCTCACCAAAAAAGAAATACAGATGGCAACTAAGCAGATGAATGTATGTACACCATTACATGTTATTCTAGAAATGCTTAATCAAATAACCAAGAAACACTAGTTGATTATTAGAACAACTACAATCTAAAATGCTATAATTAAATGCTGGCAAGAATGGGATGAAATGGAGAGATTTTACTGGTGGTGGGAATGCAAAATGGCACAGGCACTTTGGCAGAAATCTGGGCAACTTCTTTTTTAAAAAAAATTTAAAGATACATTTATTTATTTGAGAGGCAGAGTTACTGAAGAGAGAAGCAAAGACAGAAAAGTTTTCCATTCACTGGTTCACTTCCCAAATCGCCACAATGGCTTGTGCTGTGCTGATTTGAAGCCTGAAATTAGGAGCTTCCTTTGGGTCTCTCATGTGGGTGTAGGGTCCCAAGCACTTGGGCCATCTTCTGCTGCTTTCCCAGAACATAGGAGAAAACTGGATTAGAAGAGGAGCAGCCAGCCTCTTTCAGTCCAGCTCTCTGCTATGGCCTGGGAAGACAGTGGAGGATGGCCCAAGTGCTTGGGCCCTGCACCTGCATGGGAGACCAGGAAGAAGCACCTGCTCCTGGCTTTGGATCGGCGCAGCGTGCCGGCTGTAGTGGCCATTTGGGGGTGAAACAACGGAGGGAAGACCTTTCTCTCTGTCTGTTTCTCTCACTGTCTAACTCTGCCTGTCAAATAAAAAACAAAACAAAACAAAGCAAAACAAACCAACAAAAAAGAAGATGAGCAGCCAGGACACAATTGGCACCCATATAGGATGTCGGTGCTGTAGGCAGAGGCTTAGCCTACTATGTCATGGTGCCAGCCCCTGGGAAATTTCTTATAAAACTCAACAATCTTACCAGACATTTCAGTTGGGTAACAATTGTGTTACCTGGTATTTACCTAAATGAGTTAAAAATATGCCAATTCTAAACCTTGCACGTGAACATTGATAGTGACCTTATTCCTAGTGGTCAAAATTCAGAAACAACTAAGATGTCCTTCAGGGTGTGCCTCACTAAATAGCTTGTGGTGTATCCATACAATGGAATATTATTCAGCAATCAAAAGGAATGGGATATCTAGTCATTAAAAGACATGGAGGAGCTTTCAATGTGTGTTGCTAAATGAAAGGAGTCAGTCTGAAAAATCTTTGAATTGTATGATTCCAACCACATGACAGGCTGGAAAAGAAGGCTACAAAGAAAATGAAGAGACTGAGGGATGTCAGGACTTGAGGAAGAGAATGGAAAGAGAAACAAATGAAACACAGGGGAATTTGCAGAAGAAAAAGTGTTCTGTATAATATTGTAATGATGAACACAGGGCATTATGCAATTTGTCAAAATCCATAGAATGATGCACATAAAATGTCAAGTCCAAACTTCAGCTAATAATATGATATATGGGGCCCAGTACTGTATTGTAGTGGGTTAAGTTGCCAGTCACTTTCTGGGTCTTTGACTCCAGTTATAGAATATAGGCTTTTTTAACCTAAGAAGTATATTTAGAAGTTGTTTTGATCAATTACTTAATAAATGCTGGAATTCTTGTAACCACATCATCCCAGGAGGTACAGTTCCCTAGTCCAGTCTCTCCAACCAATGTGATCTTCTGCACATGCATCTTGACATTAGAAATGTGCCTCTTTCTCTCTTTGCTATTACTTTCACTATGAGGCACAGACTTTCTGATCTCAAAACCGCATGACAGAGCAGAACTCATCACTCACAGCCTTTGTTCTGCACCACTTTTCTTGACCCAATCCTACCTTGCTTCTGTGCTTCCTGGTATTGATTTTTTTTTTTTTTGACAGGCAGAGTGGACCTCTCTCTCTGAGAAAGGTCTTCCTTTTTGCTGTTGGTTCACCCTCCAATGGCCACTGTGCTGTGGCTGGCGCACTGCGCTGATCTGATGGCAGGAGCCAGGTACTTATCCTGGTCTCCCATGGGGTGCAGGGCCCAAGCACTTGGACCACCCTCCATTGCACTCCTGGGCCACAGCAGAGAGCTGGCCTGGAAGAGGAGCAACCGGGACAGAATCTGGCACCCCGATCGGGACTAGAACCCGGTGTGCTGGTGCCGCAAGGCGGAGGATTATCCTGTTGAGCTGCGGCGCCGGCCAGTATTGATCTTATTGTTCCTTCACCTGCCTCTAGACCCTGTTTCAGGTTTTAATTTCAATGCCAAATCTGCTTGCCCCAGCTATGGCCCTGGCTCCTACAACTCCACTTAATAATGACCTCCAATGATAGTCAGGTCATAAATCCTGGAATCTGTGAATGTCACCTTCTGTGATGGGCTGAAGTGTGTCCTGATCCCACCTCCCCTTGCCTGACCAAAACAAACAAACAAACAAAAATCCACTCATATGTGACGTCTTCACAATATCTCCCAGAATCTCAGAATGTGACTGTATTTGGAGATGAGCCATCAAGGAAGAAATGAAGTTCAAATAGGTCACTAAAATGGGCCCTCTAGGTGGTGTCTTTATAAGCAGAGGAAATTTGCTTGTAGACATGGGGAGAGTGACACACACAGAGAAAAGATAAATCACTCCGTGAGAAGATGACCATCTCCATGCAAAGGAAGGAGCCTCAAAGGAAACCAAACCTGCTGATATCTTGATCACAGATGTGAGAAAATAGGCTTCTTTTGTTTAAGCTTCCTGGTCTATGGTATTCTGTTAACAACCCTAACAAACTATTACACTTTACCTGGACAAAGAGACTTTGCGAAGAACAATCCTCCTGTCTAACTTCTCCATCCTCATTAAATTAAGGATCTTACAATGGGGTGATTGTCCTTGATGATCTTGATGGGCCCTAAGTGCCATCACGCCTGATATCCCTATAATAGGGAAACAGAGGGACATTTGAGTCTAAGAGGGAGTGAAGGTGGAATGAAGATGGAAGGAAATATTGGAGTGATGCAGCCACAAGCCAAGGAATGCCAGTACCTGCAACAGAGAAGCAATGGATTCTCCTTCAGAACCTCCAGAAGGTAGCCCTGCTAACACCTTGATTTTAGTGCCACAACTCTCAGAACTGTAAGTGAATACACGTGTACTATTCAAACTACCAGGTTCCAGATAACTGGTTACAGCAGCCAGATGAAACTGATTCATGCACATGCTAAGAGAAACACTGTTTTTGACCTACTGTGTCTCCAGTGCTTCCTCTACAGCCAATAACACTCCAGCAGGAGCCTGAAGGTCACTGAACCAGAGCCTTGACCAGAAGAGGGAAATCTGCTGAGACAGCCTGCACTCCTGGGGACTCTATAGAGAATAAGCTTGGACATCTGCCAAGACCAAATTTGAATCTCTACTCCAAAATGGTCAGTTATGTGATCGTGAGCATTTTACTCCATCTAAACCTCAATTTACTAATCAATAAATGGAGATAAAATTATCAACTTTATAAATTTGCTGTAAGAATTTTAAATCACATCAGTAAAATGAAGAACATATTTTCTAGAATAAAGAAGGTCATTCATGTTCCCAATAAGTAAGAGTAATGAATGCTATCATTAATTGTTTTGGGTTTTCCAGTAATTCAAACCGATTTCCATTTTCCAGTCACTGAGAGTACTTAGAAACCTGGTTTGGAACTTAGCTCTGTTACTAGCTATTTTCACCTCTTTCTTTACCATCTCTGACTATCTGTGGGATGCTTAGAATCAAACACTACGGTCATTGTTGACTTCAGTCATGTTACTTTGTTTTCAAGGAAGGATGAGTGGCTTACTTGCAGAGGGCATAAGTGATTTACTCAAAGCCCCACAGCTAACAAGCGACTACCCTGTGATTTAAGTTTAGGTGCTGTCCATCATGCTACACTATGTCTCATGCTGTAGACCTATCTCTCCAAATTGTTCACTTCAAAATATAATGCTTGCACCTACAGTTTCTGCTTAAATAGGTGGAGATGTTTTCTGTCCCTAAGGCTAGGATCCCCTCCTTCCCTCTTTTGGAGACTCCCTTTCCCAGGGCAGCTCCTAGTAAGGAGACAGATGGGAGGACTCTAAGCAGGTGGTGGGAAACCCTGCATCTTGTGCTTTTGTGTTGGAGAATGTGGCAACACACCTAATAGTCCTCCCTCCCCCCAGGAAACCAGCACTTACCCGAAGTGCCTTCTCGCTCTGTCAGCAATCCAGACCATATGGTTAATTAGCTGAAATTTGCGACCGCATCTGTGATGCTATTTCTCTTTTTGGCATGTGTGAACTTAATTAACGAAGCCATGGGAAGCTCCCTGGCCCTCTGGGAGCATGGTGGACATGGGGGTCATAAAGCAAGCCTGCGGTCTGTGGGTGGGATAACACAGGTGGTTGAGGGTCAAGAAATGGAGGCTAGAGAGGGCTGTGTGGCCAGCTGAAGATGAGGTCTTTCTGGTGTTTGCCTCACTGTGTGTGGAACACAGTGTCACACAGACTCCCATCTGTGAATGTTGGCAAGCATCCTCCAAAAGAGGCCAACCTCCCTGCATGACGGAAGGAACGTAGGCTTCCTTCTCTAATCACCCCAAGCCCTTCAAATTCTATCATTACTCCATAGAATAGGTGTCACCCCAGCCGTATGGCAGGCGCTACAACATACCAAGTGTCCAACAGAGATGGCTGATTGGTCCAAGGAATGAACACAGCCTTTCGCACCTTTGTTTCCTCATCTATATGGTAGAGATAACGAAAGTAACATCCTACCATTTTACTAATGACAACATGAGATAAAGTCCAGGTAACACTTAGCACCGTCTCTGATGTTGCAGGTATTCAATAAGGACTTGTTGAGGGAATGAATGAACAAGAAAGTATGAATGAATAGTAGAATCAAATAGCAATTGAATTTAATACTGAAGGAAGCCCCAGAGATCAAAATCTAGTCTTTTTCTCCCACTGTGTCTCAGTTTCTTTATCTGTAAAATGAGGACATTAAAACCATCTCCTTCACTGGGTTCCTTGGGGATTAAAATGAACAACATGGAGAATTTTAGGAGAGTTCCTGGAATCTAATAAGCATTCAAACATTGCAGCTGTTGTTGTGAATAATAACACAACAGGAGAGAGACTTGCCCAAGAATAGCAGTTTGTGGTATGTCCTGCATTATAACTCAAGGCTCCTCCTTGCAGTCCATGATGCTACTTCCTGAACCTGTGGGTCTGGTGCCCTGGTCAGAGAATGGCAAAGTGCATGTGGCAGATTATTGAAGGGTCACTGGTATACTAGTGGAGACATAGCCTTTCTTTGGAGAATACCTAGGTTAAAAGTCAAGTCCAGAATGCTTTGGCCAATGTTAACAGAAGAATCTTGTCCATTTGGAAGCTCACTAGGTCTACTACATATTTTTCAGACTGAGCCAAGTGTGCAACAGCAAAGGGAGACTGAAATATAGCCTTTCTCTGCAAGCCAAGCTTGGTGTCCATGTAGGATTGTTTCCTTTAACTCACCGACACACAGCTATTGTATTGGCAGCTGTGGCCTTGGAGCTTTCTCTGGGGGTCAGTATAGACCTCAGGAGCAGGGGACCCTGAAGTCACACACAACTAGGGCAGGTGCTTCATGAGCACAGGCTCATGTCTATCTTACTCATCTCTATATCCTTAGTGTCTGCTATGGTGCCTGGCCCAGGCGACACTCCAATGGTGAGTGAATGAAGCACTGTCCTCCTAACCCATCATAGACCCTCTCATGTGGCATGGGCTAAGTGTGTGCTATCTTAGCCTATGACTGAAGTAGGTAGAGGAGAGGCCTGTGTGGGAAAACAGTGATTTCCTAGAAATTTAGCTCTCTATCCAGGAAAAGCAGCTAATTTATTGAGGAGTGGATCTGTGTCAGGTACAGGATTACAACTGTACATGCAGTATTTTCTTGCATTCACAGCAGACTTAACAGATGGTTTACAATCTGCAGAGAGGGGCTCAGAGGCTTCACAAGGCTAAGGGATTTCCCTACGGTCAAATAGCTCCTAAGGAGCAAGGTCGACATAAGGACTTGTATTTTGCTGCTTCAAGCCTTTATTGGCCACTATGCTGTGCTCTACTTGGGTCACTGAGATGGTTAGTGGATCACAGGAGACCACCAATCCCTCTGTCTGCTACAGTATTTCCTTCCACTTGCACAGTGCTCACTCCACTTCATTCAGGCCTCTGCTTAATTGTCGCCTCCCACAAGAAGCCTGTCATGATCATCTGATATAAAGAAAATCTTTCTAATTCCAAACCCTTCTTTACTCTCCTTCACATCACTTATCAACACTAGAGATAAATGTCAGTTTTCTCCTGGCTGCTATCACATCCCTATCTATTTCCAGAAGGTAGTTCTATGGGGGCAAGTTCATTATCTGTCCGGTGAACTGTGATTTTTACCAACATCTACGATGGTATCTTACATATAAAAATGCCTGCCACCAGTGCCGGCGGCTCAATAGGCTAATCCTCCGCCTGAGGCGCTGGCACACCGGGTTCTAGTCCCGGTCAGGGCACCGGATTCTGTCCCGGTTGCCCCTCTTCCAGGACAGTTCTCTGCTGTGGCCAGGGAGTGTGGTGGAGGATGGCTCAAGTGCTTTGGCCCTGCACCCCATGGGAGACCAGGAGAAGCACCTGGCTCCTGGCTTCGGATCAGTGCGGTGCGCTGGCCATCGCGGCTGTTTGAGGGGTGAACCAACAGCAAAGGAAGACCTTTCTCTCTGTCTCTCTCTCTCACTGTCCACTCTGCCTGTCCAAAAAAACAAACAAAAAATACCTGCCATGTGTTTATGAAGAGATCAAGAAGAGGACTGAATAATCTTTGGTCAGGTATCACAAGTCTGTTTAATGCTTGAAATTCTCCTTCCCGTTGGTGAGCCCAGGTTTCTTTCATAAGAAAAGACATTAGAGTAGATATTTTATCAACACTTAAGATACTCACTTCCCACGTTAGAGTACCTGGGGTTCATACCCAGCTCTGGTTCCTGACTCCAGCTTCTTGCTAATGCAAACGCTGGGAACAGCAAAGAATGCCTCAAGTACTTGGGCACCTGCCAGTCACATTGGAAACACGGATGGAGTTCTAAGCATCTGACTTGGGCCTGGCCTAATCCGGTTGTGGCAGTCATTTTGGAAGTGAACCAACCAATGTATAAGAGTTATCTCTCTCACATTCACATATTCATTCTCTCTCTCTGCCTCTCAAATGAAAAAGGAAAAGAAATGGATGCCAGACCCGAGATTGCCTTGACTATATGAGAAGGGCCATTATACGTGTTCATGAGCTCACCAAAATAGAAGATATCATTATTGCATGAAACATCTATGCACACATATTGTGGACACAGATCTTTCGTCCGAAGTTTAAAAGCTCAGGTCACTGTCAAAGGCCACTACCTTACCCGGGCTAGGATATACAACCTAGCATCAAGGTCCCAGCATTTGTCATAGCCAAAATAATAGTGTCCACTCAGCTGAGTCAGCACAGGTCAGCAATAAAATTACTTTTCAACAGGGAAGGAGGGGGGGGTAGCTTGATTGGAACCAGTACTCAGCAGTCACATATTATTGGGTGACTCACTTACTTAAATAAGACCAAATTAGTGATAACACTAATCTTAGAACTGAATGAACTCATGATTTTTTTTTTTTTACATTTTCATTTGACTAATGGTTTTTAAAGTACTTTGTGAAGTATAAAGTATAATCATAGGAGGTAAAAGCCACACTGAGCACTTCAGACCTGATTCGGAGTTGGAGCCATGGGAAGACTTTGAGCAAGGAGGACACATACTAAGAAATCATCTTGGAGAAGCAAACCCACAGCGTGCACAGACAAGTCAAGCCTGCACACTTCCCTTTTTCCCTTCTTGATTATGCCTTGGGAAGTGTGAGGGGGGAGAGAGTCTTGAGGGTGGGGAATCCCACTTCTAAGACATGCAGAAGGGAGTGGGGGTGGCAAGGAACAGGCCTGGGTGACAGGCACCACTTGTGCCACCCTGATTAGCTGGGAAAATGCAAATCTGCACTTCCTTCCCTGCCGCAGCTAACAAGATAATGAATATTTTCATCAGCTGCAGAGAATACAAACATCTGTAGGAACACCAAACCTACTCTCAGGGGTTGGAGGAGGAGGGAAGGATGCGGAGGTGGGGAAACGCAGAGTCGGAGCAGTTTTAGGGAAGAGGAGATGAGCTGAGATGCTGGGGGAGTGGCTGGGAGCTGGGGGTTCAGCTGGGTCCTCCGATGTGTGTCACAATGGAGAGCAGGTAATTGTCTACTACTCCCTATGCCCATTGCACATTCATTGATGGCACATTGTATATGAGTAGACTTTGTTCATCACCCATCAATGTATCTATTGGCATCTGCATCCATGCTCCTGCCCATCCATCTATCAACTCACCAAACAATTATTGAATCCTACTGTGTGCAAAGCATGAACCTAGGCTTAGAGGTAAATAAGGTACCCCTTGTTCTCCTCCTTATCCTCAAGAAGCTCATTCATTCATTTATGGTTCATGAAGGACCTACTGTGTGCTAGGCACTCACATTATGGTTGAGAAAAACTGACACATGACCTAGCCCACCACTGAAGGTCAGCTCTACTGGAAAAGAGAGTGGAGGAGGACTGATCACCTAAGCTTTTGGAGAAGAGGTGTTTGAGGAAGAATATTCAGAGGAAACGACAGACTGCTGACGTCAATCAAGGATGACTTAAGAGTAATTTATACAGATAAACTGGAAGGACATTCCCAAACAGCATGGGAAAGTCAGAGTAGTATGAGGAATCCTGCAAAGTCAAGGAACTAAAAGCAACTCTGTAGACATGATCAGGACCTGGAGGAAGGAGCTTAAGAGATGGGCATGAGACCAGATATTTGGAGTCTTGTCCGCCAAGCTAAAGAGTTTGGACTTTATCAAACTAGGCACAATCAGGAACTATTGAGGATGTTTTGAGCAGGACAATGGCCTGATCAGACCTGCACTTTAGGAGATCAGTCTAGCTGCTGCATGGGTAATGGACTGGAATGGATTAGTGATGAGGATGAGTAAAGAGACTTTGAAAATTCCAGGTGCAGGCAGCCTGACTTTTATGCAATAGTCAGCAAGGTTTGCAGGGGACCATCTCTGAGCCCTGGAAGACAGCTGCAGACACAGACATGCAGCTTTGCTATTTTTTTTGACAGGCAGAATTAGACAGAGAGAGAGACAGAGAGAAAGGTCTTCCTTCCGATGGTTTACCCCTCAGATGGCTGCTATGGCCGGCAGGCTGCACTTATCTGAAGCCAGGAGGCAGGTGCTTCCTCCTGGTCTTCCATGCGAGTGCAGGGCCCAAGGACTTAGGCCATCCTCCACTGCACTCCCAGGCCACAGCAGAGCTGGACTGGAAGAGGAGTAACCAGGACAGAATCCGGCACCCCAACCAGGACTAGAGCGTGGAGTGCCGGTGCCTCAGGCAGAGGATTACCCTAGTGAGCCACAGTGCTGACCCACAGCATTGCCATTTAACCAGCTCTGTGTCTCGGCAGAGATAACTCCTCAAGAGTTGGGGGCTACTAACAATCCCTCTGTCATGGAGTTTCAATGGAGAACAAATGAAATAATGTGTGCCAAAGTGGCCTACAAGGTCTAAGGCACAGTAGCAATATTAGTTATCAGTGATTTAATTATAGCAGTAACACTGGGTCTAATTGTCACTTACTCTGCCTTTCATTCCCATAGCTAAAATCCAGAAACAGAAAATGGACAAAAATTAGAGCCTCAAGGCCTTGGTTTTCCCAATTACTGCCTGTGAGCTTGAAAATTCTTCTGAATCTCTCTGCTTCAGTTTCTGTACCTCTGAAATGGGGATAATATTCATCTTTTTGTCTATTTTGCAGGAACCCCAGGAAGGCTCATATGGATGACATTCAAGTACAATAAAAAGTGCAAATCTTTCATCCCTTAAAGAGGAAAGCAAATGTGAACTCAAATCCTTCGAGCATCTTCCATGTGTGCCATAATTTAGAACAGAGGTTTATCTGCAGACTCAGCCCCTGGTTTTATAGACAGTGAGCTAAAAATGTTTTTTAGATTATCAAATGGCTATTGAAAAGTCAAAAGGGGGATAATACTTGGTGTGAAATGTGAACATTATATGATATTCAAAACTCAGTGCCCATCAAGAAAGTTTTATTGGAACGCACTCACTACGCAACTAAGGGATAGGTTCAATTACATACTGTGTGTGGCTGCCACTGCAGAACTGATCACTGTATTTGCAACAAACATTATGTGGCTGCCAAGCTCAACACATTTACTATCTGAAAACATTTGCTGAGCCTGACTTTAAATATATTGACTTATAAGGCTAGTGCTGTGGCATAGCAGGTGAAGCCTCCTCCTGCAGGGTCAGAATCCCATATGGGCACTGGTTTGTGTCTTGGCTGCTCCTCTTCTGCTTCAGCTCCCTGCTGATGGCCTGGGAAAGCAGCAGAGGATGGCCCAGGTGCTTGGGCCACTGCACCTGCAAGGGAGACCCAGGTGAATCTCCTGGCTCCTTACTTCTGATCTGCCCATCTCTGGACTTTGTGGCCATTTGGGGAGTGAAACAGCGGATGGAAGATCTTTTGCTCTGTCTCTCCCTCTATAATTCTGTCTCTCAAATGAATAAATAAATCTTTAAAAAATAAAAAATATACTGACTTATTTGTATGTCTTCCCATACCCCCAGACCTCCTTCAAACATGCAAGCAAACCCACAAAGGGCACTGTGCTGACAGGAGTACCACCTGTGTTTGTGTGGGGATGTAGAGAGAGGAAGACTTGGATTTTTATCGAACTCCAACAATGATTGGCTGTGTGACCTAGGGCAAGATCCTTCACTTCCCTGAGTGTTCATTTCTCTGTAGATCAAATGTGGATCCTAAAGCCTGGCTGTTATGGTGACAGAGAGGACTGAATGGGATGAAAAGTAGAGACAATGCTATGCAGCATCTGGCCCATAGTAGATACTCAGTAAGCTCCACAAGGTGTCCCTTTTCTAAAACATGCTGAGTTAGACTTTTGAGAATAGGAGCCTCAGGTGGAGGTGAGGGAGAAAAACAACCAGATAACTACAGCACCAGAAAGGTATAAGAGGGCTATTGAAGAAGCCCAAAGAAAAGGAAACACGAATGTGGCTGTTGGGCAAGTGTTTGGTACAATGTTAAGTCACTGCTTGGAACATTTGCATCCCATATGGGAGTGCCCAGTTCAAATCCCAGCTATGCTGTTTCCCATGCAGCCTCCTGATGATGTGTACTCTGAGAGGCCACAGGTGATGGCTCAGTACGTGGGTCTCTGCTGCCCATGTAAGAGACCTGAATGGAGTTTCAGGCTCCTGGCTTGGCCTGGCCCAGCCTTGGGTATTGTGGGCATTTAAGAACTGCACCAGGAGATGGAGAATCTGTTTCTTTCTTTCTTTTTTGTTTTTAAAAAGATTTTTTTTATTTGAGAGGTAGAGTGACAGACAGAGAGAGGGAGAGACAGAAAGTAAAGTCTTCCATCCTCTGACTGACTCACCAAATGGCACAATGGCTGGAGCCGAGCTGATCAGAAACCAGGAGCCAGCAGCTTCTTCCAGGTCTCCCTCATGGGCACAGAGGCCCAAGGACTTGGGGCATCCTCTGCTGCTTTCCCAGGAGCATTAGCAAGGAGCTGGATGGGAAGTGGGAGCAGCCGAGACTTGAACTGGAGTGCCCATTTGGGCAGCAGCACTGCAGGCCTGTGCTTTAACCTGCTGAGCCACAGCGCCAGCCCCCCTCTCTCTCTCTATCTGTGCAAGTATGTGTACACACATGCATGTACATGTTTTCAGATAAAACATTTGAAAACAAATATAATTTTTTTAAAAAAAAGAATGTAATTTACTAATGATCTTTTGGATACTGAACACTACGTGGGGCCCATCACTCACAGAACATCTAAATCTTTCTAGTGTTCTTTTTATACAAGGTCTATTCTCTTCATTCTATAGGTAAGGGATCTGACCAGAGAAGTTGCATGACTTGGCCAGGGTCACACAGCTAGTTTGGCAGCCACTGTGATGCTCTACCCAGGTCTCCCTTCAAGGGAGGATCGGTCCCCTGTAGGGACTGCCTCAGCCATAGAGAGCTGCCTTGCTCTCTAAGACCCTGCCACTGCCCAGTGAGACTTACCCCATGACTGGTCATGGAGTCAGGGGCATAGGTATAAAGGCTTAGACATCTCAGCCCAACCCAGAACAACACAATATAACTGCTTCAGCAGAGAGCTTCCCCTGCGGTCAGTGAGGCTAGGGTTGGGCCTACAGCGCAGCTGAACTTCTTCACAGTCCTGCGTCCATCCAACCCTCCCACAATGTTCAGCCCAAAGCCATTCCCTAATGCATGTGCCACTTGTTGAATTCAGCTTCTGCTCCCTTAGGAAACAAAGCTTGGAATGACAGCTGTGAAGTGAGGCAGCCAACATTTGAACCACATTCATTTATCAATTTCAACTTCTTTCTGCAGTTAGCAGCCCATTTACTACTGCAAGTATCTACTGTCTCCCAAGAATTGAGATCCCCTTCTTAATCCCTGCCTTTGAGGAGCTCGGAGTATGCACATTTGTTAATTCTGATATAATTACCTCTGTACCTTTATGTCATTGCTGACATTGAGCATTTTAACTACTTCTCATTTTATTTGAAAGTTGAGGGACATATTATCTTAAATAAAAGGTGAGGGACTAATGATGGCAGTGATCTAGTCTGAAAAGCCTTTGCCATACCTTGGCATCTCTGTGTGCCTGCATGCTCAGCCTTACCATTCCCGCTTTTGTCCCCTCATTTAATTCTGTATCAATCCTCTTTAACTTTGAGAGATTTGAGAAACCCTGTGTGAAACACGGGTGCCTCTACAGCATGCTGACTAACAATAAATTTGAGGACTGAGACAGCATGGGGCTGAATTAGGTTAATGCAGCCCGAGAGGGCTCCCTCTGAACAGAGGCCAAGTTCTATCTGAGAGTTTCACCTGTAGAGCAGCCTAACGAAACCATTTATGCAGAGAAGGGCCCATTCTCCCTCCTTCCCCAACGTGAGTGTACCAGGCACCTGCAGCTATACCTACAGATGGGTCTTGGCCCCTTTGTCCCGGACCAGATGAGGTCCTGAGGCGTTCCAAATCCCCTTGCCCACAATGGTGTTTGGAGTTAAATCAGGACCTCAGAAAACTCCAGCTGCCTCCCCTCTGGCTAGCTCCGGACCTTCCTTAAGCCAGGACACAGGGGACTTGAAGTGCAAACGGCTTTGACCTTCCTTAAGGCTATACGACATTGAGTTTTAACATTTAAATGTGCATGCCTTTTGCCCAAAAGGCTTTGCTTCCAGATTTATCCTAAGGAGACAAGCAATCAAATGTGCACAGCTGTATTTACAAGGATGCTTTCCACAACATACTTTATAATACTGAAGAGCTGGAAATAATCTAAATGTCTATCAATGGGGGATTGATTAAATGAATTATAAGTCTGGATAATGGAATACTGCACAGGCACTAACCGATCTTTATAAATCGGAATAGAAAGATCTATAAGGGATAGTGTTCAGTGTGAAAAAGACAAGCATACGCTCAGCCATCCTTACATAAATTTTTCCATACACAATATATGACAACAAGCACAGTTATTTGAAAAGAATTTCATTAAAACATGAAGGTGGTCACCAGCAGGTGAAACTTCAGGAGATTTTTAGCTTTCTACTTTTTAAATATTTAGTGGAAGTATAGGCATTTGGCCTACTACTTAAGCCTGTGGTTGGGACACTCATATTCCATCTCAAAGTGCCTGGGTTCAAGTCCTCGCTCCATTCCTGATTACAACTTCTGCAAATGCACACTGTGGGAGGCAGCAGATGATGGCTCAAGTAGTTGAGTCTCTGCGACTTATTCAGGAGACCCAGATTGGATTCTGGATCCCAGCTTTTTCTTGGCCCAGCCCCAGTCATTGATGGCATTTGAAGAGCAAACCAGTGGATTGGATAGGAGATTTCTGCCCATCTGTCCATTTTTCTCTGTGTGTCTTTCTATTTTGCTCTGTCTCCATGCCTCTCAATAAAGTTTTTTAAAAAAATTGATGGGATGTTCTGCAGAAATACGAGCTAACTATATGGGAGGGAGTGGATAAAGGCTGGGAAGACATGGCAAACCTCAGTCAATGGTCACATGTAACAGTTATCATAAGGATGCTTGGCAAAGGCAGACCTTAGAAAAATGGCCAAGAACTATGACAAAGAAACACAATGCAACTGTGCCAACAGACATTTACTCATACACGCACATAAATACACATTCACATATACATACATAAACACATGTACCAACACACACACTCACATCATATACACACAAACATGCATTCGCACTCCACACCTAAGCACACTCATGGATATACAAACACATACCCTAGCACACGTGGCTAGAGAACACCAAGCCTGCAGACTGGCTCCAGTGGACACCCTCTCTCCATGTCTGCTGCCTGCTCAAACTGTGTGTCCCCTCTGCATAGACTCTGGCTGCTCCTCACTGACTGCTAAAGTGGTCTCTCTGTGGAGAGAGGGAGGGTAGGCTTGCCACAGGCAAAGGCAATTGTTCGAGTTTAATTAAGCATGATGCCCAGAGACAGGCTTGGAGGATGTACCGTAAGACACATTCTGTTGAACTTGGAACCCCTGTTCTCTAGGCGTGTGCAGGTCTGACAAAACATTTCAAAGCAGAGGAGAACATTAGGAATGGAGGAAGCTGACAGCTTCTAATAGCACAGTAACAAGGAGATGCTAATAAAGCATGTGGCTGAGAGCTGAGCAGCACTAGAGTCAGACAGAAACCGGGGGCTCCTACAAAGGCATGTTGGCAATGTATGGACCTTGCTTCTGATGCCTTCTTCCCCCTCAAGCATCACAGTCCAAGGACAGGCACTTCGGGTGTACCGTATTCACAATCTCCCACAGCAATCAGGGGTCCCTGCAGTCAGCACTGGCAATACATGGTTAAGAATCTGCTGGGGTCCAAACAATGGGAGAGCAGTGAAGTGGAATCAAGTGGTAAATATATCTGGAAGGAGGGGAAGGAGGGAGGGAGAGAAGGAGGTACACTCCATTTCCTAATTGCATGTCTGCAGTAAAACAGACCTCATTCCGTCATAAACAACCTGTGCAATTGTTGATGCCTCTAGTTTTCTTTTCAAGAAAAAAGTTACTAAACACCTACTTTGTGCCAAAATCTAAGCATTGAAGATGAAAACAAAGCAAAACAAAGCACAAAAATAAACAAAGGCCCTGTCTGCAAGCACTTTGCAGTCTAGTAAGGGAGATACACGAGTGAAACGACAGTTGGAATATATTGTAAGCTCCCTAAATCTAATGCTCTGCCTCCACTTCCTGGTAAAAGTCTTCATTGAAAGAGCTATCCCACTAATTCCAATGTCTATCATCCCCAGTTATTCATGACCTACATTACTGGATTCCACTTTCCCCTAGGTAACCTCTGAGTAGCAAGTGACACAGAGGATCACACAGTCCTCATGATGCTTCTTCTCCTGGAGACACCCTGAGATCCCACCCTCTGGATTTTCCTCCCAGCTCACTGACCAATCCTCCTGCATCCTGACTGGCTCCTTTGCTTGTCTTCAGCTCCATAACATGTCTTGGCTCTTTGTACACTGCACAATTGCTATGGTGTGAATCTGTGTACCTCCCTCCCCAATTCTTATGTTGAAATACTAACCTCAAGGAGTGATAGTATAAGGTGGTCAGGCCTTTGGGAAATATACTTAGATCATGTGGGTGGAACCCTCATGAACGGGATGTGTGCCCATATAAAACAGGTCCAAGAGAGATTCTTTGTCCCTGCCACCATGTGAAGACACAGCAAGAAGCCATCCTCTATATGCTAGAAGGTAATCTTTCATTAGACACAAAAATCTGTATTGATCTTGACTATCCCAACTCAAAAATGGAAACAAATACTTTTCTGTTGTTTATAAGCTACCCAGTTTTTGGCACTTTGTTATAGCTGTACAAATGGGCCAAGATGACATTCTCACCTCTAGTGATTATTTTAAAGGTCATCTATATTCTGGTGATGATCAATTGGGCAAGTTTTAGAATTAACTGTGAGATGTGTTTGTCTACCAAGTAGAGTTATTCTATCTAATTGGATACACCTGTCTGTGGCTCTGAAGCCACTCATGCTAGGGATACATATTTGGGAGACAGCATACATGGGATTCTCTGAGTACATAGGCATAGAATCCATAGGGAGAGAAGACCAAAGTTCTGAGAATAAATACCCAAGAAAGTTGATAAGTTGTCTAAAGAGGAAGGAGGGAAAACAGGAGTGTGCTACACACAGAAGACAGAGAAGAAGTTTTCAAGAGTAAACAACTATGCTAAATAAAGAGAGAAGTTGGCAAACTGACAAATGATACATGGGTAAGGATGTCACCATTGAGCAGGTGTACTTTGGGCCTTGGGAGAGGTATTGCCTATGGGTGACGGGTGTAGAAGCCAGACTGTCGTGGGTGGAAAAGTAAGTGGGAAGTGAGGAAGTAGAGACCATCTGCATAGACTTCTCTTTCCAGAAAGCTGGCTGTGAATGGAAGACATAAGGTGGTAGATGAAGGCAATTGAAAGTTTGAGGAGGGAGTGAGATCAGAGAAATGAACAATATATTTATGGACTGAGGGGAGATATCAGATGCGAGGGAGATACTTAAGATAAAATGGAGAGTTACTAATAGCATAAGAGTTTCTAATGCTATCAGGGGACAGCAAAAGTATTAAGTGGTAGAAGAAACACCCATTCCCCTAAGCCAAGAGGGAATGAAATGATGAGTGTGTATGTGGGTATGTGAAAGAGGTTTGGAAGTTATACCCATTTTTGCCTAAAGGTCTCATGCATTTTTCTTTAACATAGTAAAAGAGAAATGACAGCTGAAGTCGTGTTCATCTTTATGGACTTACAAAAGCTGTGGCATGGAATGGGGAGAAGGATACCAGCAAGAGAAACTGCCTACTGTCGAGGACATAGTTGAAATCGGAGTCCATGGAGTGGTAATGTTGCCAATCTGCAATGTGGTGGGGATTAAGACAACTACACAAGGTTTCCACCAGGTTGGAAAAAAATGTTCATTTAGGGCTGGGTATATATGAAAGACAAGTCTTCCCTCCACATACATAGTCCACAATGATGACAGTAACATCGGGTACCTTTTGTTAAGTGCTGCTTATGTGCCAACTACCTGACACACAGTATTGTTAATTCTCAGAATAGTGCTGAATATCTCCCTCACCTCCTTCTCCCCAAAGAGTCCAGGTCCCAGAAAGGTGATGTAATTTGCTCAAGGTTCACAAGCCCATCTGACTACAAATCCCTGGCTCTTTCCTTTATTCTACACCTTGTCACAACATTTGAGACTTGATGTTAGCTCTCATTTTCCCTCTGAGCATTTGCTTCTCCAGGATAAACAATTCCAGACTTTGAACAGTTCCTTATGGGACCTTGTTTCCAGTACTCGAACTCTTCTGTATTTCTCTCCATTTGTTAGTTTCCCGTTCATGAACACACATGTACTTACATGCACTTTTTTCAAAGTGGTAATGAGTTCCCTGTGGGAAAGCCAAGCCTACTCAGTAAAAAGTTCTTGAGAAAGACTCTGCGGAAGGTCTTCCCCAAGGACACCTTCATTTGCTTCAATCTACTTTCCTCCCTAAGCCAGTTTTCCAGGTAAGATGCCCTTCAAGGAGCCAAAGGCACAGAACCGCCATTACACGGAGCTTCACCACTGCTCTAGAACTCCCTCTGCAGACTGACCCCATGTTCCAAGAAGAAATCATCTGCAATCTTATGTGTTTTCTTCCCACGTTTCGTACTTGCTTCACCTGCTGATCTCTCTGCCAGAAACACCCATTCCTCTGTCCTTTTAAAATTTTTTTTTTTTTATTTTAAAAGGCAGAATTACAGAGAGAGGGAAAGAGAGAGACAGAGATCTTCCATCCACTGATTCACTCCTCAAATGGCTGCAATGGCCAGAGCTAGGTCAATCTGCAGCCAGGAGCCAGGAGCTTATTCTGGGTCTCCCACATGGCTACGGGGGCCCAAGCACTTTGACCGTTCTCTGCTGTTTTCCCAGGCCATAGCAGAGAGGTAGATCAGAGGAGGAGCAGATGGAACATGAACTGGTACCCATATGGGATGCGGGCATCTCAGGCAATTTACATGTTGTGCCACAGTGCTGGCCCCTTATCTGTCCTTTTCTAACAACCATATACCCATCATGATTCAACTCAGACATCACCTCTTAGAAACCTTCCCAGGCAGCAGCCTGGCTACCTCAGATACCTGTTGCTCTTCATGCATCTTCTATCCTAACATGGGATTAGCAGAGCGCAGTGATTAAGAGAGTAGGCTAATGAATTTGCCAATCAGAATAGACAAAATCTGGCATACGGTTACTACTCATATCACATGCATTTTCTCAGGTATAGAATAGTGAATACTTATCTCATAGGGTTGTTGTGAAGAAAAAATGAGCTGATTCACATAAAGCACCCAGTACAGTGTTCACTGCATACTCAATTACAGTTATTCCTCAATTTGTACTTATAATCCATACCCCTCCAACTCACCAGACCAAGAATACCAAGAGGGAGGGAATAACAGCCGATTCATGGTTCTATTTCCCATACCTCATGCATAGTTTGGTGCATTGTAGGGACTTATGAATAAATGGGTGGGTGAATCTAAGTCACCTCAGCGTATAGTGACCCTAGGATCACATTATCTGCAATTACCTATTTAATTTCCATTATGTTCACAGAGCAACATATCTGGTAAGATACACTTTCTTCATTTGAGGGACTGGAGGCTTCTCTGAGGACTCATGATCTGATGATGGGATTTTATGGGTCAAGTGCCAAGTTCTGTGCAAGACTTGGATGATGGTAATAGTTATGCCCAACTGAAATATGGTTTCATCCACTTGGACCAAAGCTAGGAGGCCAAATAAACAAGAGGGTGGACAGGCAAGGAAAAAGTCTAAGTTGTATGGAATAGTAGAGGCTTTGCATCAGGGCTAATATTCCATTGATACTCATGCATACAACCTTTCCTTGGCTTACAGTCAATCTGACAGCTCTAAGGTCCATTTTGATTGTTTCACTGTTGTGCTACTGCATTTACGAAATATATTAAATATTTCCTCTCTCTGAGACACCAGTATCCTCCTTTCACAGAGGCAGGGCTAGGAAAAGTTATGGGGACACAATTAGAGGATTGTGAATTCAAAGACTAGATTTCAGATGGCCATAAGCTAATATCAAAGAAGCCACATTTGGGTCAGGAAAAAACTGACTATCTAATTGAGTCAATGATGTAGAAAACTGAATACTGCCATGTAAAATACTCCTTAGAAGACTCAATTGGCCGGGTCTGTCATTGTGGCATAGGAGGTAAAGCCTTCACCTGCAATGCCAACATCCCATATAGGTGCTAGTTCACATCCCAGGTGCTACATTTCTGATGCAGCTCCCTGATAATGGCTGGGAAAAGCAGCTGAAGATGGCCCAAGTGTTTGGGCCATTGCCACCATGTGGGAGACTTGGAGGAAGCTCCTGGCTTCAGCTTGGCCCAAGCCTGGCCAATGCAGCCGCTTGGGAAGTGAAAAAACGGATGGAAGATCTCTCTCTCTCTCCCTCTTTCTCTGTAACTGTCACTTTCAAATAAATAAATACATCTTTAAAAAATAAAATAAATAAAAAGACTTAATCTGCCAGGGATTCAGTATGGGTTAAAGTGATCAGCCCTATTCCTAGGACTATTCTCCCCTTGACTACCTTCTTCTCAGTTCTCTTGTTCTGACACCAAAGCCTTGTGACTTGGACCAACAGCCTCATCACAGCTGCAGTTACCAGAATCTGACTCCAGTTAAAGGAAATTTATGAAGCCCTAGGTCAGAGCTCAGGGGACTTAGCTTCAGGTTAGCACTTAGTATTTACATCTGTTAAACACACACTAAATTGTATAGACATTGTTTCTTTATGGGTGTGTCCTTCCTGCCAACCTAAGTGTTTCCTAAAAAAAGCAGTGGTATAAGAGAAGAAAGGAAAGAGAAATAAAGAAATGAATGGAAGGGGAAAGATTAGGGCTATTTCTAGTTTTAGTTGCTTCCCAATAACTGGTTTTGGATACTAGACCTCCATCCTATTTTCCCAAATAGCTGTTTTGATAGCATTCCTAGTGAGCTATGTTGTTTTGATCCTTGATGCTTTCCCTTTAAAACTGTATCACCAATTTTTTTTTTGCCTCATAAACATGCCTGGTGCTCACTACAAAATCCTACCTCCCAACGCAGATCAAGTGCACACCTAAACTGCCCATGATGGTTTGTATGGTTCTTCCCAACCTGCCACCGTAAGACTTTTCCCTTTCTTGAAATCTTTCATAGACTTTATATTTTTGCCTAGACTTTATATTTTTGCCCTAGAGGTTTATGGATTCTAGGGAGGAAATGTAGGTGAGTGAGAAGGTCATGAGGAAGACAAGGTCACAGGGAAGGTGAAAGCTTAAAAGCGGGGAAGGTAAGTGGGACCCCGCCTCCTTTCCAAGAGAATAATTCACTCAAGTGAAGGTCTCAGTGGGTTGCAAAGAGCACAGAACTCAGAATTCAGATGAGGAAGAGAAGAGAAAACATGCAGCAAGTATACATGACATACAAAGCAATGTGAGATAACATACACAATATGATCTCACTTATGTCTGAGACATCATCCCCAATTGTACACATGAGAAAGCTCATGCTCAGGCAGATTAAGAATCTGGCTCTGGCTGGCAACCTGGCTCACTTGGCTAATCCTCCACCTGTGGCGCTGGCACAGCGGGTTCTAGTCCTGGTTGGGGTACCAGGTACTAGGCCCGGTTGCCCCTCTTCCAGTCCAGCTCTCTGCTGTGGCCTGGGAGGGCAGCGGAGGATGGTCCATGTGCTTGGGTCCCTGCACCTGCATGGGAGACCGGGAGGAAGCACCCAGCTCCTGGCTTCGGATCAGTGCAGCGCTGGCCGTAGCGGCCATTAGGGGAGTGAACCAATGGAAGGAAGACCTTTCTCTCTGTCTCTCTCTCACTGTCTATAACTCTGTCTCTCTCTCTCTCTCACTGTCTAACTCTGCCTGGCAAAAAATAAAAATTAAAAATTAAAAAAAAAAAGAATCTGGCTCTGTATCACTCAGCAAGTGAGGGGCAGAGCCTGGAATCAAATGAGCTCTGTCTTATTGCACAGCCTTTCTTCTCTCCTATGGAAGAAGCTCTCCAGCCTAGATAGACATTCACAGGATAGCTTCACACCTTTAAGGCTTGCACTGCCCCCAAATTGGCCCTTTATCCAGTGATATCTATCTTTCACAGTGTAAGGGAAAGTTACCATCTCCTCTTCTTGTCTAGCTCCATCCACCAGGAAGCTGTAGAGTCACAGGGCATCAGAACTGTAAGCACACCAGTGACCTGCTGAAGCAGTGGTTTGTAAACTGATTTGCTTTATTTGCAGCAGAATCCATGTTTGGAATCCCCATACATGAAAGAGACGTTGCAGCACACATTACAGTCCTCATCTATGCCTCTCTGGGAGGATTTCTGAGGCTCTGCTGAACACCCTATGCCCCTCTAGGAAGCACAGTTTGATGTACTCTGGCCCCTCCTCATTTGCAAATGAGGAGGTTAGGGATAAAGGTAAAAAAATGGGGGCTTGCCCAGGGTTTACCCCAAAACCATAGGCAGAATAGGGACAAGAAACTACATCTTGTGTTCTCCATTCTACACAATGGTCAAGTCATGATCATCATGGTAGAAGAGAAACGATCCTGAGTCTATGCAGATGTGTTGTTCAGGAATGGGTTTGATGGCAGACACATCATTCTGGGAGGAGAAAATAAGTAATAATTGTAGCCAATATTTATTGAGAAAATTTTCTGCTGCTAGGCACAATGATAAGAGCTTTCCTTGCATTATTCCATTTAATCCCCTCATCAGATTAGGTTCCCATTATGCAGATAAGGAAGCTCAGTCTTAATTCTTTAGCCCTGGGTGACTGTAAACAGCTTTGGTAGGATTTGATCCCCTGGCCATCTCGCTCCAGAGCCCAGTGCTTAGCCAGTTGGCATACTGTCTTCCTAGGAGCAGGAATAATCCCATGAAGGCTAGAAGCTCATTCATATTTACCAACATATCCTTCCCTCCCGTGCTGCCAATCTCATAGCAAACGCTCTGCACGATCAGACATCTCATTTTCCTCACCATGACCGCCAATATGCAGGGTCTCCGGTACAAATGTGCACCCCCTACCCTCCCTCCAACAAACCCACATGCATCCATAGACACACGCAGGCATGCGCTCATGCATAATGCATGATGCCGCTGGTCTCAAATCCTGCTAAATTGAGATTCAGCTGGCTGTTGGGTCTGGAGACACCTCGGTGGCTGCGTCATTAGCTGAGCTCTGAAAGCCATCATTACTGCAGCCACTGTGGCTGAGTCACCGAGACCGAGAGCAGGTAACAGAATTGCGGGACACATAATAAAAGGGAATGGAATAGGACTCTGGCTGGAAAGGAGGGCTATCTGTTATCCAGTCCTGAAGGGTGATATGTAAACAAGAAGCCCCAGGCCCCCAGATGCCGTTTCCACAGAGTCCCTCAGCAGAGGATAATAAACGGCCCAATTATAACCTCCATACTCTGAGGCTTCAAAAGAGAAGAGGGGAAAAAAAAAATCAATGAAATTAATTTAATGTGGACCCATTCTTTATGGCTTTTTTCTTTTTTTTTTTTTGCTACAGAATTGTAGGAGATGCCCTAACAGACCTGCTTGCATTTTCTCCACCCAGAGGCTTTTTCCAAAAGAGCAAAGAGACAAAAAACAAAACAAAACAAAGCAACAACAAAAACCACAACTTTTAGGCATCTGTCCTTGGTGTCTCAAAGGGGGCATGGATCAAGCTTTTGTTTCTTTTTTATTTTTCACAAGTAGAGTAGTCAGTGAGAGAGAGAGAGAAAGGACTTCCTTGCATTGGTTCACTCCCCAAATGGCCACCATGGCTGGCACTGTGCCAATCCGAAGCCAGGAGCCAGGTGCTTCCTCCTGGTCTCCCATGCAGGTGCAGGGACCAAGCACCTGGGCCATCCTCCACTGCCTTTCCAGGCCACAGCAGAGAGCTGGACTGGAAGAGGAGCGAGTGGGACTGGAACCCGGCACCCATATGGGATGCCAGCACTGCAGGCAGAGGATGAACCATGTGAGCCACAGCGCCAGCCCCATGCTTTTGTTTCTATCTTTCATGGCCTAGGGGGAGACACAGGGTCTGTACCTGTGGTCACGCAGGCTGTGCTCTGCATGAGGGTGCCCTGTCAAAGGGCAAATATTGAGTTGGGTATTGAGTTGGGCTTATACTCTTAATGGACAAACAGTGAAGCAGCATGGTGTTGCATCTGCCTATATATAATTAACTGGGAGGAGTCGAGGGTAGACCTAATGAGTGATACTGAACAGAGATCTTCCCTCTGTGAGTTTCACAATTGATGACCTTTTATATATCTCCTTTTTAAATATATTCCCTCTTTTCTAAATGGAGGGTGTTAAGTAAAGTTTGGGGCAGGAAGACTACCACAGAGGGGCATGGAATTCCTCTCAGGCACTGTGCTGAATTAGGAAGCATTTATCTTGTTGTGTTTTTTTTTAAAGATTTTATTTATTTATTTGAGAGGTAGAGTTAAATACAGTGAAAGGGAGAGACAGAGAAAGGTCTTCTATCTGCTGGTTCACTCCCCAGATGGCTGCAATGGCCAGAACTGTGCCCATCTGAAGCCAGGAGCCAGATGCTTCTTCCTGGTCTCCTACGTGGGTGCAGGGGCCCAAGCACTTGGGCCATCTTCTACTGCTTTCCCAGGCCATAGCAGAAAGCTGGATTGCAAGAGGGGTAGCTGAGACTAGAACCAGCACTAATATGGGATGCTGGTGCCACAGGCGGAGGATTAACCTACTGTGCCATGGAGCTGGCCCCATTTATCTTGTTTAATCCTTGCAGGTTGTGGTTTACTTAGTCCATTTTACAGATGGGGGTGAAAAAGCAAGGCTCAGACAGATGTGGTCACCTAGAATGGAGAGGGCAGATTGCAATATAGCAATGTCTGGCTTGGAGATTCCTCCCCTACAGCATGTTTCCCCTCTAAGGCTGTTTCCACCTCTAGTTTTCTGTGATTCCATATGCAGAAATGACCTTGATTATCAGGGTGGGCTGTGAGCAGAGGAATGTTGTGCTATCTGTATCAAAGAACAGCAGAAAAAAACCATGGGAGTTAATGGGTCTGTTCAGGAGAAGCAGGGCTTGGAGAGTGGTAGCAGTGAAGCTGACCAGATGCAGAACTCATCTTCCAAGGAGGTTAATGAGAAGTAATCCTGAAAATCACTGTCCAGTAAGCCCGGTGTCAATATTTAGTAAAATAATTAGATGAATGTGCCCAGAGAAAATCTGTAAGCATTCAGGGGATAATGGAATAGTGAGCGATAAGGAACACTTGGAGGTTCATGCAGAACAAATCATCCTGGACAACTTGATAGCTTTCCCTGACAAAATTACAAAATTAGTGGATAAGGAGATTTAGTAAAGGTTATGGATCTGAGCTCCAGCAAAATATTGAAAAGCATTGCATGTGATGCCTAACTTGCCAAATTAATTCAAATTGCTTCTGATTCAAGCTGTGTTGTGTAGATTAGTGTTTTACTGAGTCCATTTGAAGAATAGAGCCATCAGGTGCTTATACATGGTATTGCTCCAAGGGTCAGGGCCAGGAACTCTCATCCCATATGCAGTATGGGAGGCAATGTCTCAAGGGTCATTGGCAGGAAACACAGACATCTACAAAGCAGGGGAAGTTCCTGGAGCATCAGGGGCATGAATATTTTATAGACAATCTGAATAACACAAAATCTTGGAGGCCCAGGTGTCATTAACTCACCATCTTCATTGTCATCATAAGTTTGCTCATAAGGAACTGAGTATCAAGAAGGAATGGTTTCCCCATAGATAGGAAGAAGAGGCGTTCTAATATAGATGTGTCTGGTTTTAATGAGTCATGTGCTTTCTTTTAAAATGTATTTATTTGAGAGGGAAGGAGAGAGGGAGAAAGAAAGAGAGGGAAAGGAAGAGTGGTGTGGAGGGGAGGTGGAGAGAAAGCTCCCATTCACTGGTTCACTCTTCAAATGACTGCAACAGTTCAGGCTAGGTCTGGGATGAAGCCAGGATTTCTGAATATAATTCAGGTCTCTACCATGGGTGGCATGGACCTAACACTTAATCCATTACTACTGCCTCTCAGGGTCTACAATAGCAGGATGCTGGAGTTAGGAGGCCCGAATCAAACCCAGGTACTCCAATGTGGGATGTGGGCATCTGTTAGGCTAAATGTTTGCTCCAGGTGCACTTGCTTCTGTGCTCAGTGGTTCTCAAGTTTTGGTGTGCATAAGAATGACTGGAGATGGAGGTAAAGCAGGGAATGGGATCAGTTGTTAAAGTACAGGTCATCTCTCTCTCTCTCTCTCTCTCTTTCTCTCTGTAACCCTGTCTTTCAAATAAATAAAAGTAAGTCTTTAAAAAAAAAGTACAGATCACTGAGTTCCACCCTTAGTGTTTCTGACCCAGAAGGTCTGGAGTCAGGCCTGACAGTCTATAGTTCGACCAAATTCCCAGATGAAGTTGATGTTGCCAGTCCAGTGATCACACTTAAGAGAACCACTGCATGGCCGGCGCAACAGGCTAATCCTCCGCCTTGCGGCGCCGGCACACCGGGTTCTAGTCTTGGTCAGGGCGCCGGATTCTGTCCCGGTTGTCCCTCTTCCAGGCCAGCCCTCTGCTGTGGCCCGGGAGTGCAGTGGAGGATGGCCCAAGTGCTTGGGCCCTGCACCCCATGGGAGACGAGGAAAAGCACCTGGCACCTGGCTCCTGCCATCGGATGAGCGCGGTGCGCCAGCCGCAGCGCGCCGTCAGTGGCAGCCATTGGAGGGTGAACCAACGGCAAAAAAGGAAGACCTTTCTCTCTGTCTCTCTCTCTCACTGTCCACTCTGCCTGTAAAAAAAAAAAAAAAGAGAGAGAACCACTGCCCCACTTCAGTTCTACTTAGATAACAATCTGCATTTGATTCACCTGCAGGTCTTGTTAATTGCAGATTTCTGGGGGATGAAGAATGCTGCATGTTTAATAAGCTCCCAGGTGGTGGTCATGCTGTGGGATGCCACCACAGTTTGAGTAGCAAATGCCTATGACATGAAGCTGGGAAATGAGAAAGTTAGAAAGACAGTACAATTCAAGAATTTAACCCAGAAACCTGAAAGTAGAGAAAAGAGATCCCAGAACGAAGAAAAAAGTAAGCTGTAGGAAGGACATGACTTGAGCTGCAAGAGGGACATGACCTGAGTTCAGTATGTGGCTTTGTCTTCTTTAGGTGTTTAATATTTGAGGATGAATTCTTTTTTTGTTGTTGTTGTTAAAATAAAAAGGGTCTGCAGGCAAAATACTTGGGTGATTTCTCAAAACACTGGCTGGAGACATGCTCCAAAGGATTGCACATTTCTTGTGTAGACAGCCATGGCTACAAATGTTCTCTGCATGTAGGGTTAACTCGTCTCTCCCTGATGACAGGCTATACCTCCTTCGACATACAAACAGAACCCAGCAAAACCCTCCTGTCAAAATCTTCCCCAGACTCGGCACTGATTTACAGTGACTTTATCAGCATAGAGTTCTAGAATTGCTTCCATCAAACTTAAAAGGAAAGTATACTTTCTGCATTAGTTATTCTTTTTGTTTATCATTTATTGCCACCTGACTAAGGTACTTAAGGAGAAAAGGCCTAAATCTAACCTTTGATTGAAGCTTCCTACTCAGCCTCCCTCTGAAACATCTAAGAAACTTAGGAGACAGAAATCAAAGGGAGACTATTGTATAACTTTAGGGACAGTCCGATTGAAATGGCTAATTACTGTTGTCATTATTATTAAACTCTAAAAGCAATTACACATTAAATTTAATATTTCAGGACCTTGTAACAAATAGAACTCCACTGCACATAATTTTTAAGCTCAATCAATTCCTTCTACTCTTCCCACAATCTCCAAGGGGCCCCCTGCTATGGTCTGAATGTGTACCCCAAAAGTCATGTTAGAAATTTCATCCCCAGTACATCATCGTTGGGAGGTGAGGTCTTTGTGAGGTGTTAGCTCACGAGGGCTCCAATCTCAGTAACGGACTGATGGCTTCTCCGAGGGAGATTGGTGCTTTTTTTCCTCCTTTCATGTCTTCTGCCATGTGAGGACACAGCATTCCTTTACTCTGAAAGGTAGTGCAACTCCAGAGAAGAGACCAAGGCCCTCACTCAGCACCAGACTTGGAGCTCCTGGATCTCGGACTTTAGAGTCTCCAGAATGAAGAGCAATAAGTCTGTTCTTCACAAATTACCAAGTCTCTGGCATTTTGCTACAGCACCATAAAACGGACTAAGACATCTTCCATCCACATTTGGTATTTCCTAGAACATTCTCTGACTTTTCACATTTGAGTTCCATCCCCTGCACCTGCCCCTCGACCCAGGGCCTAACACAACAGAAAATTGTAAATATTGATTGATTTATACAGTTTCTTCTGGGTTGATTTTTCCCAAATTACCATATGTATTTCCTCAAGGCCATGTTTCTTATAGCTCTTTCTGACCAATATCAGGTCCAGTCTTCTTCTATGTTCAGCTAGGCCAATAATTAATTTATATTTTCATTCAGCCATTTTGTCATCTTTTCAAAAACTCCTGATCTCAGCTATTCCATCATCTACTTTATCACTTGTTCATTTATTTTTTCATTAATCATTTCATACAATGATTCATTCATGCTTGATTATATATGTATTAATCATACACACTTATACAAGTATACACTTATATATTCATTCCATTTTTACTCATGTAGCAATTTCTCTCTTTCACATGCTCATCCATTCACTCACACATTCATTGGAAAACCACAATGCTCACTGGGTGTGCACTATATATCTGTTAGGCCCTGTTTAGACATGATTCTAAAAGAGTGGTCACTGTTCTTGAAAAATTCACAAACAGATCAAGACAAAAAAGCAAATGCTGTGAGGCCAGGGTTGATTTGAGGAAGACAAGATGTTTGAAGGAAAAATTAGTAACAATAAGTGCATGTCTACTTATTAGGACTTTCCATGTATTATCTTACTTAAATGATCCCTCCCTTTAATAGATGATGAAATCACATTTACTTGCTGAATAGATACTGTCGGGATGTAAGGCAAAGCATTCTCATTCTGCTCCCCAAGCTCTGAACCACTCATATTCAATAGTAATATCATCAGTGATCTTAATTTGGCTTAGCATTTCTGGGGTTCCATGCAGGAGAAATCAAATTTAAAAAGTGTTAGGAAGTTGAGATGCTAAGATTCTGTCAGTTAGTTTGTCCTCCTACCAAGCAGCCTGAAGAACCAATCGGATCCTGGAAGTCTGGTAACACCAAGGGAATGTCTATGATAACAAAAATAACAAACTATGTCAATATCAATAAGGATAGTCTAATTTAAGCATAGGAAACGAATGAATTCAAGCATAGCCAAGGGAAAGGATCAAAGTTGAAGACATGAGTAGGCAAGCAGCATTGTCTTAGAGTAGACAGGAAATTGGCCATAGCAAATGCATACCCAGGGGGCAAATGTTCATGCCTACATATTTTGGATGTTTGCACAATTTCCTGGTGATTTGCATTGGTCCAGGAGCCTCCACAGAGAAAACAATCTTATGTGTGTGGAGAAAATGAAGATTTTAGCTTCAGTGGGGTGATTTTATTAGTACTGTTATTAGTTATGTTGTGCAAAAAGCTCATTAGAAACTCACTGGGGCTCTGAAAAGTGTTGGATGCTCTCTATAAATACATTCTTTCTGATTTCCTCACTGGGTTGCTTGATGCAGTCTGACCATTGGATCTACTACAGGTTCTTAGCCAGGTATGGGTTTTGGTTCACTTGTCATTTGAGTCCAGGGGCAGATACCTGCAGTTCAGGCCCCACATATTATTGAAAGAAAGAAAAGGGACCTGGCAGGTGGTGAACTGTAGCAGGTGTTCTGATATGTATTATTTTCTAGCACAACAAACAGAAGAATGAGAGGATCAGATACCTCAAGTAGTTTTCACAAGATTACACAGCTAGTTAGTGGCTGTGTCAGCATTAAGATCCCAACTGATCCACACAGAGGCTTACACACTTTCTGTAACCCTGTGCTGCCCTCAACGAGGGGATCTCTTCTATATGAGAAGAGATTTCTCATTTAAGGTTGGCAACCCACAATTTGGTAAGGGAGAAAAGGAAGGGCCAGAAGAAGAAAGGGAGAGGAGAAAGAAATGTTTCATGCAAGTCTCGGACTCAAAGATCACTTCCTAGCTGTCAGCCAAGCCCACAATCACTGTGGAGTTTTATTAAGGAGCAAGAGTTGTAGGAGAGTGAAGTGACAGATTTAAAATTAACTTGCCAAACTCCCCATCAATATTATGACAATCCCCAAGTACCAGTTCAGTGACCCAGTGCACCAACTTGACAATATTAACATAACTTTGTCGGAACAAAAGCTCACCCTCTGTCTTTTCAAGAGAAGCTAATTTTGGGGACACAAGCATTCTTCTCTCTGCCCTTTTTTGGAATCTCAGTGACAAGTCCCTTTGGGCCAACCAGGGAGTGCATGTTTCATAAGCTTACATTATTCTTCTACCTCCCAGGGGACTGCCACACACAGATCATGCTTGAGACAGTCCAAGAGTATCTCCCATTTTGGGACTTGCTGAGTGGATGAATATCAAGAAGATTCCACAAGCTGTCACTTTCTGAACATTAACTTGAGTATTTTTTAGTCTTTATATTTAAAATGAGGGTCCAAGGTGGCTAATTCACATAGATGAACATTTGTAGTCATAGGATCTATATACCAATTCTCTTTAGAGCTTACTAGTCTGTTCTCCCTTTCCCCTTTACTTAACAACCTCTTTCTCACCCTTCAATCTCAGCTGAGCCATTAGTTCCTGAGAAGCACCTCTAATGCATCCCACTCCCCACATAGTGCCCTGATTTTCACTCTTCACGCTCAGTGGGTCACTTTACTGAGCTGTACTTAGTCAGCCTCTTTCTGTTGTTCTGCATGAGCCCATGAGATAGAGTAATGATATAATTTGGTATTGATTTCAAGCTACTTTTTTCTGGGATATTGCTAACCTGGAAAGGACTTTAGGACAACAATCATAAACTAGAACTGTCCAACTTAAGCTGGGATTTATGATCACCCTACAAATATGGACATTTGCTGCAACTGCCAGGCTCTCTGTGTCTCCATCACTCGAAAAGGTAGGTACAATTTGGTCAGTGTGGGATATTTATTGAAGGAATTAATGAACAGAATTATTCTTTTAGCAAACCTTACAGTGAACTGATAGAAGTGTCTGTGACTCCCACCCTCCCTCCTTCTCTCCTGTCCTCCATTCTTCCCTGCCTTCTAATCTGTTAATCAACTTCTATGCATTGAGCCCTTCTTCAATTTTGTCACTGGGATAAAATTATATTATCCCCAAATGGCTGCACTGGCCAGAGCTGCACCGATCTAAAGCCAGGAGTCAGGAGCTTCCTCCAGGTCTCGCACGTGGGTGCAGGGGCCAAAGGACCTGGGTCATCCTCCACTGCTATCCCAGGGTATAGCAGAGAGCTGGATGGGAAGAGGAGCAGCTGGGACTAGAACTAGCACCCATATAGGATGCCGGCACTGCAAGATTAACCCACTGCGCCACCATGCCAGCCCCATCATCTTCTCATCCGTAAACTAAGTTACTGCCTAACTTTGCAGAGGGAAACTGAACTATACAATGGTAAATATTAGGAAGAGCTAAGCCAGATGGAGCTTCCCAGCCTGTGAACAGGTACTGAAGCTTCTCTGACTCACAAAATCTTGTGCACTTTATCCATGAACTTAAACCAAAAATCAACCTTCAACTTACAGCTACAATTAGTTGAGATCTTGGTGAGTTATACAGTTGCTCTTTGCTAGTCTTTGGAATTTACAATGAAGAAGAGCCCAAGATGACCTGGGGTCTCAGTAGCAGGGAAAATAGATGTCAAAGAATCACAGAAAAGTCAATTAATTTAGGTTTTCACAGGTATTTCAGAGAAACCATAGTATGAGGACTACACATAATTTCTTTTTCCATAATTAGTTTCACTGGTAAGGAAACTGAGGCTTTGATGAATAAATGATCAAGACCACACTGAGAACAAGAATCTGACTGCATATTCTTGGGGAATCACAGCCTATATGGTTCTTCCTTTCCCTCTTTTCTCATGAGCAATTCCATCATAAAGCTACTAGTGGAACACAGCAAATCCTTCACCCATTAGACCTCAATATCTATATATGCAAAGCAGTTGTCATATTGGTTCTTGCCCATAAGTTTGTTGCAAACAGACACCAAAGCACAGTTAAATGGAAGTAATAAGTTCTAGCATTCCGCAGCACATAGATTGACTACAGGTCACAATAAAGTATTACACTATATGAAGAACTGGGAGAGAGGCGCTCACCTAGGATCCAGACATTTAAAAAAGGAAATTGAAATGCTAATTACCTGATCTGATAAGTTTATACTGCACACATGTGTTGAAATATTGCATTGTATTCTGTAAAAATGCATATTACATGTTAGTTAAAACATAAAAATTTTATTTTATATGTAGAATTGGAAGCACTTTGCCAAGTGGTCCACAAATATTGGATTCATACACAGCAATTATTATCATTAGTCATATTAGTAGGCAGTATCGTATTATTGACTGAGGTCATTTGTTGATCTATTGTAGACACTGTGTTTAGTGTTGTCAGGTAATGTTAATGTGGGCCTGTTTTAAATATTCCCTCATTTTCCTACTGACAATACCCTTGAGTCTCTCAGCCTTAGTGCTGTGGTAGGAATGTGATCAAATGGTATAAGAGGTGGTAGAAATAGGTATTTTGCTATGGATTTAACAGAAGATTGCCTAGATTCCAGTTCTGTACCCATGGCTTACAAGTTGAGTGATAGTGAGAAAAGCATATCAGTACAATCATCTGTGAAAAATAATGGGGGTGGGGGAGGACATGTTTAGCTTAGTGGTTAAACATGTGGAAGACATGTTTAGCTTAGTGTCTGGGGCCAACATTGTGGAACAGCAGGTTAAATTGCCATTTGGGACACCCACATCCCATATTAGAGTGCCTGGTTTGGGTCCTGGCTACTCTACACTGCCAATCCAACTTCCTACTAATGAGCCTGAGATGGAAGCTAATGATGACCCAAATACATGAGTTCCTACTACCCACATAGGAGACCCAGATGGAGTTTCTGGTTCCTGGCTTTGGCCTGTCCTAGCCCTGGCTAGTGTTGGCATTTGGAAAGTGAACCAGAGAATATAAAACATCTTTTTGATCTGTTCCTCCCTCTCTGTCACTATGCCTTTCAAATAGTATAATAATCTTAAAAAAAAAAAAATGGGGGTGGGGGACACTAGCATTGCATATCAGAGTACCTGGATTTCATATCCAGCTCTACTTCCTACTAACATAGATCCTGGGAGGCAGCAGTGGTGGCTCAAGTGGTTGGATCCTCGATACCCATGGTAGGAGTGGGAGATCAGGGTTCAGTTACATTGTGAGCATTTGGGGAGTCAACCGGATGGAAGAATGCTCTCCCTTAGGCAAATAAATTTTAAGAAAAAACTTAATTTAAAAAGAGAGGAAAGGCAGAGGTTGATAACAGCTCCAGATGACACTAGAAGCTGTTTAGGAACTGTGCTGAAATGGGGCAGCTCCTCCCTAGCTGCTTCTTATGTCACTGGGAACTCTGCCTCACTCTCCTGTGCTTGTGGCTCATCTCTCTGACCTTTCAGCATGGCAGTCAGTGCTCACCTCTTCTCCACCACTCATCAGTGAGTTTGTCTCCTCTCTTTTTCTTCAAGTCATCTATATGCTAAATAAGCTGTAACTTGCATTTCCAGTCAGGTCTCTCTTCTGGACTGCTATATTCTACAGGCTTCCTGACATCTCCATGAGGATATGAATTAGGCCCAATGATGGTTATTGCAGTAGGATGATGGGCACTGGGGTTTCATTACACTACTGTCTACTTTTATAAATGACTGAAAACTTCTACAATCAAATTCATTTTTGAAGATGCTCAAAAATGAATTTCTGTGTATTCCCATTCCTTGTGTCTGTTATTCCCATGGTCTCTTTCATCTCTGTCAATAGAACATCCATTGTCAAATTGCTCAGGTCAAAATTGTAAACCTGACTTTGCCTCATCCTTCTCTCCCTTCTCTCCTTCATCAGTGAATTCAGTTGCCCCATCTCTAGGATATACCTAGAACCTGCCCACCTATCATCTGTTGACTCCTACGAGCATGCTCCTAAATGTGATCATCTTTCACCTGCACCTCTGCCAAAACCTGGCACTGCTTCCATCCTGACACCAAAAATGATTCTTCACCTGCTAGCTGGAATGGTCTTTTCAAATAAGATCATGGTCCTGTCTGCACAAACAATGCACTGACCTCATTCTCTGCACACTCTGGGTAAAAGCCAAAGCAGGCTACTTAGATGACTCACAGGACCCTATACAAATTGCCCCTACTCTCTGACTCAACACCCATTAAATCTTTATTTACAATCCTTTCCCTCACTACTTGCTCCCTCTTCTACTATGTTTCATCTACCTCTATTCCAGCTTGTTCATGAAACATGCCAGGTATCTTTGAACTTGCTCTGCCCTCTACCTGGAAACTGTTCCCGGGATACATGTGCAGCTCACTGCCTTACTTGTTAAGATCTCTGCACAAATGTTACCTTATCAAAGAAGTCTTCCATGTCCAGCCTGCATAAAATAGAATCCCCTGCCTGGTACACTCGAGTCCCCTTGACTGAATGTGTTTTCCTCCACTTTGTGGACATCTGACAGCATAGATATATTTTTGTTGGTTGTCTGGCTCCCTCATTACAATATAATTCTTGAGGAGAGGGTTCTCAAAATTTATTTATTTATTTATTTGGAAGGCATACACACATACACACACACAAAGAGAGGGAGAGGGAGAGGGAAGGAGGGAAGGAGGAAGGGAGAGAAGGAGGAAGGGAGAGAAGGAGGAAGGGAGGGAGGGAGGGAGGGTGGGGGGGGAGAGAGAGACAGAGACACCATCTTCTGGTTCACTACTCAAATGCTTGTAACATCCAAGGCTGGGCCAAGCTGAAGCCAGCCAGGAACTCAGTCTGGCTCTCATGCAATGATGGCAAAGATCCAATTCCTTGTGCTATCCCTGCTGCCTCCCAGGATGCACATTAGCGGGAAGCTAGAATAGAAAGCAGGGGTATGATTTGAACCCAGGTACTCTAATAGGGGATGCAGGTATCCCAAGTAGCAGCTTTAGCCCTGTGTCAAACACCCATACCAAAGATGGGACTGTTTTAGATTTTGTTCATTATTATACTTCTGATTTCCCAGAACAGTAAGTGGTATATTAAGAGGCAGTCAAAGTATTCTTAATTGAATGAGGATGCAATAGTGCCTAGTACAGAGTAGTATGTTGTTACTTCTGTTATAACTACACTATGGTTACTTTTACTGGGATTGGACTGCTCACATTTCTTACTGCAGTAGTCTCATCATAATATGTAATTACCGTCATTTTCTGTATGTGGAGACAGAAACTGAGAAAGGTAAAATCACCTTTGTGAGGACAAACAGCCCTGCTTCCAAAACCCAGGCCTCTCTGCCTCTGGGAGCTCATCCTGTCCTTGGTGGCCCAGGGTTCTGCAATGGGATCCTGTGTCCCATGTACGGATAAAGTCTGTGTCACTGTGAAAAGCTCATTGCCTGTGGAAAGATCTCGAAGAGCTGTCACCAAGTGGGGAAAAAAATGAAAACAACATGTTTTATGTACTTCTCATGCAAGAAAGGGGAGAATACTTAATCTCACTTGATTGTATTCACATAAAGAAACACAAGGAACTAACAAAATTGCATTGCTGGGAAACAGAAAGATAGAAACAGAAATGAGTGACACTCCTTTGGGGGTCTGTTATACTGCTTTTTTTTTTTTTTGAACTCTGTGAATCTAATGCCTGTAAAAAGCAATTTAAAAATGTGCCTGTAAAACTATCACCATCAGGAGACAGACAGGTGACTCGAAGTGAGGTGAGGAGCGAGATGGCCTCAATGTTCCCACTTTTCCAGACAAGTTCCTTCCAGAGTCTGGATCCCAGAGTCTGGATCCTAGACTGCCCTTTTCTTAGCATATTTATTCTAGAAATTTGCCACTGTAAATTATTTCTGCCTCTTTAAGATGTAAATCTCTTTAAAAGCGTCTTGCCAGTTTTACAATCCAGGACTGTCTTTCTCAAGGGCCTGGGAGCCACTTCTCTGAAATGTAATCAACGAGGAAGATAGTATTGCTGTCTCCCAGTCTCTGTGGGAAGCTAGGAGCCTAACTTCCATGGGTGCCAATTAGCAAACACAGATGGTCCAATCACAAACACATTTGCAAAATCAAGAACAACTCCACGTGCTGGACATATCTATTGTTCAGCCTCTCTTCCCCACCCCCCATGCCCTCCAGCACATTTTCACTTGTGCACCTCAGTGCTTAAAAACCCTGCTAAAGGCCGCCACGGCTCACTAGGCTAATCCTCCACCTGTGGCTCCAGCACACGGAGTTCTAGACCCGGTTGGGGCACCGGATTCTGTCCCGGTTGCTCCTCTTCCAGTCCAGCTCTCTGCTGTGGCCCGGGAAGGCAGTGGAGGATGGTCCAAGTGCTTGGGTCCCTGCACGTGCATGGGAGACCAGGAGAAGCACCTGGCTCCTGGCTTTGGATTGGCACAGCGCCGGCCATGGTGGCCATTTGGGGAGTGAACCAAGAGAAGGAAGACCTTTCTCTCTGTCTCTGTCTCTCACTGTCTAACTCTGCCTGTCAAAACAAACAAACAAACAAACAAAAACAACCTGCTACATTTTACTTCACTGAGATTGAGTTTAGAACTGTCTGCCCTATAGCAACAGCTTGAGTAGTCTTCCTTGCCTGTTTAATGTTATCCACTGTGACTTTTCTTTGACAGGTAGAAACTAGATGATCTCCCAGATCAGAAAAATGACATTTTGGGGTAGGCATTTAGTCTTTCAGGTAAGACTAAATGCCTGGGTCCCATGCCTGGCTCCAGCTTCTGATTCTAGTTTCTGGAGGAGACCGGCAGACAACAGTGAGAGCTCAAGTAATTGGGTCCCTGCTACCCAGTGGGAGACCTGGATTGAGTTCCTATCTCCCAGCTCTGGCCTAGCACAGTCCTCCATACCACAGGCACTTGGGGAGGGAACCAGCAGATGAGAACATGTTCTCTCTCTCTCTTTCCTTCTGTCAGATGAAAATTTCTTCAAAAAAATGAAATTAAGTAAAAGCTAAGTATGTGCTTTAGTTAATAATGATGTATCAATGTTGGCTCATTATTTGTAACAAGTGTGGCATACTGACCTAAGAGGATTCTATCAAGGGAAACAGTGTAGCACATACTCAAGTGGGAAATCTCTGATCTCTTTATGATTTATCTATCAGTCTAAATCTGTTTAAAATAAAAAAGATTACCTTAAAAAGTAATCCTACCTGAATCTGGAGGACAATTATACTAAGTAAAAAAGAAAAACGCACCAAAATACAACAGTGCATGTCCTCATTTATAGAATCTAAAAAGTCAAACTTACAATGAGAGTAGAAAGTTGTTAAGTGCAGTGGGTAAAAGGGTGGGGAGGAAGTGAGGAATAGGAAACAGTGGATAAAGTTTACAAATCCCAATGGGCTAGGAGGAACAGGGTATAGTTGTCTGTTGTGCAGTCTGGAGATCATAGACAATAATCATGTATATGAGGGTACATCAAAAGTTTATGTAGGTCAGTGCCACGGCTCACTAGCCTAATCCTCTTCCTGTGGCATGGACACCCCAGGTTCTAGTCCCGATTGGGGTGCTGGTTCTGTCCCGGTTGCTCCTCTTCCAGTCCAGCTCTGCTGTGGCCCAGGAAGGCAGTGGAGGATGGGCCAAGTGCTTGGGTCCCTGCACCCACGTGAGAGACCAGGAAAAAGCTCCTGGCTCCTGACTTCAGATCAGTTAAGCTCCGGCCATTGCGGCCAATTGGGGGAGTGAACCAGCAGATGAAGACCTCTCTCTCTCTCTCTCTCTGTCTTTCCCTCTCTCTGTCTGTAACTCTGCCTCTCAAATAAATATACAAATAAATCTTTTTTAAAAGTTCACAGAAAGGAGAGTGAAAAATAAGTTTATTTTGGTGCAAATTTTTTAAAAATCTATGCACCATTTTTTCATAAAAATATTTCCCTTCAACTCTTTGCAGACCCCATCATATGCACAGACTTCAATTTTTTTGTACCAAAATGAATTTTTTCATTTCTCACAAACTTTTTGAAGTACACTCATATTTAAAATTGCTTAAAGAGGAGCTGTAAAATGATGTCAGCACAAAAATCCAAGTTTGTGAGGTGATGGATGTGTTAGCATGATTTAATCATTCTGCAGTACAGACATACAACAATGCATCACATTGTAAGCCATAAATATACACAATTATTGTCAGCTAAGAATAAAATACAAGTATATAAATAATCTTATCTGAGTGGGGTTTGGGAAAAGCGTTCAGTGCAATACACAGGGCATGTGAGTGTCAGAAAGGCTGAGGCAAGCAAGGCCTGGCCAAGGCACGGGGACTCCAGCAGGCAGCAACCTCTCAGAGCCCCAGTTTCCTCATCTATAACATGACCCTTGCACATATGCTTGTATTATGCGTTTTCAGTGGTGGCAGAGGTTGTGCTTGGTGAGCAAAGCCTCTTACATAACCCAATATCTGTGTTCCTATCTAACCTGTCAGACACTATTACACCCCTTAGTACTTAATTAGGCAGAATTCAAATTTATTTTGATTTTTTTCCCCCATTGGGGATGGTGATAAGAACAAAAAAGTTAACAACACAGACTTGGACAACATCAAGAAGAATATTCTTTCCCTTCATACCAATGAACTCACAGAACTTGGCACAATGTAAGGATTTCCTATATATTAATCCATCAGATCACAGGTGGAAAGAGAATGTATTGCAATTTGGTATAATATTCAAACTGTGTTTCTACTTCATTTGCAAATACAGTTGCAAAATGCTGCATGGGGGCCAGAATTGTCACACAGCACGTTAAGCCACCACCTCTATCTTTATCAGAACACTAGTTCAAGTCCCAACTCCTTTGCTTTCAATCCAGCTTCCCACTAATAATCCCGGGAATGTAGCAGGTGATAACCCAAGTACTTGGGCCCCTGTCACTCATATGGGAGACCTGGATGCAGTTCCTGACTCCTGGTTTTGGCTTGGCCCAGCACTGGCCATTGCAGCCTTTTGAGTCTATCCAGTAGATGGAAGATCTCTCTCTCTCTCTCTCTCTCTCTCTCTCTCTCTCTCTCTCTCTGTGTGTGTGTGTGTGTATGTCCCTTCTATTGCTGGGCCTTTCAGATGGATGGATGGATGAATGGATGGATGGATAAATCTTTATTTCCAGTGGCTGCATCCTTACTAACTCCTAAGAGTTAGAGAATCATCAAAATTTTAGAATGATATACTTTGGAGTAATTTTCTGAACTATGGCATGACAAGGAAGACCAATCCCCTTACCATGTTTCCTTTCTCTTCCCCTAGAAAACATCCAGAAGAAGCCGAGACAACTTCAAGGTCACAGGGCCCTCATGGAGGAATGCAGAGGCACCTGGTTGAGTCAGAGGTTAAGGTTCTTTGAACATCGTGATGTATACATGGAATCAGGCAGTCCCAGGCTACCCAAGTGCCTGTAGCTTTGACTCCTGGCTTGTGCCTGCTAATTAACTGACCACTTAATGTGCTCCTCTGAGGATCTTATGCAACATAAAGTAAATGCTTATTCTGGACTCTTCAAAGCCATCTTTGAGGTGTTCCACTAGATTATCACTAACAAATTATTCAGCAGTGATATACATAAAATGCAGCCATTGCCCTTAGAGCTTTCTGTATTAATTTACATCCAATCAGCTGTGATCATATCTTTCATTAGAATTGTTACTAAATATACTAAATACATTTCTGTTAAAGACATATCCTTGAAATGAAAATATTTCCCTAAAAATTAATTTTCTTGATATACATGCATAGGCTTATTAATGTGAACTTAGAATACATTTACTTTTTCATTTTACTGGAAGGAATATAAAAATCATGCTGGAGAATTTGCATCTCACATGATCTCAAGTGTGACAGAATGCTCACTACAACACAAAATTTCAGAGAAAGTCATATCTCACAGATCTTTTGGCTCATGTTAGAAAAATGTTGCTAACATTTGCACCTGTCTTTTTTTAAAGATTTATTTATTTATTTGAATGTCAGAGTTACAGAGAGGCAGAGGTAGAGAGAGAGAGGTCTTCCATCCGCTGGTTCACTCCCCAGATGGCTGCAAAGACTGGAGCTGTGCCGATCCAAAGTCAGGAGCCAGGAGAAGTTTCCAAGTCTCCCATGCAGGTGCAGGGGCCAAGAACTTGGGTCATCTTCTACTGCTTTCTCAGGCCATAGCAGAGAGCTAGATTGGAAGTGGGGCAGCCAAGACTTGAACTGACACCCATTTGGGATGCCGGCACTGCAGGCAGTGGCTTTACCCACTACGCCACAGCGCTGGCCCCTGCACCTGTCTTTACAAAACGTTTTAACCTGACTTTTCTCATCACTTCCCTCTCCTCCCTGTGATTCTTCTATTTTATCCCCTGAGTTTGTTGTGAGCAAACAGGGCCAGAAGCAAGATCTTATAGCTTTGATGCTGCAACAGAACTTCTGAACTCTATGTCAGGTCTTCTTTACCTATATAGTCTACCATCTCCTTCCTTGTCCTTGATCCACCTTGATGTTCTTATCAGTGGTCCCTCTGTGCTCGAAACAAATAACTCCCTGGTTCTCTGCCCTCCAGGTCCCAGCCACACCTCTTCCAGGTGGGCCATGTGCTTCCACTATATTCCCTTAATTCCTGTAACTTTTTCCATCATGGCCCTCAGCACAGTACAACGTAAGCTTGTTCGGTGGCCTACTTCTATAACAGGGGGGACCTTAACCATTGTCTTCATCTTTTCCTTAAACATTTATTTATTTTTGTCTACTTGAAAGAGAGCGAGCGAGAGAGAGAGACAGAGAGACAGAGAGAGGAAGGCAGAGGCACACAGAGACACAAAGAAAGAGATTTTCCATCTGCTGGTTCACTCCCCAGTGCTCTCATAGAGGTGAGCCAGGCTAAAACCAGGAGTCCAGAACTCTCTCTGGGTCTCCCAAGTGGGTGGCAGGGAACAAAGCATCCTCTGTTGCTTCCCATGATGCCTTAGCAGGAAGCTGGTACAGAAGCAGAGTAGCTGGGACTGCCTGCATCTTTTCATCCACAGTACTTAACGCAACCCAATACATAAAGGTATTCAACAAAAACAGCAAACAATTATGAACTAGTGGTAAAGCCCGGACTAGAACCTTTGATTTCAAGTGCATTTCTTTGGCATCATCCTATTCCCTCTTATAATTAATAAAATAGCAGTAACAATAACAAATGACTTCTGAGATGCAATTTATTCTGAGAGTAAGGCGGGAATGTTGCTTTAGGTGTAATGCAAATATAGTACATTTTGGAGCTGCGGACTCCATTAATTAAGGATATGTAATGCATGGCCAGGGGCTGGGCTGGCTTGTACCTTTGGAGTGTTTATTTATAAAAGGAGTGCTAAGCACATTAGTGTATTAGCAGTGCAAACAAGATCGTGGGGGTGCTGGCAGAAGATACTTAAGAGAACAAAGTGCCTGGAGTCACTAGAGAAGCACCCATTATGAACAAACAATCACTGTGCTAATTACAACTGCTCTGCTAATTACAATCACTGTGCTAATTACAATCTATCCTTATCTGTTCCTGAGGTTCCCTGCAGACTTTTCCTTCTGCTTTCCGACCAGCCTGAGTTACTGCCTACATCTGACGGTAATGAAATTGTGCTTCTTTAAAAACCGTCTCTGCCTCAGATGTCTCAATGATGCAGACGGGCTTCCCTTTTCTTAGAAAGAGAACATAGTCAGGCATTCTGAAGCCAAAAAAAGTAAGCCCAAACCAGAAAGAGAGGTGGTGGGGGGCGTGAAGAGAAGTGAAACCGACCTTATTGCCTCTATTGTTACAGCACCTTCTGCATCCCAGAGAAACATTTTTAGGTTAGTTGGAGAACATTCTAAATATGCTATGTATAATCTGCTTTCCTCATAAAATGATCATGATTGGTATATTTAGAGATGTGAACATTAGAATAAAATTTAAAATTAAAGCAGCTATTTTTCTTTCTTCTCTTACTATAAGGAGGGGAAAGATTAGAGAGGCCTTGTTGAACAGTGGGTTGTAATTCCCTGCAGCGTGCACACACACACAGACACACACACTAAAAGTCATCTTTTACTAGGTCTTAACTTCACTCTTTTCTTTCTGGCCCCAATTAAACTAATGAGTGTTGATGGCATAAGTTTTTTTGTCTCACTGCTTAAGAACAAAGCTTCACCCAGGCCAATGCCTCCTCGCAAACGGATTTCTCACAACTTTTCCAGGAGTCTGACTTCCACCTTTGAACTCCAGCTGTGCTCTGCTGGTAAGGAACTTTTGGCTGGATCTGATCATGAATGAAACTGCAGCATGTGCCTGTGGGGGAGGCACTGACCTGGGCACCCAGCCGTGGCTTGCGAACACTGGAGTGAGGAGCCTGCCTTGCCAAGTGCCCCCTCCCCACCCCCATCGGCCGCAGATCTCTGAGAACATCCTTGTACCTATCAGGGAGCAGGACAGACACAAAATAACTAGTGCTCCATTATGTGCCAAAGGCCTATCAGATGACTGCAAGACAGGACAGCCAGACCTGGCTGCTGAAACGTTATCTGCATGCTGTCAGAGATGATTATAGCACATAGACTCCCTCTGGACTCCTTGGCCTTAGGATTTAGTGTCAGCTCTAACTTATTTATTATTCTTTTATTTATTTGAAAGGCAGGGAGAAAGAGAGACAGAGAGATAAAGAGAGAGACAGAAAGAGAATGACACACACACACATGGGGGGGGTGGAGAATCTGTCACTGGTTTACTCCCCAAAAGCCTGCAACAGCTGAGGCTGGTACAAGTCAAGTCTCAGGAGCCCAGAACTCCATCCAAGATTCTCACATAGGTGGCAGGGACCTAAGTACTTGCTTCCTGGCTGACTCCCAGTTTGGACATTAACGGGAAGGTTGAATTGGAAGCAGAGCCAAGGCTCCAACTCAGGCACTCTGACATGGAATGCGGGTATCCCAGTGGCATCTTTTTAATTTTTTTTTAAAAAAGATTTATTTTTACTTATTTGAAAGACATAGTTACAGAGAGAGGTCGAGATGGAGATGGAGGTCTTCCATTCACTGGTTCACTCCCAAAATGGCTGCAATGGCTAGAGATGAGCCAATCTGAAGTCAGGAGCCAGAAGTTTCTTCTGGGTCTCCCACATAGGTGCAGGGGCCTGAGGATTTGGGCCATCTTCTCCTGCTTTCCCAGGCCATAAGCAGAGAGATGGATTGGAAGAGGAGCAGCTAAGACTAGAACCGGTGCCAATATGGGATGCTGATGCTTCAGGCTGAGACTTTAACCCACTGTGCCACAGTGGCGGCCCCCTACCAGTGGCATCTTAACCTTGCACCAAACACTTGCCCCAATGCCTGCTTGTAAGTGATCAACCATAAGAACATCACTTCTCCATTCTCAGGCATTACCTAAGTAGCTGCAGTTCCCAGCAACCATAAAGTTCAGGTTAACACTTAGGTATTCTAAGCTATTCAGATCTAGGTGCTCAGTGAAGTGCAGGGTCTTAGGCCTTTCCTTCAACCTACTGGACTAGAGCTTATAGTTGAGTAGTATCCCATTAGAGTTTGAGAATCACTGGTATAATTCACATGTATTGAGTTATGACTATAAGGAGATATATGGAAATCTACCTTTATGAGTGTTTTTATGTATAATAAAGATGATGAGCTATTATTTGCTTTCCTGCTCTAAGAAGATCCTGTGATTTGAGGCTCCATGCAGATGTATGTGCACATATTATCTGAAGAATGTAGAGTGGTTAAGCTTCAGTTTTCTCATTTAAAGGTGGGCTATTGAACCTGCTTTGTCCATGTGTGGTATAGGAGAAACCTCTGCCTATGCCCTTTTAAAGACGGGCTTTGAAATGAATAGAAGAGGGATCAGCACTGTTGTGTAGTGGGTAAAGCCGCCGCCTGCAATGCCAGCATCCCTTATGGGCACCAGATCGAGTCCTGGCTGCACCACTTCTGATCCAGCTGTCTGCTATGGCCTGAAAAGCAGAAGCAGATGGCCCTTAGGGCTCCTGCACCCATGTGGGACACTTGGAAGAAGCTCCAGGACTCTGGCTTTGGATCGGCCCAGCTCTGGTCATTGTGGTCATTTGAGGAGTGAACCAGCAGAGGGAAGACCTCTCTCACTCTCTGCCTCTGCCTTTCTGTCTCTATAACTCTGCCTTTCAAATAATCAATAAACAAATCTTTAAAAAAAAGAATCTAAGAATGAAAAGTTTTACAGTCTATGATTCAGGGTGTTGGGAAATGGACCACAGGGTATGAAGAGGTGGAAACAAGATGGAAACCAGGAAAGGGAGGGATGAGTAAGACTGAGGTGTAGTCTGGTAAGGCTTACTAGTTCAGTTGCATTCTTTTCCAAAGGGCCTCATTTTCTATTGGCCAGTGCCACTTCCATGCCAGTCATGAAGCTTTTTCAAAATCACCCCCGAGGTAAGAGACTAACGCACTACTGGAAATATTGGAACTGAGCCCAGGCCCATTATCACATTCCAGTTAGTAAACATGAACAGCTGAATCTCACATTCCCAGTGAGATGCATCTCACTGTAAACCATTCAGCCAGAAACAAAGGAATGATACAACAGTACACAGGGGATTCAACACACCAGAGAGATCATATTTCTTCCAAGGGTAGGGTAAACACTCTGGTGGGAAGGAGACCCCAAGCTGCTGCCCATCTCATGCTACTGTTTGATCTGTTTGCCTCTCCCAGACCCACAAATGCCCCTTCCTTGAGCATTTACCTAAAGGTTGATGTTCACCAAAATGTGTCTGACATGGAGGACCTTTGAAGGATGACCCTGGCTCCAGCCTAGAGTTATAGACAGTGAGAGAGAGACAGAGAGAAAGGTCTTCCCTCTGTTGGTTCACTCCCCAAATGGCTGCTATGGTTGGCACTGCGCCAATGCAAAGCCAGGATCCAGGTGCCTCCTCTTGGTCTCCCATGCAGGTACAGGGGCCCAAGCACCTGGGCCATCCTCCACTGTCCTCCCGGGCCACAGCAGAGAGCTGGACTGGAAGTGGAGCAACTGGGACTAGAACCTGGCGCCCACATGGGATGCTGGCGCAGAAGGTGGAGGATTAACCAAGTGAGCCATGGCACGGCCCCTAGTGAAGGTTTTTTGAGAAGGCAAAAAATCAGAGGATTCCAAAAGTGAAGGCAAGTGAAGGCAGATAAAATTGTGTTTAATAAGCATTTACTGTGTGCTAGAACCTTTTTTATTAGTTTGCTAAATTCTTAACCACATCCTTTGGAGGATATTTTGAGGGAAAGCCCCACTTGGTAGTTGAAGATCTTGGGTCTCATACAAGTTAAGATATTTGTTCAAAGTCATACAGCCAGAAAATGGAAGATATGGAATTTGAACTCTGTAAGCTCTCAGGGCAGGACCCCAACATGCAGTGTTGGGTCCCAAACAGAATTAGGGTCAAGTTGCTGCAGAATCATCCACGTGGAGGTGAACGTTGTCTAAGACTCCTCCTTAATAACGGGCCTGCTATCCACCATGACACCTAATGCAGCAGGTGTCAATCTCATTTAATCATCACAATGATACAGGAATGGCAAGCAGCTAGTTAGGCTGTGGAGCCAAAAGTTACAAGCTGCTGCTGCCCCACTCCCACCCCACGTACTCTCTTGTCAAAGTTCCCACCTTCCAATGATGCACCTGTTGCATCCAGGACTAGGTGCATAGAAGATAAAAGGAGGTAGAGGGCTGGAGAGCATTTTTTCCACCTTGGACCTTGCTTAGAGGTGCTGAGCACATCTTTCTTGCACTTGGATAGAACTTTTCCACTCTGATATCCTCCATTTTTTTGGTCAGACCTTGCCAAATCAGAGGTACCGTTTTCAGTTCTTTCCTCCCTAGTTACGGGCAACCCTTTGGTCCCCTCATGTTGTTTATTTCTCTGTGTAGTGTTGCTCACACTTGAGCATGAATGTATGTGTATGTCCCCATTGCCAAATAAACTTTGTTTCTATTTGCACACAATACTAGTCTCTGCTTAGTATTTCTATCACTACAGGAGACAAAAACTTGGATTAAAAATTAATAAATTCATTTCCCACATCAACAGTCTATGGTATTATCATTCCAATTCGGAGATGCAGAAGCTGAGGTTTCATTAAACAGTGTGCCTGTGGTCATACAATTGGCAATTGGCAAAAGGGACTCTGACCCCACGGCCTGGCCTCTTAGACACCAGGTCATTTTATTGGAAGGTTGTTGCTCATCTGAGCTGCCTGAGAATACTGGTGAAAATTCACTTTCCCAGACCACTTATCTGTGAAAATATAGTATGTCTTAGAGCAGCCCCAGGTGACTCTTAAGATGGATGGGAAGGATTTCCCTAAGCCCCTCCCTGGCCACGAGGTTTGAACAGGAAGAGGACTGGATGTACTGATGGTCAGAAGGCCTCATCGTTTGCGATCTGTATAATTTTCTTAATTACAGAAGAGGAACATAAACCAGAGGGGAGGATGATCAAGGACAATACTGCCAGAAATGTCATAATAGGATTGGAAACGTGAAGAAGTGAGTGGAAGAATGGTTGCAGGGGCTGGGTGGAAGAGGGAAAATGGAGGTGAAAGCTAAAAGGCACAAAATTTTGGTTATGTGAAATGAATATGTCTTAGAAATCTGTGGTATACAGCAGACTCATAGAATGGCAGATGTCCTAAATAGCACTCTGGCCTCAGAATCAGCGCTTAAGGCATTCAGATCTGGCTCACGAGTACATGAGAATATTTTAGGCATGGAAAGCCAAGACACTCTGGAAAAAAAAAAAAGACCTAAATGAAAGATCTCTGCGAGTGAGATCCCAGTGGAAAGAACAGGGCCATCAAAGAAGGAGGTACCTTTCTCTGAAGGGAGGAGAGAACTTCCACTTTGACTATGACCCTGTCGGAACAAGACCGAAGTCGGCGAACCCTAAGGGCTTCCATAGCCTCGGCAACTCATGACTAGAGCCTAGGGAGATTACTGACGCCATAAACAAGAGTGTCAAATTGTTAAATCAACAACAGGAGTCACTGTGTACTTACGTCTCATGAGGGATCTGTGCTTAATGTGTTGTCCAATGTGAAGTAATGCTATAACTAGAACTAAAACAGTATTTTTACACTTTGTGTTTCTGTGTGGGTGCAAACTGATGAAATCTTTACATAGTATATACTGAATCGATCTTCTGTATATAAAGATAATTGCAAATGATTAAAAAATCTTGGTGTTAAATTGGAAATTGCATAGATAATTAATCAATTCTTTAAAAAAAATCACGTAGGATCTCTGTCCTTAATGTGCTGTACATTGTGAATTAATACTATAACTAGTACTCCAACAGTATTTTTCACTTTGTGTCTCTATGTGAGGGCAAACTGTTGAAATCTTTACGTAATATGTACTAAATTGATCTTCTTTTTATAAAGAGAATTGAAAATGAATCTTGATGTGAATGGAAGGGGAGAGGGAGCGGGAAAGGGAAGGGTTGTGGGTGGGAGGGAAGTTATGGGGGGGAAGCCATCGTAATCCATAAGCTGTACTTTGGAAATTTATATTCTTTAAATAAAAGCTTTAAAAAAAATAAGAAATCTGTGGTATAGCAAAGTGCCAATAGCTAATAGTATTGTAAGTACACTCAGACTTTTCTTTCGACAATCGTACAAATAAAGGAGTGGGAGAAAACTCTGGGAGATGCTAGATACATCTATAGCACTTATGGTGGTGATGGTTTCATTGATATATATATACATATACCTAAGTTCATTAAATTCTATATATTACATATATAGTTATTTACGTCAGTCACCATTCAATGAAGTGTTTTTAAAAAAGAACATAGGGGGCTAGCACTACGGCATACTGGGTAAAACTGCTGTTAGTTCAAGTCCTGGCTGCTCCACTTCCATTCCAGCTCCCTGCTAAGGAGGATGGCCCAAGGCTGGCACCCTTATGGGAGGCCTGGAAGAAGTTCCTGGCTCCTGGCTTTGGATAAGCATGGTTCTGGCTATTGCAGCCATTTTGGGGAGTGAACCAGCAGATAGACAATTTCTGTCTGTCTCTTACTCTCTGTAACTCAGCCCTTCAAATAAATATATAAAATATTTTTCTTAAAAAAAACATAAAGCCAGCTTCTGATTCCAGGCTCTATAATCCATCTCACATCAGCCTTGAGTCCTGTACAAGGTGTCAGGAAACTACAGAAAACTGGACACACAAAAAGTAGATCAACCTGCAGTTAAACCAAGACTCAGAACCCCAGGGAAAATTGGTCTCTCAACTCCACTGATCCAGCCTCCAATTGTTGTTCTCAGTCCACTTCCAAGATCTCACCAATGAGAAGGGACAAAATTTTAGTGTCTCCATGTGGTAAGCTGAAGATTTTTCTGAGAGCTGAGATATTACTGCATAGAGAAGCTCAGGAATGGCCTAAAAAATCAGAAGCTAATGTCTTCCCCCAGGAAGGCACTAGAGAAACTATAGGCCAGACAGCTTTGCAGGCTACTTTAAAAAAAATCTGACTCCGTATCCTGAGCTTGGGAACTTCGTTAGTGGCAACTAACGAAGACCAGCTTTCCTAGCATCCTTACAGAGAGCCCTTCTGTCTTGCCAGGCGTGGGCTGTGGGTGCCAAATCCTGAAATTCCACATCTTACCCCAAACTGTCCTCTTCTGCTTTACAATATGCACATCTGATAAGCAGACCAGATTGAAAAGTGACTTTCTAGTAAAACACTCCTAAGTGCCTCATGCTCTTTGTAGGTTATTCTTGAAGGCTTATAAGCAAATGTTGGCTGCCGGTGGGACTCTCTTATTTCTTATGAGGGTTTTGCAAAATCTACCATTGTAATTTGCTCAGACCTCATTCCTGCCATTTCTGAGACTCCAGGCTCAATAACAGCTCTTGACTGATGTTTACCTAAATCCCTTTAGCCTATAGCCTAAGTTGACCTTTCTTCTTTGCAAGAATGAAGTAGGATGGACTGGGGAGTGTCTATAAAACACAAATAAATAAGCATCAAATACCACCAAGTTTTGATGAGTTTATCTGGTTCCAACAACTATGCTATTCCCCCACTGATCAAGAGATAAGAGAAGGGGATTCTGATAGTGACCCTGCATGGATCACGAAGACCAATACTGCGCATCAGAAGGGACTGGAAGCAGCGCAGCTTGATAGCACTTACTGGATTCGAAGGCAATTCAAATGTGAGATCGTTGGCTCTTCACATTTCCATAGCACTGGATATTTTACCAGCGGCTTTTATATCTCTTCGTGTTCATTTGAACCTAACTCCTAATCCAGTGCTCTCTTGTCAGTACCACCCAGACTCTAAAAACCATTTGTATTCCCTCCCTGGGAACAAACTATACTTTGACTTTTCTATAATCTCTGGATTCTTCCTTCTCTATAAATTTAGGTTTCTGCCTTAACACTCGCATCATTCACACCTTCTCCACTCCCCGCCCTTTGCCTGCTATCTTTTTGTCTTGTTAGCTCTTTTCTCAGTTTTCTGTCTCTCTTTAATTCTTTCACTCTGACTCTTCTTCAGGGCCTCCTCTATCTGCATTTACTTTTTTTGTCTCTCAACCTTTTTCTCTTTGCTGCTCTTACCATGCCTGTTTCTTTATGTGTGAATCTCCATATGCACCATGCTTAATCTTCACACACGTGGTACATGACCCTAAACATCTCTACATGCTCAGCCCCCAACACACAGACCACAGCCTTCATGCAGTAGCCAGAAGAGGTGGTTTCCTATGGATAACTTTTGCTTGAGATCTCTCCTTGGGAACTTGGCATTCTCCCTTGGCACTTGGGTTATTCCTCTCTGGCGAGAGCAGGAATGGAACATGTGGCTATCCTAACTGCAAGCTAATACAGAACATGAAGACGTTTCTTATTTCCCTTGTGACAGAATCAGGAACCAAGGGAGTTCAGGTGGGAGTCAGGAACTCCCACTCTCATTTCCCGAGGAGTCCCAGAGCACTGTGAGCCCTGGACTGGTTAAATCCTTTCCTGGACCCCAGTTTCTCCATCTGTACAACAAAGTCTATACAACAAAGCCTTGGTTTTGAACTCCTTTTTTTTTTTTTTTGAGATTAACTTATTTATTTGAAAGAGTAACAGAGAGAGAAAGGGAGAGAAGGGGACAGGAAGAGAGAGAGATCGTCCATGCACTGTTTTACCCCCCAAATGGTTACAATGGCCTAAGTTAGGCCTGGCTGAAGCCAAGAGCCTAGAACTCCATTTGGGCTTCCTGTGTGGATGGGAGAGTCCCAAGTATTTGGTCCATCCTCTGCTGCTTTACCAGGTGCATTAGCAGCGAGCTAGATGAGAAGCTGCCGGGACTTGAACTGGCACATATATCAGATTATGGACATTGCAGGAGGTGGCTTACCCCTCTGCACCTCAACACCAGCCCTGAACTTGTTCATCTTAAAATCCACATCTAGTTCAAAAACTTCACATTCTAAAGCTTTTTGTAAAGAAGACATGCAGTTTGGGCTTTCACAGTGATTCAAGAGAGGAGATGAACATGCAGACCTCTCTCCTGTTAGCAGTTTCTAGGTGTGGTTCGGTGGGCAGGAGCAGGGGGAGCAGAGCAGAGCTGTGGCTGTCCACGGACACTCCTTAGCTGGTACAGATTTGGCTATCCCAGGACAGGCAGTCATGAGGAAACGGAGCATATGGCAGGACTGCTGGAGGCAGCGCCTGCTGGCTACTCTCAAGGCTGGACCGGAGACTGCTTGGAGGAAGGGAGAGGAGGAGGAGGCGAGAAATGACAACTGCCTTTGATACTGAGAAACTTGCAGGCCTTCTGGAACCTGGAGGACAAAGGAGCTCCAGCTTCCCCCCTTCTGGGTTTCAGAAAAGGAGACTTGAAAAAGATAAATTTAGACTCATCAGAAGTGGCTTGCCTTCCCACAGTGGGGAGTCAGAAACTTAGCATGTGGCTTCAAGAGGTGACATGATCTGGGGATGGAAATAATTGCAAAGAAAGTTTAACTGAAGCCAAGGATGACAGAGTTTTAATAAAACAGGTTACTCTAATATAATGATAGTCTGGGGAGTTCCCTAAATGCTGTGGCTGTCATCAGAAGAGAAAAGCCTGCTCTGTTCATTATATCCCCCTCCATGAGCAAATCAGGGCAGGCACAGACCCTGGCTATTCAGACACGACTCAAGGTTAAGGGGTTGAGAGGATGGCAGAGTTTTTACATAGAATGATGACTTCTGATGGGGCTAAAATTCTCTCTGGGTTTGGGCGTGACCAGGCCAGTCCTTAATGTGCCATGCTCTTTCTTACAGACAAGTCTGTTAGCTGTGGGAAGGATGATAAGCATGTTGGCTTCCGGGAAATCTCAGAGCATGGGCTGGCCCTGCAACAACATGATTTGTGACCAAGTTCCTTCCCCAAAAGTAGAATGAAATCCCAGTATTCCAGGAAGTCCCTTCAGGATCTAGCATCTTACTGCCTATGCGGATCTTCCTATTTTCACACAAGCGAATGAGAACTAGTATATGTGATTTTGTGCCTTACACCAGCCGCAAGGATGATTGCCATGAGAAATCAAAGTATATAAAAATGCAATATAGTTATCAGTGGCTGGGATCTGATAAAATATCACCTTTTAAGGATGAGGCAGGAGACTATGTATACAATGGGTGGGGCTGGGATAGGAAGCCAGGTTTTTCCGAAGGCCTACTTTTCTGACTCCCACTCTTACCCCCATGTCTGGGACTAGGTGGGTTCCTTGCTGGACAGGGAAATGTCTTTATAGCTCTTATCTCTCTCCCAAGAAGTACTAGTCTTTGCTATCACTTCAAACTCTAGCTGGCAAGTCCTGTCCTCAAGAAGCCTTTTGTCCTTCCTTCTCCCTCCTTTCAAATGGTTTCACAGGATAACTCTTTGGCAACACTGGCATTCTTTGGAACATCATTTTGCAAATTAAATTTTCTTATTATTTTGCAATTGTGTCATCTGTCAAGTCTGCAAGTTCCTTCCTCAAATAAAATGGACAAGTTCTATTTTTTTCTGTTGGATTCCAAGCAGCATTACTCTAAGATGATGTTCAAGACAGTTTCACAGAGTATTAGAAGTGTATAAAGCTATTATCAGAGAATTTCAGCATTCAGTAGTAGTTAATTCAGATTATCCTTAAATTTCTCCTAGAGCTTTTCCAACAAAGTTGCATTCTATGTCTGCTTCAACAAATGAATAGTACAATGAACACTTTGCTGGGAACTGGAGGATCTAATTCTGCAAAGTAGTAGCTTTCTGGCTGCCAATCATTTCTTTTTAAAAAAACTTTTATTTAATGAATATAAATTTCCAAAGTACAGCTTATGGATTACAATGGATCCCCCCCCCGCAATAACTTCCCTCCCACCCGCAACTGTCTCCTCTCCTGCTACCTCTCCCCTTCCATTCACATCAAGATTCATTTTCAATTATCTTTATATACAGAAGATCAATTTAGCATATATTAAGTAAAGCTTTCAACAGTTTGCACCCACACAGAAACACAAAGTATAAAATACTGTTTGATTACTAGTTATAGCATTAAATCACAATGTACAGCACATTAAGGACAGAGATCCTACATGAGGACTAAGTGCACAGTGACTCCTGTTGTTGACTTAACAAATCGACACTCTTGTTTACGGTGTCAGTAATCAGCTCTTGTCATGAGTTGCCAAGGCTATGGAGGCCTTTTGAGTTCTCCGACCCTGATCATATTTAGACAAGGTCATAGTCCAAAGTGGAAGTTCTTTCCTCCCTTTTGATGACCCATTCTTTCCACTGGGATCTCACTCGCTGAGATCTTTCATTTAGTTTTTTTTTTTTTTGCCAGAGTTTCTTGGCTTTCCATGCCTAGAATACTCTCATGGGTTTTTCAGCAGGATCCAAATGCCTTAAGGGCTGATTCTGAGGCCAGAGTGCTGTTTAGAACATCTGCCTTTGAGTCTGCTGTGTATCCTGCTTCCCCTGTTGGATCGTTCTCTTCCTTTTTTATTCTATAAGTTAGTATTTGCAGACACTAGTCTTGTTTATGTGATCCCTTTGACTCTTAGTCCTATCATTATAATCAGTTGTGAACAGAAATTGATCACTTGGACTAGTGAGATGGCATTGGTACATACAACCTTGATGGGAAGGAATTGGAATCCCCTGGTATGTTTCAAACTCTACCATTTGGGGCAAGTCTGATTGAGCATGTCCCAAGCCAATCATTTCTTTTTTTTTTTTTATAACGCTTTTATTTAAAGAATATAAATTTCCAAAATACAGCTTATAGATTACAATGGCTCCCCCCCCCATAACTTCCCTCCCATCCGCAACCCTCCCCTTTCCCACTCCCTCTCCCCTTGCATTCACATCAAGATTCATTTTCAATTCTCTTTATATACAGAAGATCAGTTTAGTATATATTAAGTAAAGATTTCAACAGTTTGCCCTCACATAGCAACACAAAGTGAAAAATACTGTTGGAGTACTAGTTATAGTATTAATTCACAATGTATAGCACATTAAGGACAGAGATTCTACATGATATATTTTTTAATTGATTAATTTTCTATGCAATTTCCAATTTAACACCAAGATTTTCTTTTTCATTTTTAATTATCTTTATATACAGAAGATTGATTCAGTATATACCAATCATTTCTTGAATCCTCTCTCATACATACCATTTGCTTGTATCTGCTCAATGGGACATACAGCTATCTCTCCAAATCCTCTTTTCTCTACAATATTGTTTCTATCAATTTGGTCAAAGACACTGAAATACTCACATAGCTTCTACAAGAGACGCCAAATGAAACCCATTTCTTCTCTCTCCCATGTCACCCTCATTGAAATCTAATTCCCACACAGCAATGATGAGGTTGAAAAGTCCAATACAATCATGGCATGCTCCCCTCTTCTAAGCATTTAAGAGTCCTCTCATTGCTGTTAGAATAGACTTATTCTGAGAGCAGCAAGATGGTGGAATAGGAAGGGAGCACACCGATAGTCCGGGGGAGAGACAGTTTAATAAAAGTGGAGATACTGCAGGTTCAAGGAAGAGTACGGGAAGAAACAACAGAGGAAACTCTTCCGGAACTAGTGATTCACAGTGGACCTTCGAGGAGAGTGTGGGAGTCCGCAGTTCGGGACACCAGCGGCAGACTCAACGCACCAGCGCTGGAATGCGAGGTGAGCCGAACCTCAATAGCCCGAGACACCAGAAGAGAAGTGGAAAGAGGAGACTAGAGCAAACAAGGCTTGAAACCCTGCAGGGAAAAGTTCACCAGGCTAACTAGAAGAGAGAGAGAGAGAGAAAAAAAAGTGACCCATACAGACACGAGTTTCTCTCTCTCCGCCCACCTCTCAAAGGTGAGCAAGACAAAGAGCAGGCGCCATTTTGGACATATGTCATAAGCAGGGCGACCTCAGGTCTGCACCGGCCCTGAGCCTAGCAGAAAAAGCTGACTATGGGCGGAGATTAGAACCTAATGAATGTGTGGTGCTAATGAACTGAGGCTGTGAAAAAAGAGACGGTGGGGGAGAGAACTCACGGAATTCACCACGTGAGTACTCTCCAGAGACGCTACAGTTCAGTAGCCTTAGCAGCCCAGTGGGAGACTACAGGAGAATTTGAGCTCACACTAAGGGCCGCAGAGATTCCCTCTATGGTCTTTGGGAAAGAGCTTCCGAACTCTGGCTCCTGTGGGTATATCATTTGCCTGCTAACCACCCCCAATTCCATTCAGCTGTGTGGAATTACTTCCCTTTTGAATAAAAAATAAAGAAAGAAACAGAGATTTACCACGCCTAACCTGGGAGTGTCTCCTATGACACACCCTCAACCCTGAGGAACCAAACAGAGCTCTCAGGCCACACCCATCTCAAGCCTCTAAGGCTCCATCAAAAGCAGACAGTCCACTTAATCTAGAGTCATAGTATAACAAGAAAAAACACCACAGTGAAGAAACCAATATGCCAAACAACAAACACAAAAACCGAGGTAATAAGAACAAGGAAGACACTATGACGTCCCCAAATGAAAAAGACACCCCAATTCAAGATGACGAAGATGATGAGATAGAAGAAATGCAAGAAGCGGATCTCAAAAAATTGATAAGAACACTAAGAAGTACTCAAAAACAAATTCTTGAACTACAGAAATCCTTAATGGACAAGGTAGAAAATCTCTCTCGTGAAAATGAAATATTAAGGAGGAATCAAGCTGAAATGAAACAACTAGTAGAACATGAAACTGTGATAGTGACGAGAAATCATAATGAAGTGAAGAATTCAATAGATCAAATGAAAAACACATTAGAGAGCCTTACAAACAGAATGGGTGAGGCAGAAGAGAGAATATCAGACTTAGAAGACAGAGCACAGGAAACTATACAGTCAAACCAAAGAAAAGAAGAGGAAATTAGAAATCTAAAAAATATTGTTGGGAATCTACAGGATACTATTAAAAAACCCAACATTCGAGTTCTAGGAGTTCCTGAAGGCATGGAGAGGGAGAGAGGATTAGAATGCCTTTTTACTGAGATAATAGCAGAAAATTTCCCAGTTTTGGAGAAGGAGAGAGACATCCTAGTACAGGAAGCTCATAGAACCCCTAGTAAACATGACCAAAAGAGATCCTCATCACGACACATTGTAATTAAACTCACCACAGTGAAACAGAAAGAAAAGATCCTAAAATGTGCAAGAGAGAAACGTCAGATTACTCTCAGAGGATCTCCAATTAGACTCACGGCAGACTTCTCATCAGAAACCCTACAAGCTAGAAGGGAATGGCGAGACATAGCCCAGGTACTTAGAGAGAAAAACTGCCAGCCCAGAATATTATATCCTGCAAAGCTCTCATTTGTGAATGAAGGTGAAATAAAGACCTATCATAACAAACAAAAATTGAAAGAATTTGTTGCCACTTGTCCAGCCCTGCAAAAGATACTTAAAGATGTGTTACACACAGAAACACGGCCATCAACATGAAAGAAGGTAAATGAAGGGAACCTCACAGCAAAAGATCATGAAGTCAGTCTGGAGATTCCTCAGAAACCTGAATATAACTCCACCATTCAACCCAGCCATCCCACTCCTTGGATTTTACCCAAAGGAAATTAATTTGGCAAAGAAAAAAGCCGTCTGCACATTAATGTTTATTGCAGCTCAATTCACAATAGCTAAGACCTGAAACCAACCCAAATGCCCATCAACAGTAGACTGGATAAAGAAATTACGGGACATGTACTCTATAGATTTCTATACAGCAGTCAAAAACAATGAAATCCAGTCATTTGCAACAAGATGGAGGAATCTGGCAAACATCATGCTGAGTGAATTAAGTCAGTCCCAAAGGGACAAATATCATATGTTCTCCCTGATTGGTGACAACTAACTGAGCACCAAAGGGAAAACCTGTTGAAGTGAAATGGACACTATGAGAAACAGTGACTTGATCAGCTCTTGTACTGACTGTTGTTGTACAATGTAATGCTTTATCCATTTTAGTATTTTTTTATCCTAGTACTAGTGGTTGGACTCTGTAATTAACACACAATTATTCTTAGGTGTTTAAATCTTAACTGAAAAGTGATCCCTGTGAAATATAGGAGTGGGAATAAGAGAGGGAAGAGATGTACAATTTGGGACATGCTCAATCGGACCTGCCCCGAATGATGGAGTTAGAATCGTGCCAGGGGATTCCAATACAATCCCATCAAGGTGGCATGTACCAAGGCCATCTCACTAGTCCAAGTGATCAATTTCAGTTCACAATTGATCACACTGATAGGTATAAGAGTCAAAGGTCTGACACAAACAAGACTAGTGTCTGCTAATACTAACTGATAGAATGAAAAAGCGAGAGAATGATCCAACATGGGAAGCGAGATACATAGCAGATTCATAGAATGGCAGATGTCCTAAATAGCACTCTGGCCTCAGAATCAGCCCTTAAGGTATTCGGATCTGGCTCAAGAGCCCATGAGAATATTTTAGGCATGGAAAGCCAAGACACTCTGAAAAAAAAAAAAGAAGACCTAAATGAAAGATCTCTGCGAGTGAGATCCCAGTGGAAAGAACGGGGCCATCAAAGAAGGAGGTACCTTTCTCTGAAGGGAGGGGAGAACTTCCACTTTGACTATGACCCTGTTGGAATAAGATCAAAGTCGGCGAACTCTAAGGCTTCCATAGCCTCGGCAACTCATGACTAGAGCCTAGGGAGATTACTGACGCCATAAACAAGAGTGTCAAATTGTTAAATCAACAACAGGAGTCACTGTGTACTTACATCTCATGAGGGAATCTGTCCTTAATGTGTTATCCAATGTGAAGTAATGCTATAGCTAGTACTGAAACAGTATTTTACACTTTGTGTTTCTGTGTGGGTGCAAACTGATGAAATCTTTACATAGTATATACTGAATTGATCTTCTGTATATAAAGATAATCAAAAATGATTAAAAAATCTTGGTGTTAAATTGGAAATCACATAGATAATTAATCAATTTTTAGAAAAATATCATGTAGGATCTCTGTCCTTAATGTGCTGGACATTGTGAATTAATACTATAACTAGTACTCCAACAGTATTTTCACTTGTGTCTCTATGTGAGGGCAAACTGTTGAAATCTTTATGTAATATGTACTAAACTGATCCTCTGTGTATAAAGAGAATTGAAAATGAATCTTGATGTGAATGGAAGGGGAGAGGGAGCGGGAAAGGGGAGGGTTGCGGGTGGGAGGGAAGTTATGGGAGGTGGGGGGAAGCCATTGTAATCCATAAGCTGTACTTTGGAAATTTATATTCTTTAAATAAAAGCTTTATACAAAATTTAAAAAAAGATCATTCATAAATTCCAAAAAAAAAGAATAAAGACTTATTCTTAAGACCCCCATATTCTTCCACTTCTTATTGCTCCAGCTTCATGTCCCACTGATGTTCCCTGACTTGCTCAGCATCATGTACACCAGACTTTTTCATTTCAAAAAAAAAACAATCAAGTTTTTCTTCTTTTTGGAGCATCTGTCTCTGCTTGAACCCCTTTTCAATGCTAACTCCCACTCTTCTTCCATGTATTAGCTAAATCACACTTCAACTGAACAGTAGACTTCAGAGCCTTACTACTTCTATCTCATCCAATAGCTACACCCCCACCATTCTGTTCCAACTAAATTGGATCCCACTGTTAATTGCCTCACTGAAATCCTGTATCTCTACTTCATTAAGTAAATTAAGTAAATACATAAGATGCCCATATTCAATCAATCATACTGAAGTGCCAGAGGCTCTGGGGCCACTTGCTTTTCATTTTCCATTGTATCTTCAGTAACCAACAGAGTTCCTGAGACTTAGGTAATACTCAAAGAGCAACTGCTGACCATAAGAATGAATTAATGTCTCTGGGAATTAATATCTTCATTTGTATTCCATAAAATAAATACGTTGAATTAAAAGGTAAAAGTAAGGCTTTAGCATTATCCAGATTATAGCTGAATACCAACTCTAACTCTCACTGGTAGGTAACCTTTAGAAAGTCACTCAATATCTCTAGTTTTGATTTTTCAATTATAAAATGGTGGCCCTAATTCCACAGAGGTTCTACAAATGAAGCTAAAATGGCATTATCTTAACCTTTTTCATTTCTTAGAGGGGTCTTAGGGAAGTTGCTTTAAGTTCCTAACTTTCATCTGTGTAAATAGAATGATTGTTTCTGCCTCATAAGGCTATTATGAGGATCATGAAAGTTCAGAGATGATGAAAGTGCTAACAGTGCCTTTAGCACGTGCTTAGTTAATGTCAGTGACCATCATTTTTGTTGCTGCTGCTGTTGTTATTACTACTACTACTAGTAGTAGTAAAGAGCTTCACATATTGTAATTCTTGACAAGTGAAGGCCATTATTGCCTTCCTACAATTACAACTACTCTTAATAAGATGAAAGAGCATAGACAATGATGACTCTAATAGTGATCTCTTACTAGGCCTGATTTTGAGGTGTATTTACATGTCTTCAGATGGTGAGGTCATGCTTTGTGATAATATAATATTTCTCTTTCAGGCAAGGCTGTCCAAAGTACATTTTTTAAAAAGGAGAATCCTTTCTTATACATGTAATAAGTCTTCTCTCACCTATGATTTTATGATGCTTCAGATCTTTAGACATAAAGAAAATCCCATGAAATTTCTTTCTTCTCCTAGTATAACAGTACTAGTTTCTTCAGCTATCCAAGGAAGCTCTAACCATTAGCTTGAATTTCTAATTTTCATATAATCTAGCCAACCTAGTCATAATTTTGGTATCTCTCATTTTATGAGTGTTTCCTTTCGTATTGGATTTCTCATGTACCTCTGAATGTATTGAAAGGAAAGCAGTCTGACATTTGTTGAACAAAGGCAATTAATAGACAAATTTACTGAGTGTGAGTGCATGTGTGTGTGTGTGTGTGTGTGTGTGTTAACAGATAAATATGCAGAAAGGAAGAGACAGGAAGGAAAGTGTTTGAAGACTGTTCTGAAAAATATTAATTTTTTATATTTCTGGATGATGAGATTTTTATTTTCTACTTCATTAAGTATCTTTATTTTTGAACTGCCTGAATAACATACATAGAACATTTATATTTTAATAGACTGAAAGATTAATTACAAATTTTAAAATTCTATTAACTATACTTACAAGATGATTTAAGACTGCATTTAAAATATGTGGATAGAGTTGAGAAAATGGGAGGGAAGAAAAAAATAAATGCAAGGTCAGTGGAAAAGGAACCCATGAAATGAATGGTTCTGACTTCTAACACTCCTTGGGAGTTTATCAGTAAGCTTGGGAAAATATTGGCCTATACAACAGATCTCCATTGCATCATGCACAGCTTTGGGTCAGTAACTCAGACCAGCAACATGCAAGTGTCTTCCCCATACCTAAAGGTCATCTGGAAGACTTGGCCTTGGTTCACATGCTGGGTCCGGTTGTTGTAACCATGTAGCATCTCTCCAAATAGGGTATCGTTGAATTTGGAGTCAGATTTGAGGCACTTGGGGCCCTCACAGACATCAGAGAGCATTAGGCAGGATTTTCCATCTGGAGCCAGCTTGTACTCTTCCACACAACTGCATGATAAAACAAAGCCAAGAGTTAGCTTCACACCCTAGATACTCCCATTGGGAGTGACCTAAAACCAAGGCTTCTTTTCCTAAAAAATAGGTCAGGGTTTAAGAATGGAGAAAGCTATTCTGGCTGGAATCTATCTAGGGCACAGGTGTCTAGAGAGAAGCACATTAATCCTGTAAATTGGTAAATTCAAGGAAAGTCATTTGCGACATTTTGGAGGAGTCAAGGGGGATACCAACGTGCACATCCACACACAAGGCAAATTTAAAAACTGTTGTCATGAACACACAGACTTAAAAAAGCATGACAGATCAATTTACAGGGAATTATCAACTAGATTTTCAAACCAGAGTGTATTCCCAGTGTATCTGTCGATCAAGGTTGATGACTGTAGCACAAAACAAGGTTTTCATTGCCTCTGTAGCTTTGAGATGATCTTTCCAGGCCATGGACAGCTCGTGGAACTACAGACTTTCTCTTTGGGTCCTGCAATCCTGACAACCAGAAAGAGCCATCCCACCACACCCCCTTTTATTTTGTAAAGATTTATTTATTTGAAAGTCAGAGTTACACACAGAGAGAGAAGACAGAGAGAGATAGAGAAGAAGCAGAGACAGAGAGAGAGAGAGAGAGAGAGAGAGAGAGAGAGATCTTCCATCCGATGGTTCATTCCCCAATTGGCCAAAATGGCCAGAGCTGAGCTGATCTGAAGTCAGGAACCAGGACCTCCTCTGGGTCTCCCATGCAGGTGCAGGGGCCCAAGCACCCGGGCCATCCTCCACTGTCCTCCCGGGCCACAGCAGAGAACTGGACTGGAAGTTGAGCAACTGGGACTAGAACTCGGTGCCCATATGGGATGCCAGCGCTGAAGGTGGAGGATTAACCAAGTGAGCCACGGTGTCGGCCCCTAGTGAATGGTTTTTGAGGAGGCAACTAAAAATATCTTTATCTGTTACATGACTTTTGGAATCAGAGGATAGGAATGCAAATGAAGGCAGATAAAACTGTGTTTAATAAACATTTACTGTGTACTAGAGCCCTTGTTTATTAGTTTGCTAAATTCTTTTTTTTTTTTTTGGCTTTTTAAAAATTTTTTTGACAGAGTGGACAGTGAGAGAGAGAGAGAGACAGAGAGAAAGGTCTTCCTTTTGCCGTTGGTTCACCCTCTAATGGCCGCTGCAGCCGGCATGCTGCAGCTGGCGCATCGCGCCGATCCTAAGCCCAGAGCCAGGTGCTTCTCCTGGTCTCCTATGGGGTGCAGGGCCCAAGCACTTGGACCATCCTCCACTGCCTTATCGGGCCACAGCAGAGAGCTGGACTGGAAGAGGAGAAACCAGGACAGAATCCGGCACCCCGACCCGGACTAGAACCCAGTGTGCCAGCACTGCAGGCAGAGGATTAGCCTATTGAGCCGCGGCGCAGGCCAGTTTGCTAAATTCTTAACCACATCCTTTGGAGGATATTTTGAGGGAAAGCCCCACTTGGGTCTTTTTTTTTTTTTTTTGACAGGCAGAGTGCAGAGAGAGAGAGAGAGAGAGGTCTTCCTTTACCGTTGGTTCACCCTCCAACGGCTGCTGTGCTGATCCAAAGCCAGGAGCCAGGTACTTCTCCTGGTCTCCCATGTGGGTGCAGGTCCCAAGGACTTGGACCATTCTTCTACTGCTTTCCCAGGCCATAACAGAGAGCTGGATTGGAAGTGGAGGAGCCAGGTCTTGAACTGGCACCCATATGGGATGCCAGTGCTTCAGGCCAGGGTGTTAACCAACTGCATCACAGCGCTGGCCCCCAAGAAGTACCCTTAATATGTCTTTCAGGGAAAGATGGGTTCCTCCTTGATTGAACAGGTATCTGAATGGGGTGTGGAAACATTTGCAATTTGGGGATGTGTACAAAGAGAAAAGGATCTCTTAGAAAGGTACAGGGAGTTGAGGGTGATAAGTGTAGAAAGAAGAGAATAGAGGTTTTCAGTTTTCAAAAAAAATCAATAGAGAAACTGGATTCTTTGAGTGTCTACCTTCTTATAGACCAGTTCCAGGTGTTAGGGTTAAGGGGTACATAAATATATGAGACAGAGAAGAGAATATGTTGTTCAATCAAAGAGACCTGCACAAATGACATATTGCTCCTTGTGACCTATGTGAGCACAGGTAATTCATTTAGGTTTGTTGGTCCTCAGTGTCCTCATCTGCAAAATGTGACAGAAAATCCCATCTTACCTTAATTCCCTGGCTTATTAGGAGATTCACATGAGACAATGGCCTTCAGAAATTGAAATGTAGTTAAAATAATTACCACAATGGCAGTAATGGTTGTAGTTCTATACACTGAACATTTTGAATATTTATAATCTAACCATGAAGAAAAGGTAATGTCATCATACTTGCTGTATATCTAAGCAAAATGAAAAGCCAAGAAATAAAGCATGTCACATTGTAAGTGGTAACACTGACACGCAACTTTAGGTCTGTTTAACAACAAAGGCATCTTTTTCTACTCTTGCCTCTTCTGAATCCAATTGTTTCTAGTTGCATTCCTGATTAGGTTGTGCCAGTTTGAGGTAGGGTAAGGCAGTCAGTTCTTTATTTACCCATTCATCAATTGGTGCAGCAGAGATCATTAAATGTGACTGCAAAAACTATCCTGATTTGCAGATGAAATGATTCTATATATAGAGGATCCAAAAGACTCCACTAAGACACTATTGGAAGTCATAGAAGAGTTTGGTAAAGTAGCAGGATATAAAATCAAATACACAAAAATCAACAGCCTTTGTATAGACAGACACGCCACAGCTGAAAATGAACTTCTAAGATTGATCCCATTCACAATAGCTACAAAAAATCAAATACCTTGGAATAAATTTAACAAAGGATGTCAAAGATGTCTATGATGAGAATTATAAAATGTTAAAGAAGTAGAAGAAGACACAAAAAATAGAAAAATCTTCCATGTTCATGGATTGGAAGAATCAGTATCATCAAAATGTCCATTCTTGGGTCCAGCACTGTGGCATAGTGGGTAAAGCCACAATCTGTAGTGCCAGCATTCCATATGGGCACAGGTTCAAGATCAGGCTGATCTGTTTCCAATCCAGCTCTCTATTATGGCCTGGGAAAGCATAAGAGGATGGCCAAGTCCTCGGCCTCTGCAACCACGTGGGGAACCCAGAAGAAGCTCCTGGATCCTGGCTTTGGACTGGCACAGCTCCAGATGCTGCGTCCATTTGGGGAGTGAGCCAGCAAATGAAAGAGCTCTCTCTCTGCAGCTGGCACTGTGGCACAGCATGTTAACGCCCTGGCCTGAAGTGCCAGCATCTCATATGTGCACTGCTTTGAGACCTGGTTTCTCCACTTCCAATCTAGCTCTCCGCTATGGCCTGGGAAAGCAGAAGAAGATGGCCCAAGTCCTTGGGCCCCTGCACTCACATGGGGGACCTGGAAAAAGCTCCTGGCTCCTGGCTTCGGATGGGTACAGCTCCGGCCATTGTGGCCAGTTGGGGAGTGAACCATGGGATGGAAGACCTCTCTTTCTTTCTTTCTCTGCCTCTCCTCTCTCTGTGTAACTCTTTCAAATAAATAAATAAATAAATCTTTTTAAAAAAATCAGTCCTCCAAAAACAATTTACAGATTCAATGCAGTGCCAATCAAAATACCAAGGACATTGTTCTCAGATTGCGAAAAAATGATGCTGAAGTTCATATGGAAACACAGGGGACTGCGAACAGCTAAAGCAATCTTATACAACAAAAACAAAGCTGGAATCATCACAATACCAGATTTCAAAACATACTACAAGGCAATTATAATCAAATAAGCCTGGCACTGCTACAAAAACAGATGGATAGACCAATGGAACAGAATAGAAACACCAGAAATCCAAGCATCTACAACCAACTTATATTTGACCAAGGAACTAAAACTAATCCCTGGAGCAAGGATAGTCTCTTCACCAAATGGTGTTGGGAAAACTGGATTTCCACATGCAGGAGTATGAAGCAGGACCCCTTACACCTTACACAAAAATCCACTCAAAATGGACTAAAGACCTAAATCTATTACCTGATACCATCAGATTACTAGGGAATATTAGGGAAACCCTACAAGGCATTGGCACAGGCAAAGCTTTCTTGGAAGAGACTCCAGAGGCATGGGAAATCAAAGCCAAAATCAACAAAGGAGAGTACATCAAGTTGAGAAGCTTCTGTACTGCAAAAGAAACACTCAGGAAAGTGAAGAGGCAGCTGACAGAATGAGAGAAATTATTTGCAAACAATGCAACTTATAACAGATTAATAACCAGAATATATAAAGAGATCAAGAAACTCCACAACAACAAAATGAGTAACTCAGTTAAGAAATGGGACAAGGTCTTAAACAGACATTTTTCAGAAGAGGAAATCCAAATGACCAACAGACACATGAAAAAACACTCAGGATCACTAGCCATTAGGGAAATGCAAATGAAAAACACAGTGAGCTTTCACTTCATCCCAGTTAGAATGGCTTTCACACAGAAATCAATGAACAACAAATGCTGGTAGGGATGTGGGGAACAAACACACTAATCCACTGTTGATGAGAACATAAACTGGTAAAACCACTGTGTATATCAGTTTGGATATATCTCAGAAATCTGAATATAGACCTACCATATGACCAGCCACCCAATCCTGGGAATTTACTCAAAGGAAATGAAATCAGTAAATAAAAGAGTTATTTGTACCCTCAGTTTATTGCAGCTCAGTTCACAATAGCTAAGACATGGAATCAGCCTAAGTGCTTGTCAACTGAAGACTGAATAAAGAAATTATGGGATATGTACTCTATGGAATACTACACAGCAGTAGAAGAAATAAAATCCAGCCATTTGCAGCAAAATGGATGAATCTGGAAAACATCATACTTAGTGAAATAAGCCAGTCCCAAAGGGACAAATACCATATGCTCTCCTTGATCTGTGATAACTAACAGGAAATCTGTAGAAGTAAAATTGACACTTTGAGAAGCAATGACTTGAATACCCCTGTCTTAACTGTTGAGGAACAGTTTTTTTTTTTTTTTGGTTGTTGTCATTGTTGTTTTTCTTAATGGAGAATGGGACTTGGAGTTGGAGAGAGAGGAGGAGGAGGGGTGGGAGGGTGAGTGTGATGGGAAGAATCACTATATTCCTAAACTTGTAGTTATGAAATTTGTACTCATTAAATAAATGGTTTCTTTGGGGAAAAAATCTGACTGCACAGAAGCTCTGGGACTCATATGACAGAAGGGAGAGGCTGTGTGAGAGTTTGAATAGAAAATGCACCCAGGCTGCAGGAACCAGCAGCTTCTACTAGAGACATAGAGCCCAAATGGAAGGAAGTAGACAAGCATAACTGAAAGCTTGACCTAACATCACTCTAGCGAAATGCCAGGAACATCTCATGCATTAAACAAGCTGTCACTTTTCCTTGCTTCCCCAAATGTCCAGTGTATTGCAATGATTCCCTGTCTTTCTAATGTTCACAAGTTCCTACCCAAAGTATAATGCAAAGTCTCTTTAAAGGAGGTCCTGTCCTGGTGTCTGCCATCTTCTTTTTGCAGCTGTTAAATGTAAGTAACTCCTCCCTCAATACTCATACAGTAGCAGTGCAGATGAAGTGAGTGTATATGGCAGTGCTAGAGCATATGGTAAGTGCTCCATAAAGTCTTGTTTCATCCATTTGTCCCAGGAGGTTCCTAGCTAATATGAAGAAATAGTTCACAGGACAGACTGAGTGGATCTCTTTCTCTCTCTTTCTTGCATATACTCTCTTTTACACACACACACACACACACACATAAACATGCATATTCACCTGTGAATAAATACATTATTGCTGTAAAAGAGTAAACATCATCAAAGTCTGCAGAATAAAATGTATGGAAGTTTTGCATTTCCCACTTCATAGTTCATGTTAACTGTTATGTATTCTAGGGTTTTTTTCAGTGCCATTAAGTACACAGCATACATGTGCATATGTGTGTGCATACATGCACACACATTTCATAATAAGCTCATATCCACAATTACACTATGCGTTGAAATATTGCACTTAATGCTGTTTCTTGATCTTTTTTTTTCCTGTCAGTAATGTATAGATCTCTCTCTTTAAATGGTTATTTGGCATTGCACAGTATAAATGTATCATTATGTTTTTAACTAATTTTTATTGATGGGCACTTTGGCTGTTTATAGCTGTTTGCTATTACAAATGGTGCCATAATGAAGGTCTTCATACATATATCATTGTGCACATGTGTACGTTTTTACAAGACACTTAGAAGAAGGATTGCTAAGTCAATGTTTTATGAATTTAAAAATGTTGATGGATCTTCTAAATGGCTGTCTGTAGAGTCTCTAACAGTTTACCATCTCATCATTGATGAATGAGACCCTATTTTTCCATGTCTTTCATATTCATTATTGCCACTCTGGGCCCAGGAAAATAACTTATTTCTGTTTGGATTTTATTTTTCTAAAGCTCAGCAACTTTTCATGTTATGGTCACTTGCATTTCTCCTTCTATAAGTCGTCCGTTTGTGTGCTTCACCAATTTTTCTATTGTGCTAGCTGTCTTTTTCTTTTTATTGGTTTGTATTTGCACATTTTCTGGGTAGTTATTGTTCATCTCCCATTCATACTGAAATTTTCTTCCTGAATGTGCTTGTTTTTTAAATCCTGTTTTTGATGTCTTATAACCTCTCCATCCTGTACCTTTATTGATTCTGAATTTTGTGCAATATTTAGGAATCCATGATGCCTTTCTCTTTATTATTCCAGGACTTTAAAAGTTTTTTTCATCTTGAGTTATTTAATATGTATGGGATTTATTTTTGGGTATGGTGACAGTGGTTATTTTAACTTGGTTATTTTAAATATAGTTACTAAATTATCTGAAGAGGCCATCCTTCAACTACCTAATTTGAAATGCCATTTTATCAGGTACTAAATCCCAATTATTCCATGTAATATACACTTGGGTTTTTTTTTCCTATTTAACTATGTATGTATTCTTGTAGTGATTCTATACTATTTTAATTACTATAACTTTATGGTATATTTTAGATATAGCAAATTAAGGCTCCTACTGCTCATGTACACTGATTTTCTATTCCAAAATTTCCTGACTGCTCTTCCTTATGTTTCTCGTCATATGAGTCTTAGAATCAGGTTGTTAAATTCCATGTAAAACATAGTGGTGTTGTGGGTGGCTTTGAACTGAATTTGTAGATTAAGTTAGGGAAAAGTTAAAATTTTTCTTTAACTTACAAAACATGTATTGAGACTCAATGCTGAGCACTGCTGGTAGCTGGTGGCTGTGTCAGAGACAACACCATGGACTCAGCATAATGAAGCCCCTTTTTGTAGGTGACATGGCTAAGCCTCTCTTGCAGATGGACTATAGGAACTACTCTGACTAGATTCTGAGTGATGGTATCTGCACTGAGGAGATAAGACACTGCTAGATTTAGTCCTTTCAAAACATCTTGTGGTACGTAGCCATGTCTACCCTTGCTGTGGCAAACTTAGGGACTGTGTGCTCCAGAAGCAAACTATAGGATGGAGAAGGGCCGCCCCAATCAGCCAAGCTTCTCGTATGCAGAGACTTCATTTGTCACAGAAATAAAGCTTTTCCATGTCCTGACTAATACGGCATCTTTACAGCTTCAAGTCTTTTAGTTTAAAGAGAGTATGTATCGCCATTTACCAAATGGTATTTCGAAACTTTCACTGAAGTTTTATTTTTTACCTATTTATTCTTAAATATTTATGTATTGTTTTAAAAATTTATTTGCAAGGCAGAGACAGACAGGCAGCTTCCATCTGCTAATTCACTCCCCAAATATCTGCAAGAGCCAGAGCTGAGTCAGGAGCCAGGAAGCTAGTACTGGCCTCCAATATGGCTAGCAAGGACCCAACTAACTTCATCCATCACTGCTGCCTCCCAGGGTGTGCATTAGAAGGAAGCTGGAAGGGGGAATAGAAGCAATACTTGAATTCAGGCACCCAATATGGGATGTGGATGTTCTAAGTAGTGGCTTAACCACTAAGCAAGATGCCCACACCTCAATGAAGTTTTAGACTTTTTGTCATACAAATCTTACACCTATCTCATGGGGATTAGTCACAGGCACTGATCTAAGGCACCATATTCTAGAGGTTATGAGTACGCATTTTGCATCTAGATTAACAAGAGTCTGAATCCTGATTCTATGAAATACCTGCTGTGTGACCTTGGACAAATAGCTTAACCCCTCTGTACTTCTTTTGCTTTCTTAGAGATACTCCTCCCTTCTAGAATCATGTTGGGGATTAGATGTGCTATGTTTGGAATATGGTGTGCCTTGTAGATGGATAGCTTCTATTTTTGCAATTTTTTGTGCTATTGGAAGTTGATCATTTGTTCACATAGGTTTTCTCATATTTTGTAGTTAATTATTACTGTTTTGAGAAAGGCTGTCACTGATATTTGTAAACTGATTTTGCACCCTATCACCATAAACAATTGACCAGTTCTAAAATGTATCTCAGAATTTTCTAGATGCATAATCATATATTTGCTTAGTTTGGGTATTCAGATTATGGAAAAAGTTTCTGGATCAGTTTATACAAGATAGAGGTTATTCATTCCTTGAGGTTTTGAAAGGGTCAGCCTATAAAGTCCTCTAAGGTTGATGGCTACTTTCAGTTGCAGTTATTTAGCTCCCAGATCATTTATTTCTGTATTACATGCCTATTTAGACATTGTTATGACTCATACGTGGCAATTTATATTTTCTAAGAATATAATGCATTTCGCCAAGATTTTCAAATGCATTGTTGTAAAGTTATATATAGTATTTATATTAGATGCATCTTATCTTCTGTGCTTCTCTAGTTATGTCCTCTGCTCATGCCTAATGTGTTCATTTGTGTTCTCTTTCTATCTCTCTGCTTTGAACAGGCTTTTTTGTATTTTGTTGATAGAGCTTATTTTTTTCGTATTTCATTTACTTTAGCTTTTATTTTATTAATTTCTTCCTGATGTTTCATTTACTTTGTTTTACATTTTTTCTGTCTTCTTTAGTTAAATGCTTCACTTGTTTATTTTCAATCTTTTTTGTTTCTTAATAAATGATATAGGACTTCTGATTACAGCTGTGCCCACACCCAACAAGTCTGACAAACTGATCTCCTGCTTCTGCTCATTTCTAGAGAAGTGGTAATTTGAGTTTTATTTTTTCCATATTTCTTTCTCAGAAGATAGGCTTTTCTTTTAAATAATTCCCTATAGATTCTCTGTTAGTCTTTGTTGTGAATTTATTTTTTAAAGTTTTGTTTACTTTTATTTATTTGAGAAGCAGAAAGAAGAGGGAGAAAGAGAGAGAGAATTTTTACTCTCTAGACATACACAACTACCAGCACTGGGCTGGGCCAGGTTATAGCCAGAAACTTCAAGCTCAATCAAGTTTTCCACATGGATGGCAGGGACTCAACTATTTGAGCCAACACTGCTGCCTTCCAGGGTGCACATTAGCAGGAAGCAGGAGCAGGAACAGGAGCAAAACTGTGACACAAACCAGGCACTTGATATGGGAAGCGGGCATTACAAGCACCATCTTAACCACTGGCCAAGTTTCTGATTCCTTGTTGCTAATTTCTAATACTTATCTATTTACGTTATTTATTTGAAAGACAGATGGAGACCTCCCATCCACTGAGATTGCTAATATTATTGCATCTTATTCTTAGAATATTGCTTGAGTAATTTCTACTTTGGAGAACTTACTGCAATTCTGTGCCCCTTAATGGAGACCTAAGGTGTCAGGTTTAGGTACTGGACTCAATAAATGTGAGTTCAAACGAGGCTATAGAGGAAGCATTGTGGTGTAGCAGGTTAAGCTACCACCTGCAGCAGCAGCATCCCATATTGGCACTGGTACATGCCCCAGCTGCTCTATTTCTGATCCAGCTCCCTGCTAATGTCCTGGGAAAAGCAGCAGCAGATGGCCCAAGTGCTTGGGCTGCTCCATCCATGTAGGAGATTGGGAAGAAGTTCCTGGCTCCTGGCTTTGGCCTGGCCCAGTTCTGGCTGCTGTAGCCATTTGGGGAGTGAATAAGCTGATGGAAGATCTTTCCCTCTCTCTCTGTAATGCTGCTTTTCAAATATATATATATATGTATATATATATGTACATGTATATATATACATATATATCTATAAACTTTAAAACAACAACAACAAAAAACTGTTTGAACATCATCCCATCTGCATGGCCTTGACCAAGTCTGTTAACTTTTCTAGGCCCCAGGGTCTCAATCTACTAAATGAGATAGTAAAAATATCATACAACTGACTAAGAATTACAGATAAAACTGTACCTCTCAGACAGTAGCCAAGTAGCGCACTGGCTATTATGGTGAATATCATTACTGCTACTATGAACATTGTTATTAGATCTCTTGCTCCATTCATACTGCCCAAGGAGTAAAAATTATTTCCAGTGGTTCTAAGTCTGGAGGTGCTGGCTTCTCTCTAGATTCAACAGACCAAGTTGCCATTGTTTAGGTTCCTTTTTTTTTTTTGCTTCAAAGCACATAATTGGCAACATTTTATGTGTCATTCATAGGAGATAAATTGAACACATACCATATTTATACATAATTAGTATATGCAATATATAATTTAGTTATATGTATTATATACATGTATATACATGTGTATACATATATACATAAAGTTGAGTCTTACATTCAAGACCCCAACACTTAGTGGAAATTTTTTTTTTTATTTTTTTTATAACGCTTTTATTTAAAGAATATAAATTTCCAAAATACAGCTTATAGATTACAATGGCTTACCCCAACACTTAGTGGAAATTTTATTTCTAGATATGACCCAGTTTGTTCTTTATTGTAACATTTAATAAGTTGAACTGTCGGCCGGCGCCATGGCTCAACAGGCTAATCCTCCGCCTTGCGGCGCCCGCACACCGGGTTCTAGTCCCGGTTGGGGAGCCGGATTCTGTCCCGGTTGCCCCTCTTCCAGGCCAGCCCTCTGCTGTGGCCCGGGAGTGCAGTGGAGGATGGCCCAAGTGCTTGGGCCCTGTACCCCATGGGAGACCAGGAAAAAGCACCTAGCACCTGGCTCCTGCCATCGGATGAGCGCGGTGCGCTGGCCACAGCGCGCCATCCGCGGCAGCCATTGGAGGGTGAACCAACAGCAAAGGAAGACCTTTCTCTCTGTCTCTCTCTCTCACTGTCCACTCTGCCTGTCAAAAAAAAAATAATAAGTTGAACTGTCCACATCCTAATCTCCAAAATTCTTGAATATGTCATTTTACAAGAGGGACTTTGTGGAGGAGATTAAGTAAAGGACTTTAAGAAGGGAAGATGAGCTTGGATTCTCTGGGTGGACCCAATGTCATCACATGGGTCCTTATAAAAAGGAGACAACAGGGTCAGGGTTAGAGAAGCAGATGATCCAGTATGGCCATCAGTCAGGCAATGTAGGCAAGTCACAGCAGTCAGAAGTCAAAAAGATAGGCTCTCCCCTCAAGTTTCCAGCAGGAACACAGCCCTGCCAAGGACAAGGTTTTAGGAATTCAGACCCCTAGATTTATAAGATAATGCATCTGTGTTTTTAAAAATTTTTTTTTATTTGACTGGTAGAGTTATAGACAGTGAGAGAGAGATGGAGAAAGGTCTTCCTTCCATTGGTTCACTCCCCAAATGGCAAGGATGGCCAAAGCTGTGCCAAGCCGAAGCCAGGAGCCAGGTGCCTCTTCCTGGTCTCCCATGTGGGTGCAGGGGCCCAAGCACTTGGGTCATCCTCCCTGCCCTCCCTGGCCACAGCAGAGAGCTGGCCTGGAAGAGGAACAACCAGGACTAGAATCTGCTGCCCATATGGGAATGCTGGTGCCGCAGGCAGAGAATTAACCAAGTGAGCCATGGCATGGACCCCACATCTATGTTTTTTTAAGTCACTAAGTTTCTGGTGACTTATTACACAAGTGACAGAAAATATGTAACCCTTAGAGGGGAACTTATCCCATTTTCAGGGTAGAAAACCAAAGTTCAGACAAGCCAAGTGACTCGTGCTAGGAGGCACACTTAGTTGTGGTACTAGGCATTGAAGCTGGGAGTTCACATCTCAAGGTGCATGTGTATGATTTTAACTATCACACTATAGGTTCATGGTGATTTTCTTTGGCCTAGAGGTAGGAAAGGATTGTGGCTTAGCAAGAGAGCAAGCAGAGAGAGATAAAAGGCTGGGGCTATGCTTAGTAAGACCATTAGAGATATAGGGAAAAAAACAGGGAGTCATAAAGGCAAACGATGCTCTGGGTTTTGAAACGTGAGCAATTCTCTCCCTAAGCCACCTCAGGGCACGGGAAGATAAATGTGAAGGTCTGTTTAGTTGTTGGTTTCTTTTTAAAATTTTATTTTTGTACAATGCCACATAATTATACAGCTCCTTTAGAACATTCTGTCGTCTGGGAGATTTTCTTACAGAAATTCTAAAGAGCGTAGGCTCACAGGAAAGCAGCCAAGATCTGCATGAAACTATATTTATACATATGCCAAAATGCAAAGCATAAAATAAAATAAGTACAAAGATACAAACTGGGCATTTTAGCTGAAGGCAACAAATGTGTTACCCTTAACATACCCATCACATTATAAGGAATACTAGAACGAGATGGGAGTTTATAGAGATTGTACCATAAAAACTCTTATGTGTTTAGCCAAGAGCATGTTGTATTTAATTCTCATGGCATTATAGTGAGACAGGTGCTTTTATCCCAGCATTGCCAACCAGGACCCTAATCCCTGGGACATTTAATTTCCTTGACCAAGGTCATAAGAGGACTTCAGAAATGTCCAGACCTTTACTTGAATCTTCTTGCTCTAAATCCTGTGCTCTTTCCACTTCAGGATGAACACCTTCCTCCAATCTCCTTGTTTTTCAAAGAAGGAAGAAGGGACCTACAGAACAATGGTATTGTATACAAATTCTTTTTTTAAAGATTTATCATATTTATTTGAAAGGCAGAGAGAGAGAGAGAAAGAGAGAGAGAGATATCTTCCATCAGCTGTTTCACTTCCCAAATGACTGCAATGGCCAGGGCTGAGCCAGAACAAAGTGAGGAGCCCTGAGCTTCTTCCAGGTCTCCCACATGGATGCAGGTGCCCAAGTACTTGAGCCATCATCTGCTGCCCTCCTAGGTACATTAGCAGGGAACTAGATCAGAAGTGGAGCAGCTGGGACTCAAAGTGGATTCCACATGAAATGTAGGCATCGCACCGGCACACGGGGTTCTAGTCCCGGTCAGGGCACCGGATTCTGTCCCGGTTGCCCCTCTTCCAGGCCAGCTCTCTGCTGTGGCCTGGGAGTGCAGTGGAGGATGGCCCAAGTGCTTAGGCCCTGCACCCCATGGGAGACCAGGAAAAAGCACCTAGCACCTGGCTCCTGCCATCGGATGAGAGCGGTGCGCCGGCCGCAGCGCGCTGTCCGCGGCGGCCATTGGAGGGTGAACCAACGGTAAAGGAAGACCTTTCTCTCTGTCTCTCTCTCTCTCACTGTCCACTCTGCCTGTCAAAAAAAAAAAAAAAGAAATGCAGGCATCAGAGGCGCAGCGTAACATTCCACACCACAATGTTGGCCCCATGTACAAATTATTAAGGCAGATAATATGTTTATTGAATCACATACTTATCCATTCATTCATCCTTCAAAGCGTTATGAAATCAATAAAATTGTTTATTGAAATGCAATACTAGGAGATTCCAAGATGGAAGAATAGGGAAAAGACGGGCTGTTTTTGAACAGGGGAAAATAGCAGAAGGAAAAAGGAGAAAATGCATTCTTAGGGGAGAATCAGAAAGAAGTTTGCAGTGGAAACTCCACAGAAGGAAGAGGGACACTGTGGAGCAGAATTGAAGGCTAAGACACACAGCAACAAGTGCAGCCATCACACACGACTCCCACAGCCAGGACCTTGAGGAGATGCCAGCTTTGGAGAATGAGGTGAGAGCAGGCTGTGGCAGTCCATCCCACTGATGATACTACCTGAGGCACAGCCTTGCAGATCTTTGAGTCTGGCCTGGACTCCTAGTGAGGGGCAGGTTACCGACTAAGTCCAGTGAAAGAAAAGCATGTTTCTTTCTCCCTATACCCCACAAGGGCACCTGGTAGCTGGTAGGGAGAAGGTGCCATTTTGATACCAGTAGAGGCTGTGATGACTCCTGTGTGCACATGTGATCAATGGATTTTACCAGATGGAAAATGCTGCATTCCCCACTGACTTTGAGTCTGGCTGGGAGGATTGATAGGCAGCTGGGCACCTACACAGGACTGTGCGGTGCCCCCATCCACTCAACATATCACAGGCTCTAGCGGCTTAAACTGCCAAGGTGGAGAACCCACAGACATTGGGTCTGGGAACATCTGGGTCCTCTCCATGGACTAGGAAGGATGGTAGGTCTGAACAGATCCTCTGAAGATCATGACCGTGGGAGCCTTGTGTACTATGACTGCAGGGATTTTGAGACTGCACAATGGTGCCAAGGCTCAGGTTGGGTCTCTTGGCATTCACTGTGTCTGATGTCAAGGGTTCAGAGCCCCCTGACAGACTGGGTTGGTCCACTGAACAGAATTCCTTGCTCACACTAAGGACCACGCAGATCCTTTGTGCAGTTCATGTGCCAACCTGGATAAGAGTGCACTAACCTTGGACATTGATCTCCTTGAAAGAGAGGAGATGAAGGTGTGGTTATGCCAAAAGGCATGATCATACTCTCTCCCTTACTGACAATAGAGGAGATCTAACATAGCCAACTTGGGTGTCACCCTTGATTCTCACTCCACTATGGAGCACTGACTAGAGCTCCCACACTGACCCAGCACACACATCTGGGTATTTACTGAAAGAGCAGACACTCCACCAAGACACAGAGACATAGTTCAAAGTTAAAAATCCATCACAGGAGAAAACCAACAAGTATTTCCACAGATGCCTAAAAATAAATGCAGAAATCCAAGAAACAAGAATAAGGATGACAACATGACTCCCCTAAAAAGAATATAACACTTTAATATTAGAATATGAAGAAAAAGAGATTGTTGAAATGCCTGAAAAGAAATTCAAAACAATGAACATAGTATTAATCAGAAGTGATGAGAAGCAAATTTGTGAGAGAGAATGGAGAGGCATAGTCCAAGCCTTAAAGGAAAAAACAGTCAACCCAGAATACTGTACCCTGTAAAGCTCTCATTTATGAATGAGGGTGAAATAAAGGTCTTCCTAAACAAACAGAAATTGAAGGAATTTGTCAATACTTATTTGGCCTTAAAAATGATACTTAAGGATGTGCTACACAAAGAAATACAGAAGGATAGTCAGCATTATGAAAGAATCTAAAAGCAGAAAATATCCCAGTAAAAGTACAAAGGAAATCCAAAGCAAACAATAGGAATATTTATGGAAAAAAGTGCCAAGTCATTATTTATCAATAGTAACCTTGAATGTAGATGGCCTAAATTCTATAACTAAAAGATACAAGCTGGCTGAATGGATTAAAAAGCAAGACCTATCTATTTGCTGCCTATAAGAAACACACCTCACTAACAAAGATACATGTACTCTAAAGTGAAAGACAGAAAAATATATTCCATGCTAATGGAAAGCAAAAATGGGCAAGTGCACCTATTGTAACATCAGACAAAATGAACTTTAACACAAAGACTCTAAAAAGAGACAAAGAAGGGCATTATGTCATGATTAAGGGATCAATTCAACAGGAATATATGAGTATCATGAATGTATATGCACAGAATGCTAGGGTACTTCATTATTCAAAATAAATTTTAATGGAACTAAAAGGAGACATAGACTCCCATACAATAGTAAAGGGGGACTTCAACATCCCATTTCATCAATGGAGAGATTAACTAGACAGAAAATCAACAAGGAAACAACAGAGTTAATTTGCATTATGGAACAAATGGACCTAACATATCTATCGAATATATATCACATAGTTCTTTTCATTAGTGCATGGAATTTTCTCTAGGATAGAACATATGCTAGGATATAAAGCAAGTCTCAGAAATTTAAAAAAAAAAATTGAAATCATAACATGTATCTTTTCTGACCACAATAGAATATAGCTGGAAATTAGCAATATAAGAATCTCTAGAAAATGTGAAAACATGTGGAGACTGAATAACACACTCTTGAATAAATAGCATGTCATAAAAAGCATCAAAAGGGAAATGAAAAAAAATTCTAGAAACAAATGAAGATGACAATACAGTGTATCAAAAGTTTTTGGATACAGCACAAGTGAAGAGGCATGCAATAAATGAGCTATAAATGCAGCTCTAGGACCTAGAAAAATATCTCTAAACCAAACCCCCAATTATTAGGAGGAAAGAAGTAATTAAAATTAGAGAAGAAATAACATTTTTAAAAAATACAAAAGATCAGTGAATTGAAGAGCTGGTTTTTTTTTAAAAATAAACAAAATTGATATACCATTGACCCAACTAGCCAAACAAACAAAGAGAGAGAAGACCCAATTCCATGAAATTATAGATGAAAAGGGAGATTTAACAACAGATAACACAGAAATAAAAGGAATCATCAGAAATTACTACAAATAACTATATGTAAACAAAGTGGAAAAATCTAGAAGAAATGGATAGGTTCCCAGAAACATAAAATATACCAGGTTGAGTTATGAAGACCTAGAAAACCTAAACAAACCAATAACCTAGACAGAGATTGAATCAGTAACAAAGATCTTTAAAAAAAAAAAAAAAAAAAAAAAAACATGAGTTGCCGAGGCTATGGAAGCCTTTAGGGTTCGTGGACTTCGATCTTATTCCGACAGGGTCATAGTCAAAGTGGAAGTTCTCTCCTCCCTTCAGAGAAAGGTACCTCCTTCTTTGATGGCCCCATTCTTTCCACTGGGATCTCACTCGCAGAGATCTTTCATTTAGGTCTTCTGTTTTTTCCAGAATGTCTTGGCTTTCCATGCCTAAACTATTCTCATGGGCTCTTCAGCCAGATCCGAATGCCTTAAGGGCTGATTCTGAGGCCAGAGTGCTATTTAGGACATCTGCCATTCTATGAGTCTGCTGTGTATCCTGCTTCCCATGTTGGATCATTCTCTCCCTTTTTCATTCTATCCGTTAGTATTAGCAGACACTAGTCTTGCTTGCTTGGTGTTAAACTGGAAATTGCATAGACAATTAATCAATTTTTAAAAAAAAAAAATCATGTAGGATCTCTGTCCTTAATGTGCTGTACATTGTGAATTAATACTATAACTAGCACTCCAACAGTATTATCATTTTGTGTCTCTATGCGAGGGCAAACCGTTGAAATCTTTACGTAATATGTACTAAATTGATCTTCTGTGTATAAAGAGAATTGAAAATGAATCTTGATGTGAACAGAAGGGGAAAGGGAGCGGGAAAGGGGAGGGGAGGGGGAGGGAGAGAAGTTGTGGGGGGGGGAGCCATTATGATCCATAAGCTGTTCTTTGGAAATTTATATTCTTTAAATAAAAGCTTTATAAAAAAAAAATCTTGAATTTTGGTGTGCAAATAGAAAGAAGAGAAGTAATAAAGTTAAAGACTTTCAAAATAAAGTTATAAAACAAAAACAAAAACAAAAACAAAAACAAAAACTCAGGACCAAATGGCTACACTGTTGAATTCTCCCAGACCTTTAAAGAAGGAGTATTTTAAGCTATTCAAATATTCAAAACAATTAAAAGGAGAGAATATTCACAAACTCCTTCTATGAGGTCAACATCACCTTAATTCTAAAACCAGAAAAAGATAAAGAAAGAGAACCAATATCACTGAAAGAAAGACCAATATCAATGATGAACATAGATGCAAAAATACTCAATAAAATATTAGCTAATCAAATCCAACAACACTTCAAAAAGATAATTCACTTGGACCAAGTGGGATTGATCTCTGGAATACAGGGATGGCTTAACATATGCAAATCAATGAATGTGACACATCACATTAACATATTGAAGAATAAAAACCATATGATTGTCTCAATAAATGAAGAGAAAACATTTGATAAAATACAACATCCTTTCATGATAAAAATTTCAAGCAAATTGGGTATAGAATGAACATTTTTTGACAAAATCCAGGCAATATATGACAACCTCACACCCAGTATCATATTGAATGGGGAAAAGTTGGAAGCATTTCCAATAAGACACAGAAGCAGACAAGGATGCCCACTTTCACCATTGCTATTTGATACAGTCCTAGAAGTTTTACCTAAGACACTAGACAAGAAAAAGAAACCAAAATGATACAAATTGAAAAAGAGGAAGTCAAATTATCCCTGTTTGCAGATGAAATGTTTCTATATAGAGGGGAACCAAGAAGATTCCACAAAGAGACTATTAGAATTCATAAGAGAGTTTGGTAAAGTTGAAGGATATAAAATTAACACAGAAAAGTCAATAATCTTTATATATACAGACAATGCTATGGCTGAGAAAGAACTTGTAAGATCTGTCACATTCACAATTGCTAAAAACATTTTAAATACCTTGGAATAAATAAATTTAACCAAGGAAGTGAAAGATCTCTACAATGAAAATTATAAAACATTAAAGAAAGGATTAGAAGAAGACACACAAAAAAGGAAAAATCTCATGTTCATAGATTTGAAGAAATAATATCATGAAAATGTCCATACTGTTGAAAGCAATTTACAGATTCAATATGATCCAAATCAAAATAGCAATGAAATTCTTCTCAGACTAGAAAAATTGATGCTAAAACTCATATGGAAATACAAGAGACCCCCAAATAAGTAAAGCAATCTTAAACAATAGAAACAAAGTTAGAGGCATCACAATACCAGATTTCAAGAAATACTAGCAGGTAGTTAGAATCAAAACAGCCTGATACAGGCAATAAGAGAGGACTATAGACCAGTGGAACAGAATAGAAACTCCAGAAATCAATCCACACATCTACAGTCAACTTATCTTTGACATAGAGCCAATATCAATACCTTGAGATTGGACAGTCTCTTCAAAAAATTGTTCTTCTATAATTATATGTCTGCATGTAGAAGTATGAAACCCCTACCTTACACCTTATACAAAAATCAACTCAAAATGGATGAAGGATCTAAATCTATGACTTGATACCATCAAATTACTAGAGGAGAACATTGAAGAAATTCTTCCAGACATTGGCATAGCCAAATACTTTGTGGAAAAGACCCCAGAAGCATGGCAATCAAAGACAAAATTGACAAATGGGATTACATCAAGCTAAAAAGCTTCTACACTGCAAAGGAAACACTCAGCAAAGTGAAATGGCAACCAACAGAATGGGATAAAATATTTACAAATTACATATCTGATAAAAGATTAATATTCAGAATCTATAAAGAGTTCAAGAAACTCAACAATCACAAAACAGGCAATCTAGTTAAAAAATAGGCAAAGGGCTTGAACAGGTATTTTTCAAAAGAGGAAATTCAATGGCCAGCAGACACATGGAAATTTTCTCAGGATCATTAGCCTTCAGGGAAATGCAAATCAAAACCATAATGAAGTTTCACCTCATCCCAGTTAGAATGGCTCTCGTACAGAAATCAACAAACAATAAATGCTGGTGAGGATTTAAGGGAAAATCCCTAATCCACTGCTGATGGGATTGTAAACCAGTACAGCCATTTTGGAAGACAGTATGGATATATATCAGAAAGCTGAAAATATATACTATATGACCTAGCCATCCCATGCTTAGGAATTTACCCAGAGGAAATTAAATCACCATATGAAAGATTTACCTTTACCCCCATGTTTATTGTAGCTCAATTCACAATAGCTAAAATATGGAATCAACCCAAATGTCCACCAATTGAAGACTAGATAAAGAAATTGTGGTATATATACAGTGGAATACTTTTCAGCCATATAAAAGAATGAAAAGAATGAAATCCCATCTTTTGCAACAAAATGGATACAACTGGAAACCATTACACTTAGTGAAATAGGCCAGTCCCAAAAAGACAAATACCATATGTTTTGCCTGTTCTGTGGTAACTAATTGAGTACCAAGAATGTAAATTATGAGTAAAATTGACATTTTGAGATTTGATGATTGTTTAAAGCCCTCCTCTCTACTATTGAGAAGCTGTTTTTTTTCCTTCTATTTGTGAATTCCTTACTTAGTATTGGGTTAATTTTATAAGATGGAATGAGAGTAGATCATTTTGAAAATTAAAGGTAGGAATAGGAAAGGAAGGAGAGTGGGAGGATGGCAGGAGGGAGGGTAGAATGGGAAGTATTATGCTCCTAAATCTGTACATATGAAATAATAGAATTTGTTCACCTTAGAAAAATAAAAAGAAAGAAAAGGAGAAAAGAAATATATACTGGAAAGTAATAAGAAAATAAAATTAAAAATAGAAAAACATTAAAGGTTAAAAAGAGCTCAGGTAACTGCAAACCATATAAACCAATGAATCTAAGCATCCTAACATCAAAACAAGAGAGCAGCACATTCTTTTTCAGTTGTACCAACACACTACATGTGAGAAATCCCATCCTTTGTATCATCAGAGCCAGAGCCAGGCACCAAGGACATCAACTGTATTTACTTCACTAACCAATGCCATAGGAGTTGTCTTCATGAAGACCCTCAGGATTGTCCCCAGGTTAATAAAAATGAAGTTCTTTTAGTTGACTCAGTCTGCAGGGAAAATTTGGAGTTTCTAGAAATGTAATATACTCAAAGCTGTTCTTTAGAGAAGAAGGAAGGGAAAGTAAAGAAATAAGTGAGGAGAGGAGAAGAGAACGGAGGGGAGAAGAAGGCTGGGGGTGGGGAGGACAGGACAGGCAGAAGATTCTATGGAGAATCCTGGGCTAAATTATATAGTGCATTTTTCTCTACTATAAGACTCCCTGGCACTAGTAAGAAACACTAGCATTTCATTTATCACTGAGGAAAGAAGGGGAAAAAAAAGGAATGGAAGAAGAGAAGGAAGGAGGGAAGGGAAAGAGAGAAAGGGAGGAACGATCAATTAAATTCTGCCAAACCACTGATAGCAAGATATACCAAAATTTCAGAGCCACTGAAGACATAGAAAATATGGGCAGTCTAGGTCAATGACATATGAGGTTTTTTTTTTTTTTTCATTTCATTTGCTCAGGGCCTAGGTACACTGGGATCCTGCACGAGGCAGGCATAGAATGCTGACTTTCCCATGTGGGCCTGATCATTGAGCTTCTAATACAGAATTTAATAGAATCCATTAAGAAAACAGCTATCAAAATGAATAGAAGCAATTTATGTTTTCCCATCAGTTGTCTGTGAATATTTCTCACATCAGAGAGACACAAAGTTGTGATGTTTGGCAAGAACCTGGCATGCAGGTATTCTATGTTAATTTTTTGAGATAAAGTACATGTTTTTCAACCAGAAGTAAGAGGAAAAGAGCTCAGGCCCTAGCCTAGAAAATGGAAGCACCACAACACACATGCCTGAAACAATTCTCCATACTTCTGCAAGTAGCTGACAGCCAAATCAAAATTATTGACTCCTTTCCCTAGTTCGCTGTTTCCTACTACCAGAGCACACATCAGCTTTTACAGTGAAAATACATACCTTCCAGTTTACTATGGACGTTGACATGTGTATTTATCTCCTTTCCCTCCTAAAAATCACATAAAGGGGGCATTAAACAGACAGGCTGGTAATGACAGCTTGAGGCTGGATGTGTTCTTTGATTTCAACATGTATTTTCACTCAAATTAGAACATGGACACTTGGGGTAGCTCACTCTTTTTTCTCAACTTTACCTCCTTTCTGGTTGGACACCTCTCTGGGCCTGTTTCTTCCTCTCAGTGACCTGATAAATACTGAAAATTCAAAAATATTGTTGAAATAAATCCTCTCTCTTATAGAGGATGGTGACATAGCGTGTTTTTTCATAAGGGTGACAGGAATAGGTGCATATTCCTCAAAACAAAAAAGAAACCACAACGTTCATTTTCTCAAACAAGGTCAAGGATATAATCCACTATGGTTTGTTTTGCCTTTGTTCTGTTTACTTTGGTTGCCAAGAAGCACAAAGCTAAATTTTCTCATGTTGAGTGACTCCCATTTCAGACTCCTGAAATCATTTTCTCTTCTTTCTTTCTCCTTCTTACAAATGGCTCTGATCAGTCCCATCTTCGCATTAATAACTTTTTAATAGGGTGGATTTATGTGGATAGAATTGAGTTCTCTCAGAAGTATGTATGGAAAGCATTGTAAACACACCCACACACACAGAAGACAAACTTGGTTGCTAGGCAACTTGCCAAGGTCATCATAGCTGGTAATGATTCTTCCCTGTAAGGTTCATCCTAAATGCTTCAGCTTAGCAACCAATGACCTTCTCCACTACTCTTGAATTCACCCCCTTCTACCCATCATACTGGTACCTGCGTCTGTCAACATCAATCAGGACCAAATATGGCTCAGCCATCTTTCTCAGTGTCCCCTTTGCTCCTGGTGGGAAAGGCCTTGTACTCAATTCTTTGTATTTTTAGCACCTCATCAAGGACAATACTCAGAGAAGGTACAACAACTCTTAGGAGGATGAATTTCTTAATTCAGTCCTTATGGCTTTGAAGAGGTCCTTGGGTCTAGCAGTGGAGAACAGCAACATGGACAGAGGTAATAAAGATCCAGTCCTTGGGCCGGTGCCGTGGCACACTATGCTAATCCTCCGCCCACAGCTCCGGTACCCGGGGTTCTAGTCCTGGTTGGGGCACCGGATTCTGTCCTGGTTGCTCCTCTTCCAGTCCAGATCTCTGCTGTGGCCCGGGAAGGCAGTGGAGGATGGCCCAGGTGCTTGGGCCCTGTACCCTCATGGGAGACCAGGAAGAAGCACATGGTTCCTGGCTTTGGATTGGCTCAGCACGCCGGCTGTAGCGGCTATTTGTGGGGTGAACCAATGGAAGGAAGATCTTTCTCTCTGTCTCTCTCTGTCTCACTGTCTAACTCTGCCTGTCAAGAAAAAAAAAAAAGATCCAGTCCTGGCTCACAAGGTATTCACAGTGTGACAGGACCAGACAGGAAGGCAGCCAAGTCAACTGAGCAGCGGACTCCTCCATGGAAAGGAAGGCTTTGTAATCCAGTGAGTGGACGCTTCACTCAGTTCAGAGGGTCTTGGCTGAACAGATGACAATCAGAGCAGCTAGTCATAGGTTCAGTCTTCAAAAGATGCCAAGATTTCATGACAATAAATTACCAGTCAAGATAAAATATAAACACACCTCTCACCCTGTAAGAGGGCCCTATGGGTAGAGATAAAAAAATACCAACAAAAGAGAAGAAAACATAAGTCCTCTGTTTACGTGCCTCTTAAACCATTCAATAAACATTGAGCCAATATTTGAACAGAACGTATTTGAAGGGTCAGGTATTATTATAATTATTATCATATGTATATAATATTATATCCTATCATAGAATTATTATTATTATTACCTAGCTCCAGGGCATTTGAAATTACAATAAGATATGCCCCAGTTAAAGCATCAGGGAAAATGAGAGTCAACAGATGTTCAAGGCAAGAAGAGAGGGGAGACAGAGGGACAGACAGTCAGATGTTTTCAAAAACCCAGAAGCTAAGGGTAGATGTTAAGTGGTCAGACAGTAGTTGTGTTTCCCATGTCTCACACTGGAATGTCTGAGTTTGCTACCCAGCTCAGTCGTAACTCCAGCTTCCTGCGAATACAGACAGTGGGAGGCGGTGGTGATGGCTTGAGTAGTTGAGTTTTGCTATCTACATGTGAAACCTGGGTTGAATTCCTGGTTCGAAGCTTTGGCCTGACCTAGTCCTTACCTTGCACATGTTTGGGGATGGAATCAGCAGATGGAAACTGTCTCTCTCAAATACATCCATGCATATATTTTTCAAATCCAAAAACTAAAGCCAAGGGGACTAACTCAGGAACAGGGATGAAAATTGACAATATAGCTGGAAAGGCCATAATGGGACCAACTTCGTAGTCACATCGGTTAAGGAATTTGGGGTGGGCATTTGCCACAAAGGTTAAGACACTGGTTAGGATGCTTGCATCCCATATCAGAGTGTCTGGGTTTCAGTCCCAGCTTTGCTTCTAATTCATACTTTTACCAATGTGGATACTGGGAGGTAGCGTGTGATGGCTTAAGAACTATGGTCCCTGCCACCCAAATGAGAGTCCCGGTTTGAGTTCCAGCTTTGGCTTGGTCCAGCCATGGCTGTTGTGGGTATTTAGGGAGATTGGAGATTCCCTCTCTCTCTCTCTCTCTCACTCTCACTCTTCCTCCCTTTCTCCCTCCCTCCCACACCCTTCCATCATTCTTCCCCCTTCAAGTAAATACAATTAAATACAAAAATTTAGAATTTACAGAACTTCATTTACCAATTACTAACCTACCATGCACCACATAGTGTTCTAGGTTCTGGAGATACAGTGATAAGCAAGATACATAATCCAGTAATTGAATAACTGAAATGGCTTTATACTCTACTACATTAATTATAATTAGTTTGCTGAATTCTTAAATATACCAGCCCCTGTGTATATGAAATTTCTTTTAATCATCACCGTGGTGCTACAATGACTTCTGACTAAAGAATAGATGCTTAGGGGCCAGTGTTGTGGTGTAGCAGATAAAGTCGCTGCCTGCCGTACCAGCATCCCAGATGGGCACCACTTTGAGAACCAGCTGCTCCACTTCCAATCCAGTTCCCTGCTATGCTAAGATGCCTGGGAAGCCAACAGAAGATGGCCCTAGTCCTTGGGATCCTGTACCCACATGGGAGATCCAGAGGAAGCTCCTAAATCCTGGGCTCATCCTGGCCCACCCTGGCCTTTGCGACAATTTGGGGAGTGAACCAGGAAGTGGTGGATGGAAGATCTCTCTCTCTCTCTCTCTCTCTCTCTCTCTTCCTCTCTCTGTATAACTGATTTTCAAATAAATCTTTAACAAATAAGAAAGAAAGGATGCTCAGAGGAACTGAGTGACTTGCCTATGATCATATCACTAGATACGTGTTAGGAAACTCATGCAATTTTATCTGTGGTGCGATCTACACCCTGATTTACATCCTATGCCCTGGCTCTCCACCCCCCCCCCCATTGCTGAAAGCCAGGTGGCCACATGGCCCAACCACCAGTTTCAAGCTCCACCCCCATCCTAATGGGATTCGCTGCTCCTGCTTCCCTGCCCCCCCCCCCCAGGTTAAAGGAACCTGTTCCTGAACACGTGGCTCTCTTGGCTCTTCTCTCCTGCTCTCCTGGCTCCTCTCGTCTGTTCTCCTCTCCTCCTCTCATCTCTCTTCTCTCTGCTCTCCCTTCTCTCTTCACTAGCTTCTCTCCTCTGTCTCTGTCTCTCTCTCTTATACTCTCTTTCTCTCTCTTATCCTTCTTCGTCCCTCCCCTCCAGCCTGCTGGGTTTTCCCCAATAAACCCTTTCCCTTACTCTGGTGCTGTGTGCTTTGTGATGGCTAATAATACAGACAGAATCACGTGGCCTAGGTTTGAATCCCAACACCCCACTTCCCAGCTGTGTGACCTTAGTCAAGTCACTGAGACACTCTGCTTGGTTTTCTAAACAGTAAAATGGGAATGGTGACAGTACCTCCATTTGTAGAGTTTTGGTAAGAATTACAAGAGTTAATGTATACAAAGCATTGAACAGTAACAGAATACAGGATGTACCTAATAAATGTCAGCTGTTAACCTGGTTGCAAACAGATTCATTAAGCTTGCAGCTACCCAGGAAACTCTCAGAAAGGTCAAAGAGCTTTGAGCAAGCTGGGAATGTCTTGTGGAGGAAAGGTTGGTTTTGTTTTCTCTGTTTAATTCAATAGCACCCAGCTTCTCTGTCTACTACTTCCCTCACAGATACCTGCTAATAGCTTTTATTGTTTATAGAGCTTCTAACAAGTGCCGGCAACCATATATTTGCATCCTTAATAGATCAGTCCCAAAGCAAGTGGGAATTTCAGTTGGTTTTCTGAGATTTGGGTTTTATTTATTTATTTATTTTTTGGTTGTCCTATTTAGCAACATTCCAGTGGGCTTTCGCGGTTCACAATACACTCCAGTTGGATCAATCATAGTTAAAATTTCACAGACCTTTCCTGATTAAAGTTAGCACCTCATAATCTTAGGGATCCCCCCTCCCCAATCAGGATGTCCAGTGTATTAAGTCACTGAGCAATAGTTAGGCAGCTACTACTAGGATCATTCAGTTTAGTGATTTTATTTACCAAACTCATGCCATGTGAACTCTGTTCAGGGCACTATTCCAAAGCACTTCATCAATATTAATGTAGTAGTGCAATGTATTTAGTCCTTATAACAACTCTATAGAGACTGTTACTATCCATATTTTACACACAAGGAAACTGAGGCACGGAGGTTTACATGACTCAGCATAGTACTTAATGTTAGCAGGGTAAAAAATGTGAACCATTAGGCCAATGTATGGTACAGCGGTTTAAGCCACTGCCTGTGACACAGGGTCCCATATCATAGTGGCAGTTCAAATCCTGGCCTCTCTGCTTCTGATCTAGTTCCCTGCTTATATGCCTGGGAAAGCAGCAGAAGATGATCCAAGTGCTTGGGACCCTACCAACCATTTGGGAGACCTGGATGGAGTTTCTGGCTCCTGGTTTCAGCCTGGCCACTGCTGCCATTTGGGAAATAAACCAGTGGATGGAAGATCTCGTTCAGTCTGTGTCAGTTTCTGTCTGTTGTCTATATCTCTCTTTCACTCTGCCTTTCAAAGAAATAACTCTTTTAAAAATGTGAAGAACTTTACACTCTTTACAAATATCATTATTATATTGTGTTGGGTATTATTAAAATTTCACAGGTAAGAAAACTGAATATCAAGAGATTTGCCCCATGCCTAAGAGAGGGAAGCAAATAGGGCTGGGGTATACAGAATCCAAGGTTTTGTGTTTTGTGCTGCGTGTGGAAGGTGGTGATAGTTTTTGATGTCAAAATCCATTATTGTTGCAGCAGCTGCTGTTACTGTTGTTATCTGCCACACAGGAACACACCCCCCACTCCAGTACACAGAGAGAAAAATAACAATGATAGGGAAACAGCTGATTCTGTATGCAAGCCTGCAGATCTAAGCCCATGCATAATTTACTCAACACTGCCCTGCAGTCACTTAAGCTGAGCAGAGACCACTATAAATTCAAGTCTGCATACCTTAATTTATTTCTTATTTATTTTACTGATTCATATCTAGTGCCTCCAGCGCTGCTCCAACACCTGCCTGAAGGCACCTGCAGCCCCAAGTGTAATCAGGGCAGGAAAGGAGACCCTGAAATTAGCTTGGAAGGAAAACTGGACTCTGTACTAGAACCATGCAAGTTAAAGTAATTTTCTGTTGAACTGGGATTAAACTCATGCACATTCCCACCCCCTTTTTATGTGATAGGCAGAGCTGAAAGGTTTATTCAATCTGCTTTTCTATCCTAGTAAAAAGAGCACTGAGCATACTTCTCACATGAGCCCTGGATTATTTTTCTGAGTCATGGAATGCCAAAAGTTGAACACATTTTCTAACGTGAAGACATTATCGGGGTGGGAATAGAGGAGAAGAAAGGCGCGGCTATTTTCTTGAGTGGCTTTGGAGGACCAAAGGATATACTAAGTGCTATACATGGCAGAGGGAACTCCACTGCAGTCCCCAAGTGTGGGAAACAGGGCAAGTTGGAAGAAACATGAATCATAGTCGTTCCAAGATCTCTCTTCAAAGATGGTCAAACTGTGCGCCTGAGAGAGAAAATGACTTGTCCCAGGCCACTCGCAAGTTGGTCCCAATGTTACCCGCCCCTCCCCCACTCCCTGCCTTTCAGTCTCATACTAACTTTAAAACAATGTCAGTTTGAGTTCCTTAAGAGCCAGAAGCTCTGTGATAGGCTTTACGTGTGTATTGACAGGTGTTGTTTCCTTTACACCTCCCCTCCCCCACTTCATTCTCCTTACAGATGTGGGCATAGGGCAACCAGAGGCTGAATACTGAACTAACGCTAGCAAATTCCTGCAGAGGCTGAGTCCAAAGCCTAGGCCAAGTCTATGCTTGCATGGAGCACACTTGATTGGTTCTTGGTGAACACCTTCTAGATGCCTGCTTTTGTCCTCCAAGTGCACTGATGAGGGCTGTGGGGGACATCAGTGGGAATGAGCATGCAGGCTGGGCATGGGTTTCATCTGATAGCTCTATGGACCAGTTCATCCATTCTTCATTCCAAAACCCAAGGGAAGTTTATGCTCCTGTGTTTTTTTGCCTCCAGGGCTGAAATAGGAGAGGCAGAAAGGCCTTTTTCCAGATGGTCACTATAGCCTGGCCAGGCTGAGTGGCTCCTGACCATTTTCCAAGGCATTCACCACAGGCTGTGAAGGAGTGCCTGGGCCCTGGGGACAGAGACTCACCCGCAGAACATGAAGATAGTGCTGGAGGTGGCATCGTAGGGCAAAGGCAGCGTCTGCTGCAGGCACAGCTGCTCACAGCCTCCGTTAAAGCCATCGGAGCAGTCGATGCCTTTGGAGTGGTCGTAGCAGCCGGAGCCATCCTTCATGGGCCTCAGCTCCTCGGGGCACTGCTCAGAGAGAGGGCAAAGGGTGGTTATGGCTGAGGAGGTGGCAGCCCCATCACATCCTCTCCTCCCACCTTCTGAAAGGGACGTATCCCCGAGGTTGGATCAAAGTCTTCTTTGGCCAATTAATAGCCAATTAATAATGTGTGACCTTGGACAAGTCCCTTTGTCCATTCTGAGTATCAGAATCCACCTGTAGAATGGGACTTCTGTATCTATCTGCTTCTTACAGTTGTGACACTGAAGGGACATAATATTAGCAAAATGCTTGGAACACTGTCACTCATAGGACAGTGTTCCAAAGAGCTGACCAAATGTTAACTCCTATTAGTATTGACATTGTTGGAATTGTCTTCACTTGTTATCACCCTTCATTGTCCAAGGGTCTACTGCTATTAAAGGGTGCCTAAGGAGGGAGTCTGGTATATTTTAAAGAATCCCTATCAAAATGAGTTGCAATTCTAGCTCCTCCTCTTCTCACTCTGTGACGGGGCCAAGCTACTCACCCTGAGTCTCAATGTTTCCCTCTATTCATTGGTCATAACACCTACACCTACAGATTTTTGTTGTGAAGCTTAAATTGGTCATGGTCATGCATTCTTTACTTTCAAATGTGGCACATAATTTGCTACTGTGAATCACCCTCCTTCCTGTCAAGAGCAGATCTCTTCCCTTCCACCCTTTTCTCTGGAGCCTAAGTGAGATTCCCACATTCCACAGGAGCACACCACAGCCTCCTAATGCCTCTGCTGCCCTCCAGTCTGACCTTATCCTCCAAATAGCCACAAAGCAATATTTCTAAAGAGCAGCCTTCCCAGCTTAATTAAATAAATGTTTTAAAAAGCTGAGTTGTCCTTATGCTGATAACCAGGGCCCTCTATATAGACATTTTCAAATCCACTACTCAGATGTGGGCATATTCCTCCAGGAAACCCTCTAAGTAAACTCTTAGGACTTCAACCTTGAATGAGTTCAGCAGGGATGCTCTTGTCAGTAGTGTCTGACACCTGCTAAGTGCTCCAAGAATGGAAGTTGTTCTTCTGTTGTGGGGACAACTGGCTATTTGGTTAATTTGGTTTTTCATCATTTGATGAGGCTGAGTTCATTTTCCAGCCCAGCTCATACAGAAGCAGTTCCAACACTCCTGCCTTAAGAGAAAATGAGGTACCAGGTTTCCATCTCAGTCATCCTGCCAGCATTTCCTGTCTGCAAAGATTAACACTCAGAGCCCAGCCCTCCTCATCCATCACTGGGCATCCCTGATTAAAAAGCCCTCCTCTGTGGCCCTCTGCCAGCAGGCTCCCCAGGCTCCCTACCCAAACTGTCTGCCTAAAAGACGTCAATAATAAAACATACACACACACACACACACACACACACACACTTACACACAAATTAATTTACAAAAACCACAGTGACAAAAAAGAGGTCAGCCCTCTTGGAAATTAAATTTTGCCTAGCAAGAATTTGTAATTACAAAGGCACAAGAGAGTTCTTCGAGACATTTGAGAGTGGCACCAGGAAGGGTGATGGAGAAAGTAGGTTATAAATGGCCTTTGTCAAGCAGCAGAAAGGTTATAAAACTGCTACATTTTGTGCTTAAAAAGAAAAATCAATTTTCCAAGTGAGTGAAGTGCTGTACATATTAATATGGGCTCAGAGGAGGCCCTGCTTGTCTCTGAACATCCATGGTCAGACTTGAAGGCATGAGGGCACAGGGTTGTCTGCAGCCGTGTGCTGGCCCTAGGGGCTCGGCTGGGTCTATGTGTGGGGACTCAGGGAGACACGTGCTAGAAGGAAGCACTGCCCTTCTCACCAGGAAACAGGAGATCCTTCCACCCTCACTGATTCCCTGCCACTTTCCTTCTTTAAAAGAGTACTCACTATAACCTAGGTATTATCCAAGCACTTTATTATTTTTACTTATTTAATCCTTTAGTAAACACACAAGGTAGTGTGGGAGGCTGGTAATGGTACTGCACTAGGCCCTGGAACCTGGAGACTGTGAATACTACCTTGGTTGGTAAAGCTTTTGCAGCTGGGATTAAGTTAAGGCTTTAGAACAGACTGTATTGGATTTTCAAGGTTGGTCTAAATGCCATCACAGATGTCCTTATAAGAGAGAGGCAGAGAGAAACTGCACACAAGGAAGAGAAAGCCATGTGGAGGGGGAGCAGAGACTGGAGCGCTGTGTTCACAAGCTAATGATGGCTTCAAGAGGCAAGGCACAGACTCTCCTGGATGCGTCCAGAGGGAGCAGGACCCTGACAACACCCTGCGTTCAGACTTCTGGCCTGCAGAACTGGAAGAGAACAAATGTCTACCATCTTTTTTTAAAAGATTTATTTATTATGTACTTGAAAGGCAGTTACACACAGAGAGAGGGAGAAACAGAGAAAGAGAGAGAGATCTTTCATCAACTGGTTCACTCCCCAAATGTCCCCATTGGCTGGAGCTGGGCCAGGAAAAAAACAGGAACCAGGCACACCATCTGGGTCTCTCAAATGGGTGGCAGAGACTCAAGAACTTGGACCATTTGGCCGGCGCCGTGGCTCAACAGGCTAATCCTCTGCCTTGCGGCGCTGGCACACCGGGTTCTAATCCTGGTCGGGGCACCGGATTCTGTCCCGGTTGCCCCTCTTCCACGCCAGCCCTCTGCTGTGGCCCAGGAGTGCAGTGGAGGATGGCCCAGGTGCTTGGGCCCTGCACCCCATGAGAGACCAGGAAAAGCACCTAGCACCTGGCTCCTGCCATCGGATGAGCGTGGTGCGCCAGCCGCAGCGCGCCGGCTGCGGCGGCCATTGGAGGGTGAACCAACGGCAAAGGAAGACCTTTCTCTCTGTCTCTCCCTCTCACTGTCCACTCTGCCTGTCAAAAAAAAAAAAAAGAAAGAAAAAGAAAAAAGAACTTGGACCATTTTCCATTGCCTTCCCTGGCACATTAACAGGCAGTGGGGTCAGAATTGTGTACCCAGAACTCAAACCAGCATTGCATGCAGAGGCTTAACTCACTGTGTCACAACAGAGGCCCCAATGTCTATTGTCTTAAGATCCCAGGCTGCGGTAATGCGTTAACAGCAGTTAGAAGCATTGCTGTAAGTGGGTCCTACTACTATTCCCAATTTACAGATAAAGAAACTGAGGCGAAGATTACAGAGGCTTCTCAGGCTTTATGACTACACTTCTTCACTGCCTCTTAGACAAGTCATGGATTGATGATGGCTATCTAGTCCCAGGGAGTTGGAGTAAGAAAGTGCTTAGAGATGACCTAACCTCCTGAGAACAGAGGCTAAAAGAGTGAAGCGAGTGGCAGCCACAGCGCCAGAGCTCCCTAGGTCTAGTGTGGTGCTCTCTGCTCACTATGCTCACTTCTGTGTAGGTTAAAGCATCTTCCAGCTCATGACAATCTCCAGATCCTTTGGTCTCTTGCCCCAAGATTATTTCACAGATAGTAAACCAGTGATCATAAATGTGAAGGAGTTTGCTTAATGTCACACGGCAAAATAAGGCAGAGCTAGAATTAAGCCTGTATTTGATAAAAGAACAGAAAAGCAGCACTGAGTATATGAAGTAGGTTTACCAGTTGGCCCCATCTAACCCTGCCTTCATTTCTCAGGGGGTTTGTGCCCTGTGTCCTTGGGGCACATGAGATCTAGCGTTGTCATCCATTGAGATCACCTGTGTATTATTGCAATTACTTCACTGCATATCATTTTCCTCTTCCACCCAAATGTAAATATTTCAATAGTGTTGGCCATGTATGACTAGGGCTCAGCTTTATCCCATATTTGAATAGCATCTAGCACACAGGAAGTCCTTCTATTTGTTGAATGAACCACCAAGCGACAGGAGGTTTGTGTGGCACGTCTGTGTATTAAATGTGGGACTGAATCCAACTGCCACTTCTAAGCTGTATCAGTGATGAAACTCTCCTGTCTTCATATGATTTCTGTGGGAAGGTAAACAGGGGGCCAGATTCAGCAGTGGATTGAGCCACTGCTTGCAAAGATGGCATCCCATAGCAAGTGCCATTTCAAGTCTTGGCTGTTCTGCTTCCAATGAGGTCCCCTGCTAATGCACCTGGGGAGGCAGTGAAGGATGGCCCAAGTGTTTAGGCCCTTACACCTCATGTGGGAGACCCAGATGTAGTTGCTGGCTTTCACCTGACTCAGCCCCAGTTGTTTTGGCCAGTTGGAAAGTGAATCAGCAGATGAAATAGCTTTACTTCTCTCTGTGTCTCTTCATCTCTCTCTGTCATACTGCCTTTCATATAAATAAATGACTGCATCTTTAAAAAAGAGAGAGACAGACAGAGAGAGAGAGAGATAGCAGAGAGAGATATATAGGGTACATAGAACGGCAGCTGACAACTTGACTGCAACCTTGTGATGGCCAGAACCACACAGCTAAGCCACTCCAAAATCTCTGATACTCAAAACTGCAGTGTATAAGTAAATACATTGCATTAAGCTTCTCAATTGTGGGATCATTTGTTACACAGCAATAGGTAACTTATACAGTGAGACATTGCAAAATGATCAGCCACTGATAGCTGCAGTTATGGCTATTTTAGGGAGCTTAGCATCTAGGTTGAGAGGCAAGACATAATACATCGACTGAACAATGAATTCTAGAAATAAGAAGTATGATATAATTTGGTGAGAAAATAAAAAACTCTGACAATGTGAGCGGCTAGAGAATACTGAACCAGAGAAGCCCTAAAGAAGCTTTCCTGCTGGGGGAAGATGTAAGCAGAGCAGAAGAGACACATCCAGGGTACTGAAAGAAGGAAGACCAGAATTTCCCCAGGCCAACATTCACTACAGAGTGACCGTGGACAAGTCCTTGAATCTATGCGGAATCTAGGTTCCTTTCTCTAAATGAGGGAAACAGCTTGGATACGAGACGGCGGGGATGAAGTCAGCCTGAATTCCAGAGCCTCGGGCTCCTCATCTGTAAAATGAACAATGCATCTCTCAGAGGCTCTTCTAGAGACTATTAGAAAACACACTTAGAGTGTCTGGCTCCAGACGTGACACATAAAAGGCTCTCAATGACTGGAGGATAAATGAATGGATAAAATAAATGATAAATGGAATAATCTAACTCCTATAAAAGAAAACCTAGCTAAAACTGTCAAATGATTTTTCTTTCCTTGTCAAAGTTCTTTATTTGATCAGTTAACAAATATTTACTGAACACTAATCAGTGCCAAATAAATGTTTTAGGTGATGAAAATGTAGTAGCAAACAAGAGAGACAACATCCTCCTCTCACAGGGGAAAATGAAATGATTATGTCATACAGAGAAAGAGAGCGGTCAAGAAAGAAAAAAAAGCATAATGTGACTTAAAAAATTAGTAGTGATGTGGTAAAGGAAGCATAAATGTAGTCTAGAAATGCAGTAAACTTTTATTTTATTTTCCTATTTCAAAGAATGTTTTTCTAGGTAACTGTTAAAAATATATTATCCATATTTATAAAAACTATGCTGAGGATATGATAGGAATTATATTAAACTTTGTATCAGTTTGGAGAGTATGGGCATCTTTATGTGTATCTTCCAATTTATGAATATAATGTCTTTCTATTTACTTAGATCTTTTTTGATTTCATTCATTTCATACTTTTAAACAAGTTATGTCCCATGCACATTTTTCCAGATTTTCTTGTAAGTATTTCAGAAGATTTTAGGGTTGCAAGTCATGCTGCATTTAAAAAAATAATCAGGCTGGCGCTGCAGCTCATTAGGCTAATCCTCTGCCTGCGGCGCTGGCACCCTGAGTTCTAGTCCTGGTCGGGGCGCCGGATTCTGTCCTGGTTGCTCCTCTTCCAGTCCAGCTCTCTGCTGTGGCCTGGGAGGGCAGCAGAGGGTGGCCCACGTGCTTGGGTCCCTGCACCCACATGGGAGACCAGGAGGAAGTACCCAGCTCCTGGCTTTGGATGGGTGCAGTGCCGGCCGTAGTGGCCATTAGGGGAGTGAACCAACGGAAGGAAGACCTTTCTCTCTGTCTCTTTCTCTCTCACTGTCTAACTCTGCCTGTAAAATAAAATAAAATAAAATAAAATAAAATAAAATAAAATAAAATATGTCCACATATTCATTGCTAGCATATAGGAATGTAATCAATATTCTTGTATCCTGAGACCTTGCTGAACTTATTCATTCTTGTAAGGTTTTTTTTTTTTTTTTTTTTTGGTAGATTTCTTGGAACTTTTACCATGGACAGTTATGAGATATCTGTTCTTTTCTCTTTAATCATTTATAATAGTCTTTTTAAAAATTTTTTTGCCAGGCAGAGTTAGACAGTGGGAGAGAGAGAGACAGAGAGAGAGAGTTATAGACAGTGAGAGAGAGACAGAGAGAAAGGTCTTCCTTTCCGTTGGTTCACTCCCCTAATGGCTACTATGGCCAGGGCTACGCCAATCCGAAGCCAGGAGCCGGGTACTTCCTCCCGGTCTCCCATGTGGGTGCAGGGACCCATTACGTGGGCCATCCTCCACTGCTCTCCCGGGCCACAGCAGAGAGCTGGACTGGAAGAGGAGCAACCAGGACTAGTACCCGGCGCCCCAACTGGGACTAGAACCTGGGGTGCCAGCACCACAGGCAGAGGATCAGCCAAGTGAGCCACGGTGCCGGCCTATAATAGTTTTAATTACTCCTGTAAATATATTTGAAATCACATAGGAAAATGTAATTCCTTATTTTGCTTCAGCTATCAAATACAACACAGAAACTTTAAGAGGTAAAGGAAGTTCTATAGCATGTACCTCTTTTTTTTCTATGTTCTTTCTTCCTTCCTAGTATTCTAAGAGTCCTTCTTCTATCATTTCCTTAGAGAACTGCCTTTAGTCATCTCTGTACAAAAAGTCTTCTGGCAACAAATTCTCTTAAGTTTCCCACCATCTGAGAATGTCTTGATTTCCTTTTCAGTCCTAAAGTGTATTTTCACTGAAAATAGGATTTTGAGCTGACAGTTCTGTTGTATTCAGAGTTCGTGATATATGCCATTTCCTCATGGCCTCTCTGGTTTCTCATGAAAATTCCAGTGCCACTAAAGTTGTATTCTGGATAGAATGTAATTCTCTCTCTCTCCTTTTAAGAATTTTTTTCTTGAAAACTAAAGAATTTTTCAGAAATTTGGCTAAGTGGTTTTGGTACAGATTTCTTTGTGGGGTTTTGTTCCAGTTCTTAAAATTCTAAATTTTGGTGCTTTTTTGGGTAAAATTAGAGGTATTTTTTAGTCACTATTTGAGTGTTTTTTTTTTCCCCTACAGGCAGAGTGGAGAAAGAGAGAGAGAGAGAGAGAGAGAGAAAGTTCTTCCTTTTGCCATTGGTTCACCCTCCAATGGCCGCCTTGGCTGGCACACTGCAGCTGGCACATCATGCTGATCCAAAGGCAGGAGCCAGGTGCTTATCCTGGTCTCCCATGGGGTGCAGGGCCCAAGCACTTGGGCCATCCTCCACTGCACTCCCTGGCCACAGCAGAGAGCTGGCTTGGAAGAGGGGCAACCGGGACAGAATCCGGCGCCCCGACCGGGACTAGAACCAAGTGTGCCGACACCGCAAGGCGGAGGATTAGCCTAGTGAGCCATGGTGTTGGCTTTGAGTGTTTTTAAGTCTCACTCTCTTATCTTGTTCTGTGATTCCAATGGCAATGTGTTAGATCATTTCTTACAGTCCTACAAGTCCTTGAGGCTGTGTTTATCTTATTTCTCAGTCTATTTTCTCTCTGATATTCAGAGTATGTAAATTCTATTGTCCTATCTTTAAGTTCATATCCTTTCCCCTCTTCACTTCTTTCTTGAGTTTATATACTGATCTTATAAAAAATCATTTGAGAGGGAGAGAGGGAGGGAGGGAAAGGGTGGGAGAGAGGGAGAGAGGGAGAGGGAAAGGGAGAGAGAGAGAGAGACTGACTTCCCACTTCCCATCTGCTGGTTCATGGCACAAATGCTTGGGGGGGCCAAAACTGGGACCTGGCAACTCAATCAAGTCCTCCAAGATGGATGGCAGCAACCAAACTCCTTGAGCTATCACTCCTATCTCCCAGGGTTCACATTAGCAGCAAACTAGAATAAGAACTAGAGCCTAGAGTCAAAACAAGGCACGCTGATGTGGGATGCAGGCATCCTAACCAGCATCCTAAACTAGGCCAAATGCATGCTGCTGCTTCTTCTTCTTTTTTTTTTTTAAGATTTATTTATTTGAAAGGCACAGCTATAGAGAGGCAGAGGCAGAGGCAGAGAGAGAGAGAGGTCTTCCATCCTCTGGTTCACTCCCCAGATGGCCGCAACAGCCAGAACTGAGCCAATCCAAAGTCATGAGCCAGGAGTTTCTTCCAAGTCTCCCACACACATGCAGGGGCCCAAGGACTTGAGCCATCTTCTACTGCCCTCCCAGGCCATAGCAGAGAGCTGGACTGGATGTGCTGGGACTTGAACCAGCACCCATATGGGATGCCAGTACTGCAGGCAGCAGCTTTATCCACTATGCCACAATATTGGCCCCCTGAAATGCCTACTTCTACATGCTAATTTTTTATTTATTGTATTTATTAGTTCTAAGATTTCCATTTGGTTGTCCATTATATCTTCTATTTCTTTGTTGAGTCTACATTTTTTTTTCTACATTGGTTTCCTTTTTTTTAAAGATTTGTTTATTTATTTGAAAGGCAGAGTTACAGAGAGGCAGATGCAGAGGAAGAGAGAGAGAGAGGGAGAGAGAAGGAGAGAGGGGGAGAGAGGGGGAGAGAGGGGGAGAGAATGGGGAAGGGGGGAGAGGGAGAGGGAGAGGGAGAGGGAGAGGGAGAGGGGGAGGGGGGGGAGAGAGAGGAGAGAGAGAGAGAGAGAGAGGTCTCCCATCTGCTGGTACACTCTCCAGATGGCCACAATGGCTGGAGCTGCACTGATCCAAAGCCAAGAGTCAGGAGCTTCCTCTGTGTCTCCCATGTGAGTGCAGGGGCCCAAGCACTTGGACCATCTTCTACTGCTTTCCCAGGCCATAGCAGAGATGGATCAGAAGTGGAGCAGCCAGGACTTGAACCATCATCCATATGGGATGCTAGCACTGCAGGCAGCAGCTTTACCCACTGTGCCACAGCAGCAGCCCCTCTACATTAGTTTCAAGAGTGTTTGTGATTGCTTGTTAAAGCATGTTTATGATGTCTATTAAATGTTTTAGTGAAATAATTCTAAAATCATCATCTTGCTGTTGAGCATCAGTTCATTGTCTTTTCATTCCAGTCGAGATCATTCTGGCTATCATGTTATGAGTGATTTTCAATGAAAATCTGGACATTTTCAGCATTATGCAAGTATTATGTTACTGGGTTTTAGTTCTGGATTTCATTCAATTTTTCTGGCTTTCTTTGATGCTGATCTAATAGGAGAAGGTGGTAGGAGCACTGATAAGGGATCACAGAAGGCAAGGTTCCTCACTTGTCATTCACTGACAACTAAGATGGGGGGTCTTGCTGGTGAGAGGTAAGGATCTGACTCCCCATTAGGACTCCACTGATACCTTTCTGGATGGGACTGGTAGATATGCCTAGTCACTCTTCTTTGCTTGGATCCACTAATACCACACTGGGTTAGTTACTTCTGTCATTGGATTAGTTACTGTTAGTTATAGGGTTAGTTTCTGCTAGTCTTCCTCTGATAACACTATATGTTAGCAATAGAAGTCCACACTGTTTATGTGGTCTCCACTGACAATGGATGGACCAGGAGGTGGAGATGCAAATTATGATTCCCCACTTGACTTTTGCTGTTATAGATTTGGTGTGTCCAAATTTTTTCTTTTTCTTCTTAGGTATTTGGACTGGTGTAGAGCAATTATTTCCTTAATACATAATTTATTTATTTGAAAGAGTGACACGCATACCAAGAGAGATAGGGAGGGAGAGAGAAGGAAGAGAGGGAGAGGGAGAGGGAGAGGGAGAGGGAGAGGGAGAAGGAGAAAGAGAAAGAGAAGGAGAAAGAGAGGGGGAGAGGGAGGGGAAAGGAGGGATGGAGGGAACGAGGGAGGGAGAGAGAGAGATTCCTTTTGCTGCTTCACTCTCCAAATGACTTCAATAGCAGGGAGTGGGACATGCCCAAGCCAGAAGTCAGGAACTCCATCAGGATTTCCTACATAGGTGGCAGGAACCCAATTACTCAGGCAATTTATGTATTGCCTCCCAGGCACATGAGCAAAGAGCTGGATCTCAACTGGAAACTCAGAGTTCTCAAGACTCAAACCAGAAACTATGATATGGGAGGCAGACAACCCTCGAGGGGGGCTGAACCTGCTTTACCACAAGGCCAGTCTCAAGAGAAATTATTTCTTTTATTTTAAAGATTTACTTATTGTTTTTGAAAGTCAGAGTTACACAGAGAGAGAAGGAGAGGCAGAGAGAGAGAGAGGTCTTCTCCCCCTCCCCCCCCGGTTTACTCCCCAATTGGCTGCAACAGCCAGAGCTGCACTGATCCAAAGCCAGGAGCTAGGAGCTTCCTTTGGGTCTCCCACGCAGGTGCAGGGGCCCAAGCACTTGGGCCATCTTCTATTTCCTTCCCAGGCCATAGCAGAGAGCTGGATCAGAAGTAGAGCAGCTGGGACTCAAACCGACGCTCATATGGGATGTTGGCACTGTGGGCAGTGGCTTTACCTGCTATGCCACAGCACTGGCCCCAAGAATTATTTCTAACAATCTTCTTGGTGGACTACTCTTTTACTGTTACTTTGGCTAGAGGGAGCAGCATTTGAAAGTTTTTTATGTGCCTACTGATGTATCTAAACTCCTTTAGTTCTCAGCCTGAAACATACAAGTCAAAAATAATACTCAAGAAACTGACCACCAAGTCTTTCCTTGAGTCCCAAAGCCCCTAGCTGTTCTGCCTCCTCTCCACCTTTCACTCCTTTATGTTTGTTTTATATACAAGAACACTTCTAAAAGCTCCTGGAATAATGGAATTAAAAGATAAACATTTCAGTAAACAAAAGTTTGCAATCTAGGACTCTTTTTTTTCATAATATGCCTTTCGCATGAACTTTTTTGAAGACCTCTCATAAAATACGTGAAGTTTTAGCTGTATTTATTTGGAGTAATTTGAGTTTAGACACCTCTCCAACAGCTTGTCTTTCCACAGTACTAAGGCTAAGAATTGCATTTACATTTCTTCAAAAAACAAAGAACATGAGACAAGGAAAAGACCATATGTGACCTGCAAAGCCTAAAATATATGCTATACAGACCCTTAAACAGAAGAGTTGCTAAACCATGACTTCAACCACGGGAAGACAGCTAGATTTTATTCTAAGTGCAATTGGAAGGCAGTGGAGGGTTGTCCACAGAGGAATGAAGTGATTTGATTTGCTGCTTTGAAGAGATTACTGAAGTTAGTAAATTCAATTATCTCTAAATACTTTCTTAGAGCTCACAAAAGGAGCCTTGGGAAGCTGGCTCTGCGGGACTGGGAGCACACACAGAAAAGCGAGCACACACCAAAAGTGGGGCAAGTCCCTTTAACAATGACCCCACCCACTAGAGGGCTGCTCCTTCCAACTGAAACTTTACAGTAGGTAGGAGAGCAGCTGGAGTCTGACGCAGGTCAGCTGGGCTGCACCACCTCTCAGCCCCCGTTCTGCTCCATTTCAGATGAGGTTCCACAGGACAACTCTGCCTGGGTCTCTGAGCCAGGCTTTGCAGGTCTAGGGGTGGCAGACAGGAAGATAGCCAGGAGATTCCCAGCTGTTTGCACCACAGGGTGGCTCCGCCCTGCTTCCCAGCCTTCCTCCTCCACCTCCTGAGCTTGCTCTTCCTGCTTTCCAGTCCAATCTTTCATCATCACTGAGTCATTTGTTTCTGTTTGTAATTATGCATTCTAATGTTCATTAGTTATGGAATGCAAATTGCTCCAAGTGCAACATTTATAATAAACTGTTCCACCATCCCACCCCCAGGTCTAGAAGGTGGGCCAGCTGTTCTGAGTAGGGAGAAGGAAAACAACCAATGTGCAGAAGAGAGTAACTGTTCCTGGACCTGAGTGAATCACACAGTAAAGAAGACTGGGGTGTTTCCTGCTGGTGCTATGGAGGAGCTCCATCTTTCTAGGGCCCTCAGAGGCTGCAGTGTGGCACCTTCATTCTTTTCTTTTTTTAAAAAAATACTTTTAAATATTTATTTATTTATTAATTATTTGAAAGGCAGAGTTACAGAGACAGAGAAAGAGATCTTTCATCCACTGGTTCACTCCCCAGATGCCACAACAGCCGGAGCTGGGCCAGTTCAAAGCCAGGAGCCAAGAGCTTCCTCCAGGTCTCCCATGTGGGTACAGGGGCCAAGGGCTTGGGCCATCTACCACTGCTTTCCCAGATGTATCAGCAGAGAGCTGGATAGGAAGTGGAGTAGCCAGGACTCAAACATGCACCCATATGGGATGCTGGCACTGCAGCAGTGGCTTTATCCACTATGCCACAGCACTGCACCCTCTTCTATCTTTTCTACAACTTTGTGCCTGAGAGGCAAAGTAGGGCAATAGAAAGGCTCTAGCCTTGGACCCCACTGCCACTGACTGTCTCCTCAAGCTCTGACTATACTAAGCCTCAGTTACGCCATCTGGGAGCCACTGTTGACAACACAATCATCCCACAACAGGTATGGCAGGCAAGTGGCACGGTGGAAGCAATAGCCAGACCCCAGCAGTCTTTTTGCTAAATGCATGCCAATGGCTCTCAGAGAGCTGAGCTTCAGTTCTGCCCAGCCAGTGTCTCTAACTAGCTGAGTGGCTGCAGGACATGGACAGCAGTATGACCGGTTTTCTCGTGGCCACTTTGTAGATGAGGAAATGCAAGTTGGGAGAAGTCAGGTGACATCCCTGAGGTTCCACAGGAAGTGAAGGACAGGATGAAGTTTGCGACTGAGAATTGGATATGATTTCCCTTGATCCACGTGCAGGGCGCTGGCTGGCAGGTCACAAGTTTTCGGCTACCCAGGGATTCTGGTAACATTGTAGGAAAGGCCCTCGGAAGCATTATGAGGGGCTCGTGGTGGTTTAGGGATGGAGAGACTGCTCATAGCATAGTCTTGGAAGTACAGATCAGACCCAGTATCTCGGGAAGCAGAGGGAGTGACAGAAACAAGGAAGAAAATGAAATGGAGCTCTCTTGAACACCTCTCGAGTGCTGGATACTTTCCCATATGATAACTTTTGATTCTCCAGAAACCTCAGAGGCACCTCTGCGACACACCCATTTTACTGATAAGGCTATTGAAGATGAGAAACTAAGGAAGGGTTACTGAATTCTTCAATGGTAACCAGCCCTTTGGGTGAGACTGAGCGGGCCTGAGTTGCCTGTCCCAGGTATTCTTACTGGAGGACCCTGCTAGTCCCCAATCCCCATCCCCTCTCCCCACTCAGCCTCAATCTGTCAACACCACCAGCTAGCCCGCCTATTAATGCCCACATTGATTTGGACAACCGGGCCAGTCAGGAGCCCATAATTACTGGGAGTTTTAATCAACTCACGCCAATTCAGCTGCCGCTCAATAGTATCGGGCTTTCCTGCTGACAAGGAGGGAAGAGGTGGGGACACAAAACGGATTACAGGGATCAACAGTCCTGAGAATGTAGGACAGTGGCTGCAGGCACCACAGGGATACCCTGAATATAGCAGAGTCTGTTCGCAGAACCTAGGAGGGTTACTGAGCATAGAGTCAAACCAGCATCCTGCCTCCCCTCTCCCTCCACCTGGGTGTGGAAACCACTGACTGGTGTCTGTTCTCTGCAGGGTCCAACCTCAGTCCCATTGTCCACACTCTGCTCTCAGCCAAGCTGCTGTCCTCTTCCCTAAAACTCCTATATAGCCTAGATTCTGTTTATGGCTCCACTGGCCCCTCTCTGTGGAGTTCTTCCTGACCTCAAAAAGCAGAACAATGCTGAGAAGACAGAAAGAAATGAAGTCTGATTCAGACACTGCCACTTCCTAACTGTGTGACTTTAGGCAAATCATTACACCTCTCTGATCTGCATTTTCCCATCTTGAAATAGACTTGAAAATAAGTAGCTGCTCCAGGGGTTGCTGGGAACCCTCAGCGTCATCATGGACAAGAAAGCGGAAGTTCCTCCTCCCTTCTGATGCCCTTGTCAGAAAAACTAATTCTTCCTCCTCTCCCATGGTAATTATTCTTCTTTTAGCACAAGCTATGTCCTCCCAGGTGGGATGGTTTCTGGTTCATGGTCTGTAACCCCACAAGCCCATGTCTATTTGAGGAGAAGGATTATAATACACACAGCTTCTTCCCTCAGCCCTGGAGGCAATCCTGTGAACAAGGCAAGTATGGCCGTTGGGGTCAGATAGGCCTGGCCTTGGATGTCACTCGGCTTTGCCACTTACTGGGTGTGTAATGTGTGTAATGTTAGTTACGTCATTAACACTTTGAGCCTCAACTTTTTCAATGTAAAATGAACCTAATTGTAATCATTCTGAATTGTTACGGAGGAAAACACACATTAAACATCCCTAGCATAGGTGCCTGGCACGTGGTCAAATCCCAATTGTTATAAAAGTTGTTATTGTGATTATTACTGCTCTTAATATTCAAAGCTTAGTAAATAATTTTGGGAGGTAATAACATTCCTGGTTGCATCGCTTAGTTTTGGCTTGTGTTCCAGTGAAATATCAACGGGCCATTCTCCCCGCACACCAGCCATCTGTGTGACATTCATTGCATACTTACTGAAGACACGAGAAAGGAAATTCAAATGTTTTTCAGGACAAACCATGGGCCAGGCACTGTGCTAGGTGTTTTTCTTACACTGTTTTGCCAAAGGTCCACAATGTTGTGAGCTTGCATTTAATGGCTGCATTTTTTCAGAACAAGGAAACTGAGGCTTTAAGACCAAAAATACCTTTCCCTTTTGGTGAGCGGTTGAGGAGCAGAGCCCAGTGGAAATATGAAAGCTCCTAACCTCAAGAAGAGCTTAAGCCAACCAGAGGGACAGGGAAAATCCCAAATGAAATAAGTCATTGTTTTAAGGTAGATAAGGAAGAACTGTGCCCAACCACAGCGATTCAATCAAATGAGCAGAGGACTTGCATAGACACTTCTCCAAAGATATATACATGTAATACATGAAAAGAAACCCAATATCTTTCATCATCTGGGAAATGCAAATCAAACTCACAATGAGATACCACCTCTCATCCGCCAGGATGGCTATTATTGAAAAAAAAAAAAAAGGTGGGGCTACACTACAGTGCAGCAGGTTAAATCACCATCTACAGTGCTGGCATCCCATGTGGGCGCTGGTTTCAGTCCCAGCTGCTCTGCCTCCTATCCGGCTCCCTGCTAATGTGCCAGGGAAAGCAATGTAAGATGACCCAAGTCCTTGGCCCCAGCATGCATGTAGGAGACCCAGATGAGGCTAATGGCTCCTGCTCTTGGACTGACCCATTTCCAGCCATTGTGGCTATTGGGGGAGTGAACCAACAGATGGAAGATGTTCTCTCTCTCTCTGTCTTTCCCTCTCTCTGTGTGTAAATCTGCCTTTCAAATAAATAAAATAATCTATTTTTAAAAAGAAAATAATGTCATTGCAATGATTTAGAGAAATTGGAGCCCTTGTGAATTGTTACTAGGAATGCAAAATGGTGCAAAGGGAAAATAGTATGATGATTTCTCAAAAAAATTTAAAACAAAACGTTGGGGATGAGATGCCTGCATGCCATACTGAAGTGTCTGTCTCTGCTTTGCGTCCAGCTTCCTGCTAATGCACACCCTGGGAAGCAACAGGGGATGGCTCAAGTACATGGGTTCCTACCACCCACATGGGAGATCCAGAGGGAGTTCCAGGCTCCTGGCTTCAGCCTGGCCCATCCTGAGTGTTACAACTGTTTTGGGAATGAACTGGCACATGGAAGATCTCTCTCTCTCTCTCTCTCACTCTGGCTTTCAAATACATAAAAATAAACTAAATAAACTTTTTAAAAATAAAACTATCATATGGCTCAGCAATCCCACCTCTGGCTATATATACAACATGAATGAAAGCAAGGTCTTGAAGAGAGCTGTATACCCTTGTTCACAGCAGCAATTATTCAAAGTAGCCAAAAGACAGAAGCAACCCACGTGCCCATTGATGAATGAATGCATAAACAAAATATGGTCCATTCATCTAACAGGATATTAGTCAGTCTTAAAAATTCGGACAAATGCTACACTATGGAAAAAAGTTTGAAGACATTATGCTAGGCTGGCGCCGCAGCTCAATAGGCTAATCCTCCGCCTGCGGCGCCAGCGCCCCGGGTTCTAGTCCCAGTCAGGGCGCCGGATTCTGTCCCGGTTGCTCCTCTTCCACGCCAGCTCTCTGCTGTGGCCAGGGAGTGCAGTGGAGGATGGCCCAAGTGCTTGGGTCCCTGCACCCGCATGGGAGACCAGGAAAAGCACCTGGCTCCTGGCTTCAGATCAGCGTGGTGCGCCGGCTGCAGTGTGCCGGTCGCAGCGGCCATTGGGAGGTGAACCAATGGCAAAGGAAGACCTTTCTCTCTCTCTCTCTCTCTCTCTCACTGTCCACTCTGCCTGTCAAAAAAAAAAAAAAAAAAAAGACATTATGCTAGGCTACTCACAGAAAAGGCAAATATCATACAACCCCACTTGCAAGTGGTACCAAGAGAGGTCGAATTCAAGGAGACGTAGTAAGTGGTGGTTGCCAGGGGCTAGGGGAAGAGAGCTGTTACTTAATGAATCTAGAGTTTCATTTTACAAGATGAAAAGAGTTATGAAGATTGGAGCACTGCAGTGTTTGAAAATCAGAGTTATATCTAGAGAGAATAAGAGGTGGGGGGGGGAGGAGAGAGAGAGAGAGAGAGAGGTCTTCCATCCTCTGGTTCACTCCCCAATTGGCCACAATGGCTGGAGCTGTGCTGATCTGAAGCCAGGAGCCAGGAGCTTCTTCCGGGTCTCCCATGTGGGTGCAGGGGCCCAAGGACTTGGACCATCTTCTACTGCTTTCCCAGGCCATAGAAGAGAGCTGGATCAAAAGTGGAGTAACCGGGACTCAAACGGCGCCCACAAGGGATGCTGGCACTGCAGACTGCAGCTTCACCTACTGCACCACAGTGCCGCCCCACTGTGTTAATGCTCCTAACACTACTGAACTGCATTCTTAAAAGTGATTAAGGTGGGAAGCTTCAAGTTATGCATAAACATAATGAAAACATCAAAAATAATTTTTAAAAAACAAGTAGAAGGCATTATGGTTCCTGACCTCAAAGAGAAGCTGGACCAACTGGAAGCACCCAATAAACTAGAAATGGAGATAAATCATCATTCAAAAGGCTTGCAATGAAGAAGAGTGCTGGAATGGCATTACGTCACCACATGGCTGGGCTTGTTCACCACCAGGTGTAGGAATTCATGACTGCCTGCCTTTCTCATCAGAGAAGCCCTGGGACATTAGGGAGACACAATTACCAGACCCTGCTATGGGGCTAGCCATTCCCTTCTCTGGCACTCATTGTCTGGAGCTGTGCAACGAGAAAAGTGGCAACAGTTCTCTCAGGGCCTTTCCAGCTGGGGCATCCAATGGTTCCTTGCAAGAGGGTGACTGGAATCCCAAGGGAGGTCAGGTGATGGGGTGTGGCACAGGCAGGTGGAGAAGGGTGGGAGTGGCTTTAGAAAGTGATCGTTGCTACCCTACAGCCCCTTCCACCTGCTAGTGGCACTCTCCAACTTCCTGCATCTCCCTCCGGACAGAGCTCCCCTAGGTTCTGCACCAAGTGGGTATTTAGTTCAGCGAACACCTATTCTAAGCTCACTCTCCTCGGAGCTTTCTAGAGGCTCAGCCCTCAAGGAACATCCAGGCCAACAGGGAAAAACACAAGTAAGCATATTCTTATAGTCCTTGAGGTATTTTTAATTGGGAGAAATCAGAACCATGGGCTGAGAAGGTGGGAAGGCCAGGGAACACTTTCCCAAGAAAATCTGCCAGGCGTCCTGAAGAATGTCGATTCAATACCTGTCTAGTGATGGTAATAAATAGCCCGTATATAACTCATTAATAATAATAATTGCTAACACTTAATAGTGCTTACCGAGTGCCAGGCACAGTTTCAATGTGCTCTGAATATTAACTCATCGTGTGGACGCCAGCCCGATTGTACAGCTAGAACTAGTCTACTTGTTTTACAGAGAAGGAAATTGAGGTACTGACAGCTTTAATGATTGTCCTAAGGTCACAGGTTAAGGAAGTGGCAGAGCAGGGATATTGAGCCACAGGATGCTGCCTTTCCCAGGTGCTGTAAGGTCTCCAAAGTGTATTCCCACCCATTATATCATTCCCATCCAATGTTGTTAGGTAGGAAATTAGAAATTAGCCTGTGTGTGTAAGGGGAAAACAAAGCATCTGCAGAAGCTCACCTTGGAAGCGGCCCAGGATTTTATACTTCAAAGTCCTGCTGCACCCCAGTAAATTTACAGGTGGTCTCAGAATTCCCCCCAAGCTCCCCAGGAGAATCCTCTCTCCTCAACACCAAATGGATTACCTAGCCTCATAATACTGAGCAATAAAACCTTTACCTCTTTCCCCCAAGGCTGGCACCCTAGGGAAGGCTCCTCTGCCCAGCACCAGGTGGGCCCCTAGTCTGATAGCACTGAGCACCCTTGAGAAGAATTTCACTAATTCACTTTCAGTAAACCCTTTGTGGAGGAGGAAGAGGAGGAGGAAGAGGGGGAGGAGAAGGGGAAGAGGAGGGGGGGGAGGGTGAGGAGGAGGGAGGAGGAGGAGGAGAGGGAGGAGGGGGGGAGGAGATCTGGACCCATTTCCCTTATAAAGCCCAGTCTGAATACAGACTGTGAGCTCAGCACTCAGCTCTCCGCCAGGTGCATCCTCTCCATTTAACCCTGTAACCTTGCTTTCCCAGTCTGAGTGACCTGGCACTCTCTCTGATTCTGTCCCATCCATTCTGACAGATGCTCTACCCCTATTAAACCTCACTACCTTGCTTACCACTGTCTCTGTCTCATGTCTAAATTTCTTTTACTCCATCCATCTCTGCTAACAATGTGACTGCAAGATCAAGCTTCAGTCCTGAGATGCAGGGATAGAAGGGGGTGTTCCAAGGTCATGCAGGGAGCAGGTGTGGGGTGGAGCTGAGGTTCAGGCAGCAGTTTGCACCACCTCCAGGCTGTGCCACCAGGCTGTGGCAAGGCTCAGTGAGAAGCCCCCACCCCCACCCCTGCTGCTGAGGCAAGAACTCTCCCTTTCCCACCGGGTCCTGGTTCTTTGCAGTTTAGGGGTGCTGGAAGGGAAACGGACACTCTTCTTGTGGTACTCACATTGCCGGGTGGTGTTGTTTTATTCAATATTCCAAACCACTGGGGAAAGAGTGTACTTGAAGTTCACCACTCCCAGATGGGAAACTGAGGCTTGGAGAGAGGCAATGATTCATGTCAGGTCCACATGATAGAAGACAAATTTCTTTTACTTGTCGGAGGTCTCAGATCCTATTTCCTCTGTGAACGAACCAGAGCCTGGGGAGTCATGACAGGATCTATACACTAGGGGTTGGCATTGTGGTAAAGCAGATTTAGCTACCACCTGCAATGCCAGCATTCCCTATCAGTGTAAGGGTGAGTCCCTGCTGCTCCGTACCTATCCAACTCCCTGATAATGCACCTCAGGAAGTAGCAAAGGCAGATCAAGTACCTGGACCCCTGTCACCCATGTGGGAGACTCAGATGGAGTCTCGGGCTCTTTGCCTTGGTCAGGCCCAGCCCTGACTATTGAGGCCATTTGGGGAGTGAACCAGCCAGTGGAAGATTGTGCTTTATCCCTGTCTCTCCCTTTCTCTCTATCACTCTCCCTTTTGACAAAATAGAATAAATCTTTGCAGAACAAGACACAAATGCTACGGTCCCATGAGCAAGGGAGTACCTAAGGAAAACTGCTCTCCATGACCCAGTCTGAGCACTGAAGTTCCCATTCTAAACAATTAACTCATTTCTTCCTCACAGCAATGCTAGGGGGTAAATACCATTGTCACACCCACTTAACAGATGAGGATTTTGGAGACAGTTTTATCCACTTGCACAAGGTCACACAGCCAGCGAGCAGCAGAGCCAGAAGACTCCTAGCTGTTCATACAGGCTTCCTCACAAAGCAACCATATAAAATAATGGGGACAAAAAAAGAAACCCAGTGTCTTCTATGACAATCTCACAATACAAGCAGCACAGAGCACGGCTGTGACCTCTGAGCCCCAAGAATTCTATGGGGATTTCTTTCTTTCTTTCTTTTTTTTTACAGGCAGAGTGGACAGTGAGAGAGAGACAGAGAAAGGTCTTCCTTTTCCGTTGGTTCACCCCCCAAGTGGCCGCTACGGCCAGTGCACCGCGCTGATCTGAAGCCAGGAGCCAGGTGCTTCTCCTGGTCTCCCATGCCGGTGCAGGGCCCAAGACCTGGGCCATCCTCCACTGCATTCCCGGGCCACAGGAGAGAGCTGGCCTGGAAGAGGAGCAACCGGGACAGAATCCGGTGCCCTGACCGGGACTAGAACCTGGGGTGCTGGCACCGCAGGCGGAGGATTAGCCTAGTGAGCCGTGGCACCAGCCATCTATGGGGATTTCTCTTCATCAGCACCCAACCCTCTGGTGGAGTCTTGAGCAGACACCACCTGGGCGTCCTCTAACTCAGTTCTGACCCCGTGGACCTGCAGACAGCATCAGATCCCACAGGTGGAGCCTTCAGTCTCACAAAAGTGCCTCCGCCTGTGGGGCCAAGTGCCAGCCCCTGATTGTTTTCCCTCTGCTTCTGACCGACCGGCTATAAATCAAGGTTCCTGAGACCCCATCCTTGGGTTCAAACTATTTGCTACCACAGCTTGCAGAACTCAAGGTGACACTGCAGTTCACTGGTGCATGATAAAGGAGACACCATGAATGCCAGATGAATGAGATGCACTCAGAAAGGTTTGTGGGCAGGGTGCAGATCTGGCATGCAAGACCTTCTCTGAGTGAGCCACCTTCACGGGACTTCCATGTGTTCAGCTATCCAGAAACTCCTCGAACCCCGTCCTTTGGAGATTTTATGGAACCTTCATTAGGTAAGCACGGCTGACTAAATCATTAGCTACTGAAAGTCAGCATACGCTTCATCCTCAAACACCAGCCCACAACCCTAAGGTTGAATATGAGGCAGAAAAGTAGAAAATGTCTCTACCCTGTCATCCTGCCTTGGTCTCTACTGTGAGCAGGCTCTTCCTGCCAACCAGAGGCCAATTCATTAACATACCCAAAACTCCCACAACTGTGGAGATTCCATGGGTTTTAGGAGTATATCAGGAAGGGGGGCAAACAGTAAGTACTATATATACCACATTACTACAGGTAGGTACTGTTAATTTACCTGTTATATATACATACACACATTTATACTTGGAGAGTAGGACACAAAGGGTTTAAAGCAACTTCCAATATGACCAAGACAGTGGCAGAGCCAGGATATGAACCCAGACAGCTTAACTCTTTAATCTACTATAGTACTACCTGGCTCTGAGCTACTCATTCAGGGGTCAGGGCCAGGCCATCATTTGGGCTTACTGGAGATAAGAGCTTTTCCATGCCTGCTGGATTTAACTGGCTGTTTTCCTTCCCCCATCCTTTGTAACCAAAAACTCAATTTGCAGCTCGAGGCTGTGTCCTCACACCGCACCTTCTCATTGATCACCCAGACTCTGAGTGAGAAATGATTTTATAAGCTCATTGGCTTTGAAAAGCATAGAGCAGCAGCCATCGAGCATATGCTTCTGTGGGTATATATTTATTCAGCTTATGTTGAGTGTAATTTTGGATGGTTTGCATATTTTATTTTTTGTCGCAGAGAGCAATTTAAAAGAAAGAAGACAAAAAAAAAAAAAACTGCACCTAAATGGAGACAGATGCCATGTATGTTAGACCCTCAAGGGGCTGTGAAGGATAAGGTTCCCCAAGCTTAGTGCTCTAGGGCTGGAGGCAAGTGGAAGGAAAATCTTACTGTAAGCACTAAGAACTGAGTGTCAGCTCTGATACCCATGGCAAGGCACCTTCCACCCAAGCTCCCAGGCTGAGCACTTCATTTTTATTTCCAAGACTTCTTCAGTAATGCATCTGATTTGTCCTCTAGGTACTATTTTCTAGATCTAAAATCCTGACCAGGCCACAGGCTAAGTGCATACCATTGCACATAACTCTCCCTGAATCCCCATGTCGAGATGCTGCCATACAAATGAGAACACTGATACTTCTTAGCTGCATGCCACCAACTAGTGCAGTAGGAATTTGTATGCAGGGAAGCTGGACTCCAGAACCAGTGCTTTCCACGTTTCCATAAATCGAGTGCTCACTGGAGCCCTCGGATTGGAGTTCTGATACCAAAGCTGTTAGCTCCTATTTCAGTTGACAATGGGCAAGTCACTTCTCTTCCAAGTTGGCTTCTGCGCTCACAGAGCGGAGAGCTGTGGTACCATTTTGTCGGGATGCTGTGAAGGGTTCAGAGCTCCACAGTTACACTTAAAAGTCACTGGAGACATTTGTTCTCTTTCTCTATTCCACCCCCTGCCTCAAAGGTTCTCCCCTCACCCAGGATGAGCTCAAGATGTAACATTTTAAAACAAGTCTTAGAGAAAGCCTGCAAGGTTTGGGACCAGCTGGAGGGGAAAAAAATGCGCTTACAGGCGCCAAAGATTCAAAGACAGAGAAGCGGCAGCTCAAATGAACGTCTACATTGGAAGAACTGATTGTGAGAGGTTTAAGTACTTCGTGCCAATGGGCAAAAAATAGGATCCATGTGTAGCCACATAGTAGGACACAAAGCATCATTTTCTGGCTATGGAAACAAACGAGGACCTCTTTGCTGGCCACAGCACACTTCACCTTTACAACCTCAGGACCCAGGAGAAGGGTTCAACACATACTAGGCATGAATGGAACTTTGGGCTGATAACCAATTTTTTTTTCAACCAAATGAAATCCCTTATTTGGTGAGATGTGCTACAAGGTGGACAAGAACTCTACACTTAGGTAGGAAAAGATAAGGGGCATGATTAGCATAAAAATCAGCATCATGTCTACTTCTGTCCGGGATTGAGGGGTTACAGTGGGAAACAGAGGCCTGGTGGGTGTACAGGAGAAAGGGCTTCTGGAATGTGACATTCTAGTTCTTGACTAGGGAGATGGTTAATTAGTACAGATGAAACTGTAAACAATATTCGATATATTTCTCTATATACACTTTACATTAAAGAATAAAATTGCTAACTATATATCATACAGAAAAAACTACTAAAAAGAAATATCAAAACGTTATTGGTAGTTATTGAAGATGCCAGTGGCTTATTCTTCTCTGTATATATTCTAAACATTCTTGTTATGTGTATATAATGATTCTATAATTTAAGAAAATAAATTTTTAGTTGAAAACCTTCATTACCTACATAAGGCAAAAATAAAAATATAAATGTTGTTCCCACTACTGCTGCCCGAAACTTCCCCATATGGAGAATGCTGTCTTTTTCCTAAGGATTACTGCATGGAAGAACAGCTCTTCAGGGAAAGCTGAAGGGCTCCATATCCACGGACTCTCTTGTCAGTCAGTCTTCAGTGACTCCCTTCTATGCACTCACAGCACGTGCACCTATGTGCATACATGTTTGCAGCGATTGTGAAACTTAAGGACTACGTAGGAGGAAGAAAGAGGACCCACAGAGAATCAAGTGCAACTCTGAAATTATAGAAAAGGTAAGGAGCTAACGATGAGAAACAAAGAGTGACATTTGAGGAACTGCCATTTTGTCACGTAAGTCTATATCAGTCCTATTATAATAGGCTACTAAAATCATTCTTTCCTTTCAATGATGGTGAAGATTGCTGGAAACCAAAGAAAGCCAGAAAAGGATACCCCTGTTCTTCCCTGCCTCAAAGGAACAGATCTTGGGAAAGCAGGTCATGAAACAGGGCCTTATTTATGCCTGGCTCCTGCCTGGCTCATCTCAATGGGACCAGTCACCATATTGCAGGTGTAGTGAGAATTCTGTTTATACACAGGACCCAAGAGGCTCAGATGCATTCAGCAATTTGCCCAATATCACACAGCTTCCCTGCAACAGGGATTGGATTATTTGAGTCTGACTCTGTGGCATGGCTAAGTCTACCCTCCCCATTGGACCAGAATTCTGACTGATTCTGACTGGCCACTTCCCTCTAAGCACATATTTCAACCTGCTCTGTAAGGAGAGAGGCTGGTGAGTATTTGATGAAACCTTCACATTGCTACCTCAAGGCAAAGGGATTTGGAAATATCTAGGCTGATGGGCAAACACATTTTAAGGCAGGAGTCAGGGAGAAGAAGCTGGAGAATATAGGGAAAAATGATAATTTTTGTTATTTATTAATAATCATGATGATTCCAATTCACTTATCCCCAAGATGAAGATACAAGAAGCAAGTGTTCTGGGTGGAAGAGAGTTCCATACAGGGCATGGCTCTGCATTCTGTGGCCTCAATTTGATCATATTTATTTTGACACAAGAAACAACAATAGCAACACAATATACACAAACACAGTTAAGATCCAGCTGGGAGCCAGTTGTATTTAAGAGACGAAACATTGGCAGGCATTTGGCACAACAGTTAAGCCACTGGTTTGGATGTCTGCACGTTATATCTGAGTGCTTGGGTTTGAATTTCACCTTCACTCTCAATTCCAGCTTCTTGCTAATGTGCACCAGAAAGTGATGGCTCAAGTGCTCATGTCTCTGCCACTCACATGGGAGACCCAGACTGAGTTTTCAGCACTTGGCTTCAGCCTGGTTCAGTCCTTACTGTTGCAAGCATTTCACAGGTAAACCAGGGGATGGTAGAGCTCTTGTCTCTGTCTCTGTCTCCCTCTTCCTCTCCTTCTCCCTCTCCTGCTCTTCCTCTCTCTCTCTCTGCCTTTTAAGTAAATAAAAAAATTTTGAAACTTTAAAAGAAAAAAACAAATGGAAATGCCCTTTGAGAAGTATGGTTAAAGACCCATAGTTCTGACAAAGAAAACTGCCACAAAGAAATGTATCTGTATGTTTCTATTCCTCCAGTTTTAAAGTTATGTATATAAACTTATTTATATTTCCACATGCAAATAGAAGAAATGCATAGTCTATATATAGACCAAACCACATCAGAGTTAGCTCTAAAGTGGCTTTGTGGAAAAGAAAAAGGGACTTGATTTTTTTTCCCTTTGTACATTTCAGCAGCGATTGAATTATTGTACATTGAGCATAAGCTGCTAAAAAAAAAAAGTAAGAAAAAAGAACACTGAAGTCCAGATGGGGAAACTACCATAAATTCAAAAATTATTTGTTATAATTAAAAGGAACACAATCATTCCAGGTTTGTTTCTGTTTTTGTTTTTGACTTCAGAGCTAGGGATAGGTGTCCAGTCATCAGCATTCCAATGGTTCTGGGGACTGCCTTCACAGAGGATTGCCACAGCCTCCAGGAAATTTCAGTCTGGACTTCTGATCCCTTAGAACCTCAAGGTCACAGTGGCCCCACTGCCTCACTGACAGTGCCCACACCACCCTTGCATTGGAGCTCACTCCCACATACATTTTGCATATTCCACAATGCTATGCTTCCTAAAATGCTCCTTTCATTTTCTCTCTCCTCTACTTAGCACCCTTTGAGGGGCCGGCATTATGGCATAGCAGCTAAAGTTGTTGCCTTTGGTGCTAGCAGTCCCATATGGATACAGGTATGGGTCTCAACTACTCCACTTCTGATCCAGCTCTCTGCTAATGCACCTGGGAAAGCAGAAGAGGATGGCCCAAGTGCTTGGGCCCCTGCACACACATGGGAGCTTCAGAAGAAGCTCCTGGCTCCTGGATTCAGCCTGGCCCAGTCCTGGCTGTTGTGGCCATTTGGGGAATGAACCAGCAGATGGAAAGTCTCTCTCTGTAACTCTGTCTTTTCAAATAAGTGAGTAAATCTTTTCAAAAAGATCCTTGAACTACATCCTCAGTGGAAAACAGCATGGAGAGGCAGACACAGTGTTGCTCCCTCCCACACCTTGAGCCAGATCATGAGATACTAAGGCAATCAGAAAACTCAAAAAGACAGTCTGGGAATATATTCTAAGGAAATAATTCACAGAAGAAATCCTTTCTCTAAAGTTGCTGAGAGCAACACTGTTGATAACCGACTAAAGTTGGGACCAATCAGAACATCCAATGAGAAGACAAAGCAAACAACGTATCTGTATCTTCTCCTCCAGACTATAAAGCAACCATTGCAAATGACACTTATGAATAATGTGTTTTGGATAAAGGGGGTTGTGGTATCAGGCTGCTCAGCCTAATTTCCCTACTCTAGAACTTGGTAGCTGGGTAGACCTAAGAAAGTTACTTTAGTTCTCTTTGCCTCACTGTTCCCAACTGAAATAAAATGGATAATATCGAGATCCACCGAAGACACTTTGGAACATAGCAAGCACTCAAACAATTTTAGCTATCATCACTGCCTCCTCCACTGCCATCATCTCTGTGTGAGATATCAGATAATAATGAGAACAATCATGTTTGGTGCCGGCACAGGGCCAATGCAGTGGCCCATGGTATATACATTATCGCAGCCAGTCCTCACCGCAGCTTTGTTAGGTAAGTAGTATTATCTTCATTTACTCAACAGGAACTTGAGACTCAGAAGTCTTAAGTAACTTGCCTTAAGATCACATGGCTAGAGAGCGACAGTGAGATTCTGCTCAGGTTTCTTTGATGCCAGAAATTGTGCTCTTGGGTATTATATTGAAGGTAAGGGTGATAGAATGAGTACACACTTTCTCACCCAGATGCACCTGTCCAAAGATGGAAAGATATCTGAAGCAGGTGCATAGAGCATGCAGCATGTAATTAAAATGTCAATGATCAGCCCAGAGATATTTCCAAAAGGGAAGCAAAGGAGTGAAGATTCCTACTCCACCACCCCTGTGTATTTGCTTTCCTTTTAGTACACGCTGCCCTTCCCTGCTCTCAAGACCTGCCAGCATTAGCATCAGCACCTTCTGAGAGCACCTATCCTGAGATCACACATTCCAGCTCCGAAAGGAATCTTAGCAATGTATTGGCCCTACTCTAATCTGGGCCCAAATCCTTCTCCAGGGTGCTACCTACACAGATGTGCACAATCTCCCTGAAGTCACTTGTCTCATGTTCACAGCCAGCAGAATCAGGAATGCCTCTCGTTAGGCTTCCTTAGCCCTGCACCCTTTTCCCAGGAATTAGAAAGGTAAAGTTGCAGGGGCTCCTCCCTAGCATTAATGGATAATGACTTTCACTCAATAAAACCAGCTTACCAGAAATACCATCAGATCCAGCAGGTCCAGGATCCACAGAAATAAAATTAGGAAAAAAATAGAAAAGGCTTTAAATGTCACAGGAAGAACATGAAGAGGTGTATGGACTTTACAAGGATGCCACACATCGTTGTAAAGGAATCCCAAGCTTCCATGCCTTTTCCTACTGGTCTAGAGGCAAAGAGGGCTCTGCTCAGAACTCACAATGGGAGGAGGCAGAAGTGTGGCTCTGGCTCAGGAACCACTCCCTCCCTCTCCTTCCCTATGTCTGATGTGTGTGCAAGCACTGAATCAATGGATGCAGTTCCCGTTTCCTCTCCACTGAGATTCCCTCTCTCCCTTTTCCAACACTTACCCTCTGTTAGCTTCCTCGTGAAGAGGAAGACTAAGTCTTGCACATAGGGTGAGGAAAAGGAAGCACTCCCTCCCTCTAAATTCCCTGACACTGGAGACATTCACCGTGTCCCTTGGAACTACCTCCAACCTCTGGAAGTTGTAACTGAAAAGAGAATGGCCTTGGGAATTTGATTGACTTGGATATGAAATTTTGTACCTGGATGGCCAGATTTGTGTAAGGTTCTCACACCTTCTCTATCCTCATGGACAATACTGGGGTTCTGTGATAGTAGTGCTTACACAGTGGCTGTGAGGATACAGTATGGTGATGCATTTCAAGTGTTTATCTCAGAGCCTGACACACAACCAGCCCTCCCGCACTCCCCATGTGCATCTTCCTCAGTAATACCAGGACTGGTATTTTTCACAGCATTCATTCATGTACTCATTATTCGCAATAATAATATCACAATTAGTTTTCTTGGTGACGGTACCTGTAGAGGGTTCTCCATCTGTGGACTTGTTTGGCCTGAGAACGCTTTGATGAGGGCAACATGGAGGAGATGTTCCGCACTTTAAGTCCTCCTTCCCAGCCTAAGACTCTGGCAGACCGCCTAACTCACAATGCAAAGATATGGAATCAACCTAGATGTCCATCAACAGATGAATAGATAAGGAAAATCTGGTACATATAAATGACAGAATGAAATCCTAATAACTGCAATAAAATGGATGGAACCAGAGATCATTATGCTAAGTCATACCTGGAAAGACAAATATGTGTTCTCTTATCTGTGAAATGTTTAGAATATAAAAGTTGTATAGATGTCATCATTTGGTATATAAATAGTATTCACTGAAATACACATGTAGATGATAATGTACCCTTCTTTAATCACATTATGGTCATAGCCATGAATTCCTCACTTTGGCTTATTAACATCACTCTTTTTAAAAGCATATATGTGTATGCATATGATATCTACACATGAAGTAAATGTGGTAAAATGTTAAGAATTGTTAAACCTTAAAGGTAAAAAACGAATTTACTCTAAAAAGAGTCTGCATAGGTCTCATGCCTCCAGACCCTGCATTTTCCTAACAATTTATAAAAAAAGAAACACCAAACCAAGCATCATTCCTCCCAATTTGGATGCTGGCAAAAACCTATCCCCATTGTACTTCAAATCCATCACTGTTGGGGAGGAAAATCAGCCTCCAGGAGCGCGACCCCACCATGGCTCAGCTCAGCATCAACAATCTAGGAAGCAGACAGGGGTCAGGCTTCCCCTGGACAGCAGTGCTCGGGCTGTGCTCCAGAGAGATTTCTCACTCTGCTGTTTCCTCTGGCTTATCTTCCTTGCCTCTTTTAAGCTTTGCCTCCTTTAATTACAGCTCAGTTGAGTCATTAAAAAGGGAAAGGATGAAGGAGGGAAAAAAAAAGCAGTCTCTCTCCCTTACTGAACCAGATTTCAGTGTTTGCTTCTCTCCGAGCAGCGCCATGAGGTATCTGACCAATAATAAACAGAAATTCATATCTTTATTCACCTTGACTTCAAAAAAGCCAGCATCTTGTATGGGCTTTCATCATCTCTGGACAATGGTGCATCCTACGGTCCTACTTTCTGTGAGGTAGAAATGTGACAGGGAGATCAGTCAGGATAGGGGCTGTGGGAGTGGCTTGAGATGGATCTGGAATATAGAACTGACATGAGGGACACCTCTTAAAAGCTGCCTCATTCCCTGGTAGAATGCAGGCCCCTCCATGTCCCTCCATCCTTTCCTGGAGGCCCTTGGATACCTAGCCTCATCCTTTCCCAGTGCAAAACAGGTTCACTTTTCTCATGAGTAAAGTCAAGGTGATAACAATATCTCCTCGCAGGATTATTATGAGAGCTAAATAGGGTACAATAAACAAAGCACTTAGAACCATACCTGGCACAGTCACCAAGAATGATTGCTTTCAGAGTATGTGCTTTTCTCTTTCATAAAATGCATATAATAGTGTACATCTCAGAGACAGTCATTAGCATTGACTGTCATGAAGAGAAGGCAGGTAGCACACAGTAGGTGCCCAGCATCCCTTCCGTTCTATTTCACTCCCTTCTCCCCAGCACTCACATCAATCCTCTTAGAAAACCTCACAGAGAGCAAAGTGACTGTTGAAGGTCATGCTGCAGCCCTACAGAAGTCTATTTTGTTTTCAACAAGGTGGAGCTCTTGTTTCCTATATCTCCTGCTCCATCCACATTGCTGGATTCAGGAGGGTTGCTAAATTAACATTTGGACCAACAGAGTGGCAAAGCTGATGCTATCAATATACGCTTCCTATACTAAAGGAAGTTATAACTGGGAGGACAGAATCTTGGGACTAAATATAGGTTCCCTCTCCACCTCTTTACATGAACTTGAGCAATTGATGCATCACTCCAGGGCTTTGCTTTTCTATTTTCCACATAACAGGAGAGGTACTTGCCTGGGTTAGGTCTCCAGGGTCCTCTCCTGCTCTGGTAGCCTTTGTCTAGGAGTCCATGCTATAGGTAAATGTGTAGATTAAAGACGAGCACATGTTCTTTGCTACTGTTTGCTCTTTCAAGTAAAGTTCAGTTCTCACACAATGAATGTAGGCTCACCCTAATGAGCTCCTTGACCCATAGAATGTGGTGGAAATGATGTTCTGGGATTTCTGAGGCTGGGTGTTAAGAAGCCTGGCAGCATCTGTCTAGCTCCCTGGACACTCCATCCTCAGACAGCCCCTTTGCCAGGCCAGCCTCTGTGTCATGAAAAGCTGTAGTGAGCAGCACCAGCCAACATCCAACATAGCCAGCTGCACCTGCTGGTTGCAATGGCCCTGACTGCACACTGGAAGTGAAGGGACCCTCTTGAACATGAATCTTCCAGCCCCAGTTATCATACCTATCATAGACCAGAAACAAACCAGCTGCACCCTTCCCACATTCCTACCCCACAAAACTGAAAGCAAAACAAAATAGTTGTTTTAAGTCACAGGGTTTTGGGTTAATTTGTAATATAATGCGGACAGTTGGAATCATGAAGGCAAGCTATGGCCTGGCAGTTCAAAAGGGGCTGAGCACGATGCATCTTGATCACCATTTTGTCTAGTGCTGGGTCAATCCACAGGCTTCTATTCCATGCTGGGAAAACCAGAACAGCCCAAAGGAACATGGGAGTGAAATGCTTCAGGGGGCAGCTGCTACTTAGACTTGGTGGTAGAGGGTCCTCTGTGGGATGCTGTGATTACATGTTTGCAGTTTTCTCTGGTTTTGTCCTCTTTATTGATTCAAACTTTGCAATGTTTATCCTGTCACACAGAATAAGTGGACCCATAGTTTACACTTCAAGTTGTGCCTTGCTGACATAATTTCATTTGTCAGAGGTGTGATCTTTCTAATACATAACATTTTTTCAATCTTTAGGACATTAAAGGAGAACTCAGATTCCCTCCTTTTGGTTTGCTTCATTCATTGTCACTTTCACCATCCCTAGTCAAGAGATGAGGTCTCCCTGGAACTAAATAAAATAAAAATAGGGGCCAGCACTGTAGCGCAGCAGGTTAAAGACCTGGCCTGAAGCTCTGGCTTCCCACATGGGTGCCATTTCTAGTCCTGGCTATTCCATTTCTGATCCAGCTCTCAGCTATTGCCTGGGAAAGCAGTGGAAGATGGCCCAGGTCCTTGGGCCCCTGCACCCTCATGGAGGACCCAGAAGAAGCTCCTGGCTCCTGGCTTTGGATCGGCGTAGCTGCAGCCGTTGCGGCCGTCTGTGGAGTGAACCAGCGGATGGAAGACCTCTCTCTCTGTCTCTACCTCTCTCTGTAACTCTTTCAAATAAATAAAATAAAAAATAAAAGTAATAAGATAATTCTTCATATATTATATCCAGTATCACTCTTCTTCTTCACATTGCCTTTCAAACTGTACTATCATATTGCTATTGTACTAAACAACTATAAATTTGTTTTTTTAAACAACACAGAATTATCTTACAGTTCTATAGGTTAGGAATCCAGGGTAGGTCTTACTGGAGACGTTGGCAGGACCACATTCATTTCTAGAGGTTCTGGGCGTGAACCCCCCACTTTGCTTGTCCAGCTTCTAGAGAATTCTTTTAGACATTCTTTTTTGGGTCCCTTTGTCTATCATCACAGCTAGCAATGCTGCAACTCTCAGACCCACTCATTTGCCTTCCTCTTTCACTTTTAAGAACACTTGTGATTACGGTGAGCCCACCATGGTAACCCAGGATCATCTCCCTCTTTGAAGGTCAGTTTATCTGTAATCTTAATTTCACACATAAATTTAATTCTCCCTTTTGTCCTACAAGATAGAAGTTCCAGGCATCAGGGGGGGTAAGGGATGATTCTGTTGAGCACATATCTTATCATCATCCCCAAACTGATCAGCTACATATCTGGGGGACACATTATTTCAGGGGAAGACCATAGTAGCAAAATCAGAAAACCAAGCAAAAGAAGCCATATGTTTTATTTTGTGCTGATGTCTAGATAAAGAGTAAAATAATGATAATAAAACAATGGAAGACTCTGATCTCTTATAGAAGTAGCCTTCCTCCTAACCACAAAGAAGGAAATATCATCTGAACTAGGGGAAGAGAGGAATATGGAAGAGAAGGAAGGTCAACTGGTAAAGGCCAATTATGCTCATAAAAGGGAGCCACGCTGACCATGTGGCTGGTCAAAGCAGATAAGAGGCTATAGAAACTAAGGTAGTTTTGAGGGCTCTGAAGCTAAAAGAGGCCCATGCTTCACTGGCAACATGGCATCAGGTCAAGTATTCTTTGCTGGTATGGAACCAATTGACTACACATGCCTTCATGCGAATCTGGGTCACAAGAGCTTCAAATGGGCTCCTTCAGACCTGCTAGGTGCTGTGGAAGAGTTGCTAGATATTTTTCATGCCCTCAGGAGGGTGGAGAAGCTTTCTGATAGACAGAGCCAACTGCCCCTAAATGGCCTTGTGGGATGAAGAGTACAAGACACCAGATTCCAGGATGGACCACGCACTTGTAAACCAGGTAGGAATAGAGAGTCTCTTACGTACTTCAGAAAGAAAGAATAATAGGCCAGTGATAGGTAAGATGGCAAGTACCAGACTGAAGTGAAACAGCCCCACTCCAAGTGTCCCCTTAACCTCATGCCTTATGTACAGAATAGCCCCTGGAACTTAAGTAGTCAGGAGGCATGGGAGTCAGCAAACCAAAGCTGATTAGAATTATTTTCCCACTACCAATGGATAAAGCAGAGGAGAAATGAAATTAAATTATAAAAAACATTCTAAGACATGAGGCATGCTGTTTTCCTAGATTTCTGTGGCCCCAAATATCATGCCTACTACATACAAATATGTCACTCACGTTGTCTCATCATCTCAAACAAAAGTTGCACTTTGTAAGTTGCAAATCATTGCCACTAGTATTCTTTGATTTTTCAGAAAATCTGTAAGTACAAAAACTACTGCACCCTTTTGAAAGACAGAAAAACTGAGGCTATTGAATTCAATGCAGATTCTAAAGCTGCTCATTGCCCAAGTCAAAGATAAGCCCAATTCACTTAAAGCAAATTTTGTTCCATGCGTCTTCACTGCCATGTCCTCTCAGCTTCACCAGAATGCAAACCAAAGTGGCCCTCGCACTAAGATTGATATTGAAGGTTCTTGCCACCTGGTGGTCATACTTCAGAAAGTCCTCTGCTTCCTGAGCCTTGTTTCTTCATTCATGAGATAATCTATTGTCCAGGTTTGTTGTGAGGATGAATTATTAGATGTAGACATGCTTTGAAAATTTGAAAGTGTTCTAAAAATAGGAGGTATTTCTTAGAAGGGGCTATGAGAAAAAGTTTCTCTTTGCAGGCATGATAGAGAGTCTACAGAGAAATGAAAGGGATTTTGAACTTCAGTGTAAAAGTGAGTACTGCCCTGTGTAACCCGAAGGCACAGAGAAGAGCTTGTTCCACTGAACCCTGGAGTTACAGTTTTAACATTAAATCCTTAATCTAGTGAGGAAGGTCTTTGACAGCCTCATCAGACTGTTGAATGCTTCTCTTAACCTCCAGAGAAGGAATGTTCTTTCTCTCCTTATTTTTCCAGTTTAAATTGGTGGGAGGGAACGAATGATAACTTCTGCTACACACACACACACCCACACACGCGCCATCGACCTGCATTCTGAGATATTCTCTTATGGGACATCTATCCTCAAGGATAAAGAGTTTAATTAGTCCAGGAAAGAGAACTGATAGAAAAGAGGAAACAGGCAGACAGCTTAATCCTTTCATAAAAGTCAGGCTCATGTTTTGGAGACAACATGGATTTGGAACATCATTTTGAGCTGTTTGTCCACTGATTCTCTCTAAGACCTGGGCAGATCCTCCTCTCCCGCACTGGGCCTCGTTTTCCAATATGCAAAATGAAGGGTTGGGTTGCAGTACTCTGAAGTAGAAAGCTGCTGATGTATACTAAGCAAGCATCCAACTTTTCTTTAGAAGTCTTTGCCTTCTCCCCTATTTCAGGACCAAGTACCAGTGTAGCTGCCTCTTGGCTAAACTGTCCATTATGACTGGTCTGGGACAAATTCAGTCTATCTCCTTGAACAACAATTGGTACATGGATTTTCATGAGAACCAAATTGGCTCAGTGAGAATTTTGAGCCACTGGTAGGAGAGATTGGAAAGAGGCATTCTTATTGTGCAGGACTCATTGAGTACAGAGGGTACAGCTGGCATGAATATGGAACAATGTTAAGGAAAACAGAGCCAAGGAAAGAAGGACCCCACCGACATCGTTGCTACCCCTCAATCCAATTGTGCATGGACTTCCATCTGAGCCAGTACAGTTTCTCTTTTTGCCTAAACTAGTTTGAGTTGAGTTTCTGTCACTTATAATCCTAAGAATTCTAATTAATTAAATAATCAATTGCCTATCTACCTCTGAAGATTCATCAATCTTTCTGTTTCAAATATAGTTTCATTCCATCATCTCATATCCTAGATCTTCTCTTTTTTAGTGGTCTGTTGGCTTTTGTCTACTTCTCCAACTGGTGTGCAGATGCATTAAGCATTAACTGTATATTCTACTTCCCTTGCACTTCATTCAGTGAGCTTAGTCCATCCCTAGCCGTATCCCTCCCTTTCCATTGTTCTTTAGGTCTTCTTCATTTAATGTGATGAGTAATGTTGGGGTTCTGAGCTGAATCAACAGCAGGTTCCCTGTGTCCTTCCTCATTTACTGGGAGGGATCAACGAGTCAGTGCTGTCAAGTCATAGGTGATATAATACATGTTGTACAGAAAAGAGTGATGATCCTTGGAAGAGCACAACCACTTTTCTTGGAGGAGATGAGAGCCATGGTAGGGAGAGGGCAAAGTCTTCATAAAGGAGATGATTTTAGAAAGAGATCTACTTGTTTACTACATGGGCTGCAAGAGCAATTCACTCTAGGCAGTAAGAGCAAAGGCCCTGAGGCATTAAATGGGCATGCTTGTTTCAAGAACTACCCCTAAATAGCTCCATTTAGCTCTAATGTAGAAGTAAGTAAAGTAGTAAGAGATGGGGTTAGAGAGGTTTGAAAGGGTTCAGAACAAAGGGCATTAAGTGCCAGGTTGAGTTTAGCCTATAGAATAGTGTTTCCCATGCATGAGTATTTGAACATTCTCTCTCTCTTTCTCTCTCTCTCTCTCTCTTTCTCTCTCTCTCTCTCTCACACACACACACACACATTCAATTGCTAAAATTTCAAGTTCCTAAGATCTATCCTCCCTCCAAAGAGTCAAAATTTCTAGGGGTAGAACCTTAGAATCTACTTTCTAAACAATCACCCAAGCCTGCCTTAAAACAAAACATCAATTTTGGGACCTTCTATAGGCCACAGGGAACTTGATGTATCTTCTCCTGAATGCTTATGGTACATGAGATACTAAAAATCCATGTAAACAAGACTTCCTTCCCTCTCCAAGCCTCTGCTTTAGCCATCCCCATTCTTCTCCTAATATACATTGACCTATTCCTTTTGAAGGCAATTCTAGCAACAACTTCTCAAGGAAGACATCTACAAATCTTAGGTCTACTCTGGAATATTCTCTTTAGGACCACATCAAAGTGACTCCTTCCTGTGATATGTAAATCTCATTGGTATGCTCCTCACATTGTGTCCATATATATAAGACATATCCTACTTTTTTCAAATGGACTATAAATGTCTGGAGGCCAGGGGCGCTCAAGGAACCATTCTATGGCAGGTAATTAAGTTCTAATATCTATTTGCATTCTTCCAACAATTCTATGAGGTAATTACTCCACTTACAGGTGAGGAAATCTAGGCAGCCTGATGTGCACAAGGCCACAGAGCCAGGAGCTTTGTTACAGGATCCTTTTTGATCAGTTTCCCGCATAAGGAAGGACCACGAGCAAGTGGCCTTGACACCTTGGACAGTGCCAAGTTCTTGCCAAATGGGCACTTACCACACATCCCGAGGAGTCCACCTGCCGGTCAGACACACACTTGAAATTGCGAGTGCAGCCCCCATTGTTCCGAGAGCAGTCACGAACTGGCCCAAAGGAGGACAACAGGTCATTGATGGTTTCAAAGTAGGTGGACAGCATCGCTTCTTCCCTTGGAGAGAAAGGGATGATTAAACCCCAGAGACATCTGCATCACTGGATTAAAAAAAAATCAATATGAATTCATTACATGTGAAGCTATCATTTATTCTATTTGTAATCAAGAAAATAATATAAATAAATATTTAAAAGTAAAGAAAAATAACAACAGGTAAACCGTTGTATGAGATGTGCTTAAGTCTAGTTGTAATAGACAGAAATGGATTTAGAACTTCATTTAGAACTCTTTATTTCATTAATCTTCAGAATTTTGTAAGGCAGAGATGATGTTTTCATTTTACCATAAGAGCTTTGGCTTAGGAAGGCAAAGTGTCTTGTTGATGGCTACTCAGCTTCTTGTGACAGAATTGAAATTTGTACCAAGTTCCATCTGAGTTCAAAGAGAAAAGTTTTTCCCACTATACAACTCTGAGCTTGATTGTAACTGTTTTATCACATTATAGAGCTCCAGATAGCAACTTTGAAATTGGGTTCATTCCTATTAATCGAACTTTATGGATATAAAATTGAAACTGTGAAATGCTGTGGGACTTAGACAATTATCACAGATCCAAGATACAAATGCAAGAGTCTGACCCTAGAACATTGTTTTTCTTTTCTTTTTTTTTAGGATTTTATTTATTTATTTGATAGGTAGAGTTATAGACAGAGAGAGGGAGAGACAGAGAGAAAGGTCTTCTATCTGCTGGTTCACTCCCCAAATGGCCACAATGGCTGAATATGAGCCAATCCAAAGCCAGGAGCCTGGAGCTTCTTTTGTGTCTCCCACATAGGTGCAGGGCCCAAGCACCTCAGCCATCTTCCACTGCTTTCCCAGGCCATAGCAGAGAGCTGGATCAGAAGAGGAGCAGCCAGGACATGAACTGATGCCATATGGGATGTCAGCACCTCAAGTGGAGGCTTAGCCTACTACACCACAGTGTCAGCGCTTGGAACATTGTTTTTCACACCATCAAGATTGTCATCAACAGCTAATGGAAATAAAATTCTGGGAAAATGCATAGTTGCAAATGAGATTCCAAAAAGATAAAGTGAGACGTAATACTACAATCCATGGATCTGCCACAATCCTAATGATGCGTTCTATAATGTGGGGAATATAGATGAATTTCTGGATACTAGCCTTGAGGGAAAAAAAGGGCCCCAAGGGAGGGTGCTGGGACTGCATGATTCCCACAGTTGCAGGAGATATTAAAAGGTTCCAAAGGCAGGGAGCAATCTGTAATTTTTCCACGATATTTGCCTCATGGAGCCCAGAGATATAAAAGACGGGGGCTGCCTGTGTATGCACATTAGCAGGAAAAGGCCTACATGGGCCACTGGTGACATTTCTGGACTACCCTTCTTACCTTCTCCCCTCTTTTCCCTCCCAGGTCTGAAGCTGTAGATTTGGGTCTCACAGCTCATTTCCTGCCCCTACTCTTACTCCTTCTCTCCGGTCTTTCACTCTGACTGGCAGTCGACTTGTGAAATTCCAGCACTAATTAGATATTTATTTGATCAATAGCTCCCCAGGACTTAGAGGAGAAAATCTGAGTTAGTTTCTTGGGCATTTAAGGCTCTTCATAATCTGCTTCCAGGGGGCCTGTCCAGATGCATTTGCCCAGACCTCATACCCTCCATTCACTAACCACAGAGCTCTTCTTGTTTGACATATAATCTGACGTTCACAGTGGAGGAATGGTACATGCTCTTAAAGAGCGGCTCTGGGTAGAGCATGTACTTCACATCTGCAGCCTTCCTCATGCTCTCCATAAAGTCCATACCCAATGAATCCTGGGAAATCTTGAAAACTAGTCCCTCATTTGCTCATCTGTGGCATCTGCCTACTGAGTGCTTCCTATGTAGCAGGCACTATCACATGTCTTAGGATAGAGCAGTGACATAAGACAATGTCCTTGTCTCCACAGAGCTTATTGTTACTCATTTTGTGATGCTGTCTCTGTCTCCCCTCCTAGAATTAATTCCTCTTCCCTTGGAGCACACTGTTTAAATCTATTATCTTATTGATCTTAATCATTGCTCCATGGTCTCCCTGAGAGTTTTAAGCTTTTTAAAGAAAGGACTCAAGACTGATTCATCCCTCTCTAGCCCCCTAGAAAGAACTTGTGCAACAGAAATGTTTTCAAGTGAAACCAAGAAAACCCCAGAAGGCATGGGTAGTTTTCATTGGCCGATCCTTGTACCAAGAACCTCCCCAATAGGACACATGTCTCCCTCTCCTCAGCTCAGGGCTCCCATTCTAAATCCACCATATTCTAGGCACAGTTCAGAGACAAAGGAGAGGAGCTGCCAGGATTATCCCTCACTTACTAGCTTTGTATAAAATGAGGTGACAGGTATGTTGGGGGGAGAGAATTAACCGCTCCTGAAGTGCAGCTCTTGGGAGACTTGCCACTTTTGAATCATGAAGAGAGCTGAGGATCCTGGGAAGATATTAAGACTATTAAAATATTAACACCCTGACAGGGCGAATGAATGAAAAGGGAGAGGAAGAGACAAAGACAGAGGGGGAGCTGTTCTGGGGGTGGGAACAACTGAAGAGACAAATGGAAAGAAACTGCTAGAAAGAAAGAAAACAGAGGGGCATAAACACATAAAATTATCCAGAGGATGATGGATGGATGGGTGGATGATAAATAGATAGATTAGTAGTGATGGTTAGACAGATACATCGATAGATGGTCAGAGAAATAAACAGATAGACAGAGACTCAGAAAGATATAGAGAGATACACAGAGAGGAGTGCCATATAAAGAATTAAAAGTGAGGGAAATGCAGGCAGAAAGTATGTAAAAGGGGTATGAAATGAAAATAATAATGTAGGAGAAAAATATGCAAAACAATGAGATGAAATCACAGCAAGATAAACATGGAAGAAATGTGTAAGTGAAAGGAGGAGAGAAGGAGAGATAGGTGAGGAAGACAGAGACAGCTGCAGGAGGACAGAAAATGAGGGCAAAGAAAAAACACTGAGTAGAAGCAGAAACAGATGGAGACAGAGAGCAGAGACAGAAATGCAAAGAGAAAGACATGCAAAATGCCACCTTCCTTGTGGCAGCAGAGCTGGCTCAGGCTATACAAATAAGGAGGCTGTTAGCTGTTAGAAGGATTGATTCTGCATAAACATCAGGTAAGTGTGGGGAACATAACTTAAGACACAAAAGCTTGACACAGGGGCTGTTACTAAGTCAAGAGAAGTGAATGTGTCAGGTTGGGAAATAAAGAATCTGAGCACTGGAGAGAACAGAAACCCAGGCAGACGCTGGTGTTTTCTTTATGCAGAGACTCAGTCCTTCATCTGAGTCTGGGGTCTGTTGGTCTTGAGTGGCCACAATAGAGGGGAATGAAAGGATGAATGGAAAAGTTCTAGGGGTAGAGGTGGCTTGGATATATGGGTGCTGCCCTGCATATTGGGAGATCTGGGTGAGCGTTCAGGCTCTGCAGCAGTCACCACCATCACCATTATCATCACATTCTCATCATTTATCATTTCCTGAGCTCCTCCTATGTGTCAAGAACTGTCCTGGGCTCCTTTCCTCTGATTCCCACAGTAATCTTACAAGGAGTTTAGGGGAGCTATGTTACACTGGCTCGAAGCCGTGAGTACCGTGCCCACGGATCTGTCTGACATCGGGTTATGAACTTCTCCCGTGCTGAGGTTTAGCTTCTGCAATCTGTTGTCAGAGCTCTCCTACTGGTGAAGCCAGTAGGAATCTGTGTCCAGGAGGAGGAGCAGGAGGGGTGGGGTCTGTGTGTTTTTGCTGTAGTTTCTAGCACATGCTCCCGGGTTGTGATTGTGTCCTACAACACATTTTACCCACGTTGGAATAAAAGGGGAAAGTGCAATGTAGTCGTTTACTAGAGTGGCTATGACAAGAACCACAAACTAGGTCATTTAATCCAAGGTAAATGTATTCTCTCAGTTCTGTTGGCTATAAGTCCAAAACCAAGGTGTTGGCTAGGCTGTGGTCCCCCGTAGGCCCCTCCTTCACGATTTCTCCATAGATTCTAGTGGTTCTCCACAACCCTTGGCTTTCCTTGGCTTGTGGCCAATGACTCCAATCTCTGCCTGCATTGTCAAGGTTTTCTTTCTTATATTTATGTGTCTTCTCCTCTTAGAAAGATACCATTAAATTCATATTGAAACTTAGTTACCAATGTAACAGCATTAAGTGAGCATCCTAGGAGGTGATTAAGTCACAAGGATGGAACCCTGTGAAAGGGATTAGTGCCCTTAACAAAGGGTTCCATGAAGCGACTTCCTCATTGTTAACTTCTGCTTTTCTCCACGGGACAAAGGATTCCTCCCTACTGAGGACACAGTGCTCACTGTGCCATCTTGGAAGAAGAGCCCAGACTCTGACCACTCAATAAACTCAAGAACTTCTCAGCCTTGAAGTCTGAAAGAAGTAATTTCTGCTTTCTATAAATTGCCCAGTCCATGTATTTTGCTATAGCAACACAGACTAAGATAACCATTCATTGGCTTTAGAGTCTACCCTAACCCGTTATCTTAATTATATTTTCAAAGACTTCATTTCCAAATAAGGTCGCATACTGGATTCTGTGGTGATCTGAGTGTTGGGGTGGAGGAGGGAGGGTCAATATTAACTCCATTGCACACAGCTCACAGGGAAATATTCAAGCTCACACAGGTCAGAGTAGGGACCAGAATACCCCCATTCCAGGGTCTGACCCTTCCAATGCCATACTTTAAATGTTACTTTGGGAGGTTTACAAAACTGGAAAAAGATCTCAATGGAGCCTCCTTCCACTTGATTTGTGAATTCATCTGAGAGCAGAAAACAGCAATATTAATTAAATACCCAAACACACCCCAGGCACTCCACACAGGGCTTTTTGTACACATTCTCTACATCACCCCATAGCACAGGAGTTGGCAAACTTTTCTGTAGAAGGGCAGAGGGAAAATACCTTGGGCATGCAGGGCACCCAACTCTGCCCAGCCTTGTTTTTGTAAGACACACGCATCCAAGGACAATCTGCACAAGAATGAGCAGGGTTGCATTTCAGTAAAACTTATTTACAGCAAGGCTGGATGGTTTTTCCTGATTAACATGTGAAAACCCCGCAATTAATGCTGGAGTTCTTGTAGAACCACAGGATCGCCATTCTTTCTCCTAAATGAAGTTTCTTCTGAAAGTTGTCTTCTCACCTGTAAAATGGGAACACTAGCTGTCTTGCTCCCAACTGTGTATATTATTGTGAGGATACCATGACATCAATTAAGGAAAGCAATGTGCTTTTCAAACACAAAAACTCATTTCAAATGCATTCAGTATTCATTCTGGCAGCAGCTCTTCATACCTACTGCATGCCAGGTACTGAGTGGGTTTCTATAATGGCTTTTTTTTTGGCTTTTCTGTACCTTGGATTCTATACCTAGTAAGCCCAGCCATTGTCGAAATGCTTCCAAGCATCTCTAGCTCTGAAGTCCTAATTCACTGGTTCTGATAATACTGTTCAGGACTGTGCCAGCCAGACTCCACAGGATGTGGCTGTCATCCTCTCATTGCCTAACTGTTCAAGTGCAAATGCATCGCTGGGGTTCCATTTGGCCAAGTCATCCTGCACCCCACGAAGGGTGAGCCTTAGACAGGGCAGCTGGGAGCAGATGCTGACGTCGCCTGCTGTTCACAAACAGCAGGAAAGGTCCGTGTCCCTCCTGGAGAGGTGTGAATGGATGATTCACAACCCAGACAGCGCCAAGCCCTCCGCTGATGCACACTAATAATTCCCTGGTAACAACCAGCAACTTTGTGTCCCGAGCTCCTGAGAGAAGGAGCCTAGGACCACTTGATAGAAACCATGTTTTCTTTCTTTTTTTGACAGGCAGAGTGGACAGTGAGACAGAGAGAAAGGTCTTCCTTTTTGTCGTTGGTTCACCCTCCAATGACCGCTGCGGCCAGCACACCATGCTGATCCGATGGCAGGAGCCAGGTGCTTCTCCAGGTCTCCCATGGGGTACAGGGCCCAAGCACCTGGGCCATCCTCCACTGCACTCCCAGGCCACAGCAGAGAGCTGGCCTGGAAGAAGGGCAACCGGGACAGAATCCGGTGCCCTGACCAGGACTAGAACCCGGTGTGCGGGCACCGCAAGGCAGAGGATTAGCCTATTGAGCCACGGTGCCTCCGAAATCAACTATTCATCTCTCCCAAACTGCCTTAGGGTTTAAGGAGCCTTTTCAACTCCTAACAGCACCAGCCACTGTGTAGCATAGAAGATAAGAAGTCAGGCAGAAGCTTAGTTTCACTCACCATAAGAACGTAGGTAAGCCCCTAAAACTCTGGGCCTCTATTTTCTCATCTGAAAAATGGGGATGTTAATACCTAGCTAGCAGAGTTACATGAGAAATAACTTAGAGAATACATATCTAATGTCCGAAACAAGGTAAATGTCCAACAACTGGTCATAGTTAGGAACCATCTGAGTGTGCCTGAAAGATCTAGCAACCATGCCTTAGTGTGTAATCAGCTCAACACTGGAGAAGGAATGGAGGACCTGGAAGTCTGTGTGGTACGTTTAGTTGTTTAGAAGGTTTCATGAATGTCCAGTTTGTTCTAGGGTCTAGGCTGGTCCCAGAAAACACAGAAAAGGATATGATATAGCTGGTGTGAGGGAGGCACGAGGAAAATTAGCCCAGCCATGGAAGGATTATATGGATAAGTTGATAAAAGGCTTCCCAGGGAAAAGGACCAGGTCGAGCTGGAAAGAGCCAAGTGCAGAGCTAATCAGCAATGGGAATGCTGCCTCCTTGTGCACTGCTGCTGGCCTCTGCAGGAATGCATACTGGGAATCCAGGACTACTGTGGATGGCAGTCCAATTTCCAGGGCATGGGGTATGTAACAGCATGGTGACTGTAACAGAAGGACTAATGCCCTAATGCCTATTGAAATGGACAATGAGAATTTTAAGTTCCAATGAACCTCCTTTAATTTTTGCTATAGCTCTAATGGGGTCATGCTACTTCTCTGGCTTTTTGTATATTATTTTTTATTTTAAAAGATATGGACACATTCATATTTCAGACTTGACATTGATGGTGGTGAGGGGACTGGCAGTGAGTGAGTCATTGCCAAGTCAAAGCAACAGAGCTGGGCTCTACCTTGCAGGGCCCTGCTTTCCTCTTTAAGACCCCACCCACCCAGAGTGTTCCAGCTGACACTGAATTCTCTCCTTCCTGCAGCAATTACAGTTTGCACTAATTTAAGTTGAAAATAGATATTGCTGTGCAGAGTGGTCTCACAGCTTCCCTTGAGTATCTTAGAACTTCCTGCGCACTGAGAATCTGTCTTGTTCCCATCCCCCAGGGCTCTGGGCCTGCTGCACCTGTTTACTGAGTGAGGACAGGGCTGAAGGAATTGGGTGGGAGAGACAAATATAAGGCCTGTGGGATCTTGGGAACAAAGAGAAAATGACTGCAATGCCCACTATCTGTCTGTGAAATAGCAACAATAATATTCATAGGAAAGTCCTTCCCCAGGCCAAAAGAGACCGGCAATAAAGGGTTTTGTTTTGTTTGTTTAAAATGCATTTGTTCACTTAACAAATATTTACCCAGTCCTCTCCATGGAAGCTGGAGGTGAGATACACATAATAAAGCGGAGCAGACATTGGCCCTGTGCTCATGGGGCCTACAATCTCTTAATGGAACAGGGTCATTCAACAGCAGCATGTGTATGTGTATGTGTATGTACACCCATGGCTGTGGCTATGCCCATGCCACGTCTGTATCTATGTGTATACATCTGTATCTAAATCCACCATTATAAACTATGAGAGATGACGCTTTTACAAATCCGGGCTACTCTGCAAGCATACAGCAGAGGGGCCCATCTAAAAGGGAACTGGGGGAGGGGTGGGGTTGGGGGAAGGCATATGTCCCTGGTGAGTGTCATGTCCCAAAACCATACCAGTGTGTGGACTGCCACTTTTGCCACACCAGAGCTTTCCCTGAGTGCGAGGACAGTGCACACCCTCCTCTGAACCCAGGGCCTGCACAGAGCCCATGGTACCCCTCTGATTGCCAAGGCTGTCCTCTGACACGGGCCATCACCTCCAACCTGAGCTTGTCCTGACCTCTCCATTGTAGAATGTCTCTTCATCCACCATCTTTCTACCACCCCTTCTGAATCCAATCAGGATTTTAAAATGAAAACAAAATTTTTAAAGAGGTTCAATGATGGGGCCAGCATCGTGATATAGCAGGGTAAGCCGTCCCCTGTGATGCTGGCATCCCATATGGGTGTATGTTTGTGACCCAGCTGCTCCACTTCCTATCCAGTTCCCCGCTAAGGTGCCTAGGAAAGCAGCAGAAGATGGCCCAAGTCCTTGGGTCCCTGATACCACATGAGAGACCCAGGTGAAGCCCCTGGCTCCTGGCCATTTGGAGAATGAACCAGTGAAAGGAAGATCTCTCTCTGTCTCCCCTCTCCATCATTCTTTCAAATAAAATAAATAAATCTTTAAAAACAAGTTCAGTGACAAAAGCTGAGACGTGGAGATTGTTTATTCATGAAATACCCACTCGGAGTCATGAGAGCTTCTTACAGCTCTCAACTCAGAGAGAAGCTCATTAAGACAGGCTGCAGAGTAGGGAAGGCCTGGGTTCTCAGGATTTGGGTCCAGTTCTGTTGCCTGCTACTGCCCAAGTCACCCTGTATCCTTTCTAGGCCTGTGAGTTCACATTTGTTCAATGATGGAGTGATCTCTGAGGTTCCTTCCAGGTCAAATTTCTAATAACATTTTGTAGCATCACAAATAGGCTACTCTTATTTTTATCAATTTCACTTTGAGACATCAAGTGGAAATATAAGAATGGAAAGAGATAAAGAGAGAAATAAATCTTTCCTTCCCAGTTCCTACTTACACAATCAGTAGGAAGATCAGAAATAAATACAGTCATGTGACTAAGAGGAAGCCCTGCACCCAAACAGCCCTCCTTTTTGTTTGTTTGTTTGTTTCTTTATTTATCTAGCTCAGATAGCCTGTATGAGCCTCAGTCTCCTCTTACATAACTCATGGATACAACACCTATTTCTAAGGTGACATGGGATGACAAAGGCTCCTTGAAGGCTGGGGACTTTGCCACGCTCACTGCAGTCTGTGGCTGGAACAGTACCCAGATTTTTATTGGACCAGTGAATGAACAAAAGAAAATGTGAAGGGGCTAGTGTGTGGTGCAGGGGTTATGTCACTGCCTGAGATGCTTGCATCCCATATGGGAAAGCCTGTTTGAGTCCCAGCTGCTCTGTTTCTCATCCAGATCCCTGTTAATGTACCTGGGAAGGCAGCAGAAGATGGCTCAAGTGTTTGGATCCCAGCCATCCACAAGGGAGTTCTAGTATCCAGGTTTCAGCCTGGCCCAGGCCTGGCTGTTGTTGCCATTTGGGGAGTGAACCAGTGGATGGAAAATCTCTCTCTCTCTCTCTCTCTTCCTTTCAAATAAATAAAAATATATCTTAAAAAACCCTTTTAAAAAAAGAAAATGCATATGAAACACTCCTAAGAGGACTGAGACCATAACAAAGATCAACACAATGGCTTTTACTGAAATGGCAACTATTACTATGGAAAGCAGACTTTTAATCAGTACTGACCATGCCCCAGCCCAGAGAATGGGGGTTCTTGATATGGTACACAGGGCCCGTTTGTCAGTCTGGTGAATGTGGCTTGTAGGCAACACTGTAGAATCATTTTTTTCATAAGCATAAAGCCAAATGCAAAAGCATTACAAAATTCTTTCCAACATATTATCAAAGTCCATTGTAATACACATGCTTCTTTATCAACACATTAAATTAAAATATTTAGTAGCAGGTGTAATAACAACACATTCAAAGCAGTGATGAGCATAAACTGCATTTTAAAAAATGTGCAGCAAATGAACCATGACCCAAACTGTATGTAACTTCTGTTGAGAACAAAGTCACAGCTGTTGGTAACATACCCATGTGTAGCACAGATGACAAGGAAATGCTAAGTTTCCATGAAAGACTGGAAAAGTAAAGATATTTTATTACTCCATGTAATTTCATGGGTGTGTAGCCTGGACCCAGGTTAAGGGCTCCTGTCTAGGCTGAGTTTGATGGAGAAAGCTTTTCCCTGAATCTCTGTGACATTGTATATATAATCAGAAGCTTGAGTCCAGATAGAAAAAGACAGGAAATTAAAACTCAGCTATGATCACACCAAAACAAGTCCTTCCTCAGGGGACACACGTGGCGTGATGAAAAAGCAGACTTGACTTCAGAAAAGCTTTAAAAAGCCTCCGTGGATTGTCCTTACACAGGTGACCTTCCTTCCTCCTCTAAGCTTCAGTTTTCTCATCTGCAAACAGGTCACTACCATGCTTCCTCAAAGGGTGCCTGGGGAATGGGGGAATAAAGCAATGCACCTGGTACTAACATGCAAACACTAATCCTTCTTCGTGTCCCCACCTGCTTCTTCTAAGGTAACAGAAGTTTATTGCAGCTGCCCACACCTGTGGCTACTGTAGACGCTGGGCCCTCTTTTAGATACTCGGCCGGGGCAGAGGCTGCAAGGAAAGACTTGTACTAAGAATCTGAGCAAACACATGAAGCTGTGTTAAGATGTGTCACAGGATGCTCAGGTAGAAGCAATGGGGAAAAGATTCCTGGAGAAAGCAGTGACGCACTGGGTCTGGAATGAAGATGAGGACAATGATGATACGGAGGGAGGGGAGAGAAAAGCAGAAGAGAGACAGGACAGGTGTTAGAGGAGAGCACAGACTGGGCAAGAGGGAAGAATGTTCTAAAATCAGGTTGTGAGCCATTGCCCAAGGTATGGGGTGATAGGGAAAAAAGAAATCTCTTGTGTGTGCTTTATAGAAACTTTTTAAAAAAGATTTATTTATTTGAAAGGAAGAGTTACAGAGACAGAGGCAGAGAGAGAGAGAGAGAGAGAGAGAGAGAGAGAGAGAGAGAGAGAGAGAGAGAGAAAGTCTTCCATCTGCTGGTTCACTCCCCAGATGGCTGCAACAGCCATAGCAGTGCTCATCTGAAGCCAGGAGCCAGGAGCTTCTTCTGGGCCTCCCATTGTGGGTGCAGGGGCCCAAGCACTTAGGTCATCCTCTAATGCTTTCCCAGGCCTTAGCAGAGAGCAGGATCAGAAGTGGAGCAGCTGGGACTTGAATCAGTGCCCATATGGGATGGACACTGCAGGCAGTGGCCTCACCCACTACACCACAGCACAGGCCCCCTACAGAATCCTTCTAGTTAAAGTCCACAAGGAAGATCTCACTGCTCCATTTTGCAGATGAGAAAACTGAGGATCAGAGTGATGAAATCACCAGAAAGTCCATAGTTTCTTAAGAGTGGGATCATGGGGCTGGCATTGTGGCACAGTGGGTGAAGTTGCCAACTGCAATGCCCACAATCCATGAGAGTGCCAGTTCAAGTCCTGGCTGCTCCACTTCCAATCCAGCTCCCTGATAATGCATCTAGAAAGATAGCAGAAGATGGCCCAAGTACTTGGGCCCCTGCCACCTTTGTGGGATACCTGGATGGTGTGCCTGGTTCCTGGCTTCAGCCTGGCCCAATCACATTTTTATAGCCATTTGGGGAGTGAACCAGTGAATGGAAGATCTCTCTCCATCTCTCCCTCTTTCTGTCATTCTGTCATTCAAATAAAGAAGTAAATCTTCACACACACACACACACACACGTGGAGTCACAACAGGAATCCAGCTGATCAGGTTGTATCATCTGTGTTCTCCTTCCAGAATGCCTCCTGGAGAAGACTGTGCTCTGAAACTCTTTCCAAGAATCAGGAACCCAAAACTTTAAGACACTGGCAATGGGAGAACTGCCGATTTTCCCCCTCCAATGCAGTCCCCACCCCTTTTACTTGTCTTGCACATTCCATTGCTTTCTCTAAGCCAGTGGGGGTGTCAGGGTGCCAGTGAACATCAAGGGTGTATAGAGTGGCAATAGAGACTCTGGCTCGTTCTCCAGACAGCGATCGCCAAGCACTGGGCCAAGTTGGATTCTGGAGGCTTTTGTCCTGCCTGCCTCACCCCCACACTGCCAGAGGGCTCTGCTTCTGGCTCTTGTCCAAGCCAGACCTAGCTTCTGCCATGTGCTGCTGCACCATTCCCATGAGTAGCACAGGAATAAAAGTGAGCATGTCCTTGCCTCCCCCAAAGAGGATGCCTGATGACCTGCAGTCAGTTCTAGAGCGTAAGTCTTGCCAGCTTTGCTGAGTCACAGAAAGATCCCCCAGAGAGGTTCTTGGTGGTTGGAGAAATAGGGGCAGCAGCAGCTTCGCTTTACAACCTCACAAACTTCTCTGTGACCAGTGCATATCAGATTTATTCAGATCCCCAGTCTTTGAAGACCTAACCTCTCTTTCACTCATCCAAGCCTAATTGTGTCAATCACTTTCTTCATGGCCACATTGAGCAAAGAACCCAAATTCTCCACATGTAGTATTTCATGCAGTACTGAAAACAACTTTGTAAGACAGGCAGACATGATCCCACTCTATAGATGTAAAAACTGAGGCTTAGTAGAGGGAAGAGATTTGCTTCAGGCCTCTAGGTGATCAAGATTGAAATCAAGATCAGTTCCATCTGATCTCAAAGCTGGGTGCCATCCTACCATCAATTTCAACCCATTTCATGAAGGGAAGGTTTTACTGTTCAACTCCACCACAAGCAACCTAGCCAGGGAAAGGTACAATGGATCTTTGAGCAGAGAAGGAAGGAGGAAGGGGAGGAGGGGTGGGAGCAGAAAAGAGGAGAGACAGGTTTGAATTCTCCCCACTAGAATTGGAGTGGCTGAAGCAAGGAACCTCTGCACGTCCAGGGCCTAATACACCCATGGTTACTACAAGGGTGGAAAATATTTCTGGACTATTTAAATAAATGGGAGGATGCATGAACAAACAGTAAAAGAAGTCATTGAAGGGTTCATGAAAACAACAAATGTCACTGTCCCCACTGCCTGCTAAACTGGTTTTTAAATGAATCAGAGCTTTCAAGAGCTAGAAGTCCTGTCCCTTGATGCCTCTCCTTGTGGGAATCACAGTAATGACTTTGGGGAGATAAGAAGACAAAAAACAAAGAATGATGTGAAACTCTGCCCATTAAGATCACTGGAAATGTTGAGTTGTTCTCAATGAGCATAAAGTCTCAGATGTGCAAGACGAGCAGTTTCTGGAGGTCTGCTGTATAATACACAAGATAACTCCAGAAAGTTCACAGAGGTATGAAATAAAGATAAATGTGTGTACAAAAATATTGAAATCCTTGCACTGTTTTTTCATAATAAATATTTCCATAAACTTTTTGAGATACTTGTATAGTGCCCTTAGTTAATAAAATTGTGCCCTTAAATTTTTAAGAGTGCTGATCTCCTGTGAAGTGTTCTTAGAAACAAACCACAAAAAATCAAAGGAATAGGGAGAACTCTGGACGAGATGGTTACGTTTACCATGACCTTGACTGTGGTGATGGTTTCGCAGGTGTATACAAATGTTCAAACTCATCAAATTGTAAACATTAAATAAATGCAGGGTCTAAAATTATTTTTATTTATTTGAAAGGCATAGAGAAAGATGTGTGTATGTGTGTGTGTGTGAGAGAGAGAGAGAGAAAAAGAGAGAAAGAGAGATTTCATTTGTTGGTTGATTTTCCAAATGCCGCCCAGACGTGGGACTGGGCTAGGCCAAAGGCAGGAGCCAGAAACTCAATTTAGGGCTCCTACATTGGTGACAGGGACCCAAGTACATGAGTTATCACCTGCCTCTTTCCAGGGTGTGCATTAGCAGGAATCTGGAATTGAGAACAGAGATAGGACTCAAATCAGGCACTCTGGTAAGAGATGTGAACATCTCACACAGCAGTATAACTACTACACCAAACACGTGCCTCAAGTGCAGTTCATTACATAACAATTATACCTAAAAAGTTATTTAGAAACCTGTCTTAAGGCCCCAGACATGGCTGGCTTCCATGTAGGTAGGCAGGGGTGTTGGAAGAAATTCAGCGATGATTCAAGAAGGGGCGGGGGGAGGGCTGAGCTCTGTGACAAATGAAGCTAACAGGGATGGCTTTGCAACTAGGATATCCAATCTTTTGGAATTCCCTCAGGACTTCCTGACCAAGCAGGTCAAGAGCTGAAATAGAGAAACAAACAAACAAAACACTGGATTGAGAGTTTGGATACCTGAATCCCACATTGTTTGCCTCTGGCTCACTGTGATGGTGAGCAACCCCCTTGCATTCCTTGAAACTCAGTCTACCCATCTACGAAAAGAGGGCTGGACACAATGTTCCTTCTGGTTGCTTTAATATGAACTGTTTCAGAAATCACTGAAACTCCCCAAACAAGGGAAGTTGAGGCTGCTACACCTGCAGGCTCTGTTAGGAACTGGACAGCAGGAAACGCTCCTATTCTCTAGGTTTGTGCAAGACTCCTGCTTCCTCAGAGGCAGGGATCACAAATTTTCTATGTGGCAAGGTCTCCTTGCACAGCTCTGCCTTGTCCACCCTTGATCCAACATTCATTTTTCATGCAGGCCATATCCATGGAGCACTTGCTACCTACTGGGCACAGTTCTAGGTCTACACCTGTGTGCAGGGGCAACTGTCCTCAAAGAGATTGAGCTTGAATTTAGATGGAGAAGCACAGCAGACCCACACAAATGAACTAATGGCAGACCTCCCTGGGATGAACTGCAGAGCACTGGTTATTTTAACGATCCCTTGCTTATGTGCAGGGCTGTGTTGTTTTATAATGGTTGCCACGCACCTCATTTTTGAAGGCTGTCACAGTTGTCTTTAGCATTGCTATTTCCACTTAACAGATGAAGAAACTGAGTCCCTAAAAGGGAGAATGGCTTGTTTAAAATCAAAGCCTGGAATTTCTCAGGCAGTGCTGACAGCCTGCAGTGACTAGAGGTGGTGCACTTGATGTGTATATAGAGGGTGGACTTGGAAGAGAGGAGTCTGAAATGTGGTTGAAGGTCAATAAAACTGCCTTATAAGACAGCTAGGGAGCAGACAGCTTTCCATATACCAAGGAAGCAAAAGAGATACTGACACAGGAACCTGGAGAACACATTTCAACTCTGTAACACTTCAGAGAGGAGATGAAATACAATGTGCTATTAGAATAAATGAAGGAAAGAAATATAGGAAGGATCAATGGGAGCCCTGGAAAGCTTGGAAGACTTGTATGAGAGCAATGGGAGCTGGAATCACAGCTCTGCCATATGTACCTACTTCACTGTATGACCTTGTGAGGGTCACTTGGTCTTTCACTGACCCCAGCTTCCTCGTTTGTCACGTGGAGGTTATAGCACTTACTGCTCAGGACTCACAGGGAAACAAAATGAGGAAAGCCACTTCAAGTACCAAACATATTACTGAGCATAGAGGTAATGTCCAACCAGTGTGACTACACTTCTCAATCTGCTGTGTTTGCAGGGTGCCAACAGGTTAGAAGGAAGGGCCATTTTCCAAGAGGCTCCAGCTCTACTTGCCTATGAAGAATTGCTTTACTTTGTCAAAGGGACATCACAGGCAGCAAAAGGCTATGTCTAGTCTGCCAGCTACTTGAAGAAAAATGTAGTAGTAGGAACTGAGTTACGGTATTTAAGCGCCAGTTAGTTAATTCATTTGCAGAATAAGATCTCCTGCTGCTTTAAAGCATCAAGGGTATCTTTAGTACAATTTCTTTTTTTTTTTTTTAATTTGACAGGTAGAGTTATAGACAGTAAGAGAGATAGAGAGAAAGGTCTTACTTCCATTGGTTCACTCCCCAAATGGCCACTATGGCTGGTGCTGTGCCGATTCGAAGCTAGGAGCCAGGTGCTTCTTCCTGGTATCCCATGCAGGTGCAGGGGTCCAAGTACTTGGGCCATCCTCCACTGCCATCCCGGGCCACAGAAGAGCTAGACTGGAAGAAGAGCAACCGGGACTAGGACCTGGTGCCCATATGGGATGCCAGCACTGCAGGCAGAGGATTAACCAAGTGAGCCACAGCGCTGGCCCCATAGCGCAATTTCATGAATGGAGTTTCTATATTAGGTGAAAAGCACCAGATAATTGCCCCTGATCATCAATACTTATAAGAATATAAGGTATTCAATGCCTTAATTGATGGTTACTAATTTCTTTAGGAACAATGAAATAAATAACCCATCTATTCATCCAATATTGCACCCTTCCATCCATACATCACTCTAACCATCCATCCATCATTACAAGGATATTTATTTATTAAGCACCTATTATACCTGACCCTGAGCTATGAGCTGTCAGAGATACAGATAACAAATTAGCCATGGCCGCTATCCCCAGCCAAGCCAGCTATACTGCAGATAGAAAACATCTGGCAAGAAGATGATGAGAAAGGTCTCCAGGAGCTCAGAAAGGGAAAAGGTCACTTCCAATTTGGGTTTAGGGAGGTGGGTGGAAGTTGGCGGAGTGATTAAAAAAGACTTGAATCATCTTTTTATAGCTTTGAAATTTTGAACTGTGTGTATAAATATGCTTACTCAGAAATAAATACATTTTAAAAAAAATCAGTCATGGCACTGGGGAGGAGGACGTGGGGGAGGATTTAAATAGTGCAGACAGAAAATGAGGAGGAGAGGCACAGGAGACCATGGACTGAAAACAGGGTCATGAGTAGTGAGGAAAAGGCAAACATAAGACTGGATTGCAAGGAAAGTGGGTTAAAGAAATGAAAGCCTTGAGTGTAGTAAACTATTCTCCAAAAGCCTGCCTATGTCTTAATTTGCATTTACTTGACAAGATTGTGTTACGGTTCATCAACAAGTCGGCAAATATTATTTTGTGAAATGATAATTCTCAGTGCTGATGGGGGTGTAGTGCAATGCTACTTTTCTATTCCACTTGTGGGAGTATAACTTGTTAAAATTTATGGAAAGCAATCTTACAAAATGCATCAGGACTCTTGAAGTATTCAGACACTTTGACCGAGTGATCAGAATAGTAAATCTTCGAGGAAAAATGAGCCGTGCAGGTAAAGATATATGCACAATGATGTCCCTTATATCACTGTCATGGAAGTGGTCTAGATACCCAACAGTGAGGAAATGATCATGAATATTATGGTTCAGTCACAATGTCAGATGATATGCAAAAATTTTAAATCTTGATTTCCAGATATAGTCAAATACATGGAAAATATTTACATTATAGTATTAAAATTTTCAAAGGCAAGTAAAAATTACACTGATGTAAACTCACATGCACATATAACAGAGACTTCAATGAGGAGGAGGTGTTTCACTGGGTTGGATGTATGGACACAGGACACAGGACACACATTGGACAGCTCTTATACTTGCTTATACAATATCCATGTTCTTCTATTCTGATAACAGCAGCTCATTTGGCTTCATGGATTTGTCAGTGAAGACATGTTGTCTCTTCTCACTTATAGTTAAGCAACTGAACTGACAATTAGGCCAATCAGATATTTGCTCCTGGGAATCTGAAACTATATCCTCAGGCTTCATACATGACATAAAAGTTAAAGCTATAGAAATTGATTGTTCATAAACTATCCAGGTCCTCTACCACCTGGAAGCTACACGAAGTATCTGTCCAGGATTCATCTGCTTTGGTTTGCTGACTGTTATCACTGGCTTGCTACTTGGAAGTTTCTGGGCAGGGCAATGTCATACATAGAAGCTGCTGAGACACTTCAGCTCAAAGAAACTAGATTTGATTCAGTACTGCCTGAGTGTTGCCAGCAGAAGAGCTGAACAAAAATTTTGAGCTTTTTGGAGAAGTGTGTTGTGGGAAGACACTGAAGTCCACATGGTTCAACCAGGAGGGGATGCCTGCCTTATGCCACCTGAGAGAGCCCAGCAGAGGGTAGAAGGCAGGAGATGGGGGTCCTCCATCTTGGCCCCATCTGTACCCTAGAGAGTTAGGGGCAAGTAGGAAGGAAAGAGAAGAAGCAAGCAAATTGTACCTGCAGGTCAATGTGAACAGAGTTGCTTGGAAAAGTCAATCTCACAGCCAGGCAGGCAGACTTTATTCAGGGGTGGGAAGCCCTTTTTCTGCCAAGGGCCATTCTGATATTTATAACATCATTCACAAGCCACACAAAAATATCAACTTAAAAATAAGCCTACTAAAGATTTATTGAATTCTGAGTCCTTCCTGTGGTTGCATTGGCAGGGGTAGATTTCATAGGCCTTATATGGCCCACAGATTGGACATTCCCCATTCCCCACCCCTGCACGAAACCCTGTTATCTTACAAATTCAAGGCAAAAGCAAAGAGAGTTACGCTGCTTGGGAGGCCAGGGAATCACAGCCCTGGGCCTGAGATCTAGCAGAAGTGGACTCAAGTCTCTGCTCTGCTGCTGTTGTAAATAGCCTTGGATAGTCATTGCCTACATCAGCTTGCCAGAACTGACATAACAGTACCACAGTCTTCAGCAAGAGATATCTGTGGCCTCACAGTTCTAGAAGCTACAGGTCCAAGGTACAGATGGAGGTTAGAAGTCAGCAGGGTTGGCTTTTGTCCAAAATCATTCTTTGGCTTGTAAATGGTCTCTTCCCCCTCTGTCTTAACATGGTCTTTTTTCTCTGTGTGTGTGTGTGTTCATCCTAATCTCTTCTCATCAAAATACCAGTCATGCCTCTTTCCTCTGCTGCTTGTTTCTTAGCAAGTGTTGGCATTTCTTAGTTTATAGACACATCACCCTGATCTCTCCCTTGATATTCACTCAGGGTTCTATGTGTATGCATGTCTATCTCTTCATTTCCCTTTTTCATAAGGACATCAGTCACCCTGGATTAGGGCACATTCCACTCACCTAAATTAACCTTAACTGCCTCTTTAAAGACTTTATCCCAAATACAGCCACATCCTGAAGTACTGGAGATTAAAACTTCAACACAGAAATTTTGGAGGTGACACAATTCAGTCAATAGCAATTCTATTTTGTGAGCATTAGTTTTCCTATTTTTCTCTCTCTCTTTCTTTTCTTTTCTTTTTCCTCCCTCCCTCCCATCCTTCCTCTCTTTTTCTTTCTATTTCTTTCTTTCTTTCAAGATTTACTTCTTTATTTTGAAGGGCAGAATCACAGAAATCACAAAGAGAGAGGGAGAGATAGAGAGATCTCCCACCTGCTGGTTCATTCCCCAAATGGCAATGGCTGGAGCTGGGTTGAACTGAAGCCAGGAACCAGGAGCCAGGGCTCCAAGTGGGTGTAGGGGCTCAGTGATTTGGCCCATCTTCCACTACTTTCCCAGGCACATTAGCAGGGAGGTAGATTGGAAGTGGAGCACACTGGACTTGAACTGACACCCATACGGGATGCAGGCACTATAGGCATCAGCTTTACCTGCTATGCTACAACTTTCTGAGTTTCAGCCAGGTTCTTTTGTCATTATTTCAAAGCACATCCATCACTCATTCAATCATTTCTTTATGTCAAAGGGACACAGTAGGACAGATGCAGTTAACTGGCCACAGGGATGCTCTGTCAGCTTTGTTCTGGACAAGACCACTAGTTGGCATTCTTGGGGCTGGAAATAAATGTTTGCAAGCATTGGAGATGCCACTGGTCTGTGAAGTACTCCAAATGCAGACTCTGCACAAGCAATGTGGCGGAACTGACCCCTCCTACAATGATGGTTGTTTTTCTTTCTTTTTCATTTTTTTGGTAGGGAAAGAATTTGGCATTTCAGGAGTAGAAGAAAGATATTTATTGAGAACTGTGATATTTCAGGTACTGTTCTAGGTATAACCAAGACGAGATATTAAAGAGTGCTTCCCTCATGGCATTTACATTCTAGTGGGTGTGAACAAGGATTACGGTTTAGGTAATTTTTATTTATTTGTTTATTTGACAGAGAGAGTTAGAGAGAGTTAGAGAAAGAGAGACAGAGAGACAGAGAGAGAGAGAGAGAGAGAGAGAGAGAGAGAGAGAGAGAGAGAGAAAGGTCTTCCTTCCATTGGTTCACCCCCAAAATGGCCACTATGGCTAGAGCTATGCCAATCCGAAGCCAGGAGCTAGGTGCTTCTTCCTGGTCTCCCATGCAGGTGCAGGCGCCCAAGCACTTGGGCCACCCCCCACTGCTTTCCTGGGCCACAGCAGAGAGCTGGACTGGAAGAGGAACAACCAGGACTAGAACCTGGTGCCCAATGTTGCACATGACATGTGGAGACTAGGTAAAGCTGGGTTGGGATATGCTGGCTTAGTAAGATTGTCAGGGAAGGTATCCTTGGTAAGATCATCAGGGTGTTAGGTCATGGAGGTGATAAAATGGGATAATGGACACAGAGCAATTAGCATTAGAACAAGTGCTCAATAAATTGCCTCAGTTGATGTTACTCTTAATTATGTTCTAAGGTCCTTACCTGAATATGAGGACACTATGCCTACATCAGAAGGTTGCTAAACAGATCGAATTTGGAAAGACTTAGAAATAAACTAACCAGGTAAGTTTAAAGATTACTGATTGTCACCTCGGCACTCTGTTTTGGATTGGGGTCAGGTCAGGACCCCTTGAAGAGATGGCTTTTGAGCAGAGGCTGGAAGGAAGCACTGGCAGCAACCATGCTGGGAAAAGCTTGGTACAAGTAGAGGGAACAGCAAGTAGAAAGGCCCAGAGGCAGAGGTGGAGTTGACCCTTCCAGGAACAGCAGGAGCAACATCAAAGAGGGTCTTAGAGGTGACAATGAGGACTGGGAGTTTTATTACAGATATAAAGCAAAGATATTGAACAGGTGATAAAGCTAAGCACTGAACAGGTGTAATAAAAGGCTCTGGAGCATTTTGAGCAAGGAGTACAATGACCAGATTTACATTTAAAAAAATAATTTTGACCAATATAACTTGGTATATTTCAATTTATTCTTGTGAAAAATAGCAACATTATTTACATCTGATATATCACAAGATTAGCAGTAACATATGTAAAGTGTATAACCCTTATTTTAAAATAAAGGTATTTGAGACCAGTGTTGGGGTACAGCAGGTTAAGCTGCTATCTTTGATGCCAACATCCATAAGGGAATACTAGTTCAAGGCCTGGCTGTTCCACTTCCAATCTAGCTCCCTGCTAATGCACCTGGGAAGCCAGAAGATAGCCCAAGGACTTGGGCCCCTGCCAGCCATGTGGGAGACCTAGGTGGAGTTTCTGGCTCCCAGCTTCGGACTGGTCCAGCCTCAACTGACATGGCCAATTGGGGAGTGAGCCAGCAAACATAAGAGGTCTTTGTCTCTATTTTTTTTTAATTTACTTATTTTGTTTGAAAAGCAGAGTGACCCTGAGAGAGGAAGAGACAGAGGTCTTCTGTCTGCTAGCTCACTCCCAAGATGGCCACATGGCCAGCACTCGGCCATGATGAAGCCAGGAGCTTCAGTTGGGTCTCCCACATGGTTAGGAGGGGCTCAAGTACTTGAGCCATCTTCCATTGCTTTTCCAGATGCATGAGCAGGGAGCTGGATCGGAAATGGAGTAGCCATGACTGGAACCAGCGCCCATATGGGATGCTGGTACTGAAGGCAGCAGCTTAACCCACTATGCCACAGTGCCGGCCCTGCTCTGTCTCTCTGTGGATCTCTTCCTCTCTTTTTGTTACCCTGCCTTTCATATAAATAAAACAAAACAGCTATTCGTGAAGTGCCTGCTATGTGTAGACGCATCAGATATAGCAGAATAGATAGAGGCCATTACAACATAGTACCGTTAAGCACCTTCTGATATTTTTATTGGCACAGTATCAAAGATTAATAAATTATTCTAATTCATATTTTTAATTTCTCTTGTCCTCAATGTGACACAGTTAAAACCCACCATTGGCAACTTCCTGAATATAGAGATGAGACCTTCCTCTTCTAGGCCTCTCTGGGGCACACCTACTCACCTTCCAGAGCCCAATCAATTATCACCTCCTCCGTGAAGCTGGAAGCCCTCCTACACCACTGAGGATGAACTGTTAGGACCAGTCTGCCTCTTTGGCTCCTGGCTGCACCTCTACTGAGGCACATCCCAATGCACAGGAGTAGGCTGTTTGTGCTCACAAGGTAAATCCTTCTCATTTATTGGTGTATCCTTGGGAATCCACACAGGGTCTGACATATGGCTGATATAATAAGTGTTTAGAGAAGAATGAAAGGAAGAGAGGAAGAGAGCGAGGCAGAGAGGGAAAGAAATCCAATTATTTCCTCTTCCTTTTCCAAATAATGCTAAAGCTCATTTTAGCCAGGAAGTGCTGCGTTTATTGATCATCATTTCTGAGATATTGAACCAAGTTTCTATTGACAGAAATAACTGGCAACCAGGGAGGAGGAGCAAGAAATGTGCTGACAGCCAGCAAATCATAACACTGGTGTTGGAGCACCTGTCTCTGCCAAGGGGGACAATCATTAATTTCCTGTTCCTTCACGGTTACATTTCTTGAGTTGAGTGACAAGTTCATCTGGCCCTTTATAAATAAACTCCCTTCTTATTCCATGTTTCTAACCGCACCTGCCACCCAGATGATCGGCCGCCCGGGACTCACATAAACATTTCAAATTGCTGGCAATAGCTCAACATGGTAGTTAAAGGAAATCTTTCTGTTACTGTATGATATAATCAGGAGAATCCACTTTTCCCAGCACTGTAGGCATCACAGTTCCATGTGCAGAACCCAAAAGGGTTTCTTTTATTGTCCCCCTGTTAAATAAATGACACCCTAGCACACAGCCATAAAATGGTTTGATGGCATACAGAATTTGACATTAAGTCCCCCTGCTAAAGCTGTGCACTACTGAATTAGTCTCTTATTTCTCTGAGCTTCAGTATTCTTGTTTGAAAAATGTAGATACAGGGGTGGGCATCTGTCAAAGAAATAAAGACACCTGTATCCCTTCCCAGTGTGCCTGGATCAGATACCTGCTTCTGGCTCCTGACTCTGGGAGGCAGAGGTGATAGTTCAAGGAATGAGTTACTGCCACCAACATAGGAGACCTGTATTGACTTCATAGCCCTTAGCTTCAACTCAGGCATGGTCCCTATCATTGCAGTCATTTGGGGAATGAACCATTGATGAGAGCTCTCTGCTTGTATATCTCTCTGCCTCTTCAATAAACAAAAATTTTTAAAAAAGGAAAGAAAAAATGCAATGCAGATACATTAATAGCACTGTTGATAGGAAGGATGGGAGGTAAAAGAAGTTACCAAGTTTAAATTGATATAGTGGAAAAAGAAATTTCTATAAAATCTCATTGAATCTCATCATGACTCTCTGATTGCTTTTACAGATATGGATATGGTGATTCCAAGAAGAGAGGTGACCTATTCCAGGCTGGCAAGTGGCAGAGGTGGATACGAACCCAGCTGAGCTTGAGACAGCTGCTCACAGAAAGAAACTGTATCATTAATCTTATTAGTGATTTTGCCCCTGTGCCTTTCCTCAGATTCCATTTGGCTCTACTGTCCTTGAGGTTAGCACAGAAAGAATTCAGCTCTTTGCTAGGCTTCAGGTACACAAAGCAATTCCAGTCCACCTAGAAGTAATTCTCCCGGAGTCATCAAAGCAAAGTGTTTAGAGCCCAAACGCCTGGCATTGATGCATCTAATGTATTTATTGTTCTGTTTATTTTGCTAACAGTAGCCAGAGGTACCTTGACATTTGCATTGGTATACACTTTCTCTTACAGGCTGTTTATATTTTGGAAAGGTTTTGAGTAGTGCTAACTATTAACTCTAGCAGGAAAATTTCTCTCTTGAAGGATAATCAGCCTTATGTGGTAGAGCTTTCCGAGGGAGGCTCAAGACATTTCCCTTTTGTGTTCTCAACAGGCAGACATTTAGTAAATAAATGTCAGCTTGGTGGCATCCAGTTGCCATGGCCCTTTGGCAGCTTCCATCAGAATAGAGAAGACATTAATCTGATAACAGTGTTTACTATATGTCAAACAGTGAGCTAGGCTCTTCCTGTGCACAATCTTCCACAACAGTGTGAAGTTGCAACTATGCTATCCCCACTTTATAGATGGGGAATCTGAGGCATATGGAGGCACAGGTGCATACACAAAGCCACACAGCATGAAAGTGAAGGTTGTAGCAAGGTTTTATGACTGACAATGGGCTTCATTGAGCCACACGGCAGCGCTGGATTAGCAGGTGGGCTCTGGGCTGGAAAGTGGGTGATTTTAGCTGGGTGATGGGCACATGGGAAACCATTGTACAGATGTCCTGACATAGTAATGGATTAGTTTATTATTTTTTTTATCTTCCGATAGTATAAAAGCAATAAGATTTGGAATCTGTATTTTTTCCCCAAGCTAACATAAAGTGGTAGGATACACTTCTGTAATGCTGGGCAGCAAAAAGCCAAAGCTCCAGGGTAGTGACTCCATGACAAAGCAACAATGGGGACTCTGCAGCATGCAGAGTGCTAAGCTATGGTATGCAGTAGGTGAGGTAGATTAAATGCACTGTTAATTATGAAATTCAGAGTCTACGAGTTTATCAGGATATAACCCCATCATCACTCTAAAGGCATCTGTACTATTCTTTCCACATTTGTGTGTTTGATATTTTTATAATAAAATTATATATCTTTTGTAAAAGTGTAGGCTATAGAGCCAGACTGCTCGAGTCTGAAACTGAAGCAGAGGTAACATTGCCATCATTCTCATAGGGTTGTTGTACAGATAAAAGGAATTAATACAGACAAGGCATTTGGAACTGGTCACAGTGCAAGTGTTCAAGTCCTGTTATTATTTATTGTGACATCTCATGTGGGAATGCTTGGGTGCTGCCATGTAGTCTTGAATACATGGCCATCCCTTCCCTCACTTTTCTGAGAAGATTTTAAGAGTGATTTGAGGCCAGTGCCGTGGCTCACTTGGTTAATCTTCTGCCTGCGGCGCCGGCATCCCATATGGGCGCCGGGTTCTAGTCCCAGTTGCTCCTCTTCCAGTCCAGTTCTGCTGTGGCCTGGGAGGACAGTGGAGGATGGCCCAAGTGCTTGGGCCCCTGCACCTGCATGGGAGACCAGGAAGAAGCACGTGGCTCGTGGCTTCAGATCAGCAGAGCTCCAGCCATTGCAACCAACTGGGGAGTGAACCAGCGGATGGAAGACACCTCTCTCTCTCTCTCTCTCTCTCTGCCTCTCCTTCTCTGTGTGTTACTCTGACTTTCAAATAAATAAATAAATCTTTCAAAAATAAAGATACAATTCCTGATGCACTCTAATGCATCTTCCCCTAGAAATTTTTAAAACAAATTGATCGAGAAAGTTACCTTTGTGTGTGTCAGGCCCAAGGTGACCATGTCTTTTCAAAGGGAATGTTTTGTGGTGCCGATGTTGTTCTTATATACAAGTATTTATGGTAATATTATCTGAAGACCAATGATTTTTGATGAGGCAAAGGAGAGGGGGCTGGTGAAGGAGGTTTGGGCATCTGGGAGCCTGAGAATTTGCTGGAAGGCCTGAAATTGAGCAGGCAAAAATAAAAGAGAAAGGGCAGATGAAGCTGTGTCGGTCTGGGTCAGACCTCACTACATGGTATCCAGCTCAGTGACTTTTAATCTATTTTTTATTATAAAAGTAATTCATTGCTGTTGTAAGGTATTTAGACAACAATGAAAAATGAAAAGAAAAACAAATCCGTTAATCCTACTGCCCAGAGAGTGCTACAGTCGGGTTTTTTGCTACTTTTGATCCGAGCGTGACTGCTCTTTCCTGCGATAGTCTCACAGCCCAAATGTCACTTGCTCAATGTCATGGGACGACTGCTTAATATTAGGGTTGTCAGCTTTGGCAGATAAAAATACAGGATATCCACCTAAATCTGGAGTTCAGATAAACAATGAACAATTTTGTTTTTTGGTATAAACATGCCCTGAATATTGCAATTATTCATTGCAATCCCCTCAATGGGACATTGCACTGGAATTGGTATACTCATTTCCTGAAATTCAAACTTTACTGGGTGCTCAGTGTTTCCTCTGGCAGACCCACCCCACGGCCCTTGTACTTGCATCCCTTCTTCTTCCTGCAGCACCCTATCTCCTTTATCTCCTTTCTGTTCCATCACATAAATCATTGTCTAATACCTAAGGTAATGTATTTTATTATATTTATTACCTATTCCCCCTTAATAGATTATGAATTGTGCAAGGGGCTTTTACCTGTTTTACATTTTTTTAAAAGATTGATTTATTTACTTGAAAGGCAGAGTTACAGAGAGAGCTGCTCTATCCACTGGTTTACTCCCCAAGTGGCTAACTCCATCCAGGTCTCCCATGTGAGTAGCAGGGACCCAAGCACCCAGTCTTTCTTCTACTGGTTTCCCAGGTGCATTAGCAGGGATCTGGGTCGGAAATGGAGCAGCCAGGACTCAAACTGCTGTTCATACAAGCTGCTGGCTCTGTAGGCAGCAGTTTAACCTGCTGAGCCACAACTCAGGCCCCTGTTTTACTCACTGAAGTAGCTGTAATTTTATTGCTGTCAGTGCCATTCACTACTGAAATGGAGCTCCTACAGTGCCTCCGACGCAGATCTCAGACAGCAGCAGGTCCTGGTCTCCTACAGGCTCCCAGCCTCCCTCCCTTAGCTTAATGCTTCCTTGAGCTGCTTTTATGATTGAAAATCAACTTCTTACTAAAATTAGCTCACTAAACTGAAGGAGTGGTGCAGCCAGCCCTACAAAGTCCCTGAGCACAAGACTCATGAGGTCATTTATCTCCCTTATCGAGAGCATCTTGATGTTCAGTTGCAAAAATTAACCACCACCTGCACGTAGTGCCCAGACTGACTGGAGCCCAGTCGGCCGTCATCAAAAGTCCCCAAAGGACCTGAGATTGCTGACCAACTGAAGGAGGACCACAGGCATTACAGATCAACCAGGGACTTGGAGAGAAGCTAAACATGTAGCTCTCAGCCCTAACTTCCATCTGTAAGAACCTTTATCTCTAGCCCCACAGGGAGCACAGGAATTAAGAGATGGCTGCATGATTCCTTGCTCTGTGCTTTGCAATCAATTCACACCTTCATTCACCACCCAGTGTCCTTAGTTGGGATGCTGCATGTTGGGCAAGCAGACTCAGTTTGGGGAGTTCTACAGCAACTGCTCCAACTAGTCTGAGGACTGTTCTGTAACACTGTCCTGATCCTCTCCTTTTCTCTTCTCTCCTTATTTTGGGATTACTTCTATTTACCCCAAATGAGAAATACTTCTGAGGTAGGATAATTAGCTGGCTGAGTGAGACTAGATAGCAAAATTATTGGCCTAAGCAGATCACCTGGTGTGCAGCAAAATTAACAAAGTCGCCACTATCTGTCAACAAGAAACAGGATCTATCATCATTAATTAAACAGCCAGAACCCCAAACCTTCCTTACAATGTACAGATCAGCAAAACCTGGTTTTCACCTCACTGAATGGCAATCTTGACCCCTGACCAACCTTTGCCTCATTATAACAATGAAACTACACCCCCTGGGAGGAGATTTGAGATGCTAATGAGACACATAATATTAGAGTCTGTTATCTCAACAAAGATAAAGAACCCACCCACAGGGGCCTGTGTGGTGCCCTCCCTGGTGAAGCTGTTGCCTGTGAGCCAGCATCCCACATGGGAGCCAGTTCTTGCCCAGTCTGCTCCACTTCCAATCCAGCTCCCTGCTAATGGCCTGCGAAAAAGCAGAAGAGGATGGCCCTCTGCCACCCACAGGGAGACCCAGCTCCTGACTCCTGACTTCAGCCTGGTCCAGCCTGGGCCGTAAAAACCATCTGGGAAGTGAATCAGCAGTTGAAAGATCTCTCTCTCTTTCTCTCTCTCTCTCTCTCTCTCTCTGTTACTCTGACTTTAAATAAATAAATAAATCTTAAAAAAAAAAAAAAGAAAGGGCTGGTGCTGTGGCATACTAGGTTAAACTGCCACCTACAGTGCTTGCATCCCATATGGGCACAGGTTTGAGTCCCAGATGCTCCACTTTTTTTTTTTTTTTAAGATTTGTTTATTTATTTGAAATGTCAGAGTTAAAGAGAGGAAGAGGCAGAGGCAGAGGCAGAGGCAGAGGCAGAGGCAGAGGGAGAGGGAGAGGGAGAAAGATATATCTTCTATCCACTGGTTCACTCCCCAAATGGCCATAACATCCGAAGCTGCGCTGCTCTGAAGCCAGTTGCCAGAAACCAAGAGCCAGAAGCTTCTTCCAGGTCTCCACATGGGGGCAGGGGCACAAGCACTTGGGCCATCTGCAACTTTTCCCAGGCCATAGCAGAGCCTGATCAGAAGTGGAGCAGTAGGGACTCTAACCAGCGCCCTTATGGGATGCCGGCACTGCATCACTGTGCCACAGTGCCGGCCCCTAGCTACTCCACTTTTGATCCAGCTCTCTGCTGGTGCACCTGGAAAAGCAGAAGATGAACCATGTGCTTGGGCACCTGCACTCATGTGGGAGACCTGGATGAAGCTCCTGGCTTCTGTCTGCCCCATCCTTTCCATTGTGGTCATTTGGGGAGTGAACCATTGCATGGAGGATCTTTCTCTCACAATCTTTCTGCCTCCACCTCTCCCTCTGTATAACTCGAATAAATAAATAAATATCTTAAAAAAAAAAAAGAAACTTACCCATAAAGGGTGCTCCTGAGCTGATAAAATCTGATGACACTTGGGATGCCCACACATCAGAGCACCAGTTGGAAACCCTATTATTCTTCTTCCAATCCAACTTCCTGTTAATGTACCTAGGAAGGCAGAGAATGCTGGCCAGAGGGTCCCTGCCACCCATATAGGAGAACTGAATGGAATCCTAGGCTCCTGGCTTTGACTTGCTTCAGTTCTAGCTGCCGCAACCATCTGGGGAACTCCATTTCTCCCTCTTTCTCTTTTACTCTGCTTTTAACATACATACAAACATACATAAACCTTTTTTTTTTTTTTAATCTGATAAAAGTCAAAAGTCTACCTCATTCTCAGGCACTACAAAAAGCTCACCTTTTCAGCTAGCCTGATCCTGCCTGTGGGGTGTATACTTATGCTCTGTGCATAAATCCTTTTTTCCCACTTTTGTCTGTAGTGTCCTTAAATTCTTTTCTGCATTGGTTATACGAATCCAGACCCTTCCACTAAGCCCAGCCCCCTACACCCCAAACCCTACCCCTGCTCCAACACATCCAGTTCCAAGCAGTCCCAGCTGCAATCTTCTTGGTCAGATCCATAAATCCTTTCTCTTTCCTAAGCCATCCTGAGGTTAACTCCTGCTGGTCTGGGGTGGGACACCATGGCTGCATCCCACACCAGGACTCGCTAGCAGCGCCCCTTCCAGGATGTCCCCATCTTTGCTTTAAGAGCACTGGCTCCTTTCTGCACCAGGACCTGTTTGTTTGCTCCTCCTCCCTTTGAGCAAGATCTGCAGAAAAGCCACAGCAAGCTCCCTACTTCCCTGATGCGATGGACCGAGAGCCTTCGTTGTGCCCCATCTGCAGATCCAAAGGTTGGAGGGGAAATCCAACACAAAACGCAGACATTTGCCTCTCACTTTCCTTACAGAAAACACAGGAGCCTCCTGTCTGCCCTAACCCCAGGGTTTAGTCCAGGAGACGACTACTCCTCCTTCTAGGATAAAAGAACAACTGATTTTCAGAAGTGTTCTCTGCCAGCTGATTTATTTATTGTATGTTTTGCCTCCCTATGTATTCATGTAAATGGGTCCAGGAGAAGAGTTTGGGCAGAGTTAACTGACACCCATCACATTCTGAAAGCAATTTTAATACATTTAATTAACCTTAGTAAGTACCGGGAATCAAGCCTGGGGTAGAAGACCTTGTGGGTACTCAGTCGTATTTGTAGGTGGGTGGGAGTGGAGGGGGGGTGGGGGAGAATTAGGACTGTGTCCTGGAAGCCTTTCTGGATGGAGCTGTGGTATCCTAGTCAGGGTAACTTGAGCAGTTTCCACAGATTCAAATTATCCCGTATTAAACAGGACAGCAAATGAAGACTATATTGATTTTCTGCTCAGATCAATAAATAAGATAAATTGACCCAAAGAGCTAAATACTGATCAGGGTGAACTGAACATCAACATTTACTAAGAGCAGAGGGAGGAGGAACATATATCAGAAAAATGGAAATGCCAATAGAACATCAGGCCAATGCCTTGGCTTTTAGTTAAAATCTGTGTTTAAGGATTAGTATTTTAGTCAGGTCTTTACCAAAAAAAAAAAAAAAAAGAGGAATTAAATTATCACATACAATAAACCTTCATTTAGGCAGACTGATTGCTGAGACTGATTGAATTAAAGAACAATGCCATTGAATTAGCATGCACAGATATGGCACGCCAGAAAGAGCACGGAGCTGGGAACGAGATGACCTGTGTTGTTAACCATCCTTGTCAAGGGCAGAGCATTGCCTCTTCTTCCCACACGCATCCCTTGTCTAGCACAGAGCAGGGACTACAGGTGAGCCTGGGATTGGGTGCCAGCAGTTTATTTGGAAGAGGATCCTAGAAAACAAGAGAAGGACTAAGGAATGAACCAAGGAAATGGGGAAAGAAAACGAGGGTATATTCGAAAGTAGACTACCAGGAGAGCAGTAATAATCTTACTCTGGCATCTCTGAAAAACTGGGTACAATACATCCCAAATATGTCCAAGGAGCAAGTAACCTGGGCTATTTTTCCACTATCTCCATCAGTTATTCGTTGAAGGTTGTGCCAAAGGGTTTGACCCCTTCACTTCTCCCCACTTCTCCCTAAAAAATAACCACAGGCAGAGAGATCAGGGCATTTGGCCTTGCTGTTAAGATACTCAAGTCCCATATTGGAGTATCTGGGCTCAATATCTGGTTCTGGCTCCTGATTCTTGACTCTACTTAATGGAGACCTTGGGAGGCACTGATAATGGCTCAAGTTATCAGTTTCCTGCCACCTAATCTGGAGAAATCTGCATTGAGTTCCCAATTCCTGGCTTTGGCCTAGTCTAGCCTGGATATTGCAGGCTTTCAGGGAGTGAATCAGCAGGTAGGAGCTCTTTCTTTCTGCCTCTCAAAAACAAAAACAGAAAAAGAGTCCACTGTAGATGGAAGAGACACAAGGCAAGCACTCATAGTAGCAGACAGACTGCAAGACGGAGCTCGGTGCTTGGAGCACGGTCAAGTCTTTGCCTCTCCGGCACTGTCCTCCAACTCTCAACAGGAAGGTTTAAATCTTTGCATTTCCTCCAGATTGAGTGTTAGTGACTCTGAAAACCAGATGGTCACATACAGAGCTGAGGATTAGAGGCCCTTCAGGATAACTGCTTCTCACACAGATAAAAAGGATCTATAATGAGTATTTCACTTGTTGGCTTTAAAGTGTGAGCTTTTCAAGTACTGAACATACACAGGGAGATGTCTATGTACAAGGTGATCACTGAGGCATTGTTTGTAGTAGCAAAAAACTGGAAACAACCCAAAGGCCCTTCAATTAGGACTCAGCTGAGTCAAATTGCAATATTCATATGCTGGAATGTTCTCCTGCAGTTCAAAGGAATGAGGTGAATTTATATGCATTAACGTGGGTACAGCTCAAAAAACTACTGGCCTGCGCCGTGGCTCAACAGGCTAATCCTCCGCCTTGCAGCGCCGGCACACCAGGGTTCTAGTCCCGGTTGGGGCGCCGGATTCTGTCCCGGTTGTCCCTCTTCCAGGCCAGCTCTCTGCTGTGGCCCGGGAGTGCAGTGGAGGATGGCCCAGGTGCTTGGGCCCTGCACACCATGGGAGACCAGGAAAAAAGCACCTGTCACCTGGCTCCTGCCATCGGATGAGCGCAGTGTGCTGGCTGCAGCGCGCCTACTGCAGCGGCCATTGGAGGGTGAACCAACGGCAAAAGGAAGACCTTTCTCTCTCTCTCTCTCTCTCTCTCTCACTGTCCACTCTGCCTGTCAAAAATTAAAAAAAAAAAAAGATTCATTAAAAAAAAAAAAAAAACTACTGCAGGGGGAAAAGTGGGGGGCAACATGTAAAATGTTATATAGAGTATGACACCATCTAAGAAAACACGCATACATTGTAGCTTTTCTATTGGTAGATTCTGTATATGAAAAAATATTTTTAAAGAGTTGAAGCAACAACACAAACTTATTTAAAGTTATTTTAGAAAGACCTAAAAAGAAAAAAAGAAACACAATAAGCTGACTGACTAGGGCAGGCACAGCGAGTTAAACCACTGCGACACCACATCCTTTATCTGAGTGCCTGGTTCCAGTCTCAACAGAACTCTGCACTTCCAATCCAGATTCCTGCTAATACACCTAAAAGGCAGCAGATGGTGGGTTCCTGCCACAAACATGGGAGACCCGGATGGTGTTCCAGGCTCATGGCTTCAGCCTGGCCTAACTCTACCTGTTGCAGACCTTAGTAGATGGAAGCTCTCGCTCTCTCTCTCTCTCTCCCTCCCTCCCTACCTCTTTCTATATCTTCCTTCCCTGTCTCTCTGGCTTTCAAATAAAATAAAATTAAAAAATCATTAAAAAAAAAAGAGATGAATGGCTATTCCTGGGCAAAGGAGAAGGGGGACGAGTACTAGCTAGCACTCACTAGCATAGGTGAGGTAATTCAGTGATTTTAGCTCCTGTGATATTGCTGTGAATTCTAGAAGCAGGGGTGATTCGTGCATTTTTTACTTCACAAAAAGTCTAGTCCCTAGCCTGGTATCACATGAGAGCACATGCTAACACAGCGAGTGGAAAACAAACTCAGAAAGATGCCAGAACAGACCTAGAAAGTGACTTCTCTGACACAAAGCTGAAAATCAGACATGGGTATCATGGGTGTGGATCGAGTGACCTAGAGTGCCTTCTATCTGAGCCACATGTTTATAGTCCCTGCTGTCTTCAAAACATGGCACACATTTTCTAGCTCTGTTTTTTATGTTTTAAATCATTTTTTAAAATGATTTATTTAGTTAGTTGAAAGCTGAGACTACGGGATCTGATTGAATGGACTCAGTATTAACAGGGTTTTTGGTATTTTGTTAATGGCCACTGTGCCGGTCAATGGAGGAACCAAGTGGCATTTCAGCAGAGCACGAATGTGGCACTGTGCCTGGCTTTGCAGGCATCTGGGAATATCAACAAGGAGCTTTATACACTGGCAGCACTAGGGGCTAAGGCCATGCCATCAGGAGAAGCTGTGATGACAAATGAGCACCTTCAGCAACGCTGCTGCAGGGTGTGGGCCCTCACGCTTTACCTGGGCTTGAATTCTATCATTTCCCCTGAAGTTTACACATCCACATCCTGCAACTGAGCCCCTGCGCAGTTTCCTGTCCTCTAGATGGATCCTAGCAGACCCTAGTCTCCCACAGTCTCAGGTTTTCTCCCTTAAAAATATGATTTATTTACTTATTTATTTCAAAGTGACAGAAAGAAGAAATAATGGAAAGATCTTCCATCCTCTGGTTCGGTCTTCAAATGGCCATAGTGGCTGAGGCTGTGTCAGGCTGAAGCCAGGAGCCCAGATCTTCATCAGGGTCCATTATGTGGATCTATGTGGATGGTAGGGTCCCATCTTCCACTGCTTTTCCAGGCACATTGGGAAGCTAGATCAGAAGCAGAGAAGGTAGGACTTGAACCAGCACTCTGACACGGACTGCTGGCATTGCAGGTAGTGGCTTAATCCACTGTGCTAGCCCCACAAATTAACTTCTTACTAAAAATTAACTCAGTAAACTGAGCAAATGTAGAGCCAACCCCACAGGGTCCACAAGAATTGTAAGGCTATCAACCCTAGAGATAACATCTTCATGTTTAGTCTTATCTTGAAACTTTCTCCCTGAACTCTAGACTCTGGATCAGAACTAACACTTGACTGATTGAAGCCCATTTTTGCCATAGCCAAACTCCTAAATGAACACAGTATCAACAGGAAATCTGAACAGGGTTAAGTGTACTGTGAACCAACTAGGGACCTGCACATGAGGTGAATACACACCTCTCAACATCAGCCTCAATCTGTAAGAAACTTTACCTTGTACCCATCATGGCATTATGCGATAGCTGGTCCCTGGCTCTGCATTTTTTAATATTTTCTTCCACCACCGTGACACCAGTGACTGGCTTGTTACACGTCAGGTGAGAGGACCAGGTTTTAGAAGGGTTCTATAGCAATCCTAATTTTTATGTCACTTTTTCTGTGCAGACTTTCTGTATAAGTCCACCTGCACATGAGGATAACAGATGATAGAACAGCTACTATCTGTAGACAGCAATATTCACTATGAAGCACTATGTTGGATCCTCATCTAGTCCTCATAGCAACACTGAGATTTATGCCTTCATATTCCCATTTCATGGATGAAGAAACCAAAGTTCAGAGAGTAAGGAAGGATATGAACCAAGGAAGGCTCACTCTTCTCCAGCGGCTCTGCTCTCTTATATCCTCACACCCCTTACCATGTTTGTGGGTCTCCCAGGGCCTATGGTTTCTGTGATACATGAGTTGTAGACACAAAAATCATTTTCAGGAACTTTCCTGATTGAGAGCTGTTACGTCTAGAGAGTAACCCACAGAAAATTTGAAAATTAAAATCAGAGAAGAAAAATAGAGCCTTGTGAAAAGCTCTAAAATAATAATTAAGGCTCATTCTTCAAGGCAGCAGACCTGGAATGCAGACAAGGCAGGAAGCCTACAATTTACATCTGCTACTCTTACATGAAGGATGAGGAAGGCCTGAGAGAGCTCCTCACCTGCTGCCCCCCTCCCTTTCTCCATCTCCTTCTCTCCCTCCCTTCACGCTCTCCTCTCTCTCCCACTCTTCATTTTGGTGCTCAGGCTGCCAGGACATAAGTGAGATGCTTGCTTTTTTTTCTGTTGGTTATTTTTGTTTTGTTTTGTTCTGTCCTGGGTTTTCTCCCATCTTTCCAGTAGGTTAAATGATTTACCACGTCAATACGTTTCTTTCATTCTTTTTTTAAAAAACCGGACTCCCTGACAATGAAGACAGAAGTGTAAACAAATCTGTCTAAAATCAAACACAGAATGAGTGGCTGTGGCTGAAATTTTATTCAAATTCTGATTCCAAATTCTTCTAGCTACTTAAAAAAATGTTTCTTATTTTCATACATGAGGGCACTTCAAAAGGTTTGTGGAAAATGTACATTACTCCTATCTTTCAATTCTGATTTCCCATAAACTTTCTGAAGTGTCTTCATGTATATTTACATTACATATTTATATATATTTAGAGTATGTGTGAAGGTGCATGTTTTAAAGTTGCAGTGTTCTTATGTCAATTTCTTATGTTAACACTCTTGGCATGTTAATTGCAGATCACACACTCCCATAAGTGTTAATGTAGATCAAGCACACTGAGAGTAGAACCCAGCATGCATTCATATCTATATCTCCCTGTATGCTTAGCATCATTGCATAGAGTAATAGCTCTCAGCAGACTCATAGAATGACATTCACTTTAAATAGTGCTCTGACCTCAGAGTCAGCCCTTAAGGCTTCCTGGAATGGTTGAAAAGCCCAAGAGAGCGTTTCAGTCATGAAAAGCCAAGACACTGTGGGAAAAAAATTCCTACATGAAGGATCTCTGTGAGTAGACCCTGGTGGAAAAAAGTGGTCATCAAGGAAGTAGGTAGGTATTTTTCTCTGAAGGGAGAAGAGAACTTCCACTTTGTTGATGCCCTTGTCTAAATACTGACAAAGTTTGTGACTTTAAAAGGCACTCATGTCAAGAGCCTCAGGTGGTCATTGATGTCATACTTAAGAGTGTTAATTGTTAAATTAACAACAGAAGTCACTGTGTACTAACTTCCCATGCAGGACCTCTGTCTTCAAAGAGTTGTATTATATTACGTCTAAGTTCTTGCAAAAGATGTATCATTCTTGGGTGTTTCTTTAAAGTTAATTAAGTCTAAAAACAAACAAAAAAAAGAAGTGGAATTAACTTCAAGAAGCAATGACTTTGAAGAGCTCTTGACTGTTGAGGAGCAGCTTTTTTTTTTTTTTTTTTTTGGTTGTTTTGTTATTTTTGGTGCAAATTGTTGAACTCTTTACTTAGTATAGAGTTGGTCTTTTGTGTATAAAGTTAACTGAAAATGGATCTTACTGGAGAATGAAACTGGGGATGGGAGAGGGAGGAGGAAGAAAAGGAGGTGGGAGGGTGGGTATGGTAGGAAGAATCACCTATGTTCCTAAGTTGTACTTAGGAAATGCATGAAGTTTGTAATCCTTAAATGAAAGGCTTCTTTGGGGAGAAAAAAAGAGTGCTTAGTTAATGCTTGTGGAACAAATGAATGATCCAGGGATAATCTCAGCATGCAGATCCCCAAGCCTTCCTTCACATGACATCTCAGCGCTGAGAGCCATGTGAATGAGGTATCACTAGTCCTGGTAAAGGGTGTCATCTGAAGAGACCTCGAAAGCAAAGTGACTGTGAATAGGAGACTAGGATGGCCACAGCAGCTGGGCTTAGGAGGCTCCCAAGGCTTGTGGATTATGGAGACAGGACTGCTTTGACTATCTCCTCTTGGAGACAAGGTTAATGGGATATGATCAGGCATTCTCAGACTGTTTTGAGGCAGAATGCAAGAGAAAAAAAGGTTTTTGTGTTCAAATATGTTGGAGAAATTATGGATTAATCTAAGTGACATAATGTGCCTTATTTAAGGACTTTTCTCAGGATGTTGTAAACATTTCAAGTGGGTAAAACTGTGAAGGGGGCATTTTCCCATTTATCTGAAAATATATTTTATAGTCCCAGAGGCCAGCATTGTGGCAAAGTGGGTAAAGCTGCAGCCTTCAGTTCAAATCTGGTTGCTCCACTTCCGATCCAGCTCCCTGCTAATGGACTGGAAAAAACAGTGGAAGATGGCCCAAATGTTTGGGCCCTTGCCACCAATGTCATGGGACACCCAGATAAAGTTCCTAGCTACTGGCTTCAGCCTGGCCTAGCCCTGGGTATTGCAGCCATCTGGGGAGTGAACCAGTGGATTAAGATTTACTTTTTCTCTCTCTATATATAACTCTTTCAATTTCAGATAAATATTAAAAAAAGAGAAATTTTAGTCCCAAAGCATGTCACAGGGCCAGCATCCTGTAGGAAGTACATAGGACACTAGGACACTTCATTTGGTATAAGTCAAGGAAAAAAATAAAGAGCCTGGTTAAATTATCTAATAGACTAAGTAAGAACTATTTTTCAAGGCAGAAGGTCTAGGGTATAGACCAGATAACAAGTTTGTCTTCTTTACTCAGGAAGACTAGCCCATTTCACAGGACAGATGGGAATCATGCTCAACACCTACCTTTTCTCACTAAACTGTGAGATCTGAACTTCAAAATATTTCCTGAATCTAAATCCTTCTCCTCATCTCTACTGCCAGAACAAAAAGTTTAAGCTATCATCATATTGGAAGACTGAAATGCTTTCCTACCTATCTTCCCTACTTGCAGTACACTTGATCCCCTACTACTCTGTAATGGTTAATTTTAGGTGTTGAGTTGATAGTGTTAAGGGGTGTCCAGATAGCTGGTAAAACCTTCTCGCTGAGTGTGTTTCTCGAAGGGGTTAATATTTGAATGGTAGACCTGGTAAAGAAGACTACTCTTACCAGTCACATCATCCCATCCATTGAGGGTCTAAGTAGAATAAGAAGATAAAGGAAAAGTGAATTTGCTCTCTCTCACACCTGGGACATCTACCTTCTTCTGCCCTAGGACATTAATGCTCCTGATTTTCAAGCTTTTGAATTTGGTCTGAGACTTACATGTGTCTCATCTAGTTCTTGGACTTTCAGGCTTGAACTTGTTCTATATCACTGTCTTTCCTAGGCCTTCAACTTGTAGACTTGTCAGTCTCTACAATCACATGAGCCATATCTGTCCACTCGTCTGTTTGTCCGTCCATCCATCCATCCATCTGTGCACTGTTTCTCTGGAAAACTCTGATTAACAGAAGTCTATATTCAGCTAAGCAATCAGAATGTTCCCTCTGAAACACAGAGTAGATATTGTTCCTCTTCTGTTTAGAGCTCCCTCCCAGTGGCACCCCATTTCTTGCAGAGTCAAAATTGAAGCCCTTCCCATGTCTTTGAAGAGACCTATAGATGCAGTCACCTATTACCTCTTTGACCACATCCCCTACTACTCTCCCTGCCTCCTCTTCCAGAACACCAGGGATTCTCTGCCTCAGAAAGCTTTTGCACTTGATGTTCTTTTCCTTGTAATGATCTTTTCTAGATAGTTCTATGATTCATCCCGCCCTCCTCCTCCTCTTCTTTCTCCTCCAATTTTTAGCACAGAGCTATATTCTTGCAGAAGCCTTCTCTGATTATCCTATTTAAAATTATAACTCTCACTACAACTTTAGCATTCCTAAACTTCTTACTCTGCTCTTATTTTTTATAGCATTTATCACATCTAACCTAGTATATAATTTACCTACTTATGCTATTGGCTGTCTTCTCTACTGTACCAGGCAAGATTATAAACAAAGTTCTTTGTTGTATTTACCAGTGTATACCTAGCACTGACTAGGATGCCGCTTACATACTAGATGTTTATGACAGATTGTATTAGTCAAAAATGACCACAGCAATGTCTCCCATCCCAATGTACTTCTTGCAATGTGATCTTGACTCTCATATCTATATCTCTTCTTCTTAAACCTGCATTGATATGTGAACACTTTAATTCATAGAGTACAGTGGACATGTAACTTCTACAACTAGTTCATAAAAATGCTATGTGCATCTACCGTGTTCTCTTGGAACTTAGTCCCTGTACTGTGAGAAAATCTAACAGCCCATGGTGAGACTCATTTGGAAAATCACTGAAACATTTAGCTTACAGCCCCAACTGAACTCCCAGTCTATGACCACTACCAACTGGTCAGTCATTCAGAGTGTGCCATCTTAAATGTTGACCCTGGTGAACTACCCTAGCTGACACACATAGAACAGAGATGAGCCAACACTGCTGAACAAACCTTTTCTAAAACAAAACAAAACAAAAAAGATTTATTTATTTATTTGAAAGGGAGAGAGGGAGGGAGGGAAGGAAGAACAGAGGGAGGGAGAGAGAGAGAGAGAGAGAATGAATTAATATAAAATGAATTGGTTAATTTCTCAAATTCCCACAACAGATGAGGCTGGGCCAAGCCAAAGCCAGGAGTCTAAAATTCCATCTGGGTCTTGCACATGGGTAGCAGGTACAAAGTATTAAGGACATCAGCCACTGCCTTACTTGGTACATTAGCAGGAAACTGGATTGGAAACAAAGGACCCAGGACCCAAACAAACCCTCTGATATAGGATGCAGTTACCCCAAGTAGTTGCTTAACACACTACACCACAATATTTGCGCCTGCTGACCCACTCTTGCCAAAAAGGGTAGATTTGTGAATAAAATAAATGATCATTTTTCAATCCTTAAACGTTGGCATGCTTTTTACATACCATTAGATAAAATAGATTCAATAGATTTTTGTTGAATGAATAAACTGAACTGAACATGAGTCAATACATACCCTCAGTGATGGTTACCCAGTTCTCTTGATAAGTAAGAATGTTTAGACCAAAGCAGTGTTGAATGTGAAGCTGAGAACAGAGTTCAGTGACCTTAGGGTCTACTTTTGTCTCCACCTCTGTCTTTGTATATGACCTGAGATAAAAGATATCTCTTCAGGTTCCTCATTTGTTACAGTGGAAGCATTGGAGGACAAGATGTTCCAGATCATGCCCACCATAAACCTTCTGAAATTTGAGACAGACAACCTATATGTCCTCTGAAGGAATTCAGTTCAAGAATTAGTCACTGTCATGTTGAATTTGTACACTGGTAATTCCAATGTGGCTTTCTAGGTAGGACTAAACTTAATTTTAAAATAATAACACTCACACCTATTTATGAAGTACTTACTATGGGCATTAGCTTCCTGTTGCTGCTTTAACAAATTACCACAAACTGAGAAGCTTAAAACAATGTGAACTGATTATTGCATGATGCCAGAGGGCAGACATTTGAAATCAGCTTCACTGGGCTAAAACAAAGGTGTCAACATTCCTTTTGGGGCTCTAGGGAAGAATCTGTGTCCTTGTACCATTATTTTTAAAACTGTATTTATTTGAAAGGCAGAAAGCTAGAAAAAGAGGGAGATAGAGAAATCTCTCATCCACTGGCTCACTCCCCAAATGCCTACAATAGCCAGGGCCGTGTCAGGCTTGAACCAGGAGACAAAATCTCAATTCAGATCAAACTACATAAGTGGCAAGGACCTAACTCAAGGACCTAACTACTTGAGTGATTAAATGCTTCTTCCCAGGGTGCCCACTAGCAAGAAACCAGAATCAGGAGCAGAGTTAGGACCTGAATGCAAGTACTCTAATGTGGGATTTGGGCATCTTAACCATGGTCTTCACTGTGGCACCAAATACTTGTTCCATTCTTCCCTTTTATGGACAAAGGAGCTAGGTTCCACTGAGGCAAGGTGAGTTATCCCAAGCCTCAGGGGTGGCAACAAAGGGAGGAGGAGTAGAGCTCAGGTGCATCCAGCCTCAGGTTCCAGCGTATTCCTCATCCTCAAGCTGTCTCACGCAGTATGACAGCCTCTTGCTCTGTATTTAAGACCCTAGTTGTAACTTGAAGTACACAGATGGCTCAAGTTCATTCAAACAGAGAGAGCCAGGCCTCAAGGTGAGTACAGCCTGACCATCAGCCAACATCAGATGTCTGCAGTCGGGACTTTGCCGGCAGCATTTAAATCATGCCCTATAGGCAAGTCTGCCTCAGTGGTGCAGGTGTTAGACACATCCCAGACTGTTTTCTGAGTTCACCTATTCCTCTGTGTAGCTAGGCGGAATATTCTCTCTGTACATAGCAGGCTTCTTGTGAGCAGGGTTAGATGAGATGACATAGGTAAGGACCGATATAAAGTAAGCCCAGGTGTGTATGCGACAACCACAGAGTACAATTTGATGTTTTGTTCTTCCGTGCAGATACCCAGCCCAAAGGAAGAAATCTGCCCTTCACCTTTGTTAACCACACTTGCATTTCTGGGTATGTGTCCTTCCAGGGATCTGGCACAGCAGGTGGTCAAGAAGGGGCTGGCATTACTTGCCTCCATTCTCTCCAGGAACCCTGTTCACCCTATATCCCTTTGCTTTCAGCCTCACAAATGCTTAATACCTGCTCAAATCTTAAATTGTTACTTGCACCCAGAGCCTCCCGCAGCGTTCCACAGTTGAGGATTTTGCCTATTGCCCTAGGACACCTGTCTCTCTTCCATCCTAGCCAGCATCACACTGGAAAGCGCATTGTTCATCCCTCTCATTCAACTGCACACAGATTAAAAAAAAAAGGACTGGGTACCCACTTGCTTCCAGTGCTCTTCTAGGGCCTACCACAGGGTCTGGTGTAAAGGAGATGTCGATTAGCCATCAGGACTGTTTGAGGAAAGCACTCTCATAAGGCTACCTGAAGGCTTCCTCTTTAGACACAATCTGGCCACAACTTTGAGGTGGTAGGCAAGACGACAGGACAACACAGAGTCTGGTGGGGCCACTCACGTTCGAGACTACACTGTGCTGTGGTTAAATCTCATTCTGGGAGACAAGCTAACCTAACCCTAACCCTAACCCTAACCCTAACCCTAACCCTAACCCTAACCCTAAGGCTTCCTCTTTAGACACAATCTGGCCACAACTTTGAGGTGGTAGGCAGGACTACAGGACAACACAGAGACTGGTGGGGCCACTCATGTTCGCGACTACACTGTGCTGTGGTTAAATCTCATTCTGGGAGACAAGCTCCAATTTTGATTGTCACGGACTAGTCATGGAACCTCATATAACTTGCTTACTTGGGGCCTCAGTGTCCTTAATTGTGAAATGGGAATAATGACATCACCCATCTCAGAGGGATGAAGCTGCAAGGATTCAGAGGGTTAGTACAGGCACACCACGCAGAGCAGCACCGGCTAGCACTGAAGTGCTGTGGAAGTGTCAGCACTTATTACTCTGATGGCTGAGTGGTATCTGTGCCTGTTCTCTACAGCAGAACGACCTGGGTCACTTCCATTTCTTAAAAAAAAAAAAATCACATGACAAGCAGGATTATGAAAAGAAACTTCAGATTCAGGCTGAGTGAACAGCTTTCTGTCCTCCAGTGCATTTCAGGGACTGAGAGCGGCAGAACGTCCTGTGGTAGCCTCATAGCTATGAGTTGGCAGCTCTTTGTGACTGCGAAGTCCAGTCAGTGCCCTCTGTTACCTTAGCCCCATTGTCCCCAGCTCTCCTCCAGGCCCTCTGAAGGCCCCTCTAGGGTCCTATCTTTTGCACAGAAGAAGCAAGTCCAGAAGCTGAAACCCTCTCCACTCCCTGCCTCCAGGGCCTCTTGCTATCACCCTCTTCCTTGGAGACTTGTCTATTTCAGGAAACTGAAAAGGACCACCCAGGGAGCTAATCTTGGGCTTTACTTCTGGGGTAGGGGGGTAGGGCAAAGGGGAGGCAGATTTTCCTATACAGAAGAGCATGTGTTCCTTTTGAAATGTCCTAGCGGAAATAAATGTACAACCTATTGTAAGCTGTAAGGAGCCACCAGCATGAGTTGGTGTGATACAAAAGGGGCATTTGTAACGGCACAAAACACTTAGCACTTTACCAAGACATGCACAGGATATAAAAGGAGACTCAGGGCGGACGCATCCGCCAGGAAAGCAACGTGCCTGGAATGCAGGACAGCCAATTGCTACCCCTACACACAGACTTTATCCTCGCCTAGAGGCCGCCAGCGCCTCCAGCACAGAGGGAGCCATGAATGCGGGTGGGAAAGGCCAGTTGGTTGTCTTCCTACTGTGCCTCCCACTCCTGGAGCCGCCTTTGTCTCCTTAAGCAGGCAGCCCGCCCCTAACATTCAAGATGCCCCGGGCAAGAGAACAAATAGAGCTCAAGTATAATAAGGCTACATATTGAAAAGCTACATATCAAAGTAAAAAGACACTACATCAATGTGTCTGATTCTCGCAAATGGACAAATATAGGAGAGCACTTTAAAAAGTTCATGGAAAAAAGGAATACAAAGACAACTTCATTTTGCTGCAAAAATCTTTTGGAATCCACGCATAGTTTGTTCATAATAGATATTTTTCATGAAGACTCCTTATAAACCTTCCTTATAACCTACAAGATGAGGCTCACATTAGCCTCCTTGGGAGAGCTATCTTCCCTCCTCCCCCAGAATTCACAAAGCACCCAGATAAATTTGAGAAGCTGGGGACTAATGGATTCCTCAATTGGATTTTGGCTTTAAGGCTTAGGCATCATGCATCCTCCTGTAGAGATAGCAGGCAAATCTGTGCTGCCCTTTAGTTCAACCCTGTTTCTCTAAAGCTTTCTTTCCTCATTTTTATTTTTCCATGTCTGCCTTTCACAGCCATGCAGAAGCAGTAGGTCATGTTTTCCACTGACCATCAAACCTCAGAGAACTGCAAAGTACACATGGCGATCCCCTTCATGCCAGACTCTGTGCTTGGGGCTAAAGATAACCAGGGAAGTCTATAAGGACCTGGTCCCCAAGGAGATCACAGGCTAATGGGGAGACAGCACATCCAGGGCCCTGTGAGCTACAAAATAGCACATGTGATAAGCATCAAAAAGAGTGAATGGGGACAGTACTTGACCCAGCAGTTAAGTCACCAGTTAAGATGCCCGTGTCCTATCCTGGAGTCTGGTTTTGATCCCTGGCTCTGGCTTTCAATTCCAGCTTTCTGCTAATATAGACCTTTAGAGACAGTAGTGATGGCTCAAGTAGTTAGGTCCCTGCCACCCACATGGGAGACTTGAGTTGAGATCATGGCTCCAGGCTCTGTCACAACCCAGCTGTTGTGGGTATTTGGAGAGTTCTCTGTCTCTGTCTCGTAAATAGATGTAGATAGACAGAAAGACAGACGTATGACAATGAATAATTTCTGGGAATTCAACCCAGAAAGAGAGCAGGGGAAACTTTTTGTTTAGTATCAGAAAAACAAACAAAAGCAGCATAATCTTTTAAACAAACATTACTTTATGTGGAATCTGTGTACAGGAAACTGAAGAAAGCCAAGCTACTCTTTTTGACTGAAGCAGGTTTCATGGGACACAGAAAATTCAGCCCTCCAGGTTCTTCCCTGTTCTGCCCCAGTTTTCACACTTTTGCTCTAGTCCAGACTCTGCACGTGCAGGAAGAATGTTTTGCTTCTGTGACCCTCTTCACTAAAGACTGGCAGCCTCTAGGAGACACAGCCTGTAGTTTGTTCCCTTTTGTATCCCAGGGTTTGCATGCACTGGCCATTCAGGGAGTATGAGCTGACAGGGGCTGGGGCAAAGCCACCAACCCAGAATCAGTAAGTGGGGGACTTATAAGATGTTATGCAATTGTGGGGGGTTTGAAACCCTTTTTTAAAAAGCAAGGAAAAACATGGTTGAGAATTCCCAGGAAAGACAGAAACCAGAGAGAGAGAGAGAGAGAGAGAGAGAGAGAGAATTAAGGATAAATACCTTGAAGAGAGACGCATATTACTATTGCATCAACAAATATAATAAGAACATATACTCTTCTAAAATTTCTTTACTTAGTACTTATCTATTTGTTCATCTAGCATATGTCCATTAATCTCTTGTTGGCTTAGAGTAATAATTGCTAACATTTATGAACCTTTACGAAGACCACTGAATGCATTTTCTCATCCAATGGCTAAAACCTCCCTTTCAGCTGGGACTTGTGACCCCCTTCATGCAGATAACAGTGGGACTCAAGAGAGGTCAAGGGATTTGTTCAGCTGTGAAGACATGAAAGTGGATTAGAACCCACAGGATGTACTCACTGGTTGCTTAATAAGAGCAGGAGATGGATTCACAGGTCCTTTTTCCCTGTCCTAGGGTCACAATGCTGGGCAATGCATTGGCTAGGGTCAGAATATGGTTTGTCTCTTCCATAGCTTGTGTTAAAATCTGATTCCCAATACTGAGGCATTAAGAAATGGGACTGAATGAGATTATGTGATTAGGGCTGTGGTCTCATGAAAGGATTAATCCATGTATGTGATTACTTGGTTCTTGGGTTAGCTGGAGGATGGATCTGCCTAGAAGCTTGTTTAATTCAATCTCCCATGCACTCCCTGTCTGGCAAGCTATGATGCCCTATGCTGCCTTGGCACTTTGTCAGCAAGAAGCCCATCACCAGATGCAGTCCCTATGTCCTGCATAAGAACTCAGCCCAAATAAGCCTCTTGTCTTTCTAACTGACCCAGTCTGGGGTGTTGTGTTATTAGCAACAGAAAGTGGCCTGGGATAACATTTCTCTCCCTGCAGTATAAAAGCCTGCAGGCTCTCTTTGGGAGCCAAGGCATCTCAGGTTCCAATCTGGACTCCAGGGGATACCGGAGAGTGAGGCCATCCCCTCAGAGACGTCGCTGAAGCAGGCTCCAAGAAGTGACAGCTTGTTCAAATTCCAGGCTCAGAAAAATCTTCTGCCCCCTGTTTTGGAGTTTGTGGCAGTTTTGTCTGGAAAGGCAGGCCCACCTTCACAGGCTCTCCCATTGGTTTCAGCACAGCTAAATGGGGGCTGTATTTCACCCTAGAAGTGGCTACATTTCAGGAGCAGAGTGTGATTAAGAAAGACGGATGGTAGGTAATATCCTTTACCAACACCTGTACTGTACACAGGGATCTATTTGGCAGAAAGGGGCTATGTAAGAGCAAGATCAGTACCATGTGAACTAGAAAACAAAATGTGGCTGAGGCAGTGAAGCAATGGAGGGAGAAGTGGCAAAGAAGGGTAGCACGGAGACACAGAGGTGGGGTGCTCCTGCAGCTCTGCACTGAGGAGCATGGACTACAAAACACGGAGCTGGGCCCAAAGCCCAGCTCTGCTGCTAACTGATGGAGAAGCCTGGGACAGAGCACTCTCCAATCTGGGGTCAAATCCCGCCCCCAACCACAACAGGACACTGAATGCCTACCTAGCAGGGCTGGATTTGCTTCTTACCCAGGATGCTGGAAGCATCCTTCAGAGGCAGCCACACCCAACACGCGATGAGATCAGCTTCTGAGAATGACTGCAACTGAATTATCAGCCAAGTGCTGATGGCATCCAAAATTGCTCCCCCACCCCATACAAACTGAGAGCAGGGACCTCTGGATGTGGATCCTCAAAATTAAAGCATGAAGGAGTGTATGGCAAGGCATGTGGGTGAGCAAATAAGATGCATACTGTGGGTCTGAATGGTCCTAATGCATCCACAGATCATGCACATCAACACATTTGAGTCAACACTTTCAGAAGGAAAGATGATGACAGGGCCCAAGAGAAGACAAATATGGACTTCAGGGTTAAACAGATGGGACAAGGATACCAGCTCTGACATTTGTTTGCTCTGTGAGCTAATTTAAGTTGCAGATGATCTGTAAAATGGGAGGGGGGGATGTAGGTTTCACACAGCTACTATGAGTATTCAGTGGAGGAATGATTTATAAAATTCTAGCACAGAGCTTGCCATACAATTGACTCAGGCTCCTAGCTTCAGCCTGGTCCAGACCTGGGTTATTTGGCCATTTGGGGAGTAAACTAGTAGATGGGAGATCTCCTCTCTCTCTCTCAAATTCACTCATTTATTTGAAAGGCAGAGTGACAGAGAGAGAGAGAGAGAGAGAGAGAGAGAGAGAGAGAGAGAGAGAGATAAGGGGAATGGGGAGAGAGAGAGAGAGAGAGAGAGAGAGAGAGAGACAGACAGACAATTTCCAGGTACAAGCATTTAGCCTTGTGGTTAAGTGGTTAAGACTTTAGGTAATATGCTTGCATCTTATGTTGGAATACATGGCTTTGATTCCTTGTTCCCAGCCCCTGACTCCAGCTTTCTGCCAATGTTCATCCTAGGAGGCAGCGATCATGGTTAAAGTATTTGAGTCCCTGACATGCATGTGGGAGACCTCAATTGAATTCCTGGCTCTAGGTGTCATCCTGGGTGCAGACCTGACCGCTGCAGTCAGTGGGGGATTGAACTAGTAGATGTGAGTGCTCTCTCTAGCTTTCTCTCTCTCTCTCTCTCTCAAGTAAATAAATAACAACTTTAAAAAAAGAAAAATCTGTTTCCAGCAAGAAGAAATTATCAGCTATGTTATGTAAGAAAAAGAGTCTAACAAGTCGGGACAGGAACCTGGTCTTGAGATTTGCCAGCGCAGAGGTCACTGGGGACATGGACAAGGAAGTTTTAGTGACTACTGGAAGAGAGGGGGAGAGATGAGAGAGGCTGGTAGAGGTGGATTTCCTACAGCAGAGGTGAGGGATTAGACGTGGTACACTCAGGTAGATCTTTGGAGGGTGTGTATAAAGAACAGTGAATTAGAATGGCACTGGAGGGGTCAAGGCAAAAGAAATCGTGTTGTTTGCTTTGTGAGAGGAGAGTGCTTACAGCATGCTTATGCTGATGGCATTGTTATGATTGCATGTTTACTCCCCCCCCCCCACATGCTGACCTCTTACCCCCTGAAATTCATATTCATGAAGCCCCAACCTCAGAGTGGCTGATCAGGAAGATGAAGCCTCTAAGGAAGGGATTAATGAGGTTGTAAAGGTGGGTCCCAGATTCCACAGGTGAGTATCCCGAGAAAAGAAGACACCAGAGTTCAAGCTTCCTCTCTATACCTTCAGCCACTTGCAAGCCAGCAAGGGAGGTCTCACCAGAACCCATCCACATCCTGATCTCAGACTTCTGCCTTCCAGGACTATGAGAAATCTCTGTTCTTTAAGCCACCCTGTCTTTGGTATTTGATTATAGCAACTTCAGCTGACCAACATGGATCTGGTCCAACAGAAGAGAGAAATTCTGGGGCCTGAGTGAACAGGCTGGCAGAATTCTGTGAAGCCTGGGCTGACGCAACTTGGAGAGGATTCCTTAAGAAAAAGAACACAAAGTTATGAATGCAAAATTAGGTGTGGAAGTGAATATATATTTAGCATCAGGCAAGAAGTTGTAACAAATCAATAGCACTTTAAAGAGGCAGACATTCCTCCTGCAATTTCTTTAAGCCAGGAATCTCAGCCTCTTCAAGACTGACATTTTGGCTCAGATAATCCTCTGCTGTATGTGTGTCGGGTGGGGGAAGGGGAGGATAGGAGCTGTGCTGTGCATTGTAGGACTTAGCAGCAGTCCTGACGTTGACCGACTCCCTGACAATAGTGTCCCCTCCCAAACTGTGACAACCAAAAATGTTTCAAGATGCTTCCCACCATCACCTTGAGAACCACTGCTTTGTGTGGTTTACTCGAAATGCTACAAATTTTCTACTGATTACACATGTGTGCATATGCACACACACACACACACACACACACACACACACACACACACACGCTCAGGCACCAACTCTACATGACCTTCAGGAGGCTCTCGCTCCAGCAATCGGGGAAGTGGAGGGTCCTGAATCTCAGGATTCCTGTGGGTCTGGTAAATTCACCTTTGTCTGGATTGAGGGACTGGATTCAGGTGGAAACACTCACTTGGAAAGAAGGGAAGGTGTGCAGAGATCACTAAGCTCACAAGCTTTGATCCCCCCATCACTTTCCCTTTGTCAGGGCAATACAAACAAGGGTATCTGTAAAGTGAAGGTGGAAAGCTGACTGGAATTTTAAAAGGAAAGTAGGAATGAAACAGTCATTCTGTTGCCACAGTGCGGCATTGTGGTGTGCTAGGTTTAGTGTCTGCCTTCCCTGCCAGCAACCCATATGAATGTCAGGGGCTTGATTTCCAATCCAGATCCCTGCTAATGAACCTGGGAAGGCAGCAGAGGATGGCCCAAGTGCTTGGGACCCTGCCACCCAAGTGGGAGATTCTGATGGAGTTCCTGGCTCTTGGCTTCAATTTGGCCCAGCATCAGCTGCTGTGGCCATTTGGGGAGTGAACCAGCAGAAAGAAAGTCTCTGTTTCAGTCTCTCTCTCTCTTTCTTCTCTCTCCTTCTGTAACAGCCTTCCAAGTAAATAAATCAATCTTAAAAACAGAGAAAGAAAGAACTAGTTATTCTGCAAAGTAAGACAACAGACTTGGATTCCTATGATCCTCGCCATGTACCAGAGTGGGGTAGAGAAAGAAGCCCGATTTGGGTACCTCAGTGATGGGATGGGCACCTTAAAAAGCAGTGTCCACCAGAGGTAGCTGCCTTGTAAGAGCCATTGAAAGTCAGAACAAATGATCCTTAGAGTCCTTCTTGTTCTGAGATTCTGTGATTTCACAGCAAAGCAACTTGATACAAAATCACTCCCTAGCCTGTTCACTCACTAGAGAATAGAACCAATCCTGCAAAATAACATAAGAGTGTTTGCCCCGGATGCAGGTTTTCCATGCTTCCTCTCCTTTAATGCTCACAACAAGATAAGCGAGGCTAAGGGAGTTTTAGTCACTTATCCACACTCAGACAGCTGTTAAAAGTTGTATGACCCAGTTCTACAAATCATTCTACAAAATAGTTGACTCATTTTCCTTGTAACTATTAAGGCCAGGACAAACAATGAAGACTGAGAAACCATCCCAGAGCAGAGATGAATATGGATACATGATAACTAAATGTAATTATAGTGTCTTGGATTGGATGCTGGAGCAGAAAGAGGATATTAATAGAAAAACTGGAACATGTCTAATAGAAAGGTATGGATGCTGGTTTCTTATCTTTCCTAAATTCTTATTTACTTTTCATTCATTTGACAGAGAAAGAGATTAAGCAAGCAAGCACTCCTATCCACTGGTTCACCACACCAAATGCCTGAAACAGCCAGGGTTGAACCAGGTCGGAGCCAGGAGCCAGGAAATCAATCCAGATCTCCCAAGTGCATGGCTGGGACCTAGCTACTTGTCACTGCTCCCTAGCAGGGTGTGCATTAGCAGAAAGCTGAACTCATGAGTGCAGCCAGGACTGGACCCCAGGCACTCTGATATGGGAATCAGGCATCTTAACCACTAGGCCAAATTCCTAAACCTGGATTCTCAGCTTCAACAAATGGAACATGGCACCATAAGATGTTAACATGAGAGGAAAACAGTTGAGGTATATATGGAAATTCTCTGTATTATGTCTATAATTTTCTATAAATCAAAAATTACTTCACAATAAAAAACTTGCCTAGAGACGACAAGAGACAGAAAAATTCTCTGGCTATTCTAACTCCACAGAACTTGGCTCCTTTATGAAATCCAGTGTCCTGGGATCCTGAGGTCATCATTTTGTTTTCAGTATGATATGTCACAGGCCTCTTATTTCTGCTTTAACACATACACATGTCCTCCAACTGACAGGCAGCCTGGCACAGTGCGATGAGATGGCTTCAAATTCAAGCAAAAGTCAGCTGAAGCTAGTCTCCTCTATTAGCTAAATTTGAGGGTAGAGAAGACATTTTCTGTCTCAAACTTTTGGTTTTCTGCATCTGGTAAATGTAACCAAAATTTTTCCCTCTCCTAGGCTTGGAGTAACAGTCCAATGGGAAACACAGAAAAGCACAGCACTTGGCACAGAGTAGGTACTCAGTAAACATGAGGTCCACCTTTCTTCTTAAGAGCTGAGAATTGAGAGCTCACCCAGCCTTTTTCTTTCTGACAAAGAACCTTTCATGTTTAATTTATAGGCTGGTTTAGGTAGTTGAATTTTAAATAATGCATAGTCTCGCTGTTAATATTTGTAGTTGTTGAATTCCTTTAATAAAACATTTAGGGATTTTTCTCCTCCCCTGCTCCAATATGTATTTCACCCAGAGAACAATTTGTTTTCTGAAGTCCAGGATTTGGCTGCCCTTTCTTTCTTTTAGTTTCTGTATCTAACCCTGTCTATGACAGGTGTGCGAGGTGTAAGCTTGGGTTGTACCTGGTGTTGCTGAACAGGCACGAATGCCATCCACCTGCCACTGGGGCAGAGGCACTGGGGGCTGCACAGCAGCTGGGAACACTGTCTTCTACATGAACACTGCACCCTGGGTGATATACCCTGAGAGAAAGTATGTTTTCAGATCCCACCAAAGCACATCCCCCACCCCCAGGACTCCCATGAAGAAACTTGGGCCACACAGCTGCACACGCCTTCTCACCCACACCTGGCCACTATGAGCAGTATGGATTATTTTGCTATTCTAGATGAGAGCTGGGTTTGAACCCAGGTCTGTCCTTTCCTTGCTGTGCCTTCTGATACAGATAACTTAACATTTCTGAATGTTTCTTTCCTGGTAGGCAAAATGGGAAGAACACCCTCAGTTTGCTTTCTGGATCTTTACATCCTGCTTAAATCCTTTGACTCTGTTTTTTCTAATCTATCTTAGCCCCAACCCCGGCTTTGTGTATTTTAGTGGGAAATACAGCTGGGTTGCATCATTCCCACAACCCCAGGCTCTTCTAGGATCCCATGAAGATCCAGTGGCTTTGTCATTTTTTTTTTTGGAATCCCTGACTTGGGAGCAGGGGAAGAAGATGTGGGCATGCTGGGGCATTTTCTTAAAGGAGACGCTGGTTCCCTTTCAAAGGTTCAGGACTATCTGAAACAAGGCAAGCTTCACAGGTGCCAATTGTATTGTTCAAAGAATATACTCCCTTTTATGGCACTTATATTTCATTCTCTACTGCCAGAATGGAGACACATGCTGGGTTTCTGCATTCATAATTGGGAAAGAACAGATGGGAGAGACACAGTTGGAAGTAATACTGTCATTAAAATAATCTATACTGCTCGTAACTCTCAGGCATGTGCAAGGTGAGTGGAACCACGTGGCCCAAGTTTCTTCATATCCATTTCTCATGGAAATTACTGTTGGGGGTGGGAGCAGGTGCATTGGTAGGATCTGAGAGTGCACATTTCCTCGTGATATACCTCTAGCTCAAGGGCCTCCAAGATAAGGAAGGGGATAGATTGGTGGCCATATTTCCTTATGGAAAGGGAAGGGCGGGCATCTGGATTAAGGGCCAGAACATGCAAAGGTGCAGGGGCTGGAAAATGTTGGAACTTTTTAAATTAATAGGAAATTGAGTAGCTAAGCTGAGGAAGAGTTCTTGTCACGGTGAAGATGATAGGGCTAGAAGAACTGGGGCCATGGTGTTAAGGTTCTTGAATAATAAGAAAGAAGTTGAGTGAGGGTTGTATGGTATGCTACCAAGATCCCTGAATTGTAACAAGGTTCATTCAGGTGTGTTTTTTTTTGGGGGGGGGGGAGGGGGACAGGCAGAGTTAGACAGTGAGAGACAGAGAGAAAGGTCTTCCTTCCCTTGGTTCACCCCTCAAATGGCTGCTACGGTCAGCGTGCTGTGTGATCCGAAGCCAGGAACCAGGAGCTTCCTCCTGGTCTCCCATGCGGGTACAGGGGCCCAAGCACTTGGGCCATCCTCCACTGCTTCCCAGGCCACAGCAGAGAGCTGGACCAGAAGAGGAGCAACCGGGACAGAATCTGGCTCCCCAACCGGGACTAGAACCTGGAGTACTGGCACCGCAGGTGGAGGATTAGCCTAGTGAGCCATGGCACCGGCCTCATTCAGGTGTTTTGAACTAGCTAGGTGGACATGGGAAAGACACTGCCTCAGTTATTCATCCCAAAACAGGACTAGAATAGACAATCGAAGTAAAATGTTAGTGGCTTGAGTGACAACGGCCCTGAACTTCAAGATAACATGCCTAATTCTGAATCTTTTTTTTTTCCCTCTTCTGGCCATGATGTTCAACTCTAAGTTTATTCCAGTCTCTCTTACACTAAAATACTAATACAACCAACTAATACAACCACTTGAAAAATAATGCAGCTACCATTAACTGAGCACCTACTTGGTGCCAGGCATGCTGAAGCGCTTTATTGACATATCTCAATCTCTACTATCAGCATCCAAAAACCATCATGGCAGATGTTGCCACTTGTCTTGGTGTGTGAGGTTCAGGGAGTAAGATCTGCTATGTTACCTAACAAACTGGCAGGGCCAAGAGTCATGCCAGCCTTTCTTGGCAGCTACTCTCTTTCTAATAGTCCTATTGCCACAGCAACAGCGGTGTCTACAAAGGCAGAGTATTGTGGAGAGGTTTGACGTTCATAGTCTAATTTATTTCTCCCCATTGAACTTCAAGGTGGATTCTCAAATCCCCACTTTATAGATGAGTAAACTAGAGTTCTGTGAGGAAAAAAGTCACCATCCCTAAGTCATAAAATCAGCATGTGCTATGACTGGGTTCTGGTATTGGATAGTCTAGTATCAAAACTCCAGCTGCTGCCATGGGATGGCTCAGCCCTCAAATTCACACAATGGTAGCCCACTACTACAGGGTACTCCATAACCGTTTACCCCAAGTATAGGATGTTCTTTGCCCATTCTATTCTCAGGGATACTCCATTCTGTTAATATTTAGTCAGGCTCTCATGCCCTGTGCAGTATTCAGACATAAGGACACAAGGCAAACATCTGGAATGAGGCCTACAGTAGCAGCATCAGACTTGCTAAAACACCAAGGAGTTCCCAGTGCTGTGGCCAGACTTGTTAATGAAAGGTTTTTGGTTAACAGACCAGCACAACAATACAAGGTTTATTGTCCTCAGAAGTTATGACAGATTGAGAAATAGATATGTGCTTTCTCATATAGAACACCTAAAACTTGAAATTCTGAGTCATAAGGATGGATGTCTTGTGATTTTTGGTGGGCTCAAGGATGGCTTCAGGATGGGGTCCGCTCACCAGAACGAGCAAGCCATGATTAGAAGCTTAGACCTTTCATCTGCACCTCTGTTGTCCAGGAAGAGGGAGGGAACCAGAGAGTGAGCAATTAATCATGCCCTGTGACATGCCTCCCTGGGGACTGACACTCCTGTACTTTGGACTCTTTCAAGCTTCACTCTGTGGACATGGTTATCTGGCTGCTCCTCTGTATCTTTTAGAATCAACCTGTAAATGTAAATACATGCTTCCCTGAGCTTTGTGGGATGTCCTGGAAAGTTATTGAGCACATATTGGGAACCCCTGAATTGATAGCCAAGTCAGAATATGTAGGGACCCCATTCTTGTGACTAGTGTCTGAAGTAGGGGTTTTCTCCTGGGACTAAGCCCTTAAACCTTCACTATTCCAAGTAATCAGACTAATAATGGAATTGATTTACAGGAAACCCAATTTGTATGTGGACAGTTAGAGAATTAGTATGTGGAAAACCATCCACACATATGCTGTTAGAAGCACTGTGAGCAGGGAAATAGCTTTTTTTTTTTTAGAAAGTAAACATTTCTACCAGCAGGGTTTCATGAACCCCACTACCAGTGAAAAATACTGAGTCACTGAGGCAAGATCTCACATCCTCTGAAAACCTTTGGGCGCCTGAAGTGGGAGGTCTTGCAGGAGGACAGGAAACATGACCACTTTGTACAAGTTAGCTTAAAGTGTCTAACCATAGCCCTACAAGTTGGGCCTGTATGGGTCTCATTGTTACCCTTTTATAAGTGAGGAAATGCAAAAAATTTAAAGGAGTTGCCCAAAATAAGTGAGATGAGGAAGAGATTTTTAATCTAGATTTTTGGTTTGCTCAGTCTCAAGGTCTGGGCCCTTTTGCCTATACCACATTTCCTCCTACACAGGAAAAAAAAAAAAAAAGGTCAGGCTTGTTTCTCCTTGTCCAACCTATATGCCCTCCTGATCCAAGATTTTTCAGTAGTTTAGGAAATGTCATTGTTCCAGCCATGAAGCCAGCAGGAAGACTAACTTTTCTACAGAAACCTTCTCCCTAACATTATTTTGCTTAATTAGCAAGGAATTCTTATAAGCTCCTATGGATTGTAAGCACCTCTGGTCACATGGACTATGTTCTTGGTATACACACGGTCTTTAAACAGGGTGTTCTCACTGCCTGAAATGTTCTTCCCCACTCTCACTTTCTCCTTTAACCCTGCCCATCCTTTAGGACTTCCTCAGAGAAGCTGCCTAACCTCCTGACTGGGTCACCTAGTCCTATTAATTCCTCAGAGTATTGCACTACTTTCCTCCCAGACACACAGTTCAGTTTGGAGGGATTAAGTGCTGTGTTGTTGGATTAATGCCAGCCTCTCTCTCTAGACCATAAGCTCTAAGAGGGCCATGTCTACTGGATTACAGCCGAGTCTCCATACCCAAGCACAGGGCTGAACACAGTTGATCCCGTGTTTATTGAATGAATGCATTTAAGATCCGGATGCTGAAACTTCTAGGTCTGGAAGCAGTAGAATTTCATGACTAGTGATGTAAAGAGGCATAGCTTTCTTGTCAGAGCTTGTTGCAAATGCAGAATATCAGGCCCCATCACAAACCTCTGAGAAAGAATCTGCATTTCAGCATGATCCCCAGATGATTCTGTGCGTACTAAGAACTGACAGGCACTGCAGACAAGTAAAGAAGGTAAAAGGGAAGTGCAGGGTCACCTGTGGTAATTAACTGATCTGTTAATTGTTTAAATACTTTCCTTAAATATGTCTTCTATTTATTTGAAAGGCAGAGTGAAGGAGAGGGAGAGAAAGAGAAGAGAGTTCTGTCATCAGCTGATTTACTTCCTAAATGACTGCAACCACCAGGGCGGGTCCAGACTGAAGCCAGGCACTCCATCTGGGTCTCCCACCAGGGGTGGCGGGGTGCTGCTTCCCAGACATATTGGCAGTTAGCTGGATAGGAAGCAGAGCCGCCAGGACTTAGACTAGCGCTCTCATATGGAATGCTGGCATCGCTATAACACAATGCAGGCCCCATAATTGAATACTTTTTAAAAGATATCTAGGTAACTACTGGGTAACCTATTACTGTGTTAAGCCCTGGGACTCTGGCATGAACAGGGTAGATATGTTACCTGCCCTTAGATAGTATACCGTATCTGCAATACAGGGCAAGGCAACCAGAATTATAGAAGTAGAGGGAGGGTCTGCGCATCGTCTCACAGGGCATGTCAGGCTTTCTGTAGGTGGTAACTAGCAGTGAATGGTATTAGACAATGGAACTATGATTGGGTCCAGAGGCTGGAGGAAGGGTTTTGGAAGTGATCCTAACAACCCTAGCTAGAAACATAAGCAGGTCTTCTTTCTCTCTCCACCAGCTGTCACCTGCATCCTGATGCCATCCTTAGAAATCTGCCTAAACCACCCAGTAAACAGGCAATGGCCAAATCCCATGGGCTTTTCTCAGCCTTCCTCCTATTTTCCCACTTACATTTTGCCTCTAAATATTGAACTTTCATCTTTTCTGGTCTCCCTGTGTTTTCTCTCCTGTCTAGCGCTTCCCTTCTCAGTGACCCTCTGGTGTTTCCATGACATGACCCACTATGCAGTCATTAGAAATAATGTTTGCAAAGACTATGTAATAACCCGGCAACACTCAGGTTTAGTGGAAAACCAGGTGAAAACTATATGGACATGAGATGCTAGTCATAAAAATACACATAAATCCATATAGTTAAAACACTGAAAAGCAAACTTTAGAATGCATCAAACAATATTAATGTTTTCATGGGGCTTAAATGCATTTATTTATTTCTCTATTTCCTATTTTTTATGACTAGATTTTTTTTCACATATGGGAAAATAAATGCCACAAATGAAAAACTTTATATTCACTCAGTTTGTCATTTGGGGTAAATGGTTAACACCTTGTCATTTGTTAACTTCCTTGAGTGTGTTTTCTCATCTCTGAAATGAGGATGATAGTTTTGCATCTCATACAAGGTGTTTTATTTTTTAATTTTTTTTATTATTATTGGACAGGTAGAGTTTTAGACAGTGAGAGAGAAAGGTCTTCCCTCCGTTGCTTCACTCCCCAAATGGCCGCCACGGCCTGGCACTGCGCCTATCCAAAGCCAGGAGCCAGGTGCCTCTTCCTTGTCTCCCGTGTGGGTACAGGGTCCCCTCCCGGGCCACAGCAGAGAGCTGGACTGGAAGAGGAGCAACTGGGACTAGAACCCGGTGCCCATATGGGATGCCGGTGCCACAGGTAGAGGATTAACCAAGTGAGCCACCGCCATGGCCCCAAGGTGTTTTATTTTTAATATTCATTTATTTGAAAGAGTATGATAGAGATAAGATAGAAGAGAGTCAAATCGTCCATCTGCTAGTTCACTCCCCAAATGGCCAGAGAATCCAGGATTAGATCAGGCCAAAGCCAGGAACCTGGAATTCCATCCTAGTCTCCTACATGGGTGGCAGGGGCCCAGATACTTGTACCATCATCTGTTACCTTCCCAGGAACATTAGCAGGGAGCTGGATCAGAAGCAGAGTCACTGAGACTCAAACTGGTACTCCCATCTAGGATTCCAGCCTTGCAAGTGGATTCTTAACCCACTGTACCGGAATGCCAGTCCCCACAGGGTATTTGCAGATTGGGTTCATCAGGGGGTTAGCATTAAGCATGGCCTGAGAATAAAAACTAAACCACAGCAGTGACTATCACATGGGTGACCTGTTCCAAGGCTACCTATTTAGTACAGATTAGATCTAAGCACAGGACAGGTTTGATGCAGCAGACATGGATGTTAGCAGCAAGGAGTCACCGGTCTTGAAGCCCTTACTGTGGACCTAAGCTGGCTCAAAGGGCTGCGTGATCTTAGCAATTCCTTTCTGTCTCTGGGGTTTTGTCTTTTCCATTGTAGAATGCAGCTCTCGTGAGCAAGAGAGCTTCCTGTTACATATGAAAAAGAGAATATTTCGGCTTCTTGGAAATTCCTGTGACTGCTTCAACCATTCTAGATGTTCTGCTGAACAAATACTGCAAATATGTCTTAACCTTCTGAACTTTGCTGACCTATGACCTATAACCTTTTTAAGGTCACAAGGTCTCATCTTTGCCTCTTCTCCACTGCTAACCACTGAACATCTCTTAGAGTTTCTTTAGTTGTGTGAATTGTGTAATAATCGGCCATTTTAATACATTAGAAATCAGAGTGTGGTGGTCCCATTTGTGGCTGGCAAACACCTTGCTCTTTGCAACCCAGTTCTTAAATGGACAAGTCTTGTTTCAAATACTGCCTCACTGGTATTTCTCCCCACATTGTAAGATGGGCATTGGGACAGGATCAGCTGCCTTCTAAAGATGCTTGAGTTCTAACAGCCTCCTCCTCCCTAGGGAAGTTGCAATTTATGTGGATGAAGGAGCATCTTTTTCCTGAGCATGTGACTCTGTCTCAGGAGCAGCCCCTCGCTCTGGCCCCCTATTAGCTCTGCTAGGCTCAGAGGAGCCAAGGCCAGCTGGCTTTGTCCTACATGAAAGCTCTAAATAATTTTAATGGCTTTAAACCTGAAGAGTTGTTCTCTAGATCCTGTAAGAGGCAACATTAACAAGGAATAATTTAAAGGGGAGAACATGAAAGAGGCAGATGGAAAGATAAAAAGAAAGCAAAGAATGGGAATAACTACATTTCAAGAACCTCAAAAAAATTTCTGGGTCAAGATCCCACCTGTCTCTTGCAAGCTCCCACCATGTTCATGATGTCTTCTTATCTCAAAATTACAAATGAAAGTCCTTCACTATGGTTAGGAAGTATGCTAAGCCCTTGACTCATTTTACCCTCTGCTGGAATGTCAAATCCATCAGGACAGGGTTTTGTTGTCTGGTTGATTCACTGTTACATCCCTGTTTTCTAGAACAAGAGTAGACCCCTTGTTTGGATTTCTTAAATATCTAGTAAAATGATGAAGGATGATTCTCTTAGATCATTGTGATTACTAGTGTTTTTTTTTTTTAAGATTTATTTATTTATTTGAAAGGCAGAGTTAGAGAATCAGAGAGAGAGAGATAGAGAGAGAGGTCTTCCATCTGCTGGTTCACTCCTTAAATGTCCATAATGGCCAGCGCTGTGCTGGTCCGAAGCCAGGAACCAGTAGCTTATTCCAGGTCTCCCACACAGGTGCAGGGGTCCAAGGACTTGGGCCACCTTATGTTTTCCCAGGCATTAGCAGAGAGCTGGATCAGAAGTAAAGCAGCCAGGACCTGAATTGGCATCCATATGGGATGATGGCACTGCAGGCAGCTGCTTTACCTGCTACGTCACAGTGCTGGCCCCACTACTGGGTTTTACAGATGAATACCCTGAAGTTTATAGAGGTTAAGTCACTTGCTTGGGGTCATGGAATTAGGGACAGATCCAGGATTCAAGGGTATTTGGCCTCAGAGTCTACCTGATTTCAGACCATGTGTGCATGGGCAATGCCTGTTCTTATCTATATCCCTCTTCAAGTCTCCACCCTTTTTCATAAAGAACTCCCTACTCTAGTATGACTGCCTTCTGGAAGTCTCCTAAGACTATTTCTCTGGAAACTGGGACTCCTTTAGGAATGACACAATCCATAGTTTTCCTTTGTTTTGGCCAAGGCAAAATCCACTTTCCCCAAGAAAGCCCCTTATTATTTACCATAGGCTGTGCCTGAGTATTTCACACCTTGAATTATTATTGTTTACAAAATATGTACCCATAACAAATATCTTTTCCAATAAGGCCTATGTCTAGTTAATTTTATGCATTGCTACAATGCCTGACTCATAATTTGTGATAATCAATATTTATTCAATAATGACTACTTTAATTCTTTGAGTCATAGATTCAGAGGACAATTAGGGAAGGCCTATAAAAATTTAGATATGGGGCTGGTGCTGTGGTGTAGCAGGTAAAGCTGCCGCCTGTAGTGTCGGCATCCCATATGGGTGCTGACTCAATTGCTGGCTGCTCCAACTTCTGATCCAGCTCTCTGCTATGGCCTGGGAAAGCTGTAGACGATGGCCCAAGTGCTTGGGTCCCTGCACCCATGTGGGAGATCTGGATGAAGCTTCTGGCTCCTGGTTTTGGATCAACATAGCTCCAGCCATTGCTGTCAAATGGGGAGTGAACCAGTGGATGGAAGACCTCTCTCCCTCCATCCCTCCCTCCTTCCCTCTCTCTCTCTCTGCCTCTCCTTCTTTCTTTGTGTAACTCTTTCAAATAAATAAATCTTTAAAAAAATTTTGATGCCTATCAAAACTTAGAAAAATTTTCACTTTACCATACAGTTAAATTTGAAAGGTATTAAAAACACTCAAATATGGTCAGAAAAAGTAAATATGAGTCTATTTATTGTTGCATTGCTTATAATAGTAAAGAACTATAATAACATATAGGCCCATTGTTGGCTGGTAGATAAACATTATGACACATCCATACTATGGAGAATTAATCAATGGTGAAAAATCTTGTAGATCTGTATAAATTTACAGGGAGACATCTCTAAAACTCTATAGTAGAAAAATCCATTTCACTCAAGAGATTCAGTATGATCCCATTTGGGTTAAAATTTCCCTCTGTAAATGCATGCTAACAGTTCTGAAAAAAAAAACATCAAATTGCTAAGAAGTGGGTAATTTCTGTTTTTTTTCTTTTTACTTCAAAAATGCCGATTAAAAATAATAGATTCAGAGGACATGGAAGATTGGAAAGGACTGTATCGGGCAGAGGCAGTGCAGAGTCTGCTGAAGTTGGTGTTAACCCATAACTAAGGATCAATAATGCCACTTTACAGTTAGGACATTAAGGATCAGACACAAACAAAGCCTGCCTAAGTCTCAAGCAGTCTCTTTCTTTCCAAAAGCCTAACAGCAAGCTGCCAATCAATGTTCATTCTGTGGATAAAGACTTGGAGAACTGGGTAGCCTCACTCAGCTAGAGGTCAACAGCCTGCATCTCACACCCAGAGGTGACCGCCTGCACCAGCCAGTTTGCTCTTTTGATGACAAGGGCTTTGTATCTTGCTTCTTTTTTCCTGGGTCTGAGCTGATCCTGGTTCTAGATGCTGCTTAACTCAGCAATGAGACAGATGCTATGGCTGGTACAAGGCAGCACTCTCTGCATCAGGAAGAGTGGTGGTGGTGTCCTCTGCAGTTTTTGAGAGGTGGTGGGTATGGAGTAGGGACCTGTAGGAAAGTGTTTCCTGAGAGGACCCTGTGTTCATGGATCTGGCTGATGGTGAGGTACGGCAGCTCTTACCCAGGAGGATGGAGATTCTTTGAAGGCCTCTGCTGGGTTGCTGGTCTGTACTGAAAGTAGGGAAATTAGGAAGTGAAAACTATGCATTCAACTGGAAACCCATAAATCTCAGATGTGGGAAGTTTAGTAGAGTAGATGTAATCTGACCTCTGAGTCAGGTGGGAGGTCTCACTGCAGCATCCCTGCAGAGTGGCCACCAGGCCCCGCTCCAGTGCAGGGTGCTCACTCTGCCCATTGTCAACCAGGTCTAAGAGAGGGCACTTACTTACTCATAGTGTCTACACCTGCCTTCTCCAAGAACACCCCCAGCGTTGAACACTGGATGCTTCACGCCTGAATTGTGTGAGCATCTAGATGAGTTGCCGAAGCTTAGGATGCCTGAGCTCAGAGGTTCCTTGGAATCTTATTTGAGGCCCAGAAGAGTGCATATTTTAACATCCAAGTATCTTGACCTTCAGTTTAATGCTAAAAGAATTTAGCTATGTTTGGCAACAATAAAAAATAAATAAAATAAGGAATCACTTCCTCTGTCCCAACTGGAAAAGTGTCAGATGTGTAAGTATACATGTTGCAACATGCTACACCCTTTGTTGAATCACCACCACCACCATCACCACCATACCCATCAATGATTATTCTCTGAGTGTCTATTATAAGCCAGGCACTCTTGTAAGGTGTTTTAAAAATATTTATTTAATTATTTAAAAGGGAAAGTTATAAAGAGAGAGAGAGAAGGAAAGAGAGATCTTCCATTCACTATTTCTCAAATGGCCGCTGTAGTTTGGAACTGCATCCAGGTCTCCCACACGGGTGATAGGGGCCCAAGTACTTGGGCCATCTTCCACTGCTTTCCCAGGCGCACTAGCAGAAAGATGGATCAGAAGTGGAGCAGCCGGCACTTGAACCAGTGCTCATATGGGATGCTTGTATCATCTCAGGTGGCCGCTTAACATGCTGCACCACAATTCTGGCCCTGACTGCCTTGAGAACTATGTGGGGAGCTATGAGACGTCAGTCCCCCAGTGAGAGAAGGAATGCCTTCTTATCATCCAGTGGTTATTTATTTATCTGAAACGCAGAGGAACGAAGGGAGAGGAGAGAGGCAGATTTTCCATCATCTACTTCACTTCCCAAATGACTGCTCTGGCCATATGCAAGCCAGGCGTGCCATCCTCATTTCTCATATGGATGGCAGGGGCTCAAGTACTGGGACTATCTTCTGTTGCCTTCACAGGAAGGCAGGGAGCTGGATCAGAAATGGAGCAGCAGCATTCCAATAGGGGGTATCTGAACCCCAAGAGGCAGCTTACCTGCTGTACCACAATGTCTATCCCTGCTAGTGCTCTTTCTAGTATCTTTTTGTTTGTTTATTTATTTATGATTTATTTACTTATTTATTTGAAAGGTAGAGTTATGGAGAGAGGAAGAGGCAGGCAGAGAGAGAGAGAGAGAGAGAGAGAGAGAGAGATTTTCTATCTACTTATTCATTCCCCAAACAGCCACAATGTCCTGGGTTGGGCCAGACTGAAGCCAGTAGTCAGGAGCTTCATACAGGTCTCCCATGTGGGTACCAGGGCCAAAGCACTTGAGCCACCCTCCAATGTCTTCCCCAATGCATTAGCAGGGAGCTGGATCAGAAGTGGAGTAGTCGGGACTCAAACTGGTGCCCATATGGGATGCCTGTGTCGCAGGCAGTATCTTCACCAACTACACCACAATGCCAGCCCTCTGCCAGATCTTATAATCACAGAGCAACAGAAAAGTTGGGCTGCTTTTCCTGTGCCTCAAAGGAAATGCAGATGCTCCCTGCCAAGATATATAAGGAAGCTTAGGAATTAGGAATCACCTGCAGTCACTAAGTACTTTTTTCAGTTTCTCAAACAGTCCCAAACCTGGTCTTGCCTCTCCTATGTGTGTGTGTGTGTGTGTGTGTGTGCGCATGAATTTTGCCATGACGAATGAGTAAGGAAGGCCAAGCTTCCTGATATCTAGCTCCTCTTTCCTGCCTTATACACAGGGACACACACGCACACAGATGCAGCTACATTCACACAAGTGTTTAATGTCCCCTCATTGTTTTTGGGGTAAAGGTGAAACATCATAGCATGGAAATGCAACACTTTATCATTTAAATCCCACCCTCTCTTCCTCCATTCTTTGTTATGTCCCATCAGAAGCCGGCTACTGTGCATCATGGCCCACCTGTAAGCTCCTCTTCAGGAAGTGTACTTGCCTGGAATGCCAACCACTGTATGATTAAATTCTGACAAGGTCATTCAAATGTCTTGGGGGCTGGTGTTGTGGCTTAGTGGGTAAAGCCACTGCCTTCAATGCTGACAGCTATATGGGCACTGGTTTGAGTCCCAGCTGCTCCACTTCTATTCCAGCTTCCTGCTGTTGGCCTGGGAAAAGCAGCAAAGTATGGTCCAAGTGCTCGGGCTCCTACACCCACATGGGAGACCTAGAAGAAACCCTTGGCTCCTGGCTTGAGACCAATCCAGCTCCAGCCATTACAGCCATTTAGGGGAGTGAACCAGTGGATAGAAGATATATCTTTGCTCTTGCTCTCTCCCCCCACCCTCTGCAATTCTGCCTTTCAAATAAATAATTCTTTATGAAATACCATAATATCCGAGAAGCCATCAATGATGTCCCCAGGAGTCCCACTGTAAATGATGTCTCTTTACAAAGAGCTCCCAAGACTATTTCCAAAAATTGCCTCAAAGCACAAACTGATGCCAGCAATGTACGCAGGTCACTTTGCTCTTATCACCCCTGCACTACCCTCCAACTCAGAGGCTTCATGCTGATACACATTTCTTTCTGGAGCCATTTCTAGCCTTGGCAGCTTCATCTGCTCTTCCAGAGACCTCTGTTCTCTCCTCCTCCTTTATCTCCCCTGCCTTTGTGTTACCAGGTCCCATTACAACCCTTTGCCCTTCACAAAGCAAGTGTAGGTAAATTAACCTTGCTATTATTTTTCATTGGCCTAATAAAAATGTTTGGCAAATTCTTATAATCATACACCTGGCCATGCTGCTGCTACTGCTGCTGCTAATAATAATAATAATAATAATAACAACAACAACAATAACTTAAGACATTTGTTTACTAACCTCCAGGCACTATCCTAAATAGGCATTGCTTTATTTAAATCTTTCACAGAATCTGAACTGTGGATCACTTTTTGATTTCCACTTTAGAGATGAGAAGACTTGAAAAATAACTCAAGGTCACACACGCAGTGACAGTTGGAAGTTGAACACAGGTGTGGCTGATTCCAAAGGGATTAAGATCACTTTATCACAGAATAAAGCAGAAGCACTAAATTAGTTATATTCAGTTTACTACATATGAGAGAAAGAGTCATCAGGCTATTACTTAGAAATAAAAGCAAAGTCAGGAATTTTGAAAACTGAGAGAAAAGCAACAACAATTGAGCAATCTGAGAATAAGGAATTGTGGTTTACACATTTTCAGTAAACTAATTAGCTGGAATATAGCAAAAAGGTCAGCTGGACAATCCATCCTTCAGCAGGCAGAATGGGAGAAACAAAGACTCATTTTCACTGCCTGTGGATTGCAGACGATCTAGAGCAGTTCACTGAGAGACGTGGTGACAGGCCTTTTCCATCTCCATCAGCACCTCTGCCTTCCCTGGGGTGGTCTCCTGCACCTCCTACATCAGAACCTTTCCCTAGGGTACAGGGCTCCTTATCTCCCTTTTAAAGGAAATAATGCACTTGAAACCCTTAGTGTGGGAACCAGTCTCGCTGTCATTGGCAACAAATGCAGAACTACTCTTAAGCCATTTAATCACGGGGTTTCTTAATTTTTTAAAGGTTTGTGGATGTATTTACTTGAAAGGCAGAATGATAGAGGGTGAAGATGGGAGAGGGAGAGGGAGGGGGAGGGGGAGGGGGGAGGGAGGGAATGTGCTGTCATGGTCAGGGCTGGGCCAGGCCAAAGCCAGGAGCCCACAACTCCACCTGGATCACTTACGTGGGTTATAAGAGCCCCAGAACTTTAACCTTCATTTGCTACTTTCCCAGATACATTAGCAGGGAGCTGGCTTGGAAGCAGAACAGGCAGGACTCGAGTCAGCACTCTTACATGGATGCCAGCACTGGAAGTGGCCGGTTAACCTGCTGTGCCAAAGCACTGCCCCCTCGGTCTTTATCTTTACTAACAGGAAGCTGATGGGTTCTGCTTTCCCAGCTTTTCTGGTGTTCAGGTTCCTTCTTGAATTAACTCAGGTAAATCAACTATGTATAAAAACACACTCATTAGTATTCAAAGAGCTGGTTTCTTTGGACTCATCACCTCCATCCATTGAAATTGTCTTGGGCCCAGGGAACAGGTTGTAGTTAAGACAGAAGTCCTTACCAGATAGCCCTTCTTCTGATACCTGTGGCTCCCGAGGAATGGTGTCTGGGCTCTGTTAGCTTGTGGCCCTCATGTGTTCAAGTGCTAGCTCCTCACTAAACATAAGCATCTCGGGAGAGAGGTTGTCTTTCTGATGTGTCTTTGCTTACCATGCAGCGCCCACCTGAGGGTCATGGCTGTGGTGAACGCTTAGGGAGCATTCTCGGAGTACATGGGCAAGCAGTGGAAAACCTCATTGTCCTGCCCTGTTGCCACATACAACTGGTTGTTAGTGCCAAGAGTCCCTGGGATATTTTCCTTTCCTGAGAAACCACACCAATTTAGCTTTGGGTACAGTCCCCCATCCCCAGCATCCCCCACCCCCTCTCATGTGTATGCACCAAGCCGCTATATCTCCCTTTTGCTTTCAGCTTGCTAGTGTTCTGCATTTCTCATCACAATCCACAGCCTGACTCAGCTTCCCTCCCCATCACTATCCTGATCTCCCAACTGCTTCTTTCTTCCAAATATACTAAAACCACCACCATTCACTGAGCACTTACCATGTGCCAGATATCTGATGTGCAAAACTTCACTAGAGGCTCAGAAAACCTCCCAAAGTAGGCCTGTTACTATTTTCCAAATGAAAAAAGACTTAGAGAGGGCATTTTACAAGTTTAAGGGAAATGCTGGAATACAGACCCAGCTGTATCCAGAAGTCCAGCAGTTTAAGCAGTATACTAGAATGTATCTCCAAATGGAAACTGAAACATTTTCAAATATTCAAACAAAATTGTACATATAGTTCTGAACACTAATAGGTAGTCATACACCCCTGGACTCCTATTTACTCAGAAACTTTCATTGTGACTGCTCTTCCTCCTCTAACCACATATATGTCTCCAGTTTCTTCAGCAGATGCTCAAGCCTGTCATGTGCAAGAGAGACTGCTGAGCACTACACAGGTATATAGTGTGTAAACTTCATGAGGAGTAGCTGTTGTGGTGCAACAGGTTAACTCACCAGTCAGGACACCTGCATGCAATTTCAGATTGTCTGGGTTTGAGTCATCCTCACTTCCCATCCAATTTCCTTCTTATTTTAAAAATTATTTATTTATTTACTTGAGAGGTGGATGTTACAGACAGAAGGAGAGACAGAGAGAAAGGTCTTATATCTGCGGGTTCACTCCCCAAATGGCCACAATGATCAGAGCTGGGCTGATCTGAAGCTAGGAGCCAGGAGCTTCCTCTGGGTCTCCCACAGGGTTCAGAAGAGGACCTGGGCCATCTTCTACTTCTTCTCAGGCCATGGCAGAGAGCTGGACTGGAAGAGGAACAGTTGGGACTAGAACTGGCACCCATATGAGATATCAGCACTGCAGGCAGAGGCTTAGCCTACTACATCATAGCGCCAGCCCCCTAATTTCCTCCTAAGCTCAAGATGGTCCCTGCCATCTATATGAGAAGCCTAGACAGTCTTTTTTTTTTCTCTATCACTTCATTTGATTTCTAATAATAAGTTAACATTTAAAAACAGCTCCATGAGTTTACCAAAGAACAGAGATTAGAGATGGAACAGGGGAGAGAAAGAGAAGAAAAACAAACTATGTTAAAAGAGTTGGCTACTAGGATATCCTTAGAGAGACAAAGACTTGTGAGTTTCAAAGGAAAACATCAGGAAGAGTAAAGAAATTGGCATTCACTGGGAAGATACTAAGCCTAGCACTGTATTAAGTGTATTCATAACAAAAGTGGCCATGATAAAATATATATTATGGACTGTGGGCTTTTCACAGAATCCATAATCTTTACAAGAAGTCAATAGAACAGGAATACTTACTTTTTTTTTTCACAAATGAAGAAACTGAGGCACAGGGGTGGGAATAATTACCTATCCATACATAACCATTAAACAGCAGAACCACAATTAGAAGCCAGGCCTGTTGGGGGTCTCTTTGTTGAATTATTTCTGTAGACCTATTACCTGTGTTTCTAACATTCCTCATCTAAGCATCATCACCTTCCAGTCACATCTGCTATATTATTCCCACCGACAAATAAAGAAGTAGCAGAAACTCAGTATTGGAAATGGCTTGGAATGAGAATACCTGTTTAGGGAAAATGAGGAAGACTTAGTCCATATATACTGGACCTGGAAAGACAACTAGGATAAATGCACAGACACAATAGCATTCCTGAGACAAAGGTCTTCAAGAGCAGAGGCGGAACTGTGATAATCATAAGAAAAAGAGAAAACAACAAGCAAGACATTGGCTGCTGTTGGTTGCTGCCCTAGGTTACTGGAAGGAGACATGGCCAGAATCCTAAGACAGGCTTAGCTACAATGGTTGACTTTGGTAGACTGTTTCAAATCAAGCATGTTGACACACTGGGATCAATTTTTGAGGAAGGAAGCCCCAAGGGGGGACATGGAGAAGATCCTAAAATTCAAGCTCACCTGCTCCCACTACTAGGCACAGTTGCTCCCAGAAATGCCTTTGTGTAGTCTTTAGTGTCTTGTATGGATCTCTCCCAAGCTCAGAGAAAGAAGTTGGGAGATGAAATGGTACTTGCTCCCTGCTGTCTAATCTGAACAGCCCTTTGCTGACTAATTGAATTACTCTGGTCCACAAACTGATAGACAGCTGCTAAAAATGGTTATTGCATTATTAATTCGCTCCAGCAATTTCACATTAAACCTATACTGTTAATAATTTTCCCCTTCTATTCCTTCCCTTTTAATTAGACTATTTAAAACTTTGAAGGAATAGTCTTCCCATGCTAAATGGAAGCATCGGGCAAATTACATTTTTGATTGAATACTTCTCTGATAGGCCAGCAAATGAGACTGTTGAGTTGTTAATTATTGTCAGAGTTCCACACGACGCTTGCTAATGAGGCAGTCAATCTCAGCTGTCAGTCCACAAATATTAATGGGGGTCGGTGGGATGTACTGGGAAGAATGCTTCCTGCAGGCCCAGGGTGCCCAGTTCCCTGCTATACATGGGGGTCAGTGACTTTCTATTGCTGAAATTAATGGGAACCTGTGATGAATGCAAGAAGGGCAGGGCATTGGAACGTAGGTGAGGATAGCCAGAATGGCTTCACAGCACCAGGTGGGCACTTCTGGGATGGCCCACTTGGCTGATGTTCAGTGTTAATCACTGCTGGCAAGGGTGTGTGTCTGTAGTTTCTTCAGAGATTATAAGTATAAGGAAATGCCTGGTAAGAGTCAGGATGAGGTAAACTTCTTAAGACTGCTAATGTGGGCTCAGAATGACCCAGCTCCAGGCTCCAATGATGAAGCCAGTGTCTTGATGTTTAGTCTGATCCTGCTGGTATGGATTGAGAGACCTCAGGTTTCATCCAGTATGACTGGAATGACAAAGTAGGGATGCCAGTCAAGAATGGGCATCAGAGAATACTATATTTAGTACAGGGCAAGCTAAAGGCTTAGTAGAAGGGCAAGGAAAGGAGGGAAATTGGATTTGACTCAATAAATATTTACTGAGCATGTTGCATGCATGATGAGGACTTAATCTCCTTGTGCAAACTCCTAAGACAGACAGTATTTGGGTATCATCCTTGACCTTTTCTTCAACTTCCCATTCTTCCACCCCTCCATTACACTGCTTCCTGAGGATCATGAGTTATCCCTCACCAAATGCTTTAAGAATTTATTCTCTTCTCCATCTGCACGTCTACACCACTAGTCCCAGGCCTTACCATCATTCTCTGGGTTACTGTCCTCAATATTGTTATTACTAGATCCATACCCCCCCATTCTTTTCCTGCAGAGACCTCTTCAGCCTCATCTCCCACTGCTTCCCAGCTCACGTTCATGCTTGCTCCCTCGCTTCACTCTGAGCTTTTGTTTTTACCATCTCTGAAACTCAGCCATCAGCTGGCCATGCTATACCTGGCAAGGATCCAGTTATGCTGGTTTTCTTCCCATGAATCCTTGGCTCTAAGTCTCATCCTTCACACTGATCTTCATTTTCTTGCCAGCTGTCCATTCCTTTGATCCTCTTGATTTTATTATGATATACACATGCACTGTGGGTTGGCCTAGGGAGATTGGCATTGCAAGGCTACAACATCCTGGCAACAGGTGTGTTGGGGTGGGGAGTGACAATTGAAATGGTGAGTTCCATCCCATAGCAAGGGAGAAGGTATGAGAGCAGAGTTAAGTTAGAGGGGAAAAGGAAATGAATTTGTGATTTTTAAATAGGTTTTAAGATTGATGCTACATTTTTACTTTGCAACTTTGCAGGGGAATATAATCCATACAAAAAACTGAATTTAGCTTCTGAAGATATGATCGTTCTACTTTTCCAACCAAACAGTGATGCCGCATGTGCTTCTTGACAGATTGTTAGGAACTGCACATAATTTTGAGTGCTAACATAGCATGGGTGACAAGACAGGTGAGATCTCTGCCCAAGAGTGTATGTTCTTATTTGGGAGATGAAGAGCCAATAAGTAAGTGAATAAGTCATTTTCAGATAATGGTAGGAAATAGGAAGACCATATCTCTCATGGGGGTAACAAGGCATGTGAGGATAGTGAGACAGGTGTATGTGTGGTTGGGAAATATGAGTGAATTACTTAGAGGTAGATCTGAGCCAAGTTCATTATGAAGAGAAACCATCTAAGGGAACATGGAGGGAGATGTGGGGGGGAAGGAGGGACAGCATTCCAGTAGGATTAACAGCAAGCATGAAGGACCTGCAAGGAACAATAGCTTAGCAAGTTACAGGCACAGAAATAATGCAGGTTTAGTTGAATTGTTGGAATGATGTGGGGGGGATGAAGTAGGGTGTGAGGTTGGATAAGGCTTCACAGGCCATGGTAATAAGCTTAATTTTGATGCTAAGAGGAATTGGAAGCTATTGTGGTTTTAAATAAGATAATGACATGATTGAATACATGTGATTTTATTGAGAGTCCAGTGACAGAGATGCCATCCACTGGTTCATCCCCCAAATGTCAACCATGGCTGAGGCTGGATCAGTCCCAAACTGGGAGTTGGGAACTCAATCCAGGTCTCCCTTGTAGGTGGCAGAACCTAACTACTTGCTGCCTCCCAGGGTATCCATTAGCAGGAAGTTAGAATCAGGAGCTGGAGCCAGAACTCAGACACAGGCAACCCCAATAATGGGATGTGGGTATCACAAGCTGTGTCTTAATCCCTCAGCCAAATATTTTCCCCTGCAAGTGTTTCTTAAAGATTACCATTGAGCACCTCTTGTGGATGAAACCCATGTCACTTGGTAGACATGCAATGATGAAATGTACAGTCACCACCTTCTCAGAGTTTTGTGTAATGGTGGGGACAGGAAGGATGTCAAGTGTCTGACAAAAAAGAACAGACTGATGGTGGTCCTCATTGGCTACTGCCTCTTTTTTCTATATCATTACTCTTTTTACTTGGTATTTTGGATATCCAGGATAAATGCCACATTTCCCAACCTTTCCTGAAGCTGGGTGTGGCTGTGATATTACTTGTGGCCAACAGGATATATGTGGAAGTAAGTTACAGCAATGCCAGGTTGTCTACTTGAGAGACAGTTGGATTTACATTTTGCTGCTCTCCCCCTTCATTAGTCCCCCTGTTTGGGACATGCAAGGGACAGCTGCAGCAACATTGTGTAGCCTATCAGTAAAAGCAAGGCATTAGGGATGGAGAACCATAAAGCTGGCAAGATCCTGGATCTCTAGCACTTCATGAACACAGAAAATAGCTATAATTCCAGCCCTGAGCTTCTACCAAAGAGACATTTGCACTTGCATCTCATGTAGGAACAAGTTCTATTTTGAGTCATTGTTATTGTAGACTAACTGAATTCTAAGAGTTAATTGTGCTAATAAAGTGTTGGGGTGGGGGGGAATATTTTAGGGACATTCAGAGAAAGAAAAACTAACTGCAGTTCCTTTAAAACAAATTGAGCTCCCACGCGTTTCCTCTCATTGTCTGCTCTCCACAGTCCCAGCTCAGTGCTGCAAATACGGATAGGACTGGCTCTTTGAGACCTCAGGGCAGTTTTGTGTTTCCTTGCCTCCTCTCTGGCCCACCTCAAGCAGATAGAAGAGGAGCCAGAGTGAAGGTGAGCACGAGGCAGTTCCTTCCCGCAGAGAAGTGTGGAGATTCTGTCTCATATTTATAAGAATCCAAGCCAAGAAGAGTTTGGATTGGAAACAAGAGCACTTAAGCAATTAAACCAGAACATTCATTTCATAAGCAGGAAGGAGTGGAAGAGGAAAACAGAATCTAACAAAATGGAGACAGCAACCCTTTTGGAGCTGTTACTTATTGGCAACGATTGTTCCTGAATTTTATTAAGGGGAAACAAAAAAGAATTCAGTGTTTAGTAAAATATCACCATTTGAACACAATGGGTGGAACATACCAATTATCCTGGAATCCACATGGATCTGTACAGAATGTTAGAGAAAGCCAAAAACAATATTGAGAGGAGGCTACAGATGGCTCAGCTGTTGTGGATTGCACTGTCTTTTGGCTAAATAGTGTCTTCAGGCAGATGTAACAAACAATTTAACAACAAGTACATGGAGGGCACCATCAGTCTACCTATCTGAATTTGGTGGGGTCCTTGAGCTCTTTTTCATGTCAAGAGTTTGTCCTTTTTGTTAGGAACAACTGGAGGTCCAGGAAGTAATCAGAAGAGGGAGCACAGTGGTCTTGGGGGGCTTAGGCAGGAACTCTTTAGGAACCAGTCCAGAAGAACTTCACTATTTTAATGACCACACAGTGTGTTGAGGCATTTCTGTTGAACATCAGCCTTGCTTCCACAAATGAGAATCTATTGCTCCAAAGAGGTACCTTGATGCCTTGGATCAAGGAAGCCTCATTTCTTTTCTCCGTAGTCACAGAAGTGCCAACACTCTGCACGTTTTCTTCTAAGCCCTCTAAAGGGCCTTGGAGTACCCATCAGGACCAATGCCAGCTGCAGCAAATGCACACAAAACACTTTGCAATTAACAGGGCTGAGTGTGCCATTAACACAACCTTATGAGGAAGGAAATACCCCCAAGTAAGTGTCAGAGTGTAATGAAGTTCGTCAGCCTGATAAACACCTAAGCGATGGTCTTATAAAAAAAAATGGCTTTTGAATTCATTTAGCTCTGCAGGCAGAGGCACAACGCAGACAAATGATGGCTGCTCCACTATTTTTTGTTGACATTTATATGTACCCCTGTTCATATGTAGTGGCTACGGGAGACAGGTTTAGTTTTCTAGAGTCAGGCTGCTGTCCCAGCTCTTTTCCTGCTCTACCTGTTCAAATTCGGGGCAGCTGCTTATATTCTCTGAGTCTTTATTTTTCTCATCTGGAAAGAGGCTGGGGGTAATATTTCCCCTGCTGGGTTGCTGTTAAGAGTAATTACAAAGCATACTGATTAATGGTAATTAAATTATTTAGCAAGCTTCAAGTCTATGCTGCTTGAATATACTTTTCCAAGTCTCACATTTTAAATGAAAAAGATACTGTCATTCAAGACACTGGGGATTCAAAGCTGAGAGAGCCCAGTGCTTGAGGGTATGGCTTTTAGCATCCTATACACCAGACTTTGAGTGCCATTCCTGCTCTTTACAATAGCTGTGTGATCATGGGCAAATAACTTACTCTCTGAACCTCACTGTCCTCATCTTCACCATGAAGATAAAAGAGCTTTGCTCATGGGATGGTTATGAGAATTAGATGAATGGTTATGAGAATTAGATGAAGTAGTGCATGGATCTAGTTAAAGGAAGGTACCCAGTAAATGTGAACTTTTAAAAAATACTTTCATCATTCAGAAGCATATTTCTCTGCAGATCACAAATGGACTTTGAGATGACGCAAAGAAAAATTCATGCTACCAGTCATCTAGTCCAAAGTGCCAGTCTCACATATGATTGACGCTTTCCATGTTCCAGGCACCTTCCACATAGTTTACAATTATATAACTTGTTTCACCTTTTTTTAAAAAAATGATTTATTTACTTGAAAGGCAGAGTTACAGAGAGAGAGAGAGAGAGGTAGAGGCAGAGAGAGAGAGAGAGAAAGTTTTCCATCTGTTGGTTCACTCCTGAAATGGACACAATGGCCCAGGACTGGGCCAGGTAAAAGCCAGGAGTGTGGAACTATATCTGGGTCTCTCATGTGGGTGCAGATGCCCAAGGACTTGGGCCATCTTCTATTGCTTTCATAGGGACATTGGCAGAGATGGTTTGGAAGTGAAGGAGCCAGGACTCGAACCTATGTCCATATGGGTTAAGCCTGTGATGACATCTTAAAATGGTGCACCACAACACTAGCCCCATCATTTCATCTTCTTATCAACCTCTTAAGCTAAATGCTATTATTATCCCCATTTTACAGATGAGACATTTTAAAAGAGATGTTTAGTAACCTGCCCAAGGTCACATGGTTAGTGAATGGAAGACCTAGAATTTGATCCCAGTATATTCTGGCTTGGTGCTCTCTATCAATCTGTGGGGCACTAACACTACTGCTTCTGCAAGTGCCACCAGCACCATCACTTCTACCAACATCATCACTACCTTCACCAATAGCAACATCAGCACCACATCACCTCCGTTACCATCAGCACCATCCCTACCACTACCACCATCACTAACAATATTACCTGTAGTACCACCATCATCAACACTACCATTGTCACTATCACCATCATCAATGTCACCATCAGCACCATCACTACCATCACCATCACCAGCAATATTATCACCCCTCACACTATCACCACCCCATCATTCCAACTGCCACCGTAACCACAATTGCAACTGGCACCTGCACCACCATCACCGTGAACACCACAACCATCACTATAACCATCACCATATTTTCATCACTGCTACCTCTATAATTTCAACTGTCACTGAAACACAATTAAAAACGCCACCACTACCACCATTACCAGTTTACTCCTTACTACAGCCATAATCACATTTCCAACTTCCACCATAATCACAATTAAAACCATTACACTGAGACTGCTGTTGTGGCATAGTAGGCTAAGCCTCCGCCTGCGGTGCTGGCATCCCATATGGCCACTGGTTCATATCCAGCTGCTCCTCTTCCAATCCAGCTCTCTGTTTATAGCTTGGGAAACTGGTGGAAGATGGTCCATGTCCTTGGGCCTCTGCACCCACGTGGGGGACCCAGAAGAAGCTCCTGGTTCCTGGATTTGGATCAGCTGAGCTCTGGCCATTGTCCCATTAGGGGAGTGAATCAGTAGATGGAAGACTTTTCTCTCCCTCTCTCCCTCTCTAACTCTGTCTCTCAAATAAATATATAAAATCTAAAAAAAAACCTACCGTCATCACAATCATTAACTGCCACTACAGTCAGAACTGCTGCCACTACAGTCAGAACTACTGCCACAACCACATTTATTGTTGCCAATTAAATGCCAATCACTTTACATACATGGCCTCATTTTATTTTTGCAAAAGTCCTAGGAGGGAGAGTTAAGCAACTCATCCAAGGTAACTCAATTCTGAAGTTCTTGTGATTGCACTTGATTTAGGTCAATGACCCTAAAAAACCCAAGATCACTGACCCCAAATCCATGTTTTTGGGCACTTTATTGTTGAAGCTGCAAAAGCGCCCAGCACATCACCAGGCACAAAACTCATTTTCCATAAATCATTTCTCTTTTCCACAAATTTTTAAGCTGTAAAGATTTGGTTTTCTGACATTTCTTGGGCACTTTGGTATCAATCTTTTCCCCTTGTCTGATTTGAAGGGTGAATCTGGTGGCTGCAGATAACAAATGAACTCATAACCATCTCCACCTTGTTCTCATTTAGTACAGCTCTGCCCAAGGCTTAGCAACTTGTTTGTGTCGTTGGGACGGAAGAATGATTAGCAAAGGTGGGTGGCAGAGCCACGTCTATTCCCTTAGGGACTGGACAAATTGTTATCTGTGAGAAAACACTAACGGGAAACTGAAGACTCTTGAATAAAAGAGAAGTTCTGAATGATGCACCCATGTTTGGATTGCATTGTTAGATTTCTAATTTGGTTTAACTTTATAAACATGGGCTGACTATCTCACAGGAGAACCTTGGACCCAATCAATTCGAAGACAGCAAACTTGATTCTCCCCCTTCTATCTATCTTCTGTGTGAGTCAGCATAATGGATATAGAAAGAAAATCTAGTAATTATTTCTTTCTTCTCCTTAAAATCTTTTCATGGCTTCCAGTATATCTCTTCTGCTTTTCTTTGCATCTCAGCTGGGATTCCACTGTTCTCCGGAAAGCCAGACCAGACATTTCCAATCTGTGCATTCCCCAAACCCTCACTTACTGGCATTATCTTTCCACCAAGGCCAGGAGCTGGGTGCATCTCCACCACCTCAGAGCCTGATGCATAGTGGGCAGTTCTCCCATAAATACTTACTGATTAGATGAATAAATAAATGAGAATTTCCAAGGATCAGGAGGTACATTAGTGGGGTGGGCAGTCTGATGCAGCAGATTAATCTGCCACTTGAAACGCTGTTGCACTATATTGGAGTGCCTAGTTCGAGTCCCGACTGCTCCGCTTTCCATCCAGCTTTCTGCTAATGTGGTCTTGGGAAGCAGCCGATGTTGTGGTTGGGTCCTTGCCACCTATATGGCAGACCCAGAAGTTTCAAGTTCCTGGCTTTGGCCAAGCCTAGCCCAGGCTATTGTGCAAATCTGAGGGCTGAATCAGTGGACGAAAGCTGTCTCTCCCTTCCCATTCCTACCTCTCTCTCTATTCCTCCTTTCCCTCTCTTCTGCTCTGCCTTTCAAATAAACAATAAACTTAAAAACATTACATGACTTTTTGTGGGGGAGGGTATAAAGAAATGCATTTAAGGTTTAGAAAAAATGAAAGTACAAATGGAGTTGAGTTTTTTAAGTTAGTAATTTTCTTCTCCAATTCCAACTTGATCCTAGTACTATACTTAATTCATTTTATAAATTTTTTACTTTTCACTGAATTGCAAAAACAAGTTGCTAGACTGAACCATAAAGATAAAGGTGACATATTTTCTGCCCTCATAAAGCTCACCATGGAGACAAATACACCAAAACTAAGCTCATAAAATATATATTCACTATTTGAGGCTGTACCCTGTAATAAGCCCTGTTCAGATATGGTTTCCAATTATCTCTCAATCTTTCAGACAGGCTTGATCCATCTACAGCCAAGGAAACTGCAGCACAGGGAGGGCTACACAGGCAACTTTGCTCAGTCATGCAGAGGAGTGGCAGGAAGATGAAGTGACCCCTGTGCTCTTTTACCATGCCACCTTGCTTTGTTCTCTAGTGTGCCCAAAATACACTAAAATAGCAATGCGTATTCTTGTAATAATGTTGATGCATCATATTAGCTCATTTCAGTCTTATGAAACATTATTTATGATATAGACAAAGATCTTATTATAATTCTCAAATTAACAGTAGGGAAACCACAGACTCTGAGGGGCTGGACATAGGTGAATGCAAATAGGAACCGAATCCTGCTATGCTGATGGCAGAACCTTTTCCTTAATGCACAAATATCCCCTCCAAGATCATGCACCTCTGCCCCAATACCTCCTTTTATCCACAAGAAACCCCGACATTTCCTGCCCAGGACAGACCAAGTGTTCTGCTCTGGAGCTGGATTTGCAGTTTGAAGGCCCCATGGGTCCTTCACAATCCCTCCATCCCCAAGTAGCGCTCATATTAAGTTTGATATTTGGTCTTTACCCATTGATATCTTAAAGGACCTTGGAGGTCGTGGCCAGCTCTTGTGCCTTTTTGAGGACTATGCCTTGGCCCAAACTACAGCACGTTACGTGGGCCTCAATATATTAATACAATATTGTTTCTTCAGTCTGATAAGAATCCATGACTTTAAGTACACAAGGGGATAATCCCAGAAGAAAATTGATCATGTCTCTGAACTATAGAGAAAAAAAAGAGAGAAAATTCTTGGAAGGAATTCCCTCTGTCCTCCTTGCTTCTCCAGCTGTTGTTTCCTTAATATAAGGGTACTTCAAAAACCTCATGGAAAATGGAATTAAAAGATGTTTATTTTGGCATAAAAATGAAATCTATTTTTTTTTCATAATACACACTCTCTCTGAATCTTTTGAAGATCCCTCACACAACTCCGCAATCTCGCAATCACATTTTTTCACTATGTACCAAGCACTATGTTAAGAAGGATTCAAGGGGGCTGGTATCATTGTGCAGTGGGTTAAATTGCTACAACCTGTGATGCACAGTGGACAATGGTCAAAATTCTTGGGCGCCTGCCACCCACATGGGAGAACTGAATGGAGTTCTATTTTCCCAGCTTCAGCCTGGCCCAGCCCTGGCTGTTGTGGCTACTTGGGGAGTGAACCAGTGGATGGAAGGGGTCTCTGTCTGTCTGTCTCTCCCTCTCTCTGTGACTCAAATACCTAGACAAATCCTTAAAAATGAAAAGAAGGATTAAAGATAAGTACAAAGGGGAATCCTTCCTCTTAGGTACGGTACCTACTCTATGATAATAGGACAGACATGTAAAACAGAGGCACTAACTCAGAAAGAGCATATTGGACACCAGGAAACAGCCCTGACATGGGAGGCAGGTCAGTCATGGGTTTAAATTTTTAAATTTCAGTTTTGCCACTTCACTTGCACCATTTCCTCGTGTCAGTGACTTAGCATGAGAACCTGAATTTTTCATCTGACATACTGAAGACAATGATGTCGCCATTGCCATGGTCTTACTGAAGGATGAAATAGAAGCTAGCTATTAGTAGTGACATTAGCAATGTTAAGCACATATGCTGGCTATCACATGGTAAATACTCATGTAAATAACCACTTTTATTATTACTTAAATAATCTTCAAGTTTTTATTATTTCACGCCTTGTGGCCTTCCATGGGACTGTCCCCACTGGAAGACAGGGACTGCATGCTTTTCTTCTTTGTAACTTCCCTTCTCCATCCCTCATATCAACCAAAAGACTCCTTATACATTTGGTTCTCTATAAAATGTAGTGGAGTATAGTTCAGGCAGACACGGATTTAGACAGGAATGAAACCATTGATGTCATCTTCTTTTTTTTTCAAATTGACCAAATTTTTTAAAAAAATCTTTAGTGAACAACTACTATGTACAGGCCCTGTTATAAGTGATAAAGAGAAAGACATGAATCAACACCATCCCTGGTCTCCTAAAGTTCACATTTCCAAGGCAAATGCAAGAAAAATGAGTCATTTTTTCATAATGAACCAGATAGGAAAATGATACTAAAAGAAAAGTAAGGCCAGTGAACTTGGATCCAGAGGACTTGGCTATGACATATTGTTTAGCATTGCATTTAACCCCATGAGTCCTGTTGGAAGCTTGAAGTTCCTTTACTGGAGAATTACCTTAATCTACCTTAATCTAGGGTGCTGGCATTTTGGCCCAAACTGTTTTTTTAAAAAAGATTTATTATTTATTTCAAAGAGTTACAGAGAGAGAGAGAGAGAGAGAGAGAGAAAGAAAGAGATCTTCCATACACTGGTTTACTCCCCAAATGGTCACAATAGCCAGGATTGGGCCAGACCAAAGCCAGCAGCCAGGAGCTTCTTCCAGGTCTCCCACATGAGTGAAGGGGCCCTAGCATTTGGGTCATCCTCCACTGCTGTTCGAGGAGCATTAGCAGGGATCCGGATTGGAAATGGAGCACCTGTGACCCGAACCAGCACTCACGTGGGATGCCAGCAGACAGCATGCAGTTTTAACCCACTGAGTCACAGTACCAGCCTCTGAACTGTATTTTAAAAGATTTTTATTCTAGAATAATTTTATATTTATATACACATGTATATGTGTGTGTAAATGAATTGTATACACACACACACACAGAGGTCTATTGAAAGAAATTGGCTCATGGGATATTAAGGCTAGAAAATTCCTATTTGGCAGAACTAATATCCCAGTTTGATTCTGAAGATTGGCAGGTTACTGTAGTACCAGGAAGAATGTATGCTCTAGTCTTAAGGTAGTCAGGCAGGAGAATTCCCTCTGACGTGGGGGAAGGTCAGTTTTTTGATCTGTTCAAGTTCTGAACTGACTGCATAAGGTCCACCTACACTAAGGAGGACAATCTGTGTTACTCAGTCTACAGGTTAAAATGTGCATCTCATCCACACAACCTCACACAAACACCCGGAATAATGTTAGACCAAATATCTGCGCACCCAATGGCCCAGTCAAGTTGACACATGAAACTAAGCATCATACCATAGTACATTTATCAAAGCTAAGAAACTGGGGCTGGCATCGTGGCACAGCAGGTTAAGCTACCACTTGCAATACTGGCATCCCATATTGTAGTGCCAGTTGAAGTCTTGGCTACTATGCTTTCCAATGCAGTTTCTCTTCATGTGCCTGAGAAGGCAACAGATGATCATCCAAGTGCTTGGGCCCCTGCCACCCATGTGGGATACCAGATGGAGTTACTGGCTCCTGGCTTTGGTCTGGTCTATCCCTGGCTGTTGTGGCATTTGGGGAATAAACTAGTGGATGGAAGATTCTCTCTCTCTCTCTCTCTCTCTCTCTCTCTGTATGTGTGTGTGTGCGCACGTGTGTATATGTGTATCTCCTTTTCTGTCATTCTGCCTTTCAATCAGTCAGTGCTTAAAAACTAAGGCAATTCACATTGAACCAATACTAACAAACTAGAGACTATTTGGATACTCATAGTGTTTTCATTAGAATAGCCTCTATGTAGACCAAATGACATTAGAGTTAGGCAGTCATGTTGGAACTACTGGATCTACAGGACCAGAACACAATGAGATATTCTGCCACACAACATGAATAGTAGAAAGAACAGTGACCCATAGACTAAGTACTTGAATTCCTTTCCTGGTTTTGCTACTAAAATACTCCAGGTTCCTATGCAAACCATATTACCTTTCTGATTCTTCATTTAAAAAAATCTCACTAAATAAGCCAAATAAATCTCTTAAACTTCTAAATGTCTAGAAATTTAAGGAGGAGTATGCATATATACAGGCACATTCACATACACATACACACTACACACACCCTGACCTCATGAGGTCCCACTGCTCTGTGATCTCTTGCCTATCCAGTGGAGTGTGGCAAATTAGAGGGAGATTATTGTCACTAAGGCATTCAGCCCTCGGGGTGCAAACTTTAGTCCAAGTGGAGACTCTCCTCCCGCCACAGCTGACCACTGTCTCAGCTCACTGTGAACTTCACTGAATTCATCTCTCTGATCTCCCATGCCTGGGCCTGCTGTGTGATGTGCCCCTCTTCTCTGCCTCCTGACCTTCTAACCTCCTTTGGAAGTAGTGGATTCTTCTCCTCCTTGCCAGTTTTCTTGAGATTGTCCTTTCCCCTAGAGGTCTGGAGTGCTGCCCTGCTACTGCCTCCAGCTTCAGACTCCTATCCCATCATTATGTTTATTTTAGGAATATCCGCTGGCAATGAGTCTCACCTTCCTGCCCTGACTGACTGCTCATACACATGGGTGCACACTCAGCCAGGCAGGAACAGTTCGAGAGGGCTTCCCTTAGCAAGTGTCCTTTCTGCACCTAATGCAGCTAGCCACAGACAAGAGGTGTGACATTTAGAGAACATTTCTAGATGCCTTGCAGAATGAGGAGGATTTAAGCAATTAGAGGCCAAGTTCAGCACCACATAAAGCAAAGGATTCTGGGAAGAGCCAGGTGGCCTTAGTTCAGAGGCAACAATGGCAGATGAGAGGATAGCTGGTGCAGTTGACCTATAATTGCCAAATGGTCAGTAAAAACTCAAAGCCCTTACATTTATAATTCTCTTTGTAGTTCTATTTCAAAGCCTTTTCTGGATGGTTACACAAATGTGAGCACATTTCCATAGCAGAGTTGAAGCCAGAATTAGAACTAATAATGTGCTTGAGTTTTTTTTTTTTTAATTAATTTTTTATTTGAAAGACAAAGTGGGGGCTGGCGCTCTGGCGCAGTGGGTTAATGCCCTGGCCTGAAGCGCCAGCATCCCATATGGGCACCAGTTTGAGACCTGGCTGCTCCACTTCCCATGCAGCTCTCTGCTATGGTCTGGGAAAGCTGTAGAAGATGGCCCAAGTCCTTGGGCCTCTGCACCCGCGTGGGAGATCCAGAAGAAGCTCCTGGCTCCTGGCTTTGAATGGGCACAGCTCCAGCCATTGAAGCCAATTGTTGAGTGAACCATCAGATGGAAGATCTCTGTCTCTCTCTCTCTCTCTCTGTGTGTGTGTATAATTCTGACTTTCAAATAAATAAATAAATCTTGAAAAAAGAAAGACAAAGTGACAGAGAGAGAGGGAGAGACAGAAAGAGATCTTTCATATGGTTGTACACTCCCCAAAATGGCCACATCAGTTGTGGTTGGGCCAGGCTGAAGCCAAGATTCAGGAACTCCTTCCAGGTCTCCCCTGTGGGTGACAGGGCCCCAAACACCTGAGCATCTTCCTCTGCTATCTCAGGCACTTTAGTAGGGAACTGGATTGGAAGTGGAGCAGCCAGATCTTGAACCAACACTCTGATACATGATGCTCACTGGCATTGCAAGAGTTGACTTAACCTACTGCGCCATACTGCTGGCCCCTGTTTGAGTTTCCTAATCATTTAAATCTATGCCTACTGTGTGCAAGGTCCCATTGCTAGTAGTTATATTCTGGGATGAAATGATGAACCAGGAATGATTCTAAAAATAAACATCAAGGCGCTCACAGACTGGTATGTAGAAGCAGATGGGAACAGTACCTAATAACTTGTGCATAAATGCTGGGCCTAAAAGAGCTGGGGAGAATATCTGTGATTTTAGGGATGCAGACAGCAGGATTGGGCTAAAAACACACACACATCCCCATTGTGAACACCTTCATTTCTGGCCAAAACTACAAGATCAGGGCCCAAGTGGCCCACTTACATAAAAGTAACAACATGGGGCAGATGTTTGCCCTAGGGGTTACAGCACTGGGGATCCCTGCATCCCACATAAGGAATGCCGGGCTTTGTGTCCTGGCTCTGCCTCCAATTCCAGCTGCTTGCTAACGCAGAACCTGGAGAGCAGCAGTGATGTCTCAAGTACTTGATCCTCACACCCAACTGGGAGACCTGGATTGGGTTTCAGGCTCCAGATTTTGACCTGTCCCAAACCTGGCTAAGCTAAGAATTTGTGGACTAAATCAGCACAGGAGGGCACCATCTATCTCTGTCTCTTTCTCTGACTCTAAAATAAATATTAACTTTAAAAAATTTAGAGTGTTTATGGTTGAACCCATAATTAAAAAAAAATTAAAATGTTCTGAAGTTAGATTTTGGCAGTGATTATACAACTTTATATATTTATTAAAACCCATTAAAATGTACACTGAGGTGTGTCTTACTGGATGTACAGTGCATTTCAAAAACAGTTATACAACATAAGGGAGATTCACTCATCTTATAGGGACATTTTAAAAATTTTTTGGACAGGCAGAGTTAGACAGTGAGAGAGAGACAGAGAGAAAGGTCTTCTTTCCGTTGGTTCACTCCCTAAATGGCCACTACGGCCTGCACACTGCGACCAGCGTGCTGCGCCGATCTGAAGCCAGGAGCCAGGTGCTTCCTCCTGGTCTCCTATGGGGTGCAGGGCTCAAGCACTTGGGCCATCCTCCACTGCCTTCCCGGGCCACAGCAGAGAGCTGGACTGGAAGAGGAGCAACCGGGACAGAATCCGCTGCTCCAGCCAGGACTAGAACCCTCCACAGGCAGAGGATTAGCCTAGTGAGCCTAGTGATTGTTCACCTCTGCAGATCAAGACCATCACCCCTCCCTGATTTCTTCAACATAAAATCCATACGCTTGGCCTGACATTCAAAACACTGCAAGCAGTAAGGCTTAACTCTGACTGTATCTTTTGCTTTCAACATTGTGGCCTCCCACGTAGTCTGCATGTTGCATTCTATTGCAGCATATTCTATTTCTTTCTATTTCATGTCATCCCATCCCACGAGATTTTGGTGGTTTGTCTTAAGAACCTACTTTTGCAACCCATGGCTCTATAACAGGTAAAGCTATAAAGATGAAAAAAAACAAGAGTTCAGACTCGTTCAATGTAAATTCACACATGAAACACAATTACAGTAATAATAACAAATACTAATGTAGTGCTTATTATGTGCCAGGCATTGTCCTCAGTGCACATATCTATTTGTGCATTGCATTTTTATAACTACCCTATGGAGAAAAACTATCTTTGTTTTTTAAAGATTGACAAATTATTTTATTTATTTTTTCTCAATAGCCAAGTGTGTTTTATTGATACACATGTTTTTCCTTATCAGAATATCACAATCTGATATTGTAGTTTTTTAAAACTTTCATTTTAAATTAGTTTTTTAACAGATTCAATGTGATTTGTAGAAACATTTCTAGGACCATACTGATATTTCCTTCCTCCCTCAATCCCCTTGTCTCCTTCCCATTCTCTTTATTTTTTTTTTGTTTTGTTTTAGAGATAACATTTTAAAATTGAATTACTGTATTTACTACTGGGGTGGGGAGAGAGAGCTAGAGCGAGAGCCAGCATGAGCAAGCATGAGTACTAGCATTTGTTGGTTCATTTCGTTTCCCAAATGCCTGCAATGACTGGTCGAGGCTGGGACTAAAGCCAGGAGCCAGGAGCTCCTGCATGCGTAACAGGGACCCAATAACTTGAACCATCACTACTGTCTTACAAGGTGCACAATAGCAGGAAGCTGGAGTCAGGAGGCTGGTATCAAACCCAGGTACTTTGATGTGGGATATGGGTATCCTAGCTGGTACCTTAACCACGAGGCTAAACATCTGCCTGAGAAGTACTGGGATTATCTCCATTTAAAAGCAAGGAACTGAATCAGTAGACACCTACCTACCTACAAAGTCCATAAGTGTCATAGCCACAACTTAGATCCAGGTATCTGGCTCCTGAGGTCAAGCTCATCCTCTAGGTGATGTACACAAGGGTCAGAGGTGGACAAGCTCCCCAAAGAGGGGACATCACAGTTTCGGGAGAGGAGAAGAGATGCCATGTGCCATACACACGTCAGAAAGGAGACAGCATAAAAGCAGGTATAAAGACAGCGATGTAGACAGCAGGGTGTGTTTGAAAATCCATAACAGGCCGGCGCCGTGGCTCAACAGGCTAATCATCCACCTTGTGGTGCCGGCACAGCGGGTTCTAGTCCCGGTCGGGGAGCCAGATTCTGTCCCGGTTGCCCCTCTTCCAGGCCAGCTCTCTGCTGTGGCCCGGGAGTGCAGTGGAGGATGGCCCAAGTGCTTGGGCCCTGCACCCCATGGGAGACCAGGAGAAGCACCCGGCTCCTGCCATCGGATCAGCATGGTGCGCCGGCTGCGGCAGCCATTGGAGGGTGAACCAATGGCAAAAGGAAGACCTTTCTCTCTGTCTCTCTCTCTCTCACTGTCCATTCTGCCTGTCAAAAATAAAAAAAAAAAGAGAAAAGAAAATCCATAACAAATATGATGCGGCCAGAATATAAAGACAGAAGGAGTGAGAAAGACTGGAGGGGAGACTTGAGATTTCTTAGGGATTGGATTATATCAGATTGAGGTGCTATATCCTTGGCCTAAAAGCAGCAGAAAAGCATGACTGAAAAGGGCTTAAAACATGAATTGTTTAAGACATGAATTGTTGCTACGTCAGAGCAACCAGAAATAGGACTTCAGAGTTGGCTAATCCAGCAGCACAGATGTGTTATCAAGCACCCAGGCTTTCCATCTTGCCATTCTGGCATGCCCAGTACTGGCTTCTTTCTTGGGGTACCTCCCTTTGTGATCTCAAGGTAGGAAAACATTTTCAGACTTCCTGACCAGCCGGATCACAAAGCAAGCATCACTGATAATGCTTCTTCTTACGAGACAAGGAGGAATTTCCAGAAGATCCCCGACCTCCCCACCTTATATCTCACAAGGAGAAATTTCCAGAAGATCCCCGACCTCCCCACCTTCTATCTCACTGGTCAGGATGACAACCAACTCTTTTTTTTAACGTTTATTTAATGAATATAAATTTCCAAAGTACAGCTTATGGATTACAATGGATCCCCCCCCCCCCCCGCATAACTTCCCTCCCACATGCAATCCTCCCCTTTCCCGCTCACTCTCCCCTTCCATTCACATCAAGATTCATTTTCATTTCTCTTTATATACAGAAGATCAGTTTAGCATATATTAAGCAAAGATTTCATCAGTTTGCACCCGCACAGAAACACAAAGTGAAAAATACTGTTTGAATACTAGTTATAGCATTAAATCACAATGTAAAGCACATTAAGGACAGAGATCCTACATGAGGAGTAAAGTACACAGTGACTCCTGTTGTTGACTTAACAAATTGACACTCTTGTTTATGGCATCAATAATCACCCCAGGCTCTTGTCAGGAGTTGCCAAGGCTATGAAAGCCTTTTGAGTTTACCAACTCTTATCATATTTAGACAAGGTCATAGTCAAAGTGGAAGTTCTCTCCTCCCTTCAGAGAAAGGTACCTCCTTCTTTGATGACCTGTTCTTTCCACTGGGATCTCACTAGCAGAGATCTTTCATTTAGGTCATTTTTTTTTTTTTTTTGACAGAATGTCTTGGCTTTCCATGCCTGAAATACTCTCATGGGTTTTTCAGCCGGATCTGAATGCCTTAAGGGCTGATTTTGAGGCCAGAGTGCTGTTTAGGACATCTGCCATTCTATGAGTCTGCTGTGTATCTCGTTTCCCATGTTGGATCATTCTCTCCCTTTTTTTAATCTATCAGTTAGTATTAGCAGACACTAGTCTTGTTGATGTGATCTCTTTGACTCTTAGACCTATGAGTATGATCAATTGTGAATAGAAATTGATCACTTGGACTAGTGAGATGGCCTTGATGGGATTGTATTGGAATCTCCTGATATGTTTCTAACTCTACCGTTTCCAACAGAATGGGAAAAAATACTTGCAAACTATGCAACAGATAAAGGATTAAAAACCAGAATCTACAAAGAGATTAAGAAACTTCACAACAACAAAACAAACAACCCACTTAAGAGATGGGCCAAGTACCTCAATAGACATTTTTCAAAAGAGGAAATCCAAATGGCCAACAGGCACATGAAAAAATGTTCAAGATCACTAGCAATCAGGGAAATGCAAATCAAAACCACAATGAGGTTCCACCTTACCCCGGTGAGAATGGCTCACATTCAGAAATCTACCAACAACAGATGCTGGAGAGGATGTGGGGCAAAAGGGACACTAACCCACTGTTGGTGGGAATGCAAACTGGTTAAGCCACTATGGAAGTCTGTCTGGAGGTTCCTCAGAAACCTGAATATAACCCTACCATTCAACCCAGCCATCCCACTTCTTGGAGTTTACCCAAAGGAAATTAAATTGGCAAACAAAAAAACGGTCTGCACCTTAATGTTTATTGCAGCTCAATTCACAATAGCTAAGACCTGGAGACAACCAACTCTTACGCATCATTGGGAAGGAGAATCCAACACACTGTTTTAGACCAATCAGTACTTGGCTCTTAGAAAGGAGTACAACTACCCTTGCTTGAGTCACATGTGCCATTGATGAACACTTGTACTGAATCAATGTTCCCCCGTGAGCAAAGAAACAGGACTGAGTGTCCAGTGGGAAGCCAGTGTCTTGCAGAGAAAATCTAAGCCTTTTCCTAAAGATCACTGTGGTGGCAGGTGGGGAAAAGCAGGCCACCACAGTTAAACCTCAACAAAGCTGCCACTTAGAAGCAACATTTTATTCTATTAACCTGAAGTCATATTCTCTCCTGTATTTTCTGTCCCTTCCCTCCATTCCTTATCTCTCTTCTTCCTTCGTTATTCTCCCACCCCCTTCTCTTCCCTCATTCTTTCCTTCTATTGAGCATAAACTTACCAAGTCCCTTTTGGTTTATTATTTCCTCAGTATTATTCCTATTACTGATGCCACAGCCCTTATCTACATACATATATTTTTCCTGCATTTTTATATACATAAGTCTTTGTCTCCCTCAAATCCTCCCATCCTGCTTCTTCCCACAGAAAGTCTTTTATGACTAGCTCAGCAGCCCGCTCTGCCCCCTCACTGTGCTCTCTCCCTCTCATCAAGAGGTTTTACCATCCCTGAGGCTCCCTGCTAGTGTGAGAAAATGGTTAAACATTCTTTGAGAGATTCTGTGGACATGACTGTTTCCCTCACCCGCACCTTAAACCCTCTTTTTCTTTCAGTCTCTTTTAAAATTCCCTGGTAATGATTATTGGTTTTCTGTACCTGAAGGGCAAAATTAATACATCTCTCTGCTACACAACTTTCTTGAAATATAATAATGATCTTTGACTGCTGGCACTGAGAGGAAGACAATAAAATAGAAACATGGAGGGAGGGTAAGGCAACAGGGCTATGCATGTTGGAGGGGATCAAACCTGTTGATGTTGAGAAAGATCAGAAATTTGAGCCTTTAAGAAAGGGAGAGGGGCCGGGCTCTGTGGCATAGAGAGTAAAGCTGCTGCCTACAGAGCCGGCATTCCGTATGGGTGACGGTTTCAGACCCAGCTGTTCCACTTCTGATCCAGTTTTCTGCTATGGCCTGGGAAAACAGTTGAAGATGGCCAAAGTCCTTGGGCCCTTGCATCTGCATGGGAGACCCAGAAAAAGCTCCTGGCTCCTGATTTCAGATTGGCACAGCTCTGGTCATTGTGGCCATCTAAGGTGTGAACTAGCAGATGGAAAACGTCTCTCTCTTTCTCTCTTTCTCCCTCTCCCTTCCTCCCTCTCCCTCTATCTCTCTCCTTCCCTCCCTCCTTCTCTCTCTGCTTCTGCCTCTCTGTAACTTGCCTTTCAAATAAATAAATAAAATTTTTTTTTGACAGGTAGAATGGACAGTGAGAGAGAGAGAGAGACAGAGAGAAAGGTCTTCCTTTGCCATTGGTTCACCCTCCAATGGCTGCCGCACCGTGCTGATCTGATGGCAGGAGCCAGGTGCTTCTCCTGGTCTCCCATGGGGTACAAGGCCCAAGCACTTGGGCCATCCTCCACTGCACTCCCGGGCCACGGCAGAAAGCTGGCCTGGAAGAGGGGCAACCGGGACAGAATCTGGCTCCCCGACCGGGACTAGAACCTGGTGTGCCGGTACCACAAGGCGGAGGATTAGCCTATTGAGCCACAGCACCGGCCTAAATAAATCTTTTTTTAAAAAAAAGAAAGGGAGAATGAGGGTGGTGTTGTGTTACAGCAATTAAGTGGTCATCTGCAACACCAGCATCCCACATGGGTACCATTGTGAGTCCTGGATGCTCTACTTCCAATCCAGCTCCTTGCTAGTGTGCCTGGGAAAGCAGCAGAGGATGGCCCAAATGCTTGGGCTCCTGCACCCATGTGGGAGACCCAGATGAAGCTCCTGGCTGCTGGGTTCAGCCTGGCCCAGCCTCAGCAGTTGTGGCCATTTTGAGACTGAGCCAGATTTTAGAAGACCTTTTTTTCTATAACTTTGCCTTTGAAATAAATAAATCTTTTTTTTTTTTTTTAAACAAAAATCAGAGAACATGAACTCTGCTTTCAAGGTGTTGAGCTAGGAAAGATGCAGGGGGAGAAGGGGCGGGGTAGATGGGAGTGTTGAGTGACCCAGGACCTCTGTAGACCAGAAGATTTATGTGTCAACCTGAACCCTGAGGGCTTTTCAACAACCAATCTCCAACCTCCATACCTAGAACTGAGATTACAGGTCTGAGCAGAACTTTTGCCAGAGAGAGAGAGAGAGAGAGAGAGAGAGAGAGAGAATTTTTTTCTAAGTTTCAAGATGGGAAAAAACAGGACAGAGTTCCCTAACATGTATTTAAGCCAATGTAGGGTATGGGGAGAGGAGAGAGATGATGCCGGAATATATGGAATAACATTCGCTATTTCTGTGAGAGACTAACACTTCCATTTCTTTAAGTGAGCCTTTCTAATGTACATCTTGGAAGGCAACAGGTGTACAGTAAGGGGCATTGGAATCAGAGAGTTCTCTGTTTAATTCTCGAAATACCCTTGGACAGATGTGTGGTGTTGAGAAGTCACCTAACTTTGGGGAAATTGGCTTCTTACTGTGTGAAGTGAGGTTCACATGCTCTGTTCATTCTGTTCATTCTGCCTTTGTAGGCTGTTTTAGAGAACACATGAGGCAATGAATGTGGAAAACTAATGGAGACAACTGAGTCAGGGGGAGGGATCGGTTATTTCTTCCGGGAAGACACTTCTTGCTTCCCTAAGGGACAACATTGCCAATTCTACCCAGTCATTAATGTGTAAACAACTCTGATTTTCCATCTTGAGGATTTCTCTCTCTTCGCTGTTTCAGTGTAACCCATGTCTCTGTATTTTATTTACCCTAAAAGCACAGTGTGTGGTAAAGATGTATTTTATTTATTTGAAGGCAGAGTTAGAGAGAAGGAGAGGCGGAGAGGGAGAGAGATAGAGTGATAGGGAGATAGAGATAGAGAGAGAGGCAGGGGGAGGAAGAATCTTTTTCTATCTGCTGTTCACTTCCCAAATGTCCTCAATAGACAAGGCTGGGCTAATCTGGAGCCAGGAGCCAGGAGCTTCTTCCACGTTTCCCATATGGGTATAGGGCATAAGCACTTGGGCCACCCTTTGCTTCTTTCCCAAGTGCATTAGCACAGAGCTGGATCAGAAATGGAGGAGTCAGGACCCAAACCGGCACCCTTATGGGATACTGGCATTGCAGGCGGTGGCAATACCTGCTAGGGCACAACACTGACCCTGTCTGCATCTTTTTGTTATTGGTGAGAATATGCAAAAAGGGATCCCTTTGGTCTAAATTTGACCAGCAGAGCAACAGACTCATTCTCAAAGAATATAAAATCTGGATTCAGGCAATTTTTAAAAATATTTCTAGTCAGACCAAAGTGTCTTTTCCCATGAACGGCTGGAGAGTAAGCTGTTAACCAGATGCTTCATTACAATAAACATTTTAGCAGCTTTTCCTATAAACAAAAACAGTTTTACACATAATGACAACACAACCATCAAAATCAGGACATTAACACTGATACATGGCTATCGTGGAATCCTCAAGTCCCATCCAAGCTATGCCAATTGTCCCAATAATGTCTTTTAGGAGAAAGTCTCCAGGCCAGAGTTATGTGTTGCCTTTATAGGGAATGTATTTTTAGTCTTCTTCAATTTAGAATGCATCCTCAGGTTTTTGTTTGTTTGTTTGTTTCATATCCTAAAACTCTTCAATACTACTTTTTTTTTTTTCCTAATTTGGGTTTGCCCAGTGTTTCTTCATGAGTAGATTGAGGTCATGCAGCTTTGTAAGGAATATCACACAAGTCCTGCTTCTTCACTGGAGAAACTTGTCAGGCAGCACATGGCTTTGATCTGTCCCATCTAGGGTGATGTTCACTTTGTTCATGTGGTTAGGGTATTGCCTGAATCTTCTCTACTGTAACGTAACCCCATTCCCCCTCTGCAATTCTAAGTCTTTGAAATTGTGTAAATATTCTTTCCTCATGAAACATGTATTCATTTATTAATGCATGTTAGTAACGAATGACCTTTCCTATTTATTAACTGTGTTATAATATATTACTGCAATTATTTGTTTTGATACTCTACTTGCACCAAATGTGGCTTGTATAATTCTCACCAAGTTGACTTCTGTGTCTTTACCATGCTTCTGTATTTGTTTCTTGCTTTCTGGAGCAACAAGGTATTCCAGGTTCACCTTTTATTTTTCTTGTTCTAGCTCTGGAATCAGCCATCTATCCCAGGAGCTCTGATTTCTTTTAGTAGAGTGATATTTAGAAGCCGAGATCTGGCACTATGCATACTCATTGCTACCGGGGGATATGAAAATTGGGGGAAGTAGAGTCGCAGTTCTCAGGCTTTTTCAAAACAGCTTTTTTAAAAGATTTATTTATTTATTTACAAGGCAGAGTGAGAGAGAAGGATACACACACACACACACACACACACACACAGAGAGAGAGAGAGAGAGAGAGAGAGAGAGAGAGAGAGAGAGAGAGAGATTGTCTATCTGCTAGTTCACGCCCCAGATGGCCACAACAGCCAGAACAGGGCCAGACTAAAGCCAGGAGCCACAAACTCCATCCAGGTCTCCCACATGGGTACAGGAGTCCCAGCACATTTTTAAAAAGATTTATTTCTTTATTTGAAAATCGGAGTTACAGAGAAACAGAGAGAGAGAGAGAGAGAGAGAGAGAGCTGTTCCATATGCAGATTCCCTCCCCAGATGGCTGAAATAGCCAGGTCTGGACAAGGTCAAAGCCAAGAGCCAGGAGCTTCCTCCAGGACTCCCACATGGGTCACAGGGGCCCAAGCCCTTGGGTCATCCTCTGCTGCTTTCCCAGGCCATTAGCAGGGAAATGGATCAGAAGTGGAGCAGTTGGGATTCAAACTGGTATCCATATGGGATGCTGGCATTGAAGGTGGCAGCTTAACCTATTAGGCCACAACATGGGCCCCAAATTTTCAAGCACTTTTGCCATCATCCATTGCCTTCCCAGATACATTAGCAAGAAGTTGACAGGAATGCACAGGAGCTCATATGGGCTGCTGCCATCAGAGGCAGCAGGTGAATCCACTGTGCCACAATGCCAACCCTTGTAATAGACAGTTTGACTGTTTGCATAAGTGTATACATGTGTGTTAGAGACAGAAACTTTGGTTTCATTTTGGATTATAACAACCAGAATTAGATTAGCGCTTCTCAAATTGTATCCCATTAGACTACTAGAAAACACTCTGTGAATAAAAGAGATCCAAATCCAGCAAAAACTTCTCTGAGATTGAAAATCATCTTGAGCTTGGTGGCTACCCAAAGAGCTCTGTAGTTTGTATGAGAGGGTTTTAAAAACTTTGTGGGAAAATCAAATTAAAAGATATTTATTTTGGCGCAAAGGAAAATTTGAAATCCACAGATAGCTTTTTACATAAAACACTTCATAAACTTTTTGAAGAAGCTTTGTCACATCTATTTATGATGTATCAATCCTGGCTACCCTGATTTGTTGCTTCTGAGTGATATGTACTGATATACATTTTAAAGATCTTTCTTAAATTCTCTACAGCATATTTATTGTCACTACCTGAAAATATTCTAGAGAAATACTGATTCATCTTCTCTCGCTCTCTCCCCCTCCCTCCCTGCTGATTCATGAAATGTTGAGACTGGTGTCTCTTCTGGGGCAGGAGGAAGAGTATGAGCTGAACTGGTGCCAATTTCAGTGCAGAGGCAAAGCCTGGGGACAGCCGATCACAGCTGCTGGCCCTGCCTGGCCAGATCTGTGTGGGTTGGTGTAGTGTGAGGCTGTGATTATGAATTTTAGAAGTACAAGGTCAAGTCTAGGATGGGTTATTGTACAAGGCAATGAAGGAAGAAGCCTAATCTCCCTCCCATCTTGTGGTGACAGGGGTTTCAGTACCTTTATTGCATAGTGGTCTGTCTTTGGGAACAGACAGACTTGCACTGCAAGTGTGGTTTGCTTGTGAGAATGCTGTGAGACTTTAGCTGCCATAAGCATACCTGTCTTCAAACACTTTGGTGAGGATTCAGTCCACTACCTGATGAAACAGTCATTGCCTGGCATATGGCAAATGCCCAATAAATGTCAAGGATTTTCTTTTTCTTGTTTTGCTGGTGGTTGTTATTTCAGCAATAGTTAAAGGTTTGCACAGTCACTCAAGGAGGTCTATAAAAAGGTATGCAAGACAATCAGGCATGCAGGAGACAGCACTTGGAGAAGGGGCCAGGGTTTCGCAATCTTGCCACTCCTGGCATTTTGAACCAAATAATTCTTTGTTGCAGTGTTTGTTCTGTGTATTGTAGGATGATGTTTAGCAGCATTCCTGGCCCGTACCCATTAGATGTCAGTAGCATTCTCTTAGCTGTGACAACTAGCATTGTTTCCAGAATTGCCAAGTGTATGGGGGCAGGGGTGAGAGGCAGAAATGCCCCTGGTTAAGAGCCACTGTGATAAAAGAAGCAATTTTCCAGTGAGCTGAGAAGTGGATAGGAAGTGAAAGAATGGAAATGACAAAAATAAAGCATCCATTCAATAAATGTGCTGCTAAGAAAGGGAGAAAGATTAGTGAACAGCTAGAAGGCAGAGATGATTAAGAGGATTATTATTGTGATTTTTAAGTTTTACTTATTTTTAATAAGGGATATGGTTAGACATGCTTAAATACTGAAAAATAGAGCAAATACTAAAAGAGAGGTTGATGACTGTCATGGGAAGTTGTTTTTATTTGACAAGCATCCATTTACATTTTATTCTGGCAGCACTACTGGATTTTTTTTCCTTTCTTTCCTGGTATTACCTCTTTGGCGAAGGGGGAAGTGAGAATACAAATACCTGAGTATCTAACATTGAAGTTCACAAAGTGTGAAAAAATGCAGAATATATTTTGGGAAATGGAAAATGTTACTTTGGATACAGAAAGATATTTCAGAGAAGCAAGCCACCCCTCTCCTCTGAAACACCCTTCATTTCCCCTCCCCCCTACAGAATTACTGCAAGGCACCAGGTAAACTGCAGGCAGGAGTAATGAAAATGAGTTCTGAATTAGGAGCCGCAAAAGCCTTTGTCTTCATAGCTGTGCCACATAGCCAGGCAGCCCTGCTTTTGATAATAACATGGGTGATAGCAGGTTATTTGGAAAATTGAGGCTGAGAGACTGAACTCAAGAGACTCCAGACACAGAGGAGGATGGGGTGCAATCCCTGACTCAAAGGCAGATTACGTCAATATTAAGATGGTAGAATGACAAGATGAAGCACACCGGATTCACTTGTGCTGCCCTTCCAGGATGCACAGTAGATCTTGGACGAGCAAGGAATGAACTTTTATGTGATAAGAAAAAAATAAGAAAACATTTCAGATACAAGTGAGAGCTACTGTCTTACTTATAACTGAATCCACTGTATTTTTAATTTTTATTTAGTTTTTCAAAGATTCACTTATTTATTTGCAAGTCAGAGTTACAGAGAGATAAAGAGGGATATCTCCCATCTGCTGGTTCACTCCATAGATGAGAAGCCCAGGCTATGAGGCCTTAGGCTTTTATCTCTGCAACTGCTGAGTCTGGGCCAGGCCAAAACCAGGAGCCAGAAGTCTTTCCAGATCTCCCATGTGGGTTGCAGGGGCCCAAGCACCCGGGACATCTTCTGCTGATTTTCCCAGGCCATTAATAGGGAGTTAGATTGGAAGTGGAACAGCTGGGACTCGAACCAGGATGCCAGCACTGCAGGTGATGACTTTACCCACTATACCACAACATGGGTCCCTGTATTTTTTAAAGCAATATTTCCTCTAAAAGAGAAAATACATTCAAAATTGAGGAATTTGACAATTTAAACTGTATTTTTCAGAACTTATCTAAAATCCGGCTTAAGATGCTTTGGTTACTAATACAAGGAGGCTTCAAAAAGGTCGTGGAAAAAATGGAATTAAAAGATAAATACAAATTGCCCATGGGCTTTTTGAAGTTTTCTTATATTACAAACTACAGTAACTTCATTCATATGATGATTTTTGGTGTTAAATTTCTTGTAACCTACACAAAAACTTAACTGGACCAAATGCAAATTATCTCACTGTAGCTGAAAGCCACTGCACTGACTAAAATAACAGTAAGATATAAGCTTTTCATTATGTGCTAACAACCACATTGTATTTTAAATTTTATTTACTTATTTGCCTTTTGAAAGGCAAAGAGAGAGACAGAGAGACAGATAGACACAGATCTGTCATCTGCTGGTTCATTCCCCAAATGCTTGCAATAGCCAGGACTGGACTAGGCCAAAATCAGGAGCCAGGAATTCAGTCTGAGTCTCCTATATGGGTAGTAGGGACTCAACTACTTGAGCCATCACCTGCTGCCTCACAAAGTATACATTAGCAGGAAGTTGTAATTGGAAGTAGAGCCAGGACTCAAATCTAGGCACTCTGATAAGAAATGCAGGCATCCCCAGTGCCATCTTAATGGCTGTACCAAATACATATCCCCACATATGGTATTTTAAACTGTGTTTTACTTTATTCTTAATGCTATTGAGTATTCGATGGAACTGGAGAATTGTATGACGTAGTCCACTATGGATGATACTGCATGGGGTATGAGTGCCTAATTACCTTAGACCTCTATAGACATCACTGATCAATTTGGGCTTTCATTCTCACTGAGCTTACATACAGCTTCAGAATCCTTCTCAACATTGTGCTCCAGGTAGCATACAAATGGCTTGAAAGATTCAATTATTTATATTGCTATTGTTGGTTGTCTTCAAGGCCTGTGGTGTTTGTTCTTTTTGGTTTCTTGTGCAGAAAAAACAGCCTCCAGGATCCTGCATGACCAGGGCCCTGGAGCAGCCTTGAGTATCTGGGACTCTATTTCAGCATTCTTGCTCTCCCATTAAGAAGAGGTGAGATGTGAGGAGAAGCACAGGCTGTGAGGCCTCGGGCTTTTATCTCTGGCAATGACATGGGCAGCATGACATGCAGAGTAATGAATTGCCCTCTTTGCAGAAATGAATAAGTTGTGGTCGGTGATGCAATGATCAATTTGCTCCATCACGTTAAGCTGCCCATTCATCATTCACACCTGCTGTCAGGAGCCCAGGGCCGCTGATATTGGCCTCAAGCCTCTGCCTCAGCTGGCTGAGCAATAGCCTTTGGAGCTGCCTCCCCACGGCTCAAGGCTGCCTGTGATTACAACCTAGGATGAGGGGCCCAATTTCTGCTCAGCCACTGGTGACTCTGAAAACAAGGGTTATCTGTACTGACTGGGTCATCAATATGTGGTTCAATAAAAGACCTCTTGAGAGGGGCCCAGGTGGACTGTTCCACTGTCCTACAGTGTGACCTTGGTCCAGTCCTGTGTCATCTCTATGCTTCAGTTCCCTATTTTATAAGGAAGGGGTAGAAGAGCTGTCTCTCACCTCTGCAATAATACATCCTCCACAAATACCTGCTATAGGAAGATCGTTTATGCCTATAGTTTCCTCAATTACTGAGGCAAAGAAAGGTATTTATTGTTGGACAACAGGGAATTGGTTCACTGATTGTCACACCTGGATAGAAGTGTCGTTACCACAGTTTGCTAGTGAGGAAACTTAGGTTTAACAAGATTAAGTGAGGCACACAAAGCCACAATGAGAGATTGTGTGAGAGTCAGGATTGGATCTGTATTTGCTCAATTCCTAATCTTTGCTCTTCATACTGCAAATTGTTTTGGCTAAAGAGTAGGCCATTAACCATTCTAACCAAGCCAAATTTCAGAGAGTTCTGCAGGTACCAGGTGCTGCCAAAGGCTTTAAAAGCAAGGAGACCCAGAGGATCCCAGGATGAGACACTCGCTCCTGCATTTTCAGCTTCCAGTTTGAATTTTAAGTCCCTGGTTAGGACTCAAGTTACAGTGATGAGGCAGCTTTCCAACAAGAATACTGGTAGGTTTTTCAGTGGCCATTGGTGCAGCTGCTGCCCAAGGTATATCTCTTTCTTTTTTTAAATAAAATATTTTGGTGCCCCATATTGAACATCTCTTTATTTAAAAATTTCATTTATTTACTTATTTGAAAGGCAGAGTTACACAGAGAGAGGAAAACACAGAGAAAAAGAGATCTTCTGTCCAACGGTTCACTTCCTAAATGGCTGCAATGGGGAGAGGTGGGCCAAGCCAAAGCCAGGAACCTGGAACTCTTTCAGGGTCTTTCATGTGGGTGCAGGGACCCAGGCACTTAGGCCATGTTCTGCTGTTTTCCCAGCCACATCAGTGGGGAGGCAGATTGGAGGTGGAGCAACTGGGACTTGAACTGGTATTCATAGGGGATGCCACAATTGCAGGTGGCAGCTTTACCTGCTGTACCACAATTGTGGCCCCTGAAAATCTCTTGAGGTCCTGTACTAGGAACTCAGCACTGTGACTGATCCTTGGTCTGTTAGGCCTCATAAAAACCTGATGAGGTCAGTTGTTCACATTCTTAGATGCCAAGACTGAAGCTCAGAGGAGATAGGTACATGTAGAAGGGTATTTAGCTTGATAATGGCAGAATTCTAGCTCAATTAAAAATGTATTGGTCATCTGTCTATCAATTCCAGGGGAGTAGAATGGGTCATGAAGTGGGCTTGGAGCCAGAGAACTTGTGCTAATCTACAGTATTGACTTGCACACGATGTGATTTAGGATAATGCACATTTCTTCCAATGCAATGGTGCCATGGTGTTTCTGTCTGAAAATAAGAAGAGTCCTAATAACATCACTTATCTTTTCTTCTACTATTGCTTTGAGCCAGGGCATTGAATGTTTCATTTCATTCCATTCTATAAACCAATCTCATGATATAGATACGTATCAGTGTTTTGATTCTATGGGCCACATAACTGAGGCTAGAAAGTGGGTATAACTTACCCCAGATCCCAAAGTTAGTGAATGGCAGGACTAGAATTCTATGACTTCAAATAAAAGTTCTCAACCACTTAGTTATATGGGAGATATGCTTTTTTTGTTATGTCATGTGTATTTAAGTCATCAGGGAATCTTGTGAAAAAGCAGATTCTAATTTAGTTCATCTAGATTGAGGCCCGAGATACCACATTTTAAATATGTAGGGGATGCCAATGCTGCTGGTCCAGGGACCACACTGGGAGTAGCAAGAGTATAGAATCTAAATCAGTGGCTAGCAACCTGATTCTACAAAGGGCCAGGTAGTAAATATTTTAGGCTTAATGGTCCACACAAATCTCTATTGCAACTATTCAACTCTTCTTTAGTAGCAACCAGTAGCCATTGGTAAATATGTTAAACAAATAGATGTGACTATGTTCTGACCAAACTTTATAAAAAAAAAGCAAGTAGGGGCTGAACTGGCTCATGGGATATAGTTTGCCAACATTTAAGATACAGATTTTAAAAGCCCTATTAGCTTCCATAAGCTCATTCAATGTCCTCCCATGTCCATCACCCTGAATAATGTAATACAGTGGCTCTCAAAGCATGACTGTGGATCAGTAGCATAAGCAACATTCAATGACTTGTTAGTCATACTAATTTGAAGGCCCAACCCCAGACCTACTAAATAAAAAATCTGGGGGTGAGCCCAGATCTGTGGGTTATCAAGCAATCCAAGTGATTCTTATGTGGTACAGTGTGACAACAAGTGGGAAAGGACTGACATTTATGGAATGCAGGCAAGGCCTGATGCCTCCCACTTTTGGCAGAGTGAGAAGACAACAGATGGTAGAGATAAGAACTGGAGGTCTGGTGTCATGCAGAGCTGTGTTGAAATCCTGGTTCTTTCTCTGATTAGCTTTGTGGCCTTCGACAAGTAGCTTAGTCTCTGAACCACAATTTCTTCATTTGCAACAATACAGAGTATAAAAGTGTTAATGAAGACTGAGAAGTCAAGAAAATGAGGTGATGTCCACTAAGCATTTGGCTCTATTCTTGGTTTATAGTAAATTGAGGACAAGCTCGGTTAAGCATTCATAGATGGACTTGCATGAACCATCAGGTAGAAGCAACTGGAAGATTTGAGGACAGAAATGACAAATGGGCACAAATACATTGTGACCAAATACATCAGCTTAGTGTTTCAAGTATTGGGTTAGCTGTGTCAAAGGCCCTACTCAACAGTTAGTGCATACCACTGCACCCTTATGGACCCTCTGACAAGTGTGTATCAGTCACAGAAAACCCTGGTTTGAGTCTCCTTAGCAGGGTGCCGGCTCAGAAGACACACTGTGAGGTCTGGTTAGAAGTGGAAACAGCACCAGCTTTGGATTTATATAGGCGAGGGTCTGAACCTCTCTTAACTCTGTGGTCTCAGCACTTCACCTTTCTGAGCCCTTCTGTTATTTCATTAAATGAGGCCAATATTAAATGCCTCATGGTGGTATTGTGAGAGTTACAAACTTCGACATCATTTTTTTCCCAGTCTACTTTGTACCAGGTACTGCTGCTGTAGGTATAATGGTGAGCAAGAGAAAGAAGCTATCCCTGCTCATGCAGAGTTCTCAGCTTAAGTGGAAAATTAAACCAGAAGTCACAGTTGCTGTAAAACACGTTTTGATGGGGATGGACCAGAGCTTCTTTCTGGAGAGGTTGATTCAGAATTTTTCAGCACTGATTGTGCACTAGAACCAACTGAGAGTGTTTAAAGATGCCCCTGTTTTAGTATCACCTCACGACAACTGGATCGCAATTCCTGAGCATGGCCTTTGGCATGTATTTTTTAAACTTCTTTTAACATAATCTCAGACTTACATAATACTTATAATATTAACAAAGATATATTTATACATCAATATATAGATTGATATATATTAATATACAGATTTATATATCAGATTTAAAAGATATATTTATTAATTTGAAAGGCAGAGTTGCAGAGAGAGAAGGAAAGACAGAGAGAGAGAGAGAGAGAGAGGCAGAGAGAAATATCTACCATCTGTTGGTTCACTTCCCAAATGGCCTAAAACAGCCATGGCTGGGCCAGGCTGACGCCAGGAGCCCAGAACTCCATCAAAGTCTCTCACATGGGTGCAGGGACCCAGGCTCCTGGGCCATCTATTGCTTTCTAAGATGCATTATTGGGAAGCTGGATCAGAATTGGAGCAGCTGGGACTTGAACTGGTACCAATATGGGATGCTGGTCTTGCAGACGTTGGCTTAACCCATTATCCCACAATACCAGCCCCTGAACATAAACTCTTACTACTTATGATTAGCATTGAACTGCAGATTATTGTCCAAGAAATTAAGTGTGAACAAGAAATAAAAGGCACCCATATTGGAAAAGAAATAAAACTATCTCTATTCACAGATGGCATCATTTTTTACATATACAAAATCCTAACTAACACACATGCAATTAGAATAAATGACATCTGCAAGGTTGCAAGATATGTGGTCAATGTACAAAAATCGATTGTATTTCTGTACACGAGCAATGAACAATCCAAAAACACAATTGAGAAAATGATTCTATTTAAATAGCATAAAAATGAAATACTTAGAAATAAATGTAACAAATGCAAAACAAAACTTGTACAATGAGAACTACAAAACTAAGCTGAAAGAAATTAAGGAAAATCTAAATAAGTGGAAAAGTAAACTATGCTTAAACGTTAACATATTTACTGTTAAGATGCCAGTGCTCCCCAAACTTGTCTACAGATTCAATGCAGTTCCTGTTAAAATCTCAGGTACACTTGTTTTTGCAGAAATTAGCAAGCTTACACTAAAATTCATAGGAAAATAAAAGGAATCCAGAATAGTCAAAACAATCTTGAAAATGAAGAACAAAATTGGAAGAGTCACACATCCCATTTTTCCCCATTTTTTCCCTCCTTGTTCTCATTCTCTCCCCCTGTGTATGTATGTTTACATGACATATACATACTTTTTGTGAAAAAAATTAAAGTCATGAAGCCTCTTTAAAGTACTTCACTATACATTTTCTAATAAGTAGGACATTCCTTTTCATAACTGCAATATTATTTATTGGCATCAATAGATTATCAACAGGGACTGATGTTATGGCATGCATCAGTGATGCTGGCATCCCATACAGGAGTGCTGGTTCAAGTCCCAGCTGCTCCATTTCCAATTCAGCTCCCTGGTAATATGTGTGGGAAAGCAATGGAAGATGACCTGAGTGCTTGGGCACATGCCACCCAAGTGGCAGACCTGGATAAAATTCCTAGCTTCTGGCTTATGCCTGGCCCAGCCCGGGCTGTTGCAGTCAAATGAACCAGTGTTGGAAGATCTCTCTCTCTCTCTCCCTCCCTCCCTCTCGCCCTCTTTCCTTCCCTCCCTCCCTCTCTCTCTCTCTCTTTATCTCTCCTCTTTCAAATAAATAAAGCTTTTTTTTTTTAAAAAAAAAAAAGAGTTTACCTGGTTATTCATATGTAGACAGATTTGAGAACACTCACTTAAGCCATCTAAGGAGGCAAGAACTGGCTTCCTGGAAGTAGAGACATTTAAACCAAAGCCTAAAGGATGAGAAGGAATAGCCCTGCTCATTGGAAATTGATGGGCATGAGTTGCAGCCCTTCCTTGTAGATAAGCAACATACAAGATAACTAGAAGGGAGACTATTCCTACTGGCACAGAATGTTATGTGCGGCGTAGGCTGGAGTACAGGCAGGGTCATGCAAGAATTTAGTCTTATTCTAAGTCATGGAGTTCCCATGAAATGGATTCAGTTGGGGAAATGATGTAACCAGATTTTCGTTCTGGAAAGTCAGTATCATTTGACTGCCAGATGGAGGAATCAATTTGTGGCTGTCAAGCCTGACAGCAGAAATTGTGGCGAGCAGCAAGGAGGGGACAGATATAGGAAATGGTACCTGAGCAATGGAAATGGAAAGAAGTACAAATGCAGCAATACGAAGACACAGCAGCACCTTGCCAGAGGAGGAATGCAACAATGGGCAGTGGGATGTCCTACACTGTACATGAAAGGAGAAAGGGCTTCTACATTGGACTTCAGGATTAGATCAGGTTTCCTGGAGGAGGCAGCATAAGCCCAGGCCTGATGGATGAGGAGAAGGCAGCCAGAGGAAGAGACAGCTGATGCCTGTATTAAAGACAGACCAAGAAACATAGGGAACTAAAGCGTCGAGGGGGCTACAGCATACAAGAGGGAGTGTGGGGATATGTCAGTGAGCAAAGCAGCAGGAGATCCCTAAGAGCTGTGGATGTCACAGTGAGAAGTGTTAACCTTTGTCCTCATGGCAACAGGCAAGGGGAGCAGTGGACTGGTCTAAAGGAGGTTTGTAATTCAGAGGGACTCATACCAGCTGCATGTAGAGGATGACTTGAAGACAAGGAAAAAATGTAAGAGGCTGATTTGCTAATATTATGGAGGGAATATCTGCAAAGGGGGTCTGCAAGTATTGATGTTCACCACATGGAAACTATCACCATTGTTCATGCTCAAAAGGGTGAGCCAGGCAAACCCATGAGCACCTCTGCAAGTTCTGATTGAAGTCTTTCTGGTAAGCCTTTGAGAGGACAGTTTCCAAGAAGAATACACCTTTCCATGAAGAAAAAAAAAAAAAGGAAGGAAAACAACCTGTTGGTTGGGGGCGGGGAGAGGAGATAAAGAGCAGGGGCTGGCTCTGTTGCAGAATGAAGACAAATGGGCAGCAAGTGCTGGAGAATCCATCCTTTCTGCAGAACACTCGCCTCTCCATCAGCGCCCGGCAAAAGCCTGTCAGGCGGGAGTGGTGCTTTTGTGCATGTGCAGGCTGTGCTCCCGTTGCCATGGCAATGGGGCCATAAGTCATGTCTGTTGCTGCTGCACAGAGGCGCTGTGATTTATGCCTGCCCCGCTGGGACTGTAAACTTTTTTTTAATGTTCAAAATCCGTCACAGCGAGGGAGGGCAGGGCATCTCTGGCTCACTTTGGAGGAAGGGAGGGGTGGCCAGACTTTGCCTGACTTCCTGCCAGCAATGCTGCTCCAGGCCCCATAGCAGGGGCAGCTGGGCCTCACAGTCAGGCTCTGCAGAGTTAGTTTGTGACCCCCCAACAGAAGAGTTCCAAAAACCCTGAAGTCAATGCTCATCCCTGAGTCCAGGCTACCGCCTTCTTCCCTAGACCAACTCTGTCCTGCTTCCCCAGACTAAGACTACACACGCCAGCTTTTCTCTTCACACTTCACACTGAATTAACAATCTTCACTACACTCCAGTCCACTGACAACTAGGACTCTAAAAAAGGTGTACTGGATAGAACAAAACACAGGTTTGAAATGATAGCTTCTGTTTCAATTTTTGCATCTGTTCAATGGGGCTAATATATCTTCATCTGACTATTGCCATCTGGATAATTCTTTATTGGGAGAGGCTATCCTATGCATTGTGGGGTGTTTAGCAGCATCCCTGCCTGCTACTCACTAGATGCCAATAGCATCCTTCTAGTACAACCAGAAATGGTTCCAGAGATTGCCAAATGTTCTCTGCAGGGAACAAAATCAGCTGCTTCAAAATCCACCTTCCAGATGAGGTACAGCTTTTGCTTTTGCCCTGTAGTATTCTTAGTTTTCACGGGCAACCAAAAATTTTCTCCCAGGACCAGGCCATTCTGTGACATGTGGAACCATAGACATCCCTGGCTATTCCCCATCGTGCTCTCCAGATCTGCATTCAAGGGAGTAGAACACAAGCCCAGTGCCCCCTGGACTGAATAATAAACTAATGGTGGAGAGGCCATCTCCCTTCCAATATTACCCCAAAATGTGTGCATATTTGATATTTGACTTGACTTGTATAGCCTCTGAATCCTGGTAGATTAATGTGGTATTACCTGAAATATATTTCAAGGAATGTTGTTCCTGCATCTGCTCTGAATCAGAGTTGGAGAGACTATAGTGTATTGAATTAGCTTCCTATAGATTCATGATTCGTTAACATATCACCATACCTGGGAAAGCGGCCACCAAGCAAATCAATGCAACCACTTAATTTATTTTAGGATTACTCAAACCTTTTAAGTTAGGGAACCCTCCTTTTTTAAAATTTTCATTTATTTGAAAGACAGAGTTACAGAGAGAGAGGTAGAGGCAGAGAGAGAGAGATCGATCGAGCTTCCATCAGCTGCTTCACTCCCCAAATGGCCACAACAGCCAGAGCTGTACTGATCCAAAGTCAGGAACAAGGAGCTTCTTCTGGTTCTCCCATGCAGGGGCAGGGGCCCAAGGACTTGGGCCATCCTCTATTGCTTTCCCAGGCCATAGCAGAGAGCTGGATGGGAAGAGGAGCAGCTGGGACTAGAACTGGCACCCATATGGGATACCGGCACTCCAGGCCAAGACTTCAACCCACTGTGACACAGCGCTGGCCCCAGGGAACCCTCCTTTTAAAAGTCTGATTCATTTACTAACTAAAGAACATCAGGGTTATTGGGAACCACTTTGAGACAACAAGGATTGTCATAATACAATAGACGTACCGATGTTAGGCAACTTATATGTAAGGGGATTGTGCGGTACTTGGAGACAGTATAAAGAGGTCTGTCGGTAATTTCAAAATATCATCTTGACCATACTTACACAGCCACATCTAACTGGTGCCATCAAAATCTTCTGTACTTTTCAATGTGCTATTTAGTGTGCTTAGAACTGGGAATGCAATGATGGTTAAGATTCAGTCCATAACCTCCAGAGGAACACATATACCACAAGACAGGGGTAGAGTGGGAGTGCTCATCTGCAATTAACCATGATGCAATGCAATGCAGTGTTCCATAAATCAGGAAGAAATATTCTAGCAGTGTGAACAAAGCAACGTAGGTGCTATGACTCTGATGGCTGGGAGTGGGGGCATTCATAAAGGCTGCTCAGAGAAAGTACCCCTTCTATAAGCCTGTGACAGATGAAGAGTGGTGTGCCAGGTACACAGGGGACCGTGGAAGTGTTAGGCCATCTCAGGCAGGGGGACAGCAGTGGCAATGGCAAGGAGATTGGAAAAACATACGGTCTTTTGAGAAAAATCACAAATGGAGATATGGTGGTAGATGAGATCAGAAAGGGCACAGTGGCCGGGCTGTGAAATGTTAATGTGTGCTAGTAGAAATAGTTTGCATTCTATTCTGAGGCAGTCAGGGATTGGGGAGGGCTCTAAATGGTTTTAAGCAAGGTAGTAGGCATGCCCAATTTGTGCACAGGTTCATTTGGGTATGTACGCAGAATAGGGTGAGAAGTGCAAACAGTGAGACTATTCACAAGGTTGGAGCCAAAGAATGTCAGTGAAGATGGAGAGAGGCGTAAACTGTTTGAAGATGGTTTGAGGGATGCTGGAAGGACTTGGCAGTTCTCTTCCACTGGGTCATCCTTCTGCTGCGTGCCTCAGAAGGCTACCTTCAATGGAAGGCCTCCATCAGCTATCTTACCTGGCTTCCCATGAATTCAGTCAATGGAAGAAACCAGCAGAACATATGGTGAAAGTGGATGAAGAAGTTGAGGCATTTATTCCCCTCGCTCCTTTCCTTCATGGTTATCAGGAGCTGTTTTTGCCACTTGACACAAACACAAAGACTACAGCACAATGGAGTTCTCGCTCTATTTCACCTTCACCTTGCCCCCTTACACCAGCCACAGGATGCTACACATCCTCTGTTGCTTTTCTAGAACTTTGTCCAAGCTTTGTGAATTGCGTCCTTTTAAAAATCTCAGGTTGGGGCCGGCACTGTGGTGCAGTGGTATAAAGCCCAGGCCTGCGGCACTGGCATCCCATATGGGCACTAGTTCAAGTCCTGGCTGCTCCACTTCTGATTCAGCTCCCTGCTAACGTGCCTGGGAAAGCAGCAGAGGATGATCCATGTCCTTGGGCCCTTGCACCTATGTGGGAGACCCAGAAGAAACTCCTGGCTTCTGGCTTCAGACCAGCTCAGCTCCAGCAATTGCAGCCATTTGGGGAGTGAACCAGCAGATATAAAATCTCTCTCTTTACCTCTTTCTGTAACTCTTTCAAATAAATAATATAAATCTTAAAAAAAAAATCTCCCAGGTTCAACGTGATGTTTTCTACAGGGTTCCTCCTTGGGTTTCTTTGGAAGTGAGAAGAAAAGAGCCTAATGTATAGATCCACTAATTATTCATTGAAATACCCAAATTATGTTTCTGACAAGACAGCACTGATGCATATGTGTGCTAGGTGCTTGGTACTTATCTGGCAGGGTCACGTACAGTAAAGGAAATATATGTCCCTCCCAGCTACAATGAGTGGGGCTTAGATGGCAAACGGATTGCTCATCTTGGCTAATCCTCATGGTCACTGTTCCCAAGCTGATGTTCACATATAAAAAAGCATAGCCTGTTTAGGAGAGGCTGAGCAAACTTCCCTTGAGAACATGATGAGATCACATCAGAAAACACAGGACAGCAGGAGGCTATGGGATATTTGTTGGAAGAGGGTGAATTCTACCCTCTTAGGACTGTCCCTTTATAGAATGGAGAGGGTGATGGAAAAAAATGATTCCAAAAGTCCTTCCCAGGGCTAGTGCTGAGGTGTAACAGGTTAAGCAGAGGCCTGCAGTGCCAGCAATCCATATGGGTGCCGGTTCTAGTCCTGACTACTCCACATCCAATCCAGCTCCCTACTAATGCACCTGGGAAAGCAACGGAGAAAGGCCCAAGTCCTCAGAGCCCAGCACCCACATGGGAGACCCATAAGAAGCTACTGGCACCAGGCTTTGGCCTGGCCCAGCCCTGACTATTGTGGCCATCTGGGGCATGAACCAGTAGATGGAAGACTTCTCTCTCTGCCTCTCTCTCTTTCTCTATGTAACTCTGCCTTTCAAAAAATAAATAAACCTTTAACAAAAAAAGAGAAAAATCCTTCCCAGTCTGCAAATTAATAATTGTTTAAACATGTCTTTGGAAGTTTGGTATACAGATCAAGGTCCTTGTAATGTGGGTAGTTTGTTTACAGCTTAAATTAGAATTTTCCATTTTTAATACAAGTGACAATGATAGTGCCAGACAGTATCTAAGAAGTGCCTAAATGGAGGCCTTAACAGTGCTAAATGCCAGAAATTTATTTCAAGAAATTTATTATCACCAAGATTAGATTATCCAAATATACCCCCAAGACAACATACATGGATCAAACTTGTGAATAAGAAAGCACATTTCTAATTCATCCTCAACATCTACATGCATATGACTGCTCTTTATTTTGAATCTTAGCAGTAAAAAATCTCTCATTTATAAGGGAACCCAATCAGCAAGGCACAATATATAAAACTAGGACCCTTAAATATTGTCAGGTTCAGAAATGGCAAATATCCAATGCTTCCATCACAATTTTCCGTCTGGTATCAAAGGTAGGCATAAGTTGACTATGACATTTGTCCTAGGTAAATCTGTCCAGTATCTCAGAGATCTTCCCCAATCTAATATACTAGGCAGCCCCTACCAACTTATTTGAGTAGGCACACAGGATGTCTGTCATCTTCCATCTCTAATTTAGGACAACTATGTAAGATGGATGGATAAACAGAAGCCTAAAGAGGGTTCTGAAGACATGAATTGGAGTAGGTATTTCAGCTCATGGTCCCTCCAATTGCTTCCTTGGAGAGCAATTCAGATATGTCTGCAGTCTGTGACCCTGTCACCTAACAGGTGATGATTAACTCTTTAGACGGGCTCCCCACACATGCCAGGCTAGTAAGAACTCTTCTCTAAGATTTTTAAACCTGCAGCAACTGGAAGAAGGGAATTTGTCCTTGATGGTAAGATGCAAAGAATTTAAGGACTCATGGTTTTCATTAGCATTACCCTGGTATGGTGGTGGGGGATGGGAATGAGGTAGCTGTGTAATAGGAGAGAATGAAGCCATCATAGAATGATGCAGAGACCCTCTACTATCAGGTAGCTCCCTCAACTTCCCTCATCCTGGGACTGAGCTGAGCTCTTGTTCTTCCCATTACATCAGTCTACTATAGTTGTTATTTATATAATTTGAGTTATCTTGAGTAATGGAGAGTAGAAAGGGTTTCTATGCAGTAAGTGAGGGCAGCATAGTGGCATGATAGATTGAGCAAAGGTCTCGAGGTCAGAATTCTGAGTTCAAATGCCAGTTCATCCCCTTATAAGCTGTGCCTCTTCAGGCCTTAGAATGTCAGCTTTCTCATCTGTAAAATGGGAGTTAAAATAGACTAGACATCCAAAGATGCCTCTAAGAATCACAGAAAACAGAGGAAGGTCCCTGCCCAAAACACCACTTGTTGCTGTCTTCAGTACAGGGTCAGGCCTCAGATCTACATGACTTAACCCCCAGCCCAGGAAGCCAGCCCTAACTCCCATTTCCATCTCCTTCTATTTTTAATCTAAAGGTCTTCAGACCTGTCTCAACATCAGAAGTCCCATTTGAAAAGTGTTTAACTTCTAATGCAGATATAACAAGTCGTTTCTCAGTTCCACTGTATCTGCAAAGCTTTCTATAATTCAACATCAAATATTTATTATTACATTTATTAAAGTTTTAATAATTTAGCATTCCCTGCATGTAAAATAGAAGCTTAGCTAACTGGTTCCCCTTTATCCAACCTGGGTCACTTCAATATTTATATTCCAAAGTCTCCATTTGAGTTTCATTTAGCAGAGGCTGTGTCTTGAGCTCTCCACCCAAGCTGACAGCCGGTGTGCAGTACAGCCTCCCCAGTGGCCAAGACTAACAGAGAGCTGGTGCTGAGCAGTGTTTGAAGAGATTTACCGAGCCTGGGCAGAAACTCACCCTAATAGACTTCACTTTTATTATGATCGCTAAACTGAAATGAGGGGAAATATATACATCTCCAGCTCACCGGCTGATGACAGGCAGTAGGGATGTGAGGAGAAGAGGGTAGAGAGGGCTCATCTGGCAGGTGGCGAGGTAGCTTTTATAATAATACTTATCATAGGAGCTTCATGCTGCAAGGTAAATCTTCATGATGCAGGGCAAATTCTAATGTCCCAGTTAAAGGAAACCAGCAGTGGTAAATGTCAAGAGAACTCCACATTTACCCCCAGTCTCCTACTTTCCCATTTACTATTTCATCTTTCAGGTGCATAAAAACACACCAGAGTTAGAGTTAATAATAGTGAAGTTCTTAGACAGGTCCAGACTCAAAGTAAGTGCTAGATAAAATGCTGGTCATTATCATTTATGGTTAGGAGGCTAAAAATGTTAGTATGTTATTCAATCCTCAAAAACATTTAAAGATATAGTAGTAATTATCATTATTGTTCATAAATAGCAAAACAGACTCAGAAAACTGAAAGAACTTCCCCAAGGTCAGCAGACTGGAATTTGAATCCAGTTGAATCCTATTGATGTTCTTTTGCTTTCTGAGATAGAAATATTTTTGTAATTTACGTGATGAGGGAGAAAGCTTGGGGAGAAGCATAATGAGTTTGAGACTCTACGTGATGAGGACTGAAGACTCTCACTCTGTATCAGTATCCCTACTGGAAAGTGAAATGCACTTCTAGGTTGGCTATCATGCATATGCACACATACACTCAGTCAGTGTCTCACTCACTCACTCACTCACTAACAAAATTTGCTTAGGTTACAGGGAATGAAAAGGCAGGATGTCTGAGTTTTATTCTATACTAATAGGAGGGGGCATCTTGAGGATGCAATAAGATTTTCCTAAGGGCCTTCTCCCCAGAGTGTATCCTGGATCCTTCCCAAGCCATGTGCTCTTGTGGAACACACCAGGAGGCTGAGTGCCACCTGCCTCACATGCCCTGCTGCCTTTCCCCTCCCTTGCTTCTCTCATTGACACCTAATACAATGCAGAGGAAGGAGGCAGATACCCCTTTTCTGGATGACTGCTGCACCACACATGAAAGCACATGCTGTATCTTATTGTCACTTCCTTATCTCTACCATAATTGTTGCTTCCCGTAGAATTTCCCATTCACTGAACACCAGTTACATGTAAGGTGCTGTATTAGTTACTCTATAAACTTTATGTGACCTAATAACCACAATGGAGGAAAACACACAGTAACTTCCATCTTCTGGGTTCTCACACTGTGACTTAGAGTGGTGAAATGACTTGGCCCAAGTAGTTCAGACAGCAAACTGAGAAACCAGAATTTTTAACCAGCAATGTGTGATTCCAAACCCTATATTCTTCTCTACTTCTGGTATTTCTATTTCGAGAGCCCAGCACAATGTTGATCACACAGGGAAATACCTAGTGAGCATCTGTGGATGATTTCATCTTAAGATGCATGGCCCATGTTTCCAAGACATACTTTATCCAACAAGGGGACCACCTGGTCTCAAGCCAGATTCCAGCATCTGTAGCTCCACATAGGAGTGTCTGTGAGAGATCCCAGAGCAGTGAACACACTCTCCCTGGGTGGCCACAGAGTCTTTGCTAACTATGCTAGTCCAGGTCATCCATGACTGAAGTCAGAAGAGAGAAATCTCCATGCCTGTTGTACCCCCGTCCTTCTCCCACTGCATCCTCTGCCACATGCCCCTTCTCACTACACTGCAGCAAAAACTGAAGCTCCCACATGAGGTATGCCCCTTCAAGAAGAGAATATCTATTGGCTTCTCTAGTCCAACAACCAATCATTTTTCATCACAAACATTTTTTCTGAAGATCTATATTTCCTATCATCTCAGTCCATGTGATTTAAAGTCCCCCTCAACCTTGCTGGAGGTAAGAGTGATTTGGTGACTCAAGCATGGCTTACTAAAGTAGTTTGTCCCTTTAGGCATTGATTTGGGATATAATTAAATATCCACAAACAGGTCAAACAGAGGTATGATGACCTAAAGATGAGGAACCTGCACTCATGGGTCAGACATCATGTTCTCAGGATTCAAAGCTTGGTTCTGCCACTCCTGGCTATGAGACCTTGGATAACTCATACCACCTCTCTTTGCCTCAATTTCTCATCCATTAAAGAGAGTTAATAGTTCAATGATGGCTCCCCTGCTCAGACTTCAGTAGTATTACAATCACCAAAGGACTTGTGAAATTAGATTGCTGGGACCACCTCAAAATCAATAGATTCAGCAGATCTTAGTTTCCTCTGGATGCAAAATATCACCAAGTGGGGTGGAAGAAGACAACCAGATATCCTAAATCAGTATCCTGGTCCCAAATCAAGGCCACATCTCTATGGAGGTTTTAGAGAGGAATTTATTCTTAGCCTCTTCCATCTCCTAGTGGCTGCTGGCATTCCTTGGCTCATAGTTGAGTCCTCTAACCTCTAACTCCATCTTCGTGTTACTTTTCCTCCAAGCATGTCTATTCTCCCTTTGTTTCACTCTTATTAGAATACTTTTTATAGTATTTGGGGCCCATCAAGATGATACAGAATAATCAAGTAATCATAATTCTTAATCATGTTGGTAAAGACATTTCCAAATACAACATTTACAGGTTCTCAAGATGAGACCTTTGGGAGAGTCACTGTCAATCTGTCACAGGTGGAGTATGAAAATATGCATTTCTAACAAGTTTACAGGTGATACTGATGATACTAGTTTCAGGACCATGCAGAGAATCAATGAACTGTTGACTCTTTGCATTCTTCAAAATTTGCCCCAGATGTTCTGTCCTGTTAGCCATTCCTTTTAACTCACAGGTGAGTTTGGTCAGCCCTGCCATTGTATCCTTTTTCTGCCTTGAACTTCTCTTGATCCTATTTCACTCACAAAGTATGACATATTTTTGTTAGTGATTTTGTCTTTTTCAATGCACTGACATCCTTGTCTTATTATTTTTACTTCCAATACTTAGTCTGGCATATAATAGGTGTTCAATAAATTCGCAGTGCTTGTAATTGAAAGGCCAAAAGAACAAGGAGATATTCTTGATTCTATTCAGAACTAATTCAATGTGAAAAAAATATCACCAAGTGAGCAATGCTAGCATGCATTCTGATGTCCAACTATTCTTTCAACATTGTTCAGGAATTAACAGTGTTTCACCGTTTCATTTTCATTGATTTTAGATCATAGAAAAATCACCAAGGAGCTCCAAAAGCTGATTATTATTCCAACTATAATAGCTATTCTTATATTTCTCTTATAAGAAGAACCAACTCCAGGTGAAATTGTGAAGAAGGCCCAGTATGTAGCAGTAAGTGTTGTTTGCTATGCTTCTCTCTACACAAGGATCTTTTATTTCATCTCCCAAGTCAGTCTCTTGTTTCATGCTCCTTGCTAAGCTATGGGACTTCTGAAAGCAGAGGTGGGCCTTATTCATCTCTGAATTCCTATGGTACCTGGCATAGTGCCTGGCACACAGGAGGGACTCAAATAAGTTTTTTCAGAATAGAAAAGAATCTGTATGCAATTTAGCTACAGCTTGCTCCTCTACCTTTGTAGCTGGCATCATTAGTGTCTCCAATGCTAAAAATCTCATTCCCAGCAGCTTCCTGCTGGGATAGACTGAAGAATGGAGCCATCCAGGGTAGAGTTCTCTTCTTTTGTCCTTTTATCCCCTCAGATGTGAAAGTCTTTCTTTCCACCTTAACATCTACACAGCTAAATCTTACCCATAATTCATGATTAATTGTCAATGTTCTCTCTCCTGACAATATTTTCCTAATTCCTTTGATCGGGACTTTATTCTTTCTGTTGCAATCCCCCAAAGCATTCCTTGTCCACTTGACATATGACTTCACTCATTCTGTAAATATGTTCATGCATACAAAGCCACAGACCTAGCATACTGTGCTAGGATTTATATATTTATTTAAGTCTTCCTCAAACCCCATGGCAAAGGATTGGTAAGAGTCTTCAATACTGAGAAAATATTAATTTTAAGATGCAACATTATTGAAAGTAGTCTTTCAGCATTAAAAAGAGAAAAGAATGAAAAAGAGAAAGAACAAAAACTTTACTCTGCTGGGCGATTGTGATGGTGTGGGTCAAGCTACTGCTTGGGATGCATGCACCCCACACTGGAGCACCAGTTAAGTCCCAGCTACTCTATGCATCTGACCCAATTTCTTGTTAATGATCAAAGAGGCAGTGGATGATAGTCCAGATATTTGGGTTCCTGTTATCCACTTAGCTTCTAGTTTCAGCCTTGCCTAGGAGTGGCTGTTGATGTCATTTGGGGAGTTAATCAGTGAATGGACACACTCTCTGTAACTCCGCTTTTCAAACAAAGAACTCACTATGCCACTTTAACAACAAGCATAATATAATGCTTTAGAGTATTATCTATGTGGCAAACTCAGGACATTATGCATATTATGTTATTTAATCCTCATCTCTCCCACATGATACAATCTTCAAACCTCATTATCCTCAAGGGGAAATACAATCACAGAAAAACTGATGCAGTAAGCAAGCAGTAGATCTATGACTTAAACTCAAGTAGTTCATCAGGGCTCCATGATTTATGTCTTGAAGCCATGACCTCTATGTCTAATTAAAATATAACGTGCAAGGAGGAAAAAAGTGCAGTTCATTGAATTTCACACAGTACAAATGCCTATGTCAGAATCACCCAGGTCAAGACATCAAACATTATCAGCATAAGCCTCTTTATGCTTGTCACTATCATCATCCCCTCCTACCCAATGGTAATTCCAATCCTTACTTCTAACATCATAGGAAACTTTTTACTAGTTACTAAAGTGAGTTATTTAAATCTTCATATAAACATATGTAGTCTTTTGTGTCTAGGTTCCATAATTTATACTTTTCTTTCCTATGGGCAGGTATTTTTTATTTCTTGATCAGCATATGTGGTTTAGGAAGTATATGATATTTTTTAACTTTTATTTAGTAAATATAATTTTCCAAAGTACAGCTTATGGATTACAATGGATCCCCCCCCATAACTTCCCTCCCATCCACAGCCCTCCCATCTCCTGCTCCCTCTCCCATTCCATTCACATCAAGATTCATTTTCAATTATCTTTATATACAGAAGATCAGTTTAGCATATATTAAGCAAAGATGTCATCAGTTTGCACCCACACAGAACATAAAGTGTAAAATACTGGTTGAGTAATAGTTATAGCATTAATTCACATTGAACAACACATTAAGGGCAGAGATCCTACATGAGGAGTAAGTACACAGTGACTCTTGTTGTTGACTTAACAAATTGACACTCTTGTTTATGGCATCAGTAATCTCCCTAGGCTTTAGTCATGAGTTGCCAAGGCTATGGAAGCCTTTTGAATTCGCTGACTTAGATCTTATTTAGACAAGGTCATAGTCAAAGTGCAAGTTCTCTTCTCCCTTCAGAGAAAGGTACCTCCTTCTTTGATGGCCTGCTTTTTCCACTGGGATCTCACTTGCAGATATGTTTCATTTAGGTCAATTTTTTTTTGCCAGTGTCTTAGCTTTCCATTCCTAAAATACTCTCATGGGCTCTTCAGCCAGATCCAAATGCCTTAAGGGCTGATTCTGAGGCCAGAGTGCTGTTTAGGACATCTTCCATTCTATGAGTCTGCTGTGTATCCCACTTCCCATGTTGGATCGTTCTCTCCCTTTTTTAATCTATCAGTTAGTATTAGCAGACACTAGTCTTGTTGATGTGATCCCTTTGACTCTTAGACCTATGAGTATGATCAATTGTGAACAGAAATTGATCACTTGGACTAGTGAGATGGCATTGGTACATGCAACCTTGATGGGATTGTATTGGAATCCCCTGGCACATTTCTAACTCCATCACTTGGGGCAAGTCAGCTTGAGCATGTCCCAAATTATAATTTATACTTTTGAGATTCACCCATGATACTTTGTGCAGTTTTATATCATATTCATCACTAATAATATTCCACTGTATGATAATAATGTGAGTTATATATCTACATTTCTGCTGATGGGCATTTTGGGTTTATTTTTCTAGATCTTTGAAAGTAAAAGTGAGTGATACTATTACTACTTTGTATTATTTGCACATATTTAAAATATACACATTTTCTACTTGGCATATTATTAGGGGAGGTATTGATGAATTCTTAGGGGCATGCATTTGCCCAATTTTAGCAGGTATTGCTCATTAGGTTTACTTGCTGTTCATATCAATTTATATTTCCACAATTGCTCCATATCCTCACCTTATCATTGGCCATTTTAAATTTGGTCACCATGGAGGGTCACAGTGTAAATATTTGACTACCAAGACATACTAGTGTGAGGCCTCATACTTTCCCAAAAATTTATTGCACACTACAAATCAAAGAATCAGTTTGGAATGCACCTTGAATTTCCTTTCCAGTCCTACTGCAATGTTTCCCTTTGTTTTCTCTTTGATTTTGACTTTTCCTTTCTACATAGTCTTTCCCTGGATCCCTTTGTTATGAGTCCATGGCAGTGTTATTGCCTATCTATAATTATGATCTATTATTTATTAATTTCTAACATATCATCTAACTAGAACTTATTAGTTCTTTAAACGCCCATGATATGCTTGCCTGGGCAATGCCATGTCAAACAAGGTTTATTAATGAAGCTTGGAAAACTTAATCTATATAGTGCAGATTCTTTCAATGGTGATGACTGCAATCTTTAATCCACCCTTGCAGATCGAGGATGAAAGTTCGGCTTCATCATTTACTAGTGAAAGCATAAGTCTTATGCCTCAAATCTATTTATTTGTGTTTTTTATCTGCAAACTGAAAATGATAATGTCACCTCATAGAGCTGAAGTGAGGCTATAATAAGTTATTAATAAAGTATTTGACACATAGGAAATGATCAATGGATATGAGCACTTATTCTGCTCTGATAGGAAGACACTGCTGTTATCATAATTTTGCAATATCAATAGAATAGAACTCCGTAGAAAATTAGCAGAAATCTTCTTGCTGTTGTTTTCAGTTAAAGTAATTGGGTATCTTTGAAATGATCCTTCAACCAGATGTTCCTAATTACATTATTAAAATACATAATACAGACAGAATTCAACACACCTTTTACCAAATTTCACCAAACTTAACTGTATCAAAATTGGGAAAAGTTTTCCATTTGTGTATTTGTGTGTGTATGTGTGTGTGTGTGTGTGTGTGTGAGAGAGAGAGAGAGAGAGAGAGAGAGAGAGAGAGAGAGATAGAGAGAGAGAGAGAGAGAGAGAAATCATCTTAGTTCCTCAGTTCATAGTAGTTACTACTTTATTTGCTAAGTGCCATGTCTTTATTATTCTATTCTTTTAAAAACAACCACTTTCTGGAAATGCAACAGTCCAAAAAATCATGTTAGATTAATCGCTCCAAGTAATAGTTGACAAGGTGAGAAGAAATATACTGTTAGGCAGGAGAGTTGGGTTTTAGTTACTTTATGAGTAGATGCTATGGACATTCTGACAACATCTTGTTTCAGAATGGCCCAAAGACAGCTATGGAGTGGTAAAATAATAGGAAATAGTAGGTGGTGGAAGGGGTTTAGTTAAAATTCTCAATCAAATAACCTGTGTGTAAGCCATTATTAGAAAGAAAATTAGAGCTCATTTTTGGTGACATGAAAATTTCTAGAAGGCTTCTACTCATCAAATTGGGAGGAAAAAGTCCTCCAATAGAAAACTCCAGAATAGTGCTAAGATCAGATCTAAGATCACTGACTTAATTAAATCAATAAACATTTTAGTAGATGTCCAATATGTTCTAGGAACTAGAGATTAAAAAGCTAAATAAGTTATTTCCTTGACCTTGAAAAATACACCACAAAACAGGAGAGAATGCTATGTAAGCAATTAATGAGAACACAGTACAGTTGTCTACAAAGAAGTTAGTTTCAAGGTACAGAACATGTCAGGAGACACATAGTCTCCATCCTTTAATGAGTAAAAGCAAAAAGATTTGACTTAGACAGTGAGTGTGTATGGATTTGTCCAAAGTCCATTCACACTCCCAAAATCACAACAGAAATGTTCCCATTGTCCAAACTTTCAACTTCATGACATCACAATATACTGTGAAAGATTAAACATCTTTAATGTGATAAGATCATTTATGATCCTAGATGAGGCAGATAATGTGTTAGCAATGGAAGAACTGAGGTTCAACACTGGAGGATACTTTCAGGAGTTTAAGAGATGGCATATTTGACATCAATGACACAGTGCCTATCAACAAAGTGGAGCATTCTCTTTCAGAGAGTGTCCTGTGGTCCTGAAACAGAGGCACTTCTAGGACTGTAAGAAGTCCTTAGTCCAATGTGCTGGAGATGGCTTCCCTACCTGACATCTGCAGGGTCTTCTGTGACGAGCACATCTGTCTTGCAGCTGGCCAGGGGGTTGATGGACAGCTCCACAGGTGGAACCACGAAGCTTTTGCTGACAGGAAGCCACAGGCCTTGGCCCAAGCTGAAAGTAGACCTGTAATGTAAGAGTTTCCATTGGGGAACTCCCCGGGAAGCAGAGAGCAAACAGAAATAAGGGGCCCCTTATCCCAACCCCTCTAGGACATTTTCTCACTTCTCCACCCAAGTCCCACTGCAATCTGTAAGCACAATGTTGGGCAGCTTTGTCTAGACTTGAACATTCATTTCTCAAAATCTGTTCATCATTTAGCACATGCATTACTTTGTATCTCCAGCGTTCTTTGCCTGAGTAAACAGTGGACTCTGTGAGAACAGGGACCATTTAAGCTCTCCTTTCCCAGCAGTCTCGACATGCAGCAGGCATTCAAGGACTCCTGCCACATCAACAGGAAAGTCTGGCACAAGAGTTAAGAGCATGGACTCTGAATCAGTTTGAACTAGTATCTCAGCCCCAGTTCTGCCACTTAATTCGCTGTATATCTTTATCTGCTTAAAGTATTGAGGTTTTACACAAGATTACATGGAGGTGGTAGAAAGAAGTTCTATGGTTACAGAATATCTTTAAACCACTAGACTAGGTATCAGTGATGTCTCTTCCAGTTCAGGTACCTAAGTCTATACATGTATATGCCACACAATTGAGAATTAGGTTCCTATGGCAACCTAGGCCATGATGGCATTTTATTGCCAATGAGAGTCCTCTTGCACTCAGTGCACACAATCCATAGACTGAGGATGCATAACCACACCTTCCTATCAGACTGTTCTCCCTTCTCTAAAACCATACCCCAGTAGGACTTTTAAATCACTCACCTGAGAATCTTTTCAGGGGCCTGCTCCCCTGTCACCAGATCATAGCCCCTCTCAAGTGTCGTGTAAGGCCAAGGTCTGTGGGAAGAACAGAGGGAAAGAAAAGGGGACAGGATATGACATTAGTCAAAAGCAGTTGAGATGCACACATGGAGTGGCTTTACAAACAATCAAAGTATTATTGGGAAAACAATTTTCTTTATAAAAGAAGACCTCCATCTTACAGAATGACTCAGCACTTTTGGGAAGTTCACTTGTCCATTTAGGGTTTTAAGTACAACAAGGTGATGTTCACTCTTTGTTAGTCCACTTAGTGAAACATGTACTGATGACCTGCAATTTGGAAGGTGGCCTAAGCCTCAGCTTTGGCTCTCTAGAGGATTCCTCAGTTGTTTTCTTTAGTACTAAAGAGTGACGCAGTGAGAGTGGGGTTCACTCTCCAGGGGTTTTACAGAAACACAACTGTTGCAGAGAAAGACTCCTCTTTGCAGAGAGGTGTTAGGCCTTTGCAGAGAAGATAGGGAACAGTCCTCCACTGTCCTGTACCACTCACCCTTCACTCTGTCCCCAGTCACTGCGCACGCACAGGTGTCTGTGAACGGGGTCAGGGGCATAGCCTTCATGGCAGCTGCACTCTCCTGTAAGCAAAAGAGAAGAGAAAGTGTGAGACACTCATTCTAAAATAGACTTCTCTCTGCTTTCCTGGTTTGCCTATGAAATAAAGTGAGCTGTCCAGTGTTTGAAAAAGCCCATAGCAAGAGAGTGTTTCAGTTAATCAAGGTTACTCATTTGTTCATTGATTCATTCATTTTGACCACACTCTGCCAGGATCTTAGCTCATCCCTGGAGACATGGAGACCAAAGACGCAGCCCAGCCACTGAAGGAGCTCATCACTTGAGGGAAACTGCACACGACCAGGTGGCTACACATGGAAGTTAAGTTTTCAAGTAATTAAACTATGGTAAAGTTATTTACTTAAATGTATAGTCAAAAATTGAATTATCTCCACCTGAATGAACAGTATTTTCTCATCCATAAACCTCAACTCAAATGTCATGTCCTCCAATAAACTTTTTTTTTAATTGATTGAAATGCAGAGAGAGATGGAGAAAAAACAAAGGGAGCACTCTCATTCTCTGCTTCACTCCTCACATGCTTGCAATGACTTGTGCAGGGCTGAGCTGGGAGAAGCCAAAACTGGAAACCAGGAACGCAATTGTGGTCTCCAACTTGACTGGCAGGAACTTAGTTACTTCAGCCATCACCTCCTGCCTCTCACGGTCTTTACTGGAAAGAAGTTAGGGTGAGAAGTCACAGCTGGGAGTCAAATCCTGGTACTAAGATATGGGACAAGGTATCTTAACTGTTAGACTAAATACCCACTCTGTAAGGAACATTCAGCTTTTTTCCTTTTGGGCAATATTTTTGTCTAGTCTCCTGGTTTTATACATTTTTATCACCCTGACTCTTTTTTAAAAAATTATTTATTTTAAAGAGTTTTAAAAAATTATTTAAGAGTTACAGAGAAAGAGAGGGAGAGATAGAGAGAGAGAAATCGTCCATCTACCAGTATACTCCCCAAATGGCCTCAAAGGCTGGGGCTTAGTGGGCTGAAGCCAGGAGACAGAAGCGTCATCTGGGTCTCTCACAGAGATGCAGGGGCCTGGGGACTTGGGCTATCTTCTGCTGCTTTTCTTGGCACATTAGAATGGAGCTAGATCAGAAGTGGAACAGCCAGGGTTCAAACCAGTGCCCATAAGGAATGCTAGCGTTACAGGTGGCAGCTTAATACTGGCCCAATTGCCCTGATTTTTTTTTTTTATTAAGATGTTTTATTTCTCTATGAGAGGTAGAGTTACAGATAGAGAGAGAGGGACAGAGAGAAAAAGTCTTTCATCTGCTGATTCACTCCCCAAATGGCTGCAGTGGCTGGAGCCACTGTAGTCAGGAACAAGGAGCTTCCTCCTGGCCTCCCACGTGGATGCCAGGGCCCAAGCACTTGGACCATCTTCAATTGCTTTCCCAGAACACTGATTGGAAGAGGAGAAGCCAAGACACAAACCAGTGACCAAATGGGATGCCAGCACCACAGGCAGAGGCTTAGCCCATATGCCACAGCGCTGGCCCAAACTGTCCTGATTTTTAAAATTGGATTTCCTCTCCTCTCCATTCCTCCCCTACTGTCTCCTCTATTATCCTATTTTCTTCTCTCCCCTCTTCTTTCCTTCTCACCCATCCATTTACCTCTGCAGCCATCTATCTGTAACTTTTCCTTTTCTGTCTGTGTCTTAGCCCTAGTTGCATGAATGCTTCCTAGCACCCTACGCTGCATTATATGTATTCCCCTTGACCAAGTTAATTTCTGTTAGCCAGTGCATGTCTCATTTCCTAGAATATCTTCAGAATTCTAAACCCCAGGGCCACGGCTCACTTGGCTAATCCTACACCTGCAGCACCGGCACCCCAGGTCCTAGTCCTGGTTGGGGCGCTGGATTCTGTCCTGGTTGCTCCTCTTCCAGTCCAGCTCTCTGCTGTGGCCCAGGAAGGCAGTGGAGGATGGCCCAAGTGCTTGGGCCCTGCCTCCGCATGGGAGACCAGGAGGAAGCGCCTGGCTCCTGGCTTCAGATTGGCGCAGCGCTCCGGCCGTAGCAGCCATTTGGGGAGTGAACCAACGGAGAGGAAGACCTTTCTCTCTGTCTCTCTCTCTCTCTGTCCAACTCTGCCTGTCAAAAAAAAAAAAAAAAAAAAAAAAAAAAAAAAAAAAAAGAATTCAAAACCCCAGAAGGATTTTCAGAAGCTCTCTGTCTTACCTTCTTGTTGTTAAGGAATTCTGTGGTACTGTGTAGTTCTTAAGGTAGGAAAATGTTTTTTATTCAATTAGTTATTGGTTTTTCTAAGTTGTATTTGTGGAGTGTTCACAGATGCTTTACCAAAAATAGATTCCATAAAAAACAAGTTTGGGAAATACTGGGCCATCATTTAGAGCCAGTGGAGTGTGGTTCTCTATGAGGGTGATATATAGACAATCATTTCCAAACTGATTTTATCCTAGGAGGCTTGCTTGTGAAGCCATGCACAGGATTACTGTTCTGTGAAACACACCTTAGAAAATTCTTGCAGAAATTTCCCTGCCAGGCTTAGCCCATCTTCTAGATCAGAGTTTGTGCTCAACAATGTGCGATGAGTGAATAGTTAACTAACTGTTTGGGGCTCCGGTAAATTTCTCGACTATGGCTGTCAGGTTGCCTCTTGCCCCTTTTCTGGTGATACCACAAGCATGCCTGTGTTTGTGTGCTTTAATCCTACAGTGATTTTGTTTGGCCTGACCCAGGGGTTTTCAAATCATTTGATCAAAATACATTGTTCAATGCAGATAGTTTAGAGAGTTGGAAAATTTTCGCTTTTAATTTTCCATCAAAAATTTTATTGAATTTTTTTAAAAATGGACACAAACTCAGAGGTCACATGCCGAAATTTAGGACACTGGGGGCATCTCACACTAAAGCAGGTTACTAGGTAAATTCATTAAAATAAAGGTTGGCTTGAGGAAAAAAAAAGCATCTGTCATCTTTGTTTCATTGCCAAGAATACCTAGACTCTGAGTCAAGGTGCTAACTCATGCTATTTGAACACCCTGTTTTTTTCAGTCAAGATTTCCTCAACCTTGTGCAAACAAAACAACACATCATAGTGAACAAGATACCAGGGTAATACAGTTCTTGCAACTATCACCCGTGACTCCTCATTCCAAATATTTGTATTCATCAAACAATCTCACTGTTTTCATTGATGTACTCTGATGTTATACATTTGACCTTTGCAAAGCATTCTGAGTGCTGAAACATGTGCTAACTTGTTTTATATATTGCAACACTGCTTAATCTTTGTACCCCAAGCACCTAGCAAGTGCTTGGCTAACAGCCTGGGCTTCATAAATATTGGTTGAACCGAAGTGGTAGTAAGACAGAATACGGAATGAAGAATGGGTCAAGATATCCTGAATAAGACTGTTTAAAGACAGAAGAGAGAGATTGAGATCTACCCTTCCTTTCTCTGGCTATCTGCCAAGTAAGGAAAAGGCAGTTTGACAGGCAGGAATGCTCTCTGCAGTCCTCTCTTCCAGCAGCACACCCTGGGTCTTGCACAAGTGGGAGTGCTGTAAGTCTATGCAGCCTAATGGACTGATTGTTGCCGGAGGTAAGTGCAACAGAGGGAAAGGGCCAAGAGCCTTGAATTTGGAGAGGAATAATTTACAAAAGGGGGAAGGGAGGCAGTCACTAATGATGTGTTAAAATGCAACAGTCCCTTCATGAAATATTCACCACTTTAAACACGTCTAATATTAAAGATTAAAAGTCCTGGGATTTGTCCTCGAGTCTCCCAGGACTGATTTATGATCTGCCACTAGCCAGAGACCTCATGATTCATAACGGGAGAGGTGAAACGGTTACTTCTGGCAAAGGGACAGGAAGCCAGGCTGCAGTGGGTGAGGAGGGCTGGGCAGGGTGGATCTTCCTTCTTCATGGAGAGGGCAAAGGTTGAGGTTCCTACCTCTCCTATCAGTGACTCTGCAGAAAGAACACAGTTCATCTCCCTGTACCTCCCCCTCTTGCTTTTCTAGGAATCCTAGTAAGGATGAGAAATGTGTTCAGAAAAAAGGACGCCACTACATTTTTCTTTGGGGTCCTTGTGTGCTTACTAAGCAAGTTTTCCCTGACTCAGAATGGATCATTAATTACTGACATTCATTACACAACAAATATGTATTTTGCAAATGCAAAGCATCTACCCTGGGAGTCCCCATAAGGCTGCTGCAAGGATAAGAAGCAGGCAGAGGGAAAATCCCAGAGGTGTTGGAGGCAGACAGAACTAGATCCAATCCTCATATTCTCTCTTCCTAGTTACGTGGCCTTCAGGAAGTTACTTCACCCTTTGGTCTCAGTTTTCTCATCTATCAAATAGGAATGACAGCAAAGTTTATCAACAGAGCTGATATAAGAACAGATGCAAGCAGTGAAGGATAAGGCCGACGGCTAGAGAAACAATGAGAGTCCTGTATGGACTCACAGATTTACTTGTGGGATACAAATAACTTCCTCCTCTCTGGGCCTCTGTCTACCCATCTGCCAAATGGAAAGTTGGAGTAGACGTTGATCAGTTCTAAGTACCATGAGCCCAATCCCTAACCTCTGCTCTCTGGACACCATTCATTTGAGCCTCAGCTGTGGTTGCTCTCAGCAGTGGGGCTGGTGTCTCTGTTGGTGATCTCCATCAACGCCATGGCTATTGGCTGTATTGACTCCCCTCTCAGTTAATTCTCCATGATTTGCAACCAAGCATTTCCTTATTGCAAGATGCAAAACCTCTGGCAAGCTGACTTGAGGGTGGTTAACCCCTTCCCTGGGTGAGTTCTTTCTGTAACTCTGCCTCTACACCCTCAGGGCTGTCAGACTACCAAAGAGCAGTTCCCCAGACACATGTGTTATCATGCTGAGTGTGAATGTCTATGGTTCCCCTCTCACTACAGTGGACACTCTTTAAAGGAAGCTACTGTCCCTATCTTGCCCATAACTGCATGTCTGCATCTAATGCACTGCTGGCACACATCAGGCATTCAATACACAAATGTTAAACACATGAAGGGATATATTTAACAAGAGAAAGGCCTATGCCAGTGTAGCATAGAAATCATTTTTATTTGACCATTTCCCCCACTAAACTGGGAATTTCTTATTTGCATAAACATTTTTTTAAAAAATATTTTTTATGTATTTGAAATGCAGAGAGTTACAGAGGAGAAGGAGGAGGGAGAGAGAAAGGGAGGTTGGGAGGGAGGGAGGACTGGGCCAGGCAGAAGCAAGAAGCCCAGAGCTTTTTCTAGTTCTCCCACATGGGTGCAGGAGCCCAAGCACTTGAGGCAATTTCTGATGCTTTCCCAGGTGCATTAGCAGGGAGCTAGATCAGAAGTGAAACAGCAGGATCTAGAATTGGCACCCAGATTGGATGCTGGCATCACAGGCAGAGGCTTAACCTGATATACCACAATGCCAGCCCCAGAAACATTTTCTTAACCATTCTGTATCCTAACAATTAGCAGTGCCTGACAAAGTTTAAGCAACTCATTTGTTGACTGAATGAATTAGTGAATACATAAATAGAATCATCATGAATTCAAGCTGAGTCCATTTAGAATAATGATGATTCTGCTGAGGACCGGAGGCAACTTCCTTACATCATGACAGGTATTTGCCAAGGAAACAGAGAGTGTAAACACGAGCACTGATGAAATGTCTAAAATAGAATTCTATTTCACATCAGAGCAGAAAAGGCACTTAAAGATCATCTAGTTAAAAATCCACCAGGCTTGTTTTCTAGAAGGGAAAAATGAAGTCTAGAGAGTAAAGGGATCTGACTAAATCTCTGGGCTCATCAGAATTAGGACCCAGGGCTCTTGACCACCATGTCTGTCATTTCTGCTGTGTACCACCAATCCCTCAAGCCTTTTCTAGGAATTTTTTCCTCCTCATACTCCTCTGACATTTCTGAGTTTCCCATAATGAGGATATATTATCTTTATAAACAGCTATTGTAAAAAAAGCAGAGATGAATTTGAAATATCTCTAAGAACATTAAAAACTCACATTCATACATAGTTAATAATGAAGACTAAGAAAAAGAGTTTAATCTCTTCATCAAAGTTGGTTCCCATAAGGGAATTCAATTAAGTAAATTTCCATCATGCTAGTTACTAGAATTCCATGTTATCAGCTACAGATGAATTGTGCTGGATTTTAAATATTCAGTCTTGTCTCTAGGTCTCATTTACCAAGTTGTCATTTTATGTTAAATGCAGTCTCACTCCAAAAATTCTTGGGTTGGAAAAAAAAAAAGCATCCCTTGACCATGAACATCCTCAGTTTGTCTTGGGTGATGCTGTATGAAACCACTTCAGAGCAGATGCTGCCTCCCTTGGTCAGCAGATTTCAAAAATATGGGCTTTGAAATCTTCTTGTTCTGGATTCAAATCCTGGATCTGCCACTCAAAGTTTGTATGGGCTTGGTCATGTTGCTTCCTCTGTCTCTCATTTTCTTTACATGTAATGAGGCTGATACACATCTCTTGGAAAAGCTGTAAAAACACTGAGCCCGGTCCTGGGCTGAAAATGTTAATAGCTGTTTGAATTCTTATATTGCAACTGAGTGAGAGGGCGAATTCAGCATCTTGTTTTAGTGGAAAAGTAAGGTGCTTATGGTGAAAGATGGTCTCAAATCCAGCCTATACACTTTGAAAAGCCAAGGGGACCACAATTGCTTCACCTGTAATTTTTGAGAGGCTTAAATGAGACAATCTTCAAAGATGGTTCCCGTCTTTCCAAAACCACTGGTGACTATTGTCTTTGCTGATGGTTCCTCTGGCTGAAGAAGGTACAGCACAGACAGAGCACAGGTGGGAGGCTGCTACTTCCTCTGTCCCCACAGCTCCGAAGTGCTCCCGGCCTGTCCATGAGAATGCCTGGTGTGAACAAAACCTTCCTCCCACACCTGCCTGGCTGAATGGCTGCCCTCCTCCCACCCTGTCATCCTCGTACGATTCCATTTTCACTTGCTCCCAACTCAGTCATCACTTATCATCACAGGCCAGGGATGCTGTCTGCTGTTCACTTTCCTATTTACTCTTCTTGTCACTATGGCTTGGAATGACATCTCTCTGGGCCTTAAAAGAAGTAAGTGTGGCATTCGTCCCTGTAGGGACTGGGCCACCATGGGCCTCTGTACCGCTGTGTTGCTGGAGCCCACCTCAGGAGTAGGGTGGGGGAGGCATGAGATGGGCACACTATTCCTGATGTCTTGTTTTGTGATGGAAGCGGTGGAAGTCATTTGACATTTGTCATCAGCTATCATAACCATAACTGATACCAGGAGAAAGATACTAATGTCTTTGCTGTAAAATGAGAACACTGTAGCTCAGACTTGCGTGGCCATCCAGTCAGGTCTCCATAGCTTACACTCTTCTATGTCACCACAAATGTCACAATAAATACAACCATAAGGGTGATAATAAGAATCACCTTTAATTTGATAATTATTGTGTGCTACACACTGAGGGTTAAGGCAAAAATAGGAATATTTGTTCCATCCGCATTTAAATTATCACTCTGCTATCTTCTATAATATCACTGTAGCTAAAGGTTAAGCATCGCTCTTCCAGTTTCCCCTGTTCAGATGTATATACCTTATATGATGACTGTACTGGATTCACCATATCTATGTAATAAAGGATTGTTGGATTGATTTCCTACCAGCAAGCATAAGCCAAAGGATAGGACCATAATGATGTGTTGACCTTATCCAAATAATTTCTGGTATCCCTGACGACATTGAAAGAAGGTGCTATTGGTTTCACATAAAAATATAAACAACTGAGGTTTGGAGAGTATCAGGTTATGAACAGAGGAGTAAACAGCCAAACCCAGCTCTCTTTGTCTCTTCCCAAGCTGGGTGATGGTTCCCTAAGAGAATATTTTAAGAGTGTGGAAAGGGCCACATACATGGGACATCAAGGTATGCTAAAGGAAAACTAGTCAGTCAGCCCAGGGCAGTACCCTCCCTCCTTGGGCCTCAATGTCTCCCTGTACAGGAAGGAGGTTGGTCTTACTGGCATCAGAGCACCTCATATGAGTGTCTCAGTTGTCCTTTCCTTTCTTATATTACTGGCATGAGACATTTCAGTCTGGTTCTTCCCCAAGGTATTTGAGACACACTTGGAGCCCTTCATTAACATTCATCAGCACACCTCTGAAAGCATGAAGGAAAAACATAATCAGAGGACAAAAGGTTCCACTGGCACAGGCTGGTGATCGGGTAATAGTTCTTAATCAAGGCTACATGGGGACTAATTGATGGTGGCTCAGCTTATGTGGGCAGACTATGTGAGCTGGCCGGGGTGGCTGAGAGGCCAGCAGTCAGGCCACATAAGGGCTCTGCTCCAGGATCTTGGCTGGGTTGACCTCCATTCATTGGCTGTGTTATCTTTCCTTCCAGCCCCCTTCTAAACTCTAAGTGAATCATACTCGATTGTGTATACATTAGTGTTTAGAAAAAACAAGTAGAGAAGAGCCCTTCCCCCCTTCAAAATTATGGCTGATAGGGTACAGGGGAGTTAAGAAACCTAACAGCCTGGAAAGGACATGGAATGTGGTTCTCTAATATCAGGAAGGAACTGGATCCAGTAAATCAACATGGATACTTAACACAGACATGCAGAAGTGGACTCACTGGGCAAGAGGCTACCTTTCCCCTTATCTCCAGCTTCCACGCCAGAGATCTGCATCCTCCAAGATTCTCAGAGGAACCTGGAAGGTATGAGGAGCCAAGGGCCACAGCCTGGAAAGGAGGAAGGGCATCCCTTGACAATCCAGGCCAATCTGAGGCTGAATCTTCTACCTGCCAGAGTATTCATGGACCATGTACATAATATAAAAACTATCATGAACTTCAAAAAACTTTTGCAAGCCGGCGCCGTGGCTCAACAGGCTAATCCTCCGCCTTGTGGCGCCGGCACACCGGGTTCTAGTCCCGGTTGGGGCGCCGGATTCTGTCCCAGTTGCCCCTCTTCCAGGCCAGCTCTCTGCTGTGGCCAGGGAGTGCAGTGGAGGATAGCCCAGGTGCTTGGGCCCTGCACCCCATGGGAGACCAGGAAAAGCACCTGTCACCTGGCTCCTGCCATTGGATGAGCGCAGTGCGCTGGCCGCAGCGCGCCGGCCGCGGCGGCCATTGGAGGGTGAACCAACGGCAAAGGAAGACCTTTCTCTCTGTCTCTCTCTCTCACTGTCCACTCTGCCTGTCAAAAAAAAAATTTGCACCAAAAATATTTATCTTGTAATCTCATTTTTCCCCATGAGCTTCTGGAAGTATTTTCATATTATTTGATGACTTAGTGGTCTGGATCAAGTATTAAATGTGGCCTCTGGGCCACAGTTTCTTTGACAGAAAATGGACATCTTAAATACAAGTTAAAGAAGTATCACGAAAATGATTGAAAATGTATTGTATACAACTGCTAGTGTAAACAGCCTTTGGTTAAATACTGGTGTTGCTAATGTTACTTTTTCCAGTACACCTGTTACTGTTGGTGCCCCTTCCAAGGCTGGACCCACCCAAGCCATGCTCTCTCCCTGGTTTCATGCCCTGCCAAGGGGCTGTAGCTTCCCTCCCTGGCTACCTGCTGTGCTAGCTCTTCCCTTTCTCCTCTACAGGGTCGTGTCCCATCTCTTGTTCAGAATTTACACCTTCAGTTCTGTCACCATTTCCAGCACAGTTTCTCTGAGCCTGGGACTGTCTTCTGCTCCTGGAGAAGTAAGAGTTTCCAAACAGAGGGAACAACGAGGTGCAAAGGCAGGTCTCAGTCAAATGGGAAATGGGAAATTTGGTTCACTGGATCATTGGGTACAATGGACACACAGCCATGAAACTTAATGAGCACTGAGAAATCCTGCTCTGATTTTGTATTTATGAGGTGGCTCCTGGAAACCACTACAGCTGATCTACAAAAACAGTCATTCTCAGATGCTGAACCCAAGAAATGTGTGTTTAGAGAGGCAATTTAAAGCAGAGATTGAGACAAGCAGTAGGGTCAGAAGAGGATTAAAACTGGCTCTATGACTATGTGAAATTTCCCATCTCCAATCAGCACTGACTTCCTCCTTCCTATGGTAATCATTCCTGCACTTCTATTGGACAGCACAAAGAATGCTCAATTCCTAGTATTGGTTCCATAAATATCTATTTTGGCTATGGTTATGATTAGGGATATGGTGGCACTGATATTTCTGACTATGGCTTTTATTCCAGACCCTTTGGTTGTCACCTGGATAGAGGGGAAGGCTAATTTATGCTCATGGAACTTGCTAAGTATGATGTGTTAAATCTACATTTTTTCCTTTAATCCACTGATTTACACTGTGAAGCAGGTGCTAACATCCCGGTTTTACAGATGAGGAAACTGACTTGATCTCAGTTTACACAGCAAGAAACCAACAGGGTCAGTTGTCAAACTCAGGTCTACTTGATTCAGAAGTCACAGCTCCCCACTGCCACACCATGCAAAATGAAAGCATTCAGCATAACTCTGTGTCTCACCAAAATGACCCACCTTGGTGAGCCTGCTGACCTTTGCCCACACCTCTACTGGAGCTCAAAGGAGTCACAGATGAGATGGAGCAGTGAGGTTGGACACACCATGGAACCCTCAAGCTGTTTTCCCATAAGTTGCTGGGTGGCCTTAGTTAAGCCATTGTATTTGTCGGAGCTTCATTCTTCTAACCTTAACGATAGGGAACATAAGCCCTGTCCTTCCCTATTCACGAGGATGCTGTGAGGATAAAATATGTAGCTGAAGCATTTGGAACACATGATGATTAATAATGCAGTCGTTCCCCGCCTGAACAAAACCTGAAACAGCAAAGTAAAATATACAAAACAAATTAAGCCAAGGGTAATTATTCATTTTGCAAAAGGGTTCTTCACTCCACAAAAGAGACTCATTGATGTTTTATTCCCCCTCAAGCATCAGTTATCTATGGAAGTTGAAAATCAAATTCCATTTATACAACCAAAGGAAAAGACTGATGATTTTGCAGAGTGCACTCTGAGTACAATGGGCCTAACCTATCTGTCCTGCCCCCTGCCACCAACGCCAGAAAACAAGGGGGTCAGAACAGGGTCAGCTCTTTGCCTTTACCTAATCAAAAAATGAGGCAACCTGTGGATGCTTCAGAGGGGTCCTTTTCTCAGAGCCATCTCAGCCTCAGGTGCTGGCAGATGGTCAGGGTCATCACTGGCTTTCCCAGAAAACCAGAGAATTGTACTTTTCAATGCCTTCCATCTGGACTATGAAGCTATGTGACATAACCTGCACACTCCACTGATCCCAGCTAATTTTCACTTTGCTCATCTCCTTCTTGATTATGACTACACTCACAATCATGGTCTGCTTGCTCCTCCTCCTCATCGCTCTTTTGCTTTATGGCTCTCTCCCTCCATTCCTGCCTCTGTTTTTTGTTTATTTTTCAATATTTGGGTCTTTATCACTGGCTCACTGTCTCTGCTTCTCTCCTTCTTTCTCCCTCTGCCTGTGTCTATGTTTCTTACTATCTGGGTATCTTTGTATCTTTGATATCAGTCTGCAGTGAGAGGAACTCAAGTCTAGACTCAGAGAAGCCAGAGTTACCCCACCCCATGCACCTTAATTTCCTCCTCCACAAATTAAGAGACAGAACGTACAGTTTGTCTACCTCTGCTCCGTGTTTAGGTTCAATAAGATACAGCATATAACATGTCTACAATAAAGAAGACAGTCATTTCCTGATAATTTCATCTCAACTTCCTCTCTTCATTTTCTCGATTTCTCTCATTTTTCTTCTCTTCCCTTCCCTTCTTTCCAATGTAGCCACCTATACCATAGTCTCTGGCTTTGGTCCCTGGTTTCTACCCACTTTCCTGCAATGATTTAATTGCAGAACAGCACAGGTCCCCATTACGAAGGCTCACATTCTTTTGCAAAACATTTTTATGGCACATTTCCTGGTCTATGATAGAGCATCATTGTGAATCATTAAAACGAAGCAACACATTTCCAAGTATCCGCACCTGGCTTCACTGAGGAGCCAGCCTTTACTGCTAGGTCTGTTTCTAGCCATTTGAGAGGCTGCAAACAGCTATGAACACCTTGTAGGGTGAGGCTACTGACCTCCAGGACTAGGATGGATACTTTGTCTGAAGGGAAACTGCTGGTGGAATCAGCATAAATCCACTGTCATATTCTCCACTCCTGTTATGGGATAGAAACTCAAACCCAAATAGTGAAGTTTTAATTAACAGGCCATTTAGCAGGGCTAATGCTGTGGCATAGTCGGTTAAGCCTACTTATGCCAGTAGTGCTGGCATCCCCTGTGTATGCCTGTTTGAGTTCTGGCTGCCCAACTTCTGATCCACCTCTCTGCTGATGGCTTAGGAAAGCAGTAGAAGATGGTCCAAGTGTTTGTGCCCCCTACACCTACGTGGGAGACCTAGAAGAAGCTCCTGGCTCCTGGCTTCAGAATGGCTCAGTTCTGGCCATTGTGGCCATTTAGAGAGTGAACCAGTGAATGGAAGCCCTCCGCCCTCTCTCCCTCTCTCTGTAACTCTGCCTCTCAAATAAATAAATAATAAATCTTTTAAAAAAAGACCATTTAACACAGCAATCAACATGGCAAAACAGACACAGACACATACATACACACACACACACACACACACACACATCCTCATACTCAGAGACCTTTAATCATCCACACTGAAACATAAACTGTCTTTATTCAAAAGAGAACAGCATGGTGCAATGTGCAGACTCCCTATAGATGATATTACATAAATTGATCCAAATTTTCAAAAGTTGGATCAGTATGAAATATCTACATTTTATGAGCTATGGTGCAATACTTTAACCAACACACACAGCATACACCAAGCATACTGTGCAATTAGCCCTACCATTCCCTCGGAGCCATCTCTTCAGTAAGTATTGTGTTTTTCGTGGCTTCTTGGAGGCCCCTTCTGGGCAGAAATCTATCATCACGCCTTCCATTCTATCATGACCAAGTTTTTTGTGGGTTAAGCATAACAACACTGGGGATTCTTTTGGTTCCCAGTTCAGTAATTCCCCTTTGTTTTACCTCATTTGGGGCTTATAATGCAGTCAGTACTTCACACTGATTATAATCATCACAATAATCTAGCAAAGAATAATACTTTCCCCTCTTATTAAAGAGAACAGAAAATGAAGACTTGGGGGAAAATGATTGATTTACTCAAAGCCACACAAGTAGTCAAGGGTGGAGTCAAGATGTTCACCAGGGTCTGTCTGGCTTCAATACCTAAACGCTTTACATTTGCCTCCCAAACCAAAACAAAGACCAACAATAACACAGTTCCCTTAAGAGCAACTAGAGGGTGGTGGCAGAGCCTCTTTTGAGTGTTTGCCTTGAGGACTGACCCTATCCCTGGCGCTCAGCCAATGACTACAAAACAGAGTCATGAAGCAGAAAGGGGACTTGCAGCAGGTATGCTGCACTGAAACACTTTGCACCTACTGAATTAATATTTAATTACTAGTATCTTGTGGTTATTATTGGCAGTATTTTTCTTAGTGTTGTATACAATATTGGTACCTACATGTGTGTGTCTCCTAGTTTAGTTAAAATGTGACTGTATCTTCCTCATAGGGTTATTAAGAGGCTAAATATATATATATATATAAATATATTTATATATATGCATATATATATGCATATTCATATATGAAGTCCTTGGATATGATCACATGCCCAAGATAAGCCCAGAAACGTATTGCTAGAAGCTAATGCCACTTTGATATGTTGTAAAGATGATGCAACAGTGATGGTTCAGGTTGCAGCTGGGGATCAAAATCCTTTAGGATGTAGATGAAATATTTTGACTGTTAAAGGAGTTCTCAAGAGGTAGGGAAATCAAGCTTTGACATAGCAATCAGGAGAATTATGCTTTGCTATTCCCTTACTAAGTTACCAAGTAATATCTCCCTGAACCTTCACCTCACCAGGTGTAGAGGATAGGGGTTGGGTTATTTCATCTGCAGGTGTCCTTTTATTCTCTGCAGGAAAATCTGTAAAGGCTTCTCAGGAGGAGTGTTGGAGAGGCACCACTCTTAATACTTTTCCTCTCTAAATTTAAGGGGCATCCACAATTGTCCAAGTACAGAATTTCCACCCAAGGACTGCCTCCTAAAGTAGGCCTCTGGCTCCCAGTTGCCACACTCTGCTCCCAGCCCACTTGACTTCCTTGTCAGCAGAGCTCTATTTAGGCTCTCACGTCCATAACATACTTGTTTCAGTTTTTACCTTTCTCCCCCAGTTGTAGACCACTGGTGTCATCGTCTCTAGTCCTATCTGGAGCACACACACATGCAAATGCACACCCCAATTCTGACGCTAAAGCATGTCACTGGTTTATTAGAAGCTCTATGGTTCAGAGACAGCAGCTTCTTTTGTCACTAGATCCAGAATTGAGCACATGCTTAGCAAAAAATTGGTGTTCACTAAATAATAGCAATGAAATAAATGCAATGTCTGGATTTCAAATACTTCCTTCCACCTCCACTGCTATCTGTTTCAGTAAAGGTGCTAGAGTGATACTCTTAAACTATAAGATCATGTCACCAACCTGCTCAGATTCTACTAGTGGCTCTCCACTGCTTTCAAGGTGAACACTAATGCCCTTACAATAATCTACAAGGCCATTAATAGACGCTGGGCCTCTGACTCCACCTTCTAATGTCTTCCTGGTACTTCGTGCAGCCCAGCACATTCTTCTCCATAATCTTTCTTGAATATGCAAAGCTCAATCCCTTCTCAGAGCCTCTGCACTGGCTGTTCCTTTGCCTGGGTCATGCTTTCTCCAGATATCCATGAAGAATACTTTGTACCCTCACCTGTCAATGAGGCCTTGAATCTGAAATCAGTTTTCCCCTCTACTTTCACAGCTCTCTCTTCCTGCAGCCTTAAACTCATCATCATCCCTACCACCATCATCATCTTCTCCTTTTACATGTGATACAATTTATTTGTTACTACACATATACATATATTTTAACTCTCTACCCCCTGCTTATACTAGAATGTGAGTCCCATGATGGCAGAAAATTTTATCTGTTTTGTACATTCTGTCAGAGCTTCATATTCTGCTTAAGCTAGGTCCTTTACTATCTATTGAATGTCACATGAACAAATAAATGAATGAATGAATGAGCAATACCCAAACCAGCTCTTCACCTGGGAGGCCAAAACATTAAATCCTGTCTCTAAGCATTACCACACGCATACACACACATATACACAGACACACACATACACTATATATGTATATATATTATGTATATGGTATATATACTATATATATATATATCGTAAATATTTTAGGTTCTGTAAGACTACGCAATTCTGTTGTTATAACACAAAAACAATCACAGACAATATGTTAACCAGTGAACATGGTTGTATTTGATAAAAATAAAAACATCAGTTGGCCTGTGGACTATAGTTGGTGACTCCTGTACCAAACTAAATTCCATTTTTTTTTTTGACAGGCAGAGTTAGACAGTGAGAGAGAGACAGAGAGAAATGTCTTCCTTCCGTTGGTTTACCCCACAAATGGCCACTACAGCCGGCACGCTGCGCCAATCTGATCCAAAGCCAGGGGCCAGATGATTCCTCCTTATCTCCCACGTGGGTGCAGGGACCAAGCACTTGGGCCATCCTCCACTGCACTCCCGGGCCACAGCAGAGAGCTGGACCGGAAGAGGAGCAACCAGGACAGCGCCCCAACCGGGACTAGAACCCGGAGTGCTGGTGCCGCAGGCAGAGGATTAGCCTAGTGAGCCGCAGTGCCGGCCCACCAAACTAAATTCTATTAGGTCAGCTAGTGGGTCAGGATGTGCTTCCTGCTGAATCTCAGTACAAAGCACAATACCTGGCACAGTGCTGTCATTCAGTAGTATTCTGAGTGACATGAAATAGATGTGAACTGTAGTTCCACATAACTTGCTGCTGCAGCATCTAATTAACTTGCTACAACATGGAAATGCTCTATGTCTATGTCCTCCAATATGGGAACAACCAGCCAAATGCAGCTATGGAGTTTTTGAAATATGGTGAGTACAAGGAATTGAATTTTAAATTTTATTTCATTTTAATCAATTTATGTTTTAATTTAAATGACCACATATGGCTGGCTGCTACTCTATTGGACAGTGAGCTCTACCAGAATCACTCTTTTGCTCATGGTCCAACTCTAGTTGCCTTTTTACAGACCCCAGGATGCCCTTTCTGACCGTTAAGGTACACAACAACTGTCATTTTCTCTAAGATCCTCCAATGATTATGTCACTGAATCCATGTTCTGGCCTCAGCTATGATAGCTAATGTTTGTTGAACCTTATGTAAAATGCTCACGTACTAAGTGCTTAAAATGGTTTATCTATTCATAAAGTGAAATCCTTTTTATTTACCCTCCACGTTTTTTGCCATGTAGATATTTTTGCACCATTTTATGTTGAGAAAAACAGATGTGTAGGAGGGACCAGAGAAGGGTCCAAAGTTGTGTAGCTCTGAAGCAGAGGTGCAGGGATTTGGATCCAAAGTGTATATGTGCCACAACATACCTACCAGGTGTAGAACTTGTGTTGGTCCCTGTTTCCTGGACAAATACGCTATCTACCCATCAAGAGATCCAGATATTCTTATTCTATGTTCTCCAAAGCCAGAGCTGAGTACAGAACTGGCTTTCTTTTGTGTTTATTTTTAGTAGTTTATTCTTTGCATTCATTATACTTCAGGCCATTTTATACTTATTACCTGCTACACCCATTAAAACTACATTATTCTCCCAAAGACTTTATTGTAGTACTTTTTATAAGTGTAACATATTCAGGATAATAATTGCTTTTTTTAAATTAGCAGATAAGTATTTTGTTTTATATATTTTTGTTTGTTGTCAAAACATAATGAGCATTGATTTTCAATAAGCATTTTTATTATAAAATTTCAGAGCTAGAAAGCGTTCACAAAAATATAGTATAAATTCCCCTAGTACTAGGAACACAGAAATGGAAGCCAAGAGAGATTAAATGATTTATCAAAGGTCCTACTATGAGTAAAGTGCTAAACGAAGAGTGAAGCCCACAGAATTTGTATCCAAATCCAGTATTTCATCTTTCATGCACTCATTCAGCCTTCATTATTAAACACCAATAGCAGCTAGGCTAGGGGCCAGGTTTGAAGATAAAGTAGGGAATAATACAGGCTCACTCCTTGCCTTTATACAGCATACAATCTCACAGACAGCAAGTTACTGAACACAGATCCACACAAATGAACACATAACAGATTGTTGTTCTGCATTGATAATAGTGTTTAAGAGGATGCACTCTAAACCTAGATTTCCAAGATTTAAACCTAGACTCCACTATTTCCTAGATGACTTTAGGAATATTCATTTACTATTTATGATTTAGTCTCCTCATCTATAAAACTGGTAATAATACAACATTACATTCATGCAAGACACATAACTTTCCACATTTTAATATCACTGAAATGAAGATTTATCAAATAATTATTAATATCTTATTGGTTATTATTGGAAGCATTCTTTTCTTAGTGGTACAGAAAATACTGGTACATGGATTTAACTTTCTTCTAGTTTAGTTAAAATATGATCAAATCTCCCCTATAGGGTTATTGAGAGATTAAATGTGATACTATATAAGAAGCCCTTTGAAGAGTGCTTGGCATGTAGTTAGAACTATGTAAATGTACACTATTATTATAATTTACTCTACAGGAAAAAAATTGAGAGCACTAATGGAACACAAAACACAGGAGGAATAATGTAGAGGAGGAAGTTACTTCCTTCAGAAGTGACACTTAAGCTGAGGGGTAAGTAGAAGTGAACCGACTGACAAATGGGGCTTAAAAGGAGGAGAAGTGGATAGGGAGCAGACTATTCCCTGCAGAGGGAACAGCACCTGTGCAGGCCCTATCACACAGGCCACCAGAAACAACTCACCACAAACAAGTAGAGAACACTTTATGACATGGCTTTTGTATCCTAATAACACTTCCAATTCCACCTATGCTTGTACCACCATCTTATTTGTCCAAACTTTTGTTTGTTAATAAACCATTTATTATATAACATTCTATGAACATATGTTGAAGATTAGGATTTATTTTTAAAATAGATTACATATACCATTTTTAGAGGCCCACGTTACTTTTTTAAAACCATAGTTGGTGGATAAAATTAAATATAGTCACTGATTTAAATGTCAGATTATGATACAAAATCTGCTCTTAAAAGCAGAGCACTTCCCTCCTTTTCTGGTGCTTGCACTCCAGAGATTATCATCAGACAGCAAAGACTATCTTCTCCCTATTTGCAACTTCGCAATACGAGATTTTAGATCCCTTGAAAACCTCTATTTCAAGTTCAGAAGCAAAGGTTACCTTTGACTTTCAGGGGCATTGGCTAGCTCCCAGTAAGGAAACGTTTTCACAATCTCTTGTAATACATTCTAGCCTTGTACTTCTCAATTTTTGAAGAGTCAGACCTATTGTTTGCTGTTGCTGCCTTTCTGAAATTTTATGACCTCATCTTTAACACAGACTGTTCTTTTTAGAAAGATCTCAACTCTCTTCCACAACATAATATTTTATAACACATTTAAACCAAATTTAGCAAGTGTACCAAAGATATAAACTAGTTTCTATAAACTCATAAATGCTACTATAGTCCAGCCTCTCTATTCTCCATTTTACCTTATCCACAATTTAACATTATTATTTCAAGCCAATTTTGTATGTAATTTCTTTGCCCAAAGGATTCATGCCTGCCTTTGAGACTTCTCTGTAAATGCCCATCAAAAGGGGAATGCTGGAATCTCTCTCATCTCATTGGTGAGCAGACTCTCTTACAAGTGGACTTGTCAAAACAGTAACTAGTCATTCAGTCTGGGTCCAAATCCCAAGAACGTTATTTGTTAAATACAGTGCCTCGTGAATATCAATAAAGTATCTGAAGACAGAGTCTCTTATATGAAAAATAGAAGCAATTATTTTTACCTATAGGTATTGTCATAAAGATGAAGATAATTATATAAAGTCCCAGCATGGTACTTAGTAAACAGTAAATGCAAACTAAATTGTAGATGATGTCACTGTAATGTTGGCATTCATATACTTACTGATATTTCACCAAAACTCATATTTCTACTCTGAGTTGTGAGCCACATTGATCTGTTGTCTAACATCCTCAACTGCGATAGATGGATAGTGAACCTACATCAAGTGGATGAGTATAATGACAGAGATAGGATTTTATGACTAACTGATCTACTTTGAAGAACATTGACAGTAACACTTTGGTTGGCAGTTAATTGCTTCCATGACTTTTTTTGGAAATGATTTTTCAAAATTTCACTCCATTATCTTTTATGTCAGAATATCTAAGTATACAGTTCATTAATTGATGTTTAGTTTGGATAAATTTTGCTTAATTTGGGTTCTAATAAAGTTTACCACCAATGAATGGTGCCATGAACAGCATTATGGGTTCTAAGGATCACAGAGACACAATTCATGAAGGATTCTCCTAAAGAGGCCTACTGGAATAGTAGTATAGTTACACAAGGACTGATTCTGAGAAGATTAGTGGTGCCCAGCTCAGAGAAATTGACTTTCAGAAGAGAAATAGCTGTCCTAGGAACTGTATTTAGAGAAAAATGAAGAATCAAAATACAAAAATTGGAATTGAAAAGGAGACATAACAACTGACACCATGGAAATACAAAGGATAATGAGAGATTATGATAGTGCAACAAAAAGATAACCTAAAAGAAATAGGCAAAATCCTGAACACATGCACCTTATCAAGATTGAGTTAAAGAGATAGAACATCTAAACAAACCAATAATAAATAATAGATTGGATCTGTAGCAAAAAAAAAAAAAAAAACTCCCATCAAAAAAAATCTCAGGAATCAATAGGTTCACTACTGAATCCTATGAAAACACTAAAAGAATGAATACCAATTCTTTTAAAACATTCCAAATGATTTGATGATATCTGGTCAAACATTTAGGTCTCTGATCCATTTTGAGTGGATTTCGTGTAAGGTATAAAGTGGGGGTCTGGTTTCATACTTCTGTATGTAGAGATCCAGTTTCCCCAGCACCATTTGTTAAAGAGAGAGTCCTTGCTCCATGGATTGATTTTTAGCTCTTTTATCAAAGATATGTTGGTTGTAGAAGAATGGATTGATTTCTGAAGATTCTGTTCTATTCCATTGGTCTACACATCTGTTTTTGTGCCAGTTCTGGGCTATTTTGATTATAACTGCCCTGTAGTATGTCTTGAAATCAGGTATTGTGATGCCTCCACCTTTGCTTTTGTTGTATAAGATTGCTTTAGCTATTAAAGTTCTTTTGTGTTTCCTTATGAACTTTAGCATCAATTTTTCTAGATCTGTGAAGGATGTCATTGGTATTTTCATTGAGAACACACTTAATCTGTAAATTGCTTTTGGTAGTATAAACATTATGTTAATTCTTCCAATCCATGAGCATGGACAATTTTTCCATTTTTACTATCTTCTATTTCTTTAGTGTTTCGTAATTTTCATCATAGAGATCTGTGATATTCTTGGTTACATTTATTATGAGGTATGTGATTCTTTTTGAAGCTATTGTGAATCAGACCTATTTTTTAAAAAAGATTTATTTATTTATTTACTTGAAGGGCAGAGGCAGAGAGAGAGAGAGAGGTCTTCCATCTGCTTATACATTCCCCAGATGGCCACAATGGCCAGAGCTGTGCTGATCCAAAGCCAGGAGCCAGGAGTTCTTGTGGGAATCCCATGCAAGTGCAGTAGGGGACTCCACATGCCTTCCCAGGTCACAGTAGAGAGCTAGATTGGAAATGATTCTGCTGGGACTTGAAACAGCACCCATATGGGATACTGGCACAGTAGGAGGCGACTTTACCCATTATGCCATAGTGCTGGCCCCAGGGACTGATCTTAAAAGTTCTTTCTCAGCCATCACATTGTCTATACATACAAAGGCTATTGAGGAAGTGAAGAGGCAACTGACAGAATGGGAGAAAATATTTGCAAACTATGCAACTGAAAAAGGGTTAACATCCAGAATCTATAAAGAGTTCAAGAAATTCAACAACAACAAAACAAATAATCCAGTTAAGAAATGAACAAAGGACTTGAACAGGCATTTTTCAAGAGAGGAAATTCAAATGACATAACAGACACTTGAGAAAATGCTGAGGATCTCTAGCAATCAGGGAAATGCAAATCAAAACCATAATGAGGTTTCACTTCACTCCAGTTAGAATGGCTCTCATATAGAAATCAACAGATGACAAATGCTAGTGAGTATGTGGGCTAAAAGGTACCCTGGTTCACTGCTGATGTAAATGTAAACTGGTACAACCACTGTGGAAGACCTCAGAATTTTGAATATTGACCTACCATATGATCCAGCCATCCCACTTCTGGGAACTTACCTAACCAAAAGAAATGTATGAAAGAGTTATCTGTAACCCCATGTTCATTACAGAATAATTCACAATAGCTAAGATATGGAATCAACCCAGATGTCCATCAGCTTTTGACTGGGCAAAGAAATTATGGTATATATACATTATGGAATACTACTTAGATGTGAAAAAAAATGAAATCCTGCCTTTTGCAAAAAAATGGTCACAACTGTAAACCATGAAATTTAGTGAAATAAGCCAGTCCCTAAAAGACAGATATCATATGTCTTCTCTGATCTGAGGTAACTACTAGATTACCTGAAATGTAATGTATTAGAGTGAAATAGACATTTTGAGAATCTATGATTGTTTACAGTCCTTGTCTCTTCCACTGAGGAACAGTGTTTTGTTTATTTTGTTTCTCTTCATACTCTTTGTTGAACTCTTTTACTTAGAGTGAGATTAACTATACAATCACTAACTATACTGAAAATAGATCATTGTAAAAATTAAGAGTGGGAATCCAAGAGAGAGGGGGAGGAAGATTTGTAGTGTGGGTGGGAGGGAGGGTTGGGAGAAAATACTACCATGTTCCTAAAAATGTATATATGAACTATATGAAACCTGCATAACTTAAATAAAAAACTTTAAAAAATTAAAAATCATTCCAAAAAAACAGAATAGTTGGAAATTATTACAAACTCCTACAAGGTCAGTATTGCAGTTTTTTCAAAACCACACAAGGGCACAACAACAAAAAGAAAGCTACACATCAGAGTCCTTGATGAACATTATTTATCAAACACATAGTTACCTCAGAATGCTGGTAGCATCATGGGAGCTATCCATGGTGCTAATATCAGAATCTTACATCTAATCCATTGACCAAGTCTTTACCTTTCCATTTTGAGTTAAAGCAAAAAATAATACAAGCAAAGAATACGCCTTTACAAAACTTATATTAGTAGTTATTAGTCTTTCTTCTATAGTCTGGTAAAACGGTGGTTCTCTTTTAGGCTTATTTAATTGTACTTCTTCACTCCACATTACCCAACTTCAACATGTTTGCTATGCTACCTAGAATCCCCAATGTTCCCATCTCCTTCAAAGCATAGATTTTTTTTGTTTCTGTGAATTCTTGGACTTTACAACTTCATAAGTCCTTGTGTGTTCCTTTAAACTTTAATAACACAGAACTCAGTAAGTAATAGAAACAATCTATTAACATTAGAAATATTTAGTACACTATAAGACAGCTATATGACATAACTACATACAATGTATTCAAATTTCACATCCTATTACAAATGAAAAGTGGCTGCTGGAGACATGAAAATAAACTGAATATGATGGCTGAACATGACTGAAGTTCATATCAATTCTGAAAAGAAAATTCAATTTGCTATAAATGCCATTTACAAATTGTTTCAATCATACTTACGCTCTAAGTTATTAGTGCTTAAAAGGTCATAGACACATGAATTTTGAGCTGGAAAATATCTTGGGAATTATTTAGGGATTTAATTTCTATCTTGCCACTAATTTACTGAGTGACATTGGACAACTTGCTTAGCCTTTGTGGTACTCAGTCTCCTCATTCGATCAGACTAGATAATGTCAAGGGACCTCTCTTAAACTAAGAGTGTGTTCCTACTCATTGCTTTGTTGAAGAGAAAGAATATGAAGTTCACAGTGTGTGACATCCTGAAGGTCAAATGGCAAATTTGTGGTTAAGCTGTCACTGGGACCATGAGTTTGTGATTGTTTTCATTGTACAAGGACTAAAGGAGAGGCTAGAAGAGTATATAGTTTAAGTTTCTCTACCAGATAGTCAGCTTCCAGAAGGCAGAGAGACCATAGTTTATTTTCAATTCACATAACTTAACACAGTTGTATACATTGTTGGACTAACTATGTCATGACATATTTATTGAATTAATCAGCGAAGACAAAATTGACTGAATAAGTGATTCTAAAATGAAAGTAAGCAATTTGTATTGAAAGTCTACCATATATTAGGCAATGAACTAAGTGCAATTTTAATTTTTCATCTCATCTTTGTAAGAACTCTGAAAATAGGAATTACTCTCTCCATTTTATAGCTATAAAAAAAGAGGTTCAAATATATTAAGTGACTTTCCCCAAGACCTATAACTAGCAAACAGAGAAGCAAGAATTTGTACTAGCTTTGTCATTATGAAAAGAATACTACAAATGTACTGTGGATATCCAAATATTTGAATGAATAAATACATATTTGAAAGAATAGGTCTGTGGCTAAATTAATTAGTGTTCTGTGGTTATTTGCCACGTGTGATTGGGGCCAACACCATCAAAGTTTTCTTGTACAGAACTTTTTAAAAAAGCTGTTTCACAATAAGATATTATCCATATGATGTTCCTAAAAGTCTAAACTGATCATTTGATCAGTTTGGTGTTAAATTTTATAGGAGTATCACAAGTAATCCTTGAGTGGTCACTTCCCATTTTCAGCAAATTGAGTAGTAATGGCAGTCTACTCTGCAAGAGAGCATAATTTCACTCTTAGAATATTTTCAGGCCACCACTAAATCTTCCTTTACTTGATTGGTTTGTTCTCATCCCATCTAGCACTGTGCTGGTAAGTATTTAATGACTGGCTTTCTGAAGAAAATAAACTCTGATTTTGTAGCACTTATCAATTTTCTTGATGTAGATATTCTCAACTAATCTAAGCAAATCTCCAGGCTATCAACATGACATCTCTGAACAAAGAGTTGCAAAGAAGTGCTAAGAGTTAACTCTGTGGAGTCTACAGTTGGCTTCTGCACATGATTACAATTCCATAGTCATTCCAGTGGGTGGTACTAATTGCTGGAGTCCCTGGAAAAATGTACCTGAGCTGGGCTATAGCACGCATCCAAGAAAGTTTGGCTAGGTTCATCCAAGCACCAAGGCTATTGCATATTATTCAGCTGCAGCATCTTTACCACTTCCTTCCTCTATCACTGTTTCTTTGGAGGAATGATCCTTCTTAGAAGTCCACATCCAGAAAAGCTTTAAGACATGATGTCTAATGTCTGACTCCCTGATTTTATCCAGCCTTATGCATTTCTCACCTAGAAGGAGATGTGAGATGTTTCTTTAAGGGATGCTAAGCCAACCTTGACAGAAAACCAGAGCCATACACGTCTTTGGGTTTATTTTTTCCAAGACTTCACAAAATTCTAATTCCTATGGAAGGCAATGGACTATCCAATGGTCAGTTAGATGTCCAAAGGCAGCTAGATGTGTCCTAAACCAGAGGGACATATGGAGGGCAGTTTCCTTATTTCACTGTCCAGTGTATTCTCATGAAATCCTTTCCTGGTTCTCAGAGTCTTTAAGCCTTTGCTGTTCTATGATCTCTCTTCATCCTACCTTTCCCACCTCAATCCATTTCCTGTCTAACACAGTCTCCAGATGCCAGCCTGACTGCCTTGCCCTGGTTTCCATGATCATTCTAAACTTTATTCCTCTTTGTGTAAAAAATCCAGTTTCCCTCTGCTAAAGCACCTTCATCATACTCCACACCAATTCTACAAGGCTAAGATAAAAGGTCATCTTCTCCTTGATGTATCTTCTGAAATCCCCATCCTACAATATGTTTCTCTGTTCTCCAAGAAAAAGGTACTTGGTGAACACATTATTCTTGATTTACTACACTTTTTTAAATGGTTATATAGAAGAAAATAATGGTTATGTAGGAGTTTTTCAATCCCTTTGAGAATGTAAAATCCATGAAGACAAGAATATTGTCCAATTTGTGAGTTCACATAGCACTCAACATACAGACTTATGAGATGTGGAATTAGGAAAATCTTTCTTGAATTGAATCTAATGAATTGAACTAAAATTTACAGAGTAGGCCTGAGTTAAGTCTCATGAAAATATATTTATGGATCTCAGGTTACAATTTCTAATTCTCACCTGTAGATAGCCCATCCATTTATGTCTTGCATGACTTATAAGCTATTTTGCTAAGTTTTGAATTGAGAAAGATATAAGGATAAGTTGGAAACAATATCTGGTTTTTAGGAATCAAGAATACCTGGTTTTAGCAGTAAAGACAGATTTTCAAACACTGATTCAAGTTTTTAAACTGGACTTTATTTCATAGAGGACACTCATGATTCTGTAGAAGCCATTCACTGTCTGGAGAAGAAATGATATGCATTAAAGTGGGTTGAATTTTTCGAAGTTGATGATTAAAGGGTAGAAGGCATTTCAGGCAGAGAGAGGAACTTGAACTCCACTCACAATAAGAGACTTTGCAAAGAGTGTTTAGGGGACATTTTTAAGGATGAGAGCATGGGAATGCAAAGAGGGATACATTCGGGGATGTGGTACAATGGATAGATGAGACCAGAGTGTATTAGAGCTCAAATGACTGGACAATTTTTATTACCAAATTTCTCTTGAGCTGAAAAACATCTATTCTATGTATTCTGAATTTTTATGTAAGTAGATAGAGAGGAAGAAATTAGTATATTAAATTATTTCAACAGCATTGAGAAGGAAAATTGCCTTTTTTCCTTCCTCTTTTCATTATTCTCTGTCTACTAATTATATGTCAGGCATTATTCTGAGTTTTAAAGACAGAAAGATGAAAGATACATACATTTTGAATCTCTATCATCAGCCTCCAACAAAGTCTATAGTCTGAAGATGGATCCAGACAAGAAAAGAACCATGATTCTACAGAAGGACAAGAACTGTGACATATGGAAGCACAGAAGTCTATGACAGCAGAGAGGAGGACACTTAATCAGATCGGGGATGGGCAAGGAGGAGGCCAAGGGGGAAAGTAGGTAGAAGGAAGGCTGTTTGGGTTGAATGCAAAGGAAATAAAAAAAGAAACCCTTGGTTTCGAAGGAAAAAGACATTTCAAGAGGAGGAAAATACCCACTAAAGGGGTGGAGGCATAAGAGCATGGTGCCTTCAGGCAACCACATGGGGTTGGTGTATGTAGATGCCAGGACACAGAACAAACAGAGGCTGATGCTGAAGTGATAAAAGTGAACATGCCCATGTTAAAATAATTAATTCAACTAATTTGGCAGCTGAGCCCTTCACTGTGAGTATAGAACATAGGAAGACTATTTGGAGGTAGAGTGTTTAGAGTCTCACGGCAACAAGGGCATCTCTTGAATAAGAAGCATCAACAAGAGCTGACATCTTGTTAGAAATGTAGAACTTTAGGTGCCCCTCCTAAGACCTACTGAGACTTGAGAAGCACTAGCTTAGAGTATGGGTTCCTACATTTAAATCTGGGCTTTTCATCTGCCAACTGTGTGACCTATGTCCTGTTACTTTTCTATCCTGGCCATCAACTTCCTCAGCAAGAAAGTTGAGGAGGTGGATCTAGGGAGTTCTAGCGACATTTCTAGCTCCAAGTATATGAGTGAGTGAGTGAGTGAGTGTGTGTGTGTATATACAATTACAAGATATTTGTAGAAAAGCAGACTGTTTTCGAAATTGGCCAACATATTTACTCTATAGAAATGCACTGTTAGAATTTTCTGGCTGACGGAGAAGATAACCAGAAACCAGAAACTTGCTCCTTAAAGCAGATCAGCATGGAAACCAGAAGGTCCGCCCCCTCAGGCACTCACCTCTTGCCTAGTTTGGGCTTCATAGAGGAGGCCAAAGTAGGGGAACCCTTCTGCTCCTACCCACCAATAGTCTTGTTTCCTTGTCAAGGAAAGAAAAAGAAAAAGGGATAACCTACAAGACCAAATCTAGAGATACATGATTCCATAACTTCTTACTTGGCTGCTGGATGATAATAATGGTAAGACAGGAGTGTGAAAAAATTGCAAGTGAAAGGCACTGGTTAGGGTGACTTTAGGCCTAAAAGTCTTCAGAAAAAGAAGCTTCAGTTGTCTTGTCAAATGATACAAAGAGCTGCATTGCATTTTCCAACTAGCTTCCCCAGTAGGCCTGGGTAAATCTTGCCAAAATGTGTCTGAACAGACTCCCAACTAAAAGATAACAGAGAATATTGGTCATAAAGCCAAATCTTGGTCTGACCCTGCAGAGACACAGGAGCCAGCCTACAGAAACCATCTCTTTACTTCTGGACTTGTGCCCTTCTGAGGAGTGGAGGAGTCCTTGAACAGGAAAAACAAACTTTTAAATGGGGCACAGCACAGGACACAGAGACCATTTCCCTCTGAACAGAGACTGTTGTTATAGTATCCATGTGATTAGTCTTCCAGGCAAGCCAGGCAAACTGTTGTGAATGAAGAGAGAGATGAAGTTCCAGAGAAAATACGCCAATAAAGATTGTAGAGAGGCATGAAGCATAGGGAGTAAGGTGATCAGGAGTCTAATTCTAGCTTGGCTTCTAATATCCTTGTGACTTTGGCAAGTCCTTTCCTTTCTCTGACTCCAATTTCCCTCTTGGTGGACAGTAAGATCTACCACTTACTGGGCACCAACTATAAATAAGATATTGTCCATTTGATGAGTATTTAGTATAAGTAAAATGCCACCTAGATGCTGTTGACTTACAAATTTCTATCTCAGGTTAAGACTTCTCTGAATTTGACTTAATATGTCTACAGTGAATTCTTAAAACTTTATGTTGCCTTGGAATCCATTTTGAATATGTTTAAAAGTTCTACGCAGAGTCAGGGTTGAGTCACCCTTGATGCAGTTTCTAGTTCTATACTTGCTTTCAGCTCCTCAGTATGGTCTGGCTTGATAGGAACATCAATAATGTACCTATTAGACATTAGAAGTAGAAGTAGAACATCACCCCTAAATGGCCCAAGTCAGAGATAAGAACTCAGAGACACCTGTTCTCCTTAGATGATTGGCTTCCTTGCTTGTCTGAAGTCCAGCCCATTCCTCTACTAGGATGTAAGATTCAATGGGTAGAGATTTTATGTATTTTCCTTATTGTCATGTCGTTGATACAAAAAAAAAATGTGCTTTGCACCTCAAGCAATACTAGTTGAATGAATGAACAAAAATATGCTAGGATATTTCCATTTAATCCATTATCTCACTTAATCCTAGCAATAGACTTGTGGGTTGGGTGCTACTGTCATCCTCTGGCACTCACAGATGGGTAGTTTCTTGATAAAGAACACCCTGCTGATCTGAACTCAGGGATGTCTGATGATATTTAGACAGTCTGCTTTGATGGAGTCAGGCTAGATGTTTTCTGAAGTTTTTTGTAACTCTGAGATTCTGTGGTTCTTTGGGAATTCACTCTCTTGCCAGGGAATGGCAGTACAGAATTCAAGCATCAACTGGACTGATGGACATTTACCACAAGCTCCTTTCTACCAATGTCTCAGAATCCACGGTCTCTCTCTCACTCTCCCTCTCTCTGTAGCTCTTTCAAATAAATAAATAAAAATAAAAATCTAAAAAAAAATCCATGGTGTTTTAGGTGGAAGAAACAGAGAACCTCCTCTATCACATACTTTGTTTCCCTTGTTCCTAGTCCCTCCTTGCCCCCATGGCTCACCAGTTTCAGGGTCACAGAGCTGCTCACAAGCATCTGTTGTCCTCTGTCCACAGAGGTCCCTCACCCATGGGGAGGTGGCGTTAATCTGGTAATACAGGGATAGCTTGGCCGGGTTTAACCAGTCAGAGATGTCCAGGTAGCTCCCTTCGCTTACCACGAAGCTGCTCCCTATGGGTGAACAGAGAGAGAGACAGTTATTTTTTCTTAATGTTAGGGTCATGCTGCTGGTGCTGCTGGTGCTGCAGGAACAGAGAACTGCATGCGATTCCCCCCACCACCACCACTCCTCTGATCATCTGATTTGACTTGTCTACAAGCATTAACAGAGCACTTACAACGATCCAGTCTTAGTGTCCAAAGCCAGAGTTCCAGCTAGTAATTATCAGTATGTTCTTAGAATTGAGGGAAACGTGTGTTCAAATTCTGAACCTTTCCTTACTAACCATTGATTGCGGGCACGTCACTCATTACCTTTGAGCCTTGTCAGTTATTTGTAGATGAGACTATTAATGGGACCTGCCTTATGAACTTTTTGTGGAAATGAAATGTATTAATGTAGATAAAATGTTTAGCCAAAGTTTAATTATTCCAGTAAAGAATGGTTAGATTTCAAATAATTTTCAAATAAATTTCAGATCTAATTAGATTTCAAATAATTGCCATATATCCCTTCTAGAACAAGGGTCACTAACACCCACAGGAGCCAGGTGGGTGATATCAACAGGAGAGTCTGGCTGAGCCTAAGGGAAAAAGCATACAGTTCTCCGGACCAAGATTATATTCTGTTTTGTTTTTTAATTCTGGGACAAAAGAGATAGATACAGAGAAACACACACACAGAGCAAGAGAGAGAGAGAGTTTTCAAAATCTCTAGCACGTCTATTGAAAAATACAGCACTTGCCCAATGAAAAATGCTTTGATATTGAGAGGTAATGGAGTAAGTGAGGTTTGAGATCAAATGGACTCTGAAGTTTCCATCAGAATGGAACAGCTGTGACCCAGTCCCAGCCATCTCTTGTCACAGGGCACTGAAGGAAAGCGGTAACAGGTCAGATTCACTTTAGGGGAAGTCAAAATTTATTTTTATTTTAGCCAATCAATTTTTCAGTGATGGCTTAAATTTGTTCTTGAAAGCATTTTAGGCCAAAGAATAGGTTCTAGCTTTGCAGCATTTGCTTTGAAACATTCCTCATTAGTCTGTTTGTCTACAAGGATAACATGTATATATGTATCTACCAAGTATTAATATATTATAGTCATGTATAATATTACATATATATATATATTCACATGTGCATATGCTCATACACATCTACATGCACAGTCATGAGGGAGGCATGAAACAAAAATACATTCTGAATGGCTGCATGTGGGTAGTAAATGGTGAGTGCATGCAGGTAGCACTAAAGCAAGTAAAGGTAGAATTTCATAAGGGGAAATAATGTGAGTCCAAACAGGACTAGGATTTACAAAGCTGAACTTGGAGAAGGGTTCTAGATTCATGGCAGACCAAGGAACCTTAGTCACAGAACTCTCAAAATTGTGAACCAAGGGATTGGTATTTGGCATAGAGGTTAAGATGCTGCTTTGGAAAACTGCATTCCCTATCTGAATGCCTGGACTTGAATCCTGGCTCTGTTCCCAATTCCAGCTTCCTGCTAATGTATACCTTGGGAGGTAGTGGGTGATTGCCCAAGTAATTGGGTCCCTGCCTCCCATGTGGAAGACCCAGATTAAGTTTACAACTTTCAACTTTGGTTTGGCCCAGTCACAGCTTTTGCAGTCATTTGGAGAATGAACCCATGGATGGGAGATTTTCTTTTTCTTTTTCTCTTTCTCTTTTTTACTTTTTTATTTCTCTTTCTCCTTCTCTCTACCTACCTTTGAAATTATAAAATATTAAAATAATCAATACATTATGTTTTTCATTTCACATGAATCAGTTCCTCTTCTAGTGTCTGTCTCTCTTACTATCAACTAAAAATTCTTTCTTTAAATGTAATTAAATTCCTCAAAGGGAGAACCAGTTAATAAGCATAATCATATGAGTTTGACAGAGACCTCTGTGACTCTATCAGTCACATCAGTCTCTGCTGGCTCAGGTCTCCAGCTGTGGATCAATGGGCAATAGCAAGGAGGTGGTATCCCATTGGAGCATACCTGGATGCCTGAGCATCTAACATGATAGGTGAAGAAGTTTTCGTAAGTGCATGACAGGCAATGATTATTTTCTGTAACTCATACAACTATGATACTTTCTATAATCATTTGCAAGAGGATCCCAAGTAAAATTACAGTGGGCAGCATGGCGATTGGTGTGGATGAAATGGGTGTCTATGTGAAATAGAAGGATACCACCAGGCTCAGAGGAATGACCACATTTAAAGTTAGCCTTGAAGTCCTTGGCAGCTACAGAAAAAAAGGAAAGAGTCTGTTGGATTCCATATTTCAAATTTCTGGCAGGAGAGGATATGCAAATCTATCTGCAAAGCCATATTTCTCCCCCTGGAACTAAGCCCAAGCAGAAACATGTCACATGGGTCCTTGAGCAAGGCACTGAACATCAGTATCGACTACAGATTTTTCTTTTAAAAAGCACAGTCATGCTGTTTAAATGGATAATTCTTGTATTTATTCTCACTAGAGACTGAGGAATGGATATTGAATTGTGTCCCAGGGCTGAGTTTGGTTAATCCCACTTCTGCAGAAAAGCTACACAGTGCAGTAATCAAGAGAATATAAGGGGCAAGAGAGAAGTCCAGATCCTCACTCTGTTACTTACTAGCTCTGTTAACTTGGGCAAGAAAACAAACTTTCAGTTATCTCATATGGACACAGTGGATGCTTACGCTTTCTTCATAGGACTGATACAAAAAGTAAAATGGACAATGCATTTGTCTTAGGTCAGGGTTACCAGAAAGCAAGCTCAAAGTTAGAGACTGGCATGAACGAGGTTTAGGGGTACTTTAGTAGGAGTTGGCCAGAGCAGAGGGGGAGGTTGCATCAGGGCTCCCAACTGACCCTGCAAGGAGCGATGAATTTGAAATGGTCCTTTAGAATTGCTCCAAATGAAGATAACTGTATCAGGCCTTTGTGCTCCCACATTAACTACTCATAAGCTATGGGCTATCCCTGGATCCCTTAGGAAGGGACATAAATTTGAGTGAAGTGGTCCCTCTTAGTGGATAACATTTCTCTAAGAAGGCCTCAGCTAAGAGAAGTCAACCACCAACATTCCTGGCAGCTGGGTGAATGAGTGCCTCATTTCTAATTAGAGGTTGGGGTGAAGAACCACAATATGCACTTTAGTGTATGAAGTCCTGAGAATACTTTGAAATCTCAACTCATAAGGGCTATTTTGACTATTATTTGGATTTCTTACAAACTTGGAAGCTTTGATTAGAGCCCTAGTAAGCAAATATTTGTCATTTCTGAGAAATGTGAGTCTCCTTGGAAAAGAATGGCTTGATGGTAGATGCAAGAAAGTGACTAATGAATATCTTCAACATTTATATGTTGAAAACTAATTCCCAATGTGATGGTATTTGGAGGTCGAGCCTTTGGAAGGTGTTTAGGATATGAGAGTGGTGCCTCATGAATAGATTAGTAGCATTTTAAAAGATTCCATAAAGTTCCAGCATCCTTTCTGATATGTGAAGGCACAGTGCAACTGAAAAATTTGTCACCACTTGTCCAGCCCTGCAGAAGATGCTTAAGGATGTGCTACACACAGAAACACAGAAACATGGTCATCACTACAGAAGAAGGTAAAGGAAGGATATCTCCCAGGAAAAGTACAAAGGAAATCCAAAGTACAAAATAGGAATATTTATGGAAAAAAGGCAGGACAAAATCATTACTTATCAATAGTCACTGTGAATGTAAATGTCCTCAACACTCCAGTTAAAAGACACAGACTGGCTGAATGGATCAAAAAACAAAACCCGGCCGGCGCCGTGGCTCAACAGGCTAATCCTCCGCCTTGCGGCGCCGGCACACCGGGTTCTAGTCTCGCTCGGGGCGCCGGATTCTGTCCCGGTTGCCCCTCTCCCAGGCCAGCCCTCTGCTGTGGCCAGAGAGTGCAGTGGAGGATGGTCCAAGTGCTTGGGCCCTGCACCCCATGAGAGACCAGAAAAAAGCACCTAGCACCTGGCTTCTGCCATTGGATGAGCGCGGTGCGCCGGCCACAGCACGCCATCTGCGGCAGCCATTGGAGGGTGAACCAATGGCAAAGGAAGACCTTTCTCTCTGACTCTCTCTCTCAGTGTCCACTCTGCCTGTGCAAAAAAACAAAAACAAAAACAAAAACAAAAACAAAAACAAAACCCATCTATTTGCTACCTACAAGAAACACATCTCACCAAAAAATGCATGCAGACTGAAAGTGAAAGGATAGAAAAATATATTCCATGCTAACAGAAACCAAAAAGAGCTGGTACAGCCATCCTAATATCAGACAAAATAGAGTTTTAAACAAAAACTGTTAGATTAGGGCAAGATGGTGGAATAGGAAGGCAGCACACTGATAGTCTGGGGAGAGATAGTTTAATAAAAGTGAAGATACTGCAGGTTCAAGGAAGAGTAGGGGAAGAAACAGCAGAGGAAACTCTTCCGGAACTAATGATTCACAGTGGACCTTCGAGGAGAGCGTGGGAGCCCACAGTTCGGGACACCAGCAGCAGACTCAACGCACCAGCGCTGGAATGCGAGGTGAGCCGAACCTCAATAGCCCGAGACACCAGCAGGGAAGCGGAAAGAGGAGACTAGAGCAAACAAGGCTTGAAGCCCTGTGGGGAAAAGTTCACCAGACTAACTAGAAGAGACAGAGAAAGAAAAAAGTGACCGATACAGACACGAGTTTCTCTCTCTCCGCCCACCTCTCAAAGGTGAGCAAGACAAAGAGCAGGCACCATTTTGGACATACATCATAAGCAGGGCGACCTCAGGTCTGTACCGGCCCTGAGCCTAGCAGAAAAACCTGACTCTGGGCGTGGGGGTGAAATAACAGGAGATTAGAACCTAATGAATGTGTGGTGCTAATGAACTGAGACTGTGAAAAAAGAGACGGTGGGGGAGAGAACTCATGGAATTCACCACGTGAGTACTCTCCAGAGACACTACAGTTTGGTAGCATTGGTAGCCCAGTGGTGAGACTGAAGAAGAATTTGAACCCACACTGAAGGCCACAGAGATTCCCTCTGTGGTCCTTGGTAAAGAGTTTCCGATCTCTGGCTCCTGTGGGTATATCATTTGCCTGCTAACCACCCCCAATTCCATTCAGCTGTGTGGAATTACTTCCCTTTTGAATCAAAAATAAAGAAAGAAACAGAGAGAGATTTACCACGCCTAACCTGGGAGTGTCTCCTTTGACACACCCTCAACCCTGAGGAACCAAACAGAGCTCTCAGGCCACACCCATCTCAAGCCTCTAAGGCTCCATTGAAAGCAGACAGTCCACTTACCTAGAGTCATAGTATAACAAGAAAAAACACCACAGTGAAGAAACCAATATGCCAAACAACAAATGCAAAAACCAAGGTAACAAGAACAAGGAAGACACTATGGTGTCCCCAAATGAAAAAGACACCCCAATTCAAGATTACGAAGATGATGAGATAGAAGAAATGCAAGAAGCGAATCTCAAAAAATTGATAAGAACACTAAGAAGTACTCAAAAACAAATTCTTGAACTACAGAAATCCTTAATGGGCAAGGTAGAAAATCTCTCTCATGGAAATGAAATATTAAGGTGAAATCAAGCTGAAATGAAACAACTAGTAGAACATGAAACTGTGATAGTGATGAGAAATCACAATGAAGTGAAGAATTCAATAGATCAAATGAAAAACACATTAGAGAGCCTTACAAACAGAATGGGTGAGGCAGAAGAGAGAATATCGGACTTAGAAGCCAGAGCACAGGAAACTATACAGTCAAACCAAAGAAAAGAAGAGGAAATTAGAAATCTAAAAAATATTGTTGGGAATCTACAGGATACTATTAAAAAACCCAACATTCGAGTTCTAGGAGTTCCTGAAGGCATGGAGAGGGAGAAAGGATTAGAATGCCTTTTTAGTGAGATAATAGCAGAAAATTTCCCAGTTTTGGAGAAGGACAGAGACATGCTAGTACAGGAAGCTCATAGAACCCCTAGTAAACATGACCAAAAGAGATCCTCACCATGACACATTGTAATTAAACTCACCACAGTGAAACAGAAAGAAAAGATCCTAAAATGTGCAAGAGAGAAACGTCAGATTACTCTCAGAGGATCTCCAATTAGACTCACAGCAGACTTCTCATCAGAAACCCTACAAGCTAGAAGGGAATGGCGAGACATAGCCCAGGTACTTAGAGAGAAAAACTGCCAGCCCAGAATATTATATCCTGCAAAGCTCTCATTTGTGAATGAAGGTGAAATAAAGACCTTTCATTGCAAACAGAAATTGAAAGAATTTGTTGCCACTCGTCCAGCCCTGCAAAAGATGCTTAAAGATGTGTTACACACAGAAACACAGAAACATGGCCATTAACATGAAAGAAGGTAAACGAAGGGAACCTCACAGCAAAAGATCACAGGGAATTCAAAGCAAACATTTGGATAAAGAAATTATGGGACATATACTCTATAGAATACTATATAGCAGTCAAAAACAATGAAATCCGGTCATTTGCAACAAGATGGAGGAATGTGGAAAACATCATTCTGAGTAAATTAAGCAAGTTCCAAAGGGACAAATATCATATGTTCTCCCTGATCGGTGACAACTAATTGAGCACCAAAGGGGAAACCTATTGAAGTGAAATGGACACTATGAGAAACAGTGACTTGATCAGCTCTTGTGCTGACTGTTGTTGTACAATGTAATACTTTATCCATTTTAGTATTTTTTTTATTGTAGTACTATTGGTTGAACCCTGTAATTAACAAACAATTATTCTTAGGTGTTTAAATTTTAACTGAAAAGTGATCCCTGTGAAATCTAAGAGTGGGAATAAGAGAGGGAGGAGATGTACAATTTGGGACATGCTCAATCGGACCTGCCCCAAATGATGGAGTTAGAAACGTGCCAGGGGATTCCAATACAATCCCATCAAGGTGGCACGTACCAAGGCCATCTCACTAGTCCAAGTGATCAATTTCAGTTCACAATTGATCACACTGATAGGTCTAAGAGTCAAAGGGATCACACAAACAAGACTAGTGTCTGCTAATACTAACTGATGGAAATTAAAAGGGAGAGAATGATCCAACATGGGAAGCAGGATACACAGCAGACTCATAGAATGGCAGATGTCCTAAATAGCACTCTGGCCTCAGAATCAGCTCTTAAGGCATTCAGATCTGGCTGAAGAGCCCATGAGAATATTTTAGGCATGGAAAGCCAAGACACTCTGGCAAAAAAAGAAGACCTAAATGAAAGATCTCTGTGAGTGAGATCCCAATGGAAAGAATGGGCCATCAAAGAAGGAGGTACCTTTCTCTGAAGGGAGGAGAGAACCTCCACTTTGACTATGACCCTGTCGGAATAAGATTGAAGTCGGCGAACCCTAAAGGCTTCCATAACCTCGGCAACTCATGACTAGAGCCTAGGGAGATTACTGACGCCATAAACAAGAGTGTCAAATTGTTAAATCAACTTCAGGAGTCACTGTGTACTTACGTCTCATGTGGGATCTGTCCTTAATGTGTTATCCAATGTGAAGTAATGCTATAACTAGTACTGAAACAGTATTTTACACTTTGTGTTTCGGTGTGGGTGCAAACTGATGAAATCTTTACTTAGTATATACTGAATCAATCTTCTGTATATAAATATAATTAAAAATGAAAAAAAATCTTGGTGTTAAATTGGAAATTCCATAGAAAATTAATCAATTTAAAAATATATCATGTAGGATCTCTGTCCTTAATGTGCTATACATTTTGAATTAATACTATAACTAGTACTCCAACAGTATTTTTCACTTTGTGTTGCTAAGTGAGGGCAAACTGTTGAAATCTTTACTTAATTTATAGTAAACTAATCTTCTGTATATAAAGAGAATTGAAAATGAATCTTGATGTGAATACAAGGGGAGAGGGAGTGGGAAAGGGGAGGGTTGTGGGTGGCAGGGAAGTTATGGGGGAGAGCCATTGTAATCTATAAGCTGTATTTTGGAAATTTATATTCTTTAAATAAAAGCGTTATAAAAAAAACAAAAACTGTTAAAAATACAAAGGACACAATGTAAATATTAAGGGATCAATTCAACAGGAAGATGTATATGCATCTAATTACAAGGCACCTGACTATTTAAAAAAATGTTAAGGAATTTAAAAGGAGATATAGACTCAAATACAATAGTAATGAGGGATTTCAATACCCCACTTTCAGCAATGGACAGATCAAGCAGACAGAAAATCAGCAAGCAAACATTAGAGTTAATTGATAATATAGACCAAATGGACCTAACAGACATCTACAGAACTTTGCACCCTACAGTTGCAGAATACACATTCATCTAATCTGTGCATCATGGATCCTTCTCTAGGACTGACCAGGTGCTAAACCATGAAAATAGGTCTCAACAAATTAAAAAAAAAAACAAACCTGAAACCATACCATATGTCTTCTAGGATAAAAATGCAATGAAGGTGGAAATCAGAAACTCAGGAGACTGAACAACATGCTCCTCAATGAACAGTGGGTCATAGAAGAAATCAAAAGAAAAATCAAAAAATTTCTGGAAACAAATGAAGACAACAATACAACATATCAAAACGTATGGGATATAGCAAAAGCAGTATTAAGAAGAAAGTTTATAGCAATTGGTGCCTACATCAATAAATTGGAAAGGCACCAAATAAATGAGCTTTCAATACATCTCTAGGATCTAGAAAAATAACTGCAAACCATTCCCAAAACTAGTAGGAAAAAAGAAATAATTAAAATTAGAGAAAGAGTTAAACAAAATTGAATTAAAAAAACAATACAAAAGAGCAGCAAAATGAAGAGCTGGTTTTTTGAAAAAATAAACAAAATTGACACACCATTGGCCCAACTAACCAAAAAAGGAGAGAAGACCCAAATCATTAAAATTAGAGATGAAAAAGGAAATGTAAAAATAGACACTACAGAAATAAAAAGAATCATCATAAATCACTACGTAGAACTGTGTGCCAACAAACTGGCAAACCTAGAAGAAATCGGTAGATTCTGGGACACATGCAACCTGCCTAAATTGATCCATGAAGACACAGAAAACCTAAACAGACCCATAACCCAGATGGAAATTGAGTCAGTAATAAAAACCCTTACAATGGAAAAAAAAAGCCCAGGACCAGATGGCGTCACTGCTGAATTCAGCAAATGAATTCACTGCTGAATGCTACCAGACATTTAAAGAACCTACTCTACTTCTTCTGCAGTTATTCAGAACAAATGAAAGGGAAGGAATCCTCCCAAATTCTTTTTATGAAGCCAGCATCACCTTAATCCCTAAACTCAGAAAACACTCAACAGAGAAAGAGAAGTACAAACAATTTTCCGGATGAACACAGACACAAAAATCCTCAACAAAATTCTGGCCAGTAGAATATAAGAACACATCAGAATGATCATACGCCTGGATGAAGTGAAATCTATCCTGGTATGCAAGGATGGTTCAACATTTACAAATCAATCAATGTGATACACCACATCAACAGACTGAAGAAAAAAAACCATATGATCACCTCAATAGATACAGAGAAGGCATTTGCTAAAATACAATACGCATTCATGATTAAAACTCTAAGCAAATTTCAAAAGAGGAAATCCAAATGGCCAACAGACACATGAATAAATGTGAATCACTCACCATCAGAGAAATGCAAATCAAAACCACAATGAGGTTTCACCTCACCCCAATTAGAATGCCTTTCATACAGAAATCAACAAACAACAAATGCTGGTGAGGATGTGGGGAAAAAGGTACCCTAACCCACTGTTGGTGGGAATGTAAACTGGTATAGCCACTGTGGAAGTCAATTTGGAGATACCTCAGAAATCTGAATGCAGACTTACCATATGACCCAGCCATCCCACTCCTGGGAATTTACCCAGGGGAAATGAAATTAGCAAATAAAAGAGTTATCTGTAGCCTCATGTTTATTGCATCTCAATTCACAACAGCTAAGACATGGAATCAACTTAGATATCAATCAACTGAAAAATGGATGAAGAAATCATGGGATGTATACTCTGTGGAATACTATGCAGCAGTAAAAATGAAACCTGGTCATTTGCAACAAAATGGATGGATTGGAAAGCATCATGCTGAGTGAAATAAACCAGCCTGAAAGGGATACCATATATCCTCCTTGATCTGTGATAACTAATAGGGCACCTAAAAGGAAACCTATAGAAGTGAAATTGATACTTTGAGAAGCAGTGACTTGAACAGCTCTTGACTTGACTGTTAAGAGGTTTTTTTTTTTTTCCTTAGTGGAGAATAGGACTGGGAATGGGAAAGGAGAAGGAGGTGGGGTGGGAGTGAGGGTGGGAGGGTGGGTATGATCTGAAGAATCACTATATTCCTAAAGTTATACTTATTAAATTTGTTCTTTAAATAAAAGATTTATTTGAAAAAAAAATTTCAGCCCCCAGAATGGAGGAATCGACTGACCAGTATACCTTTCATTACTCTAGGGGGTCTTGTGAATCAGATCTTTGGTTGGGTTCTTTCTATGGCTGTTTCATTTCTCTAGTAGTCTGTGAATTCGTCTTTTGTGTATTTCATGTAGAGTTGGAGTGCCTTTACTTTTCCTGATGGACTGTGGTTTCCTACAGGGAGGAGTTCATGATTCATTAATCCTTACCAACCTAGCTCTCAGTAAAATGCCTGATAAATACTAGAGCTGAGTGAATGTCAAGTGTATTAATGAAATCCAAGTTCTATGTGACTGTGAAGCAGGAATGCCTCCTTGTTGATCTAACAGTGAATTTTTTTTTTCACTCTGAGAACAAGAAGATATCTGGCCCTTTATACTCTTCCTAGTTTCAGTCCTAAACTTGACTTTCACTATGGTGTATCTGAGTACTCTTTTACCCCACATCCTTGTGAGGTGGATTACAAAAGAAGCAACTCAGTGTGAAAGAGCAAGAACAGGATGAAGAGAGATGCCTTAACAGATGGCCAAAGTAAATGAATTTATGTCAAATGTGTTCTCTTAACCAATATTTATGAAACTCTTCCCTGTATAAGAAATTGAGATGGATAAATGGCTGAATCCATGTAGAAAATTAGACATGAAACAGAGATCAAATGTGTGAACAGATAATGCATTAAGAATTGCCTAGAAGGGATAGATCTTTGTGAAAATTAAGAGTGGGAATAGGAGAGGGTGGAGGAAGAGGGAGGAGAGCATTGGCTGGTGGTAGGACAGGTTGGCAAATATCACTATGTTCCTAAGTCTGTATATATGAAATATGTGAAATTTGTATACATTAAATAAAATTTTTAAAAATAAATTAAAAAAATAATTGCCTACAAAGCATAGACATTGCCTTTGGATATAAGGAGATGAAAAAAGGGAGCTCAGAGAGGAAGCATGAAGAGTTGGCCTTTAAGTAAGATTTTGAAGGATGAAGGAGAAGAAACTAGGCAAAGGTAGAGGTGAAGGAGCACAGCATGCTGGAATATCTCATCCAGAGTATATAGGAACATTGCAAGGCATTTACTCCTTGAGGCTGATTCTAGACCTGGCTCATACATTTTTTAATTTCCCTACTGTATATGAGGTATTCCACTCAACTAGTATCTCTTCTCATATATGCTGTGCTCAGATTCATTCATTCATTTAGATACTACTATGTGCCAAGCTCTGCCTCAGGCAATGGTAGAATACAATATACTAGGTGTCTACTGAAAACATATGATGTAGCAAAGATATGGTAGATATCTTAGATATGGTAAGTCTCAAGCAAAGCATGAGTGTCTCTCTACACTTTTCTTTAATATTATCCCATCTAGATTGTGTACTTTTTAAATTTTTAAAAAATATTTATTGGAAGGCAGAAAGATAAAAAGATAGAAAATCTTCCATCCACTGATCCACGTACTAAATTCCAGCAACAGTTGTGGCTGGACAAGGCCAATGCTGGGAGCTCAGAACTCAATTTATGTCTCCTATGTGGGTGGGAGAGACCAAAGTACTTGAGCCATCACACACTATCTTCCAGGGTGTGCATTAGCACAAAGATTGAATTGGAATTGGCACCAAGACTCAAATCCAGACATTGCAATATAGAATGCAGGTATCTCAAGCAGTATCTCAATTGCTGTACCAAATGCCAACTGTGCATTTAAAAATACTGACTTCAGAGAGAGAGGGAGAGAGAGAGAGAGAAAGCAAGAGATAGCACACAAGTGCACTACAATTCACTAGTTTACTCCACAAGTGCCTGAAATAGCCATGCTGAAGCCAAGAGCCAGTAACTCAATTCAGGTCTCCCATGTCAGTGACAGTAACATAAGCTATCACCATTGACTTCCAGGGCCTGCATTAGTAGGAAGCTGGAGCTAGGAGCAAGAGCTGGGAATCAAACCAGATGTGGGATGTTGGAACCCCAAGTGATATCTTTAATTATGCCAAACACTTGCCCCAACATGTGTATGTTTCAAAATTTTTAACTTATTTGAGAGGTAGAGAGAGAAAGCAAGCAAAAGCAAGTAAATACACAAGAGCTTCCATCTACTGATTTATTCCTCACATGCCCACAAGAGTCAGGAACAGACTAGAGATGAAGCCAGGAGCCTGGAACTCAATCCAGGTCTTTCAAGAGGGTGGGAGGAACTCAATGACCTGAGTCATTACTGGTGCCTCCCAGAGTTTTCATTAGCAGGAAGATGAAATCAGGAGCCAGAGCTGGGAATCAAACCCAGGAATTCCCAAGTGGATCACTGGCATCTTAACCAGTATCTTCACTGCTAGACTAAGTGCTCAACCTTAAAAATGCATTTCTTGATAGCAAAGATCATGCTTCAGGCATCTGTACAATCACCATATTTCTTAGGGTATAATTGGGGTTCAGAAGATGTCAGGGTGTGGCAGTGTGTGGTAAAGGAGAGAGAGCACGAGTGAGTGTGGATGCTATTAAACCACAGTGTCAACCAGCTCGCTCTGAATAAATGCTGGTATTTATTTGGGGAATAAAAATTACTAACAAGAGACTAAACATGCATTATTCTATTCATCCCATATTTCTTTAATTTTTGCCTGGACACTTGTTTTATTTTCTTGGCTTTGTATTAAAAATGCCCCCCCTTTTTTTCTGAGCGCTAAGATTCCTCTTTATACCCACATAGATCTCCCCAGAGAGCAATGACTCTGAAAGGAATCTCTGCCAAAATCTCAACTTCAAAATGTCATGTTTCCTTATTTTTGAATATATATATGTATATATGTGTGTGTATATATATATATATATATATATATATATGTTTCTCCCACTGGATTATGGGAATATACATCATCTAATTAGCCAAATGGATTTTCAGTTCAGCCCAATCATTTCCTTATCTAGCATCTGAAGCCCGGTATTGCTCAGGGGACTCGCATGGGCACAGAGGTCCTCATTAACTCTGATCTTCAATTACATTGATTATAAGCCTGCTTCTGTAATTGTGCTGCATAGATCAGGGGTGAGCTGGGGAGCTCAGGCCACTCTGTAATGTTCTCTGAAAACCCAGAGGCACATCAGCCCCCAAAGAAACAGAAAGCTACAGACGAGAACTAAAAATACCGCGGAAGGAGGTATCAGCAGACAAAATTGCCTGGAGAGCCAGACGGCAGCTGCAAATCCCTTTCATTGCACTTCCACTCATGAGGCAGACCTCGGAGAACCATGGAGAGACATTTTCCAAAGGCTATGGCCACTGTGGTGAGTGGCGAGCAGAGGAATGAGTGACTGTATGGCTGAAAGACAGCCTTCAAGAATGAAGAGCAAGGACTATTTTGGCCAAAAGTATTCCGTTTTCTTTTATCTCCCTTGCTAGGAGTGTAAAATAATTCAAGGTCTCTCATTTTATGCTTCCTCATGTGTACCACGGATCATATCTGTCTGGGTTTTGGACCTGGAAGAAATGTCTTTCCTGGACATAGAGTAGAAAACAAACTCTACAAGGAAGCAGAAATGAGGATCACACCCAGTCTCAGTCTAATAGACCCATGAAGAGTGCATCCACTCCACCTTTGCCCCTGTCCCCAGAGCCCCAAGCCCTTGATCATATTCTACTACCTACTAATGAGTGACCAAATTGCAAAGCTGGAGTTGAAAAAAGTGTGAGGGGTTATTGGAGTAGGCAGAGATACACTGGACAGCTGGAAGCAATGTCTCTGGAAGGAGCCAGGGGATCGTTATGGTATGGTGGTTTTCATATAAGAGTTTCGGAGAGTTATCAGCTGCCCATCTCTTTGTCTTCACCACTTGATATCCCCTTCCAGCTCTCTTAGCTTCTATCATTTTCTCTTACCCATTTCCTTGGAACAACTTAAACTTATCACATTCCTCTGTTTGGTGTCTGCCTGTTAATGGCTGGGTTGTGCTCTGCCCCACCCATCAAATTCATAGGTGGCAGGCTTAACCACCAGTTGCTCAGAAGTGACAGGATTTGGAAACAGGGTGTTTAGTGAGGTCACTGGGATGAGCCCCAATCCCAAATGAGTGCTATTTTCATAAGAGGAGATAAGCACAGAGACACACACAGAGGAAAGATCATGTGACGGTACAGGGAGAAGGTGATCATCTGTACACCAAGGAGACAGGCCTCAGAAGAACCAACCCTGGGGATACCTTGATCTTCGAACCTGAAGAACTGTGAGGAAATACATTGCTGCTATTTAGGCTATTCAGTCTGGGTATTTTATTTTGACTGTCCTAGCAAGTTAATATACCATCTCTGTCTCACTTGACAAATATTCTTTAAACTTGCCATTTTCTCCATTTATTAACTTTTATTTTATTTTGTGTCAGGGACCCCTATAGATTACTCCTCAGGAGAAAGTTTTCAAATGTATGAAGGAAAGTGAATAGTACTACAAAAAGAATCAGTAGGTACAATACAGTTCCATCCATGGATACTTTGGAGGTTTATAAATTCATGATAAAATGCCTTAGTTTGGGGGTAGGTGCTGTGGCATAGCAGGTTAAGCTGCTGCGTGCAGTGCCAGCATCCCATATGGGTGCCAGTTTGAGTCCCAACTGCTCCATTTCCAATCCAGCTCTCTGCTATGGCCTGGGAAAGCAACAGACGATGGTCCAAGTCCTTAGGCCCCTGCACCTACATGGAAGACCCAGAAGAAGCTCCTGGCTACTGGCTTCAGATCAGCGCAGCTCTGGCCATTGTGGCCAATTGCTGAGTGAACCTGCACATAGAAGACATCTCTCTCTGCCTCTCCTTCCTCTGTGTAACTCTGACTTTCAAATAAATAAATCAATCTTAAAAAAATACCCTAGTCTGCCCCTCTCATCCATTTACCTAGATGTCACGACTGCTCTCTGACCTGGTTCTAATCTATTCCAATACCATTTGATGCCAGAGGGAGTGACAGATGGATCATAATACACAAAAGTGTGTGAATAAGTAGCAAGTGCCTAGGGGAAGAAGAAAGCTAAGAAACACTTAAGTTTCAGATGCTATTTTTAAAAGGGTCAGCCTCTTTATTAATTTTCATGAAAATAATACTTTTTAAAGTATGTAAAAGATATAAACTTGGGTAACACTGCAATTATTTTAAAGATTTTTTAAAAATTCATTTGAAAGTCAGAGTGAGAGAGCAAGAGTGAGATTGACTGATTTTCTGTCTGCTGTTTCACTCCCAAATGATAACAATAGCCAAGGCTGGGCCAGGCTAAAGCCAGAAGCCAGGAACTCCATCCTAGTATCCCACACGTGTGGCAGGTGCCAAGAACTTGGGCCATTTTCCAGTGCTTTACCAGATGCATTAGCAGGGAGCTGAATAGGATGTGGAACAGCTGGGACTCGAAAGCAGCACTCTGATATGGGATGCTGGTGTTGAAAGGGGAGACTTAACCTACTGAGCCACAGTGCTGGGCATAAGATTGAAACCTTGGAACAATAATGCAACAGATCAGAATTTTATCAAACAATGAAAGTTACATATTTTTAAGAAATCAGAAAACCTTGAATCCCTTTATAGTACAGGGTTTCTCAATATTTTAAAAACTCCATAAGGAGCCTTTTAAAACATTTATTTTCTCTAATCACATCCCACTTATGAAATTTAAACATCACAAAGTTCTTGTATACTTGCTTAAGTACAGTATGTACTATTTCTACAATGTGCTTTTAGTGTACATAAAAAGAGTAATAATGGTTTTTCACACCGGAAGGGGTATTATGGTTCTCACTGAGAATGCAATCTCTAGCCAGAACCTCTTCTTTAGGAAATAAGGAAACTGATGTTTAAAAAAAAAGGATGACATGTCCAAGAACCCACCCAGATTAGTGAAATATCTACAATGGGAACTTATGCTGTGTGACCTCCACCCCTCCCACCTCAGTGCTGTGAAGGAGGAGGGGTGGGTTAGAGAGGCCACATGGTAGAACATATCAGTGCCAGACCAGAACCCAAGCTCTGTGAATTCTAGCTTGGGAGTTCATTCCAGTTTTCCACATTGACCATCAAGAATACAGTCTGTGGAGTGAGTCATCAGGAGGCTACAGCTCCCTAACAGGAGAAAATGAAAATAACCTTGAAGGCACCATATCAGGGGAGAAACTGTGGAAAGCTCATCACAAAACATCCTACACAAAGAAACATGGGAGGGGATGAGCCACCAGGATTGTGGGTGTCCTATGTTACAGAAACAGTTGTTTTAAAATAAAGCTGTATCACAACCCTCTCCCTCTCTCCAACAGAGGTTTCCCTTAAGTGAATTGCCCAAATTTGCTCCAGGCAATTATTGTGTTTCTACCATTTTCTGTCTTCTCACCTCAAACTGTGATCAAAGTCTGACTAAACACAGATTGCTACAAAATTCTACATGCACTGCATATCCCTCATCTTGCTTCAAAGTTGAGTTGGGGTGTTTGAGTCTGGACAAAAGAGGTTTGAGATTTTGACATTTCAAAAAAAAATAAAGTATCTCCTTCCCAAGGGGATACTACAATTTGGTACCAAGCTAGGCAACAGGAAAAGAACAAAGTTATAAATGTACTTCATTTTTCTCTATTCATTTACATTTTTAAAGAAAAATTTTGGCTAAAAATTGAAAGCAGCTATTTACTTTTAACTGATAATTTGATTTATTTAGTTTTTCATTTTAACTTTCTTCATTATTTCATTGCAAATTTAAACATCAGAGCGGACTTCAGTATTGGATTTCTTTTTGATCTAAGATCACTGCCTCTTGAATGAGCAGAGTGGAGAGGTGCTCCCCAAACCCCAGAGATCCTTTAGTTCTTGCTTACTAATATTGAAAAGTTTTACTCTTTTTCAACTTCCCAATTAAGACATGAGCTTAGGTGGATGCACAGATGGGCGCTATGACAGGAGTCAGAGATGGATGAAATCTTGGCCCAGACAATGAATTGTTGTATGATCTTGGACCAAATAAGTCTTGAAAAGCCCTTTCCATTTCCTTTTCTGTACAATGGGACCAATGTTTACATCATAGAGTTCCTATGACCACCAAATAAAATAAATATGAATTACCTATGGATAATATAGCACCTGACTGGGACCTTCTGTTATACTATTTTAGTATATAATACACATAGCAATGTATATGTGTATGCAATTGGATGACAGTTTGTTTCTGAAAGTGAGTATCTACATAAACATATGCACATTCACATAGGCACAGATAATTCTCTAAAACAGGTGTGCTGCATAGATGGTGCCTCTTGAAATTGTGCAAAAGGGTGGCACACTACTTGAAAAAGACACATTTTATTTAAAAGGAAGCATGGAGATTTGGTACAATGGTTAAGATGCTGCATAGGATGCCCACTTCTCATTGCACATGCTACATCTACCATGGAGTTTTTGGGCTTGAGTCCTAGCTTGGCTTCTGAATCTAGCTTCCTGCTAATGCACACCTTGGGAAGCAGTAGGTGATGGCTCATATACTTGGTCCCTACCATCCACATGGAAAATCTAGATTGATTTCCAGGTGCCTGCTTTAGCCTGGCCCAAGTCAGGCTGTTGCAGGAATCTGGGGAGTGAATTAATAGATGGCAGATCTCTTTGTCTATCTCTCATCTCTGTTGCTCTTTTGAATAAAATAAAAACAAATAATTTTCTGAATTAAATTAGGAAGTTGCTTTGCCCTTGTTTATCTAGGTTAGACTCAGTTCCATGAAGGCTGACTTATAGCTCATCCCAGCAGCTTCTTCTGTGATTTCCAGAGTGAATTGGGCAGGACAGGGATGAAAGATTCGACTCAAAGATGTTTTGCAGGAATGAGGAAACACTGAAGGAGCCAGAGCAGGTTGTCTGGCAATATTAGGTTCAATACTTTGGGATCCACTGGCTTCCCTATATTCCCTGCCCTGTTACTTTTTTATGTCCACCCTTTCCTAGGAGATGTGCTTCCTCCTGCCTTTCCCGAGAAATCTGCACAAACGTCAGGGGCCGTTGGCAAAGATGGCTCACAACTGTGAGCCCTAAGAATAACCACATTAGCAATTCCTCCCCGGATCTGTTGCATTACTACACTGTGGGTTCGATGCCAACCAACCAAATTAGGCCCAGGCACCTGCCTGCTTCTGTGCCTCACTGTCGGCGTGTGTGCACATGCACGTGTCTGTGTGTTCCTTTTTCTCAGTGTCTTCCCTTCCACTCTTCTCTTGTTTAGAAATGGCTTCAGTGGGGGAAAACATAGACCTTGAAGTTGGCAAACATGGACTCAAAACATGCCCTTCCAACTCACTGTTTTAGAGACCCTGGGGGAATGCTCAATATTTATTTTCTCAGCTTCCTCATCTAAAAGAGAGTGAAGAGTACTTACATTGTAAGATCTGCAGCTACTGGTGTGCCTGATTCACTGAATGTACTCATTAAATGGGAATGCTTACTACTGTTGGTGCTATTAATCTAATTGCCCTTGGAAATATCCTGGAGGTATAGTTACTTTTATTCCCATTTTATAGACATGAAAATTAAGACTGAACAAAGTTAAAGGTGCATGTCTTAAATTGCAGCAGAAGGTGGGACATTCACAGTTAGAACCCAGTCCTTCTGTTTCTGAGTCCAGGGTTCTAGTTCTGCCATACCAGGCTACCACTCATTCCTCTTACTTCAAGGCAACCTGTCCAACTACTAGCATTATTCCAGTTGTTAGTTTCTTTCTGGCTTCTGTCAACATTCACTGCTGGTTATTTCTCTAAGTACAGAGCTTCTCATGGTGGTAGTTGAAACATAAATCTCATCATGTTGAAAAAGAGAGAGGGGGAAAAAAAAAGATGGCAGGGGAAGGGTGACATAATATTGTAATTCAATACTTAATATCTCCAAAGACATGTAATACATCCTCATGACATTCCCAGGAGATATTTTCTGGAAACGGGACAATAATTCAAATTAATGCTAAGCCTAAATCTAATTGTTTTATGATGCTATAGAAGACTACATAGGGTACAGCTTCCAAAAATCAGAGGCTTCAACAGTCATGTTGATGGAACAGATTTCACTGTCTGGCACAGATGAGAACAGCTGTCTAAATATATAATATTGGTACCTAGAGCAACATAATCAAGCAGATCTGCAGCTTAGCCACACTGTAGCCTTCTCAACAATTAGCTGTTCACCAGCCAAAGTCTACCAGGAATTCTGGGAAGTGTAGAGAGAAAGGACAAGGTTTTTATTCAAGCACCACATGATAGTTCTGGGGCTCAAGAGGAGCACCAGGTGGCTGAGATCCAAGTCTCTGGAATATGACACATGAAGGGTGATTTCTCCCATTCTGTTCTGGAGAAGTCAGTGGGCTATAACTGCAAGGAGTCAGGCAGGAATGGTTAGAACCCTGGTCCTGTCTTTTACCACCTGAAGGAGTGTATGCTTATTATTTGGTTTTGTGAGCCTCAGGGCTCCTCCTCTGTACAACAGGACGATAATACCTACCACATACTCTTGTGTGTTATGGCACACTGGGATGTCCATGGTTCATGAAGAAAACAATTTGCCTAAGAATAGGTAAGATTTTACTTTGGGCTTGTAACAAGAAAACAGAAAAACAGCAGTGCAGGAAGTGTGTGTTTAGTCAAAATTCTAGAAGGATATACACCAAAAAAGTGTCATCAACCTAGCATACTAACACTAGAAACATGGGAGACGGCGTGTTTAAAACTTCCTTCCTTCACTCCTAGATGTTGATGATGATACTTTCACTACTTCTGTTTCTATTACAATATCACCGACTTCACAAGGTTTGGTAAAGAATAAAGGATAGAGCATAGATAAAATTATAGTATTGGCTCAAATGCATAAGAGATGACCCCAAACTGTTCCTTATTTTTTTCTTTGCAGTTGCCAGAAATAATCTCCCTCCCTTGGAACAGAGCGAGGCAGTGAGCCCCGAAGGGCAGCAGTTGACTACGTGTTGCCAATTCCCGCCTCCTGTGTGTGTGTGTCCTTTACAGCCTTACCTCCTTGCCTCTCATCTCAGGTCCTGGAGGGACAAATGTCGCTTTCAGCTGATTATCTGTAGAATGTCGCCTTAGATATCAACAAATGGAAATAAAAGAAGAAATCAAAAGAGGGCCAGATGATTGTTCTGGGTCTCAAATAGAGCACAGGGTGGCCGAGGTCCAAAGATGCCCCTCCTCACACTCAGCAATGGCGCTTGGTTCTCACCTGAGACTCACTAACATCAATTCCTATATAATAATTAAGGCACTACAGAGTAACTTTACATTCACTATTTCACTTGATCCTCACAGCAAGAAAGGTTTGAGGTTCTGGAATCCGATCTGCACTCAATGTTATATGCTGTGCGTATGCACATATGTTCTAAGGAAGTACTGTATTTCCCATGTCACAGATGAAGCTGAGGGCAGTAAGAAGGTGTCTTACTAAAGTTACACACAATTATTTAATTATAAACTGAGAACTGGAATCCAGAATCCAGATACTGTATTTCATCTACTATCACTTCCCAGCAGACTGCTTATTGAGCTTAACTTGTGAATGTATGTATTCATAGTGTCAACACAGGTTTATTGAGCACCACTTTTGTGCCAGTTTCTGGTTGTTAAAACTGAGTATTCAGCTGGGAATAGAAAAAGATATACTACTTGGTCACAGAGAGAGCGATGTTGGGTAGCAGATGAGCATTAAATACTTACACTGGCCAACACTTGTATGATTGTAAATATGGACTGGGGTTGTGAAGGAACGAACGAGCTGCTATGAATACCCAGTAGGTTGTGTGCATGTGTTGTAGTAGAGAAGAGAGGCTTGTAGGCTTAGTGAAATTAATACTGCTTGCAAAAGGAACAAAGATATATAAAGTTTCTGAGATAGAATATAGATTGGATTCTATTTTTAGTTGGAACTATATGTAACAATCTAGCAAATGGTTGTAAGCTAAACTAGAGGATACATAAGACATCTGGTGGATATTTATGTTTTTGGTTTGAAACTTAATTGTCCTTTCCGGGGTGCTAAGTACCTGAAAAAGCACAGTTAAATAACCAAACCATGATTTTGTAAATCCAAACCAAAGCCCATGGTAAAGTCTTACAGCTTTCACAATAGGAGTGGGCATCAGCGGAGGCCAGATGAAAGACTAAACAAAACTGAAACAATTTCTCTTTTGCAAAAAGTGAGTCAATTTGTTTTTATTGTCAAATTCCTGTAGAGGATAAAAAATTTCTTCTTCTTCTTCTTCTTTTTTTATTTTTATTTTTTGAGAGTACAACGTAGTCTTTAAGAGCAGAAACACAGTCAGTGGCCAGGATTCACGTTCTGGCCCTGCTATTAATGAACCATGATAATAACCTAGTTAAATGGGCCTTGGTTCCTCAGCTACAAAAATGTGGATAATGATCTCACAGGAATGTAGGCGGTAATACATGGAAATTAAATTTCAGTTGTTTCAAATCACTCACTTGTAATGTAAATGAGGTGATATATGTAAAGTACTTAAAACATTCCCTGACACTTAATAAATGCTTAATAAAAGCAGCTATTCTTATATAATTTCTACCTGTATACAACTGATAATCCTATTGTGAGATAAACAACAGTCTTGCCTTGTTCAAATAAAGTTTGTCTAAAACAAATACAACCACCACCGAGTTTCCTGCTTCAAGCCGCCGATTAGCTTTGGCTATAGCAGCATAAACAAAAGCCCGCTCTGTGACTCATTTCTCCTTCTCTAATTGCCTGCTCCTGCTCTGGACCTCAGCCGGGAGTCAGTCTTTAGCCTTGCCATGGAGACACATGCATCCGATTGTATGTCCATAAACAAGAATGCCCAGCTTCTGTTGCATGCATCTGATTGTGTGTCCATAAACAAGAATGCCCAGCTTCTGTTGCCTCTGTGGGCTGCAAAGAGATGGCATTAAAAGTGAGTGATTTGAAACAACTGAAATTTAATTAAAAACAAAATTAAAAGTTGTTCCAAGCCTGGTGTTTCAGCCAGCAAGACTCAGAGGAAATTAGTAAGTGCTACTAATAGCTGGATCCAATTCACAAGCCTCTGTGAGGAGACAGTCGGACCAAAGAAGATGCATACCTTTTAGATGAAACAATTAAAGATCACTTCTGAGAAATAATCATGAACAGTATCCCAGGGCAAAAGGGACCATTATTTGCTGCTGTGTTTCTTTTTGACTTGCTCATTTCCATTACGGGAAAGTGCCCTGAGATTCCCCAAGCAGCATCTTCTAAGGCAACACAAAGGGACAACAATTTTGAAAACACAGACTTAAGCAAGTGGGAAGTGGGGTAAACCTCTTTAAAAAAAAAAAAACAGTTGCCACCCATGGCCTGAAATTCTACCTCATCAATTTACCCCTTGAAGTTTCAAATACACAAGTTGCTTAGTAAAAGGAGCCCTTTTCAAATCACGAGCCTAATGGAGACAACAGTCACTGAGAGTTGAGGACTGGGCACCAAGAAGTTATGAGTTGGTTGCTAGAGGACTCGGGCGGGGGGGGAGGGGAGGGAGGAGACCCAGTAGGTAGAGGGGCTCTGAGACACAGTGCTCAGAGGCAGGTCTGAAAGGTCTGCCTGCCCTTGGTTCTCAGAGCAATATGGAGGCAGGCACAGAGGAAGAAGCAGGAAATTAAGGAAAATGTACAGATAACAATAAATGAGGGGTTGGGGAGAAGTAAGCAGGAGGAAGGACAGCAGCAAGGCTGTTGAGACTTTGTAAAGAGTATTAACTGGCCAGGAGTATTGTGGACCACCTTAACTTAAATACATACTGTTGGGGGCTGGTGTTTGCTCTAGTGATTAAGATACCACTTGGGATGCCTTCATCCCATATCTGAGTGCCTGGATTGGATTCCTGGATCCAGCTCCTAATTCTAGCCCCCACCAATGTGTATCTGGAAGCAGGTGATAGTTCATCTTGGGTTCTCGCCACCCACATGGGACACCTGGATTGAGTGCCCCCATCCTAGCTTTGACTTGGCATAGCCCCAGCTGTTGTAGGTACTTATGGAGTGAACCAGCAGATGGGAAATCTCTCTCTCTCCACCCCCTTCTCTCTCTGTCCTTCAAACACATATTTTTTTTTTTCCTAAATGCATCAAGTAGGCGCAGTCAGCAAACATCACTGAATGAAGGATGACTCAGAGCTCTACCTTGCTGAGCCTCAATTTCTTGTCCATGCAGAGGCGGCAAGAACGTCTGTTGCAGAGCTCTCCCTGGTTCATTTCTGCAAAAACCACCTCACCCCATGCTGACCTTGTCTCGGTTTAGCCCCTTACGTGTCTCTGAACTTCACTGCTCTCTTTGACTTGAACTCACGTTCCTCTGTTCCTCTCTCTCACCTTTCCCATCTCTGTTCAAATGCCACCTCCTCAGAGAGGTCTTCCCTAACCACTATACCTGAGCAGGACATCCTAACTTTCCTCTGAATTTTAATTATCTCATATCATTTTAATAAGTGTCATAACTGCTCTGACAGGCCAGCACTACTTCCTTGGTTATTTTGTTAATTTGCTTTGGCATGTGTCTCCCGCTGAGAACGAAAGCATCATGAAGAGAGTGTTCACGTCTGTCTTTTCCAAAACATCTCCATGGCTCCTTGATGCATAAGGAACATGTAATATTTGTTCAGCAGGTGAATAAGTCCTATAATGATTAGCTGGGATTTTGTAGGTAAGACACTAGCATACTCCCAGCACCCTCACCAGAGACATATGGTGACTTGTAGATGCTATTTTTAAAACTACCTAAAAGTATGCTGACTTGGGTTTTAAGAAACAAGCTCGTTACTGGGAGGGCAAAAGGATGGGGAATGAAAAAGGGACTGGAGAGTTCCAGTTGGCAATGAGCTGCCCTTACTTTATGTGGTTATACACAATATGCCATCAGTATGCACTTGTTGCCTATCTGGGTCTTCAATGGAATATAAGGAGGGCTGCAACAGGACTGGACCAGGCTGAAGCCATGATCCCAGAACTCAATCTGAGTCTCCCACGTGGGTGGCAGGGACCCAGGAACTGGAGCCGTCACTTGCTGTGTCCCAGGATGTATATTAACAGGAAGCTAGAATAAGAGGCAGAGCCTGGACGCAAATCCAGACATTCTGATATGGAACTGCAGGTGGCCCAAGTGGCATCTTAACTGTTGTGCCAAATACCTACCTCATTCAATTCTCATTTGCACTAACCAATTTCATCCCATCCTCAAATTGGGTCTTTAAGAAGAATGATGAATCTGTGCAAACTCAACCAAATCTACAATGCTCAATTCTACCTCAACTTTCTTCAAAAACCTTTTGAGATGTAGCTCAGTGAGAATTACTTTCTACATCTCCTATCCTGTCTCTGATGTAGCCTTAGAAATAATACTATCGTATGTCTGATGTATTCAAGGTTGGTTTCAAAGAGTCCATCGCTGTCAGATATTGTGACCTAATTTGGGCTTTCAAAATATAAATGTCTTGGAGATCTTAATAACATCAACAAAAGAAAATGCCAAAGCTTGATTTTCTTTTGAATCTTAAATGGGGAACATATCTAAATATATGCTATGCTGGATACTGTGACAAAATGTGGAGGCTATAAAATAAAAGTGAAAAAAAGAAGTTCCTGCTTCAAAATAGTATGTGGTACAGTCAGGAGATAACTAGACAGACCATTATAATACAGCATCATCAGTGTGCTGATGAAGATAAAACAGGCAGTTTTGGGAGCCGACAGCAGGGATCCTCAACTCCTCTGTAACGTCTCAGAATTCTTCCTACTGGGGCCAGCACTGTGGCCTAGAGTGTTAAGCCTCTGCCTGCAACACTGACTTCCCATATTAGAGCACAGGGTTTGAGTTCCAGGTGCTCCACTTCGGATCCAACTTCCTACTAATGCACCTGTGAAAGCAATGGAAGACACTCCAAGTACTTGGGCACGTAACAACCACATGGGAGACCTAGATGGAGTTCCAGGTTCCTGGCTTCAGCTTGGCCCAGATCTGGCTGTTTTGGCCATTTGGGGAGTGAACCAGTGGTTGGAAGATCTTTTTCTCTTCCACCCTCACCCCTGTCACTCTGCCTTTCAAATAAATAAATCATAAATCAATTTAAAAGAGAGGAATGCTTCCTAAAATGGTCACCTCATATATGAGTGCTGATGTGCTAGAAGGCAGCATCTGGGCACAGTGCAAGGGCAAATGATTTAGATAAAAAGAAAGGATGTCTGTAAAGGAACAAAAGAAAGTCTAGGTGTTCAGGAAACCATCATTTCACATAGCTGGAGTACGAGAAGCCCAAGGTGGGAAACATGCAGAAAAGGCTGGAAATATTTTCTGGTGCTAACACTCTACAATTGAGAAGATTGCCAAGCTAGTTACTTGGCAACATGCCCTTGTGTGCCCTCATCCCTGTTCCCATGTTCTCCCTTTTGAGGTGGTAGAAACTGCCTTCTAAAATTAATTCCATATTTCAAAAATGACACCAGCTCCCATGCCCAGGCCCATGGGCCTGCTGTAAGGCCTGAGCCTAGACATTAATGTTACATTTCAGTCTTTGCACAAGTGGGTGCCCCTAGAAGCATTATACTCCTGGGTCATGTCAGTAACTGTAGGGGTGCTGCAGGTGGATCACTCTGCACTCTCCAGCTTGGCCCAAAAGCTGCAGAGACACAACAGCTGAGATATTACTCCAACGGTTGAAGCCTTCAGAGACCTGGAGAATTAATTTTGCATTGAGAGCACAGTGACACCTTACTAATAATGTTCATCCAGGCAGAATGCCTAAAGGTCCTAATGCTCTGTGTTCTTCAAAGTTGCTTGCATCCTCCCTTCTATTTGTTCCTTCTACAAATGTAGCCTGGAAGTGGCCATCTGATTCTGATCTCACACCGGGAAGCAGCTCTGTGAACAGAATAGTAATAAAGCCAGGCCTTGCATGTGTTTGCCACAGGCCAGGCTCTTGTACTTAACAGCCATTTAATCCTTGCAATAACAGTCTGATGCATTAGCCACCCCAATTTTTTTGTTTCATAAGAGAAAGCTGGTATTAGGAATTTTATCCATGTACTCTGGCATTGGTGATCATGCTCCGGACCTCCACATTTCACAATTCAGGAAGGAAATGATTCAGTTGGGTTTCCTCTTTAGGGGGACTTTTAAGGCTGATATCTGGGGCCACCAACTCCTCTGCGATCCCAGGATGCAGTCATCTTTGACTCTTGCCCCTCCTCAACCTCAGCTTGCCATTGGTTGCCAAATTCCTTATTCTAGCTCTATAGGAACTCCCTAATCTTCATCTTCACTTCTAATGCCCTTGTGCAGAGATTGTCAAATGGACTACATATAATATCTCCCAATGGGGATCCTTTCCTCTAGTTTGGCTACCTGAAATTCACCTTTTACATGGTGATCAGTCAGTCCACAAATCTTCATTGAACACAGCTTGAAAACTGGGGATTTCACAAGAACAAGACAGCCCCATTCTCTGCCCTTAAGAGGCTCAAATTAGCTTTGGCAGGAGCTACTCTTTACAGAGCACTGAATATTTGCCAAGCAAGATTGCTCTTTGTGGTGGTTTACTGTGATTGTTCCCATTTCACAGATGAGCAAACAGAGACTTAAAGAAATTAAATAACTAGATCATGGCTACACAGATCAGAGTCAGGTAATACATCCAGGAAAAAATGATTCTACAGCCCATACTCTTATGCAAATCAGACACCAAATAATAATGCCAAATGTGTTGAGTGCAAAAATGATAAGCTAGGGAGATGCAGCTTAGACAAGAAGGGTGGTGACAGTAGATTGATGATAATAAAAACTAATACAAGCGGTCTTCATAAAGTTTGTGAAAAATACATACTATGAAAAAATATGCATGGATTTCAGAATTTTTTCTACCAAAATAAACTTATCTCTCACTTCCATTTTCCATAAACTTTATGAAGTATCATCCTATTGCTACATTCTTCCTGCTCACAAACATCCTGATCAATACTTACAGATATTATCTCATGCAATTCTCACAACAAATTAAGAAATAAGTGGCAGCTTTAAGTAACATTGGTAATATTAAATATTAAATTCATACTAACTCAAGCCCAAGTGGGTCTGACTCTGCAGTATGAATTCTGAATTACCAAATGGCATTGCCTTTTTGTAAAACAAGCTGCAACCCCATAATTCTTTTGTTTAAAATCCTTCAGGGGCAGGTGTTTAGCTTATTAAGGAAAGGTAAAGACACCTCCACCCCCCAACACCAGAATCCATGGGTTTGATTTCCAATTCTGGTTCCTGACTCCAACTTTCTGCCAATGCAGACTCCGAGAGACACTGCTGATAAAGTAACCGAGTTCCTGCTACACTGTGAGAGACCCGTATTGTACTCCTGGATCCCAGCTTTGGCCTGACCTAACCCTGGCCATTGTCAGCATTTTTAGGATCCCTTTGGAGGAATGAGTAGCGTGTATGGACCATCTGTTTTTGGCTATTTTCATACCACTCTCTCTCCTATCATTGATATGACCCTGTAGGTTCTTATAACTAGAATTTTACAGGTCTTGAGATTGGTGGTTCAGAGAGGTGAGGTGATTTATCCAAGATCACAGCTAGTAAGTGGAGAGGTACGGATTTGAACCTGAGGTTATCTGATTCTAAACCTCACTTCTGTCTAATAATGATTGTATCTGAGTTTGTCCCAGAATGTGAATTGAGCAGGTACTCAGCAAATGTCAGCTGAAAGTCTTAATGTATAGAATCACGGATAACGTTTGAACAGGAACTAGGGTTAGAGAAGAAGAGGAAGTTTAGAAGTGGTCTAGTCACTGGGGATGACTCCAGCTGAGCATGAGACACTCATGATATTAGCAGAAGCTCATAAAGTTGCCAAAAGCTCCTAGAAAACCCAAGGCTGAGCAGCTGCAGATATATTTGGCTTTGATAATCCAGAGGGGTAGGCTGGGGAGGAAAGCCAAATAGAAAGTATTTGCTGGGCACCAGGGCTGGTAGGGAGCAGCGAGTGGAATGCACTGGATTTAATTATTCCTCCCATTTCATTTCTCCCCCTCTGAATTCAATGTATTCTCCCTTCTTCATGCTCTTTCTGGCATTTGAGATGTTCAAGGTCCCTTGATAGTTTGGCTGAGAACTAGAAATGTGGAGGTATCCTTCCCACTGTGGCCTGGCCTTCCCACTACTTTCTTTTTCATCTCGACAGCCTTGGGAGCCCGCAGTCCCTGCAGTAGCTTGGCTCTGATCTGTCTAAGCTTTCCTCAAATGGCAACTTGTGGGCTGTGGAAGTTTGCTCAGCTGCCTCTGTTCCTGGCATCCTTGCTCAGGGGGCTGTCTGGCCGCAGGTGGTCCAACCCAAGCTGCAGAGACAGGACTGGGCAAACGGTAATGCAACAGCTACATTCAGACTCAGGAGGTCACTCACTTCATGGGGTGACAACTATTTTTTAAATTGACATGCAATAATTACACATATTCATGGGACACAGGTATACAACATACTATGACTAAATCCAGGCGATTAGCATATCCTCCTCCAAAAATATTTATCTTTTTTTTTTGCATTGCAAATATTTAAACTCCTCTATCCTATTTTTAAATATAAAAAAATTATTGTTAACTATAGTTATCCTACTGTGCACACTAGAAACTAGTCTTCCTATCTGTTTTTTATATCCATTAACCATTCTGTCTGTATACTCTGCCTGCACATACCCACTCAACCCCTCAACTCCTATGGGATCAACTTTTTTAGCTTCCACATAGGAGCGAGAACATGAGGTACTTATCTCTATGTGCATGGCATGTTAAATGTCACATGATGTCCTCCATGCTGTGAATCCCATCCTTTCTCCTACTTCTAGAATGCTAGGGTGTGGGGGAAGGGTGTGTGGATAAGTAACAGCTTGCTCCCCTCCCTCATCTTACAATGAAGAATCCAAGGCCTGGAGAAGTCAAGATTTTCCCAAGCCGTGGTTTCAGAACTTGAGGTTAGCCATGGAATTCTCTCTGTACCACATTCTGTACAGGAAAGAAATCCATGCAGCTCCTTTCTACCTGTGTGACAATGAGGTGGTCATGTAAGCTTGCCAGACTTAGGTGTCCCTTAACTTTAAAATACGGATATCAGGACCTACCTCAGGAGGTTAATGACTTGAAAGGTACCTAGCACAGGGCCTGGCACTTAGCAATTGTTCTATAACTGGACCCAATTATTAGTGTTATTAATGCAACTACTAAGTGGTTTGAAAAATAGATGCTATATTACTGCAGTGAAAAGCATCCATTACCCTCTCTGAAAAGTCTGAGATCAACAATTAACTACCCCCAGGTAAATCCCTCCAGGTAAATACCACTAAATCTAACATGTGGGTAGCTCAGAGTACCACCTCCTTGAGACATCTTCCCGTTAGCACCACTCATATCCAGCTGGGACACATGACTAGCCCTCATCTGTGCCTCTGGAGCATCCAGTACAATTTCATTCCAGCTTGTATTTGCATGGTATGTTCCAACACCATTGGATGAAGGGAGCCCAACTGCGTTTTTATCCAACTCTGTTTCCTTAGCATGAGTATGCCACAGAGAAGACAATATGCAAATATTTTGATGATTGTAATAGAGGGAGACAAAAAGGAAGGAAAGAAGGAAATAATCAGACACTGCTTAAGAATAAGGAAGTAGTGTTATTATTGATGAACTGTTTTTTTTTTTTTTTTTACAGGCAGAGTGGACAGTGAGAGAGAAACACAGAAAGGTCTTCCTTTTTCCGTTGGTTCATCCTCAATGGCCACTGTGGCCAGCACGCTGCGGCCAGCGCACTGCACTGATCTGAAGGCAAGAGCCAGGGGCTTATCCTGGTCTCCCATGGGGTGCAGGGCCCAAGCACTTGGGCCATCCTCCACTGCATTCCCAGGTATTTATTCTCTGGCGAACAGAGGCCAATTTCCCTAATACTGTACCTTATATTTACTTAGCCTTGCCCACTAAGACCCTAGTCCAACCCTTAGGATGTAGGATGTCATATATATAAAGCTGTGAGCCAACAGTGAGAAAAAAAAGACAACATTAACATACTGAGTTTGAAAAGTGCTTTCCAATGCATCAGCCCAGAAACACTTTTGAGGCAGGGAATAGCAAAGTATTCAATAAGAAAATGAGAATTCAGGGAAACATATTTACAGACCCAAAGTCACAAAATTAGGAAGCAGAAAAACCAGCCTAAAGCCCACACCTCCTAGATCAGAAATCAATATGCTTAGTCTCTCTACCACCATGCTACCTCTCTCCCTTGTACTTCCCACTGCTACAATTCTACACCATTTTCAAACATCAAACCAATAATGATGGCAGATCTAACTCTGTAAACTTGAGCTTCATGTCTTCCAAGCTCTCGGCATTCTCCCTTCCCAGTCTAAAAGTCAAAGTGGCCTTCTGCTCACAACAACAAAAAGGAATTACTAATGAGAGAAAATTGGGCTTCTCTATCCTTTGAAACAACCCTTTACCCCTAGTTCCTGGGAACATATTTTTGGACTCAATCTGCTATCAAAACATAGAAATTAGTCTCCAATTTTGGACGTCAAACTCAGTTATCTCTTTTGTTAAAGAGGGAAATTAGTAACAATTCATTCTGGTTGGAAGCCATGCTAACATCTCAGCACAGAGTGTCATTAAAACCCAATCCCACTGGCTGTTGTGATATCTTTAAAAGCTTGAACACGTTCAGCTGTTCTGAATGCATTTCTTGAGTTGATTCTCCCTCAAGCTCCTTATCACATTTAACCTGGGGATCAGTTACTATTTAAGGAAAATGGTTCCAAGCTTTTGTTTTGTTTTGTTTTTTCGCTTCCATGATTTTGTAGATTTTGACTTCCTAATAAAGAGATTTGGAAAAACAAAACAAAATAAAAAAAAGCCCACTCCAGGGAGTGTCCACAGCGTCCAGAACCAGATGTAGGCCACCATTAAGCAAGTTACTCATTAGGTACTAGAGGAAGAAGAAAAGAAGCAAAGTTTTCACAGTTTGTAATTATATTACAAATTTCATTACAGATCTCATTTTAATTCTGATGGAAACCTTGCCTTGCCTTCTTCCTGTACTCTCTCACGTATAGTTATTAAGTCTGGGTTGGAGTTCAGCCTATTCTTCCTGATTTCAGCATATTAATATGGTTTATTGGTATTTCATTGCCACCTCCCCCATGTGTGTTCTGAATCTCAGCTCAATTTATATTTCCCTTCTTCCTGGGCTCTGGATAAATCTTGTTTCATTTTGGTGTCAGGGGCAGAGAATAATGTGAGTTTGATTGGAGTTTCTTATCTTTGGGGATGGAAGCAAAGGCCTTGGGGGAGTGAAGTCAATCATAGAAGAGGCAGCCTCAGATTTTTGCACTGTCATTCTCCAGGATGCATCTTGTAGGGGCAACTGGATCCACCTCCTTCAGCAAGCACTATATATGTTTACTGAGTCTGCACATCCATTAGGCATCACAATAGATTAGAACGTGAATTAGCTGTTGCCCTGGAACTTCAGGAAATGTAAGTCTAATCATTTAAATCACTATTTGTTTTCATTTATTAAATGTTTTTGTGGCACACACTCTGCTTTGGACACTGGCCACACGGTCCTAGGTGCTGAATGTAATGTGCAAAACAAAGAGGACTACTGTCTTTATTGACCTTGCAACCTAGTGCAAGAGACCAATATTCAGTAAATAAGCATATGATTACAAACTGAAATACTCAAGTAAAAAAGCAGGGTTCCAGGTGAATAAGTAGAGGTTGAACAGAGGCTGGAAAATGAAAAAGGGAGGTCACTCACCATAGGGTAAAAGAGAGAACTGGGGAAGTGAGGGTATGTTTTCAAGCAAAGAGAGCAACATGAGCAAAACCTGAGGCCAAAGGCAGCAGTGGATATTTAAGAAACCAACGTGGGGGTTGGCGTGGTGTAGTGGGTAAAGCTGCTGCCTACAACACCAGCATCCCATATGAGTACCAGTTTGGTCTCGGCTGCTCCACCTCTGATCCAGCTCTGTGCTAATGTACCTGGGAAAGCAGCAGCAGATGGCCCAAGTGTCTGGGCCCCTGCATAATGTGGGAGACCCGGAAAGAACTCCAGACTCCTGGCTTTGGACTGGCCCAATCCTAGCTATTGTGGCTATCTGGGGAATGAACCAGCACACGGAAGATTCATATTCTCTCTCTCTCTCTCTCTCTCTCTCTCTCTCTCTCTCTCCTCTGCCTTTCAAATAAATAAATAAATCTTGGGGAAAAAATGACAGCAATGTAGAGGGAGTGATGTGAGGTGAAACTGGAGAGGCAGACAGGAACCTGAACTTCTAGAGACATAAGGGCCATGTTAAGAAGTTCAGTCTTTATAACCAGTACAAAGGAAGTCATTGAACAGTTTTATGGGAATATGCAACATAGTGAGATTTTTCATTTTAAAAATCACTCTTTTGTGCTGAGAGAAAAGTGTAGGCAGGTTAGATTAATATAGGGAACCAGGTCAAAGGCCTACGACAATTGTTTTAATACCATATACATAACAGTAACAGAGAAAGAGGGTAGTCTGTGAAATCACTGGAAAGGTAAATACACAATTCTAGGTAACTTTCCAGAAAGAACAAAATATGAGTATTTTTCTCTAGGGGATGCACTGAGGAACATTTTCTGAAAAGAGAAAATTAAGACCTTAGGAAAGAGTGGGATTGCAATACATGGAAGGACATTTCCCTGATGAACAGTAACGTATACAGAAAGGAAGACGGGGGCAGATACAAAGCAACAGAGTCTATTAGTCTAAATAGCAGGAAGTGTGTGCAAGGGAGGTGAGGAAGAAAAACGCAGAGGCCATTTTCTATGACACTTCAATCCATGAACATGTTCCACGGTGTCCAAGTATCTGCAATCAACAATGAACATTTTAAACCAAAGTCTGAGAAGATTCCAGGGAGCAAGGTGTCCAAAGAACTACTCTTTTAAAATAAATTAAATTGCAGTTTGTGTCTGAGCTGCCACTTTCAGTATAGTGTAATTTTCCTTTCTAAGAATTGAAAATACTCCTCCTATGTATTCAAATTGCTGCAAACTCGCTTTAAAACCAATTATGAACCTCATTCCTCATTAAAGGCACAAAGCTACACATTAGCTCATTCTCCTGGGTTAAAACACATGAAGTAAGGTTGGAAGCAAATAAATGTAGACAAGATTCATTGTAAACAATTTTGTGTTCAAAAACGGCTCAAACGTGTGGCATATTAATTAACTAGGCCACCCTAAGGTGTGGGTATTTGTACTTGATGATATTATAGGCTTGGGAGTAATTTTCAGATCCCAAACAACTCAGTCATAGGAAACAGAAGACTTGAATAGTATCTTAATTCAACCTAAAAGAAGATGTTAATATTGAGCTTCATCTGAATAAAGAAACATTTTAGCATAGGTATTTTATGCAACAATCATATCAATAAAAGCTTAATGTGTGTGTGTGTGTAGCTAAGAATTCAAAAGACTTCTCTGACCTTCACCCATTGTTTTAATCTAACTCCATTTCATAGCCTAGGAATGGATGCCACTCAAGCATGTGGTAGTAAAGAAAAAAAAAAAACATTTTTAAAGTCCTAAAAAATAAAGTGAATTTAAAACTTGATAAAATGGTTTCAAATCAAAGTATCACATAATAGAACCATATGCACCCCTTTTGTTCTCTGCTATGGCTTTACAGGAGTATAGTAATCTATTCTTGGGAGATTCTATGATGGGGAACTCATTACCTGGCAATGACCCCCTTCCAGTGTTAAGAAAATATTATCACAACTACTAACATTTATATGATCTATGGAGCCATTACTAGGTCTTAGGTGCTGAGCTAAAAAATGTTATGAGCATTATTTCATTTATCCTTCACAATAACTCTATGATATAAGTACTGCTATTATCCTCAACTTATAGATAATAAACTGAAGCCTAGAAAGTTGAAGTAACTAGTACAAAGTCACATGATCAATAATAGAGGGAGACATTTCTTGACCAACGCTTTATCTTCTCCCATCCCTGACTATCCTAATCACCCAGCATGATCTGGTTTTCCTTCCTTGGTCCTCCCAAGACTAGCCTACTCCTTTTTTCATTAAAAAAATCAACACCTGGAAGCTTAGAGCATGACAGGACTCTGGATTAGGAGTTTAGGTAGACAGGCTTTCACATGACTTCACCTGTGAGTGTGTGTTAACCTAGCCAAAGCATCTAGTATCTCTTAGTACTTTCATGTATGCAAAATGAGGTTGGTAAATCCTGTCCCACAGCTTTGTTATGAGGGTTAAATAAAGAAATTTACATAAAGAACTTAATATGATGTAAGATATATAAAAAACATATTTGGGACTCAGATTAAGGTGGTACAGTAGGGAGAGAGCTTGCTGCTCTAGTCTAGGAAAAGATAGTCTAATAAAAGTGGAAAGAGTGCAGTCTCAGGGAAGAATTAGGGAGAAAACAGCAGAGGAAATTTTATACAAATTAGAGGAACACATTGGACCTATGTGGAGGGTGAAGACTGCACAACTTAGGATCCCAGGAGCCAAGAGCCTCTGTACCAGTGTTGGAGAGCAAGTGAGACCAAACTGCAGTAGCCCATGCCACTGGCAAAAAAGCTGCAGGAAAAGCCTAGAGGGAATCTGGCTTGGAGCCACGTCGGGGATAGTGTTTCCGCCAAACTAGAGAAGAAGAAAACAAAGGGAGGGAGGACATGTTTTCTCTCTCTCTGAACATCCAGCAAAGGCACCCTGCTGAGAGAACAGGTGCCATTTAGGATATATGTAACAGCTGCATCAGCTCATGTCTGTGCCCAGCATGGAGCCAAGCAGAGACTCCTAAGTCTGGTGGGGAGGACAGACTGGGGGCTGGTGCTCGTGACTATTAGAGGCTTGTGTGCCAGGATTGTGAAAACCCTGAATCTGCATGGAAGGACTCAGGATGTGCCTGGGACACTGGGCAGTCACTGTAGGAGGCTCCACACAATCAGGGCCCCCTGGTTACCTGGTGAGACACATTGCTAGGGAATCTGAGCTTACACTGAGGACTGCACAAATCTTTTGTGTGGTCCTAGTGACACAGCAAATGAATAATATACTCACTGGGACTTCTGCCCAGGACTGGTTTCCTTTGAGGAGAGGAGCTCATTTGAGTCTATGCCAACAGACAAGAAGCAACCTCTCCTCTGACAAAAAAATAAAAAAGGAGATTTACCATGCCAAACATGGGTGTGTCACCTCAGATATGACCTTCACCATGGAGCACTGAACAGAGATCCCTGGCCATTTACACTACACATCTGAAGTTATTCTCTGAAAACAGACACTCCACTAATCCAATCAGACATACTCCTAAGATAAAGCCACCATGGGGAAAACTCAAAGAAACTAATAAGTATCCACACAAATGCCATATAAGAAATGCAACAATCCAAGAAACAATGACAAGGAAGACACCATGACACCCCTAAAAGAACACAACACCTCAATACTAGATTGTGAAGATTATGAGATTAAAGAAATCCTAAATGGAATTAAAACAATTGATCATAGGATTACTTAGAAGTAATCAGAAGCAAATGCATGAACTAATAAAATCCATACATGACATGGAAGAAAATTTTTCCCAAGAAATTGAGATCTTAACAAGAAATCAAAATAAAATCTCAGAAATGAAGAATTCAATAGAACAAATAAAAAATACAGTGAAGAACCTTAACAACATCACTGAAGCAGAAGAAAGAACATCTGACTCAGAAGACAAAGCACAGGAAAATATGCAATTAGATCAAATAAAAGAAGAAATTAGAAAACTAAAAAAAAAACTGAGAATCTACAGGATACTAGCAAATGACCCAATATATGGGTTCTAGGAGTTCCTGAAAGTGTAGAAAGAGAGAAAATATTAGAAGGCCTTTTTAGAAAAATAATCACAGGAAAATTAGCCATTTTGGAGAAAGAAAGGGTCATCCAAGTACAGGAAGCACAAAGAACTCCTAATAGACATGACAGAAAAGATCTTCACCACAACATATTGTAATCAAACTCTCAACAGTGAAACATAAAAAAAGATTCTAAAATGTACATGACAGAAATGCATGATTACTCTTAGAGGATTTCCAATTAGACTCACAGTAGACTTCTCATCAGAAACCCTACGTGCTAGGAAAGAAAGGTAAGATATAGTCCAAGTCTTGAGAGAAAAAAAAAAGTCAACCCAGTATACTATACCCTGCAAAGCTCTCATTTATGAATAAAGGTGAAATAAAGACCTACCATCACAAACAAACTGAAAGAATTTGTTACCACCCATCCAGTCCTGCAGAAAATGCTTAAGGATTTGTTACACATAGAAACACACAAACATCAAGATTTTTTTTCATTTTTTTTAAATTATATTTATATACAGAAGATTGATTCAGTGTTAAATTAGAAATTGCATAGAAAATTAATCAATTTTTAAAAAAAAAATATATCATGTAGGATCTCTGTCCTTAATGTGCTATACATTGTGAATTAATACTATAACTAGTACTCCAACAGTATTTTTCACTTTGTGTTGCTATGTGAGGGCAAACTGTTGAAATCTTTACTTAATATATAGTAAACTGATCTTCTGTATATAAAGAGAATTGAAAATGAATCTTGATGTGAAGCAAGGGGAGAGGGAGTGGGAAAGGGGAGGGTTGCGGGTGGGGGGGAAGGTATCGGGGGGAAGCCATTGTAATCTATAAGCTGTATTTTGGAAATTTATATTCTTTAAATAAAAGCTTTATTAAAAAAAAAAAAAAAGAAACACACAAACATGGTCATCACTACAGAAGAAGGTAAAGGAAGAAAAGCTCCCAGTAAAAGTACAGAGGAAATCCAAAGTAAAAAATAGGAATATTTATGGAAAAATGGCAGGGCAAAGCCATTACTTATCAGCAGTCACCTTGAATGTAAACATCCTTAACTATCCAGTTAAAAGACACATATTAACTGAATGGCTTAAAAACAAAGCCCATCTATTTGCTGCCTACAAGAAACACATCTCACCAACAAAGGTGCACCCAAACCGAACATGAAAGGATGGAAAAATATATTCCATGCTAACAGAAACCAAAAAAGAGCTGGTATAGCCATCCTAATACCAGACAAAATAAACTTTAACACAAAAACTGTTAAAAGAGAAAAAGAAGGACACTGTGTAATGATTAAAAGATTAATTCAAAAGGAAGATGTGATTATTATAAATGTATATGCACCTAATTACAGGGCACCTGGCTATTTAAAAGAAATATTAAGGGATCAAAAGGGATTTCAATACCCCACTTTCAGCAATGGATAGGTCAACCAGACAGAAAATTAGCAAGCAAATAGCAGAGTTAATTGGCACTATAGAGCAAGTGGATCTAACAGGTATCTGTTGCAGGATAAACATTCTTCTCATCTGTGTATGGAACCTTCTGTAGGATTGACCACATGCTAGGACATGGTCTCAGAAAATTCAAAAAACTCAAAATCATACTGTGCATCTTTTTTTTTTATTTGAGAGGTAGAGTTATAGACAATGAGAGAGACAGAGAGAAAGGTCTTCCTTCCATTGGCTCATCCCAAATGGCCACTAAGGCTGGTGCTGTACCGATCCAAAGCCAGGAGCCAGGTGCTTCTTCCTGGTCTCCCACGGGGGAGCAGGGGCCCAAGCACTTGGGCCATCCTCCACTGCCCTCCCGGGCCACAGCAGAGAACTGGACTGGAAGAGGGGCAACCGGGACTAGAACCAGTGCCCATATGGGATGCCGGGACCACAAGGCAGAGGATTAACCAAGTGAGGCATGGCGCTGGCCCCCCGTGCATCTTCTTTGACCACAATGGAATGAAGCTGGAAATCAGCAACTCGGGAATCTCTAGAACATACGCAAACACATGGAGACAGAATAACATGCTCCTGAATGAACAGTAGGTCATAGAAGAAAGCAAAAGAGAAATATAAAAATTTCTGGAAACAAATGAAGACAACAATACAACATATCAAAACATATGGGATACAGCAAAAGCAGTGTTAAGAGGAAAGTTTATAGCAATTGGTGCCTACACCAAGAAATTTGAAAGGCACCAAATAAATGAGCTATCAATGCATCTCAAAGATCTAGAAAACAATAGCAAACAAAACCCAAAACTAGCAGGAGAAAAGAAATAATTAAAATTAGAGAAGTAATCAACAAAATTGAAACAAACAGACAAAAAACAAAAGATCAGCAAAATGAAGAGCTGTTTTTCGAAAAAATAAAAAATTTGACACACCATTCCTGCAACTAACCAGAAAAAGAGGGAGAAGATCCAAATCAATAAAATTAGAGATGAAAAAGTAAATGTAACAACAGAAACCACAGAAATCAAATGAATCATCATAAATTACTACAAAAAACTGTATGCCAACAAACTAGGAAACTAGAAGAAATGAATAGATACCTGGACACATACAACCTACCTACCTAAATTGAGCAATGAAGACATAGAAAACCTAAACAGGGGGCTGGTGCCGTGGCTCACTAGATTAATCCTCTGCCTGCAGCACTGACATCCCATATGGGCACTGGGTTCTAGTCCTGGTTGCTCCTCTTCCAGTCCAGCTCTCTGCTGTGGCCCAGGAGAGCAGTGGAAGATGGCCCAGGTGCTTGGGCCCCTGCACCCGCATGAGAGACCAGGAAGAAGCATCTGGCTCCTAGCTTTGGATTGGCGCAGCGCCAGACATAGCAGCCATTTAGGGGGTGAACCAACAGAAGGAAGATCTTTCTCTATGTCTCTCTCTCTCACTGTCTATAACTCTGTCAAATAAATAAATAGAAAAAAATTTTAAATAAAGAAAAACTAAACAGACCCATAACCAAGGAGAAAATTGAGTCAGCAATAAAGACCCTGCCAATTAAAAAAGCCCAAGACTGGATGGCTTCACTTCTGAATTCTACAAGACATTTAAAGAAGAACTAACTCCACTTCTTCTTAAGTTTTAAAAACAATTGAAAGGAAGAGAATCCTCCCAAATTCTATGTATGAAGCCAGCATCACCTTTATTCCTAATCCTGAAAAAGATACAAGAGAGAAAGAGATCTACAGACCAATTTCCCTGATGAACCCAGATGCAAAAATCCTCAACAAAATTCTGGCCAATTGAATCAAATAGCACATCAGAAAGATCATTCAAATGGACCAAGTGGGATTTATTCCTTGTTGCAAGGATGGTTCAACATTCACAAATCAATCAATATGATACATCACATCAACAAACTGAAGAACAAAAGTCATATGATTGTCTCAATAGATGCAGAGAAAGCATTTGATAAAATACAACACTTTTTCATGATGAAAACGCTAAGCAAAATGGGTATAGAAGGAACATTCCTCAACACAATCAAGTCAGTTTCTGACAAATTCGTGGCCAGCATCCTATAGAATGGGGCAAAGTTGAAAGCATTCCCACTGAGCTCCAGAACCAGACAAGGATCCCCACTCTCATCATGCTATTCAAAATCTTCCTGGATTTTTTTAGCCAAAGCCATTAGACAAGAAAAAGAAATCAAAGGGATTCAAATTGGAAATGAGGAAGTCAAGCTATCCCTATGTGCAGATCCTATATATAGGGGCTTCAAAAACTCCACCAAGAGGCTATTAGAACTCATGGAAGGGTTTGGTAAAGTAGCAGTATATAACATCAATACACAAAATTCAACATCCTTTGTATATACAGACAATGCTGCAGCTGAAAAAGAACTTCTAAAATCAATCCTATTCGCAATAGTTACAAAGGAATCAAATACCTTGGAATAAATTTAACAAGGATGTCAGAGATCGCTATGATGAGAATTAAAAAACATTAAAGAAAGAAATAGAAGAAGATATAAAAAAATGAAAAAGTTTTCCACATTAATATATTGGAAGAGTCAATATAATCAAAATGTCCATTCTTTTGAAAGTAATTTACAGATTCAATGCAATACCAATCAAAATACCAAAGACATTCTTCTTAGATCTAGAAAAAATGATGTGGAAATTCACATGGAAACATGAGAGACCTCAAATAGCTAAAGCAATCTTATACAACAAAAACAAAGCTGGAGGCATCACAATACCAGATTTCAAGCCATACCACAAGGCAATTAAAATCAAAAAAGCCTGGTACTGCTACAAAAACAGATGGCTAGACCAATGGAACAAAATAGAAACACCAGAAATCAACCCATGCACCTACAAACAACTTATGTTGACCAAAGTGCTAAAATCAATCCCTGCAGCAAGGATAGTCTCTTCAACAAATGGTACTGGGAAAACTGGATTTCCACATGCAGGAGTATGAAGCAGGACCTCTACCTTACACGAAAATCCATTCAAAATGGATTAAACACCTAAATCTATAAACCGATACCATCAAATTATTAGAGAAAATTGGGAAAACCCTGCAAGACATTGGTACAGGCAAAGATTTCTTGGAAAAGATCCCAGAAGGACAGGCAATCAAAGCCCAAATCAACAAATGGGATTACATCAAATTGAGAAGCTTCTGTACTGCAAAAGAAACACTCAGGAAAGTGAAGAGGCAACTGACCAAATCAGAGAAATGATTTGCAAACAATGCAACTGATAAAGGATTAATAACCTGAATATATAAAGAGATCAAGAAACTCAACAACAACAAAACAAATAATCCAGTTAAGAAATGGGCCAAAGACTTAAATAGACATTTTTCAAAAGAGGAAATCCAAATGGCCAACAGACACATGAAAAAATTCTCACGATCGCTAGCTATCAGGAAAATGCAAATCAAAACTACAATGAGGTTTCATTTCATCCCAGTTAGAATGGCTTTCATACAGAAATCAACAAACAAATGCTGGAGAGGATATGGGGGAAAAGGTACATTAATCCACTGTTGATGTGAATGTAAACTGGTAAAACCACTATGCAAGACAGTTTGGAGATACCTTAGAAATGTGAATACAAACTTACCATATGACCCAGCCATCCCACTCCTGGGAATTTACCTAAGGGAAATGAAATCAACTAATAAAAGAGTTATTTGTACACCTATGTTTATTGCAGCTCGATTCACAATAGCTAAGACACGCAATCAACCTAAAATGCCTATAAACTGAAGAGTGGATAAAGAAATTATGGGACATGTACTCTATGGAATACTACACAGCAGTTAAAAAATGAAATCCTGTCATTTGCAACAAAATAGATGAAATTGGAAAACATCATACTTAGTGAAATAAGCCAGTCCCAAAGAGACAAATACCACATGTTCTCCCCTGATCTGTGATAACTAACAAAGCACCTAAAAGGTAATCTGTAGAAAAGAAATTGACACTGTGAGAAGCAATGACTTGAACTGCCCTTGTCTTGATTGCTGAGGAACAGTTTTTTTTTTCCTTAATGGAGAATAGGACTGGAGTTGGGGGAGGGGGACTAAGTGGGACAGGAGTAGAGGTGGGAGGGCGGGTATGACTGGAAGATTCACTATATTCCTAAAGTTGTACTTTTGAAATTCGTATTCATCAAATAAACGGTTTCTCTGGGAAGAAAAAAAAAAACTTATTGAATATTAGGCTCCTTTCCCATCAGGGTTTTTTCAAATCTTCTTAAAGAATGTTTCTCTTACAAACTTTTTAAGGTCACTGCTCATGTACAAATTTTTTGCATTATCTTCATTGCCAAATACACTCCCTTGAACAGTTTTCAATGTACAAAAATTCCCAGAACAGAGATCTCTAGATCTAGTACTACTTTCGTATACTGTAATAGAACTAGCTCACCTTCTGAATCTAGGAAGAAAAATGGTCTCTTCCACTGGAATGTCATTTTGGATAAATATTTCCAGATACTGGAATGCTCAGGTAATTTATGAGTTAACATCTAAGGCATTCCTTTAATGTTAACCAATAACCATTCATCAACAATGTTGCCTAACAATCTGGATAATGCACAAAGCTCTGTGAACAAGGGCTAGTGTGTTATAAAGTTTAAAGGTAGACTATGTACATTGTATTCATTGCTATAGGCAATCACTAGAGGCAGTTCAATAAGCAGGGCACAGATAAAGTTAAAGATGGAGGAAATCAAAGACCACTATTATTATCCCAAGGGATCTCAAGGAGTGATCATATGTTTAGATGGAAGAAAAGGAACACCTGCAGAGATGTCATAGTTCCCAAAATTCTAAGTATCTGCCTAGAATTAACATAAAATTTAAATAGCTATGATCTACCTTTTTGACTCCATCCTCAGAGAGCCTGATTAGTTCTGGTGATCATCAGTCAAATGCAGATGATTTATAGAACACAGATAGAAAAACTATGCTAACTTCAGTATTTTAGATGCAAACATGCTCTGCCTCTTCCATGTGTGTGCAGCAGGGCAAAAAAGTACTAGTGGCCTTGAAGAAGTCCAGAATAAGAAGGAGTTAGATTTGCCAAGAGACTGGATGAGGATTCTGTCAGTATGCATTGCCCTTGCCAGCTGAGCTTGGGAAGAGTGCTAAGTCATGTTGACCTTTTCCCTATAATGGGCATTAGCATTAAGTATCCAGTAACATAAGGGCAGAATTCATTTTCTTCCTGAAGACGGGACCCATTATTCAGCCCCCTGTAATATTTCAGAACCACAGACAGTTCAACATAAAAGGTTAGCTGAGAGCTCTCTATTAAGAAAGGGCAGCACTTTGGTAGGTTGGAGTTCATGGAGCTGGGTAAGAAAGGGTGGGAACTGCCATGGCTATCAACTTTGGGAGAACCGATCTCAAATTGAGTTCCATTAGGCATAGGCTTTTCTTATCCTGATAAATCCCATTATGATTTGTTTTCATTGTTTAGTCAAACTAGCCAGTGATCTTAGGGGCCTATGGATAAGTACAATATCAAGGAGTTTTACACATTGTATTTGTGCATGTATTTATATCAGTCCACAATGATTCATAAATAACAGTGCAAACTGATGACAAGGTTAAGGAAAATAGGCACCATCATCACTTTTCCTCTTATCCTTTATGTAACACCTTCATTCTTCAGGAATCAGAGCTAGACACCCTACTTGCCCAACTTATAGAAATTTTTATTTGTTGAGTCTCTCAACAAATCCTCAAAAAGGATTGGATTCTACTCCTTTGCAGGTTCCAGTTTCCTTCTCTTTATTAGGTGGGTAATAAAGATCACTATAAAAACCTGTTAACAAAAGATAAACAGAGCATATGGAATTTGTACCATGAGAAGCACTGGAATCATGCTGTGGAAGGTGAATGCCTATACTGGCTTCTCTCAGGATTCTTGCTGATCCCAGAAGACTAAGTATCTTTAGGTGTTAATGCCTTCAAGTGGGGAAGCCATTTCCATCTTGAGGGAGCATAAATGTACTCTCTATTCCATTTATCTGAGGACAGCCAGACCCACCTGTTAAGATATTTATTTCTTGTTTTGCCATGTTCCAGTTTCTGAAGTTTCTTTCTCTATTGCTAACTTTTAGAGCAGTAACCGTTACCCTATACTGAATAATTACAATGTTTTAGAAACCCTGCTAGGCATTTTACACACAATATTAAATATTGTCTTTCAGTACTTTCAAAACTATCTCCTTTTTACAGATAGGAAAAGTGGGACTTAGGAGTTTACTAAGCAATAGAACTGATATCCAAACTCAAATCTACTTCCTTTAAATGGATATTATGTAAGAGAAAGGTAATCCATCATGTATGGAGACTGGAACACTATGAGTGAAGTCCTCCCAATGCTCTCTTCTACGCTTGGTATATCACATTTACTGGATGTGTACACTCCATGGTCAGTTCCAATTCTCTCTTGTATTAGCTACCATATATTTTGCATTCTTGAAAATCTGACATTTACAGCCTTCTTGACCTGTGAGACACTTCCTTGGAGGACTAGTCAACTGTTAGAAATAGCAAAAGACTTCCTAGGAGCACAAATCAACCAATCTGGAGTTCATATTCCAAACACCTTCTGTATCTGGCTCTAACACTCCAGGGGGCAGTATTCATCTCCCCTAATCACCACAGGGCCACAAATGAGGCCACCACAGGGATAGTCTCTAAATTCCAGTGCCCAGTAAAATTATCCAAACTAGATAATCATTAACTTGCCTCCTCACCCTTCCTCACCAATTACTTCCTGCAATAACCACAATACAAGTTGTTTTTCATGCTGCTTGCTCATAGCAGTTTCTGGTGATTCTCCATAGCTTTGCATGTCTTAGATCCATTAGTACATGTGCTTCATGTTTCCTGATGGTCATCCCCAAGTCTGCATGTCTTACAATAACTGATTGAAAGAAATCATGTCTATATTTTATAACATTTCTGCTCTCTATGCCTCTTTTCTTTGACTTAGCTTGCCCTTTGTCCTTAGAAATCTATTGTAAGAATCCCACAGAATCGTTGACAATTATGCTTTAAATCAGGGAGCATTCATTCACTCCATACATATTTATTGAGCATCTATCATGGACCAGCACTGTGCTTGTCACCAAGGATAAAATAATTCTCCCAAAAGACACAACTCCTGCCATTTCCTGCTGTAGAGATTCCATTCTAGAGGTAGAAACAGACAAGTCCAAGGCAGTTATAAAATTTTAAATCAGTAACAGAGGTCAGAATAAGGACATTTGAAAGGGGGCATCTTTAAATTCACATATTTTGATCTACTTCCCCAAGTCATCAACTTTCGTGGGTGGTCCTTTCATTTTGCCATTTTCCAGCTACAGGCTATCTGAAAACTTGACAAATGTGGAGAAGAAGTAGAAAGTGCAGTCTTTACAATTCCCTTATGAGATAAGATAAGCAGTACAGTTATCCTCACATCACAGAAGCAAAGACCAAGACTCAGAGTGAGAAAGTCACTTGCTTGGATACAGAAGTGGCAGACAACATAACAAGTATTTGACATTACGTTTGTATTATTTCAAAGACTGTGCTCTCAACCACAAAGAATATTTTAGCATGACTTTGAGTAAATTTGTCTCCCAGGACCTTCATTTTTGCATGTCTGAAAATAAATATTTAAATGTGTAAAAAAGGTGGAAAAGCTGAATAGCTCTTAGGCCCAATATTCTACAGTTAATGAATAGTAACTGGTGAGAGATAAAAGGTAGGGAAATGTCTTCCATATTTCTCAAAATTTGGATGTTAGTTTTTCCAACTCATGGTTTATTATTCCTACTCTACCATCCTCATTATCTGGTCATACCCAGGGTCTAGAGTTTCTTCCAGCCTCAAGCTACACGATTCTATTTTTCTACTAACTCCCACAAATGTGTTCCTTCCCCTGCCTCCATCATCCTCCTGCTCTCTCACATATACAGGTTAACCTGTCTTATGTGCACACATGATTTGATAGAAATGAACCAAAGACTTGTATTTAGGTCTGAATTAACTAATACATAAGAAATGAAAACTATTTTACTTATTCACAGCCTAAGTGAAAAGTCAGCACAGGTTCACTCACTATGGTGAAGTAACAGTAATCAGGTGATGCATTAATAGATGTCTATGTGTTTCAGAGAAAGTGGGGGGAGGTGTCACTTCACTTAGCTCAGAAATTTTGAAAGGATGGAGTTACATTCTGAACATTGTAACTTAACAATTAGAGATAAAACTGAGTAACATTGAGATTAGAGTGATGGGGTGAGAATATAAAAATATTCAACACATATAATTTTTAAAAATTTAAGATTGTGGGCTGACACTGCGGCTCACTAGGCTAATCCTCTGCCTGCAGTGCTGGCACCCTGGGTTCTAGTCCCAGTTGGGGCGCCGGTTCTCTCCCGGTTGCTCCTCCTCCAGTCCAGCTCTCTGCTGTGGCCTGGGAGTGCAGTGGAGGATGGCTCAAGTGCTTGGGCCCTGCACCCACACGGGAGACCAGGAGGAAGCACCTGGCTCCTGGCTTCAGATTGGTGCAGCACTCCGGCCGTAGCGGCCATTTGGGGAGTGAACCAACGGAGAGGAAGACCTTTCTCTCTGTCTCTCTTTCTCTCTCACTGTCTAACTCTGCCTGTCAAAAAAATTTTTTTAAGATTGTGATCCTGTGAAACAGATGATAGTCCAAGTCTTTGGGCCTCTGTCACTTATATTGGAGAAAAGGATGGAGCTCTTGGCTATTGGCTTTGGGTGACCCAGATTGGCTGTTGTGGCCATGTAGGGAATGAAGCAGCAGCAGATGAAAAATCTCTCTCCCTCCTTCTTCCCTACACCATCAATCTGCCTTTCAAATAAATAAATAAATAAATTTTAAAGTTATTGGTCCTATATGGTGCAAGAAGTCAGAAAGCTAGTTACATCTAGGAGGCAGTAGGAGGGAACTCTGGAGGTACTGGGAATGTTTCAGTTTTATCTGGGCAGACTCCTATGTGCACTTACATTAAATGTTCTCATCATAAAACAAGAGGGAGAGAGGAAATGTTTAGAGATGATGCTTATTTTTATGCTTATTGTCTATGATGAAAGTTTCACTGGTATATACTTATCTCCTAACTAATCAAGATATACGAGGGTATTTCAAAACCTTTGTGGAAAATGGAATTAAAAGGCAAATTTATTTGAGTAACAAAATTTTTGAAATCTGTTCATAACTTTTTTCATAATAGACTTTTTATGAACTATTTGAAGACCCTAGGATATATACATTTCATTTTTGGGCACCAAAATAAAATTATTTTTGTATTTCATTTTCTATGAACTTTCTGAAGTACCATCATAGACACATAAAAAGCATGAAACTTGGGGCTGGTGCCATGGCTCGCTTGGCTAATCCTCCGCCTGCGGCACTGGCATCCCGTATGGGTGCCGGGTTCTAGTCTCGGTTCTTCCTCTTCCAGTTCAGCTCTCTGCTGTGGCCCGGGAAGGCAGTGGAGGATGGCCCAACTGATTGGACTCTGCACCAGCGTGGGAGACCAGGAGGAAGCACCTGGCACCTGGCTTTGGGTCAGCGGAGCTCCAGCTGTAGTGGCCATTTGGGGGGTGAACCAACAAAAGGAAGACCTTTATCTCTGTCTCTCTCTCTCACTGCCTAACTCTGTCAAGTAAAAAAGAAAAAGCATGAAACTTAAATTCATTTAGCTCAGGGCTGGCACTGTGGCATAGTGGGTAAAGCCATCGCCTGCAGTGCCAGCATCCTTTATGGGTGCCAGTTTGAGACCTGGCTGCTCTACTTCCTATCCATGTCTCTTCTATGGCCTGGGAAAGCAATAGAAGATGTCTCAAGCCCTTGAGCCCCTGCACCCGCAAGGGAGACCCACAGTCATCTGACTACAAACCCAAGAAGCTCCTGGCTCCTGGCTTTGGATCGGCACAACTGTAGCTGTTGCGGCCAATTGGGGAGTGAACCAGTAAGTGGAAGACCTCTCTTTCTCTCTTTTTGCCTCGCCTTCTCTCTCTTTGTAACTCTGACTTCTGATTTTCAAGCAAAATAAATAAAAACCTTTAAAAAATTCATTTATCTGCCTATTTTTGATATGCCTTCTATGTTGTATTTATGCTATATGGTAACAGTGGGTGAGAAGAAGGTTCAGGAACATAGGCACCAATATATTCTACTGGAGCGTGCAACCCAGAATAACGTTTCTGAAGGACACTTTAACAATAGCTATCAAGTGCCTTAATCATTTCCTTGGGCTACACTTTGCTAATGACTATAGTGACTACTGTGTCTCATTAATTCAATTTAATTGGGTGAAGAGAAAATGGTAGAATATAAGATACTTGTAAAGTACATTTACAGGGAATGAAACAAGAACATTCTTCAGAACAAGAAAGAAATGCCAACAGGCCTCGCACATTCTTCCCTATCACATGTTTTTAATTATCAACAATGTTTTAGGGGGTATTTCAGATTAGAATAGGACCCACAATAGCCAAAAGAAGCAGTAAGTGAAGTAGACCAATCCTTCTGCACTCATATTTGAAGTCATCTTTTATTTAACAAATCTTCTTATACATAGAATAAAGTTTTGATTTAATTAACTAATACAGGAATCCAAATGACAAGGATCTCTTCCAAGGAAGACCCATTGGATCCTTTAATAAATGAAAGATCTGCAAAAAGTGTATGGAACTATGTATTACTATGATAAAAAACTATGCATGAGTTGCAAATATTTTTATACCAAAGTAAATTTGTATTTTAATTCCTCTTTTCCATGAAGCATCTGAAGCACCCTCATATATATTTTCATTCTGATGTTGAGCCATGCATGGAGATATTTCACCAGCCAGTGGTGCTAGATGCCAAGTGGTACAGGGCATCTCTGATGTTTGGCTCTTACCGTCTGCAATGAAGTGCTCGGGCACATGCAGAGTCACCTTCACGGTGAGCGGACAGGACATCTGGCTTCCACACACCATAGCCAGGATGCAGGAGCTCACAGCAATCAGTGTCAAGGCAGTCTTGTTCACTGGGCTTTTCAGCAAACCTAGTAACACAAACATATACACAGAAACATAATTCTATGACATGAGTAAATGGGAAGAACATCGAATCTGGGAATCCTGTTAATATTTCCCTAATGGAAATCTGAAAAGAAAGAAGCCATAATTTCCAACCTCTGTACTTGTTATGAAATCTCAGTGGCCACGTTTTGTGTCTTAGTTTAACTCTTTGCAAAATAAGTTTATTATTTGTTCCTTTTGGTAAAGGGAAGAGAAACAAGCCTGCTAACAATGAAGTGATGTTCACTTCCTTCCCCTCCCAACTTGGTTGGCTACTCTTGTTAATAATTATATGATACTAACTCTCCATTCTTCTTCGAAGCAAGTGAGAAGACACTGTGCTGTTCTTAAAGTCAGTAGGAACTCATGGAATGATCATGGGTTTGTAGTCAGATGACTGTGGGTTCAAATGTGAGCTTTAGTTTTCACGGGCTGTGTGATCTGCTCCATTCTCCAAAGTCCAGTTCCCTTAGGTGTGAGAATGGGATAGTAAACTCCTCTAGGAGGTGAGCATCACCTTAATTCCAAAACCAGAAAAAGATACAACAAAGAAACAGACTACATACCAATATTCCTGATGAACAGAAATGCAAAAAACCTTGACAAAACACTAAGCTAACTGAATCCAACAACACATCAGAAAGATCATTTATCCAGAACAAGTAGGATTGATCCCTGGTATACAGGGATGGTTCAATATTCGCAAATCAATAAATGTGATGCATCATATTAACAAATTGAGGGATAAAAACCATATGATTTTCTCAACAGATGCAGAGAAAGTATCATCCTTTCATGATAAAAAAAAAAAAAACTTAAGCAAATTGAGTATAGAAGGAACATACCTCAACACAATTAAGGCAATATATGACAAACACACGGTCAGAATCATATTGAATGGGAAAAAGTTGGAAGAATACCCAATAAGATCTGAAACCAGAAAATAATACCCATTTTTCCCACTGCTACTCAATATAGTTTGGGAAGTTTCAGCCAGAGTCATTAGGCAAGAAAAAGAAATCAAAGGGATTCAACAGAAAAGGAGAAGTCAAATTATCCCTCTTTGCAGATGACTTGATTCAATAAATACAGGAACCAAATGGCTCCACTAAGAGACTATTGGAACTCATAAGAAAGTCTGGTAAAGTTGCAGTATATAAAATCAACACACAAAAATCAATACCTTTGTATACACAAACAATGAAATGGTTAAGAAAGAATTTGTAAGATCAGTCTTATTCATAATAGCTACAAAAAATTTTAAACATCTTGGAATAAATTTAACAAAGGATGTGAAAGATCTCTACAAAGAAAACTATAAAACATTAAAGAAGAATTAGAAGACACAAAACAATAGAATAATTTCCATGTTCATGGATTAGAAGAAAAAATATGATCAAAGTATCCATGCTACCCAAAGCAAATTTACTGATTCAACACAATCCCAATCAAAACACTGATGACATTCTTTTCAGATCTAGAAAAAGACAATTCTAAAGTTAATATGGAAGCAGAAGAGAACCCAAATAACTAAAGAAATCTTAAACAACAAAAACAAAGCCAGAGGTATCACAATAACAGATTTCAAGATATACTATAGGCCAATTATAACCGAACAGCCCGGAATGGGCAAAAAAGTAGACATGTAGATCAATGTAACAGGATAGAAACCCCACAAAAAAACTCACACATCTACAACCAACTAATCTTTGACAAATGAGCTAAAAATCCATCCCTGGAGAAAGGAGAGTCTCTTCAACAAATGGTATTGGGAAAATTGGATATATGCCTGCAGAAATATGAAACAAGATCCCTACCTTACACCTTATACAAAAATCAACTCACAATGGATCAAGGATCTAAATCTATGACCTGATACCATCAGATTACTAGAGGAAAACAACAGGGAAATTCTGCAAGTCATTGGCATACGCAAAGACTTCTTGGAAAAGACCCAGAAGCATAGGCAATAGAAAAAAATAAACAAATGAGATCATATCAAGCTCAGAGGCTTATGAACTGCAAGGGAAACACTCAACAAAGTGAAGAGGCAACAAACAGAATGGGAGAATATATTTGCAAATTAAGGATTAATACCCAGGATTTACAAATAACTCAAAAAAATCAACAACAACAAAAACACAGTTTCAAAATGGGCAAAGGGGGGGCCAGTCTCTGGCGTAGTGGGTAAAGCCGTCCTCTGCAGTGTCGGCACCCCATAGGGCACTAGTTAGAGACCTGGATGCTCCACTTCTGATCCAACTCTCTGCTATAGCTTGGGAAAGAAGTAGATGATGGCCCAAGTCCTTGGGCCCCTGCACCCTTGTGGGAGACCTAGAGGAGCCTCCTGGCTCCTGGCTCCTGGCTTCGCACTGGCACAGGTCCAGCCATTGCAGCCAATTGGGGAATGAACCAACAGATGGAAGACCTCTCTCTCTCTCTCTCTCTCTCTTTCTCTACGTCTCCTCTCTCTCTTTAACTCTGCCTTTCAAACAAATAAATAAATCTTTAAAAAAAAGAAGAAAAAGAAATGGGCAAAGGGCTTGAATTCCTCTGCTTATGGAGAGCACCACAATTTTCATTGGCCAGAAACCTAGACGTCATGTTCCAGTCTTCCATCTTCGTTTTTATAGCATCTAAACAGCTATGTAGTCCTGTGCATCTCACACACTTGACAATCCACATCTTTCCCCCATTTCTTCTATCATTTGTTCACTTGTATTATAAGGGAAGTGTGTGTGTATCTGTCTACTTCACTTTTTGCTGAAACTCTTTCAGCTATTTTACAGCTGTTGCTCACAGGATGTGATCCATAGTCATTAGCATGGGAACTCCACACATTCACACCTTTTGCTCTGCCTCCTACCTGGCCTGGGTGATACAGGCTAAACTTGTGAAGGGACCCCACAGTCAACATCCTTTATAATGTTGATATTACTTTAGGTGTTGTTTCTTTTAGATAGAACTCCATTTGTGTTTTTGTCTTCTCCTCATGACTCTTTAAATACCTATCAAAATCTATCTATCTATCTATCTATCTATCTATCTATCTATCTATGAGAGAGAGACAGAGAGACAGAGAGAGAGAGAGACAGAGAGAGAGAGAGAGAGAGAGAGAGAGAGAGAGAGAGAAACACAACACTCACATCAACTGGTTCCCTACCCAAATGCCCCTATCAGTGCCAGGCTGGGCTGAAGCTAAGAGCTGGAAACCCAATCCAGGTCTTCCATGGGGGTGACAAGAACAGAATTATTTGAGCCATCACTGTTGCCTCCCAGGATCAGCAAAGATTCAGGAGCTAAAGCCAGTCATTAAACACAGGGACTGTAGTATGGAGACAGACACTGAACCCAGGCACTCAAAAGTGGATGTAGCCATCTTATCCCCTAGGCTAAACACCCATCACTCCATTAGCACTTTCTAAGATTCACCATAAATGTAAATTCCTCAGCCTAAGCAGGGAAACTACCTACGTTAATTTTGTCTCTTAAAATACCTTATGCCTCACACTATAATCTAGTAAATAGACAGAAAACTCCTTGAGAGAAAGCACCACATCTTTTATTCACTATTGTATCCCAGCACCCAACATGGTGCCTGGCATATGGTACAATCTCGATGAATGCATCACCATTTTCAAGAATAATGTTAACTATATTAGTTACCAGCACATCAATGGTACTGATCAATCAAAAAGCATTCTATCAAACACGATATACCAACAGGTTCCAACAGCACAAGAGTCCTCATGACAGCTCAGTTGTTTGCAATTGTTTATATGTGTATCTATTTCTTCTTAATAAATAGTGAGCTGCTTGAGGAAAGAGATCCCATAATCACTATCTTTGTGTCTCTCATGCCAAGCTCACAACCTAGGAATTAGATGTGGCTTAACTTCAGAACAGGATCCTTGATTTATCGCTAGCTCAGAACAATGCATGACTTTTGGTGGATTATGCATATATTTGTTGTAGTTATATTAAATAAATATTAAATGAAAAAGTAAATTAAGTAAAGAAATAGTTCTGGTTTCAGGAGATGGGAAATACCTAAGACCTAAAAATGATTCCATGAAAAAATGAATAGGTAATATCTCTTACCTAAATATAACAAGAACGTGTCTTAACCTTTGATAATATAAGAATTTTAGTAACTAAATGGGATAAGGAAGGTACCATGATGATTTCTACTGGATAGGATATGGACAAGGAGTTGGTGCCACACACAGATCTCATCCTAAAAAGTCAACATATTATTTAACAGCCTCCACACCCACCCTAATAACTCACAGCAACAGCACTGAGTTTCCGCTATATACTCCATGGCATTTATTATGGCAGGAAGAACATGTAACAAGGATTCCAGCATGAAAAAACTGTCAGGATGCTGAGACAATAAGAAGGGGTATGACAGGTAGAGAGAAGCAGGGGGCATTGAGGAGCTGGTGACCTGGACAGTGAACCAGGGACAACAGCACCTTCTTCATCCAAAGCCAGTGTGATCAAAGCATTCCTTTGACTCATTAACCATCTACCAGAAATATCACTTGACTCACAGTGACTCCCATTCTGAGGAAGAAGGCTGAGCAGCAGGAGCAAAACTGCTCATTCCATTTCCCTAGGCATTTGCTGGACTAATTGTTTCCTCATAAGTCATTTCAACCTTCATAGTACCCAAGGTCTTTAATAGTGAACACAGGTTGTGTAGTCATACTAGCTTATTGACTCTCAGCTTTCACACCTAGAAACAGTAATAAAATGATTCTTCAAGAGCGCTGTGAGAATTAAATGAGACAGAAAATGTCAAATACCTAGCACAGTTTCTGGTTCATAGTAGGTTCTTGGTAAATGGCAATTTCTAAACCAGATAAAGGTACTTGTCTTATCAATGAAAGCAGAAACCAGGATTTATTTATCTCTTCATCCACTACATTATCAGAACATATTAGGAATTGGATTATTCTTCACAGAAACAGAAGACAAAAAGATCAGTGAAGGGAGGGACATAAAAAATGGAAGGGAGAATGGCAATGAACAGTATTCTGGGGCAATCAGTTACTAGGAGAATGCCTAAATCATTAGGGTTGTGTCTGAAGTTAAGGAGAAAGAAACATGCAGGTCAAGCCTGCACTAAGGCCAGATGCTCACAGAGCAGCCACCAGGGTTTGGTAAGTTACCATGGCAACTGGATCTGGCAGATACTTCACAGTGAGACTCAAACAAAGGTGACTTCTTCAGAGTTCCTAGCCTAGAGATCTGGTCATAAGTACTTAGCTCTGAGTAGGAGGTATAGCCAGCAACAAGTTGGAAACATCTATCCCATAATACTCATCCTCTCCCCATGCAGACTCTATAATGCATTACTACTGTAGGAAGCAGAGACAAGAAAAGGAACCTCCACTTGCTCACTACTTATTATGACACAAGCATTTTGCCTAGCACTTATCTTTAACACAATCAATGAATTTTATTGAACATTAGTTCTACTTGGACACTCTTCTAGGCACATAGGAAATACAAATGAACAAAACCATCAATGTCCTTGAAGCTTACATTTTAATGGGGGCAAATTTCCTCATTTCACCTCCACAGCAAAGTGTTGCTACTAATGCATTTTACAGAGAACAGAAGTGCAGAGCAATTAAATGACTTGCCTAAGATCACCTGAATAGTTTGTATATATCAGAGAGGGGATTGGAATAAATCATGGTCCATCCTTTGCCTGTATCATACTATTTTCCACTACATCCCATTTCACTACTATCATGCAGTTGCAGAAAGGATGTGTCCTTTGGAGACACATACCGATGTGCAAACACTTAGTTAACTATAAAATCTATATTTGCTCATTGATTTAATCCTCATAAGACAAAATGGGAGCAGTCATCTTCTTTCAGAGCTGATGTGAAGACAAAATAAGATAACATACGTAGTTAGGAAAAAAAGGCTCAATAAACAACAGTTTCAGATCATAACGTGAGGATCCTTAGATGTCATCATCACAGTTGTCCCTAGTTCATGTCCCTTCCTACAGTTCCCTTCCTGTATCTTGCAGGAGAACAAGCTGTGCTGTGGGAGTAGAATTCTACCAGAGCGTATCGACTGCTGGGATGGGAGCACATTGACGATCTAATTTCCTTTTTATTTCCTCTCCCTCCAACCCCTCAAGTTCTCTAGTGGCAGTAGAAAATGGCATAAAATGCATTGCTTGAGAAACTCAAATGGAAATAACTCAGCATTGTTGATCCACATACTGCCTATAATTTGGGGTATGATTGATTCTTGGTTTGGAAATATCAGGTTGAGAGAAGAAAATCAAATTTAAGTTAAATTTAGAAAAAATCAATCACAAAATGAAGAAAATAGATCCAGATTCATTAGACATCTCTGTGTGGATAACCTAAAGTAGCTATGCTCCCATTGTTTCCTTCCTCCTAAAATCCCTAGGGGACAAGAATCTGGGACATGATTTCTTTCTTTCAATGGCATATAGGGTTGGGGTGAGGGACTGAAATTCTAGAAACCCAAGACATTTGAGCAGAAGCACCTAGGAGGTGGAAAAAAAGCTACTTAAGACAGGAGAAAGAAGACAGGCTTTGGTTCTAGACATGGAGATTTAAACTTAAACTCTTGCCTAACCTTTGACAAGTCACCTAAGCTCTCAAAACCTCAGTTTTCTAACTTAGAATGACAATCGCATTACCTGAAAGAATATCTGTGTGTATTAAATGGGACATCATAATGACAGCACTTAGCACTCTGACACATACCCAAGACTCTGTAAGTTCTCCGTGTCTTTCTTTTCCCTTCATTTCCTCAAAACCTCACTGTCCAGCACTTGGCTCCTGCAGGACATGGTATACTTCCAGAAATGCTGGAATACTGGCTTTTTTATTATCTACAAGCCCCTGTGGACAAATATTCTGCTCCTCTGAGACTCAATGTCCATATCTGGAATTAAATCATTTAATCAGTTGTCATCTATTGTGTATCTTTCATATGTCAGACCTCACATTTTGTGACCACCTATTATTTCATGTGCTTACCATTTGACTGAATATAGTAGGTGCTCAATAAATATCTATTGAATGAATGAATGCATGAATGAATGAATGTTTAAGTGTTGTTTCCCTTTCTACCAAGAGATGTCAGTATTGAAATAGTGTTGTTTTTCTCCCCAGAGTCAAATGTATTCAGTCACTTTCTCTGTCAAGGACTGGTCTTTGCCTGGTCAGAAGTTATACAAAAAGCACTTGTTGAGGCCACCCATCTGCCCGCATAGCTACATGACCACTAAAGATTGCTGAAGTGCCTCATTAACCTCACTGAGTGTCTCGTGGGATTTCTCCTGCACCTGCGCTCCCGTGCTTCTCTGCTTCTCTGCAGTATTTCTGGAAACTAAAATTGGGACACATTGTCTGACAAGTGCAAGTGTCATGCTGGAGGCAGGAAGAAAGAGTATTTGAAATTGAGTCTTTCTCAGAAACTCTAGGGTAGATGGCCCCACATCCTCAGCCTGTCTCTTATGTCTGGATTCTCCACACACTACTTCAGTGTGATGTCTCAATGTTAGGCAATGCTTCTGCCACCTTGCTGACCTGGGTGCATGTCTCTCCCCACCTGCCCTTCTCCATCTCTGCTGTGAACTAGTCCTGATTCTCTGACCTGGATACTCTCAAATCCATGGTATCCTTTAAATTGTGTGTTATTTCTCCGATCTCTCATCTTTCTTGGGTTTTTTCTATAGGAGAGTGACGTAAATATTCAGTCATCTCTCATTTGCCTACTTTCAAAAGCAGCAAAAGCAACACTTATAAAGCAGTGATTCTATTCTCAGGTAGTTAATGTTGAAAGAGTCCTAGAATCTCACTCTATGGGCCAACTTTTGCTATCCAAGTTAAGGAGGATGCGTTTAATCCCTCCACTTCAGAGTAGGTATTTAGTTAATTACAGGTGGCAGTTAGGTTGCCTTGAGCTTTCTTTCCTTCAAGCCAAATATTTCTAACTTTATTTCTCTAAAGTCACATTTTGAGTATCTTTATTATACTTTGCAATTATTTTCTTTTTTATATTCTAAATGGTACTGATATTTTTAAACATTTCAGAACACTTCAATTTACAAAACAAAATTTGTGAGCCAGTTTCCTTGAGTGACTTTCTAAGTTAAAAATAGACCACCTTCTCCTCTCTTCCTCCTCATCATCACTAACATTTATAACTTCATATACAATCATCACTAACCTTTATGACAATATTTGTGGGTCCAACAATGTAATTAAAATTATTTCAGGCAGTATTTCACTTATTCTTCATCACAGCTTCATAAGATGGCTTATGTTATTATGGAAATTTAAATGTAAGGCAAATGAGGCTACCACTTGCCAAAAGCCAGGCAAAAGTCCCAGGGTGATAGGGCTGATCCAGAAAATCATTTGACTTCAGCCTCCAAGCTGATAAACAATACCACCCACAAATCCCTATCAACTTCTGGATACAGACTAAGCAGTGTGGAAGTAAAACCCTACCTGCTGAATTACTTACAATTCTCAGTTTGTGTGGACTTATTATTATCATTATCTCGCCTGATGCGGATCTTTCTTTTTTTTTTTATTATTTATTTGACAGCAGAGTTATAGACAGAGAGAGAGACAGAAAGAAAGGTCTTCCTTCCATTGGTTCACTCCCCAAATGGCTGCCATGGCCGGCGCTGCGCCATTCCGAAGCCAGGAGCCAGATGCTTCTTCCTGGTCTCCCATGTGGGTGCAGGGACCCAAGCACCTGGGCCATCCTCCACTGCCCTCCCGGGCCACAGCAGAGAGCTGGACTGGAAGAGGAGCAACCAGGACTAGCACCCGGCACCCATGTGGGATGCTGGCACAGCAGGCAGAGGATTAGCCAAGTGAGCCACGGCGCCGGCCCCACCTGATGCAGATCTTTCAACATCATCTTCAAAGAGACCCCTGTATAACCAGAGAACTTTAAAAGGATGACAGTCAGTAAGCTAAATGGCTCTTCTCCATCCTTCCTCTGCCCCAGAAAAGACTACATGGCCTGGTCACCAGAGATTACCCTTAGCTAGTTCTACTCCATGAATAAGGAGAGTTTCAAAAGCTCAGGCTTGGATAGTTGGCACAGTGTTAGTTAAATTCACTGGTGGCAGTCACTGAATAGGGCTACAAACAGCCGGTTCTCAGGATTTCTCTGTGGACATTTCAAGTAGATGTGCCTGCAAATGCGAACATAACTTCAAGGTGGTGATGATGGAGATGTTGACAATGGTGTTGGCAATGAAGATGCTACAGAAGATGCCATCTATTTTTGGTTCTTATTATTTGATAAATGATTTCCAAATATCTCATTAACATTCCATCAAATTCCTATCCAGTCAATGATGTTGTTATCCCCAGTAGACAAATAAGGAAACAGAGACTTGATGGTGGACTCATATTCAAACACCAAAGGAGCTTAGAAACCATGACTCCTGATTCAGAGTGCACATTCGAAAACACTATGCTGCAAATGCCTGACCTATCTCTCACTGGTAGGGTGTGAAGGTAGGATCACAATCTGCAGCCCCTGCCTTTTGATCCATTTTTCTCACAAATATATATTTGTCACAAACTTGTGACAAATGCTGTCTCAAGTCAGTGCAGTATTTCCCATAAAACGAGATATATCTTGAAAAGAAAATTTTCCATGCTCAAAAAAATCTGGGACACGCTACATTCTGCATCCCCTCTTAATGTGCCAGAGTATATACTTGGTATTAAGGTCTCTGAAAAGGCTTGCATTAAATTATGTTTCCTGCTGTTTCTCCAAAGTATTAACATATTGCAGAACCATCAGTCTATGAAACAAAGTAAGGAAACAGTGTGCTAGTTCAATCATTTATGCAAAGTTTGTATAACTAGCAATATCAGTATATTCCAATAATGAACTGCTGCCCCCATGCCAGGCACTGTGTTCAAGATTGTATGGACATAATTCCATTTAAGCTTCCCAACAGCCAAGCAACTCAGAGATTACCACTTTCATTTAATAATGGAAAACAAGACTTGGCTATTGTTAGGAAGTAGAGAGTGAAGTTTCAATAGTCATATTTGTCTGACTTCAGAGTCTGTACTCTTCTGGCCCCTAAGTATTAAAGTCATAGAAAAATGCAGAGAGAGAAAAGAGGCAGGTACAAGAGGCAAGTTCAAGAGGTTAAAGACTATTCAACTGATATTTAGCAGGCTGATGGAATGCATTAAGGTAAAGCAAAAGATCCTGTATTGAAAAGATGAAATTGCAGTACAGATGAATACCATAGAGGAGATAATTCAAAAGAGCTAAGGTTCTAGAAAGGCTCAGAAATAAATGGCAAAGGTGGAAGGCAGGTTTCAGATTTACGGTGATCACCAGCATGTACTGACGAACCAAAAATGCTATGTTTTAAAAAGATGCCGCTGGCTGATCCCCATGTTAGCCCTTTTACCTTCGTAGGCTGTCTATCTGCATCACAACTTCAGTCCACAACACTGATGGAATGGAGAGTGACAGAGGAGTGTTAGGGACCAAGTAGTGCTAAGAGGCAGAGCAGAAGAGCATCCACAAGTTTCCATGGCTACCAAAGAAGATCAGGACCAATCATCTCCTATGAAAGGCATATTTCCACCTCCTCTGTATCAGAACTTGCAAAAAAGTCAATGTTACATGCTTCCAAATGTCAGTGGATTTGGCCCAAGGTTGGTGAAAGCAGAAGCAGGGAAATAAAGTTTGTTGTGCATTTAATATGTGCTAGGTCTGATCTGGTGTCATTTGCTTACAGAATCTCTTTTATTGTATATGAGCACTGAGAGCTCCCAGCCTTTATTTGACATTGGTAAAAAGGAAAGCTTGGAGGGTTTGACATTCTCAGTCTCAGAACTAGTAAAGGACAGATATGGAATATGAATCAAGACCTACTGACCCGCAAGCTCATTTTTTTCTTCTAAGCCTCCATAGCTTCCTGCCCCTGTAGACCCATGATGACTATTGTTGGCCATGCTGCTTCTAATGAGAGGAGGATTTCTCAAGATCTGTGTTCAGTCCTCTTTACTCCTTTCTCCTAACACTAACACTGTTCCTAAGAAGTAGCAGGAAATGGAGTTTTACCTGATAGTCCATAAATCCTCTACTGCAGTAAGATTTGTCTGTTCCCTTTCTCTGTGGGTAGCCACATGCACTCCCCTACTTTTCCAAAATGTCCAAGGCAGACCAGTTTTTCAAGGCCAAAAGGAATGCCCATCTCCTAGACATCTGCCTTTAACGTCACAAGTCACAGGAATTCAATATTCTCCGTAACTCTTATCTCACATATAATTTGTTCTAAATTGATTCACAGGACCTGAGATTGACAAGGTACTATAAAGGCTTTTACCCTAACCTGCTATATAAAGCAAATACTTTACTGCAATGTCTTCCTCGTGGTCATCCAACCTGTGTTTGAATATCACCAAAACTGGAGCTTGTGAATTCAAAAGAAAAAAAATATTAGTGATGAGGAGGAAGAGGAAAAGGAGGAGGATGGTGATGATAATGACATTTGCTTTTGATGACAGCAGTTACTAGATATGACATTTTGTACAGATGATACATATATTACTTTATTTTATCAATCAGAAAGGTTTGCTGGCTCCTCAGTTTACAAATGAAAAAACTGAATCTACCCCAAGGCTATAATGCTATTGAGAGGCAAAACTTGAATTCAAATCTAGATCTGGATTTTAAAATTCTAGTACTTCTATGTGGTCTCCCTTCACTGATAACACCCAAGGCAAAGACTCTGTCAATGCTAAATGAAAATCTACTCAACAACTGTAACCAGTTGAATACATTCCTGCCTCATGGGGCTCTGTAAACTGGTTGCTACTCCTTCTCTCTCAGAAAGCCATTGGTTGAACGCATAAAAGAGACTCTACCCATCTTTGATTCAAAACACAGATTCTGTTATTTGCCTCTCACATGAAGGAAATATTCATGGTTCCAGGAAAAGCAGAGCTGGAGGAGTCAATTAGATCAGCTGCTCAAATCCATCATGTTAAGATAAGGAGGAGGAAAGTGAACAGAAGTAGGAAGGAGAGAAGCCTTAACCAAAGTTAGTTTTCCTAGAGCCAGAGATAGATCCCACCCACCGCAGCTCCCACAACAATATTCTTCACTTCAACATTATGAATAGTTGTTGTCTTTCCCTACCTCAATCAATATCTACTGGAACAAAGACAGTGTACCTAACGCTTCTCTAATCCCATGTGGCACTGGCTGTAGTATCTCATAAAGGACTAGATATTAGATGGGCCCAACTGGGACATGTTGGCAAACACCAACTTGTAATTAGGATGAACCATATCCAAACATCCCCAGAAAAAGACCATAATAGAATGGTACAACTCGGATTGTGGTAATGGAACATGGACTATAAATTTAGAGAAAATTAGATTTGAATACCAGTTCTGTCATTTTCTAGTGAACCTTCAGGAATTCCATTTTCCTCATCTGTAAAATGGGAATAATATCTATTTGATAGAATCATTAAAAAGGTTAAATAGGGTAATATACACTATATAACAGAAACAAAGATTATCTGCTTTGTCACCACCATCACCACCACCACTTCCAACACCACCACTACCAATACCACCATCATCAACAGTATTACATGCTAATTTGATATCACATGCACATTTGATATCACATGCTAATCCTTTTCAATTAAATATTTTCTGTGTCTTCTAACTGACCTAAGTAACAAAACTTTATGTATCCCAGGAAAGCTTTATGTGTTTCCTGTGCCTATATTGAATTTAACTGCTTAAAAGGAGCTAGCTTCTGCAGTTCAATACACAATAGCTAAGATATGGAATCAACCCAAATGTCTATCAACTGAAGACTGGATAAAGAAATTATTGAAAATATATATATATATATATATACACACCACAGAATACTATACAGTGGTTAAAAAAAAAACCAAATTCTGTTGTTGCAACAAAATGGATGCAACAGGAAACCCTGATCTTTGGTAAATAATAGATCACTTAAAAGGTATCTATAGGCATGAAACTGACACTTTGAATGCGTTGATTTTGAACAGCCCTTGTCTTTGTTATGTCTGAGACACTGCAAACAGAGGAGCACAACACATTGATAAAATCTGATGGTCCTTTATTGCCGGTGGTGGAGAGTAGGCTCATGCCCCAAAGGACTCTCAACCCCAAAGCCCAAAGCAACAGAGTTTATAAAGGAAAAAGCCACAAATTCAGGAGGAGAATACATGGTTACCAGGGTCAAGCTAACCTAAAACCTATGTGAAACTAATATCAATTATAATCTTAACATTACTAGTTATAATCTTAACAATCTGAATTTTAATCTTGACATTATTCCAGGTATTGGCTTAAATCATATGTAGGACATAGACAAATTACATTTTTATAATTAACCTAGGTGCAGTCTATCCATTTCCAAGCTTAACAATCATGCTGGGGGTTTCTATGCTTTGCCAAGTGTGATGCAGGTTGCCAAATGTGATGTAGTGGACTGTTATTGTATGAGTGTTTTAGATCATAGTTTCATACCAGGGTCCCATGATGGGTGGCAGGTGCCTTCCTAGGATGGGGTCTCAGGTGCTCCAAAGTGGAGTATCTACTATCAAGGTGTTATTTCATATTGACTATGTGTTGAACTATTTACTTAGTATAAAGTTAATCTTATGGGTATAAAGTTAATTGAAGATAGTTCTTAATAAAAAATATGAATGGGAATAGAAGAGGGAAGAGGAAGAAGGGTGGGAATGTGAGTGGGAGGGCAGGTAGGGTGGGAAGAATCACTGTTTCTAAAGTTATATTCATAAAATGAATGAAGTTTGTGTACCTTAAATGAAAGGTTTCCAGGAAAAATAAATAAAAATAAATAAATAAGTTATATATAAGAAAGGAGCTAGCTACATCTGATTAGATTTGATCTATAGCTTTAGTTTTTTAAAATGCTCAGGTTTAATTTACTTTGACCAAATGATTTAAATCTCACACTTTTACATCTAAACCCCCCAAAACTAAGTCTTTAATATTGAGGCTTCCAGCTAGATCCCTGGAACTCTCACAAGACAAGACTGTCTATTGGGAAAGATAGTAACTGACTTATGTTTTGTGTTATCCAGGATTAAATAACCAAAACCCATCAAATTCCCAGCAATACTTCAGACAACGCCCCCAAGGAAGTCCACATTGTACCAGGGACCCTTAGATCCAACCCTTAGAAGAATGCCCTGCTACTGTCCCTCAATGATGCCCCTTTTCAGCATGAAGCAGCCAGAGCAGTCCTCACCCCACATCCCTAACAGAAGTTAGGGTCCATTCTACTGGCAGAGGGAATGTGAGGAAGCAGACAGGTTAATAGGCAGTTAGGTTGGTTGCAGTCAAAATGAGAAAAGGGGAAAACTATAAGATGATGCAAAATGCTTGTTTCTCCCCTAAGCTGCCTTTAGCAAGACAAAAGTACCCCTCCCACCCTTCTGAGTTTCTAGTTTTATCATGAGTGCATAAGAAGTCACTTATCCCACCTTCCTGATGGTTCTTTTGTTTTTTCCTGAGCAAGCAAGACAGAGCAATCAAAGATTACAAATCCAGTCTTTTGATGAGTTTTGTCCCAGCCTACTAACTGATGGTTAGCTGCTATTCTATCCCTGTACTCCGCCCCACAAAATTGTGCTTAGAAGACTCCAATGGCCACTGTTTCTTGGGTTTCCCTCTCTGAACCACCTTCCTGGCTGCTGTGGCAAGAGGTTTCTGACTTAAATAAATCTCTTGCTTTGTTCTCAAAAATAAGTTCATTAATATAGACTCTGACCTTTGTGTCCAAAAGACCATCTGCATGAATTCAGGATGGATCAGAAGTGAGGAACGACCATGGGGCATGGAGGATACTGAGTTTACAGTAAGAGATCAAAACACATGCATAACACCTAGAATGTGCTAAGCCTCTGATGGACTCTTTAAACTCTGTGTTTAATTTGTTTCTCCCTATTTTATGGGTCAAGAAACTATGTTCAGAGAAGAGGGAGGACTGGTTCTGCTCAAAGTCACACACCCAGTAAGCAGCAAAGTTGGTTGCAACTCAGATGTGTATGATGTGCTAAATACAGATAAGTGGTCCATGTTCTGAAAAAACTGGCCATGACTGGAACACGACCCCATCAAGACAGAACACCTTGAAACAAGAAAGACAGAGAGGCCCCTTGATATGGGTGCCCAAGAATAATTAAACACAGATAAAGGGAAACGAAACAGATGTTCTGCATTTGCAGAACCAAGCCATGGAGTCTTATCACTTGGAATGAATTGTTTCACTTTCTCCTTAAAACAATCCCCTGAGGTATATTACATTATCCCCATTGTACAAAAACAAGGAACACGAAGCTTAGGAAGAAGAGACACTTGTTCCAAGCTGCACACACAGAGGCCCTGGGATTCAAGCCAAATCTGCTTGACCCCAGAAACATCTTTGCTTCTGTGAGTTCTTACTGGGCTTGTTTATCATCAAGGTCGTTTGCAAATCTAAGAAACCATAAGGAGCCTGGGCTTGAGCAGGGAGGTTCCAAAGTTCTTGCCCAGTACCCAAACCGTCACTCTGGAAAATTAAGATGTTTTGGCCCTGTAGGGGACAGGGGATGCTGTCCTTTCCTGGGTACAGTGTTCAGCTGCAAAGCACTGGATGGAATTTATTAGAATAAACATGCCCATCCTCAGCTCTTTAAGTTGAGAGGATTTTTTTTTCCCGTATTTCCAATCTACTTCCTCAAATCACTAACATTTCAGTAAAAGCATGTTTCATTGTGTTTAAACAGCCATCTGGAGATAAACAGCTTTGCCTTTAGACCTTTGAGGAAGGAATATAAAAAAAAATAAAAGAAAAAAATAAGAAAGGAGAAAAATGTTATGTTAAGCATTTCTGCCCAAACACATTTCTACACTGAGGCCTCTACCCATTTCAGGCTGACATTCTCGGCAGAAAACCTTTCAAGCCTGCTGGTTTAAATAGATCACCTCCAAAAGAACAATGGCCCCAGCCTAAGGGGCATTCTAGAACCACTTCCTGTCTTGTATTTCGGTGTGAAGGCAATGTCTGCAGGGTGTGTAAAGAACTCCCTTCTCTGAATCTGGAGCTCCAACTTGAATGCAACTTGAAAGCAGACCATCGTTGCTCACCAGGAAACACTGAGTCAATCCCTCTGTGTTGCAAGACTCCTGTTTCTCCATCTATAACAGGAACAATGCTGATCATTCAACAAATATTTATCGAAGGCCCACTCGTCAATGAACTCTGTGCTGTGATCTGGGGATACAGATAACAGAGCCATCAAGGATTTTGAGGTTAAGGAGGATAGAAGACCCCTGAAGAGGAACGGCAAAGGTTAGTGCAGAGAGGAAAAGCCCTAACCCAGGATTGAGGGTCATACAACGATTACCAAGAGGTGAGGCATGCAGCATACGTAAGCATTAGCTGAGTAGAAACCAGAGAAGAAATTTTGGAGAAAGGAATAGCAGGGCTCTGCACATAAATGGTATGGTGGAAATATCAGGTACAAGTAGTGCAGTGTAGACAGCAGCATCCAGGAAACTAGGTGGGAAGAGATCACAAAGAAAGTTACAGTCCATCACAATGAAAGAAGGCTTTATCCTAGATAATGTCTCAAGTCCTTTCAAGCCAGCCCTCCGAGCCACATGCAAACCTGAAACATAGCCTCACTCATTTACTTTGACAACAAAAATGTGGTTAAGTACCTACTCAGTGCCAGCTATTATGCTAGGTGTCGGAGATACAGTGGGGACTTCCTAATCCCAAAGGGTGAGTTATCAGGCATATTAGGATCTGAAGCCATTGTACAAGGGATGAGATCTACCACATGTATCTCTAACTGGAGAACAAAGAGAGGCAATTGGGCTAGAAGAAGAAATCTTACTCTGCAAAAGCATCATGTAAGAGTACCAAACAATGTCTACATCAGAGGCAGCTGAAGGATACACTAGATGGAGTGAGAGATCATGAGCTTGCTGATAAGCCACGCTTCAAGTACATGAACTACAAAGACACATGAAGAATGTTCAGTATCACTAGCAATCAGGGAAATGCAAATCAAAACCACAATGAGGTTTCACCTCATCCCAATTAGAATGGCTTAAATACAGAAATCAACTAACAACAGATTCTGGCGAGAATGTGGGGAAAAAGGGACACTAACCCACTGTTGGTGGGAATGTAAAATGGTAAAGCCACTATGGAAGACAGTTTGGAGATTCCTCAGAAACCTGAATATAGCCCTACCACATGACCCAGACATCCCACTCCTTGGAATTTACCCAAAGGGAATTAAATTGGCAAATAAAAGAGCTGTCTGCACCTTAATGTTTATTGCAGCTCAATTCACAATAGCTAAGACATGAAATCAACCTAAATGCCCATCAACAGAAGACTGGATAAAGAAAATTTGGGATATGTACTCTATAGAATACTATATAGCAGTAAAAAATGCCATCTTTCTTGTTAAAGTGATCAGTTTAAGTTCACAGTTGATCAAAAAGATAGGATTAAGTGTCAAAGGGATTACAAAAATAAGACCAGTGTCTGAACAATAATTGATAGAATTAAAAAGGAGAGAATGATCCTACATGGGAGGCGGGATACACAGCAGACTCATAGAATGGCAAATGCCCTGAACAGCACTCTGGCCTCGGAATCAGCCCTTAAGGCATTCAGACCTGGCTAGAAAGCCCATGAGAGTTTCGCAGGCATAGAAAGCCAAGACACTGGCAAAAAATGACCTAGATGGGGGGTCTCTGTGAATGAGATCCCAGCGGAAAGATGGGCCATCAAAGAAGGAGATACCTTTCTCTGAAGGGAAGAGAGAACTTCCACTTTGAATATAGCCTTGTCTAAATAAGATCGGAGTTGGTGAACTCAAGAGGCTTCCATAGCCTTGGCAGCTCCTGACAAGAACCTCGGATGATTACTGACATCATAAATAAAAGTGTCAATTGTTAAATCAACAATGGGAGTCACTGTGTACTTACTCCCATTGGAGGATTTCTGTCCTTAATGTGTTGTACTATGTGAATTAACAGTAAAACTAATATTCAACCAGTACTTTATACTTTCTGTGTCTGTGTGGGTGCAGTCTGTTGAAATCTTTACTTAGTATATACTAAATTGATCTTCTGTATATAAAGATGATTGAAAATTAATCTTTTTTTTTTTTTTTTTTTTACTTTTGACAGGCAGAGTGGACAGTGAGAGAGAGAGACAGAGAGAAAGGTCTTTCATTGCCGTTGGTTCACCCTCCAATGGCCGCCACGGTTGGCGCGCTGCGGCCGGCGCACCATGCTCATCCAATGCCAGGAGCCAGGTGCCAGGTGCTTTTCCTGGTCTCCCATGGGGTGCAGGGCCCAAGCACTTGGGCCATCCTCCACTGCACTCCCGGGCCACAGCAGAGAGCTGGCCTGGAAGAGGGGGCAACCGGGACAGAATCCGGAGCCCCAACCGGGACTAGAACCCGGTGTGCCGGCGCCACAAGGCGGAGGATTAGCCTGTTGAAAATGAATTTTGATTAAGGATGGGATGGGAGAGGGAGTGGGAGATGGGATTGTTGTGGGTGGGAAGGAGGTTATGGGGGGAAAAGCCCCTGTGATTCAAAAGTTGTACTTTGGAAATTTATATTTATTAAATAAAAGTTGGGGGGAAAAAAAAAAACCAAGTACATGGACTAGAACAAACTCATGTTACCTGAACTAAAAGGAAGATTTTGTTTGGAGAAAAGGAAAGTACTGAGATATGAACTTCAGTAGAAGTGCTGAGATATGTACTTTCTTTTATTTATTTATTTATTTTTATTTGACAGGTAGAGTTACAGACAGTGAGAGAGAGAGAGAGAGAAAGAGAGAAAGGTCTTCCTTCCATTGGTTCACTCCCCAAATGGCCGCTACAGCTGGCGCTGCGCTGATCCAAAGCCAGGAGACAGGTGCATCCTCCGGTCTCCTGCATGGGTGCAGGGGCCCAAGCACCTGGGCCATCCTCCACTGCCCTCCCGGGCCACAGCAGAGAGCTGGACTGGAAGAGGAGCAACTAGGACTAGAACCCGGCACCCATATGGGATGCCAGTCATGCAGGCGGAGGATAAACCAAGTGAGCCACGGCACCAGCCCCCGAGATATGTATTTTCTAAATAGTTCTAATGCCCACTGCTTCTGGTGCTCTGCCCTTGTGTAATCCAATTCCCTAGTGACTTGCTCTGTCAAATGGAATACAGGACAAGCTGCAGGACACTGATTTCACTGCTGGGTTAAAGTGTTGACTTCTATTTTGCTCACACTGTCTTGGTCTCTTCTCACTTTATTGTTCTGGACAAACCTTGTGAACAGCCCTACAGAGAGGCCCAAATGATAAGGAGCTGAAGTTGGCCTCTGACTTATTGGTTTTAAGGACCTGAATCTCCCTGACAACCACATGAGTGAGTTGGGAGGCAAGTCCTCCCACATTCAAATCTTGAGATGACTACAGTCCTGGTTGGCAACTTCAGGTCAGCCCATGAGACATCTTGGGCTGGAGGACCAGTCATACACCACCTGGATTCTTGACCTCCAGAAACTGTGAGATAATAAAAGTCTGCTGCAGTTTCAAGATGCTAATTTGCATGTTATTTATTACAAAAAATAGATACCAGGAGCTATAACTGAGAGAGGCTGAAAAGTCTCTATCCCTAGCAGGAGATTTAGAGATTTTAAGTTTAGAAGGGACTTATGGGCATTTAAAAAATATTCCCCAAGCTGATGGTACATGCCAGACCTTGGGCAAGTCATAAGACTTGCACTGGAGCCAGGCGGAGTCCTGCTCTGGAGGAGGAGCCACAGTCAGGGCAGCGAGAAGATCAGTAGGAAACATAATTACACTGTGCTGTTAACATCTTGGTTGTTTTACTGAAGAAGTCAAAACAATTGTAACATCGGAGAGGAAACGGCCTGTGCAGATTGCTTGACAAAATCAGGGCTGGCTTCATGGAGGCAACATACAAGCTGGTTGTTTTATCGTCACAAGGGCAGCTATCTCTGAAGAGCCTGTGTTCATACATCAAGCCTGGAGTGATATTGGTGAAACGGAAAGCTTGTGAGCTCTGCAATCAAGAAAATTAAGTTTGATACCCAGATCAATAATTGCTTAACACTATGAACTTGGGAAGTCAATACAAGGGAAGAGCTTAGAAAATAGCCCTTAGAGATCTACATGGCTGGCATCAAGCACCAGCGCTGCACAGAACTAGTTGAGACGCTGGTACAAGTGATGTTATAATTATTCAAAGCCTCAACATTCCCATTTGTAAAGCAGGAGTAATTAAAATGCCCAGTTCATAAGATTACTTGAGATGAAGCAGGAAAAATTTAACACAGTGACTGATATTAAGAAAGTCCTGATAATTGTTAGCTAATATCACTGAAAGTTATTTAACTTCTTCTTGTCTCTTTATGCATGTACAGCTGCCAGTACATTGCTCAGTATGTATTGAGTATTTAGTGACTGCTTGCTGCCTTAATTATCACTATTATTAGCAAAGTCCCTAGATCCAGTGAATTTGCATAGTTCCCCTAGCTGAATGGCTGGTCCAACATGATGTATTGAAGCCACGAGAGCTTGTGCATTTGTAAAAAAAAAAAAAAAAAAAATGCTCCCTACCCAATGCTTGTGTCTCTCAGTTCCTTATAAAGGGATGGGTGGGGCACAAATTATTCCTGAAAAACCAACTGTGCTGAGTCAGGGACAAGGTAGCAGTGGTTCCCCAAGTAACTATAATTCAGGTGCTACACATATCTAGAGTTTCTTGCATGTGCCATTAAATTTAAGGGGCAGCAATAACAGTAACAACATTAGCACATATTTATTTACAAAGTACCCATACCTGAATATCCTGAAGAGAAAAAATAGAAATCTTACAAAATTTTATAGAAATCTTTGTATATATGTGAATATATGAATAAGTGTATAACAATTGAGACCATGGTGTATGCACGCTTCGAGTAGAAGTAACAGCAGCCCTGGGACTCGTAACTATGAATGTCTTCTTCCATTTCAATTGTCAACCAGGACCAGCATTATTAGCAATGTCTCTGGCTTCATGGTTTTGTAGTAGTCAGCAGCTCAAAGAATAGAAAATGCCATTGTAAAAGTCAGCATGGTTCAATTTCCCTGATTTACCAGGTTTTGGTGATATGACTTTAGGCTGGTCATTTCTGGTTTTGTAGCATCAGGTTTCTCAAAACATAAAATAGGTACAATCATATCTTTGTCTTACTCCAAATCCAATAAATAGACGCTTTCACTTTTTATCTCTTACTACATGCTTAAATATATCAAAGTGCATTGTTTATACAGACTAAATACCCAACTGGCTGTTGCTAAGATCATTTAGCAAAGTCCTATAACCAGGTAGTGGGTAATACAGAACTTGCTCTCCTGCCAGATGACTTCATGTTCCTCACGGTTGTAGATCTTGGCTTATTCTAACACAGAAATTGGTACTGAGTATCAATTTAACATTTGGTGAATGAACACATGGATAAAAACGAGTGAACAAAGCCCCCAACCAATCGCTTATTTCATAAAGAGGCAGCAGGCTTCATGGGCTCTTTTCAAGGGGCAGGGAATCTCGTCTCTTTCTCCTTGGTACACAGAATGAGGTGGACAAGAGTCTTAGCTGGACAACAGGTCAGTTTGTGTCACAAGGAAAATATTAACAGCTGCCATGTTTAAATACTTTGGCCCAAGCCCTGCACTAAGTACTCTGCATGGAGTTTTGTTGTTGTTAAGGTTTATTTTATTTATACGAAAGGTAGAATTACAGAGAGAGACTAGAGGCAGAGAGAGAGAGAGAGAGAGAGAGAGAGAGAGAGAGATGTTCCATCTGCTGGTTCACTCCCCAAATGGCTGCAACAGCCAGGACTGGGCCAAGCTGAAACCAGGAGCTGCATCTGGGCCTCCCACATCGGTGCAGGGGCTCAAGCACTTGGTCCATCTTCCACTGCGTTCCTAGGCACACTAAGAGGGGGCTGGATGGGAAGCAGAGCATCTGGGACTCAAATCAGTACCCATATGGGATGCCAGCATTGCAGATAGTGGCCTAGCCCTGCATGGAGTATTTTCATCTCATCCTTATAATAATACTGTGATGGAGTTATGGTTATACATCCATTTAGCAGAGGATAAAACTAAGACCATATGTGTGAAATTTCACATGTATGATGACACAACTAATAAAATTTGAACCCACTATGTCTCACACTAGTATGCAGCCTTTCTCTCAGTCATACTGTCTCCCACAGGACACCATTCTGATCCAGGAGAAGAGACCTCTAAGTGTAGCAGAAACTGAACCAGGCACTGCTAGGCACAGGGAGTTGAGCAAAAATGGATGTGGCCTCCTTCCTTGTCAAGTTCCCAGTCTGAAGAAGGTAGGAGTTCATAGGCATGAGTATGTCATTTTCACTCTGATACACAGTAGGATAAGAAAAACAGATGGGAAGAATATGTTTACAAGAAGGATCTCTTTTAGAAAGGGATATTAAAGCCAAGTATTAATGATGGGAAGGAAATATATTCAAAGCAGCAGGATGGATGTTACAAAGTAAAACACAGTGAAAAGAGAGTGAACGACACGATATGAGGCCACAGAGGTGAGCAGGAGCATTCAACCTTGAAGGCCGAGTAGAGGAGTTTGCCCTGAACAAGACCAGAACAGGGAAACCACTGAAGGGTATTGAAAAAGAAGGCAGGGCTGATGCTGTGGCATAGTGGTTAAGCCACAGTCTGCAGTGCCAGCATCCCATATGGGCACTGGCTTGAGTCCCAGCTGCCCCACTTCCAATCCAGCTCCACACTGATGTGCCTGGCAAAACAGTGGAAGATGCCCCAGGGAGGCCCGGGTAAAACTCCTGCCTCCTGACTTCAAATTGGTCTAGCTCCAGCTGTTGCAGCCATTTCAGGGGTGAACTAGCAGATAGAAGGTGTCTTTCTTTCTCTTTCTCTTTCTCTCTCTCCCTCCCTGCCCCGTCCCTCCCTTCCTCTCTCTGTAACTCAGCTTTTCAAATAATCATTAAAAAAAAAGAAAAAGAAAAAGAATTTGACTTGAAGAGGCTGTATGTAATAGTGTTGATGCTGTCTGCTAGAGATCATGGCATCATTGCCTGACGAGCAAGGGTACATGGCTTTACTGTGGTAGAGTCATCAGGTGCAAGGTGCACTTGGAGACAGAGTTACTGGGCTTCTGATGGAGTATATCTCCCAGGGAGTGCAAATGAGAGGAAATAAGTGTTGTTTTGACATGTGTACCCAAATTCTAATCCAAAGCAGAATTTCTTCAACAGGTCATCTCATTGCCATGGCAAATACAGCTATGTACACAAAATCCCTTAGTAAGAGGATAGTATGCTATTCTTAATCCACAGCTTAAAATAGTATTTCCTTCTCTCCACTTTGGTTTTGATCATTTATTTACTGTTAAAATGATTTATTTTTTAATCTACAGATAATTACTAAATTCCTGCATTTCCTGCATGCCAAACTGTAATAGGAACTGGAGATGCAGAGAAAGACAAGGTAGTATTTCCTAAGAGATATATCCTTTGTTCACTAATGGGAATGGAGCAATGACTTGAAAAATGGACTCCAGTTGGCTTTTTTTAAAAAGATTTCATTTGTTTATTTGAGAGGTAGAGTTATAGACAGTGAGAGAGACAGAGAGAAAGGTCTTCCTTCCATTGGTTCACTCCCCAGATGGCCGCTACAGCTGGCACTGCGCCCATTCAAAGCCAGGAGCCAGGTGCTTCTTCCTGGTCTCCCATGTGAATGCAGGGGCCCAAGCACTGCTTTCTACACAGGCATAACCTACAGTGCGATGGGGCCGGCCCCTCCAGTTGGCTTTCAAGAACCCATTGTTAAACTTCTAGAGATATTGCCTGGCAGCAATTAAATCTTACAGCTTGAAATTGTACACGATAGAATTTACAGCATGGAGGGGGCCGGCGCTGTGGCTCACTTGATTTATCCTCCGCCTGTGGTGCTGGCATCCCATATGGACACTGGGTTCTAGTCCCGGTTGCTCCTCTTCCAGTCCAGATCTCTGCTTGGCCCTGGAAGGCAGTGGAGGATGGCCCAAGTGCTTGGGCCCCTGCACCCGCATGAAAGGCCAGGAGGAAACACCTGGCTCCTGGCTTCAGATCAGCACAGTGCCAGCTATAGCAGCCATTTGGGGAGTGAACCAATGGAAGGAAGACCTTTCTCTCTCTCTCTCACTGTCTATCTGTCAAATAAAAAAAATTACAGCATGGAAATCAACACATGCTACAAATTAGGCTAGTTGTTTCTTTTCCAAAGAGCTGGTCTACCAGCACTAGGTTGGATCATGGGGCTTATGATATAATAACTTCTTTTCCTGATTCAGAGGCAAAAATATATATATACATAGAAATCTAGGTCACAGTTACAAACTATATACTCATCCTCTTTTTTTTTTTTTTAAGAAGTCTAAGAATTTTTAGGGCAGATTTCAGATGCTGGAGTCAGACATACCTGTGTTTGTATTATGTTGCCAGCACTCACAGATGATCCAGCTTGAGCAGTTGACTTTACAATTCAGGATCCTTATTCCTTTCCCTTTAAGATGTATATATGTATATTTATGTGTATATGTATGTGTCTATAATATACATAACATATTTAGCATATCTAATATAAATACATATATATATATAATAAAGATGCTATTTAAGTGATTTTTTCACTTCTGTTTCCTACTATTTTCCATCCTATCCTTTCCCTGGTTTTTCATTAGTAGTATGTAGCTACTCATACACTTATAAGTGCCAACACATACACAATTCCTGGAACTTTCAGTTCAATATATTCCATCCATAGCCAGTTTGAGTTATCACAAAGATCTTTCTTAATTCAAAAACAGTATAATTTCCAACAATAGACATTTATTTAATAATGTGCCATGCAAATTACTGAAGCTGATCAAGGTTACACTAAAACAATTAGCCATGCAATATAAATTATGCCTATGCTACTAATGACCTTGAAGGAGAACACTAGCTCAGAGCCAGAAGACTTTGGTTACAATTGCAGCTGATGTTTACCAGCTGTGTGACATTAGGGACCATATGCAATGTTTCTTTGCCTTAATGTTTTTATGTGTATGTTTGTATTAAAGTAATTAGTATATACTCCATGCTTAGAAAAATACCTGATGAATATTATGCTAAAAATGCCTCATGATACACAGGAGGTAATATTTTTCTGAGTGTCCCTATCATGCCTTCTGGTAAGCACTAGTTACAAAAAAATGTAAAAGAAACAGAACTATGCCTATCAGACTTGTATGGTAAACTACAATAATCACATGTGCCATTTTTAAAGGGAGGAAGCTAAAGTTCAGGATATCAAGCAATCTGCCTACCAATAGTACACAGAAATAGTGCACAGAAAACAATCACCAGTGTTTAAAACTCAAAGTCACTGCAGCTCACCATCACCATCATAGCTTTCCTTACCTGTTTCTTCAATTGGAAAATGAAAAATAACACTTGCATCTGTTTTACAGGTTATTGTGGGCATTATAGAAAATAGCATACATAATGTAGCTGATACAGGTCTGGCACATGGTAGTTTGAGAATAAATAAATGTCACTTTTTTTAAGGGGTCCAAGGATCTAGCTCTACAGTAGGGTGGGAGAGGAACAGCACATTATAATGCTCATTACTTTGTTCCACTGTCCTCCCTTTTACAAAGCATGAATTCTTGCTTATTTGAATTCAGTTCAATTCAAGTTATTATTTTCCACATGGAAAAATGTCCCACCAAATATTCTATGCCGAATTGTAGGTTATTGTTATTATTTCAAACATTTACCTAGGTTCATCAGAGAGAGGACACCTGACCGTTTCTAGGTTTTGCCTTCGCACATACATAATTCAAACACATCTTAAAGCATCCAGCTCAAGCCCTTGACACATGCGAGGGCATAAAGTGGGTAAATCCTGAAGTTAGTGGAAGGCTGTAAATCATGTATTACAAATGCACATTGTGTGATTTGTTGTATAAATTATTAATGCCAGGTCTAGGCTGTGACTTGTTTATATTCTCTGAACAAGGAAATAAACATTGTCATCCTTGAATTTTCAGTGGGAGATTTTCTTATTTCTATAAGACAAGGTAAAGGAAAAGGAAGAGTTGGAAGAAAGGGAGGAAGGATGAAAGACAATATTTGAAAAGTTACTATGTGCCACAATATAATAGGTTTTTTAAAAATCCACATTGTTTTGTCCGAATCTCATTAAAACACTGTCTGTACTTCCACAGATCAAGATAAGGGGCTTAGGAAAATCAACTTACCTACCCAAGGCCACTGAGCTGGTATGTGGCTCAGCTGGGATTTCAAGCCAGGATTGAGATAAGAGGAATCCTTCTCTGCACAGCACATTGAATCCTGCACAGCAAGGAGCATGACTTCATTTGAGGTCAACTCCAGAATGACTAACCCTAAGGGGAGGCTGTTGAGTGGCCTGGCCTACCATCAACACCATGCCCAAGGACCTACCACGATGTCAGGTTCTCCCTGCCTAGCTGCCTGATCCAGTTCTCATTAGGGCATCTTCTCATCTTAGGCAAGAATAGAGTTACTACAGCCTCTAGACAGATTCCTTTAGACAACTCACAATACTTAAAACCTAAATGAAGCTCTTTTTGTATAGCAACTTAACCTTATTGAGTAGATACAACTGTGCAGTGCTGTCTCAGAATCCTCTATGGGTCTTGTTAAAAAATTTCAGGGCTGTAGGTCCTACCTAGTGAACAGGAATCTCTGGGGGCAGGGCCTAGAAGTCAGATATTTAGACAAGTTTTTTGAAGGATGGGGGACTGTTCACTGTTGTTTCTGAAGATGGAAAATCAGAAAAAGGAAATTAAAAGCACATATTTATGAGCTATATAGTCAATGGATTTTGTGCTTCTGTGTATAAACATGCCCTTGGTGCCTAGGGATGCTGATGCTTTCAGAGCAATGGTGATAGTTTGAGTGAGCATGAGTGTGTGTGTGTGTGTGTGTGAGAGAGAGAGAGAGAGAGAGACAGAGAGAGAGAGACAGAGAGAGAGAGAGGGAAAGTGAGAGAGAGAGATCTGGCACACTAAAGAAATGCATAAGACATATTTCTTTACAATTAACTTCATAAGGCTATTTATGCACAGGGTAAGCAATACTATCCATGTTTCTCATAAGTAACAGGTTAATTAGGCTTATAGATAAAGTTGGAAACAATCCTTATTCATAATCCTATCAGGAGACTATGGATCCAGAACACTTTTTGAGGGGCTAGCCTTGGCTCCAAACCACTGCTTTTAGTATCACCATGTCTCAAGGGACAGAGATTGAATAGGATGTTGCCTGCTAGCCTCACAAGCTAACCAACCTTGTTGTACACTCTTACTTCAAGTACATTCCAGATTAACTAGAGTTTTTATGAAATAGCCTTGGAACCCAACCACATTAATTTATGCACATTTTCATTATGTAGTTACTATAGCAGGCAGAGCTCTAATTCAAATATATCACATCATAAAATGTTAACTAGGGCTATTCTTAGAAATAACCACAGTTTAAAATTTTGTCACCCTTAAGGTACATTTTTCCAGGTTAAAGAACCATTTGGGGCTCATCTAAGCACCTGAGCATCTGAGGTAGTATGGCAATGCTTTGGGGCTTCTAGAAGGTAAATTTTTTATGGGCAGGTACAGCAACTTTGTATATGTTTGTTTCTAGAAGAAATAGCAATATGCATGGCCAAAAAACTTATAAATAAATTGCTGGCCACTCAGTGGGCTCCTAGGAGCTGAAGCAAAAACTTCCTAAGGGTGTTGTGAGCTACAGGACCATGAGCTAGACAAAAGCAGAGCTAGTGGAGAGCCATAAATAGCGTGCCAAGTGACCCTGACAAGCTCTCCTATCCACTGGGGCCACTCCAACAGCTTTCTCTTTCGAATACATGAAAGCTTCTGAAAGGATTGTGTTCCCAAGAGCTTCTGGGCTGCCCTGAGCATGTCAAGGGACTTTGCTGTTTCTAATTATCTCCCTTTATGTTCAGGCCAAGACTTGTTAATACAATAAACCGGCATTTCCAGGATGCGCTCACAATGCAGAAACATCTCAAGGTGTTTTACAAGCAGAAGATCATGTTAAATCAAATCAAATACCAATTAAAGATTAATAGTGGTGTTAGAGAACTGTTATCACAGTCTAGCCAGGGCCTCTGGGATAGCTGGTGTTTCCTCCAAGCTCCTGCGGTCCAGCTCCCAACTACATAGCTGTTTTGGGCTCTATTCAGCTTAATAGTCTTTGCCTGAGCCCCAGGTTTCCGAAACATCAACAGTGGAAAAATCTGAGGTCATCACAAATGATCCCTGGTGTTTCAAATGGGGAAACAGAGATATAGAGTTAAGTGGAAGCCCACATCATCGCACCTTGAGAATCTAAACTCTGTGAGATGTTCTCCAGAACCCCCAACAGGCCACATCTAGATGCTTCCCAATGCCTCTGAACCTGCCCTGTGATGTCTACTTGTATTGAGTCAACCTGTGATCCAAAAAAATACAGCTACCTAGAATCTGAGAATGTGAGCCTATTTGGAAAAAGAGTCTTTGAATGCATTTAAATTCAGAATCTTGGAGCCTGTGTAGGCACTATAGGTTAAGACACTGATTGGAATGCCAGCATCCAATATCAGAATGCTAGTTTGAGTCCCACATACTTTTTTTCTGATCCAGCTTTCTGCTAATGTGCGTGGTTAGACAGAGGAAGATGGCATATACTTAGGACCCTGATACCCATATTGGAGATCAGGATGGAGTTTCGGCTCCTGTCTTTGGGTGGGCCCAAACCTGGCTGTTGCAACCATTTGGGAAGTAAACCAGTAGATTATAGATGCTCACTCTTTATCTTTCTGCCTTTCAAATAAATAAATAAATAAATCTTTTTTAAAAACATCAGAATTTTGAGATGACCCCATCCTGTATTTAGGAAAGGCTCTCAATACAGATTGTAGGGGCCACAATACAGATTGTGGTGCTTCCTGCAATGCCCACATCCCATATGAGTGCAGATTCAAGTCCCAGCTGCTCCACTTGCACATCTTTGCTAATGTGCCTTGGAAAGCAACAGAATATGGTCCAAGTGCTAGGACTCTGGCTACCCACAAGGGAGAGTTGGATGGAGTTCCAGGCTCCTGGATTTGGCCTGGCCTTGTGGCCACATTGGAAGTAAACCAGCAGATGAAATCAACCAGCTTCTCTTTCTTTCACTCTCTGCCTTTCAAATAAATAAAATTAATCTTCAAAAGATACAATAAGTACATCCTTAAAAGACAAAAATAAAATGTGAGACACTCAAAAGGGAAGACTGGGTGATGACAGAGGCAGTACCTGGAGCAATGTACCTACAGCACCAGGAGCTAGGGAGGAGTCAAGAACAGATTTTCCCTCGGATCTTCCAGTAGAAATCCACTCTGCTGATACACTGATTTTAGACTTTGGGGCCTCAGAACTGTGATAGAATGAATTTCTGTTGTTTCAAGCCACCAGGTTTATAGTAATTTGTTCCAGCAATCACGAGAAACTAACACTCACCTCCTCCTGTAATGGCCTTTCTTAACTCTTCCACATGGTGACTACTGACTCTTCCTCCAAGACTCACTATTAGCTTTGCTGCCAGACTATGTGTCAGCCTTCCTGATAGAACCCTCAGATAGAATTTACCCCAACCTCCCTAATGTCCCTAAGTGTATGTACACATCAAGTTCATCTCAGCATATACAACTTGTTATTTTAGTCACTAGCTCTTCTCCCCTGCAAGATTCAGTCTACATACAGATTCAGTACAGGCCACACGTAACTCAGTTCTGGCCCCAGAACTATCTTTGGCCCATACAGGTGTTCAGAGGTGTATGTTGAATGGGTTGAGCATAAATGAATGACTTAATCCTTGTTCTTTTCCTTCCCTTCCAATTATAGACTCCCGTACCCACTGCATTTTTGTCCATTAACCTTTCCCACTCTTCTACCTTGAAATCTATTAATATATAAACCCAGAGATTTTCAGTCTCAGCTATGAAAAGCATAAAACTAATGTCCAAGATAAAAACATCAATTTTGAGTCAAACATACCTGTTTTATGTTCTTATTCTATCACTTTCTAGACAGCAACTTGACCTCTCTCAATTTCAATGCCCCCTTTTACATGTAGAAAAATACTAAATGAGTGGATATGTGCAATCTGAAAAAATAACTCTTTCAGGACATCATCTAAGTCTTTTTGGATTAAGATTTTGAATACAAGAGAAGTAAATTGTGGAGATTTACACAGACAGTAAATGTCAATGCAGGACTCAAACTCAGGACATTCTATTCCTTGCTCTTGAATATTACAGAATTACATTACAGAATCCCAAAGCTCCCTACCGTCCCAACAAGATTTCTCCCATTCTATTCACTGAGTGATAAATATTATTCTTTTGTTTGTAAAAATGACACTTTTCAAGAATAGCACACATTGTTGAATTTATCTTGTTCAGCATTCAAGCTTCTTTGGGAGGACTCTAAATCTGTATCTAATACAGATTCCTTGAGTTTTAGCTGATTTGAGAAACTGTGAATTGTAATGCCAAGATACGAAAACAAATGCCTCTGATGTCCAAGCCATTGTTTTTCAATTACAGGTCACTCTGTCCATTTGGAAATGTTTCCTTTTGGATGAACAATCTTGCAGTTTGATGCTAGTTAGAATTGCGGAGAAATTCATAGAAAGCACATGGAGAGAAGGAGAGAAGAAGAGATGTGGAAGATTGATACAGGGAGAGGAGCAGGAGAAAAAGAATGGACTCATCAGTCAGAATAGATACTTAGAGCTTACCTAATTTAAGCTTTTGTAGCACAGTTCTAGATGCTTTACTGTCATTGATCAATGAATTGGCATCCAGGGAGTTGATGGCTCCTGAAGTTGTGAATTTCTTAAAGCAGTAGATGAAACTAAAATGTTGAGAACTCAAGGGGCTTCACTAGCCATTTTCAGCAAGGTAATGGCAGAACCAGAACTTGGACTTCTGATATAATGTTCTGTAGCATACAGGGGTTAAGTATACAAATTGTCTAAAATAGAGGGGTATGGACAAAGATATTTTGTAGGTATGGCAAAGCAAAGTTAAGAGAAGAGAGAAAACGAGAGTATAAAGAGATGGAGGAAACCAAGAGGACATCCTCAAAGCAGAAGAGGAGGAATGTGTCGATCCTTCGGCCGCAAAAAGGAACGACACTGCTTGCAGTTAATCGGTCTTCAAAAGACTTTTACTTAGAAAGAGTGGGAAAAAGAGTGGGAGACCGGGAGAAGGGGGGGAGATGGCGCGCACGTTCCTTAAGGGGGAAAGCTGGCGTGCCCCCTTCTCTCGCTCGCTCTCCGCTTATATCCAGAATTCAACCAATCACAGTCAATCAATCACAGTCCATGCACAGAGCTCTCCAATCCGCCACTTGATCACGATCAGCTGTGGAGTCACGCAGCAGGCAGGGCATCAGCGCCATCTTGTTGTTTACCACAGTCCTCAGTTAGATGGAAAGATCTATCAGCTGCTACATCCGCATTACTGCTATAAGCCAAGCCCAGCATGGGGGGTCCCATGGCAAGCCTATCCATGGGTCCCCACAGAATGAAACATGAAGGCAGAGACTGGATGAGAAAACAAGGAAAGCCAGGGACAATCTACTGAAGACAAAAATCCAAACAAGAGAGACACTGAAGAAACAATACAGGATTAGATAACTATTTAGACATTCTCTGATGAAAATGCTTCAATGAATGCCCACTCCTTCTCTTCGAGAAGTCCTGGCTTCTTACCCAGGTCCCTCAGGCATCCTCCAACTGTGCCTGTCCAAACTTTCCCACCCCTTCACCCTCAACCCAATTTTCTGCCTGTGTTGTCCTGCATTCAAACCCCGGATATTGCTTGGTCCACTTCACCTAACTTATTTAGACTTCACCTCTTCCAGGAAATCTTTTCCTGCCTTCTTCCTATTTCTCACCTTCATCCCAGGAATGGTTTGCAAAGTAGCTGTGTTCCCATCATAACTGCCACATTTCCTTACATTATTTATCACAATGAGCTATAAATCTCTTAATGTCATCTCTTCACCAACACATGCAAATTTACCAGGGCCGGGAACTGGGTTTGATTCATTGTGTATCTCCAGCACCCATCATAGGGTAATACATTACTAATGAATGAATGAATGAATGAATGAATAGGCTGCTCCTTTCAGAGGAGTGAAGCATTCACCTACACCCACTGGAAGGTGCTCCTGGGTAATTGCAGAGGTGGGCCCTGGGACCGCACATACTGTAAAATATGTTGCCAATAACACCAGAAAACAGAAAAGTCAAGATCTTTCCAGACATCCCCAGGTGAGGATGAGAAAGGAATAGAAGCTTCCCTACTGGATTAAGTCTAAAATGAAGTGGTTCTCTCTGTGGCCTGGGGAAGTCCTTCGTCACTGAAGGGCAACATTTCACATTCCACACAAGCCCAGGTGATGGCCATTATTATCAACAGCCCTCACCTGCCAGGAATAAAAGGATGAATGAGCAATAAAGTGTTCTGATCTATTAGAAAAAAATAACAATACAAGGAATGGGGTTATCTGGGATTCTTATTCTAATTGACAACATTTATTGTATACCTTCTACATCGAATGTGATTCCACACACTAACAGCAAAGCTCTAAGTCATTGCCTCTGGTCTCTTGATCTCTCTGTAGGGAGAGTGGAGACACACAGGACTGTACTTTTATGGAAAAGGCAAAGGGTCGGTGGTAAAAGAGATGCAGATGATATACCACCTGGGTGATGTTTGTTCTAGATGGATCAGGTAAAGCTTCAGAGATGTGATGGCATTCATTGCAACCAACCTAGGATATTTAGGTTTAACTAGACCTAGGTCATCACCAGTACTCTTGGCTGACAGAATGGCCTGGCAGACACCAGCAGGTGAACACATTCAGAGTATGTTTGTGGAAATGTGAACAGAAGCCAGTATGGAAATTAAGCCTAGTGAGGTGGGTTTGGTTAACACTAAAAGCAGGCAATAGAAGTAGAAGGAACAATGACGGGGAGTGGAAATGGCTGCAACTACAGGGACCATAGCAGTATCTGCTCTAAAGGGTGCCAAGGACTATGCTTAGGACTGTGTATACAATGTCTCATTGTAGTCTACACACACACACACACACACACACACAAGCCCACATACATATATACATGTACAAGTATATGTATGTGTGAATATATGTGCATGTCTATCTATATTTAGCTTTATTTCTATAAATGAAGACCGTATAACACAAAAGGGTTAATAACATATTCAGGACAAGTAAGCAGAGAAGGTCTTCACATTTCCACAGGCAATGCTTTTAAAGCTATGCTATACCTCACTCAGGCTAAGTAGTTGAGAATTTATCGCAAAGGTCAAGAGGGAGTCATCAAAGTTATCTGAGGGAATGGCACAATCTAACAAATGTTTTCAGAAGATGACTCTGTTGCCCCTCCTACCCCTTTGGCCTGGGGTGACTTCTGCCCTCCTGTTTTTAATGAAGCCCCCTTTGGACTAAGTGAGGGTGGACATGGTCCATTTGTAGCAGTCACAAACGTCTCCCAAAGGAGCACTGGGCAGGCCCAGCCCCTCTGACAGACACTCCAGCCGCCCCCACCCCAGGGAGTGATTTATCAGCACAGTGTCAGCCCAACAGCCCAGCAGCCTGTGATCCAAGGCTGGCAGCCCAGCCCGGGGTTTTTAATTAGCTGAGAGAGGGAAGAGTCAAGCCCTCGTGAATGGAAAGGAAGAGAGGCTCGAAGAAGGGTCATAAATCCAGAACCAAGGACCCATGGACTGGAGTCGGGCAGTGGTGAGCTGGTTGAGGGGCGGCCAGGGAAGAGAGAAGAAGAGACAGATTGCCCTTTCCTTTTCTTTCTGTTCAAGACACTAACGAAGGGTGGGAATAGGGACACCGTTTTAGACAGGAATCTCTGGTGATGCACATTTTCTAGTATAACGATGAGAAGTCAGAGAACGTCATTTCTAGTCCCATTCTTACCACCAGTTACTGGGCAGTCTCAAGCAAAGGTTACAACGGCGAAGCTTGCAGGCAGTGGACTTAAGACACGAGCTTATGTCTCTACTCCATGGAGCTTGCTAAAACTGTAACCTGGGAACGTAGTTTTCCCATGCTGAACCTGAATTTCCTCATGAATAAAATCAGGATCAGATCTCATACTGCACTGGCTACATGAGATAACACATATTCCATGATTGGTCCATCATGGATACTCAATAAAATATTTTAAAAGCGTATTTTCCTCCCTCTGGACCTAAGTTTCCCATATATAAAATGTAGTTGTGTGAATCTGTGAGGGAGCTCACTTATAAAGGAGCACACCAATGCGCTTTTTTTTTGACAGGCAGAGTTAGACAGTGAGAGAGAGACAGAGAGACAGGTCTTCTTTCCGTTGGTTCACCCCCAAAATGGCTGCTATGGCCGGCATGCAACACCAATCCGAAGCCAGGAGCCAGATGCTTCCTCCCGGTCTCCCATGCGGGTGCAGGGCCCAAGCACTTGGGCCATCGTCCACTGCCTTCCCGGGCCAAAGCAGAGAGCTGGGCTGGAAGAGGAGCAACTGGGACAGAACTGGCGCCCCATCTGGGACTAGAACCCGGAATACTGATGCTGCAGGCGGAGGATTAGCCTACTGAGCTGTGGAGCTGGCCCTGATGCACTCTTTAGGAGGTCAGAAGGGCAGGCTGAGGCTAACTTAGGATAAACTATTCAGGGATATTTATTTCATCCAAACACGAGCAAAACATTCAGGGAGTCAGAATGACTGGCATCTTCAATGGTGACTGAGCTCTCCATCACTGGAGAGCAAAATTCAGACAAAAATAGTAGGAGGCTATTCTGAAAAGAAACTCAAACACTGAATTGGGGTTGGGGGCATCTTTCCTGTATGGTCCTTGTAAGCCCTGAAAATAGCTTGCATGTTTATTGACCATATCTCTCCTTGTTTAATTCTCACAACAACCCAGTGAGGTTGGGCATAGTAGCATCTGCACCTTACACATAAGAAACCCAAGACATGGGAAGTTTAAGACGCCAGCTCAAGGCTTCATCAGACAGAAAAAGGCAGAAAAGGGTAGGAACTCCAGTGAGTCTGACTGCAAAGTTCCTCTCTGGGCTATACCATCTGCCTCCCATCTCTGATGCTGCACCTGATGGAAGAGTCTAAACCTCCCTCATATTGCTTGCAGCTGTCCTTCCTTCCGCCCCAACCCCTGCCTCTCTCCCCTGCCTGCTTCCCCACATGTATTTACGCTGGGCTGCCTGGTAACAAACGGCTCGTTACCATGCGGAGGGCGACAGCCAGGCGATTAGTGAAATTTGTTACCCATGCGTCTCTGAACAAAATTAAATTAAAAGTGCTGCTTCGCTGTCAAGATAAGGGCCAAGCTGCTGAGATAATTTTTCACTCTCAAACACTCAATTACCCAGTGAGGCTGGATCAGATACAATCAAAGGGGAAAAAAGAGAAGAAAAAGAAAGGAAAAAATAGAGGCAGGACCTCCAGGAACAGATGTAAGAATTGTTATCATTCTCTCTGGCCAGGGATGTTAAAGAGGCTGTTGCTATAGTGATAGGGTTGGACCACGTGATACAGGTAGGTGGGCCTGGCCTCTAACTACATCTTATAATAAAGAACACTCTCTATCCCCACTGTCCTGCCTTAGGCCAGATGGTGTCATTTTTCATCTAAATTGTTGTAGCAGCCTCCTAACTGGTTTCCATCACACCACTCTTGTCTCCCTCCATCCCAGCTTCCACTAAGCTAAGGTGACCTTTCTACTACACAAATCTGGAAACATCACATCTTTGTTGAAACTGTTGGATGGCTTCTTATGTTCATGATAATGTTGAAATCACTTAGCCAGTGCCATCTCTGGTTCTCTGTCCTTCAAACTTTGTATTTCAACTAAATGAAGTAGAGATATCCCTCCCTCCCTTTCTACCTTCCCTCTTCATTCAACAGGATTACACGGAAGGCATTCTTTTCCATCTCTATTCATACATCTCCTTCTGTCTGGAATATCTTCCCCTACCACCTTCTTAAGAAAATCATGTTGCTCTTCAAAATTCAGATCAGATGTTTCCCACTCCTACATGCCTACCATGACTTCACCAAGCTGCTCAGATTCATTTGTTTCTCTCTCTCTCACTCTCTCTGTGCCAGCACAGGGTTCACTGCTGCCCATTTTTCTCACACACCATGGATTCACATTTCTTTGGCCACCTAGCCAACTGCGAGACCTACAAGGGCAAAGGCTGTGCTTCATTTTCCTCTGTAGACAAAGGGGCCATAGAACAGACTTTCAGCATAAATCTTGTGAACTGAAATGACCTTGAACTGCAAGGGATGATACATACCAGAGGTTTATTCAGGATAATCAAGGAACATCTATCTCTTCTTTTTAAATTTTGTAAATTTATTTTGTGTAGATACAGAGAGAGGAGAGGAGAGGAGAGGAGAGGAGAGGAGAGGAGAGGAGAGGAGAGGAGAGGAGAGGAGAGGAGAGGAGAGGAGGAGAGGAGAGGAGGGAGGGGAGGGGAGGGAGGGGAGGGAGGGGAGGGGAGGGGAGGGGAGGGGAGGGGAGGGGGAGGGAAGGGGAAGGGAGGCAGGGTGGGGAGGGGGGGGGAGGGGAGGGGAGGGGAGGGGAAAGGAGAAGGAAACAGGAAGAGAGAGATGGGGAAGGGAGACAAAAGGTGAGGGCTGGGCCAGGCTGAAGCTGGAAGACAGGGACTCAACCCAGGACTCACATAACGGTGGTTGAACCCAAGTACTTGAGCCATCACCTGCTACTTCCCAAAGTAATCTTTAGCAGAAAGCTGCCATCAAGAGTAGAAATGGAACTCAAATCTAGTCACTCAGATGTAGGATGAAGGTATCCTACATGGCATCTTCAGCACTGAACCTAATGCCTATCCCAAGGAAAACTTTTTTTTTTGAAGTTTAAAAAAAATTTATTCTCTTAAATCCAATGCATTCACAGGGTGTTAACACTTCTAATGTTTATCATTTCCACCAATCGCAGCATTATTAAGTAAGCCAAAATAAGCAATTTTTTCATAGGTGTAGTCAATGATTAATAATAGCTTTGCTTTTAAAAGGACCTAAACTTCCCCAAATTCAGCAAAGGTAGTATTGTATGTTTCATTTAGTAGATGATTAAAAACAAATAGTGTATAGAAATGAATAGTTTCAAACTTTGTAAATATATTATACCATGTTATCAACCAACCAAATCAAAAGCAATTGCCAAGCTGAATAAGTTACAAAGAAATAAAAATTCTAGCCTGTAAAGAAATGTGCAGTGTAGGAAAACCTTTCTTAATGCAAGTTCTCTACCACTATTTCTTTAGGCATCTGTTTCAAATATTTTCTCCTCTGGAGAGGCATCCTTGATTTACAGACCCTAAGCATCACAAAGCCCTTACTCTACACCTCTGCCATGAACAAAGTAACACATGGCTCACACTACACTATCTTACTTTTGTAAAAACATGAGAGACAGAGACAGAGAGAGAGAGAGAGAGAGAGACAGAGAGGAAATAAAGTACCTTGCGATTAGAAACAGAGTTTTAGAGCCACAAATGACATTACAGAATTATAGCCTAATTTAGCAATGTGAAACTGAGGCCACAGAACCTGAGTGATCTCTTACCCTCCACTATTTCTTGACCCTCTGTAGCTTAAACAGGTCTCAATGGTAAGCATCACTAGTACTACCCATCCCTGGTGTAGTTCCTTAAGGAAATGATCTTAACCATAGAAGCACCTGAAAATCTTAATAAACAAAACAAAACCAGACATACTCAGGCTCTACCCAAGCCTATTGATTCTGGATTGAGGCCCAAAGATGGGTTTGGGAACCATGCAAAAAAGGAAAAGCAGGGGTAGGTGTTTAGCCTTGAGGTTAAGCTTCACATATCCTGCCCTGCTAATTCATATCCTGGGAAGCAGCAGTGATGACTCAAGTACCTAGGTCTCTGCCACTTACATGAGAGACCTGGACTGAGTGCCCAGTCCCAGGCTTTGGTCTACCTCAATCCTAGCCAGTAGAGGTATTTGGGGAGTAAAGAGCATGCACAAGTGTTCTCACTCTCTCTTTCAATCTCTCCATTTTTTTTGATAAAAGTAACTTTCTGTACTTTTTATTAATATAGGAACAGATTTCATGTATTTCATAGGTACAGTTCAAAACAGATAATCATAATTCCCTCCCTCCTTCAATTCCCCTCCTTCCTTTTTTAAATTTTTACAAAGACATAATTTCAATCCCCCTTATAATCACAGGATTAATACACCACTAACCATAATATTCAGCAAGTAAAAAAACAGGAAGACCAAAATTACACAGGATTAAAAACAAGGCCTAAAAAAAACAATCTTATCACAAGATGTCTATTTCATTCCTATACATTTTTGTATTCTATATTAATTGCCACATATCAAAGAAAACATATAATGTTTGTCCTTTTTAGACTAGTTTATTTCACTAAGCATAATGGTTTGTTGCTTCTATTTTCTTGCAAAAGACAGGATTTTATTCTCTTTTATGGCTGAGTGGTATTCCACAGTACAAATATACCACATTTTCTTTATCCTATCATCAGTTGATGGACTTCTGGGTTGATTCCATATCTTAGCTATTGTGAATTGTGCTGAAATAAACATTGGGGTATAGATGACTCTTTCATGTACTAATTTCATTTTGTCTGGGTAAATTCCCATGAGTGGGATGCTTGGTCCCATTGTATATCTGTTTTCAGATCTCTGAGGAATCTTCATACTGTTTCCATAATGGTTGTAACTAGTTTACATTCCCACCAACAGTAAATTAGAATACCTTTTTCCCTATATCCTCACCAGTATTTATTGTTTTTTTAATTTTTTTTATTTTTCAATGATAGCCGCTCCAACTGGGGTGAAGTTACACCACACTTTGGTGTTTATTTGCATTTAGCTGATGGCTAGTGATCCTGAACATTTTTTCCTGTGTTTGTCATTTGAATTTCAACATTTGAAAACTGCCTGTTCATGTCCTTTGCTCATTTCTTAACTGAATTGTTTGTTGTTGCTGAGGTTCTTGAACTACTTATAGATTCAAGATATTAATCTTTTAATAGTTGAATAGTTTGCAAATATTTTTTTCTCATACCGTTGGTTGCCTCTTCACTTTGCTGAGCAATTCTTTTGCAGCGCAGAAGCTTCTTAGCTTGATTTAATCACATTTGTCTGTTTTTATCTTTATTGCCTGTGATTTCATGATCTTTTCCAAGGAGTCTTTGCCTGTTCTGATGTCTTGGAGAGCTTCCCCCATGTTTTCTTCTAGTAACTTGATGGCATAGGGCCACAGATCTAGATCCTTGATCCATCTAGATCCTACATGTGTATAAGGTAAGGTCTAAGGTAAGGGTCTTGTTTCATACTTCTGCAAGAAAAGATCTAATTTTCCCAACACCTTTGTTGAAGAGATTGTCCTTTCTCCAGGGATTGATTTTTGTTTAATTTTCAATGATTAGTTTGTTGTGAATGCATGGATTACTTTCTGGGGTTTCTATCCTGTTCCATTGGTCTATATGTCTATTTTTGCATCAATACATAGCTTTTTTATTATAACTTCTCTCTGGTATGTCTTGAAATCTGATATTTTGATGCCTCCATCTTTGTTTTTATTGTTTAAGACTGCATTAGTTATTCAGCGTATATGAATCTTAGCATTTTTTTCTATACCTAAGAATGCCCTTGGTATTTTGATTGGGATCACACTGAATCTGTAAATTTTTTGGGGGTAGTATGGTCAATATCATGCCTACTGACAAAACCATCCTTAAAGGACTATAAGGAAGTCATTGTCATAGTACAAGTCCCTTTCCACCTGGGTATTTACTTTGCTTCTTATTTTTCCTCTTTATGTTTCTCCATTAGATAAAGAAGAAATATGCCCATGCCTCTAGGGAGTCAAAACTCAGAAATGCAGAATTTGAATGTGTAACAAAATAAACATTTTTCAAGACTTCAAGTCAATCTAAAAATATGAGAGACTTTTGAGATCACCTGACCTAGTTACTGATGTACAGTTTCCTTGTGTATAAAGTGAAGTTGCCAGGCCTGATTTTGTTCATCACTTACCACCACCAGGGACTGTGCTAAGCTCTCTACTCATATTGTTTCATTTCAGCTTTGAAACACTGTTAGAAGGAAGAACTATGAAAATGGTGACAAAAATGACAGTTGATAATTAGAGTGGTCTTGCTAGATTCATAAGTAGGTGTGTTTGGCTCTAAAGATCAGATATTAAGTACTACATACATGGTTGCCTCCAGAAAAGCCACTTATATAAATTCACTTTTTGGATTAGGTAGGGTAGAAATAATAAATAGAAAGACAAATACATAACATATTGTGGTTCACCTACACATCCCCTTTTAAATGAATTTCTCTATTTTTTCCTCAAAAGTTAATCATTGTGGATTATAAATTCTGGTGCTCTTTAAAAATAATCATTCACAATTATCCACCTGCATTATATTCCATCAAGTTGATGCACTATAATTTTCTAAACTCTTCCCCTACTATTGGACATTCATCTCATTCTTCAATATTAGAGACTATGCCACAATGCTGTCTTCAGGTTTAGAGCTTGATAAAAAATGTGCAGTGTCAGAGGAAAAAATATGGTAATATAATATCAGGTGAAGAAAACAGGAGTGCACTGGTGGGAAAGAATATGCATGTAAATGAGAACAAGGAAAAAATGAAATGAACTCTGTGGTCCAGAAAGTTTTTGTTTGTCTGTGTTTTCCTACTTTCCTTTATCATATTATTGTTATATTATTTTACACTGGTGAACAAAATGTAAAAGCAATGAGCAAACCACCACCAACAGGGTTAAGACCTCTAAATTCCAAAGATGTACTGAGGCTGGAGAGATGAACTTAGGTATCAGTTTTGACCGGACTTTTTTCATAGACAGAAATGTACAAAGGAACTACTTACATACTGAAGCCATATATTTTTAACCCTAGACTCTCCAGAAAACCACACTGATTCTAGAATCTACAATATGTGTTAAACAAATAAAAGTAAAGAATGGTAGAGCCTGAAGAGGCTTCTAGTAAAACATCTAATACCATACCCCACAATAAAAATGACAGTATCTTAGCTTAAGGTTCCATTGCATTTCCCTATCATCTAGTTGTGTGAAAAGCCAGAGCTGACCTGACTTTTTCTAAACTACTCTTCAAATAGACACACATGGTTAGAAAATTTGTTTAGTGTGAGCCATGAAGGAAAAACCCTTGCCAGTTCAACACCAAATACATTTGACTGAGTGACTTGAGATACTACACATTGCCATGCACATTGAATGTGTTACATTGTTAGATAAAAATCTATCCTAAATCTATATGTTATGCAGCCTATAAGCTATTCTCATGACAAATTCCCTTGAGTTGTGGCCTGTTCACTTAGAGTACTACTTGGTTTGAGTGTACCTGAGATGTTGGATGAAGGGTGTCTTCAACCTAGAATCTATGACCAAGGGGCATGTCCAGTTTTCAGTCTGCACCCTGTTCTAGGAATGCTTCATACTCATGTACCTATATTGACTACCTTATGCGAGAGACTCCTGAAACAGTCCCCAAGATCCCCACCTCTGCATACCCACCCTGTATTCCCTTCCCCCTTGAATATAGGTGGGACTGTGAGTATGTTGTGATCTCACACCATGATGTGGCTAAATTCCATGACAAAAGTCAAGGGATTTTTTGATGAGTTGACTTTGAGTTCAACAAAGAGGAGTATACACTGGATAGATATGGTTACATCAAGCAAACCCTGAAAGAAGACCAGGAGTTTAAAGGAAGAAAGTTAAAGTGTAATCTCCTGTTGCCTAAAGAAGCATGTGATGACATACCTAAGAGGGAAGCCATGTGACAAGGGCTTGAGAAAAGCCTTCAAGAGCTGAGAGTAGTATCTGTAGACAACTAACAGGAAAACACGCACGTCACTCAAACAGCTACAAAGAAATGAATTCTTCCAATAGTGACGTGACCTTGGAAAAAATGGAGGACCCTGTGCTCCAGGTGAAATCATAGCTATCACTGGAATCTTGACTTCACCCCTGTAAGACCCAAGCAGATAACTCAGGGATACCATGCCTGGGTTTTTGACTTACAGACTATGAGATAATAGATATATTTTGTTTGGAGCTGCTAAGCTTACGGCAACTGGCTACTCAGAACATAAAAACACATGCATCTACACACTGACAACTTTTTCCTCCCACCCCTACCTCTCTTAATCTTAGATCTGGTTGGCAAAGTCTCCATCTGCCTGGCTCACAAGCCTCAAGAGCAGCAGCTCTTAAATTCAGCTCCTTCACCTGTCGTCTCTGAAAATCTGTTCTTCCACCCTTCCTGGTTGTGTGGTTCTCCACAGTTTCTAACCAAAACCAAGGCTCATTTTCAGCAGCCCTTGGTGGCCCACTTTCTTAAAACCAATCTGTCATTGGCTTCTGCCTGATGTATTTTTTTTTTTAACAGGCGGAGTGGACAGTGAGAGAGAGAGACAGAGAGAGAAAGGTCTTCCTTTGCTGTTGGTTCACCCTCCAATGGCTGCCGCGGCAGGTACACCGCGCTGATCCGATGGCAGGAACCAGGTGCTTCTCCTGGTCTCCCATGGGGTGCAGGGCCCAAGCACTTGGGCCATCCTCCTCTGCACTCCCGGGCCACAGGAGAGAGCTGGCCCGGAAGAGGGGCAACCGGGACAGAATCTGGCGCCCCAACCGGGACTAGAACCCGGTGTGCCGGCGCTGCAAGGCGGAGGATTAGCCTGTTGAGCCACGGCGCCAGCCTGATGTATTTCTAACATATTCTTAATTCCCATCACTTGGACATTCACCCAAATAGTCCCATTCTACCTAAAGAGCCTACTATCTATTCTTCTTGCCCTAGGTCTTTCTTCCTTACAATTCTTCCTCCAATACAGGAAATGTAATTTTCTTATACCAGAAAAATTATGGATGCCTCTTCAATAACCCCCCCTAGAGTCCCCCTTTACATAGGTTCCAGGCTACACTCTCATGCCTTGGCCACTTCCTAATCATCCATCAAGTATAAACTTAGTATTGGTTCCTCAAAGATGTTTTTCATGATTCCTACAATTATATTTTTCCTCTTTTCATCAGAGGCATTTCTCACAATTTGAAATGACATATTCATTTATGTGTTTTTTGGAGATATATTACTTTCTTTGTATTTTCTTGGCATAGCTGTAAGTTTCCTAAGACAGTAACATTCCTGGTCCATTTCTCACTACAGGTCTAGTCCTTAGCTAGAGTCCAAACAGAATGAGATATTCAGTAAACATTATCTGATTAGATGAATGAACTTGATATTCAAAGCCTTTTTCAATCTTGTTCAAATTAACCCTCCTAGTATTTTTTTTCTCACTCACTGTCTTCCTTAACATACCTTATACTTTTATAACATATGATATTCTGTTTATCATTACAAAAGCCTTATAAGGTAGAATTTTCATTTCCATTTTTGAGAGAAGGAAATTGAGGGCAAGGAGGGTAAACTAATTTGCTAAAACGCACCTGAACTAAGGACCTGGACTAAATAAGATCATGCATGCAAAGCATTACACACAGTCCTTGACATAGGCGGTGCTCATGACCCGCAGTTTGGTCTCTATTTGGGAAAGAGTTTTGCAGGGGTAAGTTAATCCTGGACATACCGCAGGACTGGTCATAAAGGACATGGCAGAGTGTTTTTCCTTGGGGTGAGGAATGCAGAGTCACAATCTCTCACTCTGAGGAAAAGGAGGTAAAAATCCTGCTGAGCCTAGGTAAAACACAAAAGAGAGAGAGAGACTGATTATTCCTTCTCACTCGTGTAAGCAACTTAAAACGACATGTTTGCTTTATCGCCTTTGGTCTCCCATTTGATTCCTGACAGCCGTCTCCCTCCCTTCGATACAGGGCTGTCAGGTGCTGAGTTGGTTGGCATCAAAAAGGAACAGGAGAACTGAGAACAATTTAAACAATATTTCAGGAACTGTCATGGCCTTGGGAAGGGAGTTTTTGAAGTTGGCTGGCTTTCTCCCTGCATTGAAGGAACCCTCATTTTCTGAGACTGTGTGATGTTTCTGCAGGTTTTAGTTGAGGATATCTGGAAAACCAATGTCTATATCCTCTGAGGTTTGGGGGAAGAAAGAGAAAAAAACATATCAGAAAGGAATTTTTAAACCCATGACAATTTCTGAATATGTAATTTGCTCTTCAATAATGTCTCCTTAAATAGGACCAATGCATGCATAGATCAAAGCTATGTTTTGGCATTTTACTGTTCTTTCAATAAGAAAAATAGTCTCATCTCCCGGACAGGAAGTCCACAGCCTCCCTGGAAAACCTATGCAAGCTGAGAGATCCTTCTGGTGGAAAGTGTCAACCTAATGCAAATTGCAAACAGTAAACAATTAGGGCAGGAGTTAGGCTAACAGGGAAAGAATAAAAATCCACAAGTTTATCCCAGGGCACAGTTGTGTTGTAACAAGATTTTGAAGCCAATGGCAACCTAGCTCAAATCTTCAGTCCTGCAACTTACTGATTCTATGACCTTTGAGAACTTATCTGCCTACCTTCAGTTTCATTTTGCAGACAAGGGCAATAGTGATTGCATAGGAAGATCACTGGCATTCAATAGTGATTGCTATTAAGTTGTTATTCCTCTTATAATTGTTACTCAACTTCCTGACTTAGGAAAAAGGGGATAAACTCTGTAGGGATCCAAAGCCAGAATAGGATCAGATTGTGCTGTTGGCTCATATGTGGTAACTTTAAAAAGTTCATGGAGAACAGAATTACATGATAATATGCTCTTCAAAAATGAAGGGCCCTCATATGTTAAGAAAGCTACAGAGCAGTGCTTCTCAATTCTGACTGAAAACTAGAACCTTGAGAGGATTTTGTACCAACATGCAGACTTCTTGGCCAGACATTTCCAAACAGTGGGTCTCAGGTAAGTACTTGGAATTGGTATTTGTCAAAAGCTTGTCAACTGATTCCTGGATGCATCTAATCTCACAAATTACCTAGCCCTGACAGGCCTTCTTATTCCACAGCTGAGGGTAACTACCCTGATGTAGGCTCTGACATGACCTAAGTTCTAGACCTCATCATTTTCTGTAGTGGGAAGCACCAGTCCACATATTCAGAAACTAACTTCAGTTTCTCCAGCTGATCTTGTTATCTTCTATTTTGAAAGAGTTCCCCTTCCTGGAGCCTTGGACTTTGTTCTTTGCTGTCGTCATCATTATATATTATCCTCCAGGGAAAATTCTGGATAACCTGGGCTAGTTCTACGAAAATGATCCTTGAACCAGAGCCAGTGGATTATTATTTCTTACTAACAGTTCTCCCCAGTTGTGTGCTGGTAATTGTCTAACAACTGGCTCTGTGATGGGGAGGTAGAAGTTTCCCTGCTTAAGTGTTTGCTAATTTCCATGGTGAAAATATTTCCACTATGGCTGCATAAGCTACCAATGTAACATCACTACATCACTCACAGCAGAGTTGGGAAGAGATGTGTGCACTGGCTCTCACACACTTAATTTTTTCTGTGTCTTCCTCCTTGTAACTACTTCTACCATGGACTCTCACAATGATATTTTTGAGAACACAGAGAATTTGAAGTTCTAGTTTGATAGATAGGAAACCAAGGTTCAAGGCCTTGATTAAGGTTTTATAACCAAACAGAAACATATGCAGGATTATAATCCAGGGCTAGGACTTCCAGTAATATTCTCTTGTTTGGCTCTTCCTACCTCTGTCTTTCCTTTCCTTGCAAGTTCACCTAGCGCTCCCCCTGCCTAGCTTTCTAGTCTGTGCTAACCTTGCCCTGTTTTCCCTACACACATATGTGTAGCCTACGATAGCCAGTTGAATCCACCCCATCAGGGTGCTGATGCCTTTCCCCATGTATTCCCAGTCAAGTGTTCCTCTGTACAAATCCAACCAATCTGTCCTGCATCTGCAAAGCCATGCCATAGCTTCCAGGTCACTCGGGCCACAAAGGCCTTAGAGGCTGATTAAATATAGATCACTCTGTCATCTGTGTTTACTTCTCTGTGTGGCAGGGCCTAGGGGTCTGTCCTGCAGGCTGGTGGAGAGCAGCCAGTAGACGTGCTTGTGGGAAAGGCTATCTCTAAACAAGAAACAGATGACGACGAAAGGAAAAGCTGTAATATGAAGTCCCCAAAGGTCAGGAATGCCAATTTCTGTTCTCTTGGAAAATGTCTATTTTTTTTTTTTTTTTTTGTTACTAGAAGCAAGTCCAATTTGTGGTCCAACACACTGGAAAGAGGCCATGAGCTGTGCCTGGCTCAGGCACTGCAATGCTTTGCTTAACTGACCACCATTTAACAGATCATACAGCAAGCACACTCAGCTAAGCATTTCCTTTGCATGCATTATCTCATTTAATCCTTATAACAAGCTTATGAGAGAAGAGAAAAACAACTAGCACACTTATTATTTTTTCAAAGATTTCTTTATTTATTTGAAAGGCAGAGTTACAGAGAGAGGGAGATCTTCATTCACTGATTCACTTACCAAATGTCCAAATGTCCACAAGGGCAGAGCTGGGCCAATCCAAAGCCAGGAGCCACGAGCTTCCTCCCAATCTACCGTGTAGGCACAGGGGCCTAAGGACTTGAACCATTTTCTGTTGCTTTCCCATGTGCATTAGCAGGGAGCTGGCTCAGAAGTGGAGCATCTGGAACTTGAACTGGTACCCATATGGGATGGCAGCACTGCAGGCGGCAGTCTTACCCACTACGCCACAGCACTGGCCCCTCAGCACCGGCTCTTAGCCCAAGAGAAACTGGGATCGTAGAGAGTTTCTTGCCCTAGGCCAGGCGGCTAAGAAATGGCAGAGCAAGCATTTGAACGTGTATCTGTTGATGACAAAGCCTAGGCTCAACCTAGAAGCTCTACTGTTTTCTGGTTGTGTTTGCCCAATAATCAAAAGGATAAAATTCACATAGCCAAACACCTTGGCACAAAGTTTTTTACAACTGAATGATTCTTATCACTACAGAAAATCCCAGTTTAACAACTGCTAAATTAAAACAAGCAAGTAGAAAAAAGAAATAAGCAAAATCAGAGGGCATTTCTGCCCTGGTTCGTTCTTCTGGAGAATTAATAAGCAAAGGTTATAAGAAAGAGCATGAGATTGTGATTCAGAGAAATCTGAATTTCTAGAGCTGCTAAGCAGCCAGCAGAAGAAAAGTCCAAGGTGCAGAGTGGGAGAGGAATCTGCCCAAGGCCACACAGCCACAGGCACACAGCTGGGCCGGGAGACTCAAGCTGGCTGATTGTACCTCTGAGATAGTCCAGCAGCTATGGGTGCTCTGTCTCCCGCTCAGCTTTGTGTCTGGGGCTGGACAAGACATCTGCTTCACTCATCTGGACCTTCTATTAAGCATGTACTGGCTCGTCTGATCAACACTGCCTCTATGTATCAGCTCCTTCTACCACCATGACCACTCCCAACCCAGAAGACTGCAACCACCTTGTCAATGTGGGCCCAGGCCTTATTTCTAACAACACCAAACATCATGATTAGTAGGAGTGTTTGTTACACAAAGATTGAACTGGAATGATAACATGAAATATAAACATTCCCATAAGATAGATAGGAAAACTGAGAAGGCACCAGTTTGCTGGTTAATCTTGGATTAGAAACGTAAGCACACATCTGATTCACAATCCAGCATTCTTTGCTGTATGGCACCCTGATTAACAAAAGGAAATCCTGCCCAGGGGGAACCTATCACATCAGCTACTTTATTCTATAGATTACCATGAGACATGTATTTGCTTGGCCAATTATCGTACCTGTTGCTTGGTAAACAGACTCTAATAGGCAGCAAAATCAAAGATGCTATGGGATCACATTCAGTACACAAAGCACTATAAAATTTCTTGGATGTTTCCTGGACATAGATAAAGGTGAGTGTTACTGTACAAAATGGGTGGTTTAGGGAAAGGAACAGTAACTATAGCCCACAGGTACAATCTGGATCGGCACATGTGTCTGAAAGTAAAATTTTATTGAAATATATTTGTATTCATGCATTTATGAGTTTTCTATGGTAGCTTTCATGGTACAACAGCAGCACTGAGAAATTCCAACAGAGACTGTACAACCTGCACAACTAAACATGCTTACTCAATTGGCCATTCACAGAAGTAGCTTGTTGCTGATCCCTCCTTTAAAAATCGTAAGAGATATTTACACCCTGATCTCTCAGTCTGTTTCTCAGACCAGTTTTTGCTTTACCTTCCCCCTAACATATCATGTTGATTACTTCAGTTCTCTGCACTGAGACAAGGTACTACCTATCCACACCAGACACTTCCTAAAAACAGTCCCATTTTCCTTAAAAAGAATCTGAGTCATAGCTAAGCCATGCACTGCTCCCAGACTATACTGTTAATCTCTTTTCCAGTAGATCCCAAATGGAATTTTACTTGATTTAAGTTGGAATTTAGAATGCTTTAGAGGGGTAGGAGATATGGGAAGAAAGGATAAGTAGTTCTTGAGCAACCTTTGGGTGAGTTCCAGAATCTTCTACCTCTAGACTTGCTTACTCTATGAAGAAGGTATCAACAGCTCCATTTCACACAAAGGGAAACACCCAGAGGTTAAAAGATACACAGAGGAGATGAGGTGATGTCAGGACTCACACTTGGGTTTATTTCTTCCATGGGCCACGCTGAAAGGGAAATCCCCATATAAAAACTTCTTTCTAGACATATGCTCTCTTCTGCTCCCTGCCCCTCTCCCTGACCACATTACATCCCTCTCAATAGTAAATGCCCCTGCCAGGCTCAAGGAGCCCAGGCAGAGTGGGATTGTCAGAATCAACATGGAGCCCTCACCACTGCCAGGCATGTCCTTTCCTAGTGGTTTTGTACCAGAAACATGGAATGGGACTAGGCCTCCGTTATGTTCACCGAGAGCAGGAAGGAGAAAGGAAGACCAGAGCAGACCATTTTCCAGTAATGGGGATGAAGTGAGGAAAAAAATGAAGAGGAGATAAACAAAACATAGCATCTATCCAGAGCACTTGCAATAATGCAGACTGTGTCAGATACTGCTTTCATTCATTCTTCCAACCATTCCTTCATGATTTATCCTTATCCTAAGGCTCACTATGGTCCCATCCCTGTATGTGTTACTGGAAATAGGAAACTGGACACAAAGGTACTGCACCCATGCTCAGTCTCCAGGTCAGTGGAAGACACAGCCACCACCCAGAGAACACAACAGTAAATGCAATATTACAGTGGTGATCAAGTGTATAAAGAGGGAGCATCATAGACTCTGGTATAGAACAAGACAGGGAAATTAACTCGGAAGGGGGATGACTTTGCAAAAGATGCACCCTGGAAGTGGAGAGGTCAGGGTGATAGGAGAGGGAGGAGGAAGAAAGGTGGAAATGCAGGTGGGAGAGAGAGCGCGTGGGAAGAATCACTGTGTTTCTATATTTGTATATATGAAATGCATGAAGCTTGTATACCTGAAATAAAATGTTTATAGATTAAAAAAATCAGAGAGAGATATTGTGAAGGTTCTGGCAGGGCGCAGAAAGGAGTGCTGTGCAAGAAGGCCTGGATGGCAAGAGTACAGAGAGCCCTGGGAGACAACTGTGGAAAGACCACCCCACCTAGGGGCTTGTGGGTGTGTGTAGGGGAATCCACATTCTATTATAAATGCAAAAGAATGGCATGGAGAGCTACAAAGTGGAGAAGCAATAGAATCTCTGATGATACTTTTAAAAATTATCATCCTGGCTGCAGGGTTGAAAAAGGATGGAATCAAGTAAGTGAGACCACCGAGGAAGGGCTTTTAGCAGTCTTTAGGCAAAGGATGTAGGTGGCATGGAGGAGGATGGTAGCAGCGAGAAGAAAATTTATTGTTTGGTGATGAATTTATAAAGAAGATAATCGATATCTAATTTAATATTCACAATTACCCTCTCAGAATGGTGCTGTTAATATTGACACTATTGGCTCATGCTATGTTCAAGGAAAGCAGTAGAGCCAACTTGGGGCCCATGTATTTCTAGCCTCAACTCCTCCAGGAAGCCATCCTGTATGTAGCTCCTGCTCATCCACATCCTTCTTCTTCAAAGCTGGGATAATCTGACTGTGCAATGCAACACCTGGTTGAATGACACAAAGTCTTCTAACAGCTTCCCCAATACTATGTGGAGCTCCCATGGAGAACTCAACCAGTGCTGACCAGCTGCTCTGGCGCATCCCTCCTAAACCTCCTTTCACTTAGATCCTGTGAAAATGAGACGCCGAGTCTGACAGTGGTGTGGCTGAGGTCACATGGCAAACCAGTGGCAAAGCTGGGACTTGGAACCACGGTTCTTGTCACCCTCAGATGATCCCAGAGACCAAACTTCCTTCTGAGCATGTGTTTCAAAGACAGCAGCAGGTGAATGCTTTGATCCAAGTCCAGTGCCCCAAGATTTGAGAAACAGAATAGTACTTTACATAGCTAATGGAAAAATGGAATTAAAATATTAATCTGTTTTGGTGTAACATTTTTTTTGAAATCTATGCATAACTGTTTTATAATACATACTTTCCATGAACTTTCTGAAGTACCCTTGTGTAGTTTAAATTACAATTTTTCAGATAAACAGAAGAGGGTAGAATGAATTAATGTGGAGACTCAAATATTATGAAATTATTGTCAACCAGCCCAGGGATTCACTTTTCCTAGTATTTTTATCTCTTCTTTCCCTTACCTCATTGCCCTCTATCATCTCTGTGTCACAGTCAGGCTGGCTGGCACGTCCCTGGGCAGACCACAGGGAAACGCTGACTTGCCACTTTCTCTAAAGAGGAGCTGGATGGTGGGGGCAGAGGAAGGGACGAGGGCTGGGATAATCAGGGTCCAGGCAGGCTGGAGGTGGGGGTGGAGGGAGGTAAAAAAGCACTAGGCACAGCTAAATGAGATGACAGAAGTCTCATGGGCTGACACCCTCTCCACTAAAGAGAATTCAGAACTAAGAGAAGCAAATCAGATGCAAAGGAGCCAGAGCTGAAAGCCTGGTACTTTTCAAGTCCAGAGGACGGGGACTGGTGCTGTGGCATAGTGGGTTGGGCCTTTGCTTGCGGTGCCAGCCTCCCATGTGGGCACAAATTCAAGTCCGGGCTGCTCCATTTCCAATCCAGCTCCCCGCTAATGGCCTAGGAAAACAGTGGAAGATGGCTCAAGTGCTTGGGCCCCTGCACCCACATGGGAGACCAGGAAGAAGCTCCTGGCTCCTGGCTTTGGCCTGGCCCAGCCTTGGTTATTATGGCTATTTTGGGAGGTAACCAGCAGATGGAAGGCCTCTCTGTATGTCTCTCCCTCTCTCTGTTTGTTGACTCTGCCACTAAAATAAACAAATAAACCTTTTAAAAACAAACAAACATAAAAAGGATAGGGGGCACTCACAGATACACAACCAGCCCCACTGACATAGAAATAAGTATTTCCAGATGAAATCTGACCAGCAACCATTCTTCTACTCTTCTATGTTTAAGGTAAAAACAGAAGCCTGGGGCCAGTGTTGTGGTATGGCAGATAAAGTTCCCACCTAGGATCTGGCAAACCATATGGGCACCAGTTCATAGCCCAGCTGCTCCACTTCTGATCAAGCTTCCTGCTGATAGCCTGGGAGTAGCATCAGAAGATGGCTCAAGTGTTCAGGCCCCTGCCACTCATGTGAGAGACCTGGATGAGGCTCCTGTCTTTGGCCTGGTTCAGCCCTGGCTATTGCAACCACCTAGGGGTGTGAACCAGTAGACAGAAATCTCTTTGTCTTATTCAAATAAGTAAATCTTTAGAAATATAGACCTAGGACAGCGCATGTAATACAGGTGGTTAAGTCCTACATCTCAGATCAGAGTGCCTGGTTCAAGTTCTGGCTCCTCCACCTGTGATCTAGCTTCCTGCTAATTTTCCTTAGAGGCAGCAGCTGATGGCTCAAGTACTTGGGTTCCTGCCTCTTATGTGGGAGACCTAGATAGAGTCCCTAGGAAGCTAGTAACTGGGGAGTAGACTGCCAGGGAGATTTCTCTTCTTCCTCTCCTTTTCTCTCTCCCTCCTTCTCCCTACCTGCCATCTTTCTGTCTCTATGCCTTTCAAATAAAGAAAATTAAAACAAAAAACAAAAACAGAGACCTGGATCAGTGATGGAAGTTGACTAAGTCACACAGCAAATTTGCAGTGGATTTGAGACCCCTCCCCCATACACACAGAGTCCAGAGGTCCTTTCTCAGCAGCTTAGCTCTGTCACAACTTCTTGTCTTCTTCTCTAAACTCCACTTGAATGCTTTATAGACATCAACTAATTTTAATCCTCAGAAAAGCCTCTAGAGCTTCATTCTCTCTACTCTCTTTGATAGCTTAGGAGACTGGTACACAGAGATATTTACAAGTCTAATATAGCAGCACTAGTAAGTGATGGAGCTGGGACTCCAATACAGGTAACCCAGCACCAGAAGCCATGCTTTACTGCTCTGGCTTCCCCTAGGGCTCACAGACCCCAATTAGGTCTGTGCCCTTGCCCCAGCAGGTGTCCCAACTCCTGGACAAAGTACAAGGAGGAATAAAAAAGTCTCAGAGCCCTTTCATGGGGGCCAAGGTATCAGCAGATGTGGAAACTGGGTGCCAGGTTCATTGGGCTTTGCCATGACCAGTTCCTCTTTCTGTGCTCCAAAGAAAATCATATCAGCAGCGGCAGCCACAATACTGAAAACCTTAATAACATCAAGGACAGTATCAAGAATGCTTTCCTGGGGCTGGCACTGTGGCATACCGGGCTGAGCCTCCACCTGTGGTGCCAGCATCCTATATGGGCACTGGTTCGTATCCCAGCTACTCCTCTTCCGACCCACCTCTCTGCTAATGCACTTGGGAAAGCAAAGATGGCCCAAGTGCTTGCACCCGCATGGGAGACCCAGAAGAAGAACTTGGCTCCTGGCTTTGGATCAGCCCAACTCTGGCCACTGGGGCCATTTGGGGAGTGAACCAATGGAAGTAAGACTTTTCGCTCTGATTTTTCTCTGTCTCTCTGTCTCTTTCTCTCTTCCTTTCTCTCTCTGTGTGTTTAACTCTACCTCTCAAATATACAAATAAATCTTTTACCTCTTTTTTCTCTGTCTCTCTCTCTCTGTATTTTAACACTACCTCTCAAGTATACAAATAAATCTTTAAAAAAATGCTTTCCTGGTTACCTGTAGAAAGTGTGGGGTGAGTGATGTCAGGAAATCTAAATATGCTTTCTCAGTCCCCTCCTGTTGTACCTTATTTCCTTAGCATTTATTTATTTATTTATTTATTTGACAGGCAGAGTGGACAGTGAGAGAGAGGGTGCCGTTGGTTCACCCTCCAATGGCCGCTGCGTACGGCGCGCTGCGGCGGGCGCACCGCGCTCATCCGATGGCAGAAGCCAGGTGCTTCTCCTGGTCTCCCATGGGGTGCAGGGCCCAAGCACCTGGGCCATCCTCCACTGCACTCCCGGGCCACAGCAGAGAGCTGGCCTGGAAGAGGGGCAACCGGGACAGAATCCGGCGCCCTGACCGGGACTAGAACCCGGTGTGCCGGCGCCGCAAGGCAGAGGATTAGCCTGTTGAGCCACGGCGCCGGCCTCCTTAGCATTTATTACTATCCACTGTGCTTATATTGTGAGAGGACGCAAGGTCCATGAGAGCAAGAATGTTAAAAATTGTTGCTTCCTGTGTGTTGGCAGTGCTAGGAGAGTGGCAGGTACGTAGCAGGTACTGAGTAGGTATTTGTGGTATGAATGGAAGAGGAGGAGGGTAGAAGTGAAGGAGAAATTATTTGAAAACAACTGGAGAAAAGAGAAGATGATGGTGAGAAAGGAGGAGAAAGAAGTGGAGAAAATGAAAAGAGATAAAAGGGGGAAGACAGAGAAGAAAACAGAGGAATGAAGAGGAGGCAGTGTTAGGAGGGAGGGAGTAAAGAAGAGAGAAGAAGGAGGAGGAGATCAAAATTAAAACACATGAGCAAGTGAGTGAAGCACTTTAGGATCCTGAGGAGGAAGAGATGAGTATGGCAGAAAACCCCTTAGAGGCAGAGGAAGAGGGACATGGAAATAATGGAAAGTAAGCAGAGAGAGATGAGAGCAGCTTTGGCATTCAGCTGGCAATAGGGCCAGGAAAGCAGAGCAAGGAGGTCTCACATCTCTGTCACCCTCACTGTCCAGAAAACACAGCGTGGCCTTTGAATGTCTGCAGGCACTGGGCCAAATCGTGGCTCTCCAGTCTGGTGGCTTTGGCTTTTCTTTTCCAAGTTTCACTCCGATTTATGTGAGGACTGTTCAGTGATGGATGCTTTTCCAATTAGCTGTAAATAGCCCAGTCCTGCCGAGGAGACCCACCGCCTTGCCCAGCCCTAACTCTGACTGCTGGATTCCGGGAGGGAGAAGACAGGTCAAGAATTACTGATCACCAACTTCTAAATCTTCAATGCAGCAGATTTCAGAAAGCAGAGGAGTGGGGAGATGGGGAAGGCCAGTCCCATTATTCTAAAGGCTGCAGAGGCTGCAAAACCTTCTTATTGGTATATGTGGAAACACATCTCACCCAGGGCCTTTTCAGTGGAAGGTGCCAGGGACAGGAAATTTGGACAACAATGAGAATTAATAATGCCTACCTTATTTTACCTTTAATGTACACCTGGCACCCTGATATGTCTTATGTAACTGAATCAAAATTCATCTCCAAGCCCTGAGGCAGTTACAGTGCCCATTTCACAGAAACTGAGGCAGAGGGAAAGTCAATAATTCACCCAGGAATAGAAGGAATCCAGGGAGCACTGTGGTCTCTGCTCTCTGAAACTCTACTGTGAATGGGTAGAGAGCTGGAGAATGGTTTTTTTTTTAAAGAGTTTTATTAATTTATTTGAGATATAGAGTTGCACACACACACACACACACACACACAGAGAGAGAGAGAGAGAGAGAGAGAGAGAGAGAGAGAGAGAGAGAGAGAGAGAGAGAAAGGTCTTCCATTTCCTGGTTCCCTCCCCAAAGGGCCACAATGGCCAGAACTGGGCCAATACAAGTCCAGGAGCTTCTTCCAGGTCTCCCACGTTATAGAGACCCAAGGACTTGGGCTATCTTCTACTGCTTTCCCAGGCTATAGCAGGGAGCTGGATTAGAAGAAGAACAGCCAGGATATGAACAGGCACCCATACGGGATGCTGGCACTGCAGGCAGAGGCTTAGCCTACTACGCCACAGTGCCTTCCCAGCAGACTGCTTTATGAGGCAGTTTCCTCCCCCCCTCCCTGCTCCTCACACTTCTTCAGCTGACTTCTGTGCAGAAGTGGCAGGGCCAGGCATTCTGCCACATGCCTTGATTAGCTACCTTCGTGCTTGACAGACCAACTCTTTTCATAGTGGGTGGCCAAAGCCCATGGCTCTGCCCTTAATCACTGGGATGGAAAGCTTGTTTGAACCCTAAGGTGTCTTGCGAATATGTGATCTTGAACTTGCTGCTTACCTATCCTTAGAAAACACTCAGAGATGAAGCATGACATTCACAGGTGAGTGCCTGAAATACGTTATATTTTCCCTTCAGAGCACAGTGAATCATCAGAGAACTTCAGGACTACCATATGGAGTCCTGCTTTAGCATTTTGACATCAACTCACACTGCGTGCCACTGTGAGAAATAATTATGCACCAAGACAATGCTAAATGTTATCTATTAAAGACACTCTAGAAGGCCACATGGCATCCTGTTTATAGGGATGCTCTCTCTGGTATTGGTGTCAGGTAAATACAGAAATATCTTGCATTAATGCTTGGTCCTCTCCCATTTTACTTTGTACTTTGACTGTCAGGAATTTGAGTTAAATTAGCAGCTCATTCTAAAGGCAGCAAGACACAGTAGGGCATGCATTACCCTGCATCATCTTAATCTGAGTTTGAGCAACTTCCCTTGTTCCTATTTTCCTCTCAACCTCACTAGTTATTTAATTTTCTGTGATTTTTTAAAAATAACTGCATACACTTCACAATTTCCCACAAACCCTCCAGAGTGCGATAGGATAGAACGGAGCAAAGGAAAAAGAGAGTGAATTCTTCTGGTTATGGGAGCAGATATCAAGCTCTGTGCTAACCAGATTGGGACTTGGTCGAAGAAGATTTAAGATTGTCATTGAGCACAAAATCTGATCCCCAGGGTTTCCTCTTACAAACTTGGGTTCTGGAACCTTCCCAAGGACTCAGTTACCTTTGCTGCGGCGGCGACTGCGGTACTGCTCTGTGTAGAATGTCAGCTGTGTTTCATCATCTGCCTCTGAACCCGAGTTCCCCTTGGTTCTCCCAAAGCTGATTCCTCCTGTAAGGAAGCACAATCCATCAGTCAGTCCCACACCTCCAAAAGCTGGTGAAATCCCTTAATTGCTCTGAAGACAGCTGCCCATCCCCAGACCCATCTAAATCTCAAGTGACCCCACAGTCAGCGTGACTCATGGAAGGAATTCAGGCTCTCTAGAGAGGCAGATCTGGATTCCAGCCCTGGGTAGGCAGCTTCCTGATGTGTGACCTTGAGGAGAACACATTTCTGAGCTCTGGGTCCTTTCTCCCTAAGTTAAGGGCAATAATTATAAACATTGTGAGGTTTTCTTGAAGAGGGAAGGAAATAAAATATGTAAAATGTTTGGTACACAGTGGGAACTCAATAATTGATGTCTATGTTGTTTCAAATGATGAGTCTACTTCTACAAAACACACCAGCTGACTTAATTGCACACACATTTCAATCAAAGACATACTATATGCCAGGCCCTGAGCCAGACACTGGACTTGACAAATATTACTCAGTCCTTGCCAGCCAAGAGATCATATGCTAGTCAGGGGGACAAATGGGATCCTTTGGAGCCTTAAACTTAATTAATGGTTTATGTTTCCCATACAATGAGATGCTAGGAAGGTGGGGGAAGGGAATTCATGACAACACGAAGGACCTGGGCAGGCTTTATGGAGACAAACTGACTTAAGTGAGGGCTTGAAGGACAGATGGCGTTCCAGTGATACACAAAGGAGAGGGAATAGTGGTGCTCCCTTGAGCATGGAACATATGAGCAGCAGCAACATCCAGTCAAGGACTGATGGGGAAGGGGTGCTGAGCCATACAGTGGTCTATCTTGAACATCAAACTGAGAACTAGGGAGGAGGAGGGCTTTACTTTGCAAGTCATGGGAGACTGCAGAGCAAGACAGCGAGTTGATTTGCTGCATGTGCTAGGAGACACAGTGACCACCCAGGTGAGAAGAGAGGAGGGCTTGAGTGAGGGGATGTACAGTGGGGATAGAGAGGAGAAGATGCTGGCAGAGGGCTGCAGAGACAAGCAGGGGAATGTACGGTGGGGGGGGGGGGAGCAACACATTCCCATACCATGAGGAGTATGTTAAAGAGCAGAGAAGGAAAAATAGCTGCAAAGAACTATGCCAAAATACTAACAGTAGTTGATGGTAAGGGATAATACAGGTAATTTTTATTAGTATCTCTGTGCCTTCAGCATTTTTAAAATTATTTTGTTTTTAAAGGTCAGGATATGGAAAAATAAGAACTAAGAACTGCTAAAGTCTTTCAAACAGAAAAGAGAATGGCAGTGAGGACAGCATGCCAGGCAGATCAGAGTGAGTGGGAAGGCAAGGACAACTTTGGTTTGGGGAACAGTTTACAGGGCGGGACTTTGATGTCCACATTCATAGATCATTTCCTAGACTCCTGGAGCATATTGAATCTGGTAATAGTGGTTGTACTGGGTGGAGAATTAAGTGGCTGAAGAATGGGATAGAAATAGGCTACTTTTCCCTATAATCCCTGTGTGTATTTTGAATCAGGCAACATGCTGACCTATTACCTATGCAAAAATTCCACCTGAGGTAAAGAAAAACACACATTAGATGAAAATGTGATTCAATTCACAAAAGGATTTACTATGCAATTTCCTCAGGTAGGGTATTTGAAATGGCATTCAGAATATAGAAATTTCACTTGCAGACACTCTTTCTGCAATATGGTTATTACTCATTCATTCATTCCAGCAATGCTCTTGAGCAATCAACTGCACACTTAGAAGATTTGTATACATATTGCACACAATTCTCATCATAATAGATTCATAGCAGAGGTGTAGTTAACAAACCAGACACAAAGACATGCAGGGGTAAATTTACTTGCCTAAAGTCACACAGCTGTCCAGCTCCAAACTCAGGCTCTCTAGGGTATAGATTTCTTTCTTTGCAATAACTTGAGAGGTAATATTGGGAAAGCCGATTATCTTTTTGATGGGAAGGTGCCAAATATCATGTTATGAGATTTCCTTGCATCATTTTATCCCAAAGTCACAATATCATGAAGAGGGAGGTTTCATTTTGCCCACTTTGCAGAAAAGACAGCTGAGGTCACTTGGTAATAATGAATGAAACTGGACTCTGAAACCTGGTGTGACTGATGCTCAAGCTCAAATTTTCAACATGTGATACTTTTAATTTAATACGCTGTAATACGGAAAGATTCATAACTGCTCTGCCTACGCTAGGCTTTCTCAAGACAGTAAGTTGAGATGAATATAATAGCACAAGGGTCAGTAACATCTCATCTTTGTCCTCATGTCATCAGGCTTGGTCTGTTCCTGAGTCTCGATTCATACTTGCATGATCCACAGCAACCAAAAGCAGTGCCTCGAGACAGCAGGAGACTCCACATTCTCCCAGATATGGTTCCCCCATTTAAAGCCTCCACTCTGAAATACAGTTGGCAGGGGCCCCATAGGGATTCTGGAAGGGGTTGTAGAACAGAGGTCCCCAGAGGCCAGCAGGGCTTTTAAAACTGTCATTGAAATATTTTACTGTAACAAAATTGAAAGGAGAGAAGAGAGGGAGGAAGGGAGGAAGGGAAGGATTTTGTTCATCTATGAACAATTATTGGTCAAATGGAAAATTGAAAGCATCTGATAAAATAGTTCCTTTATATCCAGGAAGCATCTGTCCTGCTGTGATTTAGACAGCAGAGCAAATATGTGGGGTCTGTGGTTGTCAGAAGTCTACTCCAGATCCTTCTCATAGTCCTTTTAATGTACTTCCATACTATTAAACATTCCAGTTAAGTCCTCCTTCTCTTCCTTCATTTCTGCTTTTTAATCTTGTACCCAAATGACCTATCATGCCCCTTCCTTGGTGAACAAATGTGGCAGACAGGATTCAGATAGAATTCTTTCTCCACTAGGACAGGATTCTAGGAGTGATGCGATTCTAACATAAGAAATGCTAACACTTGCATAGAACTGATTCCCCCTAGGTACTGCTCCAAATCGTTTACATGTACTGATTTATTTCATCCTTATGAGGACCCTAAGAGGTAAGACACTACTTTTATTCCCATTGTAATGGATGAGGGAACAAAGGCACAGGGTGCTTAAATAATGTTCCCAGGATGGCCCAGCTTGTAAGTAGTGGGGCCACAATTCAAACGCAGACAGTGGCTATAGAGCCAATTCCCTTAGTCTCTGTGCTGGTATGTAATAAAATATGAGTAAATACCCTATTTAATGCCCACAGCCATCCCTGTAAGGATGGTATCATAAACCTTGTTTTAAAGATGAATAACTAGGTCTTGGAGAGGTCATGTGTGGTAGTAAGTGGGGAAGCTGAGATTCGAATTTGGTCTTCACCATTTTATAAACTACACGTACACACTCATGGAGGGATGGCAAAGGTTTAACAAGTTGACAGCTAAAGTCTATTACTTGATCCTCATACCTGGATGTGTTTTCCACTTCTCTGAGCTTCTGCTCAGAACTTTTAGTAGGCACTCTAACCAGGCTCACAAGATCCTAATGACTCCTCAATCCTTCCACATATTCAAGCATATGGAGGTTAGGTCCCTATAACTGCCATGAGAACATCCCCCTCAGGTGAACTCTCTAGTCCCATCTCTTCTGGCCTTCACCTCCTTCCTGTAAGTAGTAAGTATTCCATCATCAGATTGGAAATAGGCTCAAAGAGAGAGCCACTAGACCAGCAAGTGCAACAGAAATATAAGGCAAGCCACAAATGCGATTTTAAGTGTTCTGATAGTCATAAAGATAAAAATAAGAAAGACACATACGTTTTCAGAATATATCCAATTTGACAAACTATATTAACATGTTATCATAACATATAAGTTAACTACATATACTTTACATGGTTTGCATGAAATATTACTGAGACTTTTATATATTTTTTCATAATAAATCTTTAAAAGCCGTGTTCATTTCAAGCCTATGGCACATCTCAAAACAGAAAAGTGCATGTTCCCCCCAAATTAAGAGAGTACAGTTATGGGGGCATTTGGAGAATAAATACTACATAGCATAATTAAGGGCCAGGATATGAGTACAGAAATGAGATAAATAGCCACACAAAAGTGTTATTTTTTTTAATGAAATGTGACTTGAATAAAAAATGAGGTAGCTAGGATTCCACTAAACCACAAGAGACATAGACCTGCCCCCAGGGCACTTAGATTCTGGTTAGTGTCTGTATTATACTGGAGTAACCCATGAACCATGGGAGGCAATTCAATTAGCATACTGGAATCAGACATGAGTTCTTTTTTTTTTTTATTTGACAGGTAGAGCTATAGACAGTGAGAGAGAGAGACAGAGAGAAAGGTCTTCCTTCCATTAGTTCACTCCCCAAATGGCCACTACAGCCGGCGCTGCGCCGATCCGAAGCCAGGAGCCAGGAGCCTACTCCTGATCTTCCATGCAGGTGCAGGGGCTCAAGCACTTGGGCCATCCTCCATTGCCCTCCCGGGCCACAGCAGAGAGCTGGACTGGAAGAGGGGCAGCCAGGACGAGAACCCAGTGCCCATGTGGGATGCTGGTGCCGCAGGTGGAGGATTAACCAAGTGAGCCACAGTGCCAGCCCCATCAGACATGAGTTCTAATCTTAAGTTTCAATTTTTAGAAGCGTGGCCTTACTTAATTTTAAAATTTTTATTGATTTATTTTCAATTTATTTGAAAGGCAGACACACGCACACACACACACACACATAATGAGAGAGAGAGGATATGAGAACCTTGCTGGTTTACTCTCCAGGTGCTGCTGCAGTCAGGGCTTAGCCAGGAACTCAGAACTCACTCCAGGTCTCCCATGTGGGTGTCAGGGACCAAGCATTAAGCCCTAACCCACTGCCTCCCAGGGTTGCATTAGCAGGAATCTATATTAGACTGTATAGGATTTGAACCCAAGCATTGTGATTTGGGATGCAGGTGTCTCAAGAAGCATCTTTTTTTTTTTTTTTTTTTTACAGGCAGAGTGGACAGTGAGAGAGAGAGAGAGAGAGAAAGGTCTTCCTTTGCCGTTGGTTCACCCTCCAATGGCCGCCGCGGTCGGTGCGCTGCGGCTGGCGCACCGCGCTCGTCCGATGGCAGGAGCCAGGAGCCAGGTGCTTTTCCTGGTCTCCCCATGGGGTGCAGGGCCCAAGCACCTGGGCCATCCTCCACTGCACTCCTGGGCCACAGCAGAGGGCTGGCCTGGAAGAGGGGCAACCGGGACAGAATCCGGTGCCCCGACCGGGACTAGAACCTGGTGTGCCGGCGCCGCAAGGCGGAGGATTAGCCTGTTGAGCCACGGCGCCGGCCCTCAAGAAGCATCTTAAGCATTGTGCCAAATGCATGCCCCTGTACTTCCCTTTTAAGAAGGACAATAACTGGCAGCTCACATGGGCATTATGGGGAAAATGATATGTTGCATGTAAAAAATGCAAAAACCAAAAAAGTGAGTTGGGGCATATTTGCCATTTACTCAATGCTTGTCTGAGTTTGATAGAAAGAAAGGAAGTACTGCTACACGATCAGCCATCCTCTTTGTGGGGTGACGTCATGGAAAGGTGGCAGCCACCCAAGGCATATAGCCTCTTTTTGTCCATATAATCTGAAGGGGTCACAGGCCAATTACAGATGACTTGGAGGTGACTCAGATGGCTGGAAAAAGGCCCTCATTGCTAGTACTTTGATATAAAATTTGTGATTCAGTGCACTAAAATAGTCATTAATACAGAGGGCTGTCCAGGTATTTACATTTAGGGGCTATGAGTAAGTGAGAATGGCCAGCGACAGGCAGTAAAAATGTAGGGATAATCTATCAACTGGAATCAACAGTCCCAGGCCATGCTCATTGGATACGTGGTTCTTCTGATCCTGGATGGTACGAGATAGTGCCATCAAGATGGGTTAAAAAGTACATACCACAGTATGACAAGCACTTCCTATACTTCACCTCACAAGCATTCCTACATCTGAACCTCCCAAGAAGTCTGAGAGGTAACAATCATTCCCATATTAATGATGGACATACCAGCATTCAGCATCTCAATGTTGCTTACCATAGATGACACAAATTACAAATGGTAGAGCCCAAGTATAGCTTCTCTGTGATTCAAACTCTTCTCAGGCCAGCGCCGTGGCGCAGTAGGTTATTCTTCCACCTGTGGCACCAAAATCCCATATGGGCACCGGTTCTAGTCCCGGTTTCTCCTCTTCCCATCCAGCTCTCTGCTGTGGCCTGGGAAAGCAGTGGAGGATGGCCCAAGTGCTTGTGTCCCTGCAACTACATGGGAGACCAGGAGGAGGCTCCCGGCTCCTGGCTTCGGATCGGCACAGTTCTGGCCTTTGTGGACTTTTGAGGAGTGAGCCAACGATGGGAGGACCTTTCTCTCTGTCTCTCTCTCACTGTCTGTAACTCTGACTCTCAAATAAATAAATAAAATCTTTAAAAAAAAGTTCTGCCAGCGCCACAGCTCACTAGGCTAATCCTCCGCCTGAGGTGCCAGCACCCCAGGTTCTAGCCCCAGTTGGGGTGCCGGTTCTGTCCCGGTTGCCCCTCTTCCAGTCCAGCTCTCTGCTGTGGCCTGAGAAGGCAGTGGAGGATGGTACAAGTGCTTGGGCCCTGCACCCACATGGGAGACCAGGAGGAAGCACCTGGCTCCTGGCTTCGGATCGGTGCTGTGTGCCGGCCATAGCAGCCATTTTGGGGTGAACCAACAGAAGGAAGACCTTTCTCTCTGTCTTCCTCTCTAACTCTGCCTGTCAAAAAAAATTTTTTTTTAAAAAAACTCTGTTCTCATAAAAGCATGCTCAACATTATAACTCATTAGGAAGATACAAAACATAGCTACAGATAATGTTACCCTTTAAGAAAAATAATGAAAAGTAATAGATTTTGGTTAGAATATGGAGCAACTGGAACCGTCATACTTCGCTGGTGGAAATCTACAATGTTGTAACCGCTAAGTAAAACAGTTTGTGCTTCTTTCAGAAAGTAAACAGATCTATCACATGACCCTAGAATTCCATTCTTATTCACATATCCCAAAGAACAGAAGATAAAGTATGCAAACAAATATCTATATATGCATAGTTAGAGCATTGCCATTTACAAAACCTTAAAGTAGGAACAATTCAATGTCCAATCATCTACTGATGAATGAATGAAAAAACTGTAGTATAATCACATGGAATATCACCTAGCCATAAAAAGCAATGCTGATACATGGTACTGCATGCATTAACCTCACAAACAATTTTCTAGTGAAAATATCTACACATAGAAAGTCATACTGTCTATGCATTTATATAACACACTCAGAATAGGTAAATCCATAGGGGTAGAAAGTTGTCACAGCTAGGCAGAGGGAAGTGGGCATAGATAGTGACTGTTAGTGAATACATCATTTCCTTTCCAGGTGAAGGAAATGTCTTGGAACCAGATAGAGGTGACGGGTGCACAACTTTGAGAATATACTAAATGCCACAGGGTTATGCATTTCCAAATGATCGATGGGCAATTTTACATGATGTAAGTTTCATCTCAAAAAATACAGAAAAAGAAGCCATTTGTTCTCTTTGCTATATTGCAAGACTAAGGATAGAGCTGTAGAATGCGGAACTTGAGAATGATGCAAAAGAAAAGAAAGAAGTTGGGACACTGAGTGGAGATTCCAGAGCCCCCTTGAAAAGGCCGGGAGCCTGGACTTCATGAAATATAGCCCACTGTTGGAGGATTCACAGGGTGAGCATTCCATCTGTCCTAGACTCAAAGATCACCAACAGTCCACTCATTTGCTTATTCATTCATTCAACAATAGTTTAAGAGCCCACTCTAGTCCAAACACTGTTCTAAGCACTCAGAATACAGCAATGAATGGAAAAGACAAAAACTGGTGACTTCTTGAAGTTAAAAAATTTCTAGGCCGGTGCTGCAGCTCACTAGCCTAATCCTCTGCCTGCGGCGCCGGCACCCTGGGTTCTAGTCCCGGTTGGGGCGCTGGTTCTGTCCCAGTTGCTCCTCTTCCAGTCCAGCTATCTGCTGTGGCCCCAGAAGACAGTGGAGGATGGCCCAAGTGCTTGGGCCCTGCACCCACATGGGAAACCAGGAGGAAGCACCTGACTCCTGGCTTTGGATCGGCACAGCGCACCCATCATAGCGGCCATTGGGGGTGTGTGTGTGTGTGTGTGTGTGAAACAATGAAAGGAAGAACTTTCTCTCTGTCTTTCTCTCACTGTCTAACACTGCCTGTCAAAAAAACAAAATTTCGGCCGGCGCCGTGGCTCAACAGGCTAATCCTCCGCCTTGCGGCGCCGGCACACCGGGTTCTAGTCCTGGTCGGGGCGCCGGATTCTGTCCCGGTTGCCCCCCTTCCAGGCCAGCCCTCTGCTGTGGCCCAGGAGTGCAGTGGAGGATGGCCCAGGTGCTTGGGCCCTGCACCCCATGGGGAGACCAGGAAAAGCACCTGGCTCCTGGCTCCTGCCATCGGACGAGCGCGGTGCGCCGGCCGCAGCACGCCGACCGCGGCGGCCATTGGAGGGTGAACCATCGGCAAAGGAAGACCTTTCTCTCTGTCTCTCTCTCTCACTGTCCACTCTGCCTGTAAAAAAAAAAAAAAAAACAAAAAAAAAACAAAATTTCTGGTGGAGAAGCATGTAAGATGTTCTAGGCATGACATTCTATGATTTAGCAAAGCCCTCAACTTGGAAATTCCTACTTGAAAGGAGAGGAGAGGAAGTTGAAGGAGAGACTGATTAGTTCTTTGCATTGGTTTATTCCCCAAATACCCACAACAGCTAGGGCTGAGCCAGGCCACAACTGAGAGCTGGGAACTTAACCCAGGTTTCCCACATGGGTAACAAGAACCTAAGCACTTGAGCTATCACCTGCTGCCTCCCAGTGTGCACATTCACATGAAGTTGAAATCAAAAGCAGAGCCAGAACTTGAATCCAGGCATTCTAACATACACCAAACACCTGCCTTTGCATGGCAATTCTTCTGTCAATTTTTCTGATAAGCTGAGACAGTCAAAGTAATTTAGAGGCTTCCCAAAGATGACATAGATATTTGGTGACAAACTTGGGATTTGACCTTAAGTTTGCTCTGGAGAAATGAGGTGATCAGAACAACTGGAAAGCCATATTATGGATAAGTCTGGAATAAAAGGATGCCTTCACCTTTCCTGGGCCTAGGAGAGTTAACTCATTGCACTTCTTTGCAAATGTACCTTCTCTGTCTGGGCTGGCCTGTCCGCTGACTTGCTCCACCAGCCTCTTATAGGCCCACCCCTCCACACTCCATCTCCTGCTCTTGCTATCATGATGGATGGTGGTGACATGTTAAATTATTCAGGCTCCGTGTCTTCCTCAAGCTGGTGACAGCGATATTGCATTTTTAGATTGCCCAGAACTGCACAAGATAGAGAAATATGTGGCTCAGGAATGCAAAAACCCATCTGACTCCCAAGAGTCCAGGGAATAAAAATGGTGCCAGTCATGGGAAGAGGGCAGAAGTGGCTAAAATTTTTACACCCCCTAAGCCACATAATTCACAACTCTCTGAGCTGTAGGCCTAACCACAGAAGTCTATATATAGTCACCTCTCGGAGATGTTTTAACCACAGTTGCCACCTGCCATAGTGCCAGGCACTTTAGAGAGAGAGAACTATACTATTCCTCCAGGTGTGGACATAGATGAGAGGGGTTAGGTCCTTTCCTGTGGTCACAAAGTCAGGTACCCTGATTCTTCTGATCCCTCAGGGTAGAAGCTTCTGCAGCATTCTTGAGAACCACAATGAATTTTTAGAATTGGTTTTTATGGATGATAAATCTTCATGCCAAAATTATAATTAGACATTATAATTCCAGAAAAATGTAAATAACAAAAAGTATCACTCATAGAAGTCATAAAAATGATGGCACATCTAAAATACTTCCACAAGACCATTAACCACAATGATATGTCTACATTTATTGATACAGAAATGTATCCATTATATATTATTGAGTGAAAATACACAGAATAATATTAAGAAGGATTTCACTTGTGTAAATTTATACACACTTGCTGATATTTCATGTGAATCCCACTGCGTAAAATAAAAATGAATACATTTTAATTCTAAAAAATAAAAAGTCATTCTGAGATGCCCATGATCTAAAATTATATAATAAATTTTAAAAAGCAATATTGTATAACTGTTAGAACAAAAGATCCTACTCTATTTAAAATTATAAAACATGAAGTATTTAAATCCACACACAGACACTGAAAAGCATATTAAGGTACTATAGTGTCTATTCTGTGGTGAAAAGATTAGGAGTATTTAATCTTTTTTTATTTTACTAATTTGCATTTTATAATTTTACTCCCATTTTTTTTCAAAATTATTTATTTATTTGAAAGTCAGAGTTACACAGAGAGAAGGAGAGGCGCGGGGGGGGGGGGTCATCCATCCACTGGTTCACTCCCCAGTTGGCCTCAATAGCCAGAGCTGTGTCGATCCAAAGCCAGGAGCCAGGAGCTTCTTATGGGTCTCCCATGCAGGGGCCCAAAGACTTGGGCCATCTTCTACTGCTTTCCCAGGCACTGCAAGCAGTGGCTTTATCTGCTACACCACAGTGCCGACCCCTCCCATGAATTCTAATGTTTCTAATGAAGACAGAATGAACATCATATTTATTTTTATAATCAATTTTCCTTTTGCCTCTGTTCAATTCAGTTCCTTACTTGACATTTCATGTGATAATGACAGCCCAGAGGGGCATCATTTCATTAGACAAGAAGCTAGACATACCAATACATTTCCAAATTTTGACCCAAAGCACTTTTTAAGGAGCAGATACTCTCTCAACCAAGATAACACAGTGTTTCATGAAAATGAGGCTTTGTCTTCTGGAATACCCCATTGCTCCCTGTGGGAGTCTGAATTTACAAAGAGGACCATACCCAACACCTGATCTCACATTCTCTTCCTAAGTGAGAGAGTTGCCACTCTCCCATCAAAGGTGGAGTCTCATTTCTTCTGCTGTTAATCTGTAGCTCACAAAATGCAGAGGATGTGACTCTGCCTGACTTCCAGGGCAACGTCTGGCTCTTTCAAAACACTAGCTTTTTTAGATGCACTCTCTTTGGAAACCTGCCACCACATCATGAAATCTTAGTCACCTGGAGAGGCCATGGGTACACAGTCCAGTCAATAGCCCCAGCTGAGCCCAGCCTTCAAGGTACCCCAGACTATCCCAGGTGGCAAACATTTGGGAGAAGTTGTTTCAAGTTCATTGCAACTTCCAGCCATCTGTGTCCACCACAGACATTTGAGTTTCACCAGCTGAGATATAATCATTATAGAGCTGGGATCATCCAATCCCTGTTATCTTTGACAACTTCTCATTCCTAATAAAAATCAATGAGCATAATAAGATTTTTGCTTTAAGACACTAAGTTTGGGATGGTATATTAAGCAGCAGTAGGTAATCAGAACACTCCCCTTGTCCAGTCCTACAAAAATACCCAAACTCTTTTCAGTCTGTTACCATATGGCAACTCTGAGCAATGGAAAGATGAACTGGGTGGCTGGAGACCCAAGTGCTAGTTTGGTCCTATCACTAAATATAGGAGACTGAAAAAGATATTAAAAACATAGCAAATATTGCATGACATTTAACATCTTTACTTCCTTTCAAAAGACAGCAACTCATTTGACTCTCATAGTAATTGGATGATATCCATGCTGCTATTTCATTTTGAAAGACAAAGAGACTGGGGTCAGAGACACCACAAGTAGCTTGCTCGAGGTTGCATCTCATAGATGGCAGAGCAGAGACTAGAACACAGGGCCAGGGCCAGAAGGTACAGCAGAGCATGGGGGCAGATTTGAGCCTCTAAGCTTGGCAAGGAACTAGGTTCCAAGCAATTTCTACCCTTTAGTTGCTGTATGGTCTTTTGACATCACAGCTGCAGGCTATTAGCTTACCCCATATAAAGACCCTTCAGCTGACTGACGATTGCCCATGTATCCATTCACAATCTTTCCATGCAAGCTAAATATTCCTATTAATTCCTTCAGCATTCCTTATACCATATGCTTAAGCTTATAATTTTTGGATTATAAAACTTTTTTGAATAAGAAAGACATAGAGAAGAAAACTGTAAAGTAAAATAACTATTACTCCTAACTGACTTCTCTTACTTCAAGCTTTTAACATGCAGAAATATGCAAATATTTTTATAACTGTGTTTCATTATAACTTGAGTACACTGTGTGAATTTTGAAAACAACATACATATGGATATTTATTTATTCATGTCAGAAACATACATTGGGATCCAAGGAGATGCATTGCAGTTTTTTCTATTATACAATTTACCTATATTTCACACATAAACATACATATGTGTTTGTGACTGTACACATGTTGAGATCTAGATTTGCATCAATATCAGCATCTATACACATAAATCTGTACCCACATTCACCAAAACAGTAACAGCAATTTTCTCAGAATACTGGGATTTTCTTCTTTTTTGTTTAAATTTTTCCATTTTAGAAAATGAACATCAAATATTTGTGCAATTAAATCTAAATAAAATATTCCATAAACATTCTCCAATGGTAAGTATTCATCTCCAATTTAAATTAATGCTTGCAAAATACTCCACTATATAAATGTAGCATTGCTTATTTAACCAATTCTCCATTGTTCAAATTTTCTTTCCAAAGTTTTACTATAATATTGCACCATTCATTTTAAGAGATAAATCATTCTACACTTCTCTTTATATCCTTGCATAGAATTTTTTCAGAGTAAAGGCCACTTACTGGGTTATTAGCCTATTTAAAGTTGTTGATCGATACTGTCAAGATGTCCTCCAGAAAGGATATACCAATTTCATACTGAACCACTGTGTATATATATATTGGTTATTTCACTACCTCTTCTATAACACTCAGTGTAACATCACTATTTTCAAATCTCAGTGATTTTAAATATGCATCCATGTTTCAAATTCTTTTTGTCATACTCTTTACACCATACTCCAGTTCACTCAAGTTGTTTTTGAGTTGTGATGTCCAGAACTAGGCATGATGGTTTAGGTGTGGTCTGACCCCACAGAGCAGAAATGGACCATCACCTCCTTTTACTGACTATGAGACTTGTCACAATGCATCCCAGGACGGACACAGCTTAGACCAGCAGCTAACTTGCATTCAGTATTCCCTCAGTTCTTTGTTCTCATGCACTGCAATTAAATCTGGTCTTTCCCATCATGTATTTGTAGAATTGATTTTTCTAAGCCAAAGTAAAGAACATTTTGTACTACCAAATTGTATCTATATGTTTCAGCCCTTTCTTCTAGTCTCTCAAGATATTTTTTTGTCCCAGTCTTATGCTCTCATGCTTTCACTATTCCCTGGCTACATACCCCCTATGAAGTGGGTAAACATAAAAAGCAGCAGCAGGTAAGAAAAGAAATGAATAGTTACCAGGTGCAAAGCTAAATGTCAAGCAATGCGACTAGAAGTTTACATTGTTGAAATTATTTAGTATAAGGACATTTTCAAAAGTTTGCAGAAAATAGAATTGAAAACTAAATTTTTTTTTAAATCCAAGCATAGTTTTTTCACAATATTCATTTTCCATGGACTGTTTGAAGACTCCCTAGTATAAGAGTATAATTAAATACATGCTGCTATCTTGATTTCTGTTGTTGTTTCATTTATTTATTTGAAAGGCAGAGAGACAGGGAAGGAGGCAGAGGGAGAGGGAAAGAAAGAAGGAAAAGGAGAAGGAGTAGTGGACGGGGAGGGGGAGAGAGAGAATCTTCCATCTGCTAGTTCACTCCCCAAATACCTCCAACAGCCACACTAAAACCAGAAGTCAGGAACTCCAATCAGTCTCCCAGGTGGATGGCAGGGGCTCAAGTACTTGAACCATCATCTGCTGCCTCCTAGGGTGCCCATTAGAATGAACCTGATGGGAAGCAGACACTGGACTCCATTCCAGATACCTGAATACAGGATGCTGCTGTCCTAAGCACACAAATCTTGTCCCTTTACTACCTTGTTTTCAAATATTAGGTGGGGCCAGGGCTGTAGCACAGCGAGTTAAACCCCTGGCCTGCAGGGCCAGCATCCCATATGGGCGCTGCTTCAAGTCCTGGCTGCTCTTCTTCCAATCCACCTCTATGCTGTGACCTGGGAAAGCAGTGGAAGATGGCCCAAGTCCTTAAGCCCCTGCACCATTGTGGGAGACCCAGAGGAAGCTCCTGGCTCCTGCATTCAGACCAGCTCAGCTCTGGAGCTCTGACCATTCTGGGCACTTGGGGGAGTGAACCAGCAGATGGAAGACCTTTATCTCTCTCATTGGCTCTACCTCTCTCTCTAATTCTGTCTTTCAAATAAACAAAATAAATCTTTTTTTTTAAAAGTTCATGGAAAATGCAAGTAAAGGATAAGTTCATTTAAAAATTAGAGAATTGATATTTTCAGAGATCATTTGTCTTGAGTAAGTTCGTATGGTCAGCAACAAGGAAAGATGAGCTGGAAAGCCTAACTGTGGTCTTTACTATTCATAGTATCCTACACTAGTCTTCCATTATGTAAGGCAAAGGCATCAACACTGGAGAAAACTAGAGGGAGAACAGGACATGAGGCTCATGATTACAGAGCACTCTACAGCTTGACATCAGTTACTTAATTGAAAACTCTTCAGGACTATGTAATTGAGTAAAATGAACCCTCTGACTATACCATCAATTAGCTTACACTACCACCACTTTGGAAAAAAAAGAATTCAATAAATATATTTTGACAGCAAACATATCAAGAAGTGGATATACACTGGAAACCAAAACAGAAGTAGCCCAATTATCAGAGAATTTATGCTTAGTTGGGGAGATAAAATATTCAGCTAGAATACACACATACACATTCATATATTTAGAGAAATTCTGTCAAATCTTGCTGATATTCAGATATCCCGTGTCCATGGTATCTCCCTAATGCAACCATACAACAAGCCTATCTGACATAGATAGGCAGTCAGCCTGGCACTATTTATTTTTAGTGAAACCATGATAACTCTTAGTGCTCCCAACTTGCCTTCTCTCTCTCTCTCTCTTTCTCTCTCTCTCTCTCTCTCTCTCTCTCTCTCACACACACACACACACACACACACACACACACACACACACACACACACCATGAAGTCGGTGATTGACTTCATTGTTCTTGAGAAATCAGGTTTCAAAATTGCTTTACTACCCACTTGTAAACAGAATAAGATTTGCCCTGCTGTAGAATTTTGGAAGTTCTGCCTGCATTGTTTCCCCCAAGGTTAGAATCGACTCCTTGGTTCTGAAAACATTATCTTCAAATTAATTTAGCACATGGAAAAGTAATTTGCTTGGGTCTAGAGACTGAAATAGAGGCAAATACTTCAGTGCTAATAGTGACTACCATCTCTATGTGTTAGTACTCCACTCCTTAGGAAACATCTTTATTCTCCCTCTCTGAGTTTTTGCCTTTTTTTTTCTTGATATAAGTGACAGCTCTGACAGATTCAGAATGAATTTAGTTCTATACTTTTTTCTGGTAATAAGGTTTCGGTTGCTTCTTGCAATGGGACAATCATTTCCTTGTTTTATTGTTCCAAAAGCAATTTTAAAAGCTCATTTTATTTTCGTTTGTTTTCTTTCAAATTTGCCCACCATGCACTGACAAATTTGAAATCTCAGCCTTTCTGGGAGTCATCTCCTAAGTTTGGACTAAACTGTTACACGTTTTGTGTCTTTGTTTCCATCATTTGGATTGCAATTCAAATATATCTTCTCTCTGTAAGCTTCACAATTCCCATCCTGTAGTAGCTTTGTGTGATCACTGGTTTAGAATTTAATTCTACAGGATCTTCCTCTCCTCCATGCACCCATTTCATGTGAGCTTCTCTAGAAAAAACTCAAGATCTCTATTAAAATATTCTTTGTATATATGATCATAAATTTGTTATCATAATTTTTCATCTTTTAAAATAGAAATGTTATTTTTTATTTTACTACTATCCAGTGCTGGCAAGGGTTTTATGAAATGATCATTTTCCTAAATTGCTGTGAGCAGTGCAAATCTGTACAGCCCTTTTGGAAGCAATTTGGCAATGTGAAAAAGGGCTTTAAAAAAATACCCACCCCTTTTGACCCACTTCTGGGAATTCATCCTTAGGAAATGACCCTAAATACAGGAAAGGCTCCATGCACTGTTATACAGATTGTTACTTACAAATATTGGAAATGGAAAATAGCCTTAATGTTTAACATGAGGGGAATTGTTAACAATATTGGCATATTACACAGACCTTGGTAAAGATGAAATATTGTACAAAATACTTATACTCCAATACTAATGTTAAGAAAGGGAACAAAAATATTGAATTATATATTAATGAAATGATTAATAAATTTAATATATGGAAGATGTTTGCATATGTTATAGAGAAATAAGACATTAACAGACCTAACCTCAGGCAAATAACAATAAATTCTGAACAAAATAAAAGTGAAACCACCTGATGCTCTAGAAAGTAAATATAAGGAGGCATATTTTGGAAAAAAGTTGAAACAGCCTTTGTAGAACCTATTTCCTATTTTCATGGTTTCCCCTTTAAAGAGAGGTCACCGTTACTGCAAGGCTCAGAGTAACCGAAAACACCAAGAGAAATTTCTCTCTTCCCATGCTGAGGCCCCAGTGAATGAATCCTGGAAAGGAACGACCCAGAGAATGGCAATCCACAATCTGTGTACAACTTCTGCCTGTATTTCTGGCAGGCCTCTGGGACAATGGTGGGGGGCCCGGTGCTGTGGCACAGCTGGTTAATGCCCTGGCCTGAAGCTATGGCATCCCATACAGGCGCCCATTAGAGGCTTGGCTGCTCCACTTCTGATCCGGCTCTCTGCTATGGCCTGGGAAAGCAGTGGAGGATGGCCCAAGTCCTTGGGCCCCTATATCCACGTGGGAGACCCAGAAGAATAAATAAATAAATCTATAAAAAATGTACATTTATTTTAAAAAATTTCCATGGTAAAATGCACCAAAATAAATTCATAATTTCCAAAATTCAATCTACAATTACCAAATATATGAGGAACAAAGGAAGTTTCATCCATTTCCAAAGGAAAAAACAAGCGACAAGGGGCAACCACAAGAGGATTCCGATGTCGGCCTTATCAGACATGGCCTTACACACAGCTGTGCCTGTGACCACGTCTGTAAAATAGATGATTGTAATGAACAGAAATGAGAGAGGGAAAAGATACACACAAAGACATATATACAACCAAATCAGGATATTAGAACTAAAAAGCAAACAACAAAATTCCATCAAATTTGAAAAAAAAAAGCACTATAAAGCCTTAATAAAATGGGGAAAACACTCAATGCATTTTAATAGAGATAAACAGAAGTTACTCAGTCCAGAGAAGAGAGAGAGGGGAGACCTAAAAATTAAGGAGTTCCTCAAGGACCCAAGGGACAATATCAGAAAGTCTAAATACAGATAATAGAGTCTTGGAAGGAAAGGAAAGATAAGGGAAAATATTAAAGAAAAAGGGCAAATTAGTACAGGATACACATCAGAAAATTGACAAAGCTCAGGAAACAGAAAAATGGACATACATGGAGGGGAAAGCCTATTCCATAATCATCAAACATGTCGAGGCGTTTTTGCATTAGCCATTTCAGTACACAAGACAAAAGAAAAAGCATAATTACTGTAAAGGAATGACTAAAATATCTGTTGTCAGATGACATAACTTTTCACAAAAACAAAACAAGGAAACTATAAAACAACTATTAGAATAATTTTTATCTTCCAACCATGCTAAAATCATTTAAGTATACAAAAGTTATTTGTATTTTCAGGTACTGAAAGTAAACAACTAGAAAACAAACCTTCAAAAACTGCACTACAAAATAGAAAAAAATACTCTAAAATAAACAATGTTTTACAAGAAACATATACTATCTCTCCAGTGAAAACAACAGAACAGTGTTGGGAGAGAGTAAATAATACTTAAATAGAAACATATGTCATGCTTGTAGATTGCAAGACTGAATAATTTTAAGATGATAACCCCCTCCCAAAATGTATCAATACATTGAATGCAATTCTAGTTATAATTTCAGTGGATTTTTTAAAAGAAACTGATGAAGTGATTCTAAAATATATACGGAAATTCAAATAACCTACAATAGCCAAGCAATATTAAAATGGATCAAAGTCACAGAACTAGCACTACTTGTTCTCAAAACTTACTAAGTGCTGCAATAACCAACACAGTGTAATATTGCCCAAAGGAAGGCATACAGATCAATAAAACAATAGATAATTCACAAACATACACACTTTACTTTTGATAGTTACCAAAGGAAAGTCTTTTGAATAAATTGTGCTGAGACAACTAGAGACTATTATGCTAAAAAATTAACATATGTCCTTATTTCATAAAATACATACATATTACACCAAATAGATCATATGGCCATAGATAAAAGTTAAAATTACAAACTTTCTAGAAGAAAACAAAAGAGAAAATTCTTTCTAAACTTGAAGAAAAATCTTTGGGACCTTGTAGAAGGCAAACGTCTTAAATAGGAAATGAAATGCATGAGTCATAAAAAAGTTTTACTTTAGAAAAATGAAAAAATTTGCTCTTCAAAAGACAACACTAAGAAAAGGAAAGGCGAGCCAAAGAATGGTCGAAAATATCTCTAACACATATATCTGAGAACTTGTATCCAAAATATATGAAGACTCTTTATAACTCTATAATAAGGAGACAAACAACCCAATTAAAAAATTGGCAAAAGATTTGAAGAAATACCTCAAGAAAATATGACTGCCAATGAGCACATAAAAGATTCTCAACCTCTTCAGTCATCAGGAAAATGCAAATAATACTGCAATGAGGTACAACTACACAATCATTAGAATGGCTACATTTTAAAAGACTGATTTGAAAGGCAGAGGGAGAGGGAGAAAGTGAATGCATGGAGGAGAGAGACAGAGAAAGAGACAGAGAGAGACATCTTCAATTTGCTGGCTTTCTCTCCAAAAGACCACAACAGCCAAATCTTAGCCAGGTTGAAGCCAGGAGCCCAGAACTCCAACCTGGTCTCTCAGACAGGTGGAGGGCCTAAGTACTTAAGTTGTTTTCCACTGCTTTGCCAGGTTCATGAGCAGGAAGCAGGATCAGATACAGAATAGCCTGCACTCAACCTGGCAGATTAAGGTACCCAGTAGGGGCTTAGCGGCTGCATCAGAATGCCAGCCCCAGAAAGGCTAAATTTAAAAAAAAAAATAGCCTTACCAGTTTTTTAAATGTTTTTAAATGTTTTGGAGCTAGTGAAACTCTCATAAACAGATGATCAGAATGACATCGTGCATATACTTTGAAAAAAACTAGTTTCACAGAAAGTTAAGCCTATAACAACCAAATGAGCTAGACGTTCCTTTCTTAGTTACTTGCTCAAGAGAAATGAAAACATATGTCCACAGGATGACTTGTACATGAACATCCACAGTAACTTTATTCACAGTGGCAAATGTCCACCAAGTAATGAGACAAAACTAAACATTTCCATATCATGAAACACTATTTAGTGGGTTTTTTGTTGTTTTTTTTTTTTTTTTGGACAGGCAGGATGGACAGTGAGAGAGAGAGAGAGACAGAGAGAAAGGTCTTCCTTTTGCCGTTGGTTCACCCCCCAATGGCTGCCGCGGCTGGCACGCTGTGGCCAGCGCATCTCACTGATCTGAAGCCAGGAGCCAGGTGCTTCTCCTGGTCTCCCATAGGGTGCAGGGCCCAAGCACTTGGGCCATCCTCCACTGCACTCCCTGGCCACATGGCCTGGAAGAGGGGCAACCGGGACAGAATCCGGCGCCCTGACCGGAACTAGAACCCAGTGTGCCAGTGCCACAGGCGGAGGATTAGCCTATTGAGCCGCAGCGCCGGCCACTATTTAGAAACTGCTTACATGTTCGGCAATATGGATGAATCTCAAAATCATGGTAAATCTAAGATGTCACACAAAGGACTACATACTGCAAGATTCCCTTTGTATAAAACAGTAGAAAAGTCAAAGTAAGCCTATTCCAACACAAATCAAATCTGATTGTTGACTGTTGCTAGAAAGAATATTGTATTATGAAAGTTATAAGGAAATTTTTATCAGCGATATAAACATTCACTGCTGTACACATTTTTCAAAGCTCACGAATTACAAATTCTTAGTGAATGCATTTTGCTTTATATAAATTTTAATTTAATAAAAGGGCTTTTGAAATTGTATATAGAAAAATATAAACAAATTAGAGGGCCCATATCTATAACCATAAAAACTCCAGTCTAAGGGGCCAGTATTGTGGTGCAGCTGGTTAAGTTACTACCTACAATGTTGTCAGGCCATAGGCATCCTGGATCAAGTTCTGACTTCTCCATTTTGGATCCAGTCCCCTAACACATCTGGGAAGTCAGTGGAAAATGGCCCAAGTATTTGGACCCCTGCCACCCACACAGGAGACGTGGATGGAGTTACTGGCTCCTGGCATTGGCTTGGCCTGGCCCAGCACTGGCCATCGTGGACATTTGGGGAGTGAACCAGCAGAAGAAAGATTTTCTCTCTCTCTCTCTTTTCCCCTTTCTGCTTCTCTAACTCCACCTTTCAAATAAATAAGTAAATCTTAGAGAAAACAGAACAAAAATTCAATCCAAAACAGTCTAGGTTTTCAGTCCTTTAACTGAGATGACTACCTGGTCTTTCAGATGTATCTTTTCATTAAACTTGGCTAGCATGCTTACTTCTCTAAATAAATTAATTAATTAAAATAAAAGTAAAGTAAAATAAAAAAAATGAAATAAAATCAAAGCAAAATTTAAATATTGGTAGTATTTTCATGATAGTTAGTGTTACTGGAAATTTTTATTTTTACATTTATACCTTTTGGAAACTTAACACACTTTCTGCAATGAAAATGATTTATTTACAAAGAAAGTTTGTTTGTTGCATTTTATCAGATTAAGCCTAGTATTATGTTACTGGTTGAATATATGACTAAGGCAAGTATTTTACTCAAGGATAACTTTTACCAAACACTCTTCTTTTTGGTCAAACTCAAGAGGCATAGAAGTAACCCCAAAGCCTTACTGTCCTCATTTCTCCTTTGCATTTCATGCATGAAACTGAGAAAAGCAGCAATTTAATGATTTATTAGAAACAGTGTTTTTAGGAGAATAATTCTTCCTATAGTGAACTAGAGAACTAAAGCCCTCATTGATACACTGAATTAACAGAAATGTGTTGTATATTCAAAATTCATCATATATATCCATCAAGGAATAGCAAAAAATTATTGCTCAGTATATCTGAGCTTGGATCTTCATTCTTTAATTCTATGTTACTATTGTAGTTGTCGGCATAGCCTCTAAATTATCTGACATATCAACTGAGATATGGTGTGTCTGTTCCTAGAAGGAGGATGGGCTTCATACAGCTTTGATCGAAGGGAGATGGCAGAAGTGAACCCACATGTATTACAAGGTTAAGTCAGAAAAACCCATAGAGCTCTACCAAGTTCATCCACAAGGGCTGTGATAAGAGTAGCCAGCTACTATCCAGAAAATCTAACTGTCCAGAGACTGCCAGGCTGGAGAAGCCATAGCTGGCACTTGAGTGAACAGCTCCAGTGGAGCCCTTAGGCACAAGTAGTATCAACTGCCAGTCATGTGAATGGGCCATTTTGGATGTCCAGCCCAGGGGAACTTTTAGGTGCCTGGAGCTTTAACTGGTATTTGACTGCAACTACATGAGAGATTCCAAATAAGATCTAGCCAAGCCCATCTTGAATTCCTGACTCACAAAACTGTGGGCAAAAGTAAAATACTGTTAATTTTGACCACAAAGTTTTTGGATAATGCATTATATTTGCAAAACAACAATCACCAACAAAGCTATCTTTGATGATGAGTTACCTCTTTAGATAGTTCCAAAATGGGGATAATGGGGATAGTATTTATAGTACTGTTTTAAGGCTTAAGTGTGACAATGCATTGAAAGGATATTATAAACCTAGGACCACTGAGAAATTAAATCAGATATTTATTTGTTTAGTCAATATGTTTGTTGAATGCCTGCTATATGTCAAGCCTGTACAGGTTGGGGGTAGGACTGTTAATCAGATACTATCCTGGGGCAGTTGTTGTGGCCTAGTGGATAAAGCCACTGCCTCCAATGCCAGCATCCCATATAGGTGCTAGTTTGTGTCCCTGCTGCTCCACTTCCAATCCAGCTCCCTGCTAATGGGCCTGGGAAAAGCAGTGGAAGATCGCTTAAGTGCTTGGGCACCTGCACCCATTTGGGGGACCTGGATGAAGCTCCTAGCTCCTGGCTACTGGCTCCTGGCTCTGGCCTGTCTCAATGCTGGCCATTGTGGCCACTTGGGGAATGAACTAGCAGATGGAAGATTGACTCATTCTCTCTCCCTCCCTCCCTTTCCTTTTCCCTCTTCCTCCATCCCTCCATCTCTCATCCCTTCATGTCTCTCCCTCTATGTAACTCTGACATTCAAATAAATTAAAAAAATAAGAAACCGCCCTTCCCATCAAGGAATTAAAATTTGGATGGAGGAAAGGGACAGTAAACCAGGTGACAGAATGAAGTGTGATCAGGCTACCACATGGGAAAAGGCAGAGGCTAATGGGAACACACGGTAGGTCAGCAGAAAGAATGCTGAGGATGCGATATTAGATGTGTGGTAGAGGAAGGAGGAGGCAATAGAGTGGAAGAAGCATAATTACACAAGACAAAGAGAGAATCTGCTTTGGTTCTGCTGTGATATGAAACTGGAAAGAACATGTGGACGTCTGTGCAGAAGGAAGGCATTTCTTGTGATTTCTGTAAAACTGGTTGAAAACAGACACCTTCATACATAAAGGAAGTGCTCCAGTATCTGTCTTTGTATTTATCTTTCTGGCCAACCAAGGATGAACAGTCAGGAAAACAGACTCAAATAAATGCCACCTTGAATAATTTTTGCTATTCATATGACCAAAGCAGGACATAAGGTTAAGGTACAAGATTCTTCAGGAATTTTTCATAATACACAATTCAATTACAGGAGAATGGTGATACTGGGAGCCAACATTGGAAGCCTGGCTCCAAACTCTGCAAAATCCTTTTTTTAAAAGCAAGGAAGGCTACATAGAAATATGTTTACCTACTGTAGCCTCATAGCTGTCCTGTAATCTAAAGAGTTGTTTTAGGATCGCTGGATAACTATAAAAATTCTTCAAAGTAGGCCGGCGCTGTGGCTCAACAGGCTAATCCTCTGCCTTGCGGCGCCGGCACACCGGGTTCTAGTCCCGGTCGGGGCTCCGGATTCTGTCCCGGTTGCCCCTCTTCCAGGCCAGCTCTCTACTGTGGCCCAGGAGTGCAGTGGAGGATGGCCCAAATGCTTGGGCCCCGCACCCCATGGGAGACCAGGGAAAAGCACCTAGCACCTGGCTCCTGCCACTGGATGAGCGCGGTGCGCCGGCCGCAGCGCGCCATCCGCGGCAGCCATTGGAGGGTGAACCAATGGCAAAGGAAGACCTTTCTCTCTGTCTCTCTCTCTCACTGTCCACTCTGCCTGTCAAAAAAAAAAAAAAAATTCTTCAAAGTATATATCTAGGGGCCAGCTCTGTGGCGCATTGGGTTAAAGCCCGAGCCTGCAGTGCCAGCATCCCATATGGGCACTGGTTCTAGTCTCGGCTGCTCCTCTTCCAATCCAGCTCTCTGCTGTGGTCTGGGAAAGCAGTTGACGATGGCTCAAGTTCTTGAGCCCCTACACTGTGTGGGAGACCTGGCGGAGGCTCCTGGCTTCTGGCTTTTGATCAGCTCAGCTCTAGCTGTTGCAGACATTTGGGGAGTGGACCAACAGAATGGAAGACCTCTGTCTCTCTGGCTCTACCTCTCTATAACTCTGTCTTTCAAATAAATAAAATAAATCTTTAAAAAATAAAAAAGTATATATCCATGGGGCTGGTGTTGTGACATACCAGGTTAAGCTACCACTTGTGATGTTAGCATCCAATATGGGCATTGGTTCTAGGCCCAGATCTTCCACTTCTGATCCAACTCCCTGCTAATGTTCCTGGGAAAGCAACAGAAGATGGTACTTGGACCCCTGCACCTCTGTGGGAGACCTGGTAGGAGTTCCATCCACTTCCACTATGGCTATCTGCAGAATGAACCAGTAGTTGGATCTCTTCCTCTCTGTCTCTGCCTGTCTCTCTCTATAACTCTACCTTTCAAATAAATAATTAAAATATTTTTTAAAAAAATTATATATCAGCATGTGTGTGTGTGTGTGTGTGTGTGTATAACTGAGGGTTTGAGGGTAACACTGGAATCAGAAAAAAAGAGAGGAATTTTTCCTTGGATCTGTTTAACAACTCCAAAATGTAAGCAAATGGCCATATTACTGATTATAAGGTCATATGTCTAGGAAATACCAGAAGAACAGACTCACAAACAGCTTTGGGGTCTTCACACCCTGATGTTCTCCCCCTATACCTCTCTTGGACAAGATAGTCATGTAATGATTAGGAATGGTGACTGGAGGTGATTACAGTGAGGTTCGCAGAGCAATACAGGATTCAAGCAGTAAAGAAGATGGAAAGGGGGTCCCAACTTTGGATGGGGAGCCTCATGGTATGTTTCCTTGGCTGAGAAGCACCACTGTTCTTGGTGGCAGACACATGAAGGATTCTATGCAATCACCACACTTAATTAGCTCAGGCCCAAGTACAAGGGACAAATTCAATTTACTCTCTGCATTCTTTCTTATAGGGACAAGGTTAAACAGCTCTAAGAAAGGAAAAATCAAAAGTGAACCAAAGGAAGAAGGAAGATAAAAATATAGCAGATCTAGCTCCAGAGTTGTGTCAGTAAAGCTGCTTGAAGAAAGAGTGGAGAATGTGGTTGGGAAGTGGGAAGAATGATTCCCAATAAGGCCTCAAAATATGGGCAGAGGCTTCCTCCCTCCCTTGCAATGGTATCTGGCACATAACAGGCACTAACAAGTGTTGCCAGGAGGAATAAGGCAGGCATTCTCACCAACACCTCCCATGGTGCTGCAGATGTTTTGAAGAGATGTTCTCCAATCTAATCCTATTTGCTGGCTTATTAGCCTGTTAATCCCAAACAGAAACACTGCGCCATGTGCCGAGGGTCTGGTTTTTCCTTTCTTTGACATGCCCTTTCCCTTCTCAGCTCTTTGACATTTCCAACCCTGTAGAAAACAGCGTCTTTTCAAATCAGTCCACACTTCATCTTTCTTCAGACATGGCAATCAATCCCAGGGTGAACTTTGCGTGCCTCTGCATGTAAGATCTCACCCATCCATCCATGCAACAGGACAGAATGCAAGCAAAACCCCTTTTAAAATTCGTGCTATGCAAACACAAAAGGATCACATCCAGCTCCTCCCTACATCCCACAAGGACAAAAGTGCCAAGTAATTTCACTGTTTGCAAAGGGACTCACTGGCCAGTTATGTGAAACTACTCATTAGCTACAACTTAGAAGCCTGGGGTCCTCCACTTGGTTCTATCAGCATTGCTATATAGCTTCATGTAAGTCATTTAATGCTGCTATCTTCTCTTCTTATACAAAGAAAATTAATTACATCTTCCTTGCACAGACTGTAAAGTCCCTATCCAGCTCAGATAAAAGATGATCTCAAGCAGAAGTGAGAACTCTTGGTTATCCTTTTTTTTTTTTTTTTGACAGGCAGAGTGGATAGTGAGAGAGAGAGACAGAGAGAAAGGTTCACCCTCCAATGGCCGCCGCGGCCGGCGCACTGCGGCCAGTGCACCGCACTGATCCGATGGCAGGAGCCAGGTGCTTCTCCTGGTCTCCCATGGGGTGCAGGTTCCAAGCACTTGGGCCATCCTCCACTGCACTCCCTGGCCACAGCAAAGAGCTGGCCTGGAAGAGGGGCAACCAGGACAGAATCCCTGACCGGGACTAGAACCCAGTGTGCTGGCGCCGCAAGGCGGAGGATTAGCCTAGTGAGCCGTGGCGCCAGCTGGTTATCCCTTCTAAACTTGGTACTCTGCCAGTGTTCCCCATCCTGGAAACTGTGATCACCAGTCATGTGCTTACTCAGGGAAAAGCATGGTAGACTTCAATGGTCCCTTTCTTTCTCTCCCAGAGATTTGCCAATCCTATTGCCTCAACTTAAAAACATCCTCAACTATGTTCAAGTCTCATTGTTTCCACAGCTGCAAACTGCAACCTTTGATTAAGCTATCACCTTCTCTCTATTCCTACAACATGCATTTTCTGCCATTCTCCACGTTTCTACTTTTATATTACCAATGTCTGTTCTACATACAGTCACTGTCACTTGAGAGTTCACATTATAAATGTAAATAAACCTACCTCTCACCCTGTTCACCAGTCTCCAATGGCTGCTCATCCATCTTTGAAGAATGCTCCCAAATCTACAACTACATCCTAATCGTGTAGCCTGCAGCTATTTCTCCAGCCTTATCTCTCTCTGCCCTTCTTATGCTAGAAGTAATCTAGTCATCATGGCCTTTGCATTGAATACATTAGCCTTGTTCTGGCTTCAGGGCCAAGACACCTTCCCTACCTCCTTTCTCTACTTCATACAGATCTCTGCACAAATGCCACTTCCACAGGAATGTCTTCCCTGACCCCCTCAAGCTGAGATATCCCCTTCTGCCAGCCCTATCACTCTCCCCTGGTATATAGTTCTTTGTAGATGAAGGCATATCTTCATTTCTTGCCTTTCTCTGACATTAGAAAGGACTTTTAAGAGATTAGGACCTGTCTTCCTATCCCCAAACTCTACTTTTAATCCAGTGCCTGGAAGATTGTAAGCACTCAATAAATAGTTGTTGAATACATGAACTTAAGCTAAACGTGAAAATATGTACTACAGTTCAATGCTGAACAGCTGAAGGGTAAATTATAAATTATTCGCTCTGCTTGGCCGACTGAAAGAGGGGAGGACTTACAAGCAGGTTTGTAAATCTCTTACAAACACATAAACTTTCAGGTATTCACCTGTTTGCTTAAGTGAGGAACTCTCTGGGGAAATGAAGGGAATACAAGAAACGAATTTTATTTTACTAGGCTTAATGTATGAATTTCCAAACTTCTCTGCAGGCCCCCAGAACTGGTTTTGGGCTTAAGGGGTGCCACTGCCAAGGTTGTTTTGAGGTCAAGAAGGCTGCCATGAAAGGCCAGGTGAGTTCCCTCATATGTGTTCTGAGGGGAAAGTAGACTAAGGAGTGGTCTCCTGGGGTCCCTGCCCCCCTCCTACACTTCCTTTGCCTTATCTCTCATCCATCAGCTCCCAAGGTATCCACATTACAGTTAATAATAAAGCCTCCCCTTACAAGTATTAGAAAGAACACACAATTGGAAGCTACATTTCAGCTCAGGCTCATCTCTACCATCTGAGTTTGAACAAATTACCTAAGCTCTCCGAATTTTTTAAATGTATTTAAAACATTTTTGTTATTTGACAAAAAAGAGAAACTAATCTCAGCCTCACCAACTTTTTCAGTGAGATAAGGTAGTTGATGGAGATTGACAAAAATTAGGAGATCTCACTGTGACATTGCCTGTTATCCTGAATTTCACAGGAAGGTGTTGGGGTCTGCCTTTCGAAGCACTAGAACATGAAAAGTTAATTCTGCAGGCTATACAGGCATTCCTTCATATTTTATTAAAAGAAATTATATGTGTACGTATTCAGAAATTATATAACAGTAAAATGCTGAAAAATTATAAATTTTTTGATTTCTACTGGGTTTGAAGGAGATATGAAACCCTGAACTGGAGGAAGGTGGTGGCCCACATAAAAAGTTTGTTATCTCTCTTTGTGAATGATTGAAAACTCTCCATTCCGACACACATTGCAAGAACTTCCTGCCAAATGACTCATCATGTTATGAAAAGTATTTGCTAAATATATACTGTATGTCCAGTTTCTGAATCCAAACTGGTTCTCAGATGAACTTATTGACTGAAGAGCCTGGGTACCATGAGGAAGGCAGCAACACAAACGAGTGTACTTAGCAATGGCTCCTCCAGGACTTCCTCAGAGGGACTTATGACCATTTTTTAAAGTAACCATGTATCAGGAAAAGGATAAAGTCCAGAAATTTTGAATACAAGTTGACATTTATACTCAAGGACCCAGGGCTATTTATTTAATTTATAATTATTTAAAATTTTACTTATTTGAGAGGGAGGGAGGGAAATCTTCCATCTGCTGGTTTACTCTCCAAACGCTCACAATAGCCAGAAGCCTTGGGCAAGGCCACAGCTGGGAGCCAGGAACTCAATCCAGGCTTCCCATGTAGGTGGCAGGAACCTAAGTACATGAGCCGTGATCACCGCTTCCAAGAGTGCACATGAACATGAGGCTGGAACTGGGAAGGAGCCAGGACTCAAACCTAAGTGTTATCATATGATATGCAGTCATCTCAAGTAGCATCCTAATAGATGAACCAAATGCCTGTCCCCTTCTCTCCCCCAACCAAGACACATTAAGAGAAGAGGAAACACGGCTTGCCAGGTAAAAGAATAGAGTCCTGGGCCGGCGCCGCGGCTCGATAGGCTAATCCTCCGCCTTGTGGCGCCAGCACACTGGGTTCTAGTCCCGGTCAGGGCGCCGGATTCTTTTCCCGTTGCCAGGCTAGCTCTCTGCTGTGGCCCAGGAGTGCAGTGGAGGATGGCCCAAGTGCTTGGGCCCCGCACCCCATTGGAGAGTGAACCAACAGCAAAAAGGAAGACCTTTCTCTCTGTCTCTCTCTCTCTCTCACTGTCCACTCTGCCTGTCCAAAAAAAAAAAAATAGAGTCCTCGTGTAGGTCTCGCCCAAAAAGCGATAGTTATTTTGCTATTTTCCAAATGTATAATTGAAATAAGCATCCTTAGCAATTGTCAAAATCAACAAAACTATCACAGAGGAACAGACAAGTGGAGGCATTTACAGTGCTGGCCAAGAGAGGAACCAAAACCAATATCTCATCCTGTGGCTTAGCAGTGATCACATCCTTCAAGATGTTAAGGATGCAGCGGTGGAGGTCTCCACCATATTTACACTTAGTTCACTTGCTTACTCCTTCAAAATTCATATGGGTCCAAGAGTATGATGGTGAGCTCCCACAAACTCAAGTTGTAGGTTCAACTGTGACTGCCAGATGTGGTGTCAGTATTACAGACAATTAGCTCAGCCTTGAGTATATACTATGTGTCCACTGACCAGGAAAAAAGTTTCTTTCCGTCCCAATTTAGATAGAGGATGAAAGCAATTTGCACTCATATGAGGTGGTACCATGACATATTTGCAGTCTTCCCAAAGGGTTCCAGTAAGGAGAGCTCTAACTCACTATAGTTTTTTATCTAATTCTATCATAACATTATCTGAAGGATTGTGGACCAACTTGCTATTTCAGAATATCACACTGGTCCACTATATTGATGCTCACTGAGCCAAATGAATAAGAGAAATAGTATGACCAGGGCTTGGTAAGACAGATGCTGTTTAAGGTGAAAGATGAATTCTGTGAAGAGTTGGAGGCTTACCATATCAGATGTGGTGATTCCAGAGTTCAGTAGCCTGTGGCATACTGTATAGCATCCCTTACAACATAAAAGAAGAAACAATAGCATCTTATAGTTCATGCTTCTAGGAGGGAAGCAGAATTCTCGGTAGGATTCTGTACTCTGGATGCAGTAAATTACACACTTCAGAACACTGATCTGACTCATTTTCATGGCCTAGCTGCGAGCTCTGAGAGGATCTCAGAACAGGAAAGGACTCTTCTGTAGTCAGGCTGTGATGCAAACACCCCTACCATTTATACCCTGTGCCCCAATGGACCCTGTAGCATAACAGTTATTGATGGCAACGAGTACTCTGTGGCGTTTATGCAGGTGCCAGTAGGAGATTCACAACATAGATCATCATGCTTTTGGAGTAAGGTCATGTCATCTGTAGCAGAGCTCTGTATTTAGGGCAGTTGGAAGGGAAGGCTCCTGGTATGCTATTGGATCCTATCAACAGGCTATGCATGATCCAGCAGATATCATGCATTAGCTGGGTCAGACCCACCAAGTCACATGGTAGAGTGTTAGTCTCATCACAAGCTAGAAGTGACATATCCAGGATTAGGTCCAAGAGCACAAATAAACTACACAAGCCAAGTTCAGATCTCATGTCATTCACCATTGATGTATTAGTGTCCTTGACTCAGTGTGCACTGGTGATCACCTGAGAGTAAGAAGGGAGAAGACCAAGAGAGAGATTGGCTCTGTGCATAGATGCAAAGCTGCAAGCTAAAATTGGACTTCTGTGGCATAATCAGCAAAATCTCAAAGGAGAACCTCTTCACTTTGTGGGGAAGGAGAAGAAACTCAAGATAAGATACATATAGGCCGGCGCCGTGGCTCAACAGGCTAATCCTCCACCTTGCGGCGCCGGCACACGGGGTTCTAGTCCCGGTCGGGGCGCCGGATTCTGTCCCGGTTGCCCCTCTTCCAGGCCAGCCCTCTGCTGTGGCCCAGGAGTGCAGTGGAGGATGGCCCAAGTGCTTGGGCCCTGCACCCCATGGGAGACCAGGAAAAGCACCTGGCTCCTGGCTCCTGCCATCGGATGAGCGCGGTACGCCGGCCGCAGCGTCCACAGCAGCCATTGGAGGGTGAACCAACGGCAAAAGGAAGACCTTTCTCTCTGTCTCTCTCTCTCACTGTCCACTCTGCCTGTCAAAAAAAAAAAAAAAAGATACATATAAATGAATGTCGTGATTGGTTGGTTTAGGTTATTTTTTTCTTTAGATTTTATTTATTTATTTGAGAGATAGATTTACAAACAGTGAGAGGGAGAGACAGAGAGAAAGGTCTTCCGTTCATTGGTTCACTCCCCAAATGGCCGCAATAGCTGGAGCTGCACCAATCCGAAGCCAGGAGCCAGGTGATTCTTCCCAGTCTCCCATGTGGGTGCTGGGGCCCAAGGACCTGGGCCATCTTCTACTACTTTCCCAGGCCATAGCAGAGAGCTGGATTGGAAGAGGGGCAGCCGGGACTAGAACCGACACCCACATGGGATGCCGGCACCATAGGCAGAGGATTAACATGCACCACAGGGCCAGCACCAGGTTTAGGTATCTTGACAGTGAAAGATGGGAAGATCCTCTCCTTTACTTGTTTAACACCAACTTAACAGACTCTAAGACACCAACAAAATGGTCCTGACTATACTTATCATCAGTGGTGGGATTATGGAAGAGATGGCATACAGAGACTACTTCCTTATCAGTGGCCCATACATAGGCCACACTCAATGCTGCACAGAAAACATATCCCAATTCCCTGGAGCATGCTTTCAGCCCTCAACCTCTTTCAACCTGACCTTGATCATCTACGTAAAACAATATAGCATGTGCGTGTGTGTGCATGTAAACACACACACACACACATACACACACACGAGAACAGAAGAACAGCACAGAATCTACATAGGGCTGAAATCACTGACCTGCACAATCTTTCTGGCCCTGAGATCCATTAAGCCAAGAAGGAGAATACTCTCCTAGTCTAAGTTCTTCCATTTACCATGCTTGAGAATTACTGGGAAAACTGTTAGGACACAGAGTGCTAAGCTACCTTCTAGAGTGGCAGGGTCTGAGCTTTTGCACTTTTTCAAGTTCTCATATAATGCTGAAGCTGTGTGTTCACAAGCCACCCTCTAAGAATCAGTATTCCGGAGTAATAAAGACTCAAAGAGAGAGCTGTGGATACCACTCCTGGCTCCAGCACCTAGGACCGTATCAGTGGGCTTCAATGAGGGAAGCCTTTTAAGTTGCAGGTAAGAGCCTAGACCTTGGAACTTAACAGGCTGGGGTTCAAACTCTGAATTTGCCACCGACCAGCTGTCTCACATTTGGCAAGAAGATTTTGTCTTGTAAGTCTCAATGTTCTCACCCACAAATGGGAATAATAATTACTATCCACCTTATGGGGACTTAATGGATAACACTGAAAAAATGGCATGATGTAGGCTGCAATAATGAGAGATAATGCTAGTGTTTTCTAGACTGTTCAGTGCTAGCAGAATGTAACAGACTGCATTTCTACTGCCTGCAGCTCTATTCATCCATTCAAATGTTTATGTTCAGGGACTCAGAGAGATGGCAACATGAGGAACCAAAGAAACAAGACTGTAACTTAGGCTGCAATTCCTCTTCTCCTACTCTTCCCTTCGAACCTCTCCTCAGATCCCTTCACTAGGATCATCTTGTTTAAATTGGTCTTGGACATGCCTGAGAGTCAGCTGTAGACCCCTCTACCCCCAGTGCCAAATGAGAGTAAAGGCCACATTCTTCTCTCTCATCTCTACAACATGCATGCCTGTGTTTTGTTGGCTGATGGAACCATGGTGGTTAGCATAATGCCCGGCACTTAACGCATATCCAAATCAAATCTGTTGTATTGAACTGAATTTACATGAACTAAAGAGACAAGATTTGGGGTCCACTTCTGCCTTTGGGTCAAATGATGACCTTGGACTAGCCACTGCCCCTCTCTATGGCTCAGTTTCTGACTTGCACAAATACAGAGTTCTCGGGCCTCTTTAATGTTAGGGTTTTGCTTTTGTGTAGTGGACAGATATGAATCCAGAATCAGTAAACCAGGGTTGGGGATCCAGACCTGCCCCTAACTCATGGTAGAAAAGTTGCTTCCCCTCTCTGTACTCCAGTTTTCTCATCTATATTATGGGATGGTTTCTACTTAGTTACCATCCACTCCACAGTTCTGAATTTCTTTATTTTGGGACACTTAGGGGTTTATGGTCAAAGCCTTTATACAGCATCTGACATGACAGGAGAAAGGACATCTTTCCTTCTACCCTGAAGTAGCCCATGTTACTGACGGCCTCTGGGATCTTGCTGTATAAAACATACCACAACAATTCTGAGCAATAATGATTGTTAATATTGCATGGAACCATAAAAATCAGTGGCATCAGATTACTCTCAGTTCTGGGTATATTTTTTTTAGCTGAGAGTCTGCAAATACTTGAGCAAGACAAACTAAGGCTAGGAAGGACTGCTTTTTGAGTCCTCACTTCCATCTTGCCAGCAGGCATGTAGCTAAGACAGCATCAGGTCTTGCTTTAGAAGCTGTTGCTTCAGTGACAGGTTCTCTTACTTTCCAGCTGGGCAACAGCAGGCACGTGCCTCAACATCTCTGGGCCTCAATCTATTCATCTGTGAAGGTTTTTCTGCTCATCTTACAGAGTGGTTGCAAAGATCACCTAAGATAATGGATATGAAAATTTGTTGTAAATTGTTAAGCTCTCTTCAAACATTAGTCATTACTATTATGATAATGAAAAGCAAATGACACATGAATATTTCACAAGCATGGACTGGGACAGATTATTTGTAAAGTACTCTCATCTATCGGGGTTGTATGAATAGACACTTCCTCTTTTTATTACTAACTTTCTAATAATCTCTTTCCAAATCTGATCATCAAATTCCCTTGTCTCCCTCATCATTTCTCCTTAATATCTCCTCTTGTGCATAGTTATTTATTACTGAACTCAGGGTGGTACTTGGGGAGACAGTTAGAAAAATATACACATGCATATTTTGCACAGAGACATAAACAAAATGAAGCCAGGGTGCCTCAATTCTAAGCCAAGATATTAAAAAATATACATCTTCCTTGTGGGTCTGTCAGAGCTGCTCATGTTAGTGATACTTAGTCTGAAATTAGGCTTAACAACCTCATGCCTATAGTGGCTTCAAATTTGTTCACATGTGGGATTAATGTAGAGAGGGAACAAACGAAACATGCTTCAATGAATTTTTTTCTTTTCTTTAATCTTAAAAAAAAAAGTTTTACAAAGCCTTTTGGAGTCTCTCTTGGCTAAAAGAAAATCCTTTTGCCATTAACTGTTCCTGCAGAGAGCCTGCTAGCTGCAAGATCATGATGAGGGTAAGCATTAATTAAATCTAACTGTGAGAGAATAATTATGTACACATATCCGTCAGGGCAAGTTGTCACTACCCAGTAACAAAGTTGGATACAAACTCCATCAGCAGAACTGTCAGGCGGCTGTTAAAAGGATATAAATGTGTCCCCAAAGGATCATTTCATTGGGAGGGGGGGCGAATTGGATTGCAAAGGATTAATGAGGCGAGGGGTTTGTGTTTTCAATTGGATGTAAAATGCAAACCGAGTAAGTTGTGATATCATCATTTAACCTTAATGTTTAGCTACATTTGGATTTCTAACATGTGGTAGGGACCATTAGACCTTGTACATCAAGCCAAAATTTTTCATCATGGAATGAGATTAAAGGTTAGTTTTCTTCAAGTTAAATTGCACAAAAGTTTACAACAAAATCATAAAATTTAATTTACACAGATGGCATATTCTTAATAATAATTAGGCAAGAAAATGAATATAAATCCCACCAGGGCAATTAGGATATTCGGTGAATTTTTCGTTGCTGTTTTCATTTCTGGCAAATTCTAGTGTAAGCTCTGAGAGCTGTGTATGTGCAGAGACTCTACAAAGGCGATGTCAATGCTAGTCTTGGAGGCAGGCTCCACAAATAGGCACAGCTACAATGTAGGAGAAAGAACAGTAGCATTGGAAGCAGACAGATCTACAATTATTTAAGCTCCATCACTGGCTGAATTAACTTGGGCAACTTATTTCACAACTCTGAACATCAACTTCTTTGACAAATAAGGGTTAGAAGGGCTGTATACAAATGCATGTGAAAGCAGCTACAATAGTAATTGGCATAAAATTAGTGGCCCAAAATTATTGTTTCTTATCATTTATATGTCCTAACCTAGGGAACATAATAAAAGCAAATCATAACAGCAGCCTCAGGATTTGTTTTTCCTATAATTTCATCTTTGCTAGAGGAATCATGGAGAGGGATGGTTCCCAGACAAGGAAAAACAGCGGGAAGTCTGGCTGGTATCTCAGTGGCCTTGATAGAAAACCGCAATGGTCAAGCCAAGGTTATTTACTCCACTGCACTGATAGTAATTTGCAATCCTTTTACTTAGGTGCTTAAGTGATTGATTTAGTTTGATTGACTGCCTGTTTCTTCCTGTAAACCTTGAGACCATAGGGGAGGGACCTCACATCTCTAGTTTTCCATTGTAGTCCCTGGATCTAGGATGGTGCCTCACACATAGCAGGTACTCAGTTGAAAGGATAAATGAACTCAAGAAACTCAACAACAAAAGCAACAATCCAGTTAAGAAATGGGCAAAGGACTTGAACAGATGTTTCTTAAAAGAGGAAATCCAAAAGGCCAACAGACATATGAAGAAATGCTCAAAATCACTAGCTACAAGGGAAATGCACATCAAAACCACAAAGAGGTTTCACCTCGCCCCAGTTAGAATGGCGTTCCTACAGAAATCAACAAACAAAAATGCTGGTGAGGATGTGGGGGGAAAGGTAGCCTAATCCACTGTTGGTGGGAATGTAAACTGGTACAGCCACTGTGGAAGACAGTTTGGAGACCTCAGATCTACCATATGACCCAGCCAACCCACTCCTGAGAACTTACCCAAAGGAAATGAAATCTGCATTTGAAAGAATTGTCTGTACCCCCATGTTTATCGCAGCTCAATTCACAATAGCTAAGATATGGAATCAAGCCAGATGTCTGTCAACTGAAGAGTATATAAAGAGATTATGATATATGTACACTATGGAATACTACATAGCAGTAAAAAAATGAAATGCTGTTGTTCACAACAAAATGCATGCAACTGGAAAACATTACACTTAATAAAATAAGTATATGTCCCAAAAAGACAAATAATTTACGTTCTTTCTGATCTGTGGTAACTAATAGAGTACCTAAAAGGTTATCTATGGAAGTGAAATTGACACTTTGAGATGTGATGACTTTGAAAAGCCCTTGTCTCGATTGTTGAGTTTCTTTTTCATATTATTTGTTGAACTCTTTATTAAGTGTAGGGTTAATCTTACGTTTATAAAGTTAATTGAAAATAGATCTTAGTACAAAATAAGAATAGGAATAGGAGAGGGAAGAGGAAGAAGGATAGGAGTGCAGGTAGGGTGGGAAGAATCACTATGTCACTAAATTTGTATAAATGAAATTCATGAAGTTTGTATACCTTAACTAAAAGGCTTATAGGTAAATAAATAAATAAATATAAAGAATAAATAAAAGTCATATTGGAGATATAGGGCACTGACATCCACTTAGACACACCACACCAGGAGAGGCTACAATCCCGGAAATGGGAAACAGCTACAACAGCCCTATAGAACAATTAGGAAAAGCTTTATCCTGTGTCAAGAGAGATTGCTTTGACTTTGCTTTGTGGCTATGCTTGGACATAGAATCTGATCTTTGTCTATGAGTGAAGTCAGAAAACCTATCAGAGATCTTAGCAATTTTATAATTATCACTATAGCTACCTACTCATAAATGCCCAATAGCTTGCAGAGTTGTTTCTATGCAATCCTGCTTGAAAGCAAAATTACTTCTTCAAGACTTTTATGAAGGTTGCTGCATTTGTGACAACACTCCACTGACAGGGAGCACTCCAACCCTTCTCAGCCAACTCCTTTGGCAAGACAACAAAGCTTGACACAGATACAGAAGAAGGTCAGCTATCACAGTTCCCACCTCCAAATCTTTACAGCCAGATCCTACAAAAGTAATCTGGAGGAAGTTTTCTCTTTGCAGATGATACGCCGAAAAAAATGGATTATTTCCATAGTTTGAAACAGAAATATGATAAATATGGATTGAAACCAGATACCACTATTTTGCCTTGACAGTGATCATCTTTTCTAGAAGTGCTCTCCTTGACCACCACCTCCTATATACTCCTTCCCCCCATAAACCCTATAATCCCAAAACTAAAGTACAAAATCACTGCACATATTTTGCTTCTCCATAATTCCCATCCCTGATTAGAAATAAATGTCTTTCACAGGGATAAATATTAAACCATATTTAGTCATAAATTTTGTAAAGTCATCACTGACCATAAAATGAAATTTCAGGAAAGTAGGTCAAAGCCAGAAAATTGAAGTCATAAAATGTCAAGACCCATAAAGCGAATTTCTCACTTCTTCAGAAAAATCTTTAACCTGTGACTCTTGAGGGCAGAACTGTCCATATGTCTATTTGATTATACTGTTAATAGTATAGTTACATTTTATTTTGTTGTTTTGTTTACTTGATCTAATAGTAAGATTTCTATAAAATGTCTCCAATTTTGATTACATATTAATCAACTTGTACTTTTTTCAATATTGTCTTTATATATTTTGAAGCTATAGTAAGTACACATTTCATTTATCTCCTTGTAAACTGGTTCCTTTTATGATTAATTAATGAATGTCTTTATTCCTAAGGAGGTTTTTGTTTGTTACATGTTGTTTAAAATTTTATTTTTGATATGTTTATATTTCTCTAAAAGCTTTCATTTGACTGGTATTTTTCTTTTCCTTTCCTTTTACTTTCAAGCTTTGTATCTTTATTTTTCAGGGGTATTTCTGGTAAACAGCATGCAACTGGATCTTGTTTACAATGATCTATCTTTCAATTTTAAGCAAATTACTTTTACTGTGATTTCTGGTGTTTTGGAGCTTATTTATATCACTTTATCTTTCTTTTATGTCATTGTTTGTGCTTCCTTTCTACTTGTGGCCGGCCAGACCCCAGCCCCTACCTGGAGTCACCATGACATCAGCTTCTAAACTCTTATTCTGGCTTTGAATTTATTTTGTTTTATTTTTTAAAGATTTATTTATTCATTTGTGAGAGAGAAAGAGAGAAAGAGAGAAAGGTCTTCCATCCACTGGTTTACTCCTCAAATGGCCAGAATGGGCTGATCCAAATCTAGGATCCAGGAGCTTCTTCTGGGTCTTTTGCACAGGTGCACAGGGGCCCCAGCACTTGGGCCTTTTCTATCGCTTTCCTAGGCCATAGCAGAGAGCTGGATCTGATTAGGAGCAGCCAGGACATGAACTGGTGACCACACAGGACACTGTCACTACAGGTACAGGCTTAGCCCACTACATCACAGCGCTGGTTCCTGGCTTTGCACATTTTACACCTAGATCCTCATTCCTTATATCTGGGGGTTTCCTTTCTTTATGTTTGAGATGACTTACTTTTCTAAAAAAAATTATCTTATATCTCACACATGTTTTGCGTGTGTGTCTGGAACAAGAAAGCCCACCTCAGCTCTGTCGTGCTGTTGAAAGTCTACTTATCCCTTGACTGTTTTACTTTCACATAGCAATGGAAGTTTTGTTCTATCAGCATTAACATGTATATATTTTACAATTAGGATGCCCCCCCCCCCAATTTTGAAGCTCAATATATAAACACAGATCAAGAACTTCATAAAAGAGTCATGGGTACTGAGCAACAACTCTATCAACCCATTCCCAGAACACCTACTTGCAGCATAGCTTGAAAACTCCAGCTAATGGCTCAGGCACTCCACCCCACAGTCTCAGGATATTGAACGATGTCTGCCTCAAACATGGGAACATGCAAAGCTTCTCTTCGCAATGTCCTAAGTGATTTACCCACTTGATTACAGATGGATTAGAAGAGAACAAAAACTGCCAACTTCAAACTGTGTTTTACCACAGTTCCCCAACAGCCAGTCCTAGTAGAAGTCATAGGGCTTACGTGATTTTACATGGTCAAATGGCAAGGAAAAAGAATGGTTTTGTAAATTAGGGGGTCTGGATGCTATTTCTGAGTCTTCTAGTTTCTGTGTGTGACAGAGATGAGTCTCCCCCTCCATCATTTTCCACATCTACAAGCAGGTTAGATCAGAACACCTTGAAGTTTATTTTCATTTCTGATGGACTTCAAGACCTGCTTTGACCATCAGTATGAAACAGAAGGGATGATGTGCAACCTCAGAGCTTAGTCTTTAAAAGGCCTTGCAGCTCCATGCAGTTTTAGGGGCCCAGCAGCTTGTGTGCCATCCCGGGATATCTGCTGCATGACCAAGGTCAACTAAGCCTATTCCACATAGACCAGAACTACCCATTGAGCAAAGCCCAAATGCTTGATATGAAATAAGTGCTAAATAAGTGAATGCTGTTTTAAGTTACTAAGTTTCAAGGTTTCTGTTTTTAATTGTTCAACAACTCAGTCATAGTATATACCATCTTGATGAAAGAAATATTCTAAGGGCCAATGCTGTGTAGGTTAAGCCTCTGCCTGTGGCACCTGCATCCCATACAGGCACCAGTTCATGTCCCCACTGCTGCTCATCTGATCCAGCTCTCTTTTAATGGCCTGAGAAGGCAGTGAAAGATGGCCCAAGTGCTTGTGCCCCTGCACCCACATGGAAGACCTGAAGGAAGCTCCTGGCTCCTGGCTTCTGATCAGCCCAGCTCCAGGTGTAGCGGTCATTTGGGGAGTGAACCAGTGGATGGAAGACCTCTTTCTCTCTGTCTCTTTCTCACTCTGTCTGTAACTCTGCATCTTAAATAAAAAAAAAAATCCATTAAAAAAAAAAGTATTCTAGAGTTGTGTCCCTAATTGTGGTTGCCTCTCCACTAGCCAGGCCAGATAAAATTGATGGAGAGCTTCCTGACATATTTCAGATGGACAAAGAAAACTGCCTGGAGGAGACATTCACTTTTAGGAAAGCAAACTCCCCTAAAGACACTTCACGGAAGATTTAGAGAGGCAGCTATACACTGTGACTACAGATCAGCTCTCCCATGCCTCAGCTCGACATAGCGTGGGGATCATAGTGTTGTTGTTGTTGGTATTGTTCCTGGCTGTACCTTTTAGGAGAGGCATGTGGTCAACTAAAGCAAAGTCAGATACCTAGGGCAAAGAATCCCTGATCAAAGGTGCATCTCTCTCTCTGTCTTTGAAGGTAGCTGGGACTCTGATTTCAGGATACAATTAACCTACAGCACGCTTTGAAGGAGAATTTCTGTAATCATCCTGGTTCATTCTTAAAAGAACTCTAGGAAGAAAGAAAAGGAGGGATTATCACTTTCCCATATGCTGGGAATGAAGTCCTGAGGAGAGTGATCAGTCTTCCTGAGGGCCTACTGCACTAAGGAAAGGTTAAAGTTCAAATCAAGGCTTTTTGACTCCAAACTCTGGAATTTTCACTAGAATTAATGCTCCCACTCAAATGTATAATCAGAGACAATTTGAGTTGGAGATTTGTGAAAATTGTGTAGAGTATTAGCTTTGTTTTCCAAATAATAGCAAAGATTCCTTCTATGTTCAGTGCATGCTACTAAGTACTTTACATACATTAACTTGCATCTACTGAGTCTTCCTATAAAGTGCTGCCTGCAAGTTTTGCAGATTAGGTTATGGAGACTTTGTACATATGTCATTTCCCAAGTATAGCAAGTCAGTGGTAGAACCAGGACACAATTCCATCTCCTTCTGACTCTAGAACATGACTGCATTACCACAAAGCCATACAGCCTGTAGAATGGGACTCTAAGTCTGCAGATTAGAAGGTCTTGTCCAAGATTAGGCAGCAAGATGCACTGCCCATTAATTCATCAAACATTAATTGAACATCTGCTATTTGTCAGAACTAGCATAGTCAATGGAACACAGGCATGGGCTGATATTCTTGCTGTACTTGGAGATATTAAGGAAGAAGATGAGAAGTGACCATAAATTAACATAGTAAAAGGTAATAAATGACAAGTACCTCAAAAAAGATGGTAAAGAGGATATCAAAGTATGTAGCAAATATGAATGACCTCCATTTGAGAAAAAACTGAAGAGATTTCATGGAGAAAGTGACTCCAAGGTCTTGTTTGGAAGGAAGAACAGGCTTTGGATATTGGCAATGGGCAAGAGAAGGAAAATTAAATCACAGGAATGGAAGCAATAGGTGTTATTTCAATACAGACTTAAGGTCAATCCTCAAATAGCTGGGGTCAATCCAGTTCTCCTTCTGACGTGTGTAACTATCTCATGATTTAAGATGAAATTCATTTTGGTGATTCAGTGCCAAAGCTTCCTTGGACAAAGGGGAAGTCGGCCTACCCAAAAGTCCTTAATAGGGCCCAACATTGTGGCATAATAGGCTAAGCCTCCACTTACAGTGCTTGCAACCCACATGCGCATCAGTTGTGCCATGGCTTTTCCTCTTCTGATCCAGCTCTCTGCTTATGGCATGGGAAAGCAGTAGAAGATAGCCCAAGTGCTTGGGCCCCTGCATTCATGTGGGAGACCTGGATGAAGCTTCTAGAGTCTGGCTTTTGATGGTCCCAGCTCCAGACACTGCGGCCATTTGGGGAGTAAAGATCTTTCTCTCTGTTTCTAACTCTAACTCTCAAATAAATAAAATCTTCAAAATAAAAGTCCTTGACAGGAAGGGAAGGCTGCTGAAGAGGGGAGGGTACAGGGATGGGTGAACTAACATGGGGACCCAAGAAAGATTGATCCTGGAGCTGCCCATTCAATATTTAAGCAGCGTAACAACCCATTAAAGCACTAATTTAAAGTCATTAATATTTCTGTTTTCTTCCAACTATTAATAATTTATAGCCAGTTACTAATAAAAAGAAATATACAAAACATATAATATGTATCCCAGGGAGTGTGCTCACAATTTAACTAAACATTGAGCTTGTTGAAAGGAGGGATGAAGGAAACAGCATTTGCCTCCTAAGAGATATGGAGAAAAGTCCAGGGCCTTGTTCTGGTGGAGGATCTGGTGCATCCTGGTTCACATTTGTCTCCAGATATCCCCATAACGCTCTGCAGTTTCACTCCCATATTCTTTTTTTTTTTTTTTGACAGGCAGAGTGGACAGTGAGAGAGAGAGACAGAGAGAGAAAGGTCTTCCTTTGCTGTTGGTTCACCCTCCAACGGCCATCGCGGCCAGCGTGCTGCGGCTGGCACACCGCGCTGATCCGATGGCAGGAGACAGGTGCTTCTCCTGGTCTCCCATGGGGTGCAGGGCCCAAGCACTTGGGCCATCTTCCACTGCACTCCCTGGCCACAGCAGAGAGCTGGCCTGGAAGAGGGGCAACTGGGACAGAATCCGGCGCCCCGACTGGACTAGAACCCAGTGTGCCGGCGCCACAAGGCAGAGGATTAGCCTATTGAGCCACGGCACCAGCCTCCCGTATTCTTTCATGTGTTTTCTTTCTTCTATCTATCAGCAATGTTATCCCAACTTCTCTCTTTGGCTATTATCCATGCTATTCAAAGATTACTTCCTTTGTGAAGCTTTCTCTAAGTATTGTGTTTAATAAATACTCCCAAGTCAGTCTACATTAACTCCTTGTATCTACTACAGTATAAATGTATAATCCTCTTTCCTTCACTAAGTATTGAAGAACTTCTGTGCAGAGATCCACTAGCCAGATTCTATTTGGATATGACACACCAAAAATGTTGTGGGGGAGAGGCGCCTGGAAAAAAATGTCCAGTTACTTTGGAGATTTCTGAGGACATGGGACTGGCTCCCAGAGAGAACCTTAAGGGGGCAGTATTGATTCTTTGTTAGCTCGGAGAGGGAGATGCCTCACCTCATAAAACCACCTTGCTCCTCAAAACCTCATAGCATTCCTGATGATACAGAAACATCTGCTTATCCAAGATAAACTATGTCTTCTTCCTTCTTGTATATAGACTAGGTTGGTACAATTTCATAGCTCAAAGGTCTTATCCAGGGTAGTCAAATCATTTGGGAATTTAAATATGGGCTGTGAATTCACAGCTAACCCACTAGTTGTATAAACTTGGATGAGTCACTTAACTGTGTAAGTCTGAGTTTCTTTTTTTATTGAATGGAAATAATTATAGTACTTCGTTATGGGATGATTGGGATCTTTTAAGCACAGTGCCTAGAACACCCTAAACATTTAATAGATAGTAAATTGCACTGCACCTCTTTAACTGTATTATTTGAGGCTATGAACTACCTTTTTTTCATCTCTCTGTCCATCCATCCATCCATCCATCCATTTTCCCACTCATCCAATTTTGACAGTTTTTTGTTGTTGTTCTTGTTGTTGTTAGGCATTTGAGCTACAGAGACTTAAATCACTGATCTTTCTACCATGGGAATTTAGGCATGGAATAAGGTGAAAGACATGCCCACTTGTATTTATGAAGGACTACTATAAGAGCTGTGACAAAGACCAGCTCCATGAGCATCCAGATTCAAGTGTCTCAGCCAGCTGGGACCAGGGCTGAAGAAATACTTCACAGAGAAGACTCTGAAGCTGGATTTGGAAAATGAAAAACAATTTCCAAGAGAGTAGGCAGGAGAGATGGCCCTTGTGCAGGAGGTTATGGAAAGTACAGTGGCCTGGGGCTGGGAGGCAGCAATAGGTAGGGTGCAGTCTGTGCTCAGGAGGAGCCTTTCATGGTAGATAGTGGCAAGGTTTAGTCCCATTAAACAGGACACCCCTCAGCCAACAGGTTCTTTTTTCTAAAATACATGCCTGTGGGTAATAATACTGACTACAGTTAGAGTAAAAATAGAGGTGATAGAAACAATAGGGGCTGGAGTTGTGGTATAGTGTGTGAAGCCACCACCTGAAATGATGGTGTCCCATATCAGAGCACCTCTTCAAGTCCCAGCTACCCCACTTCCAATCTAGCTCCTTGATAATGTTCCTGGGAAGTCAACAGAAGCTGCCCTAAGTACTTGGACCCCTGCCTCCTACATGGGGACACATATGGAGTTCCTGGCTCCTGGCTCTGGCCTAGCACAGACCTGACCATTGTGGAATTGGGGAGTGAACTAGTGAGTGGAAAATCTTTATTTTCCTTTTTCTTTCTCTTTTCCTCTCTCTCTCTCTCTCTCTCTCTCTCTCTCTCTCTCTCTCTCTCTCTGTCTTTGCCTCTCAAATAATACTGTTTTTAAAAAACAGTAAGTAGTAAGATAATATATCACCTGTGCTCAGTGTGCACATTTGCCAGGCTCCGTGTTAAGTCCTTTATCAGCATTGTCTTATTCTATCCTATGGAAATCCTTTGAAGATGGCACTATTACCATTCCCTTATAATTAGCATAGTCATGGTTATTCCTCTTGGAACTCAGTATTGTCTGAAGACTTGAGCAAATGTTGAATGATTTACCTAATGAATAAACATGCACACATTATGAAATAGAAAGGCATAGTTGTTTTTTTTTTTTTTTTTTTTTTTTTTTTTTTTTTTTTTTACAATGGAATCTGGAATTGGGAGCTTGTGACTAATGTCTTTGAAACACAACTGTAGAACCTCTGGTAGTGTGCTCACTGTCATCTTCTTTAAGAAGGCTTAAGTTTAAAAACTGCAGAAGCCCCTAATGCAAGAGACAGAGTATCAGGAAAACATCCAAGGCACAGGAGCAACATGATCAGGTTCGGTGTGTTCACATAAGATTACTCCAGCTGTCAGGTTGGAAGATGGATTTGCAGTTGACAATGCTGAATGAAGAGGATGCTGTAGGGATCCAGGTGAGACATAATGAAGCCTCAACCCGGTCATAGGCAATGGCCTTGGGATTTGTAGATCCTGGCAGTCACATGGGCAGGACCTTAACAGGGACAATACCAGCTACGCTTTATTAAAGTTGATCCTGTGCTAGGTAGTGAGCCAAGCACATCTCAGGTATTATTTCACAACCCACATGCAATGGGAGCATTATTAGCAGTATCTGACAGAAAAGGAAATTGAGGCAGTACATCACTCTAGTTCATTTGCTTAAGATCAGCTACATGGCAACACAAAGGTCTGCTTTTAAAAAAAGTGGGTAATGACAGCAGGAAGTAGCTCTAAAGACAGATCATCGTCCCTCTCCCCTCCTGGACTTTTGGGGCTAATGTAACCCCATACAACTCCTGCTTATAAAAAAAACAAAAGGAGAGAATGTTAGTAAAATGGTGCAGTCTTATCTGTGGCGCAATCTACACCATGACACCATCCTAGGCTCTAGTCCCCGCCGCCATTGCTGGAAGCCAAGTGGCCACATGGCCCAAACACTGCTGTCAAGTTCCACCCTTATCCTAATGGGATTCGCTGCTCCTACATCCCTGACTGCCCCCCCCCACCGCCGGCAAAGTTTTAAAAAGACCTGTTCCTGAACACGTGGCTCTCTCTCTCTCCCTCTCTGTCTCCTGACCTCTGTCTCTGTCTCTCTCTCTCTCCTTCTCTCTCTCTCTATATCTCTTGACCTCTGTCTCTCTCTTACACTCTCCTCTCTCTTTCCCTCTTCGTCTCTTCCCTCCAGTCTGTCGGGTTTCGCCCAATAAATTCTTTCCCTTAAAAAAAAAAAGTGGGTAAACTGCATGAACTCCAGGAAGCTCTCCCCCACACACAAGGAAATCCTCCCTTGCTTTATTTGAATGAAGCACCTCCTTTGCACTATCTGGGACACTGGGGAGTGGCTACTTAACAGATGTTTCATAAAACTCTGTCACAAGCATGAAGGCAGCAATTATGTCCTCCACTAGCCATCACTGTCTGGCGAAGGATGATGCACTTCTGCATCTACGAAGCCTCTCAGGACAAAGCCATAGATACAGAAACACATTGGAGCTGTTTTTAACCATGCGCTCAGTTCCATGACACTGGCTCTCAGCTACCCATTCCATCTGCTAGAAATCACCAGGCACCATGAACTGGGCGTGGAGCCTAATGAAGCAGAGAGAGGCCAGGTGCTCCCTCCCTGGGCCAGAAAAGCCATTGCCACCTCAGTGACAGGGGAGGGGACAGACAGCAAAAAGACCAGGAACGGAGACCATCATCATATTTAGGGTTTTTCATGGTCCATGCAGGCTAATGGAGCATTTCCAAAACAGCATTTCTATGGATGCTCCTGCAAGATGTTAATAAATGTTTCAGGGGAAAATACAGTCTGTGGTCAAGATGGTATCACAAATGAGGAATCAAATAAAAGAGTCCAGCTTTTTGTACTGCAGGCCTTTTTAGAGTCTTTATTAGACTGAGATCCTCTTGGAGATTGAGCACCAAGGGGAACAGGGAGTGTGCAGAATTTCCAAACTCTGTTTTGAACATGGAGTTATTTTGTGCAAGAAAATCTTGATGGTATATGTTGAAATACTCTCCTGCAAAGCCTTATCCAAAGGCAATTGCAAAATCAGGAGCAGGATGTCAGTAAGCAGTCTTAGTAATTGCTCAAGAGCATCCACTTGAGCACGTTTGATGTGCTATCCGCTACTAAGTCTGCTATGGGGATGCAGGATCCTCCAGAGGTTGGTACCAGGAGGCTTTGGTTTACCACAAATTCCTCTTACACAATGTTTGAAAGTTATACAACTAAGCGACTTACCAGTGATCTTTGACGTTAATACCATCACTGATTCAGCAAACATTTATGAAGCACTTTCTATATGTTATGTGTCTGAATATGAAGATTCTTTTACAGTGAGAAAATAAACAAGAAAGGAAGTTTAAATAACTTTATACTAAAATATCACTATGGAAGAAAAGAAACAGTGACACAACAGATAACAGCAAGTGGAAGAAAGGAGCAGACTTTAGTCTGAGAAGTCATGGAAGGTGGTACTTAGGGGCCAACGTTTGAATAAGAGAACAGAAAGGTGAGAAAGGGCAAGTCAGAGGAGCAGATGGTGGGGAAGAGGAGAAAGAAAAAGACGTGGTTAGGAGAAGGATTAGCCAAGTTCTCAAGCTCTAAAGAGAGGAATTATGTTCTGTGCTGATGAGACTGCACAGCTCAGTTCATGGAGGAAACTGTTGAAGGACTTTAAGCAACAGAATGACCTTAGCTGGCTTATGTTTCTACAAAGAGGACCCTGGCTGCTTTGGGGATACTAAATGACAAGGAGGGTATTGCTGCAAGAAGTGACAGTCATTATAATGGATACAAAGAAGGGAGGACCGATTTCATATGCACTGATGAAATACAATTGGAATCTTTCATCTTTTAGTTTTCCCAGACCCATATCTAACTTGTAAATTAAAATAATGTGATATACAATTATGGTCTACATCAAACAGTAGATTTTTATAAATAATCTAATTTGAAATTCTGCTCTAAGAAGGAGAAACTGACAGATTCAAAAGGGAAGGCCAAGTTTTATGCCAAAAAATCTTTCATGTGGCATTTCTTATAATGATGAAATATTAGAAACAACCCAAATGCCTGACACTAGAGCCCTGTTTAAGTAAATTATAGTGCCTAGGAAAGGATATTTTTGAAAAATTCAGTGACATTAAAATGTTTAAAATCTGATGCTTGGAAAATGCATTCAGATTAACAGTGAAGAGGGGGGAGGTTATGAAGTATGAATGTGTAGGAAGAATACAGCAGAGGAATTGTTCGTGATAGTTAAGTTTGAGTGAAACTCCAAGTGCCCATGAATGTTCAACTGCAAACAAACCTAAGACAGCATATAATCCATTCCTGATACACACTGTCCAAATACTCCAAGAAGATCTGCATTTATTATTTCAGGAGATATTTATAGCAATCTTCTGCTGTAGGGATTGGCATCCCCATTCTACAGAAGAGAAAACTGAGGCTCCAACAGAGCCAATGACTCATCCAAAGCCATTCACGTTGAAACTTGTTTGGCAAGGTTTAGGATCCAGGCTTTTACATGGCAATTAGTATTAGTCACTGAACAATGGTTCAAACCCGAGGTCACCATGTAAGCTGCAAGAAAAACCACAGCTATTCCTGTGACCTTGGCTTAACATGCATATTTCACCTTCCTACTGGAGGAAGGATTTCATAGGAGTTAGACATGCTCCTAACAGATGACAAGCATCTACTCTGTGCCAGGCAGTGACTCCAGCCCAGAAATGCAAAAATAACTAAAACCATAAAATAATCCCAACCCTTAAGGAACTCTACCTACCTAAAGAAAGAGTCAAATTAAAGTAAAATATACTATAAAAAATGAAACAAGTGCTTAACACACATTTCAAGAAAATCCTGGGGAATTGAGCTGTGACCGCAGCAACCATTGGTGTCTGCAAAGGAATGTGTTATTCAAGTCAATCTTGCAAACACAGGTAGGATTTCACGGGTACAGAAAATAGTGCTAAGTTAATTAGGTTTGGAACTCAGATGTCTGGGGTCTCCCTGGCTCCCCCACCTACTGGGGTATCCCCTCAGGCAAGTCACTGTACCTTTCTATGTCTCAGTGATACCATCTGTAATGTGGAAATTATTGTACTTGCCTCACAGGCTTGTAATAAAATACATGGGTTATATCTATATATATCTATATTAGTCAGTCTTCTGCTTGGAGAAAGTGTCAATAAATGACAACAATCATTCATGAAGGTCAAATAGGGGGTTTCATGCAGAGAGAACAGCATGGGAAGGAACACAGATGTCAGAGCATGTGGATTTAGAAGAGACAGCAGACTTCAGAGCTCTGCGTGGCTTTGAATGTCACGTTCAGGAGCCTGAAGACTTCCGAAGGTGCTAGATAACCACAGGAGCCACGAGAGAAGGGCTGTGACATCGTTAAAGCCAAGGTACAGGAAATGGAGAAGAGCCAAGAAGATGAGTAACCATCTGGAGACTACTGAGTGGACTGGAAAAAAAATGAGGTTTGGAAATCATGCAATGAGAAGTAGGTTCCACCCAAGATCACACAGATAACAACGATGAAGGAAAAATGGGAAGGAGGGAAAAGGAGAACGAAGAGCAGAGAAAAGAATGCTTTTTATGGAAGGCTGGGCTGGACACTGGGCTAGGAGATTGTAAAAACACTGTGAGGTAGGAGTGGTTTGGAGAAGTAGAACGACTTGCTCTAGGTGACATAGCAACAGATTTGGAATGTGAATGCATCTAATTTACCAAAGTCCTGCTCTTGATCAATACATCATGCAGGCTTCTAAAGGTGGAGGGCAAATCTCTATTCCTAGCTCTGAGCCTGAAGATGCCTTCAATGAGAACACTCTTGTACTCTCCAGAGTGTCTACAACCACAATTTAAAAAGCATCTACTGTGCAGAGGGCCTGGGGCTAGGTGCTTTCATATACTGTTGCTTATTAATCTCACTCACTGTAAAATCTGCAGGTCCCATTGCCTTTCTCATATTAGGCAGATGGGGCTCAAAGAGGTCAGGTGTACTCCTGAGGCACAGTCTACTAACTCCAAGGAAAAGTACCAGGGAGAGAGTGGCATGAAATCTAGGAGCATAGGATAGGAAGGGAAAAAGGAAAAGCTCTCCTCAGCATCTTCCAAACGAGGACAGCTTGTTGACTTCCTGGCAAGAGATTCCAGGAGGGCCTACCTCGAGATCTGCTCCTCCGCTTCCGCTTCCCAGCCGAGGCGCGTGGGGCTGGCCGCAGCTGACCGATCTCGATGGGCGTGTTAGCGCGGAAACTCTCCTTGAACTTCTGCATCAGGGATTCCACTGTCTCCTGCGTCGCCTCTGCTGCTGCTATGGGGTAGCAATGGGGCTGAGGTTAGGGGCTTGGCCCACCCTCAGCTCCTGGAGTAATAGGCCTGGCCAGGCTGGGTCCCCGGAACTCTCTCCATGACTCATGGAGATACAGATGCACAAGTCATCGGCCTACACACTTGTGTACCTGTTGGACTTACTCATTTATTCCATACCTACTATTTTCCAGGCACTCCCCTAGGCCATGGGCACAGTAGTAGTGAAGTAGACATAACCCATGATTCAAGTAATCCATAGTTTGGTAGGAGACATATGCAAGTAAGCCCAAAGCTGTCCAACTCTTCTGACAGAAACATATAGAATTCTTAAAAAGTACTAACATGGATCATCTCACCCATTCTGGAAATCAAGGCCGAATTCTAGGAGCAGGCAATATCTAGACTGAGATATTAAGGATGAGTGGGAATTATTAAAGATGGCATTTTTTTCAGGGTAAGATTGGAGAAGAGATTTGAATAGAGATTATCTTAGGCAGAAGGAGAAACATGTGTGATGATGTGAAACCAGAAGGAGCATCATGCAATCTGTGGCAAGAAATTCAAGGTAGCTACAACGGAGCTTACAACAGGGCTTCTAAGAGATGAAACCAGAGAGATAGACACCTCATGCAGGCAGACGTTTGGCACAGCAGTTAAGCTGCAGCATGGGATGTCCAAATCTCATTTCAGAGTGCCTTGGTTTGAGTCCTGGCTTTGCTCTTTATTCCAGCTTCCAGCTAACACACAGCCTTGGAGGCAGCGCATGATGACTCATGTAATTGGATCCTTATCACCCATATGGGAGACCCAGATTCATTTCTTGGCTCCTGGCTTCAGCTTGGCCTAGTCTTGGCTTTGCAGGCCCTTGGGGAGTGAACCAGCCAGTGGAAAATCAAACAATTCTCTCTCTCTCTCTTCTACCTTTAAAATAAGTAAAAATTATAAAATGACATTTTGCCAGCCATATTCAGTAGTTGGATTTTATTCCAATGGCAAAATGTTATCACTGAAAATTATAAATAGGGAACTGACATGATTAAACATGTTCAAAGTAAGTTAGTTGATGGCAATTGCTACCTACAATATGGAGAATAAAAAATTGAGGCAGAGAAGGCAATCAGCACTGTGGCTTTGTGCCAGCCAGTCAAGATAGTGGCACTGAAGGCCACTCAATATCCTAGGAGATAAAATTACAGTTACGGATATGTTGATCACTTAGGACCATAAACTCACTTTGCTGAGGGTAAATTGAAGCCTCCACAACGTATATAATGTGTTCCAAGCTAGCAAGAGGCGGAGTCAAGCTTGCTAACCCTGAGTCCAATGTTTCATTTGCAACATTACCTTTCAATGATTTGTTAGTAGCCATATTTGCACAAAGTTTCAAAATTGAGATTGGTAGAAAGTTCTATTGAATGGAGAAAGTGAGATCAGAGGAGCAGAGAGAAAAAGGTAGAAGATAAAAGGGGAAAAACACAGAAAACCTTGAGAAGGAAGGAAAGAGGCAATATAAAAGGCAAGGAGAAGGAACCAGAAAGAAGAAAAGGAAAATTGCTGAATGGCCTCAGTGCCTTTGTTCTAAGAAATTCCCAAAGAGAGTCCTGACTTTGAAATCTTCAAACTCATGCCTCCCTCCATCTATGTCTCTAGAGGCCAGGAAATTTCTTCTTCAGTTTGAGCTACCTGCTGTCTGATGCTAAGAGATGGCAGGTACCAAAGATTCCTTTTTCTTTGAAGGGGCTTCACCAGACTAGACAGAGAAGGCTCCTTGAACATCCCAACATTTCTAAAGAGCTCTGTGTTCTCTGGAAAGATACTGAGTTAGATAGATGTGTCTGTAGGGTAAGTCATGCCTACAGGGATGACTTGAATTTTGTATTCTGTGCAAAGCCCCACCATCAGGACACGTGGGGAACATATGAGTGCTAAGAAAAAAGAAATTCAAAATACAAATGAATCATGTGACAGTAAAACAGCTTCATCAACAGCTTTTCTTGCTGTCTCCCTCCCCATATATGAAACAATTAGGTCCATCTGAAGGTAAACCAAGAATAAGATCCCCAAAACACAATTTCCACTGTAAAGACTCAGATGGAGAGCCATCTAGCAAGAAGATTTTGAGATACAAGATTATGCTAAATTTTTATTCCTTAAAGAATCAAAGGAAGAGTGATTTGCTCAAGATTATATCCTGTTGTCAAAGTCCAGATCAAGCCAAAGCCTGGAATTCTCAAAGGGAAGAACTCACACAGGCCTCCAATCTTCATTCATCATTCATTCATCTCCCCATTTACTCGCCTACTTATTCCACAGTATTTTCAGAGAAACCATCAGGTACCTGTGCTGAGCACAGGAGGTATGTCTTAGTCATAATAAAACACCATAGATATGGTTAGTTTAACAAAATACTATAAGCTGGTTGACTTAAACAACAGATTGTATTTTCTCAGTTCTGAGATTTAGGAGTCCAACATTAGGATACCAGAGTCGTTGGGTTTCATTGAGGGATTTATTCCTGGCTTATAAATGTCCACCTCAATCCTGTGTCCTTACATGACAGAGAGAGAGGAAGAGAGGGAGAGAGAGAAAGGCAGAGAGAGAGAGAGAGAGAGAGAGAGAGAGAGAGAGAGAGAGAGAGAATGAATGAATGAATGCAAGAGTATGAGCTCCCTTCCTCTTAAATTGTACAGTTCAGTCAAGGTAATCAACCCAAGTATGACCTCCTTTTATTTTCACTACCTCCTAAACATCCCATTCTCCAGATAAGGTCTTTCATGGGCCAAATTGTGTGGCTCCTTCCCCACTCTCTCAATTCATTTATTGAAGTATCAATTCCCAATTAATATTTGTACCTTTATTTGCAGATATGACTTTTAGTGGGTCATGAAGATTAAGTGAGGTCCTAAGATAGGGGTGGGAGAGTTGTAATCCTATAGGATTGGTACCTTTATACAAAGGAAGGGGAGAGAAGAGAGGGAGAGAGGGAGAAATTGATTGATTTCCATTATACATGCAAGAAGGCAATATCTATAAGCCAGTAAGTCCTACATTGGATATGCATTCTGCCTGCATCTTCACATGTACTATATCTTCATCTTAACTTCCAGTCTCCAGAACCATGAGAAAATAAATTTCCATTATTTAAGTCACACAGTCTAGAGTATTTCATTATGGTAGCCCAAAAAGACCAAAAAACAGTCCAATAGGGATTAGGGCTTTGACATATGAATTTGAGGGGAGGGCACAAATATTCAGTCCATGAGTAGGTAAGATGGTGGGAAAAACAAGTAAAGAAAATATCCTTGTGATACTTCTATATGGACAGGAAGATGACAATTAATAACTAGCCCTTAAATGCAAAATACACATGTGATATGTACTATAAAGGAGAGTTGAGGGATGAGAGGAGAGCTATATAGAAGAATATAGTACATTGTATATATTATTTAATATGAAAAATTATAGTAGAAGACCTAGTCTGAGAAAATCAAGGAAACCTGCTTCAAGGAAGTGAGCAGGGTAGCTGAGATCTGAAGAGTGTGGTTAATCAGGTGGGGAAGACAGGGTGGGAATTGAGAGGAATTATAGATGGAACAGGATTTGGTACTGAAACTCATGCAGTCATTTACATCTCAAAGTCATTTTTTTCAGTTGTTACTTTTTAAAATAAAAGACTTATTTATTTATTTGAGAGGCATAGTTATATATAGAGAAGGAAGACACACACAGTTAGAGAACTATCTTCCATCTGCTTGTATACTCTCCCCATAGCAGAAATGGCCGTGGCTGGGCCAGAGTGAAGCCAGGAGCCTGGAGCTCCATCCAAAACTCCCACATGGGTGGCAAAGGCCCAAGCACTTAGGTCACTTCCCACTGCTTTCCTAGATGCATTATCAGGAAGCTGAATCAGAAGTGCAGCATATGGGACTAGAATTGGCACTCACATGGGATGCCACCATTGCAGGCAATGGCTCAACCCACTGTGCCACAATCCCATTCTCAGAATCCCAAAGTTTTATGTTAGTTGATAAGAATTAAGGATGGAGATGTGACCTAATTATGGCACCTTGCACATGGACCCAGTGAGAGGTTTCAGGCCTTTGTGTGCTTGCTCTGAAAAGGTTAGTTATTCAGGCAGAGTGTGCTCCCTATGTCTCTCTGCTTCCTGGCTCTCCATATGATCAGGGCTTTCTGATCTTGACTCAGGAATCACCAAATCTGCAAACCAAAAGAAATCTTCTGTCCTCTTACATTGCTCCTCTCAGGTATTTTAGATAAAGTAATGAAAGGCTGACTAATACAATGGGGATGTGAGGATATCAAAGGAGGTGGAGGGGAGTCTGAACAAAGGCCTTCTGGGGATAAGGAGCATGGAGGGAGCTGTAAACCAGCCCCAGCCTCTGAAAACAGTGACCAGAGATAATGTTGGTGAAGAAACAGAAAGCCTACCCCCATTCTAACTCTAGCCCTATCCTCTCCCCTGTTAAGGTTGGCACAACGTAAGGATTATTCTTTTATTAGCAATTTGTATGATCAGATTTACATGTAAGGGCAAGTTCTCTGAAAAAGAGGAAAATAATTCACCAGAGAAAGATGAGAAAAAGCAAGAGGGCCCTCTAAGAAGATTGATCAGCTGAACAGAGGTCCAAGTATGAGATGACGGTAGCCTGAAACAGGATAACCGTGGTAGACGCACAAAAGTAGAGAGCAGTAGAGAGAGTAGAGACAGATGCACTAAAAGCAGAAATAGAGACATGAGCAAGCTTGGGAGTTATTTTGTAGGCAAAATGCCTTCAGAAAGGGGTTACTTAAAGAATTGGATAAAGGAGAAGCAGGTAGGGGGTTTGACTTTTGCTTTTTTGACTTGCACAGCTGTGGAATGATGATTCTTCAATGAGTGGAGGAACCCTGTAAGAGAATACCTTTAAGAGTTTGGTTTTGGATATTAAAACTTTGTGATGTTTTCGAGTCATCAAAGTGCAGGTATTGGGTAGAGAGTGGCATGGGACCCATTAACAAGAGAAAGCTGGGTGTTATGGAAAATCTGCATGCACTCCTTGGAAAAGACCGAAAGCATGTGCATGTGATGTTTAGGGATATAATTTTCTGACTCAGAGCTGGCATAAGAATGTCTGCTCATCTCTCATCTTGCCAGTTGTTCTCCATTTGCACCCCCAGGTCCTCCACATGCCCAGGCCCATTCTGCCCAACTCTGTACGCTGGAGGCATACCTCTATCAAGTATATCATCTGGCTCCTTACTAATCTAGATGCTAGTTGGGTTTGCCTAGTGGGGTGCTCTGGCAGAATATAGGAGGACAAAGTTGGGGAATATTTTCCCTTGATCCTTTCCTGTTACTCTCTCTATTTCTGGGAGAGAATGGAGAACTCCAACAATTGCGGCTTCTGCCAGGGGACCCTTTCCCACAGTTTCAGTTCTCACAAAGTCCAGTAAAACCACTTTCTCTCTCTGCCTTCAGTTCTAGGAGCTAGTGATGGCTTCCTGATATTTGTTGTCCTTGATAACTCGATATCCACTTGTTTATTCTCTTTAGTTTGCCTATGCATCTATAAGTAGTTTTTTCATCAAATTTGTTTACTAATCTCATTTGAGGATGCATTCTTTGTCCAGCTGGGACCTTGACTAATCCACCCTCTGCCCCCATATTTTTTCTATGTCTGACATTCAGTATTTCAAGAAGGTCAGCATCTTTTCATTCTGTTATTTATGTTTTCTTTCTTCTAAGCTGATGCGTAGTTGACTGAGGAGGGTAAGAGGAAGACAAACAGAGAGGAAAAGTTTGCTCCCCAGAGCTACACAGGTTTCTGATCCTGATTATAACAAATCCCATCCATCTGTTTGGCTGGTCCTTTCTCCATGACAGTGCCAGAAGCCCAGACAAGCTTCAATGGAGAAGCTTGTCCAAACCTCTCTGAGGCCTATTTCATGCTGCCTGCCACCCTCCCTCCTGTTCCCATTCAGAAGCACTATCAGTATCAATATATCAAGTAGCCCAAACAAGCCACAGTACCTCCTGGTACCCACTGAGCTCTACCTCCCCAGAGCAGCAAAATGCTCACCCATCGCCTGGATGAATGCAACAGATGGTGCTTGATCTGAGCATCACAGCAGGCCCAGGAAAGGGAGGGAGAGGAGGAGGTTACTGCCTCTTTCTAATTGACACATGAGAGATCATCAGCCTTAATGGGAGCACACCACTGTAGCCTGAGCTGGAGAGCCCTGTCTCCTAAACCAAGCTGGAGGAAGAGAAGAGGAGAGGAAAAGAGTGGGAGGGAGAACAGCTCAGTGATGAAAGCAGCATAAGAAAGAGTAGGACACAGAGGAGAGAGAAAGCAGAAAAGGAAAGGAGTAAGGACAGCAATAGAGACAGAAGCAGCAACTAAAGGGAAAGTGGAACACAGAACAAAGAGCAGAACTATGTGTTACTCTGCAAAATCATACTGAGTGTGTTGGTTTAGAGACATCGGGCAAGCCTCAGTCTACACCCTGCAGAGCTAGCACTCCATGCTGTGTCTCCACTGACAGCAACAACTGTGCATTCAACCTGTCATTCTGTCTTCCACACATCTGCTAAGGATGTTCTACCACTAAAGTGCATACCAGCTTGGGTTCAAGTTCCAATGTCACTTTTATCACTATCTTCAATTTTTCTCGGACATACTTAGCATGTCAATTCCTCAGCACAGACTTCACAAGATAAGGAGCCTGGCATTTCTGGAGGGTTTCTCATTTATTTCTGCCAACAATCTTGAAAGGTAAGTGTCATTAACTCCTGTTTGGCACTTAGGACACTGAGACTCAGAGAAGCTGACGATCTTCTAGGGTCACATAGCTTAGAAATGGCAGAGCTGGGATGTGGCTCAGTTTATAAAGACTGTAATGCCACAACTCCATGTTCTAATCAGGTACTGCCTCCAGATTGCTTGGCAGGTGGAGTTGAGTATCTCAAGAGCAGAGGTTAAGTGTGACTTCTCTGAGACTGGGAAATGACTCAAACAATCTAGCCCCCATTATTTCATCTAGACAATGAGCCTCAGCCCTGGCCAGATCCAGTGGTTTGACTTGATTGGACACTGGCCTGCGATGCCAGAGAGGCCTTGCTCAAGACAATCAATCCTAGAAATCCTAAGTTCAGCTCAGGCCTCATCTTATCAAGTCTTTCTCACTACAGAACTAAGCTCAGAGAACCAAGGAGCAGGTAGATACAGCCACACTGTCTAGTGCAAGTGAGAATGCCTACTTGAGTTGCAAGTGTGTAGTCTTGAGATACTCTGCTTACTTCTGCAGCTCTCAGTTTTCTCCTCTGTAAATACCTGCAGGGTCACTGGGATGATTAAATATAAATATGTACAAAAAATGTCTAGGAGAGCTTCCAGAATATAGTGTTTAAGAAAGAGTAGTCATTACCCACTTTTCTCTCACTAGCACTTCAGCTTCATGAATTTTCACTGAACTCATTCATTTATTCATTCTTTTGTTTTGAAAGTCATTGGCATTGAGAGATTCCAGGATGGCAGATTAGGGAATGACATACTATGCTAGGCTTGGGATGAACAGTTTAAAAAAAAAAAAGTGTAGGAAGTACACTCTCGGGGAGAAAACAGCACTGGAAATCCTACAAGAGAAAGAGGAACACTGTGTACCTGTGTGGAGGGTATGGACATGCAGGGCAAACAGGAACACAAGCACAATGGCAGCAGCCAAGAGCCAGAGCTGATGGCAGCTTGGAGATGGAGGTGAGACAAGACTGCAGCAACCCATGGTGATATAGAAAGAGGGAGAGCATGGAGTGAGACCAAACTGGAGCCCTGTGGGCCAGCAGTTGCTAGTTGCTGCCCATGGACCCAGTGGAAGTAGAGGTGCCATGTTTATCTCACCCTAAATTCCCCACAACAGCTCCCGCTGACCAGCTGGGGTTGCTTCAGAAGACATCGTGCATGCACACAGCAACTGGCTGTGACAGGATGCTATCTTCTTGGCAGTATTGGCGGGGGAAAAGCAACATTTGGCCAGTGGCTCTTGTGTGTACTTGTGATCCAGAGATTCTAGCAAAGGAAACAATTTGCAGTCCCACTGACTTTGAGCCTGGCTGGGAGAAGGCTGGACAACCACCTAGGATGATGAGATGCCTGCAGCCTCCCAGGATTAAGATGCCCAGGTGGAGCTGTCTTGCACAACATCTGCTTCTATGCTGGCTGGACAGGCTGACAGGGAAGAGAGAAACCTCTGCACCCAGTGACCATGAAAGCCTTGTGTGCTGAGATCGTGGGGGATCCGTGGTTACATGAAAAGCTGCAAGGTGTAGTTAGGTCTCTGATGAATCAGTGGGTGTGGCTCCACATGCTCCAGGATCCTTGTTCCAAGAAGATCATTGCAGCTCATTGCAGCAGGAACTGTGCTCATAGTGAGGACTGCACAGATCACTTCTGTGGTTCATAAAATGGTGCAGAACACACTGGGGGCTAACACCTGGGCATTGAGATCTATTATGCCCAACTTGGGTGTTACCCTGGATACTCAACCCACTCTGGACCACTGACCAGGTTTCCCTGGACACATCCATAACATATCTCTTGATATTCACTGAAAGTGTAGACATTCCAATAAACCACGGAAGTGTAGCTCAAATATAAAAGCAATCAGGGAAAAAAATAAACTCCAGAAATGCCTAAAAACTAATGTGGAAATTCAATAAAAAGGAATAAGGAAGACATCATGACCCCCTCAAAGGATCACCACATTTCAATATTAGAATAAGATGAAGAGAGTGAGGAAATGATGGAAAGAAATTTCAACAAAAATATTCATAGGAATACTCAAAAACAATCAGAAAAAAAATCCATGAACTAAAGAAAGCCACGGGGCCGGCACTGTAGCTCACTTGGTTAATCCTCCGCCTGCGGTGCTGGAATCCCATATGGGCGCCAAGTTCTAGACCCAGTTGCTCCTCTTCCTCTAGCTCTCTACTGTGGCCCAGCAGGGCAGTGGAGGATGGTCCAGGTGCTTGGGCCCCTGCACCCACATGGGACCATGAAGAAGCACCTGGCTCCTGGCTTCAGATCAGCGCAGCGCCAGCTGTGGTGGCCATTTGGGGAGTGAACCAACAGAGGAAGACCTTTCTCTCTGTCTCTCTCTCTCTCTCACTGTCTATAACTCTACCTGTCAAATAGAAAAAAATAAAAAGAAAACCATACAACATGAATAAAAATTTTCCCATGACATTGAGAATTTAAAGAGAAATCAAAATGAAATATTAGAAATGAAGAATTCAATAAATCAAATAAAAAATGTGGTGGAAAGCATTAATGGCCAATTTGGCAAGAGAAAAGAAAGAATATTCAAACTAAAATATACAAATTTGGAAAGCTGACAGTCAGACCCCCATCCTGACCCTCCCCCAAAAAAGAAGAACATAGAAAACTGAAAAATAGCATTGCAGATTTATCAGATACTATTAAACAACTCAACATATAGGTCTTGGGAGTTCCTGAAGATGTGGAAAGAGAAAATGGCCTAGTTAATGAAATAATTACAGAAAAAATTCCAGAAAACTTCCAGAATTTGGAGAAAGAAATGGATATCCAAGTAGAGGAAGCACATAGAACTCCTAACAGACATGACCAAAAAGGATCTTCACCATGACACACTGTAGTCAAAAATTCCACAGTAAAACATAAAGATTCTAACATATGCATGAGATACACCAGATTACCTTCTGAGGATCTCCAATTAGACTCTCAGCTGACTTCTCATCAGAAACCCTACAGGCTAGAAGGGAATGGGAAGATATAGTCCAAGTCTTAAAAGAAAAAGATGTCAACCCAGAATTCTATAGTTTGCAAAGATCTCATTTATGAATGAAGGTGAAATAAAAACCTCCCATAACAAACAGAAATTTAAAGAATTTGTTGCCACTCTTCCAGCCTTGAAAAGATACTTAAAGATATGCAACACACAGAAACACAGAAAGATAGCTATCATCATGAAAGAATGTAAAGGCATAAAACCCCCCAGGAAAAGTACAATAAATAGCAATATTTATGGAAAAATGGGAGGGCCACGTTGTTATTTATCAATAGTCACCTTGAATGTAAATGGCCTCAATGCTCCAGTTAAAAGATGCAGACTGGATGAAAGGATTAAAGAACAAGTCCCATCTATTTGCTGACTATAAGAAACACATCACACCACCCATCTATTTGCTGACTACAAGAAGCACATCACACCAACAAAGATACACACAGACTGAAAGTGAAAGGATAGAAAAAGATATTCCATGCAAATGGAAAGCAAAAATGGTCAGGTATTGTCATCCTAATATCAGACAAAATAGATATTAACATAAAATCTGTTAGAGTAAGGAGGGCACTATATAATCATTAAGGGATCAATTCAACAGGAAGATGTGATTATAACAAATCTACATGCACCCAATTACAGGGCAAACAGCTATTTAAAAGAAACGTTAATGGATCAAAAGGGAGACATATACCGCAATACAATAGTGACGGGGAGACATAAACACCCCAGTTTCAGCAGTGAGCAGATCAACTAGACAGAAAATCAACAAGGAAACAACAGAGCTAATCAACTCTATGGACCAAATGGAACTAAATGATATCTACAGAATGTTTTATCCCACAGTTGCAGAATATTCATTCTTCTCATCAGTGCAAGAAACTTTCTCCAGGATAGGCCATATGCTTGGCCATAAAGCAAGTCCTAGAAAATTTTTTAAAAAATTGAAATCATATGATGCATCTTTTCTGACCAAAATGAAATGAAGCTAGAAATCAACCATTCAAGAATCTCTAGATCACATGCAAACACATGGAGACTAGACAACATGATTTCCTGAATGACATCAAAAGATAAAGAAAAAAAATCTTAAAACAAATGAAAATGACAATACATCATATCAAAACTTACACAAAACAACAAAAGCTGTGTTAAGAGGGAAGTTTATACCAATGGGTGACTACATCAAGAAATTGGAAAGGTACCAAATAAATGAGTTGTCAATGTATCTCAAGGGCCTAGAAAAACAACAAACCAACCCAAAACTAGTAAAAATAAATAAAGAATTAGAGAAATAATTAAACAATTAAAGTTAGAGAAGAGATAAAACTGAAACAAAAAAATACAAAATATCAGTGAAAGGAAGAGCTATTTTCTTGAAAAAATAAATATAATGGATATACCATTGGCCCAACTAACCAAGAGGGAGAAAACCCAAGTCAATAAAATCAGAGATGAAAAAGGAATGTATCAATAAATACCATTGAAATAAAAAGAATCATCAGGAATTACTAAATAGAGCTGTATGCAAATAAATTTGGAAACCTGGAAGAAATTGCAACATGCCTAGACACAATCAATCTATAAAAATTGAGTCATGAAGACATAGAAAACCTGAGCAGACCGACTACAAAGATGGAAATTGAATCATTAATGGAGAACCTCCCAACAAAGAAAAGCCCAGAACCAGATGGCTTCAGCACTGAATTCTACCAGACATTGAAAAAAAGAACTAACTCCACTTCTTCTCAAGCTATTCAAAACCATTGAAAGGGAAGAAATCCTCCCAAATTCCTTCTATGAGGTCTACATCACCTTAATTCCAAAGCCAGAAAAAGATACAACAGATAATGAAAATATAATACAATATCCTTGATGAACATAGATGCAAAAATCCTCACTAAAATATTAGCTAATTGAATCCAACAACACATGAGAAAGATCAAGCAATGCAGACCAAGTGGGATTTATCCCTGGTATGCAAGGATGGTTCAACATTTGCAAATCAATCAATGTGATCACACATATCAACAAACTGAAGAAAAAAACCATATGGTTATCTCAATAGATAAAGAGAAAGCATTTGATAAAATGGAACATAATTTCATGATGAAAACATTAAGCAAACTGAGTATAGAAGGAAAATTCCTCAACACAATCAAGGCAATTTATGACAAACCCATGGCCAACATCATATTCAATGGGGAAAAGCTGGAAGCATTCCCACTAAGATCTGGAACCAGACAAGGATGCCTACTATCATCATAGATATTTAATATAGTCCTGGAAGTTTTAGCCAGAGCTATTAGGCAAGAAGAAGAAATCAAAGGAATACATATTGGAAAGGAGGAAATCAAACTATCCCTAATTGCAAATGACATGATCTTATAAATATGGGATCCAAAATACTCCACTGAGAGAGTATTAAAACTCATAAAAGAATTTGGTAAAGTGGCAGGACATAAAATAAACAGAGAAAAATCAACAACCTTTGTATATACATACAATATCATGGCTAAGAAAGAATTTTTAAGATCAAGTACATTCACAATAGTTCCAAAAATAATTAAATATCTTGGAATAAATTCAACCAAAGATGTCAAAGATCTCTATGGTGAAAACTACAAATACTAAAGAAAAAATAATAGACTTTGAAAAATATAAAAACCTTCAATGTTCAAGGATTGGAATAATCAATATTATCTAAATGTCCATACTACTGAAACAAATTTACAGATTCCATGCAATCCCAATGACATTCTTTGAGGAGCTAGAAAAATGATGCTAAAATTCATATGGAAACAAAAGGGACTCTAAATAGCTAAAGCAATCTTATACAACAAAAACAAAGCCAGAGGCATCACAATACTTGATTTCAAGACAAAATATAGGGCAGTTATAATCAAAACAGCCTGGTATTGGCACAAAAGCAGATGTGTCGACCAATGGAACAGAATAGACTCCAGAAATCAATCCATGCATCTATAACCGACTTGTCTTTGATAAAGGAGCTAAACTCAATCCTTGGAGCAAAGACAGTCTCTAACAAATGGTGCTGGGGAAATTGGATCAATACATGCAGAAGTATAAAATTAGAGTCATACCTTACACCTTACAAAAAAATCCACTCAAAGGTCTTTGACCTGATGCCATCAAATCAGTAGAGAACATTGTGGAAACTCTGCAAGATATTGCCATAGGAAAAGACTTCTTGGAAAAGAACCCAGAAGCATAAGAAATCAAAGCCAAAATTGACAAATGAGATTACATCAAGCTGAGAAGCTTCTGCACTGCAAAAGAAACACAGCAAGGGCCAGCACCATGGCTCACTTGGTTAATCCTCTACCCGTGGCGCCAGCATCCTATATGGGTGCAGGTTCTAGTCCCGGTTGCTACTCTTCCTGTCCAGCTCTCTGCTGTGGCCCGGGAAGGCAGTGTAGGATGGCCCAAGTGCTTGGGCCCCTGCATCCACATGGGAGACTGGGAAGAAGCACCTGGCTCCTGTAGCAACCATTTGGGGAGTGAACCAACAGAAGGAAGACCTTTCTTTCTCTCTGTCTCTCTCTTTCTCTACCTGTCAAATAAAAAAAAAAGAAAGAAACACAGCAAAACGAAGAGGCAACCAACAGAATGGAAGAAAATATTTGCAAATTAAGAAAATGATAAAGGGTTAACATTTAGAATCTATAAAGAGCTCAAGAAATTCAACAACAACATAGCAAATAATCCAGTTAAGAAATGAGTAAAGGATTGAACAGGCATTTTTCAAGAGAGGAAATTCAAATGACCAACAGACACTTGCGAAAATGCTCAGGGTCACTAGACATCAGGGAAATGCAAACCGAAACCATAATGAGGTTTCACCTCACTCCAGCAAGAATGGCTCTCATATAGAAATCAACAAATGGCAAACACTGGCAAGGATGTTAGAAATAAAGTACTAGAGTCCACTGCTGGTGGAAATGTAAACTGTTTCAGCCACTGCAGAAGACAGTTTGGATATGCCTCAGAAATCTGAATATAGACCTACCATATGACCCAGCCTGTAAATTTACCCAAACCAAAGGAAATCAGTATATTAAAGAGTTATCTGTGCCACCATGTTCACTGCAGCACAATTTACGATAGCTAAGATACAGAATCAACCCAGATGTCCATCAACAGTTGATTGGATAAAGAAATTATGATATACACTATAGAGTACTGCTCAGCTGTAGTAAATGAAATCTTGTCTTTTGCCACAAGATGTATACAACTAGAAACCATTATACTTAGTGAAATAAGCCAGTCCTGAAAAAGACAGATATCATATGTGTTCCTTGATCCAAGGCAACTAACAGAGTATCTGAAATGTAATGTATTGGAGTGAAATAGACATTTTGAGATTCGATGATTGTTTATAGCCCTTGTCTCTTCTGTTGAGGAATAGTGTTTTGGATTTTTTTTCCTTCATACTATTTGTTGAACTCTTTTATTTAGTGTAGAGTTAACTACATGATCATTAAGTAAACTGAAAATAGGTATTTGTAAAAATTAAGAATTAGAATATGAGAGGGAGGAGAAGGAAGGGTTGGAGAACGGAGAATGGGGGGGAAGTGTCACTAGGTTTCTAAATCTGTAGATATAAAATACATGAAACCTATATAACTTAAATAAGATTCTAAAAAGAAAATTATTGTGTGTGTATAAAATTTAATGCAATAATATACTTAAAGTGCTTAACACAGTACCTCAAATGGATTAAGCAATCAACGAAGTATAGTCTTTATTACCATTATTATTATCCAGATTATGTGAATAAGCCTGCAGAGGGTCTTGTGTGGAATCAAAGTTCACTGAATATAAATTCTCCCCTTCCCATCTGGGTGATTCATTGCCATTGGCTAAGGACTATAAAGACTCTTTCTCATCAGATTTTGCCATCATCCTTGGCCCTTATGACATCAGGGTTTCTATCTCTACTCTCCTTCAGCCAATTCCCATCATAGTCACATCTAGAACCTGGATATGGCTGCAACATCAAACTCAGAAATACAGTTTCTGCTTATGGTCTTCTGCCTATACTCATAACTTGCTCTGTCATGTTCACCTGGTTCATGCTTTGAACTCCAAGATGTCACCAGGTCCTGACTGTTAGGTATATTATGACAAACATTTGAGAAAATACAAATTTGTTGTCCATTAAGGTCTACCAACACCACTGGTAGACTGTGGAAGAGGAATTGTTTATATGGAAGCTCACTGGAGAAAAGGGGAAATCTCACTCTCTTACCCTTATTCACTTCCTCCCAGAAATGTAACTCCCTTCTAGGCAGTTTCTTCTTCTAGAGAGACGTTTCACACTTCTGTAGCTGGTTTATTATCAGGGTTCCCCTAAATGTCACTTCAACTTGAAAAAAACATTTCATTAGCTAGCTAACCATACCAACAATAATAGAATTTAATATTTTTGGAGTTGGCCATCTGACAGATATTATTTTAAGGTAAATACAGTCACCATTTAGTATAACTCGTAATTACTGTGATACTTGGAATAATTTGCTCCAATTCTTCACTACATTCTGCATCCACACCCTTATTACAGCTTCATTATAGAGATAGTGTATTTCATTGCCACTTGATTTGGGCTCAACTATTTTTTATTAAAAGCTTTATTTTATTTTATTAATTTAAAGGCAGAGAGAAAGAGCGAAAGAGCGAGAGAGCGAGAAAGAGCCTTCCATCTGCTGATTCACTCCCCAAATAGCTGCAACAGCTGAAACTAGAACAGGCTAAAGCCAGGAGCCAGGAGCTTCTTCAGGGTCTCCCACTTGGTTGCAAGATCCCAAGCACTTGGGCTATCCTCTGCTGCTTCCCCAGGCACATTAGCAGGGAGCTGGATTGGAAGTGGAGTAGTCAAGACTCAAACAGTCACTCATAGGAGATGCTGGTGTTGTAGGTGGTGGCTTAACACACTGTGCCACAACATCAGCCCCTGTGCTTGGCTATTTAATTGCTTTGGCCAAGGAAATATAGGTTGATGTCAGCCTGTGCTAGTTATGAGCTTGGACTTCAAGAGGTAGCACATATTTTCACATTCTTACACCTGCCACTGCCAAGAGGAGGGCCTATGGAGCTAGTCTGATTGCTTAAGGAAGATGAGTGACACAAGGTGAACTCACAGTCCTGCAGCGTGGAGTAATCAGTCTAACTCCTATAGTCTAGGTCACTGACCCTAGCCAACATTTAGATGATGATCAAATGATATGAGATCAATCATCTTAAGCTACATGAATAATCATTATTTATCACTGCATATCATTGATATTTTATAGTTGTTATGTGTTGTATATGCTAACTCAAATACATCCTTTCACGACTCCTATCATTATATCTTACAAATGGATAAGTGAGGTGCACAGAAGTTAATTTTTAAGGCTCATTCACAGCTTATATAAAGCTGAGCTATACAGCAAATATCATCAAATACTATTTTATGAATTGTTTTAAGGAGGGGCCAATAAATACAGTTCATTGATTTGATTTCCACATTGCAAAGGATGAAAGGAACATTTCAGCCAGTTTTCCTTTATTTTTTAAAAACTTGCACCCATTTATTTATTTTATTTGAGAGAGAGCGAGTCAGAGAAAAAAGGGCTGCCATCTGTAGGTGCATTTCCAAATGCCCACAATGGCCAAGAAAGTGCAAGTCCCAAAGTTAGGCACTGGATATTCTACCCAGGTCTTCCATGTCAGTAGTAGGGAATCAACTCAATGATTTATCATCACTGCCTACCAGGGTATACATTAGCAGGAAACTAGAATTGGAAATGTATCTGTGATTCAAATTCAGAAAATCCAATGTGGGAATCTTAATTGCTATATCAAACACTCATTCCTCTAGTTTCCCTTTAGACCATATTGATAATAATTGTGAAGATGAGCCCATGAATGATAAGCACCTGACACTGAAGTATCCATTTTCATGGACAGAAAGTCTTTATTAACATATCTATTCCCAGTTCTCATAGTTAACTTACACTTGGTGAATAAATGAATAAATTCTTTAAAGAGTATATGAGGTACCCATTGAGAGGTATAAAATATATATCATGATATGGGCACAGTAATGACCAATGGTATGGTTGGGAGGGAAGATAATCAGAAAGCAGAATACAGAAATGGTACATTCTCACTACTGCAACTGGCAGATTTTCTACCCATTTTCCTTTAAGCTGAAGCAATCCTTCCTAGTGTAATAGAGTGGTTATAATTTAAACACATGTAAGCGAACTGTAGCAAATAGCAGAGATTTCAGAATGAAATTAATACTGCCACATTATAATATGTCCTATTTCTTAATATTAAACTCTTAAAAATAGACTGGCTAAATATATAGACAATAATAGATTGAAGCTGAGTTGGTGTTACTACAAGGCTTAGGATTTTCCTTCTAATGACTTATAATTTCAATTTCCCATTTCTACATGACAATAAGAGTAGGCTTGCTTTATTATTCATGGTTACATGCACACAAAAACCCAAGCAAACAGCTAGAGAGAAGCCATGGGGGTATATGGAGCTGAGAATCCAGATTTAGAAATTGAACAAATCTGGGAGCAAGAGCAGGAATCAAGTTATAGATCAACTGCTGTGGGACTTTGGATACCTCTTCAACCCTCTCTGAGCCTCAGGAAATAAAATTGTCTGTGAAGGGGAGGTGTTAAGGCACCAACTGTGCCATATCAGAGTATTAAGATTCAATATCCAGCCAGCGCCGTGGCTCAATAGGCTAATCCTCCACCTAGCGGCGCCAGCACACCGGGTTCTAGTCCCGATTGGGGCGCCGGATTCTGTCCCGGTTGCCCCGCTTCCAGGCCAGATCTCTGCTGTGGCCAGGGAGTGCAGTGGAGGATGGCCCAAGTGCTTGGGCCCTGCACCCATGTGGGAGACCAGGAGAAGCACCTGGCTCCTGCCTTCGGGTCAGCACGGTGCGTCGGCCACAGCGTGCTGGCCGCGGTGGCCATTGGAGGGTGAACCAACAGCAAGGGAAGACCTTTCTCTCTGTCTCTCTCTCTCTCACTGTCCACTCTGCCTGTCAAAAAAAAAAAAAAAGATTCAATACCCAGTTCTGGCTCCTGATTCAAATTTCCTGATAATTCTGACTCTGGGAGACAGTGATGATAGATCAAGTAATTGTGTCCCTGCCACTCACACAGGAGACCTGCATTGAGTTGCTAGCTCCATGCTCCTGGATTCAGCCTGGCGCAGCCCCACCAATGTTGGCATTTGGAGAAATGAACCAATGGATAGGACACTCCTCCCTCCCTCCTTGCTTTCCTTCTTGCCCACTCCAAAATAAATAAAAGCTTAAAAAATTTCTGTGGGAGGTATGTTAGAGAATTTTGTAATCTGCATCATTGTAAATGTTTGCAATGTTGCCAGTTCACTACTACTAGTAAAGACTATAGTTCCAAATTCTTCTAGTATTCTTAAACAAATAGTATACATATCGTGGGGTAAAATAATACAACACAGAAATAACATGGTGCAAAGTTATTTTATTATTATATAGATTATATACACCAAGGTCCATATATTGGATCTGCTTGATAGCATCTGCTCACCCTTAGTACAGTGACAGCATCTGAGCTTCAGTTGTTCATGTACTAAATACAGACGAGGATACCTACAAGAATGTGTGAAATAAGCACAACACTGATACCACTGACTCACATTTGTTGAGTGTATACTCTATGCCAGGCAGTGACCTCTTACGCCACTCACCAAAAGCCTGAGAAGTGACATTGATATCTCCATGGTGGGAATAAAGTCAAGCTGAAGCCTAAGCTCGTCTGACTTTTATGAGCTTAACCACTATGGAAATAATATAAACAGGTGGAGGAGGAAACAACGGGTGAGAAGGAGCAGCGAAGGGGTGAGCCCGGTAGTGTTGGGGCTATCCAACAAGGGCTTCCACATCAGAGTGGGGTCTCCCAGGCCGCTCAGGAATTCTTGTTATCCCATGGCTAAATAATTCTGAGTCATCGTCCTTTCTTTATTTAGCCCTTGTTAAAGTTGGCTCAGCTAAGTATTATACATACTTCCCTTTTTATCTATCCCTTTCTCAGGGAGCAACCAAAAAACTAAGGCAATAGAGAGGACTGGAAATCATGTCTTCAGTGAAACAGAACAAATTCCTCCTCTGATTTTTTTTTTTGGTGAAATAATAGAGATCCATCCTGGGGAACCATTTACACAAGAAGGCTGAATGCACAAGCAGATGGGCCATGAGGAATCTCTTATTCTATGGATGTGCACAAGGAGGTAGAGCAATGTGATAAGAGAGACACACACAGGCTGTGATAGTAACTCCTAACAGAGCTCATAGTCTCTCACCAATTGAGGTTCTGATAACCCTCCAAGAAAGCACTTGCCTCAGCCATTGTTCTAATAAGGGGGTATGCCAGGGTTATATATACCAAGAACTATATATCTTCTCTGAGTGTCTCCTTCCTTTTCCTCACCCTTGATCTCATATCAGTCAATTCCTGATTTAAAGTTCCAGAAATTGGACCCCATTTGCCTGGATCAGAGCTATGCATACAAGCAGAGTTTCTGGAGTATTCACCAATAATGTACATTTTATACATTTGCATTTTGAATATTTTCCCATCTCCTTCTTACTTTTAATTCAATTATTTTAATATCAGAGAGTTCAATATGAGTTAATAGTAAGGTGACCAATGAGAAATTAGTACATGCCTTGTGCCTTAGGCTATGTTAATATAATCATAAAGTCTGGTAACAAGAAGGAGCCAACTCTACTCTTTACTGCCAAGACCATACCTAGAGGATTGTGTTGAGATCTCAGGGTTACATTAAGCACGTTATTAGCAAAGCAGAGGAGGTCCATACAAGAAGTGATTCTAATATGGAAGCTTGTAATGATATCACTCTGTGAGGAAAAGGTTAGTGGGATCAGTTAAGGATTACAGAACTAGTATTACTTTGCATACTAACATTTCACATTAATAATGCTATAGTTGTGATCTAGGCTTCACAATCCATGTATTATATATGCTATAATCACAAGAGGTAATATTTTTTGAATGACTACACATTTTGAGGCACACATCTGTTAAAAAGCTTTGTGGAAATAATGTCATGTCTTTCTCTTATATGCTTCAGGAAAATGATATTTATATATCTGTTTTACAGATGAGAAAACTGATATTGAGAAAGATTAAGGCTCTTGATCAAAGAAAGGTCTCAGCTTTGGAGCTACGGACACTGGTGCCTAGTTTTTGCTGTGGTGAACACCCTGAGCATTATACGACGTCTACCAGCATCATTGGTCTCCACCCATCAGACGCTAGTAGTCCCTTCCCAAGTTGAGACATCTGAAAGCATCTCCAGACTTCACCAAATGCCCTTTGACGGCAAAATGACTCCCCAAGCTGAGACCCAACATACCAAGGTAACCTAGTGATAAGTCTCAGGGGCTGCGATTCAAACTCAGGTGTCTCTGATGTCTGATCACATTAACCTAAGAAGAATAGTAGTAAGAATCTTAATATTAAAAATGATCACTTTATGAACTTACTATAGAGCTTTATAATATCCAAAGAGAGCTTGAAGAGGTGTTAATTGATCTCAAACTTGGAAGTGATGAGCCAGAGATGATATTACATTGCAAAAATCACATAGAAGAGATTCAAGCATTAGATAAGGGTGACTAAAAGGCAACTCAAACCATTGATAATGTGTAAAGTTCAAATTCTGTGAACCTAAAACTTGTTATGTTTTTATTTTAAATGTCTTCCAGTAAATGTAGTTTAGTGATTGTAGTGAAAGAAAGAAATCTTAATTTGAAATGTCTTCCCCTTAGCAGAAACTTAAAGAAATTCACTTTATTTTCCTACATACAAGGTTGAGAAGATGCCATTCTCAACTTCCTTTTTCACCTCTCCAACACACAATCAGACAGTAGTCCTCTTGTCCGTGCCTCTGGGTTCAGAAACAATTGATCTTTTATCCAGTTCTTGGCAGACAAAAACTTAGACACAATGGCAAGCCATCAGCCATGCAACAAATTGGGAAGCCTCCACTAGTTTGTAGTAGGTTAGTGATGCCCAAGAAAGGAGGATGTTGACAGGAGGGAAGCTCACAGTCTCCCACCTGCTGTCTTCATGGGTAGAGCATCTACCCTTTGGATTGAATTGGAACACAAAGGAGGAAAGTGGAAAGGAGACATGCACATCTCCATCAGTTATTGACCAAAAAGAACAAAGACACATGGATTCATGTCAGAAGGAAACTCTAGAACCCAATCATTAGGTGGCATTTCAGAGTCCACACACAAAAGAGCCTGATGAGTCAAGGAATTACACTAAGATGAAGTTAAATAAAAGCTGGACTGAATTGGGCTGGGCATCAGAAATAATTCATCATTTACCTGATAACTTAAGCACTGGGGAAAAAATGACAAGAAGAGGTTGTAGAGTTCCATATGCAGGAAACCATATGGGATCTACCTATCTGTAGACTTTAGCATTCACATGACACAAACAGGGACTGAAGCAACACTTAGAGGACAAGTATGAAAAAAACATTATGCTTAGTGAAATAAGTCAGTATCAAAAAGACAAATATTATATTTTTTCTCTGATATGTGGTAGTTAATACAGAATACTAAAAATTGTATAGGAATTAAATGGTCATTTTGGGACATGATTGTCATTTTCAACCCTTGTTTATACATCTGCGGAACTGTGGTCTTTCTACTTTTTACTTGTTGAATATTATTAGTGGCAAATTAAGCCTGTGAATATAGAGTGGATTAAAATTATGGCTTTGCAAAAACTGATGGAGAGAGGGGAGGGGAGGAGTAGGACTGAGGCTGGGCAGGGGAGTGAGTGAATTTTGGTTGTCTTCTTGGAACTGTACCTATGGAATGCATAAAATCTGTTCTTTTTATATTGATATTTAAATAAAAAGCAGAAGGAGTTTTCCTAAGGGATAGACAAAAAATGAGAAGTACAAATTATTTTTAATTCAGAAAATGATGAGTCATTTAGTATGCCTGAACTTCTCTGTTCCTGAAGGAATAGCTATCGATTAGGGAAGAAGGAGTACATGGTCATACCATGAAGGAACTTCAATGCCAAGCTAAACATTTGACCTTTACTCTGTATAATAAGGGTAAAGGAGACGGTACTGGTAAGTAAAGTAATGCTATCAGAAATATAGTTAAGAAAGATCAATGTGACTGTCACTGTGAAAAAGGGATCTTAGGGAAAAGAATGGATAATGATAATAATGAGAAAAAAGAACTAAAACATATTGAGCCACTCAGCATGCCCCAGGAACTATACTGAATATTTTACCTAACTTTTCCAACAACTGTATAAGGCAAACACTTCAATAATTCCCTTTTTCACAAGAAAAAAGATGAAGCCTAAAATTCCAATTGTGCTCAGGTTCTCAACACTAATTATTACTAGTGCCAAGATACAGACTCAACTCCAATTGTAGTGACAGTACATCTATTTAAGCAGACTTTGTAAGTTCAGACCCCAAACACCAATACCGATATTGACTACAGCAATGTCAAAGGAAATGAAAGATATTCTGGGGCTTGAATACAGAAGTGATAGAACCTAGATATGAATTGGAGGAGACAGAGCGAAGTCAACAACGCATCCCAGTTTTCCCCTTGAGAATGACATGTATAACTATAAGGTTTGTGAGTTACCAACACGCAATCAATATATTCAGAAGTTGTCTCAATATTCCTCTTTCCAGTTACAAAATGATGACTTGTCAGTGATGTTTTCCTGACTATGATCAACTTGCCCTTAGAACCAATATTTATTTCAGAAAATGAAATCAGGCTATGGCATGGAAAAAAAAAAAATCTTCTGCATCTTACCATTTTTCTCAGCAAGCAAATGGCAGCAGGGTGGAGACCACTGGCCAAGAGCATGCCCCAGACTCCAAGACTGGGCAGGACTGGAGGGTTCAGGCCAACAGCCAAGGAGGACACTGTTTTAATGAGCACGGGTTCTTGTTGAAGACTGAGCTTGAAACTTAGGTAAACACAGTTATGCGAATATTTACATCTGCCTTTTTACTGAGCATATCATAAATTTCTCTGTAGTTTTAACCTACAAGATAAGCCCAATCCTTGTGGTCTCTGTTTCTGGACATTGTTTTTCCTATTCTAATATTCCCTGTGTTCTCACCTTTGCCAGGTCTGCATCCTGCTTTTCTCCTCTGTCCTCCCGCTTATGACTGAGCCTCTCTACCTCATCCTCTCTCTAGTCACAACCCTCATTCACTTCCAAGCTAATTGTCTCCAGCCATGTGTGCAAACGAACCATTTATGGGAAATGCCATGGAATGTTAATTTCATTTGGAATTGGGTAATTGCAAAAAGCACTTTCACTTTTTTATTATATAGAATGAATAAGTATTGTATTAATAGTGCCATTTCCAATTACGACCACAATCACAGGCCTGTCGTTTTCTATGGGTTATTTTTCATGGAGCATTTTTCTGAATAGTTTTCTTTTTAAATCCACCCCCAACTCCCTTCCTTGCATCACTGTAATTAAGATAATGCAGAATAATTATAAACACATATTGGAAGCTCAAATGTTGCACAGACTATCCAACTAGTATAGTGTGCTTACTGCAATTTCTCAAGTGAAAAAGAAAAAGTGTTAAAATCTATATTGAGAGAAAAGAATGAAGGTTGCTAAAGTCATCCAGGAACTGACCAGAGCAGCACAGAAAACCTGGCCAGAGTCCAGGTCTGGGAAGCTGAGCTTGCTTAGAAAATTCTAGGAGACAATCAGAAGTGTGTTTAAAGATTTTAGGTATTGAGCAACTATCATGCATCAAGTGCCTCATATACCTAATATGTGTTCCTCACTTAGGGGATTCCAAAGTTTGATTTTGTTAGCATTTTGCAGATGAAGAAACTCAGAGTTCAATACAATAAGGAAATGTGAAGACCAAGAAGGTTGTTGGAGGTTGGTCAAGACACAGAGTTCTTAAAAGTAAAATGCTTATTTTTTTAAAAAGAGATTATTATTTTATTTACGTATTTGATGGGTAGAGTTATAAATAGTGAGAGGGAGAGACAGAAGGAAAGCTCTTCCATCCGCTGGTTCACTCCCCAAATGGCTGGAGCTGGGCTGATCTGAAGCCAGGGGCCAGAAGCCTCCTCCAGGTTTCCCATGCAGGTGCAGAGCCCAGGTACTTGGGCCATTTTTCACTGCTTTTCCAGACCATAGCAGAGAGCTGGATCAGAGGTGGAGCAGCCAGGACTCGAACTGGTTCCCAAAGAGGATGACAGCACTGCAGGTGGAGGATTAACCTACTACACCACAGTGTCGGCCCCAGTAAAATGCTTCTTGATAGGAGCACAGTTTCCATGGCTTTGTTTTGCTTTAATTTCTCTTCATGAAAGATATCACTACAGATATTACATGTTCTTTTTATGATTTGCCTCTGCCTTTCCAAACGGAAGCTAAATTAATGAAAAGATTGCCTATAGCTTTAACATGTACTGTCAGATCCTGTGGAGTTGACTGGACTAAACACTCAGTGATGATTTTTGAAAAAAGGAAATTAAGACAAGTGTGAAACCCAGTTTATAAATATCCTGCATATATAACAACAACAAAAAAAACCCACAAGGTTCAGCAAGTAAAATACTGTCTTGACTATAGAGGACAATGATTTTTTTTTTTTTTGACAGGCAGAGTTAGGCAGTAAGAGAGACAGAGAGAAAGGTCTTCCTTCTGTTGGTTCACCCCCCAAATGGCTGCTACAGCCAGCGTGCTGCACCGATCCAAAGCCAGGAGCCAGGTGCTTCCTCCTGGTCTCCCATGCGGGTGCAGGGCCCAAGCACTTGGGGCATCCTCCACTGCCTTCCCAGGTCACAGCAGAGAGCTGGACTGGAAGAGGAGCAACCGGGACAGGACCAGCGCCCCAACCGGGACTAGAACCTAGAGCGCTGGCGCCACAGGTTCTAGTCCCTCCTAATCTAGGAGGATTAGCCTAGTAAGCCACTGCACTGGCCGAGGACAATGATTATGATGATGCTGATGATGAAGAAGAAGAAGGCATGGTGTTTTGATGTTGGCACTAAAGATATAAATTATAAAGTACAGATGAAAAAATAACTGGACTTGGAATCCAAACTACTAATAGTTCTAGGAGCACAGCTTTGCAGGTCCTTCAACCTCTGCAATTCATTGTGACCTCCTTTATGTAATTTTATAGACTCTGTGAACATACCTAAAGTCTCCAAGATTCTCTTTTAAAGAATTGAAATAAAATACCAGGCTACTAGGATGATGATGTGATGGTGGTAGGGTGAACTCCATTCCTTTAACATTTTTCCTGGGAGAAGTATATCAAAAATAACTCTATGAAAGCATAAGAAAGGAAGAATTGAACTTCCTAACAGACACCACAAAGGGCTAGGGGTTGAATGTGAGAGAAAGCACTTCTGTTGGAGGAGAATCCGAAGAGTTTCGTGGGGCAGCAGGCTTCTGCAATGACTCTTGACGATCATGTTGGACTTCTGTATGTGTAGAAATGAAAGAGCCACCTCCAAGGAAGAGTAAATGGGAGAAGATAAAGAACAGGGCACAGATAACACATATAACTGCCTGAATAGATGCCACATGTTGTAAAGAATATTTTTGGCTTTTCTAAAAGATTCAAGATTTATTATAGGAATTGATCCCTATAATAATATATAGGAGAGTTATTTTCACCATTTTAATGATGAAGAAACAGAATCAAAGACAGTATAATTAACTTTGTAACCGGGTGAGAAATGAATATTTCAATCGAGACCCCAGAGTGACAAATCGCAGACATCATAATGAGTTAGAGACAGATCATGTGAAAAGCAGTTAGACAGAAACTAGTTTGTGAACTATTAAACTCATCAATCGCATCAGGGATTGTGACATGTGACTCTTAAAGGAAAGATATAGAAGGGATTTGTCAGGCAACAGCATGAGTGTGAGCCCTGCTCCTTCCTGGAGGGGATTCAGAAGTGCCTGCTTCCCTGGCAAGTGCCTTGTGAGGACTCTCACAGGACTACTCAGAGAGCTTTGCATGTTACCCGTCCAGTGATATGGTTTGCAATTCCTAGCAGTGAAATGCAAAGAATGAAATGGGTTGGACAGCTGCTCTGGTGAGGGCAGAACAGCAGCTGCACCTGTGAAGGGATTGGTCTCCACTGCTAGAGTATTCTCCAATGCCTGGGTGGGAAGATGAACCAGAGAAAATAAGCATGCTGTTGAAATATAGAACACCTGTTTGAAGCAAGCACTCTAAGGCATAGCACCTGGGTTAAAATCCTGACTCCTCCATATCCTAGCTGTGAGATCCTGGGCAAGTTCCTTATGCTTTCCTATGCTCAGTTTCTTTATCTATAAAATAGGGATAATAATACTAAAGACATACCATGACTTGAGGATTAAATTAGTAAACACAGATAAAACAAAATTAAGTTCCATGTAATAAAGCAAAGTATGGAGAAAAAGAAGAAAATACTGGGTTTCTAGAATGAGCGAATGAAAACACGGAAGCAGGGATGATCCAACCACATTAAAGAGATCTCAGAAGAAGGTAGATTTAGGAATGGGAGCTGACTACAAGGAGACTGAAAAATGCCTTGACATGGTGCAGCTCTAATATTGACCAGGATCAACTGATGGCCATATCAACCAAGGAGGGCCTTTTCTGTTTCTCTCTTCTTTCTTACCACCTCATCTACTGCCCCACCCCAGAGGAGTTAGAAAAGATAGTTAAAGGGGCTGGCACTATGGCACAGCACGTTAATCCTCCACCTGCAGCACTGACATCCCATGTGGACACTGGTTCTAGTCATGGCTGCTACTCTTCCCATCCAGCTCTCTGCTACGGCTTGGGAAAGCAGTAGAAGATGGCCCAAGCACTTGGGCCCCTGCACTCATGTGGGAGACCTGGAAAAATCTCCTGGCTCCTGGCTTTGGATCAGCCCAGCTCCAGCCATTGTGGCCATCTGGGGAGTGAACCAGTGGATGGAAGACCTTTCTCTCTGTCTCTCCCTCTCACTGTTTGTAACTCTACCTCTCAAATAAATAAATAAATAATCTTAAAAAAAGGAAAGATAGCTATAAAGTAGGAAGGAGCTAAGTGAGAAGGAGAAAGCAGGTATGTGTAACTGACCTTCCTCACCTTCCAAGGTAGCTGCAGCTTCAGTTAGAGCTGTAGAAGTGGGACTAACCCATGAATGGAACCTGCAGGATGGACTCATGGCATTGAACATCTCTATATTGAAGCTGTATTTTGCTACAATAGGTAAATGTTGGACTTTGTTTTACCTAATGCTGATTTAAAAAGTTAAGACTGCTAAATTTTATACAGGGACATAGGAGAATCTAATACTATAACAGTACTCAAAGCTGAAGACACTTTTGATTATATTCCATTGGACATTCTTGGACAGCATACTGGGTTGCAATCTAATACTAATTTTGTAACATTTACTATTTTATTCCATGTCTATAGCTCTTTCATTCCAGCCAGAGCTTTTATTTTAATTTTATAGAATCAGTGAATACATCTAGATAAAAATACTTAGCAAGACTTGAGTCTACATATCCCACCTCATAAGCCATTTTTCATACCATGAAGCAAACAACACATACAATTTATGGTTCAAAATAATGAACATTTTTCCTTTCACTAAAACTTGAATTAATCATTTAGTAAGACTTTACAGTAGATGAGGTATTCTTGTTATATTTTCCCACCTTACCATAGATCTTGATCTTATAATATTTTGCATATTTGCAATATTATATTATGACTACCACATGAAAATAAGTTTGACATGGGCACAGAGGCCACATCTGTATAATTTACTAGTATGTCCCAAGGGCCAAGAAGCATCTGGCATAAATTAGGCATTTACTGGATATCAGATAAATGAATAAAAGGATATATTAATAGTCATTTTTACTCTGAGTTTCAAAAAATGGATTGGGGTGGTGGTAAGCGATTTTTTTGATTGGCAAACATTTGGTTTATCAAGATCTATCCTAAAATAAATTTCTCTTAAAAAATCACTTCCATTTAGTTTTCAATGCTTTTCTGTTTAATTGACACATAATAGTGTCACATATTTATGGAATACCATGTGACAAGTCAATGCACGTTTAAGGATCAAATCAAGATAACTAGCATTTCCTTCTCCTCATCATTTTTGTATTTAGAGCCTTCAGCTTCTATTTCTCCATAAAATATGTGTTATCATAGGCTACAGTCACCCTACTGCAGAACACTAGAACTCATTCCTGCCCTAGATAATCTCACTCACGTGCAATCTAAAAAAGTTGTCTTCAGGCCAGCGCCGTGGCTCAACAGGCTAATCCTCCGCCTTGCGGCGCAGGCACACCGGGTTCTAGTCCCGGTCGGGGCGCCGGATTCTGTCCCAGTTGCCCCTCTTCCAGGCCAGCTCTCTGCTGTGGCCCAGGAGTGCAGTGGAGAAGGGCCCAAGTGCTTGGGCCCTGCACCCCATGGGAGACCAGGAAAAGCACCTGGCACCTGGCTCCTGCCATCGGATGAGCACGGTGTGCCGGCTGCAGCGCGCAGACCGCGGCAGCCATTGGAGGGTGAACCAATGGCAAAGGAAGACCTTTCTCTCTGTCTCTCTCTCTCTCTCACTGTCCACTCTGCCTGTCACACACACACACACACACACAAAGTTGTCTTCAAAGAAGAAAAGAGTAAAACAGTGATTAGTAGAGGCTAGGAGGGATGAGTGGAGGACAGAGGAAGTTTGGATAACTCACACCAAAATACAGTTAAACAGGTTTTAAATCCAATTTTGGAAATAGTAGTTTTTAGAAGTTACGTGCAGCCTACAAAACCATGTTTTATACCTGTGTAAACTGAGTCCCAGAGAGTGGGAACAACATCTGTGGTAGGGTCAGGACAAGAAAGCGGGCAGGTGGCCTCTCCCTCTCAGCACAGTGCTCTTTTTGCTGCACCCAGCTGGCTGAAGAACCCTTTGGCCCCGCGTAACTGAGTAACTGATTGTTTTTATGGATTCACACTCCAGGGCATCACCTGGTGAGACTGTCACTGGGTGTAAATGAAAAGTGAATAGAAGCCTGGAGGAAGCTCTCACTCTGGCATTAATGAACAAGCAGCAGAATCCCAGGCAAATGTTGCAAGAAGTTTGGGTAAAGATCAATAACCATCACATCAAAACAGATCTTCAGCCTCCTGGCCTCCCTAGACCCCTGTCCCTCATCCCCTCTGGGCAGCCAGTGGGCCCTGAAGAGTATTGTTCTGGTTAGATTTGAGGACGTTAATTAAACATCTTTATGAAGCAGGGGCCCATGCCAGAAATCCAAGTAAAAGTACAAGGATTCCTGACTTCTAAACAGGGTCCCCGGCTTTGGTAGAACTGCTCTGGCACCTGCCTCACCCTCCTGCTGTGAACACTGTGGGAGCCCCCTCTTCTACCCCACTCCTCCAAGGGCATGTGATTTTCAGCAGGTGCACGGGAGGATAAACTGTGATGCTAAGGGCTGACCCAGTGCCTTCCCTGTGTTGGCATTTTACGAGGCAAGTGCAAATGTGCCTTTTCACACCCATCGTAACACAGTGGGGTCACTAACTTCTCATGATGACCATTTTACAGATGAAGCTTTGAAGACTAACAACAAAGCTAGCACAGAGTACATGGAATACTAGAATATGCATTCTGATGTCAGCGCCACACCAAGAACACTTCCTAACTCCCTAACACTGCTCACACAGGAGACTATACAATCATTTGGGGAAGTCAAGGCCTCTTGTCAAAATACCCTGTGCTGTCCTCTCCAATCTCTGCCTCTCCCAACATACACATTTACACTCACATCCAGCGACAGAGTAACCTGTTTAACACCTACCACATGCCTTGTGTGATTTCAGTACTTTGCACTCAATATTTTTCTTCAGTCTCTCCAACGTAGGTATTGTTATGTCTGTCTTAGAGTTGAGCAAATGGGGGCTTGGGAAGGTAGAATAACTTTCTGAAGGTCATGTGATCAAGGTGCAAGGCTGAAATTCTCAATTCAAGGCCTGTACTCCTTTCAAAGTGCTCCAGTGTTAGCCTTGCCTGACTATGTAGCTCAAAAATCCTTTCACACCTCTAACTGCCTCTCCTGTCTCCTGCTTCAGTCTTCCTGGAGCATAGCACTCCATGGCATGAAGATCTGGGAACTCATTCCCATTAATAGGTAATTACTCGTGTCATGAGACATCAAGTTCCTGCAAGTGGAGACCACAGAGTCACTCTGCTTCCCCACAAGCACTTAGCCCAGCACCCTACACACTACCATGGAGATATTTTTAATTCCAGTAACAAAACATCATCTTTTCTCCAAATCATCAGTTGTGAATTGCTAAGACACTGCAAATACCTTGGATTCTACTCTCCGTGTGTCTCAAAATGGGGTAACACCAATATAGGGCATATGACAAAACGAAAAGTTACACGTAAAGTATCTAGTATTGTATCTAACATAAAGTAAATGCCCAGGAAAAGAAGAAAGGGGAGGGGAGACAGGAGAGAAAAGAAAAGAAAAAGCTATTTTCATGGGAGCATCTGTATTTGAAGCCATACGCTGATTATCTGATGTTTCTATAACATTGAACCATAATAATAAGTAAAACGTATCTCTGGGATGACATAGGAAAGAAGGGAACATGTTTATTAACACTTTGAAAAAAATCCTCAATTCTTTACTTCATATATAGGAATTAGTAATAGCCACAAAAAATAATAATTTTGAGAAAAATATAAAGTATCTACATAGCATTTCTTAGCTCTGGAGTATAAGAACAGTGGCAGGGAAAGAGAGACCAATCCCAAAGGGAGTCTGAAGAGTCAAAGACCCAGGGTCAGAGATTATTTCTCCTACCTTGAAAATCATCTGTCTCTCTGCTATAGCTTCATCCTTTCTAACTCATCCTCCCTACTGGAGTCAATTTGATCTATCAATGATGCTATGCAATCTTTTGACTTACCTTTCTGAAGACTTTTAACTGCATGTGGCACCCTAGGAAGGACACTTGTACCTTAGTCCATGACAGCCTCCTTACCACTTGGTGCTCTCCATCCCTTTGTCAACCATGCCCAGCCAACTGAACTTCTCATGGCTACTTCACAATCATCTTCTACTTCAGGTACTTCTCACCCCCACCTGCCTCTGGCTAAATGCTACACGTCCTCCAGACCTCCCATCACCCCTCTAGGACCCAGAGAAGTCCTGGCTGACCCTTGGGACTAGGTGGGTCCTCTGTCAATTGACCCCCAACACCACCTAATTCTCCTCTTATAACATGTGCTTATTGTTCCACATCTTCCAACTGATCACACAAGCAGCCCGGGTTTAAGAACATAGCATAGTACAAGACATATAGTTATTATGATGGATTTCCTCCTCTCAGCCTCAGTTTCCTCAAAGGTAAAATAAGTCTGACAGCATTCATTCTTCCTGCTACACTGGGCTGGTGCTAAGATGAAATGGCATATGAGTGATTTTAAAACTCCCCATCTACTATCTTATAGCAGTGATATTTGTCTTAATTGTTAATCTTAATAAGATGACCATAGAAGCAAATCAAGGTAAATGAAAAGACACTAGGAATTTGGGCAGGTAGGACTGAAAATAAGCTAGAAAAGCAGTATTTTATGGATATGTGTAAAATATTCCAAAATATTTGACAAGTGAAGTATGCTAGGTATATCTATTTATCTATGTTTCTCTCCATCTATCTGTCTGTCATATCTCTCTACCTATCTAGCATTGATCAGATTAAAACATTTTTCCTCTACACATATTTAATTGATACATTTTTTGAGTTTAGGGAGAAATTAAATCTATACAATTTTGAGGCATCTACAATAAAATCATTAAAATTCATTATGATATTATTTAGCAATTACATTTTAATAGCCAGGGAACTTTGGAGTGATTTGAACAAATTCCCTGAAAACACTGTCTCTTTCATTTTAGTCTCCTTTCCTAAATAATATCACACTAAGAGAATAGATAAAAGCAAAATCAAGTAAATGAGGTAAATACTGTGGGTGGAAGATGAACTTTGAAACCAAGAGATTAGTATCTGAGACTCTGAAAATTTGGCTAGAAACATCACCGTATCTCTTGAACCTGAACCTGACTGAGGTGACAGACAAAACAGACCATGGATTAAAACAAAATTTTTTCAGGAATTTGTAAGCAAGTATTACATACCAGGCTCTGTACACATAAGACACTGATCCTACTCTCAAGGAAAGTATGTTCTAGAAAGGAAGAGAGACATCAACTGAGGTAATTACATGACAAACATGCACTGCACAGGAAGACCTGTGGTAGGTGCAGGGAAAGCTGACGGATGGGATCTGGCAGTCAGCAGAGTACAGGCGGCTTTGAGGAGAAGATACAGAGGGCAGTGGACAACGTGGCAGGGAGACCTGGAACCAAGTCAGCTTCTTTGAGACTCAAGTTCTTCATCTCTAATATGGGGATTGCAGTCCTTCTCGCACTGCACAGGTAATGGGAGAAGCTAAGAGAAGAGTAGAAGGAACTCTAAGGATGATAGGCAGGGATAAAAAAATTCCCAGATGGGCTGAAAGGTAAAAGAGAAATGGAAAAGCTAAGAAAATACGGGTATGCAAACACTTTACAACTCGAAAATTCTGTGCATGTTAAATTAATAGGAACAAAATGTACTTCATCCATATCTCCACATCTTTGCTCGCCCAAAGAAATGCTGTGTGAGGGCCTGTGGTTGCAATCCCTTGAGGGCAGTCTGGTGAAGCTTGGAGGTTCTCAGCTTATACCTGGAGGTGACGGATCTACACCCTTGAGAACATAAGAACAATCAGAGCTTTTTCTTTTTTTTTTTAAGATATTATTTATTTGAGAGGTAGAGTTACAGACAGTGAGAGGGAGAGACAGAGAGAAAGGTCTTCCATCTGCTGGTTCACTCCCCAAATGGCTGCAATGGCCGGAGCTGCACCGATCCAAAGTCAGAAGCCAGGAGCTTCCTCCAGGTCTCCCACACCGGTGCAGGGGTCCAAACGCTTGGGCCATCTTCTACTGCTATCCTAGTCCACAGCAGAGAGCTGGACTGGAAGAGGAACAGCCAGGACCAGAACCAGCACCCACATGGGATGCCGGTGCCGCAGGAGGAGGATTAACCTACTGTGCCATGGCACCTGGCCCATCAGAGCTTTTTCTTTAGATAAAATCTTAGTGCAGAAAATTTACCTATAATCCTCACTGGTTTCTAGACACATGTACCCTAAAACTCATCCACGGACCTTGGGTTAGGAAATGCAGGTTTAGTGGAAAGGGCTCAGACATTACAACAATTAGCTTCAAACCTGTCAGACTAACTCATAGTGAAAATATATATTTGATATTGCTATCCAACTGAAGAACAGTTGCACCAAGCAATACTAATGTGATATAGTATGATATTTTCTACTCTCTCCTACTCAATTTTCTGTATTTTATTTTATTGCAGTTTGCTTTTTTCATGATTTTAAATGCTGGCTATGACTCATAAATTGATTCTCACTTACAGTTTGAAAAAAATAATGCTTAAAGAAAAACAAGCATGCTGTTCAGTTCTGCCTCTGTCAGTTAAATGCTGCTGTGATTGTGGGCCATGCACACCCTTTCCAAGCCTCAATTTCCTCAGCTGTAAAATGGGGATAATTAATGGCTACTTTCAGAATCGAGAAAATTGAGGTTAGTAACGTGGGAAATCATTTCATAGACTGGTTGGCAATGAATAGGTGTTCAATAAATGTACTGTTTAAAAATAGAGGCTGCTAATGGAGGAATCAGAGCATAGCTAAATCCCTGTTGCCTAAGGGAAAATAAAAACTAAGACTGAGGGGGAAAAAAATCTCATTCATTTTCTACCCAGGGGGTCTTTCTGTCTTCAAAATGCAGCTATTTGCAATGGGGAGGGGAACTTGGTCCAAATGCTTCTGTTTGCTGTGACAAGATTTATAAATAAATAAAATGCTTTATCAAACATTTATAGTCATGTGTGAGACAAAAAAGGAAGAGGGAAAGGAGAAAAAGGCACGTGGGCTAGGGGTTTATTTATAATGACTCCTGTTTTTCCTTCTCCAGCCACAGTTTCACAGCTTAGCTTTCATTTGTTTATGATTGTTCTTGGATGAACTTCACTACTAAGCAGAGGGTATTAATTATTAAAACACAGACCAGAAAAAAAAAAAAAACAGCCCACGCTGTTCCCCTAACAATGACAGGATGATGCAGCAGAAGGAAGCCTCCCGAATGGAGCACTGAGAATTCCCAGCACATGCTTTCAAACACAGCTGATCCCTGGCCCAACTCCTGTGCATAAACACACTAGCTGCAGCTTGGGGACTGTGCCAAGTGTGGTGGGGGCCAAAGAAGCCAGTGATTCATGAAAGACAGTTTCCAATTCGTCTTCTAGTGAACGGAGGAAACCCCCAGCAAAAGGAGGGAGGAGACATTCAAACACCGGACTGCAGAAGTGCCTCTAAATGGAAGAACAGAAGCATCTCTTCTAGGAGACATTGTGGTCTAGGGAGGAGAGCAGCTTTGGGATCCATGGGTTGAATCCCTGTTCCTGCAAGTCCTGGCTCTGTCTTCTACAGCAGTCATTTCCTTTGTGACACAGGAAGGACAACATTTCCCTGGCAAAGGTCATTGAGAGGTTTAAATATGAAACTTCATGTGAACTACTAGACATACAGCCATTAAATAGTAAATATTTAATAGTAGTAAGATGAGGCTTGGCACATATTAGGTACTAAATAAATCTCAAACTTTTTCTCTTTGCATGAGTTTCAATATAAATCCAAACTGCACGCACCTTTCAGACCCTCCAATACAATGTTTGTTTTTAATTAACCTCCTTTCTTCTCCAGTAAATGTATACTCTTTACCTCACTCCATTCTCACTCTGCTTCAAAATGTAACTATTAAATAATTGACTAATCCATGATTATCAGTTGAGTACTATATGACACACTTGTGAATGCATTTGAGATTTGATGAAGAGGAAAAAACCCTGACCTGCATGAAACTGCCTTCTAATGGAGAAAAAAAAAAGCAAAAAACATATAAATAAGAAACATATGGTCTATGTCAGATGATGTCATGTACCAGTGAAAACAATAATGCAGGGAGGAGGGACAGGGAGAGCGGGAGAAGATGGGTGCTATTTAAAATGGAGAGGCTAGAAGCAGAGGTTTGGCTTGACACCTAAGATGTGGTTAAGATGTTCCTGCCCCACATCAGAGTGCCTGGCTCTAATTCCCAGCTCTGGCTCTTGACTCCAGTTTCCTGCTAATGCAGACAATGAGGCAGCAGTGAGGGTTCAAGTAATTGAGTTCCTGGTTTGAGTCTTAGCTCCTGGCTTCAGTCCTCCATGCAGGCAACTCCTTGTGGGTATTTGGGAAGGGACCCAGCAGATGAGAGCATGCTATTTCAGTGTCTGCCACTCTCTGTCCTTCTGTGACTCAATAAAAAAGTTATATAAAAATAAGTAAATAAAAGTAAAACACCTAAGGAGGCTTTAGGGAGAAAGTAACATCCATGCAGAGATCTGAATAGGTGGCTTAACAGGTGGCTGAGGGAACAGAGTCTCATCAGAGAGAATAACAGGTGAAAAGCCCAGAGGCAGGAGAATGCTTGATCTTAGGCCATCTCTCACTTGGGTCTTCTGGAAGGATGGAGGGAAGAGAGTGATCCAATTATGCAAAACAACTCTGCTTTTCCTATGAACAAATATAAGCAATTTGTAGCTGGCCAGGTGATATGCATCCAGAATCCATATTGCATTGCACAATAACTTTTACAAGGAGACAGAGTCAGGTAAACTGCTTTGCCCTGGCTTTGTCTGAGAAGGGAGCAGGGTTCTGGGCTGGGCTCAAAGAAAGTAGAGATTGGATGGCACTAACATCGCCAGGGACTCCACTCTAAAGACCTAAGTGCTACAAGGATGAGAGCTCACAGCAACATCTGAAGGCAAAGATTCTGGAATAACCGCTGATGAAGTCAAGTCTTCAGGGAAGGACTTAATAAGACAGAAACAAAAGTAGAAACAAGATGAAAAATAAATAGTCTCTTTAGCACAATTCTTTGAAATACTCACAGGGATGTAACATATGAAAGAAAATAATCGAGAGGATTAGGGTCATGTCCAAAGACCACATGGAAAAGCCTGCTTACTTAGGTTTCTGGTCTACCTGTGTGATGGAGGAAAGGCTGATTAATATTTCTGTGCATGAAATGGGGAAGGTAAATATGCTTATCTCAAAGTACCAGCATTAAGGTAAAATAAGTGAATTTGGGTAAATGTTTAATCCAGTACAGGCTTGGCGTAAACTAAATTAAAAGTTAGTGTTTGAGAGAATGAAAGTATACTTTTTTGGCAAAGCTGTACAAAGCAAACAATACATAGCAATGAATAAGAAAAAGTCATTACTTGCAACAACATGGATGGATCTCACCAATGATAGGTTCATTGAAAAGAAGCAAGACACAAAATGCATCTGTAGGATACACAAAGAATAAAAAATACCAATTAATGATAAAACAAGTAGGAGAACTGGTTACTTTCAGAAAGTAGATATTGTCTAAGAAGGCCCCAGAAGAGAAACTTAAAGAGTACCTGGGGCTGGAGCTGTGGTAAAGTGGGTAAAGCTACCATCTGCAGTGTCAGCATCCCATATGGGCATGGGTTCAAGTCCTGGCTGCTTCACTTCTTATCCAGTTCTCTGCTATGGCCTGAGAAATCAGAAGAAGATGGCCCAAGTTCTTGGGCCCCTGCACCCATGTAGGAGACCTGGAAGAAGCTCCAGGCACCTGGCTTCAGATCAGCACAGCTCCTGCCGTTGCAGACATCTGGGAAGTGAACCAGTGAACAGTGGATGAAGACTCACTCTCTCTCTCTCTCTCTCTCTCTCTCTCTGCCTCTGCCTCTCTGTAACTCTGCCTTTCAAATAAATAAATAAATCTTTAAAAAAATTATAGCTAACAAGATGATGTGGTGCATTTATTTAACAAAAAAAAAGGAGTACTGGAAATATTAGATCACAAGACTGCCCAGGAGTACTTTCTGTGAGGATAACATTGTCCACATTCTGTTCTTTGTGACAGAATACAGTCACTGTTCACACAAGATGCAGATGTGGTTATCAGTTCCTTGAAGAGTGGCTTGTATAGCAAACTCATAGAATGGCAGATGTCCTAAACAGCACTCTGGCCTCAGTATCAGCCCTTAAGGCATTTGGATATGGCTGAAAAGCCCAAGAGAATATTTCAGGCATGGAAAGTCAAGATGCTCTGGGGAAAAAAAAAATGACCTAAATGAAAGATCTCTGCGAGTGATATCCCAGTGGAAAGAACAGGTCATCAAAGGAGGAGGTACCTTTCTCTGAAGGGAGGAGAGAACTTCCACTTTGACTATGACCTTGTCTAAAAATGATCAGATTCAGTGAACTCAAAAGGCCTCCATAGTCTTGGCAATTCATGACAAAAGCCTAGGGTGATCACTGACGCCTTTAACAAGAGTGTCAATTTGTTAAATCAACAACAGGAGTCACTGTGCACTTACTCTCATGTAGGATCTCTGTCCTAAATGTGCTGTACATTGTGAATTTATGCTATAACTAGTACTCAAACAGTATTTTACACTTTGTTTTTCTGTGTGGGTGCAAACTGTTGAAAACTTTACTTAATATATGCTAAATTGATCTTCTGTATATAAAGAGAATTGAAAATGAATCTTGATGTGAATGGAAGAGGAGAAGGAGTGGGAGAGGGGAGAGTTGTGGGTAAGAGGGAAGTTATGGGGGGGGGGAAGCCATTGTAATCCATAAGCTGTACTTTGGAAATTTATATTCATTAAATAAAAGTTTAAAAAAAAAAAACAGAAAAAAAGAGTGGCTTGTATAAATAGGGAACTGGAATTTTAAGTTATATAATTTAAGTGGAACTATCCATATGTGACTAATGGCCAATGTATTGGGAGACATAGGTTTTAATCTCAATGTGATGGTGGTTGCCTAAGTATGTTCATGGATAGAAAATAAAATCAAGGACACATTTAAGATTTGCACAATTTATATGTAAACTATACGCATTATATCACACATATTACCCTTCAAAAGTTATTTACAAATTTTAATTTACATAAATTACTTTATATGTTCCTCCTGAACTTGAGATAATGTAGGGAGGAAAACTTCTATTGTCGCCATATCTGCAGTGCCTCAACTGTGGCTGTGAGGAGGGGTCACATAGTTTGTGGTCATACAGCTTGTGAATGGCATAGCATTAACCAATCAATTAAGTGGGTGAAAGCCAATGCACCTGACCTACTGAGGAGTTTTTGATTCACTGAAGATATATTTTTGAGCACCTGTTAAGAGGTAGGCATTGTTTCATGTGCTTGAAATACAACACCGGACAGGGAAAAGTATTGGCTTCTACAGTATATATTAGGACATCTTTGTTCACCTCACACATTACGGAGTGACTTAATGTTGGGCCAAGTTGTGCAACCAGACTCAGCTAAGCATTTTCACCCATCTTATTTGCTGTCAGACAATCCTGCATTTGAATCCTGCTGTATTTCTTTTTTGTTTTTTGAGAAAACAAGCATACTTGTTTCTCTAGCAGCCTTAGTTACTTCATTCATAAGATTGCAAGAAGAAATACTGAAAATGATACAAATTAAAAGAAAGGCAAGCAGCTTTAGTAGCATAAAAGTTCTCATTAATTAATGGCAAAAGATTGACTCCCTACAAAAAATAGCAATCCAAAACTTCATTTACTAGAAATATAGGCCCAAAGTAAAGAACAAAAACTGCCAGAAATAAATGACGCAGACCAGTATAGACTTAAACAACAGTAAACACACACACACACACACACACACACACACTCAAGCAGGCAAGAACTTATAAATATAAATTTGGTCAATAATACATGAAACATTAAGTTGAAGAAATTGCAGGTGGTATGTAAGGGATAAATATGAAACCTTTTGTCCAATAATCAGAAAATATATGATATTTCTCAAGCACACAAGAATGATTTACAAAAAGTATCAATTTCTAGGGTACAAGGCAATCCTAACAAATATCAGAGAATTTAATAGTATCCAGATCATATTCTCTGATAAAACATAATATAATTAATATCAACAAAACTTTTAAAAGTATAAAGTGTAAACAAGAATATTTAATTGGCCAAAGAAGAAAAAAAGAAACTGAAGAATAATTAGAATTACAAGATGTACATTATATATAAAACCTTGACATCTAAAGATAAAGATTACAAGAATACATTTAGTGGAAATGTTAGTATAAGATTGAAAATTAATGATCAAGTTATTTAACTCACAGATTAAAAAATAATAAAAAAACTATTAATAGGTCGACACCACAGCTCATTAGGCTAATCCTCCACTGGCAGCGCTGGCACCCCGGGTTCTAGTCCTGGTTGGGGCGCTGGATTCTGTCCTGGCTGCTCCTCTTCCAGTCCAGCTCTCTGCTGTAGCCTGGAAAGGCAGTGGAGGATGCCCCAAGTGCTTGGGCCCTGCACCCACATGGAAGACCAGGAGGAAGCACCTGGCTCCTGACTTCGGATTGGCGCAGCCTGCCAGCCGTAGCAGCCATTTGGGGGGTAAACCAATGGAAAGAAGACCTTTCTCTCTCTCTTTTTTTTAATAGGCAGAGTGGACAGTGAGAGAGAGAGACAGAGAGAAAAGTCTTCCTTTGCCATTGGTTCACCCTCCAATGGCCGCCACAGCCGGTGCACTGCGGCCGGCGCATCGCTGATCCGAAGCCAGAAGCCAGGTGCTTCTCCTGGTCTCCCACATGGGTGCAGGGCCCAAGCACCTGGGCCATCCTCCACTGCACTCCCAGGCCACAGCAGAGAGCGGGCCTGGAAGAGGAGCAACCGGGACAGAATCCGGCACCCCGACTGGGACTAGAACCCGGTGTGCCAGAGCCACAGGTGGAGGATTAGACTATTGAGCTGCGACGCCGGCCACCTCTCTGTCTCTGTCTCCCTCTATGTCTAACTATGACTGTCAAAAAAAACAAACAAAACAAAAAACTATTAATAAAGGATGTAAAAAGAAGGAAATACGATACAAATTAATGATACAGAAATAACAAAATATGAAGAGGATATGATCTAATTTTCAAATAAATAAATAAATAAATATAATAGTAACAAGATTGAGAGACAACTTTCAAAGAAACCCACATCTGGAATCAAAATGAAGATAGAATTTTAGGAATTTATACTCACATATGCATATACACACTTATCACAATTGTACATAAACAAATGTGTATATAATGCTACCTACTAAATATTTAAAAAACAATACTTAGACTACAAAACAGTATTCCAAAAGTGGGACAACTTAGACAAAAATCAGTGATTCTCTAGAAAAGAAACCATTACAAAAAAATGACTTAAGAAGAAAGCAACAATTGAAGCAGTTATATAAATTATTGAAGAAATAGTCAAATTACCATCAAACAAGTAGACAGACGAAAATAACAGATTCAGACAGATTCAAGTACAAGTTCTAGTAAATTTTAAAAGGCAGCCTCAATTTCATATACTAATTCCACATTCAAACAGTTACACATAATAACATGACAGAAAAAGAGAGAAACCTGTGTAAATCTCATGCTTTATGAAACTAGGATAATGTCAATATTGAATCTTGATAAAAATGTTAGAAAATATAAGGATGATTTACTAATAGATATCACAACTACACACTACACAATCATGTCAAAAGAGAAAAAATCATCTTACTTGATTAGAGTGTTTAATAAGATTTAATCCTCAGTCATGATTTTAAAGATTTTTTACACATTGGGAATAGAAGGAAAATTACTATCAAAAGCTTACTAATCATTATTATTTGTTCATTTAACAATAACTTATAGAAACATCATACCTAATAGCATGGAATTTATATACACATGTATGCATTATAGTAAGAGTGACAATTATTCTCTTTAAAGTCAGGTAGAAGAAAATGGCCTGGTCTTTTATCATTTTTATTCTGCCTTGAATGGGAGGCCCAGCCTATAAGTACATTAGGATGAGAGAATTGGAATACTAGATGTACAGATTTGCAAAATGACTATTATTGGCAAATTACAGGATTTTTATATTAAAATTAAGAAAAATCTAGAGACAAAAAGTAATAAAGTAATGAATCATTTGCTGAGTTCAAGATCAATAAAAAGGTACTTGTTCTACAAACAAGACAACAACAATTAAGAAATGTAATAAACATGAAGAGATACAATTTGCAATAGTAACAGAGTGTTGATGCTCCTAGGAATTAGACATAATAAAAGGACTGTGAAATGTGTATAGATAAAATTTAAAGTCTCTATTCATCGACATAAAAGAAAGCCTAAGTAAAGAAACATCTTACTTCATGGATGAGAAGTCTGACTTCTGTGAATTTTGCAAATTAACCTGTAAATTCAGCATAACGTCAATCCCAATCACAGAAAGCCATTTCACAAAATGAGAGTTTGTCTTAAAATTCATTTGGAATTAAATTAAAAGAACAGCCAAGGCTCACAAAGAAAGAACCATGAAGAGGCCCTGTCCTGTGTGGCACTGAGACACTAGAAAGCTGTCATAATTAAAAGCAGTGTGTTATCAGAAAAGGGATCAATACAATGACCAGAAAAAAGGAGGGCAGACCTCAGAAACTGACCTCTACTTCCCTGGGCCTTGACATATGACAGTGGCATTATAAATCAGTGGAGGAAGTTGAGACTCCAGGTAGTGACCTGGAGCAATTACCTACCCATGGGGAAACATAAAGACAATTAAGATACCCATGCTACACTATACACAAATTATATGGTTAAAAGATGGAAGTGAAGGGCCAGCATGAAGGCGTAGCTGTTAAAACTGCTGCATGCAATGCTGGCATCCCATATGGGCTCCAGTTCAGGTCCTGGCTGCTCCACTTCTGATCCAGCTCCTTGCTAATGTGTCTGGGAAAAACAGCATTATATGGCCCAAGTGCTTGAGCGCCTGTACCCATGTGGGAGACACAGATGAACATCCTGGCTCCTGGCTTCAGCCTGGAGAGTGAACCAGTGGATGGAAGGTTGTTCCCTCCCCCCCTTCCTTCCTACATCCCTCCCATTCCCTGACTTTCAAATAAATAAGTAAATCTTTAATTAAAAAGATGGAAGTGAAACAAACAAAATCGTAAGAATTCAGAAGAACAAAAAGCATTGTTCAAATAGTAGGATAGTTATAGACTTCTTTATAATCTGCAAGAAGCACAAACTAGAAACGAAAACTGAGTTTGTAGCATTTAAAGGAAAATACTAGAAATTAGAAAATGATTCTCTTAACAAATTAAAACATAAGTAGTAGATTGGAAGAAGATATTTCAGATGACAAAGACCTACTTATTTTTTAAATTTCATTATTATCAATATTTATAAAGAACTTTAACCAACCAGTAGAGAAAAGAAAAGAAAAACAACCCATCAGAAAAATGTACAAAATATATAATTAGGAAATTGACAGAAAAAAGGAAATTTAACATAAGAGAATGTATTTAACCTCATTAGTAATCTCTGCCATGCAAATTAAATCAGCAGTGAGGTTATAATTTCAGAGGCTACAGACTGACAAAATATAAATTGCACGATAATAACTGTCAGAATTTGGGTGGGGGTGGCAAGAGTGTAGCCTAACAGTGAAGAGCCAGGTTAGGACACTTGTGTCCCACATCAGAATGCCTGGGTTCTACACCTGGCTCTGCTGGTGACTCCAGCTTCCTGTCTATGCAAACACTGGGAAGCAGCAGTGACAGCTCACATGGGTTCCTACCCACCAAGATGGAAGACTTGGATTGAGTTCCAGGCTCCTGGTCTCAGCCTGGCCCAGCCCCAGCACTTGCAGGCATTTAGGGAGTAAGGCAGCAGGTGGGATATGTGTGGCAGCCTGGGTCTCTTAAATAAATAAATATTAAGTAAAGGATTGGGAAAAGTAGCTTTTGGTATTGTTGGTAGTCTTGTGACGATAAAATATTTAAAGGCACAGGATAATCCTGGAGATGACCATAGAAACTGCACACGTAGTAAAAGTATAATCTTCAAATAGGATGCAAGAACCAACTTTAGCCCAGTAAGAAACAAAACTGGTGAGATGACTGTGTATTTTACATTTGAAAAAAAATGCTGCAAACAGTTAAAGATTTATATTTATTCTAATTTGAATGGTAATATTTTTACATGTACTTTACTGTATGATTTAAGAGATTCATAATTTTAAAATAAATTTTAGAAAGATTTAAAAATGGATGTAATTAAAGAAAAGGAACAATAGATATAAAGATGAAGCCAAAGAAAATGTTAGGACTCATAATTAATCCTTACAAAGTCTGTTGTCCTTCCTAGAGTTTCAGCTTTGAATTAGACTCTATGCCTCTCAACAGATAGCACAAAGAGGAGGAAACTGGCTGTATATTGTCTATAGAATTAAAATAAGTTTCTGGGCAGAGAATATGGTGCTGGTTCCGGGGGGACAAGGTACTCATTTTACACCCTCTGTGAATAATAAAGAATAATGTCCCAACTCAACCCTCTAAGAAATTAAGAGTAAATTCCAGCACTGATAATAAAAAGAGTAGCCATACAGGCTAAGGCATTGTGCCTAATAATTAACACTTAACAACTGGCCCATTTCATGTATGAGGAAGCTGAGGACCTCCGTTCTACAGCTGTGAAGCAGAGAAGCCTGGAACACATCCAGGCAATCTGGCTCTCCAGATCCTGTGTAAACGTCATTACAGCAAAGCACGTTGCACCAAAGTAGTTTCGTGATCTCCAAGTGAAGGGGCCCAAGTGTGCAGCTGTCTGAAGGTCTGACTTTCCAGCAATTACATTTTTGGAATAGCTAAATTAGTCATTATGCTTGCTTATCAGTGGGACCTTAGATGGTGTGACAAAACTATGGATCCTCTGTTGTGAAGATAGCCCACATTTGGCAAATAGTCTTTTTTTTATATATATATATAAAGCTTTTATTTAAAGAATATAAATTTCCAAAGAACAGCTCATGGACCACAATGGCTCCCCCCCCACACAACTTCCCTCCCTCCCCCCCACCCTCCCCTTTCCCGCTCCCTCTCCCCTTCTGTTCACATCAAGATTCATTTTCAATTCTCTTTATACACAGAAGATCAATTTAGTACATATTACGTAAAGATTTCAACGGTTTGCCCTCGCATAGAGACACAAAATGATAATACTGTTGGAGTACTAGTTATAGTATTAATTCACAATGTACAGCACATTAAGGACAGAGATCCTACATGATTTTTTTTTTAAAAAAATTGATTAATTGTCTATGCAATTTCCAGTTTAACACCAAGATTTTTTAATCATTTGCAATTATCTTTATATAAAGAAGATCGATTCAATATATACTATGAAAGGATTTCATCAGTTTGCACCCACTCAGAAACACAAAGTGTAAAAATACTGTTTCAGTACTAGTAATAGCATCGCTTCACATTGGATAACACATTAAGGACAGATCCCTCATGAGACGTAAGTACACAGTGACTCCTGATGTTGATTTAACAATTTGACACTCTTGTTCATGGCGTCAGTAATCTCCCCAGGCTCTGGTCATGAGTTGCCGAGGCTATGGAAGCCTTTAGGGTTAGCCGACTTCGATCTTATTCCCACAGGGCCATAGTCAAAGTGGAAGTTCTCTCCTCCCTTCAGAGAAAGGTACCTCCTTCTTTGATGGCCCCGTTCTTTCCACTGGGATCTCACTCGCAGAGATCTTTCATTTAGGTCTTCTGTTTTTTCCAGAGTGTCTTAGCTTTCCATGCCTAAAATATTCTCATGGGCTCTTGAGCCAGATCCGAATGCCTTAAGGGCTGATTCTGAGGCCAGAGTGCTATTTAGGACATCTGCCATTCTATGAGTCTGCTGTGCATCCTGCTTCTCATGTTGGATCATTCTCTCCCTTTTTCATTCTATCAGTCAGTATTAGCAGACACTAGTCTTGTTTGTGTGATCCCTTTGACTCTTAGACCTATCAGTGTGATCAACTGTGAGCTGAAATTGATCACTTGGACTAATGAGATGGCCTTGGTACATGCCACCTTGATGGGATTGTATTGGAAACCCCTGGCACAATTCTAACTCCATCATTTGGGGCCATTCCGATTGAGCATGTCCCAAGTTTTACATCTCCTCCCTCTCTTATTCCCACTCCTATATTCCACAGAGATCACTTTTCAGTTAAAATTTAAACATCCAAGAATAATTGTGTGTTAATCACAGAGTTCAACCACTAGTACTAGGATAAAGAAAAAAAAAATACTACCATGGATAAAGTATTACATTGTACAACAACAGTCAGCACAAGAGCTGATCGAGTCAAGTCTTAAGTATTCTCAGGAGAAAACTCAAACATGAGCCTATTTTTTTAAAAAAAATGCTTGTCTAGAGAAGAATGAGCACATCACATATTGTCACTGCCAAGATTTATCTTTATTTATTTGAAAGGCAATGTTGAGAGAGAGAATGAATGAATGAATCTTCCATCCTCTGGTTCACTCCCCAGATGGCCACAAGAGCTGGGGTTGGGCCAGGCTGAAGCCAAGAACCAGGAGCTTCTTTCAGATCTTCCACATGGGTGCAGGAACTCAAGCAGTTGGGCCATCTTCTGCTGCTCTCCCAGGAGCATTAGCAGGGAGGTGGATTGGAAGTGGAACAATGGAGGCTTTACCTGTTATGTCACAGCACTGGCCCAGTCATTATTATTTCTATATGTAACAATCTCCTAACTTCCGCCCCAGCTTCTAGGACTGCCCTCTAAATCTACGCTCTCTTTACTGCAAGAGGGACCCTTTCACAACACAAATCTGAACTTGTCATTCCTTTGCTAAACACCTTGCAAAGATTCAAGTCACACCTAGAGATAAAACCCCAGCTCCCGGTCATCACCTCCATGGCCCGGTGTGAGTTCTCCATTCTCACTGACCATAATCCTCACCTATTCTCATCCCACTCCATCCCTGCTGTGCCCTTGTTCTTGGGACCTGTCTCAAAGCCCTGGCAATGATGCTCTCTGCCACCTTCTCTGAAACAGCAGTGCCTTCATGTCTGCTCATTCTTTATTCCACCATGTTCCCCCTTCACAACACACATTATCACCTGCGTTGAAATGTCTGGGAATGGCTTCATGTGACAGCACCCAGTTTTCCCAATTGGAATGAAAGTTCCATAAGGGCAAGGGTTTGTCTATTCTGATCATCTGCAGCCAGAAAAGAAAACGTGTGTCAGTGAACAGAAGGAAAGGAGAAAGCACAGGAAATTTGCTGGTTTTGATGATTAGGATTCCTACACACTGTGCCAGACACACCCATGTGCTCAAACTTGGTAGCCTCATGGGGTAGAATGGCTTCATTCTTGAGCACTGAAGGACAAAAGAAGATGTTTGTCTGACAGAAGGTGCCAGCATAGACACAAATCAGCTAAAACTTCCCCGGGCAGGCAGAGAAGGGGCAACACTGATGCCCTGCAGGAAAAGAAATCAGAGTGGAAAGGTTTTAGAGTCTGCTGGAAAAACCAAAGTTGGTTCCTCCTGGCCTACTAACCTGGCAATTGAACCCTCACCACTCAGATCTAATTAACAAGGGCACAGAGGAGGAGGAGGCACTGCCAAGCCCTGGCCAAGCAGCTTCTGCAGGAATAAGGGGTGGGGACTGGGCTGCACAGAGCAGTGTGGCCCTGGTTAAGCTGTCAGACACACACTGCTGCAGCTGCATGTCCCTGGGTTTACCGAGTGTGGCTAGCTCTGCAGGGGGCTGGCCACTCAGAATTCTCAGAATTTGGAACAAGCTGCCCCTAGCCCTCTCACAATCCTTTTTCCTTTCTACTTGTTTTTTTTTTTTTAATTATTCATTTACTTATTTGAAGTCAGAGTAACAGAGAGAGAGGGAGAAACAGAAAGAGATCGTCCATTTGCAAGTTCATTCCCCAGATGGCTGCAATAGCCAGGGCTAGGTCAAGCCGAACACAGGAGCCAGGAGCTTCATCTAGATCTCCCATGTGGGTGACGGGGACCCAAACACTCGGGCCATCTTCTGTTGCTTTTCCCGAGCCATGAGCATGGAGTATCTGAGATAGGAATGGGCACCCATTTGGGATGCTGGTGTTGCAGGCAACAGTTTTATCCACTATGTAAGAATACCATCCCCTCTACTTTGTTCTTTTATTCTTTGTAAACATGATAGATGAGGTGGATACTCTCTTATAGTAACAGTAATGACCTATGTATACACAATCCTGCAGAGTCTATAGTACATTAGCTCAATTATTTTATATATATATAGTAAACCAATATATTTTAAGGGCTTACTATGTGCCAGGAAATAGTCTCAGTGCCAGGTGCAGGGTTTGTGGGAACCAATCCAAAACTCCATCTTTCACACACATAAAGGAAACTTTGTACTTTGGGAAGAACAAGACTATAGACAAGTGCGTAACTTATGTACCTATACATATGTGTGTATAAATATATAGAATATTCTGTATGTATATAAAATCTCCAGTTTTTTTTTTAATTCATTTGAGAGAGAAAGTGTATGTGAGCAAACACAAGCACTCCTCCATCTACCAATCACTCCCCAAAGGCCCACAATCATCAGGATTGTGCTGGGCTGAAGCCAGGAGGCAAGGACTCAATCCAGGTGTTTCCTGAAGGTGGCAGGAATCCAATTACTTGAACCATCACCACTGCCTCTCAGCAAATGCATTAGCAGGAAGCCAGAGTCAGGAACAGACCCAGGTACAGAACCCAGATATTCTGATATGGGATGTGGGCATCCTAAAAGCTAGGCAAAATGCTCACCCCTATTTTCTCTATATCACAGTTTGTAGATAAGTGACCCAGTTTATTGTCATTCTCTTTCCCTGCACATAAAGCAGAGTCTCCAAGAGGTAAAACGAATGGCTTAGAATGAAACATGATCCTGATAGGAAACCCCATCATTTATAATAATAAGGAACAGATCAAATTGTTTCCTTGGCTGCTGAAATTCTTCTGATTCCCAGTTCCTTCCCTCCTTTCCCCCTTCCCCTCCCCTCTATCCATCCTCTCTCTCTCTCTCTCTCTCTAACACACACACACACACACACACACACACACACACACTAAATGAAAGTACAGCAAAAGGACAGTAAGAGTTTCCCTTCTGTGCTTCCTGCATTCCAGGATGCTGGGCAAGGAGCAGGCTCAGCACCTTTCTGTCTCACTCTTATGTGCCCAAACCTAGACTTCCCTTCATGCCCCACTGCAGGTCTGTCAGTCATTCAAATATTGAAAATCAGCATTTAAGGACTTCCCTTTCCACCCTCCCCTTTTTGTCATCTCCCTGCCCGAGACACTTCCTCCCTGTGGACCTTGCAGAATGAAGGATGCCAGATGTGGAGGGTAGATAGGGAAACTGAGGTCCATGGCAGGGTACCTAAATCAAATGGCTCTGGACGAAACACAAAGAGGCCCATTTCCAGATCAATACTCTGGCGTCTTATACTGGAGCGCATATTCCTCATCTCCCACTGAGATCCCAGTGGCAGTCTTCCATCGATCTTCCACACCCTTAATCTGATCTACTGACAAAGAAATGATCTTTCTGGGAAGTCAAGTATCCATGCATGGCACTCCCTAGTGACAGCTTCTCAGTGACTCCCCAGTGCCTTTTAGGTACCATGCAAGGCCCTTGTCCTCCTCCCAAGTCTGCAGTTCCTGCACATGCCCCCCTTGTTCAGCCACTCTGAATTCACAATAATTCCTCGAATGCACTGTTTTCTCTCAGTGTCTTTGCATATCCTCTCTCCTGCCCCTGTGGAAATTCATGAACTTCTTAACTTCCTACCATCCGAGATTCAGCTCACATGTTTCCTCCTGAAGGAAGTCCTCCCCAGCATCCATGGCACCATTCAATGCCATTTTCTCTGAGCTCCTAGAATACCTGTTCATATCTATAGCCCAGCAACCTCAAAAGCAATCATGTCTTGATTGCTTATTATGCTTTGAACACTGTTCCAAACACTGAACTTGAAATATCTCATTTAATCTTCACTGCAATTTATAACCTGAGGATAGTCATGTAACCGTTCCAGAGATGAGGAAGCTTGGGTCCAAAGAGGTCAGATAACTTGCTCCAGCCATAAAGCTGGTAAAATCAGAGCTATGATTGTCCTCTGCCCACATCCTCAAGTACGTGTCATACTGCTGATTTCCTCTTCACCCAGCTCACACACAACCATGAACTTGTCTAACATACCAAGCCCCCATAACCTCGGCACTTCGCACAGTGATTATATTCTCTGTAATGAGTGTGCCCTTTGCGAATGTCTACTGAATGCAAGGGATATTGCCTTCCACCCCCAGCCCACCCCTCCTCTAGCTCCATTGCATGTTTGAGCAATGGCTAAGACAAGGTTTCTGGACTTAGACCTGGAACTCAGTCCTAGCTCTGCCACATGCGAGTGCTTGGAAACATTTGCCTCTCTTAGGTCCTATTTTTCCTGGCCTGCACAATGCAGAGTGCCCAGAACTCTGTAGACAGCAGATGTTCAGTGTGTGCTGGTTTTGACAGCCATTATCATTCTGTGTGTCCCTTCTCTTGCCAGTTCCTCTCCCTTTCTCCTTCCTCAGCTTAATCAAGAGGCACCCGCTTAATAAGACTCATTTAGGATCTGTGAAGGCAGAGACGGAGCAACACTGCTCTGGCCCACTGAGCCCAGTGCTCTCCTTCCCAGCTGTGAAATGGTGTCCCTGCTCGACTGGGCCCCAAAGCCGTCAGGGGGCTGCCAATTTCACAGTTCACAAGGCTTCGGTTTCCCCCTGATTAATGGGGTGCCAGCAGCCATGGGCAGGGCCATGACACCAGTCACGTGGGGCTCTCAGCCCCCTGTCCATGCTTCCTGAGAAGGGACTGAGCAGGCCAGCCTCATGCATATTTATGCAGGGAGAAAAATGATTTTGTACTGCATGCCTTCCAAAAAAATAAATAAGATTTCACCCAAGTACCATACAGTACCTTCCATGAACTCTGCATGCTTTGGGGAAGAAAATCGACACACATGCATGCGCAAACACAAAGAGAATAATGGAAAACTGAAAACACTCCATATAGCACTGATCTGAGCAGGGCATTCTCATGCCAGGGATGACCCAGGAGACACAGCCAATATTAAACCCTGGAGCAGGGACAGGGTTATTTTTAAATTAATCTAGTTCCACCCAGTAACCACAGGGGAATTAGAAAGATAAGGTACAATCTCAGCTGGGAACCTCAGGCCTGCCCCACACCCTCTGAGTCACCTCTTGTCTATATCACCCCTCAACTGGCATAGCCATTCTGCCTGTTCCAGGAAAAATAAACTGGAATCATATCCCATAGGATTCTCCCCTGTGGGGCTGGGGGAAAAGCCTTCAGCACAGGCAGATTACAGACCCTCCATCCCAGATGCAACCTCTGGGCAGAACCGTCAGCTTGCTGAGCCTCCATATCCCCTTCTAGGTATAAGAGAACACTCGGCGAGTCTCAACCATATAGAGTCTATATTCAGTCCAGAAGGTCCACTTTGGCCTTCTGGGATGTCAGACTAAGTGTTTTCTTTGCAAGAGTTGTAAAAGAAAAATACCATGCTTTTTCTGATTGGTTGAAGGTAACATAGAGAGTACAAAAAAAAAAAAAAAGTTAATTGAGCTAAACTGACATCTTGTGATTTGACTGCTGTGTAAAACCCTTGTTTGTACCCCTGCACAACAGCAATCTACCTTCCTCTCCTAGAGCTCTTTGTTTTGAGGAGCACTGAGCCTGTAATTATAAATTTAAAGCATGTTATTACACAAAATAAAAGAAAAAACAAGAAGAAAGAAAGGAGTGAGATAAGGAAGGAAACATGAAAGAGTCATTGCATTCTTGAAATCATATCTATGAATTCTTGAAATTTGTTCTCTGTATATTAATAAATTAAAAATGTAACAATCAAAAATAAATAAATAAGAAGGTGTGCCCTCTCTTTGTCAGCTCCTTATTTGATTTGCATGTTCCATATTCTCCTGACTCCAGCTTAAATCTTCCTTTCTCAAAAAGGGCTTCTGGAATAGCCCGGGGCCCGTTCCTCTCCCAGAGCTCTCAGCGTGTTTCCTTCCCGGCAGCTCTGTGTTAATTAAATTACTAACTGTGGGATGAGTTGGTTCAGGCCTCAAGTTGACTTTACAACAGAGGATACCACCTCTGAGGGCTGGGGACATGCCAGCCCTTAGCACCACTCTCCCTAACGAGTATTTGGTAAATGAGTAAATGAATGAATGAATGAATTGCTGAGTAGCTGCGAGAATTAAAGGAAGCAACATATAAAGCCTCTGATCTCTTTGCGCAGCATAACACGGTGTAATAGCTGGCATTAGTTGAGCCTTTTCTTTGTAATAAGCATGTTTCTAAGCCTTGTGACATGTATTAGCTCCTTTAGTCTTAACAACAACTCAGGGAGGCATACTCTCGTTTTTCCCATTTTAGCGATAAGCACAGTGAAACATGAGGACATTTACTAATTTCCCAAAGCTAATACACAGCTAGTAAATGTCAGCAAATGTCAGACATTGGACTGCATGGTTTAACCCCAGAGCCCACAAGCCTAATAACCATGCTATACAGAGAGATCTTACTTCTCTTTTCAAACACCCTCCCGGATCTTTTTGGCCCTGAATACTCGACCAGAATCCTCCCTCTCCCATGAAGAGTTGCCCAATTTGCCAGCCCTACCCTCTTGCTTCTGAAAACCCAAAACCCCTTAGGGAATGGGTTTAGCAAAGGGGCTGTGGGTTTTCAGAAGCAAGAGAGTAAGCAAAACAATTGGGATTATAAAGTGCAGCCCTTGATATCGGAGTCTCATCCACTGCCCTGTGGCTCCTCTATAGGTAGGAACAAACTTCTGAGTATACTGTAGAAATTGCGTTCTCATCCAGGGTCCTTCTGACCGTGGGAGACATCAGACCTCAAGATCAGACCAAGCTAACACACAATCTCTCCTTCTTTCTGAGATACTTACAACTTAGAAGTTATCAGAGGACTTGGAGATCCTACTGTGCACCTGCTCATGTGCAAGTAGGCTGAGAGCCCGGAGATGATGACTCAGGCAGAGCCCAGACTCCTTCATTCCCATTTATTTCCCTCCCCTCTTCATCCTACTCTTCTCTTCCCTGAAGGAGAGCCGCTGGTACAATAAGCTGTCATTGCCAAGGACACAGCTGGAGCCGTGCTGAGCCAGAGCAGGCAGCCTGTCTGTCCGCTGGGTGAGGCTGAGTCCTGGGGTGATGAACAGCGCCAATCAGGCGGCACTTAGTGTAATTATAATGAAGTGGATGCATCTGGTCTCTGAAGGCTTCATTCACCAGGGAAATCATGAGGAAGTGATATCTCTCTCTGCCAATCTCCCCGGGACACTTACAGGAACAGTCCTGGAGCCAGGAGGCTATCGACACGGGCTGGAGACTGGCCTCTGTCACTTAGTAGCTCATTCGAAATGCTAGTTACTAAGGCCCTCCCTCCATGCTGAATCATTTCTGCACAATGAGGTACAAACAGATCAGAGTCTGATGACACACAATAGGTTCCTTTCTTCTTCTCCTTTTCCTAAAAACCTCTCCCCTTTAGCCATACCACTGGTAATGCTCCCTAAGCATATAATGCTGAATTCTTTCACAACATTCCTTGACTGCATTCCATATGTATACACAGGGTCCCAGAATTCCAGTGAAAAAGGCAGAAACTAAAGACTGTAAGAGCCCATGAGAGTTTTTAGGCATGGAAAGCCAAGACACTCTGGCAAAAAAAAAAAAAAAAAAAAAAAAAGAAGACCTAAATGAAAGATCTCTGCGAGTGAGATCCCAATGGAAAGAACGGGGCCATCAAAGAAGGAGGAGAGAACTCTGAAGGGAGGAGAGAACTTCCACTTTGACTACAACCCTGTCAGAATAAGTTCGAAGTCGGCGAACCCTAAAGGCTCCCATAGCCTTGGCAATTCATGACTAGAGCCTAGGGAGATTGCTGATGCCATAAACAAGAGTGTTAAATTGTTAAATCAACACCAGGAGTCACTGTGTACTTACTCCTCATGTGGGATCTGTCCTTAATGTGTTGTCCAATGTGAAGTAATGCTATAACTAGTACTGAAACAGTATCTTTACACTTTGTGTTTTTGTGTGGGTACAAACTGATGAAATCTTTACTTAGTATATACTGAATCGACTTTCTGTATATGAAGATAATTGAAAATGGAAAAAAATTAGTTTTAAATTGGAAATTGCATAGAAAATTAATCAATTTTTTAAAAATATCATGTAGGATCTCTATCCTTACTGTGCTGTACATTGTGATTTAATGCTATAACTAGTACTCCAACAGTATTTTCCACTTTGTGTTGCTATGTGGGGGCAAACTGTTGAAATCTTTACTTAATATATACTAAACTGATCTTCTGTATATAAAGAGAATTGAAAATGAATCTTGATGTGAATGGAAGGGGAGAGGGAGCGGGAAAGGGGAGGGTTGCGGGTGGGAGGGAAGTTATGGGGGGGGCATTGTAATCCATAAGCTGTACTTTGGAAATTTATATTCATTAAATAAAAATTAAAAAAAAAAAGACTAGGTTCAGACCTACATGAGTCCAAGTTGTTCATTATACAGATGGGAAGACTGAGGCCAAAGAAAGGGATATGATTTTCTCAAGGTGGGTGGCCTCTGCATGTTATTCTATTTTACCCTAAAAATAACCCCAGGAGAGTCTTACATTATTATTACGCACTTTCACAGATGCGAACTCTGAGACTGAAAGAATAGTTAACCTGTCTGAGACTACGATGCCATGCAGGGACAGGATTCAGGCTTAATGTCCACACCATTCCAAAGCCATCATCCTACTCCCACCATTCTCCCAAAAAGCCTTGCCATTATGATTTTGCTCTAATTTGTAGATGAGCATGTCTTTTTGGTGAGTTAAAGTTAGTTAAATTCCTCTCTCTTACACACACTGGTGTACAGTCAGATACTGAAAACAATCCTGTGACAAATGCTTTTGTAAAATGAAGAATCATTCAGGAAAATTACCTCTCATTCCCTGATGTGTTTCTTTGCTGAGTTTTTCACAGATTCGTTTGAAGCAAGGCCCACCAGGCTTGTCCTATGTTAATGAATTCCCCACTGTTCTAAACAAGAGAGGATGCTCTTAGAGTCTGCCATACCCACTGACACATGCTTGTAGGAAAGAGGACTTGTGTGTGCTTCCTGAGACAGAGGGTGTCTCGCTGAGTTCCTAGCACCCTAAGCCACTTCCCCATCCCTGCAAAGTTAATTGGATTAGGGCTCCACATCTAGGTAGAGGTGAACTTAGCTTGTGGATGGTGACAGGGCCTGGCGCAAATTCTCTCCTGTGGAACTGGAACAGAAACAATGAGAAGAGACCCAGGGACACACAGAGCAGGTCTCATAAGGAATAGAGATGAACTAGGTGCTGAAGCTGTAAGGCAGCTGAGACCAGGGACACACACAGGTTCAGAGGGAAGGAGAGATCATATCAGATAGAGGCAAAGAAAAGCAGAGAAAGAGACACGAGGAGCTGCAAATTTAGCAGAGGGACTTGGAGCAGAAACACTGTACCAATTCTTGTAATGGTCTAGCATTGGCTCCCTCACTATGAAGCCTGAGACGGCTCCTGATCAAGCCTGGCCCTGTGGTCTCTGAAAGTAAAGGAAAGAACTGGCTTGTTTTGTAGAGCAACAGGTTCAGCCACTGCTCGCCATGGAAGCATCCTACACCAGAGTGCTTCCTGCTAAAGTGCCTGGGAAGGCAGAAGATGGCTCAAGTCCTTGGACCCCTGCCACCCAAGTGGGAGACCAGGATGCTGTTCCTGGATCCCAGGTCTGGCCTGGTCCACAGCCACCTATTGCAGCCGTTTGGGGAGTGAACTAGTGAATGGAGCATCTTTCTCTCTGTCCATCTCTCACTTTTCTTCTGTCAGTGTAACTTTCAAACAAATAAATAAGGAAAGAAATCCTTAAGGCAGCAGAGTATTGGGGAAAAGAGAAGAATTCAAGGTGCTATGGACCTAAAAACACATCCTGATCTTACCATGAGTCAGGTGCACAATCCTGAAAAAGTTACCTGAGCTTTCTTTATTGCAGTTTCCTCTCTGAATAAAAGAACAATTTGAGCTACTGACCACATCAATTTTATTTAAGACTTAATGTGTAAAAATTCATTATGTGATGATCACAGAAATGACTCCTATTATAATTAAAAATAAATACTCCTATATAACTAAAAATTATCAGCTGAACTGCACAGCCAGTTCTTTATAATGGAAAGCAGCTGAATTAAGATACTCCAGGCCAATCATTTGTTGATTCACTTACTCATTCAATTTGTCCATTCACTGTAACAATTAGTTATTTAAGATCTACCCCGTGCCAAGAATGTTCTTAGAAACAGACTGTAGCATTGAACAAATGTTGTTGGAGATAAATAGATACATAAAATGCTTGAAGAGATACACGAGTGTGCACAGTCAGCCAACTGTTGACAAGATAAAGAAACTAGGGTAAAGGAGAATAGAATGAAGTATATATATGTGTGGTTGTATATACTGTTTTCTTTTATATGGAGTGGTCAGGGGTGACTTCATGAATATAGCATCATATGAAGAAAGACCCTGGAGGTACTAGGAGAATAAGCCATGCAGATTCTAGGGAAAAATAAAAATTTAGAAAGAAAGAATGGCAATGCAAAGGCCCTGAGGTAGCTCCTTCAGAAAAAAATCCTTGTGGATGATTTAAAACATTAAACATTAATGTTTAATAAAACATTAAAATGCAACAGTAACATTACCATTCTGCGCATAGTATTATAGTTTACAAAAAAAGCATTCACATTTATAATGTACTGTTTCTTCCATGTTCTTGTGAAACAACATTTCCATCTTACCCATGTGATAATGAAGACATGGAGCCTCTCAGTGTCAGTCCTGTAGATACTTTGAACGTGGCCATTCTTCCTACGTGGGGCTGTCTAGTGCTGCTGCTTTTTTGAAAGGCAGAGCTACAGAGATCTTCCACCTGCTGGCTCAGTCTCCAAATGCCCACAAAAGCCAGGGCTAGGACATTCCAAAACTATAAGCTAAGAACACTTTATGGGTCTCCCATGTGAGTTGTAGGGACCCAAGTACTCCATTGTGTACTTGCCTTCCAGGGTGTGCATTAGCAGGGATCTGGATCAACAGTAGATGTTAGACTTGAACCTGGGCACTCATATGGGATGCAGGCATCCCAAGCAGCAGATTAACCCATTGAATCCCAGTGTCCACCCCTGTCCTAAGCTTTGAAAAGCTATTTAACAGCATCCTTGGCCTCCACCCAGCAGATGTCAGGATTATCCTAAACCACCCCCCAATCATGACAAATGAAAACGTCTTTAGACCTTGCCTAATGTCCCTAGTAAAGGCCATATGTGTATAAGAAGCAGCTCTTGAATAGCCCAGCTAGCTCAGTCAGTAGAGCATGAGACTCTTAATCTCAGGGCCTTTTGAGGGTTTGAGAAGTACCTCTTGGTTGAGAGCCACTAGCTCAGAGAAGTGAAGTGACAAGTCAGACAAGGTCAGATCCTGACTCAAATCTTCAGGTCATGAGAGGTTCCCACAGCATGTGGAGTTTTTAGAAATCAGCCTGTCTGTGTGCCATGTGGTATGCTGTGGGGCAGGTGCAGAAGGGGATGAGGAGAAACGGTGAGTCACCTTCTCCATTGCATGCACCACCATCTCCACTCTAGCAGGTGCAGGCCTGCTGAGGGGCGACAACACCCCCCTGCTTCCATGTCGTGGCCAGAGTGGAGTAGCTGAGGATTCTTCAGAACACAGACTCCAGTCCTGCAGGGGAGAGTAACTGCTCAAGGCCGGATGGTTCCTGGCCAAGTTACATGGGTGATTCTGCTTTCAGGATTCATTCCACAGATGAGGAAGAATGTGTGGCACTGAATAAACAGCTTGGTTAAGATACTATAGTTTTAAAATGTGGGGAAGGAAGGGCACTCAATAATTGCCTGTCTTGGAAATGTCAGGGAACAATGATTCTCTGGGGCTCCAAAAGGAAGAACACCTATTCTTTAGAAGCCACATAGCAGCCAAGTCCCTGGCAGGGATTATCCACTCACACATAGGTCAGTGGCCTCCCCACCATGCCCAGTGGGCAGCACTGCCCCTGCCTGAGTGAGTCTTGGTAGAAGCCCTTTCCCCAGCAGCCTGGAGCCTCAGGGTTGGCCTTCCAGGCTCATCCTGCTTTCATAATACCAGTGTTTTCTCCTGTCCCAGGCCTGAAACAGCAGGATAGACATCCTCACTTCTCAGGGGGAAACCATCACCTGCTGAGCAGAACTCATGGGAGGAAACAGAAAACTAGAGGGTCCAGGATGTAAGATGGTGCTCAGGGTATGGGTTCAGCAGAGGTAACTCACGAGAGTGGCTGTCTACTCCACTCTCCTCTAGGAAGAAATGAATACTTTCCAGTTAGGGCTACATTCACTCATTCATTCATTATGTACCTATTTAGGAACCGCTTACAATGTGTCAGAAGTAAGGCTCACTTCCAGGATGGGAATAGAAAAAACCCCATACAGGACAGTCCTGGTCTGAATGTTAGGGTGGCATTGGCTGGAACATGAGAATATCAATATCAGAGCCATTCTCCATGCCCCCTCTTCCACACACACACACACACACACACACACACACACTTAACTTTCTGTGGTATCAAATAGATTAGAGACTTGCTCCAGCACATACACTTTGTGAATTACAGGGGTGAGACTGGACACTGGAGTCTGTTTCCTGAGCTGGACTCCTTAACTACGTTCTACTCTGCTCCAGTGATCTGAAAGGTCTCCTGGTTTCCAGTCTGCTGCCAGCCTCTAGCTGGATGGAAACGCAAAACTCCAAGAAAGGGAGAAAAGAGAGAGTGGTACCTTTTCCTTTAAACAACCTGGGCACGCCTGCCCCTTGTACCAATGAGGAATGGGGACATACCTCTTTCAGAAGTCTTAGGATTCTAAGAGCTGCTATACTTTCTACACAAAGGGACTCTACAGCTCACATGCCCCTCTGTTTCCTCCATGCAGGCTGTAAGGGCTATCTCAATCTCTTTCCTCTGGGAGAAAACCTGGGTTCAAAGCCCTTCAAGCTGGGAGGACTTAGGTTAACGAGATGGGCCAGGTGATGTTTGTAATGAACTTCAGAGACCACTCCTCAGTGGCTGCTAAGTGCTGGAAGCCACAGAATGAGCTAGGGTCCCTTTCAGTAGGAAAATGAGGTGGATTACAAATTTTGATGCAAAATGTCCTGATTTATAAATATTGACAACTAAATTCTAAAAGTTGAAATCTGTTCAGTATGCAAACAAAAACAAAAGAAAACAAACATACCCTGGGGCTGAATTCTACCCATGAGATTGCAGAGTACATCTCTAGTCTCTGGTCTCCCCAGCAGCTCCCTTTCTTAGTGTTTGCTCTAGGTCTGAATCTCTCCTTCACATTTTGAATCAATTTCCCATTTTAAAACAGCTTCTTGTCTCATTTACAGTAAAAGTCAATGTATTTAGCTGCCAGGCCCTACATGACCTTCTTTCCCATGCCACTCTGATTTGATTTTTTCCAATGCCATTTCCCTCATGCTACTCATTCCTAGTCCTTGAAGGCTCCAGCACACTGACATTCCTGGGCCTTTGCACTTGATATTCTCTGCATGAAAAGTTATTTCCTTAAATACCCAAATGTCTTACTCTTCATCTGCTATGGATCAACTCTCAAATGTTACTTCATCAGTGAGATCTTTCGTAAGGGCCCTGATTTCTTTCCTTGCTTGTTTTATTTCTCCCCCGTTGAAAGGATCATCATTTGATATTACTGTTTCCTGATAATTTATCTATAGTTTTTTCATGTTAGCAAGTAAGCTCTATAGAAACTGACTTGTATAGAGTCAGCACTGTGGTGCAGTGAATTAAGTTGCTACCTATGACACCAGCATCCCATATGGGTAGTGGTTCGAGTTCTGGCTGCTCTACTTCAGTCCAGCTCCCTGCTAACATGCATGAGAAAGCAGAAGATGGTCCAAGCACTTGGGCCCCTGCCACCCATAAGGGAGACCCAGATAGAGTCCCAACTCCCTGGCTTTGGCCTAGCCCAGCCCTAGCCATTGCAGCCACTGGGGGAGTAGATCAGTGGATGGAAGATCTCATTCTGTCTGTTACTCAACCTTTCAAATAAATTAGTAAATCTTAAAAGAAAATAGATTTGTGCATATTTTATTCACTGCTTTATATTCAAGTCCCCAAATAGGTCCTGACAAACAGTAGGTACTTAATTAAAGCTTGGTGAATTAATGAGTGAACAAATAGATGAATGTTTTCTTATTTAATAAGTGTGGATGGAAATATCTTGACAAAAGGATATTGAGCGAAACGTGTATCAAGAACCTTAAAATATTCAGCCCATTTGACCCAGTAATTCCATTCCTGAGAGTACACCCTGAGGAACTAATACAGAATGGCAAAAAACCAATTTAAGTCCAAAATGACCACTGCTATTGAATACAAAACATTAGGGGACAAAAAGAACCAACAAGATTTTCCATCAGTAAATAAACCATGAGGCAGGGATAAGACAGAATTATAAGCATGTTGAAACACTTATGCTATAATATAAAATAAAAATGCAAGATATAAAAGAATTAACAGGTTTCCACTATGATACATACAAGAGAAATGAGGGGAAAAATTGATAAAAAGTGACTGTGGCTACTTGATGAGGCATTCTGAAAAACTGTTAACTTATGGATCTCTGTTTATTAAAGTTTTCTGCAATGAGGACACGTGCCTTTCATCACTTGGAGACATTCAGTACAAGAAGGACTGATCATCATCGTGGGTAATGTGCAGATTGGCTGCATTCCCGTGGTGGATGATCCTATGCAAGCAGGTGCAGGCTGTGTTCCTTTAGCAGACATTGAGGTTGAGCGCCCTGGGCTCCCTTTGTGACAGCCAGTGCCCCGCTGTGTGGTTTGCAGCCATTTCACAGGAGGCCAAGACAGGGGGTACAAAGTCCTCTGACTGCTGGGAAATTGCTCCAGCTCTGATCAATCAGGGAACAGTCTCCTCAGCCCGTGACATTTATCAAAACTCCTTCACCCTCATCTGTCACTGTGTGGTTGGGCTGCCTTTCCTGGCACAGTCTAATCAAGTCAGAATGACCCAAGGGCCCCCAGAGATAAGGAGGGAGTATGGAGAAAGAGGAGACAGGAAGATGGGGAGAGTTTTGTGAGGGAGGAGGAGAAGAGCAAGTGCTCAGAGACCGCCCGTTTGTTTTGCTATCACGACAATTAATGCCGGGAAGTGACATTTGAAGGTGTTCTGGTGACAGCTTTGGTGACATTCCTGTTCGTGATTCCATGACAAATCTCTGCCTGTATCTCATTTTAGAGAGTGTGGAGACAGCTCAGAGGAGGGCAGCCTGGGGACGCCAAGCTCCTTTCTGTTGGAGGCACTGCTTCCTCCTGCTTTGCCTGAGCCTAGACATTTAGACCCCAGGGTCAATGCCCAGGGAGAGGGTTGAGCCAAGAAACAAAAGCAGAAGAGCCACAGAGTCAGCATCCGGTCTTGTTCAGGCTGCACCATGCAGTCCAACTGATCAGAGCGGCAATGAACTCTGCCACTCAACAAGTGGCCTTTGCTTTGTCCATCAAACAGGGAAGAGGGGGTGGATAGAAAAGAAAACTCAATTTGGAATACTCGCCAGGCTGCCTAATTCTAAGGAGCATATTTTTAAACACTGATCTTGCCCTCTTTGTTTTCTAAGAAGTCCTAAGAAGAAAATGAAATAGAAAAAGATTAAGCTCAAATTTTACAACCTGAGAATTAGAAGGGATTACAAGAATGGTGCCTAATCTCTAACTTTGCTACACAGTCCTTGACAAAAGGTTGCATAGCGCTGTTTGAATACTTCCAAGGAGCAGGAATTTGCTTTACAACCAAGAGGGGAGGGCAGCACAGATACAACATGCCATTTGTCAAGTGATATTCAGGATGTCATGGAGTTGAATGCAGTGTAGCAAAATCAAGGAGCGCAAACCTGAACTCAAAACCCATATATGTAAGTTCAACTCGACTGTCAAGCTCTGTGTATCATGGATAAGTAAATTAATATCCCTGAGCTGGACTAAGATTCTGTCTCTCACAAGGGTTTAGTAGGGGGTGACAATGTCGCACAGTGAGTTAAGCCACCACCTGCATTGCCAACATCAAGTGCTCCCTGCTAAAGCACCTGGGAAGCAGAAGAAGATAGCCCAAGTATCTGTCTGGGCCCCTGCTACCCACATGGGAGACCCAGAGGGAGTTCCAGAGTTTCAGGCTCCTGTATTCAGCCTGGTGCCGTCCCAGCCATTGTGGCCACTTGGGGAGTGAACAAACAGATGGAAGATTCTTCTCCCTCTGCCTCTCCTCCTGTAACACTCTCTCTCCTTCTTCCTGTAACTGCCTTTCAAATATGTAAATCTTTAAAAAAATGTTTAAAGGGTCCAGGATACAAATAGTTTATTACATAATATTTATAAATGAAAAATAGCTATATAAAGCAAAGCAGCTATTACTATTTTATTCCCTTCGAACTGTAAGCTTACAAGGGAAGATGATTTCCTTTTTTGCATGTTTATGTTAAACAGTTTCTAGCTCATAGTAGGTACCCATAAGCATCTATTAAAGAAATGAATGAAAATGCAAATGAATGAATGAGTAGTGAGGGAGGTGTGTACCCAAGAAAATGCAAGGATTAAATAGCAACCCATCTCCCTCTATGGCTTGCCCTATCTCTGGTGACAGCTGCTGAAAGGGCTGAGGAGTTCAAAGTACATACCAATCAGTCTTTGGGACCCTGTACAATGCAGATTTCAAAATGCACTTTGCATGAGGGAAAGGGAGAATCAGTTCAGTAGAAGGAAATCAGTGTGTTTGATATTAGGAAAGTCATCTCCAAACTTTTCTTCTTTGTATGCTGGAGAAACTTTGCAAACTAATCTCTTGCAGAATGCCAAGGTGTGTGACAGTTTAATGCTCTGATGTGGTTAAAGCAGAGTCTTACACTGGTTAAAGCCAATTCTGCCCCATTCTGCCTGCCTCTTGCAACCCCAGCCCCACCCGCAATGCAGCCTTGGCAACACCTTCAAGGCACTGTCAAAATAGGAGCTGCTATTGGGGGGGGGGGAATCCCAGGCTCTTAGAGAGTCTCCTGGGACTGTGAGACAGCTAGAAAGAGGAAGCAGGTGTGGCTTAAAGAACATTTGCAGGCAGTGGGTTGAGGACGAGGGTTTTTCAAAAGATAAAGTGCCCTTTGAAAATAAGTTGATGGAGGCACAAAGGATTCTTTGGGAGGGCAGGTTGAGCAGTTTCAAGAGAAAATGTAATGATGGGCTGGGGATACAGGGTTGGGTGAAAGATATAAAAGGCTGGTTACAGGGAGACTGGGGGTAAGGCATAAGCTTGCCTTGCTCCTCCATAACCCTTTACCCTGAGCCCCTTTAATGACCTGTATCCTTCAGATGTCTAGTCAAGGAGCTCCTACAGGAAGCCATTCCAAATCCAGTGGTCTGGGGGCTATACCCACAGTGGGACTCCTAGCACCTATCAGCTTGAAGGAGAAGTATTCAAACTTCAGGTTATGTCCTACTCACATACTGTGAAATCCAATTTAAGGGCTCACATCAACATTAAAAGTATGACATAAAAATGACAGAAAGCATCAGAATATTCCACATGTAATAAGTATCCTTTTAGCAAAACTTATTTTGGGGGAGTGCTGTGGCATAGGTTAAGCATCCACCTGTGATACTGGCATCCCATATGGGCTCCTGTTTGAGACCCAGCTGCTCCACTTCTGATCCAGCTCCCTGCCAATAGACTGGAAAAGCAGTAGAAGATGGCCCAAGTGCTTGGGTTCCTGCACACATGTGGGAGACATAGAAGCTTCTGGCTTTGGATAGGCCCAGCTCTGGCCATTGAGGCTATTCAGGGAATGAAGCAGTGGATGGAAGACCTCTCTCTCTTCTCTCCCTATCTCAGTCTGTAACTCTGCCTCTGAAGTAAATAAATAATCTTAAAAAACAAACAAAAAACTGACTCTGAAAAAGAAAAAATAGGATAATCAGATTCAACAAATCATTGATTAGAAAATATTAAACAAGATTTTTCACTGAAGAAAGATGGAAGAACTTATGCAGAGGTTATTAGTGGAAAGGCACTAAGCTATCCACTGATCCATTCATTCACTTATCCATTCCTATCTACTGAGCCAACACACATTAACATCTAGCATGTGCCAGGTACTGTATCAGGCATAGAACAACTGGGCACTGATTACATTCCCATCTGCTCCATTTGCAATCCAGCTCCCTGCTAAGTGCCTGGGAAAGCAGCTGAAGATGGCCCAAGTGTTCAGGCCCCCGCACCCATGTGGGAGACCCAGAATAAGCTCCTGGCCCCTGGCTTCAGCTTAGCCTACCTCTGGCATTGTGGCCATTTAGAGAGTGAATCAGCAGATGGGATATCTGTCTCTGTTCTCCTTCTGTGTAACTCTGCCTTTCAGATAAAATAAATAAATCTTTTAAAAGTAATAAATAAATCTAAATAGTAAGACATACTATTAAATAAATACTATTTTTTTTTGACAGGCAGAGTGGACAGTGAGAGAGAGAGACAGAGAAAAAGGTCTTCTTTTGCCATTGGTTCATCCTCCAATGGCCGCCGTGGCTGGCGCCTGCGGCCGGCGCACCGCGCTGATCTGATGGCAGGAGCCAGGTGCTTCTCCTGGTCTCCCATGGGGTGCAGGGCCCAAGCACTTGGGCCATCCTCCACTGCACTTCCTGGCCACAGCAGAGAGCTGGCCTGGAAGAGGGGCAACCGGGACAGAATCTGGCGCCCCAACCGGGACTAGAACCAAGTGTGCTGGCACCACAAGGCAGAGGATTAGCCTACTGAGCTGCAGCTTGAACATGAAAGAAGAGAAATACAGGCAAAAAAGAACTATGTCTATGATGAGGTGACATTTAATCTAAAACCAGAATAAAAAGAAGTGGTCCGCCATATCACAACAGATTGGGAAAGGGAAGATGATTTTTCCAGGAAAAGATACTCATGGCATGTGCAAGGGGCCCGTGGCAGAAGGAACTTAGCAAGTTTGAAGAACAGACAGGAAGCCATTGTGGAACATAGAAGACTGAAGATCAAGTGCAGCAGAAACTCTGGGGAGGCTTTATGCCCAGGGCTGTTTTAACTAGAACAGTAATGAAAGAGTGGCTGCTGTGTGGACGGGGAGCACAAGCATAAAAATAGGCACATCACCAGGGAGGGATGTGAGGAAGACCATGATGTGCATGGATGAGGCTACAGGAGGGATGCATAGCCATGAGTGGAATGACAAGGTAGAAGGTGAGGGGTCTGGAAACTTGGGCTAGCGCTTCTTCAAGAAGCTGAGTATCAAGGCAAGGCATTGAGTGAGGTGTCATACGAGGGTTGTGAAAACTCATAAATCACTGCACAAAGGTGACATTTACATGACATTCACAGGGAGAGTCACAAGGGTGATTTAATAAATAGTTTCTTAGTTTCTGACATCCTCGAGTGATCTGTTCACACGAATGACAGTTCCCTGCACCCTCAACGTCCACTCAAAACACTCCAAAGCCAACTCAGAAACTCAGAATTACTGTGTAGCAGCATCCTGACTCAGAGATCAGATGTTCATGGCCTGGACTGTCTATTCCCAGGTTTGTAGATGAAGCAAGGTTGCTGGGCTTTAGCTATCCCTGGGATTTCAATAGCTCATGGCCTTCCCAAGGATCCCAACTCTAATGCAATGCAGTGCATGCAAATCCCAGCTCTGCCCTGACCATACGACTCTCACGCTAGAGTGTTAATCTGGATCAGCCACTTTCCAGCCGTGTGACCTTGGAAAGTTACTCAAGCCCTCTTTCCTTTATCTTCTCCTCTATAGCATCGGGGATGGTGTTAGCGTATTGTGAGGTGTAAATGACAAAATCCATGAGAAACAGTTGTCAACAGCAGCAACAGTTTTCTATCCAGTTCTTCCATTCATTTTCTGCTCAGGCTAATTAATCACACATGGCTTAATGAAGGGATTTATTGGCCAGAAACTTGCCTTTTCAAGGCACTCAGTAAAGTCCCTTCTTCCCCATCACTCAGCAAGCATCCCACTCACTCTGAGACTGCCTGAACTGTGACCCTGACCCAAAGCAAGGCTCAGGTCACTGTTCCCACATCAAAGTGACTGATTGGTGGAATGTGGGCCACTGCTGGTGTGTGATGCTGGTCCATTTTCCTTCCTCCACCCTAGGTCCTCAACTGAGTTTGGAGAGCAGAGAAAAGCCTTTGTTCTCTGTCCCTTCACTCAAGGAATCATTATAAAGGCTAACCATGAGGATTGACTTTAGACAAAAGAATTTGGATCAATTACAAACAAACCAAGAGAACATTGCACATGTGAAGGAACAGTCCCTCTGTGGATGAAGACCAGAAGGGTCCATCATAATAAGGTAGTGGGTTGCTCGTGTGGCACTGCATGGAAGAGTGAAGGTAGCCACCACTGCTTGAGAATACAAAGCAAACTTTCAGACTGAATAAACAGGGAAGTGCCTTCCAAAATTACAAATGTGCATACCTACTGACACGCCGATTAAGCTTTTAGGTGCCTCTCTTTTCCACATAAATATTCTCACACTTGGAAAAACATATCTATCTTTTTTTAGAACTATCTGCACAGGATTGTTATAACTATCTATGTGCACAGGATTTCTGTTGACTCATTGTTAGTACAGAAAATTAAGATAATGGTCAACAATAGGGAGTAATAAAATGAGTTTTGGTGTGTTGTGGCTATGCCATATGATGGGATCCTGTGCAGCCTTCAAAAGGAACAATGTAGGTGTGCATGGTTGACATGGAAAGACACTTTTCATATTGTTTAGGAGACTATCAAATTGCTGTAGAACCTTATATGTAGGTGAGATGACACCATTAGTATATGTCATGGTACAAACATACTATATACACATTGTGTTGTGTGTGTCCTGAGAAATGATAGAAGACTACAAGTCAAATTATTAGTAAGGTCTGGTCTAGCCTTAAGGTCTGAGGGACAGGATCAAGAGACTAGGACTTTTAGCTGTTGCTTCATACTACTCAGGCTCCCTTTTCTTTGTCTCTCCTTCCTTCCTTTCTCCTCTCAAGCCTTCCCACCTGTTCCCCTTCCCCTCATTCCCTCCCCCTTCTCTCCTTGTTTGCATTTTCCCTTCTGCCACAGACAGCATGCATTTCTTTCATAATAAAACAAAACTAACAAAACCCAATATCCATTTCTCCATCTCCTACTCTGTCCCTCCATAAAGTGATAAATTTATTATTTTAATTTTCTTATGCTTTCATGCATGATATTCAGGGAAGGCAAACATAAATTTAAGTAGGACTAAGAAGAACTGGAATTAAGATGTATTGAGTTTCTGCTATACACCTACCACAGTTAAACTCTCAGCAACTCATTAAGGTGATGTCAGGGGTGATTTTCAAAATACCTGAGGATTGTAAGTCACAGACAGTGATTCATTGTAAGAAGATGCCAGGCATGATGCTGGAATACCTGCCTAAATTCACCCTGTTGCTTGGCAGTGGGAAGGGCAGGTGCATCCTTGGGGAGGTCTTATCTGCTGGCCAGAAAACAGGAGGGCACTGGAGGTCTCAGTGCATTTAGCTACTGACCAAGAATGTTTTGATGTTTAACCACGGGTACCGTCACACCAACCTGTGTCAGCTGAATGTTGACCTGCTTCAGTACAATACAATTGACACCTGGGACTCCAAGCAGCTATCCCTTTGTAATGAAACTTTATCCCTTTGGACTCCAGACTGCTCCCTTTACTATCCGCAGGTGCAAACTGAAAGGCAGGTTGACAGAGCTCAAGTATGGTGAAGCAGTTGGAGTTTAAAGGCAAATTCTGTGCACAACAGACATGTACAGGTGAGATTAGCCCCTGACAACATAATTTCAAAGAGCTGTGGGATCACTTTCACATGGACTCCTCAGTCTTTCAATACCTGCCTACTCTTGACAAAACTCACAGGCATGCCTAGGTCACGCCTTAAAAGAGAGATCTCTTGGTTCTCTCCCAAGAGCTACCGGAGGCATCAGAGCACAGATTTGGCCTGAGTTGCCCTATCAGATCTTCTGTACCCTGCCAACAGATTTGTCCCCCTTCTACCCAGGCAAGAAGGATCAGCTGCTCAGGGGCCACAAGGCTGCAGGGATGGTTCTAGCATCCACCTCCCTGTGGACAGGTGAACAGTATCTGCCTAGAATCAGGAAGAGTGTGGCTGCTACCACTTCTTGTCTAAACTGTTTCCTTTCCTTCCTTCTTAATGTATCTTAATGCTGGGATACAGCATTAAATAAAGTGATTTTTTAAAAATTATACACTGTTTCAAAGCCTACTCAAATGAACATTATAGGAAAAAAAATTTTTGTCTGATGAACATAGGTGAGAGAGAGAAAGACACAGAGTGGCTAAGATATTTGCCTGAGGCCACGCTACCAGTGAACTGAGGAGCAGGGTGAGAGTCCAACTCTCTGCTAACTTCTATTCCACTAGGATGCTTTACTTCTCATGCATCCACTATTCATTCTCTTTAGACAACTTCTGTTTGGTCTCTCTCAATGCCAGTGTTGAGACTTCAGAGAACAAAGCTGGGCTTTGTTACTGTTCAGAAGGAGTTCTGCCTGAAGGAAAACACAAAGGGAGGAGTCGTCTTGAAGCTGCCATAGGGTAGTCGGTCTACGAGCGTGCAGGCTCTGAAGCAGCCACGTGGGAGAGGAGGCCAAGAGCACTTTCATTATTTCTTGGGAATTAGCCCGTGCACCCTCTGGATGCAGCACAATTCTGTCTCCTGTACTGTACTGTCCCTATTGTATAGTAGACAGGTACCTAGCTCCCATTTTTGAGATTAACACAGGCAGCTGTGTAAGCAGCTGAAATGTACAGCACTGGAAATGACAAGACTGTTCCTTTTAAGAAGCATAGGATTTTAGAGGCACCAATCCCCAAAGCAATGGGTCAGCACTATGGTGCTGTGTGTCCCATTCTGAGAGTGCATGACAGCTGTCGGAAGTGACAGTTCTTTTTGACCAGGAGGATGGGGTTTGGTGTCAGAGATCTGTGCTCCTTCCTTAGCTCTGCTATATGCTCACCACGTGGAACAGGGAGATCCATGGCCTCTTTTCAAGCTTTGGCTCCAGTCCCCTAGCCCTTCCTGCCACAATTTATTTCCCAGGGGAATTCCTGTAATTTTCCTTAAGGATAGATGTTATACTTTCTTTAACTCTATCCCAGGGTGCTTCATGGTGTTTGGCATAATGTAACCACTTTGGAGACTGGGAATATAAATGAAAATAACAACAACGTAGAAATGTTTTGAATATGTACCAGTTTACATACACTATGCCATTTAAGCTTCTACCCAACCTCACTGCAAGGCAGAATTCTAGCACTATGCCCCAATAATGGGAGAGGAGGATATGACTTGTCCAGCAAGGTCACACAGCTAGTAATACTGGATGGAAAACTCAAATTCTGCAGACCCCTCTTCATCATAATGTGTTGCCTTCCAACTTGAAGAAGGAAGGGAATGGATGGGGAAGGGAGTTCTAACAAGATTACTGATAATAAACTGGTTCCCCCACCTGCCTCTTCAATCTACAAACATCTACTACTCTCTACTCAAAGCTTGGTGTATGGTGTGCATGTATCTGTGTCTATGTGTTGTAAGAGGAGTAGGAGAAAGAATTTTCCTGTATCAGTTGCTTCTTGGCACCCGTCTCTGTGGTCATTTATATAGCATTAATGTTCTTCCTGAGTTTTCATCCTACACCAGTGTTTGTTCTTATCATTATTCTGGTCACCCCTACCAGAAACCTCTGCTAAGCCTTCAGCTGCTAGGGATTCTAGACTGGAGGACAGTGAGGACTCTTGAAACCTGAACACTTGGGGCTGGCGCTGTGGTGCAGTGAATGAAAGCCCCGCCTGTAGCACCATCATCCCATTTGGGTGCCAGTTTGAGTCCTGGCTACTCCACTTCTGATCCAGCTCTCTGCTATGGCCTGGGAAAGCAGAAGATGTCCCAAGTCCTTGTTCTCCTGTACCTGCATAGGAGACCTGGAGGAAGCTCCTGGCTCCTGGCTTCAGATCAGCTCAGCTCTGGCCACTGTGGTCATTTGGAAAGTGAACCAGTGGATGGAAGACCTCTCTCTCTCTGGCTCTACCTCTCTCCATAATTTTTTCATATACAAAGAAAATAAAAATCTTAAGGCCGGCACCAGGGCTCACTAGGCTAATCCTCCGCCTTGCGGCGCCGGCACACCGGGTTCTAGTCCTGGTTGGGGCGCGGGATTCTGTCCCGGTTGCCCCTCTTCCAGGCCAGCTCTCTGCTGTGGCCAGGGAGTGCAGTGGAGGATGGCCCAAGTGCTTGGGCCCTGCACCCCATGGGAGACCAGGAGAAGCACCTGGCTCCTGCCATCGGATGAGTGCGGTGCGCCGGCCGCAGCGCGCCGGCCGTGGTGGCCATTGGCGGGTGAACCAACGGCAAAGGAAGACCTTTCTCTCTGTCTCTCTCTCTCTCACTGTCCACTCTGCCTGTCAAAAAAAATCTTAAAAATAAAACAAAACAGAATACTATACATTCTAACCGATGTTTGGATTTAACTTGATTGACCAGCTGAATGATTAATTGTTTCAATTACCCAGTCAATAGGTGGTTCAGAATGACAACTATTAAGTGTTCAACACTGTTCCAGGTGCTAGAGAAACAAAGACTGAGGATACTGCACTTGCTCTCAAAGATATCCAAGTCTAGCCTAGGAGACAGAATAAGAAACTGATTATTTTTGTACAGCGTGGTAAGCTGAAAATAATAACACATTCTGGGAGCCAGAAGAGGGAGTGAACTATTTGTCTTGACTAGGTGGGAGAAGACATTGGTGTGGAAAATTGATGAGGGTCTAGGTAAACTCCTCCAACACTTGTAGAGCATTTGACACCCATAGAAAAAACGATGACTCAAGTAGGCTGGATGTTAATGAACCCATTTGCCATGCAAAGTCAGCAAGGTCCAAGGAGTTATGCCACAGAAATTTAAGCACACAAGAAGATAGTTCCACTTTATCTAAATACTTTTCTATTTAGAAAGAAAAGCATGGTACCTGGACTTATTCAGATTACTCCCAAAGGAACACCAACCCTCAAGGCCACCTTTGTGTCTGACTCTCACCGAGCATTCTCTATGTGGGAAGCACTAAGCTGGCATTGCAGGACCTGAAGAGATGAACTCAGTGTAGCCTGTCCTTGTTGCAAGATAGGAAACCACATGAGAAAGATGAATAGCACTTGAAAAAGGAACGGGCCAGGGAAATGGTCACTAAATCAGCAGTTCTAAGACAGAAGAGACCAAGGTGTACAAGGGAAACACACACCATGTTCCAGAGCAGTGAGCAGGCCAGTGCTTGGCACTTGGAGGGAGGCTGGAGAGGATAACATAGCTGGATTAAGGAGAGTCTCAGAAGCCCAGCCAAGACTGAAGGTCTGAGGTCTAAAACACAGCTCTTGGGGCCAGCATTGTGGCTTAGTGAGTTAAGTCGCTGCCTGCAATGCCAGCATCGCATATGGGCACTGGTTCAAGTCCCAGCTGTTCCACATCTGATCCAGCTCCCTGCTAAAGCACCCGGGAAAGTAGCAGAGGATGGCCCAGGTCCTTGAGCCCCTGCACCCATGTGGGAGACCTGGAAGAAGCTACTGACTCCTGGCTTCGACCTGGCCCAGCCCTGACCATCGTGGCCATTTGGGAAGTGAAAAAGCAGATGGAAGATCTCTTTCTGTGACTCTGCATTTCAAATAAAGTAAAATAAATCCTGAGGCTGGCACTGTGGCATAGTGGGTAAAGCTTCTACCTGCAGCTCTGGCATCCCATATGGGTGCTGGTTCAAGTCATGGGCGCTCCATTTCTGATCCAGCTCCCTACTAATGTGCCTTGGAAAGCAGAAGAATATGGATCAAGTGCTTGGGACCCTGCACCCACATGGGAGAACTGGAAGAAGCTTCTGGCTCCTGGCTTCATTCAGCCTAGCCCAGCCCCAGTCGTTGTGGCCATCTGGGAGTGAACCAGTGGATAGAAGATATTGCTTGCTCGCTCTCTCTCTCTCTCTCTCTCTCTCTCTGTAACTCTGCCTTTCAAATAAATGAAATCTAAAAAATAAATTAAATGCAGCTCTTATTGAGGTGGCAAGTAGAGGGGAGAGGGTCAAAATTTATTAGGTATCATACCTTGGGTTAGAGACTTTGCACATATTTTATTTTTACATTTTTAAAAAATTTTTTGACAGGCAGAGTGGACAGTGAGAGAGAGATACAGAGAGAAAGGTCTTCCTTTGCTGTTGGTTCACCCTCCAATGGCCGCCGTGGCTGGCGTGCTGCAGCCGGCACATCACACTGATCCGATGGCAGGAGCCAGGTGCTTTTCTTGGTCTCCCATGCAGGTACAGGGCCCAAGCACTTGGGCCATCCTCCACTGCACTCCTGGGCCACAGCAGAGAGCTGGCCTGGAAGAGGGGCAACCAGGACAGAATCCGGTGCCCTGACCGGGACTAGAACCTGGGGTGCTGGTGCCACAGGCGGAGGATTAGCCTATTGAGCCGTGGTGCTGGCCCTATTTTTACATTTAATCCTTCAGTAGTCCATCAGTGAAGTAACAGAGTCTAAACGTTGAATTCCCATTTCCCCAAGGTCACACTGTAAGTAAAGAAAGTAGATTTCAACCCAGGTCTAGTTGACTCCAAAACCTGTGCTGTCTTGGGATGGGCATTTGGCACAGTGATTAAGACACTACTTAGGATGTCCATGTCCCCAACTGTACGTTTGAGTTTTGAGTTTTTAGGTTTGAGTCTTGGCTCCATTTATAATTTCAGTTTTCTGCTAACTTGTACTTTATAAGGCAGCAAGTGATGGTTAAAATCGTTCAGTATCTGCCATATACATGGGAGACCAGACTGATTTCCAGGTTCCTGGCTACAGTAGGACTGAGTCCCAGCTGTTGTTGGCATTTTAGGAGTGAACTAGCACATAGAACAATCTCTTTCTCTGCCTTTCAGATAAATAAAATTTTTAAAACTATTTAAAAGAATTCATGGTCTCATCCATTGGACAATTCTTCCCCTCCGTGAGTTTCTGACAGAAATCTTGGCTATTTGAGAAGCACCCCAACGTTCTTTTTTTAAAAGATTTACTGGAAAGTTAGAGTTACACAGAGAGAGAAAGAGAGGCAGAGAGAGAGAGGTCTTCCATTCCACTGGTTCACTCCCCAACTAGCCGCAATGGCCAGAACTGAACTGATCTGAAACCAGGAGTCAAGGGCTTCCTTGGGGTCTCCCATGTGGGTGCAGGGACCCAAGGACTTGTGCCATCTTCTACTGTTTTTGCAGGATATAGCAGAAAGCTGGATCAGAAGTAGAGCAGCTGGGACTTGAACTGGCACCCATCTGGGATGCTGGCACTGCAGGAGGTGGCCTAACGTGCTACACCACTGTGCCAGCCCCCAGTATTCTTACTTATCCACTGAGTTTCATGGATAAATAGGCCTGAGAAGAGAACATTTGGAACAGAAAAGAAGATATCGAGTCTAGAACCCACAAACTGGTACCATGCAATGAGGGTTCCTCAAGGCTCTCAAGAGGACAGGCGCAAAAGCTGGAATGGGGTCTCCACCCATCATCACATCCACTTCACAGAAACAAGAAAGTGAAAAAAAGAGAACTAGACCCTTTTAGCACTTATTGACAGGAAAGCAGCCAAATGCCTCCTATAATGAGCTATACGCATAGACTCTTAATTAAGATAAATATAAACATATCCTGTGCTTATGTCCAAATAATCATTTGTCCTCAAACAGGACAAACAAAATGAGTCTTTATAGCAACATAAATGCAGGAGTGAGAAGTGTTAGTCATCCAAAGTCCAACGTGAGCCAACAAGCATGATCCCAAGCTGCACCAACAGAAGTGTAACAGCTGTCTAGAGGGAGGTGCAAGTCCTAGTGTATGTTGGCACTAGTGTGCTTGCCTTGATGAGGAAGAGTGTCAGCTCAGTTATGCTCCAGGTCGTGAAAATTCAGAATCTCCATCCAGAAGACAGTGGCCAGGAGAGAGCAATGTCTGCTAAACACCTTTCATGGGACTAGCTGAAGATGCTGGTGCCCTTTTTGGAGGCTGGTTTACAGAACTTACAGGTGTCCCTTTCTGCTGTCAAATTTGCCAAGAGCTGCCCTGGAGATGATGATGATCAGATTTACTCTCTTTGTGGGCATGGAAGGCCAGAGACATAGACTTCCACTCAGTATGAGCAGAAACATTTAAAAAGTAATGTCTGGAAATGGCTTAAACTCTCTCCTGAGAAGTAAGAAGGCCATCAAGGGAGGTCATCAAGAAATACTGCGGAGGAGTTGGACTGCGTGGACTCTGATGCCTTCAAAACTCCCATCCCAGGAGCATGAACAACAGTTTGTCTCCTCTTACTACCAAAGGACCAAAAGAGACAAACTCTGATAACTCAGTGGAGAGATGGGCTATAAGCCCAATATAGCTTATCCCAGAAGATGTTGTCTATGTCCCCAACTGCCCAGATCCTGTGCCTCCCCCCAGTTCCCAAACACATGCCCTGGAAGAGGAGATGTACAAAAAGGACCCACCTTTCTTCTCAAAGTCCCTTTTCTCTTCTCCTGGCCGTCCCAAGCTGTCCAGGGCATGGGTCGCCTGGCTGCCAAATTCATCCTCCCGAGAGACATGGTTGGCCCGCCGGGGAGGGTCCTCATCTTCCTCATAATCATAGTCATCCAGGATGGGGGTCTCTCGGATCGGCACGCCGATGACAGAATTGTGGGCCTGCAGCCGGGAGGAACGGAAGCTCTCTCGGGCCTGGGGACCCAGCAGCACAGAAGGGATATAGTGGATCTCGTGCGTGGCTTCTGTGCTTGCACTCTTCTGTGGGATGCGGCGACGCTTCTGCCAGCGCCGCTGGGCATATAGCGCCACAGTGAACACGAGCAGCAGCAACAGCAGAGCAATGAGACCACCCTGGAGCAGGAAGGAAGAAGGAGAAGAAAATGGGCCAGTGTTCTTTGGACTCCAGGACATCAGCCTCAGGAGCCACCAGCCGTGGCACTGAAGCTAGAGAGACACTGCACCTACCAACAAACAGTGTGACCTTGTGCAAACTCCTTGACTTCTCTGAGCCTTGCTCTTCATGGGTATAAAGGATAAGAATCCTTGCTCTTTTTCCATCACAAGGTTGTATTAAGGAGCAAATGAGATGGATAATGGCCGTGTCAGAGCAATCTACTTTGCTAAATGTTGGAAGAGTCAAGGCCATGGCTTCACCCAGGTGAGTTTCTGCACCCTGACCCTTGACACTTCCTCCATCAGCTGAATAACCCCGGGGCAGTTGCTCACTCTCTCTGTCTCTAGAATGAATTCACCTACAGCTCAAGACACAGTAGCCTTTCTTACATCCTGCTACAAAGATATCGTTACTAAACATAATTTCTGCAGAGTCTGCGTTTTCTTCACTTTGGAAACCCTGGTCTTAATCTGATGTCCAACAATACAGCCTGATACAAAGTAAATGCTTAATAAATATTCATTGAATGAATTAGTAAAACTGCACCTTTCTAGGAGTCTCTTAGTCAAAAGTTTAAGACATACTGACGTTTATATTCTTTAATACATCCAACTCTTAAATGTTGGAGCCTGCATATCATACATTAATTTGAAGGAAGCTAAGTGTTTATGAACATATCTTACATGATTCCTATGATTCATGAAATACCCTGGACTGTGAGTTTTAAAATATGCCTTTCCTCCCCCAGAGCACCTGCCAAGGGCTTGAAGTGGAAGGTTTGTTTTCACTGGGCCTCCCTGCCTGCGGTGAGTTGGGTGGTCTCTCATCAGTTAACTTGCTCTGCATCATTCTGTATTGTCTTTCATGTATGAGAGGTTAAGGCCATATTGTTGAGCCCTGGTTGTATAGTCCCTAAAATCATAAAGGATCCTCTTTGTTACATAGGGGAGAGGACAAGGATCACAAATTTTAAAGAGATTCAGAAATTCAGATGCTAAGTCACAGAATAATATCTGAATCTCTTTATCTATGTGTTTTGCTTTTGTCTACAACATTTCTTTCAAATCCTCCTGCATTGTTGACTGCTTCTCCTTAGATATAATCTCATTGAAAGCAAGAACAATTCTTTTTACCTGTAGTATCTCACAAAAATGACCATGGTTTACTCTGAATACATTTTCATGGGTGGGGGAAGGTTATTGCTGTTAAACACACCTGTTTAGTCCAAAAAGAACACTATTTGCTAAAAAGGCTCAGCCCTCTATGACGATGTTGATATTGAGAAGTTAACACATAGAGTTGGCAAGGTTCTCAGTTCACTCAAATGGAATTTGTAATCTCCTATGGGGTAGCAAACATGTGTTCAGAGGGTTGAGAAGTGGCTAGTTTTGCAGACAGGGCTCTGCAGCAGTAGCCAAAGTCATGCCTCGATTTTGACAATGAGCCACTTCAGGATCCCCTGGAAGGCTTCTCTGACTGTCAGGATTTAAAAAAAAAACAGTGCACAAATTAAACAAAGCTATTAAGTATGTGTATTTATGTATACATGTGCACACAGAATCCATCAAATATATATAAAATATGTGGCTCCAAAATTCCCATAGAGGGGGAGGTGATATGTGAACTAATAGATATGGAGTAGTTAGCTCAGGGTCTATTGGTGATAAACCCTGTGATACAGAAAAATTCTAATTCATAATACTGAGTTGTAGAGCCACTCAAATATGAAAAGAGCTGTGACAACCTTATATACTGAAGAGTGCTGTGCACTAGCAAAGGAGCTCACAAAAACTACCCAGCTGCCTCTGTCCTAGTGGGGCAGCCCACCCCAAGAAGGCAGATGAGCGACTCAGAATCCAGATGAAACTGTATTCTGTATCCACCTGCATTGTTTCAGGCTGCAGCGCTGGCCCACACCCACCGAGGTCTATTCCCACTTCTTTATCGGCCTCCTTTACTAGGAGCGAACAGAAGCAGGAACAATCGATCAGGAGGTGAGCAGGGCGGGAGCATCCAGCTCTGCTCAACACAGCAACAACCGCAGGTCCTTGGCAGTGGAGAAAATGCTGGAGGGCGAAAGGGGAGCTGAAGAGGGAGGAAAAGACACAGAGCAGGCTGCCCAGTTTTAGAGAGCAAACCAAGAAGAGGCCAAGGCTCTAGAGAGAGGTGGAAAGCTGAGGCCCTGCTGGCCTCAGGGACAATCTGTTGCTAAATCGGATTTGGGCTATGGTCACTTGAGGGTGGCTTGAGACAAACAAGGTGGGAGAATTGGCTATAAGTGTAAATACCAAAATTGCAGTCTGTTGGTTAGGGGTTTATCTCTGTGAAACTGGAAGTTGTTTAGGTCTGGGGGTGATGGGCTTTGTCTTCTCCTGTGGATCTGAGAATTCCATGAGCTCTCAGATGGGAAGTGGATAAGAAATGAAAGGCAGAAAGCACATTCCCATCTCACCCAGAACGCTCCCTGCTACGTCTCTAAGTAGGATCAGCCCACTCCTCTTGTTCTATTATGAGCAATGAGTTTCAGATTTCACAGGAGAGACATACAAGGGTAGACAGTGCCAAGAACCCAGTGGTTCAGTGGGGAAACCAATGTCTGGGGGCAGATGAGCCAACAAGGAAATCCCTGCTTCTCTTTGCCATTGGCTACAACAAGCCATAGGCTCTCTACACTGAGGCTGATTGTCCATAATGGGAAGAATTATGCTAAAGAGTCAACAAAGCAATAAAGGTCTATAAAAAGTGTTTTGCATCACAAAATCCAACACACTCATTGCTTCAGCTTCCCTACTCCTCTTTGTAAAAAATATTTATTTATTTAAAGATTTATTTATTTACTTGAAAGGCAGAGTTAAACAGAGAGAGAGAGAGAGAGAAGGAGAGACAAAGAGAGTGATTTTCCATCCACTGGCCAAATGGCCACAATGACCCAGGGCTGGGATAGGCCAAAGCCAGGAGCCAGGAGCTTCTTCCGGGTCTCCCACATGTGTGCAGGGGCCCAAGCACTTAGGCCATACTCTGCTGCTTTCCCAGAAGCTTTAATAGGGAGCTGGACTGGAAGTGGTGCCGCCAGGACTCGAACTGGTGCCCATATGGATGCTGGGGACTGTAGGCTGTGGTTTAACCTGCTGCCTCACAATGCTGGCCCAGATTTAAAATGCAAAGCAACAGAGAAAAAGGAGACAGAGCAAGAAAGATCATCCATCCACTAGTTCACTTCCCAAATTGCCATAAAAGCCATAACTGGGTCAGGCCAAAGCCAAGAGCCAGGAACTCCATCCTGGTATCCTATGTGGGTAGAGTGGCAGAAGTACTTGAGCCATCTTCTGCTTTATCAGTTGCAGTCGTAGGAAGCAAGTTCAGAAGCAGGGCCAACAAGACTTGGGATCTCAAGTAGTGCCTTAACCCATTGCACCACAATGTCAGCCTCTCCCTATTTCTCTTATCTTAAACCAAATTCTTTTCTTTTGTTCCTTACTTAAAACTCTTTCCTGGGGCCAGCACTGTGACACCAGCATCCCATATGGATACCAGTTCATGTCCCAGCTGCTCCTCTTCTGATGCAGCTCTCTACTATAGCCTGAGAAAGCACTGGAGGATGGCCCAAGTGCCTGTGCCCCTGCAGCTGTGCAGGAGATGTTTAAGAGGCTCCCGGCTTCTGGCTTCTGATTGACCCACCTCCAGCAGTTATAGCCATTTGGGTAGTGAACCAGCAGATGAAAGACCTTTCTCTCTGTCTCTCCCCATCTATAACTCTTACTCTCAAATAAATAAATAAATAAACTCTTAAAAAGACCTCTTTCCTGACACCTCAGGGCCCTAAGAATAATGTCCAGACATCCTAGCCTGGCACCCTTTGTGACTAGGCCCTTGCTTCCTCCTCATGACACAATTCCCAACAAGCCTCATATGTCCATATTGTCCTACCCTATCCTGGAGCCAGCCTGGGTGGTCAGTATACCCCTAGAATGGTATGTGCTCTATTCTGTACTCCTGGCTTAATCAGTCCACAGCACCCTCCCACTCACTCCCTGTAGGGGGTTGAGTAGTGACCTCTCCAGAATCATGGCCACCTGGAATCTCAGAGCATGACCTTATTTGGAAACAGTTCATTGCAGATATTATTAGGGAAGGTGAGAGTGGGCCCTCCACTCAACAGTGGATGTTCCTCTGAGTAAGAGAAGATGACACAGAGACACAGACAGAGAAGGAGGTCACAGGAGGATGGAGACAGACTGCAAAGATGCATCTGCAAGCCAAGTGATGCCAGTAACTCCTAGCAACCACCAGAAACTGGCAGACAGGCATGGGGCAGATTCTGCCTAGAGCTTTGATACTGGACTTTTGTGCTCTTGAACAGTGAGGGGATTTGTGTTAAGACACTCAGTCTGTGATAACTGGAAACTAATACACTTCCCATCACCTGCTCATCTCAACCCTTGTGCCAGCCCACTGGGACATTACTTCTTCAGTGAGCATTACTATCTCTTTTTTTCCATTTTTTAAAGATTTTATTTAAATTATATAAGTCTCATGTATTTCATATATACAGATTTAGGAACATAGTGACACTTTCCCCAGACCCACCCACCCATGGTACAACCCTTCCTCCTCCTCCCTCTCATATTCCCACTCTTCATTTTTACAAAAATTAATTTTCAGTTTACTTAATGATCATATAGTTACCCCTACACTAAGTAACAGCATTCAACAAATAGAATGAAGAAAAAAAGACACACTTTCCTCAATGGAAGAGATAAGGGCTGTAAACAATCACCAAATCACAAAATGTCTATTTCTCTCCAATACATCACATTTCAGGTGCTCTATTAGTTACTTTGAATCAGGACAAGCATATGATATATTTTCTTTTGGGGTTATTTCACTAAGTATAACAGTTTTCAGTTGTGTCCATCTTACTGCAAAAGACAGGATTTCCTTTTTTTTTTTTTTTTACAGCTGAATAGTACTCCATAGTGGATATGTGTCATAATTTCTTTATCCAGTCAACTGTTGATGGGCAACTGGGTTGTTTCCATATCTTAGCTGTTGTGAATTGTGCTGCAATGAACATGGGAGTACTGATAACTCTTTCATATATTGATTTCTTCTGGTTTGGGTAAATTCCCAGGAGTGAGATGGTTGGATCATATTGTAGGTCTATACTCAAATCATTGTCTTCTTTTGAAGTTGGAATGGAGTTATCCTCTCTGCTCTTATGACTCCTTTTACTTACCTATTTGTTATCCTGATGCATTACTGCTTTGCATTTTCCCATTTTAGGTTTTTATTATTATTGGGAAGGTAGATAGCCAAAGAGAAACACAGAGAAAGAGAGAGAGAGAGAGAGAGAGAGAGAGAGAGATGCATTGTAGGGCACAGGGTTAAGCCACCACCTGCAATGCCAGCATCCCATATGGGTGCTTGTTCAAGTTCCAGCTGCTCCAATTCAGATCCAGCACCCTCTAAGGAAAAGCAGCAGAAGATGCCCCAAGCACTTGGGTCCCAGCACCCATGTGGGAGACCTTTGGAAGAAGACCCTGGTTCCCAGCTTTGGCCTGGCCCAGCCCTGGTCATTGCAGCAATTTGAATCTGTGGATGGAAGATATTCTCTCTCTCTCATCTCTCCCTCTCTCATCTCCCCACCCCCTCTATAACTCTGCTTTTCAAATAAATAAATAAATCTGGAAGAAAGAGAGAAAGAGAGAGAGAGAGAGAGAGGAAGGAAAGAGAAAATCCATCTCCCATCTACTGGTTTGCTCCCCAAATGGCCACAATAGACAGGCCAAAGCCAGAAGCTCAATCTGGTCTCCCACATGGGTGGTAAGGACTTGAGCATATGAGACATCACATGCTGCCTTCCAGGCTGTGCACCATCAGGAAGCTATAATGGAGTCAAGCCAGGACTTGTACCCAGACACTCTGACATTGAATGTGGCTTAACCCCTAGGTGAAGTGACCTCCTCCCACCTCTAATTCTAGATTCTGGGCTGTTATTCATCTGTGCCATTTGCCAGGCCTTAGGTATCATCCTTGGCTCTTTGATGGTGTATAACAAACATCCAGAAATCTGAAATTGTACCCATATGTGTCAGAGGACATTAAAATCCCAGAGACCCTGATTTAGCTCTGATCCCAGCAGGCCTCCTGATCAATGCTTGTATGACCCATCTTTGCTGCTCTATCTTTCTCCCAATGCTGATATCTTCAGCATGTTTGCTTACATACACAATATCAAAAACTTAAAAATTATAGTGAGATAAAAAATAAAAAGCTTCCCAAACCATCCCACTGAGAGAAACTTCTAAAAAGTCAGACTTGGAACGCTATTCTTCCTGGCCTCATTTTAATCTATTTTTTAATGTTAAAATATCCAGGCACAGGAAAAGGAGCCAGAGAAAGGAAAGAAAGGGATAAAGTGAGGAATGCTTTATTTGACAATGTGTCATTCAGGAACTGATTATTTCTGTCTCAGGCCTTTTTAATATTCCTTCACAACGGCCAAGCCGCACGGGGATTTGGTATTCTAAGACTGGATTTATAATACTCTGTTCAGCAGTGATAAGAACATGGGCCTTTAATCCTCAGAGCTGTGAACATGCATATTCTCCCACGTAATGTCCTTCTCTTCTCGCCACTTGTTTCTGGTCCCTGGCAGCCAGCCCCATGATGGTTGGGGACTCCTGATCCACCCTGTCTTCCCTTGGCCATTGGTCAAGTGACAGAGCTAGCAGGGGAGGGAAACTGAGGCTCCCAGTTCTCTGAGAAGGCTCCTGTTAGGCCTCAGTGTTTCAGTCATTCACGTTAAAATGTAGGGATCATTAGAACAGAGTTCAGACCCTTGGTGTTATAATCAAACTGAGGATCAGAGAAAACCAGTGACTTGAACAAGATCACTGAACAACCCAAAGTGGTGCTGGATGCAGAATATGCAACCAATAATTTCCCCAAAGCTGCTAAGGAAATATATGAATCCTGACAACTGGATCACTAAAATAGCTTCTGTAACCTTGTACTTCCTTCTGTTCTTTGCTGTCATGTGTCCCAGTTTCCATTGCCTTGCCTTATCATCATTTTAATCCGTGATGATCACTCCCAGACTTTATCTCCCCCTCCCAGGATTCTCAGTCCTTCTTCCCTACCACAACTGAAGCACAACTGGAAACATAGCCCCTCTGCATTGACGAAGTTGAGAGCCCAGCAGTCTGAAGTTCAAATCCTTATCAATCAGTTCTCCATCCTCACAGACAAGCTAGTCCCAAATGTATACTTTTGAGACATGCTTCTCAAAATGTGTGCTTTGCCCGTTCATGCAAGCAACACTACTGAGCTCCTAGTATAGTACAGGCACCACGCTAACGATCCACCCAGGTTGGAACTCACTGCTCCCACTGAACGTCCTGACATTTTGGCCAAACCATTTCCGCTGCCCAGAATACTGCCTTCATTCTTGTTCTTACCCTACATCTTCAGGTTGAACTGCTAACTTCACTGCAACCTCCTTTGTGAACTATTCTGGGGCCATTCCCCCCCCCCCCCAGATTTAGCCAGAAGCAGTCTTTTTGTCTTCTTCATTCCCACAATATTTTACCTTGAGCCTCAATTAAGGCACTGTAGCATTTCCTACCTTGTATTTGCATTATTGGAGCTCTTAAATATTGCTCCCCTAGAATTTAGACTATTATACCCGCTATGCAGATGGAAAAATGGAGTACAGAAGAGAAACTTAAGATCACACAACTAGCTGGCAAGTGTACAGAGTGAGGTCTCCCACTGGGGGCAGTTTCCAATAAGCTGCAGGCCCACTCTTACATGAACTGGAAGAGGGAGCAGTTCATGAATATGATGATAACACAGGACAATATAAAAAACAAGGACATTCCTTCTGTACTGAGGATAGAGAGGGTTTTTGTTGCTTTTTTGTTCAATAAATAGGGTAGTAAAATCACCCGTATGTATACCTTGTAAATATCACATTAGACAAGGTAGGGAGGTTGGAATTGAGGTGCACACTGAGGTAGCTGTTAACAATTAGCTACGACAGCGGGTCTCAACTGTGGACAGTTTTGCTCCCCAGGACCATTTGATAATGAGGATATTTTGATTGACATAGCTAAGGTGGGAGGAGGGGAGTAGCTATTGGCATCTAGTGGGTAGAGGCCAAGGAAACTGTAAACACCCCACATGCACATGACAGCCACATACAACAAAGAATTATCTGTCCCTGAATGTCAATAGTGCAGAGACTGAGAATCCTTGGCCTAAGAGACAGACAACAAGACCTAGAACTAGAGCAGCAGAAGTGAGCAGGTTAGTGAAAGAGACAGATAAAAGACATAGACAACAGGATGGGGAGACTCAGGTTTGATCAGCATGGAAGGGAGATGAAGAAGATAACAACAATGACCCTAGGGCCTGGATACTGTCATAAGATTAAAGAGGAACCTATCTATGTATAAATTTTTTCCTGAGTAATATCCCAGAAAATTCTGTAAGGTCCCAGCACACAATCAAATGAAGATATATGTTTACATGCATCAATAATGAATTAGAGGAAGATAAATGAACAAAGGCACAGTAACAGACAAGGATTTGCATATAGGTTATACATGTATATGTACACATATATATACATATACATAGAGAGACACCTGTAAAAAGGTACCCATACCTATCTTTTTTATGCATCTATAGCTTGCTATATTTATCTACATTTATCTCTTTGGCTCTAGACATATATAGCATGACCTCATTTTAAGGAGGCCTCATTTAAGAAAATGAAACATATTTTTCTTTTGAATGAGTCATATACTTATCATGGATCTATTAGAGACATTGCTTTATTTCCCAAGATAATGCCCAAGGGATAAAGAAAAAACACATTGATTTTGGGGAATGTATTTATCTGTATCAACTATCAGCTATCATTAGCTCAGCCTCCTTAACCACTTTTAAACACTGTCAGAAAAGGTGGCAGATGCTGGGAGAGAATTCTGAGTGCTACAGAAATGTATCAGGTGGAAAGCTAACGATGCAGGCCATCAGAGCTTGCCCACGAGTCGGACCGAAATGAATCTGAATCATAGCTGTACAATCTAAGAGTTGTGGGTCTTCAGGTAAGTCACTTGACTTTCCTGCTTTCCCCTCTATAGATCAGGTTACTAACACCTTAATGATAGTCTGGGTGGAGTAAATGAGACTGCGTTTTATATAATACATGTTGATAATGACTTGCAAGTAGGGATTCTCTGGAGAAAAAAATCACATTCTTATTAGTGACCGAAGGCCTAGTTTCCTAAATGAGTGGCAAGCAAAGCAGTAACGAAGCTATTCTATTTCCTCCACTATCGCCGGGAATATTCTCTGTACCGTTTTGCAACTGCACTCCTACTACAACTTCCAACCTTTGCGACTGTGACTGTGTCCCTTCTCCTCTTTGGGGTAAGTAGCTGAAATTAGAAGCTTCCAACAGCTATTCCTGTCCTGATATTCCAGAAGATAAGAATGGCGAAGATGAACTGGACAGAATTCTTGAACAGAAGAAATATATCTGAGAATTCTCGCATGGCGTACAGCCTGGTACTGCTAATGTACATGGCTCTATTGAACCCGTGGACTGTACTATATCCCTCACACCGTCCCATACTGCTGTGCTTTTGCTCACAATGCTCCCCTGGCTGAAATGCCCCTTGCTCACCTCCTTGTCTAGTGTTTTAAGCCTCCGCCCTTGGGTCGTGAGTTCTCTGCAGCCTGCTCGCTCTGGCTGGTTTGGTGCCCCACCTGTTAGTTTCCACGGTGACTCAAACTTCCATGTGCCAGGGCACACAGCAAGTTGCACTGCAGCCTGACTCCCTTCCTATCACCCAGGGCCCCTTGAAGGCACTGTTAATCATCTCTGTGTTCCCAGGACACCAGGTCGGCCTCATTATGTATTTATTGTGCTTCTACACTGAGAAACAATGAAGGGAGGGCCAGGGTTTTATTTGTTTCTGCATGAAACACAAGGCCCCATAGTAGATCCTCAATTACTTGTTAGAAGAAAAAAAAATGAATGAATCCATTTCAAATACTCCTCTGAGGGTGGGTGACTGAAATATACCTAAATCTGTCTGGCAATCTTCCATCTGTGTGTCAGAGAGAGCTGAGGGTAATTCACATGCACCATTTAGCACCAATCAGTAACCCACTCCAAATCCTCAGGTGGCCTCCCAGCTATGCCTCAAAGTCTACTCTGAAGGAAGCATAAATGGAGAGGGTTGGGAAAAGCAAATTTCCGAGAATCGATTGTCTTCCTATTCTTTGAGTCGTGGAGATAAACAGATGAACCCAAGTGATCAGGGAAGAGCCTTGTCTTCATTCACTGATCTATTCATTTGCCATGTTAGGAGTTAGAAACAAGCAGACGCAAGTTCAGACTTCTGTCCTGCCATGCCCTCCTCAGGGCTTAAAACTCAGGAAAATATCTCTGTGATGTCGTTTCCACAACTCTAACATAGGAATGATACCATTCACTGGAAAGAGCTGTAGTGAGGATTAGATACAGCAGAGTATGTAAAACATGCCACACAGCCATCAACAAATAGAGAACATTCAATGAACATCAGCAATTGGCTTAGCTGTTACTACTATTTCTTGATTTTGTTTTTGAGATTTATTTTATTTATTTGAAAGGGAAAATGGCAGAGAGAGGGGCCAGTGCTGTGGCTCACTTGGTTAATCCACCGCCTGAGATGCCAGCATCCCATATGGGCACCGGGTTCTAGTCCCAGTTGCTCCTCTTCCAGTCCAACTCTCTGCTGTGGCCCAGGAGGGCAGTGGAGGATGGCCCAAGTGCTTGGGCTTCTGCACCTGCATGGGAGACTAGGAAGAAGCACCTGGCTCCTGGCTTCAGATAGGCACAATGTCGCCTATAGCGGCCATTTGGGGAGTGAACCAATGGAAGGGAGACCTTTCTCTCTGTCTCTTTCTCTCTCACTGTCTATATCTCTACCTGTTAAATAATAATAAAAAAAAAGGCAGAGAGAGAGGGAAATACAGATAAAGTCCACCTACTGGCTTACTACCCAAATGACTGCAACAGCTAGGGCTGGCCCAGGTTAAAATCAAGAAACTACATGGGAAGTGGGATACACAGTAGTCTCATAGAATGGCAGATGTCCTAAACAGCACTCTAGCCTCAGAATCAGCCCTTAAGGCAGTTGGATATGGCTGAAGAGCCCATGAGAGTATTTTAGGCATGGAAAGCCAAGAAGGGAGGAGAGAACTTCCACTTTGACCATGACCCTGTCGGAATAAGATCGAAGTCACTCAAAAGGCTTCCATAGCCTTGGCAACTTATGACTAGAGCCTAGGGAGATTACTGACACCATAAACAAGAGTGTCAAATTGTTAAGTCAACAACAGGAGTCACTGTGTACTTATTCCTCATGTGGGATCTGTCCTTAATGTGTTGTCCAATGTGCAGTAATGCTATAACTAGTACTCAAACAGTATTTTACACTTTGTGTTTCTGTGTGGGTGCAAACTAATGAAATCTTTACTTAGTATATACTAAATCAATCTTCTGTATATAAAGATAATTGAAAATGAATCTTGATGTGAATGGAATGGGAGAGGGAGCAGGAGATGGGAGGGGTGCAGGTGGGAGGGAAATTATGGGTGGGGGAAGCCATTGTAATCCATAAACTGTATTTTGGAAAATTTACTAAATAAAAGTTAAAAAAAAGTCAAGAAACTAGAACTCTATCCAGGTCTCCCACATGGGTGACAGGGGTCCAAGAACTTGGGCCATGATTTTTGGTTTCCTAGGTCTATTACCAGGGAAGCAGAGCAGCCAAGACTTGAGCTGGTTCTCCAGTACAGGATGCTGGTGTTACATGTGGCAGCCTAACTCACTGTACAACAGCAATAGCCCCTACTACTATTATTGTTAAATTCTAACTTGTGCCCAGACTTCTGCCTGAATTTAGGACTATACAAATACTTTCCTCAAAGAACATCAAGTTGTTTTGGGGCAATAGACAAGTAAGCAGGTAATTACCATGATGCACAATTTGACAAACTCCATGCTAGAAGGAAACATAGTAAGGAGCAAAGAGTTCTCACAATTTCTACATCCTGTATGCAGAGTAGTACAAATAGAGGACTTTGTTGCAATTCCAATTATAGGCAAAGTGCAAAAGGGGAGAGCTGCCCATCCACACAAGTATACTTTCGCCCAAAATGTGATGAAAAGACTGACATCCAACTGAGCAGCATAGCGGTTGATGGTGCTGTCTCTGGAATTGATAGCCCTGGGTTTGAGTACCTGTACTCTCTTTTACCAGCTGTGTAGCTTTGGCTAGGTCAATAGATTTTTCTAAGTCTCAGCTTTTTCATCTGAAAGTGGAGAATAGCTTCTTCACTGAAGGAGGGTATTGGGAGAATTGAATAAGTGAATGCACAAAAGGGATCCGACATACTATTTAGAACAGGGCGAGTGCTCCATAAATGATGGTTTAAAAATTTGGGCAGAAGAAAAAGATCCTGAGGAAAGAATCAGAACACTTAAGTCCTAGTCCTAGTTTCACACATCTTTTAACTAAGGACTCAAGAAAGCCCACAGGCCCTCACACTTTTTTTTTTTTTTTTGAGGTGGCCACAGCAGCCAAATGGGCCAGGCACTCCTGGCTTCATTTAAAATATGAGGAAAGTGAGCCTCCCTTGGGTGAGTGCCCAGGGTTGCAAAGCCAGGCAGCGGCAGTGCTCACGTTGGATAACAGAAACCAAGGTCTGCCTCCTGCATGTTTCTCTAATGACCTCCAAATTTCAGAGGGTCTCAGAGAGTGGGTGGAGCAGAAAGCCTGCCTCCTCTGTGCAGTGTCTCATCTCTGGGAATGTGTGGCAAACACACAGCAGACTCACAGAGAGATCCTCAATTCTCTGCCAGCAACAGAGTTTCCTGAAGTGGGAGGAAGGGCTAACATTGAAGGGGAAGGTGGAAGCCACCGAAAGCCTGGTTGATACTTCATATTTGCAAAATAGGTTTCACACAGGCAGGAAGATTCTGAAGTAAACTGGTGACACGAGTCAGCTTGAGGCCAGCTTCTTTAGAAATAGTGGGAAGGGGAAAGGAAGTTTGGTGATCAGCAGGTCTCATCCATGAAGGTTTCCTTTGTATTTCCTCTGGAATAATGTCTCTCACTTTGTCTCCATCTCCTCTTTGCTTTAACTTTCTTTATAGCACTTCCTCTATCTGCTGTTATAATACATATTAATGTTTTAACTTTGTTTATGGTCATAATGGAATGGGATTTCTATAACGCAGGGACTTGGCTTCATGTATTACCCTATCTCCAGTACCAAGAATAGCATGTAGTGCTTTGTCAATGCTTAACAAATATTTTTAGATGATTGGATGGATGGATGGATGGATGACAGACAGATGTCTCCCCAAGTAGTTTGGTAGTCCCTTAAGTAATATAGCTGGATCTGAATCATTTCTACAACCTGTCCTCGGCCTATATCCTAAGACTGGAAGATACATTAGTGAATTAAATGAAACAATCACAGACAAAATCACTACTTTTTAGTCCCCTCTTAGTGCCTGCAGGAGGGAAACTGGTTACAAAGTAACTAGGAGGCAAGTGCAATAATTGGCTGGTTACTTCTCTCCACTGTTATGCCAAATAGGAAAATCTGATCCAAAGTTCTAGCTTGACTGATTGATTGGTCATTCATTTATACTCAGGAGAGAATGAAACATTAAGGGTAACGGGACATCAGATCCAATTATCCATGTACAGTCACCTTCCACCAGAAGTAAGTAGGTTGCTGTATCTATTTGCTATTCTTGTTCCTATATCTAGATAGAAATAATGGAAGTTTAAGTGAAATGGATCATCTATGATGTAACTCAAAAAAGAATGAATGTTGGCTCAAATCCTAGCCCATCAATTACATGACTGGGACTGCCAGTTTACTTTTTTTTTAATTTTTTTTGACAGGCAGAGTGTATAGTGAGAGAGAGAGACAGAAAGGTCTTCCTTTTTGCCATTGGTTCACCCTCCAATGCCCACCGCGGCCTGCGCACCGCGCTGATCCAAAGCCAAGAGCCAGGTGCTTCCTCCTGGTTTCCCATGCAGGTGCAGGGCCCAGGCACTTGGGCCATCCTCCACTGCACTCCCAGGCCCTAGCAGAGAGCTGGCCTGGAAGAGGGGCAACTGGGACAGAATCCGGCGCCCCGACTGGGACTAGAACCCAGTGTGCCAGCGCCGCAGGCGGAGGATTAGCCTATTGAGCAGTGGCGCCGGCCGCCAATTTACTTTAATAAATCACAGTTTCTCTAACTTTAAAATCATAAAGTAGGTGCCTTTTCCTCTTTGTCTAAAGACCCCATTGAGAAATATGTTTACAAAAGAACTCTATATATTGTGGATTTATTTTCACTTAACAGTACTTCCTATAATTAATGTCATAAAACAGAGAGAAGAACACAAACACCACTCATCACTGGGCAGAGGGAAACTGAAGTTACAAAAAACAAAGCTGCAAATCTGGAGGCTTCCTGGTATTTCTGATGCCCCCTCCTCTATCCACTGAGTTTCTTCAAAACCTACTACAAGTCACACCCTCTGCGTCTTTTAGAGGCACTGTATGGTTGTCCTTTCCCAACATCGGTAACAGAGCTGCCAGTTGTCTAGCAGGCAGGTTGTGATGGCCTCAGGATCTTCCCTGATGTGACCGATCAGGACAGTAGGAGCAGAGGGTCAGTCACAGGAAGCCCAGCAGTGAGAAGGCCACAGAGAGAGAGGACACAACAAGAGGCTGTTCCCTGTGGTGATGGGAGCAGGAAACAAAAGCCAGAGGGTAGCCCTGATGTGCCCACCAAAGCGGAGCGGGAGTGATTCACGCTTTCCTCTTCACCTTCCTGTTCCATTCTCCCAAATGTCTGAATTCAGTCTTTTCAAGTACCAGTTACCATACAGAACTCCCTAGCCACCTACTACCTTACTCTCGCTAACCCCTTTAACCACTGAGTCACTCTCTACCTTTGCCAAAACAGGTGACACATCGAGGAACACAAGGGTGCAGGAGGAAATATGGGAGGCCATGCTCTTTCTCTTGCTCCAGGGAATACACACCAATAGCAACACTGATCACTCCCACCTCCTTAGTACTACCATGAACGAACACCTCAAAATCTGTTCCCAATCACATACCATCACATGCTAGGTTGTCCCAATGTGACCTCCATGCCACACTTCCTACTCCAACCCCCCGGGAATATTCTATAGCTTTTCAAGTTCCATCCTCAGATCCAACCCCAGCTGGGCTCCCAAGGCTGAAGTGCCTGTGATAGCGCAAGCCCAGTATAAAATACAGGAACTTAACACCCAAGCATTTCATACCCTACACGAGTCGGTGATAGCACCCCCAAACCAGCCACCTAAAAGGATATTATCATTCAGGGGCTCCAACCTGAGATGGGAGGATAAGACCTGGAAGAGCCTAGGAACTGTCTAAGCTACAGATGAATGAGGTGTAATTGAAGCGAATCTCACAGCTTCTGAATTAACCCATGTCACAGAGCCACTATCTGCCCATACTGGTAAGGGGTTTGGACTCATTCAAGAACAATTAGTCCAGATTCCTCGTTCCTTTAGAACACTGTGCATTTTGAATCAACCAGAAGATATTAGAGGAATAGATAGGGCCTGTCCCTGATAAAAATCTTGCATTGATCACAGGCCTCCAGGAAAGCTGGGTGCATGCAATTCTTAGGGCTGCCATAAAAATAACATAAGCCAGGTAGCCAGAACCAAAGACATTTATCCTCTCAAAGTCAGGATCCCAGAAGTCCAGAGTGAAGGTGTCAACAGGAACACCCTTGTTCCAAAGGCTCTGGGGAGAATCCTTCCCTTCCTCATCGGATGACGTCTGGAATTCCTTGGCTAAGGGTGGCAACTATAATCTCTGCCTCCATCACCTTCTCCCCTATTCTCTCTGCATCTCCTCTTCTTAGGATGACAGCAGTCCCTGGATTTAGGGTCTACTGTATGATCAGCAAGATGATCAATTTCATCTTGAGATCCCTTAATTACATCTATAAACTTTATTTCCAAAGAGGATTCCATTCTGAGGGCCAGGTAGATATGGGGGGTGGGGGTGGCAGCGACACCGTGAAACCCACTATGCTGGGGAAGACTACAAAGGCACATGATGTAGATGCGAGACTGTGAAGTAATACACGGTAGATGAGCTGAGCAGATTCAGCTGGGAAAGAAAATGACTGAGCGGAGCTGGAGGAAGGACTTCTTTTCCCATCCCCACATGGCTATTCTATGGCACAGGAGCAAACGGTGCAGGCATTGTGGGAAGGCAGCAATAGGACCAAGGAAGAGAGATGCTAGAAGATGGCTTTAGACAGAAACCAAACCAAAATACACAACTAACCCATTTCTGTCACAGCAAACTCAATTCACCTTTTCAGACACCACCACAGCTTGTGTACTTTCTTCTTGATCCTCCCCAAATTGGCCGGATCATAAGAATCCCCCAGGCTCCACCCAACCCTGCAGAATCACATTCCAGGAGACCTCATCATCAGGTGGTCCAGGCAGTGCTGGCCCAGTGGCTTGAAGTAGAGCAGAGGGGTGTTCAAAACCTATCTACCACATTCTGAATTTTTGACCATGGGAAGGTTGATTGATCCTCTGCACCACATTTTTCCCATCTGTGATGGGATGTTAGCAGCAGTATTGTCTACAGAGTGACTAGAACAAAAGAAATTCTTAGTAACAGGCAGCTGTAACTACTACCAGTATCATTTTTATTTGCAAAAGTACCTATCCCATGCTTGAGCACATATTTGCCTCTTAGATATAAGCCATTTCAGCTTGACTTTTTTTTTCTCTATCATTTACAAGTGCAGTCTAGTTCCTTGGCTAAAGTTTGGCCTCTGAATCCACCATATCTAATTTCAAATATGGAAGTATACTTCAAGTGTGTGGTCGCTTACATGTTTCTTTGTTTTGTATCTAGGGATAGGGTTGATAAACCTACTTCATATGGTTATTAAAATAAAACACAGTAATCAACATACTGGTTTGCATTAATTTAGAACTCAAACTGGGAGCACTTGGGAGCATTGGTTGAAGTCCTGGCTGCTCTGCTTCTCATCATGCTCCATGCTAATATGCCCGGGAAAGAAGCAGAAGATGTCTCAAGTGCTCATAACCCTTCCATTCATGTGGGAGACCCAGATGGAGTTCCAGGCTCCTGACTCTGATCTGAACCAGCCCTGGCCATAGAGGCTATCTGCAGAGTGATCCAGTAGATGAAGAATCAATTGATATATATAAACCCATATACATATACACACACACACACACACACATACACATATATATATATAGAGAGAGAGAGAGAGAGAAAGAGGGAGAGACTGACTGATAAGTCTGTATGTATATCCCTCTCTCTCTTTTACTCTGGCTTTCAAATAAATATTTTAAAAATAAACCTTAAACTGGAAGTGAAATTTCATGGAATATTTTTGCAGAGGATGGATGGAGAGGAACCTCCCTATGACTAGGAGCTAAGAGTTTAGGAAGAGTTGGAAAAGGGTAGAAAGTTGGGGACAGTGCGGGCGGTGTGTGTGAGCAACAAGGGGGAAATGGAAAGGAGACAGTGGAAGATGAGGGGGGAGAAGGAGGGTTGGGAGAAGAATGGAATGGGCTTCTTACGCAAAGACCCTAGGGTGGTCCAATCCTATTCTTCAGCCTGGGACATAAATGCAAATCTCTAGCATTGTGGTAACATGCATATTCCTTGTTCTGCTCAGACCCCGAGGCTGTCCACTGGGGCTGGATATCAGAGTGACACGAAGCAAGCACAGTTTCCTTTTGTCACCACTGCCTTGGACAGCACTGGCTTCTGGGAAGCAGCACAGAAAGGGGTCAGAAGGCCTCTGAAGACAGCTGGACCTGGAGCAAAATCTTAAATCCTGCCCCTTCCTGGGGCCAAGCAAGGGAGAGGTACCTTTGTAAATAAAAACGATATTGGAAATAGACACAGCTGCCTATTACTAAGAATTTCTTTTGTTCTAGTCACTCTGTAGACAATACTGCTGCTAACATTGCTTCACGGATGGGAAAAATGAGGCGCAGAGGATCATTCAGCCTTCCGTGGTCAAAAATTCAGAATGTGGTAGATAGGATTTGAATACCCCTCTGCTCTACTTCAACCCACTGGGCCAGCACTGCCTGGTCCACCTGATGATGAAGTCTCCTAGAATGTGATTCTGCAGGGTTGGGTGGAGCCTGGGGGATTCTTATGATCAAGTATGGTACAGAAGCTACCCAAGAAAGAGTTACAAAGGCAACCACACAAGGAAGCTTCTAATACTAAGCCTCATTTTACCCACCTGTTTATCGGGCACCATGGTAGTGCTATTATTTTGAGGATTAATGGGCATCATGGTGGTGCTGACTTACTCCATTATTTTGAAGACTAAATGAAGGTGTGCACTTAAACACTCAAGTAGTATTGGGAGAAAATGCCTCCCCCTACGCCTTGGGTTTTCATCAGGATCAAGTTCTCCAAGCAGCACTTTGGCCCAACCCCTTAACTCCCCACCTTGAAGCAAAGGAACCTTCAGTGAAGCCTGGGGTCTGCATAGCCCCATCTCCCTCACTGTGGGAGGCAGCTGCTCTGAACCAGCAGCCTGCTGCTCTGCTCCACCAGACTTTTATTTTCATGGAGGACAGAGTCCCATCTGAGAGCATGCCAGGCACCCAGAAGTTACCCCGGGTGGAGAAGCACCCGTTTTTGCCACATCCTCCAAACTAACCTTTTGCAGTAATAAAGGCAAAATGTTCATCTCCATCTGCTTCACTACTTTTTATAATCTTTCAGCTTGTTCTGAATTCAGTTAAAGGAAATACGGGATGTCCACAAGTACCCTGCCCATTAACTGAGTCCACAGAAGGCCTTCAGTAAAGTGTTGTCATGTTGTTATATTCGCCAGAAACCCCATTGTCTCTTTTCCTTTTGTAGGAAACACTTTTTTTTCCTCTTTCTCTCTAAAAGCATTTCTATTTTGTCCTTCTTTACTCATACAGTTCTGAAATTTTACTACAGTGCAACTAGGTGTAGATTTTCCATTTTGTTTCTCATTCATGATGCTTGGTACTCGAAGGCTCCTTTCAATCTGTTCCTTTCTTTCTCTCTGGGATGGATTCTGGCATAGTTCTCTTCCTCCCCTGTCTGTACCTGGTTTAAGAAGCTCGTCCCTTTGCTATCAACAAATAATGTCGGGGTTGGGGGCAGGGAGGCTGTTAACCCAGGTGTTCTTCAACTCTCTGGCGCTTCCTTGGATCCAAAGCCAGGCTGTCTTTCAGAATGCAGAGAGCAGGCTGCAAGCAGGACTGAAGAAACCAAGGAGGGATGCTAACTGGAAGGCGGCCCTGTTTCTAGTTGAAGTTCAGAGCACTTGGTCTGAACTTAATGCTTAAAAGCAGGATTATCATGGAAAATTGTCAGACCTAAACCAGTATTAGGGTCACTAGTAGCTAGGAACTGGGAACTTAATCCTCTTAATGAGACTTTGGGCAAGTCTCTCAGCTTCCCCTAGCCTGCTTTTCTCATCAGGCAAGTGGCAACAATTTACCTTCCTAACTCCCATGGTGACTGAGACAATCAAACAAGAAAATGCTCATGAATGGGCTTTGCAAACTAAGTACCACATATGGATGGAGCTATATGTGTGTGCCTCCACACATGCATAATTAAAACACACTCACAAAATTATCAGTGCATTCCAGCGAACTGAAACCTGAGAAGCAATTTCTGCTCATCCTTCATGATCCAGTTGAGAATGTCCCTATTTCTATTTATTTGACTGTTTGCCTGAAATAATTGGCTTGAATTTTTTTAGGAAAGCAAAGGGTATATTTAAACAAGGGAATTGCACTCAAGGTGAAATGGAATTCACTGTGAGTAATGAGTATGAGGATCGACCAAAAAGACAGCAGTTTCATGTTTTCTATCCTATTCTCACTCTGGATTATTGATGCTCATTGAGTGTAATGGTGGAGATAATGACCTAACTCCTCAAATTTCTTTTTCTGTATCTCTTATCTCTCTTAAGTTATATATAGGTTAATTCATGCAAATTCAATGCATGCTTGATAGGACTTTGCTGGCATAAAAATGCTGCTTATATCTATCTTATGAACCCTACTACTTGGACCAGTGACTCCTACTGAAAATGTTAACAGATCACATTTCTTTGAAACAGAAGTATGTCTTGCAGGGTGTTTTTTCCAGAGGCTGAGTAGCAGGAAGCACAAGCAAGAGGAGGAGCTAGGGGCTGTGTAACTGGGTAGAAGGCAAAAGGCCAGAGCCAACAGTTCTCCAAACTCCAGAAAAGGCAGCAATGACACACAGCTACCTGCCACCAGCCCGAGATGGGAGCTGTGGGTACAGATTGTGTTTGAGTTGATGGTTGACTAATAACTCAACAGAGTAAACCCAGATGTTCTTGGCACTCAGACTACCTTGCCAAGATAGCCCCTTTCCATTCTTCTGCAAGCCTCTCCAGTACCAGCTAATCCCTCCTGGACCAGCCATGTGCCTCATACTATGTTAAACCAATGCAAGACAGTGGCTGGAGGGAAACCCAGCAGAGGCAGACATGAATATTTTTTTTTTTTTTTGACAGGCAGAGTGGACAGTGAGAGAGAGAGAGACAGACAGAAAGGTCTTCCTTTTGCCGTTGGTTCACCCTCCAATGGCCGCCGCGGATGGCGCGCTGCGGCCGGCGCACCGCGCTCCTCCGGTGGCAGGAGCCAGGAGCCAGGTGCTTTTCCTGGTCTCCCCATGGGGTGCAGGGCCCAAGCACCTGGGCCATCCTCCACTGCACTCCCGGGCCACAGCAGAGGGCTGGCCTGGAAGAGGGGCAACCGGGATAGAATCCGGCGCCCCGACCGGGACTAGAACCCGGTGTGCCGGCGCCGCAAGGCGGAGGATTAGCCTGTTGAGCCACGGCGCCGGCCAGACATGAATATTTTTATAAACTATAATCCACTTTCCAAATGTCAGAAGTCCACAGGAACTTAGAGTTCTTAAGGCTAGCCAACATTGTTTGAATTATTACTGTTTTGAATATTGTGCTTTGAAAAATGGTTAATTCGGAACCCATTTCTGAATAAAACTGTTAAAAAAAAAAAAAAAGGAGCAGTTCTAGTTCAAATGAAGGTTGGGATCTAAAATTCCAGAATCCTATGGAGCAAAACCAAGAAAAATACTTTAATTTTGCAAAGAGGTACAACAATGCTGAAATAGCATCAGAGTTCTTTCTAGGTCAGCCATGGTTAACGACAGGGTCAGGACTAGAACTTGGTTCTTTAAGAGTCAAATCAAGGCAGGTTTCCATAATCAGATAGAAAGCTGTTTAAACATGATCCATGTCTCAGTGGTGTCAAATGTTTTGAGTAACTAGCATTTGCTATGTTGCTGTGTATTACGAGGAAAACATACTAAATTTCATTTTCGAAACCATTATTACACGTCATTCACTGACATTTAATAATTAATGTGTTATCTAAATAAATCAGTTCTCACTGGAAGTCTATGAGATAACTGTTGATGCAACCATTTTGCAAATCGGAAAACAAAGAGGTTTAGTCATCTGCTAACAGGACACAAAATTAATATGTTGAAGACTCATTATTAGAACCTAGACCTGTAAGAATGCAGAAAACCTGAGGGGGTTTCTCCTGCCCTCCAGAAAAATCTCTTATAATTACAAGCAAATAATACAAAACACTATCACAACCAAAAAATGGCATTTGTAAAGCACTTTTAAAATATTTTCCTTGCATTAATATCTCATTTGAACAATTCTGTATTCCATGGTTAGAACCAGGGTAAGGGGAGTAGGCATTTGACTTACATGCAAAAAAAAAAAAACAACCAAAAACTCAGTAATAATATTTTAATGCAGTATTTTAAAAAATCAAAATTTATGAATGTCTGAGTTTTTAGACTATTGTTCAAAACCTGTGTCCAAGTGAAGGGAGGATCTCATTCCCTTATCCTAGTCCTAGCTCCACAGTGTGCAGACTTGTGAAATAGAGATAACATGTATTTTTGTACCATTTTGATAGATTAGAAAAGTCAATCCCAGAAATATTAGCTCATATTTCTAGAGAACTAAAGGCAGGTCTTTCTCACTTGAACTCAGAGTCCTTGAACTTGTCAACTCAGCTACAGCCTCTCATTTCTTGGGAATGTAGTGATGTAGATGTTACAGGGCTAGCAATAACACTAAGTTCAATTATACACACCAGAAAACAAAGGTACAGTCAGAAAATGATTTGTCCAAAAATTCACAGTGATGTGTGGCAGAGCTTGAAAATAAACTCAATTCTGTTGGGAATCCATACTATGTACTGTATTCCTTCATTACCAAAACATGAAGTATATAATGTTCTTGAATAATACATCAAAACTTTGAGGTGCTGAATGATCCCAAGGATGGCCATGATCTTGGAGTAGTACTCATTGGAAACTCTAGTAACTGCCACTAAGGGGAGGAGGTCACAAAGGCTTCATGGGGCTGGAGGGAGTGATCTGGAGAGAAGTTGGTTGTAAGTAAGCATTGGAAGACATAAATTCCATGCTATTGGTTGGTTGGAAACTTGTCCAAAGAATGGCATGAACAAAGGAGAGGAAGCTCAGGGCAGGATGTGGGAATCCAAGTGGCTAGTCCTGACATGTGACTCTTATTCTGCCCTGTAGTACAAACCCTGTGAGTGTAGGATCATTATCTCTCTGTTCACTGTATTTTTTTTTTTAATCTCTTGTTCCTCAAACAGTGCCTGGCTCACAAGAGCTGCTCCAAAACTAATGGATATATGAATGGACAGACAGCCAAATGGATGGGTGGATAGATGTGTGGATGGACGGACAAAAGACTTTAGATTCATAGAGCCTGGTGAACCCTAGTTTGAACCTGCTTCCCAGTTCTGTCACTGCTGCCATCCAAGGGACAGCTTCATTATGCCTCAGTTTCTTCAACTGTAAAATGAATGCAATAACAGTACTGTCTCATGGGGTGATATGAGCATAACGTAATTTATATCGAGTCTTACAGTGTCTAGTACCTGGTAAGTGTTACATAAATATTAGCTTTCATTAGGAAAAATAAAAATCAGAAAAGTTATTGCAAACATACAATGAAAAACAGGTAATTGATGTTTTCTTTCCTGTGTCTGACATGAGCCTAAGCCAATTATTGGCCTCAGACTATAAAATGCAAAACAGTGCTGGAACCATAGAGGGAGTGAGACTAACATTTGGCTGCTATCTTCATTTGCCAGCAACTGCCCTATTCACTTTAAATTTATCATCTGTCCTCTTCCTGAAAATAAGCTTGTGAAGAGATTCGATTATTATTCTTTACAGGTAAGGATATTGGGTCTTAGAGAGGTTAGGTAATTTGCTCCAGATTGTTAGGGAAAGTGCTGGTCACTGAACCCAACAACTCTGAAGGCCACATTCTACCTCTGCACCATGCTGGGTCCCATCTCATTCTACTCCTCTTTGGGTTCATGTGTCTGTTGGGAATGGAGGGAGTCCAAGAAGAGATGCTATTGCCAAGGGCATCCTCCCTCCAACTCATAGCTGGATGCTCCTCTCAGGTCACTCATCTCCTTAAAGATACACAGTTGTGTGTCCCAGAGAGCCTGGGGCAGGGGCTGCTATGGTCATGGCTATGGGAGAGTAGCACCGGTGATCCTACACAAATAAATCTCATCACCCCAAGTATCTTCAGTTGTAACCTGTCTCCCTAGAAGGAGCAGAGAGGGTGCTCTCACAATGATACCTTCACTTCGTGTTGCATACACAAAAGAAGGGCAGAGACACACCATGGAGATCCCAGGCTTGCTGGACTTTGGAAGTAGGCTCACAACTTTCCAGGCATTCCCCGTGGTCCCTTGGTACCATCATGCATGTCTGTGGCAGTGGGTAAGGCATAGTGAGATGTCAGGGTTTTAAATGACAAACCCAGATTTCAAACCCAAGTCAACTTGATGGTGAAAAGCTGGTAAGTGACAGTGCTCAATTCCTTTCCCTTTTCAAAGCCTCAGTTTCTCCATCTATAAAGGCAGGTATTAGACTGGATGGCCTCTGATGGTTCTCTCAAAATTGAAAGTCTTAGTAGTATACAGATTGATAAATCCAAGGCCAACACTTCTCACTGCAGCCCAGTTCTTCCCAGTTGGCCCTGTAGCTTTGACTAAAAACTTGGTGATGAGAAACTTGTTACTTTTTGGTGAAGGAGCAGCTTGTAAATAATTTTGGAGTGACTCTCCCACTGACTTTCAATGAGTAGTTGTATGATTTAGGAGGGTGAACTCTAATTCCCAGCTTAATCATCGGAGAAGTATGGAAGTGAGTGCCCACCTCAGAGGGCTATTGTAAATATTAAATGAACTGATAAGTGTGTGAAGTTCCAATATTAATCCCAAAGCACTGGCTATTATTCTCCAAGTTGCCATTCTGCTGCTCTCCCAGACTGAAATAAACAAATAGGAAGAAGGGAAAATGATACAATATTTACATGTGGATATTAAATTTAAGTCTTTCCTAGCTGTAAGATGTTCCACAATACCCATGGACCAATCAGCCACAGAGTTCTTTGTAAAACTTATGTCAGTTTGAAAACTGAGGCCAGTTTATCTGCCTTGCCCAAGATCACACACTAGAGCAGCAGCAGATTTAGATTTCTGAATCAATCCCAAGCTGGTCTTATCTCTACTTGGCAATCAAGAACCGCCTCCCCCACTTTGGTTGATTGTGTGCCCCAGAGGCAAACAGCAGCCTCCAGTCTCTGTAATCAACAGGATCAGTGTTTTCCCAGCACATCCAAAAGCCAGGCATTGAGGCGGCTCCTGAAGCAGGAAAAGTGGCCCCTCCTCCTCAGAGATTACAGGTAGGGGAGGGGCAGCAGGATGAGGAGGGATAGCCTATGCCTACCTGTCTGTAGTACAATCCTTCCTCACTTCTTTGCTCCCTGTATTTAAAGGGCCCAGAGAAACAGACAGATGTTGGCAACATCTGGGCCACTGTTGTCAGGGCAGCAAGTGACTCTGGGCTGCCACTGGAGCAAATAAGTTGCTGGTGTCCGGAAGAATAATAAGAGGTAATATTCGCATAGCTTTCCTGTTTCAAGACAACCCATTCCATCCCAACCTCCTGCATTAGCTCAACCCAAGCACTGCAGCCTAGGGCTCCCTGAAACCCTAGTAGAACCATTTCTATGGCAAAACTGAGGCTCACAGAAATTAAGGTTCCTGCCCTGCATCTAAGAGTTTATAGGGGAGATGCGATTTTACAAACATAAAACCAAAAGAGGTGGGGGGAGGTGCTGTGGTGTGGCTGGTAAAGCCACGGCCTGCAGTACTGGCATCCCATATGGGCTCCGGTTCAAGTCCCTGCTTGCTCCACTTCCGATCCAGCTCTCTACTATGGACTGGGAAAGCAGTGGAAGATGGCCCAAGCCTTTGGACCCCTGCACCAGTGTGGGAGACCTAGAAGAAGCTCCTAGCTCCTGGGTTCAGATTGGCGCAGCTGCAGCCATTGCGACCATCTGGGGAGTGAACCAGTGAATGGAAGACCCCTCTCTCTCTCCGTCTGTCTCTCTGCCTCTACCTCTCTGTAACTCCGCCTCTGAAATAAATAAACCATAAAACATACACACACACACACACACACACACACACACACACATGAAGGGTGGGCATTTGGCTTAGCAGTACACATGCCAATTAAGATGCCTGTTCGGCACACAGTCGCTCGGACTTACCCCTAATGGTGGAGCCATAAATGTGCCATGGGACTCCAAATCCCATTAAGTTGGCATGTATCAATGCCATCATACTAGTTAAAGTGATCAGTTTAAGTTCATAATTGATCATAAAAATAGGATTAAGTGTCAAAGGGATCACATAAATAAAACCAGTGTCTGCTAATAATAACTGATAGAATTAAAAGGATAGAATGATCCAAGATGGGAAGCAGGCCACACAGCAGACTCATAGAATGGAAAATGCCCTAAACAGCACTCTAGCCTCAGAATCAGCCCTTAAGGCATTCAGATCTGGCTAAGAAGCCCATGAGAGTTTTCCAGGCATGGAAAGCCAAGACACTGTGGCAGAAAAAATGACCTAAATGAAAGCATCTGAGGGGTGAACCAGTAGATGTGAGATTTCTATGCCTGTATCTTTTTGTCTCTCAAATAAATTTTAAAAATGAAAAGGCATGTGACTCCCAGTCTCATTCTCATGTACTCATCCAATGTGCCAGGCTAGGTACAGCTATAATTAAGTGCAAAAATGCATGTGGCTCATTCTCATGGGAAGCGAGATACACAACAGACTCATAGAATGGCAGATGTCCTAAACAGCATTCTGGCCTCAGAATCAGCACTTAAGGCAGTCGGATCTGGCTCAAGAGCCCAGGAGAGTATTTTAGGTATGGAAAGCCAAGACACTCTGGCAAAAAAAAAAAAAAAAAAAAAAAAGACGACCTAAATGAATGATCTCTGCAAGTGAGATCCCAGTGGAAAGAATGGGGCCATCAAAGAAGGAGGTCCCTTTCTCTGAAGGGAGGAGAGAACTTCCACTATGACCCTGTCAGAATAAGATCAAAGTTGGCAAATTCAAAAGGCTTCCTAGCCTTGGAAACTCATGACTAGAGCCTAGGGAGATTACTGACGCCATAAACAAGAGTGTCAAATTGTTAAGTCAACAACAGGAGTCACTGTGTACTTACTCCTCATGTGGGATCTGTCCTTCATGTGTTGTCCAATGGGAAGTAATGCTATAACTAGTACTGAAACAGTATTTTACACCTTGTGTTTCTGTGTGGGTGCAGACTGATGAAATCTTTACTTGTTTTTTTTTTTTTTTTTTTTGACAGGCAGAGTGGACAGTGAGAGAGAGAGACAGAGAGAAAGGTCTTCCGTTGCCGTTGGTTCACCCTCCAATGGCCGCCGCAGATGGCGCGCTGCGGCCGGCGCACCGCGCTCGTCCGATGGCAGGAGCCAGGAGCCAGGTGCTTTTCCTGGTCTCCCCATGGGGTGCAGGGCCCAAGCACCTGGGCCATCCTCCACTGCACTCCTGGGCCACAGCAGAGGGCTGGCCTGGAAGAGGGGCAACCGGGACAGAATCCAGCGCCCCAACCGGGACTAGAACCCGGTGTGCCGGCGCCGCAAGGCGGAGGATTAGCCTGTTGAGCCACGGCGCCGGCCAAAATCTTTACTTAATATATACTAAATCGATCTTCTGTATATAAAGATAATTGAAAATGAATCTTGATGTGAGTATTCCATTCCGGGAGAGGGAACGGGAGACGGAAGGGGTGTAATTGGGAGGGAAATTACGTACTTTGGAAATTTATATTTACTAAATAAAAAAAAAATGCATGTGGCCTCACTCTAATATGTGCAGAACATTTGGTGTGTGCTTAGTAGGTGTCAGGCACAGCATCGCACAGTTGGTACAGTGATCTCATTTATGCTTCCTGGCATTATGAGATAAGGAATATTTTCATCCTCTGCCTGTGTACTCAGAAGTTGAGACTCCGCGAGGCCATGTAATTTGCATGTGGTCACACTGCTGACAGAGCTGAGCTATCAGTGAAGTGGGTGACCTAGTGACTGGGTAGGAAGACTTAGGCACCAGGTTCCTTGTCCTGGCTTCCTCATGAACTATGTGACACTCTTGGCTAGTGACATAGCCAGGCTCTGAACCTCAAAACCTGTCAGCTTGGAGTGTGACTGTGTGTGTGTGTGTGTGTGTGTGTTGGAAGGGAAGTGGGCAAGCTTTTGAGAGGAGGAACTGAGCGTTGAGTAGGCTTCTGTAAGGATAAACAAAAGTGTCTTAAAGGCTGAAGCAATACCCTCAAGGGCTACCCTGGGTGTGTCCCCAGAATAGGGAGCTCTGTGGTTGTAGCAGAGACAGGGAAGGGAGAGGAGAAAGACATGAGACTGCGTGTCACTGAGGCAGAGAGCAGAGGGCCAAGAGACTAAGCAGTGAGAAATGTTACGTGCCCCTGCTGCAAATTCAGAGCAGACACTGGGGCTACCCTTAGATGCACCTAATTGACCTGCCCTTCCCTCTGTATCAATTCTTTCTCTGATAAGGATCTCCGAAAGGTTTCTTGAGCTTATTGAAGTTCAAGCCCATTCTGCAGATGGGAAGAGGAAGGGAAGAGATTTTCCCAAACTCACATAGCACATCAGGGCCTTGAGGGAGGACGCACGCTAACCAGGCTTTCTGCTTCTGGCAGGCACCCGTACACTCCACAGTTTCTGCGCTCACTCTTATTTTCTGCCCATTACAAGGCTTTAGCATAGAACTCACATTCTCTCGCTGACTAACCATGTCCTGGTTACAAGTCGTCTCTCTTGTGGAAGCTTGCAGGGCTTCCCCTTGTCCACCGTAAAAAGAGCCACTCAAGATGAGAGGGAGGAACGGACAATTCTCTCCATGCCAGCTGCTCTTTCTAAGCCTGAGGCCATTGAAAGCCAGGGGGACCAGCAGCTCTGACATGAACTGGGACAAATAAACAAAACTCCACTGAGGTGAATTTGTCCTTTTGATGCTTTTCAGAGTTGACACAGTAGCTCCTGGGAGTCTGCATGATTCATGAGTTCCTTCAAATGGATTAGTTTGGGTCCATTGTCAGCTAGAAGAAGTGTGGATAACTATACTCCTCCAAGTCAAGAATACCTTCTAAAGCATCCATCTAGTTTCAATCAAGCCAGAGGTCATTGTGACATCTGTATATCTGCAAGCAATGCAACTCTTGTGAAGCACAGGGTCCAAACACCAATATCAAAAATCCCATGCACACATGACCCAGCAGGATATAATAAAGAGACGATAGGGAGTGGTAGGGACTACGGCAAATTAGAGAACATGTGATCTTTCTATAGGGGTATTTGCTGTGGTATCAGGCAATTGTCATTGACTTTTGCACATACAAATAATCTATATATTTTCATATAAATTTGACTTTCACATTTTTTTACAGTTTTGGCTACTTTTGAACTAGGTGCCCCAACTGTGGACACAATGACACATATCTGCAGCCTACTTGTGGTCTTGGACTTCCAGTTTACCACCTGTGCTCTGCAGGGTCCAATTAGTTTCATTTAACTTGGAGCTAACTTTGACATTCACGTTACTATAAATCCTCTTAGAGCGTGTTTCCCATTTGGAATGGTTCCCCCGGACTCGGCCAGCATCCTGCTAAGCATTCCTATAGATTGCTGGACTGAAAATTGGCAAGTTTCCACCTAGAGGCTGTAACCTATAAATATATCTCAAACCTCCATTCCTTTTACACTCTGCTGGTGTATATAATTGAGTTTCTCCCTGTATCAAATGAGCTCTGAGTCCTTAGTACTTGATGTACTTAAATGGAGGAAAGTCGGGAGGAGGCTGGGAAAAGCAAGAATAACACAGAAAAGAACAAGGATATGCTGGCTGGAGGCATCATAAAGGTTTTATCACCTCTTGTTAGAAAAGAAAAGCTTAAGTAAAGTTATCATCTCATCCTCCGCATAATAAAAGCTTTATGGTGGTCTGCCCTGCTACACACACAGGTGCCCTGGGAAACACAGTAGAGGGCTCAACCACCCCACCGCTGGCTGTCAATTCCCAAGAGGAGGCAAGTGGGTCTAAGGATGATTGGAGGTGAGTTTTGGTTGGAAAACTTGCTCTCCCAGGAATATGATCAGAAGATTTCCCTAAGGGAGTCCTTCAGCATACGTTCTGTGGTCCCTGCTGGTGTGCAGAACTAGCCAAATGCTGTCAGGGCTGCCTAGAGCAAAAGTCAGCTTCAGAATCCCTTAGGGAACTCAGCTCTGTGTGGAGAAGGAGGGCACTGACTCCAGCCTCCTAGTTTGCTTGCTGATTCATTCATTCATTCGTCCTGAAGGAACACCATCAGCATCATCATTACATCATCACTGTAATCATAATTTACTGAGCCATCTATCTATATTAATCAACACTATAACACTATTTAAGTTTTTAATTTTTTTTTTTTACATTTTACTTGTTTATTTGAAAGATGGAGAGAAAGAGCGAAGGAGGGAGAGACAGAGAGAGACTGGTTGATCTCCCCTCTACCAGTTCACTCTCCAAATGCACACAACATCGGTGGCTACGCTAGGCCAAAGCCCAGAGCCAGGAACTCAATCCAGGTCTCCCGTGAGAGAGACAGGAAGTCAAGTACTCAGCCATCACTGACGCTTCCCAGGAAGCACATTAGCAGGAAGTCGGAATTGGGAGTGGAGCAGGACTCTGACATGGAGGAGGGTGTCTCAGTCTCTTAACCATTCTACCAAGTGCCCATTACATCTTGGCAACTGTTTCATAAATTACTGTATTTCCTTCAACTCTTACCAGAAATCTGCAAGGGAAACATTACTAATCACCTTTCCTGATAAGAAAACCAAAGCTCAGCAAGGTCACATGATAAGGCTAAAGTCACTTATCTGAGCACTGGCAGATCTGGGGTGCAGAGCTATGGAATCTGACTGACTCTCTAGCTTGTGGTTTCCTCAGCATGAAACACTGGTGAATAATCACAAAGAATTTTGTTGTGAGCTCAGAAGTAATTCTTTGATTCTTATAATTGAGAGATTGAATTATACTTAGTTTACAGAAAGAAGACTGAGTCTCAGAGAGGTTAAGCACCCTACCAGAGGCCACAGAGCAAATTAAACTGGTCTCAAATATTGGTCTTCTCACTCCAAGCCCAGAATTGTTTAAAAAAGAGTATAACAATCAGTCATGATGGTGGGAGTTATCAATTATGGATGCCTCACTGTGTACGAGAAGCCCTGCTAAGCACTTTATTAGAATTCACTCATTTCATCCTAAAACATATCTAATGAACTTAGTGTAACTATTACCATAATGAAGAAACTGGTCTCAAAAATTAAATATAGCTTGCCCAAGTGACATAGCTAATTAACAGTAGGGCCAGCGTGTATACCAAGGTTTATCTGACCCTTATTGTAGGCTATTTATTTGTTTGAAAGGCATTCTTACAGAGAGACAGAGACAGAGAAAGAGAGAGAGGAGACAGAGGAGAGATTGGGGAGAGAGGGGAGAGAAGGGAGAGAGGGAGAGAGAAGAGAGGAGACCGAGGAGAGAGAGGAGAGGCCTAACATTAATGAGTATACTACTTGGCTTCAAGTGGTTCACCATCGTATAGGTAAGGCGCACATGCAGCAAAGAAAGAATCAAAATCAAAGAAGGTGGCTCCAGCCATGAATTAAAGTGAGAAAGAATCCCATTCATCCTTCTATGGCCTGGGCCATGATGGCCCTGACAGCACAATCCAGAGGCTGGGGCATGCTCTCTGTGTAATGGCAATGGATAAGCTGTCCCTTCTGAAAGGCGAATGCATTCATTTCAATTAGATATGCCCAGTGCTAGGACTGTAACCAATTAATCCTGCCCATCTGAAGGCTGATTAGTCGGAATATTTGGGTGAATGGATAATAACAGGCTAATAAGCCTGCTATCAGAATGCTGCCGCACGTCTTTTTTGACACAATACTGCCAATGCGTCTGCAGCATGTGTGACTAATCTTCAAGTGGTGCGAGGCCCACTTTGCACAGCGCCAGAGGGACAGGGCTCAGGGCCGCTGGGGTCTCAGCAGATGCAGCCGGCTGTCAAGTCATCAGCCTCTGGGTTTTGACCCATTCAGCCCAGGCTTTTCCCCCTTCTACTTCTCCAAAGCTGGAGATCCACAGTGCAGCCAAGCAGACGGGAGGCGGGGCTGGGAAGAGAAAGAGCTCCGTGATGGTTTCTGTTTTACTCTGAATGACCTATATGAGTCAAGCACATTGTTTCTCTTCTGTGCCTTTCAATTTACTCATGTATATTTCCCACAATAATCTTGAACCAGGCTTCCTTTGGCCTCCTAGTATTTATACTGCTTAGAACGTTCTTTCCCACCACCCATAGCCTAGTTAACTTCTTCCATTCTTTACATTTCTGATGCTTTCCATAAAACTTTCTTCAGCTAGCTTTTGCCTAGGATCTTGCCACACAGAATCCTGGGCTTCCTGCCTATTAATAAGCATTGCACAAGGAACTGGTGTTGTGGCTCAGTGAGCTAAGCTTTTGCCTAAAATGCTGGCATCCTATATGGAAGTACCAGTAGGAGTCCTGGCTGCTCAACTTTTAGCTTCCTGCTAACATGCCTGGGAATGCAGCAGAGGATGGCTCAACTACTTGGACCATGCCAACCATGTGGGAGACCCAGACAGAGTTCTGGGCTCCTAGCCTAGTCCAGGCCCGGCCATTGCGTCCATTTAAGGAGTGAGCCATCACATGGGAAATACCTGTCTCTCTCTTTCTGTCTCTCTGTGTTGGTACTGTATCTGTGTCTCTCTATATATCCTTCAAATATAAATCAATATATCATAAAAAAAAAGCAACGCATGAGATTTTACTACTCTACCTCCTCCTTTCATCCCTGAGCTCCAAGATAACAAAGTTGAATCTGATTGCTCAAAATTATATCCTTGATGCCTGGCCTAGTACGTGGCATAGAGAAGGCACAATAAAAATATTTGTTAAAGCCTTTCTCTGCCCATTTCATTGAATAGAGGAAGAGGCAAATAGAATGTGGAAATGAAAAAAAAATCACTTTGCAAACCTCTAGATTATTATGCAAATGTGAGGAATTAGGAGTAAAGAAAAAGCCCTTGAAGGTGCAGAAAGTAAGCATTTCAATAATTCTCAGAGATTCACACTTGCACAATGTGTCACCAATAATTATTCTGCCTTTTCCTTCCCTCATTTGTTGTAATTAAGACACAGTGTTTTCACTGTGGGGAGAAACCACAGTCTAGGGCAGCAGGCTGTAAATCCTAGGTGGCTGAGGACATGCCATGCAGTCCCTTGAAATCGCAATGTCTTCTGACGTTTCAGTATCTTTTGGCTCCTGAACTCATGTAGGACTTTAAGCCCCAAAGTGGTAAATCAATGGTGTTAAGATGCTCTCACAAGAGGGTTATCATAAAACTGAGTGTTGTGTGTGTGTGTGTGTCTCCCTCCATCCCTTCTTCTCTGTTTTCAGTCTCACTAAATGTGGTCCTTCCTTCACATACTTGGCCAGTACCATACCATACTTCAAAGTACCACCCAGTCCCATACCTTCAAAGAAGCCAAACCAATGGGGCTGCCCAATCTTGGAACTGAACCTCTAAAACAGCAAGCTAAATCTTTTCTCTTGATAAATTAGTTGCCTCATGCATTTCCTTGTAGTCACAACAAGCTGACTGATACAGTGTCTTCCTCCATATGATGGAATAAAAATCACCACCACTGGGCTCGAAGGTTATTGTGGGAATCAAACAGAGTTAATTAATGTAAAATGGCTTGTAATCTGTAAAATTCCATGAAAATGTTAGTTCAATAGCTTCCTGCTGGCCTCTTTCCTGAACCGTGGATATTGGAGCTTGAATTTTTGATCCTAAATTCTGAGGAAGGGGGCTGAGGAAAAAGAGGGTGGAAGATGCTGGATGCCTTTCTGCACCTAATTCCTGGAATACACACTGTGCCTCTAGTATGTGCAGAGTGCTATGCTGGAAACTAGGGGATAACAGGTGAACAAGGTACACCTTCCTTCAATGTCATTCCAGCTGGGGTACAGAGGCGGGCAGTACAGCAGCACTTCTCTGCAGGGTTGTCAGTTGCTGGGATGGATGGATGGCAGACACTTGTTCCTGGATGATCAAGCCCAGATCTGACCCTAAAAGAACATCTGGAATAAGTGAAGGGAGTAGATCCTATCATGTGAGAGATTGCGAACACGGAAATGATCAAATGCATTTCACAAGTCAAAAGAACATCCTAGAAACAGGCTAAGGGACAAAAGCTTTTCTAATGATGAGTGTTTGGTGCAGTTTTAAGCCACTTCTTGGGATGCCCACATCCCATATTGGACTGCCTGGATTTAGTCCTGGCCCCACTATTCATTCCAGCTTCCTGATAATGTACACTCTGGGAGGCAGCAGCAGTTGATGGTTCAAGTAGTTGGGTTTCTGTCACCTATGTGGCAGACACAGATTGAGTTTCGTGCTCCTTGCTTTAGCCTAGCCCATCCCTGGCAGTTGCAGGCATTTCATAAATGAACTAGCAGGTGGGAGACCTCTCTCTTTTCTGTCTCTCAATCTTTCAATTTTTAATCTTTTAAAAAGTCATGATAAGATCATGACAGGAGGCCAGTTGAGTCTACTTGGAGTTTTGGAGAAAAGAACGCAAAAAGAAAAATTGTAATGGAACAGGAAAAAAAAAAGTAAGAGGGAATCTGGAAGCAATGTTAATTGAAAAATGTGGGAGAGAATGTCTAATAAGAAGCATGTAAAGATAAAGACAGAAAAAGCAAGGATTAATGGATTCTCTCCTTATCTAGGGCCTTAGGAGGCTGTCCATTGCCTGCATTGTTCATCATTAGACTGCCCCAACCACCCCTGCTGCAGGACAGAAGCCTGCCCAAAGGGATTTCCTATCACTGAGAAGTACCCAAGCAGCTCCAAGAAAGCACAGACATGGATTCTGACCCTGGCTCTGGTGTATCCCTAGGCAGAGAGCAGTCCTTAGATCTGCAATCACTTCTTTGTTAATAAGGGCAGCAACAGTCACCTTACAGGTACAAGGATCTTGAGGCTAGGAGAGTTTGTCCCAGACAGTTCTGCAAGGAGTTTTTTTTTTTGTTTTGTTTTGATTTGGTTTGTTTGTTTTTATGTATTTAGAGCAGGAAAACAAGTGTTTCACCCAGGCCAGCAGCTCCTTTCCCACAGTGGAAGCATCATTGTGCTGATGGGTCAGCACCTGCACCTCCAAGGAGTGCATCCTGAGGCCCAGTTTTGCTACTCATCTGGAAATAAACAAAAAGTGTCATTTGCGAATGGAGAGAAGAGGAAGAAGGCTGTGTTTTGACCCTTCCCTAGAGATCTCAGGTGTCTGGTATTCAGCTCTGGGATGTAGCAGGTGCTTGTGAGATACGACCTACATGCCTGATTGTCAATAGAGATAGTGTTTATTTTCATGAAACATTGTTCACAAAGCCCTTTGCCCTATGGTTTCTCATTTTTACCTGACATCCCACCCAGGGTCCATGTAAATCAAAACATCCAACACACTAGAGAAATGAAACCCGAAGGGACTCAGATGTATTCACCAATACTGCAATGTAAAGGGACTCCCCTGTTACAGATAAGTAAGTGTGCCAGGCTCTGGCAGAAGAATAAGACATAGTCTCAGATTTAAAACACTCCTGTCCTGCAGTGTTACACATAGGAGGGGCATGTGGGAGAAGGACACTTAGAAGGGTATGTACTTAATTAGGGTGGTCCTGCAGTGAAGGTCACGATAGATTCTTGAAGAAGCTGAAACTTGAACTGAGTCATAAACAATGAGTATTAGCTATTCTACATTAAGAATAATCCAATAAAAAGAGGAGTGAGAACTGCAGGTAGAGGGAGTGGTATGAGCAAACATGTTTTATTTACAATATTGTGGAGCGCTATATACACTGCAAGAAGTTCATGATGTCTAGTATAGATAGAAAATGTGAGATAAGGAGAGGTAGGAGATGGTGAAACTGCCTGCTTTGGAAAATTGAGAGCCTTAGAAGTGGGAAAATAGGGTTAGGTTAATCCTTGAGGGAAAGGGAGCCATGGAAATATCCTAAGCAGGGGATGATATAAACAGATGTGTGTCCAAAGCTGTTGCTACATTAGCCCTTACTCATTGCTGTTGAGTATCATCAAGAATAAGTCTATGTTTATTGTAGAGACGGGTAAAAATATATGAAGTATCTGCAACCATGTATTTATTAAGAAATCAGAAAGGTGGCTTGTAATACCCATGTGCAGAAAGCCCGTGTGCAGAAAGCAATAGACATGTAAGAGATAATGCCATTAATCTGTATTCAAGGTCAGTAACTCTCACGTCCTCTTTGAACCCCCTAGGTTGTGTGCCCCAGACTTTACCCAAGCTTGATGAACCCCAGGCTCACCATTAATAGTGAGATTTTGGGCAAGAAACTTTGGGCAAGAAACTTCACTCTCTAGAACTCAATCTCTCCATTTACACAATGGAATGATGGAACCAGGGGCTCTCTGTGGTTGTATCCACCTCTGTCATGTGATGTGTAGCAGCTTCCAACCAACTTTTAAAACACCTGTTCTCCTCCTTGTAGATGAATATATCACATTTCTAAGAGAAAGAAAGATATAGCTATGGCTTGATAGCCCCTAACAGCTAAGTTCTATCAAGTTTGCCAGTAGGTACTTGGAGAGAAGGAAGAGGAATCAAAAAAGAAGGGGGAAAAATCCAACTAAACCCAGAGGAAAAGAAGGAAAGAAAAGTCCTGTGGGAAGTGTGTTCTTCGCAGTCCTGAGTTTCAAAATCAAAGAGAATGTTTCAGGGTCTTTCTGTCCTTTCCATTTAATCTCACACCTGCCTCCCTGCAACCTGGGCTCTTTCCTTCCTCAATTGAGTACTTGAAATTGAAGGCTTTATTTTCAGTCTGATTCACTTTTCACAGATGGCCCAAATGGGAAAGCCATTTGAGATCATTTTGCCCAGAGGTTTTCAAACTTTTTTGTAGCAGAACCCTTTGTTCAAGTGAAATTTTACACTCAAAGACAGATACACAAAACATAGAAAGGGAAGTTTCTTTAGAAGGAGAAATGGTCTGCACGATGTTCCCCTCTTCACTCTCCACTACTTCCTTGGCCCTGAGGTTCAACCACAAACCCTTAGGGTCCCAAGGAGCAGGACTGACCCATGACCTGATCTTTTCTCTTTTCTACCTTAAATATGGAAAGACTGAAGTCCAGATTGAAGAGGGCAGTTACTCAACCTGCATTGCTGAAAGGCAACAGTTAGTCAGAACACAGGTCTCTGGACCCCCAGGCCAATACACATATTCTTGGTAAACTACTTTCTTTATCCCAACCTATGGAGACCTCAGTGGCCCTCAAGCTGATATTTTTATGAGACTCCCTTCACCTCCTCATCTCCTTTCTCCATTTATTTAGAGGACCACACTCAGTGTGAACTGTGTGTTTTGGTAGTAGATCTATCGGCTGATGTGCCTGCTACCCTCACAGGGACTTCTGAGTTGAGGTGGAACTAGGAAGCCTCCCATAAACTACCCCTTCCCCATGACACACACACACACACACACACACACATTCATAGTCTTTAGTGATGTACATAAAGGAAATGACCATCAGTGATGATAAGAAGTCAGAATACTAGGGTTGAGTGCTAATACCATTCTTTACAAACTAGATGATCTTATTTGACCCAGTTTCTTTGCCCACCCTGGTCCCTACAGGTTGCTTTGAAGATCAAATGATATAAAGGAGACAGAAGGATCAGTATCCTGGAAAGTACTTCATACATGTAAGGAATAGTTTTATTTGTAAAAATTTCAACCTTTATCCTTGTGCAGGACATTTTTAACAGTTAATACTTAACAAGCATTTGCATTTGTCTGTTTTTTTAAAAGACTTGTTAACATTATTTGATTCTGCCTTCTACAAAGCAATTGATTTTTTCATTCACATTCAACAAACACTCATGGAATACTTATGATGTGCCAAACACTGGCTTAGATGTCCTCACAAAGCTCAGTTTCATCAGTGGCACAGATGCTATCAACCCCATGGACAGAGCTATGAAGGAAGAGAACACAGAGGGATGGCATCACATAGTGGCATATGCCCCAGCCATGGGATGTGAGGGTCCCTAAAGACCTCCAGGAGGAAATAATGGATGTATTAAATCTGTGAGTGTAATGGAGCAATCCAGGTAAGTGAGTAGGTCAGTAGGAGATGAGACACACGGTGAATCATCCAGAGGGGAGATCAAGTGGAAAAAGGTTCCACGTGTTGCAGTGTGAATGGAGTAAGCAGGAAATGGTCAGAGATGAGGCTGTGTCAGGAACAAGCATGGGTCAGAGAGGGAAGGGTACAGACAAGGAATCATAGTTCCCATGGCATCCTCATTTTACCAAGAAGAAACAGAGAACAGCAGAGATGAAGGGACTTATTCAAAGGCAAAAACTAGAAGTGAGGGAGATAGAAAGTTGGCCCAAATATCTGTTCTTCTGCCTCGAACTCTAATCCTCCAGAGGCTTACCCACTCCTTCACCTCAACCAGGGCGTCAAGCCAGAGCTACTTTCTCACAGAAATGCTTTCTGGTCACCTTTAAAAAAAAGAAAAAGAAAAACAGAACCACCTGTCATTCTCTATCTCATTGCCCTACTTCATGTTTCCCATGGTGATGATAAGTCTAAAAATATTACATAATAAAATTTATGCATTTGAGCATTGTCTTCCAGGAGCATAGGGATCTGGTTCTACTCATGCTGTTTACCTAGTACCTGCCATGTAAAAGGAACCCAAGAAATGTTAATGAATGTAGGGATGGATGTCTTTGCTACAATAATGCTACCTTAGGCTCCTAGGAAGGATGAGGAGCCCCTCACCTTTCAGTTACTATTATCAAGAGCACAACATGATAGGGTCTGGTATCAGTGTAGGGAATGAATCAGAGAGGAAATCTGGAGAACAGGGGAAGAGTGACAAGACAGCAGCACTGACCTAGACCCAGGTAGGAGCATGAGGAGTGGAGAGGGAAGACCTCAGTAGGACCAAAAGCCCCATGAAGACCACCAGCCAACAGTTGAGTCCACTAAGAGAAGAGGTCACAGAAGTAAGGACATATCTCTAGGAGGCAGAACTGTTCTTATTTCTGAATATTATACATGAAAGTGGCTAGAACAGTCTCACAAATTAAATTCCTTTAGAATAGCCTTTGATAAAATATTCTCAAGGGTTGGAGGAGAGGTGTCCTTTGAAAAGGAAAAAGATTTTTGCATTGCCCAATGAGGATGGGGATGAATATCTAAATCATATAGAAGTAAACGGCAGGCCTACTTGATAGTCAGAGACGCAGATTTCTGAGACCATGGACCTTAATACCAAAATACAGTAGGCTGCCACATGCATAGTGATTTCACCTCCCCACTCTGCACACACATGCCCTACCATAGTCAGACTACAGAGGCAGTACTAAATGGTAACGGTTTTCATTCCAACAAAGCCCACGTAGAAATTAAGAAGATGCTACAAACACATAATTCAAGTGCATTCATTCACTTGCTCACTTGTCCCTGTAATCAGTCCATCAGAAAGTCACTCAACTAATAGTTCCTGATATCCTTAAGGTGCCAGAGAGAACACTACCTTCAAGGACAGAGCAAGGAACAGGACAGAGTCAGACTGTGTTCACATGTTGCAAATGGCCCAGTGTTTCCCAACATTGTTCTTTGAACAATGTCATTTTTTTAAAAACTCATCATTGATTTATTAACTTTGTATTACATATTTTCCAGAGACTAGACATCTATAATTTACTTAGAAGCTAGATAAAGCAGTTATTAGCACCCTCACTTGGGTTTAGGTATTTGAAGAGATGATACAGCCTGAGACAGAGGAGCATAGAGGAGGGGAGAGGGTTTAACCTCACCATTGTGATACCCATGTTCCACATCAGAGTGCCTAGGTTCAATACTTGGCTCTGCCTCCTAAGTGCAAACCCTAGGAGGCAGCAATGATGGCTCAGATACTTGCATACCTGCCAAACATTCGGGAGATCCTGATCATGTTCCTGGCCCCCAGCTTCAGTCCTGGTCCAGCCAGGCATTTGGGGAGAGGGCCAGTCAGATGAGAGACAGAGACAACCACAGAGAGCAAGCACCCTACATCAAGAGTGAGAATCGTACATCAGCATCTTGCCAAAACCCTTCCATCGTGTTCTTATCTTTGTAGAAACCAAAATATGAAGTCAGGCAGCCCTAGAACGAATCCTGGATCCACAGAAGTGCACTCTGAAACACTTGGAATGATGTCTGCCTCTCCACAAGTGCTATATGATGTTACCAGTTACTGTTGCTGCTATTCCTATAATTGGATATTACTTGACTTCTGCGTCACACTGTCCTCCTCTGTGAAATGGGAACACTAAAATACCCTGGAGTTTTAATGAGAACTATAAAGACTCACAGAGATAATATATATAATGTCTAGCTCACCATGGGGCATGCTGAGTGGTCACTGGTAACAGGATCAAAGCCCCTAACTTTCCTCTGGCTAAGGAGCAATGCTGTAGCTCTGTAGGACAAGCCTGGCCTGGTCACAGGAGGTCCCTTGATGGGGTTTTCCCTCCTTTCTATACCTGAACCTATTGGTTCTAACAGCCACAGCAATTTCTCAGATCTGATCTGTCATCTGTATTTTCTCTCTTCCTAGCGGAGGAAGGGAACAGAAGGGAGGAGGTGCCCGGTTATGAGACCAGGAATAGCAGTGCCCTCAGGAATGCCCTGTGGCAGTCAGGGCTCCAGGCTAGGGCCATTCTGAGAGACGCTGCAGGGGCCACCATCAGGGCTGTCTCCCTCTTGCTGAAAGGCCCCCCCAGGCTGGAGGAAAGGCTGCCATGGCAGGACTCCAGTGACTGCGACCCAGCTGGGCATTGTCACCAAAGGGAGGAAGGAACCTCCATTTAGTGAGGTCTCTCTGCCTTATCTTTGTCTGAATCCTCATTCTTATTCTCATCACATCTCTGAAATGAACATGAATTACCTGATCCATTTAAGAACAAGAAAATGGAAGCTAAAGAATTCCAGCAACAGCGTCGGCTATCTGTGCCTCTGGCCTGGCGATATCTGACATCGTCATCACAGCAGCTGCGGAGTGGGAGCTGGGCACAGTAGGGGAGCAGAGGACGGGCTTGTGCTGACCTCCTGTCCTAGAAAGAAACTGAGGTCAGTGTCAGGACAACTGGCCTTGGAAACACAGTGGCCTGAGCAGTTCCAGTGTCTTCTGTGACCCACGCCCATCCAGCCACACGCCTTCATTAACTATCAGCTTCAGCAAGCCTTCCTGAGTCTTATCTCCTGCTCTGGGCAACCTCCTGATGGCTTAGAGACCTAGGAACTCCTGAGTCTGAAGAAAGCTGGGGGTAGGGGTTCCTATAACAGCTTTCCATCTACTGAAATTTAGTTCTCTGGGCAAATGACCCTGCCTCTTTGAGTCTCAGATTTTCCCATCTGTCAAATGGGGGAGAGAGAAGGTATGCAGAATAAATGAAAAGCAATATTTAAGTACAGAGCAAGCATTCAATAAGTAACAGTAATTGAGGAAGTGCAGTACATTTATTGAGCATTTACTATAAACTGACCTGCATTCTAAACATTTAAATGACTAACATTTTTAAGTAACACTTATTTTTATTACTGATTTATTTCTTATATTCACTATACACTTCAGCTACCACATCTTTGTTGAAACTTCTACAGTGTTTTCAGAAGCAATTTAAGTACATGGCATTTCTTTTAAATGCTATTTACTTATTATTGGGAAGGCAGAGAGCTATAGATACATAAAGAGATCTTCCACTGAAGGATTCACTCCCCAAATGCTAGCAACAACCAAGGCTGGGCTCAGCTGAAACAAGGAGCCTGGAGCTGTTGCACAGATCAGAGTACTTGGGCTATCACCTGCTGCATCTCAGGGTAAGCACAATCAGGAAGCTGGAACAGAACATCAAGCTGAATTTGAACCCAGAACTCTAATGTGGGCTGTAGGTGACCCAAGTCATGTCTTACCTCCTTCCCCAAATACCCACTTGTTTGATTTTCTTAACAGACATAAAGGGCCAAACCAGAGCTAGAAGATGGGGAGACTCAAAGAGGGGTAATTTAAAGTCTTAGCCTGGGTCGTGGGAGCTTGGTGTCAACTTAAGCAATAAAACAAGGGCATAAGTTAGTGACCTTTAATTTATGTCTTATTGGTGCTCAAAATAATAAGTGCACAGTTATACATATGTATACATAAGTATATACACTGACCCCAAAGTTTTACACCAAAAAAAAAAAAATACTTTTATTGCAACAAATGTAGACCAAGACGAACTGGTATGCTCTGGCCTATTCAACTCTGATACAGTCTGTTTTATTCTGTCCTTTCTATGTCATTTTCTATGATATTTCATTCTATTCTGGTATATTCTATTCCTTTCAATTCTGTTGTTTCCTGTATCTCTATTACTTTATATTCCATCTCATTTTATTTCATGTCTTCTATTTCTCTTTAAAATGCTTGCTATGAGCCACTAATTATTTCATGACCTATTAAATGGTTTTGATCCATCTTTCAAAAAATGTTAATATAAAGAAGCTGTTTTCCAGTTATTTATAGCGGAGAAATGCTCTTGAAATCAAAATAGATAATCAAATTAGATAATGCACAAAATAATGGAATTTATTCCGGCTGAAGAGGGTTGGGGGTGCAGAACTCACTGACTAGTAACTGTCCTGTGCTTGACACTGAAAAGTGGTCAGGATCCTTTAGAACTGGTATCAATTACAAAGAGCCCAGAGTGCTTCAGACAAGTCACGGAAGGGTTAGCATTTAAATTTTTAAATAATTCCATTCATCTGCACAAATTTATCTGATGCCTACTGTGTGTCAGGTCCAGTGTGAGGGCTGCTGCATCAGTAAATGTTGAATCTTACCCTCCCTAAGGTCATACTAAATACTTATCATGTACTAAAGCTCCTCACACTGTGCCACAGTAAATCTCAACTGTGGGCCACCACTATGGTGTAGTGGATTAAGCTGCCACCTGCGATGCTGGCATCCCGACAGCAGAGTGGCAATGCCAGTCCTGGCTGCTTAACTTCAGATCCAGCTCCCTGCTAATGCACTTGGGAACACAGCAAAGATAATAATAATAACGACAACAATAATAATAATAATACACTAATCCTTTGAGAAACTATTTGTGTCATCTGCCTTTTAAAGATATAAAATAAGGCTCAAAAGTAGCTTAGGGCCAGACATTAACAAATATTAAACCTGGAATTAAAATCTAGGTTGTGGGGCTGGCGCTGTGGCACAGTGGGTTAAAGCTGCTGCCTGCAGTGCCAGCATCCCATATGGACATCATTTCGAGTCCTGGCCACTCCTCTTCCAATCCAGCTCTCTGCAATGGCCTGGAAAACAGTAGAAGATGGCCCAAGTCCTTGGGCCTCTGCACCCACATTGGAGACCTGGAAGAAGTTCCTCGCTCCTGGCTTCAGATTGGCCTGGCTCTAGCCATTGTGGCCATTTAGGGAGTGAACCAGTGGATGGAAAGCCTCTCTTTCTCTTTGTCTCTGCCTCTCAGTAACTCTGCCCTTCAAATAAATAAATAAATCTTAAAAAAAAAAAAACCTAGGTTGTTAAAATCCTAGATGCTTTCATTTTAGCTGGGTATCTGTATGGTGTGAAGGAAAACCCTCCACCTGCCCCCACAGAATGGCACTGGCAAAATAAAGAAGGCTGGGCTATAATGCACATTGGGAAGCCAGAGAGGCCGTGTTTGGCTGGAACACAGGATGTACAGCTCTTGGAGGCAGTGCAGACCAGGGGCAGTAGAGAAAGAAGGAGGCTCAGCTCCAGAGCAGCTGGCGTGAAACCTCCAGGACAAGTCCCACACTAAAGGCGGCTTGGAAGGTCTCTGGCAGGGACAGGATACGAGCTCATGGCAGGGGAAAGTTTAGAAGCAGACATTTATAAATGCTCTCTACCCAAGGGAAAACATATTTGGTCTGAATGAAAAAATGGCCCACCAAAACCAAAATTCTTCCATTTTGATCACTCACAAAACAACAGTTTATTCTCCATTTCCTGTGCGGAAGGCAAAGGAGACGTGACAGCTTTGTTTGCTGAGAGGTGACAGAGACTGAGGGTGTCAGCAAGCGGCAAGGCCCAGGTTCTGGCATAGCCTCACCCAGCACTCACTTTTCAGCCCTGTGTTTCTTCCTCCCCTTCCTTCTAGGGAACCTGCCCCTGTGCCTGGTGCAGAGGCTGCTATGGGCATGCAGCAGCACAGACAATGATTCCTGCAACCCTGAGGCATCTGCAGCTGCCACGATCGGGGAGTAGGGAGAGCATAAAGTGATGCAGTGTTTATTGAGTTCTACTCTGCCAAGCATGGCGGGTAACTCATGAGATCTCATTGCTTGGGCAATAAGAGTCCCATCTTAAAGGTAAAGCAACTGAGCCGTAGGCTAAAACATGTCAGATCATGGAACCAGTGAGCAAAAGACTAGACCTGAACTCAGATCTGTTTGCTAAAAGAACTCATGTTCATCTCCCAATATGATGATATCCCTTTATTTAAGACCTAAAATTACAGAAAATCCAGACCATAAAGTATCATAAACGAGGTGAACCCAAAGAGGAAGAGGAAATTAAAGCAGAATTAATGTTCCTTTTTCTGGAGACTACGACTATTCCATAGTTAACTACTATATTAAGTCAGGCCTTCTCATTTTCTGGATTAGCATTGCATTCAATATTGTATGGGTCTTCACCAGAATTTTGAGAAGGACAGAGGACCCATAATTTTCCATGTATTTAGAAACTAAGTAATTGTTGAAGGCAATGACAGTCAATTAAAAATCCAGAATGGAATCCAGTCTGAAACACATTTAGGGGGCAAGTATCGTGGTGCAACAGGGTAAGCTGCTTGGCTTTCCTGCATCCTGTATCAGAGTGCCAGATGGAGTCTTGGCTTCCCTGCTTCCAGTTTAGCTTCCTGCTAGTGAACACTGGGAGGCAGGGGTGATGGCTCAAGTACCTGGACCCACATCACCTTCATGGGAGACCCAGAGGAAATTCCAGGTGCCTGGCTTTGGCTTGGCCACCGACCTGGCTCTTGTGGCCATTTGGGCAGTGAACCAGCAGACGGAAGATGTGTCATTCTTTCTCTCTTTGTGTTGCTCTTTCAAGTAGATGGAAATAAATATTTTACAAAATAAAAATGCATTTAGTCTGAAAGAAACAGAAGACTTTGAACATCATTCCTTGAAATGTTTTTTCAGCACTACTCATGGTAAGAAAATATGTTTAAAGGGACTCAGTGTGCACATACAAACATTAAAACATCAGAAGTTTCAGAAACAAAGCCTGTTCTTTCTTTCTTCAGTGAACTTTAATACTCTGTATTCTATACCACTGCATTCTATTCCATCCTTATTGCAGAAAATGCTGGCTCTGGTTCCTTAATTGGATTTACTATGTTACTAATGAGTCAAAGACTGGAGTCAGGACAGAGAGGGAAACACTTCAGGAAAGCATGAAAGTTGGCAAAAAAGATCCTAACTGCAATCTGGAAGCAAAAACAGATTGAAGTCCTGCCACTCGAGATGGCGGAACTATGACCAAAGGGGGAAAATTGTATGAACACTAATTTTAGGTCATCGTGAAGAGGTTTTTCTAAGTAAGCACAACTTTCCAGAAAGAGAAAGATTGCCTTGGGAGGTAGTGAGCTCCCCGGCACAAAGAATCATGCAAGCTAAGGCTTGAGGATCTTTTGACAGAGGCTCTGGATGAAATTGAAGGTGACCTCTAAATTTCTAAATTTCTTTCTAGGCCAAAACCATGATTTAACATCTTTTTCTCATTTTTCTCCCCAGGGCAGCAGCCACCATAGGAAATTTTGCCTTTGAAGTCAGAGTTAAGGGACAGAGGACATGGTGGGAAAAAAAAAGGATGCTGAATTTTAGTTCTACTGGCAAACAGGGGGAAATTATATACAACTGTTTCCATTCTCAGAAAATAGGAAAAACGAAGAGCAAAATAGCTCATTAGGAGAGACATCAAGGTACAAGAGTACAAGAAATCAGAAAAAAAGAGTGCTTTGTTTTTGTCCCTGCTCTGATCTTTCTTCATCATGGGGCCTAGGGACAGCCTCATTTGCCCAGCTACATACACAGTGGTGATACAGTTGAGTGACATCTCCAAGGACTATTTCCGTTCTCTGGTTCCAGGTATTCCTTGTTGCCTTATACCTGGATGACCTTGTCACCACTCAGGATGCCAGCTCAGCAGCTGAGGAAGTAGAAAGAAAAATGGGGCGTGGTGCAGCATCTTGTTTGGAGGAAAGAAGGAAGGAACAGTTATGGCATATCCCCATGGCCTTGTGCTGACTTAGAGAGTCTCATCCCATCAAACGTGTGGGTCATGGAGTTCAATTCATTAATTTTGGTGATGGCAGGAGGCTGACAGACCTGGTGCTGACATGAATAATGATGGATCACTGGGAGAGGGCCCTGCAGAATCCACAGCTTAATCATACCCAAAGAGTCTCTGCAGGCATTAATATAGGCCAAGTGCTTTCCAGCCAATCAGACCCCATTTCAATTTAATGTTGCAAATTGTTACCTCCAGCTCAGCCTCTCAATACACAACTCAGACTCAAACTAGATTACTCATCTGTCCCATTTTCCTGCTCATTTGGAAGCACCTGCCTGGTCATTGTCAGTGCCACAGTTTGCAGCAAAGGAAGCAGTAAGATATTGATGGCAAGAATCTACTCTGAGTCATGCCAAGGGGCAGGCACTCTTGTTTGAGCACATCCTATTCGTGGGTCTAAAGCCCATGCTTTGTTTGTCTATAAAGACCTGCTCTTTCTCTAGTCTGCAGGATAAAATCCGAATCTTTATCACCAAATTTCTGTCACATTCTCATGAACCGTGTTTTCCCAGGAATTCTGTGCATGTGTGCTTCAGCCACAACAAAATGTCTATTGCCCTTGCATCTTTTTTTTTTTTTTGGTCAGGCAGAGTTAGACAGTGAGAGGGAGAGACAGAGAGAGAAAGGTCTTCCTTTTTCTGTTGGTTCACCCCCACCCAAGTGGCTGCTATGGTTGGCGCGTTGTGGCTGGTATGTTGCGGCCGGTGCACTGCACCAATCTGAAAGAAGCCAGGAGCCAGGTACTTCCTCCTGTTCTCCCATGCAGGTGCAGGGCCCAAGCACTTGGGCCATCCTCCACTGCCTTCCCGGGCCACAGCAGAGAGCTGGACTGGAAGAGGAGCAACCGGGACAGAATCCGGCGCCCCAACCGGGACTAGAACTCGGGGTGCCGGCGCCGCAGGTGGAGGATTAGCCTATCGAGCCATGGTGCTGGCCTGCCCTTGCATCTTGAAGCTTCTGTGTTTCTGCATATGCTATGACCTCTACCTGAAATGCCTTTTCTTGCCCCCCTCTCTCCTCTCCATCTCACCTACATTTGCCATCCTCTAATCTAGAGGCCAGTGTCACCACAGAATAAAGGCACAAAGCAAAATAGGAGACTATGGAGGGCCAGGGACTATTTTTCACTTCTTACACACAGTTGGCATGCAGTAAAGGTAGAATAATGAATGAATGAATAAAATGAGTAACTGTACAAAACATTTCAAGTTTCTGATTCTCTGTTTTCTCAGGTATAAAATGAGAAAAATTACAGAGGGTTATGAAGATTAAAAGCATGAATTCATTTATCCTTGCTTTCAGTACATATTTCAGATGCATGCAAATTGTTGAAATGATGAACGTGAAAGTGACTTTCACAGGATGAGATACGGAGCGGCTGCTTAATGAAAGCTTTCTACCTTTCTTTAATTCTTATCGACTTCTACTTCCTATCTTTCTCTTTATTCCTGACCTTCCTTCTTTCTTCTCTGACTTCCCCCCTCTCATCTTCCTTTTTCCTGAAGGCATGATTTTAGAATTCTCCTTGGCTTGAAGGCAGGGGGTTGGGGACCCCAACTCAATTTTGAAGCCATGTACTTCACCAACAGAGTACATAAGTGCACAGTAATGAAGCTATCCAGTGATTCTCTCCCCAGTAACTGTGATATGTTCTGAGCTCTGAGCTCCTTTGAACAGTCTACCATGTGAACAGAGAGTGAGAAGGTTATTATTAATTAAGGGAATTGGGAATCCTTGCTATTCTTCTTTTAAAATGAATCATGAAAAACACATCTCGTCCTCCCACTCTGCTTCCTAGTAAACACGTGTGAAGACTGAGGGAAGATCTGAAGCAAAGTGGTTTCATTTCCAAAGTTTACCTCTTGGTAACATAGTTCATATTCTTTAACACTACATAAGCTCTCTCAAGTGTGTCAGAAACCATGTTTAACAAGGAACTACAATCTACCAAGTGTTAGGAAAGTAGAAATACTGTCAAGAAGAATCAGAAGGCATGGGAGTGTCTGGCCTAGTGATTAGGGTGCCTATGTCCCCTTGCAGAGTTGATTCTTACCTCCAGTTCTGACTCCAGCTTCCTGCTAACGTGGACTCTGAGGGTTAGCAGAATTGGTTAAGCACTTGGGCTCCTACCACTTACATGGAAGACCTGATTAGAGCTCCAGATTCCAGCTTCAGCCTCAGCCTAGTCCAGCATTTAGAGAATGAATCATAAGATTGTTGGATCTCTCTCAGTTGTGTGTGTGTGCGCGCATGTGCATGCATGCATGTACATGTGTGTGTCTTCTTCTATCGAATAAAGAAGAATTTTTTAAGAGTCAAAAGTTCAGGATTTGCGATTTCTTTGAGTTAAACCACCAAGATGGAGAGTTGAATGGTAGAGAATGACATTGGTTACAGAGAGGCAGGGGGAACTGTCATAGAGTTCTCCACTATTAACTAACACTGTGGCCATGGGCTTTATATCTCTCAAAACTTTAGATTCACCATCTAAGAATTAACATAGTTCAGTTCAACAAAAAATACTGATCATCCACCATATATCTTTAAAAGTATAGAGTTAGGCAAAGACATAAAGAAAAACAACAGATAGCTTAAGTTGATTAAGAAGACTGATTTCATGTGCTATAGAAATATTTCACAGTTTGGTTGTTTCTGTGTATATGCATGTGTATGTGTGTGTGAACATATGCATTTATGAGAGTACTTCAACAATTCATGGAAATTTTGAATTAAAAGTTCATTTTGTTGTAAAAGGATTTTCATCCTTGCATTTTTTCATAATATGCATTTGCCAACTTAAAAAATTATTTGAGAGGTAGAGAGAGGCCAGGGAGAGAGGGAGAGAAGGAGAGAGAGAGGGAGGGAGAGAGAGACTGGGAGAGAGGGAGAGGGAGAGGGAGGGAGAGGGAGAGGGAGGGAAAGAGAGAGAGAGAAACAGAGACAGAGAGACAGAGACAGAGACCAGGACAAGTTGAGGATTCTTTTGCAGAAATCAAGGCTAGCAGCAGACAGGCCATGCACTAGTTCAGCACCTCGGACAGCACCATGTTTGCTGTTTGAGGCCTAGCTTGGGCAGCCAATCTGTTGACTATGATCTGGGCTATATAAGGACCTTGAGGATCCACAGGGAACTTGGGATGTGTAGGTAGGAAATTATTCCGCTTTCATGGCTCTGTCTCCCTTGTTCAGAAGTTGTCTATTATCAACAAAGATTTCCCCTAAGGACTCTAAAAAGTCTGTAAAAAATTAATACCACATCATTTCTTCTGAAATGTCTCCCATGACTTTCCCCTAACTCTACCTCTGCTTTCTATCTCTTCTACCATCTGTAGCCTGAAAATGTGCATTTGACTGGAAATGTATCACTCAAGGCACCTGTGGTGGAGTGAAATTGGTTAGGATTTCATGGTCCCATTCAATTTCAGTTAGCAGCAGGTAAGGAGGGGAAAATGTGCCATTATAGGAAGATCCATACTTTGTTTTCTTTTCTGAAAGCAAAGTTCAGGAAGAGGGGTATTTTTGTTGTTATTTTTATAGAAACTTTTCCTTTTGGAATTATTTTGCAAAAAATTGTCATGGAATCTTTAGCAGGTGGTCTATAAATATTTTCTTTTTTGAAAAACATTTATTTATGACTTATTTGTTCTAAAAGAGTTACAGAGAGGGAGAGAGACAGAGACAAGTGAAAGAGAAATCTTTCATCAGCTGGTTCACTCTCAATAAAGCCTCAATGGCTAGCACTGGGCCTCGTGGAAGCCAAAAATTCATTCAGGTCTCCCACATGGGTGCAGGGACCTAGACACTCAAGTTATCTTCCGCTGTTTATTCCAGGCCATTCTCAGGGAGCTGGATCATAAGTACTGCAACTGGGACATGAACTGGTACCCATATGGGATGTAGGCATTCGGGTGGCAGCTTTACTTGCTATTGGTCTACAAATATTCTTTATCAAGTATTTTTTAAAAGTCCTCTCAATTTAAGGATATCATTTAAACACTTTTTATCAGCATTATGCTAGTATTCTCTATCATCTAAGATACAAAGAATCACATAAGCAAGATGATGGTAAATCTGAGACCAGGAAGTCCCAAGACCTAACCCAGGAATAGTGGACAGATTTCAGCTCATGAGAAGTGATCAGCATTTTGCTTTCCCAGTGATTAAACAGAAATAGGATGTGGAATTCAACCACCACAATATATCTTTGTATTCACTAATTTTATCTTCTACATAATAATGTATATCCTTACCCAATTCCCCACTTGTTTTTTTTTTGTTTGTTTGTTTTATTTGTTTTTAACTTCCTTTGCCTCCCTCCCTGCCTTCTTTTTGAAATAAGAGAGACTAAGTGATACTTTGCTCAGTGTTCTCTGTCCACATGTGCTGGTTCTGGATGGAATGTGTAAAGGCCCACAGATAACCACTTGATCCAGGGTATTGGGCATCACAGAAACCTGTTTCTGATTGGCAACATAACTATACCCCAAAGATACCCATCTTTATCTGCAAAACTTGTGAATATATTTGTTTACATGAAAAGGGAAAATTAAGTTGCATATGAAGTGATGGTTGCAAATCCACTGACCTTGTCCTTGGAAAACTGTCCTGGATTATCAGTATAGGCCCAGTATAAACACAAGGGTTCTTATAAATGGAAGAGGGAGACAGAAGGAAAAGTCAGAGTGATATGGTATGAGAAGAACTTGACTGCTCTTATTTACCTGGTAGATGGGGCAAGAAGGTCATAAGCTAAGGATGGAGGTGACTTTTGGAAGCTAGAAAGGAAGGAAAGACAGTTTCTCCTAAGTAAACTTCAGAGGGAGCACATTTCTGCCAATATCATGACTTTAAACCAGTGGATCCATTTTAAATTCCTGAACTACGGAACTTTAAAAACAAATTTACATCATTGTAAGCCTCTAAATGTGTGGTAACTTTTACAGCAGCAGCAGAAAACTAATTCAGAGGGGCTGGCACTGTGGCATTGCAGGTAAAGCCACCATGTACAGTGCTGGTATCCCACATGGGTTGTGGTTTGTGTCCTGGTTGCTCCACTTCTAATTCAGCTCCCTGTTAATGGCCAGTGGAAAAAGCCGCAGAGGATGACCCAAGTGCTTGGGCCTTTGATACCCATATGGGAGACCTGGAAGAAACTACTTCCAATACAGCTCCTGCTGTTGTAGCCATTTGGGAAATAAATGAGCAGATGGAATATATCCCTCTTTCTCTCCACTCCCCAACTCTTTCAAAAAAAAATAAATAAATCTTAAAAAAAAAACTTAATACAGGGATAAACATATGAACAAATGGCAGTTTTTCCAAGACAGATTGGCTTAAAAAAACGGATGTGTGTGTGTGTTTCTCTCTTTCTTTCCCTCCCTCTTTTCTTAGTGATATTAAACTATAAAGTAATCATGTGAGCAGGTGACAGTTTGCCTAAGAAGGAAACCTGTGTAGAACACACTAGTGAAGAAGTACAGCGAGAGCCCTGATGACTTTGTGGGAACACTTTTTTTCTAACCATTCCTGGAACTAAAACTAGTCTTCTATACTTTAGTCCCTTATACTTGGCAATTTTAAAAAACCTAATATCTTGTCTAACACAGGCATAGTGTTGTAAACACCAGCTCTTGAGTATCCTGTTACAATTTTGGGTACTTCTTTATCATTCCTTTTTAAAACAGAGCTGGAATCAGCTACAATGTGGTTTCTACCCATTTTTTTTTTCTTCTGTCCTGAGGCCAAACCAGACAGGTTTAAATCCTACTTTCTCTGGAGAGCAATTCAGAATTTAAATAAGCAACCTCTCACTCCAAGAATCCCAAGTCTTTTCTGCAGGCTAAATCTTCCCAGTTATTTTTCAGAATTGTGGATATATGGTTTGGAGCCCTTTCACTACCCTGTGGTTAATCTCCCTTGGACACACTTGATTCTGATAACGTTTTTCTTAAAGATAACACTGCAACTGAGCACAATATTCCAAGAAATGACTAACAAGATCAGAATATACCTGTTCTCGATGGGACATTTTTATTGATGAAATCTAAATTGAAAAAATAATGCTTTTTCGGTATCCGCACAACACTGCTACTTCACTTAGCTTATTGTCCAATAAAACCCATATGTGTTTTTCCTAGGTACTGCTGAATCATTTCTCCGCTTGTCTTTACCCAGTTGTTATGAGTTATGTTTTGAAGTACAGCAAGGTCTTTAGAGTTATACCCACTGGATATTATTGCACAGAGAAGCAGATAGTAAAATAAAGAATTTCAGTTCATGCAAGACTGGATTTAAATCTTGGCTTTTCCACCAATGGCCACATGACCTAGGAAAACTGTATAATCTCTCCAAAGCTTAGATTCCTCACTATAAAGTAATGTTTCTGCATTCCTCACATCAATGTTAAAGTAATAAATAAGATAATATATGGAAAGTGCCAGGCATAGTGCCTGTCATGTACTAAGTTCTCAAAATAGAGTATCTATTATTATATTCAGCCCCCCAAAAATAGGTCAGAGCTTTTAATTCCAGGACAGTTCTTTTCCACATGTACAAGACTGAAAGAGATAGAAGAGCATAAAGAAAGAGAAGGAAGAGGAAAAGATGAGTATGAGGTTACCCTTTCCCACTTCTAGGTCTCCATCCAAAGTCAAATATGAGTACTTCTGAAAAACAGGATATGCAAACATCCTTAATACTGGAAATGTGAAGCTTAAGATTTTAAAAATGGGATCTGGTAGTCAGGAAGCATCAAAATCTCTTTAAGACAAATACATCTCTGAAAATCATACACATAATGGGGAGATGAAAGTGTCTGTAAGCTAGAGTCTCTGAATCAAAACTTCAAGAACTTATACGTTTGGCAACATCTAAGGCAATCTTTCCCCTCACAAGTAAGGTATGTAGGCTCAGAGAGCGAAAGTGTTTTTCTCTGTTTCAACTAGAAAATCCATTTCAGAGCCACAGCTAGAAGTCAAGGTCAATTTTTTCTCTTCTGGGCCCAGACTCCCTAGTCAAAGAGAACATAGAAGTCCTCCAGTCAAGTTTGGGCTTTCTTCCAGAAGCAGTTCAAAGACAGGGATCTGAGAACAGTTTATTTGGGAAGTGATTTTGGGAGTCATTGGTAGCAGAAGGGGAAATGAAGCAAGGAAAGAAAAGAAGGCAGTAAGCATGGTTCAGTAAACAAGATTCCTTTGTGCACAACAAAAAGTAGACCTGCTTCAATCTTCCGAGAACCAGCAGACATGCTCCTACTGGAATGACATGGGGGCGGGGCATGTATTAACCAACTTCCAACAATAAGCACCTAAGGGCTGCCCTAGAAGGTCCAGTGATTCCCTGGCACTCTATCCTGCCCCGTGCATGAACAGAGTAGTACTCAGCTGCCAAAGAGAGCCGTTAGCCAAAGAGTCACATGCACTGGCAACTGGAAGTTGGGCCAGCTTTCATGGAAAGCATTGGGGCTTAAGGGATATGAGCTGGACACCAACAGCCTGCTACAAAGTCCAAATGGTAATGAGGCAGTCTCTGAATGGGCCAACCAGTGATCATGCAAACCACCAAACAATTAAGAAATAATTACTGATATTGTGTTGGTATTCTTAGATGTTAAGAAACAGAACATTTAAGTGCTGATCACTCTACTGTTGCAAAAAGCCACATCTCTATGTGACACTTCTTCAGAATCAGAAACAATTCTAGGAACAATGGGTAAGGGATTTGCTAATATTCTTAGCTTCTTGCATGGTAACTCTCACATGCTACTTTCCATCCAGAATACTTATACTTTCTGTCAATCTCAGTCTTTCAAGGACCATCTCAAAGGATTCCTCTTCCAGGAGATTTAGGCCAGTACCTAAATAAGTTGACCTGACAAAGTTTAACTTCCAGAGACCTACCCCAGATACCACAAGGTTGTACCAGGCTCAGGCAATTTATACAAATTTCTGCACTTCCTAATCCTTGAGGTTGGAGTTAACCACATTTTACAATTGAGACATTATGGCACCTTACCAAGGATTCAAGGTGATCTAAAACTAAGAACATAGCCAAAGGAATAAACTATAACTCTATTCTTCCCAAACGCTATGTAGTCTGGTAGTAAGTACACCTAACAAAGCAAAAGGGAAACACACACACATACACGTGTGCATGCACGCACACACACACACACACAGAAGCATAGAAACTCTCAACATAGAGACACCTATCTATCAGCTGCCACAAGAAGGTGTATTTTAAGATGAAATCTGGGAAAATGGACAAGTTGGATGTCATTGTATTGCGTCTCTGTGTTTGTGCGTGTATGTGTGTATTGTGTATGTCTTTCTCTGTCACTCTGACATTCAAATTAACAAATGAATAAACAAATATTCTAAAGTAATAAGTCATATTGACACCATGTACCTCCTGAACTCATGTAGTAAAAGGACAAACCGTCATTGTGGCATTTTTCTTCCAAACCCCAGTCCAATTATGAGAAAACACCAGGAAAAATCCAAATTGATCTTTTCCTAAAGGAGATACAAGAGTCACTCTTGGCATCAAGATATGATGCCAATCAAGATTTCCTATTTTGGGAGAAGACCAACAAGGATGGTGAGTACAGCACAGTCCCTTTCACCCAGACACATAACCTGACCTACCTGTAACACTCGCACCTGTAAAAGAGGTTCAGTTTAATATGTGTGCACTTTTTTCTTCCAATTTTTATCTTGTTTAAAAATCTGTTCTTGGGGCCGGCGCCGTGGCTCACTTAGTTAATCCTCTGCCTGCAACACCAGCATCCCATATAGGTGCCAGGTTTTAGTCCCAGTTGCTCCTCTTCCAGTCCAGCTCTCTGCTATGGCCCAGGAGGGCAGTGGAGGATGGCCCAAGTGCTTGGGCCCCTGCACCTGCATGGGAGACCAGGAGGAAGCACCTGGCTCCTGGCTTCGGATCAGCACAGCACCAGCCATTGCGGCCATTTGGGGAGTGAGAAAATGAAAGGAAGACCTTTCTCTCTGTCTCTCTATCTCTCTCTCTCACTGTCTGTAACTCTGACAAATGAATGAATGAATGAATGAATGAATAAATAAATAAATAAATAAATAAATAAAAATCCCTGTTCTCTACTAGGGTAGTAAACATCCGTAGGCAAGAACAGCGAACGAGTGATAGTGGGAAAAACTTGGTGGAAAAACAGGTTATTTGTAGAGTTGCCAAGTATCTCCCCCAAATATTTATAATTATTGTGATTGTTTTAACAAGTGTGCACAATCCTTTGATATTCTGCATCCTGGAGGTGATCTTAATCTCTCTCCTTAAGGATGTGCTCTACTTAGCCACCTGTTTCTAAATAATCAAGTATGGAAAGAGAAACACAATGACTTGTTAGGGGAAAAACCTGGTAGCTTGCACCTTAAACAAATGTTCAAGGTTAACATTATCAGTAATAAGCCATTTTGGGGGCTGATGTCATGGTGCAACAGGATAAACCACACCTTGTGACATCAGCATCCCATATTGGAGCACCAGTTCCAGTCCCGGCTGCTCCACTTCTGATCCAACTACCCGGGAAAGCAACAGAGGACGGCCCAAGTATTTGGGTCTCTGCCATCCACATTAGAGATCCAGAGAGAGCTCCAGACTCCTGGCTTTGGCTTGGCCCATCCCCAGCCATTTCACTCATTTGGTGAGTAAACCAGTAGATGGACAATTCTCCCTCCCTCCCCCCCCCCCCCGTGTGTGTGTATGTGTGTGTATGTTTCTCTGTCACTCTGACATTCAAATTAATAAATGAATGTATTTTTAAAATAATAAATCATATACCATATAACCCTTGAATTGATTTAGGAAGGACACTTCACCGTTGTCGCATTATTCTTCCAAATATACAACCCCAGTACATAGCGTACAGCCCCAGTGCAATTATGAGAAAGCACCAGGAAATCCAAATTGAGTAATGTCCTACTAAACACCTGACCAGTAACCTTCAAAGATATCATGATGTTAATAAACAAAGAAAGAGGCCGGCACTGCGGCTCTCGTGGCTAATCCTCTACCTGTGGTGCTGGCACCTTGAGTTCTAGTCCTGGTTGGGGCGCCGAATTCTGTCCCGGTTGCTCCTCTTCCAGTCCAGCTCTCTGCTGTGGCCTGGGAAGCCAGTGGAGGATGGCCCAAGTGCTTGGGCCCTGCACCTGCATGGGAGACCAGGAGGATGCACCTGGCTCCTGGCTTCGGATCAGCGCAGCACGCCAGCTGTAGCAGCCATTTGGGGGGTGAACCAACAGAAAGGAAGACAGACCTTTCTCTCTGTCTCTCTCTCTCACTGTCCACTCTGCCTGTCAAAAAAAAATTTAAAAAAACTACAAAAATAAATAACAAAAACAATTCCTCCTCTCAGTGGTTTGGAGGAAGCAGGGGGATAAGGTACCAGAGAGCTGGTGCTGGTTACTGCTCACACACTTGGGTGACACCTTGAGAGTGAGTTCCTTCAGACTTTCAGGGAACAGTTCCTCCATTTAGACACATGATGGAGGGAGAGGTAAGGAGCAGTTCAGTGGTTTCCAAGCCACATCCCCTAGGGTATAGGCTTGGTGGTGTGTGAGTTGTACTAAAATAGAGAACCCGTCTCCCCAAATTCTCCAAACAGTCAGCCTCAGCAGATCCACTTTGATCTTTATATACTTGGTGCTCCCATAGTGCTTCATTTGATAAAGTTTCTGCTATAAAATGTTGAAAAGTACGGAAATAGCTCGTTTATAGGATTCCTGTCTAAGCTTACTTTCACCACCACCCCCTGCCATGTCTTCTCTGAACTAAATAAGAACAACTTAAATATTTGGTTCTTTGCCTTCCCTCTCCAGTACACAAGCTTTCCAGGGGCAGGAAAGCCATTTACCTGTACTGATCAGTTTTCAGCCCCTGTGGGACAGGTGGATGAGATACTAGAAGCCAATCCACCTCTCAGAAGGTGACAGGTATGAGACACATCCCTAACCCCAGGATCTTGTCAGTGTCATCCACTAGAAGAAAAAATATTCTTCACTAAGAAGCAGAAGTTGGGGCCAGCATTGTGGCATAGTGGGTTAAGCCACTGACTACAATGTTAGCATCCCATATGGGAGCCGGTTGGAATCTCAGCTGCTCCACTTCCAATCCAGCTCCCTGCTAGTACATCTGGGAAAACAGCAGAAGATGGCCCTTGTCCTTAGGTCCCTGCACCCACTTGGGGAACCCAGATGAAGCTCTTGCTTCAGCCCTGGCACAGCCCTGGCACAGCCCTGGAGATTGCAGCCATCTGGGGAATAACCAGCAAGATGGAAGATCTCTCTCTCTCTTTCTCTTGTCTCTCTGTAACTCTGCTTTTCAAATAAACAAACACATCTTTAAAAAAAAAAAAAAGGAAAGCAGAAGTTAAACATTACCAACTGTTAGCCAAATCCATGTCACCTTTAGGATCTGAATCAATGTTCCATTCCTCCAGGAAGCTTTCCTTGATTTCTACAGCTAGATGTGACCTTTTCCTCTTCTGTGATTCCACTACCTTCAGTCTATGCCCTTGATACAGAGCTACTTTGTATTCCTTTAATATCTGATTCATGGTGCCTGCCCGAAGACATGAAAATCTGTACTTTGAACCTGAACTTCATACCATAGTAACTTGGGCATGTGAAGTATACCATGAAAGTGGAAGAAATCAATGAACAATCTCAGGTCTCCTTTAAAGGGGTCAAAATAAGACTAATAAGACTACTAGATCTGGCTTTGAATTCCAGCTCTGCCAGTTCTTACATCATCACTATATGGCAAGATGCTTAATGTGTCTGGGGCCTCAATCTCAAGTCAGCCTCTCCAGTTAATGCTACTGATATATCCTACAAAACAGCTGTCAATCCTAGGAGTATAACACAGTACTTGACATGCATTCGGCAGGTTATTTGAGAAATATTAGTTGAATCGGGGTTAGCTTTATGGCACAGTGGGCTAAGTCACCACTTGGGACACCCATATCCCAGGAGTGCCAAGTCTGGGCCTTTCTACTCCATGCTCCCAATCCAGCTTCCTGCTAATGAGCCTGTGAGCCAACAAATGATGGCCCAAGTGCTAGAGTTCTTGGCACCCATGTGTTAGACCCACATGAAATTCCTGGCTCCTGGCTTCATAGCCTAGCCTGATCTCTTGAAGAAATTTTTGGGGAGCAAACAGCAGATGAAAATCTCTCTCCTCCCCACTCCTCTCTCCCTCTCTGGCACACTTTCAAATAAATAAACAAGTCTCCAAAAATATTAGTTGGATAAATAAAAATTTTAAACTGAGTTTCAGTTTCTTCATCTATAAAATAATTCAAATACCTTTGTTGTATCACTATGGTGAATTAAATAGCAGAGCATAAACAAGGACCCAATAGGACGTCTGGTGCATGGCAATGACTCAATAAATGTTTGTTTCTCTTTTAGTCTTTTCCCATCAGGTATTCTCTCCAATGAGGGGACTAACTTAAGCACTACTTCTAGCCATGTGCTTCATTAAGGAGGCCAAATTAAGAATCTAAGGTGCTTACATTTTAGAAGAAGCAAAAGAAGCTAGACCAGGGAGTGCAGCATGGGGTATAATGTATTCACAGTATCTCTGCTAAGAAAACATTCAGGCCCCCAGTGGAGAGACTAACACAGCACCATTAGCATAACAGGTGTCTTTGCTACAAGAATGACACTTTAAAGACAAATCCCCCCAGTGCATTCCCCAAACAGAGGGGTGCATATTTAATGATACTTAATGTAATTTTCCCTCTAGCTCTCCTCTTGGAGGGGACACATCACCCACAAAATTGAGAAGGTTTTATGTAAATGGCCTGAATCTAGAACTGCTTCTCAGCTCCACAGCCCAAAGGGAAAAGTGTCAACAGTGTGCTTCAGGGAAGGGACAAACCATGGGCTTTCTCTAATTTCCTGAAGAACATCTGAGGGAGAAAATGATGGAACAGGAAGACGAGAATACACTGACAGCCATCTGAGCCAAGGCTCACTGTGGACAAGGTGGGCTGATCATTATCATAGATTATTATTAATGCAAACAGCATACAAAATGGTGTGAGTATAATTTGCATAAAAGAAAACAGAATTAGGGTACCTGAGTGATTTTTCTAAGGTCAAATGACTGAAGAGCACAGAGCTGAACCCAGGCATATCTGGCTCAGGTCCATAATTTTCCCACTTTGCATCCATGGCCTCCATTCTGGGAGCACATGTTTTGTGACACACACTGTGCCACCAATTTCATATATATCATTTCACTGAACCCTCACACTCATTGCCAGTGTTTTTCTGTTTTACAGAATAAAATAAATCCAAGACTAAAAAATTAGCTGAAGTGCCCCAAAGTCACAAGTAGAAATGATAGGAAATTTGGGATTTGAATTAAAATTCATTGTCCTTTCATCTTATCAGAAAATCTTGCTGGGGGAGTTAGATAAAGTGAGGTTCCATCTCTGGGTATTGTTTTTCCTTTCATTTTAAAGAAAAATATTTTTTCTAAGAATAATTAACATGGGATCAGGGCTGGTGCTGTGGTGTAGCAAGTAAAGGTGCCGCCAGCAGTGCCAGCATCCCATATGGGCATTGGTTCAAGTCCCGGCTGCTCCACTTCCAATCCAGCTCTCTGCAATGGCCTGGGAAAGCAATGAAAGATGGCCCACCCCAAAGAAGCTCCTGGCTCCTAACTTCAGACTGGCACAGCTCTGGCCATTGCGGTCAATCGGGGAGTAAACCAGTGGATGGAAGACCTCTCTATCTCCCTCTCTCTCTTTCTCTCTGTCTCTCTCTCTGCCTCTGCCTTTCTGTAACTCTGCCTTTCAAATAAATAAAAAAAAATGGGATCACCAGTCCTACCCTCTTAAGTTCTCATATGTCCAGTACATTATTGTTAACATTATAGTTGACTATAGCCCATATGGTCACTGGTTCGAGTCCTGGCTGCTCCACTTCTGATCCAACTCTTTGCTATGGCCTGAGAAAGCAGTAGAGGATGGCCCAAGTGCTTGGGCCCCTGAACCCACATGGGAGACCTCGAGGAAGCTCCTGGCACCTGGCTACAGATCAGCGTAGTTCTGGCTGTTGCAGCCATCTGGGGAGTGAACCAGCAGATGGAAGACCTCCCCCTCCCTCCCTCCCTCTCTCTCTCTCTTTCTCTCACTCTGTCTTTTCTTCTATGTATAACTCTTTCAAATGAATAAATAAACCTTTAAAAAAATGCAAGAGTAAAGGTGTGAGCATTGTCTTCAAATGGCCAAAGCACTACACAAACATTAGCTATCACCATTATTACTATTGTTACTAGGGTAAAATGTACTTTTGAGGGTGGTTAACATCTGTCAGCCTAGAGTTGATTCATGAAAGCATACATTATCTCCTTTGGCCCAAACGTGAAAATTCCAATGCTTTAGACGATCTCCTCTTCAACATTGTTTACTCAACGGCTGTTGCGGTGTAGTGAGTAAACTTCTGCCTGTGATGCTGGCATCCTATATGGGCACCAGTTTGTGTCCCACCTGCTCCATTTTTGATCCAGCTTCCTGCTAACAGCCTAGGAAATGTAGCAGAAATGGCCCAAGTACTTGGGCCCCATCACCCACATGGGAGACCTGGATGAAGCTCCTGGCTCCTGACTTTGACCTGACTCAGCCCTGGCTGCTGAAGTGAACCAACAGATGAAGCATCTATGCCCACCCTCTGCCCCTCTGCAACTGTGACTTTCAAATGAATAAATAAAAAACTTCTTCACTCAGCTTTTAGCAGATCCTCTCAAATGGATACTTAGAGCACTTCACCAGGAAGGTGAGGAAACACTGCTGGGGCAGAACAGATAAAAGCACAGATCCTGGACTCCCACATGCTGGGTACATGTCTGATCTCCATCCCTTCTGGAGGAGAATTTACCCTCTGAGCCTCAGTCTTCTCGTAAATATACAGCAGTTGGCCATGGCCTCCTCCCTGGGCTCTTGCAGATACAGGAGAAAGTGAGGATGTACAAAGCATTTGGCACTGTTCACGACACCTAAGAGACTGAGCAGACTCTGCTATTATAAATACCAAAGTTTTACTGATGCACAAACTGCAGCAGCTGTGAGCACACAGAAGTGGATCAAGAGGGCTCAGGTGTCCCTTTGAATGTGTGAGCCTCCCATCCCTCCGGATCCAATACACACCCTTTCACATAGTGTTAAAGGGTGAAAAATGCATTTGTGTAAAATCCATCTACTTTTTATAACTTCCAGAGACCAAAATTTGCACAGGCAGCAGTTCTTTGCGGCTCCTAATTAATTCCTAAACAAAGACCGTTCTGGCATCAGCACAGTTTATGAAGGCAGTTGACCTCCTGGTGCAGAAATGATGACACAGATGTTGTTGCTGCTTCACAATCTCATTTTTTACTCTGCATCACTCGGTCAGGCCAGACATGTCTTCACTTTCCCAGGAGCAGCAAATAGTCCCCAGGGTGGCTCTGAGACACCAACTGTCACCTCCCATGGATGCTGGCCTTCCTCCATCAGGAGCCTCTTGACAGTGGCCTGGGTGGAGCAGGTTTGAAAAGAATCAACTGGTCTTTGCTTGATCTGAGCAATTCCCAAGTTGAAGAATCTCAAATCTGTAGGGTGCTTAGGAGGTTACCAGTAATGCTAATCATGGTCACCATGAACTGAGTGTGTGTTATCTGCCTACCACTATCTGGGCTTAACCTGACTGAGTTATCTGATTTCATTCATTTTAAGATATGATAAAGAAACAAGACCTTGGAGATACAAAGACAAGTCACAACTCCAATGCTGCCTGTTAGGTAGCACTTCCTTCAGGTGACAGGTTGCCTTTTGGAGGCCTTACTCCAGCACTGCAGTCCTCTGACAGGTAAGACAACACTTTCTCTGTTGTACAAATAGTCAGCAAAGAAATAATAAGATGTGGAACTCTCTTCTGACTTAGCTGTCCTTCCCATCTCTCTTGTCTTAGTCAATATGCTAGTGAGATTAGCATGGACTCAAGATTCAAAATCCAGGATTTGGGTAGTTGTATGACCTTGAGTAACCTTACCCTATTCACTCATAAAACTTTACCTGTGAGGGACCAGTGCCGTGGCTCACTTGGTTAATCCTCCATCTGCAGCTTCGACATCCCATTTGGACGCCGGGTTCTAGTCCCGGTTGCTCCTCTTCCAGTCCAGCTCTCTGCCGTGGCCCGGGGGTGGGGGTGGGGGGAAAGTGGAGGATGGCTCAAGTGCTTGGGCCTTTGCACCCGCATGGGAGACCAGGAAGAAGCACCTGGCTCCTGGCTTCAGATCAACAAAGCTCTGGCCGTAGCGGCCATTTTGGGGGTGAACCAATGGAAGGAAGACCTTTCTCTCAGTCTAACTCTGTCAAATAAATTAATTAATTAAATAAATCAAACTTTACCTGTGAGTAATCACTCACAGAATTTCTCATTGGGCCGGCACTATGGCATAGTAGTTAAAGCCACTGCCTGCAGTGTCAGCATCCCATATGGGCACTGGTTCAAGACCTGGATGCTCCACTTCCAATCCAGTTCTCTGCTATAGCTTGGGAAAGCAATGGAAGATGGCCCAAATCCTTTAGGCTCTGTACCTGTGTGGGAGACCTGGGGGAAGCTCCTGGCTCATGGCTTCAGATTGGCCCCACTCTAGTCATTGCGGCCATTTGGGGAGCAAACCAGCAGATGGAAGATCTCTCTTTATCTCTGTAACTCTGCCTTTCAAAAGAATAATTTCTCATAAGAGATATGCAAAAAAGCAAAGAAAAAAAAACCAAACAAAATCAACTGTTGAGGTTAACTCAAAAGAAGCTGTTATTATTAACTCATCTCCCTGCAACCTCCGAGGCTGTGTTTGATGCTCTGATATTATGGAAAGGGCACAGCCATGACCTATGGCAAAATTATTCAAGCTTCTATCTCCCAATCCATTCATCTCAAGTTTAGTGAGCTGCTATTATATCCCTGGTACTCCCCTTTCTTCTCTTTCTTTCCTGGTCATGCTCTGTTTCATGATTACCTTCTTCTGTGTTTCTAATTTCACTATTTGACTCAGCAGCAAGATCAGGGGAGAAGGAAGAGATTCATTGCAGCTTGCCTGATTCCCTCAGCCACTGCAAAATACAGGAACACTAACCACAATGACCTGCTGTATTAGTCTGCTCAGGATGCCCTAACAGACTGGATGACTCAACAAAGGCTATTTCTAGATGTTAGAAGTCCAAGATCAAGTTGTCACCGGGGGCTCATTCTGGTGCTGCCTCTCTTTCTAGCTCGTGTGTGTGCGTGTTACTGGTGCCTCCTCCTCTGGGAAGGACACCACTTCTATTGGATTGGAGCTCTACCTTTATGATCTTAGTTAATCTTTCTCCTTCAAGGTTCCATCTCCAAATACAGTCACACTGAGGATTAGGGCTTCAACAAATGGATGTTGGGGGCACTCGTTTCAGTCCATAAAAATCTGCCACTCTCTGTCTCAAAAGGAAAGCCAGCCAAACTTTTGCTCTGTACAGTGAACTCTTTTTCTGTTGGACTCAGGCAAATATGCACCAAGGACAGACCCGATTTTGTCAGGAATTCAACAGCTTCTCCCTGGCACTGCCCAACTGGAAGACCCTAACCAGGTGCCTTCTCTGAGTCTTCGCTCTGCTATAAAACAACGAGAAGAACTCCTACTTAACAAACTCTCAGGAGACTCTTATGATTATCTTACATAGGAACATATTGTATTAACACTAGTCAGACGAGAGTGTCAGTCTTCAAGAATAGCTATAATCTCTTGAGAAACATCTATTTATCAAGTTTGCACTCAAGTTGGATATTTCTATTCTTCACAATGGTTTTATTAGAGGGAGGTACTATTGTTGGTCTTATTTTACATTTGAGAAAACCAAAGCTGAGAAAGGGCAAATAGCTCCAAGACCACACAGTCAGCAAAAGGCTGATAGAGCAGGTCCAGCCAACTCCTTCCCTGTCACGAGGCTGCTGCAGTCATTGTAGTGGCCCAGTCTTGCCCTGCAGGTGAGACTTATGCACCTGAGACCATTGGCAATGAGGAGAGACTGGGGCTGTCCCACATCTCCCCACCCCAAGACAGCCTCTGGTGACTAGGCACCATCTAAAAGAAGCCTCTGGAATGGCCACCACCACATTTCCCTCCCTATCAAGGAAAGCTGAGACAGGGCAGGCCTCCAGATTCGTCATCAGGCGCTGAAATAGTATCTATAGGGAAAACTCAGCAATACTCCAAATTATGCCCTACAGAATTTTAGAGAAGGGATGGCTGCGGATTGGAGGGGCAAGGACAGAGCAAGAGTTCTACGTCAAAGCAAATACTGGGTCTAGATCACAACTCAGATGCTTCCTGGAGGTGTGGCCTTGGGAAGGCCACTTAATCTCAATGTACCAATCTGTAAAATGGGATGCCAGTACTTGCCTGGCAGTGTTTGTGAGAACTAAATTTCAAAAATTAGCAAGTCAAGGCTCTGACTCCTCTACTGCCATTCCCAGTGAATGGGAAGTCAGCAATTCCCCAGCTTTGAGGACTCTCAGGTCAACGCACTGATGCTTAGACTAAGCACACCTGGGGCAGGGCCCAGGCGATTGTCTTTTAAACACCCAAAATCAATCTTTTTTGTTCTGTTGTTGGCAGTTTCAAAAGCCACTTCAGTGAGATACAACTGAAATGTAAAAGGTTGCATGCGTGTAATGTATACAAGTCAACGAAAATAGAACCCTGGTATACTGTCATTGGGAATGTACATTAGTAGTCATTACTGAAAACACTGGGAAGACTCTCAAACAATTAAAAGCAGAACTACAAACTGATGCAGCAAACCCACCCTATGTCACTCCCACGTAAGAAGAATACCTCATTCCACACCCAGGGAAATACCAACAGTAAACAGTAGAACTAAATTCTATGAAGCAGTTTTTAAAAGCCCTAATGCACAGCACTAATGCAAGAGCTTCACCGTCAAGACACCTGCTTTCTGTCATTACACTGCTTACCCTGGATGAAATGTTTATCTATCATCTATGGACTTCAGTCTCCTCCCAGGTGATATAAGCAACTATGCTAAGTATTTAAGATTAAATAATGCACGAAAAGCTCCCAGCATACCCAGAATGTAGGAAGTGCTCAGAATTTCTCGTAAGATAAAGTTGTGTTTTCCTAGCCCTTGAAAGGAACTTTTAATGAATTCTACAACTGCACACTCAGAGGTGGAAACTCAGGGGCAGAAAAAAAAAAATCTACCTCAATTCCAACCTCACATTTTGTTTAATCAGGCAATTTAGAGAGGGCACAAATAATTAGTGGTTTTAAATGTTTTGATACAAGCAGGCAGCACAATCATGATAAATCATCTCTGACATATGCCCAGCTCCTCCAAGTGACAGATGACAAACAAAAGCAGGACAAGGTCCTCCCTCGCAGGCAGAATCATTGAGTTAATGGAAGAATTATTGCTTCTGAAATCCACTCCAGTCCTATTGAGGGGAACGTTCCAATTTATCAAAGCCAAATGAACATTAATTGCAGCAGTCTGGTAAGTTTTCCAGCCGCTCTGACCTTCATTGAATTTTAATCCAAAACAGATAAGATTTCCTTCCACACAAGAGGAAACAACACAATTAGCTCAAAATGACAGCTAGATTATGAAGCAGGCATACACAAACAACACACGCTTGTCCACACTCACACACACCCCCAGTGAAAATATTGATTCTACTTGACTTAAAATTCAGTACAAAGAAGGTAGGCAGAGAGAAGGCAAATAAACACAATCCCACATCTGCATACCCCTTCCCCCTCCTTCCTTCAGAAGAGAAATTTGGGAGGCGGAAGCCAAGATGGAGAAGGTGGCAGGCAGTAATGGAGACGGAATTTCTGTTAACTGCTGTAATTAATGTTATGTCTCATCGGGGAGAGATTAGGAAAAAACAGAGAGGGAAGGAAGAAAAAACAAGTATTATTTTGCTATTAAAGACGCCCTTGTGCTGGGGAACATGAGCAGCAGAAGTTTGAATTGGGTAATTGTCTGACTGCATCGGTAGAATTGCAGACAGCATGATTACCACAATGAAGTGAAATACAGTTGTGCTCAATCTCTACAGTGCAGGGCTCCCTCAGCTCGGAGCACAGGAGAGGCCTGCTGCTGAGTGCCATCTGCAGCTGGGAAAGAGTTAAGCTGTGTGGCGTTGGGGAGACCACACACACACACCAGGTACCCACCACTGACTTGGTGAGTCATGCTTTGACATCTAGAGGCTTTGTGGAACCTAAGTAACAAATTGCAGCACTTTTCAGTCATTGTGAAAGGAAGAACCAGTAGCCTTCTTCCACTGTCCAGGGCCCAGTCTGCCTCATTAACACAAAATCCAGTAATTGGGTAATTACAGATACGTGACCCCTACAGGGTTCTTGACCCCTTGCTAGCTCCTATAATAGAGGAAAGAGTAGAGAAGGTTTACTCAGAGTCAGAATCGTAAGTTTAACTCTGGACTCAAACACTGGCTCTGACCTCAAAGCTGAGCTGTCTTAACGTAGTTCTAAGCCTTGGGTTATCATGTGTGAAACAGAAACAAGGGCAGGAGTATCAGTGATACTGATAGAACACACAGACAATTTACATACACCACCTCCTTTTCACTGTATTATTACCAGCATTTTACAGTGGGGGAAACTAAGGCCCAGAGAAGGTAAGTAACACTACCAATGTCACATTGCAATGTCAAATCAATTGGAAAGCAGTCCTGTTCCAGAGTCTGTATGTGTGTGTGTGTTTACTTGTGTGTGCCTGAATTTTTTCATTTTGAAATAAACATAGACTTGCAGAAAGTTAGCAGAGTTTGAATGGAGAATTCCAGCATACTCTTCACTCAGTTTCCCTCAATGTGATATCTTATATAACAACAATAAGATACTCACAACCAGGAAATCAACAGTGACACAACACTACTAGCCAAAGTGCAGGCATTGAAAGAGCCTCACCAGTTTTTCCCCTAATGTTCTTTTGTGGTCTAGCATGTATAATCCAGAATCCCATAGTGCATTTTGTTACCAAGTCTTCCTCATCTACTCCCATCTGGGAAAGTTGCTCAGTCTTTCTTGTTTGTCATGATCTTGATGCTTTTGAAGCATCCTATGGAATATCCCCACTGAGAATGTTCTATACTGATGATTTCACATATTATGTTTTCTCATGATTAGAATGGTTACATACTTTGGGCAGGAATACCATGGAGATGACATTGTGCCCTTATCTACGGATCGTACCCGGGGAATTTAGGATGTAGGCATTTCTTTTTACTGGTGACGTTCATTTTGATCACCTGGTTAAGGTGGTCTGGTTGGTTGAATAGTGGACCCTTGAAAGATATGCCTAATCCCTGGAATTTCTGAATGTTATCCTATTTGGAAGGGAAAGAGTGTTTGTAGATGCATTTAAGTTAAAGATCCCACCAAGAGGAGGGCATTGATTCTTAAGGTGGTCTCTAAATCCAGTGACATGTGACCAAAAAAAAAAAATGGCCACAGAAAGGAAGAGGGGGAAGATGCAAAGAGGGATGGATACATACATAGGATTGAGGCAGCCTCAGACAGGAACACCACCATGAGCTAGAAGAGGCAAGAGAGGATCTTCCTGAGAGCCACCACAGGAAGAACCATCCTGCCAATACCTTGATTTCAGACTTCTGGCATCCCAAACTGTGAGAGATTCAATGTTGGTTGTTTTAAACCCCTCAGTGTGTGACAATTGGTTACAGCAGCCCAAAGAAGCTAATGCGAAGTGCTATCAGTCAGATTTCTCTACTCTGTCACTAGTTTCCTTTTGTATGTAATAAATATCCAAGAGGGTAATACTTGGAGACTCCACAAATATCTTGTTTCTTCTCCAATTTTCACCCATTAATTTTAGTATACATCAGTGGCTCTTGTCAGTAGTAATTATTATAACAGTGATTGCCTAATGGTGATTTTGTCTCCCTGTATTCTTCTACATTTACTAATTGGAATTTCACTGTAAGGAGGAGTTATCTCTTCTACTCTATTTAGTTAAGTATTTATATCAGTATTTTAAAGTTGAAATCCTTAATAACATAGTGCAATGGATGTTTGTGAAGTCCAGAAGGATTTTTTTAAATGCAAAAGGAAATGAAAGGGTGTCTCTGAACACCATGCAAAAATATTCTTGAGTCTTGTTTCCCCCCTCTACCCCATGAATGCTTCCACAGCCTACAGCCAGGGAGAGTGACAATCAGCGAGTTGAGTTACATGCCCAAGGGCAACAGCAATAAGGGAAGGAGTCATGATCTGAATCCAGTTCTTTCTCCAAACCCAAATTATTTCCACCAAACAAAACAGCCTTTTGAGGATCAGGAAGAAGAAAGAACGGATTGATGAGGAAGAAATGGAAGCTCCAATACCAGCTGTAAGGTCACCTCCCATTTTTACTGGCGGCTGACTCAGGTCTGTGGGAAAGAGAATAGGAAAGTAGAAACTGCACAAAATGTGATGGGCAATAAAATGTAGAATAAGAGCTGGAGCAGAGAAGGTCTGGAGTGGTCACCAAGGAGACATGTCTTTTGATTCTCTTATCAATCTGTGTATCCCCTTCTTTGCTTAGCTACCTGCCAACTCTGGGACTTCCCTCTCACCTCCCTCCTCCAGCACTTGGCACTGAAGCCCAGGCCACCTCTGCTGCCTCCTCTCTGGTGCCCTGTTCAGGGTACCACAGCCTCAGGGCCTCCCATCTCTGGTGACTTTGTCTGCCTCTGACTTCCTCCTCAGCCTCTTATGCACCAAAAGTCCTGCCCTTCACACCATCCACCCTGCACTGCCCTTCCTGGACTTGAGTGCTACCTGTCACTCTTGCTCTGCTCTGTTTCTGTGCTCATGTCTCTCATGTTGCTTCCTCCATGTGTTTTATTTTCAGTTTTCTCTTCCCTATCTCTGCTTCTACGGATAAATCCTTTTCTATCAGTTCCTGCCAATTTCCTTTTATTTTTTTTTTTTACTTGTTTTCACTGTGTTTGGCTCCCCTTTCTTTCAGTTTCCATTTATTTCTGTATCTCTGGGTAGTTTCTATATACCTAGTCTACAAGGGTACTTCAAAAAGTTTGTTGAAAATTATAATAAGATAATTTTATTTTGGTACAAACATTTTTGGAATTCACATATTTTTTCTGCAATACATGTTTTTTGTGAACTATTTAATGACCCTTTGTATGCATGCGTTTAAAAAATATTTTTGCACCAAAAACTTATCTTTTAATTCCATTTTCTATGAGCTCTTTGAAGCAGCTACATATAACAGTTTCTCAATAAACGGTTGACGTCTATTTCTCCTGTTTCTCACTGCCTCCCTTTGTCTATATTATGTAAAACTTTTTGGGTTTTTTTGTTTTTAGGTTTGTTTTTGTTTTGCTTTCTTGTTTTTGTTTTTATTTTTGTGCTATCACACTGTCATCCTGCATTATGCTCTGCCCAACAAGATTCAAAGGAACGGCCTTCAGGCCCCTTCCCAGGCTGTCTCTTGCTATGTCCAGGATAATACTGTCAACATTTTCCATCGGGGTCGGTCCATGGCTTAGAATAACAGGGGATGGATGGAATGGACAGCATCCATGTCAGTCTTTATTCTCCCTATCTGTAAGATAAAGTTGGGGCATGTCCTACTGCTGTTTCAGTTGTCAGCACACACTCCCCTGTAGAAGTCTGCACACCCCATGCACTGGCTCTGGGTCTGGCCACATGATACACACTGGCCTACAAGACGAGAAAGAAATTCCAACTGCACATCAGGTCTGAGAGGCATCCTAGCCATCTGCTGCATCTCTTGCTCATTCTCTCTGCATCAGAAACCAAATGTCTGTCTGTAGCTCCCCTTCAAACTAAGTTCGTTCCAAAATGAGAAGGCATGCAGAGCTGAGCCACAGAGCTGTACCTGTTGATGTTAAAAGTGTGAGAGAAATAAGGCATTGTTGGGCCAGTCCCTGGGATTCAGGCTGGGCTGTCTGCAGAATACACATGCTAAAGGTGACAAATCAAAAGAGGTAGATGCTGTAAGGTCTAAAGTGCTTGCAGTTCTAAGAGCTCAACTATATTCATAGTTCTATTGCTTTAGGGAAAATCTTACACAATGCTTTTTTTAAATATTTATTTTATTTACTTGAAAGTCAGAGAGTTACACTGAGAGAGGAGAGGGAGGGAGGGAGGGAGGGAGGGAGAGGGAGAGAGAGAGAGAGAGAGAGAGAGAGAGAGAGAGAGAGATCTTCCATCCAATGGTTCACTCCCCAATTAGCTGCAATGGCCGGAGTTGCGCCAATCCAAAGCCAGGAGCCAAGAGCTTCTTCCGGGTCTCCCACGTGGGTGCAGGGGCCCAAGGACTTGGGCTATCTTCTACTGCTTTCCCAGGCCATAGCAGAGAGCTGGGTCAGAAGAGGAGCAGCCAGGACTAGAACCGGTGTCCATATGGGATGCCGGCGCTTCAGGCCAGGGAGTTAACCCATTGCACCACAGTGCCTGCCCCTTGCCCAATGCTTTCATGGGTGTTATCTCAGTTTGATGCTATGATTTATTTTTGTTTCTATTTTCTGACATGAAAATTAATTTTCATTCTGCTTGCCCATTGTGTGTTACTAAATGCTGTACAAAAAAAGCCACATTTTGTATAGACAAGAGTCACATCCTATTTTCCTACTTTTGCCATAAGCCTAGCTAGAATCCAAGCAGATCTTTAGTGAAGGCTCGTTGAAGTCAGGGCAAAGCTATCAAGTTTCATTTCATTTACATTTTGTTAAATGTTCATAACTTTAAAAAAAATCTTCTTGGGAAAAAAAAAATGGGACTCATGGGAATAGGTCGCTTATATGAAATAGCACTTGGGAGTTAGTATTACCAAGATTCATTAAGCCCTAGCAACTGCAGATCTGAATTTACAGGTAGGGACACTGAGGCTGAGAGCAGAATGTGACTAACATAAGGTCATACAGCACCTCAATGGCACAGCTGGAATGCTGCACCCCAGCCATCGCTCTTCGTGTCATGTGGACCATGTGGTTTTCCTACCACTGGATCTTAACAACCTATCCATTTAAGACAATCCTCCTTCATCCAGATATTATACCAACGAGTCTTTCTTTCCCCCAGAAGGCTTTTTGGACTCATGGTCCACCATAGAATGGTTTATCCTACCCTGGTTGTCCTGATCATCCTTTGAAAATATTAATATCAATTATAAACACCATAGTGATTACTCCAATTGTTATTGATTGGATTGTGTCCTCAAAAAAAAAAAAAACCATTCTGAAGGTGGCAACGCGGCATAGAGGGTAAAGCTGCCACCTGAGAGGCTGGCATCCCATTTGGGCATGAGTTTGTGACCCAGATGTTCCACTTCTGATCCAGTTCCTTGCTAATGGCCTGGGAAAAACAGCAGAAGACGGATCAAGTGTTTGAGCTTCTGCCACCTACATGGGAGATCCAGATGACACTCCTGGCTCCTGGCTTTGGACTGGCTCAGCCCCTGCCACTACAATCATTTGGGAAGTAGACCAATGGATGGAAGAGATTCATTCTCTCTCTCTCTCTCCCTCCCTCCCTCTCCCTTTCTCTCTCTCTCTCCCTCCATCCCTCTCTCTCCCTCCATCCCTCTCTCTCTCTCTCTCTCTCTCTCTCTCTCCTATAACTCTTTCAAATAAATAAATAAATCTTAAAAACAAACCAAAAAAGCCACATTGGGTTCTTAATCTCTGGTACCTGAGAATATGACCATATGTGGAGAAAGGGGATTTACAGAGGTCAGTAGGTTATAATGAAGTCCCTAGAGTGAGCTCTAATTCAATAGGATTGGTGTCCTTATAAAAAGGGGGAAATCCGAATGCTAAGATCCCATCACAGGGGCCGGAGCTATATTGCCACACCGAGGAACCACAAGAGACAGAGACAAGTATGGAACAGTAAAGACTTCACTCTTGCCTCAAGGAGGAGCCTTGATCTCAGCTTCCAATAGCCAAAACTGTGAGATGATGAATTCCTACTGTTTAAGCTACTCAGTTTGTGGTTCTCGGCTGCAGTATTCCTGGAAAGCTAATATACATTCAGGACTCATAGATGTAACATTTATAAAGCCAGGACTGTGTGTCAGGTTCTAGCATATGTACTTCATCTATATCCCATTAGGTAATTCTCACAACACTCTCTCTTAGGTAGACACCTCAACCATCAACCCATCACTGATAAGAAGGTAGAAGCAGACAGAGAAAACATGCTCAAGTCCCACCAATAATAAGTCAATGATGAAGCCAGAATGTGAGTTTTGGGACATGCTGAGTGTCCAGTATTACAAGTTAGATACATCCTCAGTACTTCTGTTTTCCTGATATAAAATAATACTAATAAGGATGACTACTGACCTGGATGACAAAAGAACAGGATGAGTTAAATATGTGCCAAGGACTAAAATACCAACTAGGCACTATAAACTGTGCTTCCTAGTATTATTCAGATCAGCGTGGTGCGCCAGCCGCAGCACGCCAGCCTCAGCGGCCATTGGAGGGTGAACCAACAGAAAAAAGAAGACCTTTCTCTCTGTCTCTAACACTGTCCACTCTGCCTGTTAAAAAAAAAGAAAAAAAGACCACTTTCAGCAGCCAGATCATAGTTACCTCATTCTGAGTTTATGGCTGATTTTTAGAAGGTTTCTTTTTCTTTTTTTTTTTTTTCCTTCTTTTAGAGGAGATAGGATTTTCACTGCTAGATTTATTAGGCAGGTAAATCATTATGCAATTAAATCATTAAATCAAGTAAAGGAATGAATGATATGCTATGAATGAATGAATAAATGCAATGGTTGGGGAAATGATTTCAAGCTCATATTTCATAGAAAGCTTTAAAAAGTGTAATTCCTATGTTCACAAAAGATTCTTTTAAAAAAAGCTACTGATTGAGGTGGTCATAATAATTTCTTAGATGTGTCAGATTATAATACTCCAAGTTCTTTTTTATATACTATTACACCAGAATCATACATGATCCAAATTTGAAGGAAGTGTAATAATCATGTATTCCTCTCAAAAATCCAACAAATAGAGCTTCCAGACTTGCATACTCTTGGGGACAAGGAACTCACTACTCCCTAATGCCATCCACTCCACTAATGGATAGCTCAAATGCTATAAAAGGTTTGTTCTGCCATAAATGGGAATTGAATCCCTGTGGTCTTTCCTTATTGAGGTACACCAATACAAATCTGCAGCATTTTTTGTGTGATGCTTTTTTGAAAGCAAAGTGCCCTCAAAGGTCTTTTCTTCCTCTACATCAAACCAAACACTTCCTTTCATCCCCTTTCTCAAAACACTGTGTCATCAAAAAGACCAAAGGGGGTGGGGAGGAAGAGCCATGTTGAAAGACACTGATTTTAAAGGGTTTCTATAGTAACTTTTGTAGAAATATTCAAGACAAGACACACCATGCTAAAATGAAATTATATTATTGTTTAAGAGAGCAGAAAGAGAAAAAGTAGACTTGGATGACTAACCCAGTGCACAAGTGATAACTACTTTTCTTGAAAGAACCTCCAATGAATGCAAAATAAAATATTCCTTGAAATGAACACAGCAACAAAAAAACAAACACGAAAGCAACACCTATGCAAAGAAGAAGTAGTTGGGTTTTGTTTGTTTTTTGTATTTTTTGCTTTATAGATTGATTTATTTATATGAAAGCTAGAGCCGGGGGAGAGGGGGGAGAGAGAGAGAGAGATCTTCCACCTGTTGGTTCTCTCGCTATATGGCTGAAAGGGCTAGGGCAGGGCCAGGCTGACGCCAAGAGCCTGGAACTCCAGAACTCCATCTGGTTCTCCCACATGGGTGGCAAGGCCCAAGCACTTGGGCCGGTCTCTGATGCTTTCCCAGGCACATTACCAGGGAGCTGGATCAGAAGTGGAGAAGCAGACCTGTTGCTCTATACCCACTGCGCTGCAATGTCAGCCCCAGAAAGAAGTTCTAATCACATCTACTAGAAGTGTTTAGATTTAATCTCTAGGCCACCTAAATAAGATCTAAGTAAGGAAACTATAGTCACCTCTTTCCCTGCTATTTAAATTTATATAGGTAGAACCCAAACTGAGCTAGCCAGAAGTGAGAGGTCAGCATAGCTTGTGCTGATGAACAATGCAAACAGCACCTACAGGATTCAAAATCTGCTTTTCCTCTCACTCTGCATCTTCAGGCAAATCACAGAACTTCTTTTTCTCCCATGTATAACTGTTGTCAGGAGCAAACTCTGTCTCTCTAACTGACATATTTCTAAGTCTTAACAAGTGTTTTGACCACATGAAGTGACTACTCTGTAAATAACAGGCATGATGAATTCTCACTATAACTAACATTTCAATAACAGTTACCACTTTTTGAGCACTTCCTGGATGTCAGGCACTGCACTATGCAGCATCAGGCTCAAGAACAGATTCTCAATTTAGACTGAGGTTGGAATCCCAGCTTCAGCACTTACTGGAAATGAGAATGAGCAAGGTAGAAAACCTCACCAGCTCCCAGGACTGTCATCTGCCAATGAGGAACAACAGTACCAAGCTCCACAGGGGTGCTAGGACAAGCAAATGCAATAATGCACATGTTGAACTCACATTGTGCCTGACACAGAGAAAGTTTTCAATGATAACTGCCATTATTGTCATTGTATAAGGCACCTGTCAGTGTAAACCCTTTTGACACTTTGAAAAAAATCCAAGAACTGCTGACTATTATTCCAGTTTTACAAATGATGAAGGCCATTTGGCCAAAGATATAAAACTGGCAACAGAAATATTGTCCAACCTTTGAGTTGGCTTCTAACCCATAAACTCTCTTAATGTATACTCATGGATTCTACATAAATGGGAGTCTTCAGAAGAATTCACTCCTGAAATCTTTTTAAGTGGGCTCCAGATAAGTGATGTTTTACAGTGGTTAAGGGAAGAGGATATGGAGTCAGCCCACTTAGAGTGAAATATTGGTTTCACTATGTAAGTTTTGTGTGCTCAAGACACAAGAGGAGTTATTCAATTTATTAATATTTCAGGTTCCTTGTCTAAAGAATAGTATCTACCTTAAGATTTGTTGTGAGGATTAATTGTGATAATGCATGTAAAACAAAAGTTGGAACACTGTCACATTCTGCGCATACTCAAAAAGAAACATCAGGTATTGTGATTATTTCTAAATCAGACATCAATACAGCATCAGAAACGAGATGCAATCCAGTATCTTCTTATTCCTGGATTGCAAAGGTATAAACACTGTTGCAATGGAAAAATTAATAGCCAAACTGTTACTGTGTACTCACACTATGTGCCAGGATGGATGTTAGGCACTCTCCTCTCTTTCCCATAACCCTGTGAGATTTGAATGGTAAGTTTTTTTCACAGGTCAGAAAACTGACGCTCAGAGACATGAAAGACGTTGCTTAAGGTAATACCATGAGGAAGCAAGAGGAGAGAGAAACTGAATGCCCAGCCAGTTCTGCTGAATTCCAAGCCTATGTTTACTTCTCTACACCACACCAGCTGCACAGCTAGGACTGCAACTGCTCAGAGTCACTGAAGCTGGAGCAGAGGATTAGAGATGATCATCCCACCCCTGTTTTCCTGGCCAGGGTTCACTGAGTACATCTCTGACACATTAACAGCCACATGATGCAACCTCTGGGACGACAGAGACGCTCCAGGCAGGACTTAACAAGCCCAAACAGCATGCTGTTTCCACCCCGGGGAACAAGGGTTGAGCAGATCCCAGTGGCTGAACAGGAGCTGCTGCTTTTTCTGCATGGGCAGGTAGAAGACTTGTGCTGAGAAAGGCATGGGAGGAATGGGACTGCCAAACCCTGGCCTCCATACTTCTTGGAGACTAGGCTGGATGAAAACAATGGAACATCCAGCAGAGTCAGCGGCATGGGCTGGGGAAGTCTGGCCCCAGAGCTGCCTTTCCATGATCCATGTAGCATCAGGCCAGTGAAACCCACTGGCTCTCAGATTTCTCATCTGAAATGGAAAGATAAATACCGGCCCTCCTGAATGCTATTTTGCACAGTTGCTTGGAGGAGGGAAAAGCAAGCACTCTTTTTGTTCTTGCTGGAATGTCTGTAGCTATAAAGGTAAGGACAGAATCTTAGACACAGAGAGGCCAGAACACAGGCCAAACCCCACTAATATACATGAGGGATTCTGGACAAGTTCTAGTCTGTCATGGACCTCAGTTTATCCATCTGTGAAAAATAAAGTTATAATAAATCATCACATCTCAAATTTTTCAATTGAAATAAAAATCAAGTGCTCTTATATGCCACGATCCTTTATTCAAGGGCTTGATGTACCTACATGAGATGTATTAGTATAACTCTGGTTTTTACAGATGACAAACACAAAGCAGAGAAGGGTTGAGAAATTTGCCCAGAATGACCCAGAGAGTTAGGAAGCAGAGGGACTTCACACTGTGCTGCCAGGCTTCAGACTCCTTAAAACTCCTCATCTCCCTCCAGCTACACGGTGTACAGTTTCCTTGGAGGTGTGTTTCACCTCAGAGAGACTCGGCTTCCCCCAATGGATATCTTAGGGTTCAGAGTCTCCTGGACATAACTCTGTACCCCGTGGGTAGGATAGGATGCAAAAGATCCAGATTATGGAATCCTGAAAAGGGGAAGAAGTAGTACACAACAGAGAGTCACTCAAGGCCAGTGCATACGTCAGTTTTGGTGTTTTCTACTCTACCAGCCAAATCCTGAATTACAGGAATTTTAGAACATCAAGGTGCTAATGACTTATTCTTCCCAAGCTGAGCTTGCTGAGGGGAACTTGTGATCCTGGAGACACAGTTTCTGATTTAGTGGAACTAACTCTGGGATTGGCAGCAAAAGGCACATTTCAGGCTCATTTATAATTAAGATGATACTACCTAGGCTATTGGGTTACAGGAAAGATGTACGCACATAAAAGCTGTGCCACTACGAAAAAAACAGTTACTAAATATTAATCAAAACTGAGCCTCATTCTCAAACACTAGAAGGACTCAAGCAGCCACAACCTCCCTGCCCTTTCCAGCATCAGGTGGTGCCCCATGCCCCAAACCCCACGAGGAACTCAGCAAACACCCGCAGATACTTCTTACCAATTTGCACCCCAAAGCCCAAAGTCAGCATGCAGGCAACCGCTTGTTTGACATGTGGCTGCATCGTTTGCTAAATATATACATGGAAAAAGTCTACCACACTCATTCCATGAATAACACAAAGGCTTTGATTTGTTCCTCCACGTGATTAGCATGCATTTGGTCCAAAATTAACCAACACTGCTCTCTTGCTGGAGTATGTGTGTTTTTCCAAAAAGAAAAAAAAAAAATATCTTCTAAGTTCTTAACTCAGCCCTAATCAGAACATCTAATGCACAGTGGTAGTTGGAGAAAGGCAAGGACAAGCTACTAACACCACATGTTGATCCCCTTGTAGAATCTCAATAAATAATTCTGATTATTGAATAGGAGGAGGAAATGAAGTGGTGAGAGGGAGACTTACTTGGGTGAGTGATCTTCTACCAATCACCTCACCTCTCAGCTGTAACTTTCCCATAAATATTTGGGGACACCCTTGACAACTCCCAAGCAGTTGGCAGAGCTGTGCTACAGGAGGAAAAGAGAAAATAACGTAACAACAGCTTTGAGGACAATAGAGCCTTTTGGGGATGTCAAGTGTTGCTATTACCAGATCTCTTCCTAAGCCCATTAGACTCTGTACTTTACATACTGGATTCATTTTTCTTTTCTTTTTTTTTTTTGTATCTACTGTGCAAAGCCATTAATTATAGCTTTCTAAAGAAACCATTAATATGAACCTACATCCCTTTTAGATGACCACTCAATTGATTTTCATTCCAATAACCTTCTCAGAAGAGGAAGAAGACTCAGAGAGTTCTATATCATGGGGTCAACAGAGCTGGAAGTCCTCTTCACCTCCATGTGCTCATATTATCTTCATCTCTAATGTGGAGGTGACATGTTGGAATTCATACATTCCTGGCAAGAGTACAATGATGTAACTTTCAAAAACATATTCAGCACAGTCCTTGGCACATGGTAGATATTTAATAAATTCTGAAATTGAAAGTCAACAGGCTACACAGAACACAGTACAGGTCTTGTAGCCACACAAATATGGGTTCAAATACCGAAGAGCAGCTTCATCTCTTAGTAGCTATGACCTTGGTAAGTTTCCTTTTTCTCTCCCACGGTAGGCATGGCTATCAGGTGAAGGCAGTGGAGGGACTTTTACACACAGCTGCACTGGCTACATCCAACCCGTCTCCAGAGGACTCCCTGTAGTTTTTGTGAGGTTTAAAGTATCTGACACATTAACAGCACTTGGAAAAGGGCAGCCCATTCTGGTTTTATTCCAATTTTGTTTGTTCAGTCATTCTCGGAAAGGCCAGTTGTATTTTGGAGCACTGAACCTCAGCCCTTGGCAAAGCAGGCCAAGCACGTGACAGATGTTAAACAGCTATTCCCAGAGATGTCAGCCAAAAGGCCAAGGAGTTGGAGGCCCTTTATTTTCCTTTCTGAAGTGCAATTAGTTTGTCACAGCTGACAGATGATGGATAGGTATGCATCAGTCTAGGTGACACCACGGATCTATCTGACCTTCTGTTTATCATTCTAACCTCTTGTATTCTGCCAGCACGTTCTCTCCATCTGTTGACAATCTCCCACTTCCCTCCACCTTCCACCTGGCTCCTCCCAGCCCCAGTCACATTCTCCACACACTCACCATCACGGAAATGTGAAGGATGTGCATCTGCTCCTCGACAATCTCCGATGGCTCCTGGAGTGTGGGGGCGGTGGCTCGGGCCAACTGCCCAGAGCTGCTCAGGGACACGTGGAAGTACAAGGTGCCATTCTCCAGCCACTGCTGTCTCCAGTGCACCAGCGAGATGTCCGCCGCTGTGCCAGACATCTCTGTAAGATAAGACCCAAGGTGCTAGGTGAGCTGCATGCCTACCTTCAGGGCTCCAAAGGGGAGGTTGAAATCAAAAAGCACCTATGCTGTGATAGACACCCTTCCTTCCCTCAAGTCGAAGAACCAGGGATCCTCATTTCTTTTCACAGGTGAGTAAACTGTAGCCAATTTTCACCCCAAGTAATGGAGTGGCAGAGGTAGGACCTGAAGCCAGGTGTCCCCAGTGCCCTTTAATGTAACATCATGTACAATAAGGTAATTCATTTTACAACAGCAGTGGAATGAATCTCAGCAAAAGCATGATTGCACTTCCTATTCCTATGAAACTGGAAGATGATGAAATGAAGAAATCTGGGAGGGGAACAGGATTTCAGAGACATAATTTTCCACAAATGAAGCTGGAAGTACTTATTGCAGAACCACAAAGCTAGGAAGTTCCAGGACAGCTTCCGGTTCAGCCAGCGCACCTCAGAATCATCCTGCATGGGAAGGAGCTTGACGAGTGGGCCGTTTTGAGCCTATTCCTCTTGCTTTAATGACAGAAGCTTCAGATTTTGTAGCATATAAAACACAATCCCAAGTAAGAGAATATTAGCACAAAGGTTGAAAATACTTGAAAAGCCCCAATCCATTGCTCTCCTATAACTAGAGAGAAGTTAGGACTTTATAGTCAAGTTCCTAAGGCTTGCCTCTGTAGATAATTTTTAGATTATCATCTGAAGGGAAGGCACTGTGGCTTGGAATGCATGCATCCCATATTGCTATGCCAGTGCAAATTCTGGTTACTCTGCTTCTGATCCAGCTTCTTGCTAATGCTTCATGATGGATCATGTGCTTGGGCCCCCATCACCCAGATGGCATTTTGGGCTTCTTGCTTTAGCCTGGCCCAGCCCTGGCTATGGCAACATTTGGTGAGTTAGCCAGAGAATGGAAGAACCGTCCCTTTCTCTGTGCCTTTCAAGTAGATGAAACAAATACTCAAAACATTATCATTTAAAAAGTACATATTTTCAATACTATCACAACAACATGGTCTCTTTGTGGTTAAGAAGGGTGGTAGCAAAAGTACTAACGGCATCACTAAGATCAGTCTTTCACAGTACCTCCCCTCTAATAAAAGTGTATGTTGCCATGGGATGAGCATTTGACAAGGCAGTTAAGTGCAGTTGGGATGCTCACATCTCATTTCAGAGTTCCTGAGTTTAAGACCTGGTACCACTCCTACTCCTGACTCCAGCTTCCTGCTGATACACACTGCAAGAGACAGAAGATGAAAGCTATAGTAGTTGGGTGTCTGCTACCCATATAGCAGAGGTAGACCAGGCTCCTGGCCTCAGCCTGGCCTAGCCTCAGCTGTCGCATGCATTTAAGAAGTGAACCAGCAAGTGAGAAATTCTCTCTCCCAGTCCCTCCCTTTTTCCCCCTCCTTCAAACAAATATTTTTTTAAAAAATGTCTCTGGAAATGTCTTAGCACAAGGTTTTCAGTGCATCTTATGAAAAAAAGGGGAAGGAGTTGGGTTATTAGACAATGATCACATCTGCACTCAAGTGAATTTCCATATAAGACGTGTAGTCTTAATGGTGTCCATTAACAAAGTAGCCTTTATCATGTCTGAAGCTTGGAACTTTACACTTCCTTCCTGAGACAGAGCTGGAGATGGCATTCCTATAGTCCCTAAGACCTTGTGTGTATTGGCACACACACTTGAGGAAAATTGATAGACAAGCTGAACTTCTCCTTACCCAGTCAGCTCCCCTCAAGTCCACTGAAGCCCCAACACATCTGATGACAATGAAGGTAAAAAAGTCACCTTGAAGAAATGAGGTGGTATCTGCTCACCAAATTCTAGTAAATTATTCTTCTATCATCCATTCCCAGTAAACTCTAACTCCTTGAAGTTCACAAGCAAAAACCCTCAGGGGAAAAGCATCAGGAATTTAACACACACTAAGAAAAACATTAACTATGAATTTTTAAGATAGTTATTGATTTATCATCATCATCGTTATTATTAACAGGAACAGATCTAATTTGCCCTTCAACAGTTCTCAAAACAGCCTTGAGATATCTTTGACTGCTTGCTTTCTGCCCCCTCATCCACTGCATCAAGAAATGCTTCAAAAGCCACCCTTCTCAGCTCCTCTACTTTGGCCACCTGAGCCGAGGCCCCATCCTTTCTTGCTTGGTTTTACCGCCAGGGCTTCTTAACTCAGCTGTCTCCTTTCATCATTGCCCCTTCTGTCTACTCTAAACCAGAAGCCAGAGGAATCCTGGCACTGTGCAAGTTATCTCACAGCACTAAACTCTCCCCTCTAAATGCCCCAGGGATTCTCACATCATTTCAAGTCAGAAATAAAGTGACCAGAACATGGTGAAGTTATTAATCCAAAAGGCTTTCACTGTGGCTTGAAGAGTTGAACAGGTCTGGAGACCATCACAAAAGTTCATTAACTCTTTTTTTGAAGATTTATTCATTCATTTGAAATTCAGAATTTTAGAGAGAAAAAGGAGAGAGAGGGAGAGAGGGACAGAGGGAGAGAGGGACAGAGGGAGAGAGAGAAAATCGATCTTCCATCCACTGTTTCACTCCCCAACTGGCCAGAATAACTAAGGCTGTCCCAGGCTGAAGCCCAGAGCCAGGAGCTCTCTCTGGGTCTCCTACAGGGGTACAGGGGCCCAAGGACTTGGACCATCTTCTGCTGCTTTCCTAAGCACATTAGCAGAAAGCTGGATCAGAAGCAGAGCATCCAGGACTCAAAATAGTGCCCATATGGGATGCCAGTTCTACAGCTCGTGGCTTAATCCACTGGGCCACAGTGTCCGCCCCATCAACTCTTATAGCATGGGTGCCAAAGTCCCTTGGGGTAGGTGGTGGCTGGATCTATTCCCAGCACCTTTTCTTTCTCTTGAGCTAGGGTGATCTGCTCTTCCACCAGCCCTACTCCCAGCATGAGCACACGCACCCTTAAAAGAAGCTTCTCTGGCATCTATCCATCCGGGCCAAGGCAAGGGTGAAATATGGTAAATGGCCTCACTCAGCACTTCCGAAGCTCCTTCCCAGTGTAACAAGGCCCAGAACCAAAGGCCCAGGGAGCCCAGGGATGAGAGTCACCACTGGAAACAATGGCACCTAATTCAGCAGCTGAAGAGGGAGGGTCCATGTGCTGCTGGCTGGGCAGGCACTGAATGTGCTGAGAGTCCCTGGAATGGCACCAGAAGAAAGCACCCAGGCAGGCCACATTTGGCTGCCACAGCCTGGGATAGATGGAAGCAGAGGGAGCAGAGGGATATCTGTGGAAATCTGAGCTCCTTTCTCCTGGAGCCCTTATCAGCCTGTGTCTGAAATGATACCATGAAAAGGTTTTCCCCTCCCATGCTCAGGAGTGAAACACAGGCATCAAAAGGTCACTGACTTGCTCAAGGTCACTGGTGAATTTGCACTTAGCCAGACCCAGTGGATTTCCAGTCCATGCAATTTCTACTATGCCAGTTGCACTTACAATGACTCCTTTTCCTTGACAAAATTAGCCCATGAACCAAAAACTAGATTGAGCTCTTTGTTTGCTGCGGCGATGAATGCACAGTCAGCAGACAGTGAACGTTAAATGATAATAACAGTGTGTGAAACACAGTAAATATTGAATCACAGAGAATAGCTCTGGACTTACTCTATTACAAAGAAAAAGAACTGCTGTTGAGGCAGAGGGCCCAAGACCTCAAAGAGAAAACTGCTTTTGTAGAAGCAGAAACCCTTGATCATTCATTCACTCACTATGGTACACATTCATTAACTTACTCATGCATGTGTTTTTTCATTCAACATACTTCATCAAAGACATACTCAATTCCAGGAATACATGAAGTAAAGTGAGCACACCATTGCCTTAACAAAGTTCAGAGTCCTCCAACAGTAGAAGCTATTTCCTGCCCAATGCCCCACACCCCACCATTTTAAGCCCCTCACCTCATACACATGCACACCCTACACCATGCCTGGGAAACTGCAACATGTGCACTCTCTTCCCATGACAACTTCATCACAAGCTCTAACACTGTAGGACTTACAACTGTTCCTTGAACAGGCCAGCCTCCCTCTTGTCAAAGTACTTTCTGCCCAGCATTCCAGGAGCTCTCCTCCCAGAGCTTGCAAAGCTGGCTGCTACTCAGTGTTTGGCTCTCAGTTCAAACAACAGCAGCGTAGAGAGGCTGTGCCTGGACACTCAAGTTAGAGTACTCCTCTCCACACACATCCAATCTCTATTACACCCTTCACAAAAACTTTCCATAGTACTTATCACTATTGGAAATTTCTCTTATGTACTTACTTGAATATTATTTAGATTATTATCAGCCTCTCCAGGGGAGCAGGGACCTCACGTGTCTTATTTCCTGTCATCTCACAAGCACTCTGGAAAATGCTTGGCACATAATAGGTGCTCAATAATTACAGAATTGCTATAATACATGTATATACAGGCACAAGTACTTACACATATCCTGAATAAGATGGTGGAAGTCATAAAAAGGAGAATTCAAAGAGTGTTAGGTCTCATCAGAAAAATTAAAAAAAAAAAAAAGTAAAGATCTACCGAGGACTCAGAGGTGAGAAAAGTCCCTCCTAGCTTGCAGACCAAGAACTATACAACCTGGTACCCTGAACACTGCAGAGGATGAACATACTGATGCTCCCCAGAGAACACAAAGAGACAGAGATCAGCTCAGCATCTTGGGCATGAGGCCGCAGGTACATGGAGAAGTACAGAGGAATCTCAGGTTGGAAGCACAGTTTAGACTTGGCATTAAGAGCTTTGAATGCTTGTAATACTATGTATATCTTACTCAGCATGTAGTAGGGAATCAGCAGAGTACACTTGATCAGAGAACCAGTCCTGCGTCCATTAAAAACGGGTCAAAGAAATAGTAGCATGACCAAAACTAGCTCTTGAAATCCCTGCTGATTGATTTTCCAATTGCATTTTCTCTTTTCTCTTCCCCTAGTCCTTCCATATAAACATTTCATTGAAGTCTTCAAGTCATATTACAATCAAACTTAAAGCAAAAGGGGGACTAAACGCATTTGGTTGGGAACCAAGACGATTCCCATAAAGGCAGATTATGCTGACATGATGAATATAAAATGAAACAGCAGATATTAAAGTGGGAGAATTGGTACGCCATGCCTTGCGGCGGTAGGCTGACTCCAGTGCCTGCCTCCCTCCCACCCCAGAGAGCTTGGCTTTATATTGGAATCATAAAGAAACACAGGGATTGCCTTTTCACCTTTCTCTGTTCTCCCCCCGCTGTGGGCTGCAAATCCTGAAATATTCAACAGGCTCAAATCCCCTCAACCACCCAGTGAAAGCCAAGCAAGAGGATCAGCCTTCATCAGTAATTCCGGGTAGACAACCATCCTGCCTCAGCAGCCACGGTGTCTTTCAGGCTCCTGGCAAAGAAATAAAAAAATCCCGAAGGCAAGTTGTGCTTTTAATTGGCTTGTTCTTCCTAATCTATGGCACTCATTGTAGTTTTATTTAGTTCCTGAAGGTCATTATGAAAATAAGCAGCTCTTCTGATCACCAAACATTTTGGTAACATCTCCCAAGTGACTAAGTAACCCGCCTTCAGATTCCACAGCACCAGCTGACCCTCTAGCAGATTATTCACAGAAACCCAAAGAGAGCTTCCAATGAGTTTGTAAATGGTGTTTGCCTTGCTGGTATGAGATGAACTCACTGTGTAGATAGGAAAGGTTGGGAGCAGTAGTGAGGTTGACTTCTACCACCCTGGCTCTAGCTGCTCCTGCATTCATGGGCATGCATCACAGAGCAGGTGCTGTTGAATGGGCCTGGGAAATGATCTCAAATATATATCCCCTTTTAAATCTCTACAAGTGTTAATTAATGCAAACTTTGCCATCTCTTTTGCAAATGGTTCTGCGGAAGTCAAGGCTCATCAGAAAAGACGTGACACACTCAGTGAGACCATGAGAAGTGGTTAATGAAGGGGTCATCTGCAAACGCTTGGACAGAAGGAAGGAAAACCAATAATGGGTGATCAAGTACCTCAAGGTCAGCAGCAGTGAGGAACTGTCACCACCTAGCCCTGCAGGACAAAGTAGCAGTTGGAGAGGGGGTTGCAAATCTTGAAAGATCCATACCTGTAGGGAAGAGCTACCATACAGCTGCAGCCTTCAGCAGAATACCCCAGCCACTGCTGATGAATGGCTCTATGAAAGGCACAAGGAAGCAATCTGCCTCAGCGCACTCCCCTTCCAGGTATCTCACATGAGCTGACTTCCGCTGAAAACCCAGCGGTACTTGAGTGAAGCAAATCCTAGAGGTCAGCCTTGAATGGGGTACATGAGCATGGAAGAGGGTGGAGAGTGGCTCTCAGGAGCAAATGGAGAATGTCCAGGAAGGCCCTCACCTGGAAACCCACATCCAGACTCCTTTACAGCCAGCCAGCCAGCCAGCCAGCAGATGGCTACCAGGATGCCATTTCTAACGTAATTCTGACTATGTCATTCCTTTGCTCAAACTCCTCCAGTTATTCCCAACATCCCTCAGGATGGAGCCTTCATTTCATGAGCTGGCACATATATTCCCCTCCACACACTCCAGTCTTATTTCTTTTTCATTCCTTTATTTGCTCTCACATAAATCTGACCAGGTATTTATATAATTTACCAGATACACTGTACTACACCCCAATGCATCTTTTTGAAAATGCTTTCTCTGAGTCCCCATTCAACCCCATTCCCTGCTGTCACAACTCTGCTTCTGCAAGGAGGAAACACTCCATGCTGTGTAAGAGTCCAGGAGGAGAGACCAATACTTGCCTTTGAATCTTAGCTCCCCTGTGTTCAATCTGTGTGTCTTTGGACAAATATTATCTTTGTGTCTCAGTTCCCCCATCTGAGGACAATAATAGCTCACACCTCATAGAGTTGCTTTTAGATACTACACTTGATCTTAGCCAAAAGGCAGAGAAGCAAATAGGGTTACTTTTAGAACTAAATAAAACAGCCGGTGCCGTGGCTCAACAGGCTAATCCTCTGCCTTGTGGCGCCGGCACACCAGGTTCTAGTCCCGGTTGGGGCGCCGGATTCTGTCCCGGTTGCCCCTCTTCCAGGCCAGTTCTCTACTGTGGCCCAGGAGTGCAGTGGAGGATGGCCCAAGTGCTTGGGCCCTGCACCCCATGGGAGACCAGGAAAAGCACCTGGCACCTGGCTCCTGCCATCGGATCAGCGCAGTGCGCCTAGCCGCAGCTCACCAGCCGCGGCGGCCATTGGAGGGTGAACCAACGGCAAAGGAAGACCTTTCTCTCTGTCTCTCTCACTGTCCACTCTGCCTGTAAAAAAAAAAAAAAAACTAAATAAAACAAATTCTTAGGATGGTCTTGATACTTAAGCACTCCAGAGTTACCCATAGCATCAAATTTTACCCCTGTGTATATACACATCTGTATATGGTCTCTTTATACAGTTAATTTCACTTACTGGATAGAAGGAACATATTACAGTTATTTGTACAGCCTAGTGCCTGGCACAGTGGCCAGTGTCAGAACAGGGGCTCTGACAATGTTTTGTAAGTTGAGCTCAGTCACACCCATACCTAAATACAGATGGATGTCCCCAGAAGACAGAGAGAACAAATGGCAACTCAGTCAGTGATGGCTTGATTTCCATACAGCAACTCTACTGAAATTTATCTAACATCTGGCCCAAGTTTAGGCACTTGAGAATGCAAACGAAGAAAAAGAGAATTTTAACTTGGAAGGAAGTTACGTTTTCATGAAGAGAAAGAGCATATTTATATAGAAAATAGACTTCTTATGATTCTGTTTAGATGCAGGAAAGAAACACAAGGGAACATCAAGAATGGTCCTCATGAAATGGTGGGATCAGAGGTGATGTTAATCATGCTGTGATTCATGTTTCTCTACATTTTCTGCATTGACTGTAAATTACTCTGTAGCAGATATAAATTCACATTCACTTCAAAGATTCATTTAGTCAACCAACCTTTTCTGAAATCTGTCATTGAGGGACTCTGTCCCCGGGAGCTCAGTCCAAGGGGCTGAGAAAGGCATGCTATAAATAACTGCAAATCAAAGTAGGGAGCTTAGAGGAGAGGAGATGACATCTGGCTGGATCCAAAATGTTTTCATGGAGGAATCTTAAAGGATGGGCAAGATTTCAACAAACGCCATGTGCCACAGGCACTCAGATGAAGAAATGGCACAAAGGCAAAAGGGTTGCAATGCACAAAGAGGGGGGAGGAAGCTGGTACAAACAACAGAGCTTCATCATTATACAGGAAACAGAGACTCAGGGGAAAATAAAGGGCTAATCATCTTTTGCCCGTGGACTACCTCCTACCAAAAAAAGTAAGTAAGTAAGTACCAGGTCCCACTTGAGGCTCCTGTATGCAATCAAGTCCAGTCCAGGTTCAGAGGTTAATGAAGAGCTCCACAAGCCATGAATTAAAATGACAGGATGAATTGATTGATGGGTGGGTGGGTGAGTGACTGATGTATCTCTGTCTTTCTGACCTAATATAACGGTCTCAGTTAGTGAAAAGAGCACTGAACTTTTATTACATGGTTAAATTTATGTGATTCCTCTACTAACTGACTGGTTTACCTGAGGACAGATCAGAGCACCTCTATGATTTTATTTGTAAAATGGGGGTCACAACCTGCCCTTCTTATATCACATATAATGTAGAATTAAGAGAAAATCAGGCATATAAAATCTGCAAGGTTCTGCATTTAGTCTCAAAAGCAAATGCCATAGTTACCATCATCACTCAAGAAGATACTCACTATAAAGTACATCTAAAATGTGCCTGGCACAGTGCTAGGTCCTGAAGATAGTCTGGTAGAAGAGACACATTTTCATGCTCAATTAGGCTTTCCAGTTTATATCTGATTTTCTTCACCCCACATAAGTAGCAGCGTGCCCCCTTGTTTCGGTTCTTTCATTCATCCACCCAGAGGGAAGCATTCATTCATAATAGAAGACTGTGTCTACCTAGATCACCGTATCCTCAGTATTTAGCATGCAAGAGGCACTCAGTAGGTATATGTTGAAAAACTGTATCACTCAGTGAACACTTCCTGAGTTTCCTGTCCTCAAGAAAATCACCATCTACAAAGCAGAAAAGGGAAAATCAATGTAGTTGATGACAGTGCGGTAGTGGCCACAAAAGAGGGTGCAAATCATATAAGGAAAACGCTGCATGAGGTCAGTGGATGCTCCCTGTGGATCAGCGGTGTGGACAAGGCAAGCAAGCAGAGTCTACAACCTGGACATTTCAGAATTCTCAGAGATCCTCAGGGCAGGCCAGGATCTATGCCTGCAGGACAACGCCAGTAGTGCACTGGGTTTGGGGGGTGACTTGGAGACACAGAAGGTAGAGAGGTGGTGGGGGATATGTCACAGTCAAGGTTCTGTAGCAGCAGTTAAAGAAAAGTGTCCCAGGAGTCCCTCAGACCCCACCTTCCTCACCCCCAGCTGTCAGCACTCATCTCTGCCTCTGAGATGGGATGGGAAAGAAGAATTAAGAGATATTGGCAAGGGAGAAAAGCACATCGTTTGAGATTAGATTTGAAAGTAGATGGAGGGCTGATGGAATTGATTCTCATTACTCCTCGTTATTCTCTCTCAAACCATCTTCCTCCCTCCTCCTTGCTGTGTGCTTTTCTGTGTGGTCTTGCTTTGCCTTTGAGCTTTGCTATGCCTCTTAGATTGTTTGTCTGGGTGTTCATGAATTTGCTCATTCATATTCTCTTTTTCCCTCTCTCTCTCCTTCCCAAAAGTGAGGTTTTCTTCCATTCTTCCTGCCCCACAATAAAAAGAGGATATTCAATGAACAGGGCCAGGCACTGACATTTGCCACTACCTACTTACATGCTTGAGGCTTCCCTGCATTGCCTCATTTAGACCCAAAGGAAACCCACACACATAATAGGTAAGGCAGATAGAAACATGTTTTTCAGCTGATAAGTCTGAGATTCCAAAAAGGGAGTAGATCCTCCCAAGATCTTTCATCCTGAAAGTGACAGAACATGAAGTTAAGCCCTAGTTTCCTAAGTCCAAATCAGTGTTCTCACCAATATGCAATCCAGACTGGAAAAAAATGGAATTTATACCATTGGGTAAGGTGATCAAGGGACAAGTTCATGCTGGGGGTGTGATATGATAGGCACCAGCACAGGCACCCCTCCAGGTCACTCAGATGCTCTGCATACACACGGCATCACTAACAAGCCTCTGCTAGGCCTAAGGGTTGCTCCCTCTGCAAATATCTCCTGGGAGAGAGGCAGAAGCATCATTCTGCCTTATAGTTGGTGACATGGACAGGGAGTGGGTTTTTTTTTTAAATATATTTATTTTATTTATTTGAAAGACAGAGTTACAAAGAGAGAGACAGAGAGAGAGGTCTTCCATCATCTGGTTCACTCCCCCAGATGGCCGCAATGGCCCCAGCTGCACTGACCAAAGCCAGGAGCCAGGAGCTTCTTCCAGGTCCCCCACACAGGTACAGGGGCCCAAGGACTTAGGCCATCCTCCACTGCTATCCCAGGCCATAGCAGAGAGCTGGTTTGGAAGAGTAGCAGCCAGGACTAGAACCGGCTTCCATATGGGATGCTGGAGCTTCAGGCCAAGGCTTTAACCCACTGTGCCACAGCGCTGGCCACAGGTAGTGGGTTAAGAGCACTGTGTTCCCTCCCATATGTCATTGGATTGACCTTAACGAGGTTCCTCTGACTAGGAACGTCCAGTTACATCCATCTCCACAATTCACGTCTCTGAGCCTCACTTGCCTCATGTGGGAAAATGGGAATCATACAGCCTGTCTCTAAGGACTCATGTGAGAGTTAAAGGAGAGAGCATGTTTGAAGAAGTGTAGGACAGCATTATCCTATGGACAGTCATGTCAGTTTTGTCTTGTCGGTATTCTCTTTCTTCTTACCACTGTCAAGGCAAAAAGGCTCACGTTGCTTTGTTGACAATGGGAGTATGTGTGACAACATAGATATCAAGGGAAAAAAGTCAGAGGTCACGACATAAACTTCCTAATACTTGGAAATTCTCTGAGTCCATGACACTTGGTCCTCAGTGGTCCCCCACTCTTTTAAAGTCAACCCTAGGACAACAACCTAGACACAGAAAGACCACAGAAGAAAACAATGTAAGGGGATGGGGATTCATGATCATGTCAATGTTTTACTGAGATGGATAATGAGGACCAGAGAAGAGCATCGACTTACTTAAGTCACACAGGCTCTTGACCCATCATTCTGTCTCTCTGTCGGGAACAGCAGCACCTCCCTGACTCCTGAAGCTGACACAGAAGCACAGAGGGCAAGTGGTGATAAAATCACCTAACAATGCCCGGGCTTGAGCTGCCCCTCTATATGACCCTGCTGATGGTCTTACTGGTCAATCTCCAACCCTCACCCTGCCCAGGGGATCAGCTTCTGAGTATCACAGGCATGAGCCCAACATCAGAGGCAGGAAGCAGTGATAAAGCAGGGGACTGTATCACCGTGCAGTGTGGAAGGTGAAGGAGAGACAATGAAGCCTGTAGAAACTAGTAGCCAAAGACTAGGAGAGTGGACCCTGTTGCTGACTCTATTGGCTACTTGCAGAAAGCAGAGAGAGGTTGGATGCAGATAAATAGCTTTCCATGAAGAACTTTTCCCTGGTTCAGTCCATACCCTAAATCCATTGCCTATAGAAACTATGTTATACAGTCCAACTTCCCCAAACTGCATCCCTACCACCCAGTGCTTGTTCCTACTGTATCACCTACCTGGAATGTACTGGTCTCTTCTGCATATACTGATGCTACTGACCCTCTACAATCTCACTTAAGTGATCAGCTCTAAACACCCTTTCCATCTATGAGCTCCAAACTCCCCTGGAAGAGTTCCACTCCTTTCACTGATTCACTAATCTCACTCACCCCTAATTCTCATTGCCTTTGCTGGGTCTTAAGATTCTTTTGGGTAAGGAATCACTGTTAACCTCCTCTGTCTTCCTTTTTTGGGGAACTGAGCATTTTTCAAAACAGTGGGAGCTTGATCAATATAGGCTGACACAAAATAAAACAGGAGCCCAAGTCAAGAGGACAATATGGTGAGATGCCCAATTCCAATTTCACAAACAGGAATACTGAGGTACGGAGGACAGAAAAGTTACTTAGACTGAAACCAGACATACAAAGGGCCAGGTGAAAGGCCCTCTACCTAGGAAATCCAGTTCCATTCATCCCCTATATCCACCCTACTCCTACTTTATAGCTCCCTATAGCATCTATCAAAACAGCAAAAATCTGGATCAAATGGCATTGGACACGGCCTGAGCATGACAGCACTCCTGTGCCTTGCCAATCTCCCTCCGTCCTTGCTCTCCTGCCTTTATGCTCACAGTCTGTGCTCCTGGTCACATTATTTTCTCCATCTAGGCTCTTTTCATTCTTGTTATGTCTGCCTAGCTCATAATCTTCATAAGTAAACTATAAGTATACCATAGAAACAGTCAAAAACTGCACTCCTCCTTACACCTGAACCGTGGCGTTTGACATTGCACATCCTTCTCTCAAGAGGAGAGTCTGTTTCTCCTCCCTTGGTATCTGAGTGGGCTGCAAGATTTCCTTTGGCCAATGAGACAAATGGCAAAAATGACAGATGCAGAGACTTGAAAAGTGTTTATGTGCCAGGGCTTGTCCTTCCTTGCTGCTCTTGGGAGCCCTTAAGGTACTCTGTGAAGGCGTCTGGGCTAGCTTGCTGCATGATAAGACAAAGCCTGCTGCTCTCCACCAGGCGTGTGACAGAGGCCATCTGGGTCGTCCAGCGGTCAGCACACCTGAAGCCCACCTCTGGACACTGAGATCAGCCGAGACCACTAGAAGTACTTCCCAACTGAGCTCAGCCTAAATTGCCAGCCCTTATAAACATGAGCTAAAATACTATCCAGAGTCACTAAATTCTGGGGGTTTTGTTATGCAGCAGTATCTAACTGCAACAATTCAGATGTCGCTCCTTTATGAAGCCTGGCTCCACTCCAGGCTGGATCGGGTGTCCTTTTACTACTCTGCTGATCACACTCCACGGTAATCATTGCTTTAGTTATTTCACACCTCACCCCCCCCTCCCCCGGTCCCCAAGCCTCCAAGCTTCTTACAACTAAAGGCCTCATCGCCCTCACCACCTGCCTCCGCCTCAACACTTAACTCAGAGCCAGAGCTCAATAGACATGTGTAGCGCAGAATAAACTGAGATTGAAAAGGTCCCCTAACCAGGATCCTCCCATATTTTCCTCAGCCTCTCCACCTAATCAAAGTCTTTGTGGCCCTGATTTGAGGGAGTGGGTATTGATTGGCTCCAACTGCACTGCTTCAGGAGCATAATCTGCTTCTCTATGCCCTAAATAAGCTCCACGCCTGCTCAGTTTGTTCATAGCAGCCTTGATTGTAATTCAGCCTCTACTCCATTACCCTTATTTATAACGCAGGGCTGGAGCACAGAGCCCTGGGGCAGTCAGCAGAATGATTGCAAGACCCTTTTGACTTGCAATTCCATACCGTTCAGTCCAATTTAGATCCGCCACAGACAGTGCCCTGTGGCAGGGAAGGGACAATCAGAGGATACTAGGCTGAGGGTGGGGAGAAGGGAATGACCTTTTTGAATTTCTCATTGCATCAGAGCAGAATGAGATTCAGGCTATTCAATGCTCTGCCCCTACTAGGTCAGTTAGTGCCTGACGGACAGCAAATGACACCCTTCTGGACAGGGTCAGGAATAACGAATCCTGTGACCAGTGCTGGGACACCTTGTTTTTTAAGATTGATTCATTTATTTTGAAAGTCAGGGATAAAGAGAGAGAAGTCTTCCATCCTCTGGTTCACTCCTCAAATGCTGACAACAGTCAAGGCTAGGCCAAGACAAAGCCAGGCACCAGGAGCTTCATCCAGGTCTCCCATATGAGTGAAGGGACTCAAGTACTTGGGCCATTTGCTGCTGCTCTCCCAGATACATTAGCCTGGAGCTGGATCAGAACTGGAGCATCTGGGACTCAAACCAGAGCCCATATGGGACATCAGCTTTGCAGGTGGCGGCTTAACCTGTTAACACCACAAGGCTGGCCTTGACACTTAAAAAAACAACAACTATGTATTTGAAAGGCAGAGACAGAGACATAGATATAGAGAAAGTTTTAACATCCACTGGTTCACTCCCAAATGCCTACAACAGCCAGTGCTGGGCCAGGCCAAAGTCAGGAGCACAGGAATTCAGTCTGCGTCTCCCACGTGCGTAGCACAGACTCAAGCACTTGTGCCATCACCTGCTGCCTCCCACAGTCTGCATTAGTAGGAAGCTAGAATGGAGAGTGGAGGAGCAACTCAAACCCATGTACCCCATTATGGGATGCGGCTGTCCCTTTCAAAAGGGGACGTAATCACTGTGCTAAGCATGTCGCCTGGATGAAGCTTTATTATCTTTAAATGCCAGACTCTTCTCCCCAGGTGCAATTACAGAACACTGTTCCCATAATGCCCAGCTGGCACTGAGAAAAGGTGACTCTGATGCTCCTTCTGTGGCCATTCTGAAGCATTTGCATCCCTGGGCCTGAGTCATCTCACCTGTCAGCTGGGGGAGGGACTTCTCTCCTGACTTCTCCAGCAGGCCACTGGAAGAAGTAAATGGAAAACTTTGACTATCATGTTCTCTGGGCAGATGGTATGGCTATGATGAATACCAGCCAACCTGCTGGATAGATGTCTGGAAAACTGAAGCCAAGGAGCTCAACAGGAAAGGCTGAAAACCCTTCACTTTTTGTTAAAAACACCCCTCGCCTTCTTTTTCTTGGGAAAAAAAAAAAAAAAAAAAAACCTCTAGCTCCCCAGTCCAGTCCAGCATGGGGTCCAAGCCTGGTATCTGAAACCTGCCACCTCGGTTTTCACCTCTGGTGCTCTAATAGTAGAGTAACCTTGAAGAAATCACTTCGTAAAATCTCCCTTTCATTGCACACACTGGAGAGAATAACGATGTAGCCATCACTGGAGCTGGGAGCCAGGAAGGCAGGACCTGACTGTCTTACGCTTCCCCATGTCCCAGTGTCTACAGCATTGCCAGTTATCACATAGTTTTTCAATCTGAAACTAACAGACTAACATGTATTAAGTGCTGACTATCTGCAAGGCTCTATCCCCAGCTGTGTGCACATATTCCCTCCTTTCCCCCTCCTGACATTCCTATGGCTGGATAAGAATTGGTCCATAGGTGTTGGATGCACGGTATCAGTCTGTGTTCAGTAACGCTAGCAACAATGAATGCTGCTGCTGCTACTCTCTGTTCAGTACCGCACAAGTAATTACACTTACTCCAGTCAATATAGATGTGTGGGCTCACTTATTCGGAAGCACCTGTTTTTTTTTTTTTTTTTTTTTTTTTTTCTGCATTGTAAATTCCTGAAGAATAGGAGTCACATTGGACCGGTGTCTTCTTCAGGGCACTGGGGTCATATCATGGAATACCCCCAGAGACAGAACCTGAGGAATCATAAAGTCCAGCTGGTCACATTTCCCCCAGCTCCACCCCACCCCACCTTGTTCCCTAAACAGTGTCAACTCAGCAAATGTGTCTGAGGCTTCTGTTGCCCAAGCTCTTTGCTGGGATCACCTGAGCCCCATTTCCCTGAGACTCAGCTTCCCATTGAGTGTAGATAAAACAGAAAGGACTGGGGGTTTCTTTACACCACGTAGTAATTCGTAGGGATAGTAGGAATCCAGCCTCACGCACCCGAGGACAGTCTGTCTATATGCTAAGTAGATGCCTCTCTCTGCCGCTGCTGGCTCTGTTCCCTGGGAAAGGCACTTCCCTTTCGGAACCTCACTTTTTTCACCTATAAAATGGGAGAAAGCAGGGCCTCTTCAGGGGCCGTTCAGAGAGGACTTAGGAGAGATGGTGCTTCAGCCTTCCCTGCCTTTATGGAAAGTGTGCTGTGCTGTGCTATCAGTGAACAGAGAGCAGCACGGCTTCCACTCCACAGTTTACACAGCGAATCTCATCTATCTGGGTTGGATCCATCATGTCTCTGTGTGGCACAATGGGAACTGGGAGAAGAGGGGCCCATTCACATAGTGTCCCATCCACTCACCCCATGCACTTCCATTACAGGCTTTTCATCTCTTCTGAATGTTTCCCTTCAAGGGCCACTTGATATTATAACTTCTACTATCATAACCCAGTTCCTGTCCACAATGTGATGTGGAATACACTGACAAGAACTATGTTGCCAGAAGTCAGGAGGAATGCCCTTCCTATGGGATGGTATGCCCATCACAGAGGGAACCAGGTTCTTTACTGGCATTGGGAGGAGGACCAAGTCAGATAAGTCATCTGTAAGAGTCATCAGGCCAGGTGAATCACGGGTACATAGGAAGTGGTGCTTGCACAATCTAAAAATATTTGCAAATGTGCTTAACCGAGTAAGTACACGTTTGTGTGTCTGTTCACCACAGCACAAATGTGTTCACACCTAGTCACATGCACTTCCTCATGAACTGATGCACCCATGCACAGCCAGGAAAGCATTCATGTCTCCATGTATACACAGACACACACGTTCACGGGGGCCACTTTCTCCCCACACACAAATGCACATACTGATGTGTTCTGTATGAACAGAGAATCCAGTGCAACAGGATATGGGGTTTTGTATGGAGACTTATACATACATTCTACCAAATGTCTCCCTTACTTGCATCACATGCATCCGCTGGTATACAAAAACATTTACAGGTAAATGTGCACATACATATGTGAACACACACCTATAGGCATATGAGGGGCTCACATATTGTGTTTGCCTGGATTCACCATCCATACGTATTATGTCATGCATGCTCTGTATTGAATGCTCAGACCAACATGTTTGCATTAGTTCTTCACACACATATACCCATGGCCACCTTCATAGCACATACACACGTGTATGTTGCTCAGGCCTACCAACAAGGTACCCTTAACCCAAGTATACACCCAAGCCTTCATTTGTGTCCTTGTGTACACAGACATATAACAGGCATCAGGAAATGTCCTTCTGAGCCTGGAATATCTCTGGATCTGTCTTCCTGGAGGCCTCATTTTGTACTCAAGGAGAAACACAAAATCCTCTCCCACAGTCTCCTGAAAACCTATTTCCTCTTTTCTAATATGACTGACAGGTCATCATGGAGCAAAGAAGAGCTGAGCAGTCTCTGTTCCAGACCTGTCCATCTACTTAATTCTTTCTGATTTTGTTATGGGAAAATTTCCCCACCTATTTGCTATGTCATCTGCTCAACCCGGTGTCCTTGAAAGAGACAGACTGACAACAGCAGGGTGAGGCCCACTTAGGCCAAGCCCCAGGCAGCCCAGGGATATTCCCACAGGGCCCTGCTTTCCACACACAGTGCAGGAAGCCTCAGCAGGAAGTCACAGCCAGTGTTCCGAATGCTAAGGCTAGAAAAGCCAAAGCAGAAAAATGTACATTCATGCTCGCATGCTTGTCTAATAGGCAGACACTGTGCTCAGCCCCACCAGGCACTGCAATTCAGTTAAAACCAGGGACACTCTCAAAAGAGGGTTACGAAGGCCCACTGTATGGAGAAGAAACTGAGTGCCTAAGGTGAAGACACTAGGCTACCGCACTGACCACAGTCACTAAGGAGCAGGAGTGATATCTGAACCCAGGTCTGTTTCTCTTACAGCACTTTCAAAACTCAGGGGACTGTGGACATAGCCTGGCAGCTGTGTGCTCCTGCCCAGCCTCTGGAGACCCCTCAGTGTACCTTCAGGAGTTGCACTGTAGAGGCACTCTCCAAACCTGAACAAGGGACAAGAGCATGAGGAAGCAGGAAGGTTGGGTGAACACAGGAGGAAAGAAAGAATGGGACAATGGTGGGAAGAAGAAAGCTAGAGAAGGAAGGAAACAATTTTAAGGGGCAGCACCACTCATCTATCTTCTTTCCTTCCTTCCTTCCATCCATCCATCCACCTGTACGTGTATCGGTCCATTGGTCCGTCCGTCCTTCCTTCCTTCCTTCCTTCCTTCCTTCCTTCCTTCCTTCCCTCCCTCCCTCCCTCCTTCCCTCCCTCCCTCCTTGTAACATGCATTGAGCCTCTTCTCGGTGCTGGACTTTGCAGGGGATGCCAGAAGGTGCTAAGGGGATAAAAAGGGCAGGATCTCCATCCAAGGAAAGCTAGACTAGTGCAGCATATTCCTGCTTTATTAAGCCACTGAAAGCTTAGTTGAATGTTTTAAAATATTTTCACATTTTCCAAACTAATGAGGAAAACCAGTTGGAAAAAGACCTCCAAGTTATCCCATCTCCTGTCATAAGTCTAATCACAATGATCACTATTAATTATCCATCATGCCTTTAAGACAGATTTTCCAAAAAATCCTCACAACTACCTTTCAAGACAATTATTATAGCATGTTGTATATCTACAAATTTATGCATGGGTGTATATATGTGCATTTGTATGTGTGTACGCACACATACACACACGTATTTAGCTTAGAAATGTGACGACACTGAAGAACACACAGAATCTCAGAGGCACAGACAACATTCAGATCCCTGTAGCATAACTCCCAGTTTCTTGCCCTAAGGCATTCCTCTCACTGCCCTGCCTGCCACTGGCTGCATTAATTGACTAATTCCCACAAGATTGGGTATTTAGCATAAGACTGACAAGATGGATGGGCCCTAAGAGACAACATAGGGATAGCAAAACTGAGGTTGGAAGAGGAGAGGCTTGGCCAATATGTGAAGACTTTGACCCAACCTTCTGACCCTAAGATCAATTGACACTCTTTTCAGAATGTGCTCTGCCGCAGGCCGCACATTTTCACAAGGAAAAAACCCTCAAATTAGTTTGCTGAAAAAGACAGAAAGGCAGGTGTAGCACAGCATTGGTTCCAGGTTCTTCTCTAAGTGTTGAAGGGACAGCAATCCTTCCCTCCCAGAGCAATAGGATTAACGACCTTATTTTTACACAGCAGCCCATGGATGCAGAGGAGGGACGAGATTTGCCTATAAAGAAGTGGGGTGGTCCACCTCAACCAAGCCCAGTGTCCTTTCCCATAGGATCCACTTTGGACATCAATGGGTATAATTGAGTGTAGAGGATTAGAAGACTGCGAGGGAGATCACCAGACTGCAGTTTCCAGGGGCATCATTCATCAGTTCTGAGATCTTTGACTGGGAAGGGCTGGTCACGGGTATACCACGCGGGGCCCAGCATTTAGAAGGACCCCATACTTAAGACTCTGTTGTCCCCACCTTGAAGTTGTTAACAAGAAGCCCTGCATTTTCATTACATGCTAGAACATGCAGAGTATGTAGCTGGTCCTATCTTTGATACTTTTTCTTTCTGGAACCCAGTTTCTCAACTTTGAAATGAGGTTAACAATGGTATAATTTGCCTGGATGATAGCCGATGTTGTCTTTACCCTGTCCACATCTTCCTGGATATTCATGTTCCCCGCTCAGGACAGTAGGGCTCTCTTCTATGAGAATCAGCAGTCCCAGCCTGGAGACTATGCTATTCTTCGTGCAGTGCAGGCCAGAAATGCCAGCAGTTTTAAGACCTCCACCCATCCCCCACCTCTCAACCAGATGCAGCCCCTGGCCAATGGACCAGGGTGGGAAGGAGAGGAAATGCTGCAGCTTGGATAATCCAAGGTATGCTCCATACTATCTCCCACAGCTCTCGGGTGACGCATAGCCCCAGCTGTCCACAGCAGCCCTCTCCTTACTTATACTCCCCTCACTGGCTCCTCTCGCTGCCTGCCTCTCTTCCCCTACAAGGGCTTCCTAGGACTACCTCCCAAATAAAGTACTTGCACTCATCTCCTCATCTCCGGGTCAGCTTCTGGAGGACTATTGCAAGCTGAATGGAGATAATGCATGCAAAGTGCTTAATACAGCATCAGGCGTAGATGCAAGCCCTCAATAAATGGTAGGCTTATGGAAAAAAAAAAAGTCACTTTACGAGAAGACATGAGGAAGACAACGGAACATTTATAATTGATTTCTAAATTTATCCTCCTAATGAAATCATCTCCGGCAGGCCCTGCTCATGACCAGTCAAGGATGCTGTTCAGGGCCCCGCTTCCCACCAGAGGAACATGCCAGTCACTATGGATCCGGGGGCCCAGCCCAAAGTGAAAGCTCAGAGAATTGGCATCCACTCCCTTCTAAACTTTGCAGCAGGTGGTAAGCACAAACCACCCAGAAGCTCAGCTTTGGCCTCCAACATCACATCCACCTGTTTGCTTCACAGATACAGAAGGGGAGGGACAGAATTATGCTTAAAGTCAACTAGGTCATACAGGCAAGCCCAGAAGGAGAAATCAGGCAGCCTGTTACCTGTTCTAATAAACATTGTTACTTACTAATTGATTCATTTTTTACAAATTGCTTTTCACAGATACATAGTCGAAAGTGAAGCTGCACAAAAGCAAAGATTTTTGCCTGGTGGTTCACTGCTCTTCCTCTGGAGCCTAAAACAGTGTCTAGTGTAATGTGAGCATCCATAAGTATGTATTATATGACTAATGCCCTTTCTATTACACCCATGGTACATCCTTATTGAAATTTCATCTGTCCAAGGGAGAGTCATTCCAAAGAGCTTCACAGACCAAGCTGGTGAGGACCAGAAAAGCACAGTTACAAGAGGTGGTGGTACCAGGCACCAGAGTGAGCCCCTGTTCCACTTATCAACCCCTAAGGCACTACAGGCCAGTTACTGTCCTTCTGTCTCCCTATATTTAAATAGGGCCTTCCCCCGTATTTATTAAGGACATATACTACATGCAATACTGGAATCCCAGGGTATGCACTTAGCACATATCAGCTATTATTAATATAGAAAGAGGGGCTAGCACTGTGGCACAGCGGTTTAAAGTCCTGGCCTGAAGTGCCAGCATCCCATATGGGCACCAGCTCTAGTCCTGGCTGCTCCTCTTCCCATCCAGCTCTCTGCTGTGGCCTGGGAAAGAAGTAGAAGATGGCCCAAGTCCTTGGGCCCCTGCACCTGCGTGAGGGACCCAGTACTTACAGTTCCTGGCTCCTGGCTCCTGGCTTTGGATTGGAATAGCTCTGGCCATTGCAGCCATCTGGGAAGTGAACCAGCAGATGGAAGACCTCTCTCTATCTCTCCCTCTCTCTGTAACTCTTTCAAAAAAAAGATAGAACTGGGGGCCGGCGCCATGGCTCACTTGGTTAATTCTCTGCCTGCAGCACTGGCATCCGATATGGACATCAGGTTCTAATCCCGGTTGCTCCTCTTCCAGTCCAGCTCTCTGCTGTGGCCCGGGAAGGCAATGTAGGATGGCCCAAGTGCTTGGGCCCCTGCACCCGCATGGGGGACCAGGAGGAAGCACCCGGCTCCTGGCTTCAGATAGGCACAGCGCCAGCCAGAGCAGCCATTTGGGGAGTGAGCCAACAGAAGGAAGACCTTTCTCTCTCTCTCTCTCACTGTTTATAACTCTATCTGTCAAAAAAAAAAAAAAAAGATAGAAATACCCATTTGCTCCCTGATACTTCACTTTTGCTGCTAATACACTAAGAAATTTTATCCCCCAAGTATGGGGAAAATGCATTAATACTGGTATGGAAGCTAACTACAGATAGGCCGTTTTGATCAAAATGATAAACCAGCAAATCACAAGAAGAAAGTTCTGTCCTCTCTGGTCTCTTTCAGCCCTGTGGCTAACCATAAGAAGTAAGGTCAGTTAGGTGCTACCTTGTCTTCAACAACCCACGGAGAGCTGACCTCAAGTTCAAAGCCCAGCTGGCTGCTAGCAACAGCTGGCTAGAATGGAGTGGTGTTGCTTTGCTTTCATTGTTCTTCTGTTAAATAGTGACCTTCTAATTTTAGTAAGTGATGCTAGTTTCCCATTTATCATTATGATATGAAAGCCTCCATATTCAATACATATAGTTCTTTAGAAGAAGGACAAATATAAAGAAAGAAAAATCAGACATTGCCAAACTGATGAGAATGGCCCTGAAAAAACCAAGGTTTGGGACTCCCTGTTCTAGTGTTGGTCCCTAAGTCCCCCTGGAAAAAGGACTTGGGGTCCAAGGCTCCCTATCTGCTCTGACACTCACTTATGCTCTGTGACTTTGTATAAACCCATTCTGCCCCCTGGGCCTCAGTCCTCCTGATTCTAAAATGAAGGGCTCAGAACCCAAGACTTCTTAAGGCCTTTCTACCTTTAAAATGTACTGAATCCTTTCAGGATGCCAACAAACTGTAACAAACCCATGAAAATGCATCAAGGCCACGTGGCTGTCCCTGCCTGTCTTCATGACATCTCACTCCCAGATGAAAGTTTGCAAACTCTGTAAGCTTGTTGACACCCATTTGTTTATTAACACTTTTTACTTTGCTTCCCCTCTCCCTACTTAACTCCTGACAAAGGAAATAAAGCCAGAATTAAAGAATCCGTGTTTAGAAACCTCACTCATCTTAGCGTGCAGGGTGTTGGTTCTCAACACTGGGGTGTTGATCTCAATCTTCACTCCTCACTGCCTGCACTCAAGTCCCCTTTGCTGTGCTTTGATGGGAAGAGCCTTGGGGAGTGCCTATACACAGCTATGACAGGGTCTCAGCAAAGTTGAGATTTGGACTTTAGTCTTGATTTGGATCGCCAGTTTGGATTGTCTCATGTTTACTGAAATCAGGCCCTAAAGTAGCCTGTGGGCTAAGAGGTCCAAGAAACAGGGAGGGATCAGACAAGGTCTGTCCCCGTCACACTTAGGCCTCGGGCTGGTCTGGTGGACATTCAGCTGATCAAATATACTAGAAGATGCCACAAGAAGTGCAAACCCAAGACCGTGAGCATAGCCTTTAGAGGCAACCCTGGGGAGTTTCCTGGACAGCTGATGTCTGCATGCAGCCATGAAGCATGGACAGGTATTTGCCAGGATAAAGTGAGGAAATGTGTTGGGAGATACACACATCCCTGACTGCCGCTGATTCACAAGTGGGGACCACTACACTCTAGGGGACTTGGTGAAGTCACCAAACCTCTCTGAGCTGGGAGTCTCCAGCACCACCCAGTTCTGATGGAGGTCAGACCCTGGAGAAGGACTCATGTGGTGAGACACATAGTCATCATGCAAACATATGGCTCAGGGCACAGTCATGGATGTGCATGGAGGAGCAGAACTTCACTGTCTCGGGGCAACTTGGAAAAGGCTACAGAAAGCCTTGAAAGTGAGATCCCAGATCATTTGTTCTCCAGGCTTTTACATTTTCTGTGAATCTCTTTTAGTCAATCTGTGCTTGGACATGTATATGCCTGTGTCTTAAAATTTCCTTCCCACCCCACTCCCCCCCCCAAATCCTTCCTTTTCAGAAACAAAACAAAGCATCATGTATCACTTCCCTAACTAACAGGCAGAGACTTTTTAACAGATTTCTAATGCACTGCCAGACGTCTCCTCAAGGCTTGAATCCCCAAGGATGCTTTGTTGAAAAAGGATAGAGACAATCATAGTACTGGGGCTCTGGATTTGATTGTTTTTGTAAAACACTGCTAACAATGTGCCTGTTTTGCTTACCGGTAGACACATACCGAGTTAACCCACGTGCTCCCACCCTGAATGCTTAAGTGAAATGACAAACAGAAAAGAGATATAATTTACCCTGAACACACCAGGTCCTGGGAGGAACAGGGTCTGCATTAGCAATGAAGATACAAGGTTCAGAAGGCGAGTATCGGTGGCCAAACCTGGAGAATACAAACACCTCCCAAAACGTATCTCAGATCCCTTCTGCCTAGGTCTAAATATACGAGTAGCTCCCCACTTTACAAAATTTGACCCAAGGACCTGTGGCCATGCAGTTGGCTTCTTTGCTGACTGAGTGGTCTCAATGTATCCTACCACTCAGATCTAATCAGTTACTTAGTAATTAATTGCTTTAAAACACATCTATGACACCAACACCAAACACTTATCCCAGTATACTCTGATCCCCTGGATTTACAACCTCTTGCCTTGCTAGAAACAAGTGATTATACCTTTATAAATGAATAGAAAGACTTCAAAGTATTTCTTGAACTTTAAAATAGCATTCAAGGTCATTTTCTTCCTGTCTCTATATTTCAAGGCATAAGCAGAGCAGTGTTTAAGAAGTCCTTATATAATCACCGGCAGTGAAACGGCAGTGCCTATTTCCCACTTTTCTTTAAGAATAACAGCCCAGAGGCACTGTCTATGCACTTTGCTGAGTCGGTGAAACAGTGAAGGTGCATTGCTTTGCCAGCTGTCCCCCGACTGCCAGCTGATGTTTGCTGATGAGCAAACAGAAAGCATGTGGCTCTGAAACCAGGCTGGATTATGATTCCTGTGGGACTCCTTACCAGACATGTGAATTTGGACAGTTCTCTGCATCTCTAAGGCTCGGTTTCCTTGTCTACAATGTGGGACTATTAGCACCTTCTTAGTTAGAGCTGCAGTGATTTGTACACAGTTTGGCACAGAGCACTTTTCCGTCAACATTCATTTCCTTTCCTTTTCTTCAAAACTTTGTGCAACTGTTCTCCTGGATGCATTAGCAGAACTTTTCATTGTATTAAGTTCCAGTTTTTGAGAGCTAACCCTTCATCTGATTTATTGGACTAGGAGCAATCCATAATAGGAAATGGGGGAAAAAATCCAGGATTATATATTTGGATATGGAAGAACCTGAGCAAGTAAATCCCAGGCAGAGATATAGGCTGCCCTGACCACATGAAATTGTGGCCAGAGAGGAATCATGACAGGCAAGGTTTACTGAGTACTTGTCATGTGCCAAGCATTTGTCTGATTGATCTTCATGAACTACCTCACACAGTATTCACAATACCTGGGGCAGATAAACATTTTAATCTCATCTTCAGAAAATACTGAAATGCTCAAAGATGTGATAACTGATGGAAATTTGTACAGCTTAAACTCAAGCTCCCTATTCTCTGACTCCCCACCCATGCGATTAACTGCTCATCTGCAACAGCTTCCCTGATCATGGGCTTGTGGAATCAGACAACTTTGTAATGCATGCCAGTGCCAACCTGGATGACCTGAGTACCTTCTGGTGAGTACTTATCTCTGTGGCTGGGTATGTCACCCATAACTTTGCAGGATAACACTGCAAATTCAGAGAGAGTAAAAGAGAATAAGGAAGAAGAGAAGGGAGGGAGGGAGGGAGGGAGGGAGGGAGAAAGGGAAGGAAGAGAGAGAAAAAGAATATGATTGAATAAACTGTATGATGGACCCTTTCTAAATGGTAGCTTCTTTACTCTCTCCCTCCCAAAAGCCTCTCTGGGTAGGGGCATGGAAAGGGTCACGCTGTGGCTCATGCACCATAGTGATCATGAAGGAGCTCAGAGCCCTGCCCCAGAGGAATACAGGATGAAGCCCTACCTTAGGGATATCTTGTGGCTGAAGGCATCAATCCTCAGTGAATGACTAGAATTTCCAACTCACTAAAATCATCAAACTTCCAGGACTCCCACCTTCAAGTCTCCCCAGGAGGCTTGTCAGAAGAATAATCCATAGACAGGTGACACTGAGTTGCTTCCTGACATCCAGCCTATGCATATCTCCTGGATGTACAATGGACCTGAGAGTCCCTTTGCCTATAGGGACCAAGGGAAGTCAGAAGTTTTCTTGAGAAGATGATGAGTCCAAGAAAGATGGAGTGAGGCAGAGTGGAGACCAGGAGAGCACACTCTGGGTATATCAGGGGCCAGGTGTGTAAGCAGACAGTGCTCTGGATCTGCTGGATTCTCCCCACTTGTCCTAGTTTTCCTAGATCCTTACCTCTCCCTTTGATCCCTTCTTCCTATTTTCTTCCTCTATTCCCTTTCATTTTCCTTCCTCATTATCACCCCTTTCTACTCCTCCTTCCTTTCCGCCTGCCCTCCTGTCTCTGTCTGTCTCTCTGTCTGTCTCTCTCTCTCTCTCTCTCTCTCTCTCACACACACACACACACACAATTCCATCTTCCTCAGGATGCTGAAATGTGATATTTGGAGCCTCTTATTAAAATCACCTTGCATGGGATTTCAGAGCCTTAGAAACCTTTCCCAGATCCTTGCCTGCATCTCCACTTCCCATCTGCCACCACAGGCTCAATGGTGATGGATGGACCCCTTGAATGCCAGGACTAAAAGAGGCAGTGACTCTATCCAGCGATTTTCTGGTACCAAACAGCAGGTACACATACAGATTACAGAGTTGGTCAATGAATGCATTAATGAATGTCACTTCTTGACCCCATTTTACAGATGGGAAATTGAGGTTCTAAGGAAGCTAATTCTTTTGCCCAGGACCACACATTGAGTTAACAGCATAACCAATATTTTAACTCCCATCTCCTCATATCCCATTCATTTTGCAATCCGCATGCTATCAAGGTTATGAAGCCCAGGCCCTTTGTTAAGGTACTAAAGTATCCTGTGAGCCTGAAGATGCTCCTGGGAGGAGCAGCATTTCCATGCAAAGCAGAGACTGGCTTATCAGACCCCTAGCCTTGGAAGAACTGATCACAGGATTGCCAGAGAACATGGTCTTTTATTTAGGAGTGACCCTCACTAGTCACATCACTGGCAGACCCTGGTGTCACTGTGAAGCAAGCTGACTGCAGCCCTTCTCTGTCTACTCCAGAGAACGGATGTGATCCAGGACAGAGAGCTGATAGACTGAGCTGGGTAAGGTGATCATACACCTGGTCTGAGATGCTGGATGCTCAGCAAAAGTACCACATCCGAGAGGTGCAGGAACAGCAACACTTTCTCCTTTAATCTCATCCTCCTTTCTCTTGGACATCTGTTGGAATCACAGTGGAAAGCAGGCAGAATGGGAAGATACTGCCAAGTCATATGATATTCATTAGTGAAACAGCATAACACAGAGATAAAGATGTGGTCTCTAGAGCCAGAAAGGTTAAGTTCAAATCCTGCCTCTTCCACTCGCTAATTGGTGTGCCTTTGAAAAGTGGCTTGTCTTCTCCATGCCTCTGTTTTCTCACCTATAAAATGAGGATACTAACAATATCTCCATTATCGAGCTTTATAATGATTAGCTATATTATAGACAAAGCACTTACAACTGTACCTTACAGAAAAACTACAGTTTTTAAATGTTAGCTATTATTGTTTTCATTGTGCATCTGAAATCAACATGACCATAACATACAGTTTAGGTTACTTTAAACTTCCTGAGGTTCGCATAAAGGCTAATGCTGATCTATGTTAGATCTGCCTTATTCCAGGCTGGAATAGGAAGACACTGTGAGAGTCACAGAGGAGCCCCTAGTACAAGGGCACCTGGAATCGAACATCAAGGCTGGTGCCACAGTGTTGTACAATCTAAGAAATGAGTCACCTCTTTTCTATCTGCCCAGCTTGGGGTTCTCCCAGGCAGGTAAAATGAGCTAACCCGAGCGCCAAAGTTGGCACTGGGAGCGCTGTAGAGTTAACACATTCAATGCCCTCATCTTGTGATGGAAAACATGTTGGAATGAGTGCCCATGCTGGGCCATGGCCTAAGAGCCACATCTGAGCCATGCACTACTGCTTCTCCCACATGATTCTGCCCTGCAAAAGGCCAGGGGCTGCAGAGGTTCCAAGTTCTTATTGTTAAAAAGCATTTGGGAGAAAATAAAGGGTTCCAGAACCACCAAGGTGGGCACTGGTTTAGCTGTTCCTCTGGGCTGGAGAAAGCAGAGTAGGGGGATTCAACTAATTACTATGGAAAGCAAATTAAGGCACATTTGTTTTATACAGGGCACCACTTAGAAAATTGCTTCTTCTGAACCCTAGGAAAAATTTCTTCTCTTCCAAGGGTGAACCATTTTCTCAAAAACTACTATTTATTCTGATAAGATCAAAGTCATCATTATGGGCTATTCTGCTCTCTGGATGTGCTTTTTATTAAACATGTAGTGGAGGCCCTATAATGAGATGTTTTATTCAGATGCACAGTTGCACCTTCCATACATTGGTCTGATACTCAATGAATTTTCACCTACATATGTGCCTAATCCTTCCTCCCAGGAGCACAGGGAAGCATATTATACAGCAGAAAAAAATAATAAAAACTGGATCTGCCACTTTATTACTGTATGACCCCAGGCAAGGTACTTTGCTCACCTGTAAACAAAAATAACAGGTTTATCCCAGTCTACTTCCTGGTGTTATCCAGAGTAAATGACATTTCTGAGTGCACTCCTTGTCAGCAGGTCCCCATTTCACACTTCAGGAAATGGAGACTCAGAAATCTGGACATGGAGGTGGCAATGCAAAAGATCCACAAGACGTCTGCTGAGAAACAGAGGCTGCCCAATTCCCAGACTTGTAATTTCTCTACCAAACTTTGGATTTGAGTCACTAACATCATAATTGGCTCATTGAAAGCTGATTCAATGTAGTTGTCTTCAGTAAATGTTATGGTCTTCTTGTCTCATCCTCAAAATGGAGACAATGACAATACCTACTTCACAGGAGAGCTGGGAGCCAAATTAAACAAGCAAGTGAACTCGTACCGAACAGGTGCATTGATTTTAGAGCACACCAAGTATTCCCTCCCATAGAACCATTGAGTCAATGGGAATTTATCAGAAAAAGGACCACTGGGGTGGCTTGCTGAAATGCAGATTCCCAAGGCCCACACTGATGAACTCAAACAGGAATCTCACAGGAACCCAGGAATATACCTCTCGATCAGCCTCTACTTGGGGAGTCTTTATACAATATTCAAGATTAAAAACATTAAAGAATGTCTGGCATAGCTGTCAGAAGAAACAACAAAAAAACTTTACCATGGGTGGGCCCTTGGCCATAGGATCACATTTGCTTCTTAGAATCATACTAAGGGGTAAGGATCGTTATACTCTCTTAATCAGTGAGGAAACACTTAGAGTGGCTAAGTGACGTGCCCCAGGTCACAGAGGTGGGCAGTGGTAGTTCTGTGCTTCAGATCCAGGTGGGTATAACTTTAAAGTTCAGCTTAATTCCATAACATGACCCTGTCCCTTTGTAGATACTGGACCCTCCCCCTTCTCTCCCCTTCCAAGGCACTCTGAGGAATGAGTGTTCCCATGTTCTGGACAGCATCTTGCATGTGCTCAACCCCTCTCACAGATCTTTGATTTCCTTTCCCATAGTCTAACCAAGGTGTAAGATGGTCTCTTTCCATCCCCAGGGACACCACAAGTTCTACCCACATAATATCATGCAGCGTAGCCAACTGGAAGAACTACATCCTATGTCTTCTTTGCTCCTTGCCTGGGATGGCAGGGATCCAAGGGATCCTTGGAAGTGAAATGTGAAGACTGCAGAGGTAGCCTGGCCTGCTGGACAGTCTGATCTTCCAGCTTGTAGCTTATTCATGTACAATCTAGATGCATAAGAAAGAGTATCTCATTGACCACTCAAAGGACATGCAATATGTGACATCAGGTTCTTTTGCATAATGTTGCCCTTTTAGTCTAGGTGAGAGAGATCAAGCTGCTTCAACCCATGAAAAGGCACCCTGTTTGGGAATTAAGCACTCTGGATTTTATCTGGGTTCAGCTTTTGGCAGAGGTCTTCCCTCTCAGGTCTCAGTTTCCTCACCTGTGAAAGGGGGTGCTAACAGCCAAACCTTGAGGCCCAACACTTCAGCAGTCTCATCTATGGTGGGTGCTAAGGGAATCATTATGGGATGAATGCAAGAACTCAATGAGATCTGTAGGAAATTATTATATGCCTAGGTCAGTCCCAGATCAGGGGCATATACTCAACCAAAAAATTTTCCCTCTGAAAAACCCATAAACCACTCTGGCTGCAGAGATCAGCCCCTGATTAGTCTCTCTCTGGCCCTCCCAGCGCTCAAACGACTCAGTTCCACAATTTCACAGTCACCCATGCAAAGCTGTGTGTCCCTCTGTGTTTGCTAAGCAACTGCACAACCCACAAAGGTGATTAAAGCTCAGGTATAAGTGGCTGCTGGTGAATACTCAGGGGGATGGAACCAAGTCAAGAGGCAGCATCAGCATTTCACTCATTTTCATGAATCTTTAATTCTAGAAGTCCAGTGGGAAGGACTGTAGCAGGAATTAGGGATATATGTGACAGGAGTGGGGGAGAGTGACTAATCTTAAACAGGTCACCAGCCTCTCTACCTGGCCAGGTATTGATGTTCTAGAACAGGATTTCTCAACATCAGAACTGTTAACAGTTGAGCCAGATAATCCTTTGTTACAAGGCTGTTCTGTGCACAGTAGTGTGTGGAGCAGCTTCCCTGACCTCCCCCCTGTAGATGCTAGGAGTACAGACCCCACTACCAGTTGTCACAATGAAAACCATCTCCAAATATGGTCAAATATCCCTTAGAGGTCAAAATCCTCTCCTGTGAAAAACCATTGCTCCAGAGTAGAAATAAAAATATGCTAATCCTATAATACAAAACCAATAGCCAGGTTCTTGAATAAGCCAAGGAGCTCCTCAGCATTCCAGTCTATACATCCTGTTCCTTCTGGAATTTTCTCTTTGTCCTGTTTCTACCTCACTATGCAGGGAACATTTACTGTTGTTCAACTTAGAGATCACTTCCTCTGTGAAGGTTTACAGGACTTCCTAAAATGGCATGGGAAAGAGATCTATCCTCTGTTTGACAATGGTACTTTACATTCATGTCTATCACACTGGCTATTTCTCTGCACCTTTGAAGCAAACCTTGCACTTTCTGAGGACAAAGTCTCTATACTATTCATATTTAATTTTTAGCTCCTAACACAAACCTTAGCACCAAATAAATACATGCGAGAACAGAAGGATAACACTTCTGCGACTGCCTACTATGTGCCAGGCCCCTATCTCAGCATGCCCTTATGTCAACATTCCATCACAGACTCTTATTATCCTTTATTTCTAAAGGGCACTTGACTCCCAAAGAGCAGAGATAATTCATCCAATGCCTTGCTGTGCAGGCAGGCAAATGATCCTATCTCTGTGGCTCCTACTCTGACAGTCTAGTCCTCTATTATTTTAGGTACACGCTGGTCTTCCTATAGTAGCTGATTATAAGGTATTCTGCCATCAACCCTCAAACCCTGGGATATACCCCAATGCTGCCTCCTCACCAGACCCTAGGCTCTCTTGACTTTAGGAAGCAAGGTAGCAGGCAGTTTGGTGTGCAGATGTGTGCTTCCTGAGCCCCCAGCACAAGCACAGATGGGACTCCAGCAAAGTAGATGGAGACCCAGTATAATGGGCACAGACCAAAGCAGAGGGCTATAAGCATTTTCATTGCTCTCTTCTGTCTCTGGTGGCATTATTACTCCTTCAACCTACCCAGTAATGGAGACCTTAGGGGTCTGGAATAAGAACAATGATTTTTTTTTTCCCCCCTCTACTCTCCTAGAGTCAAGACCAGAATCTAATAAAGGTGAAATAAATAAATAAATAGATAGATAGATATATAGATAGATAGATAGATAGAACAGAACTAAGGCATTGCAATTCCTCTTTTCTGCAATTTTTTTTGTATTTAGTTTTAGCATTGATGTTAGATTGACAGTCCTGGAGGCTGAAGTGTATCTATTCTCTTAACAGTCTGGTGCAGAGATAGAGTATTTTATGTGTGTGTGTGTGCGTGTGTAAACTTTGAACAGGACATTTATTTTTTACAAACAGAAAATCAGCTACATTAAACTGATCTGGGCATGCCTGTATTCCCATATCTGACCCCTGATGTCTCATTAGCACATGCAAATTTGTATTGCAGGCAATCAATCAAGATCCCCCTCTCTCAATCTCCTACACCATCAGTTTGATAGTACCTGCTTTTATTCAGTGCATAGTCTCGACCTCTTGGCTCTGGCCCTTCCTATACAGAGCCTCTTTAGGGAACAGGGATTTTAACTTCCAAAATGGCTTATGGCTTGGCCAACCTAAAGATCCCTCAATTTCCCTGGTGAGGACCTGCACTCCAGAACAAGTCCTCTGCCTTCTGCTCTCAACCCTGAATCACGACCAGCACTGAATTCCCTCAAAAGACGCTGGAGAATGAGGGGCAAGTGGTACAGCATTAAGTGACCAAAAGAAAGCTTCAATATTAGGATTTGCCAAAACCTACAATGTGAAACATGCCCAGATTCATCTCCTTCCTGCAGCCAGTCATTCCCCTCATGGGTGCATGTAGCAGACATGCCAATTTGTTTTTCTTTCTGTATGTATACTTTTGCTTTGAGTCTTCCTAGTAACTAGTGAGCTCTTATGACAGTCTTAGTAGATAAGGAAATAAAGACTCAAAGTAAAATTGAGATGAATCCACATATATTTAAATCAATTCATCTATTCAATCGGCCAATATTTTCTGAGTGCCTAACCATGTGTTGGATGACCTGGCAGGACACTGGGGACGCAAAGATAAATGACAGATACAATCTTGTACCCTCCTGAGGAGAAAGACATGTCACTCAACCTGTATGCCTGATGGGGTGAGCATGAGTGGCTATGGGAACTGAAAGACATCCAACCCAGCATCAGCCACTCAGGCACATGGAAGGTTATGGCATCTATGTTGGGAGCTATCAGATGAACAGAACTTTCCAAAGGAAGAAGAAGGACAAGAGCATTCAGCTAGAGGGAACAGATGTGAATATTCAGAATATAAAGATAGAAATATGAATCCTTGGAAAAAAAAAAAAAACCTAGGAAAAAGCCTGGCATAGCTAGCATCAATATTTGGGGAGGCAGGGACATGCCATGGCAAAAAATGAGGCTGGAGAGGTGATTTGGTCTGAAGTTAAGAATGGGAATTTCCCCAAATATCCCAAGGAGCCACTGTAGATATTTATGCAGTTACTTAAAAGACAAGGAACACAAATTAGTTCTCTGTCCACCTCCAAATGTAAGACATCAGATTTAGAAGGTCCCTTTTCTAAATATTTATTTATTTATTTATTTATTTATTCATTTATTTATTTATTTGAAGGGATGATGGTGAGAGTGGGGTGGAGTTGAGGGAGAAGAGGTATCTTCCATCTAGTAGTTTACTCCCCAGATAACCACAACAGCCAGGGCTGTGCTAGGAGGCTGGGATTCCATCTGGTTTTCCACATCATATTTGGGCCACCTTCTGTTGCCTTCCCGGGCACGTCAATAGGAAGCTGGCTCAGAAGCAGAGCAATCAGAACTTGAACTGGCATTCCCATATGGCTTGCCAGCATCTCAAGTGGTGGCTTAACCTGCTGCACAATGCCAGCCTGTTAGAGATTAGATTTAAAGGCAGAGGGAGTGGGGAGGGAATGGAGTGAAAGGAAACTTAATGAGGAGAAAAGACTAGTCCTGGGTTCCTAAAGCTGGGAGTTGGGAAAGGAAATAAAGGTGAGGGATTGTGAGCTATACTGGGACTATTTTGAACTTGCGAGGATAAGAGTTAGATGCTGCTGGAGTAGCTGGTTGATGAGACAGTGCCATAATCCATGCAACTTATTTATTCATAGAACAGGCAGACAAGAGACGCCACCTGAAGTATAGACTTTCGGCCGAGCACTCTGAGGGAAAGGCCAATGACAGGTTTGACTCCCGCTGGTCCAGCACTGAGTCTGACCTCCCCTGACAGACAGCCCAAGACCGTTCTGTATTATCCACATGGGAATGTCTGGGCCGAATGCAGGGCTCACCTCTCACCTCTGGCTTTACAAGCAGACACAGACAGAGCAGCCCTCCTCCCATCTCTGCTGTCGCCATGGCCTCTCCAGGCACCCACTGATATTCATTAGAGCAGTCAGCCCAGACAGTCCTGGGTCTGAGCTGGGCAGACCCCGACTGATCACGTGACAGAGATGCTGGGCATTCGAGCGTGGAACCCTACTCTCCTTCCCGGATCTGAAGTCTCTTCTTCTTCTCTTCCCACCAGACTCCTTGAGAATGAAGTGTCTCATCAATTCCCCCTCTAATTACCTGCTGCATGTCCTTGTGGAGACTGATAAGGCAGTAATTAGGATGGACATGCAAGGATTACAGGAAGGGAAAAATGTTCCATTGTCAAGATAATGCCACTTTCCCCTTACCCTCTCCTGAACAAATGACTGAGCACAGCTTGGGGCTCTTTGGAGATGAAGAGGGTGGGAAGGGGTGAAGCGAGTGGAGGTGCAAGAAGGTGCAGAGAGATGTATTTCAGCCATGCCTTCAATTATCATCATCTAATTCACAAGTCCCAGACTCAAAGCTTTCAGAACCTGGGCACAGCGGGTGCAAGAGATGCAGCACATGCCTGATGACAAATGGCAACTGACAGTCGGCCTGAGGGAGTTAGGTGAGAGGGGGGCGGGGCAGCCATGTCCCTCTCTGCCAAGGCAACACACTAAGCCCCACCAGTGACTGCCATGCAGCGGAGAAGCCCCGTTTTGGCAGCTCTTCTAATTCTTCAAGAGAAGCTAGAAATCCAGCTGTTGTGTGAAATTTATCATTTTTCCCTCTTTCTGGAAACCTATCTGCTTTTTCTTTTTTTCAAAAACAAAACACTTTATGAGCCAAACAAAATGTTATTTGTGTGCCAGATGTGGCCTATGGGCAGCCAGTTTGAAATCCCTGATTTTAGTCCTGCTCCGTGTTTATAGGTGTAGAAATGAAATGAATATTTGAGGATAAAGAGGGACTCTCCAAGGTCACAGAGGCAAGACTCAAGCAAGCTTTCACTTCCCATCCTCCCACCTTCTATAATGCTAAACACTGGAGGCTAATCATGGATCGTAGGAATAAAATAGGTACGTAAATAATACTGAGTGTGAGCAGCGATATCAAATTGCCTCAAGAAAATTGTGCAGTGGGAAATGAAGACACCATTTCCAGGAGTGCCTGCAAGGGAAAAGTGGGGACAAAAGGCTTAGTACAGAAGGAGTGAGCTATGTACTTGCTTTGATACAAGAATCCTGAAGCAGCTGCCTCTGTATTAGAGGACTGGGATTGGGGATATGGGCATAGTCCTAACATTGCAAACAGGGAGAGGACTGGAGTGTGGTGAGGCAGACCCATAAATCAGGATGGGTGACAATGCATTCCAAATGCTGAGAGAAGCTTCTTCTGGAATCTGGCATGGACCAATGAAAAAGGGTATCCCGTCTACACGACAGTGATAATGCTAGGAAAGTCCTCAAAGATGACACTTGTAATGGAATCTGAAGGGTAAATATTTGACCAGTAGATGTGGCAGTGGGTTTAAGTTAAACCCTCATGGACATAGAGGACTGGGACATGTGAGACCATCCCAAATACCTCCTTACAAGTCTTCATGAGAACACAGAGCAGAGCAGAGAGGGGACGGATTCCAGTCAATGGAAGTAGAGAAGGAATTGTCCCAAGAGGGAAATGCATGGGAAGCGAGGTTACATTGGATAGAGCTTATGTGGAGAAGATAGTCAAGGGAGGCACCTGAGAAGGCCAGTTGTGCCAAGCAAAGTGTCTGTATAATAGGTAAGAAATGGCAGCTGCTGAAAGTCTGTGGGCCAGGAATACCGCTGGTGTTGTCACCATTCGTGTTGTGTCTTGGGAAGATTCACATGGCAGTACATGCATAGTGAACTAGAGAATGAAAACACTGATGCAGAAGTCCCTGGGGAGGTTGCTAAGTGCGCTCACTCATCCTTGTTTAGCAAATATTTGTTGAACAAGTGTCATGTTCCACGCATTATGGTAGGAGCTTGAGAATCTAATCATGAACAAAGCAATCATTCAACACATCCATTGCAAATCAAGTATATGCCAAGCACCCTTTGTGGATAGGGCTTCAGTTTCATTCATTTCAAAGCCACACATAGAATTTAGCATATAGTAAGTACTCAATAACTATTTTGTTCCTCTAAATGAACAGGTCTATTTCAGCAGAGCTCATGGATGGGAGAGAAGATATATGTGAGAGTGAACGATCTCTGATTCTTAGATGTGGATTCTTGATTTCAGTATCAAGTCTGTGGAACTGTTCTGTAACTATGAACAATCCCCCTTCTCACTCTGGAGGTCAGTTCGTGACCCACAAAACAGGGAAACTCTGGCTAGCTACAAAGTTCTGTATCCTAGAGGCCATACGTGAATTGAAAAACATGACTGTAGGGGATAGGATGGGGATCTTAACACTATCTCAACAGGGTCAGAAAGGATAGGTTGGGAGGCAAGAAGATAGTATAGAATGTGTACCACACTGAAGCTGGAAAGAGAGACAGCAAGAACAGGAAGAGGAGCAAAGTCAGATTTGAGAATCTTTGAGACTACTCAGGGCTGCTGAGCTGATTATGCGCCAACTTCCAGAATCTCTGCCCTCTGAAAGACCTCAGGCCAAACAGCCACTGCAGCTTCCCGCCACTTTCATTACTATAATTACTAAGATCATTGATGTTCTCTGGATACTCTATATGCTGTGGAAAAGCACTTTCCTGATGACTGTTCATCTCTCACCATCGCTGTGCCTGGCAGGGCCTGCTGAATGGCCTCATTTTCTTTTCAGGGAAATGGGCACAGATAGGAGCTGAAAGTTGACTGGGTCACTAGGCCAGCTTGAGGCTGATTCAGGATTAGAATGTGCAGCCTATCTATAGACATTCACAAGACCCATGTGTGATCCAGTCAGAGAGGTATAGACTGAAAGGGTTATGCAATGAGTCAAATAATAAGTGGTGGCAAATCCATTGCAGAATGGGTGATAAAAAGTGGTCTTTTGGAAAGAAAAAAAGAAAAAATAAAGAGTAGACACCTTGAGGAGGTTGGAAGGGAAAGGAAGCCTGGATGTTACAAGAGAGGTCCTCTGGGCAATGAAGAACAGCAGAGAAAATGACCATGGAAAGGGGACTGCAGCTGGAGGGTCAGGGAAGGAGACCTTCATAAGAGGTCAAGTAAGACTTCTAGGAACAGGAGGTGTTTGTGGCCAACAGGTCAAAAGGCACATGCTAAGTTGTGGTCACAGCTCCAGGCAAGATGTAGTGGCTACAATTTCTCCAGGTTACGCAGTTAATTTATACAACTCATGAATTTCAAGTTTTTGTTTTAAATGTTTTTTTTTTTACTCTTTGGAATATTTATCATATGCATTTACTATCTTTTTAAGTATTTTTAAGTGACTGAAACATGATGGAATATGGTAGATACTGCTTGTTGCCTCTTGTCCACTCTGTCCTGCTTATGTAGGAATTAGGTCTTAGCCAGCAATATGAGCGCAGAAGGGAGTGCTTCTCAACCTCAAGCACCAAGACAGACAACTCCAATTCACACTGCAGCTACCTGGATGCAGAGGAGGCAGAGCAGACGGCAGCCTTCCTCCACTCAAAGAACAGACCGAGTGAGTTCATTTAACATACGTTCAGGGTCCCCGTCACTGGTGGCTGAGGACAAACTAGGATTTCTTGGTGGGAAGGACAGAGGAAGAAAACCAGCCTGAAAAGGAAAGAGCAAACTGCTTTTCTTACATCAACTAAATGATGGTGGAACAGGGATGTGGAGGGAAGGTGAGAAGAGGGGCTGCAAGTACTCCCTGCCCCAGCATACTCTGTTAGAGGTTACAGCTCAGGAATCCATGCAAAGTGGGCTCGCTTTGTTGTTGCTGAGGTCATAATGTAGAGCCCAGAAAATCCAGGAGACTGTGTGAAAATAGCTACTATCACTTACTTTGTTAAAGGAAATGGGCTTGACAATAAAATAATAACATATGAATACCATTTTTAAGCATCCCCTATTCTAGAAGCCTCAGGATCCAGGCACAAAAAGAGCCAGCAGTTCACATTTCCCAACCGTGACTTCAGCACTGGTGGAAGATGCTGTCTCCAATCTAAGTAATCTCTCCTTCACCCTCCACACCACCAAGCTTCCTCTGTGTCAGCCTCCTTGAACATACTATCCACGCGGTCATGATTTCTAATCCAGCTTTTACAGTGTGCCAATGACTTTTCACTAGCATTGGTGGACAGTGACAGTGAACATTAGTGAACAGGACAGTCACGGCCTTCCTACAAGGGGCACAACATATCACATCCAGTCCTCTCCTTGAAACGGTTCATCCTCCCTCAAAATCCAAAAACACAATTTTCCCTTTTCAACAGTAGTATAATCCCCACCCTCCTCAGTCTCCTGAGCTACTTTTGACTACCAAAGCAACTCCTAGCTGGAAGGATACACATGGAGTTGGTGTAACATGCGCAAAATTCCTGAAATAAAGGGGCCGTTCCCTTTTCCTGAAATCTTCTCCTTTATGTGGCTAGTGTTTGGAAACAATGGATAGGGTAACATTGGTCTATCAGGTGAGCTTGGGAACTCATGCCATGCACAGCACAGAAGCAAGGTGGAAGGACCCCGGGTCCCGACAGTGTCAAGCAGCATGGAACACCAGAAAGGGGAACAAACATGTATCTGTGTATGCGACTGAAGCACTGGGTTTTCTGTCACTCAAAGTTGAGTCAATATTAACATGGAGAGAGGATTAGATTGTGGAGATTGTATCTTGATTACAGGAGCCACATTTTTCATGTCTTGTATTTGCTTTCAAACGCTGTGGTTTAATAGGAAGAAAGACTTGGGAAACAAATGGGAATTTCAAAAGATTTCTAGTACTGACTGGACAGTTTAACTCTACTGAGCCTTGGTCTTCTTATCCATTAAATGGGACTGGGAATTGAATGAGATAAGCTGTGCCATCATGGAGGAAGGGCCCTGACTGTCTTGTTCACTGACAATCCACCAATCCTCCAATGCTAGTGAAAAGTAATTGGTGTATTATAAAGGGTAAAGAATCATGAACAAGTGGAGAGTGAGTATCAAGCATGCATCTATCGTGAATGCTCTTGCAACATTATTAATTATTAGCACAGACCTGATATATTGTACCTTCCTCATCAGAACTGTTGGTTCTAATGGGAGCTTTTGAAGATTAAACCAAAAGCATAACAAGGAAAAAATAACTGAGTCTGTGAGCTAAATTTCTGAGTCCCACTGCAAAACACTTAGAAAGGGAGGGTCTCTTCTCCCTTTTAAATCTGGAAAGCAGAAAGATAATTACCTGCCTCTTTCCACAGCCTTCTTAGTCTTCTCAACAACCCTCCATTCATGCCCCATTAAATTTTCACACGTAGTCTAAGATGCTAATTTTCTTTCAGACTTCACTGAGCAGTTTCCCCAGCTTCTCTCTAAAAGGACAGAACCTGGAAAGCCAGAACACTTGAGGCTCATTGTGGGAGGTGGATCAGCTTGCTGTCACCAGGGAATTCAAGGCTTAACGCAAATGGGAAAGAAAGGAGGGACTGAATGAACACTTCTTTTGTTTTCTGGGAAACCTCTGTCTCACAATAAGAGTAAACAATCATCTTCTCAGATTCCTACTCCGTCAGGCTCCAAGGGAGATGTGTTCTCATCCTTAATCCTACAGCTTTTATAACATGTCTACAAAATATGCAGAAATTGGCCTATTTTACAGATGAGAAAATTAAGGTCTAAGGGATTTAAGCTACTTGCCTGAAAAAGGAGCTCAATCCTATTTATCCACAAATATTTGCACAAATTTTTATTTATTTATTTATTTGACAGAGTTAGACAGGGAGAGAGACAGAGAGAAAGGTCTTCCTTCCATTGGTTCACCCCCAAAATGGCCGCTACAGCTGGGGCTACGCTGATCCGAAGCCAGGAGCCAGGTGCTTCGTCCTGGTCTCCCATGCGGGTGCAGGCGCCCAAGCACTTGGGCCATCCTCCACTGCCCCCCTGGGCCACATCAGAGAGCTGGACTGGAAAAAGAGCAACTGGGACTAGAACCGGCACCCATATGGGATCCCAGCGCCGCAGGTGAGGATTAACAAAGTTAGCCACGGCGCTGGCCCCTGCACAAATGTTTATAAAAGCAGGATTCACAATGGTCTAAAGTCAGAAATCACCCAAATGACCATCTCCTGAAGAACATGCAACTAAACATGATATATTCAAACAATGAGAGATCAGTTGGCCTTAAAAAGCAATGAAGGGGCCAACACTGAAGCACAGCAGGTAAAACCGCCTCCTGCAGTGCCCATGTCCCATATAGGCGCCAGTTCGGGACCTGGCTGCTCCACTTCCAATCCAGCTCTCTGCTATGGCTTGGGAAAGCACTGAAAGACGGCCCAAGTTCTTGGGTCCTGCACCCACTGGGAGGCCTAGAAGAAGCTCCTGGCTCCTGGCTTCAGTTCGGCACAACTCCGGCCATTGCAGCCATCTGGGGAGTGAACTAGCAGATGGAAGATCTCTCTCCTTCTCTGCCTCTGCCTCTGAAACTCTGATTTTCAAATAAATCAATAAATCAAAAAAAAAAAAGCCATGAAGTACTGATATATGTTACAACATGGATGAATCTCAAAAACACTGTGCCAAATGAAAGACAGTCATAAAACATCACATATCATGATTCCATGCATGTAATGTGTCTGGAAGATAGATCAGCAATTGGTTAGGTCTGGGCATGGGTGCAGAAGAAAGTGACAAAGACTATTACGTTTCTTTATGAAATGATGAAAATGTTCTAAAATTGACCAGTGGTGGGTGCACATATCTGTGAATATATTAAAACCCATTGAACTGTATGCTCGAAATGGGTAAATTATATAGTATGTGAATTATTTTTCAATAAAGCTCTTTCTTTTTTGAAAGCAATGCATAAGCCATGTCTGGAAGGCTCCCAACTCCTGTTTATTCTGCGTCATCAGCTGGCCGTTGGCATGAACCACCTCATTGACTACTCAGGATGGTTCAGTGAGGTGTGGATGACTGTTCTCATTTCATAAATGAGGAAATTCAGAGCCAGAGAGGAACAATAATGTGTACACTTGAAAGAAAAATTTAACTTGCACAAAATAAAACTGATTTTCTTAATGTCTGCACATACAAGTGAAGAACCCAGCCAGGTTCGCCAAAAACAAAGAACTTTGAGCTACAACAGACCCTAAAATGATCAAGTGATTTTTCAAACTGACCCCAAAATGCTATCACCTAAAGATATTTATGAAAATACTATGAGAACTCTGCAGCAGCTTGAAGAATTTCAACCAGAGTGGTTTTTAAATTTTGTTTTTGATACTGGGTTTCCACATAGACTTGAATGGGAAATACAGCTAAGATAGTTAGAAGCTACTGATCATGTCCAGTGTGCCCATTTTAAATCCAGATCATTGAAAAGGGAAAAGAACAAGGTCCCTTGCTGGCATACAATGAGTTAATGTCAGTGCTGGACAGGAAGCCAGTGTTCTGCCCCGTTCATACCACGTACTTCTCTTAGTCCTAATGTCCTGATGCAAGAAGACTAGGCTAGAAAACTGGGTTCTGGTCACCAACTCACGCTGTACACCAGAGGTCAGCAAACTTTTCCCTTCCAGGGCCAGATGGTAAATATTTGTGCTTTGCAGGCCATATTCTCTCTCTAGTGGGAAAATGGCTAGAGACAATGCACTAAAAGGTCGTGCAGCTGTGTTACAGCAGATAAGACTGCTGCGCCATAGTGTGCTGGCCACTGTTCCAACCAGATCCCGTCAGGCAGTCTTCTCCAGCTGAAAGGGACGGAGCATGATGAGGAAAGTGACCCCTCTTCAGTGCCTTTGTTAGCACTCTGCAGTGTGAGTGCAGAGTGGGTGCAGAGTGGAACATTGGTTTTCAGCTGTAGCTTTTTCTGCCCACTGATCTCTGTGAGCAAGGGTCATCAGCCCCCTCCTGGAGACTTTGTGACAAGGGGACAACAATGTTCACTTCCAGGATCATTATCAGGATACTTGGTAATAGGTATATCAGGACCTCCTTTGACAGATGGGAGAAGAATGGTGCTCATCAAAGCCAGACCTGCTCTCTGTCTTCATCTCCCATAATCCTGCTTCTACCCACCTGACTCCCTTCTCCCACCTGGCTCCAGAACCTGGGCCTCCTTGCAAATTCCTTTAACACATGAAGGCTGCCCCTCTCTTCCGAATGCTTTTCCTGGGGGCTTCCTGTGGCTTATCCTTCTCTCATATTCCAGGTTTCCTGATGCCTTTATCTCAAATAGTCACTCCTACCCTATACCCTCAGGCACTCTATTACATTACTTTGATTCATTTTCTTCATAGCCTTTATTGATATTTTTAAATTTCTTTTTTTAAAAGGTTTATTTTATTTATTTGAAAGACAAAGTTGCAGAGAGAGGTAGAGCCAGAGAGAGAGAGAGAGAGAGAGGTCTTCTATTCCATTGGTTCACTCCCCAAATGACCACAATGGCCAGAGCTGAGCTGATCCAAAGCCAGGAGCTTCTTCTGATCTCCCACACAGGTGCAGGGGCCCAAGAACTTAGGCCATCTTCCACTGCTTTCCCTGGATCAGAAAAGGAGCAGCCGGGACCCCAAGCGGTACCCATATGAGATGCGGAACTACAGGCTGGGATTTTAACCTGCCATGCCACAGCACTGGCCCCAGTATTTTAAATTTCATCTCTGATGAATTCATTTGTTTACTATCAGCTCCTTTCTAAGTTCCAAAAGCATCTTTTCTGGTTTCCTCAACAAATACTTGTTGAAAGAAAGATGAAGGAATTTCTAACCTGCCAATATAACTTTCTAAATTATCTTCTCCACTTTAAGCTCTTGTGTTTCAGAAATACTAGGCTTTAAGGAAACACAAACATGCCCATGTTAAGAAGGTCAAGCTACTGATGTATCCCTCAATTAGGTGAATATTTCTCTAGAGCACAGAAATCCTGTGTTTCAAATTATGTGGGCCTCTAATGACATTCATTGCCAAGAATGGACATTGTACCTTAATTGTAGAAAGGATGTTTCATTATTCTCTGTGTTAAATTAAACCTGCAATGGTCCTTTAACTTCAACCTTACTTATATTTTGCTAATGGTTAAGTAAGCCCTCCAAAATGAGAACGTATTTTCTCACAGTTTTATTCTTCATTAAGTGAGGAACTTCTTAGGACAATCAAGTCATAAAATCCTAACGTGGTAAGGACTTTTAAAGTTACCTGATCTAATAATATGGAGGAGAGCTCGCAGCAAGAAGGAAAAGGGGATTTTCCTAAGATCACATGGCATTTCAGTGGAGAATTAAGACTGGAACCCATATCTATTTTTACCCAGAGCTGGAATCTCACCATTTTGCCTTCATGCTGCTCTTTGGAGAAAAACAGAAAAGAAAGAAAAGGAAATGAAATTATTCCAGGCACACATTTAGCAATGCTCATAAATCCTGACAATATTAACAACACACGACAGCTTCATTGAACAAATTGGCAGTGAGTGTAGGCAGCTTAAGGAGGCAGGAGGTCTGGAAAGAGAGAAGGGAAAAAAAGACCACCAGGCATGCAAAATTTTCCCATTCTGCTCTTTTCAAAGTCTGTCTCTACAAGAAGGGTTCAGACAGGAAGCACTGGGGTATGGTAAGAGTTTTCAGGGGGTGTAAGCATGGAGCATGTGTGTATGTGCAAGCTGGCGCGAGGCTCCCAAGAGACTGGAAAGGGAATAATCCATTCGTAAGGTGTCACTCATCTGTTATACAAATCAACCTCCACCCTCCTCCTGCTGGGATTAATTTGTTCTTTGTTTCCTTGACATTCAGCTGGGGAAAGCTCAGAAGAATGAAAGTTCTTCAAGAGGTGAAAAGGGGAAATCAGGGTTTCTAGGGCTGGGACCCAGGGAATCAGCGCCTTCTGCACTGCTTCCCCAGGGTACAAAGAGGTCCCCATCTCCTCCATTCTGCAGCAGGAAGCCCATCTCAGTATCCGGATCCTGGGGGGTGATGATACCTCCTAGGTATCTGTGCCTTATCTGTGAAGTGCTTTGCAAGCACCATATCAACATTCAACAATTCTCTGATGTCAAGGTTCTTGCCAGTCCAGGGTTTTTGGATGTTTCTGAACTCACCTAGGACACTTGACTCTCTAGTCCCCAGGCAGGGGCCTTCTGCTACAAAGGGTCCTTCCCATGACTCCACACACAGCCCCACCCTGTGTTCTCTGCTCCAAAGCTCCACACCCACATGAGGCCGCACCTTCCAAAAGGCAATCACTCTCCCAGAATTGGAAGCTTAGGTCATGGTGAAAAGCTCTGCCCCAACAGTGAGTTCAAATAGAACTGTTAAATAAGCTTAGGTACACGCTCAAAAGCACGGACCTTCCATTTCTTCCCTTAGTTGTTTCTGTTTGCTGTCACAGTTTGCATGAATAAATAAGCCATCAAATATTATTTTTGGAAAGGGAAGCAATATAAATAAATAAGAATAAATAATGCTAATATCAAATTAATGAAGATGAGTTTTAAAAATACATAGATGCAAATCAATTTAACGTGAGGAATCACACACGCCCCTCTGGCATCTCTACACCATTGTTACAGATTACAGTGAAATGGGGAGTTCTTATTTTACGGATCATTCCACAGAGGCCTGTGGAGGGAGGAAAAGCATGCCTTGCGTGGCTTATTCAAGGAATTAAAATTATTTCACTGCTCACAGGACAGTGACTGTGACCTCTGGGTTCCAGAGATCAAAATATCTGCATGGCAACACAAATGCTAACAAACGTTGAAAGTTAGAATAGGGAAAATGAAAAGTTATTTTTATTTCTTTATTACCTACCATACATGGCAAAAGATTAGGTACATGGCCATGTGTGGCATCATACTGAGTATAATTCTCATAACAACCCACAAAAACAATAAGCTCATTTTTCAGGTAAGTATTTTGAGGGTTAGAGAAATCAGGGCACCTTCTGCGGTGAAGGAGCTCTTAAGTGTGTTCTGTGCACTATAACTCCAACACATTTTTTTGTCAAATTCCCTTTTTTAAAAAATTTTTTATTTATTTGGCAGGTAGAAGTACAGATAGAGAGAGGGAGAGACAGAGAGAGAGGTCTTCCATTTGCTGGTTCACTCCCCAAACACTGGCCTACGCCACAGCTGGGCTGATTTGAAGCCAGGAGCCAGGAGTTTCCTCCTGGTATCCCACGTGAGTGCAGGAGCCCAAAGAGTTGGGCCACCTTCTACTGCTTTCCCAGGCCATCAGCAGAGAGCTGGATCGGAAGAGGAGCAGCCAAGACTAGAACTGGCACCCCATGGGATGCCAGCACTGCAGATGGAGGATTAACCTACTGTGCCACAGCGCCAACTCCTAGATTCCCTTTTAATGATTCATATATCAGGTAATCAGATATCACAGGAGGAAAATGTCAGAAATTTCTCTTCACACAACCAACAAGTAGACATTGTTTTAAAAGAATACGCTCTGCAGTGCACCCAGAGTGAGCAGACAGTCAAGTTAAGAAGCAGAACAATACACAACTGAACATAATATCCAAGGTCCAAGTATGATGTCCAATGTACTGAGTGGTTTGCCCATGAACTTGAGCAAACCGGTCTAATAATTATAACAAATTGGATAATCTTCCTTTACACAGCTAAATGCAGTAACTGATTTTATTATGCCTTGCCATGTAAAAAAAGTTACCAAAATCTCTATTCCATGGATTTATCTGAATTTAGTTGTGTTCTTATTCATATGAAAAAAATCAAATAGAAAAATGACAATCATCTAATTTATGTATCTATAACTTCACAATGTTTAATACTTCTTCATCATCCTCTCATCCTCATAAACTACCTGGAGAGAAGATAATAGAAAGATTTCCAGTTTGCAAATGAGAAAGTGAATCTACCAGTTCTCCATACAATATATTTCTTTTAATTCTTATTTCCTAATAAAACTACCCTTTAAGACAACTAATGTCCTGATTCAGTCCCGTGTTCAACATGACTTCAATGGATCTCTCTCCAATCTTTTAAACTCCTAAATAAATCAACCTGTTCTGTCCTCTATTTACTAAATCTGTATTAAAACTCCTTTCCTTAAGCATATAAAGATTCACAACCCTACAGCTACTATCAACTTATCCATTCATCCATCCATTCAACTATCCTCTCACCTGAAAATATTTCCAAAAACTTTCTCAGAGGGCCCATTATGTGAAAGGCATACCTAAGACAGGTCCTTTCCCTAATGAACTTAATATACACATTGAAAAATAGGAAATTTTAAAAAACATAGAAGAAAATGATAAATGCATTACAGTTTTAATAAAGACCTATCCCTGTACAAGTTCAGAAAAAAGGAAAGCTGGAATCATGGAAGACTTCATGGCAGAGGAGTCTCTGGTTTACTAACCACCAAATATGTGCCAGCATGACACTAGAAATTCTTTATTGATTATTTTAGTTACTATGGACAATGATGTAAATCAGCCATATGAAGTAAATAGCAGGGAAAGCATTTCTGCCTTCCCAAACTACTACTCACCTACATTAACCTTGAGCTCTTAAATGGCTTGGCTTGAGCTTAAGAAAATGGTTGGACCATCTTATCTTCTCTCTCATGCTGGGTCACTGAAATTGAACACAACCCTGGGTCATGGAAACCCTCATGTCTACCTCTCCTGATCTCAGCTGGGCAGGAAAATTCAATCACTTAGCTTTGATTGCTCCCTCTTTCCTCAACCATGTGAGTTTGTGAAACTATCCGGGCAATATTTCGATCCCATGATCTGGACTGACTGAGTGCCAATGACTGGGGAGTTGTAAGCCCTATTTGGGCTCCTATTTGAGCTGCTGGCTTCAACGCAGCCTTCCCCCAGGGACAAGAGAAGGTAATGGGTATGGCAGTTATCGGGCATCCCTGGGTTCCCAGATACAACAGCATCAACCCCCTCCCCCTCCCTTTTTCTCTTAACAGCTGGTGTCAGCATTTTTTATACTGATAAGGAAACAGAGGTGCATGGATGGAAGTGATTTTGCTCCTATCATGCAATGTTTAAGTGACAGAGTCTGGTAGAAACTTCAAGGAGTCTAACACCACAATGAGTGCTCTATCTGCCATGCCAACAATCCAAGCTAAAAATTGAGGATACCTAGGGATCTGTGTATTGTAAAGGTTGAGGGAGGCAAGGTCACCCTGTGCCACTCCCAGATGCACACAGAGGTAGCATGTGTATGTTCACACAAACACACACACACACACACACCTATAGTCTGCTGCTGTCACACTTCCAACATCATCAGACTAGTTGCCCTAACAAATACCAAAAAAGAGCTGTTTTTCCAACTCCCCTATTTTTAAAGAACACAGTAGAGAAACACCATTTCTTTTCCTGGAGAAACATTCCTTTTAAGAAGCGAGAACCCAACAGCTTCCCTGAGACCCATTTTTCATACGATTAATGCCAGGCCTCCCATGCTTCCTAATGAAACCTGACACTAACTGAGAAAAATGGACACATTAATATTGAGTTCATTAGTAAATAGATTACCCAAATGTTTGGGGTGAAGGAAGGAGAAGAAAGGGGAAGAGAGTCACACGTAGCACTCAGCTATTCTGGCAAGAGCTTCTCTGAGGACCACATGCTTATCAAATATTTATGGATTTTAATGCACCAATCTGTTAAGTCAGGAAATATTCTCTTTAACCGAAAAAAAAAAAAAAGCAGTCCACCTCATGCTGTAGCATTTTACTGAGATTGGAAAAGACACAGCCCTAAGTGTGGTCTTTGTTCTCTAGATGAGAAATACAAATGGCTGCTCTCTGGAGACATCATGCCCTTCTCCCCTCCACGCCAAGAGAAAGGATCAGAGAGGAGGGGAGGTGTGGCCATCTTGGGACAGAGGTGTGGGAATGGTGGTTATAAAAGAAAAACGCCCTGTGTCCCCCTGCTACATTGTTCCTACCCATCTAAAGGAGAAGTCAAAGGCCCAATGGTCAACAATGCCTTCCCTGGAAAAGTTGCAGCAGAAGCAAGAGTATTGTAAGAGCCAGGGGAACAGAATGGCTCTGCCTTTGCTTGGTGCATAACCTTGGGCAGCTCTGCCCTCACCCTGCTTATGTAAAAATAAACAGCATCTGTAGCCCTAGCCTGTCTCACAGAATCACTGCCACCAGACTCAAATGAGATCAGGGGCCGGGAAATTCTTAAACTGTCAAGTGCCATAAAAGGTACAAAGTCACTGTTTTTACAATTCCTCTCCACCCCTTCCTGTCTGATGAAGTGGAAAGAAAGAGCAAGGAGGCAAGGACCTCAGTCCTGTTAGGAAAAGAGTTGCAGATTGATGCCTCGTCACACGGGGCACCATAAAAGTTAGGAAAAGAGGTGCAGAATAGAGAGGAGGCAGTGTACGAATTTATAGCCAGACCAAATTTATTCAGAGAAAAATATATTCGTAGAGGTGGATGACCAACTACTCCCATGACATTGATGGAACAAGTGGCAGAAGGTCCCCCTCCCCCAAGGGCCAGGACTTTTTATAAGGGGGTTGGGGTAGAGAGCAGCTGGCAGAGGGGAACTCCTGGAACTGGATGGGGCCTTGAGAACCTGGAAAAGAATGCAGGGTGGGGCCTGAAGGCAATTGGTGTGAGACCAAATTGAGACTCAAAGGCAAGGAATACATTCCAATGTTCATCTATTTTGGGGGCAATGAGCAAGCATGGCTGAGGCTTATGTCTTTGTTCCATCAAGTCACAAGTCCACCTGCTACCCACCATGTGACATTGGATAAGGCCCTTTGTCTCTCAAATGGAATGGAGCAACATGGCCAGGCTGGATCCCCACGAGATAAGCCTCAAGGCCACTGTGTAGTCTCATGTCAAGGACAACTGTGAGGAGACTTCAGGGGGTGGTGGATTTTTAGGTATACCACCACATTGCTGGCTTCTCTAGGGACCAAGGAGTACCCTTGATTTTCAGGTCACAGTGGATATAGAGGATTAGATGATCTCTCAGAACAATCCTAGTCTTCACATTTTGTGTCTCTCAAAGTCCTTGAGCAAGAAAATCTCATGTCATGCTCTGAGGAGAAAACAACTTAATAAAAGTAAGGCTGGAAAGAAAGAAGGAAATAGTCCAGGTAGAAATAGACCCCAGAGAAGGTAGCTGTTCATGAATCAGATAGTTTCTTTTCTGGTCTCTGCATTTCACTCTGTCATGGGTACTTTATTCGCTGAGATAGGAACGATCTGCCAAAACATTTTTACACACAAGAGACGGAGATACACAGACAGATGGTGAGAGACAGAGGCAGACACAGCCTCTAAGCAAGAGACAGAGGCTTTCCTGTTCTTTGTGAGCACAGGTTAAGAAAACAAAAAAGAAGAAAAGGAAAGTAGCAAACAATCAAGGAAAAACAATGCCATATTCAAAGCAGTTCTTTGTATTCCAGGCAAGTAGGGGCCATTTCCTTAAATAGCAAGGAGAATCCATGTGTATGGGCCTTTTCATATGGGCCTCTTGCCACCCCATTTATTAGCAGGGAGTGAAAAGCAAGAAAAAGAAGGCGTAAAGTGCATAGGATAATACAAAGCAGGAAACAAAAATGTATTTTGCTCCCAAAATCTGACTCACTAGCTCTATTGTGACAAAGTGAGAGGTCTAAGGAGTTCACATCTCATCCATCCTCAGAGTAATGGGAAAATCCTACTTTGCTCCTGTGAACTATCAGCACACACTGTGTGCCATACACACTTGATTCCATTAGACATAATAGAACAAGACTGTCCCAGAAGTTTTCAATTGGTTGAGTGCACCCTTCATTTAAGAAAACAAGAATATGTGTGTTGTCTGACTCAAGGTGAAGTGTGGACCCAAGTTTGTAGTGATGACCATGGCTATTTTCCATGACCATGGCTATAGATAGTTAGGTGGAGACCTGGTCAAATACCACTTCTCCCCATGGTTAAACAGATAATATTGAGCATCTCCATTTCATATCACGCATTACAAAGCAATAGCTATTCATTAACTTCTGTAAACAGGACACAGATTCCTGAACGGTTCACTCCCTGAACGGTTCACTCCCACAAAGGCATCTCCATGTTGAGAATAAGACAGTCAAGTTCAGAGGCCGAAGAATCTATACTCTAAAGTGCCAAGTGGTCAGGAGTTGGAATCCTCCACTCTGCCATTCGCCATTCACAGATTCTGGACAAGTCATTTGGCCTCATGGGAGCTCAGTTTGTTTGTTTGTTTTGACAGGCAGATTTAGACAGTGAGAGAGAGAGAGAGAGAGAGAGAGAGACAGAGAGAAAGGTCTTCCTTTCCATTGGTTCACCCCACAAATGGCCGCCAATCCGAAGCCAGGAGCCAGGTGCTTCTCCTGGTCTCCCATGCAGGTGCAGGGCTCAAGCACTTGGGCCATCCTCCACTGCCTTCCCAGGCCACAGCAGAGAGCTGGACTGGAAGAGGAGCAATCAGGAAAGAATCTGGTGCCCCAACCGGGACTAGAACTGGGGGTGCTGGAGCCGCAGGTGTAGGATTAGCCTAGTGAGCCATGGTGCCAGCCAAGGAAGCTCAGTTTTACCAGATGAATAATGAAACAAAAATAATACCTGCTTATTGGAATAATTTGATTTTGTGTGTGTGTGTGTGTGTGTGTGTGGCAAAGACAGTACAGACTATGTGGAAAATAAAGTAGAAACTAGGAAGTGCTAATTAGCCATAGTTAGAACTTCTCAATATGAGTCCCACCCCTTGAATATCCCCCTCTGTGTTATTTGATGGACTTAGAGTGCTGGGTTTCCAGTGCCAGGAAAAGGAAGGAGTTCAGGAACCTCAAATTTAGCTCTGGGTGCATTCTAATTTACCAGGAACACTTGGTGATTTGTTTCCCCTAGCTGGGTCTCTGCTTTCTCACTAATATGAAGGGAGATGAACTTAAAGTTTAGCAATTTTCAGATTGTGCTTCTGGAATAGAATTATTCCTTCAACCACAGCTTCATATAGAATAAAAACATGCACTACAAATAGGTGGGTATGAAATAGCCTCAGAGACCTGCAGCTAAACTGTATCCATGCTCCTGACCACCTTTATGCTGAATCTCCAGTTGGAAACCCCAGGGGATCATGGAACACACAGTATCTCAATCACATGACATTGAGAAATGGCATTCTGGGAGACAACAGACCAGAAGCAGTGTGGGAATTTACGAAGTCTAGTGAGTTAGACAGCTGTTTCCTAACTCCCTTCTAAAGCTGGGCAAGGGAACAGTTCTTCAGACTTGCTCTTCACCCTCATTTCAAGGAACGAGAGAAATCCAACAGGAGTTCTATCCATTGTCATCTCATTCTCACGCATGGACAAGGGATCTATTAATGAGCCACACCTGCACTGGTGCTGAAACTTCATAGATATATGATTTGTTTCCTGTGCTGTTTTCCCACAATGCCACAAACTTGGTGGCTTAAAGCAATAGAAGTTTATCATCTCAAAGTTCTGGAGGATAGAAGTGCAACATCAAGTTGAACTGTGTTAAAATCAAAGTGTGAGCAGAGCTGTACTCCATCTGGATTCCCCAGGGGAGGATCTAACCTATGATGCTTCCAGCTACGGGGGGTTTCTGGCAGTCCTTAGCTTGTGGCTGCATCACTCCAGTCTCTACCTCTGTGATCATATTGTCTATTCCTTTGTACGCCTCCTTTTCCTCAGAATTTAATTTACCATTAGACCCCATCTCAAAACATTAACCACATCTGCAAAAACCTTCTTTTCCACATAATGTAACATTCAAAGGCTCCAAGGATTAGGATGTGGCTATATTTTGGAGTAATTATTCAGCTCGTTACACCCATTACTCCTTGTTCAAAGTTACAGTAAATGCCTTAAGGATGTAGACAGGTGCACCTGATAATTCACTGCTGAAATGTTTTCACACTCTACAGACATAAAGTGAAGTCTCCAGAGCCCCTCTGTCATTTTGGCTCATGCTATTCCTTTTGTTTGAATCACACTCTGCTCTCACCCAAACTTCACTCATATACAGCCTACCCACCCTTAAAATCAGTTTGAAAATAGCTCATCCCAGAAGCTTTCTAAAATCACCTCAGTGCATGAACTTGCCTTTCCATAGGGTAGATTCATGGAAAATTTTAGCTTAACTGTCAAGCTACCATTGTCAACTACTCACAAGAGATTGCATGTCCACAAGCCTTACGAATACTCAGCATGGTGTTTTCTTTATATGAGCATCATTACCTCCTCAGAAACACCCTAACAAGCAGACTATTATTAACAACCCCATTTACAGATGAGCATACTGAGGTTTGAAGAGGTGGAACAACTTGACCAAGGAGGCCCAGTGAGCTAAAAGCAAGAAAAACATCATAACCACATGCATAGTGCTGGTTTCCCAGCTCTCAAAACCACAATTTCTCCTCTCCCATTCATCCCCTTCCTCTTAAGCCCATTCTACCTGGCATTAATTAATTCTATACAAGCTTTACATTCCATGCTAGAATAAGGATTTCTGCACTTTTGTATCCCGCCTGCATTTGTGAAACCCCTGGTTCTATGAATAAATGAATAACTAAGTGAAGAAAAATTAAAATACATATTAGAATGAAGGAAGAGATCAAGACAGGCAGTGAGGGCAGGAGGAGGTAGGTAATAGAGGGAGAGAAGAGGGAAAGAGGACAGATGAGGCAGGTGAAGCAAATCAGAAAACAAAATGCTCTGTAGCATCCCTGTTGACTGTTATCTAGGCTTGAAGAAGACATTACTTCAGAAATTTCTGAACCAGAGAAAGCATGTCCAAAAGTGGCCCAAGGTGGCTCAACCAGAGGGAGAGAAACAGACAGAGACAGACACGCAGAGAGAGAGCAGTCTCCAGCCTAACATGACTTAAAAAGAAGACAGAACTATATGACCACTGATACAAGCACATGGTGGAAAATTCACCCCCAAGAGCAACATTAACAGGAAAAAATTAAACCCTGTGCCAGGGCACAACTAATAAGACTGCAAAGCCCTCTACATATGGAAATGGATCCTGCAGGTTTGGGAGCTCCAGAAGGACACCATGCCCCAAGGCTCATGAAAGCAGGAGCAGTGTGAAGATGTCCTAAGTCATAATGATTTCAGGACCCCAGAGACTCTGCTCCCACAGCTTCATTCATTCCAGAGGGCCCTAACGTCCACAAAGGAAAAAGGCTGCATTCCTGGGGTCCTACAACCAGTTTGGAATGATACCTGGATTCTCGAAGCCAGCAGTGCCCAGGATTGGCCATGGCTATTTATGTGCCCACAAACAACCCATGCATGCACACCCAACAGTGACCCGGACTCACAGATAACACAGTTCCCTGTACAGGAGCTATGTTTCCTGTATGCAAGCTGCCCTCCTACTCCTTGATGATTTATTTTGTTTTCATTTCTTCATTTCTGAGCCTGAAGCTAAGAAAGGAGCAAAGAAAGAACACAGGTTTCAACTCTAGACCTAAGAGTAATGAAAAGAGTGAGGCAAGAAGAATGCAGGGGAAGGAAACAGCCTGGGCAGAGGTATTGTGTGCAATACTAATGTGAACGCTGCCCTCCCATTGTTCATTTTTCCTAAGGGCCCTGATGTATTTTTCATCTAAACATAAATTACTTTTCTTTACTTTTTTTTCCTCTACAAAGTAGATCTAAACACTGACACAGGCTGCCTGTGCAAGAGTAGGGGATATTTTCACCTCAGGGGCATGGACAGCTTGTGGCTTAATGAAGAGACTCAGGACCCTAAGGCAGGCAGGGTTAGAGATGGGAGGGTCCAGTGGAAAAAGTTGTTTTTCCTTGGAGCTGTGTTTTCAGAAGCACAGTAGAGCCCAGGAGGTCCCTGCATGAAGCCAAATCTAGAGTCAATTGAACCCTTCAGCCTGCAAGGCTTGCTCTTGGTGTTCACTCTTCTTTTCTTATTTTGCATTCAATCAACCAGCATACATTAAGTACCTAATATGCATTAGACACATACAAGGTCCTGGGTGTTCAGTAGAGAATAAACAGATAAAATCCCTGCCCTGATAGATTTACAACACAGAGGACCAAAAAGACATCAACAAGTATGAATCATACCATAACACCTGGCAGAATTCTTAAGTGCTTCAGATGTAGCCAATCGTCTAATCTTCACAAAACCCCTACTATCATCCTAGATGATAGATGAGGAAATTGTGACTCAGTCTCTGAACTTGCTCAAGGTCACACAGTTGATTGGTGCAGAGCTCAATATTCAAGCAGGCTGACCCGTATTCAAAAACAAAAACAAAACAAAAGCAAATGAAGGTTTGCAACTGGTGTTAGGATTCATAGACAAAATGCATAGGACACAATGACAGAAAATAACTGAGGCAGAGGGCACCTTTGGACAAGGTCATAAGTGAGGACTCTTCAGAGCAGATAACAATTAAACATGAGGAGGAAAAGACAAGAAGCCAACCATGTGAAAAGCAACAGAAAAGTTTGCTTCAAGAAAACATGGATGCTTCCCTAGTCTATTTTCTTATAATCCTTAACTTCTTTCTCTCTTCCACCCCATGCATTCTTCTTGCTCCCTCACTTCCATATTTGTAACACTACAGTTTTCTCTCTATCCACTTACACCACCAACTTTTCACTACTTAGTTCACTCCATCCATTATTCAGGTTTCCTTGTGACTCCCATTCTGACCTACATTTTAATCTTCATTTTGCAGTGAAGCAAACCGAGGCTGAAGAGAAAGGGAAGGAGAAAAATGAATGATTGCACCAGACATTTCCCAGATGTTTTCTTGCCTAAACCCCTGTGGAGGCTCAGAGGTGTTGGAAAATTTGTCCAAAATTACATGACCCATGGGGATTACTAGCTGTCAAGACTAAATTTATTTGTACTAGCTCTTAACTCAGGGCACCACGCTATTCCACTAGAATTCTGGTTACACTGGTTACATTTGTAAAGGATTTACAGATTTCAAATCAAAGTAAGGCCTAGAAAACTGAGAAACAGAATATGACCAATATAGCATTTACTAGTTCCCTAAGTAGAACGTAGATCTGTATATCCTACTGAGCCCTGAACTTCACCCACTCATGTAGACAACATTTATCCAACCAACCACATTCACTTGTGCTCATTCTCTGCAATTCTATTATCTTACTGCAGCAAGAGTTACCCAATCCTTTCATTTTTCAGACATGAAAAATGGTAACACATCAAGGACAGAACTGAGGTTTCCTGATACATCATTAGGCAGAAATAACCAATTAAATATGGAAGAAGAATCACTGCCCTTGATGTGATGCAGTAATATAGATATTGAAATTTCCTCCTCTGTCTCCTTCTCCTGCCAGTGGTGTGATTGAATCTGACCTGGGATGTGTCAGTTCTCTCAAGCTGACATACCTGGTATATGTGGGTGTTAACATCATGCAGACTTGGATTTGGATCCTATCATTTCTAATCTTAACCAGTTTACTTAATTTATTGGAGCTTAATTTTTGCTGCAAAATGGGTCACTAACAGCTATGTGTTTAAGGTTAAGTGTAATACATATAAAGAACCAAACATAATGCTTGACAAATAACCTAGGTTCAAGACCTACACATTTTGTTTGAGTCATGGGGAAAATGAACTGCAAGATAATTGACTAGAATCATAGATGCAATTAATGAGCATTCCATTGGTCAGGACTTAAGTAGCCTACCTACAGCTTCAAGGGTAACCTGTACTTCAGGGGTGTGTCACTTGAGAGAGGATGATGTGGTATATCTGGCACCCGGGGATATCCAATAAGGAGGCTCTGGAATGCAAACTGTGGAAAATATAATGGAGGCGAGGTGAAGAAGAAAACACACAGGCAACATTTCTCCAAAGTCATTAGAGCTGATGGTGGGGAAGAACTTTCTATAACCAGAGGCTTAGTCGAAGAGGTAGGTTTTGGAGTGAGACACCTCAGAAATTTCTTCATCAATGCATTTTCATGATTGCTCGCATTCACATGACTCTGAAGAATGACAGAGGCACTTCCTGGTTTGGTATCTCATGTACTCTCACCACCATCTGGGAGGTTGTCTCTGTTTATTCAAGACTCAGTTCTTCATGGAGCATACCATATGCTGGGTGCTAAGTCACTTTACATTCTCATAGTAACTCTGTGCTCAGAGCTTATCATCAGCCCACTTCTTGAGAAAAGTACAGCTCATAAAGGTTAAGAATTTCCCCTGAATCATACAGTAAGCTAGTGAGGTCTTCTGCATTGGTTAATGAAATTCATTTTTCCATCTACACCCAATTCACTGATCTTTATATATAAATGTAAAGCAAATACATTATAATATTGTGGCTATAACCACACAATGAAGCAGACTCTCAAAGACAGAAAAGTGTGAATTGCTAAAAAAGGAACAAAAAGTTGCATCTGACCTCACAGCTCTCATTGTGCAGAGCCCCCTGCACTGGATGACAAGGCATATGTGCTAAAGGGCAGAGAAGGCCTTGGGACCTAGCTCTTGCATGCCCTGCTTGCTGAAGACAAAAATGGCACATTAATTTAGGTTCTGAAGCCCTCTGAATTCTGCTTGCCTGGAATCTAGAGGAAATGAAAAAAATTCTAATCAGAGAGTCTATTACCAGATCAGAAGATTATGCTTAACTTACATTCTCATTATTTTTAATGTTTTCAACCAACATGGCACCAAGCTTAAAATCAGAGAGGAGCATAATCTATTTATAAGTAAGTAGGTAAGTAATTGAGCAGGCCTGCTCAGCCTGGTCCTGGGAGTTCAGGTCAACCCTATACACAGGATGAGGAAGATAAAGTAATTTGGCAAAAAGCAAAATGAAGCAGGGATTCAAGGCAATTTTCCAGGTTGTTCAGCACAGAATTTATCAGTCCAACTGAAGCAAGACAACAGAGGACAAAAACAGCATACTGAGGATTCACTGCATTTCCCTTTTAACTCTCTGAATAGTTACTTCAGTTTCCTATTCTTAGCCTGCATACACATGATCCAAGAGGTGTTGAGCCATGAGGGCTCCAAGCTTGTTTCTCAAAATGTGTTCCATGGAACCCTATATAAATACGAAATTAAAAAGAAATAGTGTGTTCTATGATTAAATAAATTTAGGATACATTAACATAAGCCAAGAGAAATAGGCCTATTTGCCATACAGTTGCTCAAAGTCTATTTATTATGCTAATTTGTTCCATGAATCTCTAAGAGTGGTGGATCTATACCGATTGGGTGTGAGCTGTCAATCATCTACCTTCATTCTGGACAAGAGCTTGAGAAACTCTGGTTTAAACCATTTCATCTCTACAACAGGAAAAAGAGGGACAAAGAAAGGCATGAAAGGGGCTGGCACTGTGGTACAAGATAAGCTGCCCTCTGCAACACCTCATATGAGCACTGGCTTGAGTCCCAGTTGCTCCACTTCTGATCCAGCTCCCTACTAATGCTCCTGGGAAAGCAGCATAGAATAGCTCAAGTGCTTGGGCCCTGTACCCACATGGGAGGCCCAGAAGAAACTCCTGGCTCCTGACTTTGGCCTAACCCAGCCCCTGCTGGGCTGTTTTTGGCCATTTGGGGAGTGAGCCAGAGGATGGAAGACCTCTCTCTCTCTCTCTCTCTCTCTCTCTCTCTCTCTCTCTCATTCTGACTCTGCCTTTCAAATAAATTAAATAAATCTATTTTTAAAAAGGAACACATGAAAGTTTCATTTCACAAGTGCCAAATAGTTTGTAGAAAGCCAAGGGCTTCATTGCAATAATACTACATTGGAGCATTTCATTAACAACTGATCCCCTAATTCATATTTTATGATCCTGTCAGCACATACAGGCATCTGTCTCTGTCCAAAAAAGAAAGTGTGTGTAGCTCCTGTGTGCCTACCTTCCCTCTGCCCCATTAACTTGGAAAATAGGAATCACTGGAAAAGGTGAATGAAAGTCAAAACAATTGAGTTGTCTTTTTATGGCTTTACTCAGTAGCAGCCAGTGACATAGTAAGGGCAGTGAAGCATTCCATGAAACCCATTGATCATCAGGCACCTGTGTCAAGAAGGATTTTATCCTTTATTCTCAAATCCAGACACAAATGTATGCACACATGTAGCAGAGGGGTGAAGGGGCTGGCAAAGACTCAGTCTTCCACACAACAGACCCTCACAGGATCACAATAGAGGGAAAGCACACAGTCTCTTCTGCCTAGCCTTAGTGTCCATTGAGTTCAGTCTGTTTGCTTATTCAATAGGAGGGGCAGGGCGGGAATGAGAGCCAGAAGACTTGTCTCCCTATTTAGAAGTTTGGGTCAACTGTGATGCTAAGCATCTATCATGGGGTGAATTCTGCAGAGACAGACAAACTAGGTAAGGACCTTGCCTTCCAGAGTCCAGTGGTTAATGAGGGGAAGACAGATAAATAAACTCATTCATGCCATGGAGACAGGGCACTCAAGTTTCAGAAAAGATGGAAATGGAGCACTGGTCCTGAAGAGACCAAGAGAACTCTAAAACAGGAAAAGGTAATTCTTTCCTTTGGGAGTATAATTTAATTCCCATCTCCTGCAGTGTAAACTGAAGTTAGTGACTTGCTCCCAATGAATAAACAGAAGTAAGAACAATAGTCTTGTAATAGGTAAAACTGATAGAAACCACTGCAACCAGGTAATCAATGGTAACACAGGCAAAAATAAGCCAGGTTGACATTATATATTCCCTCAAAGGATACGATCACAAAGGCACTTTACCTCTGTGGCATATTCTTGCCAAAATTGCCTAATTTCAGCCTACTGATGAGAAAACAACCAACATGCCCAAATGGAGAGAAAGTTTAACAAATAATTGACTAGTGCTTTCCATAATTGTTAATTTTTTTAGAAAAAGGAAAAAATGAGAAACTGTCACATATCAGAGGAAACTCTGGGACAGAAAAGGCACACTGGTGGAAAATGAATGAAATTCAAGGTCTACAGTTGCAATATACAAACACTAATTTCCTAGTTTTGATCCATGTACCATGAAAATATAAAATGGTAACATTAGGGTAATGGGTTAAAGGAATATAGAAATTCCTTGTACTATCCATGCCAATTTTCTATAAACCTAAAACTACTCAAAAATAAAAAAGCTAAAAAATATAGTGCCTTTGAAGGGTTTTGAGAGATTCATTACTCCTGTAAGACAGTTTGGGGGCGAGAGAAATGAAAATCAAAGACTCTGTAGTCAGAAGGAAACATATGTTCAGAATGATAGAGAATATGTTTAGAGCATTTGTGTATTTGATATAGTGGTAGAACATTTGGGGTAGTAGGGAATGAGGCTGGGAGACAAAGACAATAGGATAAAGAATCTTCTAGGTTAGACTAAGAATATTATCAAGTCAGAGAAGAATTCAGACCATAGAAAGGCTATCAGAGATGAGGGGAAAAAAGGTTCAGAATTTCAACAAGTTGGCAAAGACAATCATCAAGTCATGTTCAGTATCAAAGTTACAAATGGTGGGGGGCACAGCAAGCCATGGTTTTGTTTTGTTTTGTAAGATTTATTTTATTTATTTGAAAGACAGAATTACAGAGAGAAGTAGAGCCAGAGAGAGAGAGAAAGAGGTCTTCCATTCAGCTGGTTCACTCCCTAGATGACCGCAACAGTCAGAGCTGAGCTAATCCAAAGCCTGGAGCCAGGAGCTTCTTCCGGGTCTCCCACATGAGTGCAGGGGCCCAAGGACTTGAGCCATCTTCTGCTGCTTTCCAAGGCCATAGCAGAGAGCTGGATCAGAAGTGGAGAAGCCGGGACTCAAGCCAGCGCCCATATGGGATGCCAGCGCTGCAGGGTAGGGGTTGCGCCACAGTGCCAGCCCCAGCAAGCCATGTTTTAATTAAGCCATCCTTTGTGGCCCCCTCTCTGACATGACTTCTTTTTGTGTAGTAGTCAGGAGAATGCAGAGTTGCATTTTATGTCTTGACTTGAAAACATGAAGGGGGAAGTCTGCTTGTGCTGCTTGCACACATAGCATCCACATCGTCCTTAACAGAAATAAGCAACAGAGCATTTAGAGAAAGATATGGGCAACTGAGTACAACCAAGAAAGGCAGTAACAAAAAATTGAGATAAATTTGTGATCGCCAGTCTACCACTAGATACAAAGAAGTGGTAGGACCTGCAGAAACAAATCATGGCAATTCCAACTCAAAAACTTTAATATCTACCCAGTGTCTCCAGAGTAAATTCCAAGCACTGAAGCCTCACATTCAAGGTATTATCACTTTCTGTAAATTACTTTTATATCTCATTTCCTTTCTTGTTGCATTTTACCACCGGTATCCCAATATCCTTTAAAAAAATGAAACAAAACTGAATTCCCAAATGTTGTTCCTGTGCAAGAACTGTGTTCTCAGTTTGAGCTGCCTTTTCTTAAACTAAAATCCTACAGCAACCTTCAGTCCTTCATGCATATATGCTGCCCCTAAGAAGCCTTCCTTGACCACACAGACACTGCTAACTCTTATTCAAGTTCCAATGTCTCCTTATAGAGGAAAATAGACTGATTTTCCCAGCCTCCCTTGCATGTAGATGTGCCCATGAGACTTACTTTTAGCTAGTGAGTCATATGGGGGTGAAATCTTTGGAAGCACTTCTAGAAAGGACTTTTCTTTTGATGAAAAGAAAGAAAACACACAAGAAGAGCTCTGTTTTTCACCTGTCCTCCCTTCATTGCTGCTTTACATGTGCATGAATCTTGGATATTCAATAGTCATCTAGAGACCCTAAAGAGATGACCAAGACATAAGAGATTACACATTGAACACCAACATCTGGGCCTCTATCTGGGGCCAGCACTGCGGCGTAGCAGGTAAAGCCACTGCCTGCAGTGCCAGCATCCCATATGGGTTCAAGTCCCAGCTGCTCTAGTTCTGATATAGCTTTCTGCTATGGCCTTGGAAAGCAATAAGATGGCCCAAGTAGTTGGGCTCCTGGCTCCTGGTTTCAGATCAGTGAAGCTCCAGATTTGCGGCCAATTGGGGAGTGAACCAGCGGATGGAAGACCTCCCTCCCTCCTTCCCTCTCTCTCTCTCTGCCCCTCCTTCTCTCTCTCTGTATAACTCTTTCAAATAAACAAATAAATCTAAAAAAAAGTTACCTATCTTAAAACTTTATCAATGAAAAGATTAGATGTCCTCATTGTCTAAAACTGTAAGATACAGTTAAAATTATCCTAAAAAATACTACTTAATGTCTTATTAAATGAATTGAATATGAGGATTTTCTAGCATTTGAGTCCATTTTGGAGAGGAAAACTTAGCCTCCATCAGAAACAGTTTCATGGAACTCAGAATCCACTCTTCCAGCCCAGGACTGCAGCAAACCTCAGAGAACAATCAGTCTGTCATGTGAATTTCTAATCTTGCTCCAGAAAAGAACTATCTATGCCCAAGTCATAATCGTATGACTTCATCTACTTTTAAATGTCAAGTACTGATTTCAGCACAATTTTACTAAGAGGAATTATTAATTTAATGAGGAACATGGGCCATCAGCTACATCCAGAACTTGTAATACTTGAAGAGTATTATCTTCCACCTACCTGAAGTTCCCACACTTTAAACACATAGAGGTCAAATAAAATATTCTTTTACATTTTGCACTCCAACAATCAGAGCTGAGCTAACAGGCCCAGAGAGAATCAACAACTGGCAAACAGTTGTTGAGCACAGTAATCTAGACACCAAGAGGGTTATAGATAGATGTGCAGGAAGAGAAGAAAGAAATATCAACTATAGTAATCCTCCCTCATCTGTGCTTTCATTTCCCCGCATTTTCAGTTACCCATGGTCAACTATGGTTTAAAAAAATAAAAGGAATATTCTAGAAGTAAACAATTCATAAATTTTACATTGCATACCATGCTAAGTAGGATAATGAAACCTTGCTCCATCCTGAAGAATGAATCATCTCTTTGTCTAGCACATCTACACTGTATAAAGTACTCTGTCATCAGACATTTTGAAACCGGCTTGGTCACCAGATTGATTATCACAGTATCTTAGCACTTGTGTTCAAACTCTGAATAGTGGTCCCAGAGAACAAGAGTACAGCCGAGAAAAAAATTTTATATATATATATATATATATATATATATATATAATATATGTGTAATTCATATATATAAAATATATATATGAAATATATATAAATATATATAAATGATTTAGGTACTATCCATAATTTCAGGAATCCATTGAGGGCCTTATGCCATTATACCCATGGCTAAAGGGGAACCCCATAAACTTTATCCCAAATGCTTTGTCTTTGCTGTCTATTCTAAGCTTCATAATTATTTTGTGATTTAAGAATCACTATGCCCGTTTTATTGAAATGAAACTACAAACAATTAAATAGAATGTTGAAAATGCATCCCTAAGCCAAAAGGTGGAAACAATTCAAGTGTCCATTGACAGATGAACGGACAGAGAAAATGTGCCATATATAATATAATGAAATGTCATTTATCCATAAAAAAGAACAAAGTTCTGATAAATGCCTCCCCATGGATAAAGCTTAAAGATATTGTAGTAAATCAAAAGAAGCTAGACCAAAAAGGAGGCAACTGAGTGACTCCACTTGAATGATATATCTAGAATAGAGAAATCCATAAAGGTAGAAAGTAGATTAGAGGTTACCAGGGTTGTAGAGTACATGAAATGGGGAGCCTCTGCCTAATGGTTTCAGAGTGCCAGGGGATTCCAATACAATCCCATCAAGGTGGCATGTACCAAGGCCATCTCATTAGTCCAAGTGATCAATTTTAGCTCACAATTGATCACACTGATAGGTCTAAGAGTCAAAGGGATCACACAAACAAGACTAGTGTCTGCTAATACTAACTGATAGAATCAAAAAGGGAGAGAATGATCCAACATGGGAAGCAGGATACACAGCAGACTCATAGAATGGCAGATGTCCTAAATAGCACTCTGGCCTCAGAATCAGCCCTTAAGGCATTCGGATCTGGCTCAAGAGCCCATGAGAATATTTTAGGCATGGAAAGCTAAGACACTCTGAAAAAAACAACAAAAAAAAAAAAATGAAAGATCTCTGCGAGAGAGATCCCAGTGGAAAGAACGGGGCCATCAAAGAAGGAGGTACCTTTCTCTGAAGGGAGGAGAGAACTTCCACTTTGACTATGACCCTGTCGGAATAAGATCGAAGTCGGCGAACCCTAAAGGCTTCCATAGCCTCAGCAACTCATGACCAGAGCCTAGGGAGATTACTGACGCCATAAACAAGAGTGTCAAATTGTTAAATCAACTTCAGGAGTCACTGTGTACTTACGTCTCATGAGGGATCTGTCCTTAATGTGTTATCCAATGTGAAATAATGCTATTACTAGTACTGAAACAGTATTTTTACACTTTGTGTTTCTGTGTGGGTGCAAACTGATGAAATCTTTACATAGTATATATTGAATCGATCTTCTGTATATAAAGATAATTGCAAATGATTAAAAAATCTTGGTGTTAAACTGGAAATTGCATAGATAATTAATCAATTCTTTAAAAAAAATCATGTAGAATCTCTGTCCTTAATGTGCTGTACATTGTGAATTAATACTATAACTAGTACTCCAACAGTATTTTCATTTTGTGTCTCTATGTGAGGGCAAACTGTTGAAATCTTTATGTAATATGTACTAAACTGATCTTCTGTGTATAAAGAGAATTGAAAATGAATCTTGATGTGAACAGAAGGGGAGAGGGAGCGGGAAAGGGGAGGGTAGCGGGAGGGAGGGAAGTTGTGTGTGGGGGAGCCATTGTAATCCATAAGCTGTACTTTGGAAATTTATATTCTTTAAATAAAAGCTTTATATATAAAAAAAAAAAATCTGGAAGTACATTGAGGTAATAGTTGTACAACATTCTGAATCCAGAGGCATGAATTACACAAGAAAGATAGGTCAAAATGGCAAATTTTGGGATATATTTTACCACAATAAAAAATGTCTGAATAAATAATTATTTTCCTAGTAATTTAAGATCTATCTCTGGCTCCAAAGTCCATAACAGTTCTAGGAAATCATAAAGAAATACTCAATGACTTAATCCAGTGCTGTTCAGCAGAACTTTCTACAAAAATGGAAGTATTTTACATCTGCACCATGGTTGTGTTTAATAATCATTTATATCTGTCGAGCATTTGAAGGGTGATTAAGGTGCCTGAGCAGTTTAATATTTAACTTTAATTAAATTTCACTTAAATAATAGTTACATGCTGAATAGCTCAGGTCAAGTTGAAGAGTTGAAACACAGATGCCTAGGGAGAAGTTCTAGCAAAATCTTGGCTTCCAAGTTAGTCTTCCAAGTTAGGAGTTCAGTATTTAAAAAGTGGACCCAGAACTCCAAAGACTACCAGCACAACCTCCAACTTATCTCTTTATTTTGGTTCACCTTGGCTTCCAATCTATCCATCATTCAGACCTGGCTTAAAAATAATTATGCTGTTAAAAGTGGGAAAAGTGAAAGAGGCAACCTGAAAAGACTATGTATTCTATGAATCCAACCATATGACATTCTGGAAAAGGCAAAACCCTGGAGATAGTAAAAAGATCAATAGCTAACATAAGTTAGCATGGAGGAAGAGATGAATAGGTAGAGCCCCTAGGATTTGTAGGACAGTGAAACTCTCTTGTATGAATAGTAGTGGGGTGTCCATGTCTCCCCATTTGTTAAAACCCACAGAATGCACAACACAAAGAATGAACTCTATTATAAGCTATGAACTTCAGAAGACAAGATGCATCATATAGGTTTACTGATTGTAACAAATATATCAACCCAGTGCAGGGATATTGCAGCTGGGGGAGACTGAGGAGGCAAGAAGGTTGATACAACTCTATATTTTCTACTCAAATTTTCTTCAGGCAAAAACTATTTAAAAAAAAAACTCTACTGTTAAAATTTATTATCCTGTATCACACGAGGCCCCGCATCATATAGCCCATGCCCCATCCCCAGTCTTCTTTCTCATGGCCCTCTCATCCAATATGTGCCATATGCCAGCTCCCTAGATTCATCAGGCTGTTTTCACTGCAGAGGTTTTGCATATGTAGTACCTCTAAATTGCACACGCATCACCTTTACTAAAGATCCCTGGTAAGGGAGCCATCCCTGTGGCCCAGTGTGCTAGCCTATGGATTGTAACACTGGCATCCCATATGGGTTCTGGTTCCAGTCTCAGCTATTGCACTTGCAGTCCAGCTCCCTGCTCGTGAACCTAGGAAAGCAGGAGAAAATGGCCCAAGTGCTTGGACCCTGCCATCCATAGGGGAGACCTGCATGGAGTTCTAGGCTACTGGCTTTGGCTTGGCCCAGCCCTGGCTAATGTGGTCATTTAGAGAGTAAAATATTAGATGAAACCTCTCCCTGTCCCTGTCCCTGTCCCTTTACCTTTGTAACTTTGACCTTATTTTAAAAATGGTTAAAAATGGGGCCAGCACTGTGGCACAGCACATTAAGCTGCAGACTGCAGCACTGGCATCCCAGATAGAGGCCGGTTCAATTCCTGGCTGCTCCACTCCATTCCAATTCCCTGCTAATGCACCTGGGAAAGCAACAGAAGATGGCCCCGAGTGCTTGGGCCCTTGCACCCAAGTGGGAGACCTGGATGAAGTCCTGGCTCCTGGGTTCAATCTGGCCCAGCCTTGGCCATTGTGGCCATCTGGGGAGTGAACTAGCAGGTGGAATATTTCTCTCCTTCTTTGCCTCTGCCTCTATCTGTAACTGCCTTTCAAATAAATAAATATTTAAAATGAAATGGTTAAAAAAATAATTCTAATAAAAGATACCTGGCAGATTCCCTTCCAGCTTTCAACATCTGAATGTCCCTCTCTGAATAATTTATTTAGTAATGAAGGGGAAGGAGGAATCATCTGCTGCTCCACTCCACAAATGCCATCAACAACTGGGGCATGGGCAGCCTGAAGCTGGGAGCTCAGAATGCTCAGAGCCATTCTGGGTGTCCCACAGAGGGGGCAGGGATCCAAATACTTGAGACATCATGTGTTGACTTCTAGAGTGTGTATCAGCAGGAAGCTGGATTGGAAGAAGAGCTGGGACCAGAACCCAGGAACGTCAATATGGCATGTTGCTGTCCCAGGCAGCATCTTCAGTGTTGAGTCACATGACTGCCCCATTCTTGCAGGTGGGAGGGAGCTTATGGGGGGAAATGCCGCTATAATCCAAAAGTTGTACTTTCGAAATTTATATTTATTAAATAAATGTTTAAAACAAAAGAACAATGGGAAAAAAATGACTGCCCCATTCAATACTTTTATTTTTGACAGGCAGAGTGGACAATGAGAGAGAGAGACAAAGGTCTTCCTTTGCCGTTGGTTCACCCTCCAATGGCCGCCACGGCCAGCACGCTGCAGCCGGTGCACCGCGCTCATCCGATGGCAGGAGCCAGGTGCTTCTCCTGGTCTCCCATGCAGGTGCAGAGCCCAAGCACTTGGGCCATCCTCCACTGCACTCCCTGGCCACAGCAGAGAGCTGGCCTGGAAGAGGGGCAACCGGGACAGAATCCGGCGCCCCGACCGGGACTAGAACCCGGTGTGCCGGCGCCGCAAGGCGGAGGATTAGCCTGTTGAGCCACGGTGCTGGCCTCAATACTTTCTTGAATCACAAACACCGAATGAATTATTCCCTTCTTTGTGCACCTATGTACTGAATAAACATCACAGCTTTGGTTATTTTGTTACTGATCTGTCTCTTCTAAATCTGAGTTGTTTCAGTATAGGTCTTATCCCTCCCTACCAGAGCTTGCATGACCTGGCCCCAGGCAATCTCTTAAGGTTCCTTCTCCCCACTCCCACCCTCTAGCCCAGGGGTCTTCTTGCCATCCTAGAACACTCTGAGCTCCTCACCGCTGCAGCCCTTCCAATACAACAGCAAACTCACTCTTCAGCTCAAACACCATCTCTTCGAGAAACCTTCCTTAAACTCCCAACCTACAGCAAATGTCCTGATCACACTTCAAAAAATACTGCATGCCTTTTCCTTCAATGCATTTTCTAAAAAGGCATCTAACTATTTTGGAAGTGTTTAATTTTTATTTCATCCTATCGGCTCCCAGTTCCTTGTCCTGGTTCTTTCGTTCTTTCTTTCTTTTTACCTCACAGTTTTATTCATGGTTCCTGTTGCATTGGAAGTTCATAGCATGTATTTGCTGAATAAATCAATTTTTCTATCTGTTAGGTCTAAATGGGTACTTAATCGTTATTTGGGAAATTGCTGTGTTACTTTATCACCATGCTCTGGGTCAGTCTCTGAAACACAGTAAGTAATCAACAAATTCATTATTTCTTGAACTGAACAAATGAATGAAAAGTTCAGAAATTCTTGCACAAATGAACTGTTTTGCTCCTTCATAGTAGAAACTATGTACCTCCATATCAGAATTTCAGAATGAAAAAGCTGCTGCCAATGAAGACAAAAATACTGTCAGTACAGTAGCAACAGTTCTTTGGGTTTACCAACTATTTTCCAAGCATCCTAATTCAACTTTTTCTTTCAGTAAAGCACGTTGGTCAATGCTAACCCCCTTCTAGAAATGGCCAAAGACGTCAGAGAGAGGATGCGCCTTGGCATGTGCAGCACAGTGACTTAGTGACCCACAGACACCAGGCTGCCCAGTTCCTATGCAAAGGCACAGAGTGGGAGCAGAGGCTGTGAGAAAACCAGGAGAGGGAAGCAGAACAAGCCCTCGAGCTCCCTGTGGACCAGAGCTGGATAGAGAGAGACAGAATGGACCATAATTACAATCTAGGGGGATTCTTCCACTGAAAGAGAGTTGATTGGATTGTGCTATGAGGCCAAAGTCTGTCAGCAATCAAACACCCTCTGGCTACCTCTGAGCAGCTGGAAGTGGAAAGTTTGAGGTGGAAGCTGGCCTGTAGCTGGGGGACACACCTGGGGGACACAGAGGCATCTCAGCTTCAGGTTAAAGCTAAAGGGGTAAAAGGCATACCTGCCCATCCACAGCACTGCAAATGGAAAATGCTTCCCCTACGAACCAAGAGAAGAGGAGCAGCCTACCCTCGAAGAAGGGAGACAGAGGAAAATAGTAATAACCCATTACATTGGCAGGGGTGTAACAGCTTACAAAGTGTTAGAGTAACTTATCATTAGGTCCCAGACTAAGCACATACTGAAATCATTGCTATACCCCCATTATGTAAACGTAAATACCTAGAGAAGAAACGTATTCTTCAAAGTTATAAATGGGAAAGCAGAGAGCCTCTCACAACTACCTGAATACCTCTCTTCCTAAGTATCTTATAATTCAGAACAAGAGTATTCAAAACCCCAGAATACCAAGAGCCTAGATTTATCCAGGGAGATAAATATGGATCTAGATTCTTCTTGGACATCAACTGTGTGCCAATACAACTCCATGTGGGCCACTCCATATCACATGTGTGGTTCAGATTTGATATGATACAATTTGATATGATACAGGTTCAGGTTTGATATGATACAACTGAGAGTCCCAGAGATTACATTGCAGGGCCAGCCAAGAGTTGCACAGATGCAAAATTATTTATATTTCACTCTGAGAATCTGAAAAGCAGCAGCAATGCAGAAAGCCAACTCCTTTATCTTAGGCAATTTTCCAGGAGTGGCTCTGCCACCCAACAGTGGGCCCACTTGTGTTCAATCAATTGTAATGGATGTCCATGTAATACAGGGATGCTTAAAATATGAAAAGAGAATTGGAGTATGTCAAAACTGGTTAGAGAAGGGGAATCAAAAGAATAAATGAAGGAAAGTAACAATAATGGAAGAATAGAGTTCCCTTCATACCAAATCATGAAAGATAAAGAATTGGGTATGGAGCTCATGCTGAAGTCTGACTTACCCATTGGGCACAGTGTCCAGGGTTCCCTCTACTTTTAAGAGCCAAACAAAAAGCTTAAATTTTTCTTAAAGCCAGAAGTAAATAAAAATATCCTTTTACATCAAAGAAAATGATTTAATATGTAGTATCAATATCAACATTTTTATACAAACATAGGTTTTAAACACATATTTTAAAATAAATAACAAAATAATTTAATGATGTTTGTGTGGAAGAAGGACCCACAAAGACTGAGAAAAGTCATAGACTGACTCTGAGATGATCAACCTGGCCATTGGATGAGGAGCTCAAACGAGCTAATGAGGGTTCATAAAGTAAGGAAGAGAGTCTTCAGCTGTGTTCTGATGAACTCCTCACAGAGGGGCCATGGACATAGCAGGTTCTGAGATCACCAAGAAACTGGAAATAAGCTCTGGTGTGCAGGGACTGGGGTGTTTTCTCCTTTGGCCATACCAAGTCAAGAAGCCTAAATTAAAGTTCCCTTGAGCGTTACCATTTTTCCATCACAACAATCACACTTATTATAGATCCTTTGGAACACAGGAGATTGAAATCAATATCTATTCTCTGGTTAAACATATCTTTCAGGCCTATCCTAAATCCTGCCTAAGTTGGCTATAGCTTTTAATGTTATTTTTTAAAAATCTTAAAATGTTGCTTTTTCTGGAATTGTTACGAAGATTTCTTTGTTCTAAGCTCCTATTAGAAATTTGGGTATGGTTTTTGGAGGGATGAACAGTTCCCTTGAATGGTACTTAAATGGAGGAAAGGAAACAGTCTATGGTAACAACTCAATCTCAAATTTTTGTGAACTGGGCAAGTCACTTCCCATTTTGGTTGATAATTTCCACTACCTGAGGAAGAAGAGTTATTAGTATGTGTAAAGTTGAGGGTTCTTTTAAAGCTGAACCTAAGGGCTAGCACAGAAAGTACAATCACAGACCCCTTAACAGTTTAACCAATGATATAATATGGGTGTATCATGTTTTGTGTTTTTTTTAAAGATGTTTATTTATTAGTTTATATATTGTATTTATTTGAAAGGCAGAGAGAGAGACAATTATCTCTCATTTGTTGGTCCATTCCTCAAATGCCCACAACAACCAAGGGCTGAATCAGGCTGAAGCTAGGAGCTAGGAATTCCATTCAGGTCTGACATCTGGGTGACAGGGAACCAAGTACTGCAGCCATCATCGCTGTCTCCCCGTGGTTTGCATTAGCAGGAATATGGACTCAGAAATGAAGCTAGTGGCCAGTGTTGTGGGTTAAGTTTTGAGGCTCAGAGCTATGAAGCTCTGGCTGTTCCACCTCTGACCCAGTTCTGTGTGAATACACCTGGGAAAGAAGTGAAAAACCGTCCAAATAGTTGGATCTCTGCCAACCACATGGGAGACCTGATAGAGTTTTAGGCTCCTGGCCTCAGCCTGGCCCAGCCATGGCCATTGCGGCCATTTGGGGAGTTAACCAGAGAATGGAAGAATGATCTAGGTTGCCTTGTGTCTATGCCCCTCCCCTTCTCTCTCTCTCTCTCTCTCTCTCTCTCTCTCTCATTTACTTGAAAGGCAAAGAGAGAGAGAGAATGAATCAAAAAAAAAAAAAAAAAGTGGAGCCAGGACTCAAATACCAACACTTCAATATGGGATACAGACATCCTAAGCAGCGTCTTAGTCATTCCAGCAAATGCTCACTCCAATGTTTGTTGTTTAAGAAGACATTCTTCTTATCTCCTCAAAAGCCAGGATACACCTATTAGTTTCTGCCCAGGAATTATCAATACTAAGAATTTTCAGGAGGAGAAAAAATACTGGTGAGACAGTGTAGGTTACATACATGCACACACATGTGCATACACACCCAATCCCACAGAGCAAATTAGGGGCAATGTCAGGGTCAAACCCTAGGGGCTGTATGTGAGATGGCATGCCCACATCCCCTGTATAAGTTGTCATATTACAAACCTCCAGTCCTAGGGTTACAAACTCTCATGTGGAGCTTGACAGCAAAATGATAAATCCCATTTCCTTTCCAATCATTTGAATGAGGAAAAGGGGCCAATATTAAACTGGGACTATTGTCTTTACATCACCCTGGGCACTACTTATAATCACAAACTTGCAGACCACCAGCCCCTTGTGGCACCTATATGGAGTGTGGAAATTATCACGTAATTTAAGACAGGCCGTGCCTAGAAGTGACTTTTGCAGCATCTGTTCTCCAGTAGTCCCAGGAGCCAACAAATGAAGAAGCTCAGGGAGGTGCTGGAGAAATGCAATCTCCTCCAGTTATATCCAACTGCTCAAGAGCCGCAATCAAAATTCTTCACAAAGATCTTGTTCCTCAGCTTCCCTCATCCTCTGCTGGCTCTCCCTATCCCTGTTGCTCAGAGTTCCATCCATCCTTCAAAACTTTATCTCTACCTTTCTGTAAGGACCACCCCAACCATACTCACCCCTTCCTACCACCTTCCTGGGGGTTGGTCTCCACCATACAGGTTGAATCTACTCAAATATAATTACTCTTAGAGGAAATCCTGGTTGGATCCTCATGCCTCTCAGAACATTTCTGACACAATACAAGGTATAGATTCCATTTAAAAAATTGATGTAAAGAGGGCCAAACCTGTATCCTGGACTATCCTATGCAGTTCTATCCCTTCTTAAAGCTGGGTTCTTGGCCAAGTCTCTTCACACCTCTGAACCTTAAACCTGAATGCTGTGTTTTAAGATCAAAGAAAGTAAAAGAAAAAAAAAATATTGTAGGCATGCCATGAAATAAAAACACAAGGAAGGATTATTTTTGTCACTCAACAGGAACAACTGGCCTGTTAGGGAATGTAACAAACACATTTTTCTCTTTTGGTGACTCAAGAAAGGCCATTATACTGGGATAAGGGTTAAGTCCTACAATTACAAAGTAAGAGATATTGTTAAGCACCTTCCATGTATTCATCCAGGTTCCAGCAGTTAGAAGACAAAATCAGATGCCAGGAGTTGGTTTCTATGCCTTATATTTGCTGAATCATATGGTCTTTAAATCTAGGGACCCCTTGGGGCTGGCGCTGTGGTGTAGCAGGTTAATCCCCCACCTACAATGCCAGCATTCCATATGGGTGCCAATTCAAATTTTGGTTGCTACATATGGGCACTGGTTTGAGTCCTTGCTGTCCCACTTCTGATCCAGGTCCCTACTAATGGCCTGTAAAAAGCAGTAGAAGATGGCCCCAATGCTTGGGTCCCTGCACCCCCGTGGGAGACCCAGAAGAAGCTCCAGCCTCCTGGCTTCAGCCTGGCCCAGCTGTAGCCATTGCGGCCATTTGGGGAGTGAACCAGTGGGAGGAAGATCTCTCTCTCTCTCTCTCTCTCTCTGAAAGTCTGTCTTTCAAATAAATAAATATTTTTAAGAAAAATCTGGGGGCCAGTGCTGTGGCATGGTGGGTAAAGCTACTGCCTACAACACTGGCATCCTATACGGGCACTAGTTCAAGTCCTGGCTGCTACACTTCCAATACAGCTGTTTGCTATGGCCTGGGAAAGCAGTGGAAGACAGCCTAAGTGCTTGGGCCCCTGCAACCACATGGGAGACCCAGAAGAAGCTCCTGGCTCCTGATTGGCCCAGCTCCAGCCGTTGTGGCCATCTGGGGAGTGAACCCGTGGATGGAAGACTCTCCCTGTCTCTCTCTGCCTCTGCCTCTCTGTAACTCTGCCTTTCAAACAAATAAATAAATCTTAAAAAAAAAAATCTCCAGCCCTCTGATTGAACTATGGGGAAATATTATGAAAAGTAACCAGTACAGTGTGGACATGTGGTTAGTAGTTCTTATTCTTCCGATATTTAACAGGAAATTGTAGTATTACAATATGGATTTAACCTGGTTTCTCTAATGATGACATTATAAGTTGAAGAAAAATCAAGATCTAATTTCCTGTATTCTGCCAGAGGCATGGGGAGGATCAGAGACAGACTACAGATCCAGTGGTGACTTGGACATCAGTGTTAGTGGGAGCCTGTATCATTGACTTCAGTTCCTTGATCCTATGTCTGAAAGTTATGAAGTAAGATGTGGGGACTACATAAAGCAAGGACAACGTGAAAAAGAACAAAATAAAGAAGTAAGAGTTAAGAAGTTAAATCAGGCAGCAGCAGTTTTTCTCAACAGGAGTAAAACAAGGAATAGAAACAAGTGGATACAACTCCATTGGCTTTGGGGCTAGCGCTATGATTTAGTGACTTAAGCCACTGCCTGCAACACCAGCAGCATAGATGGGTGCTAGTTCAAGTCCCCGCTGCTCCACTTCTGATTCAGCTCCTGGTTAATGTGACTGGGAAAGCAGTGGAAGATGGCCCAACCCTGAACCCATGTGGAAGATCTGGAGGAATATCCTGACTCCTGTCTTCAGATTAGCCCAGCGCTAGCCATCATGGTCATTTGGGGAGTGAACCAGCAGACGGAAGATCTTTCTCTCTGCCTCTGCCTCTCTGTAACTCTGCCTTTCAGATAAATAAATAAATCTTTTTAAAAAAATTCATTGGCTTTGACTGGTTCCTAAATGTGAAGTAGCAATCAAATAAAGTCTTAATGACTCAATACTTGGGGCACATGAGTATCTACCCAGCACTCAGTGATACCCAGATTATATTCTGAGGTTAAGACTACCTTGGTTTCACTCATTAATGAATCTCTCTTTTACTGTGGTTGGCCCTGTGTTAGGCAGAATTACTGAATAAACAGGAGTAAATGAAACAGCCACAATCCCTGCTCTCACAGAGCTTTTGGTCTAGTGGGTAAGAGACAATGGGAATGGAATGTAATATGGAAATCCAAAAAGTATCCAGGAAATGCAGAAGTGTGCAACACTGGGCATCTAACCGTGATGGCTGTCACACAGAGTGTCCCATTTGAAATGCTAGGCAGTATGAGAATTTAAGGATGAGAAGAAAGTAGCCAGGAAAAGAAGAGTGGAAATCAGAAAAATGAAAGAGCAAATGTGCTGGGGACATACCATTGAGCAAGCAAAATTCGTGCCCTTGTGGGGTTGGCAAAGGAATGGAGGTGGTTTAGAGTAAGCAGGCATTCCAGTGTAGTGTTATCTATAACCCATTACAGACAATCAGGATAGAATGAGGCCCATTCCACCTTTGTGACTTCACAGAAGCATGGTCTGATCCAAGGGAGGCTGGAACTGAGCCACTCATTTCATTTCAAGGCCGGCTCAGTTGGTGCCCCTCATGTAATAATGGTCAAGTCCCTTCACCTCTCTGCCCTCAATCTCCATACCTATAAAATAAGGAAGTTCTTTCAGATAAAGCTGCATATTCTTCCTCTCCACTCTGAAAATCCTGTGCTGTAAAATGATTTAGCATTTTTTTTCAAGAGTCCATCTTTACTTATAATAGAAACACACATTTTTTTCCATCTACGTTATGCCCTTTTATGGGGAATGAGTGACATTATTTATTTCTCATATCCTGAGGACTTAAATCCCTGAATTATTCTAAATCTTGCCCAGACCTGACATCACAAATAAATTCTCAATCCCAGCGGGATGGAGATAAATGGGGGCTGCCACTTCTGTGACCTCCACCAGGGATTTGGCTCCAATACTCTACCCAAAGAAAATGCCGTACCCAGTCAGGCAGGAGGGGAACTGAGAACAGAACAAATGAAAAGATAAAAAGACATCAATCTGAGGATTTGTGCAAAGACAAAAGGAACACCTTTGCCCTGGAGGTACCGCAAAGACCCTCAGAAGATCAAGGAGGTTTAATCTGGAGTCTGCTTCTCATCTTATTCTCAAATGGAAACAAGCTTAGATTAGGTGGAAGGCAGCCAGGCCCAGCAGGTGTCTCCATGCATAGAGTCCTGCATAGCTGAGCCTGTGTCCTCTCTCTACCCATTGCAATCTTTGGGACCAGATGCAGTCATTTCATTTTCCTCAGCTGTAATGTGAGCATACCATCACTTCTTCATGAAATGTCTGTCAGAAAAATAAAAGAAGTCTGAATATTTAGAAATGCCTAGTAGAGGCTCCCAGAGCACAGGTGTTCAATGAAGAGTAGACAAAGCTAGACTAGGTGGGGCTCTATAGAACACTGGCAGGTAATGTCAAAGGCTCTCAGCCCTGGGGTGCCAGACACCTCAAAATGGCGGTTCCCCAGACCATTATACAAGGAATGGACACCTCAGTCTGTGTAAAGTGTGTAAGTGTCGTGAGCTAATTGGTGTAAATTTTGACTCCATCAATCTCTAAGACTCTCCTGCTCTCTCTGAATATCAGGCCTCTCAGCTATAAACAAAACTGCCTACTAAATGCAGTTTCCAGCGTTAAAAACAAGACTGGGGGCTGGTGTTATAGCATTAGCAGGAGAGCCTGCAATTGCTGGCATTCCATATGGGCACTGGTTCATGTTCCAGCGGCTCCACTTCCAACCCAGCTCCCTGCTCATTGCCTAGGAAAAGCAATAGAAGATGGCTCATGTGAACGGGCCCCAGCCACCTATATGGAAGACCCAGATGAAGCTCCCAACTGCAGCCTGAACCAGCACTGGTCTTTGTGGCCATTTGGGGAGGGAACCAGTGGATGTAAGATCTCTCCCCCTCTCTCTCTTTAACTCTGACTTACAAAATAAACAGATCTTTAAAAGAAAAAAACACAATACTCCACGTCAAGCACTTAATATAACTCTCAGCACATGGCATATGTATAATAAATGATGGCTAGATCAGATTCTTGGTCTCTCTGGCTTCTGCTTGGTTCTCATTCCACACTTATTATCTTCCATTTGCTCTGCCCCACCCCCAAACCATTCCTACAGTGCTCTTCATCCAAGTCTCTTGCCTTATGCTTCCAATGGAGTTCTGCTAATGAGAGGCACAGGCAGGAGATCAGTAGAGGAGAGAAAGGTCAGGGTATTAACTACCCTTGCTCCATCCCTGTTGGTCTGGAGTCTCAAAGCTGGGGGTGAGGGGTGGCACTGTGGTACAGCAGGTTAAGCTGCCATCTGTGATGCAGTTATCCCTTATCAAACAACCAGTAGATCCCGATTGCCCCACTTCTGATCCAGCTCTCTGCTAATGTGCCTGGGAAGGCAATGGAAGAGGGCTCGAGTAGTTGGGCTCCTGCCACACATGTAGGAGACATGGATGGTATGCTTGGCTCCTGGCTTCAGCCTGGCCCAGTCCTGACTGTCATGGCCATTTGAAGAGTAGACTAGCAGATAGAAGAACTTTATCCCCTGACTTTCAAATAAATAACTAATATTGGGTACCCCCCATGTTCAGTCCCTATAAGGGTATCCCCTCTTTTTGGTATCACTGTTTCCCCTCCTGGCTCCTTGGGATTGGAAAGATCTTCCCCTTACAATAAAGAAGAAATTGGACTCCTTTTCAATGTTTGTCTGCAGACGGTTTTGAGATCACACCTCTCTTTCCACTGTGCCTCCTTCACTGCTTATGCATGGGAACTCCCACCCCAGCACCTCTAAAAGCACAATAAAAACCAAACTGGTCTCTCTTGCTGGCATTCTCACTCTCACCATTTTGAAACTTCTTTTTGTTTGCTTTTTTTTTTTTTTTTTGAGAGTGGACAGTGAGAGAGAGACAGAGAGAAAGGTCTTCCTTTGCCATTGGTTCACCCTCCAATGGCCACCGCGGCTGGCGAGCTGCAGCCAGCGCACTGCACTGATCCGAAGGCAGGAGCCAGGTGCTTCTCCTGGTCTCCCATGCAGGTGCAGAGCCCAAGCACTTGGGCCATCCTCCACTGCACTCCTGGGCCACAGCAAAGAGCTGGCCTGGAAGAGGGGCAACCGGAACAGAATCCAGCGCTCCAACCGGGACTAGAACTCGGTGTGCCAGCACCGCAAGGCAGAGGATTAGCCTAGTGAGCCATGGTGCCGGCCACCATTTTGAACCTTCTTAAGAGGTCTGCCTTGCTCTTCCTCAAAGATTTCAATTAAGTGAGTAATAAGCCTCTTGATACTGAATAAGTGTGTGTGGCATCCTCAGTCTCAACATCCATACCAGATTTGGAATGAGGGTCCCTCCTGCTTTTGCAGGGTGATCAGAACACCTGATGCCAGCATGCAGTGCCTCATCATCCCACAGCCATGCCCACATCCTTCATTAAACTCTACTCCCCCTCCCCTGAAAGTGTTCTAAATGAATCCATCTGCATCCTGCCAGGACCCTAACTGATGTGACATGGAAGGTCCATGAGCATTCATCAGGCACCTGCTAATCACCTACTTAACACAAGTTACATTATCTGAGAGAGATGGTTGAAGATAGCTTTATGGCAAAAAAAAAAAAATTAAAATAAAACAAATACTTTACACACATTATCTTATTTCATTCTCTCAACAGCCCAGCAAAATTGGTGTCATTCATCCCATTCTATATGTAAATCAAAGTACAGAAGAAATGAGAAAATTGTTCAAGGTAACACAGTTTGTAAATGGAAAAGGAAAGCAATGATGTAGAAGTGATTTCACAGGAATTCCCCCCCTCCCCCCTTCTCTTCATGAAGACTTAGGCACCAGTGATTGCAAAATGGGGTAGAATGTATAGGAGTAAGAGGCACACACAGACCATGCTGTGAAAGATCAGAAGACCAAACAGCCATTTGGGGTTATGGCTGAGGGCCTGAGAAAAGGAAGTGATGTAGTAGGTCTGGAAGTGTGAGTTGAATGTGCAGATACAGAAATGGGGAGCAGAGGAAAAGGCCCAGCACTCCCTACAAAGGGTCTGCTAACAGTGCTGTGATGTAAAATGCAGATGGGGACAGGCAGGTTGAATCCAGCATTGAAAACTTGGCATGTTATCAGTCCTCATGTAAATCGGCCACACTTAATCCACAGTCATGCATGACTCTTAACCACACTAGGGCTCTGTAGTACCCATTTCTTCTTTATGAAATCTCAGTTTCCACATTTACAAAAAAGGTGGGTTGTTTTGGTTTATAACTTTGTTCATAACCAGGGATTAAATCCACTTGTAGCATGGCAATTTGGTAAAAGGTTAATACTTTCTGCCTCATATTTACAGTAACTGACATCGGGTCCTAGTTACCCACCTCAGCAAGCTGTGAGCCATATGACCCAGGATATGACCCATACCTGCCGATACTCCTCAACTTACAATGGGGGCTATCTGATAAACCCATCATAAATTGAAAACATCATTAAGTCAAAAATGCAGTTAACACCCCTAAACTCCAGCACATTTTTGCACAGCGACAAAGTACCAACAGGGTGTTAGTCGTTTAGGCTCTCAATCGCATGGCTGATGGGCAGCTATGACTCACTGCTGCCACACAACATTGTGGGAGACTATCATACTGCATCTCGATAGCCAAGAAAAGATAAAATTCAAAATTCAAAGTACCAGGTCTAGTGAACACATATCACTTTCATGCTATCATAAAGTGGAGAATTATAAACTGGGCCATTGTAAATTGGAGACTATCTCTGTTCTCTCTTTAAATCTCCACAGTACCTACTATAAGGTAAGCATCCAATAAGTATCTTCAGAAGAGCATATTAAAGCAATGTAACTTCCTCTTCTGAAAGCTTAGGAAATCAAGAACCAGTGTGGAAAGTGCCCAAGGTCTTGCCCCAGCACATTCAAGGCTCCCTCTGAACATCAACCTAGCAAAGACCCACTCCTAGATCTCACACCTCATGGCTCAGTTTTCAGGCACTGGACTTCTGCTTGTCAATCCATGCGTCACCACAGAAGCAAGGGTATAATAAGAAATGGGCCTGGGGCTTTCTTTCTGTGAGCAAAGAAAAATATGAGTCTTTTCAGTGTGCCCAAGTTCTCTGACAAATTTAATCAAGTACAAATTAAAAGGTAGTCATGATTTGGTTTACCCAAACATTGCTGATGAGGTACCTCATGAAAGACTACAGAGGAAGATAAACAACTGGGGGATGGTTGCCAAAAAATAGGCAGTGGAATATTAGGAGACGAAAGTCTGGTGATTTCAAAATAGAAAAAAAATACTTTGCCAGTAATGCTGAGAAAAGCGTCCTGGACTTATGGAATGAGCCATGTTTAACTTGGTTTGCAAAGTGTAGCAGGAACTCACACCACATCTTCAAAGACCATACAAAAAGGTACAATCTGTAAGAATAAATAAATAAGAAAACCAGCATTGTTGTTACCTTAGTCCATTGGGGACTGCTTTAAAAAGATACCTATGGTTGCATAATTTATAAATAAGAGATTTATTGCTCACAGCTTGGGAAGCCGGACAGTCCAATAGCAAGGGCTAGGAAATCTGGTGTCTGGTGAGGCCTCACTCCCTGCTTGTTCATGGTGCACTATTGCCCTGTTCACAAGTGGTGTGAGATAGGAATGAACAAGCTTCCTTGGATCTCCTTCATAAGGGTGTCCTCAGGACACAGTCATCTCCCAAAGGGCCTGCTGCTTGGTATCCTCACACTGGAGATTAGGTTTTAACAAATGAATTTTGGGGGTACACACTCAGCTCACAGTAGCTGCATTTTTCCCACTTCCATGCCAGCCCTGCCTCTTTATCAGTTAGCATTAGTTAGAGAATGCTTCAGGTACAACTCCCAAACCTCAGAGGCTTGAAAAGCAAGGATCCATCTTTCACTCATGCACTATGTCCATCCAGGGTTGGCAGAAGGATTCAAGGCATTTCAGTCTCTTCATAACCCTCGCAGATGTGGCAGCTACCATCATCAACATTGTCTGACTCTAAGCAAGAGGGAAAGAGAGAGGTCTGAGATATTCCTCCTGACAGGTGCACACAATGACCCACAAGTCACATTCACCACTTCCACTCAACCTGGGAGCCATCCACCTACAAACAGGCAGGCAAGCGCAACCCTAGCATGTATCTGGAAAGGAGAAATCAGAACAACACAATGAGCAGCACTAACCCTTTGGACAACGGAGCCCTCCAGCAAAGCCTGTAGTGTTAGGATGTGGAGAAGCCACGCCAGCGTCCAAGCTTAGGGGAGCATGGATGCAAAGGTGCCAAGCTAGGATTCTGCAGGTATCTTGGGCAGCCACTCCCCTTCCTGCTGTGTGTAGGTGATACTCTGAGCTCCTCCTCAGCTCTTTTCAAGCAGCAGATTCGTCTTTGCAGAAAGTGACAAGTTAACATAGCATTCTGTTTGCTCTGAGCTCCTGACACATTACATAACTTAGCCCTGTTGTGTAGCTACCCAAGGCCTCTGTTCACCTCCCCTTGTAAACTCCTTGAGGGAAGACGCCTTGTCTTACTCATCTTGCAAAGCTTAGCACAGTTCTTTACATACTGGAGTTCTCACTGCATGTTTATTTAATAAATGAACAAGTTAAATTTCCTGAAACTGACAACTTCCAGGAATCAATTGAGCTCAAATGTCTCAATCCTCACAATGTCAATGCTGATGTCAATGACTATGGTAGCAGTGAGTACAAATAATAACAAATAATACAAACCGTACACTCTTCAAGTTACAGATCCCTTTTACCTTGAATTCTCTTTCAATGCTGTCATTAACCCCATGTGAGAAGCAGAGCAGAGATTGGCATCTGCGTTTCAAACAGGAGAGAAGTGAGGTACAAAAAAGCAATGAGACTATTACCCAGGGTCGCACAGCTAGTCAATGGAAAGATGAGATAAAACATTTAAGTCTTTTTCACTCCTTGACTACGACCTTTTCATAGGAAGTCCACTTCTCTCTCCAACTCCTCCCACAACATAGAAACAAGTTCTTAATATAAGGACCCAATGTTTCCTTGAGTCTCCCCCAGACACAAACCATCCTCCTGACCTTAACCTTGGCATCTGAGCTCCTGGTACCCACCACAACCACCTTCCCTGCTGCTCTGCTCCCTGTTCTAGCTCTCTCCAAACACTTGTTCTGAACCACAAAGAGCATCCATTCATCTTCCTCCTCAATGAGTTCTCTAATTAGTGAGGATGTCTGCAGAACAGAATGAGGGCTGCCTTACCTGGACTCACCACATCTCCATTTTGTGTGCTATTTTGCAGCAACAACAGTAAACATGAGAGGGCTACAATAAAACAGGTTATACTCTTGTAAAGGCCTCTCTCAGCAATTTCCTGTAACATAAGGACACCCATTTCACAGATGATCAATGTGACAGCCATAGCAATCAAATGACACAAAAATTGAGTGGAATGACTAATGGATGGCTCTGCCACTTACTAGCTCTATGAACTGTTGCCATTCACTCACATCTCTAAGTCTCAAATTTGTACCCTGTAAAGTAAGGACGTTTTCACGATCTTCTTAGGGTCACTATGAAGATAAATGACAGACTAAATGGGAAGCTTATGCAGAAGTCTCTGGTCATGACATTGAACGCATGAATTTCATCCTGTAGATCGAAAGCTCCTAAAGGCTGAGGTACTCTTTTTGTGTTCATAGTGCCTGGGCTATGGTTGATGACTTATAAGCTCTTGTGACCATTATGTGACTTGATGGAGTTCATATTTATCTATAAAATCACCAAGGTTTTTGCTGCTCAAATATACAGAACCTGGCAAGCTCTCACACAGTATTATTTTTATCTTCAGCTAGAATCACAGAAACCTTGAGGAAAAAGGGACGTTGGGTGAGCCCTCATCCATCTGCAAGAGTTACTGCTGCACAGCTCTCTCATTTCCAAACCACACGTTCTATAAAATATTCTCCTCTACACTATGCATTTTTCACACTTCTAATAATTTCCATGTGTAGTTCTTCAGTTTCTTGTTTACAAATAGAGTACCACCTCTAGTCCCACACTGACCACTAGCAAAGTGAGAGTGACTGGAAAAATGGCATTATGGTAGCTGAGGATCTGGAAGTGCACACGGCTGAAGTAACAACTAAGGATAAGGAATTCATAAAATTAGTGCAATGTTTGTACTGAAAATCTTCATTAATGTTGGAAAATATAAAAGTTAAAAAGATGAACTTTGAGAGATCTAGATTTCTAGCATTCTGGGAAATACAGTTGAATCTTATGATTCAATACAAACTGAAGAGGGCACATTGATTGTAACAAAAACAAAAAACAAAGCAAAAAAGTGTTCAGGAAACACTGCTGTGGCATTCGGAATCAATGAAGGAAATCCTCGTGCATGTTTTCTATTGCAAAATCGGCACCTTATTTTAAAGTTTGGAGAATAAATCAATCTCTTGTATTTGGGGAAAGTAAGCACAGAATTCTAATCATCTCTCTACTTGAATTTCCAAATATATATAACAGATAAGTTTTTCAAATTATCACCATGGTAAGGACATAGGAGGTACAAAATAGTACCATAACCTTGTATCAAAAGGTGAAGGGAAATAGATGTCTATTTCTATATCATTCCAAAGAACTGCCTTGACTTCCAGGGGACCAGAATGACTACTGTCATGTTACTTAAGAGAACTGCTCTGAAAAAGTCATTTATAAAAATAAAACACATTTTAAAATGTCATTTTAGAAATATAAATCCCATTATCACAAAGCCTCAGTTGGCCAAGTCCCTACTGACAAAGGATTACTGTGCATTTAACACAGTAAGAAAAATAATCATTTGTAGGCTTAAGAAAATGTCCTGAACCTTGATTGCAGGTGTCAGCTCAGAATAGTTCTACTTGAACTTAGGGCAAGTAAAATGGAACAATTTTATAAAAATTATCATTTACTTAAGGGAAACTAAAATGCTCTTAATGAAGACATTAAACCTTACAACAAACAATAGTACAGGCCAGCCTGGATTAATAAATTCCCTAAGTGTTCTTCCTTGCCATGACTATTTGTTAGAATTGGAAGAGTGCTATTCAAAAATAAAGTTCTTCTATTCGTTGTTGATAATATTATTTTATTTTCCTAGGCACCAGTGATCCTGATTGCTCTTGGAACCTCCTGGGAAATGAGTCTCTGTTTAACGTGATTAAAATGATTCATTATATTTATGTAGGGTTTTGTAGCTTTGAAAGCACTTTCTCATCCATTATTAATATTATCATTATTAATAATAATAGCTACCATTTATTGTGTGCTTTTTAGGACCAGGCACCGTTCAGTGAACAGTAAACACAGTATCTCTAATCTTTACAATCACCCTGCAAGTAGGGTTGTAACACATGCACTACAGGGTAGAAAACAGAAGCTCCTGGATCTTGCCTGATTGAGTCCATGATCCAGGTCATTTTTGCTCTATCCATGGCATTTCATGTGACCTTAAAAATGCTTCTTTACCATCTTTTATCTGTCAGGTTTTCAGACTCAACCTTCCTTGAAGACAGGAACATATACTGCCCAGAGCTGTGATTTCACTACCAAGCACTGTACTTTGACCATGTTTAGTACCTGATCAGCATTTCTAGATAAATGAGTGAAGAAATGAGTCAATGAGTCAATTCTTGGACCTCATCTGCGGCAAGATTATTTGGTATGCTCCCTGTGTAGACTTTAAGAGAAGCAATTCCTCAAGGGAGTATGGCTGTTAATAACTGACAATAGGACATAATACCAATCCTCCTGATTTCCAGTCTTACAGGCCATCCACAGATCCAAGCTACCTCCTTACTGCATCAAAAATGCACACTTGCTATGTCATGATGTTTTGGTTGACGAGCAGTGAGTAGAGAATGCAGGTCCACCCTAAGTCCAGGTATACTACCCACCTCTGTCTCCACTCCCACTCCTCTGCCAGCCCAGCTTGCAAGCCCATGAATGATTGTGATAATAAATATGGAGACTCCCCCTTGAGGGTAGATGAAGATAGGGAGGGCAGTAGATGGAGGGCTGACAATACAAGCAGCCAAATTCAATTTGAGGGAATTTGGTTCAGTGCTTTCCATTAACAGCAGTCTAAGAAAATATAATTCCCAGGACTAAAAAAAGGAAAAGAAGAAAAAAATCCCACAACTTTTCACTGTGTGCAGTCAATGCAAAACAAATCAATCACACTCCCTCACTACTAGCCCAGCAATGCCTCGGTGAACACCAAAGGCACAGGCATCTTGAGTTGTTGTTGAATAGTCAAGGTGCTCCTGGGAGAAAGAAGAATCAGAATAAAATACAGCCAAAATTACCTATATTCCAGCATCTTCAATAATCCTAAGAAAACTTTCCATTTTAAAACACTCTACCTCCATTCAACCATTTGATCAAAATCCCTTTTCAAGGGTGTACTATTATAATTCCTATTTTATAAATGAGAAAATGGATTAGATGGACTAAATAATTTTTCCAAGATCAGACAGCTAATAAGTAGCCAGGATTTAAACCTAGGTCTCTTTAATTCCCATAGACAAAATTTTTTTAAAAAGATTTATTTTATTGATTTGAAAGACAGAGTTACAGAGAGAGGTAGAGACAAAGAGATCGATCTTCCATCCATTGGTTCACTCCCCAGAGGGCCACAACGGCTGGAGCTACACCAATCTGAAGCCAGGAGCCAGAAGCCTCTTCTGGGTCTCCCATGTGGGTGCAGACGTCCAAGGACTTGGGCCATCTTCTACTGCTATCCTAGGCCATAGCAGAGAGCTGGATTGGAAGAGCAGCAGCCGGGACTAGAATCGGCATTCATATGGAATGCCCGAGCTTCAGGCCAGGGCGTTAACCCACTGTGCCACAGCACCAGGCCCCTAGACAAATTCTTAAGTTCCACCTTATCAAATCACCCCCAGTGATTTCGAAGGACAGCCAAAAGCAAACTCAGCTGGCCACTCCAACACACAAGTGGGAGTTTTCCATTCCAGTGCGAGCTCACTCAGCTTCCTGAACATTGTATTCTCACTTATATGTAGAAGCTAAAAAGTTTATCTCAAAGGAGTAGAGAGTAACATGGGAACTTCCAAAATATAGGAAGGGTATAGGGGAGGGGAAGATGGAAAGATGCAGTTGGAAAGGAGAAATAATTTCTAACGTTCTATTGTACAGTAGAGGCAGGCATGGGTATAGCAGTTTAGATGCTAGTTGGGATGTTCACATGCCATTTCAGAAGGCTGGGTGCAAAGTCCAGGCTTAATATCTCATTCAGACTTCCAGCTAGCATGCACCAGGAGGCAGCTGGTGGTAGCTCAAGTACCTCAGTCCTTGTCATCTACATGGGAGATTCAAATTGAGTTTCTGAGTCCTGGCCTGGCTTTGGCCTTGCCCAGTCCTCTTAGCTGTTGCAAGTATTTGGGGAATGAACAGCAGATGGGAGACAGATGTGCACACATGCACACACACAAGTATGCACACACACACACACATCTCTTTGCCTTGAAAATAAAGAATTTTCAAAAAATGTGTGTGTGCATGTGTGTATATTAAAAAGGGTCTCTATATTTTTAACATGGTAACATTTCTCACTTTCTTTATCCAAGCAAAACTTGAACAAAAATAGCTGTGCCTTAAATTCTGTTGGTGCTATTCCTGTAAAGTGTCCTCTCACCTGCCGACAGCCAATTGGAGAGCAATGTTTCCAAGGAATGTCTCCAAGGAAGTTAAAAATGTGAACTCAGGAGCCAGACAACGTGAGTTGGGATCCCAGCTTGACCTACAAGAGTTTGTAACCTTGAGGAAGTCTTGGAAACTCCTTGTGTCCCAATTCCTTGATCTGTAAATTCAGGACCTCATCACATAGGGTAGTTTAGAGGATTAATGAGCTAATACCTGAAGCACTTAGACAGGGCCTAGAAGATGGAAAGCATTTCATAAAATTGTTATTATCATTGCTAGATGTTAAAGCACTAATAGATTATCATTGGATTCAGGATGCTAAATCAGGGACGCCCCTGCAGAGACACCCAGCCTAATTTTGTTACTCTGTAGAGAAGGAAAGTGAGGTTCAATGTGCTGGTGGTTCCTACACCAGCCAGCTCAGCCAGCCAGTGGGAGGTTGTCTTTGCCCAGGAGGAGGAATTTTGCTACCTCTGCTCACCTTACTTAAGGTTTTACATTCCTATAGGACTGTTCATCTAAAAAAAGATTACCTTCTCTTGCTTTTGAGAGGTGGAATCTTGGTCTTTACTGAGCAGAGTTTTCATGCTATTCAGCTTAGTAGCTGCTGCTATTTTCTGCATCATTGTTGAGCATCTTCAATCCAGAAGCTACACGAGGCCAGCTGCAGTCTCCTGGGCCATTCTAGGCACACTAATGTCCAGCCAATGCAATGACTCAAGGGCTGATTATGCCCTTTGTGGATTAGCTGTGTGCCTGCTGCTTCTTCGCTCTTTCAGAAGTCCGTTGGTCATTTTATGGCTCATTGACTCTTCCCCAGAGGGTGAGGAATGAAGAAGAAAGCCAGAGTCACAGAGCAGTCAAACCCTGGTACTAGTTAGTGAGTCTTATCAAGGCTTCCCATGAGTCTGACAGCTAGACCTGCAAATCCATTCATAAGGACATTGGAGAGTTGAGTGCTGTTTCTACAGTCACAAAGATCCTAGATTTTGTTAAATAAGTAGCAATAATTTATTAGCTATGTGTATTCAGGCAAATTAATTCTTCTCATTGAACCATCATTTTCTTTCCAGTAAACTGAGAAGAATGTAAGTACCAACTGCAAAAGCTTGCAAGAAATAAATGAAAGAATAAATACAATATAGCACCATGCCTAGCACATAGTTGGTGCTTAAATAGTGTCACACTAATTTCCTCTAGTATTAATTGATAAATTAGTCTTTAAAAAACCTTCTAACACCATGTGTTTCAAATTCTCCAGACTTTCAGTTCATCACTTCTTCCAACTAATCCCTGGCTGGGGCTGGCTACATGTAGGAATCCTTTGTAAAGTCATCAAGTGGGTTGTGCTTTGCAAGCACATTGGAAGGAGGAGAGACAAAGCAAAAACTTGGATTTGAAAACAGATTATTTCCACTTGATTCCCATAAAATCCTTTTTAACTGTGGCATCATGATTGATAAATCATTGGATTCCTCTGAGACTCAGCTTCCTCATTTCTACTTTGGATGTGATAGTGCTCCCTAATGTCTCACTTGGAAGTGAGATATCACAAAAGTAGCAAAAATATTTGTTACTATTGTTGGAACAGTTATTACTAGAAGACTATATTCCTAATTATTGAGTGTTAGGTATGAGCCATGCACTTAATATTTACCCAGTTTTTTTTTTCCAAACCAAAAAGTTAGTGTTAACTATTTCCATTTACAGACACAGAAATTAAGGCTTAGAAAGAAACTGGTTAAAACATTACTTCTATAGTTTTTATGACAACTAGCTGCTCAAACTCTGTAAGTCTTCCTTGCCTTCCCTTGACTGCTAATGTGATCCCTGACATGTTGTCATTTGCAATTTGAGCACATGTTCATCTATGTGAGTTTCTCAAACCAAGGACAGGGTTATCATCATTTTGGCATCCCTCATACCTCACACAGTACCTTGCATTTCTTTAATATTTTATTTTTATTTATTTGAGAAGTAGAGCTACAGGCAGTGAGAGGGAGAGACAGAGAGAAAGGTCTTCCTTCCGCTGGTTCACTCCCTAGATGGTCACAACAGCCGGAGCTGCGCTGATCCAAAGCCAGGAGCCAGGTGCCTCTTCCCAGTCTCCCATGCAGGTTCAGGGTCCCAAGCACTTGGGGCATCTTCCACTGCCTTCCCAGGCCATAGCAGAGAGCTGGATTGGAAGAGGGGCAGCTGGGACTAGAACTGGCACCCACATGGGATGCCGGCACAGCAGGCAAAGGATTTAACCTACTGTGCCACAGAGCCGGCCCCCCATACCTTGCTTTTCAAAAGACATCAGGAAACTATTGTCCAACATAGTGAAAAACTTTCAGGTCAAACTAAGGGATGCAGACCTATGCAATGTGCTCTCTGTGTCAGGAGCATCCATGCAGAAAGACCTCTTTCAAAGGGGAAATGTGATTACAGAGAGGCTGCGATTATCAAGGGTTCTTAGAACAAATTCAGGTGGGAAATTAGACAGCAAACTGGAACATATTCCTGCCTTCCTAATGAGCAAGAAAGGAAATTAATGATGACTCTAAGGTGGCAAAGATCCTGAACTCATCTTTGATAATCTGACTTGTGCCAGAAAAAAAGATAAAAAAGCAAAGAAAAGGAATGTGGACAATTAGGATGTAATTAAGATCTCACAGAAGCAGCTATGACAGAAGGCAGTTAAGGGAATACTTTAGCAATTTGTGGGGGGAAAACACCAATCAGCAGGCTGGACAGCATGTATCCTAAGGTGTACTTGAGAAGAGCTAATACAGTTACTGAAGCACTTAGAATTATTTCTGCAAAGTCACAGAAGAACAGCAGCAGAACATACACGTAAATTTTTTAAAACATCAAATGTCATATTGATCTTTTAGACAGAAGGGGAAAATACAAGAAATCGGAGCTTTCAGAACTAAGAGAGGGGAAGGTACTTCGAATAGGTATGTGATGGGCATTTTTAGATACAGTATCCCATTCAATTGCTCACTTGCAGGCCAGGCCTGAATTTTTCCCATTTTCCACACTAAGATGCAGCCCTCAAGATGGGGAAGCAAATCCTCCAAGGATATCCACTAGTCATTTACTCAAGCTGGGAGTCAACCCGTCTCTGTCTCACACTGGCAGGGCCCAAGTCTTACCAATTTTATTGCTCTTCTACAAGAACGGTTAACAAATTGGACACAGCCCAGGAAAACAAAGGAATTATGAGATTGCATAAGGCCAGAGTTATAAAAAAAAAATCACAGATCACAGTCCTCAAACAAGATAGCTTTCCAATAGAATTACAGTGTATAAAAAGATCACAAGATGACTTAATCTGGGCTACAATAACTCAGAAACATTTTTTACAAAATTAATTCAAATGGACTTGGAGAGACTGCATAGCTGCAAGCCTTGAAAATTAACTCAAAGGCGGTATACAAAGTATAAGGTAGAGCTCAAAACCCCTCTCAATACCATTTTACGAATCTTCCTGGCTAATTGCTCACAATGCGCAGGACTGGACAAAGATACTGGGTGAAGGAGAATCTTGTCAAATGAAGCTGCATTTTGAGGCCCGGGGTTAAAGAACCAAGTTCAGACAAAGACAAGCTCTTTTCGTTCTATGGTCAACTACAAAATGAGCCAGGCTGGACAGAAGCTTGATAATCTGGACAAACTAAATACCATCAACCTGGATTAAAGACTCATTATGTCCCGTCCTGTCTGGCCTCTGTGGTCCTCATCCTGCCCTTTCCAAGTGACCAAGCTAGAAGATCCATCTTCAAAAACAATGCTCCCTCCTCTGGATCTCTTTATCCCCATGCAGCAGATAGAAGATCTCTGTCTGCTGTTCAAATAAAAAAATCATAAAAATATCTGCCTGTCCAGGGGATGTTTTAAAGCCCACCATTTAGTGAGGATGCTTATTAGTTTTTTATTGATGCTGTAACAAATTATCATAACCTTAGTTGCATACACAATGCACATTTATGTTCTCACAGTTCTAGAAATCAGAAGTCAAAATGGGTTTTAGTAGCTAAAATCCAGGTGTTGGCAGAGCCACATTCCTTTCCTGTGTCAGCTCCTGCCATTCCATCTTTGGATCCTGGTGCCTCTCTCTAGCTTCAGAGTCCACAAGTCCCTCTGTACCTCTTTCTTTGTATCTCCTTCCGTGAGTCCACTGTCTGCCTAACTGTCAGAAGGACATTTGTGATGAAATTGGTCCCACCAGATAATCAAGGATAACCTTCACAGACCCTTATTCACATCTACAAATCCCTCTTGCAACATGCTACTGAGTATTCACAGGTTAGTGGACTAGGATGTGAGCATATTGGGAGGACATTATTCTGCATACCACAGCATGGAAGAGGAATCCTTAATTATATTAAAAGACATAAATAAGCACTTTTACTAAAGACAACTCTAAAGTTCATAGAAGTAAAGTGACTGTTTTGGGACAGAGTATTTGAGACATAGTATAAATGGCAAGGTGGGAATCTGGATCCAAACTGGTGTAGTATCAAAGTTCATTACCCCTCCTGACCACAGCACATAGCTTTCAGGAAAATGTCAGACAAACAAACCACTTTGCACATAAAAATTGGTTAATAGGGGCCAGTGCTATGGCGACAACATCCCATATGGGTGCCGGTTCATGTCCCAACTCTCTTCTTCTTCTGATCCAGCTCTCTGCTTAAAAAAGCAATGGAAAAGCACTAAAAAAGCAATGGGAGAAGACCCAAGAGTTTGGGCCCTGGGACCCATGTGGGAGACCTGGAAGAAGCTCCTGGCTCCTGGTTCTGGCTTCAGATAGGCGTTATCTCCAGCCATTGTGGCCATTTGGGGAGTGAACCAGTGTATAGAAGACTTTTCTCTCTGTCTCTCCCTTTCTCTGCCTGTAACTCTCACTCAAAAACATAAATATCTTAAAAAGATATAATTTTTTAAAATGGGCCAGCAGCCGAACTAAAATGAATGATAATCAGGAATGGTTGCAAAACAGACTTGTTGATTCTCTGGGTTGATGGGAAATGGTTGTAGATAATCTAACATGTTGCATCTTTAAATACAAAGAACTATATATTTAGGGGTGAGCTGAATTTTGAGGAGTAAGACTACAAGTAAAATTTCTTCTCATCAGTCAGGAACAGTAGTGAGAAAGAGGGAAAAACTGAGCAAGATATGGATTCAAGTCCCAGTTATTCTGACTCTGGTCGTACTCAGGTTATGTCACCTCTCTGGGACTAGTTTCTGCATTTGAAAATAGGGGCTGTGACGTGTTCTCAGGAACAGTAGAAAGCATGATATCTGTGCAGTGCGTCACTTTATACCCAGCACATTATAGAAGCTCAATATATGATCAGCATTTTTGTTTTTCTCTCCTCTGTTCTCACTCAAGTTTAACAATAAGCAAGAAAGGCATGTAGACTCTGTATGAAGAAGAGATGTGCTGTACATGAAATAAAAAACGAAACACAACACAACCATTCCTTCCTCTTTCCTAGGCACAGACTTCAGTTGAAGGTGTAGAAATGTGAGGCTGACCAAGGAGGGAAAGCATGAAGAGGAACAGAAAATACAGCCATCCATCCATCCAAGAGACAATAAATACAATGCATTATTCAGGGAGTTTGATGGTGGGTCCCAATTAGGAACAGGCCAGGGAGCTGGGAAGTCTTTTGAACTTCTCAGGAGCCAGACAATATCCAAGCAAGTCCAAATGCCATAGGCCCTATTAGTCAGCTGTTTGCCAGTCCTGGGCAATCTACTGGGAACTTTTCAGGAAACCCATGGCTCTGAACAGGGCAGAAGGTTAATCAAGCCACCTCTCCATTCTGAGAAAGCATTTTCTAAATCCCCATTTTGGAAGCCATGCAAGCACTAAACAGCAGGCAAGCAGGCACAGGAGGCACTCAGGGCAAGACCTGCCTCACCTGCAAGCGGGATCATTAATGGCTAGGAGAGAGAGAGATCTGAAGGGCAGTGGGCAGCATCCTATACCCAAAAAATAAAAAAAAATAAATAAAAAATTCCCATTTCTCTTTTGTTGCCACATCTAAAATTCCACCTTGACTCTCTGAGTGTAAACTAGTATAGCCTTCTTGGAGAGCAATTGAGCAGCATCTATGCAAATTGAAAATGCCCATATTCTAAGCCTAGTAATACCACCCCTGGGTATCTAAACCTACAGAACTGTACATGCAGAGAGCTCTATATACAAAAATGTTCACTGTAGCACATTTTCAATAATGAAAGATTAGACATAACATAAATGTCCATCCATAGGAATACATCAATAGAATATAAATTACAGTAATCAATACTACAGAAGATCGTTAAAAATAATGAAGTAGATCTAAATGTTTTGATATTGAAAGCCTTCTAATCATTTTTAAATGAAAAACATTCAAATACAAGTTTTGGAGTAATACAGTAATGATTCGGCATATGGGGGAGAAGACAGGTGCATATTTAGCTTGATACAACATATGGATGTAAATAAAGAGAAAAATAACTAAATTGCTAACAATGAACAAATCTGAGTAAAGAAGTGGAATTGGGGATGTAGAGGGAGGACTGAAACATTTTTACCTTATGTGATCACATTATAATTATATTTTTACAAAAGGAAAGGCTGTATGTGTCATTTATATAATTGAGAAAAGTATAAATTTAACAATGAAACCCATTTCCCAGAGAATGAGAGCAGTTGTGGTAGGTAAATACCAAGCCATCATTGTTCAAATGGAGCAAAGACAAGACAGATCTGTTCAAGGTCACAGAATTGGTTCATAGCTGAGAGCAGACCCAGGGCTTCTGGTTCCCAGTCTATAGCTGTTTTGGCCATCCTTGAGGTCTAGATCTTTGGGCATCCATGTCACTAAGGCAAATGTTCACTAGATAGCAAGGAAATACTAAACATTAGTGAGCATGCATTGGAAGTAGTGTCCTGTAGAGGTTAGGGGTCAGGGTGCTATCCCTGTCACTGGCCGGCCCATTGCCTCAGAAAAGTCACTTTCCCCATGGAGCCTTCGATTTATTTTCAGTGCGGGGACAACAATACATCAGTATCTTTCTGATTGAGATGTTACTAGCATCAAATAAAATTCTCTTTCCTCCATTCTACTTTTCATCCACTGCTCTTTTTTTCTACAAGGGTTTTCATTCCATTAAAAATCAAGAGACAAGTAGATTGAGTGTGTTTCAAAACCAAGGGCTCACATTTCTGCTCTGTCCTTGACCCTAACTCTGTCCTTGGTAGCATTTGGGAAACTCTGAAAACATTCTCTATAAAGTAACCTCTTCAAATTCTTTCACTGCCTTTGGGCTTTTCCTCTGTAAGAAGAAGAAAAGTAAATGTCTCTGGCTCAAAATTCTGTCATCAGGAACAAAGATTTCGATGGGTTCCCTTGTCACTGGATTCTTGAGTCATAGTGTCAACCAAGGAGGAGTATGTGAGCCAAGATGTCCTGTGGAGGCAAAAAGGGACCTTGTACTCCTCCGCAGCTGGCAAAGAGATTCACTGAAGTGCCTCCCACAGACCCAGGGAGAGCCAGCCTCAGGCTCACGGAGTTTTCACAAGGTGAGGTGATGGTGATTGGCTGGCTCCAAAAGTATCTCCCCAACCAGCCTGCAGTAGAAGCCTGGAAATCCACCATTAATCCTCCCATTTAAGTCTCTAGAAGCACCCGTTAGCATGTAAATGCTTCTCTGGGGAGAGATAATAAAATTTAATTCAAGTGAACAAACATTTGCTGACAGTTGCTTCAAACCAGGCACTTGTAAGGCATAGTAGGGTATCCAAAGATAAATAAGATACTTTCCTGTCCTCCAGGAGCTTATAGCTCATTAGGAGCAGTAGGATGTGTGCCAAATAATGTAAAACAAGGGAGAAAATGTAAAAATAAGACAAAATAAGAAGAAAACTCCACAACAGTTCCAGCCTCTATATGTTGAATCAAAAGCATGACTATAGACTTATTACATTGCAGGAAGGAGGCTTCCATAGGCATGGCTAATATTTTTGTACCTTATTTGAAATATGACACAGAGCTATGGAGGGTTTCTAAGTGAACATGAGGGAATAACAATTTAATTTACAAAGACCATTCTGATAATTCTTTAAAAGATGGATATGAAGGGCAAGGCTAGAGGTCATAAGGAAAGATGAGAAGCTAATGCAAAAGGTTTTAGAAAGCAAGACACAACAGGGTAAGAGAATATGCTGTGGGAGAAGGTAGCTCTGGAAAAAACAAAGATACCTATTCATTTTTGGATTCCACAGTTAGTACCATGGGTACGACACTGTGCAAGAACCTCAGAATATAATGGAAGGGTTCTAATTTCTGAGCTTCAGTGTGAGAGTCCCATCATAATCTCACATCATAAAAATAAATGTATAATTCAAAAAGCATGATATCGACTCAGCAGAAAAAGATGACAGGCTGTGAAGGAATAGTGACACCAGTGCTAATCAGAGGGAGAGCCACTGAAGTCTTCTTCCTTATCTAACCTAAAGGCAAATGAGATGCCACTGCCCCTACTAGGATGGCTATAGTCAAGACAGTAAAGAATGTTGGTAAGGATGTGGGGAAACTAGAACCCTGAAACACTGCTGGTGGGAACATAACATAATCACTCTGAAAACCACTGGCAGGTCCTCAAAGAATTATGTACAGAAATACAGTCACATTGTCTGCATCTAGCAACTCAGTCAATGATGGACTGCATGTATGATGGTGGTTCCATAAGATTACAACGCAGCCAAAAATGTCCATCACCTAGTGACATTGTAGTGACCCCAATGTGGAAACACAACACATTGCTCATTTCCATGGTGATCCCAGGGTAAACAAACCTACTGCACTACCAGCTGAACAAAAGTAGAGCACATACAAGTATATCTGGGACCTAATAATTGATACTGATAATAAACAACTATGGTACTGGAATATTTACTATACATTTCCATAATTAGAGTATATGCCCTCCGCTTGTTAAAAATATATTAAAAAGTATGCTAAGTTATGTTGGCGGTGACTTCACACACCCTATGTTTACTGTTTTTCTTGATTGCATCAAGAAACCATGCCTAGTAATTGACCTATACCAAGAAGATTTTGTTGTTGTTGTTGTTAAGATTTATTTTATTTCTCTGAAGGGTAGAGTGACAGAGGGAGAGGAAGAAACAGAGGCAAAGCCAGAAGCACAGTACATTATCCAGGCCTCTGATGTGGGTTGCAGGGACCTAAGCATTTGGCCCCTTCTCTCCTGCTTTCTCAAGTGCATTAGCAGGGAGCTGAATCAGAAGTGGAGCAACTCGGCCGGCGCCGTGGCTCAACAGGCTAATCCTCCGCCTTGCGGCGCAGGCACACCGGGTTCTAGTCCCAGTTGGGGCGCCGGATTCTGTCCCGGTTGCCCCTCTTCCAGGCCAGCCCTCTGCTGTGGCCCAGGAGTGCAGTGGAGGATGGCCCAAGTGCTTGGGCCCTGCACCCCATGGGAGACCAGGAAAAAGCACCCAGCACCTGGCTCCTGCCATCGGATGAGCGCGGTGCGCCGGCCGCAGCGCGCTGTCCGCGGCAGCCATTGGAGGGTGAACCAACGGCAAAAGGAAGACCTTTCTCTCTGTCTCTCTCTCTCACTGTCCACTCTGCCTGTCAAAAATAAAAAAAAAAAAAATTTAAAAAAAAAGATCTTTGATCCATTTTGAGTGGATTTTTGTACAAGGTGTAAGGTAGGAGTCAAGTTTCATACCTCTGCATGCAGAGATCCAGTTTTCCTAGTACCATTTGAAGAGACTGTCCTTGCTCCAGGGATTGAGTTTAGCTCCTTTATCAAAGATAGGTTAGTTGTGTACACAACAAATCAATGAGATTGGTTTTACTATCTCCACTATTTGGAAGGGAAACTGAATCTCAGAGGGACAAAGTAACTTGCCCAAGTGAAGAAATTGTAAGTGATGGCTAAGGGACGTAAATCCAGGTTTTACTGACACCAATATTATCTGCATCTTCTTTATGCTATAATGAATCTACACCAGGGATGGCAAATGACTTTCAATCCATGCTCAACCCCAATTTATTAATGTGACTGCCTGGAGAACTGGATTCAGATAGATTCTAAGCCCAAATCCAGGCCCAGAAAAAAATAGGACATGACTGATCAGGAATGCAGGCCACAGGCACACAGTGGGGAGCAGTGGGAAAGATGCAAGTATATGTCATCCCTGCTCTGTGAATTCAGAGGAGGACAACATCTTGTTGAAACGATTACCAACCGCCACTTGTGAACTCTGCCTGCACACAATAGATGACTCTCAAAGACATAAACTGAGCAAAGAGGTCAGAAACAAACAAGTGTCCCCTACATCAAGAGTTGGGAATTCTTTTTTTGAAAAGGGCCAAGTGGTTAATTCATTAGGCTTTGGGGTCCAGACAACCTCTTTTATAACTATTTAACTCTGCAGATGTAGTGTGAAGGGAGTCCCAGACCACATGTAAAGAAATGAGCATGGCTGTGCTCCAAAAAAATCTTTATATACATTGAAATTGGGATTTCATATAATTTTATGTGTCATGAGATATCATCCTTCTTTTGATTTTCTTTCCAATCATTTAAAAATATAAAAACTATTCTTTATTCACAGGTCCTACAAAAAGAGGGAAAGGGCTATACAGATGCTCCTCAACCTAAAATGAAACCACACTTTAATAAACCCACAGGAAACTGGAACTACTATTAAGACAAAAATAATGCATTTAATGCACTCAACCTGCATCATAGCTTAGCACAGTGCATTGGAGAGTGTTGGTTGTTTACCCTGCTCATCATGTGGCTGACTGGGAGCTGTGACTCACTGCCTCTGCCCAGCACCATGAGACAGTACCCTACTACATGTTGATAGCCCAGGAAAAAGAGCAACGTTCAAAATCTGGGATATGGTTTTTACTGAATGCATATCTCATTTGCACCAAAGAGTTAAAAAAAAGGGGGGGGGGGCCTTGTAGAATGACTTCAGCTTCCAATGTATGTAAGGAAATGCTGAAGGGAAGTATGGGTAAAATTCAATCCAGACTCAGATACTAACAAAAAAATGGGAAAGACATTCTATTGAACAAGAAGCATGAAAATATCCCCCTATCTATATGCCATATTTTCCAAAAGCTCCAGCTCAGAAATAATTGCCTTGCACAATAATTGGGAGATGCAGTCTGGGATCCGCTACAAGTGGAGCCGGGTGCAATTTGGGGAGATTTGTTACGCTCAGCTCCCTTCTATCAATTCCAGAGGCTCAGATGCCCCTGACCTGTTGCTTGGCATATTGTGAAAACGGCTTTTATTTACTGCTCTTCCATTAAAAGATGAAATCCACGAACAGGGGCTCACAGGCCAGAAAATCACCGTTTACGTCTCCACTTATCTCCAGGCAGCGGCCAAGAGCTCGACTCCTGGGCGCCTGGGATCTGTCTTCAGCAGCCAGCTTCAGTGCTGCCTGGGAATATCTGCAGAGTAGTCCAAGTCCAGACAGTGGGATCAGGCTGCTGGGCAGGATGGAGCTTGATCAATATGGTTAGTCTCAGGGAGGTGAGCAGACAGCATAGACCACAGGATCTTACTGGGTTGCAAGAAAAAAGGGGGGGGGGGTGGACAGTTAGGTTTTACCCAGAACTCAAGGTGCCTTGGAAATGCAATAGGGTGGGGTGGTTGGTTACAGGAAGTACTGGAATGAGCTGGTGATTCAAAGACAGAAGTTAAATCCAAGATACCTTCACTGAGTCGGTTGCTGGTCCCTTTCCCGCATGATAGAATCCTGAGTCTAGCCAAGTCAGGAGATCTCTGCTGAGATGTCATTGTTGTTGCCAGATAAATGACTAGAGATGTGATACCACTCCCTTCCCACCTCTGAGCCTTGCTCTCCCATCTGTGAAAAGGGAGGAGGAGTTACACTAAGCAATCTGGTTCAATTCTAAACATTTCTTTAATTCAACCTTTTATCTCTTGCTAATTTGATGAGTAACTTTGTGCAAGTCATTTCCTCTGGGCCATGGCCTTCACATTATATGCACAGAAGGTTGAATGTGACAGTTGCAGAAAGCCCATCCAGATTTGAAGTTATCTGCTTTCACCAGGGCCAAGGACCCAGAGCATTTATTTTACTTTTGTCAGATTGCACCTTAGGGTTATAGTTAAGCACACATCATTCCTCCCATCCAGTCTTCAAATCTTAGAAAAGAGGATGGATGGAGGGAGGGGGGGAGCAAAGGAGGTATGGAGGGAGAATGGATGAGGGGCTGGAAGGGGGGGATGGGTGGATGATGGAGGGATGGATCAGTGGTAGAATTCATCAGGATGATTAAATGTCTAAGTAACTAAGTGAGAATCTGGCAACAGTGGGGAACAGAGAAATGGGAGGATGGCATCCCTGAGCAATACCTCAATATTCACTTGCTTTTCCATAGTTTGGTCCTAGCATACTGAGTAACCATTATGATGAAGCCCATTATATGTATCCTAATAATTTCTGAGGTCTTCTAGAAGTTTCACTTCAGGAAAGAAACCAGAACGTTCTATTTAATTCAGAGAAAGCTCATTAATTATAGGCATACATTATACCTATTATTATGCTAAACTGTAAAAAATATGGGAATATATGTTCCCTTCTCCTGTTGGGAGGCATATGTCATATTCAGGAAACTAGGTAGTATGAAAATAATTTAAAATTTTATCGAAAGTATTTATAGAGCATGTGGTCCAGATAATAAGCATCAAATAGAGTTATAGGCAGGGAGTGGGAAGGGACCAAAGAGAAAAGATTTCCAAGAGATGAGCTTTTAAAGGTAGGAAAGAGGCAGGCAGGCAGGGGACAAGCACACAAGGCAGTATGTGTGGAAGAGGGTGCAGGAGGAGGAGGATAAGGGCATTGACAATTGTTTGATCAAAACCAAGGAGTTGCCATGATGGGCTGGGGGATGCATTGGACTCAAATAGCCATGCATAAATATCTAGCCTAATAGCCTGCCTGTCCTCCAAAAATCACACAGGGCAAAGAGAAGGGAGGGTGCAAAAGTGGTGAAGTGTGAGAAAAGAAAGGAAAATTTAAAAAAAAAACAAAAGAAATGACAGACACAGGAATCCCTTGCACTCAAGACTTCTAATCCCTGATTAAAAGGATGAGACAACAGCTGCATTTCCTGCAGCGGCAGGGAATCAGGCGACTCTGCAGCCAGTCATGGCTGCCACGCTGTGGTTGTCAGTACGGATGCAGGGGGCAAGGATGCCTTGCCCAGAGTGCTCAGTGCTTGGGCAGATGGGGCCCTGCAACAGGGTCTCCTCCACCGCCAGCTCTAAGTTGCTAAGGTTACCTTTTCAACTTCCTAATTAGAGAAGCTGTCACTCTTTGACAAAGATCAGGAGGGAAATAGGGGAAAAAATGAAAGCAATTTCATCCTGTTAGACAAGACAAAAATAATAAAGCCAGCCCCACAATCATAGAAACTCTGCCTGCAATCACAGAAGACAGGACCACCCTGTCACTAGCGGCGAGAGTGCTGAGCAGAGCAGGCAGCAGCCTCCAGGAGGTTACACGGGATGTAAGACAGGAAGAAAGGGGATGTTTGCCGCTGTGCCCAAGTGTCAGTGACCCAGTAACATAGTACCCTTCTTACTGAGCAGGGACTAAATTAAGCTAAAGCCGCCTCTGCAGTGCACTGGGAACCCCTCCACCATTGCAGAGGTTCAGGCAACTGAGATGAGGAAGGAGCATAAGCTGCCTTCAGACTGCACTTCTTGGGGAGAGAGATGAGGAAGAGTTGGGAGGTGGAGCAAGCAAGGAGCAGAGGACAGCAAATGAGGTCACAGCAGCTGCAGCCCTCAGATGAACGTCTCCTACCCTGATGGCTGAGCGCACACTGCTCTGGGAACCGGCTCAGTTCCTTAGCCATTCTGGGTGCCACTGACCCCTCCTGGACGTCTTGAGGTCTGCTGAACCATCCTGGCAGGTAGAGACCCACCCACGGCACATCACCTACCTTTGCTATGCTCCCTCTTATTTTCCACTTCCTGTACCTGCTCAAACCTACTTTCTCCCTGTGACAAAGAAGGGAAATACTTCTTGTTATGCACAACATAGTCCATTTTCACCAACTCCATTCCTCTCTGCAAGAATGGGAGAAGCAGGCCGGCACCGTGGCTCAACAGGCTAATCCTCCGCCTTGCGGCGCCGGCACACCGGGTTCTAGTCCCGGTTGGGGCACCGGATTCTGTCCCGGTTGCCCCTCTTCCAGGCCAGCTCTCTGCTGTGGCCAGGGAGTGCAGTGGAGGATGGCCCAAGTGCTTGGGCCCTGCACCCCATGGGAGACCAGGAAAAGCACCTGGCACCTGGCTCCTGCCATCAGATGAGCGTGGTGCGCCGGTCACAGCGCGCCAGCCGCGGCGGCCATTGGAGAGTGAACCAACGGCAAAGGAAGACCTTTCTCTCTGTCTCTCTCTCTCACTGTCCACTCTGCCTGTCAAAAAAAAAAAAAAAAAAAAAAAGAATGAGAGAAGCAGACAAGTGCTGAGCCAGAAGGAAGGAAGCTCAAGCTAGCTCTGCCACTGATCCACTGTGTGAACCTGGGAAGGCCCTTTGATCTCTCTAGGCCTCCTACTATACATGCAATGGACCACCTTGGGTAGAGTATGGATTCTAGAAGAGAAACAAATCCTACCACCACCACCACCCCCCCCCAAAAAAAAAAAAACAAAAAAACCACGAGCAACATAGAGGCTCCTGCCTAAGTCCAGCTTCAGACTCCTGCAGAGGACCTGTTATGCAGAGGGCACTCAGTATAAATTCTCACTGCACTAAGACACTACTGTGAACACTGTAATATCCTATGTATATTTATTTCTTCATTAGCACATAATAAAAACATGTTCTCTGTCTTCACTGAGCTTCCAGTGAAGAGTGGAAAAAATAAATATCAAACCAAAATAAGTAATTAAAAGGTCTGAATAAGAGCTGTAATAAAAGGAGCTTATATATAAAACAAGGAAGACTGTCTATAAACTGAGAAATCAGGGAAGGCTTCTCCGAGGAAGTGACGTTAACTAAGAATCTGAAAAATTAACAACAGCCAGGTGAAGGGCAGTAGAGGAAAGACTTCTCTAAGCAAAGGGAACAGTTTGTGTAAAGGCCAAGACACGTAGCAGATCTTGTACACCACAGGAATCAAAAGAAGAGCAGTAGAGAGGGGAAGCAGAGAGTGCCAGCAAAAATGGCAGGATAGGAGGCCGAAGACAAAAGTAAAGCTTGAATCATCAGGTCAGAATACTTTGCGGGGCAGGCACTGTGGTGTAGCGGGTAAAGCTGCCACCTGCAGTGCCAGCATCCCACATGGATGCCAGTTCAAGTCCCGGCTGCTCCACTTCCGATCCAGCTCTCTGCTATGGCATGGGAAAACAGTAGAAGATGGTCTAAGTGCTTAGGCCCCTGAATCTGCATGGAAGACCCAGAAGAAGTTCCTGGATCCTGGCTTCAGATCAGTGCAGCTCCAGCTGTTGCAGCCATCTGGGGGATGAACCAGCAGATGGAAAATCAATCTCTCTCTCTCTCTCTCTCCCCAACTCTGCTTTTCAAATAAATAAATAAATCTTTAAAAAAAAAATACTTCGGAGCATCATGTCCCTAAGTCAAAGCCTCTTTCTTTGTGGAAAGACCTGCTGAGTTTCAACTTGTAGACACAGGGTAGAACATTTGCTTCTGGCTACAAGAAGGGCATCACTCCTTCAAGGCAAACCAAAGGATGATAAGCCTGGTAACTACTTCCATGAATCAACCAGTCCTCTATACCTTGTACTAGATGTTCTATTTTGCTGCAAGACCCTGTGCTGAGAGAACCCTGGAAATTATACAGCCCAATGGATCCCAATTGTACTCCATGGAGCTCAAAGAACACATCAGGGAGGGGTGGGAAGATCTTAGGAAAGGCCTCCAGGCCTCCAAGCCCCTAGGTAAGCACCAGAGGAGAAGTCTTATGTTCCTCTGTTTCTTACAGGAGGCTCTACAGTGGGCTGTTCACGATTCCAATCGAAGGATGGCTTTTGATACTAGTAAGAGGATTTTTAAAACCACGGTCATTCTACAGCTGAGAATGCTGAAGCTCTTGATGACTGCATGCTTTGCTTTTTTTTTTTAAACAAATGTCTATTTTTTTTCTTTTTTTTTAAGATCTATCATTTTGGCCAGCGCCGCAGCTCACTAGGCTAATCCTCCGCCTGCGGTGCCGGCACCCCAGGTTCTAGTCCCGGTCAGGGCATCGGATTCTGTTCCAGTTGCTCCTCTTCCAGTCCAGCTCTCTGCTGTGGCCTGGGAAGGCAGTGGAGGATGGCCCAGGTCCTTGGGCCCTGCACCCGCATGGGAGACCAGGAGGAGGCACCAGGCTCATGGCTTCAGATTGGCGCAGCGCGCCAGCCACAGCATACAGGCCGTAGCAGCCACTTGGGGGGTGAACCAACGGAAAAAGGAAGACCTTTCTCTCTGTCTCTCTCTCTCTCACTGTCTAACTCTGCCTGTCAAAAAAAAATTATTTATTTATTTGAAAGTCAGATTTATAGAGAGAGAAGGAGAGGTCTTCCATTCTCTGGTGCACTCCCCAATTGGCCGCAACAGCTGGAGCTGAGTCAATCCAAAGCAGGAGCCTGGAGCTTCATCCAGGTCTCCTATGTGGGTGCAGGGGCCCAAGGACTTGGGTCGTTTCCCACTACTTTCCCAGGCCATAGCAGAGAGCCGGATCAGAAGTGGAGCAGCTGAGATTTGAACCAGCGCCCATATGGGCTGCCAGCACTGCAGACTGCAGCTTTACCCATATGCCACAGTGCCAGCTCCTACATGCATTGCTTTTGCCACCCAGAAATCATTTTTATATTGGCCCCTTGTTTGCCTCCCCACTGGTCATATGCAGCTTCTAGAAAGGTCAATCTGCATGTGGGACAATCAGATACTCTCAGAGGATGGAGAGACACCTGGAGCCCCTTGTCAAGGGCAGGAAGCCTCTGAGGCGGCTCCGTACTCCAGAACTGCCCTTTCTGAGCTTGCTTCTTCAGCAGGTCCATTTTAATATGAGGCAGCCCAAATCTTTCCCACCAAGTCCCATTGCTTGAGTAAACAGTTGACTTCTGTTGTTTACCACCCAACTGATACAGCCCACTTGCTCAGGGCACTCAGAGAGCTTGTAGTGTAGCCAAGATTAGAAATGAGAGCTCTCTGGGCTGGCACTGTGGCATAGCAGGAAAAGCTGCTGCCTGCAATGTTGGCATCCCATAAGGGTGCCAGTTTGTGTCCCAGCTGCTCCACTTCCAATCCAGCTCCCTGCTAATGGCCTGGGAAAAGCAGCAGCAGATTGGCCAAGTATTTGGGACCCTGCCACCCACATGGGAAATCTGGATGAAGCTCCTGGCTTCCGTCTGGCCCAGCCCTGGCCATTGCTGCCAGCTGGGAAGTGAACCAGAGAATGGAAGCTCTTTCTCTGTCTGTTCCTCTCTCTGTAACTCTTTCAAATAAATAAATAAATCCTCAAAAATAAAGCAGAGCTCTCTGACCACAGCTTGTGACTGCCAGAGCTGGTGAACATTTGCAGTACCATGCTAACCAAGTCCTTAATCCCTGGTATCCTTAAGCCTCATGGGAATGAAAGACAAAGCCGCCCGCTTCTCCGTATCCTCCAATAGAACTCACAAGGTATTCAGCTCTCAGAGTCCTTCCTTATAAATCTGACATCAGCCACTCCTCATTGTCATAAAATAATTCATTGAACATGCAGAAGAACAGTACAAATATTATGCCAGGAGCTAGAACTCAAGCCAAACAAAAAACAAGATAAATTCTTAACTGCATCCTAACTTTGGAGTACCAATGGGATGTATGTGCCCCTCTCTCTCACCCAGGAAAGGATTAAAGGAATCTTTTGCAATTTTTCTTGCTTCAGAAGGCACCTGTGAATCTCCTGTTTCTACATGATTCTTCCCTTTGCTCACAATCTAAAGGCAATTTAATTTCCTATATGAAAGGTGGCAGCCAAGGAAGCTGGCAATAGGGAGGGAAGAAAGCTTTCTTTTCTTTTCTTTTTTAAGCTTGCTCATTGACTACAGAGCTGTTTCCAGCAGTAGCAGCAGTTGCTCCCAAGGTACTTGAAGGATATGGGAACACACAAGCCTAATTACATTATACTACAGCTTGACCAAGCGATCACTAACTTTATTGCAGAGAAAGAAAATAAAAATGACAGAGACAAATTTAACTCATCCCTTCCCTTAGTTACATTCAGGACTCAGGCATCAGTTGCAAGGCAAAGAGAATCAAGCAGAGTATGCATGGATCATTAAGGAAATGATTTCTGTGTTGTGCAAGCCCCTTGAGGGCCTGGAAGTAGAGTATGGACACACTTCCTCTAAGTAACTTCAGCAACCCACAGTCTTCATCAATGATCTGTTGTGATTTGCCACTACAGAGGCAAGAGGGAACAGCATACCAAACTCATTCACTCATCCATTTAGAAAATATCTACAGAGTTCTGATCGTGAACCAAAGGGTTTGAGCAGCACTGTGTATACCATGCTGAACAAAACAGAAAAGGCCTCAGATTGTTTAGTCTAGAAGGGCCCATGGCCAGCAAACCAGCTCAAGCAAGATATTCAAATATAATGTGGATAAAGGAGTAACAAAGAAAGAACCAGGTGTTGTGAGACAGACTGTAGAAGGAAAGTGAACTGGACTCTGATTAATACTCCAAGGGCTCTTGCAAGCAAGAGAAAAATAACCACCATGAAGGTGAATGCAGTCAAGCAGCTTGCCGGGCAAGGTGTACAGCAGAATCACCGGTGTCCTCTGAGCAGAAGACAAAAGAAACAGGTCAACAAAGCATCAGGCAAACACTCACTTACTCTTCTGCAACTTTGAAAAATGTTGTCATGTTATTTGAAAGGCAAAGAGACAGAAACAGAGAAAGGGCTTCCATACGCAGATTCACTCCTTAAATGCCCTCCTCAGCCAGGGCGAGGTCAGGGCAAAGCCGGCACCCTGGAATTCCATCTGGGTCTCCCACATGGATAGGAGGGACCCTGGTACTTGAGCCATCACCTGCTGCCTCCCCTGGTGTGCGTTATCAGAAAGCTGGATTGGAAGCAGATCCAGGCACTCTAATACGGGATGAGGACATCCAAACCAAACATCTTAGCCTTTGTACCAAATGTCTTCCCTCAATCATTCTGATTAGATTGGACCAGATCCTGGCCAATTTTTTTTTTAAAGATTTATTTATTTGAAAGTCAGAGCTACACAGAGAGAGGAGAGGCAGAGAGAGAGAGGTCTTCCATCCAATGGTTCACTCCCCAGATGGCCACAACAGCCAGAGCTGCGCCGATACGAAGCCAGGAGCCTCTTCTGGGTCTCCCACATGGGTGCAGGGGCCCAAGGACCCGGGCCATCTTCCACTGTTTTCCCAGACCATAGCAGAGAGCTGGATCAGAAGAGGAGCAGCGGGGACTAGAACCTGCGCCCACAAGGGATGCTGGTGCTTCAGGCCAGGTCGTCAACCGCTGCGCCATAGCACCGGCCCTGATCCTGACCAATTTTAAAATTTAATATTTTATTTAAAAAAGATTTATTGATTTGAGAGGCAGAGTATCAGAGAGAGCAAGAGAGAGAGAGAGAATCCCCCATCTGGTAGTTCAGTCCTCAAATGGCTACAAAATAGCCAGGGCTGACCAGGCCAAAGTCAGGATCCAAGAACTCAGTCTGGGTCTCCCACATGGGTGTCAGGGCCCTTAGCACTGTGCCATCCTCTGCTGCCTTCCCAAGCACATAGGCGGAGAGTTGGATTGGAAACAGAGCAGCTGACACCGAAACTAGCACTGTGACATGGGAAGCCATTGTTGTAAGTGGCAGCCTAACCCACTATACCACAATGCCTTCCCTATTAGACTTTTTAAAGAGTATAGGTTTAGGGGCTGGAGCTGCAGCGTAGTAGGCGGCGCAGGTTTGTATCCAGGCTGCTCCTCTCCTGATCCAGCTCTCTGCTTTTGGCCTGGGAAAGCAGTAGAGGATGGCCCATGCACTTGGACCCCTGCATCCATATGGCAGATCCAGAAGAAGCTCCTGGTTCCAGGGTTTGGATAGGCTCAGCTCTGGCCATTGTGGCTATTTGGGGAGTTAACCAGCAGATGGAAGACTTTTTTGTCTCTCTTGCTCTCTGTAACTCTACCTCTCAAATAAATAAAAACTTTAAAAAGAGTATAGGTTTACAGAAAAATGGTGGAAAGGTACAGAATTCCCACATATCAACTCTTTTCTCTACAAATCGTTCTCCTCTATTAGTTAAATCTTATATTCATGTGGTACATTTATTACAACTGATGAATCAATATTAATAAATTATTATTAACTAAAGTCCCTCATTTCATTAGAGTTCACTCTGTGGTATACATGCTATGGGTTTTGACAAATGTATAGAAACACGTGCCCCTCAACACTGTATCTTACAGAGCAATTGAACTGCTTTAAAATCCTCTGCACTCTGCTAGTCACCTGCCACCTCCTTCCTAACCCCTCAGAACAACCTTTCCTTTTCATGTCTCCACATTTTGCCTTTTCCAGAATGACATATAGTAGGAATCAGAGTATATGTCATTTTCAGATTTCTTTCACTTAGCAATTCGTGCTTAAGTTACTTCAAGTATTTTTATGGTTTGATAGCTCATTTATTGTTATTACTATGAAATATTTCATTGTCTAGATGCAGTATAATTTGTTTATCCACTCACCTATTGATGGACATCTTGGCTGCTTCCAAGTTTTACAATTTTGAATAAAACTGCAATAAACACTCATCTGCAGATTTTTATGTGGACATAAGTTTCCAACTCATTTGGGTAAACACCAAAGAATGCTATTGCTAGATCATATTGCAAGAGCATGCTTAGTTTTACAAGTAACTGTCAAACTCTCTAACCCAAGTCATATGATTTAATTGGCCAGGACTAAAACCTAGATCTTGGTATTTTTTAAAAGCTTCCCAAGTCTTCTAAAGTACAGCTAGAGCTGAATGTCTTATAGGCCTTGATTAGGGACTATATATTTCATTAGAAGCACAATGGAAAGTTATCATGAATTTAAGCACAGGCATGATTTGATGCACATATTTATAAAGCCATTCTGGCACATGACAATGGACAGGGAAGGGCTGGAAAGGGAGTTAGAGCAAGAGACTCAGAGACCAATTAGGGGGCTATTGAATTACAGGTCAGAGATGATAGTAACTTGTACCAGGATAAAGATGGAAAGAAATGAATGGATTCAAAGGCTATGATGGGAGGAAAATCTATAAGCTCTGATTATAGGTTAAATGTTGGGGGGGGGTAAGGAATAAATTTAAGTATTAAAATAGATACTTCCAATTCTACTGCAGAAATAATTTTAAGTCTAACCTGCAGTCACAAAAGGTTCTTAGCCTATTTCCTTTCCCATCATTGTTTTCTAATTCACCCCCTTCCAATCCCCTCCCCTGCCTTTTTGTGCTTTTAAAATAAGAGTTCCTCTTAACTTGGGACCAGTTTAAATTTTAAAGGACTACTAAATTCTTATGCCCTGATTGGACACATGCCAGAAGGTCTAAACTCATTCTCTTCTGCCCACACCAGGAGGATAAATGGGGGATGGTTAGCCTGACTCGAACACCTCTCATTGTCAGTTCTAACTAAGTGCTGAAATGTGGGAAGGATGTCCTCTGGAAGGCTCATTCAGTCTTAATATGTTTCTTCTGAAACCTCCAGTAGATGTTTCTAATACCTTGAGGACAAGAAAGCTTTCAAAAAGGGGCTGGTAGTGAAGAGTGCAAAAGCAACAGGGTAGGCCAAGAAGGAGGAGTCCACCAAAGTCACAGGAAAAGCATTTTAAATATTAAAGAAACACACACACACAGGAGTAATACACCCAGTTTCTCTCAACCAAATGCTCTGAAAACCCCACCTCCCACCTCATACTGAAAATCAAGGTCGGGGCTGGTGCTGTGGTGTAGCGGGTAAAGCCACTGCCTGCAGTGCTGGCATCCCATATAGGCACTGGTTCGAGTCCCAGCTGCTCCACTTCCAATCCAGCTCTCTGCTATGGCTTGGGAAAGCACTGGAGGATGGCCAGAGTCCTTGCATCCCTGCACCTGCATGGGAAGACCTGGGGAGGCTCCTGGCTCCTGGTTTCAGATAGGTGCAGCTCTGGCCACTGCGGCCAACTGGGGAGTGAACCAGCAGATGGAAGACCTTTCTCTCTCTCTACGTCTCCTTCTCTCTGTAACTCTGCCCTTCAAATAAATAAATAAATATTTTTAAAAAATCAAGGTCATGGCTAAATTTGTATGTGACAGACGTCTCTAAGGTCACTGAGGACATCCAGAATCACATCTGACAGATGTGACTGAGATAGAAGTGTGAGTCCCTGACATCAGAAAGAAGCTAAAGCTGCACCCCATAAGGCCACACTCACCTGAGCTAACAGTCTACCCTCTTCTCTTTCGTGCTGCAAATATCACACTGCAAATATCACACTGAGTAGAAGGAGCCAGATCTAAGCCTGCAGATGGAGCCACACTGGGTTTCTAGTAGCTTAGGCTGGTTTCTCTGGTCAGAGTAGGCACAGAAAGATGACCTGTGCTCAGGGATTCTAAAGAAAACCGGAATATAGAAAGACAGCGACTGAAAGACAAGGACAGAGAGGAAGAAAGACACACACAGACACGACGAGAGAGAGAGACAGAGACAGACAGACCAAAACAGAATAAAGAAAATGGGGAGAGAAAAACATTAAAGGAGACAGAGAGGGAAGAGACAAGCTAAGAAGAAGTGGTGATGAAGAGAAACTGAGGAAGAAAAGAGAATGAGCCAAGGATAGGGAGGAGAACAGAGAGGAGAGAGTCTTGCATTTCATTCTCATGGCCTCACTCAAAGGAAGGTTTTCAGTTCTCTCTCAAAAACATACTTATAAATCTTCCATTAACCATCAAAGGTTGACCCTATGCATTCATATTACATAGTTCCATCCATACCCATTCCATAGGGCCTAAGAGTTCAAGAGGCCTGTCTTCCTAAGGCTCAGCTACTGAAATGGGCTGGCTCTGGGGTGTGAGGGGAAAATGAGAAAGAAGGCATAGCTGACAAATGACTTACCGGAAGCCTGGGATTCCTACCAGGAAGCATGACTGTTAGATTAATCTAAGACACCTTGGACTATAAAATATACCAGACTTCACAAATGAAATCTTACAATGCAATATCTTTATTAGTAAACTTTGCACATTTTAAAACTAAATTGCTTTGAAGGGCCGGCGCTGTGGTACAGCCAGTTAACACCCTGGCCTGAAGCGCCGGCATCCCATATGGGTACTGGTTCTAGTCCCAGCTGCCCCTCTTCTGATTCAGCTCTCTGCTATAGCCTGGAAAAACAGTAGAAGATGGCCCAAGCCCTTGGGCCCCTGCACCCATATGGGAGACCAAGAAGAAGCTCCTGGCTCCTGGCTTCAGAGCGGCACAGCCCCAGTCATCGGGGCCAAATGAGGAGTGAACCATTGGATAGAAGACCTCTCTCTCTTTCTGCCTCTCCTCTTTCTGTGCAACTCTTTCAAATAAATAAATAAATCTTTATATAAAAAAAAAACTAAATTGCTTCGAACTTCCTCCTTCAAACTTGGTCTCACAGTTTTGCCAAGGTCGTCACTTCTCCCAACATTTGTTGCACCCTAAGCAATAACTGGCCCCACACAAGGCAACAGGGGCTAGAAAAGATACGATGCCTTCCACTCCCTGAAGAATCTCATTCTTCATGGATGGCGGTGTCATCCAACAGAACTTTCTTCAAGACTGTACATGCTCTAGATCTGTGTCATTCAATAGGGCAGCCATTGGCTACATCTGGCTGTAATTTAAGTCTAAATGAAGTTAGATTAAAAATGTAGTTCCTTGGTCAGCCTGGACACACTTCAAGTGCTCAAGAGTCTCGTATGACCAGCAGCTACCACATGGGTCTGCACAAGTGAAGAATGAGAGATGTAGAAGGTCTAGGGGAGATACAAACAAAACTTTTTGAATAAAGTTATTCAAAGCGGAACTTGGAGGAGGAGGAAAGAGACAGAAGGAATAAGAAATTGAAGTTTCCATGAAGAAGGTCGTTTATAAAGGACAGATGGGGTTCTATCTACAAAAATGCAGAGGAGCAAGGATGTCCCCGATAGAGGATACAGCTTGACCAAAATCTCAGAAATCAAAAAGCACGGTTTATTTTCTGGATGCCACAAAAAGCCCAGTTTGGCTGCAGCATAGCACAAACCTGTGAGAGAGGACAACAAAGCTGAGTTTGGTCCTTCTGTGGAGGACTCAGATGCTATAGCAATGTCTACTAATGCTGGAAGCAGCAAGGAGCTGCTAGGGACTCCAAACACGGCAGAAAGAACCTTTGGGAACGCCTCTGTGGGCAGTATTTGAAGTATTTCTTTGAAGGGATACACTGAAGCAGTTATTTCAAAAGACCAGAGAGAGATGACATAACATGGAGAGAGTGAAGAAGTGATGGAGTGGCTGTTATTGGATTATAAATAGAGGGATACATGGGAGATTTACTTTGCCTAACATAAGAATGACATCGAAAAATCTCACTACCATTGTGGAAGACAGATCCTAGTGTCATTTCATGAGTCTTCACAGAGGAAGAATTCAAAAGAAGTGAACTTTTTCACAAGTATCAGTCTATTAACCTATACTGCAGGACCCCTTCCCCTCACAATACCCATGCTGATTGTGGTCAAAGGGTACTGAAAATTGGGTGCAAGAAAAGCAGAGGAAAACAATGTGATGCAGAGACAAGAGGTATTTAATAAATAGTGCTTGAGGGGCCGGTGCTGTGGTACAGCAAGTTAAAGACCCAGCCTGCAGCGCTGCATCCCATATGGGTGCCAGTTCGAGTCCCGGCTGCCCCTCTTCTGATCCAGCTCTCTTCTATGGCCTGGGAAAGCATTAGCAGGTGGCCCAAGTCCTTGGGTCCCTGCACCCCATGTGGGAGACCCAGAAGAAGCTCCTGGCTCCTAGCTTCAGATCAGCTCAGCTCTGGCCATTCTGGTGTTTTGGGGAGTGAACCAGTAGAACGGAAGCCTGCTTTCTCTCTCCCTCTCTGGCTCTACCTCTCTAACTCTTTCAAATAAATAAAATATTGATAATAATAAAAATGTGCTGGGGAAGTCAAAACAAATTCCCAGGCATTCCTACTAAAGGAGATTTTATGGAGAGAGATGTCCCCAAAATGCATTTTAAATTATACTCTGCATCTCATAAAACACAGTGCACTCTCATTACCTGCACACCCCTCCCTAGCACGTGGGCATACTAGGAAAGGGGATGAAAGAACACTGAGGTCTGTGTTCAGAAACAGCCTCAGTCCGATGACCCTCAGTGGCCTCTGTGGGCTATTGAGAGTTCTCAGTGTGGATCATCTGGAGAAATACTGGGTGGACAGGAAGGATCACAGAGAGGCTCTGCACAACAGTATGTGTTTGGAAGGTGTGTGTGATGAGGGTGAAGAGGACATGAAGGGAAATATCAACCCAGGATCGGCATAGAGAACTCTAATAATGAGTAATTCTCTTTCATCTTGGATCTTTATTGTGCTATTTCAGATAACTCTAAGGAATTCTCAAACTGACTCATAAACATTATATACATATTTAGGGAGAACCATGTGATGATTTGATAGATGTATTAGTTATTTTTGAAAATATTAACACTATCCATGAAATAAAAAATGTGTGGAATAGTTCAGGAAGACAATAAGCTCTGGGAGTTCAACAGCACCAGCTCTAATGTGTTCTGTACCCCATGCTGGGATATTTCTATTCTGTATCAGTTTCCCTTACTACAAAATAGAGAAAGTATTGGTGTATCTCCTAGGAAAGAAACCCAAAAGCAAAAAGACATCAGTGACAACTACTTTAGAGTCCTAAGAGTGGTCATGACCTCTAAGTGTCCAAGGACTGGAGTTCCTAACTCATCTCTGGGATTGTTTCATCTGAAATCAGAATTTTGCACAAAATGACATTCAAAATCTAAAACACTAAAACTTCTATGACTCAATGCATATGTCAAACTGATACATATATATATATATACACACATATATACACATATACACACACACATATATATATATACACATACACAAACACACATATTTCAAAAGCTTTCAATTGGACATCTCTTCACTTACTCCCCACTGTCTCTGAAGGGTATCTTGGGGCTCACACACCATGAATGCCCACGCTGGTAAGATGCTTTCTCTCCAGCCCCCTCAAGTCTTTTCCACCAACTAAGCTGTATTTTTTACATGAAGCAAGTTTGTTTACTAAACCTGCTTATGAACGTTTTTGCATAATTAAAAAACTTCATGAAATATGGTACAAATTAAACACCCAGAAAAAGTGGTTTCCATGAGGACTAAGTTGATTTTGCCGCAAGAAACAAAGTAAGTCACTTAAATATTGCTATTGAGTTAGGTCAGGTGCGACAACTATAAAAATTTAGAAAGGAATCATAAAACTCTAGAAGAATTACTTGGCAAGCATCTTTAAGTCCTCAGTCTCCTTTAATAAAACCAACATTGGAGATCATATTTGGTGCATTATGAGCATGGTTTATGCAAGAAAGATGGCATAGAACTCCAATCAGCTGACCCAGACTCAAAGAAAAGGCTTGGGCCTACATCCAATAATTGGCAAATGCATATACATTTACATATTTTAAGTTAAAATGAAATGTTTAAGGTGCATTTTTTTATGATTCTTTTAATAGACTCTTCCTATTAACCGACCCATGGCAATTGCAAATGGCTTCAGCAATGAGGGATTCTAGGGTACATAACTCAACCTCAACCCAGCAGAGTTCATTTCCCCACTCAAGACAGAAGTACAAGGAAAGAGGGAAGAGCTGCTTTGTTGATCATGTCGAACTCTATGGCAGAAAGAAAGAAGCCCCCACCTCCGGCCCCTGGAGATCACTGGTCCCCTTCTAGCTCTTCTCTTGCTCAGCTCAGTCCTTTCAGCTCTGCGTATGGAAGGCTCTTCAGAATCTTCATCTCTGTCTCTGCCTTTTCTATGTCTCACATGTATCTATGTGCACATATGAGGGTACTCCAAAAAGTTTGTGGGGAAACAAATTAAAGATTAATTTTGACACAGAATATTTTGAAATCTGTACATTTTTTATAATATGCATTTGCTGTGAACTTTTTCAAATACCCTCATAAATGTGTGTGTGTGTATATATATATATATATATATATATACATGAGAGTATATATGTGTTTTATATACATATGTATATGTATATGAACTGTGTGTGTGTGTGCAAATGAATCAAGCAAGGGCCAATAAAGAGGACTCAGGAGGCTTAGAGGAAATTTGGAGGTAGATTCTAGAGCCTGACCACAATTAGGGCAATTCTGTAAAGCCAGCTTAATATTAGGTGGCCCATGAGCTTTCACCAATCATGCTAATGTCATAAATTGTGGGAGAAACATTAACCATCTTTCCAGTAGGTAGTACATGGAGAAGGAAAATCAATGCTGTGGTTTAGACATAGTCCCATGCTTGCAAGACTTTGTTTTTAAGCTGTGGAACCTTATTCAATTGACATTGCATTAGCCCTATTATAGGTGGATAAAAATGGTGCATCTCTTTAGCTGAAGTTCAGAATGACTCATACTGCCCAAACTATCATGGAATCCAGTTTGAAAAACCAATGGTAGGTAGGTAGGTAGGTAAGTAGGTAGGTAGGTAGGAAGGAAGGAAGGAAGGAAGGAAGGAAGGAAGGAAGGAAGGAAGGAAGAAAAGGTGGAGAGAGAAAGGGAAGGGAAGGGAGGGGAGGGAAGGGAAAGGAAAGGAAAGGAAAAGGGAAAGGGAAAGGAAAAAAAGAGATTTCATCAGTATCCCCGAGCTGCCTGCAAGAAACAAGCAGAGTGGCCTTGAACAAGTCACTTTCTCTTTGCCACAACAAAGTTGGCTGTGCAGATTCTGCCTGTTCCACAAAGATGACAGCACAGTGATCCTCACTACCACCCCAGGGAAATGAGCTTGGATGGAGGATAGATTTTTTGCTTTTTCCTTCACGAAGCTCCTGAACTGTATGATTGTTAGAACAAGTTTGTATTTCTTTTGTTAAAATTAAAAACTAAAGTTAGAAATTCAATAAACATGCACACATCAGCTGCTGGAGTTACAGATATTAAAAAGAAATGATGTTCAACTTAGAAAACTTACAGACTAGCAAGAGAGACAGATAATCACAATACTTCTGTGAAAATACTGACTGAACTGAATATCCAAAATGCTTGGGAAATAACTGTTCTTGTGGGGAGACAGGAAAGTAATTTTAAGAAGCAGTAATGGGACATTCAAGTTGGATCTTAAAAGATGGCAGTTATGATAAAGATATTTTCAAATGTATATATTAGAGGAAATATGACAATTAAGTGAGCAAACTTGGGATTTTAGAGGATTATCTTCGTCTCTGTACTTGGACTGATCAACTATTTCAATGTGTGGTATGAGAGATGAATTTAGATAGCACACGAATGATTTTTTTTACTTCCACAGCTCTATACTTACATTTACAGGCTATCTTCCAATTGTAGTAAGCTTTCTGGTGTTTCATTCATGAAAGTGACATGAAGTTTCCTTTTCAGAATAAATACAGCTAATACATCTACTCTGTGACCTTGTGCAATAGACCTGGTCTCTCAAAATGGCTATTTCTTCATCTGTACTGTAAGGAAACTAAAAATACTCATGGAAAGGGGTTTTAGAAATCAAAAAAGTGCAAATGTTATTATCCCCACAGACTGGGAGCCCCCTCTATATCTTTGTCCCCAGGGACTCAGTGCAGGGACTTGGATGCAAGAGCCACTGAATAATGACCAAAGGGGCTTGGCTCCAGGCAAGCAGGTCAGAGTTTTCAGAAGAACTGATTTAGTGCAGGGAACTTGAATAAACTTCATTGCCCATGCTAACCCAAATTGATTGGTAGTGACTGATGAGGCAGTGCACTGAGAAAAAATCCAAAGCTGTGATTAAGTGGTTGATTAGCAATGACTGTCATGGTTACAGAACTGGAGAGTGACAATATGACCACACATATTTTCCAATCATCATTCACTCAATCCATGTCCAGTGAGGGCCTGCTATGATGGGCACAGAGTTCTAGGCTCCTGGAAATGCCAGCTGTATTAGACTGGATGATTTTTCTTCTCTGATGGGAGTATTCTGTGCAGTCCAACCTTCATCAGCTTCCAGGAGAACTGGCTCTGAGCATCTTCACTTCTTCCTGACTGAGACCCACCCAAAGAGGTCATTTATCTGAGGTTACACAGCAAGTCAGTGGCAGAAATAGAACTAGAACCCAAGGCATTTGCCTCCAAATTCAGCTCAGTTGTATACTTACTAGACCTGAAAAAAAAAGTTTGGCTTTCCAAGGTTTGTGGCTGCCCTTTCTGAAGCACCAGCCTTCCCTCCTGCTGTCTCTCTTAGAGACCTTCTGTTGCCTGGTGGGAAGCAGGGAGCAGGTGAATGGAGGAAATCCCCTAGGGGGCTGTGTTTTGCAAGGGTGGTTTAAAGAAGGCAGAAGAAAGGAGAGAAAAGGAGGGAGTGAGGAAGGGGCAATTGGAGCCCTGCTATTGGCAGACAGGTAATTGGTTACTCGGAGCAGCGGGCTTCTCCTGACTCCCTCCCTGGGGAAGGCTACAGAGAAAGCAATTGAAGATGCTTCCCTAACAAATTAGTGTGAAACTGGGCTTCAAAACCCCAGTCACATCCAGGTTCAGAGCTGAAGGTTTGATCTTCAGAGGCCCCAGGAAGGATGCAGAGAGAGGGAAAGGATGAAGTGGGCTGTATCCAGCCTCCAAAGCTCCCTGAGGGAGCCATTCTCTCCCTCCTGGGCTCCTGCTGCACTTAGAAAGACAGAAGGAACTTCATACATCCCTTGCTTTAATCCCATCACGTTAGAGGTGGGGAAGCCCCAGACTGGGAGGAGACTGGACCATAGACACCCAGCAGAACTGGGATCCTAGGACTCCTAGCTCAAGTCCTCTTCAACATACAAGGGCACTTCAAAACAGTTCATGGGAAATGGAAGGAAAAATGTGCATTTTGATGCAAAAAAAAAAAGTTTGAAATCCATGAAGATTTTTTTAAAATAGGCATTTCCATGATCTATTTGAATTTAAAAATGTTTACAATGAAATCAACATAACTTTTAATTTCACTTTTAATGATTTTTTTTCCTCATATTACTCTGCCCCTGTGTTCCATGAGGTCTTAATCCACTGGATTTCCTTTGAAGTATCAGAAACTTTCCTGCTGCAAAGAAGGTGGGTTCTAAGTGCTCACACCCAGTCTCATCCCCTTCAACCAGCACCTACCATGCAATGTGTCCTGAATACAGCATAGGGAGAAAGAAGATGAACAAGCTAAAGGCTTTCAAATATAAATGGAACAAAAAGCTACAGGGGGCGTGGAGTGGAAAGGTGCTACTTGGGTCAGGAAAGATGTGTTGGAGGAGGCAATCATTGAGTTTACAAGGGACAAAATGGTGAAGATGAACTCAGAGAGGAGGGCTTTTGGGTTTTGTAGATCCTGAAAACAAATTGGAATTTTAGCCTAAGAGCAGTAAGAAGCAACTAAAGGAATTACATAGGAGGGTGGTAATATCTAATTTGCTTTCTGGAAAAGATCAGTCTGGCCACTGCATAAGCAGGCATTCAGAATCATTTGATGCAAGGGGCAGTTAGTAAATCAGCTAAACAGTGCAAGTAGACTTCATTCTGTGGCAACTGCTTGACGCTGTCCCATAGAGTTAGCAGCCACACACAGCACATCCGTAAGTGAGGGTGGCTGTGCTCCAGTAAATCTTTATTTATGGACACTGATGTCTGAGTTTCATGTCCTTGTAATGTGTCAAGAAATCCTTTTTTTTCCAAGTCTTTAAAACAAGTGAATAGGCTTAGCGACCGTACAAAAACAGGTGGCTAGCTAGAGTTGGCTCAAAAGCTGTATACTGTACAATATAAAGAAAGGATGAGGAGGGGCCGGAGCTATGGCATAGCAGATAAAGCCGCCACCTGCAGTGCCAGCATCCCATATGGGAGCCATTTCAAGTCTCAGCTGCTCTTCTTCCGATCCAGCTCTCTGCTCTGGCCTGGGAAAACAGCAGAAGATGGCCCAAGTCCTCGGATCCTTGCATCCACATGGGAGTCCCGGGAAGAAGCTCCTGGCTCTTGGCTTCAGATTGGTACAGCTCCGACCATTGTGGCCATCTGGGGAGTGAACCAGCGGATGGAAGCTCTCTCTCTCAGCCTCTGCCTCTCTGTAACTCTGCCTTTCAAATAAGTTAATTAATTAAATAAATAAAAAAGAAAAGAAAGAAATGGATAGGGAAAGGAGAGGCAGAAAACCCAGTTAGGATGTGAGAAAGTATAGTGGCTTGAACCAAGGTGGAAATAATGGGAAGTGAATGTTGAAACTCATTTTAGAAATAAAACAGGGTTGGCAGATGGAAAAGATGAACAGTAAGAACAAGGATGAAGGGTGACTCCATAGTTGAGTAACTGGGGAAATAGCAGTTTGATTTCCTGAGATGAGGGTAGAGTGGGTTTGATGCAGCAATCACAGATCAACAGTGTGACTTCAGACAAGAGAGGCAGAAATGCAAGCTTCTTCTGAGTTTCCCAAGAAGCACCAGGTGTCCAGGTAAATGGAAATTTCAGGCAATCAGTGAATATTTACAGTATAGTATGTCCCAAACAGTGCATGAGTCACACTTACACTAAACAAGTACCCATTATTTTTCTACAATTCACTTTTAACTGGGATTCCTATACTTCTATTTGTTAAATATTGCAACCTTCCCAGGGGGGAGTGTAGGCATTCATAAAAAAAAAAAAAAAAAAAGAGGAAAATCTATCTAAGTCTGAGGAGCGAGAGAGGTGATTTCTTGGAGGAAGTGACAGCTGAGCCAAGTCCACAAGTTGACCAGGTGACTCCAGGATAGAAAAAGCATTGAAAGCAGACGGAATATCACTTCCATTTCAAGGTCAGGCGTGTGTACCCTGCACTCAGAAATGTGCACACCACCAGTGAGACCAGAGCCTCACACGAGACAGGGGTCACCAGCTGGTGAGGCTGCGGAAGTGCACAGAGGCCACTTTGGAGAGGTGCCCCAGGGACGCCACAGCGAATCAGGACACTTGTTAAAACACACAGCTTCCCAGGCCACTCCTCAGTTCTGGCCTTGAGAAGCTGGCTGCGAAGGCGTTGCTGATGAGTAGCTAACTTTAAGAACCCCGGAGCTAAATAACTTCTGAGCTTTCCCACCTACAAATGCCAGGAGCCAACGAAGTTGCTGTTGGTTCTGCAAGTATTTAAGAAAGGACCCCCGCTAACCAGAGCCAAGGCAGCACAGAGCAAGTGCACAGCATCCCATGAGGGCTCCTTAGATGGAGCTCTCTCTGGAGGGCAGGTAGAGCCCTGAGATGTATTAAATGACCAGGCCTGATGCCCAGCAGTCACCCGTGTCTGGTCCTGATGCTCATTTGGTGCGCCTCTCTCAGCTCCCTGCACGCAGCCTCCCAGCCCTCTCCTTGTGCTTTTTCTTGTCACCCTGCCCCCTTCCCTCCTCCACCCACAGCTACCACTGAAATGATTCCCCCAAATGCAGCTATTACTGTGACTGGAAATCTCTTTACTGCTGATTCTGCTAATGGAAATGTTCCTTCCTTTTTCGGCTGCTTGCAAAGCCACTCGTGACTTCCCTGGGTGCCTGAGAGCAGGGCTTTGTCAGCCAGCCACCAACAGAAGGGAGAGGATTCCACCCCGCCTGCCTTCCTCAACACCCACCTGCCTTAGACTCAGTCTCTAAGAGCATCTCTGTCCAAACTGTCCTCAGACAACCTCGGAACCCCCTGCTTCCCCCAGCTCCCGGAGCACTAGCCGAGATCAATGGTCAATTTTATCCCTTTCTGCCTTGCTGGGGATGGGTAGAGGAAGGGAGGGCAAAGGCATAAACAGAGCGTGCTGGAGTAGGAAGAGGGGAGGGGATGGGGATTCAGAGTCATTAATTATTCATACCTCCACCTCCTTCCAAAAACAGGACTCCAGGTGGCGAAGAGGCACTGAACACAAACTGTATGCCAGACATTGTGCAAGGTATTTTGCACACACTGTCTCCCTCAGGATCATATGGCTCAGCGTAAGCAGAACTTGGGCCTGGTGTTGGGCACTGATTAAAATTTAGTTTATGGGGGAGTCTGCAAAAATAATTATCACAATAACCTGGAGAGGTGATTACTATGTTTTCTTCTCTTTATGGATGAACAAGCAGACAGTCAGAGAGGCGGCAAACCTGAAGGCTAATGGCGGGGATTAGTAGATGGGGATTTGACCTCTGGGCTTCCAGTCCTCAGACTAGCACAAGTTCCACTCTAGAGGCCTGCATCTCAGCCTGGAGACCTGGGCTAGAGACAGGATTTTGCTCTGGATTAGCTTTGGGACCTTGAAAAATGTACTTCTCTTTGCTAAGTAAATAAGGGAATTGGGTTGGCTCTCAAAGGCTTTATTTTATCTAGTTTTAATGTTCTAGAAATATTCATGGTTTACTTGGATTTTATAGTATTATAATATATAATTTGATTATGCATGTATAATTAGATGCCATTTTCAAGGTGGGAATATGGAATGTTACTAAGGAGAACTATGTGGATAAAATCCAACCGAAGGTTAAGCAGAGGAGTGGCAGGAAAGTGCACCTGGCTGCCGAAGAGGAGTTAAAGTTCAGACGACAGATGTCCTGACCATTGCTAGAAAGAGAACATTGAGCTACTATCAACTCCTCAAAAGATGAGATCACAGGTCCTCTGGTATAATACTATACATAGTATAAGGTGAGAAATCCCTAAGAGTTGGGAAGAAAGAATGAAAAGGGAAAGAGAAAGAGGAAAAAGAGTGGGGAAAACAAAAAAGGACAGAGGAAGAGAAGGAAAGGAGAGAGGCAGGGAAGCAAGAAGGCACAGACGCATGGGGATTTACTTGTCAAGGAGGTACAGGAATAACTAGGGCCCTCAAGAGAATAAGAGACAAGGCCTGGTGCTCCCTCTTGGCAAAGCTACAAGAAGCAGGCGAGGGGGCTGATGGCTGCTGAGTCAGCTCCTGGCAGCACAGTTCCTCGGGCCTGTGAAGCTGTGACACCTGAAGTTCTTATAAAAGAAACCAAGGCAACTTCTTGGTAATAATAAGAAAAGCAAGTGATAAGAAGTAAAAGAGCTTGTCCAAGAGATGCAAACTCAGAGAAACCGTAGCTCTGTGCAGCATGCAAGGCAGAGAGAACACAGACTATGGAAACAGGCTGACTTGGGTTTGGACTCAGCTTATCCACACAGCACCTGGGACGTCTTAGGTATGTTACTTACCCTCTCTGAACCTCAGTTTTCACCTATAATGTGGGATAAACCATATTTGTCTATCAGCCTTGTGGGGCTAATGGAATGAGAAAATAGCTGTAACAGCACGGCACTTGGGAAACAGGAAATGTTCAGTAAATGGGTGCCATACTCATAGCCCACTCTGTGTAGGAGGGTAAGATCAGTTACCTTATACTTTTGCGATGCCAGCTCCTCCCATCCCTGGCTGCCTACCTGTCCTTAAGATGGAAGAAATACAATGGACCAGGAGTCAATCTGGAAGCTGGCATCTGTTCCACCCCTGATTGCTACTACTGTGACTTTAATTTCCCATCTTATACACAGCCTTTCATTTAGATAATGTTCTAAATACTCACCATTCTTGACATTTGATAAGCCTACAGCAATGGTGAATCATCTCCCCAAACATTCAATGCCTTTGTGTTTGCTACAACGCAAAGGTTCTAAACCTTTATCTGACTTCCAAGTTTTCCAAAATATGGTCTTTCCAAACCCAACACTCTTTCTTTCCTCTGATCAAACTGGTCTCGTAATCTATCCTTCAAACATCCCAGAATAATAAGACAGGAACAGGTAGAAGAAATGAAGGGGCTGGTGCTATGGTGTAGTGGGGAAAGCCACTGCCTGTAGTGCTGGCATCCCATATGGGTGCCGGTTCAAGACCCGGCTGCTCCACTTCCCATCCAGCTCTCTGCTATGGACTGGGAAAGTAGTGGAAGATGGTCCAAGTCCTTGGCCCCCTGCACCCAGATGGGAGACCCAGAAGAAGCTCCTGGCTCCTGGCTTCGGATAGGCGCAGCACGGCCATTGCAGCCAATTGGGGATTGAACTGGCAGATAGAAGACCTCTCTTTCTCTGTGCCTCTGACTCTCTGTAACTCTTTCAAGTAAATAAATCTTAAAAAAAGAAAAAGGAAGAGGAAGAAATGAATATGAGAGCTCAGAAGAGGGAAGACCCTATGAAAGAGGCAGCATTCAAGGTCATCTTGATAGGATAAATGGAATTTCAACCACTTTGCCCAGTGTGGACATAGGAGTGATATTTGGCAAACCTGGGGTTTAGGTTATCAAAGATCTCCTGTGCACCTATGATGCAGGGGAGTCACTGCATCCCCAGAGATGAAGGAGATCTATTTACTATAAATAGGATGCATGGGTAAGCAGTACAAAACAAACATGGAAGTACAGTAGTATAAGCAGTCTTGTTCTCATTCTGTTCCAGACCACTATCTTCTGCCACTTGCAGAGACTCCAACAGGCCTCCCCGCTTCCACCACCACTCTTCTCCTGAGTAGTCGGCATGATTCCTTCTAAATGAGGTCAGATGTTAGCATTCTTCTGCTTAAGATCGCCCATTCACTCAGAGCCAAAGCTCAAAACCTGACCGTGCTCTGTATCACCCTGTGCCACTCAGCTCCCCATTTTTCCTCTCTGACATTCTGTCCGGCCTCTTCATTGCTCACTCCACTCTGGCCACACTGACCTTGCTGCTGCCCCTTGAGCCCTCCAGGTGTACTCCTGAGTCAAGTCTTTGCTGGAGCTGTTCCCTACCTGAAATGTTTCTAGATATTTCCTTAACTCTAACTTCATCCCCACCCAGTGTTGCTTATCCAATCTCACTTCTCAATAAGCTCTTCTCAGTCTACCTTATTGAGTACTGAAACTAATCTCCTTATCTTAGAACTCTTGATTCTCTTTCCCAGCTTTATCTTTTCCCCCTTTTATATGGAATTTATCGTCTTTTCACACAATACATAATTTACTCACTTAGGTGTCTTGTTATTACCCCCTACACACACGCGCACATGCACACACACACAGAGAATATATCACCTTGATGATTGCAAGGATAATGTCTTTGGTTTTCTGATGTATCCTAAGTACCTAGAAGAGTGTCCAGTGCATCATAAGTATTTAAGGGACTGGCTAATGTCACAGGGGGTCCTTACATTAATACTGAATTCCAAGATTAGAGTGTTCATGGCCAGGGCAAACATGTCAAGAAAGGCTCTAACATTAAATAACTTGAGTTCCATATTGAAAGGCAAGAAGGAATTTTCCCAGGGGGTTGGGGCAGAGTTATACAATGAGAAGGCTTCTGAATATAAGATGGTCTAGTGGGGTGTGATCAGGGACCTGTACTGTAACAGAGAACATGCTAATTCATCCCAGAATAATAGGGAACTAGTGAAGTATTATACAAGAAGATGGTCAGATCTGAGTTTTTAATGAAATCAATCTGTCTGCAGGTACACAGAATGTTATAGAAAGCATAAGACTAACGGTAGATAAACCAGTATTTGGACTGGTAATAGCAGAGAGTAGTGTTGAGGCTTGAGCCTGCATGACTGCAGTAAGGGGATGAAGGAGTGGGGATGCCTCGTGGTTAAAAGCCTAACCCTTGTCAAATTCTCACTCATAGACTTGGTAGCTTGTATGTGCTCATATACCAGTAAGGGAGCTACAAATATTTCAGTATTGAATCTTACACTGTACAGTTGCCACCTATCCCCATGCCCTTCAAAAATGACTTCTTGGGGGCTGTTGCCCAAAAGAACTACAGAGCACGGAGAAAAGAAAGCGAGAGAAGAGGGCAAGTGCTAGAGAGTAGAGCAAGTCATGTCATGCACCGCTGCCTGCCTCCTTCTGGGGCACAGAGGCTGTATGCTCTGCTGCAAGACAGGGAACGCAAGCTTGCTCGCTATAGTTAATCTTCTGTTGCCACTAGCTGGTCAGTATGAGAACTAGGCAAAGCAAGAGCTCCGAGCTCCGTAAAGGAAGCTTCCCCCGAGTGCTGCTCCACCCCAAGGTTAAACCTGACTCTTTCTTTCCTTTCCTAGGGAACATCAGACTTTTTCTGCCTATCCCTACAGGCAGCTAGAGTGAAAAGCAATGAGGTTTCCTCCTCCCCCAGAACAAAACCCATCAGCTCAGGTGCTTAGGAAAGATTGGAGCCAACCAGCTGAATACTTCGGTAGGAGAACTAATTCAATTTCCCTAAGGATATTTTACTCCTTGTAGATTTTTTTTTTTTTTTTTTTGCAGCACCAGCAGCAGGAGAAAGAATGGTGTATCCTAGGATGTTTAACCAAGTCACAGACGCTGAGATGTGTTTACGACATGCCTTTTATGAGGAGTCCATTGCTGTAACGGAAAGAGGTAGGGAGTAGGATGAAAAATCAGTTTTAAGGAGTAGGATGAAAAGTTCAGTTTGAACTTCAGGTGCCTGAGTAGGTTTCCTCCCTTGTCTGGGCCTCAGTGACACCATATAAAATAGAGGGGGGTGGATTCTCTGCCTCTGAGAGTCTTTGACACTGGAAACCCATAAAAGAGGACAGCCGTGGTAATAGTTTCAGGACTTCACCCAGAAGGTCAAAGTCAATCTCCATCTTCTTGTCCCCCAGCAGACAGGGCTTAGAGAACAAAGCAGGGAGGCGAGAAGCAGGAGGCTTTGCCCAATATGACAGAGACCTGGTCGAACCTCCTGCTGCACTTGTTATAAATTAAAACTACAGAATGACCTGTGGCCTGAGGGTCCAGTTCAAGAAAATAATCAAGCTCTGGGCTGTCCTGCAGCTTGCAAAGCTCTACTGTCTCAGCTGGTGTCACTCGCCCCCCCTAGAAACGGCAAATCTGATTGGCCCTGACCTAAGTGGAGCCCCTTTAACAGCTGAAATGAGCCCTCCCATCTCCCTGCCCCATTACCCTCTCAGTGATCTCATACTTTCTGAGGGCAGACAACACATTTCTCTCTGCCCTGAGTATTAAATAGATTTCATCAGCTTTGAGTTGACAAGAGGTGAGGGTCACAGGGAATGGAGTGAGGGATGTGAACAGAAAAGGGAAAAAGACTCACATTACAAATCATTAGATAACCCCCCCTGAAAAACAATCTCTATATTTGCAATGTCCCAGATGCCTGGACTAACACAGCATGGTGGAAACTTAGAGTGCTGCCCAACTGAGTGACAATGATGACGGAACTGGTACCCACATAAGGAAATAGCATACAATACTTTAAGGTAACAAACTGTCCCTCTTCTCCAGCCCAGAATTTGTCTCTCACACAGAGAAAGGAGCACAAAAATTGATATTTAGGAATAGTCTGTAGTCAGAAATCCCACATAGAAAACAGCTTTTTAAAGGGTGGCAACTTTCAGACTCAAACCAGGAACTAGAAAGGACATAGAGGGCAAATGTCCCCCAGGGCTGGGGTCCTCTCTCTCTGAATGCCTGCCAGAGAGCTGCTCCTTCTCTACTCCAACATGGACCAGACTGTAGTTATAGGGGTCAGCACACTGCATCGCTCCACAGGAAACCTCCTCCTGGAAATCTCAGTTCTACCCCCTTAGTATATGCACCGTTTAAACATTCTTCAGGATCAGACCAAAAAGGGAAATAAAGCATAATTTCTCATTCCATGATGACATTTGAGGGAAGATTCTCCAGCCCTGCATGGATTTTTCTTCTTAAGCTAAACTCCCTGCTCCCGGCAACCCTCTGGCTGGGTGCCTGGACCTCCCTCCTCCCAGAGGCTTTTCTCTTTGGGTATTTATTTTAATCTGTATTTTAAGGAGCCTTTGCTGATCTGACCAAGTTGGTACTTCAGACTGTCTTTGTCTTTCACCCAGACCACCCAGCTTCTTGCATGGAGCATCCTTTTGGGAAAGGCCTTCCGGACACTGCACTGCCACAACTACTCATGCAGGTGCACTTAAAAGCGTGCAATTGAATGATTTTCCTTATTCACACCACCTCCCCCAAATACAGAGCACACTTCTCTCCTGAGAGGTTTATATGGCAACAAAAATTAATGAGAAATGTTGACTGAATGGTTATTCAATTGTATTGCTTTCACTCTATTTTGCTGATCAAAGCAGGTGGTAAACAGTCTGGCCTGGTCACTACCAAGCACAGGAAGAAGGATGACATTTTCTGTATCTGTAGGCTTGAAAGCCAAATCCACAAGTAGACTTTGGGGCTTCCCCGGGGTAGATGAGGACTAAGTGACGCACAGGTTCACCTCAGAAACCCTGCGCTGGCAGGTGCTCACGTTCAAAGTCTGTCTTTTCAATCAGTGCTTCCCAACACCCCCATGTTTACCGGGCAAGGAAAACAGTGAGAAGCAAGAGGAGCTAGTCACAGTCACAGAGCAGGTCAGGGCACTTTAAATTCATGGAACCTTTACACCAAGGGTCTTATTTAGGGCTCATCTACCCACTCACATTATAACACAAAGAATCAAAGCTCTGGGGAATAAGTGACTAGTTCAAGGTCACAGTGAGCCAGAGAAGAGATTTCCAGATCCTAACCAACATTAACTTCCTAAAATGTGTTTCAGTATTTCCCTTCCACTTAAGCTGTCTATAAAAACCTTCAAGTTCTAGCTCAGATTCTTCCTGGTCCAAGAAATGGCCCCAATCTCCAAGTCTTATAGAGAAGGTCTGCCTTCCCTACCATCACCGAATGTATCATCTCCATCATTCACTGACACTATTAACTAGAATGCCCTTTGACACCCCTGAATCAGAACTTCGAGCGGACAGAATTACTAGAGGTTGTTGAACTCAGGCCTCACTTTCAAATACTCATACTGCAACTCCACCAGCATAGCTGAAGTTCCTTAGGAGAAAGGTTCTTGTCTTGTTGATGATTGCTATACCTCCCTATGCACCACTGTGGCCCGTTATAAACTGCACATTTGGGTAAGAACAGCAGTTTAAAAATTATTAAGAAAGTTGGTGTCAGGGAGACTGGCGTTCCAGCTCCAGATGTGCCATTTACTCAGAGCGTGACTTTGGACTGGATAAAAAAGCTTTCTTGTCTGTCAAATGGGAATAACAATAGTGCCCACTCCATATGCTTTATGTGAATTAAACACAATGCAAATGTAAGGTTTCCAGCACCATACTGAGGATTCAATAACGATTTGCTATTCCTTGATCATTCTTCGGGAAATTCATTTTGTCAATGTCATTGCTGATAATCAGATTCTAAAGAGGCCCAGGCACCAAGACCTAGGGGATCTTTCTCTTCTAAGGGAAACATCCATCCACAACAAGCAGGGTAGAATTTGAGGGCGAAAGGAGAAATGTGAAGAAGGGGAGACCTGAAAAAAGTCCGTTCAGTCTGTGCATCACCAATAACAGATCAGCAGAACGGGGGGAGGCAGATTCGAAGGTGATTTTGGTGAGTGGGGATGGTAGGCAGTGGGTGAAAAATTACCTTAAGGTCACCCACATGGACTTAGAGCAAAATAGGAAGTTTGCCTCCTGTGTGTTTACACCCCTTCATGCCAGGGGGTGTTTTATCACCAACAACTCTGGACCCAGGACTCAAAGCATGCCTGGAGAGCTTTGGCAGACACCATCACCCCCTAGTGGTGGCTCCACACTCCCCTCTACTGTTAGGGTTTGGACCCCATTATGTACATGGGCCAGCACAGCCCCTGGTCATCAGCAATTCTCTAAATTGACAAGCTCATACTGAGACTTGCTCAAATCGCCAGAGACTAACACTAGGCAGGCTGTTTCAAATGTCTGGGAATGGGCTGGGGCTGCTTTGGGACCCTGGGAAAGAGATAACCATAAATAACTCAAGGCATGCCACTCCCCCACCCCCACCCCCTGCCCCTCATTTCCAGCCAGCTTGTCCCTCCCAGAGCTCATTGTGCACTCCGTGTTTACATGCAAACAGTCGAAGACCAACACAAATAAAAAGCCCACGTCTCCCTACACAGCTCCTGCTATACCCTGCCATCTGGTGACTACCTCGCTCGCCAAATCTCTTGTCTGGAGTGCCTGGAGCTGCCAGTCCAGGGCGCTGGAGGGAGCAGAAGGCAGGAATTCAATTCCCGGTATGCATCCAAAGGGCTCACTGCTCGCAAAAAAGGACAGCATCCAGGCACTCTAGGGGTAGTCAGTGCCCCTGCCAGGCTCAGCCTGCGTGGGTGCCCCAGGGAAGCCAGAAAGCTGTCAGGAGTGGCCCACGGGCTCTCCAGCTGCTCTAAAGGACCCTGAGGGACTCCAGACTTCTAGTTCCTCCCCTCTGAAGGCGAAAGTTAAAAACAGCGGGAATTGCCAGCTCAAGGAACTCCAGGAGGCATCCATGGCTGACCAGACTGGGCCCTCCACCTCCTTGGGGAATTGAAAGGCTCTGGAGCCCTGCCTGCCAAGTCAGGCCACCCCCACCCCCATCTTTGGAATGGCCCTTTGTGGGAGATTTCTGCCACTGCCCTCTAGGGATTGTCTGGAGTAGGGAGATCTCCAGACTGGAGGGAGCCAGGGAGAACGGGAAGTGATGCCAAAGGGATACTTGGTGCGTTTCTGGAAAGACCCTTCCTCCGGGGAAGGCCCAGGGAGCCGGTGAGCAGCCCTCGCGTTATATGGGTTCCCTAGAGAACACCACCTCCGCCCTCATTCCCTTCCCGGGATATGGGCAGCCCCGCAGGTGCACGTGGGACTGGCTGTGTGCTGTGTGTGTGTGTGTGTGTGTGTGTGTGTTGTAAACGCGTGGCACGCCAGACGCGCCACTGGCAGAAGTCCCCGGGGAACCTGCGAGGCGCTCTCCCGCCTCCCTCCCAGCAGGCTCAGCCTGCGCGCCCAGCTTACAGCCCCTACAGCGCAGGGGCCTGAAACCCACCCGGAGACTCAAGTTCAGACCAAGAGAGGGCCTGGCACTCGCTCACACCCCCAGGGGGCAGCCAGCTTGAAAGGGGGAGCGCGGGCTGTGTCACAAAAACACATCCCAGGAGAGTGGAGTCTGGTTCACTGCTACTCTAGGGCGGGCGGGGAGTTCCCCCAGGGAGGTCCACGCTGGGCTCCCAACGGCGCTGACCACCAAGGCCCGTGCCCCCGGGAAGAGGGAAGGATCAGCGACAGAGAAGCCCCCGGGAGAGCCCCTGGCGCGTTCCCGGACCTCGGCTGGGCGGACGCCGAGGGCCAATCCGGTCCTGCGCCCCAGAAGGGAGGGGAGCCCAAGCAAGCAGCCAGCGCCAGAGAGCTGAGGGGAACATTTTTGTAAACGCTCTCCGAGATAATTAAGCTATCAATTACCCGGGTGGGAAATCAGTCGCGCTTCCCACAGCTCCACCAAGGGCCGACTCCTCCGGGATTCGCGCCGGGAACCAGCAGCAGCAAGCTGCGGGCGAACTTTCTGATTAACTTTTCCGTTTGAGCCCCCACCCGACCCGTCTCCTCTCCCTGCCTTAAGTTATAATGGTGAGTGAGCCACTGAGTGAGCAGCGGGGATCAACATGCTCTCTGCTGGGGGTGCGCGGAGACCGGTGAAGAAGCTGACTCGGGTGCAGGGGAAATCTATTAGTGGACAGACCGTGAGCTCAGCGTCCCAGGCCTCAGAAATCTCACCATCCTCTCCGTGCCCATTTCACAGATGACCAAAACTGAGGCCCAAGAGAGGGGAAGCGACTTGGCCAAGGTCACCCAACCCATGCGCAAGCCAGGCTTCCGCAGACCGGGTGATTTTACACGGAGCCACTCCTCTCCGATTCTCGAGAAAATCTACCTGGAAGGGCAAAGGCACAACTCCCAGGCCGAGAGCGAGGGGGCGGTAACTCAGGGGGCCGCCAGCTACCGTGCCGGGAGTAGCCGTGGGCGACCCAGCCACGAACTGGCTCCGAGTGCCTCGCTGCCCCGGGCCCAGGGAGGAGAGAACTCGGCGACTTGGGAGTCGCCAACGTCCAGGATGCTCCGGACAGAGCTCACCGTCGGGACTGAGGGGCAGAGGGGCAGGTCGCCGCGGCGGGAAGGGCGGCACGCCCCCGAGCGCCCGCCCAGCCCGCTCCCGGACCTCCCGCCCCGCACTCCTCTCCAACCACCTGTGCGCCCTCGGGGCCCCTCGGCTGCCCTCCGCTAACCCCACTCCGGGCAGCCTGAGGCGGGGATCCCCAGGGCGCCCCCACCCGTCCGGCCCCACTAGGCGGCTCACGGCTCCTCAGGACCACGCGCGTGTCGGCGCCCAACCTTACCTAGGGTGAAGAAGGGCAGCTCCGTGTTGTCCAGGTCGTCCTGCACCGCGATGCGCCCGGGCAGCTCGTTACGCACAAAGAGCAGGAGGCGCGACTCCGCCGCGGTGCCGGCAGAGCCCGCGGAGCCCGGGGACGCGGCCGCAGCCGCGGAGGCGGCGGCGGCGGCCGCTCCAGCCCCGGTCCCAGTTCCGGCCCCAGCGCGGGCGCCGCTCCAGCCGATGTCGCTCTCCCGCAGGGCGGGCAGAGTGGACACCGTGACCGTCTTGAGCCGGCACGGGCTGTCGGGCTCCCGCGAGGCGGCTGTGGCGCCGGCCAGCAGCGGCGGCGGCGGCAGCAGGAGCAGGAGCAGCAGCAGCGGCGGCGGCCCCGGGTGGAAGCCGAGCCTCGGCCGCCCCCAGAGCCCCGAGCCGGGGCCGGGGCTGCGCCGGGCGCCGGCGGCGGCCATGGCGGGAGGGGCTGCGGTGCTGTGAGCGGCGGCGGCGGCGGCGAAGAAGGAGGAAGAGGAGGCAGCGGCGGAGACGGCGGACGCCGAAGCGAAGCCGGACGCCCGAGCTAAGGAGCCGCCAGAGCCGCTCGCCAGCAGCCCCCAGCTCGGGGCTCCGCCTCCCGCTCGGCCCCGGACCGCCCCCCCGCGCCGCCTCCCCGGGCCCCGCCGCCCGCCCCCTCCTCCGGCTCCCCCCGCAGACCCCGAGCGGTTCGCAGGCTCCGCCCGGCCTCGTGCAAGTCCCAGTCGCGCCCTCCCCTTTCCCAGGATCCCCCGATGCCGCCCTCACAACACCCTTCCCAAATTCCTCGCACTCAGGGACCCCCTTGCGTCGCCCCCCTGTCGCCCCTGGCTGAAGCCAGCTCTCCTTGCTTCTCCCTACCCTGGACTCGAACCAGAGGCTGCACCTGCGGGCGCGCCTTGGCCCAGCCTTGCTCAAGGCCCCGCCTTCTCGGGGGTCGGGAGCGCCCCTGGATAGCCAAGACTTAACTTTGTCTCCCTTCAGGCCCAAGAACAAGTCCCGTCTGCAAGTCACTACCCTTTCCTAGCCCCTGAAATAACTTCCCGTGGCCTCACAGCCCCCTCTGGCCCGCAACCCACGCGTTGGTTCCCCTCTCCTCTGCTCCCCCGCCCCCTCCGTCCGTGTTTCATTGGTGGCACTCAGTGCTCCTGGGCAGAGGGGCGTCGAAGTCCACCCTCCAGCATCCACTCCCCTGTGAGTCGAGCCGGACTGCCCTAGCTCTCTAGCCGCCCGCCCTGCAAGCCAGCCCACTCCCGCGCTAGTGTGCTGGATGCCTGCTCCCAGCTTGGAGCAGCTCAGCTTGGCTGCGTCTGCAGTCTGTGTGAAATTCCTGAAAAGGGTGCTAGGTAGAGACCTGCTCTCCCTCTGCTCCAGGCAGCCCGCCAGGGCTTCTAGACCCTGCCCAGTGCCCAGAGGAGGGGTCTGCCCCTAGTGCTTCACCGCCAGTCCTTCTCCTAGGTTTCTGCTTGAGCTGTCGACCTAGGTCCTCAAACAAGGTGTCCTTTGGCCCTGGGCTTGTCCCCGAGACCCTGCAGAGTGTGTGCCCTCTGCAAGGACCCAGTGTTTATGCACCGTCCTTCCCCACTCCCCTACCCTTCTTAGTCTGGCCCCTCTCTGTTCTCTTTCATCTCTTCACTCATTTCCTTCTTCCTCATCTTGACTTTAATCTTATAAATGCTTCCCCCCTATAATTTGTGAGCCATTTCCATCTCTGTATAGCTTGGCAGTCGGCACCTTTTGTGCTGTCTCGGCGCATTAACTCTCTTCTCAGCTCTTCCCCCTTCTACTTCTTTCCCCCTTCCATCTTTTCCCCTTTCCCATCACATTATATTTACTTTTTTTATGAGTTTGGATAAAGACAGAGGACTTAAAATAAGAAATCCCATAATCTTTTTTGTAATCTTGGGTTTAATAATCTTGTTTATCACGTATTCTCCAAGTGTAAGATAAGTTTATGTGTTATCTTTTAGACATAATCTTATTCCAACAAGATACGTATTGCAATTCCCATTTTGCATATGAGGAAATTGAGTCCAGGAGGTCAGGAAGGTGAAGAACTTTCCAGATCACACAGCTAATGAGCTTAGTAGCTGAGATAGCGTTGGCCATTTCCATGAAATCACTCTGTCCTCAGGGACCTTGGCAAACCCACCCATCAAAGCTGCTGTAAAAAGCAAATCTGCACGGGTCCAGTTGGATTCCCTTCCACTGAGATTTGTAACATAAGCTTCTCCTGTCTCAGTTTACTAATCTGTGAACCTAAGGAGGTGGGTGCAGTCTTGCCTTTCAAGTCTTCTGATTCTGCACTGTCTCCTGAGTCTCTGATGCATGCTCCAGTTCATTTATTCCTCCAAAATATGTTGCCCTGCCTCCCTCAGTCTCTCCTTTGTACCCTTACAATCCTCCACTATCCTCTGCAACGGGGCTTTCTGATTCTCTATGCCCCTTTCTTCAAATATGCTGACATAGTCCATTTATAGAAGTGCACACCAGGAAAAAAGGGCTCCCTTATGTAAGGCAGAGTCTGTGCAAGTCCTTCCTGGACCTCTGGTACAAAGGCCTGTCGAATGAGACCAAGGTTTTCATTCATTCACCACCAAATAGCCAGGGTGCACACCAAGCACTATGTAGGAATCAGAGATAAACATAGTTCCTAGCCTTGGACATCTTATAATGTTGGGGAGGTGATGGGGGATGTAGGGATCAAATGGGCACAGAATACTTCAGGTACCAGGTAGGTAGGCAGACTGTACTTCCTAAGAGAGGTACTTGCAACTGCTGCCCAGAGAAATCCAAAACAGCTTCCTGGAGATGGTAACATGGGAGTCTAGCCATAATGGACTAGTAACATGGGGTGAGTATTCCAAGTGAAAGCTGATATTGAATGACTCCCTTTCCTACATCCGTGAGTGCTTTATCATCTGAGGAACAGCCCACCTCAAAAGAAGAAGCTAAAATTTCCAGATACTGTCTCATCTTCCAGTGGAGTGAGGGTTTCAGCACATGACCTAGACTTCCATAATCAAATTAAACTATCACAGATGCTGGGGAGAGAGCTGGAATTGGGCAGGACCCATTGGGTGGAAAGTAGCAACAGTTGGGGCAGTTGCAGTCAGGTTTCATCGCTAGTGGAAGCTATTCTAAAAGCACTGCTTGGAGCCCAGTGTCCTTCTGTCAATCATGTGAATTGGCCTATTTATGCACGGTTGCAGCTGCAACAATATCCCCACCAGGCGAGTCGTGTGCTGTGATTTGGAGTGGTGTGCATGACTTCCTGGACTCTGAGCCAAAATCTCATATTTTTCTGGAGATTCTGAATAATCTAACTCTACTGAATTCTGAATTCTATTTTCCCTTAAACTATTCAGATTTGGTTTCTGTTGCTTGCAACTGAGGCACCTGCCTGGGAGCACAGAATGTGGAAATAGGACAGCAAGCGCAGTGCTTATGGAGGGAAATGGAAGAAGTTCAGTGTTGGGGCCAGAGACTGATTGGTGACCAGGCAGAAAAGGCAGGCCTGGGGACCAGCTGTATTTACTAGGCTGTCTAGTCTGAAATGGAAAAGAACTCATATTTCTGCACCCTGTGCTCTGTGACTTCACAGCTTTGTGAAATAAATGATAATTCCTGCCTTGTGGTCATGGGGCTTCAGGAATAATCATGCAAGGCACTTAACACACAGTAGGTGCTCAGTAAATTATAATGATTGATTCGATGTATAATCTCAGCAACACAGTAAATAAGGCTTGTTATCCCCACTTGACAGATGCGGGTTCAGAGGCTCCTTGGTTATGGCTTATGCAGTTGTCAAGTGGTGGAACTCAGGTGTTTGACTCCCAAATCCTTGTCCTGTCTACCACACCGGGCCCTCTCCTTGCACCAGCCCTCCCTTCTCCTTCCCCAGTACGATGCACTTTTCTACTCACACTCTAATCACCTGTCCTCCTGGTCAGGGGCCATCACCCTCCTCCAAGGCAGCCTCTTTCCCCTTACACTTCACCCTGCTCACTCAGTTACATTTCATTATTGGTGCAAACTTTTCTCCTCTGGGATCTCCTGAACCCACCTCTCTGACTCGACGGATAGGAAATTTCTTTACATTCTCCTCCCCCGTCCTCCTAGAAAATGCTTCCTGTTTCATATTTCACATTTCCCTTTCCAGGTAGTTTTGTAATCTTTCTTTCTCTCTCCCCCTCCCCCCTCCATTTTCTCCTCTGCTTTACAAAATTCCATCTATTCACACCACCTGACTGAGGCAGCCTGGTGTGTAGTTGGAGAAGCAGGGGCCAGGGAGGCCTGCAGGCTCGCTTCGGTCATCAGGTTTTCTATTTACCTGCTGGGTCAAGGCGCTTAACAGTCCCCACTAGACCTTTTGTTTCCTCATTTGTGGGATGGGGATAGTAGTGCCCACTTCTCAGGGTCATTATGGGAATGAAATGAGACCATGCGTGTGAAAGTCTCTCGCACCTATGAGGTTCTCATTAATGTTATAAGTAAATGCAATCATCTTAAGGTATCTCACCTGCTGTTTTCCCCGCCGGCCTCACACCATCAGATCCCCACCATCATGCAATTCCTATTGAAATCTTTTCCTGGAATAACTCGAGCTCTTGCCCTGCATCTTCACAAAAGCTGCTGTTTGTGTCTGCAAAAATCTCCTTCCAGCCTTTGCCTCGTAATCTTTCACTAATCTCTGAGTCTAGCTAATAAAGCACTTTCCCTATGATGACCATTCAACCAGCCTAAGCCCCTTCCCCCTTTTGCCATTAATTTCTTTCATATCCTTATAGTTTTAAAATTGCACTCCTGTATGTTAATAATGGGGCATTTATTAGAGTATTTTTTTGATGTGTTTTGCCCTCTAGACTGAGTAGTCTACACAGAAGAGAGCAAGCGTGCCTCGGTGACTGCTGTGAACGTACACACAATCTAGTACAGTAACCAGCATAGGATACAGGCACAAAGTAAGTATTTGGGGGCATTTCCTGTGGCACAGCAGGTGAAGCTGCCCTCGGAATGCTGCATCCCATATTAGAGTGCCTGGATCACGTCTCGCCTCCATCTCCCATCCAACTTCCTGCTAATATGATAACTTGGGAGGCAGCAGATGATGGCTTCAGTACATGAGCTCCTGCCACCCACGTGGGAGACTTGGGTGATGTTTCTGACTCCTGGCTTCAGCCTGGCCCAGCTCTGGCTGTTGAGGGCATTTGAGGAGGGAACTGGTAAATGGAAGACTCTCTCTCTCTCCCTCCCTCTCTCTCTCTCTCTTTCTCTCTCTTTCTGTCCAGTGGAATGATCACATGTTCATTGCATTTTTAGTATAAGACTGATAATGGCCACTGGCCACATCTGTAGAGGATAAAACAAAACTTCTGAGTTCTACCACAAAAACCCTCTTTCTCCCCTCCTAGTCTGTTCATTCATCCTTTCCTTTCTTCCTTTTTTCCTCTTTATTCCCCTCCTCCCTTCCTAGCTTTCCAAGATTCTTGTAATTTTTTTTAAATGGTCTTCTTCCTTAAGACCCAAGATGATCTCTATTATACAAATAAACTCCAATTCAGGAAGATGGAGTGCTATTGACAGTTCTATCTCTACTCTATCTAAACTCGGTCTCCCATTAATCCTCTTCGTACCCACAGATCTCCACCATTTGTTTCCTCTGTTTTCAATCATTGCCTTCTCTGTAACTCATGTACTCCCTTTAATCCTGCTTTGCTCTCTGCAGCAGGTTGATGCCATTCATCACTCAGCATATCCTGTTTCCTTTCCTTCCCTTCCCTTCTGCATCCTCCACCTTCCTACACACACACACACACACACACACACACACACACACACACAGAGTTGGCCTTAGCTCTGCCAAGCCCTCAGCATCTTGACCTCAGAGCCCTGCTCCAGTCAGCTGGTTTAGGATCAATGACAGGATTAAGGTTGATTTGCAGCTTTCCCTTTTTAAAAAAGTTATTTGTTTGAAAGGCAAAGTGATGGGAGGCAGGAGAGAAACAGAGAAGAGACAGAGAGAGAGAGATCCTCCTTCCACTGCCCACTGACCCCCTACCCCCAAATGCCTGCAAAAATGGGCTAGCCAAGGTCAAACCAGGGAACTCCACCCATTCTCCTACATGCACAGCGGGAACCTAAGCATCATCCACTGCCTTCTATGTGCATTAGTAAGGAGCTGTATCTGACGCATTGAGTAGCCAGGGCAGGTCATTCTGCAGGTGTCCTAAGCAGCAGCTTAACCCACTGCACAACAATGCCCACTCCTGAACTTTTCTCTTTATTGTTGTTAGATCTAAAACAGATCACCATAAATACAAGGATACTCCAAAAGTTTGGGGAAAAAACGAAAGGAAAAGCATAGGTTCTTCTGGTGCAAAATCAACATTGAAATCCCTGCAGGGGTTCTTCATAATACTCATTTTCTACATTTTATGCAAAATTGTTTTCTAGATTTATTTATTTAAAAGGCAGAGTTACAGAGAGAGGGAAATGTAGAGGAAAAGGAAGAGAGATCTTCCATCCCTAGTTGACTCCCCAAGTGGCTACAACTGGGGCTGTGCCAGGCCAAATCTAGGAGCCTGGAACTCTATTCAAGTTTCCCATGTGGATGGCAAGAGCCCAAGCGCTTGGGTCATCTCCTGCTGCTTTCCCGTGCATATTAGCAGCAGGGTGGGATCAGAAGTTCAGTAGCTAAGACTCCAACCAGCACTCACGTGTTGTAGGCAGCTGCTTAACTCACTGTTCCATAATCTGCCCCATGGAAAAAAATTTTGTTGCATCAAAATAAAGTCATACTTTTAATTCCATTTTCCATGAACTTTTCGAAGTACTCTCCTGTATCCATCACTGCTATTTCTTTGACTCACAGACCTCTTCTGGTGATGCAAATTCAGATTCTGTTTTCTGCCACATACTAGCTGGCTGATAATTCTCTGTCTTGCCTCAATTCCCTTAGCTGTAGGTGGGGGTAATGGGAAAGGTGAATAGTCCAGCTGCTATAATGGAAGTGCCCAGAGCTGTCTTAAACATGGTACATTGCCAGTAGCTTGTTTCCCTTTGCAAATATCTGTTTGACCTTTGTGTCTTTACTTTCATCTCTCCATTTCTCATTTCCATTTCAGAACATTTCCACCCTGTCTCATTTAGAGCACACTTTTACCATTGTCTCTAACTTCTCTTTTGTGAAAAATGTAAGAACATTTTAATCACTGTGTCGTTCTTCATTTCTACCTGCATCTGACTGATTTCTGCTTCAACCCAGTACTTCTCTGACTCGTTCCCTTAACAATTCTCAAATTTATTATCTCTTTCCCTCCAGCTCTTGGCTTTCACTACCTCCCACTTTCCCTGTCCCAGTACTCTAAATCAACTCCTTCTTGTTCTGTGATTTACTGCAGTCATTTCATATCCTTCTTACCGTCAAAATCCTCACAATGCTCCTTGAAAGTCTCTCTTTTCTCATTCATCCTTTCGCATTTTCTTTTTCAAGTCCACTCATCTTTAATTCATCCCCATCATTCATGCCTGCACCTGAATCTCTGTGCCTCTTTGCCTACTTAATCATTTAACCTATTCGTGTATCTTTCCTCCTTTGTTATGCCCGTCATCTTTCATCATTAACGTGGGTAATGTTTCTTAGGACCTCTTTTAGAAATCTTAGAAGTGGTATAGTCTCAGGACCCACTTTCTGGCTCCCAGTGACTCCTCTTTTCTGGAATCTCTTCTCTCTGGACCCTGCCTTACCTAGGGAAAAAAATGCCTGCAGTTTTTCTTTGTATTTACTCGAGCTGAACTGTTAACCTGGTACATTTGAATGTATATTACTGATGAAAAGTGCAAGCTTTATTCTCTGAGATGCAGGACTAGGTTGTTTTCCTTTCTGCAGAACATTATTTTTATTATTGCATTTTGAATTGGCAGAGGAAATGTCAGCATGGAGCCACTGTTTCCCCAACGTTTACTGGATGCCTACCATGTGTTGAGCACAGACCATGTTATTTTTTATTTAATTCTCACAAGTCATGAATTTGGGGGGATTTTTAATTCCTGCTTTATACATGAAGCATGAAGAACACATAAAAAATATGCAAACCAGCAGTGTGCTGGGCAGTTTACATAGAATAACGTCATTCCAAATTTTCTGGGTTCAGCATGGTAAAAAGTTGAGAATTTCATACTTTTATAACAGGGCTGATGCCAACCTCTGTGCAGGAGTATTATTTAATATTTGTCTTCCCTGGAGTTTCCGTGGAGGCCAGAATTCTCTCATTCTTGTTCCCTGCCAGCTGATATGTTTCAGCCCATCAATAGTTATAGCTGAATAAATGAATGAGTGGATTAACATTAAAAGCACAATTTCTTGCAGAAGACAACACTGATTTTGAATTTCATCTCTGCTATTTAAAAAATGTGTGACCTTCAACATAGTAGGAAGAGAGTAGAAATCTTCTCTCTGCTTGTATCTGTAAACTTTATTGATGTATATGCCATTGTATGTATGTTGCTACCAAACTTTTCTTCATTTTATTTAGCAACATTCAGAGTCAGGAAAACCAGGGCTCAAGTCTCAGCTCTCCCACTTGCTAGCTTTGATGCCTTAGACAAGTTATCTATCTCATCTATAAAGTAGAAATGATTTTATTTCTCTCTACTAAACTCAAGAGCAAATGCTAGTTTGGTTAAGGGTCTAGGTGAAACCCTAAGACTGATCCCAAGTCCTCTGCACCTTTTACTACACCAGGGGTCTCATTGCCCTGACTTCCAACTCCACAAATTCCTGTCACTGTTTCTTTCACTATCTTAAGAAGATTTATATAAATCTAACTCCCAGGCCCATGCCTTCTCAGGAAGGCAAAGGCATCCTGCTCCGTTTTTGACCCACTTGCTTAGCTGTATTGATGACTATTGTGTGATAATCCGCGGACTCAGCAAGGCTGCTGTTCCGCAGGTTCCCTGGCTCCTGGAGGTTCTGCTTCACTCCAACCCATTTCAAGAATTTTTTGTGAATTCTATGGGAAACCACGAGAGTTCCCTTTTCCCAGAACATGGGCCCTTTCTTCATTTTTTTGTTTGGTAAGGCTGTGGTCTTCAGAGGGAAAAAGTCTAAATAAATGAATAAATATTTAAACTCAAGAGAGTCCACCTTCTTGCTTCTCTCCTTCCACACCTCTCTTCCTCTCTATTCTCTTTCATGGAAAACTGTGTGAACTATTTTCCAGGCATGGAGATAACAATGATGAGCAGGACCAAATGAACTCTTAGAGTTTACAGTCTAATAAAGAAGCAGAGAAATACAAATAACCAAAAATAAATATATGATTGACAGATTCAAAATGTGCTATGCTGAGGGAGAATATGGTTCTATAAGATGGGATAATGAGAGTGCATTAATTTGTGAGAGCCAGATAATACACCTCTGAAAATGTGACAATTCATGAACGCTAAGGGGCATGAGTAGGAGCTGTTTATGGCAAAGAGACATCAGATAAGAATTTCAGGCAAAAGAATTCTCAAGCACTAAAAGTCTGGAGAGAGAAGTGGATAATTCTAAAAGCCAAACATTTGAAGTCAGTATTGGAGTCTTAGAAAACTCCATGGATAATGCATATTATAAAAAGTAAAAAGAACTATGCAAAGATTTTTAAAAACATGCACGAAATAAAATTCTTTTTCAATCCTGTTGGTCCATGAACTTTCTGAAGTGCCCTCATGTGGCTACAGAGTCTTGAGGGAAGATGAGGAAACTGAGATAAGTCTCAGAAAGTCCATGTGGTCCTAAATTATCCAGGCCTGTTTAGGCCGGAGTAGAGTTTGGATTTAATTCTAATTAAAGTGCAAATTTTAGCCAATTTTAAGCAAGAGGATAGCATAGTCAAACATATTTTTTTTAATGTCACTTTGGCTTTAGGGAGAGAATGGATTTGAGAGAGGATAAAGGGGTCTAATAGGGAGCCTGTGATGAAGGTCTAGGCACAAACCTCTCTAGGAAGCCGACTTGACCATCATAATCCCTGGTACCATGGAGTCGTACAGTTTGTTCACTCTAAGAGTGGAGAACTCTACACTGAAGATTGGTCTGTTTTGTTGATTCTGACCAATATACTGATTTATACTGTCACTATTGAATCTACTACTTATTGTTTCAAATTTTATATTCTAGAAAGCCACATGGAGCAAGTTCCATGAGAATTCTATTTTTTCCTCCTTTCAAGGAATGATTGCTCCTGTTAACTGTTTCCAATGGCTTCTGCCTGAGTGTTAAAATAAAAAAAAAAAACAAAAAACAAAAAACTCCTGTTACAATAGCTTCTTTTCTCCCCACAGTGAGAGGGAGCACAATTAGGGAGTAAGCGCATCAGTTCTTGTATCAGATCGATGGTCTAAGTTCGAGTTCTGATTCGTACTTGCTGTGTGACCTTGAGAAAATTACTTGACCTTTCTGAGCTTAGGATGACAAAAATACCTACCTCATGAAAGTAGATGGCTAAATGAGATAATAGATTAAACATCATGAAATTTGGTGTTCAGTTTATAATAGTTATCATTAAATACATAATTAATAAATGTTTGCTATTATCAACATCCTTGACAATCTTCATCAAAAGCAATCATAGTAAAATAAAAGTTGCTGTAGGTTTGGAATGAGGTAGCTTGATTAGAGTATTCACTCTTCCACAATGTTATTGATAAAGCATTTAATCAATGACCTGGTTCTTCATCTATAAAATGGGGATAATCATACCCAACTTACAAAGCTATAAAAGGCATACTCTATAAATAGCAAGAGAATTTGTCTAGCACCAAGAACTGCAAACTTACTAAGAGTTAATTTTTCTTTTCGTTCCTTTGATTTAACATCATTCCTCTAGGAAAACTTCTCTGATGCCTGGATTAGTTTGAGTGATCTTAGCACCTGGCACTTACCAGTAGCAGAACACAGATCACACTGCATTAAATGTACCTACTTGTCTGACTTCGTCTTTAGGTTGGAGTTGCTTGATGTGCAAGATACTCTTCAAAGCACTTTGCAAATAATAACATATTTATTCTTCCTGTGAACCCAAGGAAGGAGATGTACAGTTACCCCCCTTCACATGAATTAAGAAATATGACAAGGAGAGACTGAATCACATGACCCATGTTGCATGGCATGCATAGAGGTGGCGTTCACTTCTTTCTTATGGTTGAACATTGCAGGTAACACCCAGAGAGAGGACTCACAACTTCTTACTCCAAAGGACTCACTCATTCACCATCATTTACATATTGACATTTTCTCTACCATAGCTGATTCACTGGTTAGTGGATGGATATACTTCTACCACCCGACTGTAGGCTTTAAGTGGTGATTTTTGCCTGTTTTCTCCATTGCTGTGTACCTAGCTCTTGGTATGATAAGAATTGTTCAACTAGTATTTGTTGAATAAATGAGTAATTGCATGCAGTTACTGAATTTGCAATGTAACTTTAAGGCAACGTCTACGTCAAAACAGGTGTAATCTTGTACTTGTGAGAGTTAGTGACACTTTAAACTACAGGTGGGTCGGGGACAAGGAAGACTGTAGAGACAGAAGCAGGCTCCCTTCTGTTTTTCCTAGGGTCTTCTGGAGTTGCAATAGTGTCACTTCTTTCTGTGCAGTTGGCCAGCAGCCAGAGAGATCCCTTCTCCTTGGAAGGCAAGAAAGGTTTCTGTTCAAGGTGACAGTATGGGAAAGCAGGAGGAAAGCACACAGGGAAGAGATATCCTACAGTTACGACAGTAAGCTGAAGTGTGAGATGCCCACCAAGATTCACTGGGAAAAGGTAATACTTGGAAAAAGTGTAAAGTCTAGTATTTATCACCTGGATCCACGGGCAGTTCACTTTCCCTGACATCTATGGAGATTCATAGAAACTAATATATTATCTGACGCCTATCCTGCAGATGCACTGTGCACCTTTCATTTTTGTTAGTTTTAATTCTCACCTGTTATTCTCAAATTAATTTTCGTTGCTCCAAGTCTTATGTAACCCATTAGCAAGGCTTCCAAGTTCACAGACAACACTTCCAATGTATTCTCTAAGTATTTTTCTTCCTATATCATATATCCTCATCGAAATCAATGTCTTCTCACAACTGCCTGTAAACACTACAGATTCCCTACAATGAGTCTAGACTATGTTTCTCTTACTAGCTATTGGGATGCACCTGTAACAGCCATCATTCTGGAATGCTGCTGACTCATTATATCCTTTGTATGTAATAATTTTTCTTCTTCTATGTGCCATTATTTCTTGTATAACTTATTTATTACGTTTCAATTTATATTTTAAAAGTATTTATTTATCTTGAAGGGAGACAAGGGATGGAGAGAGAGCAAGCGCCAGAGAGATGGCGTCCTTTGGTTTACTCCTCAAGTGCCCTCAGCAGCCAGCGATGGGTCAAAGCCAAAGTCAAAACCTGAAAGCCAGCTGGCGCTGTGGCTCACTTGGCTAATCCTCTGCCTATGGCACCAGCACCACAGGGGTTCTAGTCCCGGTGGGGCACCAGATTCTGTCCCAGTTGCTCCTCTTCCAGTCCAGCTCTCTGCTGTGGCCCAGGAGTGCAGTGGAGGATGGCCCAAGTGCTTGGGCCCTGCACCTGCATTAGAGACCAGGAGGAAGCACCTGGCTCCTGACTTCGGATTGGCACAGTGCGCTGGCCGTAGTGGCCTTTTGGGGGTGAACCAACGGAAGGAAGACCTTTCTCTCTGTCTCTCTCTCGCTGTCTATAACTCTACCTGTCAAATAGAAAAAAATAAAAAGAAAGCCATACAACATGAATAAAAGACCTTGCTCTCTCTCTCTCTCTCTCTCTCTCTCTCACTGTCTAACTCTGTCTGTCAAAAAAAAAAAAAAAAAAAAACCTGAAAGCCAAAAGTCCGGAACTCAACCTGCATCTTCCTTGTGAGTGGCAGGAACCCAACTCCTTGAGTCATCGCCTTCTGCCCCTGGAATTGGAAGTAGAGCTGGAACTGAAGCCCACACACTCTGATGGGCTGTATGAGCATATCTTTACCACAAGGCGAAATGTCCATTCCTTTTTTAACAATATGATTTTATTTATTTGAAAGGGAGAAAGAGAGAGAGAGAGAGAGAGAGAGAGAGAGAAAGACTTTCCACCTCCTGGTTCACTCCCCTAAATGCCTGCAACATTGAGTCTGAGTCCCATAAAGGCCAGGAGCCAGGACTTGCATCCAGGACTCCCATGTGTGTAGCAGGGACCCAAGTACTTGAACCATCATCTGCTACCTCTCAGGGTGTACATTTGCAGGAAGCTGGATTGGTAATGGAGGCAGTAATTGAACCCAGACACTCTGATATGAAATGCAGGCAACCCAAGTGGCACCACAACTCACTGCAACACAGCACATTTTCTAGGACACATGTTCTTTGATGTCATGGCTATAATGCTTTAGATTTTTGTCCAGCAAATATTCATACAATTTCTCCACTCACATTGCCAGGGCTCATTGACATTGAACATGACCATGAGATTTGCATTGACCACTGAAATTTGGGCAGTCATGATGTGAGTCAGCATTTGTATAGTTGGGCTGTCTCTCTGCTTCTGCCATTCTCATGAGAGGAACATACTCTGTCTAGTCTGTTGATCCAAGTATGGTGACAGACATGAGAGCAAGACAGTATCTTACCTGCAGTTTGGAGAAAGACCTAGCAGAGCAAGTCTAAATCAGCAGATTTCACCAGTGCTCCCTTCTGATGTTTGAATGAGAATGAATAGTTGTTCTTTAAAGCAACTGGATTTCAGGGTAGTTTTATTACACACCATTGTTATGGTAATAACTAACTGATACAAAGTCTTAACTCCCATTCTACACTGAGTTTCTCAAAGGTAGAGGTCATCTGAATCAGCTGGCTTCCTCATGCAGAGTCCCAAGGCACAATCCTAATGCCTATTTCCTGAATAAGTGGACAAATGAATAACTAAAGAGCTCTAGAGTGGGATTCAGATGGATGAAAAGAGACTGATGTGCTCATTAGTTTAACAAGAATTTATCCCATATTTATTGTGTTAGGCATTGTGCTAGAGGAAGGGCATTTAGGGGTAAACAAACTGAACCTGCCTTCTGGATTCTACCAGGTGATTTGGAATGCTTGAGAACTGGAGATTCATAATGCAGTCCATGTGCAAACTCTGATTATCCTTGACTTGCATGCGAGGACACCAAAATAATCAGAAAAGTGATAATGGATTTTAAAAAAGAACAAAAATGATCTCTCTCTCTCTCTCACTGCTGATTCCCATTATCTCAGGTTAAGAGCAAATCCCAGATAGATGGGAGGCATTTGCATTCATTTGAAGAAAATGAGTTAGCATAAGGTGGCCCAAGGGGTAAAATAAAACTCTAGGGATAGGTGTTGGTCTTTTTCTGATTGCTGAGCAACACTTTTGTCTCTTTCCTCTTTAATGGGGAGGCTATTGCGCTTGGTGAGTCTAAGTGTCATTGTCATCTATAAATCAAAACCCTAGATCCAAGAAGTCCAGACTTGACACTGTGATCTCAGCATGTATCAGGAACTCTTCTTGAGCCTTAATGGAAATCACTCTGTCCATTTTCTGAAAGTTCTTCCTGACTGTTAAGCATTTCACACTTTCCTCCCTACTGTGTTTGACTTAATTCTGAAGGTGTGGCTAAGACATCTTGTGGCCAAAGCTTTCCTCTTCCCAAAAGACCAGGAGCATAATATTGAAATTTCCAAAACATGGAAGGCAACAACAGAGCCAAGATGTAAATCTGGCTTCCCTAGCCCTGGACACCAGCCACTAGGGAGCGAAATCCAACCAGCATGCGCTTCCATATCATTGAAGAATTGCTGCGTGTGTGCCTATGTTTTGCAAGAGCAGGTGGCTAGGACAGATGGACTATTAGAGAGAAAAGGCAACTTTTGCAGGGCAGAGAGGATGATACTCCAAAAGAAATGTGTGGCTATTTCCAAAACTAGCACCTTTCAGCCTGAAAGAATAAATTGGGACATTTTACCCCTGTAATAAATACTACTTTGATATGCAAACACACCTTAATGAGAATGGCAGCCATGAGAAATAAATGTGTGGATCAGGTAGACAAATATCAATAGGGAATTATTTCCTAATCACTATGAAACTTAAATGTGATAATCCATACACAGCAGTTAGTACGCTATTTAGCATATGCCAACAACAAAATGATAATAGTACCGTTATTATCAACAATATGCAAAGCAGTATGCTAAATGCTGTTAAAGACCCATGTTAATTAACCCTTTCAATGACTCTAAGAGCTAGGAACTGCATGCATTACCAATTTACACAGGAGGAAGCGAAAGCCGAGATTCTTTGTCTGGAATTGAACAGCTAGTGATGAGACCTGTATTTAATCACATACAGTCTTACTGCAGAGTGTCTGGTTATAACAACTCTGCCATATTCTCTCATGTAAAGATGAAACATGAAACGTGTAACGATGAAAGGTAACATCATCATCATCATGTTTATCATAATCATAATTGTTAGATGCCAATACAGAAAAGTGACTTCATGAAGTAGTTTTCTGGAAAATTATTTCTAAAAGAAACTGTTGATTGACATGTAATAATACAAGTTCCAGTGTGAAGCTTTTAGGGCCAATTTATACAAAATGGATTAAAAGGAAGGGAAAAGGTGTTTAGATTCCAATAGATATGATTCGGACTTCACTGTATAGTAACCTAGGTGAGGTGGTCCCTGAGTCAATTGGAAAATGGGTGCAGTAGCCCATGTTATGGGCCCAGTTCTTTACTCCTCCCTACATCTGATGCCTTTGCGTGTGACTTTGCAGTTCCTCTTACTACAGAGGCAGAGCCAGTTTCCCTTCTGGTGGAATTCTCACCCATGGTTTGGGCACATGAACTTGTGGTGCCCAACAGAATGAAGTCATTGTGGGTCCTTTATGAGCTGGATATTTCCACTTGCCACCATATGCTTCTTCAGTCATTGGGAGAAGCACATGCCTGGCCCAGGTTACCAGTCCCAGAGTGCTGATGAGAAACCTGTGGAGCAGATTTCCCAGCTCTGCAGTCACAGCCAGCTTCAGCCTTACAGACCCATTGATGAGCCCAGCCCTCATCAGTCACTCTCTAACCAACATGCTGATATGTAAGCTACAATTATAAATAATCATTGTTTTAAGTCATGCATTTTGGTGTAATTTGTGATGCAGTAGCAGGGAACTGGTACAGAGAATAATCATGCATATTTGTGTCAAGTTTCTTTTTATACTTCCATAGCAAATCACAAAAGTCCCGATTTATCCTTTTGAAACTTGCAAAATGTTTCTGAGATCATCGGTCACAAGGGTGAAGGAAGCAAGCCTGGGTGCAGCATTCATACATCAGTTCCTCTTTGGGGGCTCCTGGCTGAAGGGGCAGAATGCGCACCTCCTGCATCAGGTTCCTGAGGCTCCGCCACCCACATGCATGTGGCCTGACAGCCTGGTGCAAGCCTTCCTGAGGTCATTATTGCCATTGCCACAACCAGTTATTTCTGTGTCAAAGTCACTTCTCTGCTTCTGATTTTTCATTGCTATAAAAAATGACAACGTCTGATTTTGTGCTGGGAGAAGGACAGGCATTTGGGGAGGGGTGGAAACATGGTGGAGAAAGGCAAGGGAGGAAAGGAACAAAATTACTCCCCCAAATGGGCCGCACAAATATAAAGTGCTAATGAAATTCGATAGAACAATAATAATTATGCATCCAAGGCCGCAGCCTCACATTTCTCACCATGAATATTCATTCCTATGTTATCTTTCTAAGGAATAAAATTGGACGAAACAGCCATGTGCTCATAGGGTGTTGTTGTTGTGGGTTTTTTCTCCTTTTTCTTATTCTATTTTTACCTGGATTAACACAGGCCCTTGGCTTCAGATTATCTGTATTCTAGTATTTTTTGTATTATAGTTATTATTTGTGTCTCACTGGCTGTCCATGTACAGCCACCTTACATGGAAGATGTTTAAAACATCAATAAAATGTAAGATGAAAAGTGTAGAGGTACCAAAACAACTCTCTTTGTAGCTGCTCAATGGTCACAGGTGGAATATCACTTTGACTTAGAGCTTGGCAACCAGGAACCTGGACATGGGAATGCCATGCATCTTTTATCAACTGGCATGGAAGAGTAGGCAGTTACAGCTAAATTATCAATAGAGTGCACAATGTGCTGTCAGAAGGGGTTTCCAGTGGGCTCCTTAGCCCAGAAGTTACACCTGTGCAGCCACAGTCATTACACTCTACGGGAAGCATGTACACTATATTAGCCTGCTCAGGCTGCTGCAACAAAATGCCACAGGCTACATGGTTTAAACAACAGACATTTATCTTTTCAACAGTTCTTAGGGCTGGGAATCCAAGATCAGGGTATCAGCCAGGTTAGTAGTATCTGATGAGAGCTCTCCCTTTTGGTTGCAGATGGCCACTTTCTGTATCTTTACATGGCCTCTCCTTGGTACATGTGCTCTGTTTGGGGACAAAGACAAAAGGGAGGAAGGGGAGGGAGATGAGGGAGAAGAGAGAAAGAGAAAGGGGATATTTCCCCCTTTTCATAAAGCCACCAATTCAATCCTACCTGATTTAAGTCTCCCCTTATGATTACATTTGATCTTTTTTAAAAAAGATTTATTTATTTATTTGAAAGGCAAAGTTACAGAGAGGCAGAGAGAGAGAGAAAGAGAGAGAGACAGAGAGAGAGAGAGTCTTCCATTTGCTGGTTCACTCGACAAATGGCTGCAACAGCCAGAGCTGAGCCAATCAGAAGTCAGGAGCCAGGAGCTTCCTCCGGGTCTCTCATGAGGGTACAGGGGCCCAAAGACTTGGGCCATCTTCTACTGCTTTTCCAGCCTATAGCAGAGAGCTGGATCGGAAGTGCAGCCGCCAGGACTCACATTGGCTCCCACAGGAAATGCAGGCACTGCAGGTGGCGGCTTTACCCACTATGCCACAGTGCTGGCCCCCTAAATTTGATCCTAATTACCTCCTACAGGGCCTACCTATTTCCAAGTACAGTCATTGGTTGCAGTGGTAGATAAGTTTGCAACAATGAATTGTGGGGGTGGGGAGGAAACATTTCAGTTCCTAGTATACAGTAGAGGCCACGGTCTACCTGGCACATGAGAAAGTGCTTGGTTCCAACTGTCGTCATGGTTGTATAGAAAGGCTTTCATCACCTGACCTGGCCATGATGCAATCACTGGCCTACATTTCAGGGCTGAGTCAGAACATCAGCACTGTGCTCCCCAGGAGATGAGGGGAATTGCAGGGCAGAAAGGAACCAGGGAGTGAAAGTGGCATCGTGGCCTTCAGGAAATCCCAGGGGAACAAGAGCCAGAAGCTGTGAGTGATTAGAGGGATCCTTTTCCCAGGTCTCTGGAAAGCAGTCAAGTTTGCCTAAGTCAGTAATCAGAAAGAGTGCCCCAGTGACAGGGGAAGAGCCTTGGGGAATGTTGAGTGCAGCTGTGCCCTGGGAGGAGGAGGAGTGTGTTGGGTTGTCAGTAGGCTGATAGGGTGGGAGCAGGAGAGAAAGCAAAGCTACAGGGCAAATGTTGACACATTAGGACTTCCTGAAACATAGCTCTGATGATGTCACTTTTCTGAAAACTTTGAGCAGCTTCATGGTGACTTTATAATACTTCTATTTTTGTTTTTTTTTCCCAATATTTTAAATTAATGTTTTATTTCCTTGAGGGAGAGATAGAGAGAGAGAAAGAAATGTCTCATGTGCAGGTTCACTCTCCAAATGCCTGCAGCATCTAGGACAGGTCCAGGCTGAAACTGGGAGTCAGGAACTCAAACTGGCTCTCCCACTTGGGTGGCAGAGATTTCATGATTGTGCTTGCTGCAGCTTCAACTAATTCTTTCCGTCTGCGGGACATGACAGAGCTAACATTTAAGAAGTGTTTATTTGGGATAGCCATTGTTCTGAGCCCTCTACACATATAAACTCACTTAATTCTGACAACAACCCAAGAAGATAGGAGCTACTATCTTCCCTTTACAGATGAGAAAAAATGGGGCTCATAGAACTTAACTAACCTAGCCAACATCACATAACCAGTAAACAATAGAGCTGAAATTAAAAGCTGGGCAGTCTAACTCCACAGCCATGCTCATAAATATTATGCAATACACTTCCTACTTTACATTATGAAATCTCTGGCCTTCTGTCAAACATGTCCCATATTTTCTATTCCTAGAATGTTCAATTTAATTCCAACCTTCCTATTTTCTGCAGATCCCAATTCTTGTCAATATTCAAGGCCAAATTCAAGGGTATATCCTCCATGAAAGTGTTCATGCTCCATTGTGCTTGATGTCTCCTGATTTATATCCCATTGATCATTTTATCTTTTTGTCTCTTACGGTGGTTACAGTTGCAGACTAAAAAGAAAATTAGTATGATTTTAGCACAATATGTCAAATAATCATCACATATGGTGGCATCAAAAGTATCTGATAAGCTGTCAGTTCTATATAGCCATACATGTCAGTATGTTTCACAATTCTGAGAATAGTGGTGTTCATTTAGTAGTCATATCATATCAGATTAGGTTTGATTGTGAATCACAAAGAACCAAAGTCTTTGAATTTAATAAGATAGAAACCTATTTATTTACCAAATAAGACTAGAGGCAAAAAGGCACTCAAAAAAAAGTTTATGGAAAATGAAATGTAAAGACAAGTTTATCTTAGTGCAAAAAATTGAAATTTATGCATATGAGGGGGTCTTCAAAAAGTTCTTGGAAAATATGTGCTAAGAAAAAACTCTTCATGAATCTCAATATATTTTGCACCAAAATAAACTTACTCTTTAGTTCCATTCTCCATAAACTTTTTACAGTCCTCTCCATAGGTAGTGTAGAAATGGTCTAACAATTCTTTTATCTTCAGGGAACCAGGTTGCTTTCATAGTTTTCATCCCTTTTGGGGTTGTTTTTTTAAGCATTTTTAAGATATTTTATTTATTTGTTTTTATTAATATAAAGAGAACAGATTTCATGTATTTTGGGTAGTGGCACATTGAGTCTGTGATTATAGGGTGGATTGAAATTATACTAGATTTTTTTCTTTTTTAAAGATTTATTTTTATTTATTTGAAATAGAGAGAGGGAGAGGGAGAGAGAGAGAGAGGGAGATCTTCTATCTGCTGGTTCACTCAACAAAAGGCCACAACAACCAGGGCCATGCTAGTCTGAAGCCAGGAGCCTGGAGCTTCATCTGGGTCTCCCACGTGGGTGCAGGGGGCCTAGGACTTGGGCCATCTTCTGTGCTGCTTTGCCAGGTGCATTAGCAGGGAGCCGGAATGGAAGTAGGGCAGCTGGATCTCTAACCAGTGACTATATGATACGCTAGTGTCACAGGTGGTGGCTTTACTCACTATGCCACAATGCTGGCATATAGTTTTGATTCTTAAAGTCTTCGTGATTAAAAATGAGTATTTGTGGTCCAGCCATCACATGCATGATATAAATAACAGAATAAGCTAAGAAGACATGATGCAAATGCAAAATAACCCTTCTGTTAATATCTCATGGACACCACCTACTTGTACAGTCATTCTTAATTGCAAAGAAGATGAGGATGTCATTTTAGTCATTTAGTTAGTGATATGGTCTTCCAGATGAAAGTAGGAATTATATTACTAAAAAAGGGAAAAGCAGGACTTACTGTGGTGAGAACAAGTAGCAATCTAATCATTGTAGATCCTCAGTAAATTTTTCAATTCAACAAATATTTCGCAAAATCCACTGTGTGAAACACTAAGGTGAGAGACTACAGAATTCTTTCTGTTTGTCAACAGTTTATACATTAGTTGGAAAGATGAATAAAACATTACTTATTCAAAATTTGGGATGAAGACTACAATAGGGTAAGTACAGGTTGCTATAGGAACCCTGAATGGATGAGACTTGACCAACTGTAGGATGGAATGAACAGATTATTTGAATACAAGGGTAAAATAAACCTTTCTTTTGTTCCATTCTAATAGGCATAGATGAGCATGGAAAGATACATGGGTACTATGGGAATGTAGGTCTAAAGAAAAGAGTGTTAGATTCACCACACTCCAAATGTGGCTGTCCCACTTGTAACATTTTGGACAAATTACTTAACATATCCCAGACTTATTTTCTGCAAAATTAAATTATATTCATTAGGAAAGTTATATTAAATTATATTAAATAGGAAAGAGCACAGTAGATGCTCCACAAATGTTAGATTTTTCATCAGAAGCCAACAAGTGAGAAGATGCAGTTATTACCATCCCATATAACCCTTTTCTTCTTGTGTCTGCCCTTCAACACCAGGCAGAGGCCTCCACTGACACAAGTCAGCTGTGGATGAAGCTGATAATTAAATTTGATTTTTTTCCCCTGAAGTTGACATAAAGGGGTCCATCCGTTAATTACTAATCATTGCCCTTAACACACACACACACACACACACACACAAATGGTAACCCACTCAGCCCATCAAAACCTGCCCTTTGAAATGCTGAACTAGACAGTGAACAGAGAGTGTCTGCCAAAAGGCGTCTTTTCTCCTGGAGATAAAAGCAACTTGAAATGCATGTAAGTCTTGTGCTCGTGTTAATTAATCAGAATTTGCATTAAAAGCTTAAACGCCTTTGAAGCAGGAGTCATCGGGAGCCAGAAACTTATTTTTGTTCTTCAGAGGGGAGATGGATGGACAAGGCATCCCAAAGAGGTGTGCATGGAGAGAGAAGTGGACAAATAGAGGGTCTGTTGCTTACCAGGAGACATGTAACAGGCATGCAGATGACAGGTGCCATGTGCTGAGAGACCACCATGTTCAGGCAGGTTCCACCCTTACATTACAGACTAAGTGCAGGGAGCTGAACAGCCAAAGCATCACAACTGTCTCTGTGACTTTCATTCATTCAGTAGGAGTTTTAGTAGGAACTTCAGTTCATCTGGGAGGCGCATGATTAGTAACCTTCTCCCACAAGAAAGGTGGGAGATACAGTAGTGGGTAAGACACAGTTCTTGCCTTCTACATAGGTTGACACAGAGTTCTCAGATGTGGATGATTCTGTCCCCCAGGAGACAATGTTTGGAGACATTCTCGGTTATAAATGTGGAAAGTGAGACTGGAATCTAATGGGTAGAGGCCAGGAGTGCTAAGCATCCTACCATGAATAGAAAGTCCCCACAAGGATTAATCTAGTCAAAAATGTAAAAAAAAAAAAAATGTCCAGGCTCAGATGCCTTCACTGGCAGAGGCAACATTTCAACAAGCAATTTCAATAAAGCAAAATAAGGGTCATGTTGCAGCATGAGAAGTGACTGTCAGTGACGCTTCCCAGTGGCAGTGGTGTATACACTGACGCTCTGGAAATGAGCCAGAGTGAACGGGCTGGGCAGAGATGGGCCAGGTTGGGCAGGGCAGACAAGGGAACAGCATGGATGGGAACTCAAGGAAGGAGATAGCAGGAAGCACCTGGGAAGCTGAATGGCACCTGTAGCAGAACGGAGATTGAGGACAAAGGGCAGAAGAGGAGCTGGCACATGAGTGGGAGCTTTCAAGCCAAGTTTAAGAGGGCTTTGTCTTCAACTGAGTGCAGAGTCACAGACGGATCTTAAACCATAAAGCAATACCACAGAAGTTCTTCTAAAAAATTAAAAATACATTCCTAGGCACTTTCCTGTGCACCTTAGCAATGTAAAGGACAAACAAAGGAGGTCCTGAAATCAGGAAACTGCAGTGCAAAGATGGACTGAGACAGACTGATTTCCATTCACTGGGCCAAAGGAAATCAGTCACTTTTGGGATTGAAAAGAAGAAAGGATCCCAGTTTTTGGCCCAAACCAAGGGAGAGAAACTGAAGTTACAGCTTCCGTGGCAGAACCTGACATCAGGTGTGAGAATGCCAGCTACAAGGTGAAGCTGGAAATGCAGAAATGAGTAAAGTCAGCTTTGCTTACAGTTTATCTTCATTGAGACCAAGTATCTTTCCATTTCTTACATCTAACTGCTTCTCTCTTGCCTTCCTGAGGTGCTACTTGGAAAATTAGGTCTTCCCAACTCTATTTTGTCTGGATTAATAGCATCGCAGACTGATGTTTAAATTGGATGTCACCTCTTCTGGAAATTTCTCTATGAATGCCTGGGTTGAAGATTGTAATTATTTGTCTATTACACCATTACATTCTAATCACCATGAGAGAAAAGAATGATTGTCCATGGATACACCTGTAATAATAAGTAGCACGTGATTGCTAAATTTGTATTTAGTAGACGTGAAGTTGGAGGCCTAGAAAGTATCAATAGGGTAGATTCTAATTGGAGAAATGGGTCAGGGTGAGGGTCAGAATTTCAGAATTTTGGCAGGCGCTGTGGCTCACTTGGCTAATCCTCCACCTGCGGCACCGGCACCCCGGGTTCTAGTCCCTGTTGGGGCACCAGATTCTGTCCCGGTTGCTCCTCTTCCAGTCCAGATCTCTGCTGTGGCCCAGAAAGGCAGTGGAGGATGGGCCAAGTCCTTGGGCCTTGCACCCGCATGGGAGACCAGGAGGAAGAACCTGGCTCCTGGCTTCGGATCGGCACAGTATGCCGGCCATAGCGGCCATCTGGGGGGTGAACCAACAGAAGGAAGACCTTTCTCTCTGTCTCTCTCTCTCTCTCTCTCACTGTCTAACTCTGCCTGTCAAAAAAAAAATTTCAGAATTTCAGCGCTGAGGCTGTGGCTCCACAAGAAATAGAAATCCTATTTATCTGGTGCCAAGTTCATTGTGTAGGGGTTGGCATCAATACATTAAGTTCAGGGTTGCACCAATAAAGTGTAACAAGGACATAGATGCAAAAGGATCTAATTCCTTGAGGAAGAAAGTGGATCCCTGGGAAGCCATGTAAGAAAGTGGCATTTCAGGTGAGCTTTGATGTATTGACAAGCTTTGGGGTTGCTGCTGCATCGTCCTGTTCTTCCTACCTTGGCAGCCATATGTTGTTCTGCCAAATTTCTCTGTCTAAACCACTGTCTCTCTCAGAGCACAGGTGCAGCTTTATGTACAGTGTCACCTAGGTTACTTCCCACAGAGGATCCCTATTATGTGCTGTTATGGGCTGGGATCTTCAGGCGGTGCATTCAAAGCACAAAACACCTACAGCATATTCAAAACAGTGATCATTATGTATTCATGGTCATGAATAGTGTATGTGTGTGCAGATCCATAAAAACTCACATTTTGTTCAGGGGCTTAACTTTTTAAAGAACTTCCTCAACTAAAACCTCACTTCTTCTGCATAGCAATAAGATGAGGCAGGTAAGGAAGATCTTGTTAGAATCACATTAAACACAAGAAAACAGAGATCAGAGAGGATAAGAGAATTAGCCAAGGTCGCACAGCTATTGTTATGCAACCAAGGATGGAACCCAGACCTTTCAGATACCATTTAGTCCACCCCCTGTAACCCAGTGTAGGCGAACTCTCTAGTTGGTGAAGAAATACATTTGAATGTATTCAGAAAATCAACTGTCATGAATTCAGTCTACTATGAAATGTTTAGGAAAGTCAGAAAATTTGACCACTTAATAATGCCTTTTTATTTCAGAAGCTGCATCTTCCTTATTGACTTGATGGATAAGTTTCTTTTTTTAAATATGGAATTCTATTTTTTCTTTTTTTTAAAAAAAGGACTTATTCATTTGAAAGGTAGAGAGGGAGGGAGATGGAAAGGGAGAGGGAGAGGGAGAGAGAAATCTCTCATATATGGATTCATTTTCCAAATGGTTGCAATGGCCAGGGCTGGGCCAGACCAAAGCCAAGAGATAGGAGCTTCTTCTGGGTCTCCCAAGTGGGTGCAGGGGCCCAGGTACTTGGCCATCTTCTGCTACTTTCAAAGGAACATTAGCAGGGAGCTGGATCAGAAGTGGAACAGTTGGGACTTGAACCAGTGCCCATATAGGATGGTGGCATTGCAGGCAGAGGTTTTACCCACTATGTCATATATATCTATATCTATATATAGATATATAGATATAGATATAGATATATATGTCATATATATTTTATTCACTATGTCATATATATATATATATTAGTAACATGTTAGGGCAACTTTTATAAATAAATTAATTATTTGTAACAACATGAACTTAGATATATCTACTTTTAAAAATAGAGGGCAGCGTTTGGCTCAGCAGTTGACACCCACATCCCACATTTGAGTCCCTGCTCTGGTTCTGACAAAGCTTCCTGTTAATGCACATTCTGGGAGGCACCTGGAGATGCCTCAAGTACTTGGGTCTCTGTCATCCATGTGGGAGACCCAGATGGGGCTCTGGCCCTCTCCCTTCAGCCTACCCCAGCCCCTGCTGTTTCAGGCATTTGGAGAGTGAACCAGTGAATGGAAGATATCTCTCTCTATGTCTCTCTCTGTTTCTGTCTCTCTCATCTCCATCTCCATCTCCATCTCCATCTCCATCTCCATCTCCATCTCCATCTCCATCTCCATTTCTCTCCTCTATCCCAAGCTGTTATGTGAACCTGTGACGGAAGATCTTTCTGTCATCTCCCTCTACCCAGCTCCAACTCTGTTACACTGTATTTCAAATTTTAAAGATAAATAGTTGCATACCCAACTTAATTTGAAATCAACCAACCAAAGTAAATTGCTGTGGACCAAAATCTTCCAGGGAAATGGTTTCTTTCCTGAATTTGAACAATAGGCCAAGTTAAAATGCTAATGTTGGAATAATCTGTCTAATGGCAACACAAACTCAACAAGGCATCCTAGTGCACAAAATCCTTATAAACCCTTTCAACTGCAACTTAGTGCAAATGCAAACACACTTGCATTTTCTTTGTTCCCCTCCAATCAATCCTTCCTTTTTCCCTTTTACATCTTTTCCCACCTATTTCTCTCTCAGACTACTTCTTCTTTGTGACAGTTTATACAATAACAGCAATGATAATACAGGCTGGCTAATTCTGAAGAGGAGAGCAGAGCTATGTTGAATTAGAAGCAAATTGACTTATGTGATCTGAAGCCTTTCAGCTTCATATGTGTTTGTTCATTTGTACAAAGAAATGCCTTTTTTATGAGATTCCCATTGTCTTTATATTCTACTCTCACTGTCTAATGCACACACTCTCTTACACACATGCTTGCAGAGACAGAGCCTGTTCCTATGCAAACTTTGCTGAAACAGTGTTCTACAGTAAATCACTTCCTTCCTAAAGAAGCAAATACCTTGGCCACATGGCTGTTGTGGGTGGGAGAACTTTTCCTCCTGAAGTACTCACGCTGACTGTCAATCATTTAGCTTTGAAGCAAGGAGAGCTTCTTTGAATATTGAGCATTGAAGAGAGCTACCCATGCTGGACAACAGCACCAAGGTCCTTGCTTCAAGGTGACTTCATTTATGAGTTCTAGGATGGTCTGAAGGACCTTGAGTCAGGAGACAGAACTGATTAGCAGTAGTAGCCATCCAGGAAGACTTGTGTGATCTGACTGAAGAGCAAGGCATGCATGAGCTTCCCAGAGCTAACATCACAACTGAGCAGAAGCTTCGGACAGATGAATTATTGCTGGGAGATCCCAGGGAGGGCACCTCCCTCCTCCCACTTGACGCTAGGGGGCAAAGAATTGCTCACAACATACTGATAGCTTGCAAATCTATGAACACTGATAATGTGCTTCCCCTATTGCACAAAAGAAGAAAACACATAAATGGGTTAATTAGCTCCTATGCAGAATTTAATTAGAGCATCTTTGTTCACTCTGCTTCAGCCAGAATCTCAATTATCAATCCTTATTTCCAGGATTTCTGAGCATGGACATAAATTTTCACTTGGGGCTCCCCATCTGAAGCTCAGGTCTTAGCAGCATTGCATGAGGCAGTAGTAGCCCATTTTAGGATGAAATCTGGATTACTTTAAAGTTATTCCATTGTCATTGTGAACAATGACTCTTTTTGGCACGCAAATGTATTTCCCATTCCACCCCACTCTTTGAATGTGTATAATGATAAATCAGCTTTTTGTAAGTTGAGAATGAGACAAGGGCTAGGAATTCAGTGGTTTCCCCAGCCACCCATCCCCCAGGAGATAAAACAATGATGAGTGCCCTTGATCATGTAATAACTCATTTAATCCACACAGCAATCCTCTAATTTTTTTATTATTTTAATCAACATTTGCTAGATAAAGAAAACAAAGTGAATCAAACAGAGGTTAAGTGATTGTGCAAAAGATTTGAGCCCAGATGTTCTGGACCCCAAGTCCACACTCTTAATCATTGTGCTCCTGTATCTTTCAATAACGGTCATGCAATAAATAGTGTTTTGTTGCAAGAAGGCAAATAGCAATGCAATTGGAATCATAAATGGGAAAAAGTAATTGCTTTTATAGGGATGGCATTATTTAGAGTTATTTTGATTCCAAAAACTGAAAAATCCAATCCAGACTTATACAAAAGGAGAGATTTATTATAAGGTTGAGGGGGGTGGTCCTTGAGGAACCAAGGTCATGAAAGCAGTAAGACCTCAGAAGCAACAAAATCTAGGAAGTGGGGCAGCATCAGGACTCTCTTTATTTCTTTCTACTCTTCCTTGGTGCCTGCTTTCTTCCCCATGTTGTTTGTCTGCAGAGCTACCTCCAAGTCCCCGTCCAGAGGGGAAAAGAACATCCCCCCTCCCTCCCAGACTATCAGCTTCATTTCCTAGGGACAGTTCTTAGAGACTGCTTCTAATTTGTTCAGAGATCCCTAGACAAAAAAACAATGATGGTGATGACTGCTATTACCGCCGAGGCGCTTGTGGTAAGAGAGCTCCATTGTTTTGTAGGTTTGGTGCTTGGAACAGTCCCTTCACCCTTAACAGTAGGAGCAGCTATGTCTAAAAGTATAAGCATTGCAAAGTTCTCCACAAGGTATTTAGCAAGTATGGAGCTTTTCTGGCAGTTTTACAGGTCTCTAAATGCTTTTCAGAATTTGTTACCTGCAAGGGCATTGAGAAGGAGGCAAGATGAGTATGGTTGCTATTATTCTTTTTTAACATACGAGGGAACAGGATCAGAGAGGTGACATGTCATACACGATTTTGTACTGCTAGCAAGTGGCAGAGCTCTTAGTCAATGACTCTTCGTATACCTAAATCAAAATTCAAAATTCAGCCTTTATTCCCAGTCTACCTACCATTGGAGAATTCAAAGATAGTGTGCTTGATCTGAAGATTAGGAGCCAGCTCTCCTGACTTCTGGTCTTGCCACAAAATATTTCTCTGCATTCCTACAAGATCTGAAGCACACATTATTTTGTCAACCCAGGTTTTTGAATTTAACCTTTTTCCTAGAATCATTCCTCTCTGGCACTGACCTCATACAATTTTCTTTCATTATTTTCTACTTAGCTTATTATTTCCATTGCCAACTTTGGATTCTCAAAAAGTAGCCAATGTTGTAGATATCAAAGTTTTGAATGTTCAATTTCTCACATAGAAACTCTGAGTCCTTTCACTCCTTCCTTACCTTTGTTGAGTATATCCTCCACTTGACAACCTATCAATCATTATGATCAATTACTATACATGGACACCCAATCTTCAGAGTTTCATGCTAAGCTAGGGGCTGCTCTCTACAGGGGCCCTTGCAACACATTTCTGGGGAAATTAGAACAGATCTCTTGGGTGGATGGTGTCCTACAAATCATGAATATGTAGTTAACCAGCTGTACAGCATCTCACACTCTAAGGCACAAAAAGTTGGCTTTAATTCTGCATTGAAAACAAGAAAGATGCAGGTTGGATCTAAAAGAATACTTTTGGTCACTCAGAGGAAAAATACTGGCATGAACCATTCCATGAAGTGTTGCATCTTTGTTCCTGAAAACCTGGACTAGTATTGCACTGGCCAGCCTCCAAGATGATCCCCAGTGATCCTCACCTCCTGGTATTCATACTATTGCATAGATTCCTCCCAAAATGAATAGTTATGATGTGTATAACACTGTATAACCAAAAAAATATTATAGAAATGAAGGCGTTTTAAGTCATAATTTCTGGGGCAGTTTGTTATGCAGAAAAAAATCATTAACATAGCTTAAAATCCTGCTCTGGGGGCAGGCATATGGCTTGGTGGTTAAGATGGCAGTCAGGATGCCTGTGTCCCATATCAGGTTGGGATCAGTGTCCACCTCTGACTTCTGACTCCAGCTTCCTGCTACCACAGACCCTGGGAGGCAGCAGTTGTGGCCCAAGTGGCTGGGACCCTGCCATCCAAGCACATGGGAAACTTAGATTGAGTTCCTAGCTGTTGGCTTCAGTCTAGCAGGTATTGTATGTTGTGAGCATTCGGGAAATCAACCAATGATAATCTCTCTCTCTCTCTCTCTTTGTTTAATTTATTTGATAGAGTTAGATAGTGAGAGAGAGAGAGAGAAAGGTCTTCCTTCCATTGGTTCACCCCCAAAATGGCTGCCACAGCCAGCGTGCTGTGCCAATCCAAAGCCAGGAGCCAGGTGCTTCCTCATGGTCTCCCATGCGGGTGCAGGGGCCCAGGCACTTGGGCTATCCTCCACCACCTTCCCGAGCCACAGCAGAGATCTGGACTGGAAGAGGAGCAACTGGGACCAGAACCAGCACCCATATGGGATGCTGGCACTGCAGGCAGAGGATTAACCAAGTGAGCCACAGCACCGGCCCCACATCTCTCTTTCTTTCCCTCTATCTCTTTGCTTCCCAAATAAATTAGAAACAAATAAAATAAAATCCTGTTCTGCTCACATCCCATCTTAGAGATGCTATCTTTAAATAAGCCTAATGAGTGAACACATTTGTGTTGTCTACACAGTGATTTCTTTGGCCTGACCACAGGCCACTAGCTGGGCACAGACACAATGGAGGAGGCCCATAAAATTCCTTCTACAGGAATTTGGGTGTGGATAACTTTGTGTACTGCTACTGGAAGAGTAATAGAGAATTGGGGATTATGGGGGCCGGTGCAGTGGCGCAGAGGGTTAACGCCCTGGCCTGAAGTGCAGGCATCCCATATGGGCGCCAATTTGAGACCTGGCTGCTCCACTTCCTATCCAGCTCTCTGCTATGGCCTGGAAAAGCAGTACAAGACGGTCCAAGTCCTTGGGCCCATGCACCCACATGGGAGACCCAAAGGAAGCTCCTGGCTTCTGGCTTTGGATAGGCCCAGCTCCAGGTGTTGTGGCCATTTGGGGAGTGAACCAGTGGATAGAAGAAGCCCCACCTCCCGCCTCTCTTCTCTCTCTGTAACTCTGACTTTCAAATAAATAAATAAATCTTTTTAAAAAATAAGAATTGGGGATTATGTCAGCCACCATGATCTATGGATAGGCATGGGCAGTGGATTCCTATGACTGAAGAAGTAGAAACAAAGGCAGAAACAGGGAAGAGGAAGTGAAAAAATGACAAAGTAGCTTTGAATCCTGATGACTTTTCAGTGCCTCTTCTTAGAGTACCTGAAGTTAACACTCAGTTGCTTGATCCCCAAGGAATTCTATGCCTCTTGATTTAAACCAATCCTAGTTGTACCTAGAAGGTTCCTGCCTCAAAAGCACCAGCAAGAATGATTAGATAGCCACCTTTCCTGATGTTTGGATAGAAATAACTGGATGTTTAGCTAGAAATAACTTAAGGGGCTGTGTTTCATGGAGGAAGTAGCATACCTCCTTTGCCATCCCTTCATTTTAAAGGTAACGAGTAACTCAGAAAAGTGGCTTGCACATGGTCCCATTGTGATTGAAAGAGGCAAAGTTCTGCCCTTGGTATCAAACAATGATATAAGTATAAGGTCAATGTATTTTCTGGACACATTTCACTCATTTCTACTAATAACAAGCTCAAGACAGAAGAGATTCACTTAGTTTTGGAACACTGCTCTTTCCTCTTTGATCTCCGTGACTAGGTATGAATGGATAGTTGGTTTAGTGGATTGGAGAACATACAGGCATATCCCTGCATTGCCTATGGATGTAACTATCAAAGAGAGAACTTCCTTGAGGGACCCTGAATTAATGTACATATTAATTTGGCATTGAGACCAAGCCCTCTGCATGCAAAGGAGTCCTGGTTAGAAGCTTTCAGTTTCAGATAAAACAGTAATGCTGTGCACACAGATTATGTTCCAGCTTGCTGCTCAGGAGAGATTTCTCAAAAATAAAGCTTTACATTCCCTACTCCACCCCTATTCAGCTTGAAGAAACCAGAGTGGTCATCATCCCATATCCCTATCAGAAGTTAGTGTCCATATCATTTTTGGGGAGGGAATGTGAGGTGTCGGATGGGTTAATAGGCAGCCAGGTTGGTCCCAGTGGAAATACAGGGTGCAAAATGCTTTGTTCCCCCAAAAAATTATCATTAGCAAGATCAAAGGCCCCTGCCCACTCCTTGGGAGTTTCCAATCTTATCATGAGAATAGCAAGGGAGTGGGACTCCACCCTTCTGAGCTCCCAGTTTACTGTAAAACAAATTAGGTATCCTGTCCTTCTGATGGCTCTTTTGTTTTATCAAGAGCAAGCCAGACAGGGTAAAAAGATTACAAATCAGGTATTTTGATGCATTTGTCCCCGTCTTGTACTGATTGACAGTTTCTTCCCAACATTATGCTTAAAAACCCCAATATCATCAGTCCCTTTGGATTTTTCCTCTTTTGGAGCACCCTGTCTAGGCCACTCTGCTGGAGGGCTCTGACTTAAATCTTGCTTTTAAATACAAAAAAGGAAAGAAAGAAAGAAAGAAAGAAAGGAAGGAAGGAAGGAAGGAAGAAAAATAGGTGCTTCCTTTGATTTTCATTGCAAGAAGGTGTAACATAGACAGTATATATATACCTGAGAAAAATGAGGCCTCAAAGCCAGAGGTTAAATTAGGAAAAGATGGGTGAGGATGGGTGCAGTTGAGGAAGTCTGTATGAGGGCAGTGGGATATGAGCTGTGCTTCACAAGGTCAGGAAGTGTGAGGTGAGCCTCAAAGACTTGGAGGTGGAGGAGCACAGCTCCCTTGCTAATTTCCAAAGGGAAGCTGACGATGGTTCTATCACGAATACAGAGTGGCATCTTCAGCAAGGAATGTTTCATGCTTCCATAAACAGCCCACGCCTGTGAGTTTATGGGAGAAATTCTCCATAATGGTGAGGGATTTCTACTTACAGTGAGTTTTTAAATGAGCTGCAATGATGTGTCTTCAATAAAAGAAAAGATGAAACATCAGAAACACTTAAGAATTGTCTTGAAACATGCAACTGTCTTCTTCCTCGGGTGTCTCCAGAGAACACTGGCTGCCTTGTTTGTGTTCCTGTTTTTTCAGCCCAGGAGCTTTAAAGTTGGGGTCTTGACCTCGTCTTTCATTCCAACCTCAAGTCTAACAATTCCTCCTTCCAAATCTGTGTTCAACCACACCAAACCATTGCCATTTCCCACAGGCAATAGGAGCACTCTTTCTGTCTTCTCCACACTTATATACCTGTCCTTCCACTTGGCTTACTCATTCACCTGGACCTGTCTTTACTTTTCTAGTTTCAGAACTCTCCTAGGGATACTGATACCTCTGAGAAACGTTTCATCATTCCTTTCACTCTCCATCCCTCCACATTCTTTGGTGGGAATCCATCATAGGCACTGGTCTCACTGTTTGAGTGCTCAGCACCTTTTAACAGCAAGCACCCTCTTGTGCTCTCTCTGGTTGGACTGTGTCCTGCCATATCTCCAATTGGACTGGCTTTAATCTCAGCCTGACCAATCAGGTACACCTGAATTGGGCCTTCATCAGAAGTCAGCAACATGTGGAAGGAGACACACACACAATCACTTTCCTGGTCAGGCTGGTAGCAAAAGCATTTAGTCTTCATGATGCAGGGGTTGGAAGCTCTGATGTCCAGCAAGCAAAGCAGGTGGAATGAACTGTCTTGGGCAGGTGGCATGTCTGGTCGGGGGTGGTGGCCTACCTGCTGGCATATCTCCACATATGACTTGAGAGTTGCATGACGTACAAGCCAGGATCTCTGCGGGCTACCTTTAAACTATTCCTTTCATCATTTTCTGCTTAAGTTGCCTGAAGTGGCTGAAAAGCTAAGAACAGAGGCAGTGTACCCCAATTGCCTCCTGCGCTTCCTCTTTCATTCAACATTATGAGTTCTTCTCTCTGATTGGTTTCTATTTGTACTATCAGTTTCCTTACTCTAGGAACAAAGTATTCATTCTTCATAATTATACCTCAGTTTATATTACAATACCTGGTGAAATACATACTTACTATTAAATAAATACACAAATGAAGATTTTTCCATGAGTCTTTTACTATTTTCTGACTCAGGAGAACTTCATTCTGCTCCCTCTCACTCTGAATGAGTTAACTCAAGAGTACTTGTCACTGGATACCAGGTCCCCTGGAAGAGTTGGTGAGGGTCAGAATAGGGGTGGACAGTTACCCGGAGTGGCTGGAGATAAAACAGAGAGGCTTGTACCTAAAGTAGGTGAAAAAACTTACTACCAGGCAAGTTCAATATCAACAACTTCTGTTGGATTGAATAGGAGAGTGCAAGTCCTTGGGCAGAGAAAGGGGAAGCCAGCAAGCAGAGCTGAGGCTAGAAATAGGTCCCGGGGTGCAGTATCAGGTGGGAGAAAGGATCAGTACTTACCTGGTGATGAGCAGACAGTGGGTGAGAAGAGAGCAGATGTCCATGGCCTTGAGGAAGAAGGTCTGAGCACACGCTGGGAATGGCAGGAAAGCTAGTGGGGATGGGTCCAAAGTCCTTGGCATGGAGAATCCATGCTGCTCATGAAGGCCTTGTTGGCTTTCACCTGGAAATCCACATACATCCTATTAGCTTGAGCCTATGACTACACAGGGGAAACCTTTCCGACCCTGGTCTTGGTTTGGATTATTCCCTGGGAGCCCAGGGATCCCTGGGCTATTGCTGTCCAGGTGTTGTGGTGTTAGAGTGTTGTCATCTATGTGCATACCTTTGTTTTAACTCTAGCAACCCGATAACAGCGATAGTTACCATTTGCCATAGGCGAAGCATTGTGTTTAGATTCTTCACTTATTTGTCTCATCAGCAATATAACGTGAGGACCTTTATTTTCAGTACTTTTCAGGTGGTGAAAGTAAGGCACAGAGAGGTAAAATGACTAGCCTGGGGATGCACAGCCAAGAAGTAGAAGAGTGAGAGATGCAAACTTAATTTCATCTGACTCCACAGGTTCTGTGATTAAATGCTAGGTGACTTATGGCCATGGCCTTATCCCAGGTCAGTAAACTACTCTCATTTTCTTACCCCTTTTGATGCTCAGGAGTCAAGTGAAAGTGTAGGAATGAAGAAAGCGATCTATCTTGGTAGCTCAGACAGTGCTTGGGACGCTGGAACTTGAGTCCAGACCTCTGAACTCCTCTGAGCAGGACCGCTTTGTTTCAGGAGAACAGTGTGGGAAGATGAGGCTGGTCCACACCAATTGTGGTGGGTTTGTGAGGAGAAAGGAGATACTCACTACTGGCTCTTTAGGTGTGCCAAACACTATTGTGCAAAAAAAATAGTGCTTTTTGGCGGAAAATCTGCCAGGGTGTTAGTTAATGTCTTGTGGCTCTGGGTGCACTTTTTCTACCCAAAGCCAGCAAGGCTTGTGCAGTCTTGTTGTTCCACTCACCTGACATATCCAGACACTAGATGCTTCGAGGGAAAATGCCTCTGATCTGCATTGGCTCCTTTCCCAAAAAGCTGAGATTTATGAGCAGGTCCATGGAGGGAGGGTTGAAATGGCTTCAGGCTCAGTTTCAGCTGTTTTGCATGGCGCCCATCCCCCCTTTTCTCACTTCTCAGCTGACAGGTAAAAGGGCAGAAGTCTGGAATCTTGGCTCCAGTGGTGTCCTCTGGGTCCCTTTACATGGGACCCCTATACCTAACTGATCCACACAGTTATCTGGGGCATTATGAAGCACACATCATGAGTTACATGTAAGATCCCAGAATGCAGGTGTCATAGTTTCAAACAGCATCTTGAGGGATGCTGGTCATCAGCCAGCAACCGCTCTGACCTGGCAGAGTCATAGTCATATTTTACAGGTGGAAAACAGAAGCAATGGCAGGCAGAGGGGAGTAGTAGAAGAAAGGGGTTAAAATCCAGAATTCAGCCCTGTGCTTGTTTTGTGGCTTAGGGAAGATTAAAAGAGCCTTCCCAGGCTTCAGTTTTCTCATATTAAAAAAAAGAAAGAAAAACAGACATAATAACAGTTCCTTTCAAAGCACTCTTGTAAGACACAAATGTAAAGTTACACAGTACCTGACAAAGTAAATGTTTGTTCTCATTAACTAGTAGTGGGGGAGCAGACAAATAAAACAAATCAGTATAATACAGCAGGGTCAATAATTTTGATCCTTTTATCATTGTTGCTGCTGCTTACCATTCCTTCCTCTGGGTTCTGCTAGAGGAAATCCTTCCCCAAACTGCAAGCTCATCCCCCCATGCTTGTCTATGCAAGTGAACTCACGCATTGTAATGGAAGTGTTTTTTCTCTGAGTGTTTCTCTCCCACTAGGTCTGCTTGCAAACACCTAAACAGATTGCCATTCCTGGTTGGCCATCCAAGCCCTGTGGAATTGAGTACCTGCAAGAACAGGCCCATTCCATACTCCTAGGACCCAGAGGCAAGGGCATGGAAGATTCCCAGGGACAGCCAGGCCCTGAAGCATCTCCAGTTCATACTTCCTGGGCTGCTCCCTGGAGAGAGACAAAATGCAGACAGCTGGGCAGCGCAGGGGTGTGGCCCTGGGTGAATTTGCATATCTGAGTATGAATGCAGGTGCTCTGTGCTTATATGTTTGTCTGTGTGTGCACACATATTTACAGTCACAGAACAGACAAATGTACCACATTGAGACTGGGTGGAAAGAAAAGGCACTGAGTCTTACACATTTTCTCTGATAAGTATGCAACCAACATGTGTTTGGTAAATGGATGAATGAATAGATGGCAAAATGAGTGAATAAATGACTGACTGAATGGATAAACATATGAGTGTTTCCAGTAGAAGCCAAGGGAAATGTCTCTAAATACAATGTTTGAGATCAAGAGCTGACAAATCTGCATCCTGAAAATATTTTTTTCCTCCATTTGAGGTGGTATAATCCTGAAAGCTCGCAGATTTTGCAGTTAGACAAGCTTGCATGAGAATCTCAGCACAAGCTTTTTGGCCGTACTAAGCAGCAATTTCTTTGTAAATCAGATGTGTCTAATTCTATTAAAGATTGTGATGAAGATAAAATACAATAAAATAGGTATGTTACATGCCAAGCACAGAGCCTGCCACCTGGGAATTCAATAAACCCTTCCATCCATCCTTCCTTCCTTCCTTCCTTTCTTCCCTCCTTCCTTCCTTCCTTCCTTTTTCTCTCCCCCTCTTCTTCCTTCCCTCCTTCCCTTCCTCTAAGGATACACTGATATGCTCTCTTTAAAATGTGGTACTAGAAATGTTGGCAAAATTGCCTGGGGCTGGGATGGTGCCTGGGGAGGTCAGCTTAGTGACAGGAAAATGTCCCAGATGGGTCTGGGCAGGCTTTCTAAACTTCAAGCCCTGTTAGGCATTCATGAATATAATTTAATTCATTCAAAGAGTCTGTGGAACAAAAATAGAACGCAAAGTTAAGTAAAATAGATGGATTTGACATTTTGTCTAGATCCTGCCATTATGGTAAACTAGTAGTGATCTTAGCTCAGTCTCTTCCCTCTTCTGGCCCCTTGTTTTCCCATCTGTCAGACGAGGGGATGGCATTGGATGAGGACCTCACAACCCTAGAAACTAGATGAGAGTACAAATGCTTGCTTGCTGGATGGGAGTGGTTCTCAGCGTCCAGCAGGCAAGGCCCAGGATACCCAATAAAGACAGAGTTCACCATGGTCTTTTCCAATGCATCAGGCCATAGGAGGGTAACGCTTGGAGTGGCAGTAGGAGGCTGCTGGCACAGATGTTTTGTGCTAAGGCAGTTCAAGAAAAGAAGAGGGCCTTGGGAGTCACAACTGGTCTCCAGATGCGAGGTGTTAAAACAACCTCCACGAATGCCTCTGGTTATTAGGAAGAAATGGTAATTATGATAACAATGATAACTAGAATTTATTAAGCGTTACTCAATTCAAGTGCTGTTTATCAGGCAATATCACAAAACAGGAGCTCCATGCTACTCTGATTATTCCTATTGCATAGATTGTAAATGACTTGCAAGGTGAATGGCAAGGTAGGAGGTGAGCCGAGACTATCTAACTCCACGGCCTGTGCGCCTATCAGTTTCCAGGCACAGCACCTCTGTGTCCAGTTTCAACCCGATAGGTACTACGAATGGCCCTGCTGGCACTACTGCTAGAGCCACTGACAGTTCTGATGGCAGGGACGGTAGGCTGTTCTTGGTGTAGACATTATTTCAGAACCATCTTGAGGGAAGCCATGATAGGATCATTCTCATTTTGCCAATTAGGAAACTGAAGCCATGTGAGTTTATTTATTGTGTCAAAACACAGTAAGTGACAGAGGTCAATCTAACCCTTGATTCCAAATATAGTCCTTTGACTTCATGTATTGTTGAAGGGTTCTAGGGGTTATATGCAGCTGCACCTCTAGCAGGAGGGTCAACAGGTATTTCAGCCATTTACTTCATTTTACAAGGAGTTGTGAGTGTCCCAGGTACAGAGGCTGGACTCTCGGTTCATTGTCCCCTCTGCGTTAGCTGCCCAATTTTTGCATACCCGTTGGAAGATTCTCTGGTGTCAAATAAGAAAACAGTCACTGGATACATGTCTAGCCTATATGCCTCAGTTCAGCACTCAGCCGAGAGAGCTCAAATGTCATTAATCATGATTTTGTTTCTTTAAAGTGCTTTCATCCCATGTCCCATGCAAAGGCAGATAGGCCTGGAGGAGAAACTCTAGAAGCAGGAGCCAAAGCATACACCCTGGTCCTAGACTGAACGGGAGGCTGCGGTTACTGGAGTTTCAGAGGAGGTGGAATCTTAAACGTTCCTGCTGGGAAGTAGCTTTGCTTAGAGACCTGTCAGACAACCAGAACCTTAGCCTCTAGGAGCAACTCACCCAGAATTAAATCCTGATGCCCTCTGTTGGTGTTTTTCAGGAATGGTAACATTTTGGAGATTTAGAAAGAAAACAACAATTTGTGGGACACAGATACAAACCCAATAAACTCCAGTAAACCACATCATTATACACACACACAAATTCACACATATCACAGTTTTACTCTCAGAGCCTGAAAAATAGAATCATAGACTTGGAGGGATTTTATAAACATCTGGGTCTTGTTCCTTCTCTTTTTCCAGATGAAAAAACAGAGGCTGTTGGAAGGTAAGAAATTTCCCAAGGCAAAATAGAGTAGTCAATCTAGTGGCAGAGTGCATGGAGTACTTACCATATGGCAACAATGTGCCAAGCTTTTCACAAGCACCATCACATATAATTCTTACCGCAGCCTGATATAGTAAGCATTACTCTCTCTACTTACAGAGCAGGACAAAGAAGTGCAGAGAAGTCACATCACATGTCCCAAGTTGATAAGGCTACTCCTTGGCAAGTCTAGGAGGCCAAGAACAGTGAGTTTGGCCCCTGAATCTATTTTGTCTCCCAATTTAGTTAGAGATTGAACTTCAGTTTCAACCTGGTATCTCCTAACTTTGAATCCTGTGACCTTTACGCTGATGTGTACAGAAGAGAGGTGTTTGGTTTTTTCCAGTCCATATGGAGACAAAGACTTCTATCCTGGGAACCACCATGGAACATAACACTTGTTCCAATAAATAATATCTGATTTTCTCGCCTGTGTTTAGGACTAATTGAGGGATGCATGGGAGTAAAATGAAAAAAACGAAGTTGTCAAGTTTGATGCTTTTGGATTATGTCATTTTTGGTCTGTTGCCCAAGTGTACCTACTGATTTTTCACTCCTAAATAAATTAAACTCACCTTCTTGGTTACTGGTACTGTTGACAAGAAAGGCCTCAACCCAATGAAGAATCTCGCCAACTAAGCTGAGTACATTGCAAAAGCATAGACCGTATCTTCCCCACTGACAGACAGGTCTGAAACAAGTGAAGGAGAATACAGATTGAGTATTTGTTTTAAAAAAATGTATTTACTTATTTGAAAGGCAGTTATAGACACAGACACACAGACACACACACATACATCTACTTGTTCACTCCCCACGTGACCACAATGGCTGGAGCTGGGCTGATCCAAAGCCAGGAGCCAGGAGCTTCTTCCAGGTTTCCCAAGGGGTTCAAGGGCCCAAGTACTTGGGCCATCTTCTGCTACTTTCCTAGGTGCATTAGTGGGGAGCTAGATCAGAAGTGGAGCAGCCAGGACTCAAATCAGTGCCCATTTGTGATGCCAGTGCTGCAAGTGGCATTTTACCAGGTACAGTACTGGCCCCCAGATTGAGTTTTGCTTTCTTATTTCTTTTGATATAACCCACCATTCAGATAAGATATTTATCCTTCCCTGGGATTAAAGAGAGGCCAGGAGTACTATGTTAATGGAAATTCCTCTAAATGGGAATGCAAGAATCTGAGTATGAGCAATTCCATTTAATGCTATTATTTCAGGGGTCCACTAATTCTTTGCATCATCTTCCAAGTTTGCCAAACATGTTAAAACTGTAACCTAGAGTACACAGAATTAGATTGCTTTAGGGAGCAATTTTCAAGTACTGTATACGCATTGTAACCAGTTATATTATTGGAATGCTAGTTACCAATGAATGGAATATTCTTATTTCAATCTGTATGTGCTGATACAAACTTGTATTTTATAACATGGAATTCGAGACTGACTTTCTCTTAACAGTACAAATAGCAGTTTAGCCCAATGTAAATGAGTTATAGAGTTGACTTACACTGTTTGCCTCCTAACATAAAGGGCAGTTTTCATAATATGCCCAACCGCAGGTGTTTGAAATTCTCTGAATGGCCTCCTTTCGGGTAGTAACTTGTCAGACCCATGTCTTGTCATAAGCTGGAGGAAAATCAATCCCACTGTTTCGGAGTTGGACTCAATCCGAAGGCAATAGGCTTGTCATATTTAATTATTTCACACTCCACTCACCAGGCCATGAAGGTGTCAATTTCACCTGAGGGATAATGGGACGAAGGAAGAAAAACAGGCCCAAGTGTGGAAAAACAATAAGTTCTGGTTAACAACAATGGCAACCTTTAAAAGTTAAGAAAGTTTCCCCATGGAGGAAGTAAATGGGGATTGAAATATATAGATCTGTTCATTGATTTTCTCTTAATTTTAATCATAAGAAAATCAGAATTCTTAAGAATGTCTAGGAGGGGACTTGGAGGCTATCATATCAAATGGCTTTAACTTATTGGAACAGTAACTAAGGCATCTCTGAAGGTTTAATAACAATAATCACCATTATTTATTCAGCATTGATTATGTGTCAGTTACATTTTAAAGCCAGTCAGTGGGAGAACATAGGCCAGAAACTGGATTTTCCAATAACTACTATTTTTATTCTAAATTTTAAATTAAATAAGAACACTAGGGAAAAGCCTGTTAATTGTTTGTTTTATAAATGTTTATATTTAAGACATTGCAAAAAGTCTAAATGATGCTATTTGTTGAACTGTGGCATAGATCACATCATTTTAATTTGGCATAGATTATAGCATGAAATCTCCTCCCACAGAATCAATATTTACACTTTATTGAAGAATAAACGTTGGAAATAGAGATTTCATCACATGGTAAAATATCTTTGCTCATGTGAGGACTGTGACAAGGATCAAGTTTGGTATTTTCATCCATAAGGATGGGGAGGAGTGTCTCTCAGTTCTTAAACTACAAGATCTAAGATCATGGGAAAAGGACGAGCTGTTCCAGTTTTCAGAGACTGGAAACAAGAATGCCAGCTTAGATACAAGGGTCATTTTATAAACAGAACAAAGGAATTAATGTGAGTATGTGTCTCCACTGCAATCTGTGATTTCCCTCTCTAGAAAATATGAAAAGGATCTACTATTGAAAGGAATTGATCTGGAGACTGATAAGGCTTTGCCTCTCACCTCTGTGACTTACTCACTGTGTGGCTCTGGCTATAATGCCATTTTTAAATAAACCTCTTGGAAATTATAAAATATATAGCAGCACTAAATGTGCCATTTTAAACCATTTTGTTAGTACACATTTTGTTGGCAATAATTATATTCACAACATTGTGCAACCTTTACCATTATCTAGCTCTAGAATGTTTCCATCATCCCCAACAGAAACAGGATACCTTGTAAGCAATAACTCCCATTCTTGCTCCAACCAGCTGCTGGTAAACTCTAATCTACTTTCTGTCTCTATGCATTTCCTTATTCCATATAAGTTTAATTATAGCGTATTTGTCCTTTTGTGCCTGAGTGTGTTCACTCAGCTTAGTGTTTTTAAGGCTCATCCATGATGTAGCTGTGTCAGAATTTAATGCTTTTTTCAATCTGAATGATCTCCACTGTACATAACATATTGTGTCTATCCATTCATTTGTTAATGGATATAGTTTTTTCTACATTTTGACTGTTGTGAATACTACTGCAATGAACTCTGGTGTACAAATAAGTGTTCCATCTGTTTTCAGTTCTTTGGTGCATATAACACAGAATTTTAATCATATTATAATTCTATGCTCTCCATTTTGAGGGACCATCAAACTGTTTCGCACAGTAGCTTCACCCTTTCACATTCCAACCAAAATATATGAGGGCTACAATTTCTCCACATTCTTGCCAACCCTTCCCTCCCTCACTCTACCCCTCCCTCCTCCTTCCTTCCTTCCTTCCTTCCTTCCTTCCTTCTCTTTCTTTTTCTTTCTCTCTGTTTTCTTTCTCTTTCTCTCTTTTTCTCCTTCTCCTTAATGTTATAGCCATGTGGGATAATGTGTTTTTTTTTAATTTGAAAGGCAGCTTTGTCAAACTTTTTTATATATTTTCAAACAAAATATTAAGAATAATATGCTACTATAGTTTTAATGACCTGTCATTATTTTAAAATTTACTGTATATGAGTGAAATTAACATCTTTTTATTTGATTGCTGTTTATAGCCCTTGCCTATGTTCCTGCTGAACTATGGTCTTTTTACTTGTTGAACTCTTTATTTAATGCAACATTAAGCCTTTGATTATAATGTAAATATAAATGTTATCTCAAAAACAATACAATATTATCTTATAAAAGAAAGGCAGAGAGATGGAGAGGCATACACACACACACACACACACACTCGGAGGGAGAGAGAGAGAGATGGACAGAGAGAGATGCCTCCCACCAATTAGTTCATGTTCCAAATGTCAGCCAGGGTTTGGCGAGGGCAAAGCCATGAGCTGGGAACCCAGGCCATGTCTCTTCAGGGACTCAATGACTTGAGTCATTACTGCTGCTTCTGAGGCCGTGTATTAGCGAGAATATGGAATTATGAGTGGAATAGGTACTAGAGTCAGTCACTACAACATAGGATATGGGCATCCCAAGTTGCAACAAATGCCTGCAGCTTGTAGTGGTTTTGATTTACATTTTCCTAATGAGGTAGATCAACCTCTTTGAGTTAGAGTCACTAGAGTGTTACATATCTTTAATATTTTTCTATATAGAATAAAGATTGAATGTAAAATGCAGTGAAATCAAAGGGCAGGAAAGAGTACTGATGCTGTTGGGGGTGACGATGCCTTTGTCCATTCAAGTTGTACCTTTGCTTTGGAATATCCTCTCTTCCCACACTTTTCAGCTGTTCAGATTAAATCTACCTCCTTCCTGTTCACACAGGGGTTAAGGAAACATATTTAAAGGTAGCAGAACAAGACTGGGGTCCCTGATTTACTGGCAAGAATTTTGGGAAATACCCAATGTGGCTAATGTTTGTTCCTCTTCATTTTTTTCAACAGAAATATGGAAGAACTTTTCTTTCAGTCCTCCAACACCTTGCATAGGATTAAAAAATGCCATTTGTTAATAAAATCCACCACTCCCTTTCCTTAGAACATTTTACTTTGTCCTCTAGATTTTGTGTATGATTTAGGTATTTTTCTCTCTATTTCTAATATATTGAGTCAAAGAATGAACAAAGAACAAAATGGATACTATTTGCAGCAAGATGGGTACTGCTTGGAGTTTCTGATGGATGACTTAAATTACAAGATGCCAAGATTCATAAGAAACAGAAAACTTTCCAAATGAGAATTTTGAGTACAAACATCTATGAGATGGAAGCAGTGGTTCCTTAGGGTCTTAGTCCTCTGCTTTTTCTGATTACCCCTTCACTGCTTGAATTAATTAACAAAGAATCAGCTAATATATTTGAAGTACTTAGATCAACACCTGTTACAGATTAAGACATGAAAGTGTTAGTTATAAACAAGACTAGTGTCTGCTAATAATAACTGATAGAATTAAAAAGGAGAGAATGATCCAACATGGGAAGCAGGATACACAGCAGACTCATAGGATGGCTGATGTCCTAAACAGCACTCTGGCCTCAGAATCAGCCCTAAGGCATTCGGATCTGGCTAAAAAGCCAATGAGAGTATTTTAGGCATGGAAAGCCAAGACACTGTGGCAAAAAATGACCTAAATGAAAGATCTCTGTGAGTGAGATCCCAGCGGAGAGAACGGGCCATCAAAGGAGGTACCTTTCTCTGAAGGGAGGAAAGAACTCTCACTTTGACTATGGCCTTGTCTAAATAAGATTGGAGTTGGTGAACCCAAGAGGCTTCCATAGCCTTGGCAGCTCATGACAAGAGCTTTGGGTGATTACTGATGTCATAAATAAGAGAGTCAATTGTTAAAAATCACTGTGCACCTACTCCCCATCTAGGATCTCTGTCCTTAATGTGTTGTACTATGAGAATAAACAGTAAAACTACTACTCAAACAGTACTCTATACTTTGTGTATCTGTGTGGGTGCAGTTTGTTGAAATCTTTACTTAGTATATACTAAGTTGATCTTTTTTTTTTTTTTTTTTTTTTTTTTTTACAGGCAGAGTGGACAGTGAGAGAGAGAGAGACAGAGAGAAAGGTCTTCCTTTTGCCGTTGGTTCACCCTCCAATGGCCGCCACGGTCGGTGCGCTGCGGCCGGCGCACCGCGCTCGTCTGATGGCAGGAGCCAGGAGCCAGGTGCTTTTCCTGGTCTCCCCATGGGGTGCAGGGCCCAAGCACCTGGGCCATCCTCCACTGCACTCCCGGGCCACAGCAGAGGGCTGGCCTGGAAGAGGGGCAACCAGGACAGAATCCGGTGCCCCGACCGGGACTAGAACCCGGTGTGCTGGCGCCGCAAGGCGGAGGATTAGCCTGTTGAGCCACGGCGCCGGCCTAAGTTGATCTTCTATATATAAAGATAATTGGGCCGGCGCTGCAGCTCACTAAGCTAATCCTCCGCCTTGGGGCACAAGCACATCGGGTTCTAGTCCCGGTCGGGGCGCCAGATTCTGTCCTGGTTGCCCCTCTTCCAGGCCAGCCCTCTGCTGTGGCCCGGGAGTGCAGTGGAGGATGGCCCAAGTGCTTGGGCCCTGCACCCCATGGGAGACCAGGAGGAAGCACCTGGCTCCTGGCTTCAGATTAGCACGGTGTGCCGGCTGCAGCGCACCGGCCACGGCGGCCATTGGAGGGTGAATCAACGGCAAAGGAAGACTTTCCTCTCTGTCTCTCTCTCTCACTGTCCACTCTGCCTGTCAAAAAAAAAATTGAAAAAGAATCTTGATGAAGAATGGGACATGGGATGGTTGCAGTGGGAGGGAGGTTATGGGGGGAAAAGCTGCTATAATCCAAATTCTGTCCTTTGGAAATTTATATTTATTAAATAAAAGTTGAAAAAAAAAGGAGGTGTTAGTTCTTGGATGATTTCAGAATTCTTCATAGGATGTGTATTTGTTACAGTGTTAGAGCTACTAAAATGTGGGAAGGGAAATTGTTCTTTAATAATCAATATAATGGGATAATGTTTTGCATTCTAACATGCTGTTGACTGTGGCATTGTCTTACATGCTGCAGCTCTCCCCAGGACCAGGGGCAAGATTTTGGCTTCATATTAAGGGAAACATCATTCTAGCAATGTATAAGCAATAAAGAATACAGTTCTTAGTCTTTGAGATTCAGAGTCAGAACTTGAAACCCATAGCTCTGACCATAGTATATGAAGTTTTTAAATTTCACAGTTCTGAACATTAAAAACAAAAAGCTCAAAATTTGCCTGATGGATGAATGATGAGTTTCTTATTGCCATGATCTCCCTTACTCCAAAATTCCTTGATAATTTGTTTGAACATTCTTTCAGGTACTTAATTGTTTTTGTTACAATCATTTTAGCCCAGGATTTACCTCTATTTTTAATCTTTAGGACCCTTAAAACCAGTAAGTGCAGCTTATAATTGTTATAAAACTGGATAAAAATTTTATGGTGCAGGTTGATCAGTAGGGGTGCTAATTAAAATATAGATTCCTAGTCTCCTCTTACAGATATTCCAATTCAGTAGGTCTCTGATGGAATCCAGGATTCTTTTTTTTTTCAATAAGCAACTATATCAGGTGATTTGATGTAAGTCTAAAAGCCACATCTTCAGAAATGCTTTTATGTTGCATTAAAAATTATCTTTTACACAACGTGTGTGCTGTGAGTGCTGAATTAATGCATGATTAGAACAAAGGGTTAAGAAACTTCAAGATGACTCCTGTTAGAGATGTTTTGTTTGTTTATTAATTTTAATTACAAGAAATTCTTAGGAATGAGTTGGAAGGGAAACAGAATTCTCTTGGCTGGGTGCCTCCCCGTATGTGCCTGCCATATCATTTATACAGGGGAAACTGAGGCTCAGAGGTTCAGTCTCTTGCTCAAAGTCTAGGAGAAGAACCAAGATTCATACCCTGGTGCTTTGATTTTAAACTCTGTAAGCTTTTCATTCTTCCATGTCCCCCAGGACACAGGACTTGGGCACTCAAATCTAGAAATAAGCTCTCTGAATGGTACTGAAAAAGGCATTTATTCTCTTTGCACCTTAATTTTCTATCTGCAAAATAAAGGCAAAAACACTTAAATGACTAGGGTGAGAATTAATCAGCAGAGTTTTGGAGTGGGAGGTGAAGATGTCAGAGTGGCATCTCATACACCATCATTATTATGAACAATAATAGCATCGTCAACATTGGGTTCATAATTTAATCCATGAAGAATTGACACACTGGCTCTGATTATTATTGGTAATTAATAAGAATAAGACATGAGGTTAATGAGGGTTCTTCTTGGTTTCAAATCTTTACTGGGTAGGAGGGGAAAGATAATTCATTTCTTTATCCAAATGTAACTGGATTTTTGTTTGTTTATTTCTGTATTTCTTTATCCCTTAAAGCTCCCTTAGACCCACCTGGGATACTGGAATAAATGAATCAGGCTATTAAAGCCCATTTTTAAAGCCCACAGCGGGTGGTGACAGCAACACGTGGTAGCCAAGACAGGAGCTCAAGAGGGAAGTGTTTATTCAATCCAAAACTGATTTTTTTTTTTTTTTTGACAGGCAGAGTGGACAGTGAGAGAGAGACAGAGAGAAAGGTCTTCCTTTTGCCGTTGGTTCACCCTCCAATGGCCGCCGCGGACGGCGCGCTGTGGTCGGCGCACCGCGCTCCTCCGATGGCAGGAGCCAGGAGCCAGGAGCCAGGTGCTTTTCCTGGTCTCCCCATGGGGTGCAGGGCCCAAGCACCTGAGCCATCCTCCACTGCACTCCTGGGCCACAGCAGAGGGCTGGCCTGGAAGAGGGGCAACCAGGACAGAATCCGGTGCCCCGACCGGGACTAGAACCCGGTGTGCCGGCCCCGCAAGGCGGAGGATTAGCCTGTTGAGCCACGGCGCCGGCCCAAAACTGATTATTTTTTTGAAATGCAGAGAAAGGTGTTGGAGAAGAAGAAAACTCCCTGCACATGTGAGCCTTGTTATCAGGAAACCTTAAGGTAAGCTCTGTCCTGATGCACGGGTGTGCCGTAAGTTCAGCCTTCACAGCACCTGCGTGGCCTGATCTGCAGAATGGGGATGGCAGCCTTTGCCCAGGGAAGAGGCTGATTTGACATCCAAATGTCCTGATGTATTTGAAATTCCTGTTTATCATTATTAGCTCAGTTTGCAGAGGTAGTTCAGCAAGAGAAAGCGAAGAGGATGAGTTCTAGACACTTGTACAAATTGCATACATTATCAGAAGATTAATAATTTAAAGTTATAAAGTAAGAGGAATGATTGGAATTTGACATTCAGGACATGCTGCTCCAGAGTGATGTCTACCTTGCCTGAGATGTCAGACCACTCAGCCAAGACATCATCCTGGTGCCATGTCATATATCTGGAACACGTGAATCACTAAACAGAGGCCCACTTCTCCCAGCCCCCTGCCTCAGTGCAGCTTAGACTCAGATACCTTCATAAAATACATTATTGTATACATCTCCTGAAGGTAAATTGACCAGAAAAGTTGGCCCCATTTTGTATTTTAATCAATTCTAAATTGCACATCTATACAATACAACATCAAATAGAATTTTGGACATTTAGGATAAATAGCCCAATATTAAAAACTTGGAGATCGGATGAAAAGATAGCCACAATCATTCACTTTTCTTGGGAATTCAGCCATTGCTTTGTCAAAAGCCCTGTTTAGTCTTCTGGAAGATCAGACACCTTATAGAGGAGAGCATAGCTGTGTCATCCAAGATAAATTTATGATCAGTATAGTTGAGTAAGCTGATATGCAGCTGGTTGCAGGTGCACAAGAAAGAGAAACTAAGACAAGAAGAACCGTTCTGCAGATACATAAACTCAAGAGCAATAATAATGTGTGTTGAATTAGGCTGCTACATTTGGGGTGATTTGTTAGGCAGAAATTTCTAATTCATATAAATACACAATAAAGATCTTCTTATATAGCACGTTCTGTTGTGACTTGAAAGAAATAATAGTGAAGAAATTCACCTAAGCACGAGTTTATCAATACTTGGGTTTGTCTAGTCTCTAATTGTAGTGGTTTTAAAAATGTTTAATTGTGATAAAATATATAATTGTAGTTCAATTGTTCATAGTAGAAAAGATATGGACCATCTACAAAATTGAGTATGAGAGGCCACAAAATGACTTGTTTGTTTATCTCATTGATTCATTAAAACACAAAAATAAAAACTCCTATTTTTGAGCATTCTGTGTGGTATGTGTGCTATGTGCTGTAATGCAATGTCAATGAAGGCACACTTGACACTTCATCTTTAGTGAATTACTCTCTGGAAATGTGCTTTCAAATAGCCCTAGAAGAATTATGTTGGCTACATGACCAATTCAAATGCAATTGGCTGTGTGTTTTACTTAACTCTCTTTCCATCATTGTTGCTCCTTTTCCTTACTTGAAAATCAGAATCTGTAGCCCAAGTTACAGTCCAAGAGAAAAGGTGCTGTCCAACTCTCTATTGGCTAATCTAAGTAGGTTTCCTCATCTTCCTTCTCAGACGGGATACGGCTGAAACAGTAAGGGATACCAATCACTAAACTCAAAACAATGAATTCAAATGGTGAACAGACTCTACCCTGGATCACCTGCAAGCTCTATGAAAAGTGTGCATGTAGTCACTTTCATTCTAACAATAAGGAAAACCTGGACAAAGTGAAAATGATGGACTTTATTGGACCCTTTAAAGAACAAAGGCTTCAGGGCACACTGCTACCTTGAAGTCTTTGGAAGCAGCCTTACCCAGACACAGCTGAAGCTGCCTACCAGGAGAAAACACTGCTGGAATAATATTGCAGTAGGAACAAAGACATGATAAGTTTGAAGAATTGATGGTGGCTGAGTATGGAATATGAGAAATACTTGGGACCTCACTCTTAGGAGGTTCCTACCTTTCTTGTAGGCTTTATCTCTAGGAACTTCATGTTGGAGATCTGGAGAAGAATCCCTTGTGCTTCTGGAAGGTGACTAGGAAGGGAGAGCAATAGCTATGAAATCCTCCCAGAGCCTCTCCATAACAAAGGTATACAATGCAGGAAATAAGCAATGACAATCCAGCAACCTCCCTCCCCACTACCCACCCTCCAACTAACTGCCAAAGCCTTAACCTGGTTGGGAGAATATTCCCATTTCCCCTTATCCTCTAGCATTCTTGTGTCACATCATCAGGGATAGAGATACTCAATACAGTCTGGGATTCAAGGAAATTGACTCTGAATGCCTTAGCCAGGAAAGAGCTGGGGGAAAAGTGGGAAAACAAAGTTATAGTACTGAGGAGGCACCTGTGAAAGTGATAGTACAGAGAAGTATCACTATGTTCCTAACTCTGTATATATGAAATACCTGGAATTTGTATAGCTTAAATAAAATTTAAAAAAAATTTAAAAATAAAAATATAAAAAGCATTCTGGAGAAAAGGAAATAGCCTCAGTAAAACAATGACATTTAGTGATAATCTTACTGCACAAAGAATATACTTGATATATGCAAATTTAAAAAATGATTCAGGATTTCAGAAGATCTCAGGGTGGAATTCATTAAGTGACAAAAGAATCTATCTTTACTCATATTACAAATATACAAAATGACCTCAATGAAAAGCGTGGTGATGGAGGTGGTGGGGGGAATGTTGACCTAAGTAACCTTGGAAATGATTTGAGTCTGTCAGATTAAGGGCAAAGAAACTGTACATAAGAAGTGTCTCTAGTTGAAAAAGTTATGTCTGATGGAGGTACACGGGAACCATTCTGAAGCAGCTATACATGTATGCTGGAAATGAATAAGTACATAAATGGATAGCAGACAGTAGGAGCCAGGTTTCTCACTGTTAGAAAGGGGAGTTTACAGATAAATAAGGAAGGGGCTAGAATGACCCATGTGGTGTTGTATTAGAATTGGAGATATCAGAAATACAGACAAGGTTGATTACATAGCTATGTGTAGATACATGGGTTAGGATACATACATATTTCCTTTTTCTATCAGCTCAGGGGCTTTATCAGCCAAGGCATTCTAGTGTTAGTGTACACCCAGGGTCCATCCACTTGAGGTCTCACCAATAATGAGCCTAAGCTGGAGTTGCTCAAAGAAAAAACTTTATTCACTTGTATCAAGTAAAGGAGACAGTGGGAAGGTCGAGCTCCTTAAAGACACTGTCTTCCTCAGCAGCAGTGTTCCAGGGCTTGCTAGGGAGTATCCTGGATGAAGAAAATGGAGAGCAGGAAGGACCTTCCTGCTAAAGCAACACACATATTCTTATATCCTATGTGCACAACCTTGACTTTTTGTATCTTTCCTTGGTGGATGAGTGGCCTGGTGTCCTCTGAGTGCAAATCTGAAAAACTTACTCAAGGGAGTAAACAGTTTCAGATTCCCTGCCCTGCTTTTGTACCCTACTCCTGTCAAAATCCCACACTCTTCATTACACAGGTAGCCAGAATGAACAAGCAATCTACCTCTTATATTTTGGGTTTTCATATCATTCGCCAATAAAAGAAACCCATGCTTTTGGAGAAATGTCTGATCCAAAGACTGGGGCAAGAAATACAGACTAACCTAGAGCATATCATAGTGCTGAAAAGTAAGAAGCTAGTTCAGAAAACCACATATAGTAATGGAAGATGACAAAGGGACATAGGAACAAATTGCAAGAGCTCCCAGTGGTCAATGTTGGAACAATTTGAGCAATGCAAGAAAATTTGTGTAGTATTAAATTAAATCTAAAGTATAAAATAAGCACCTATGAATTAGTATGGGCTTAATTCAATTATACAATAGATAAATAAATGGGAGGATACAGATAAATATATGCCAAAGAATTCCAAAGAGTTCTTGTGTATTTGTATAATATTATGTCTTCAAGAAAGTATAGTCTAGCTCCCTCCCATCCTTAGATGGTGGCTGTTAATTATGATTTTCTGGGCTGGCGCCGTGGCTCACTAGGCTAATCCTCCACCTGCGGTGCTGGCACCCCGGGTTCTAGTCCCAGTCAGGGAGCCGGATTCTGTCCTGGTTGCCCCTCTTTCAGGCCAGCTCTCTGCTGTGGCCTGGGAAGGCAATGGAGGATGGCCCAAGTGCTTGGGCCCTGCACCCCATGGGAGACCAGGAGAAGCACCTGGCTTCTGCCATCGGATCAGCGCGGTGCACTGGCTACAGCACGCCAGCGGCAGTGGCCATTGGAGGGTGAACCAACAGCAAAAATGAAGACCTTTCTCTCTGTCTCTCTCTCACTATCCACTCTGCCTGTCAAAAAAATTATGATTTTCTGGGCTAGCATTGTGGCGTAGTGGGTAAAGCCACTGCCTGTGATGCTGGCATCCCGTATGAGCTTCAGTGATGTCCTGGATGCTCCACTTCCAATTCAGCTCCCTGCTAATGTTATGGGAAAAAGAGTGGAAGATGACTCCAGTACCTGGGTCCCTGCCACTCCCATGGGAGATTCGGAAGAAGTCCCATGGCTCCTGGCTTAAGCCTGGCTTAACCTTGGCTGTTGCTGCCATCTGGGGAGTGAGTCAGTAGATGGAAGATCTCTCTCTCTCTCTCTCTCTCTCTCTCTCAGTCTCTGTCTCTCTCTTTCTGTGTAACTCTGATTTTTCAAATAAATAAGTAAATCTTTTAAAAGATTATGAGTTTCTTCCAAAGGTTTATTTACGAAAAGTGGGGAAACAGAGTAACCAAATAGTGTAGAAACCTGAAAAACGCACAGGCATGAGATCAAGTTGGCCATTACAATTGATGTCATGTTGACAGTTTGTGCATCAATTTAATAAGGTGATGTGGTAGGTGATGAGGAGGGTCGGTCTATTAACTCCTTGCTTTTCCTTCCCAAAACCCATAACCCTAGTCTAAATGTGAGAAAATACATCCGGCAAATCCAAATTGAGGGACATTATACAAATACCTGGCTAGTATTCATCAAAACTGTCAAGGTAATAAAGAAGGAACAAGGAGAGTCTGAGAAAATGTCTCAGGAAAGAGAAGTCTAAGAAAACTTGGCAAATAAATGTCATGTGGGAACTTGAAACAAAAACAGGACATCAGGTAAAAAACACAAATATGAATAACATTTAGATGCTCATTGGTAATAATGTATTAATATGAGTTCATTAATGGTGATGTACTACTGTGAGATGTTAATAATAGGGGAACTAGAGTGGAGTTAAATGGGAATTCTAAACAAGCTTCCAAAATTTTCTGTAAATCTGTACGTATTTCAAAATTGAGAACATTTATTTAAAAACCAGGCATTACAGCAATCTTGGTCAGAGTATTTTTAATCCGGAGATAAAGGTGAGGAAATCAGCATAGTTTGTGGATTTCAGACTTTGGAATAAAACAGACCTGGGTTCCAAGATCAACCCAGATACTCTCTGCATATGTGCTGCTGAGCATCTAGTTAACCCATTTCCTTTTATGTGACTGTTGTAGAAGGTAACGATCACAGTTGAGTTCCGTAAGGCTCTGTGTGCTATGTAGCTGTGACTGACATTATCATTGTGACATGACTCTTCTTCGATTGGCTGTCCATGTTGGTTATCAACATCCACAGGAGAGATGTCTTTGGTGTGTTGGGATGACTACTGTGTTCAGATGGTCGTTTCCTGCATTCGACCTAAATCCATCCTGCTGTCACTCAGACACGTTCACTCTTGTTGAGACACAAAGCAGATGCTCTTCCTTTCCTGGACAAACACAAATTATTTAGTCAGATTTCTCTCTAGACTTAGCACTTCCTTTTTATTTTTCCTGTGTGTGTAAACCAGTTTTATTATTACAACTGAAGGAAACGTGGTTGAATTTTTTATGCATTATTTTTCTATCTTAGAAATTATTTTTCTATCTTAGAAAACCCACAGATTTTAATTATAGAACATTGATAAAATGCTTTTAGTAACCAAATAGAAGAACTAAAAGCCACATACAATGTAAATGGTCATGTGGTTTTATCACCAATCTTAAAAAAGTGAAAGACGTTGTAAACCCATGGATCACATTTTGTCCCTAAATACTATCACAAAAGTTACTTTTAATTGATGCACAGAATTCTATATGTAACAATAGTGCCACAACATATTGATTCAATTGCCTACTTGATGTTTGAGGACCATTAATTTTTTTATTTTTTTATTTTATTTTATTTTTTATTTATTTATTTATTTATTTATTTTATTTTTTTGACAGGCAGAGTGGACAGTGAGAGAGAGAGACAGAGAGAAAGGTCTTCCTTTTTGCCGTTGGTTCACCCTCCAATGGCCGCCACGGTCGGCGCGCTGCGGCCGGCACACCGCGCTTGTCCGATGGCAGGAGCCAGGAGCCAGGTGCTTTTCCTGGTCTCCCCATGGGGTGCAGGGCCCAAGCACCTGGGCCATCCTCCACTGCACTCCCGGGCCACAGCAGAGGGCTGGCCTGGAAGAGGGGCAACCGGGACAGAATCGGTGCCCCGACCGGGACTAGAACCCGGTGTGCTGGCGCCGCAAGGCGGAAGATTAGCCTGTTGAGCCACGGCGCCGGCCTTTTTATTTTATTTTTTAAAATTTTTTGACAGGCAGAGTTAGACAGTGAGAGAGAGACAGAGAGAAAGAAAGGTCTTCCTTCCGTTGGTTCACCCCCCAAATGGCTGCTACGGCCCGAGCTACGCCGATCCGAAGCTAGGAGTTAGGTGCTTCCTCCTAGTCTCCCATGCGGGTGCAGGGCCCAAGCAACTTGGGCCATCCTCCGCTGCACTCCTGGCCACAGCAGAGTGCTGGACTGGAGGAGGAGCAACTGGGACAGAAGCCAGCCCCCGACCAGGGCTAGAACTGGGGTGCCAGCACCGCAGGTGGAGGATTAGCCTAGTGAGCCCTAGCGCCAGCCTAGTTCATTTATTTTTGACATTATAAATAATTTGATGATGAACGATATATATTTAAATATATATTTTAAGATTTTTAAAGATTGATTTATTTATTTGAAAGAGTTACACAGGGAGAGGAGGAGAGGCAGAGACAGAGAGAGAGAGGTCTTCCATCCGCTGGTTCACTCCTCAATTGGCTGCAATGGCCTGAGCTGCACCGATCCAAAGCCAGGAGCCAGGAGCTTCTTCCAGGTCTCCCACGTAGGTGCAGGAATTTGGCCCATCTTCTACTGCTTTCCCAGGCTACAACAGAGAACTGGATTGGAAGTGGAGCAGCCAGGACCTGAACAAGTTCCCATATGGGATGCCAGCATTGCAGGTGGTGGCTTTACCTACTACACCAGAGCACTGGCCCTGATGATGAACATATTTGTAGTTACATTTTTACCTCTGTTTACTATTATGTTCTGTGGTGGTGTGTTATTTGTAATATGCATAGGCTTGTTGGACCATGTTGAAGCAAATTTCCACAATCTTGAAACCAGTGCTATGTTTAGGCCAGAGGAAGTGTGAGAGTGGATGGTGAGAGATCAACATTTGGGTGATTTAGTATAAAATAACACAAAGTTTGTGTTTATCCTAGATTGTATTTTGAGTTCCCCTGGTACCTTGTTTGCTGTCTTCATCTAACAGTGGAAATTTGACCTCAGTAACTTATTCTATAGGGGTAGGTGATTGTGACTTGGGATATACTAGGATATGAATTTGTAATGCCACACACAGACATTGGGACTCATGGCTCCACGTTTCATTGTATTTATGCGTAAATGAGGGTAGCCTTATGAGAACTTAAAGTGATAATCTATGTAAAGCCCCCCGCACCTAACAGAGGCTCCAAAAACAATGTATTTCAATGTATTTTTCCAAAGCCCACAGCAAGGCATTTTTCTGCCTCATCTTTGGTCAAGTTCTAATATCCAGGCAATATTTTCCTTCTGTGCAAAGCAAAAGGTTATTTTTCTTCCTTCCCCTTCTGCATCTTCACAGCCCCCGGCCTTTCCAAGATGCCTACAACCACAAAGTCACTTCTGTTATAGTTGGGACTATGAAGAATATTTGCCCCTAACAAACAGAATTTTAATTCTTCAGGCACCCTTATAAACTACCTGCCCAAAATACTTTACGCGGCCTTTTCTTAGCCAATATATAACTGGTTAAGAATGAAAAGGCAAGGTTCTGTGTGGGGTATAGACTTAATAAACCATAAAAAATTCCACTTCTGTTTTTTCCCCTTTATTTTTCTAATGCCACCACACATTTTCAGAAAGCCTTAATTTAATATCAGAAAAGGCCTGAAGAAAGGGACATACACTTGGTGGCCAAGCATATCCGGGTTCTGATTCTAACCGAAAGTCTATGCCTTAGACACGAGGGGGGGTGCAGAAACAGAGGCAGAGAATCCACAACAGTTCACAGACTTTACCTTGTCTTTCAGAGGATGGTGCAGGAAAGCTTATCTTGCAATGTTAGACCACCTCAAACTGAGAAAGGTGCAAGAAATCAGTCTGGCTCAGAGTTCTTGAACATAGACTCTATGAAGATGTTTTTTGAGCAGGAAGAGCCCTCCTGCTGCCACCTTTCCTATATCCTGAGTGTGTATTGCAAGCAGAAGGGGACCTCTAATTCTCTCTTTTCCACGTCCTGGACAAGCTTCTAACCCACGATATGAAAGCTCTGGAAGCTACTTTTCAAAGCAGTGGTTTCTTTGGGGACATCTATCTTCCCACTATGTCCTCTACTTGTCCCGAGTAAATAAAGCTTTCCTCTAAACAAGGCACGTGTGAGGCTGGTTATCTGGTGACACTCCAAGTGGACAGACCTCGCGTGTTTATTGACATGGTTAATGATTTCATGATCAGGGCCAAGGTGAGGCATTACCTTGAGCCTCAGTTTCCTCCTGTGCACTATGAGGATAATGACAGCTGCCTGGTCATGATTTAATGATGCATATGGAATGCAGAATCTGGTGCTTGGCATACGTATTTCCTCATCTGTTAGTTTTTTACACATCCCAACCTTTGCTTTCTACATCTCTATTAAAACGACCCTAGAAAAGCAGAAACTTATTCATCAAAATAGCCCTCCATTGTGCCTCCAGAGTGATTTGATTGTAACAGTTGCCTACAAACCTACCTAACTAAGCTTATTTGACCCAACTAGATTAGTTCTTTCATTTCATTCACCTGGCTTGTGTCAGGAATTATATGGGGCACTAGGAATGCCAAAGCAAACAAGACATTCTCTGTCCCCAGAGAGCTCACAGCCTAGTGTGGGTGACAGGCAAGCAAACATGAAATTATAATTCAGCAACAAAGGATTAGTGTTTTGGCAGAAGGATGTGTGAGGACTTGGCAGGGCATTGATCAGGGACACCCAACCCCTCCTTGTTGTAGATGGTGGCCTGGCAGAGAGGGCCACTGAGCTGTGATGAGCCAGTATGAATTAGAGTGATGTAAGTCAAATAGTTTAGCCTTTATGACAACTCTAAAAGTTGTATTTACACTTCACAAATGTGGAAACTGAAGCTCAAAATACTGAGTTATCCATGATCATCCAGAAATGTGAGGACCCAATAAAAGCTAAGGGAACCTGGCTCCAAGGTGGAGAGTGTTCCCTCTGCAACATAGTGCCTCGTCAAGACTGAGAATGTGCCTTTCACGGTGTCGGTTGAGGCACCACATCCTGAGACTGCCGACTTACAGGAAGTGCTGTTTCCCCTTTACAGGTTGCTTTCCAACTCCCTTCACTAACTCTTCTTTTCCTGTGCTGCAGCTCTCCTCTTTGCAAGGGTTTGCTGGGGATTTAGAGATGGCAAAGACTCAGCTTTACTCCCAGTGCCCAGCCCCACATGTGGACTGCAGGAGCCTCTGCCACCTCCCACTCATCATTCTTTCTTCCAGGGACAGAGTTATGGCCCTCGAGAGAAGTCTGTTCCACCAGAGTAGTCAGTTACTAATGAGCTTCATGCTGCTCCTCTGCCCCCAGATCCCCAGCCATTCTCCAACCCCGGTCTCCTAGGTCACCTTCATCTGGCAGCTGGAGACTGGGAGGAGTGTTCAGCCCAGAAGCTGGGACTCACTCTGAGATCTCCTGTGAATTCACTGGGTGTGAGCCAAATACAAAGAGAGGGCATCAGCCTGTTGGACTACTGCCAAGGGCAGGCGAGCATGGTCTCATTCCTCAGGCCTGGTGGTTCCCTCCCTTCTGGGAAAAAGCCAATTTACCTGATTGCCCACCAAATTTTGGACTTTCTCTGAAATAATCCTAGGAGTGACTGCTGAGTGAGTTTCTATCACATGGGTGATCATATAGTATCAAATGGATTCAAATGGGAAATATCAACATCATAATAGCTGCCAGATATTGGGCGATTGCTATGTGTAAGATGCTCTTATATACCTTATTTGTATTACTTCAAGTGCTACTCACCATAATCCAGGTAGTATATACAATTTTTTTTTCATGGAAAATGTATTTTATTTTTTGTTTCTTTTTTAAAGAAAACTTTTATTTAATAAATATAAATTTCAAAAGTACAACGTTTGGATTACAATGGTCCTCCCCATAACCACCCTCCCACCCACAAACCAACCCATCTCCTACTCCTTCTCCCATCCCATTCTTCATTAAGATTTATTATTAATTATCTTTATATAGTGTATACAATTGTTATCTCCATCTCATAATGAAGAAATTAAAATTCACAGGTGTTAAATAGTTTGCCCATTTCCCACAAAAGAAAGTGATGGAACCAGGTATGGATGAAACCAAGAAAGGATGGAATCAGTAGTCTGATTTCAGAGCCTGTAACTCTGTGAACACTTAGGGAGAGAAGCCACTGTTTGAGCACATACTGTGTGCTTGACATTGGTCTGTGGGCTGTACACGGACTATTTTACTGACTCCTCTCAACCAACCAACCAACATATGAAGTGGGCTCTATTTTTTCCTTATATTACAGGTAAGAAAACTAAGTTTCTAAGAAGAGATGTTCCAGGTTACACAGTAAGCAAGTGGAAGATATGGACTTGAAGTCCCATGCACCCTGAATCCTTTTTTTTTAACAGACAGAGTGGACAGTGAGAGAGAGACGGAGAGAAAGGTCTTCCTTTTCCATTAGTTCACCCTCCAATGGCCGCCGCGGCCAGCGCACCATGGCCGGCGCACCGTGCTGATCTGAAGGTAGGAGCCAGGTGCTTCTCCTGGTCTCCCATGCAGGTGCAGGGCCCAAACACTTGGGCCATCCTCCACTGCACTCCTGGGCCATAGCAGAGGGCTGGCCTGGAAGAGGGGCAACTGGGACAGAGTCCAGTGCCCCGTCTGGGACTAGAACCCAGTGTGCCAGTGCCGCAAGGTGGAGGATTAGCCTAGTGAGCCGTGGGGCTGGCCAACCCTGAATTCTAAATCTACTCTCCTAGGCACTGTTATGCCATCTATACTGGCTTGAATAGTGTCCCACAAGATTCATGCACCATATTACACTCTTATTTATTTTCCTTATTCATGGTTTGCTTCCCCTTATTTCAGTTACCTGAGATCAACTGTGGTCTAAAGATATTACATGTAAAATTCCAGAAATGATTAATAAATTTTAAATTGTTTGCCATTCTGAGAAGTATAATGAAATCCTACCTGGGTTATAAATTTTCCCTTTGTTCAGCATAAACGGGCTGTATGTACTACCCACCCATTAGTTACTTAGTTTCCATCTCAGGTTTCAGACAGATTGGAGAGATATCAGGATTTGCAGGGCTTATGGGGTAGCCTCATGCAACGTACCAATGCCTACATCACTCATTTGACTTTACCTCATCCTGAAGGTGTTATATCATCTCTCATCACCACAAGAAGCAGAGGGTGAGTACAGTACAAAATTTTGAGACAGAGAGGGAAGGAGGCAATTCACAACTTTTCTTAGAGTATATTGCTATAATTGTCCTATTTTATTATTAATTGTTGTTAATCTCTTACTGTGCCTAATATATAAATTCAACTTTATCACGTGTGTGTGTGTGTGTGTGTGTGTGTGTGTGTGTAGAGAGAGACAGAGAGATAAAGATCTGGTATTATTTGTGATTTCACACATCCACTGTAGGCCTTGGGCTGTATCCCAAATAGATAAGGGGGAGCTAGTGTATACCTAGAACCTCAGAATGTGATCTTATTTGGCAATTGGAGTTTTTGCAGATAAGTTAATATGAGGTCATACTGTATTGCAGTAGACCATAAATCCAATGATGGGTGCCTTTATAAATGAAAAAAAAGTAGGTTCAGAGACACAAACGAATAGAAGGAAAAGGGTCAGCCATGTGATGACAGTCATAAGTTGAAGTGATGTAATTACAAGAAAAGGAATGCCAAGGAGTGTTGGTAACCACCAGAAGTAGGTAAAATCAAGAAGGGATTCTCTAGAGTCTGTGGATGGAGCATGGCCTTCTAACAACTTAGTTTTAGACCTCTAGACCCCAAACCAATGAAAGAATAAATTTCTGACATTTTGAGATAATAAGTGTGCACTAATGTGTTATTCCAGCCTTAGGAAATTAATATACCATCTGAATATCATGTTATCTTTTTAATAACAAAAGACTTGGCTCAATGCTCCCTGAGAGTTCTGCTTCCAAGAAATACGATTCTCTGATAATTAATTGAATCAAAAGAAGTGTCCTGGAACTCCTGAGATGAGTGACCAGGGCAAGTCATGACTTCCAGCAGGATCTAGCAATAGGAGTCTTTTTATCATTATGTTGTACAGAGGCTGGGCACAGGTTCTTGTCTCTGATGGAAGAAGGAATTCAAGGATGAGACACAGGCAAGTATCAGCAGAGAAGCAAGATTTATGTACATGCAAAGTGAGCATACATACTCAGGAAGGAATGTGGACATGCTCAAGAAAGAGCTGCACTTAACAAGGTTAGGGTGCATTGCTTTCTGGAGGCAATAGTGCCTGGAAGGGGGTTTACCTGAATAGTCAAAAGATTTGAAATTGGGGAGGATCTTGAGTACTGTCCATTTGCTTGACCTTTTTTTCAAGTATCAGAAGTGCCATGGCAACAGGTGCACAATGAGAGTGTATTGTTGGGTATGGTAATTTTATTTCGATGACCTTATAACTAGCTAAAAGACACTGCTTGATGCCACCGGCTACCATGTTGGTTTACCAAGCACCAGTTCTAAGTGAAGAAACTGCAGAAGCTATCATTCATTCTCTCCTGCTCGAAAGGGAGCAGTTAGGGCAGTGCAGGCGGGGCTGCAGTGCAGGTGAGGCTGCAGGGAGGGGTTGGGGACCTTCCTGCCTATTTTAATTACATAGGGTTCTCTGGAACAAGGGAGATGAGCTGGAGTTTCAAGCAAAGAAGTCTTAGATGAAGCAGTTAACATATTAACCTCTGTGTGCATATCTACCAAATGGGATGAATTATATCCTTACAGTGGTAAAGATTGAATAAGATAGTGATATAAAGTACCTGATGCATAGAAGGGCACACTGTGTGCATTAGGCTCCCACCCCCACCTTAGAGATGATCCTTTGAAAGTGTCAGTGATTGTGGAACAATATCTCTGTATCGTTCCAATTTTAGTATATGTGCTGCCGAAGCGAGCACGGAACAATATCTCAACAGGAGAGGGGTCAAGGATGTTTGGGATGGAAATTGAGGGGTCCAGGGAAGTTCAGTGGTTTCTACAGAAGACTCTCACTTGTAGGGGAGAGGTTCTAGGCTGGAATCATCAGGTCAGTTCAGCACTACATGTGCTGGTCCTCCACTATGTCCTAAGCCTGGGCTTATGCCATGGAAGGGGAGGAGGTCCTCAGAAGACATGTGCCAGATTGAGTTTGCTTACTGTGCAATGGAGTTAGTTGTACATTTCTATATTTAGATTCTACCTCTGTCAAGCAAGAAGAGCTCCATGACAGGGCTCTGATTTTTCATCTCTGAAAAGCTACTCATCCACAGAGCTTGGGGTTTGGGGGAAGAGGGAGAGGGGAGGAGATCTGGCTTCTGTCCCCAACTCTGAACAGATGGGATCAGAACAGGGCCCTTCTACATCCCCAGCCAAGATGCCCAGGTCTTGGCAGTTGTCCCAGGACACAGACAATGGGGTCTGATGGCAGCTTCTCAGGACTGGCTTTCCCTGGGCAGGAGGCTTCTCCCAGGGCTGGCAAAACCATTTCTTGAAACTCAGATAGGGGATCTGTGGAGCAGGGAGGGGAGACTACACTGAGACAATTCCTGACTGCTTACCCTGGAAAACTAGGACACAGCTTGTGGGAGCCCAGCCCAGCGGCCCTGCCATCTGACCCTTCTGCAGTATCTGCCAGGGCCATTGTCCAGGAAGACAGGCAGAATTGGTTCAGAACGCTGGTCTGCTGGGTGCCGAAAAGAGAGGCCAGTGTTTGGGTAAAGGGTGAGGGGTGAGGGGAGCAGAGTCAGGCTGCTGGGAGCATGCAGGTGGCTGGAGTCTGGTGTTTCTCGTTATTTGTGTGGCAGGACTGGGGGGAGATGGGTAGGAGCAATTGACCTTGGAGCACAAATAACAGAAAAGGTTTAGCATGAGGGAGGGTGAGGGGCTCTGTCTGCAGCGCATCTCAGAATAGACTCAAAGAAATGAAGGAATCAGATTCTGAAGAGGCTTTCAGGGGTGCTTGAGCCCAGACTCCTGCCTTCAGAAAGATGAATTTCAAAACCACCCAGGGAGGATCACTGAACGGCAATCTCTCCATTCATCTTGTGTTGACTTCCTATCACGATCTAAGCCACTTTTATTCCACATAAGTCCACAGTTCCCTCCTCTTCTAAATGGGTGCCTTACCCTGTTCTTCATCAAATTAAGTCTGTCTGGCACGATTTGCTTCCACTTCCTTCCTCTCCAACTAAAAACATATTGATCTTCAGTTCCACAGATGGTAAACTCCTCAAGGGCAGGTGCCCTGTTATAGTCTTTATCTGCTGTCCCCATTATGTGGTATAAGACCAAGGAGGAGAGAGTTGAGAGAGGAGAGAGAGAAAGGGAGAAAGAAATAAAGGTAGAGACTTTTAGCAAAGTAATAGAGATACATACAGAAAGAAAACCAGAGACAGAACACAAGGCATAGATAATCCCTATTCCATGCTAAGCACAGTGCTATAAGTGTGTTAAATGTGTTCAAGAGGGGGAAAACAGATGAACACACTCGTTCTTGAATTTTCTGTTCATATTACTAAGGACGACAAATGTTGGTTGCCACCTGTAAAACAACTCATATATGAACATAGATTAAAACCAGTCATTTTTTCCTTTCTCCATGTACATCCATATGCAGTGTCCCCTCCCATTATTACATAAATATCAACAATTAAATGTATTCAAGCTCTTATTCTGTATTGTCTTTCCATAAACTTACACAAACATGATTTTCTTTTTCTCCAATTTCTTGCCAAAAAAAATCATACTAAACCTACTTACTTTGCATTATGTCTTTTCTACTAACAATGTAACACAGATATTCCTTTTAGTCAGTACACATAGATCTCACTCATCCTTTTAATAACTAAACACCTCTCCATAGAATACGGGCATCAGAGTTATTCTACTGCTGACAGACTTCCAGGTTGTTTCCATACTTTGTTTTATGCAATGATAATCAGGTTTGTAATAAAGGTCCTTGACCATATATTCATGTATACTGGTGTTTTTATTTCTCTGTGTTGGATTCCTTCAAGTGGGATTGCTATGCTAAATGGATACAATTTTTAAATTTTATTAGACATTTCCAGCTTAATTTCCAAAAATGCTGCAGCAATTTATATTCTCAGTGGTGATATGAGAATTTTTATTTTCTTGCATGCTCATCCACAACTAGGTGGAATCAATCTTTAGTTTTCATTCATTAGACAGGGGAAAATGTTATATCATTGTTATTTTTATTTTATTTCCCTAACAACCAGAGAAACCTAATCCCACTTTAGGTTTGTTTTGGCCATTATGATTTTCTCTTCTGTTATTTTCCAGCTAATATCTTCTCTCCTTCCCTTCCTCTCTCCTACTGAGCTGCTTCATTTTTTCTTATTAATTTTAAGGGATCATAATATATTATACATATTGTAGATCCATAATTTAATTTAATATTTATAAGAAAAGTTCCTAAAATATGTCAGTAGTGCCCAGGGGTCATAGCAAATTTAGGAGGTCACTGAGAGATATTGAACATATTACAGAAAAATTCAGTAACAGTGGATATCCAGGGCACAAACACTACATATACACTCACACTTTCAACATCAAATCATACTACAATCCTCCCAATGTTGTCATATATGAAGGTTTGTTGGAGGAAGTGGGTGTTGCAGTTAGAGGGTTAAGCTGCCACTTGGGACATCTACATTCTCTGTCAGAGTGCTGGTTAAAGACTTGGCTAGCCTTGGGTCAGCGCTGTGGCGCAGCGGGTTAACACCCTGGCCTGAAGCTCTGGCATCCCATATGGGCGCTGTTTCGAGTCCTGGCTGCTCCTCTTATGATCCAGCTCTCTACTATGGCCTGGGAAAGCAGTGGAAGATGGCCCAAGTCCTTGGGCCCCTGCACCCATGTGGGAGACCCAGAAGAAGCTCCTGGCTCCTGGCTTCGGATTGGTGCAGTTCCGGCCATGGCGGCCAATTGGGGAGTGAAACATTGGATGGAAGATCTCTCTGTCTCTGCCTCTCCTCTCTGTGTAACTCTTTCAAGTAAAATAAATAAATCTTAAAAAAAAAAAAAAAACTTGGCTATCCTGCTTCTGACCCACCTCCCTGCGAGGTGCCCTGGAAGGCAGTGGATGCTGACTCCAGTACTTGGGTATCCACCACCTATGTGGGAGATCCAAATGGAGTTCCAGGCTTCTGGTTTAAGCCTAGCCCAGCCCTGACTATTGCTGGCATTTGGGGGAGTGAATTGGCAGATGGACGATCCATCTCCCTGGCTCTCATTCTCTGTCACTCTGCCTTTCATGTAAATAAATAAATAAATCTTTTTAAAACAGTTTTTGGGGAAAAGGAGTTGCAAGGTAAATTCATTTTGGTGTAACTTTTTTTTGAAATCCTTGCATACTTTTTTCACAATACCCACTTTACGTGAACTTTTTGAAGACCTTTGTATATGTGACGCTGAATTCTAGGGAGCTGCATTATTAAAGCATCAAATCCTATACAAAGATCCAGGTGGAGTAGAAAATGAGGATTGCAGTGTCCCATTTGATGCAGATTGTGTGGTGTCCACAGGTGCACACAGCCCGTGAGTAAGTGATTGCATTGATTCAAGAATGAAATCATCACATTATCTTTCTTTCAAATGATGTGTTTTGAGTGAGAGGAAAACCACACTTATTACATTGTTTGGACCCTACTACTTAGTACATGAAACTGTCTGGTATTTCATTTGTCCTGTGTGTGAGGAGGCAGATGAGCTAGTAGGCAGTTAGGTTGGCCCTGGTTGCAATGAGGAAAAGGGGAAATCTCTTTAAGATGGTGGAAAATGCTTGTTTTCCCCAAAAGGTATTTTTAGCAAGATGAGAAAAACTACCTTTAGCAAGACAAAAGTACTGATCCCATTCCTTTGGAGTTTCCAGTTTTATCATAAAAGCAGCAAGGAAGTATTGATTCTACCGGTCTGAGTTTTCAGTTTATTGTGAACACACAAAGAAATCACCAATCCCACACTACTGATGCCTTTTGGTTTTATCGTGAGCAAGCTAGACAGCATAGACAGGATTACAAATCTGACATTTTGGTGGGTTTTGTCCCTGAACTCTGACTGATAGCTGCTGTTCTGTGTCTCCCTCCCTCCACCCTCCACCGTCACAGCTTCTATGGTCTGCCTCTCTTAGAGCCCTCTTCCTGGCTTAAATAGATGTTGCTTTGCTAACTGCCTTGTCCACGTGGAAATCCTTCTTTGACATGAGACAAAGAACCGAGGTCACCTTTCTTCACCGCTGTTTTACCCCTAACATGGGGACACTGTAAAAAAAAAAATCACTAAAGGTGCTATTGAGTTCATGGGATTTGGGAATCAAACCAAGGAGTAGGGTAATGACATATCAATATTTCATCCTTTTCACAAATGCAGACATTGAGGCTATGAAATTTAGTTAATTTATTCAACATTAGAGAGTTACAAAGAGACACAATCAGGATTTGAACCTGGATCCTGCTTTCTCCTATCTTGAGATTTCCTCACTACAGGAATCTGACATAATTCTTTCACTGATCAAGATCTTTAGTGGGCCCTAGATCCCCAGAGGGAGGTGACACTCTTTTCTGAGTTTCAGTCCTCCAAACCTTGCCTTTGATCTCTTTGATCTCGTTGATTGCCCCTTCTCTCTCTTGTATCTTTAATCTCTCTCTCTCAGCTGAATTCTTCTTTAACCTGTAAAAATGCTCAATTCTTATCTTAAAAGAAATCAAAGGAAGGGAGAACTCCTTGACTTTGATATTTCTTTAAGCTATTGTGCTAGTACAATATTCACCTTGTGACCACAAGCAGCCCCATGGGTTGTGGTTACCTGCCCTTGTAATGCCACAACTCATTGTAATTCAGACTCCTACACTTTTCTGAAATGATATTCACAGAGGCTAGCAATGATTTTATAAATAAAAATTCCAAGGTTTTTTTTTTTTTTTTTTTTCCGGATCCCCATCCAACTTGCCCTTTTGTGTACTGGAATTGCACGCACTAGGTGCTCAGTGCATGCTTGGGATTATAACTGTCTGCTGATTGACCTCTAGCATCTTCCCCTCAATTACAGGTCCATGCTATACCTATATTAGTTCCCTTGTGCACTGAATGAAGTTCTGAAAGCATTAGCTATATAAATATAATTTTATCACTGCCTCTGAGCCCTACTTGCCCCAACACTAAATCCCCATTCTCTCCCATTGTATTAATAAGAGTTCTTCAGAGAAACAAAATCCGTAGGATAAAGATGGATGAGAGACAGGAAGTGAATTATTGGCCTCATGTGATCATGAGGGCTGAAAAAAGCCTCACAGTCTGCCGTCCACAACAGGAAGATCCGGAGAGCCGGTGCTAGGGTTCCAGTCCATGCTCAAGGCTGGAGGACCAGGAGTGTCAATATCTAATGGGAGTGGAAGATGGTTGTCCTATCACAAGCAGAGAACAAATTCGCCTTTCCTGCTCTCTTTCTACTTATGCCCTCAGTGGGTGTGGGTGAGCTGTCACAGGTGAGAGTGGCTCTTCTTTATTCAGGCTATTGACTGAAGTACTTATCTCTGTTGGAATATGTACACACACACACACACACACACACACCCTCAGAACTGTTTTACTAGCTTTCTGGGGATCCCTTACTACAATCAAGTTGAAACATACAATTGATCATCACCCATCATCTACCCTTTGTGTGTGTTGGAGTGCATGTATGTGTGTGTGTGTGTGTGTGTGTGTGTGTATGTGGTTTCGCAGAAATGCAAGAGGAAAAAAGAAAATGTTAAATCTATTCAGAACTAGAATAATACCTTGTGTCGCCTTGAGAAAGTCATATAACCTCTCTGATACTCACTGTAAAATGAAATAATAATAAATTCATTTTATGGCTATTATAGGATTAAATGAGAAATTTCAGGAAATGTATCTAACAAAGGGCTTGGCTATAGTAGAATTCAAAACCTGAGATAATGTAATTTATCAGCACCATCAACTGTCTTGCCATCATCATCACTATCATTATCACTATCATCTCCCCCACCCCAGCCATTCACTCTGCACCAAATCGATATGCTTTTCTTTTACCTGTTGAAATAAAATGTGCTTTAGTGGAAAAAGTACTAGGTTAGAGTCAGAATGACCTGCATCAAAACCCAACTGTGGAACTCTGTGACTTAGGGCAGATTAACTCCATGCCTCTGAATGCCTGTATCTTCCTTCAAGAGAGGGAACTTTTACTAGACACCCATGATGTAGTCTCCAACAATGCAGTAGTTGAGATGGCGTTTTATACTGTATGTATTATAACACAAATGTATGTTCTGGCCACAAATGTACATTCTGGCTTATAATTCATTACTGTGTCCATGTGGCCATCATTTTCACTATAGAAAATTTCAAAGTCATGTTTGACATGCAGCCTGCGTCTCTCACACCCACATCAGAGGCATAGTGTCCATCTTTCTGCTCCTTACTGCTCATACTGGTTGGAGAGTACAAGGGATCATGAAGCACTTTCTCTTTTGTGAATTAACTCTAGATTTCCAGTTCACATTTCAGCCCCAGCAGGACAAAGACAAGTGATTTAGCTCCACAGGTGCTGTCCTGGCATCTTTGCCTAACACTTTCTGCCTACTTGCCTGATAAGCTTTTCAAGCAAGGTGAGAATACTTTCTGAGTATCTCTATATCTTAATGGAAAATTCCCTTGCAACTTCGCAGACATTTTATCTGTGATTAAATATTAACATTCCCAACCAGCATAGTTTTCATTGGAAAGTATGAAATACTACAAGATCTTCACATGTTGCCTATTCATGGGACTTCCTAAAGCAAGAAAGGCAGATCTGGAAGCTGATTAGAAATTCAAAGGACAATGAAAAGAGAAGGGAAAGCTGACTCCAGGAGGGGGGGGCAAGAAAGCCAGAATGCAGACAGGCCCTTTGATATCTGCAAGGGCCGGCTGGGAGCTGCTCTATTTTATTATGCTTTGATTGGCAGATCCATCACGATGCTCCCAGATACCCTAGGTGCCTCCTGAGATTTATTTATATGACTCACAAAACAGGAGGACCAAAATGCAACTGTCAGGAGGATATTATAACCAGAATCTGTTTTTAATGCAAAATCTTTAACTCACCAACTTATCCATCTCCAGAAAAACATTCCCCCGTGCAAACCCCTGCATCAGAACTCGGCAGAATGTACAGGGCAGAGGAAGGAGTTCGCTTTAACCGATAGCATTCACCGTTTTTTACGGTGCTATTCGTCTAAGTGACAAAGCCAGAAGGCAAACCTATACTTCTTCCTGACTTTTTATTGCTTTTCATCCCAGTGGGAACCAGCAGACGGGAAGGAAAAAAACATCCTTCGAATGGTGAAATGTGCTTAAGACTTTTTTTTTTTTTTCAGAAGAAGGGAGGGGAAAATGACCAACAAATGGGGTTCAAGTTTGTTACAGTCTGGAAAAAAATGTTGCTGAAGCGTGGGTTCTGCAAATTCGACATGACTTCTGTGGATTCAGATAGAGATAAAGGGAAGAAATGGGACAAAAGGAAGAAGCCACTGCATGTTCGTTTTAGATTAATGTAGAGACATTTAACACATAGAACTAGGTAAAGAGTGAGCTACCTCAACAGGTAGTAAGATCCCCATCCCTCGAGGCATTGAAGTATAATGTCCAAGGGTCACTTGGTATCATACAGAGAATATGCGCTTTGGAGGGATTGGCTGAATAGCCTCAGAAAACACCTCCATGCCTGAGAATCTGTGATTCTTTAATGTCAGTTGAAAGAAGAAAAGGCTGAGGGGAGCTTCCCTTCTGAAATTACAGAAATTTTGCTATGTCCTTTTGAACCAAATGGCACTGAGTTCAGATTACTTTACTGAGTGAGCCGTGTATAGCACATTTCATAGTGGGAGTGGCTAATAATATTAATATCAGCAAACAGCCACTATGATGACTGTTTATATGTAGTGTTGGCTATGTGCCAAATACCATGTTTAAGTCCTTTGCAAGGATTCATTCCTCAGAATAACCCTAGGAAGGAGAAACTGTAATTATTCTTCCCAATTTAGAGTTGAGGGATCCGAAACTCAGAGAGGTTGTGTAAGGATACCAGGGCCTTCTAAATGCATGGGGATAATTCTAGTCAGACGTTTCAATGATTTACTGAAACCCTCAGGGCATGTTTGAGGCAAACTGATTAGAAAGGAGATTTTGAGTTTGAACCCTGAGGTTTTTAAGTCCTAGGCCATGGTTAACAGTATGTATCCTTTACTGTGACAGGTAGATTATCTCATTTTATCTCAAAACTGCCAGGGAAGAGTGCTGTTATTGTTATCTCCCTTAAATAGATTTGAACACTAAGGATCAGAGAGGTTAAGTAAACTTCCCAGTAGAACACAACAATATGGAGTCAAAACTCAACAGTTTTAGGGCCGGCTCTGTGGTGCAGTGGGTTAACGCCCTGGCCTGACGCGCAGGCATCCCCTATGGGTGCTGGTTCAAGACCTGGCTACTCCACTTCCCATCCAGTTCTCTGCTATGGCAGTGGAGGATGGCCCAAGTCCTTGGGCCCCTGCACTTCTCTCTCTGTGTGGGAGACCCAGAGGAAGCTCTTGGCTCCTGGCTTTGGATCAGTGCAGCTCTGGCTGTTGTGGCCAATTGGGGAGTGAACCAGCGGATGGAAAACCTCTCTCTCTCTCTCTCTCTCTCTCTCTGCCTCTCCTCTCTCTGTGTAACTCTTTCACATAAATAAATAAATAGATATTCTAAAAAAAAAAAAAAGACAAACAAAACTCAACCGTTTCAGTTTGGTCACCCTGTTCTTAAACAGAAACCTTCTATATTTTCGTCAGATCTCCGGAAAGTCATTTAACATATTTTGGACCTGGTTTTCTCATTTGAAAAAAGAGACAACTTGTGTGTAAAAATGCAGATCAGAGCACTTTGTGAATTAACTGTAGAGTATTTGAGCATTATAAGCACCTGTGTCTTTTGCTGTTACGTTTGGGATAGCCTTCCTCATTTTCTTATCTCTTCAGCAGATGGAGGTCAGGCTGGGAGTTTCTGAAGGTAGGACAGTGTCTTTGCTTGTTTCATTTTTTTTTTTTTTGACAGGCAGAGTGGACAGTGAGAGAGAGAGAAAGACAGAGAGAAAGGTCTTCCTTCCGTTGGTTCACCCTCCAATGGCCGCTGCGGCCGGCGCACGGTGCTGATCTGAAGCCAGGAGCCAGGTGCTTCTCCTGGTCTCCCATGGGGTGCAGGGCCCAAGCACTTGGACCATCCTCCACTGCACTCCCGGGCCACAGCAGAGAGCTGGCCTGGAAGAGGGGCAACCGGGACAGAATCTGGTGTCCCGACCGGGATTAGAACCCAGTGTGCTGGCGCCGCAGGCGAAGGATTGGCCTATTGAGCCGTGGCGCCGGCCCTGCTTGTTTCATTTTTAAAGATGTATTTATGTATTTGAAAGTCAGAGTCACAGAGAGAGAAGGAGATACACAAAGAGACACACACAGAGAGAGGTCTTCCATCCATTGGGTTACTCCCTAGATGGCCACAATAGCCAGTGCTGGCCCAAGCCAAAGCCATTAGCCCAACAGCCAGGAACTTATTCCAGGTCTTCCATGTGAGTGGCCAGAACTCAAATACTTGAGCTGTCTTCTACCGCTTTTCCCAGGCCATTAGCTGGATGTGAAATGGAGCAGCCTGGACATGAACTGACACCCATATGGGATGCCTGTGTTGTAGGTAACAGCTTTATCTGCTATGCCACAATGTGACCCTTGGAATAGTTTTTGAGGGCCAGAGCTATAGTTGGTAACAGCCTACACCTGGAAGCAGGTGAGACGATATTAGGTTCCCTGCATGGTTTTGTGCTTGTTGGATTTCAGAGAAGCCAGAAAAAATGGCAGTTGAGTGATATTGATGTAATGAGACCAGGCCTCCCAACTCTATAGGGTTCTCTCTCACATAAGTGATGGGTCTCTTTGGCATAGTTGGGGCCTGGCGTGTGTGGTGCAGCTGCTCCAACTGCTTCTGCCTGGAAGTTGCTTTAAACCTCTCCCATATGCTTCCATTCCCGAAGATGGAATCTACCTGTGAGGTTGCTAAGTTTGCCTTCTTTCCTCTCTGGTAGTTCTACAACTATTCCTTATCAAAGCTGGATGATTTTTTTCTCAACCTGTGCACTCTATGGAGAGAAAAGTTAAGTGTTCAAAGTTTTCAAAGCACTTGCAATGCTCCACAGCACAAAGAACCCTTCATTCAGGAGGCAGGAGACCTGTCATTGGACATCTACTTCTGCCAGGAGAAGTCATGGCCTTGCTGTAATCCATCATCTACAGAGGAGGTGTAAATTCAGCTTTTAAAAAAGTACATGCCAAAGGGAAGCATGAGGTTCTGAAAAGCCCAGAGCAGGCACTCAACTCATCCTACAGTGAAGACGTAGAGAAACCTTCCTGCAGGAGGCTCCATGAAGCTGAGACCCAAGAGGGAGTCACAGTCAACAGAGAAACAGATGGAGAAATGGCATTCTATCCATGGAATAATGTGTGGAAAGACACAGAGGGGCAATGAGAAGGCATGGTACATGAAGGAACCAAACACCATTAGGTGTGGTTGAAGTATAGGATACATTTCAAAAGATGGTGAGAGGGGGCAGTGCTGTGGCCTAGGGGGTGCCAGCATTACATAAGGGCGCTGATTTGAGTCACAGCTGCTCCACCTCCAATCCAGCTCCCTGCTAATGTACCTGGGATAGCAGTGGAGGACGGCCCAAGAGCCTGGGTGCATGCTCTCATGTTTGAGACCTGGAAGAAGCTCTTGGTCCTGGCTTCGGCCTGGCCCAGCCCCATCTGTTGCAGGTATTTGGGAAGTGAATCAGTGGATGGAAGATCTCTCTCTCTCTTTCTCTAACTTTGCCTTTCAAATAAATAATAATAAAATAAACAAATCTTTCAAAGCAAACAAAAAAACCATACAACCCCCCCCTCCAAATAAAAAACACAAAAGATGGTGAGGCCAGATCATGAAAAGTCCTGGGTTCCAAGTAGTGATGTGTGTCTTTGTCCTAACCGAAATGGGAACCCATCAGAGAGTGTCTCGTTAGGGTGTTGGAGACTTCTTTGGTTCAGTTTGAAGGGCAGATTCAAGAGGGCAATTCAGACTAACACTAGCCAGGACACTAGTCTTCAGTCCAGTAGAGGACAGGCAGACCTAATAGAAGGAGGAAGTTTTGAAGAAGTGGAGGGGAGAATTCCAGGTCCACCTTGCTTCTTTGGGTTCTACCACCCTTGTTTATAAAATGCAGGGATCCCTGGGGCTGAGATTCCCCATTTTTAAACACTAAGAAGTTCTCCTTCAATAACTTTTATACCCATAGAACCCCAATGTTTCAAGAAGTATGTCTATTAAGTCACATTTATTAAGGGATAATTCATTTTCCAATAGGCACCAATTTTAGTTGATATAATTCCCACCAAAAGCAATTAAAGTCTGATTTTACTGGGGAAATATATGATTCCCGTTAGCATTTTTGAAATATTGAAAAGAGTTCATAGTCTGCCTTTATATCTTCTGGGCTTTTCTTGCCAGGGGGTGTGAACCAGGGAGTTTGCGAACCCTTGGAAACATTCATCCTTAAGATTCACCTCTGCAGTTTTATAAGTTTAGGAAATAATCCTCTTCACTAAGTACTGTGTATGCAGTAAATCACCCGACTGGAGGGGGGATTTTTATGAGTCATACTGATTATGTAGATTCTCCCCAAATATTAGACCTCAGACATATGAGATAGTAAGGTAGGGGCTACTCTAATTTGACACGGGAGAGACTAGAGGCTCTAAGAGGTGCAACAATCATTTTGAAAACATCAGCAAATCAGCAAAATTAGCAGCAATTGTTCCTCTGCTAGACTTCCTTGGGCATAGGCTGATTTTAAAGAATGTTTGAAGCCATTCTCTGTCTCCCCAAATCCCTACTGAGTGAAAGGAAGGGAGAAATCAAATAGTAGAATAAGAAACTTACAGAGGTGTTGGGAGAATTTATAAGTAGAATTATTTTAGGAGAATAGGTGCATTTGCTCTTTACCTAGTCTCTGAGGGCAGGACAGGGACAATGAGAAGTTGGGGAGATACTGGCAGAGAAAAATTGTGGCATAGTGGGTAAAGCCTCCACCTGCAGTGCCGGCACCCCATATGGGTGTGGTTTGAATCCTGCCTGCTCCACTTCTGATCCAGCTCTCTGCTATGGCCTAGAAAAGCAATAGAAGATGGCCCCTGCACACATGTGGGAGACCTGGAAGAAGCTCCTGGCCTTGGATCAGGTTGACCTCTGCCATTGCGGCCAGTTGGGGAGTGATCCAGTGGATGGAAGACCTCTCTCTCTGCCTCTCTGTAACTCTGCTTTTCAAATAAATAAATAAATGTTTAAAAAACTAAAAAGAAATAAACGTAAGCCTTATGTGTAATTCAAAATTATTAAAAAAAAAAGCTAGTTTTGATTTGGATGAAACTGAAGCCCTATACTAACCTGAAGTGGTTATGGAAGGGACAAATGTCCCTGAATTTAAATATCAATGTATACTAACGACAACATTGTGGACTAATAGGCTCCATGTGATTCTATCTATGTAACAAAGAAGTTACTCTGCCTGTTTTCTTACTTGTAAATTAGAGTGGATTGCCAGCACCAAGGCTCACTTGGATAATCCTCTGCCTGCAGCATCGGTACCCTGGATTCTAGTCCTGGTCGGGGCGCCGGATTCTGTCCTGGTTGCTCCTCTTCCAGTCCAGCTCTCTGCTGTGACCCAGGAGGGCAGTGGAGGATGGCCCAAGTCCTTGGACCCGCACCCGCATGGGAGACCAGGAGGAAGCACCTGGCTCCTGGCTTTGGATCGGCGCAGTGTGCCAGCCTTAGCAGCCATTTGGGGGGTGAACCAACGGAAGGAAGACCTTTCTCTCTGTCTCTCTCTCTCACTAACTCTGCCTGTCAATAAATAAATAATTCTTCTAAAAAATTAGAGTGGAAATATCACATATTTTATATTAGTATGTTGTGTATAATTAAATAAGTTAATGTACATACTACTAAGAACTGTGCTTGACATGTAGTAGGTACCATGCAAGTGTTTGCTCTCCTGTGTTATTACTCAATTGGTGTGTTTATACATGTAATACAATGGATAGTTATAGCAGGTTGCATACCTAAAAGTAAACAGCGGCTACCAGTGGGGAAAAGCAGAAGGAAGAGGTTTAAGATCTTTTTTCAGTCAGTTGCTTCTGTATTTTATTTTATATTCTTATAGTGCTTTTTTAAAAATATATTTTTTAAAGATTTATTTATTTATTTGAAAGTCAGAGTTACATGGAGAGAGGAGAGGAAGGGAGGGAGGAAGAGAGAGAGAGAGAGTCAAAGACAGAGAGAGACAGAGAAAGGTCTTCCATCTGCTGGTTCACTCCCCAGTTGGCTGCAACTGCTGGAGCTGCGCTGATCCGAAGTCAGGAGCCGGGAGCTTCTTCTGGGTCTCCCACGCAGGTGCAGGGGCCCAAGGACTTGGGCCATCTTCTACTGCTCTCCCAGGCCATAGCAGAGAGCTGGATCGGAAGAGGAACAGCTGGGTCTCAAATGGACGTCCATATGGGATGCTGGCGCTTCAGGCCAGGGCATTAACCCATTGCGCCACAGAGCCGGCAGCCTAAAATTATTTTTAACAGTATAGTGTTCTTGTACTACATGGTAAAACCAAAACTGGGGAGGGATTTTTTGGCCTAGAGGTTGAGATGACACTTAAGACACCCAGAACCCAAGTTGAACTGACTCATTGGATTCGGGTCCAGCTCTGCTTGTGATTCCAGCTTCCTACTAAAATGCACACAAGTGGGGAAACACTAATTACCACTGGGGTGAATTCATAACTCTCTCGTCTTTTCTGATTTAGTCCTGCACTGCTGACAATAGCCCGAAGAAGCTTCCTAAAATACTAACGCAGTCTCCCTGCTGAGAATGCTTCTATGGCTCCCCATTGCCCTCCATCTGCTGGTTCACTCTCCAATTGGCTGCAACTGCTGGAGCTGCGCTGATCCGAAGTCAGGAACCGGGAGCTTCTTCTGGGTCTCCCATGCAGGTGCAGGGGCCTAAGGACTTGGGCCATCTTCTACTACTTTCTCAGGCCATAGCAGAGAGCTGGATTGGAAGAGGAACAGCTGGGTCTCGAACTGACGCCCATATGGGATGCTGGTGCTTCAGGCCAGGACGTTAATTTTTATTTTTGAAGATCAGGCCCATGCCAACTTTTCTTCTCTTTCCCCTTCCCCTTCCCCTCCCCCCCCCTCCTCATCCCCCTTCACCCCTCCCTTCCCACTCCTCCTCCTCCCCTTCCTCCTCCTTTCCCTCCCCCTCTCCCCCATCTCCCCTCCCCCTCCTCCCCTGCCCTCATTCTCTCCCTCCTCCCTCCTCCCCGTTCTCCTCCCCTTCCTACCCCTCCCTCTCCCCCTCCTCCTCCCCTTCCTCCCTCTCCCCCTCCTCCTCCCCTTCCTCCCTCTCCTCCTTCTTCTTCATCTCTTATTGTCATTAATCTTCCCATTTCCTGTGATCTGTGCCGCTTGCGGTTCTTCAGTGTACTGTGCTGTTCCTCATTCCTGGGATCTCCCCACTGCACCTGTCCACAGACTGCACATCTCCCCTTGTCTCCGTACTGTCCACCCTCTGCTGCCACTCCAACCAAAGCACTTGTCACTCTGGACCCCAACTGTTTGCAGTCATTCTCTATATAGATCATAAACTCTCCAAAGGGAAGGCTTGTGCTATCTTCTTCACTTGCCCACACCCAAATCCTACCATTGCTTCTGGCATAGAGAATTGTGTCAGTAGAAGTGAAAGTAAATATAATAACCGCCATTGATTGGATACTCCCTGTTCAGCATGTACTAAGCACTTGCTACAGTAATCTTCTAATTGTCACAGTAAGAGCACTGATCTTTCAGAAACAACTCTGCCCAGAGAGGATCTGGATGCTCTGTGGTGCTAGACATTAATTCTACAGTAGCTGGAATGTCCAAAGGACAAATGCGATGTCCAGGGGAGGAGACTGGGGTGTCCAGGTATGTGTATATGTGAGTGTGTGCATCTGCTCTTTACCAAAAATAATGAAATAATTTGACAAAATGTTTTAGCCAGCATAGCTATATTTAGTGTGACCATCTAATTTATTGTCCCAGCTGGGACATGTGGAATTGGAAAAGGCAGCTATTAGTTAGTGAGTAAATGAGTGATTGAGAGTCGACGATTTTGAAACTTTGGCTCGCATCAGAACCACTTGGAGGGTTTGCTAAAACATAAACTGCTGAGCTCCATCCCCAGAGTTTCTGATTCAGTAGGTCTTGGGAAGGGCACAAACATTTGCATTGCTGGCAAGCTACCAGGTGATTCTAAAAACAAATGTCAGAGTGAAAACAAAAATGAAGAAAAGGAACATACAAAGAAAAACAGCTACAGAGTCTAGAAACAATGAAGTGACCTCATTTCTCTGTACCTTATCTTCTGAGGGTTCTTGGATTTTATTATTTTAGTTCTAAAGTGGTCATTATAAATTTCTTAATAGAAGGTAGTATAGATCACTGATTCTCAAAATTTTTTTCCTGCTAAATTAGATGCAGGAAATGCAGCTAAGTGATCCTTGAGAGAAAAACAAAAGTTTCTATGGGTCAATAACATTTCTACCTTAAAGGCACTGAAAAGGTCTGCATACGGATGCTTGTATAATTGAAAATGCAATTTTATTTGTTCCATGGATCCTTTTAGACTTTTTCCCCCTAGAGGATTCTTTTTTGTCATTTCATGGAAATAGACTTTCCTGACACTCAATTTGGGAAATGACTGTGGAGATAAAATGTTTTTGAAAAATGTAAATAGCCATTTTGCCTGAAGAAATGCTAACAGTTAGGGACAGGTATAGGATATAGTGGGTGAGATGCTGGTTAGGATGTCTCTATCCAGTATCAGAGTGCCTGGGTTTGAATCACTGCTCAGCTTCTGATTCAACTTCCTGCTGATATGCACCTTGGGAGGCAGCAGGTGGCGACTCAAATGGTTGAGTCTCTGTAACCCACTTGGGAGACCCAGATTGCATTTTCTACCTGGCTTCAGCCTGGCCCGATCCCAGTGGTTGTGAGCATTTGGAGAATGGACCAGTAGATGGACACTCAGTTTCTCTGCCTTTCAAATGCCTTTTTTAAAAAAATTCAAAAAACAGGAACAAATTCATTGAAAAAGAAAAGAAACACATAGGAATGATAGTCCTGTGGTCTGTAATGCACTTGGAAAATACATAGGGTAGTTGGATTATGTTAGAAGCCTGGGACCCTGGCTGAGAAACTAGGCTCAGAGAAGTTGTCTAAGGCCATTCCAAGAAGTGACAAAAGTAAGATTTGGAAGTTAGACTTTTCTGATTCCTGATACCAGGATGTAGAAAAAAGGAAGAAGTCAGAAATATTTAGACAGAACTACCAGGAAGAGATGTGTACATTTATGTGGCAGAAAAGAATATCATGAGAGGGGCCGGCATTGTGACCCAGAGGGTTACAGCAACATCTGCAGTGCCGACATCTCATATGGGCTCTGGTTCAAGTCCTGGCTGCTCCACTTCCGATCTAGCTCCCTGCTAATGCACCTGGGAAGGCAGCAGAAGATGGCTCAAAGTGTTTGGGCCCTTGCAACTATGTGATGGACACAGAAGAAGCTCCTGGCTCCTGACTTCAGCCTGGCCCAACCCTGATTTTTGCAGCCATTGGAGAAGTGAACCAGCAGATGGAAGATCTCTGTTTCTCCCTCTGTTTCTGTAACTCTGACTTTCAAATAAATCATTTTTTTTTAATTTAAAAACTATCGGTGGAAATCAAGTCCCATCAGCCACCAAGCTTATCACTTCTCAGCCTTTTGGCTAAGATCAAATGTAGTAAGAGTCAAGCTTATGCCAAGAGAAGTTTCAAGATGTTCATCAGATAGCACCAGACTAATGAGAAGAGGGAAAAGAAGACTGCTATCTTTCAGAGCCCTGGGAGGGCCAGGGAGCAGCTTTTGGCAAGATGACGTTTTGATGATACTTTGTAATTAATTGGCAAATAGATGCTAATATTTCCTTTAATTGTCTGGAATATACCCAAGCATTGTGACTGTATCATGCTCGAGCCAAATATGGGGTCCCATCTGCTATCATAACTTTGGATTTTTTTTCGTCTCCCTTGTCATTTCTGATCATATCATGCAGACAGTTGATGGAACCATTGGAGAGCTTGAGTTGCCACAGCACCCCTATCACGTTACTCAGCTCTGCAACTGGTGTTCCATTGTCTGAATCCATGCCACTGGGTCCCCCTTGGGCCCTTCATTTCTTCAGGAAGAAATGCATTAGACAACTGAGTAAGATACAAGGGAACATGGCAAAACCAGGAAGAGATAGATCACATGAGTGCCTCTTTTGTTTGTTCTAGACTGTGACACATGGCTGAACCATTCAATATTATTCCATCTCTCCTACTTTACAGATGGGAACATTGAGGCAGGGAAAAAGTAACTGCCTGTAAAGAGGCCTCACATGACTCAGAGGCAGAAAGGTTAAGAAAAGATCTTCAGATTCCTTTCAGAGTACTCTCTTTTTTTTAAATTTAAAAAAAAATTTTATTTGACTGGTTGGAGTTATTGACCGTGAGAGAGAGAGAGAGAGAAAGGTCTTCCTTCTATTGGTTCACTCCCCTAATGGCCGCTATGGCTGGTGCTGCGCCGATCCGAAGCCAGGAGCTGGGTGCTTCCTCCTGGTCTCCCATGCGGGTGCAGGGCCCAAGGACTTGGGCCATTCTCCACTGCCTTCCTGGGCCACAGCAGAGAGCTGGACTGGAAGAGGAGCAACCGGGACTAGAACCTGGGGTACTGATGCCACAGGTGGAGGATTAGCCAAGTGAGCCATGGCGCCAGCCTCACAGTACTCTTTCAACTAAACCAAACATTTGTCCAAAATATTTGTGGACATTTTAAAACTATTTTTCAGATACAATAGTTTTTTAAACTATTCTTTTTAAAAGAAACTTAAAAAAAGGCAGCTAAAGAAGAGACAGAGTGGGTGGGATTGGAGTCTTTGGATGGAGATATAGATATATTCCTTTACCAGCATGCCTACACATCAAGCCAAGTGGTTCTTGTTTTGTATACTGTGTGTGTGTGTGTGTGTGATTTAATAGACTAAGTGCCACATGATTTTTTAAGACTGATTTATTTATTTGAAAGGCAGAGTTACAGATAGGCAGAGGCAGAGAGAGAGAGAGAGAGAGAGAGAGAGTGAGTAGTCTTCCATCTGCTGGTTCACTCCCCAGATGGCTGCAATGGTGGGAACTGTGCCAGAAGCCAGGAGATTTTTCCAGGTCTCTCATGTGCATGCAGGGGCCCAAGGACTTTGGCCATCTTCTACTGTTTCCCAGGCCACGGCAGAGAGCTGGATGGGAAGTGGAGCAGCCAGGACTAGAACCGGTACCCATATGGGATGCTGCCACTGTAGGCAGTGGCTTTTACCCCCTACCGATAGCACTGGCCCTGTACACCGTGTTTTAACATAAGATTTCCTTTGTCCACAGGGTTCTGCTTTTTAAAGGAAATCTGAAAAGAATTGCTCTCAAAATTTCATAGAAAAATCATTCTCCAAGTCTGGGTATGTTTTGATTTTTTTGCAACATGAGATATTTATCTATATCCATGGAGAGATAATGGGAAAAGCAGGGTGTTTACTGTATTTACCCATATAGGTCATGATTCTTGGTTCTGGGAAACTTACTACATATACAACTGATGTTATTTTCATTGATTCTGCTACAAATAACCATCCTTTCCAGGGCACAAGTGACTTCTGAGCTTTCAAAGAGCTCCTATGCCTCCTGTGTCTGGGCAGACTCAGCAGAATGGCTGAATGTCTGAGGCAGAGGGAGGAGGCATTTTAAGTCCATTTCTACCAGAGGAGGTCATGGTCACAGAGCAGAAAGATGCACAACCAAGGCCTGCTGTCATCTCCTAAATGTCTGACCCTAAAGTGCAGCATTGTTCCTGGCACATATATCTGAACTGTTGAAATGGTATATGAACAATAGTGATGATGATGATGATAAGAAGAAGACTATGTTGAATGGTTTGGGTTCTCCAAAGAAACAGAACCAACAAAATACATCTCTTCTCCTCCTCCTACTCCTTCTTCTCTTTTCTTTCTTTTTCTTCATCATCTTCTCCTACTGGATATCTATCTATCTGTCTATCATCTAACAAGAGAAAAAGGTAAACAGAAATTAGGTAGGATTCAGATCATGGAAACATGAATATGATGGTATAGAAGTTGAAGTGTGGGCTTATGGGACTGGTAGAATGTTTGAAATAAAGTTCACATGATTTTCCTTGTGTTGTAAATATGAAGTTTTACAAGTCTGTTGAACAAAATACCATCTCCATGCCCCAACCCTACCCTCACACAAGTAATGGAATCTGACAGTTATGTACCTGTGTCAAAGCACTTAGCACCAATTCTCTCAACTCAGTTCTCAGCTGGAGCACACTCATGACTGAAATCATCTTGACCAAATAGAACAGCGCTTGCTCGCTCTCTCTCTCTCTTACAGGTGAGGTGTCAGACCCCTCTCAGGGAGGACAACGGCTCTACCTAAAGACATTGAGTGATATGTTTTTGAATCCATGCATAACCTGGGTTACTTCACGGCAGAGTTTCCTCTCCACATCCCTAGAGACATTTGGCTGCATTTAGAGGTGCTCTCATTTCTTCCATCTGGGGAAGAGCTGCTGGCATGTGGTGCACAGACCCTGTGGATGAGAACAGGGAAGTGCACAGACCCTGAGGATGCGACTGAGCTTCTTCCAAGGCACAATCCACACCCTCAGAACAAAGAATCACCCAGATCAAAACGTCCATCAAGCTGAAGCTGAGAAACTTCATTTTATACCTTGCTGAGATCAAATTCTTGAAGGATGGGTGGGGGGAGTCTTGCAAACTGTTTGGTTTTCTAATAGTTGAGTCAACAGAGTTCTGGAAAATATGATTTACTTCTCCAAAGTCACACAGTGGAGCCAAGAATCATGCCATGGTTTTATTAACACCCTAAAATTTCTTTCCTCTCACAAGCCTGACTGTAAGTCAGGTACACAGGCTGTGTCTGGTGGGGGGAAGGAAGAGAGAGTCTACCTCAAGCTGACCAAAACTTCCTGACAAGTTGTACAGAAGTCACAAGTCTTTCAATTAGAAAGAAAAAAAAAAACACCTGGATTCTAATAGAGCAGTTATTGTCATGGCATATGAATTCAATAGATTTTTGTGGCTGCCTGTTCCTGTTCAAGTGTTGTGCTAAAATCTAATTTGGTAGTGGCTATTTAGCGTATTGGTTAGGGTAATGTCCCGTATCAGAGTGCCTGGGTTCAATTCCTGTCTCTGGATTTCTGCTAATGTGTACTCCAGGAGGGAGTGATGATGGTTCCAATAATTGATTTCTTGTTACCCATGTGAGAACCCTGGGTTGAATTTCCTGCTCCTGACTTAAGAGCTTGTGCTGGCCCAGACATGGCCATTGCAAACATTTAGGGAGTAAATTAGAGAACGAGAACTTTTTTCTCTTGTTATATATTTGGCTTTCTGCATCTTAAAGCAACAATAATAATAACAACAACAAAACAACTGAGAATTCAGTAATGAGCAAGATATAGTCCCTGTGTATACACAGGAAAACCCACTCTGTGAATACTTAGGCTCTGTATTCAAATGAACTTATTTCCTACACATCTTCACCATGTACTAGCCAGGGAACTCAGACAAATCATTAAACCTCTCTAAACTTCAAATTTTTAAAATATACATTGGGGTAAATAATAATTCCTATCTCATGGAATGGTTCTTAGGGCTGAATGGGACAATCAACATCAGGCATGCAGCATAGTGTTGGGAAAAGCAGATTGAAATAAGAGCAACAGCAGTGATGATGGTTGTATTTATTATAGACAGGAGCTTTGAATCCATGTCTTGTTTCATCCAGTGCTGGCTAATTGACCTTGGGTAAGTAACTGTCCATTTCTGAGTGCAAGGATTGCACCAGCTTAATCTTTTCCTCAATCCTGTAACCAGGTGGATCCTGGGTCCATCACATTCCTTCCTTTCTGGAGCTTGGGTGTCCCTTCCACCCCATGCTAATGGGGTGCAGGCCCCCACACCACCCAAGTAGGCCAAGGTGGGATGGCTGGATCCCTGCATTTTAGCAAAACAGAGGTGATAGTAAATCTGTCTTCTCAGGCTGCCCATGGCTGTCCCTGGCTGTTTGGAATGCATATTGGTGCTAGCCTGCAGTGATCATGAACAAAGCCATTAGAGGGAAGATGGCAGTGTTTTTATTTTTAACCAAATGACTCATGGCCCCTCCGACTATGAGCTGTCCACAGCACAGGAAGGGGGCAGGAAGTGTTAGAAGTGTGAGTTTAGGACACTTTAGACTTCATTGGAAGCCATGTTCAGGGGATACCACATGGACTGGCTCACCTTAACCAAATCTATGAAAAGGTGTTTAAACCAAGGCTGTGGTTTTAAGGGCGAGGGGAAAGAAGGGCTACCTCAGTACCAGTGACAGTGGCAGGATGAGAACCCTAGCTAGGGTGGGGAGGTTTTAATTATAGTTAGTGTGATTAGGGGCTGGGGGCTTGCTGGAGTTTGATTTCCTGATGTTGGGCTTCGATCAGGAGTTTTTAAATAGTGTTTGGCAGAATCATAGGGATTCTCTGGAGTCCCCTGTGTAGTTTCAGTTTTCAAGCCTGCTTCAATCAAATTGGCTCCTTTTGTATCTATTTCACTTATTAAAATCTCAAGAGTTAATGTGATTATTGGGTCCTCATTATGTGACAGGCGTTGCATTAAACACTCAATATGTGTGAAGTCATTTAGCTTCATAACAACTTTATGAAATATTTACAATTACCATTGCTATTTTACACTTTACAAAATGGAGGCTTTAATGCCACAGTAAATTATTTGCCCTGAGTCACAAGGCTAATAAGCAGCTTTGCCAGGACTGGAAATCAGACCTGTCTGTCCGCAAAACCCATTTTCTTAACCACAATGCTACATGGCTCCCCATGCTGTGTTTCCAAGTAAGCTTTCATTTTTAAAAAGTGTTCTGTGGCTATTTTAAAAGGAATGAAATAAAAGTTTGAAAGTGACTGATTAGATGTTCTAAGATTCTTCCCAGCTCTAAATTTCAAACTTTTATGATTTATGGAAAGAAGAGAGCAGAGGCTGTGTTTCAAAGGTTGATGGTGAGGGACCACAAGCACACGCTGGGCTAATAATAGTAGCTACCGGGTGAGCACTTAATAGGCCAAGAGATGCTCTAGATCCTCCATGAATATTAACTCGTTTGATCCTTGCACCAATCTTCTGTTGGAGATGTTATTATTATTCCCATTTCTAGATAAGGCAATGTGGCACAATGAGGTTATAATTCATCCAAGGTCACGCAAATAGAAGGTAACAGGCCAGGTTCCAGAGTCTCTGCCCCTCACTGCTGTGCTCATGAGATAACTTAGTCTAGGGGAAAGCCATTTTCTTCAATATCAGCATTTTTCAACATCATACCAGTGCAAATTTATGTAAATAGACATGCATATCAGCTACTTCCCTGGCATTGGTGCCAGCTTCCCTTCAGGGATGTCAATGCAAAAAAAAAAAAAAATTGGCCATTGTTACTGATTTCAGCTATTGCAGTGGTAGCCATAGTAATGATGCTTCACATTTCTCAGGTTTGGAAGAAATATTGTATATAATACAGCTGTGTCTGTACATATCAAACTTTTGCACATTGTCCATATTTTTCAATGGTGGATGCTTGGTATCACTGGAGACAGTGATGTCTGGCTTCTGTCCAGTACCACACTTTTGTACCTGTTGCCGCATTTGGGCTTTGCCAATGGCCCTGCAGTTAGGTGAAGCAAAGATAATCGCTGCTCACTGATAGGAGACAACAAGACACAGGGTGTAGGGGACTGGAGTTTATTGGCCCAATTTTTCTCTTTATGTCTGTTGACTTTTTCACCATTGCTTTTTGCCGACGTTACCATACTGCTTTCTTGAGCGGATGCAGGAAATCTGGCATACAGTCTACCCCACTGAAAGAAGAAAAGAAACTGCATCATCTGTCCCTTTAAAAATGGGCACATGTTTTCACAGTAGAAGAGCAGCATTCTAATAAAGGAGAAAAATCTAGTATTCACTAGTAACTAATATGGGGTGTCCTGTGCTTTGGATAGTCTGACCATATGATTAATGATTTATACAACAAGACCCTTTTGAGAGCAGAAGGTGTGCTATTAGCAATTACTTCAGGACCATAGGCATAAATGGAGACTATCCTGGGAAATCTGGATGTATGGTCACCCTTGGTGACAAGATAATATTCATTTAGTATTCATCATAGCTTGTAATGTAGATAGGTGACTTTCTTCATTCTGAATCTCAGAGAGGTAAAGCATGCCCAGGGTCACATAGCAAATACATGGCAGAACTGTCTGATTCCAGAACCCTGGGTTAGGGCAAACATCAGAGATGTAGACTCTTGACATTCCAGTGGCACAAGAGCTGACCCTAGAGGTTGCTTAGCTGTCAAGTCTTTGTTCTCCCCATCATGTTTTCAGCCATTGTCCTTGGCCATGGGAACTCGGGTGGGCTGTGATGACTGTGCTTCCCCAGAAGAGGGCAGTGTTGCCATGCCGCCAAAGCAGAGGGCTACAAGAAACAGGAAGGAGGCCTGGGCTAGGCAGGCCAGTGGCCTGTGCGGTGTCCCTGATACAACCAGTCTCATAGGGCAGCTTCCAAGCCAGCTGCTTCCCTGTCTCCCATTCCCTGAATACTCACCGTGGATAAACCCGCTGTGCCTCTCACCTGTCTATTTGCTCCCACGATGCAACACCTGAACAAATTCAAGTGCTCTGTGCCACCTGGGGTGGAGAGAGACCCAAGGAGGGTTTGCAGATTGGAAACAAGCACTGTTGCCATTTTCTTGTTTGCTCAGAATTACTTGAGCTGGGAGCGCTGTTGACATATGTGTTACCACTTAATCTTTCATAAGAAATCCTTTTCACAGGGGAACTGAGTTCTGGATTCGTGCCAGTTTAGATAATTACATTCCCCCAGAAGACTGCTGTTATGAAGGCTGTGTTCTTTTTGCACAGAGAGCTAGGAGTTTGCAGGATGCAGGTTAGGTATGGGGCTTAGGGGTGGGTGCCAAATGGGCATGGAAAAAGGAGGACTGGGGTTTGATGAGAAAGGTAGCCCTCACAATGTCACCAAGTGTGTTTTATTTTCTTCTCTTGGTCCTCATTCAGAGATTCATTTGTAGTTTTGTCTGTAACCAGGAATTCAATTTTTGCTCTTTATAAAAAAGATACCTGATTTACAGGGGGTGTGAAACAAAACAGAAAATGATTAAGAGGAGGGAAAAATAACAATTCAGATGGAAAAGGGAGAATAAAAAAAAAAAAACCTTTTAACAATTTCTCTCATCTAAAGTGGTTGGGACGAGGTTTTATATTACATTCTGCATCTTGTCAGGAAGAGATGAAAATGCCCTGTGATCTTCAGACTAAGAATTGCTGGTGATTTCATACCCTCCTGCTGGCATAGATCTTAATCAACCAGAAAACCTCAAAATGACAAACAAACAAAAGACAGCTTTGCTCTCTGAGGTTCATTAGCTCAGGCCAAGGTTGAGAGGCATTGCTAGGAAAGCTGCTAGAAGCAGGAAAACTTGAGAAGTCACTTTGTAGGTAATTCTACCCCCCCCCCCCCCCTTTGCCCCCTCCCTTCCTGTCCCACCTCTTATAACCAGAAGTCTGGTTACTAGAACTGCTGATGAGAGGAGTGCAGCTGATGTGGTGGGGTGGGGGCTCTCTGGTGTGCTGGCTCATGCAGAGCCCCAAGTTCTCTGCCTCTGCTTTCAAGGTTGTCTGCCTGAATCATGCTAATCACAGCAAATCCAGGCCAAGCTCCATCCCTTCCATTCCTGTCCCAGTTCCTTTTACTCTGTTTGCTCATGTGTCCAAATGGTGCCACCATCTCCTGGACATTTGATTAGAAACCCAGAGAAACCTTTTCTTCCCCTCTCTCTGTGACCAATTTTCTTTTTAAAGTACTTTTTAAAGATTTATTTTTATTTATTTGAAAGGCAGAATGTCCAAGAGGAATCCCTGCCACCACCCTTCACACACATACAGAGTAAGAAATCTCCCATCCTCTGGTTCACTCTCCAAGTTGCCGTAAAAGTCAGGACTGAGTTAGGCTGAAGCCAGGAGCATGGAATTTCGTTTGGGTCTCCCATGTGGGTGGCAGGGACCTAAGCACATGGACCATCACCTGTTGCCTACTGGGTGCATTAGTCAGGAGGTGGATCTGAAACAGAGCACCTGGGATGTGAATGGGTGATCCAATATGAGATGCTGGTGTTGTAGGCAGCAGCTTCAGCTGCTGTGCCACAATGCTGGACTCTAGCAAAAATGTCGTTCAAACCTCTCTCTCTCCCATCCCCTCCTTCACTCCATATTCCCCCCATCTCCTCTTCTTCTTCCGTAGGTTCAGGGCCTGCCTTCAGTGTCTTTCTCCTATGTAGCTCTGCACTCATTCTCCCTGCTCCCTATGTGTGACGGTCAAAATAAACCTCCTTTAGCCTAGTTCTGATAGCATAATTTCTATCCAACTCCTAGCTCCTTAACTTGGTATTCAAAGTCCCTTGTGATCCAATTCTCTTTTGCCTTTTTGGCTTTTAACATCCTCTGCCTCTCTATCCCTGCACTTCAGCCACAGAGAGCTCCCTATTATACCTAGCACCTTTTCCACAGTCATTGTGTTTTCACAATCATTGTATATACTCATGGATTTCCCTTGACTTAGTTGTTATTGTATAAATTCTGTCTACTTGTCATGCTTCAGCGTAAAGATTACTTTCTTCCCATACCCATACCTCTGTCCCCATGGAAGTAAACCTTCCTTGCTTGTGAATTTCTACAACATTTTTCTTGCAATGAATATTTTGTGTTGACCTAATATTTAGGATTTGCATGCTCAGTTTTTGTCCTCCCCACTGCCATATGCATTCCATGACGATGGGGAATCATCTTTATTCCACACACAGCTTAATCTAGTGCTTTTTGTATGGTGAGTTTTAAATGGCAATCTGCTGAGTGGATTAATGAATACTTTTAAGAATCCATGACTGCAGAAGTGAATCAAAGTTTCATAGCTGTATGAATAGATGACTTTGTGCATGGTTGAATAAATGAATTCCTGTACTTATGCATTCAAATGTACCTTGGGATGCTACTATGCAAGCTAATCCAGGGATAGATGAATGGTTGCATGCATAAATGAATAAAAACATGCATGCATGAATCTGAGAATGACTGGTTGGATTCCTGATTCCTGGGATTGTCTCTCACAGAGAACTTGGGTAAGGTGCTCTTAAGTACTACTGGCAAACTATTCTTTCACCAAAATTTCTTGAATACCATTTGGAGTTGCTTTTACTAACTAAAAGCCTTGAATATGTTCATATGTTTAAACAAAAAATTTTCCTTTTTTATTGGTCTAGGTGAAATTTGTTCATCTTTGCACCATACCATTGAAATTGGGCATACTATGAAATTAAATCTAAGTGGCTTCTCAAATAATCTTTTTCTAATCTTGACTGTACTTCCTATTAAGTTCTCCTGTTGCACTCTTTTTTATTCCAGCATCCACTAGTTTCTCTTACTGTTGGTCTCTGAAAACTCTTAATGAAGACACCAATGAGGGAATGAAATTCTGATTATTTTGGTGTTGAAGTGCTTTGATTATTTCACTAGGAAAGCAATAAATTATCAGTTCTTAAGAGTCCCCAGAAGACTGGCATTTATCTATGGGTATCACATAGTGGCCAAAGTCTTTTATTTTAATTCATCATAGAGATTATCTACACCCTAAGAACTTGTTAGAGGGTTTGATTGAGAATTGAATGAGAGCCAGCACTTTGCAGAGGCTTGTTTACAGTATCTGGTGTTTGGTAGAGAAGGTCTAATAGACATGCTAATTATTCATCTCCACTTTCCACTGGGAAGGAAATACCCAAGTTACTTTATCTCAGCCAGTGGCAGAAATTCTTTTCCTGTGTTATGACTTAATATTTTGCTTTTTGCCCTTATGGAGGATCAATAGGAAAACTGTCCACTGGAGAAAAAAACATGTTTGCATTTTTCTGAAAACATGATCAAAGATTTAATCCACCATTTAACTCAATGAACCTTAAATCTATTCCATGATAGAAGGGCCCCTAAACTTAAACTAAGAGCCACTCCATGAAGCTAAGTAAAGAGTATGTGGTACATGCCCTATTGTGATGCCCATGCCCAAATGAAAGGATATAGCAGAGCCCAGGATTCATGTAGGCCATATATGGGACAAGAGATGTGTAATTTAGTTCCTGGGACCAGCCAGAGTCCCAGTGTGTTTGTTGGTTAGAATGGGAACCCAGAGGTTAGTAATACTTATTTGCCAATTTACCTGACATTTCACCAAGTATCAAGGATGGGAGTCCAAAGAACAGCCTAGAATAGAGGTCAGCATACTATGACCCATGAGCCGTCTCTGAAAAATAAACACACTGGGACAGTATTGGAACACAGATACATTTATTCACTTTTATATTGCCTGTGGCTGTTTTCATGTTGTAATGACAAAGCTGAGCATTTGTAGTGGCCCTATGGCTTGCAAAGACTGAAAGTTTGTCAACCTTTCTAGAAAAAGGGATGTCAGCCCAGGATTGAAGGGTTTGAGTTCTAATCCAAAGTTTTCACCTGTGTTAAAGTTCCCAAACAAAATGAGATCAGGAGTCTCAGCTATGAAGTGGGATGAATAATTTTGCCTGTACTATATGCTTTTGCAAGACTGAGTAAGAAGACATACTTATCAATAACCAGCATCATGCCATAAAGAGGCACCGTGGATCAGGTTATTTACAATTGTGTCTTAGGGACCAGGACAAAATGATACTTACTCTGGGTCCAAACATAGACAAGATCTCCAAACAAAAGTCAGTGTTTCACTTTACAACCAGCAAAACGCTCCCAGAAGAATTTTCTCTAAAATACGTGGTTTAGAGGAAGACCACTTTTCTGCCAGAAACAAAGAAGGGGACAATCGAGCTTCTTCTGTCAGCCCTCTTATTGCACAGGAAAACTAAACAGAGATAATCTCAGGTGGGAAAGGCACAGTGCCTTTCTTCCAGGCCCTCATATGTCAGATATGATTTTAATTTCAGATAATGTCCAAGCCAGATAAGAATCCTGTTGGCAATGTTAGCAGATCTCCTAGTACTGCTTGTGTTCATGGCCAGCATTCTCTTCCCTCCCCAACACCAGCCCTAAGATAGGGGAAATTCTATTAGAATGTGTATGTACTCTGCTTTCCTTTTCCTCTCTTGTTCCCTGAGGTTGGATTCAGTAATGGAAATCACTACATGAGATCCAAGTTTTCTCCAATTCCTGAATTTAGCCATTGGTCCTGATATCTCTTCATTCCCAGGACCAACTGGTGGTAGGGAATTGAGCTTGTTTATTTCATTTCCAGTGCCTATGACAAGTATGTCCAACTAATTTAGACTATTCACACTCAAGTACTGCAGTCAGAATCACAGCATATGGTATGTCGAAGATACTCTTGCAAGTTCAATCCAAATTGAATTGAACAAAACTGGGTTTGGGTCTTGCTAGGGAGGATGATGATGGTAGTTGAAGTGGTTGTGGTGGTAAAATGATGGCTATTGATGCATCAGGGTGAGGCTTTGAAAAATTTGAGATGCATTTATCAGGATTTGAATAAATGCTCAAAGCCTAACGTGCAGCTTATACATCTTAACAGTGCTCAGATGAAGGCCTGAGTACATAAGGAAATACATCCATGTAGGAAGCAAAGGATTTCCTTATTAGTTGCTGAACCAATACTTAATAACCTCTACTAATGAACCCAGGTAAAAGTGTACTTGCAGGATGAGCCACAGACATCTATGTCCTTCCTGTAAATTAGAGATGGTTTGGTCTGTGGAGTAGGTAACAGCATGAGCTACTCAATAATGGAAAGAGGCAAAATGAGGTAGACATACACACTTAGATTATCTTTCTTTTTTTTCTTTTTTCTTTTTTTTTGACAGGCAGAGTGGACAGTGAGAGAGACAAAGAGAAAGGTCTTCCTTTTTGCCATTGGTTCACCCTCCAATGGCCACTGCGGCCAGCGCACTGTGCCCGGTGCACCATGGCCAGCGCACCATGCTGATCTGAAGGCAGGAGCCAGGTGCTTATCCTGGCCTTCTATGGGGTGCAGGGCCCAAGCACTTGGGCCATCCTCCACTGCACTCCCTGGCCACAGCAGAGAGCTGGCCTGGAAGAGGGGCAACTGGGACAGAATCCGGCACCCTGTCCGGGACTAGAACCCTGTGTGCCAGCGCCGCAGGCGGAGGATTAGCCTATTGAGCCACGGCGCTGGCCTGGTTTATCTTTCTTAAGGAAGGCAAAATGTACCCATATGGACTCACTCCATGGAAGAGGAAGTGACATTGCCCGCTGGTGAACATGGACAATTTAATGTCCTAGGGAATGACCAATGAGACTGGCTCCTAAAGGGACTGACAGAAATAGAAGAGACACTCATAAACGCACACACATTTCCTTTAATCTTCACTACAATTCCAGGGGATTAGTCATTTCCTAGTTGATGAAAAAGGCTTGAAGTAACTGAATGGCTTTCCTGAGATCACTCACTAAATAGTTGAGCTAGGTCCCAAACCCATGTCTACCTGACTCCAAACCCCATGCTCTTTAACACCCTTGATGCTCAAAATTTCACCCATGTACAAGCTGCTGAACTTCACCTGAAAGTCTAGGAGAATATTAAGAATCAAAATGAATCAGATCCACACCAGACCTACTGAAATAATAATCTGAATTTTAACAAGATCGTCAGTTGATTCATCTGTGTATTGAAGTTAGAGAAGCACCATATTATAAAACACTGCCTAGCTCTTGCCATTCTGTTTTCACAGAGAGTGCAGAGATTATTCACTTATGGTCTTATTTTCAATACAAGGCTGACCCTGAATTGGGAATCCTCATGTGAATAAATGTATACTCTCTGCCAGGTTAGAAATCCAAGGCCTGGAAAAGAATACCTGAGTTTCCTAGGGCCATTTAATCCTTTTATTAATGGGTCAGTTGCCCTTATTGGAACCAATGCCTTAGGATTTATCCTAACTTCCTTTTCTGCTATTTAATCTGAAGCTATGGAATCCCAGATACGGGACAGTTTTTGTCTAAAAATGCCAATATGTGGCCACCCCAAATTCTCCAAGAAGGAAATATTCTATTACATTTCCACTTAAGGAAGAAGGTTATACAGGTATGTATGTGAATTCCTGTGGAAATGAAATTCCAGTGTTGCCTAAGAGGAGAAGTTATTGTGAAGTTAGGGTCACTTATTTTCTTCTTTCAGTTTTGATACTATTTGATATTCTCTATGTAATTTCCTTTGACTGATTAAGATCTGTAATGTTCCAAGATATTGTGATTCATATATAACAGAGATTTGAAATGAATTTTCATTTTTGACATATACTGTTCAGGCACTTGAAAAATTTTCTCTCACCATGTTCTGAAACCAACACAATGAGAATATTGGAATTAGGAATTATGCCTATATCATAGATGAAGACAATAGGCTCAGACTCTGGTCATATAAAGAAGGCAGATTTCAAGTGCATAGTGGCACTGTTCCCATGCTACATTGATTTGGTTGCGTGTTAGGATGAGGGGAGCCTAGAATAAATAACACACAAGATCCTGAAATGACCATTTGACTTGAAGATGTGAGTTGGGGGAAATTAATTAGTTAACTGGTAGGTATTTGAAAACTTTTTAAAAAGAACATGGATATATTAAGGAGTAGAAAGCAAACATTGAAATTTTGAATGAATTTAAGAGAGAAACAGAAGACATGACCAAAGCAACTAAAATTTGGATGGTGAACTTTGTAACTATATCCTAAGACCCAGGGTAGGCTTCCATTCTTTATTGGTAGTAGCCATAGCAGATGTAGCAGAAAGAAACAGTTGTAATTGTCCTGAAGGTTACTATATTAGTTATCTATTGCTGCCCAACAAATTACTATAAAATAGGGTGGCTTAAAATAACATACATTGCTTCACAGTTTTTTTGGTTCAGAAATCATGTCATAACTTCTATATGAAGCAATACCATCTATAAAATTAAGGGTGGAATTAAATATTTCCAGATAAATAAAAGCTGAGAGAGTTCATAACCCCTTGGCTTATTGGGCAAGAAATTCTCTACTGAGTCCTATAGATAGAATGAAAGGACACTGAACAGTACTCAAAGTTATTTGAAGAAATTAAGATCTCAATAAAGGTAAACACACAAGCAATTATAATAGTTGGCATTACTGTGATGATGTTTATAGCTCCATTTTTTGTTTTCTACATGATTAAAAACACTACCGCATTTTTAAAAATTATGTCTAAAAACTGGTATTATAACTTCGATTTGTGATTTCCTAGTTTATTTTCTACATAATTTAAGAATCAATGCATGTAAAGTAATTCTTAGTTTGTGCTTTGGGACACAAAATGTATAAAGTTGTAATTCTGTGACAACAACAACTGAAAAAGGTAGGAATGGAGCTGTAAGGAATACTATTTGTGTTATTGAAGCTGCAAGTTACAGTGGGAGGCCTTTAGGATGTAAAATACAATTCAGTGGTAACCATTGGATATGGTTGGATAGATTTTTTGCTTCAAGGTCACATATAGACTGTAATCATACTCTTGGCTGGAGCTCTGGTCTGATTTTAAGACGATGAGTAAAGGGTCCCCTTTTAAGATCACTAACCAGTTGTTGACAGGATTCAATTATTCATAGGCTGGTAGACTGAAATTTTCAGCTCCTCACTGGCCACCTTCAGGTCTGTTGTTCTTCAACATTTTGAATATGTTGGGGCACTGTCTTCTGGCCTCTGAAGTTTCTAGTGAGAATAAATGCTGATATTCTTAACGATGAGTCACTTCTCTCTTGCTGCTTTCAGCATTCTGTTTTGACCTTTCACAATTTTGAAAGCTTGATTATAACATGTTTCATTGTGGAGCTCTGAGTTTGATCAAATTCTTAGATGTGTATAATCATGTCTTTCATCAAATTTGGACTGTTTTCAGCCATGATACCTTCACTTGTTCTCTGCTGTTTTACCTCTATTCTAATTATGGATTCCATGGTATGTTTTAGTCCACTTGATGGCGTCTCACGGATTCTTTAGGCACTGTTTGTTTTCTTCAACGCGTTTTCTTTCTGGCCCACAGACTCAGCAGTTCGCATAATCTTACCCTCAATTTTGCTAATTCTTTCTTCAGCTGTTCAAATTTGCCTTTGAATTGCTCTAGTTAATTTTTAATTTTCAGTTATCCTATGTTTAGTTGCAGAATTTCTTTTTAGCTTCTTTTTGGTTTTCTATCTCTGTATTGATACTTTCATTTTCTTTTTTTACAGTTTCCTTGACTTTATATAATATATTCATATATTCCTTTAGCACCAGCATCTTTTTAAATTTTTTAAAAATTTATTTAAGTTATACAAGTTTCATGTATTCTATACATACAGTTTAGGAACATAGTGATACTTTGTCCCCTACCCTCTCTCCCACTCTTAGCTTTTACAAAGATCTATTTTCAGTTTACTAAATGATTGTATGGTTAACCCTGCATTAAGTAAGAGTTCAACAAATAGAATGGAGTTAGAAATGTGCCAGGGGATTCCAATACAATCCCATCAAGGTGGCGTGTACCAATGTCATCTTACTAGTCCAAGTGATCAATTTCAGTTCACAATTGATCATACTGATAGGTCTAAGAGTCAAAGGGATCACATAAACAAGACTAGTGTCTGCTAATACTAACAGATAGATTTAAAAAGGGAGAGAACGATCCAACATGGGAAGCGGGATACACAGCAGACTCATAGAATGGCAGATGTCCTAAATAGCACTCTGGCCTCAGAATCAGCCCTTAAGGCATTCGGATCTGGCTGAAGAGCCCATGAGAGTATTTTAGGCATGGAAAGCCAAGACACTCTGGCCAAAAAAAAAAAAAAAAGGACCTAAATGAAAGATCTCTGCAAGTGAGATCCCAGCAGAAAAATGGTTCATCAAAGAAGGGGGTACCTTTCTCTGAAGGGAGGAGATAACTTCCAGTTTGACTATGACCTTGTCTAAATAAGATCAAAGTTGGCGAACTCAAAAGCCTTGGCAACTCATGACTAGAGCCTAGGGAGATTACTGATGCCATAAACAAGAGTGTCAAATTGTTAAATCAATAACAGGAGTCACTGTGTACTTACTTCTCATGTAGGATCTCTGTCCTTAATGTGTTGTCCAATGTGAAGTAATGCTATAACTAGTACTAAAACAGTATTTTTACACTTTGTGTTTCTGTGTGGGTGCAAACTGATGAAATCTTTGCTTAATATATACTGAATCGATCTTCTCTATGTAAAGATAATTGAAAATGAATCTTGATGTGAATGGAATGGGAGAGGGAGCGGGAGATGGGAGGGTTGTGGGTGACAGGGAAGTTATGGGGGGGGGGGAGCCACTGTAATCCAAAAGCTGTACTTTGGAAATTTATATTTACTAAATAAAAGTTAAAAAAAAAAACAAAAACAAATAGAATGGAAAGAAAACCCACTGAAATCCAATGATTGTTTATTGTCCTTGTCTCTTCTGTTGAGGAAGTTTTGTTTTTCTCCTTGAGCATATTGAAGATAATTATTTTATACTCAATAAAGTTATAGAAACTGTAAAAAAAGATAATTATTTTAGTCTTTATCTAATAGAGCTGCCATAATATATTTTTAAAAGATGTATATATTTATTTTAAAGGCAGAGTTACACAAACAGAAAAAGAGTGTGAGATCGTCCATCTGCTGGTTCACTCCCCAAAGGGCTGCAACAGCTGGAGCTGGGCCAATCCAAAGCCAGCAGCCAGAATCTTCCTGTAGGTCTCCCACGTGGGTGGCAGGTGCCTTAAAAATCAGGACATCTTCTGCTTTTCCCAGGTCATTAGCATGGAGCTGGATAGGAAATGGAGCTTCCAGTACTCTAACCAATGTTCATAAAGGATATTGGCATTGCTGTGGCTTTACTTGCTAAGACACTACACTGGCTCCAAGGCAGTTACTTTTGATTCTTTTGTTAATTTCACTCCCAATAGAGGAAAATTAGTAGGGTTTAAAATAAGGCTATTTAAATACCTGCCCTCCAGGAGTCATTTCAACCAGAGGAGGAGGGGCTGCAACAATGAGGGGAGGTGCAACAAGATTGGCTGTTGGTCTATTCCTCTGTATCTTTTTTATTAGAAACAGTAACTAGTTGAGGATTGGCATTGTGGCCTAGTGGGCTAAGCTGCTGCTTTCTTTTTTTAAGATTTATGTATTTATTTAAAAGTCAGAGTTATATATAGAGAGAAGGAGAGGCAGAGAGAGGTCTTCCATCTGCTGGTTCACTCCTCAATTGGCCACGATGGCTGGAGCTGTGCCGATCCGAAGCCAAGAGCCAGGAGCTTCCACTAGATCTTCCCATGTGGGTGCAGGGGCCCATGGACTTGGGCCATCTTCTGCTGCTTTCCCAGGCCATAGCAGGAGAGCGGGATCAGAAGTGGAGCAGCCGGGACTTGAACCGGTACGCGTATGGGATACCGGCATTGGAGGCGCTGGCTTTACCCACTACGCCACAGCACTGGCCCCTAAGCTGCTGTTTTCAACCTGTCTTCAACCCATAGTGGAGAGCCGGCTTGAATCCTGGCTATACCATTTCTTATTCAGCTTTCTGATAATGCATCTGGAAAGGCAGCTGAAGACGGCCCAAGTGCTTGAGCACCTGCCACCCTTGTGGGAGACTCAGAAAGAATACAGTTGTAGCCATCTGGAGAGTGAACTTGCAGATGGAAGCTGTTTTCTCTCTGTCTCTTCCCCTCTCTCTATTGCTACTTCAAATACATAAGTACATTTAAAAAATAAAAAGAAGTAGTGATTAGCAGCAGTGCACAGATTCCTGACATTTGGAGGAAAGGGTGCTTAATGGCTTCCTTGGCTCCTATAAGCTGTGTGTTAGCTGAGCCATGAGCAGGTGCATATCTTTCAGTCACAGGAGCGAGGGAGGAGTTTGGTCAGTACTGACTGTGTTATGAAAGAAAATTCGCCAAAAGTAACCACAATTCACCACCCATACTTTCTCCTGGAAGAAGCAAGTCTTCAGTAGACTGAGAGATCTAAAATACTTTCACTGGACAGATTCTGCCAGGACTGTTGTCTAGATGGGGAGACAGATTCCTCATGCTTCCAATTCCGTCACCTTTCCAGGTTCACATGAATATCTTTTGATATATAAAGATTGAGTCTGACAGCATTAATCAAAACATCCCAAATAGTACAAAATGTAACGCTCAAATTCCAAACCAACCTTCTCTTCTTTCCTGTGTTTATATTATCTGTCATGGCTTAAGTCTCCAACAGATGCGGCCTTCCATTTCCTCATGCTGTCATTAAGGGCCTTGAGAACCAGGTCAAATCATTTTTTTTCTCAACTATAGATTAATTGAATTCATCTAGATGACAATCAGATTTGGATATAAATGAGGAAGAAAGGAGTATAATAGATTGATCACAGCAGAATAGAGTATCTGCCAAGGGCAGATCAAGGAAGGTCCATGTCCTGGTCCTGAGGACCAGAGGGGATGTGACAGGCTGATTTTACGTGTATTAAGCACAATATTGTTTCAAATACGCTGAGAGAAATAAACATACTTGATACCAACATGTTTCAAAAATATTATTTTCAAGGCATCACTAAAAGTAAAATCTTCCCACTGATAATAAAGCATGCTCTATTACACTACAGTGTGGTAACAACACAGGTAGAAAATGACTTGCTGATGTCAGTAGGGTGAAGTCACTTTTGAGGCTTAGCATAGCATGGATTTAATAAACAATAATTATGACATCATAGAAGGCTAGTCAGCAGGGTGTTTACCTTCCCACTACCAGATATGTTTTGGCCAATAGGGTTGTTTATGCATTAACCCACAATTTTGCAAATATATGCTTATTATATGCTAATTAAAAGCCAATTTAAAGAGGACAAAGTTCCAAAAACACAGTTTTCCAAGTAGAGCAACGCTAAGGCTTCCCTTGTAAAAATCTACTCTTTGTTCTCTCACTTCACATTACTTCCTTATGTCTTTGGGGAAAGACTTCTTAATACTGACCTCCATGTGGATTTAGGGGATCAGGGAATTCTCTGAAATTTTTATTTTTTGTGGAAGAAAGTTTCTCATATTCACAAAGGAATGTGTTAAACCGTCTATTCTTAATCTACTCTAATGTTAAATATTTTTTGTGTTAACTGTATGGAACAATATATTGTGAAAAGAGACATAGTTTTCAAATCCAACTTAAACCCAAACTCTACACATTTCTTGAGCAAATTACTAAATCTTTTTATGCTTTAGCTGCCTTATTCAAAAGGATGAAATAATACTTTTCCTTCAAGGTTATATTTAATCAGATAAATAAGTGAAGTGTTTTAGAGCACCCATCTCAGCATCTGGCACATAGTAAATATTCACAAAGTGATTTCTGACATTATAGTCATGATTAGTTTTTTCTTTTCTTTTTTCTTTTTTATTTTTTTTTGTATTTTTGACAGGCAGAGTGGACAGTGAGAGACAGAGAGAAAGGTCTTCCTTTGCCATTGGTTCACCCTTCAGTGGCCGCCGCCGCCGGTGTGCTGCGGCCGGTGCACCGCGCTGATCCGATGGCAGGTGGCAGGAGCCAGGTGCTTCTCCTGGTCTCCCATGGGGTGCAGGGCCCAAGCACTTGGGCCATCCTCCACTGCACTCCCAGGCCACAGCAGAGAGCTGGCCTGGAAGAGGGGCAACCGGGACAGAATCCGGCACCCCGACCGGGACTAGAACCCTGTGTGCCGGTGCCGCAAGGCGGAGGATTAACCTAGTGAGCTGCGGCGCCGGCGTCTGGGTAGTTTTAACATCACTGCTGTCCGTTGTCTACCCCACCAAATTTTTGACTTAATTCTAAGTGGACGATCGAGATTTCTCAAAAATTCCTGAGGTGATTCTAATGTTTCCTAGGTTGAGAGCCATGCTTTCTAGATAGTTGTCTGACATTGAAGTGGCACTTTTCTAGAACTGTTCTCAGACTTGAATGTGCATAGGAATCACCTGGGATCTTTTTAAGATGCAAACTAATTTAGCATTTCTGGGGCAATACTCAAGATTCTACATTTCTAAAACCTCCATGGCACCACTGCCATTTCATGGACTATGCTTTGAGCAACAAAGTCATATAGTTTTTGGCGGGAGAGGGAAGGGGAAGGAGCAGATTTGATCAGATAACTTATTGTTCTGGCTGTAGTGAAAGGAAAATGGAGAAAAGACCAGGGCAATGATGTCTGTAATGTTTCAATACTCAGGTGACCATCCTGGAGTACATTCACCAAATCTCTATCCTGGAAATCTGACCAGAATTTATTAATGACTCTTCTAAAATAAGGTGGGATAAAATGGAGAATTGTATAAGAACATTGCTTTTGAATAATGTTTATAGTGATAAGAGGGACTATAAGAGATTCATCACCATTTCTGTACTTTCCTTCCCTCTTCTAATCAATTTATTGCCAAATTCTGTGTTCTTATTTGAAATTTTTTTCTACTTCTTTTTCTCTTCATTCCAGCTATAACTACCTTATTTCAATATCTCATTGTCTAAAGCGGTCTCTATGCCTTCAGTTTCTCCTATGCTAAATTTTTTGATGCAGCTCTGTTCAACTCATCTTATTACAGAACAATTCTGGCTATTTATAGCTGTGTTCAAAGTTCCACAATGGTTTTCGTATGCAACACAAAATCAAACTTTTTGGCCTGTCATATAAGCCTGGCTCACAGTGTCCTCAAATAGGTTATGTCCCAATTATTTCAGACTTGCCACTTTTGGAATGTATAGTACATGATTCCATTTATTTATTCAGTCATTCACTCACATGAGTTTTATTTTATTCAAGAAACAGCACTTACATGCAGACAGGGTTGTGACAAAGTGCTAGTTCATCGGAGAGTACCAGGAGAACCTTAATAGAAGAGGTAATGTTTTATCAAGAGTCTTTCAGAAGAATAGTTTTTGAGATGGATAAAATAATTTTGGGTCCAAGGGATATCAAATGCATTCTTAGAGAGGCATTAAATAGGAGACATTGTGTTAAAAAAGTATATATATTTTGTGGGTCAATTTTAGGGACTTACAGTAGATAGTGAACAGTTTGGGTGAGAGATTGTGGAGCACCTGAGATATGTTTTAGATCATGGGGAATCTAGACAGATTTTATACTAGTGGAGTATATTGAGATGTTCTCTTGTCTACCTGTTGGCATTTACCTTGGTTGTTCTCTCTCCACAAAACGTTTTCCCCTTCCATTTTTGCTGATAGATGTCAACTCATTCTTTTGTGCTTTAGTTGAAATAACCTTTCCTTACTAGACAGAATCAATCTTTCTTTCTGTACTTTGCACTCAAGTTACTTAAGTGGCTTGTGTCTCTTTGTCTGGACTTTAAGATATTTAAACAGCAAATATTGCATCTTCCTAATCTTTGAATCTTTTTACCCTTCAACACCTAGCCTTTCTTTTGGCACATGTTAGCTATTCAATAAACAGTTGTTGAATTGAATTAAACGGGATCAGAAAAGCCATGCTATCAATTATGGCTTAAGTATTAACCATCTTCACTCTCCTTTTATTTGACTTGAGTTTGATCAAAGCGTATTTACTGACAAAATCATGTACTTACTCCAGTGCTGTCTCTACAGAGATTTTTTTAAAGAGCAGAGTTAAAAGGCCTCTTGCTTCATAGCCAAATTGATGACTCAATTTCCCCTGTCAGGTTTTCCAGTCAAGATGCTCAGTACCACCAGCAAGCACAGTTGGATCTTCTAGTGTCAGTTTGAAATGAAATAACAAATGTGTATAAATGGCACCAGCCACTCTACTTGCTCTTTTCATCAGCTCTTGAGGGAACAACAATCTACTGAGCTTTTCATCAACTCAACTGTTCAATACATAATCATAGTCACCATCATTTCTAGTGCACATTTCAGACAATATGATAAGCATATCCTGTGAAATTTCTTCATGCAATGTTTACAATAAAATTGCAAGGTAGGCAATTTTCATAGACAAGGAGACTAAGGCAACAAGTAGTTGTATAATATGTTCAAGGTCATGTGGAAATGGGAACTAATCCCAGGCTGTTGGACTCCAAAGTTCAAGCATTTAACTATTCTATTGTATTGTCTCAAGGAATTAAAAAGGGTTCTTGAGAGTCAGGGAATGTGCAGACAGGTGCTTGGCTTGAAGTTCTTCAAGCCAACTAGGAGCCTTTAAATCTCTGCCTCCATAGTCATCAGCTCCCATTGATGCAACAGAAGTGGGGCACATCGGAGTATTTGAAAATGTTCCTATTGATTGGAAGTGAATAATTATTACCTTCTCCATATTACAGATTCACTATCAGAAAGTAATAGCAGAAATGCTAAGCAAGATTAATAGCAGTGTTTCATTATTTTTAATGCAAACTATTGATTTTAAAGTGGTGTAAGGTATGGCAGTTTATTACAATAAAACAATAAAATAGACTATATGAAATAATTGAGAATAATCTTTTCCCTTTTTGCTGCAGCTACAGGACATAATGTGCCATGCATATGAAGGCATTTATGGCAAGCTCTATCCAGCGATGGCAGCTTAAGCACTCTATAAAGAAGCACTTTGGAACCAGAGTATTATAAATAATCGGCAATAAAGCTGGTAAATGGGCCTTTAATTTGATTCCATTATGTCACAGATCACAAGGAATACGGGGGCCCAGAGTCAAAAACAGTAACTGCTGAGTTCCACACAAAGGTAAGTATATCAGAGGGCTTCAAGATGGCCTTCCCACCTTGGAAATTTCCTGGAAGAGTTTGGGTTACTGGTATCTTAGATAGCAATAGTATCTTGCATATAAGCCAATGTATACAGAGCCAAAAATACCCCCAATCCCATTGCAAAATAGTCCCTTAAGTTGCTCCTAGATATCTCCTTGACTTCCATTATTTTGTCCATTTTCACAGTTAACAGTAGACAAATTCAGAAGCATTTCCCTTTGGAACCATTTCTGTTGATTGGGGTCTTAGAGACTGCCAAAATAATGTATGGCCTCATTTCCAGAAATAGATCATAAAGGATGAAAGAAGCGTTAGACCAACTGTACATGCTGTGCTAATCAGAACACACCTGGAGGATGAGAACAGGTCCAGACCAAACTCTAAAGATGAACCCTGGATACAGTGGATGAGAAGATGAAGTGAAATCATGAGAAAAAGGAGTGATGGCTGGACCCATGGTTGTTGAAACTGGAAAAGACTCAGGGAAATCTGAGAAATGTTGACCAATATTTGAAAGCCTGACATGATATTTAGGCTGTTCTGTGAAACCACAGAAGAGAGAAATTTGGTGTCAGCTGGGCACGAGCTTGGATCTTATGTGCCCACTTACAGCTGTATCACTTTATGGAAGGGACTAAAAACCTCACCAGGACTCGATTCACTTTTCTGTACAACAGAGACACTAAGAATATTCATTCGATAGATTTTAGGGATTGGTGTTATATTAACTGAGACAAAAATGAAGCATTGCACAGGTGCAAAGCAAGAGTTTGATAAATATGACCTGAAAACTAAACACCAAGAATGACTAAAGAAAATCTGGAAGGAAGGTAACACCTGAATTTTAAAAGTGTTGGGGCAGTTTAAGTTGACATTGAAAATTAAGATCTTGGAGATCACCCTATATAGCAGAGAGTACTTGGTTACTCCAAGTCAGCAGGAAGTAGCTCTCAAGACAGAGCATTGTCCCTCCACCACTGATGGACTTTGGGGGCTGATGTAATCCCATACAACTCTTGCTTTATAAAAAACAAAAGGGCGGAATGTTAGTAAAATGGTGCAGTCTTATCTGTGGCAAATCTATGCCCTGGACACCATCCTAGGCTCTGGCACCCTTCCATGGCTGGAAGCGAGTGACCACATGGCCCAACCACAGGAGTCAGCTCCACTCCCACCTTAATGGGATTCACTGCTCCTACTTCCCTGCCCGCCACCCACAAAGGTTAAATAGGAGCTGTTCCTGAACATGTGCGCTCTCTCTCTCTCTCTCTCTCTCTCTCTCTCTCTCCCTCTCCTCCTCCTCCTCTCTCTTACCCACTTGCCCTCTCCCCACCACCACCATGGCCATTGAGCTTCCCCAACCTGACAATTGTTGATCCGAGTCACGGCACCACTTGTCAGCTCCTTCGGCCGCAAAAGGAATGACGCTGCTCACAGTTAATCGGTCTTTAGTAGACTTTTACTTAGAAAGAGTGGGAAAAAGAGTGGGGGGACCGGGAGAAGGGGGAGAGATGGCGCACACGTTCCTTAAGGGGGAAAGCTGGCGTACGCCCCGTTCCCTCTCCCGCGGTCCGCTTATATACCGAATTCAACCAATCACAGTCAATCAATCACAGTCCGTGCACAGAGTTCTCCAATCCGCCACTTGATCACGATCAGCTGTGGAGTCACGCAGCAGGCAGGGCATCAGCGCCATCTTGTTTTCCACGATCCTCAGCTAGATGGAAAGTTCAATCAGCTGCTACATCTGCATTACTGCTATAAGCCAAGCCCAGCATGGGGGGTCCCATGGCAGGCATATCCATGGGTCCCCACAGACAATAAACCTTTCCTCTAAAAAAAAAAAAGACCCTGGGGGGTGGTTTGACCTGGCTCCACACAATTAGCTAAAGCATCCAGGAGATCTCATTTGAGGGCAGAGTGAGAAAGTGAGACAATCCTTATCCTTTCAAAGCAAAATGGATTAAAACTCTGGATGCCAAATTCAGCTCAATTTAAGAGGCAGGCATGAAGCCAGAGAGAAAGCCCAAAGAAAACAAGATAAACAAAGTAATGGAGAGAATGTCAGAAGACATGGTAGAAATGAAAGGAGCAAGCTATTTCTTGAGAATGTTCTCAGTTATTTTTGTTGTTATTGTTGTTTGTGGTTTGCTTTGGTGGTTGCTGATTATATGGTGGGTAGGATGGCTCACTTGTACCAAGAGGTTTGGAAGATCAACTTTGCAAACTTCACAGCACTGTTTGCAGACATTCAGAATTTTTTGAGAACCTCTCGCTAGTGCATGTAGTTGAGTGGGCTAAGGCAGATTGTGGTATTTTGTTTTCTTTCTTTGTTAGTAAAGGGAGAATTTCAATGAGTTTAACCTTTGATGATCTGGTGATTATAAAAATCAACCCCCAAAGTTCAGGCAGTGTCAGAGGCAGAGACAGCCTTTCTGAACTGTTCATCTTCCCGACCTTTCTCTGTCAAATGTCAAGGCTCAAAGAGCTTGTTTGGAAGGCAAATTACATGTTGCAAGCAGTCATTTCTTGTAGTTGGTAACTTTTATTCTGAATAATTAAATAATGCAGCAACAGAAATGCTTTGGCCTTCAAGTTTGAACACGTGTGTGTGTGTGTGTGTGTGTATAAAACTGTCTCCACAACTGCTATACTTCGTAGGAGTTCAGGTCTTGAACCAGATATCAAAAATCATCTAACCAGAACTGGTCTTTATTTGAAGACCACAATCTATTTGATATAGAGGTTGAGTCATAAGCAACTCTTAGTGGGACGAGAGAAGAGAGAGGGCACAGCATGCAGGAACATTAAATGAATGTGTAGAATTAGGTCTGAGAAACAAAGGGAAATGTTCTCCAGAGGCATGGCCCATCATCCTCATCCTCATTCTCACCCTCCCCTTTGGCACATCCATAATAAAACTCTTATATTTATGTCACCTTTTAACATTCATAAAACAAGAAAGTGAGTTGGCTGGCTGCAGGACAAGTCTTATCACTACCATTAACTTGTGAGGAACCTGAAATTCAGAGAAATAAAGTGAAAGGAGCTAACCCAGCTGGTGAGTGATGAAGTAGACTTACAAGTGAGGGTAGACTCACAACAAACCTGATATCTGAGAGACACTGTGATATAGCGGAGGATGGGCCAGAAAGGGCTGTAGATTCAGAGACTGAAATTGAATAATAGGTTCTGAACTCGGCTATGTGGTCCTCAGTAAGTCAATTCCTTTCTCCTTATACACACACACACACACACACACACACACGGATACTTCAAAGTATTCAGGGACAAACTCAAATAAAAGTTGCTCATTTTGGTGCAAAAAATTGAAATCCATCACAGTTTTTTGAAATCCTTTTACTTCCCTTTTCTTGACACACTATTTCATGAAATCTCTCACATGGGTGACTCGAGCAGCCTATTCAATGCTACTTGACACTCCAATTTGACCCCTAACCTTAGCTATATTCTACCCCGTACTAAGAATGACCTTTCAGGGTTGGTGTTATGGTGCAGAGCTAAGCCCACTGCCTGTGAAGTCAGCATCCCATACGGGCGATAGTTCGATTTACTTTCAGATTTGCTTAACTTCCGATATAGTTCCCTGCTAGTGTGCCTGAGAGAGCAGCAGAGGATGGCCCAGGACCTTGGGTCCCTGTACCCTGATGGGAGACCTGGAAGAGGCTCCTGGCTCCTGGTTTTGGCTTGTCCCCACCCTGGCTGTTGAGGCCATTTGGGGAGTGAACCAGTGGATGGAAGACCTCTTTCTCTCTCTCTGCCTCTCTTTCTCTCTCTGTGTAACTCTGACTTTCAAATAGATAAATAAATTTTTAAAAAAACCATTGACGATCCAACATGGGAAGCAGGATACACAGCAGACTCAGAATGGCAGATGTCCTTAACAGCACTCTGGCCTCAGAATCAGACCTTAAGGCATTCGGATCTGGCTCAAGAGCCCATGAGAGTATTTTAGGCATGGAAAGCCAAGACATTCTAGCAAAAAATGACCTAAATGAAAGATCTCTGCGAGTGAGATCCCAGTGGAAAGAACAGGTCATCAAAGAAGGAGGTACCTTTCTCTGAAGGGAGGAGAGGACTTCCACTTTGACTATGACCTTGTCTAAATAAGATCAAAGTCGGCAAACTCAAAAGGCTTCCATAGCCTTGGCAACTCATGAATAGAGCCTAGGGAGATTACTGATGCCATAAACAAGAGTGTCAAATTGTTAAGTCAACAGGAGTCACTGTGTACTTACTCCTCATGTGGGATCTCTGTCCTTAATGTGTTGTCCAATGTGAATTAATGCTATAAATAGTATTGAAACAGTATTTTACACTTTCTGTTTCTGTGTGGGTGCAAACTGATGAAATCTTTACTTACTATATACTAAATCGATCTTCTGTATATAAAGAGAATTGAAAATGAATCTTGATGTGAATGGAATGGGAGAGGGAGCGGGAGATGGGAGGGTTGCGGGTGACAGGGAAGTTATGGGGGGAAAAAGCCACTGTAATCCAAAAGCTGTACTTTGGAAATTTATATTTACTAAATGAAAGTTAAAAAAAAAAACATTGAACTCTGGCCACATCTACTTTTGAAGCCTCACTTCTCCCAACTCCTTTCAACATGGAGCCCTAAGTTCTAGTCCTTAAGGAGTTACCTTGTGTAAGCAGCTTATGACAGGATCTGGCACATGACAACTGCTGTACTGGTAGCTACTGTATTTCTTTTTGTTTTGTTGTTAAATTATTTAACTTTGATTGTTTATTTATTTATTTGAAAAGCAGAGCTACATAGAAAGAGGGAGAAACAAGTGGGGGAGAGGGATAGGGAGAGACGGGGGAGGGGGGGAGAGAGAGAACGAGAGAGCAACAGAGAGAGATATAATTTCCATTTGCTGATTTGCTACCCAAATGACCACCACAGCAAGGTCTGAGCTAGGCTTAAGCTGAGAGCCAGGGACTCCATCCTGGTCTTCCACATGGGTGGCTGAAGTCTAAGTACTTGGACTATCAGTAATTGCTTTCCCAGATTCATCAACAGAGAGCTGGATCATGAGTGGGGCAGCCAGGACTCAAACTGGCACTCTGATATAGAATGCCAGCATCAGAAGCAGTTGCTTTAATGCTTTGTAGTACAATATATTCCCTAGCTCGTGTATTTCTATTGCTATATTATTTATTAAGGTTTGGATAATAGTTTGGGTGTTCCCTAAAGGTCCTAGTCTTAAAAAAAAGATTTATTTACTTATTTGAATGGTAGAGTTATGCACACACAGAGATATCTTCCACATGCTAGTTTACTCCCCAAATGGCCACAATGCTTTGGGTTGGGCCAGGATGAAGCCAGAAGCCAGGAGCTATGAGCTTCACCTGAGTCTCCCAAATGAGTGCCAGAGGCCCAAGGACTTGAGGCATTTTCTGCTGCTTTCCCAGGGACCTTATTAGGAAGCTAGATTGGAAGTGGAGCAACCAGGCCTTACACCCATGCCCACATGGGATGCCAATGCCAAAGGCGGCATATTAACCAGCTGCATCACGATGGAGTCTCAATCCCTGGCGTCATAATGAGTTAATCCAATTTAATCTAATTATGGTATCTGATTGGGCCACTGGGAAGTGACTAGATTGTATTATGTTGCTGGAATGAAGCCCCATGATGAAATCATGGTAGTGAACTTCCAAAACTATAAGCTGAAATAAACTTTTGATTCCTAAGTAGCCCTCTTAGATATTTGTTGTAGTCATGGGAAACTAATAAACTATTGCTGTCATCATCAGCACTATCATTGATCTACTCTGATTTCCCAGCAAGCATCTCTTTTCCCATTGATTGTGTACTCATGCACAGCTGTCCTTCTTCAGGTTAAATCAAGCTCTCCTGCGAAAACAGTCCAGAAATTCTTTCCGACTCATTCAACTGAAAGGGACAGATCTTATAACCCTCTGTGTTTCTTTAATTGTCACATTTGCCCTATTTTATTGTGATTTTTTTCCTCTGATCCCTGCTCCTGATGAGGAGTTCAGCTTTTTCTTTATAACTCCAATTTTGACAGAGTGCTCAGCACACAGCCCACTCTCCGTGTACATTGGCTAATAGGCCAATGATATGTTGGAGAACAAAGACCCTTGGTGTCTACATTCTGAGGGGCTGTGTTTTGAGATGTTAAATATCATATAAATAATCCTCAAATTTTTTTTTGGAAAACAATGACTGTGTATAAGCTGGTTATTTATCATCCTCAAATTTAGCCAGCATAGTTCACACTGGTTAGTAAACCCCAGAGCAGGGCTGGTCCGAAGGCAGGATCCAGGAGTTTCCTTTGGATATCCCATGTGGGTGCAGGGTCCCAAGGACTTGGACCATCTTGGGCTACCCTCCTGTGCATATTAGCAGGGAGCCGGATAGGAAGTAGAGCAGCCAGGATTTGAACCAGCACTCACATGGGATGCCTGTGTTGCAGGTAGCAGCTTTACCCCCTGCACTGCAATGCCGATGCTGCGATAATCAAATATTTAACTACTTCATCCATCCTCTTTCACATGTGAAAAAATGAATCAAAATAAATTATATGGGCCACTTAATACCATATATCTAATGCTAGGATTGTTCTTAATTCATAGCCAAATCCTTCCATATTACTTTTTTCTTGACTAAGGAGGCAATTCCTTTTTGTTTAAAAAAATAAAAATTAATTAAATGTCCATTTGTTTAGTGCCTGTTGGGGATCTGATTCTGCACCGAGCACATTATATATCTCTTCCTATCTATTGTTTCCCATGATGGAATGAGGGATAATCCAGTATCCTGGGTTTATAGAGGAAGAAACTGAGGCTTAGAGAAGTTCAAATGTGACCCCAAACTATATTTATTCTCTCCAAAATCCACATGGAGAATATAGTTGAGTCAAGGGGAAGAAAATAAAAGACAGAAGACAGGGAAAACACTAGGGCACCTGTTTTCAGGAAGGCTAGAAAGTTTGGAAATATTAGTAAATCAAGGCTGCTCTTAACTCACATGGGTAAAATATATCTAGGACATAAATGACAATGGCTATTGTTGGGCAAAAGTCAGGGAATGGAGATAACACTGCCATCCAAGAACCCAGCCATGTAGAAAGGAGATCTGTGGTCAGGCAGGTGGAGATGCCAGTGTTGCCATGCCAACAGCAATGGCGCATGAGGAGATATGTGTTGAGACTGGGGTTGGGCTTGGTTATTAGTACCTGTGGAGGAGTTAACCTCATAGTCATGGCGTGGAAAACACACCCACCCTGGGTAACTTTTCACAAACCCTCAAATTATAAAAATCTTGGGTTTTCATTGATGTTTTATGTTTATCTCACAGACGAAGGAAATCTCAAAGGTCAGCTAGCTGTCCATAATCTGACAAGTATTTAGTTCCATAAAAAGAACTAAGCACCTGAGTTACTTCCATTGTGTGTTTTCCTTTTTCCTCCATAGGGGCAGGATTTGCTCTGCTCTATGTCCTGTTCAACACAGCTAAAAGGCTCCATGGTTCTCTGCAGCTTGACTCACAGTTGCTTTTCTCCCCCAGTTGCCTCTGTGTTTGGCTCCCTCCTGATGTGTGCGTGCTGATTCCAGGTGCAGAGACTATCAGAGAGCCTGCTGGTTACACACCTGGTCAGACGCTACCTGTTTGGTGGGGCACCAAGCTTCCTGTCTCAGCGGCACTTCGTGGAGTCAATGTTTGGCCAAAAGAAATGCCAGCCATGAACTGCAGGGGGACAGGCCTTCAGGACTCTGATGGCAAGTCCAAGGGCATTTTCTCTCTTTTAACATTCTCCTCCTGGACCATCTTGGCAGAACAAGAGGTTTCTGGTGAGAGAATACAGCTCTGGATCACTGATGTTTTGCTTGGACAAGACATTTCAAAACGACTTATACCTTAAATAATGTTTAATGATCTAAAGTACAGATATCAAAATATGGGCTACAATTTTGAGAGGATGGTCATTTTCTAGAAACCCAGAAAAATGATTACAATTCATGTTGCTTCTACTTTGAGAAAAAAGCTTCCGTTATATATTTCAATACTTCACAATGTCCTTTAATTTTGATTTCCCTTCACAATTATTGATAAAGCCAATTGAACTTCGTGCAATTACAGGAAGAAGTAAAAAAAATTTAAGAACTACAGAACAACCAGCTACGATTTGTTGAGGGCTTGATATATAAGAAACAATTTTTTAAAAATTCTCATGCAGAACCTTGACAAACATAGAATTTTAATTTCTTATGTTAGGAAACTGAGGAAGGTTATGTAATTATCTTCAAATTGTGCAATTTGTAAGAGGCAGAATATATATTTAAACCCAGGTCTGCTAACTTCTGAGCCTTCTCTTCTCTAGCACAGTTCACAAACTTCAGGGTGTATTAGAGCAATTGACAGTTATAACACACAGGTTCCTGGGCCTGCCCCCAGAGTTTCTGTTTCACTAGGTCTGGAGTTAGGTTGGAGAATCTGAATTTCAGACAGGTTCCCAGGTGATGCTGATGCTCCTGATGAAGGGACCCCACCTGGAGAAACTCTGCTATAAAACATCTCTAAATAACTCCTTTTATAATTGTGAAACTTAAATCTTCACACAATACATGAGGGAGGGATTATTATAACCCCGTTTTATAGAGGAGGGGGAAAGTAGTTTGACTCAGATCATCCAACTAATATGTGATGAAACCTTCATTCAAATAAGCCTACATTCAGTGCCCACACACATACTGAAATATTATGCTGGATTTTAATCTTTCCTTTGATTATATCAATCTTTTTAAACCTCTGCTTTTGCTACAAGGAGCAGACTTGAATTTTGTCATTTTCCATTCATAGTCATAAGACAGGAAAGTCAAAATGCAATAAAAAGGCAATTGCTTGTACAAACAAACACCATTACATAAAGATCATGGTAAATCTGCCCACCCTGAACTGTTGGCTAGCACGCAGTGCCACTAGGTGGTAGCTCAAAATGTTGAGTGATTGGCAAATGTACATTAATCCAAATTTGGCTTTTACACTGTTTAATAAAATTTTAAAAATGATAATTCAAGGTTGTTTCTATTGGCTTTCAAGTCTGAGTCCACCTAAGCTCTAATCCTCAGCCTTATACTACCACGCTATTTTTATGAGTGATTTTTGTGACAAGGTTTGTAAGATTCGCATTTACAGTGTGCACAGATAGGGTCTAGGTAGACATCTCTCTCCAACTTCAGGAACAGCTCTCAACTTCAACCAAATCCAGTGAAAGGAAAGAAAATCAAAGAAAGGCATTATCAATTATCGTGTATTTATATTTACACTTTCTCAGGAATTAGCTGAAAATGATTAGGCAAAAGAATTGTTTGTAGCCATTCAACAGAAGGGGTGCTACTTTGTGGTTATTTTTGCTTTGTTGGTGAGGATAAGAGAAGAGGGAATTTTATATTCTAGTGTAGTCATGCATTTCCTCATGATGGAGAATTCTCTTTTTCCAACATCTCAGGCTTGGATTAAATGAGATCATGCTTGGTAAACTGCAAAGTGTAATGCCAGAGGGGGAGATTATTCTGATGAAGCTCAGTGTAGTGAAATGGTCAGTTTTCTAGCAGTAAAGAAGGCAAATTGAGGTTTTAATGCCAGTTATGCTAATAGTTGTATAATTTTGGAAAGTAAACTTATCTCTTTGAAACTTCTTTTTTTTGACTGTGAAATGGAAATTATAATCCTATTTCATGAATGTAGATGTGGGGCTAAATGAAGGAATAAAATATGGTGAAAAGGTATTGTAATTGCATATTATTTTTGGGCAATGCTGAATTGGGATATTTTAAGAGACAAAAAGTATAGAAAAAATCTAATTATGGCATATAGACCATGATGATTAAAGATGCATAGGAATTTACTGGACCAATCTCATTTTGCCCCAAAGTGACATTATAAAAATAATGAACAAAAATTAATTTTTGGTCAAAATCTGGGTTTAACAAACAATGTAAATAAATTATAAGAAGTTGACTGATAGTATAAAAAGTATGCTGGTGAGCCATCACAGTGGTTTAATGTAGATTTTCTCAGTTGGGATAAGGGCTTCTCAATATCTGACTGGCATTTTTTTCCCCCAGAGCAGTACAACAAATAAAACATGGCTAAGGAGAAGCATGTTAAGGAATTGTAGCTATGGCACCTGTCAAGTGAATTGGACTACAATCTGATACATAGGAAGCTCATAATACTTCTGTGGGGGTTGCATTGGCAATGGCTCAGTAGCTTGAACTAAAAAGAACTGAAATTGCTTATGTTTTTAAAGTGTTTCTAAGCTTTCAACTTCCTATAGGCAGGAAATAGTCTAAGAAACTACATGAGCAAGCACTAAAGAGATGAATGGACTGGGGAGCCACTTCCAGGTAGTAAATATAGCCCTAATCAAAAGACGTTACCGGCCGGTGCCTCGGCTCAATAGGCTAATCCTCCACCTTGCGGCACCGGCACACCTGGTTCTAGTCCCGGTCAGGGTGCCGGATTCTGTCCTGGTTGCCCCTCTTTCAGGCCAGCTCTCTGCTGTGGCCCGGGAGTGCAGTGGAGGAATGCCCAAATGCTTGGGCCCTGCACCCCATGGGAGACCAGAAGCACCTGGCTCCTGCCATCTGATCAGCGTGGTGCGCCAGCCACAGCACACTGCCGTGGCAGTCATTGGAGGCTGAACAAACAGCTAAAGGAAGACCTTTCTCTCTGTCTCTCTCTCACTGTCTACTCTGCCTGACAAAAAAAAAAAAAAAAAAAAAAAAGAGAGAGACATTACCAGTCTCTAAGTTAGGGGGCAACTGGCAAAATATATAATTACATATATATCCACATGAAAGCAATGCCATGTACATTTCACTTTTGGGTTTATTTTTGTTTTTAATTTTAAAAATTTATATAAGGTGGGGGCCGGCACTGTGGCTCACTTGGTTAATCCTCCGCCTGTGGCACCAGTTTCTAGTCCTGGTTGTTCCTTTTCTAGTCCAGCTCTCTGCTGTGGCCAGGGAGGGCAGTGGAGGATGGCCCAAGTGCTTGAGCCCCTGCACCTGCATGGGAGACCAGGAGGAAGCACCTGGCTCCTGGCTTCGGATCAGTGCAGCATCAGCAGTAGCAGCCATTTAGGGGGTGAACCAATGGAAGGAAGACCTTTCTCTCTGTCTCTCTCTCACTGTATCTCTACCTGTCAAAAAAAAAAAAAGATCCCAGGCTCTATTTATAAAAAAAATTATATGAAGTGAACAAATTTCATGTATAGAGGTTTAGGAGCATAGTGATGCTTCCCACCCTGCCCTCCCTCCGCCCATGCTCCACCCTCTTTCCTCCTTCCTTCCTTATTCTTTGTGGTTACATGGTCTCCATGGCACTTGGGCCATCCTCCACTGCACTCCTGAGCCACAGCAGAGAGCTGACCTGGAAAAGGAGCAACCGGGACAGAATATGGTGCCCCAACCAGGACTAGAACCCTATGTGCCGGCGCTGCAAGGTGGAGGATTAGCCTAGTGAGCCGCGGCGCCGGCCTAAATATTAAATTCTTAGAACTGAGTCTGATAACATAATTGCTTTGGTCAATGACTTCTCACAAACTTCAGCAGAAAGTAGATGAAGAAATGCTTGTTTTTTATGATAGTACCAATGGTTGAACTCTGCAACTAACACAAAATTAGCCTTAGGTGTTTAAAGTTTAACTGAAAAGTGATCCTAGTCAACTTTGAGAGAGGGAAAAAGAAAGGGAAAATAGGTACATTTTGAGACAAACTCAATTGGACTTGCACCAAATGATGGAGCTAGAAACGTGCCAGGGGATCCCAATTCAGCCCCATCGGGATGGCATGTGCCAATGCCATCTCAACGGCCCAGGTGGACGGTTTTAGTTCACAACTGATCACACTGAGAGGGCTGGAAGTCAGGGGGAGTACACAAACAAGACTAATTTCTACCAATATAAACAGATAGGACCAGAAAGGGAGAGAGTGATCCAACATGGGAAGCAGAGTCACAGAAGACTCATAGAATGACAGATGTCCTAAATAACACTCTGGCCTCAGAATCAGCCCTTAAGGCACTCAGATCTGGCTCAAGAGCCCATAAGAGTATTTTAGGCATGGAAAGCCAAGACACTCTGAAAAAGGAAAAAAAGAAGACCTAAAGGGAAGACCTCAGCGAGTGAGATCCCAGTGGAAGGAACGGGGCTACCAAAGAAGAAGGTACCTTTCTCCGAAGGGAGGAAGGGACCTCCACTTTGACTGTGACCCTGTCGGAACAGAATCAAAATCGGCGAACCCTAAAGGCTTCCATCGCCTCAGGAACTCATGACTAGAGCCTAGGGAGATTCCTGACGCCATAAATAAGAGTGTCAAATTGTTAAATCAACACCAGGAGTCACTGTGTACCTATATCCCATGGAGGATTTGTCCTTATTATGTTATCTAATGTGAAGTAACGCTGTAACTAGTGCCGAAACAGTATTTTTACACTTTGTGTTTCTGTGTAGATGCAAACTGATGAAAATTCCTACTTAATACATACTGAACCGATCTTCTCTATATAAAGATAATTAAAAAGGAAAAAAAAAAAGAAAGAAAAAAAAATCAGTGTTACATTGGAAACTGCATCAAAAAATTAGTCAGTTTCAAATATATATATATATATATTTCATGTAGGATCTCTGTACGTAATGTGCTGTACAATGTGACTCAACGCTAAAACGAGAACTCAAAGAGTAGATTCCACTTTGTGTGACTATATGAGGGCAAAGGGACGAATTCATTACTTAACACATGCTAAATTGATCACATGTATACAAAGAAAATTGAAAACGAATCTGGACGTGAACGAAAGGGTGGAAGGAGCGGGCAAGGGGGGAGGGTTGCGGGGGGAGAGGGAAAATATGGGGGGAAACCCATTGTAATCCATAAGTCATACCTTGGAAATTTATATCCTAAAAAAAAAAAAAAAAAAAAAAGAATGGATAAGATAAGGATAAAAAAAAAAAAAGAAATACAAATATTTCTAGGAATAGAGAATCTCCCTTGGCTTTTATTTGGCAGCACTACAGAAATAGATCCTGTGTCTATGTGTGTTGCTATATGCAGTTAAAGATTAAGAATGGAGCTCCCGCTAGAACTGCCTTTCTACTTACGCAAGTTCCTAGTTGAATGGGGTCTGCCACCTAAGCTCTTATGGGTTTCCTATCCAAACCTTTTGGAGTTCTGAGTTTCTAACATGTACTCTGTATTTTTGTGACTCTTGAAATAACAGATTCACAACATTAGTTTTGAGTTTTCTACCTCTGAACCCTGTTTGCTCTTTTTCCTTTTCTAGAACATGCAATCCATCTGACTTCTACCTATGAAAATCCTTCTCAACTAATTTAATGATAGCCTATAATTAGCACAATACAAGTTATCATTTATTGAGCATTTATCATGTACTAATTACCTGTGATATGATTTAATTCTTACAAAAATATGGTTATTATCTGATACACACAGATAAGCTAGAAAACCATAGAAACTGAAGTTCAGTAAGATTGAACCTTAAAACTTACAAAACAAATGATATATGTAGGTAAAATTCTCAGAAATTTTCTCTAGATTGCAATGTTTTTAAGTCAAACTCTTTCCTATTCCACACGTAAGAATCATCTCACTCTTTTCCTGCCCCTCCTAGGTAATTTCTCCATTCCATATTAACTCACCTTTGGTTGCCATAACTGTATTTTAGTGATGTAATAAGTCATTTTTGGAGGCCAAATTCTGGTTCTTCCACTTCCTAGTTATTTGATCTTGTGTAAATCAGTGAGTATCTCCAGATTTCAGGCCTTATCTATGAAATAGGGACAAGGGTTACTTACCCACAGAGCTGTTGCAAATATGAAATATACCCATTCATCTAGACCATTGAAAAAGTGCTTGGCACAAAGTAAGAGCTCAAAGAATGGTGGTGCTATTACTGTCTTCTTTTCCCCCCTTCCTTGTTTTCTCACTCCCTTACCTTTCTCTTGTCTCCTGGTGTTTTGAGGTTTGAAAAAACAGCAGTTTTGCCACAATTGATGAAGCTGAATGCAAATAAATAGCAGATGCTTGCCGAAAACAGATGGAATTCACTCTGGGCTTCCTTTCCTGTTAGCTTTGGACAGGTTACTGTTCCCATAACTCATTATCTCCTTTTTTACCAAACACCACCCCCACTACCACCACCATGGATATCTATTTGTTATTTAATTCACAATTTATTCCCATTTCCTTTTCTTGCAGCTTTCTACTGATATTTTTTCTCAGTATCAATAACAGCAGTAACTTACAGAGCACTTACTATTTGTCAGGCATTCTGCATGCTTGTGTAATGCTCACATGATCCCTAAGACATAGGTATACAAATTTCTTTTTGACAGATGAGGAAGTTGAAATGCTATAGAAAATAATTTTTTAAATTTTTGCTTGTGATTATGTAATATTTATGTAACATTTTAGAAAAGGTAAGGCAAGCTTCAAATTGTTCATAGAAATTTTTTTTTTTTTTTTTTTTTTACAGGCAGAGTGGACAGTGAGAGAGAGAGAGACAGAGAGAAAGGTCTTCCTTTTCCATTAGTTCACCCTCCAATGGCCGCCGCGGACGGCGCGCTGTGGCCGGCGCACCGCGCTCGTCCGATGGCAGGAGCCAGGAGCCAGGTACTTTTCCTGGTCTCCCCCTGGGGTGCAGGGCCCAAGCACCTGGGCCATCCTCCACTGCACTCCCGGGCCACAGCAGAGAGCTGGCCTGGAAGAGGGGCAACCGGGACAGAATCGGTGCCCCGACCGGGACTAGAACCCGGTGTGCCGGCGCCACAAGGCGGAGGATTAGCCTGTTGAGCCACGGCGCCGGCCGTTCATAGAAATTTTAACCACCTGAAATTGTCCCTGAGAAAATGTAGAAAATGTTACTGTTTACTGAAGTTGTTGTTTCATAAAATTTTTTACTGAGTTAAAGGATAATTTTGAGTTAGAAAACAGTTTGGAGGCTGAAGAATATTTGATTTATTAAATGTTAAATGCTAATTGTTCAACACTGAATTGTTGAGTACATTATCTTCAGTAAGAGACTGGGGTTAAGCCCATTGTAGTAAGGAGGAATCCTTAGAGGAATTAAGGCAATGAATAACTAGCCTCTCATTCATTTTAAGTGCCATGGTCTAAGGTGTATGGGCGAAGTTACAATAGCGTAAAACTCTGAGCTCTGGTTTTACACTGGGACTGTTTCATCTGGCATTGTATTTATCTTGCTGTAAGATGGACTGCGACTCAACTCTCCTCCAGCTCTTCGCAGAAGAGACACCTGAGACATTCTTTAATTCCTCTGCAGACCAATTCCCTTCAATTTCTTATGGGTCCTGTGCTCCCTCACAACTATAGTTTGAACGTGGCTTTGCATGTTGTGTTGCTAACTGCAGGACTGATTATTAAATGTATCAGTCAGCTCAACTCAACTCAACTCAACCTCAAAACCTTATCCACACATATTTAATTCTTATGTTTCTTGAGGGTTACGGGTCAACTTTAGCTTTGTATGCCTTTGCTGGATTCCATGTGTTTTCTCATTCTGTATCCCATGCTGAAAAGGAAGCTACTAGAAGGAGCATGAAGAAAGGTGGCCTACAACAAGTGAACCCAACCAAGTAGACAGTTAAATCAGAAGTTTCTGTACATAGACTAACCTCTCTCATCTGCTCACATACCCTTGATCAAATTATGAAAAAGCCCTGAGAAAATGAGTCATGGAAGTACGGCAAGAGTGGGGAGGAAAAAAATCTGGAGTAAATAATATAATCTGGGCCGGCACCATGGCTCAATTGGTTAATCCTCTGCCTGTGGTGCTGGCATCCCATATGGGTGCCGGGTTCTAGTCCCGGTTGCTCTTCTTCCAGTCCAGCTCTCTGCTGCGGCCTGGGAGGGCAGTGGAGGATGGCCCAAGTGCTTGGGCTGCTGCACCTGCATGGGAGATCAAGAAGAAGAACCTGGGTCCTGGCTTCGGATTGGCAGAGCGCCGGCCGTAGCAGCCATTTGGGGAGTGAAGCAATACCTTTCTCTCTGTCTTTCTCTCACTGTCTGTAACTCTACCTGTCAAATAAAAAAAAAAGAATATAGTATTAGCATAATCCGAAATGATAAGGGTCATTGAACTTGCCATTTCAAGAGCCCATCATCATATGGTTATAACTTGTGTTATAGAGTGAATTCTTTATAGAAAAATGATTCATTTAGGAGAGCCAAAATATGGTTTGGCTTTCTTCAATCAGTTGCCAATACCCAAGCCAATCTGTTGTGCCAGTAAAAGAGATACAATAGAATGGATAAGGCACAAAGAAGAGCTGTGGTCATGATCAATGTGTTTAAGAAGGGCGTATGGGGCAGGAATGTAAATTCACAGGGCTACCAATAATTGAATATTGGCTTATTGCTTTTATTTCCTTATTATTGACCTCATCATTCTCATAAACTCTGTTTTTTTTTTTACCATCTCTCTATAATTGTCATCATCACTATCATTATCTTTATTGTCTCACTGGCTTTGCCACCTTCATCAGTGCAACTACCTTCATCATCTTTCTTGTTCTTCAACTGGCTATCATTTCCATCATTTTCAACATTATTACCATCATTTTTATCCTCAGTGTTGTGTGGGGCACATTATGTTTCCCCCAAAAGCAATCTTCCTCTTACCCGTGTAGTACACATAGACTTTTTAAAAAAATGTTTTATTTGAAAGGCAGAGTTACACACACACACACACACACACACACACACACAGACATAAAGAGAGGTCTTTTACCTGCTGATTCACTCCCAAAAGTGCCATCATAACCAGGAGCCTGGAACTCTATCTAGGTCTTCCAAAGGTGTCAGTGGTCCAGATACTTGGACCATCTTCCATTGCTTTCCTAGGCACATTAGCAGGAAGCTAAATTGGTAGTGGCACAACTAGGACTTGAATCAGAACTTATATAGGATGCGGATGTTGCAGGTGGTAGCCTAACTGGTTGCACCACAACACTGAAACTTTGAGAAGGAATCATATTCTTCCCCAGCTCAAGGCACTGATGAGAATTTCAGTAGTATAGCAAGCACACTACCACTGTTATTATTACTGGTTTAAAGGTAGATACATAAATACAGTTAGTTCCATGAGAGTCTGGTTCAGAACTCTGTGAGTCAGTCTTAAGAGAGATAGAGAGCGAGTGAGTGAGCAAGTATGAGCAGGAGCACATAAGCTTATCTCTCATTGGACACATATGAGAGAACAAGTAGCCCATGTTTTACTTTAAATTTCTTAATGACTAAAAATAAATCAATCTTAAGATGAATGCTATGCTGAAGTAGAAAGAAGTGACAGAAAATAAGAACACCTGATGTTTTTCTTGGTGACGTTGTTCCACCGGATCATACCTTATCTGAAGCTTGAACATTTCATGTCATTTGATACCACAAATGTTATGTATTGTTTAAACCTGAGGGTTTTTTTTTTTTTTTGCTACAAATATATAAAAATTATGCTATCAAGCTAATATCTTTCACTAACTTCATTGACATCAATATCACTATTTATCTACTGCTACAATTTCTACAACATCTGTATCCTCATCTCTGGAAGTCTTTAATTAGAGATCAAAAGGCATACATGGAGGAAAGAAGTACAGGAACATGGTGAAGAGATACTTGTTTCTAACTATATTTTGATAGAAATATCACTTTGAAAAATATTTTTCTTGCATCTTTCATATCATTAAATGTCTTGGTTCTAAAAGCAGTCTCAGGAATTTAGAGTATATTTTATATCTCAAAACTAATAAAAGGATTTTATGTCTGCAAAAGAGTTCTAAAAAGCACCCAGTACTGAACATGAAGACAGCAAGGTGGGGTGGGACCTGCCCTGGATCAGCTTCTGTCTTTAAAAATCAAGACATAGCCTTCAGAATGCCAGTTGCTAACTTGCATGTACCTTTGAACACCTTTTTATTTTATTTTTTTCCTGCTCTGGGCTTTAGTGTCTTCATTTTTAAATTGATACTGTTAGTCATGGTTAGATTCTAAGGCATGTTTCAGCTTTGCTGAGAAGTGGGAAAATGTACTTTAATAGATTTGGTATTTTTGGGCAAATGATGAATCTAAGGGTAGTAGTTTATGGGAGGGAACTTAAACATGTGCATGGAAAAATGTGCTTAAAAGCTAAGTTTATTTTGGTGCAGTATTTTTTGAAATCCATGCATGAGAGAGGTCTTTAAAATGTTCATGGAGATGCATACATTTCAAGACCATTTTGCACCAAAAACTCTATTAATTCCATTTTTGATGGGATTTTGAAGTAGCTTCATACATACACACATAAACATACACTTAAGCTTTATTTATTTATTTGAAAAGCAGAATTATAGAGGCAGAGGTAGAGAGAGAAAAGAGATATTCCATCCTCTGGTTCACTCCCCAAATGACCGCAGCGGCCAGAGCTGAACTGATCCGAAGCTGGGATCAAGGAGCTTCTTCCGGGTCTTCCACATGGGTGCAGGGGCACAAGGACTTGGGCCATCTTCTACTGCTTTCTCAGGCCATAGCAGAGAACTGGATCAGAAGCGGAGCAGCTGGGACTTAAACTGGCACCCATATGGGATACCAGCAATGCAGGTGGTGGCTTTACCCGCTACATCACAGCACTGGCCCCTCTTCATATATTTTTAAGAATAGAAATAGTATCAGACTGTTGAAGCCAGAAAGGACTTTCGGCATCATTTAATCCAACTCCTTTACATTTAGGTAATAACCCTGCTATGTCATTGCTTCTCAAACTGGTTCCTCCATGATCAGCTACTTATTTTTACTTCCTCACAAGAGCCTGAGCTTTTCTCAAATGGGACTACTAATTAGTTGTTTCTTCAGCCCCAAACCCCTTTTGCCTGACAATAGACACAAGTTGAACAAATGAACTGCAGTGAGTAGTGAAATAATTCCAACCATTCTCTTGCCTCTAATGCTTTCCCAAAACTATTCCAGATTACATTTGCACTCTTAAAAATTCAGGTTGGAAATAGATTAAAGTTCTGAGTCTATATCACAATCTTCTAAAGTAGGTTGCCAAAGGACTAAGGAAGGGCCCCCTAAAATCATCTTCATTTACGCACTATTGGTCCTGTCTCAATTTTTCCTTTTTACTTTTCACATACTTGTCAAAATAATCATTGGAAATAGATGTAAATGACACTTTTATAGTTTCACTGTGAAATAGTCAGTTCTGCTAGCTACTAAGCTGTCTATGTGCCTTCCTTGTCCAAAGCACAGGAGGACAAATCCTCCTTGGCCTTTGTAGACCTCCGGAAGTTGAAAGCCCACAGGGAGACTTTATTTTGCAATTACAAGCAGAAATGCAGGTGGGAGCAAGTAGTTCCTTGGGGTCCTTCTTCACAATGCACTCCGTGATGGAGGTCATCAGCTGACTCTACTTTGAATCAGCTGTAGGGGTCACAGTAAAATCACACACCAGATCTCATGTCCTCCTGGAAATAAAGGCAAAAGACTGTTACATTTCGAGAAATCACACTTTAGGATCTCAGTAGGGAGCTTGAGCTTCATCTTCTGCTCACCTTTTTGGAAGTCAAAGCGAATGGATCACACTGAATATGGATGAGCTTGCATCTTTGTGACCTTCTTCACCTCTTCTAGACACAAACAAGGTCATGACAGCAGCACCCCATTCTCACAGTACACCCTTCCCAGAAGTAAGCATGTCAGGAAAGCAGTGTGGAATCCTGGACCTGGAGTCAGGAGTCTTGGGATCAGGCCCCAATCCTGCCACTTTCTGTTTGTGTCACTTTCTCATTCAGCATTTGTTTATTCTTCTCTTAGAGAGGGATAATACCTACTTCCCAGGATGAGTGTGGATGTTACAAATGATAGAAGTAAGATGTTTGGCCCACAGTTAGTGTTCAATATATAATATCTGACATTATGATTGGTTTACCAGATATCATATTTGGAAACATTATTGTTAAACTCAGGAAAATAGGTTGTCTAACTTTAGGATGCCCAGAAATGTCATTTAGGCAGCTTAAATTAAAACAGAGATTCTAGACATTAGCCCCTGAGAGATTCAGTAGAGGTGAGTCTAGGAATTTACATTTTTAACATGAGCTCCAGGTGATTTTGATGCAGGTGGCTTACGATCCCTACTTTAAGTAAAATGTCATGAAGGAAAAAATGAGCAGCAAGCAGGCTTAGCAAATATTTGTTGATTCATTGACTGACTCATTGGGGACGCCGGCTCTCACCTGTAGAGGAGACTGAAAGTAGGCATCATTTTATCCCTAAAGTAATCAAGAAATCTCTCCTTATGTCTAATTGCATCCTTGCTTGCAATAACCAAAGCCTGTGCCTCTTAGTGAAAATGAGAACAAGTGATCAGCAGCCCTGTCATAAAAACTGTTCAGATATTTGCAGAGGAAAGGCATGTCATGCCTTAGTCATCTCATCTTCTCACCAAACAATTCTTTAATTGCTATAATTTCAAATAACTAATAAGTCTCATTAAATACTCCCAATGCATAAAATCATGATAAAAATAATAATGAAAGCATATTTGAATTTAGTGGAAGCTTTGATTTTTTTTAAAAAAACATTAATTCCTCATTTGAAGGAGGAACACATTAAGACGTAGAGGTCATATCACATGTGAGTGACAGGGTAGAGATTTAGACCTTTTTTCCTGCATTCCATTTCAGTGCTCTTGATGCTACATGGCATAAATTCTGACTCATTGTGTATCTGTTGAGCACCTATCTTTCTGAGGTACTGTGCTGGATGCCATAGGGAATGGTGAGCTGTGTTGACATGAAAGGCCAGTCCCTGCATTAAAGCAACTCATTGTCTGGTGGAGGAAATGTGAAGTTAAAGGTCAATTGACAAACTATAACAATAGTTAACCAGGTATAATTGTCTCTATTTAGTTAGAGTGCAAGTCAGCTCTAGAGGGGGTGGGTGACTTGCCAAGATCTATTAGATTCTAGAAAACCTAAATCAAAAGCATGGTCTTTTGATACTTATTGTAGACTGACTTACTATGTGTCAATCAGTCTATGCTAGATGTGCAATGTTCCCATGAACAAGGGGCTATCTACCTCACCAGCCTAGTAAGTCAAGCACAAGTGAAGCCTGAGAACTCATGGTCCACAAGTGACTATTGCTGCTCTGTCTTTAAGCAAATGAACAACTGGCCTGTAGTCACACTGGGGATTTAAAAAAGAATGGCAGATCCAAAGAGTTCAAGTAAGGAGAAAGAGTCTTCCTTGCCTAGTAGAAGCAAGGACATAATCCATGGAAAGTCAATTCGACTTTTCCTTACTCTTGGGAAGCTCAGCTACTAAAGCCCCCACCTAAAGATGGATGGCCCGTCGTGAGGCTGTAATTAAATTTGCCACCATTATGTTCCCTGCTGTCAAATGCTGGGGTGGCGAAGGAAAGAAACACATCCTGGTTGCCCCCACCCACGTTAAATGTTGAATTATCTTACAGTTGATAGTTCCCTAGATTCCTCGACCTTTAAATGCCGAACCTTACATGCCTGTTGAATTTTAATCAATTTATTTTTTTCAACTGGAAATGTCAGACTTCTGTATGGAATTACTCGGCACTGCTGATGTGACAGAGATTCAAAGTTCAGTGTCTGAAGGCACGGAATAGCACAAGAACCAGTATGCATCAGGAGACATAATTTGCAGACAGCCAAATAAGGGAGTAAGAGAACATCTATTTTTCATTACCTTTCATTTGGGGGTTTGGAGACCTGAGTTGATTTTGTTTCCTATTCTCCAGATTGAGGAGAATTAGAACTGCTAGGACTTGGAGCATGTCCCTAAGAAAACTGAAGAGGGAAGGTGACTTGTTATTTATGAAGTGCCTACTGTGTGCTGAAAAAGTCATTTCATTTAAATTCTGTACTGGAATAAAGAGGTGGTGATTCCATTTTATAGAAGAGGAAACAGAGGCTTCAAGGAATTTGTTAGTTACTTCAGAACTTGTGTTTGGCAGAGTTTATTTTATTTTATTTTTTTAAAAAGTAAGATTTATGTGAAAGGTAGAGTTAGAAAGAGAGAGAGAGAGAGATCCTCCATCTGCTGGTTCACTCTTCAAATGGCAGCACTGGCTGGAGCTTCCTCCTGATCTCCCATGTGGATATAGGGACCCAAACACTTGGGCCATCTTCTGCTGCATTCTCAGGTGCAATAGCAGGGAGCTGGATCAGAAGTAGAGTGGCTGGGTCTCGAACTGGTGCCCATATGGGATGCTGGCATTGCAGATATTGGCTTTACCTGCTACACACAACTTCGATGCCAGAAGAGCAGAGTTCAGGCAGTAGATAGTGTTTCCAAAACTCATGTTCTTCCTTCTGCACAAACTGCACAGAACTGAGTTAATATTCCTTTGCTGGTTTCTGAGATATAAGACTTAGTCTTCCAATTTGTTTAAGCTGAACATTACTAGCTGGGTCCTGTCACCTAGTTTCCAATTTTTCTTGGCTTACCTGACTCAGAGACTTGATATTTGTGTTTTTGTATTCAGGTAAATAACTTCGGTAGAATTTATACTTTGAAAAAAAAAAAAAAGCCATGTCTCATATTTTCTGCACTCTATATCCGCCAGTTTGCGTACCAGGAAAGGTCTCTGGCCCACAGTAGGTGCTCACCTGTTGACTTTTTTCTCATTTTGCAGTAGTCCTACTTTTCTTTTGTTTGCTCCCATTCTTTCCTCTTGTTCTGCGTGCCAGCATTTATCTTTCAGTTAAGAAAATGCCAAACCGATCTGAGGAATTCATGGGTTCTTCCCTCTCCGTGGGTCATTACTACCTACTCGACTGGCTAAACAAAGTAACATTTAAGTAACTGAACAGGTCCCAAAGTAACAATGGAGAAGTAAGACTTCACTAATCACCAACTAGTTTCACCTTTTCAGAAAAAAATACTGTGTGCCCAAAACCACAACCCTCCAGCTCCACATTCCTCTTAAGTGCACCCTTTTCTGTCTAGGGAATGATCTGCCAGCAGGTTTAGCAGACACTGAATTCCTAGGCAGGAGTGGACTTGTCCAGGGCTGTCACTGAATCCTGGCACCATCTACCCACAGAAGGAGGTGCTAAAAGCTTGTTTAAGCAGCTAACAAGAGACAGACTCAGGACTTTCAACTGGCTTTTCCATCAACTGTTCCCCCAAGGAAAGGAGCTTGCAAATCCCCCTCCTATTTTTCCAGCTATATTTGTTGCCACTTGCTCTGCATTTTCTCCTCAAAGGGAGGTGAGCTCAAACATTGTCAGTGGCTGAGCAGAGAATATCAACATGTACATTGGCTCAAGAGAATTAGTGTTACTTCACATTGGACAACACATTAAGGACAGATCCCACATGAGACCTAAGTACACAGTGACTCCTGAAGTTGATTTAACAATTTGACACTCTTGTTTATGGCATCAGTAATCTCCCTAGGCTCTAGTCATGAGTTGCCAAGGCTATGGAAGCCTTTAGGGTTCGCTGACTTCAATCTTATTCCGACAGGGTCATAGTCAAAGTGGAGGTTCTCTCCTCCCTTCAGAGAAAGGTACCTCCTTCTTTGATGGCCCCATTCGTTCCACTGGGATCTCACTCACAGAGATCTTTCATTTAGGTCTTCTTTTTTTCCTTTTCCAGAGTGTCTTGGCTTTCCATGCCTAGAATATTCTCATGGGCTCTTGAGCCAGATCTGAATGCCTTAAGGGCTGATTCTGAGGCCAGAGTGCTATTTAGGACATCTGCCATTCTATGAGTCTGCTGTGTATCCTGCTTCCCATGTTGGATCATTCTCTCCCTTTTTGATTCCATCAGTTAGTATTAGCAGACACTAGTCTTGTTTGTGTGATCCCTTTGACTCTTAGACCTATCAGTGTGATCAATTGTGAACTGAAATTGATCACTTGGACTAGTGAGATGGCCTTGGTACATGCCACCTTGATGGGATTGTATTGGAATTCCCTGGCACAATTCTAACTCCTTCATTTGGGGCAGTTCCGATTGAGCATGTCCCAAATTGTAATCTCCTCCCTCTCTTATTCCCACTCTTACATTTCACAGGGATCACTTTTCAGTTAAAATTTAAACACCTAAGAATAATTGTTTGTTAATTACAGAGTTCAACCAATAGTACTAGAATAAAAAAATTACTAAAATGGATAAAGTATTACATTGTACAACAACAGTCAGCACAAGAGCTGATCAAGTTACTGTTTCTCATAGTGTCCATTTCACTTCAATAGGTTTCACCTTTGGTGCTCAATTAGTTGTCACCGATCGGGAGAACATATGATATTTGTCCCTTTGGGACTGGCTTAATTCACTCAGAATGATGTTTTCCAGATTCCTCCATCTTATTGCAAATGACCGGATTTCATTGTTTTTGACTGCTGTATAATATTCTATAGAGTACATGTCCCATAATTTCTTTATCCAAATGTATGCTTTGAATTCCCTGTGATCTTTTGCTGTGAGGTTCCCTTCGTTTACCATCTTTCATGTGGATGGCCGTGTTTCTGTGTTTCTGTGTGTAACACATCTTTAAGTATCTTTTGCAGGGCTGGACGAGTGGCAACAAATTCTTTCAATTTTTGTTTGTTATGAAAGGTCTTTATTTCACCTTCATTCACAAATGAGAGCTTGGCAGGATATAATATTCTGGGCTGGCAGTTTTTCTCTCTAAGTACCTGGGCTATGTCTCGCCATTCCCTTCTAGCTTGTAGGGTTTCTGATGAGAAGTCTGCTGTGAGTCTAATTGGAGATCCTCTGAGTGTAATTTGACGTTTCTCTCTTGCGCATTTTAGGATCTTTTCTTTCTGTTTCACTGTGGTGAGTTTAATTACAACGTGTCGTGATGAAGACCTCTTTTGGTCATGTTTACCAGGGGTTCTATGTGCTTCCTGTACTAGTATGTCTCTGTCCTTCTCCAAAACTGGGAAATTTTCTGCTATTATCTCACTAAAAAGGCCTTCTAATCCTTTCTCCCTCTCCATGCCTTCAGGAACTCCTAGAACTCGAATGTTGGGTTTTTTAATAGTATCCTGTAGATTCCCAACAATATTGTTTAGATTTCTAATTTCCTCTTCTTTTCTTTGGTTTGACTGTATAGTTTCCTGTGCTCTGTCTTCTAAGTCCGATATTCTCTCTTCTGCCTCACCCATTCTGTTTGTAAGGCTCTCTAATGTGTTTTTCATTTGATCTATTGAATTCTTCACTTCATTATGATTTCTCGTCACTATCACAGTTTCATGTTCTACTAGTTGTTTCATTTCAGCTTGATTTCTCCTTAATATTTCATTTTCACGAGAGAGATTTTCTACCTTGTCCATTAAGGATTTCTGTAGTTCAAGAATTTGTTTTTGAGTACTTCTTAGTGTTCTTATCAATTTTTTGAGATCTGCTTCTTGCATCTCTTCTATCTCATCATCTTTGTAATCTTGAATTGGGGTGTCTTTTTCATTTGGGGATGCCATAGTGTCTTCCTTGTTCTTATTACCTCGGTTTTTGCGTTTGTTGTTTGGCATATTGGTTTCTTCACTGTGGTGTTTTTTTCTTGTTATACTATGACTCTAGATTAAGTGGACTGTCTGCTTTTGATGGAACCTTAGAGGCTTGAGATGGGTGTGGCCTGAGAGCTCTGTTTGGTTCCTCAGGGTTGAGGGTGTGTCAAAGGAGACACTCCCAGGTTAGGCGTGGTAAATCTCTCTCTCTTACTTTTTTTTTTTTTTTTTGGTTCAAAAGGGAAGTAATTCCACACAGCTGAATGGAATTGGGGGTGGTTAGCAGGCGAATGATATACCCACAGGAGCCAGAGATCGGAAGCTCTTTCCCAAGGACCAGAGAGGGAATCTTTGCGGCCCTTTGTGTGGGCTCAGATTCTCCTGTAGTCTCCCACTGGGCTGCCAAGGCTACTGAACTGTAGCGTCTCTGGAGAATACTCACATGAATTCGTGATTTCCGTGAGTTCTCTCCCCCACCGTCTCTTTTTTCACAGTCTCAGTTCATTAGCACCACACATTCATTAGGTTCTAATCTCCTGTTATTTCACCCCTCCCACCCAGAGTCAGGTTTTTCTGCTAGGCTTGGGGCCGGTGCCGACCCGAGGTCGCCCTGCTTATGACGTATTCCAAAATGGCGCCTGCTCTTTGTCTTGCTCACCTTTGAGAGGTGAGCGGAGAGAGAGAAGCTCGTGTCCGTATGGGTCACTTTTTTTTTTCCCTCTTTCTCTCTCTCTTCTAGTTAGCCTGGTGAACTTTTCCCCACAGGGTTTCAAGCCTTGTTCGCTCTAGGCTCCCTTTTCTGCTTCCCTCCTGGTATCTCGGGCTATTGATGTTCTGCTCACCTCGCGTTCCAGCGCTGGTGTGTTGAATCTGCTGCTGGTGTCCCAAACTGCGGGCTCCCACGCTCTCCACGCAGGTCCACTGTGAATCTCCAGTTCCAGAAGGGTTTTCTCTGCTGTATCTTCCCCTACTCTTCCTTGAACCTGCAGTATCTCCACTTTTATTAAACTGTCTCTCCCCAGACTATCGGTGTTATACATTGTGAATGAATACTATAACTAGTACTCCAACAGTATTTTTCACTTTGTGTTGCTATGTAAGGGCAAACTGTTGAAATCTTTACTTAATATATAGTAAACTGATCTTCTGTATATAAAGAGAATTGAAAATGAATCTTGATGTGAAGCAAGGGGAGAGGGAGTGGGAAAGGGGAGGGTTGCGAGTGGGGGGGAATTAATGGGGGGGAAGTCATTGTAATCTATAAGCTGTATTTTGGAAATTTATATTCTTTAAATAAAAGCGTTATTAAAAAAAAAAAAGAGAATTAGTGAAAGGAACCACTATTACTCAGCTTCAACAGGTTGTGCCCAGGGAGAAAGCTGGCCTTTTGGTGCTGTATCTCCCAATTTTTTGAGAGAATTTGGAAATCTAGGTATATACATGAGATCTAGCAATCCTAAAAATTGTTTCAAATGTTCCAAAATGTGTGAACGGTTGTGGAAATCTGCCCCTCTCTGGTCCTGGGATTCTCTGTAGTCTATATTTTCAGACCCTTTTTCTTTTCTTCATAGTGTTACTGCTACCTAGATGCTTGTCACTTTGACGTCACCAACTCACGCTCTAAGATGTTACCTCCTACATGAAACCTCTCCCCAGCTGTACCTGGCCTTCTTTCCTGTGAGTTCCCACGAATCAATGCAATACTTTGTAATTTTAATTTCCTTGGATTTTACTCCAGTTTTCATTCTCCTCTTTACTTCCCTATGTGCTTAGGAATCATACTATGTAAATATCTCTTTAAAAGGTTAAAAGTAGGAATGGACAAATGATGGAACGAACGAACAACTAATGAATAAATAAAAAGGAAGCACGGTGTGTTTACAGCATGGGCCTTGGAGACAGACTTCTGTCATTCAGTTCAAATTTTATTTAAAATTTTTTTTTTTTATTTTTGACAGGCAAAATGAGAGAGAGAGAGAGAGAGAGAGAGAGAGAGAAAGGTCTTCCCTCTGTTGCTTCACCCCCCAAACAGCCGCCATGGCTGGTGCGCTGCGCCGATCCAAAGCTAGGAGCCAGGTGCCTCCCCCTGGTCTCCCAAGCGGACGCAGGGCCCAAGGACCTGGGCCATCCTCTATTGCCCTCCCAGGCCACAGCAGAGAGCTGGACTGGAAGAGGAGCAACTGGGACAGACCCCAGTGCCACAACTGGGACCAGAACCTGGGGTGCTGGCACCGCAGGCAGAGGATTAGCTCAGTGAGCCTCGGCACCAGCCATAGTTCAAATTTTAGATATACTGCATATAATTGTGTGATCTTGGAAATACTCTCATCTGTGGAAGAAAGACAGAGGTTTATACTGCAAGGTTGTTGTGATGATTAAAGAAAATGAAGTTCAGAGCCTGGACGTATGCTTTCATTTCTGTGTTTGCAGTGTTTCTCAAGCAAGACTGATCATACGAATCAACGGAGTTGTCCGTTGTTAATTACCCTGATTCTAGGGCTCAACAAAGGCATATTGAATTAGTCTGTCCAGAGGAGGAGCCTAGGATTATTTCTAATCAGGAAAGCTTAGGAAATAAAGCACATTCATGATAGCATTGCTGTATCTCTAATAACACTCTACTGGATGTCTACAAGTATTTCACCCTGCTGGGGCCACTTGTACGGCTAATAATTTTTTTTTTTAAGAAATGGATCTTATTATTTTCCTTAGTCTGATTATAAAGCTGTTTGTCCAGTAAAATCATCCCTGAAATTATTAAAAATATATGTTTCCCGAGATAGGCATTTGCTTAGGAAATCTGAATATAGACCTACCATATGATACAGCTATTCCACTCCTGTGAATTTACCCAAACCAAAAGAAATCATCACGTGAAAGAGTTATCTGTACCCCCATGTTCATTGCAGCATATTTCACAATAGCTAAGATATGAAATCAATATAGATGTCCATCAACTCTTGACTGGATAAAGAAATTATGGTATATATACACTGTAGAGTATTTCTCTGCTGTAAAAAAAAAAAAAGAAATCTTTTCTTTTGTGACAAGATGGATGCAACTGGAAACCATTATGCTTAGTGAAATAGGCCAATACCAAAAAGACAGGTATCATATGTTTTCCCTGATCCTAGGTAACTGATAGAGTACCTGAAATGTAATGCATTGGAGTAAAATAAACATTTTGAGATTTGATTATTGCTTACAGACCTTGTCTCTTTCATAGAGGAACAGTGTTCTTTTTTCTTTTCTCCTCATACTATTTGTTGAACTGTTTTACTTAGAGTAGGGTTAACTATATGATCAATCAGTAAACTGGAAATGGATCTTTGTAAAAATGAAGAGTGGGAACGTGAGAGGGAGGAGGGGGAAGGGTTGGGGCACAGGCTGGAGGGACAGATGTAGGGTGCAAGTATAACTATGTTCCTAAAATCTGTATAGATGAAATATATTAAACTTGTATAACTGAAATAAAATTTTAAAAAAAAGAATCAAACAATTATTGTAAAAAAGGCACTGCTTAGGATGTCTGTGTTCCTTACTGCTGTGCCTAGGATCAGTTCTGGGCTGTGACTCTTGATTTCAGCTTCCTGTTGATATAGACTCTGGGAGGCAGCAGCTGTTGACTCTGGTGATTGAGTTTCTGCTACCCCATGGAATACCTGATTGATTTGCTAGTTCCAAACTTCAGTCCCTGACTATTATGGACATTTGGGGAATGAACCAGTAGAAAGGAACTCTCTTTGACTCTATCTGTCTCTGTTTCTCTCTATCTCTCAAATAAATAATTAACAATAAATAAAAAAAGTTTCTTGATTCTACAGGAAACCATTAAAATGTTAGCACCATAAGGGCTGGGATTTTGTCTTTTGTTGTTGTTGTTGTTTCTATATCCCAAAGAATATATCGAAGAATATAAAGCTAATGCTTTGAGTATACAATGATTCTTATGCCTCATCTCTTGCTTCTAACAGCAAAAATGGTAAAATGATGCAAAGAACACTTTAAATCTCAGCCCAAAACCTCAACAGCTGAAATTTAGCAGGATAGCTTATGGTTTTTATCACTATTAATCTTCTTTTTATTATTATTATTTTTTTTGACAGGCAGAGTGGACAGTGAGAGAGAGAGACACAGAGAGAAAGGTCTTCCTTTGCCGTTGGTTCACCCTCCAATGGCCTCCGCAGCCACTGCACTGCGGCCGGCATGACGTGTTGATCCGATGGCAGGAGCCAGGTGCTTCTCCTGGTCTCCCATGGGGTGCAGGGCCCAAGCACTTGGGCCATCCTCCACTGCACTCCCGGGCCATAGCAGAGGGCTGGCCTGGAAGAGGAGCAACCGGGACAGAATCCGTTGCCCTGACTGGGACTAGAACCCGGTGTGCCAGCATCACAAGGCGGAGGATTCGCCTAGTGAGCTGCGGTGCTGGCTACTATTAATCTTCTAATTAGCTTATGGACTGTTTAAGCACATGCTTTCATTATCTATTTTCAAGGAGTATATATGAAACCTGGAATAGCCATTCATTATGGCAGCCACCCTCCCTCTCCGCCTGCCTTGCCCCACCCCACCCTGGAATGATTCTAGTGAAAAACAAGTAAGGAATCTTGAACTTTTCCTTGTGAAATCACAATGGAAAGAAGTAGAAGTAGCGATGAGTTACTTCTTCAAGTGGTAAATTGGTAAAAGTAATAACAACTGTAAGCTGTGAAAACAAAAAACATCACCTTGATGGGGTGGGCATTTGACAATGATGGTGATGCTGCTTAAAACCCCTGCCTCCTATATCAGAGTGCCTGGGTTTGATTGCAGCTTCTTGCATATGCACATCCTGGGAGAGAGTGCTGACTCCTACATGGGAGACCGGAATTTAGTTCTGGGCTGCTGGCTTTGGCCTCGCCTAGCCCCGGTTGTTGCAGCATCTGGGGAGTGAACCAGAACATGGAAGATCTGTCTCTGTTACTCTGTCTGTCTGCCTTTCAAATAAAATAAAAATAAATAATAATTTAAAAACATATAGGGTGTAGCAGTTAAAGCCCCAGCCTGCAGTGCCGGCATCTCATATGGGCGCGGGATCCAGCCTGGCTGTTCCACTTCCCATCCAGCTCTCTGCTATAGCCTGGGAAAGTAGTAGAAGATGGCCTGAGTCCTTGGGCCCTGGGATCCATGTGGGAGACCCAGAAGAGGCTCCTAACTCCTGACTTTGGATCAGCTCAACTCCAGCTATTGCAACCATTTGGGGAGTGAACCAGCATATGGAAGATCTCTCTCTCTCTTTCTGTAACTTTGTCTGTCAAACAAATAAAATAAATATTTAAAAAAAATTGATTGTTTATGTGCATAACCCATGATAGTGATATTATGGTAACCTGAATTAAGTCATATGTTATCTGTAATTTGGGAATTTATCAAAAATAATTAAGTATAAAGTGAATAAAATACTTTTTCAAATTAGGAGGCTAGATAATGTTTATCTATCAGATGGTCAAGACACAAAAGGCAACAAATAATCAGCAAATAAAAATATTGATATATAAATAAATAGCAAGAGTATATGCTTCAGGATCATTAAATACTGGGTTTAAAGCTGAACGGGACTGTGTGGAAAGATAATCTAAGAGCTCAGAGTCATTTTAAGTAAAAACTTTCATTTGGAATTTTTCTCAATATTTTTCTTTTGTAAGAATGAATTTTTTTTAAAAATTATTTATTTATTTGAAAGGCAGAGTTACAGAGAAGCAGAGAGAGAGAGAAAGAGATCTCTGTCTGCTGGTTCATTCCTCAAATGGCTGCAGTGCCTGGAGCTGGGCTGATCTGAAGCCATGAAGCCAGGAACAAGGAATCAGGAGCCAAGAGCTTCTTTTGGGTCTCTCACAGGGGTACAGGGACCCAAGTACTTGGGCTATCCTCTACTGCTTTCCCAGGTGCATTAGCTGGGAGCTGGATTGGAAGTGGATCGGCTGGGATTTGAACTAGTGCCCATATGGTATCCTGGCTCTGCAGACAGCAGCTTTACCTGCTACGCCACAGAGCCAACCCCAAGAATGATTTTTTTTTAAATTGTACTCCTTCCTTTTAACAGCATTATATACTGTTCTTTGTCATGTGGTTTTGAGGTATCTCTGAGTACAGTTGGTGTAGTACACATCCCCATTATTACCTTGCTTGCTTAGAGTTTGGCCACATAGATTCCTTTGGTGCATGATATGTCAACAGGCATGCCTTCAATAGAGGCTTAAATTTGTTTGCTTCACTTGTCCTGACCTCTTCTAATCTCTCAACCTCATTAGAGTAATATACTGTGCCGGATTCTGTCCCGGTTGCCCCTCTTCCAGGCCAGCTCTCTGCTGTGGCCAGGGAGTGCAGTGGAGGATGGCCCAAGTGCTTGGGCCCTGCACCCCATGGGAGACCAGGAAAAGCACCTGGCACCTGGCTCCTGCCATCGGATGAGCATGGTGCACTGGCCGCAGTGCGCCGGCCGCGGCCGCCATTGGAGGGTGAACCAACGGCAAAGGAAGACCTTTCTCTCTGTCTCTCTCTCTCACTGTCCACTCTGCCTGTCAAAAAAAAAAAAAATAATATACTGTGAATAGCTCGAGGGCCCAAATACCTGTTACGTGAATCTGAGATACAGCCTTAGAAGTCCCTCTTCCCTCACCTTTTCAGCCAACCATAAACCCGTCAGTGCAAGACTCAAGATCATACATATTTTTCGGTAAGCTACAAAGATTTTAAGCAACATTATCACAATAATTCTTGATTATAGTAGTCTCCATAAACCTGTTACTTCTGATGATGGCTAGTGTTGTTCAAGGTGAAGTTCACATCATATAAATTATCTTATCCCCTTGCATGTACGGAACTTGAGCAATAGGAAACAGTTCAGTTTGTAGAATCTGTGGTAGACTCTCCTGTAGATGTTTGTGAAAGACTGGGTAGGTGTGCCAAGGTCAGTGATAAACTCTGGATTTGAATGGCACTTGGTCTTTGAACACAAGTTATAAATGGAGATTGGAACTGTTGATATTATGCCCAATAATGGAAAATACTTAATGGTTAGGAAACAATAGATTATGATTCAAGGAAAAAAAAATTCAAAATCTCAATAGTTTAGTGAAACTGAAGTTTATTTTTAACTCATGGAAAACATAAGTGTCCCTCAAAGTAACTACCTTCCAAGTGGTGTCTTCGTTGATAGATGCTCTTTCATCCTGTCACTGAAACATCTAGAAACATGGTCTCCACAGTCAATGTAATAAGTAAATGGAGTGAAAAAAACAGAGTGAAAAAAAGGCTCATAAAAGTAGTTGATATTTCATTTCAGAAATAATCCACATCACTACCTCTCACATCTCATTGGTCAGAACAAACACATGGTTCTACCTAGCTAACTGAAGTATAATACCACCTTGTGCCTGGAAGGAGGGCAGATATGGAAAACACTGGAAATACCAACCGTAAAGTGATATTGTCTGTTAGTGAATGGAAAAGGGTTGTTAGCATATGTTAACTACTATGTCAAAACTACATGAGAGTCATGAGTGATGGGGAACATTTTGTGATTTCGATATGGTTTGAGTATGTCGTCCATAGGTTGATGTGCTGGACGTGTGTGTCTTCAGTGTGGTGATGCTAAAAAATGGTGGAACCTTTAAGAGGTGGGACCTAGTGAAAGGTAATTATGTCACTGGGCAGAGGAGGGGCCCTTCCTTCAGAAGGGATTAATGTAGTTATCCCAGAATTCCAGTTAGTTTCTGCAATCTGGCTTCCTGTCTTGTCTTGTGATCTTTGCACCTGATTCTACCACGATCATATTCCACGTTGGGCAAAGGGGGCCGTCGCCAGAATGGATCAGATCTTAGATCTCTAGAACTGTGAGCTAAATAAATTGCTTTTATTTACAAATTACCCTGTTTCAGGTATTTCCTCCTAGTAATAGAAAATACACTAATACTAATACTTTTAAAAAGTATTTCAGAACATAACTAGTGACACATACAAAGTCAATATCTCTATTAACATGAAAGAATATTCAGCAAGTGCTCAGCAGTACTGAGTAGCAGAGGCCTTCAAACAATCACTTTCTGTGCCTCTAGAGTAATGAACCTATCCAAAATAATTGGAATCCCACATAAAGAAGGGCACAACCTTTTGAGTCCTTTTGGGAGCAAAACTGTGAAGGATAAGAAGTAAAAGGCAGAGTATTTAAGTCTGTGCACAGACCCAGACGACTTTGGGGTAGATAAAACATACCCAAATTGCTCTGGAGCCATCCAACCATTACAAATTCTGTGCAACAGAGATCTGTGTTAAACTGAAATAAAACACCATATAGATATGCAGAATTCCTGAGGGGGAAAAAACAACCCTGCTCTCAAGGTCATGGTTTGTGGGAGGGGGTTGATATGGTTATTTGTAGCTTTGGCTCAAAATGCAGGAAACAGGGAACATTTAGCTACTATATAATGGGTTAGACTCTTCAATAAGACATCAGTGCCCAAAGCACTGAAATTGGGAATTGGGCAAAATAGCCACAGGGATAATAAAACTATTTTATAGGCTTAGAAAAATAGAAAGCAGTGTTTCAAAATGAGTCATGCTATATAATTTGTAGGTCCTTACAGGAAGAAAAATTGATAATAGTTAGGGAGTTAATAAGAAAGAGCTAGATAAAAACTGTGCATTCATGTCTTGGGTATGATTTTATTTACAGCATCTCTTTGGGGTATAAAAAGTAAAATCTGGCTGGAAAGTAACATTGTCTAGACATGACCCCCAGATGTATCATTTTACTTTTCTTCTTCAATGCAATTGTGTTGAAAATCTAGCTACCCAAGCATCCTCATCTCCTGAGTGTACACTGCTGGGCCACAAGGTTCCATTTCCCCAGCTCAGCTTGGAGTCTTGGAGGCCTGTTTATTGTAGCTTCAGTGAAACTGTCCGATTTTGCTCTAAGGAACAGTGGGTGCTATGGCTGACCATTGTTTTAATGCTGAGAAAAGAATAGGTGAATATAGTAGTGGGTTGAGAAGCTGTGTATTCGTGCAAATAAAGTAATACATGCTGCTGTCTGTGATCTGGAAATCCTTTTGCCTTCATAACTGTAGGGTTCCTAGCTTCCAGTACCACCATATTGCCTAAGTATAGATGGGATGCCCCAGGGAAATTCTACAGTGTTTGGGTCAAATTTAAACAGCTAAGAGTGTCTCAGTGTTTTATATTGAACATAACATTTTAAGGTGAATTAGGACTTGTATCATTTGTAGGTCATCTTGCATAGAATAGAAAACACATGAACCCAACACCATAAATACACCACACAGAATTACTTAAAAATTCTCGGAAAATGGAATTAAAAGATAAAAACAATTTTGAAGTTCAGCTATACATTTTTTTCATAATACACATTTTCTATGTTAAAACCACCTTCATGCAAAGATTTTGAAATTTTTTGAACCAAAATAAGTGTTTTCATTTAACTGTATCAACTATATACTTTTTGGAGTATTCTCATATATAACATATGTAACATCCATGCTTATGAGGAGATTTTCCAAAGGTCCATGGGAAATGAATATTTTGAAAAATCTTTACGTGGATTTCCAGATTTTTGGCACCAAAACAAGCTTGCCTTTTAAATCCAGCTTTCCACAAACAACATTAAAGGTTTTATTTACTTATTTATTTAAAGCGGGGGTGGGGAGGAAGAGAGAGACAGAGAGACAGAGAGACAGAGAGAGAGAAATCTTTCATCCACCAGTTCACTCTCTAACTGGTCACACACAGCCAGGGCTGAGCCAGACTAACGTCAGGAGCCACGAACTCCATCCTGGTCTTCCTCATGGTTTGCAGGGAAACAAGTACTTGGACCATCTTCTCTTAATGCAAAGCTGGGTCAGAAGTGGATTAGCCAGTACTTGAACTGGCACTTAAATATGAGAGGCCATTGTTGCAAGCAGTAATGTAACTTGCTGCGCCACAATGACAGGCTTTTCACAAATTTTGAAGATTCCTTAAATGTGAGTGTGCACATTTGGGTCCGTGTGTGAATGCATGTCATTCTGTGTAAATATATATATATATATATATATATATATATATATATACAGACAAAGTAATAACTAGTTGAAAACTTATGAAAGAGGATCTCCAAGCTGCTGGAGTACTGACACCCCATACCTGGCAACTTGGACATTGTTGGGTTGACTGTTACAGTATTCTTGTCCCTATGAAGCCAGGAAATAGTTTCCTTCTATAATTTGCCACAGATTCTGGCCAGATTCAAAAATTTCTGTGACTTGAAGAATTATAATCACCTTTTTCCCAATTAGTAAAAAAGAGAAATGGTAGATACTCTTAGAGAATTCTTCCCTGTAAGTCATTTCATGGTTACAATTATTCCTCTATTTGGGGACAGAAATAACTCCACTCACTTTCCTTGGAGAACATAGACCATAAGGCATGAGACATTCAAGTCTCAAGGGAAAATTAATGTAAGTTACAAAGAAGGTAGAGGATAAATATTGAGATTATCTGCAGTCTTTTGGTCTTATATCATGACATGACACATTTCATGCCTATTTCTTTTTTATTTTTCTATTAGTTAATAGGCAAACTGACCTACTTTGTAAGATTTTTACTAGAGAGGAGAGGAAACCTGTTGTACAAAACTCCATTATTGAAAGGAAAATTTATCAATGGAATCTATGGTCAGAAATTCTGAGGAAAGTTCAAATATTAAAGAACATACCCAAGATGCAGGCCAAGAAGGCAGAGTGTGTGTACATACATATATATATATATACACATGTACATATGTATATATGTATATACACACGTATACATATATACATATGTATATATGTATGCATATACATATATGTGTGTATATATGCATATAAACATATATGTATATATACATATATGTATGTATATATGTATGTGTATATGTGTATATATATGCTATTGATTGTATTTTCTTAAAAAAAGCTTTTTATTTGAAAGGCAGAAGGAGGTGAGGTGAGACTGGGGCTGGGGGGTGATAGAACTCTTCCATCTTGCAGTGATAGTTAGGGCTGGGCCAGGCAGAGCAAGGAACATGATATTCAATCCAAGTCTCTCACACAGGTAGCACAGAACTAAATATCTCAGTCATCATCTACTGCTTTCCAGGGTGCTCATTAACAAGAAGATGGATTGGAAGTAGAGTAACCAGAAAACCCAGGCAGTCTGATGAGATGCACACATCCCAAGTAGTAATGTAGCCACTGTGCCAAATGCCCATCCCTCAGTGAAACTATTTTTACTTACATGTTTTCCCTTAATTCACTCACAACCATATTAAAAACATCTTTGCTGATCCCTAAAATATCAACAGCCCCCTAGTGGAGATTCTATTTCTTGTCACATCTTCCTCTTATTCTATACATGAACATTATTTAGTTCATTCTCATCAGACCTTTATAGACTTTGTTTTCTTCCTGTCATTAACCCATTGTACCAGACATATTTTTTTCTTGAAGTGATATATAACTCACAAAGAGATGTGGGGGTCTTCTAAAACTTTAATCACAGCATGGGGAACTAAAAATGAACAGTGACAATAAGATGTTTTAATTTGGGGTTGCATCATTTCTTCCACACTTTATGTATGTCTTCCTCAATCTCTCTCTCTCTCTCTCTTTTTTTAAGTTTTTTGACCGGCAGAGTGGACAGTGAGAGAGAGAGACAGAGAGACAGGTCTTCCTTTGCTGTTGGTTCACCCTCCAATGGCCGCTGCCGAGTCCACGCTGATCCGCTGATCCGTCTCTTCCTCTCTTATTCTTTCTTCTCAGTGGGGGATAGAAAGTTGTTCTTTGTCTTTTTCCTTCAAACCACAATGTAAATTCTAAGTAAATTTACATTCCATGTAATCGAAAACTCTTGGCCATTGTACTACCTGTATTTTGTCTTTGTTTATCCCCTCTCCAGCCTCAAAACTCCTAGAATCCCCTCTACGCCAAGACCCCACCCCTAACAATGCATACCTACGTAAATACATGTGGACATACACACAATCTCCTTTTCTGTACCCAGTATCTAATTCCCTTTATTTCTTTTCTTGAGTTTACTGGAGGAAATTCAAAATCCTCATTTTTAAATGCAAAGTAGTTAGTCTCCCCCTCCATCTCATCCCAGTCAATCCACTTTATATTCTCAATTAAAACACCCATTGGAATGAAAGGGAAATGCCATTATCCTAAAGATACATGATTGTGTTATCCTGGAGGCAGCGTCAGGCCATCATGACTTTACAGGGTTGGAATGACCCAACAGCAAGCTCCACAAAGTGTTTCTGTTGAGTTCATTGCTGTAATCTCAATTACTAGAATCTTGCCTTGCTTATCATGGGTGCTCAATAAGCATTTGCTAAAAAAAAAAAATCAATGAATAAATGGTTTATTCTTTACAGAGTACAATAAAGAGAAAGAAGAAAGCAAAGATTTTATTAGCTAACAATTGTTTTTGAGGTCCTGCTGATACTGGATACTTGAGATGTTTATGGGGAGTTGGGGCCTTCCCAGAACCCCCCAAAGACGAAGAAGTGCTGCCATCACTTAACACACACTACTGCAATTCGATTGTGCCCTGAACTTTCCTTTACCAGAGTAAAATCAATACCCACCTTCCCTGCTCCCCTCTCAGGTTCATTTTTTTGTTTTGTTTTTAGAAGACATTTATTTATATGAAAGACAGAAAGAAACACAGACACAGAGAGATCTTCTATCCATTGGTTTGCTCCCCAGATGCTGGAGCTGGTCCAGGCTGAAGCCATGAACTAGAAATTCCATTCATATCCCCCACATGGGTGGCAGTAAAATAAGTACTTGGATCACAATCCACCAGCATTGAGATTGTGATTTAACCTACTGTGCCACAATGCTGATCCCTCTCCTCAGATTCTGTGCCAATACTCTCCCCATGGCTGTGCACACACCTCGCTATATACATACCATTTGCCTAGCTAACTCGTGTTATTTTGAATATTGTAGCTCAATATCCCTTACTTAACAACAATGTCTCTGCCCGTAGGTGGGTCCTCCTATTATATCATCCTTAAAAGTCTCTGCTTATGATTAGCAGTATCTATGTCTTTGTGATGTGATTTGATAAATGTTCCTTTACCCCTGTGAGCATGAGTTTCATGCATTGTTACTTTGTAGGATCTCAAAAACTTGCCCAGTGAATGAAAAGTAGGAGACACCCTGATTGCTGTGACTTATTTTTCTAAGGGAATAACTATCTAGTTTAGAGCAGGTACTAAAATGATGAATTTGGACTAGAAGGCAAAGACTGTAAAACTACAGTCATAAATACAACAAAAATAATTCAGCATAGAAACTTTACCATGTGCATGTCTGCTAATCACAAGTACCATTCACATTTTAAAATTAGTTTGGGTGAGGACTATTGATTTTCTCTTTCCTCTGCTCTGGGCTTTGTGCTGAGATTCCAGATCTCAAGAGGTAGAACACTCTGCCCTGATTCCACTTGGCCTTGTTTGCTTCTAGCTCAAACATGCCTGCCTAGCTGTCAGATTTAATTAAAGGGCAAGACAATAGCAACAACAACATAAGCAGGAGAGTGGAGAGACCTTGCTTGTTCTGTAATAAGAACATTAAGAGAGGATTTTCAAAAGGCAAATGAGCAGAGCAGATGTGCATGGAACAATCCCTCTGTTTGGGTGCACTGGAAGAAGAGGCACCTGCACAGGTCTTTGGGTCCCTTGCCTCATAGACAGGAGATTCAAGGAGGAAGACAGATCTGTTCCCTGTAGACTAAAAGGGTATAGGCCAGAGCTTCTGGAAGACATAATCTGAATGAAGGTTGCAGTCAGATTGGTCTGAGATGGCAGCTGGAGGTGTTCAACCAGAAGGGGCTGGTCTGCACAGGCCCATGCTCAGGCCCTTAACACAAGAGGATCAGCAGCTAGCTGGCTAGGTCAACTTTGAATGGGTAATAAGGGCAGTGGGAAGTGGCAATGGTGGTTAAAGTGTGGTTTCTACAACAGGAAGAAGACAGCTGATATCCAGTTAAAGGGCCACCTTGAGGCAGAGGTTTGGTCTTTCTTGTGATTTGTAACAGCCCCTTTCCCACCACAACATAGCTTTGTCTCACAAAGGCCCTCTGCACGCTCCTCTCTAACTTACCACATATTCTTGCTGTGCTTCTCTCCCTCATTCTGCTTTAGTGTTCAAACACTCACAAATCCTCCATGTTGTAGGAGTACACTTTTGTAGAGTAGGGTGACAAAGTCAACACCTTTGGTTATGGAAACAAGGAAGCAAAGGGTAGATACAAAAAGATTTTTTTGTTTCATAGTTCTATACATCCTCTAAGAAATAGATACATTTTAGGGGCTGGCTTTGTGGCTAGTGGGCAAAGCCACCACCTCATATGGCACCGGCATCCAACAGGGGCGCTGGTTTGAGCTCTGGTTGCTCCACTTCCTATCTATCTCCCTGCTAATGAACCTGGGAATGCAGTAGATGTCCCAGGTACTTCAGCCCCTGCACCTATGTGGGAGACCTGGAAGAAGCTCCTGGTTCCTGTTTCAGTTCAGCCAAGTTCCATCTGGGGAGTGATCCAGGGGATAGGAGTGACCTCTCTCTCTCTCTCTCTCTCTCTCTCTCTCTCTCTCCCCCTCTCTCCCTCTTTCTCTCTCTCCCTAGCTCTTTCTCTCTGTAACTCTGCCTTTCAAATGAATAAATAATAAATAAATAAATTTTAATAAAAAAAAGGTGGTGTAGATGCTTAAGGCTCTGCCTGCAGTATCAGCATCCCATATGGGCCTCGGTTCCTGTCCGGGCTTCTCCATTCCTGATCCAGCTCCCTGCTAATGTGCCTGTGAAGGCAGCAGAAGATGGCTCAAGTGCTTGGACGCCTGCACCCACATTGGAGACCTGTTGGAAGCTCCTGGCTCTTGGCTTTGGACTGGTCCGCCCCAGCTACTGCGGCCTTTTGCGGAGTGAACCAGTAGATGGAAGATCAATCTCTCTCTCTCTCTCTGTATCTCTGACTTTTAAATAAGTAAATAAATCTTTAAAAAAAAAAGAGTTGGAGGCTTCTCTATTTCCCATTTTATCATATTTTTAACCTGTACACATATGAGCACATAGGTGTGTACACAAACACATATATTTTTTTCTGAACTATTTGAAAGTAATTCACAGACATGATTTGAAGTCCTGTTTTGGAATATTTCTCTATATCTTACAGACTTTGTCCTATGTAACTGTATTGCCATAATCAAAGTAAGAGCTTTAACATAGATGTGGTAGCTGCCTATTATGTAGCCCACAGTCAAATTTTCCCAACTTTCCTCCAAATGTCTGCCATGTCTTTTGTTTTGTTCATATGTTTATTTTTGCAATATATAGCATCCTTTATTCATGCATATATGTTTATCTCTCTTATGTTCACGGGCAATTTTTAAGAATTTGGGCTGTTTGTCTTTCAAAATGCCTTCAAATTTTATATTTTTCTATTTTCTTATGAACTAATTTTAGTTAAACATTTTTGGCAAATATTGTGTCATTGACATTTAATCACAACAGTAAACACAAAAAGTTAGTTTATCCTATTAATGGTGTTGCTAAATTTCAGCAATTATTTAAGATGGTGCTTATCAGGTATTCCTATTATAAAGGATCCCTTTTCTCCCCTGTAATTAAGAAATGACCTATAGGATGATAGCCTGAAATGCAGAGAATGTAGGTACAATTTTTATCCAATGTTTTAAATGTCTGCTGTTAACACTTGGTTGAATCAATGGCATGCTTGATGATTAAAAAAAATGTTTTTTTTAATGCCTATCATTCCTTCTTTAATCCTATGAAATATTTTAGGTAGAGTCTTTTGTGAAGAATATCTTGAAAATCTTTCAAGATGTGAGTGTGTCCAAAAGGATTTAAAGATGAAATGCCAATAAGCATAGAAATAAAGCTCACAGTACCGATCACATACTGCTAAAAATTCTGTACATGTGGTTAGCTTCTTTTATGATTAATATATTTATTTTTTTACAAAAATCAATATTTTTTTGAAAGGCTGAGTGAGAGAGAGAGAGAGAGAGAAAGAGAGAGAGAGAGAGAGAGAGAGAGAGAGAGAGAGGAATTCTCTCTCTCCTGGTTCACTCCCCAAATGTCCACAAGAGCCAGATCTAGGCCGATCTGAAACCAGGAGAAGAACTTCATTCTGATCTTCCACATGCTTGGCAGGGCCCCAGATACTTGGGCCGTTCTGCTGCCTTACATGTCCATTAGCAGGAAGCTGTATGCGAAGCCAGTGAGCTGAGACTTGAACCAGCACTCTGATATAGGATGCCAGAGTTGCAAGCGGCAGCTTAACCAGCTATGCTACAACACTGGTCCCTGTGACTAGTTTTTTATTGTGGATCCCAAGCCCTCCAACATCATTGGATGAACCAAAACCACAGATGTGTGTTCCATCATGGCTCTCTGATTATGAGAAAATTGTCAATGTTGCATGAATAATTTAGGTAATCTATGCCAGAGTCAGAGTAAGGAAACAATCCTGACAACCATATACATTTAATTATTTGTAAGAGGATCACTTTAATTTTAGTAGGGAATCTGACTGGGGTGGAAATAAAGCAAAAAATATTAGGGACCAGGTGGGAACAATCATATGAGGGGGGTGCTCTGCCAAGTTGACAACGTTTATCTTACTGAGTCTGACAAGAGGACTAAAGTGCTACGTGGAAGAAATGGAAGTTCCAACGTGTGTCAGAGACAGGTAGGCAATGGAGATACTGGGGCTCACTTGTCTACTTCAGAAGTCTTTGAACTTACTTTGGACATAGCACAGATAAAATTCTCAATAGTGTCTGCTGCTGTGAGAGACCAAGCTGGGTTAACTGAATCAAACGCCTGATTGGGACAGGTGCCTTTTCAAGGGTGTCTGTCCACCATGACGCATCCACATATCCTCATCTGGTCTCTGTGGCTCAGTTCCCGCGGGATTCAATCCTGTGCGGCATCAGCAGCAAAGGTGAGAAATAATCTCTCCATTTGTACCTGGCAAGGAAGTTCCTGTAGAGATTAAAGAGGGGGAAAGTGAGTGCAAGTGTGGGCGGGGGCATGGTGGCAGGAAGGAGAGGGTGGATTTGAGAGTGTGTAAGTCGACAGAACAATCGACACTAGGCTAGAGCAATTTTGAGATTAGGGCTTTGGGTTTGATTGTACTTTTTCTTTTTTTTTTTATAAAAAGAAACAATCTTTGAAGAAAGAGTCCTGCTGCTCTATTGTTGTAATCTCACCTCCACTCACACAGTTTAGCACAGTTTCATTTCTGACCCACTTTTTTCTTCTTTGCTTGATTCCTTCAAGAGCAGTTTTAGCTCCCAGCTCCAGCCAGTACCTTGCTTAAATTGCTTTAATCTCCAAGTGCTTCTTATATTGATTTTAAACAGTTAAGCTGCCAATCAACTGCTCTCCTTGTGCAGCAGCCGAGGGCAGAGAGATTAAAACAACAAACAAACAAGGCTGGAACTAGGAAGTTGGTTAGAATTTCTACATTAATGTCAGCAGCTACCAGCAGCTCCTCTTCTCCTCCCACCAGGAAGGTGCAAAATGATTATGAAGAGGTCTAGCTCTGTAATGTTAACAACAGTCAGAATTTTCTTCTAGAAACATTTTATTTAAGATATACAAACTTCATGGATTTCATAAATACAAGGTTAGGGACATAGAGATTCTTCCCACCCTCCCCACCCTCCCACCTGCACTCCCACCCTATTCCTCCTCCCTCTCCTATTCCGATTCTTCTTATTTTTTTTTTTTTTTTACTAAGGTCCATTTTCAATTAACTTTATACAGATAAAATTAACTCTATACTAAGTAAAGAGTCTAACAAATAGTGTGGAAAAAAAAGCTGTTCCTCAACAGTTGTGACAAGGGCTGTTTAAATTCATCGCATCTCAAAGTGTCAGTTTCACTTCTGTAGATTTCCTTTTAGGTGCTCCACTAGTTATCACAGATCAATGAGAATGTATGGCATTCATGCTTTTGAGACTGACCATAATGTGATGAAGATTGTTCTCTTTGTCTGGAAGCATTCTAGATGCTGTGTTCGTACTAACTCATCGAATCCTTTCAACATCCCTGTAAAGTAGATAATTCATTCTTCTCGTGTAACAGAAAACAGGTATAGAAAGGCTAAGTGACTTGTCCACGTTCACATAGCTAGTAAATGACAGAGCATAATTACAAAATCAGTCTGGCTCTGAACTAGTAGTGAGCAAATTCTGAAAATTTTCTTATATCACTACAAAATCTGTACCCAGCATGGAGGAGGAATTTTCTCTCTCCCAGGAAAAGGAGCAAAGTTAGCTGTGGCAAAAACAGACATGAAAGTTGTAGACTTCTTAATCCAGTATGTATGCATCAGTTCCCGAATTTATAAAGACACTGAGCTTGGCCATAGAGTAATAGGGCAAAGAAGAAATCACAGAGACCTCAAGGTCTAGTATAGCCTTATCAAAGATATTCCTTCTGTCTGCTGAAGAAGATGATGGTGGAGGGGCAACAATATAAGCATGTGATTAAGCATCGCTTCATCCCTTTTTTTTTAATATTTATATATTTGTTTGGAAGGCAGAGTACAGGAAGAGAGAAAGGGAGACACACACACACACACACACACACACACACACATCTTCCATCCTCTGGTTCACTCCCCAAATGGCCGCAACAACCAGGACTGAGCCAGGCCAAAGCTGGGAGCTAGGAGATTTTCCGGGTCTCTCACATGGGTAAAGGGACCCAAATATTTGGGCTATCCTCCACTCCTTTCCCAGGCACATTAGCAAGGAGCTGGATCATTAATTGAGTAGCTGAAATTCTGGCCAGTGCCTGCGTGGAATGTCCAGTACTGAGCCACAGTGCTGGCCCCTTTTTATTCCTTAAGTTATGGCTCAAACCTCACCTCTTCCAGGAAGCCTTCCCTAACCATCTTCTGCTGCTTCCTTTGTATCCTATTACTGGTTTTTTGAGTTTTCCATTACTTGGGTCACTTATCTCTCCCATTAGATCACAGGCTGACAAATTATATCCTGAGGATCAGAAATGATCCAGTCCCCATTCTCATGAAGTTTTATTGGAACACAGCCACAATCATTTGTTCAAATATCTTTTACAAATGTTCTTGAGCTAAACGAGCAGAATTGAACAGTTGCATCGGAGACATTCTGACCTGTAAAGCCCAAAGTATTTATGCTCTGCCCCTTTTCAGAACATGTTTGCTGACTCCTACACTAGACTATGAGCTTCGTAAGGGGCAGGGAGCTTGTTCTTCATTTTTGGGTGTGCAGTAGCCCACACCATAGGGAGGCATTCTGGCTAATGTTTACATCTGCCATCTTTGCAACAGCATCATTTAATTTCAGCCTGAGGTCAGTTCTTAAAATGACAGGTTCTTGCTGGAAAGAAAAGTAGCAAGGATGCCATAACTCCTACTCAGCTCTTTTGCTTCCCAGCTCAGTGCACATCCTGCCAACAACACAGCAAATGGATGGGTGATTTAGCCATCAAACACAGGTCTGCTGAAACCACTATGCAAGAACTAATGTACACAAAGAAGAGAGGTTTGGGGCAGCAGAAGTGGAGACAAAAGAAAAATAGACTGTCACCTTAATTTTCCTAGAGGGTGACAAGCAGGATATTTTGATTCTTCATTAGGACTCTTTTGAAATATGGTGTTGAAAATCTCTAGCTGCACATGCTGTGTTAGGATCATAAAGTGGTATGTCTTGAGAAGCCCAGAACAGGAGCTGGTGTGGGGGTGGGCAAAAACCAATTGAACAGTGGGTAGAAATTACCTGCACAATTTCCATCCTTGGAGCTGCTAAGAAGGCTAGGGTCTTTGAATGAGTACTCGATCCAAACAATTGCTTCTAAGAGAATTATCCATCTTGAAGCAGAACATTTTTGCCTAAATTGCTGCGCCATGAACGAGTTTGGCTAGTCTGAACACTGCTGTGTCTGGGCCAGCAGTTTCCCCCATGGAGTGTGTGGGGAACACTGTCGAGTTTTCAATGGGCTGACTATGACCTGCAGAGAGGACTGGGAGTCTGCACGGAAATGTAAACATCTGAAAAGGGGTGACCTGTGACTCCTAATTTCTGACCAACACATTGCAGAGAAAGGCAGACTGAGCACTGTGTTGTTATTCTTTAAGAACCTTGCTGTGTTGCATTGCTTTTCAACATGCTTGTTCTTGGAAACAGTTGAGAACTTCAGTTCCCCTGTCATAAATTGGAAGGTCATTAGGGCTTCAAGTTCTAGGAGTGTTAAATGTCATGAAGTTCTATTACTTAACTGACTATTAACATTCAATTTGGGAGCTTGAATGATAGATGATGAGTAGACTTAGCTGTAACACTGCTTTTGTTTGTTTTTTTTTTTTTTTTTTGAAGAATTGAGATCTTCCTAAACCATATCTTGGACTGATTTAACTAGCAGGAAGATGTAGAGAGTTTGCTTCACTTTGGGCCAATAGCTATCACATTTATGTCACAGAAGGGGCCTAATCTTGCTGGCACATCATATATCTGATGTATTGGCAGGTGGTTTTCGTTCTGTCCTTACTTCCCACATTGCAGTATTCTTCTCTCTACTTTCTGTAATCCCATTTCCTTCCACTTTTTCTGTAGCCGTGGTTTTGATTCCACTCAAGATTTTAACAGTCTCTCCCCTTCTTTAGTTGTTCTGCAGAATCAATACAGTGAAGCTATGCTCCTTCCTGCTAAAAGTAATTCTCTCTGAAGGCAAAATGCATTGGGAAAGAATGACTCTCAAATGTCAAAAATCACGCATTCCAAAGAGAAGCCCTCATGCTATTACTTTAACCCAAGAGACAAAGGCACATTTAATGGGGGACCCTGGTCACTGTGGGCTGCCCAGCCACCTCCAGATGCACTCATCCAGTCACTGCAACACTGAGTACTCTTTAGTGTTCATGTTAAGTTGTTGTTGCTGTTCTTTTTCTTGTGTTTGTAAAACTTCATTCATTAGTTTTGAAATTATTTCTTCATAGGAACTGTTCTGGGAAAAAAGACACAGAATGGTTGTAGCGCAGACAATTATTGCTCAGCAATGCTTTGGGAACCCATACTTCGCACAGCCACACACCGACCCCTTCTGGGTAAATATGGTAGTTCGAAAATGCAGGGCTAATTTTCTTGAGATAAGACATCAAGCTTGTGTTTTCCTTTTTTATGATTTTGGTAAGAGATTTTGCTTTCCTAGTGACTGCAATTATTCCCAAGCCAATTTGCAGACAAAAGACACAGCATTTTGCTTAGGCCAGAACTTTTTCAGAGCAGCCAAGCTGAAGGAATTCAGTAGTAGAGAAATACAAGAAGTCATGAAGGCATGGCTTCCACTTTACAGGTGAAAAGGTGAGTGGCAGGCACATTGGACCCTGGGCTGGCTCAGAACACAACTCAAGGCTTCGCAGTGATTATTATTTACTTCTGAAATTGCAGTTTCACTAAAATCGTTTTTTATCTTTATAGGATGGTAATACCAGAAATACCATCCTTGAAAGCTTGACAGTTTCTGTAGGGTTAATATTTCCTTTTTCTTTTCTTTTGACTTTTAAAACGAAAGTTGCTTTTAAAAATGGCAGTCTGTCAGCTATACTGAGGGACGTTAAAGGCGGTATTATCAAAATTGGAGGAAAGTATAGGAAGGCAGCTTTGTATTAGGGGAACCTGGGGTGGTGGCAACAGCACCAGTCAAAGTCAGAGAGAGACAGAGAGAGCATAGATAATTACTCTGGAGTGGCCATGCCAAAGCAAGCCACATGGGGCTCTGGGACACTACGTGTACTGGACAATTCCTGAACCACTGTAGGAGAGTACTTTAAATAGTAACGAAATGGTAAGTTTACTTTGCTACAAACAATTTTAAATCCATGTGTATCTTTCATAATATGCATTTTCATTAATTTTTGAAGATCTTGCATATGCATGGATTTTAATTTTTTTGCACAAAGACAAATATACCTTTAAATTTTATTTTCCACGAACTTATTGAACTTCCCTGCATCCAACAGCTACAGGGGAAAGGAAATGGTCAGAGAATGCTGCAGAAACTGTACCCAGTTCTGGACAGTTCCAAAATCTTCTATTTTTATCTTAAAATTTTATGTGAATTATAGATTGGATTTCACAAAAACCATAATCCATAAAATCTAACATGCATTTATTTTACCACATCATTATTTTATTTATTGCTAAGAAAGAACACTGCAAATTAAATTGTAGCACAGCATTGATTGTAAAATGCATTCTAATTTCAAAGGTGTTAAAACATGAGTGTCTGAGAATCAATGAAATATTGGATATTGTCTGTATTTAATATAAAAGCAGTCTCCTCTTCTCCTTCCAATGTTTAAATAAATTTACTTCAGAAAAAAAAGTTGAGCCATGTTTCTTCTTTTATTAAAAAATGTTTATTTATTTATTTATTTGAAAGGCAAAAAGACAGGAAGAGAGACTGAGAAAGAGAGAGCTTCCATTTGCTGGCTCGTTCTCCAGTGTTCTCCACAGCCTGGAATCTGGAAGTCCGTCTGGGTCTCCACTGTAAGTGGCAGACACACAAGAACTTGAGGCATCACCTCCTTCCTCCCAGGCTACTCATAGCAGGAAGCTGGAATGAGAAGTAGAGCTAGAACTCGTTTGCAGGCACTCCCCTACAGGAGATGGGCATCTCAAACAGCATCTTAACTGCTGTGTCTAACACCCACTCTGCCATGTTAAATCTTTGGTTTTCTCTGTCCGCTAAGACATTAGAAGTATTAATACTCACATTTTAAAGCATTATTTAGAAATTAAATAAAACAACAAAAATTTAGAAAGATATTTTAATTGTATCATTTCTTGGAAACAGTAGTACAAAGCATAATTTTTTCGGGCATGTGGGTCAAGGGAAGGACTGAATAACCCTTTACAGTTTACAACCTGCAACCCAAGAGAAGTGAAAAATATTTTCAGACAAAATCTTGTATATAAATTTATATAGCACCATTATAGCCCATAAATGGAAACAATCCAAATGACTACAATCGAAGAATGGATGAACAAATGTGATTTATTTGCACAATGAAATGGTTTTCAGGCATGTAAAGAACCTTAAAGTGAATCTTAAGGACATTGTGGTAAGTGACAAAAGCCAGTCATTATAAACCATACAGTATATGATTCTATTTGTATGAAACGTCCAGAACAGGAAAATCCAGAGATAAGAAGATTAATGGTTGTCAGGGTCAGGAGGAAGGAATGAATGGGGTGGGATTAAGGGTGATGAAAATATTTTGGAATTAAATAGTGGTGATAATTGTACTTCATTTTGAATATACTAAAAGCTACTGAATTATATTCTTTAAAATGGTTAGAATGGTGAAATGTATGATATCCAAAATTTATCTTAATTATAAAAGGGCATAAAAACTACAAAAAAAAACCTTTCCTTCTAAAAAATGTTGTTTAGAAGCATAGAGACACACATGGGGTGGGGGTTGGTGGCGGTGGAGAGCAATCTCCAATCCATTGGTTTACTTCCCAAATATCTCCAATGGCAGGACCTGGGCTAGGTCGAAACCAGTGGCTGGGAACTTAGTCCAAATTTACCACATGGGTGCCATGAACCCCAATACTTGTGCGATAGTTGCTGCTCCCAGGGTCTATGGCAGCAGGAAACCTGAGTCAGGAGCTGGAGCCAGAGCTACAAACCAGTGAAGCCCAAGCATGTCTATATGGGGTGGGTGTCTAAACTCATGCCTCAACTGTTAGGCTAAATAGCTTCTTCTGTTGCTCTTTTTTATTTTTTTATTTTTTTGACACGCAGAGTGGACAGTGAGAGAGAGAGAGAGACAGAGAGAAAGATCTTCCTTTGCCGTTGGTTCATCCTCCAATGGCTGCCACGGCCGGTGCACTGTGGCTGCACACCGCGCTGATCCGAAGCCAGGAGCCAGGACTCCTGGTCTCCCATGGGGTGCAGGGCCCAAGCACTTGGGCTATCCTCCACTGCACTCCCTGGCCACAGCAGAGAGCTGGCCTGGAAGAGGGGCAACTAGGACAGAATCCAGTGCCCTGATCGGGACTAGAACCCGATGTGCCGGCGCCACAAGGTGTAGGATAAGCCTAGTGAGCCGTGGCGCCGGCCCTTCTGTTGTTTTTTGTCTGTTTTATTTACTTTATTATTTTTCTAGTTAATGGCAGAAAGTGACTCTGTTGGAAATAGACTTTTGAAGATGTTTAGCGTGGCGTCTTAGCTCTCCCTTGTTATTACTCCAAAGAAGGATGCCCACAGTCCTTTGTAGCAATCCTGGATCACTGAGGAGCCAGGTGGAAAGTTGCTACCTAACCTGCTCCTTCCCAGTGGCCACTGCTTCCACTCTTCCTTCCCTGGTGTACTGCATGTGGTCCCAGTTTCCATCTTCCAGGACCAGGCTCATTGCTAGGAAGCACAGTGTGCTTCTCCGACACACATCCCATCATTCTTTCCCCCACTCCTTTAGGTGTTCTGATTCAAACTGCTTTTGCATTGGCACAAAGATGCTCTTGCACTCTGCAACCAGGTTTTTAATACCATGCAAATACACCATGAAAGGCCAGCCATGAGGATAACAGAGAAGCTTAATGTTATGCTAGAAATATTTTCCCCAACCTTGACTTCTTGACTTCCCTCTGGAGTAAGACATTGGAACATACACATTTCACACACACACACACACACACACACGGTCTGTGATTTGCTCAGTCACATGTGCTTCTTAGTCAGAAATATCCATTCTGGTTTGTCCCAAGCCCAGTATGTTTTGAGAGGTAAGTACAACAGACACTCATGGTCTCTGTTCTCTGACTCCTCCTTGGTTCACACTGATCACCCACTACCACCACTGCCGCCATAGCTGGTTCCTCAGCACATACAGTGTCTCTGGCCCTGACCCAGGTTGATCTGATATACACTTCTTCCTTTTTGTGCAGGCACTTCTCCTGCTAGCCCACACTGTCCAGTGTCTTTGGGCGGCAGGCTGTATGGAAGTTGCCAGCAGTGCCAAGCACTACCTGCACGAAATCACCAAGAAGGAGCCCACAGTGCTGTTTCCCACTTCCATCCTGTGCTGGTTTCCTTACTTGGTATACCCCTCCTTCCCTTTTGGAAGGATTAAGTCCATTATGTTTTCAGGCTTAGCTCGGAAAATGGAGACCTGAGTATATATGAAAGGGTATATCGTCTCCTGCTTCACATGCATAATCACGGCAGAGAAAGATAAATGAAATAATCAATACATAGTTAATCTCAAAGCTTAAAAAAAGGGAAACTGCAATGAAAGCATTGAAGTGGACCTTGTCTTGGAGTTGTGAATAGAGGTGGTTACAGAAGCACGCACAGTAGTTAGGCTTACGTGTGGATATGAGCCATGTTAACCTGGATGATTTGGGAGGCTAAATAAAGAAAGGAACCTCAAAGAAATCCCCAGCTATGGAATGAAGGCTCTACAACCAACCCCTTACTTTCAATGCCCCATAAGGGGGATCCAGTGAGAAATCCATATCCTTGACCTAAACCAAACATGCCTGTGGAATCCGAATTCACATAATCTTTGGAATGTGAAGATTGCAAGAGGAAGCATAGGTCCTAAATATGTGAATGCTTATAGAACTTACAGAGAGCCGGCGCCGTGGCTCAACAGGCTAATCCTCTGCCTAGCAGCGCCGGCACACCGGGTTCTAGTCCCGGTTGGAGCGCCGGATTCTGTCCCAGTTGCCCTTCTTCCACGCCAGCTCTCTGCTGTGGCCCAGGAGTGCAGTGGAGGATGGCCCAAGTGCTTGGGCCCTGCACCCCATGGAAGACCAGGAGAAGCACCTGGCTCCTGCCTTCGGATCAGTGTGGTGTGCTGGCCACGGTGGCCATTGGAGGGTGAACCAACAGCAAAGGAAGACCTTTCTCTCTGTCTCTCTCTCTCTCTCACTGTCCACTCTGTCTGTCAAAAAAAAAAAAATAGAACTTACAGAGAAGCTTCTATAACACAGAGCACAGAATACAACAATAAACCTTGAGAGAGATTGTTTTCTACTAAGTACTATACCTCACACAGAGAAACAAACCACAAGGAGGGAGAGTCAGAATAGGATACAAATGTACGAATTCCTAAATTAGATGATTTTGTGATTCAAAAGAGATTTTGGAGTATGTTAAAATTGTAAAAGGATTAATTAGGTCAGAATATATGAGAGTACTTCAAAAGTTTCTAGATGAATGGAGTTGAAAGATAATCTCATTTTGGTAAAGAAAAGCCTTGAAATCCTTGTATGGATTTCCTCATATAACTTTGAGGAAATCATGCACAATGTAGTTCACTGCTAAAAGGAAATGCAAGACAATAAAAGGAAGTCACATCCCATAATCATGAAGACAGATAAAAGATAAAGTCAGATATAGATAATAGAATAAGAATATCCCTCCCACATCTATTAGAGAGAATATAAATCCAGGGGAGAGTGATATTCATCAAGAAATAGGCTGGTTATTTTTTCCAGTTTTAAGATTAATCAAAACAACATTCAAATTTCTGGGGAAGATGAAAGAAAATAATCAAACGATATATATATATTTTATTTGACAGGTCGAGATATGGACAATGAGAGAGACAGAGAGAAAGGTCTTCCTTCAGCTGGTTCACTCCCCAAATGGCCGCCACGGCCGGCGCTGCACTGATCCAAAGCCAGGAGCCAGGTGCTTCTTCCTGGTCTCCCATGCGGGTGCAGGAGCCCAAGCACTTGGGCCATCCTCCACTGACCTCCCAGGCCACAGCAGAGAGCTGGACTGGAAGAGGAGCAACCGGCACTAGAACCCGGTGCCCATAAGGGATGCCGGTGCTGCAGGCGGAGGATTAACCAAGTGAGCCAAGGTGCCCGCCCCCAAATATATTTTATATGAAAATCTGTCAAAGCAAATTCTGAAAAGCTACAGAAAGGAACTAGAGAGATCACCAACAGAAGGATGAACATTAGCCTGACAGCTATCAACCTAGCATTATGTACCCAGGTTAATCTATCATTTGCAAATAAGAGTAAGATGAAAATAGTTTCAAAATTAAAAGGACTTAGTTGTTTATGCACTAGCCCTCTAAAAGGACTATTAAAGAGTAAAAAGGAAATTGAACCTAATTGAAAAGTGTGGGATACAAGAAGCATTATTGAGTAAAAAGTATTAAACTAAATGTAGTTAATACTAAGTAAGTACCAACATCAAATGTATGCACAGATATGTGTTTGTATACACATATGCTTGTGTGATGGAACGTCCAAAACTTTGTGAAAATTGGATTAAAAGATAATTACATTGTAGTGCAAAAAGTTTTGGAAGCCATTTTTTAACTTTATTTAATGAATATAAATTTCCAAAGTACAGCGTATGGATTACAATGGCTTCCCCTCCCCATAACTTCACTCCCACCCGCAACCCTCCCCTTTCCCGCTCCCTCTCCCCTTCCATTCACATCAAGATTCATTTTCAATTCTCTTTATATACAGAAGATCAGTTTAGCATATATTAAGTAAAGAGTTCAACAGTTTGCACCCACACAGAAACACAAAGTGAAAAATACTGTTTGAGTACTAGTTATAGCATTACATCACAATGTACAGCACATTAAGGACAGAGATCCTACATGAGGAGTAAGTGCACAGTGACTCCTGTTGTTGACTTAACAAATTGACACTCTTGTTTGGAGTGTCATCAGTAATCACCCTAGGCTCTTGTCATGAGTTGCCAAGGCTATGGAAGCCTTTTGAATTCACTGACTCTGATCATATTTAGACAAGGTCATAGTCAAAGTGGAAGTTCTCTCCTCCCTTCAGAGAAAGGTACCTCCTTCTTTGATAAACTGTTCTTTCCACTGGGATCTCACTCGCAGAGATCTTTCATTTAGGTCATTTTTTTTTTCCAGAGTGTCTTGGCTTTCCATGCCTGAAATACTCTCATGGGCTTTTCAGCCGGAGCCGCATGCCTTAAGGGCTGATTCTGAAGCCAGAGTGCTGTTTAGGACATCTTCCATTCTATGAGTCTGCTGTGTATCTCGCTTCCCATGTTGGATTGTTCTCTCCCTTTTTTTTTCTATCTGTTAGTATTTGCAGACACTAGTCTTGTTTATGTGATCCCTTTGACTCTTAGTGCTATCATTATGATCAATTGTCAACAGAAATGGATCACTTGGACTAGTGAGATGGCATTGGTACATGCCACCTTAATGGGATTGAATTGGAATCCCCTGGTATGTTTCTAACTCTACCGTTTGGAGCAAGTAAGCTTGAGCATGTCCCAAATTGCGCATCTCTTCCCTCTCTTAGTCCCACTCTTATATTTAACAGCAATCACTTTTCAGTTAAGTTTCAACACTTAAGAATAACTGTATTGATTACAGTATTCAACCAAAAGTATTAAGTAGAACAAACAAAGTACTAAGAGGGATAACGTATTAAGTTGTTCATCAACAGTCAGGGCAAGGGCTGATCAAGTCACCGTTTCTCGTAATGTCCATTTCACTTCAACAGGTTTCCTTTTTGGTGCTCGGTTAGTTGTCACCAGTCAGGGAGAACATATGATATTTGCCCTTTTGGGACTGGCTTATTTCACTCAGCATAATGTTTTCCAAATTCCTAACAGGGATCACTTTTCAGTTAAAAATTTAAACACCTAAGAATAATTGTGTGTTAATTGCAGAGTTCAACCACTAGTACTAGAACAAAAAAAAAATACTAAAATGGATAAAGTATTACATTGTACATCAACCGTCAGGACAAGAGCTGATCGAGTCACTGTTTCTCATAGTGTCCATTTCACTTCTACAGGTTTCCCCTTTGGTGCTCAGTTAGTTGTCACCGATCAGGGAGAAGAAGTGATATTTGTCTCTTTGGGACTGGCTTAGTTCACTCAGCATGATGTTTTCCAGATTCCTTCATCTTTTTGCAAATGACTGGATTTCATTGTTTTTGACTGCTGTATAGAATTCTATAGAGTACATGTCCCATAATTTCTTTATCCAGCCTACTGTTGATGGGCATTTGGGTTTGTTCCAGGTCTTAGCTATTGTGAATTGAGCTGCAATAATCATTAATGTGCAGACAGCTTTTTTGTCTGTCAATTTATTTCCTTCGGTAAATTCCAAGGAGTGGGATGGCTGGGTTGAATGGTAGGGTTATATTCAGGTTTCTGAGGAATCTCCAGACTGACTTCCATAGTGGCTTTACCAGTTTGCATTCCCACCAACAGTGGATTAGTGTCCCTTTTTCCCCACATCCTCTCCAGTATCCATTGTTGGTAGATTTCTGAATGTGAGCCATTCTAACTGGGGTGAGGTGAAACCTCATTGTGGTTTTGATTTGCATTTTCCTGATTGCTAGTGATCTTGAACATTTTTTCAGTGTCTGTTGGCCATTTGGATTTCCTCTTTGGAAAAATATCTATTGAGGTCCTTGGCCCATCTCTTAAGTGGGTTGTTTGTTTTGATGTTGTGGAGTTTCTTGATTTCTTTGTAGATTCTGGTTATCAATCCTTTATCTGTTGCATAGTTTGCAAATATTTTTTCCCATTCTGTCAGTTGCATCTTCACTTTCCTAACTGTTTCTTTTGCAATACAGAAACTTCTCAATTTGATGTGATCCCAATAGTTAATTTTGGCTTTGACTGCCTGTGCTTCTGGGGTATTTTCCAAGAAGTCTGCCAGTACCTATATCTTGCAGGGTTTCTCCAATGCTCTCTAAAAATTTGATGGTGTCGGGTCATAGATTTAAGTCTTTAATCCATATTGAGTGAATTTTTGTGTAAGGTGAAAGGTAGAGCTTTTGCTTCATGATTCTGCTCGTGGAAATCCAGTGTTCCCAGCACCATTTGTTGAATAGACTGTCCTTACTCCAGGGATTGGTTTTGGATCCTTGATCAAATATAAGTTGGCTGTAGATGTTTGGATTGATTTCTGGAGTTTCTATTCTGTTCCATTGGTCTATCCATCTGTTTCTGTACCAGTACCATGCTGTTTTGATAACTACTGCCCTGTAGTATGTCCTGAAATCTGGTATTGTGATGCCTCCGGCTTTGTTTTTGTTGTACAAGATTGCTTTAGCTATTCGAGGTCTCCTGTGTCTCCATGTAAATTTCAGCATCATTTTTTCCAGGTCTGAGAAGAATGCCTTTGGTATTTTGATTGGTATTGCATTGAATGTATAAATTGCTTTTGGGAGAATGGACATTTTGATGATATTGATTCTTTCAATCCATGAGCATGGAAGATTTCTCCATTTTTTGGTATCCTCTTCTATTTCTTTCTTTAAGGTTTTGTAATTTTCATCGTAGAGACCTTAACGTCCTTGGTTAAGTTTATTCCAAGGTATTTGATTGTTTTTGTAGCTATTGTGAATGGGATTGATCTTAGCAGTTCTTTCTCAGCAGTGGCATTGCCTGTGTATACAAAGGCTGTTGATTTTTGTGCATTGATTTTATATCCTGCTACTTTGCCAAACTCTTCTATGAGTTCCAATAGTCTCTTAGTAGAGTTCTTTGGGTCCCCTAAGTAAAGAATCATATCATCTGCAAAGAGGGATAGTTTGAGTTCTTCCTTCCCAATTTGTATCCATTTAATTTCTTTTTCTTGCCTAATGGCTCTGGCTAAAACTTCCAGAACTATATTGAATAGCAGTGATGAGAGTGGGCATCCCTGTCTGGTACCAGATCTCAGTGGAAATGCTTCCAACGTTTCCCCATTCAATAGGATATTGGGCATGTGTTTTTCATAAATTGCTTTAATTGTATTTAGGAATGTTCCTTCCATACCCAGTTTGGGAAGACATTTTTATAAGAGATCTTCAAAAGGTCTAGGAATGAGACACATATTATGAACAAAGTAGTCCAGATTTCACATTTTTCTTCACGAAAATAAAATTATCTTTTAATTCCATTTGTCCATTAACTTTTTTTTTTAAGGAGTAAAATTTATTTTATTTTATTTTTTTTCTCTGAATCAACTTCTTTTTTTTTTAATTTCCCCCCCCCCTCACAACTTCCCTCCCTCCTGCCACCCTCTCCTCTCCCGCTCCCTCTCCCCTTCTGTTCACATCAAGATTCATTTTCAATTCTCTTTATACACAGATCAGTTTAGAACATATTATGTAAAGATTTCAACAGTTTGCCCTCACATAGAGACACAAACTGAAATTATTGTTGGAGTACTAGTTATAGTATTAATTCACAATGTACAGTACATTAAAGACAGAGATCCTACATGATTTTTTTTAAAGAATTGATTAATTATCTATGCAATTTCCAATTTAACACCAAGATTTTTTAATCATTTGCAATTATCTTTATACACAGAAGATCGATTTAATATTATAGTATGTAAAGATTTCATCAGTTTGCACCCACACAGAAACACAAAGTGTAAAAATACTGTTTCAGTACTAGTAATAGCATTATTTTACATTGGACAACACATTAAGGACAGATCCCACATGAGACGCAGGTACACAGTGACTCCTGAAGTTGATTTAACAATTTGACACTCTTGTTTATGGCGTCAGTAATCTCCCCAGGCTCTAGTCATGAGTTGCCGAGGCTATGGAAGCGTTTAGGGTTCGCCGACTTCGATCTTATTCCGACAGGGTCATAGTCAAAGTGGAAGTTCTCTCCTCCCTTCAGAGAAAGGTACCTCCTTCTTTGATGGCCCCGTTCTTTCCACTTGTCCATTAACTTTTTGAAATATCCTTAAATGGATGGCAGAAAGGATTTTATAGTTATCAGATTACTACGTGCCTCACAGAATTCATGTAGAAACCAGAAATGCTAATTTATTTTAAACCTTATAAATTATAGCACACATGTTAAAACTGAACAATATCTGTAAATTAATCCAAATGAAATGTATAATTTCTAATTAAAAAGGGGAATAAGGCTAATTTTATCAATCTGTTATAAGGCAGGTAAGGAGGCAAAATGAAACCAAAATAAGACACAGTAATGGAATGCTACTTAGCAATGGAAATGAAATTCTAGATTTGCATGCCTTAACCAGGGTAGATGACAAAAACATTATATTCAGATTAAAAGAGAAAGTTCACAATGTTATATACGGTATTAATAAAGGTACCATTTCTAACAGTTGACATAGTGCTATGTGTTGTTTGTGGGTATGTAAAAATGCAGAAAAATGATTGTAAAGTGATCACACCATCACTAGGTTAGAAGTTGCCTCTGAAGATGTAAAAATTCGTAGAGAATTTAAAAGGTGCACAAAGAAGTTTCTCCCATTAAGAGTATTGGCAATCTTTATTTCTGGGTTAGTTTTGAAGCATCTTTTCAAAAAATATTGGTCCTATAAAGGGTGGGACACCCAACAGCTTCTACCACACCTGTGTCATCATTATAAATTCATCTACTTCTCTGTTTCCAATATGAGTACCTTAAATCAGGGGCTAGTGTGGACAATCAAAATTGTCCAGGTCTTCCGCAGCTTTTTGAATAACAGGCATTGTTTAATGTCTTATGCAAGATACAGTAAGACACATATAATGACTTGAAATCATCTTGAAGAAAATGACCCAGAAATTCTAAACAGGAAATGCGTATAGGAGAAAGGCCAGAACTCTGTTATTGGCTTCTGCATTCCTGAACTCCTTGGTAGAATGCTGTTTATTGATGTTCTGGTAAAGGCATGTGTGCCTGCGTCCATTTCTCTAACATTTACTTAACACCTACCATGTGTTGGATATTAAAAGCTGCAAATATAGTGCTTATACTCAAGGAGTCTACATTATAATTAAATGAGTATGGTATCAGATTCCAATCAACTTACATTTATTAAGGACTCCACTCCAAGGAAATGTTCAAGATACCATGCTGAATAGTTGCTACCTGTTCATGAGTTCTTAGCATTCATAAGGGAAAACAAAAATACATATTTAAAAAATCTGATACAAAATAAGCTATTGCAAGTTCAATTGAGCTCAACAATGTACTGTATGTTCAGCATGATATATAATTCATTCATTCATTAAATTATTCACTTGTTCACTTATTCTTTGAGCAAACATTTAATAAGTCTATTTTATATGAAACACCAAGAGGCACAGTGAATAGTGTTGAACAAGACAACATGATTCATAAATTCATAGCTTACAGACTAGTAGAAAAGACAAACATTCTAGAGTTATTCATAAACAAATGTATAATGACAACTCACAATAAGCTGAATGAATGAAACCAGTGCTATAAAGCATGGTGGTAAGGAAGACTCTGATGTAGTTTTAGGAGTTATGAAAAGCATCTCAAATGAATTTACTTTTATCATTGTTAGTGTGAAAAATTAGGACAAGCAATCAAAGAGTGATGAAGAGTATTGTGGATGTGAAGACTCCAAAAGTTTCAGATGGAGGGCACTGCTGTGGAGTAGCAGCTAAAGCCTCTGTGTGCACTGCTGGCAACCCATACGGGCTCCAGTTTAAATCCAGGCTGCTCCACTTCCAATCCAGCTCTCTGCTATGGCCTGGGAAAGCAGTAGAAGATGGCCCAAATCTTTGGGGCCCTGCACTTGTGTTGGAGACCTGGAAGAAGCTCCTGTCTCCAGGCTTTGGATTGGCCCAGCTCCAAACACTGCAGCCATTTGGAGAGTAATTTTCTTTCTGCTTCTGCCTCTCTGTAACTCTGCCTTTCAAATAAATAAATAAATCTTTTAAAAAAAGTTTTAGATGTTCACTTGTTTTTAACACAGTAGGACAGCGAGTTGCAGAATGGATGCAGGATTAGATCATGCATTAATTTGCAGACCTTGTTAAGATATTAGAATTTCATCCCAAATGAAATGAAGGCTACTGGAAAGTTTAAGTAGAGGAGTAATTTGACGCCCTATGTTAAGAAGTTTAGATACTGTTGGCACCATGGCTCACCTGGCTAATCCTCCGCCTGCAGCGCCGGCACCCCGGGTTCTAGTCCTGGTTGGGGCACCGAATTCTGTCCCAGTTGCTCCTCCTCCAGTCAAGCTCTCTGCTGTGAACCAGAAAGGCAGTGGAGGATGGCCCAAGTGCTTGGGCCCTGCACCCACATGGGAGACCAGGAGGAAGCACCTGGCTCCTGGCTTCAGATTGGTGCAGTGCACTGGTCATAGCGGCCATTTGGGGAGTGCATGGAGGAAGCACCTGGCTCCTGGCTTCAGATTGGTGCAGTGCACTGGTCATAGCAGCCATTTGGGGAGTGAACCAATGGAAGGGAGACTTTTCTCTCTGTCTCTCTCACTAACTCTGCTTGTCAAAAAAAAAAAAAGTTTAGTCTACTAAGGAGGAGAATGAATTGGATGGGAACAAGGATGGTTAGGAAAGAAAGATGGATTGTTGTTGAGCAGTGAGATGATAGTGCCTTAGAGTAGGCATGAAAGTCTCAATACATAAACTGAGAGATAGGGTCCTGTGCTGTTGCATAGAGGGCTAAACCTCTGTGTCCCAGAGCTCTTTTTCCAATCCAGCTCTCTGCTATGGCCTGGAAAAGCAGTAGAAGATGACCCAAGTGCTTGGGTCCCTGCCCTTGTGTGGGAGACCCAGAAGAAGCTCCTGGCTCCTGGTTCCTGGCTCCTGGCTTTGGATCAGCTTAGCTCTAGCCCACTGCAACCATCTGAGGAGTGAATCAGCTGATGGAAGACCTTTTTCTCTGCCTCTCCCTCTTCTGTCTGTAACTCTACTTTTCAAATAAATAAATAAATAAAATCTTTAAAAAAATGAGAGTTGGATGGACAAAGCTGGGTGATGAATTGACTATGAAGGGTGAAGGAAAGGAAGATCTCAAAATTACTCCAGAGCATAGCCTTAGGCAACTGAGTAGATACTAGAACTATTAACTAACATTGAGGAGAATGGAATAGAGATTAAATCTAATGAAGACAACTAAAGAAGGCTGCAGGAGATGACTCAGGAGTAAGAAATAAGAACATTTAAAGATATTAATATCATTAATATCGAGGGAGAACAATGTAAACAAAAGCCTGGGTATGCAAAAGTACATGGTTCAGAAAATCGCAATAAAGGAGCCTGGCACTGCATCTGCAAAGTGACATTGTGGGGATGTCATCAGGCTACAAGATTGAAAAGTTAAGAGGATATGAGGAATCAAAGTATTTGAAATTAATCCTGTCTAAAAGATGATAAATTTTTTAGGCAGTGGAACAACATGTTCAGACCTGTTTTGTTTTTTATTTTTTTAGGAAGATCTCCAAAATTTCTGGTGCTCTGTAGGGAGAAAAAATAGTTGGTGTTGGAGAAAGAGACATTTTGGGAAAATTGAAATATATTCAATCTTTTTTTAGAACCTCTAACAGATCAGTTTAAGAATATGAGCATGCATTATGTATAATTTGGGTTGTTTTTAAAAGGACCATGTTTGTTATATATAGAACTGCTAAGGCCTGAGCAATGCTTAGAGTAGATTTTATTTGCCCATTAGGATAGACATGAGGGTGTGGGGCTTCTAGTTGGTAAACAATATTGCCTTGTTTAAGCTTATCATTTTCAATCTCGATTTTCATATCTCTTTTAAAAATCAAAAAGTCAAGATTTATTTTGGATTTTGATTGGCTTGCTATCTTGTCCGTCCACGGTGGGGTTTTTTTTGGGGGGGGGCATCAAAGGCAAAGTAAAGACAAATGCAACTGGAAAACTTGAGGACAACATATGCTATCTGTGATGTGACTTTATATAAAAACATAATATTCATGTGCATACTTTTTGTGCTTTATGTACATTTTAAAATTAAAACAATGGCCTTGATTAGTAAGATTTTTCTGCCATGAAGCAGATAATAAAGATTTCAGGCTTTGTGGAATTGCACAGCCACTGCTACTCTATTCTGTCTTGTAGTTCCAAAGTAGCTATTGATAATATCTAAATAAATGGTGGGGGGGAAGTTATGGGGGGGGGGAAGCCATTGTAATCTATAAGCTGTATTTTGGAAATTTATATTCTTTAAATAAAAGTGTTATAAAAAATATCTAAATAAATGATTCTGTGTTCCAAAAAATATTATTTGCAAAAACTGGCAATAAACCATTGTTTGCTGGGTCTTCACTGAGACTTCTAAATACGATAAGATCAAAGCTTTCTTTTCGGTTACTCTTAAAAGTGTCCATCTTGCTTTTGTGTCCCATACATAGCTTATAGAGCCTTGTGATATGTGTTTATTGCTCACAAAGGTTTAGTGTATTCATATGCAGTTGCAAAAATGGAGCCCATATATGGCATCTTTTTCTTTATCAAGGTTATAAAAATTGGTTCCCAATTTCTTATTTCTGTTTCCCCTAATTTTGATGTTTCTGAATATTTGTTAAAAATATTCTGCATTATAACTAATAAACTGCCAATCCTAGATAAAATTCTTTACTTTAGGAAAATAAGGAAGGGAAGAAGCAGGATGAAGAAGAGGGAAATGAGAAAAAGGATGAAGACGCAATAAGGATAAAGAGTTGAAGAAAAATATAATGTATATAAAACTTCTTTTTATTAAAACTATGGATGCAGGCTGGCACTGTGATATAGCAGGTAAAGCCACTGCCTGCAGTGCCGGCATCCCATACAGGTGCCAGTTCATGTCCCAGCTGTTCCATTTCTTTATTTTTTTTTTTTGATTTTGATTTAGAATATAAATTTCCAAGGTACAACTTGTGGATTGCAATGGATTCCCCACCCATACCTCCCCTCCCCCCTGCTACCCTTCCCCCTTACCCACTCCCTCTCCCCTTTCATTCACATCCAGATTCATTTTCAATTCTCTTTGTATACAGGAGCTCAGTTTAGTATGTGTTAAGAAAAGAAAACCATTTGCCCTCACATAGCATTGCAGAGTGAAATATACTCCAACTCTCTGCTATGGCCTGGGAAAGCAGTAGAAGGTGGCCCAAGTCCTGGGAGACTTGGAAGAAGCTCCTGGCTCCTGGCTTTGGATTGGCCCAGCTCTGAGTGTTGTGGTCATTTAGATAGTGAATCAGTGGAAGATCTCTCAATCTCTGTCTGTCTGTCTCTCTCTCTCTCTGCCTCTTCCTCTTTGTAACTCTGCATTTCAAATAAATAATTATAATAAAAAACCAACCAACCAACCAACCAACCAAAAAAAAAAAAAAAAACCCTGTGGTCAAGCCTTGTGCAAAAAAACTGCAATTATTGAATTCCCTTACTAAATTATGTTATGTTCTCCACTTAAATATTGATAAGAAGACTTTCAGGTTTAATTTCTTGAGAAGCAAACCTTGAAACAAAAATTTGAGTGCAAAGTGGTTATTAGCAAGGCCATTCCAGGAAACAAGATGAGGGAGAGAGCAAGTGGCCAAAGAAAGGAATGCCAGCTATGGATGTGTTATTGAGGGACTTCTGTAGATACCACGAAGAATAAATTTCAGAACTATTCTATTGAGGATCAAGGAACTAGAGTATTTGGGTTTCAATTCCCATCCCTTGCTGGTTTTGTTCCTGGGTCGTGAACTCATTGGCTCTTCCATCCCGCCCCACTCCTTAAACCAGAGGGAGAGTTTTCAGATAAAGACATATGCTGAAGGTAAAAGACTGATGGGCCACTGGGACAGAAGTGGGTACCCACAGTATATGCTAGAGACACAGAGGCCCAAGTCTCTAACATATGGTGCTATTTTTTCCTGAACCATACCCATAATTCCTCTTTTCCCCTCCTTCAACAGTGTGATCAATCCTGGAGCTAAAGGGAAGGCTGAAGCTTTATTAAATACATTTTTTTCAAAATCTCTTTTTGCTTGTATGTCAGAGCCCACCCTTAACAACAAGACTCTGGTTTGCAGTCAGCCTATCATGAAGAAGTTTTGCAGGAAAAAAAATCAAAGCTAAGTAACCTCAATCCATTCAATAATTCCAAGCCTGTTGTTTACTTTCAGGGGATGCAAGGCACGATATACTAGGTAGTCAACATCATAGGTATTGTGAATTACAAGTCAAATGATGGCTACTTTTATACCAATGGCCAATATTCTTTATTTGGAACTCTGGAGGTAGACACCCAGGTATGGGGGAAAATATTGGAAAAAAAAGTTGGTAAAGTGTTAGTATCATTACCATCACTTTAAAATTTAATTGAATATAATTTTACCATAGTCATTCTTTCCCTGCTTTACATCCATATTCCAGAACTGGATTCGGTAGGGGACTGGCTTATTTCTAGCACAAAGGCTAGAACACAGAAAGGGCCATGAGGACTTACTTCAATCCAGAACTGAAAGGAGAGGAACTCCAATAATGACTAGCTTCAATGTGAATAACTTTCTAGTAGTGATCACTTTCGAAAACCAAAGCCACATTGCCTCGTGAAGCAGGAAGTATCTCACCAATGGAGGCATCTGCTTCTCGTGTTCTGCCTTCAGAATGGTAGGAGCCATGGCATTAGGTGAAAGCTGAGAAGAAATGACCTTTGAAATAACTTTCTCTCAAGTCCCAAAGCCTGGGCTCAGTCTTGGCTCTGGCACTATTACATACACTGAAGTCTAGTTCTCCAATACATAAAACTGGGGAAATGATAATATATAGTTTTTTTTTCATTTTAAATTTTCATTTGTGTATTTGAGATGGAGGGAAGAAGGGGGAGAGGGTAAAAGAGAGGGAGAGGGTGAAGGAGAGGGAGAGAGAGAGAAATCTCCCATCCATTGGTTCACTCCCCAAAGTCTTGCAGTGGTCCAGGCTGGGTGGCAGGGACCCAACTACTTGAGCCTTCATCATTGCCTCCTATGTGCGTTAGCAGAGATTTGGAGTCTGCAGTGAACCCAGGAACTGAATCCTTGTACTCCAATCTGGGACATGGGCATCCCAACTGGCAACCTAATTGCTTAAACAAATGCCCACGTCAGTAATAGCAGATTTTCACTGGTTTGGAGCCTTTCCTAAGATAACACATGTAAAATTTTTCACCATGGGAATTAATCAGCTGATGTGTTGTTGCACTTACCAGGGAGTTTGCTACAGGTAGGGCTTTGCATAGAATTTTGCTCAGCAAACACATACTGAGCACCCTCTGTGTCTAGACTTGACCCAGACACTGAAATACAGAAGTGGATACTCAGGGTCCTTTCTGACAAAGACCTCTCAGGTGCATGTGTTTGTGTGCAGTGATGTTCTAAGGATTAATTAGTCCAGAGAAACCTCCTGGCCTGGGTCTCGGGGAATGACCCACGTGGCTGAAATCTAGCATCTTGGTCTTGGAGACAGCTGGTCTTGTGTGCAATGAATACAGGTGAGCCACATGATCCCATGCTATTTCTAGAGAGGTAACAAGCAGGCATGGTGAACTCTTGGGAATGGTAGGCAATCAGGGAAATAAATCTCAGATGTTTATTCAGGACAATTAAAACGAAAGCTAAAGTTAGCCCTACAGGTGAAAACAAGTCTGAAAAAAGTCCATTAGTGTTTATCAGGGTTAGCTTCTCCAAGGCTCCTGAAAACAGCAATAAAGAAAAAGAAATAAAAAGGAAAATCTGCAAAGAATTACAATTTGTTGAGCATTTACTAAATGTCAAACACTGCCCTAGAAACTATCAGTGCATTGCAGTGTTTAATTTGTTCCATAGCCTTATGAAATAGATTCTACTATTACCATTTTCGTGATTGCACGGAGGAGAAACTGAAGTTTGGACAGATTAAAATACCTTCCTGGAGCCACAAGTTACACAAGTGGGAAGCCTCTTAGGCTGTTTGCTCAGGAGAGAAGGGTTGCTGGGGGAACATCCCTTTGCTAGCCATTTGTACCAAGCCAAAAATGGTCCTGGCACCTGCTTCCAGGCTTTGCAGGTAGCTGAGTATTCTGGACTTGGGGTCTGCCACTGACGTGTTTTTGCCCTCTGTGCTTCCCTGTGTGTAACCTGCAGTCACACCTGTCTACAAAATTGCTTTGAGATGAATAATATGAAATGGGGATGGAAACAGACACGGCAGTTGCTATGGCAATGCAGGAGTTGTTATACAGCCAGATTCTGGGTCGTGGAATTTGTAAGGGTGTGTGAAATGGGAACATTCTCCTGTGGTATCATGTGAAGCAGGAATATCACTGGCAGGTCCCATCTTAAAAAGCAGAGTTTGGCTGGGTTGACCTGTGTGGCAGCATAGAAACAGATCAGTGTTCATAGGTCCAAATTCGATGTTAATTTCTGTGTCATCTTGGACAAGTCACTTGTTGATTTATTTATTTAAAACAATTACCTTTTGAAAAAATACTTATTTATTTGTATTTACTTGAAAGGCAGTGTGTGTATGTGCATGCGTGTGCACACACACCCACGCATGGGTGTGTGTGTGTGTATGTGTGAGAGAGAGAGAGAGAGAGAGAGAGAGATCGATCTTCTGTCTCCTGGTTCATCCCTCAAATACTCACAACAGCCAGGGCTGGGCAGGCCAGATTCAGGAGCCCAGAACTTCATCCACGTCTCCCACATGAGTGGCAGGGCTCAAAACCCTGAGTAATCATCTGCTGAATCCGAGGATGTAATAGCAAGAACACTGGATGAAAGGAGAGTAGCTGAGACTAGAACCAGCAACTGTGACATGGGATGCAGGCATCCCAAACATGGCTTAACCTCTGCCACAACACTTGCTCCTTGGATGAGACATTGAAATGTGACTTGATTTCAATATAACTTGAATAAGTAACATAGATTTTTGGGGATTGCTCCAAATATTAAATGAGTTGATTTAAAATTTTATTCAGTTAAATATTATTAATAATATGTGATTCTTTGACTGAGGTTTATATAAAATGAAAAATGGACCAGAACTCAGCTGCTTTCTTGACTTGGCAGCCAAGTCAAGGTAGGAATAATTACCTTTGCCAGCTTCAGCTTGGCTCAACTTTGTGGAAATCAAACAAACAGAATCATATTCCAAATACCCCAGGGAGAAGCATGTGTTGGGGGTCACTCTTGCTTTGCCTGCTATTGGCTTTCTTTCCTGGATATTTATAAAATATATTTATCTGTTATAAAAACAACCCACTGGTGTCCAATGGAAAACAAAGAAGCAGAGAAGGCATCCATTTTCCTTCTATTATTATTAATGCTTATCCAGCCCTGTTGATGAGAAAGTTGGATTCATGTTAGTAGGTTGGCACCTGCAACAGAAGTGATGCATGGGTTTTCCAGAATATTCTGGGCCATATCATGTAAGGAGGAATTGCTTCAAAAAGAAGTCTAGACACAAGGAGGGAAAGGACATTCTGTTTATATGGTAGAGTTTCTCTGTTTGTATGTATTCCTTAATGGTTCTAAATGCATTGAGTAACATTTGATAGCTGCTCAGATCCTACATACTTCTACCAAACTATTTCCAATCCCCCTACCAAAAAAAAAATAAAAAAGTCCACAAATTGGTCCTGTTGATATAAAATCAATAAACTTCTGGCAGATGGATTTTAGAGAAACCATCCTGACCAGGTGGTAGGTGACTACTCCTCTCTTTGTTTCTTCTATAACTGTGTACCTTATGCTCATGACTCTGCCCTAGGAGTGTATGCTTTCTGTTTCTTTACTGTAACAGGGGGATAATGCTGCCTACATTGAAAGATCATGATGAGCATCACAGCATCTGGCCAACATCGGCATCAGTGAATACTTGTATACATTAGGCATCATTCTGTGGAAGCATGGGTGAATGTGACAAAACTGTTGCCTTAGGAAGCCTATATTCTTGTAAGGAAGTCAGACAATAAACATGTAAACATGTAAGCAGATAAAATGACCTCAGATGCTGAGAAAAGCCATGAAGATGAAAGAGTCATGTGACACAGCATGACCAGGGCTGCCACTTTAGTTAGGCAGTTAAAGATAGTCATTGAAAGGAGATGTTGGACTTGAGAATGTGTAAGTTCTGCAAACACTCGAGAGAAGGGTCTTTTTGGGAGAAGAAGTAGAAAAGGCAGAAAACATAATTTGGAATATTGGAGGTGTGTAGCTAGAGGACAGGGAACAAAAGAAATGCTGGAGAAAGATGAAAGCTCACAGTTTATGCTTCAGAGAGATTGCCTGACTCCCAGCTCCAGCGCTAGAACCTAAGTGAAGGGCAACACTGCATTAGCTTGAGCATATTATATACCTCCAGACCTGATAATTCTGACCAAAAGGTCAGGTTTGTACTACAGCATGGTGATTCCACTGACAATCACCCTCATGATAAGAGGGGAAAGTATAATTCCAAGAAAAGGGTGACGTTTCTCAAAATACAGGAATAACAGCCATTGCATAAAATGGGAGTCATTCTGTAGACCCGATTCTACAGGTTCACATAAATTTCACCATCATGCTACCTCTTGAGGTAGATTGGGCAGGTCATTCTATCTCCACTTTAGGATGGAAGGATCAAGCTACAGGTTTGTCCAAAATTACACTAGTAGGAGAGGGTGTCTGGCATAGTGGTTAAACTACTGCTTGGAATGTCTCTATCCCACATCAGAATGTTTAGGCTCAAATCTTGGCTCCACTCTACGCTTCAGCTTCTTGTTAATGAACAACCCAGGAGGCTGTAGGTGATGGGTCTAGTATTGGTGTCCTGGCTCCTAACTTTGTCCTGGCACAGCCCTTGCTCTTGTGGGCATTTGGAGAATAAAACAGACGATGGGAGACTCTTTCTCTCTCTCTGCTTCTCAAACAAATTTAATCAATAAATTAAAAAAAACTATGTAAAGTATAAGAGGTTTAGTAAGTCAGGGAATCAAGCTTCAGATCTAAACCCTAACAAACCCCTTCTAATTTTTGTTCATGTATCAATTTATATTTATGGGGCATTTACTATATTCTTCCAGAAACTTTCTCTCTTCAGAGGATTTCAGAAACTGAACAACTATCTTTTGGAGATTTTTCAATCAGATTAGCATAAAATTTGAAACTTGTGAGACATAGCATTTACTAAAACATCTTTTACCTCTGGACTTACTTTATACTATGTAAAATGCTTTTTTGTTATTCCTCATTCTTTCAAATAGTGTATGTCAAACACCTACTATACGGTATAATAGAATGAACAAGGAGCTAAAATCTGTTTTCAATCCAGCCTCTGTTGAGTGATCCCAGGCAAATCACCTATTATTAGGCCACTGGCTTCCTATTTCATTACCTACAAAATGAGAGTATTTAGGCTGAATAAAGCCATAGTCTTTTCCTGCTCTAAAAATCAGTAATTATATTTTCATTCCACACATTACAGACAAAAAGAAATATGGTTCCTGATTTCAAGGAATTTATACTTCATATGCAAAAACAGAGTTTTGTGCATAAATACACGCATATATACTTGTGACCCGGGGTTGAAAATGTGTGATTATATAGTCCCAATTATATACAACCTTGCTCATCTTAAGACAAAATAAGGATAACATCGTTTGATTGTTTTACGAGGAGCACAGCAACACAGAAAGGTTCAATGATTTTCTAAAGGTCATGCTATATTTAACTGCAATTACTGTTTCCCCATGTGTCCAGAGAAGTTGGACACTTCAGCAAGTTAACCCAACCTTTAGAATAGAATTTATGCAGTTTGGAAAAATGCAACATGGACAAAATAAGAACCAATATTTGCAGGACCTTTAACAGTTTACAAAGAGCTTTCCTTAGACTTATTTTACCTAAATGTACAACCTCATGTATGTACTTTTATAATCAGTATCTGTGTGGATTTGAAAACTGTAGTTCTGATGGATTAAACAACCTGCCTTAGACTACTATGTGGCAGGATTCTTCTGTCTCATTCCATAGTTGGCTTCACTAGCCTAGTAGAAACACTAGTTTATGTTTCTAGACCTGAAGGTTGGACAGGGATGACGCCCTCTGTGTCCTTAAATTTCAATATCTAAAAACAGAATGAGATAAAAGGTACTGGCTCCCTTACCTGTAAGTCATATTGAGCTGACACTTTCTTTACCAATTTTGTGTGAGTAGTTGCAATACCTGAAAAGGAAAGGAGACAATGGATATTAAGAGTATAGTCCATCCTAATAAATATTTAGGAACCCACTCACTGAGCATTCACTTCTTGATGGCAGGATATAAAATATACAAATGCCTTATATACCACCTTTGTCCTTCCACCCAAAGTTTCCCAGAAAAAATTATCTTTATAGAACTATCTGAAAATAGAATATTTCACAGGAAAGAACATAGAAGGAAAAAATCCCTGTTTTCTACAATTTAAGGATTATGAAACTTTGATTGATTTACTTCTTTGAACTGTATTTCTGAATCTGTGAAATAGAAGTTATTTTGATATGTTGATAAAATTATTACGAAGATTGAGCAAAATAACTCTTGAATATGCATATTAGTTTTCCCTGGGAGATTAACACCTGGGGATATTTTGCTTTAAGAGTGAACATTATGGGGGCCAGGGCTGTGGCATAGTAGGTTAATCCTCCACTCGAGGTGCCAGCATCCCAGAACCACTCAGTGCTGGTTCTGGTCCCAGCTGCTCCTCTTCTGGTCCAGCTCTTTGCTGTTGGCCTGGGAAGGTAGTGTAGGATGGCCCAAGTGTTTGGATCTCTGCACCCACATGGGAGACCTGGAGGAGGCTCCTGGCTTCTGGCTTCAGATCGGCCTAGCTCTGGCCATTGAGGCCATTTGGGGAGAGACCCAGTGGATGGGATCGATTCTCTCTCTCCCTCCCTCTTTCCCTCCCTCCCTCCCTCCTTTCCTATCTCTTTCTCTCTGTAACTCTGCTTTTCAAATGAATAAATAAATCACAATAGCTAAGCCATGGAATCAACCTAAATACCCATCAACAGAAGACTGGATAAAGAAATTATGGGATATGTACTCTATAGAATACTATATAGCACTAAAAAAAAATGAAATCTGTCATTTGCAACAAAATGGAGGAATCTGGAAAACATCATGCTGAGTGAAATAAGCCAGTCCCAAAGGGACAAATATCATATATTCTCCTTGATTGGTGACAACTAACTGAGCACCTAAAAGGAAAAGTATAGAAGTGAAACGGACACTATGAGAAACAATGTCTTGATCAGCCCTTGTCCTGACTGTCGAGGAGCAACTTAGTATTTTATTCTTTTTAGTATTTTTTGTTCTTCTTAATACCATTGGTTGAACTCTTTAATTAACACACAATTATTCTTAGGTGTTTAAATTTAACTGAAAAGTGATCCCTGTTAAACATAAGAGTGGGAATAAGAGAGGGAGGAGATGTACAGTTCGGCATATGCTCACTGGGACTTACACCTAGTGGTAGAGCTAGAAATGTGCCAGGGGATTCCAATTCAATCTCATCAAGATGGCATGTACCAATGTTGTTAAAGTGATCAGATTAAGTTCATAAGTGATCAAAAAGATAGGATTAATTTTCAAAGGAATTACATAAATAAGACCAGTATCTGCAAATAATAACAGATAGAATTAAAAAGGAGAAAACGACCTTACATAGGATCATTGGATATGCAGCAGACTCATAGAATGGCAAATGTCCTACATAGCACTCTGGCCTCAGAATCAGCTCTTAAGGCATTCAGATCCAGCTAAAAAGCCCATGAGAGTATTCCAGGCATGGAAAGCCAAGACACTCTGGCAAACAAAAATGCCCTAAATGGAAGATCTCTGTGAGTGAGTTCCCAGTGGTAAGAACAGGCCTTCAAAGGAGGTCCCTTTCTCTGAAGGGAGAACTTCCACTTTGACTATGGCCTTGTCTAAATAAGATCGGAGTTGGTGAAATCAAGAGGCTTCCATGGCCTTGGCAGCTCATGACAAGAGCCTCAGGTGATTACTGACATCATAAATAAGAGTGTCAATTGTTAATTCAACAACGGGAGTCACTGTGCACTTACTCCCCATGTAGGACCTCTGTCCATAATGTGTTGTACTATGGGAATTAATGGTAAAACTACTACTCAAATAGTAATCTATACTTTGTGTGTCTGTGTGGGTGTAGTCCGTTGAAATCTTTACTTAGTATATACTAAGTTAATCTTCTGTATATAAAGATAATTGAAAATGAATCTTGATGAAGAATGGGATGGGAGAGGGACTGGGAGATGAGATGGTTGTGGGTGGGATGGAGGTTATGGGGGGAAAAGCCACTATAATTCAAAAGTTGTACTTTGGAAATTCATATTTATTAAATAAAAGTTGAAAAAAAAACAAATAAATCTTAAAAAAAGGTGGGCCACTACTGTGGTGTAGATGGTTAAGCTTCTGTCTGCAGTGTCACCATCCCATATGGGCCTCAGCTCCTATCTGGGTTTCTCCACTTCTGATCCAGCTCCCTGCTAATATGCCTGTGAGGGTAGCAGAAGATGGCTCAAGTGCTTGGACCCCTGCACCCATGTGGGAGACCTGGTGGAAGCTCCTGGCTCTTGCCTTTGGACTGACTGAGCTCCAGCTGTTGCAGTTTGTGGAGTGAACCAGTGGATGGAAGATCAATCTCTCTCTCTCTCTCTCTCTCTCTGTATCTCTGCCTTTCAAATAAATAAATAAATAAATCTTTTAAAAGCAGAGTTAGGGTTTTCTCTATTTCCCATTTTATGATATTTTTAACCATATATGAGCGTATATGTGTTCACACAAACACATAATTTTTTCTGAAGTTTTTGAAAGTAATTCACAGACCTGATATTGAAGTCCTGTTTTGGAATGTATCTCTATATCTTACAGACTTTGTCCTATGTAACTATATTGCCATTATCAAACCAAGAGCTTTGACACAGATGTGGTAGCTGCCTATTATATAGCCCACAATCAAATTTCCCCAACTCTTCTCCAAATGTCTCTCATGCCTTTTATTTTGTTCATATGTTTATTTTCAATGACTTTAGGATCTCCAGAAGCATAAGAAGCAAAGAATATCTTTTTCTTTGATTATTTTTTATAGCCCTTGCCTATTTTTCCTGGTAGGCTGTCATGTTTTTTAATAAATAATTATTTTTTAAAAAAGATTTATTTATTCATTTGAAAGTCAGTTACAGAAAGAGAGAAGGAGAGACAGAGAGAGACATCTTTTATCTGCTGATTCACTTCCCAAATGGCTACAACTGCCAGAGCTGAAGCCAGGAGCCAGGAGCTTCTTCCGGGTCTCCCAAGTGAGTTCAGGGGCCCAAGTATTTTGGTCATTTTCTGCTGCTCTCCTGGGTACATTATCAGGGAGGTGGATCAGAAGTGGAGCAGCCTAGGGTGGGGTGGAGGGATCTGGTGCTGCTGCATAGTAGGCTAAGCCTCCAGGTGCTGCTTGAACATCCCATCTGGGTGCTAGTTCCAGTCCCAGCTGCTCCTCTCCTGATCCATCTCTCTGCCTGTGGCCTGGGAAAGCACTGGATGATGGCTCGGGTGCTTGGGCCCCTTCACCCACGTGGGAGACGCAGAAAAAGTTCCTGGCTCCTGGCTTCTGATGGGCCTAGCTCTAGCCATTGTGGCCATTTGGGGAGTAAACCAGTAACTAGAAGACCTCTCCCTCTCTCTGTCTGTAACTCTGTCCTTCAAATAAAAGAAAAATTTAAAAAGAAGAATGAACATTACATAGATACTGTTAAAAGAAAATATACAAGGGCTAAACTTTGGTATAACCAGATAAGGAAAAGATTGCCTAAGAGTCAAATACCTAAGTCTAGATCTGACTTTATCCTACAGAATTAGTCTTTGTTATTATAATTTTTGAAATGGAATTTGACCTGTATTCAAGAGAGAATGTAGCCAAATGTTGGAGTCTGGATATGCAAAAGACAACAGACAGTAAAGGAGTCTGAAGTGAAGGAGAGAAGAGAAACAATAAACAAATCAGGTTTTCACATATCAGCCTTCAAGTGAATCAAATCCTTTCAGCAAGCATATCTGGGTAAATACACATTGTAGAGTGTCAAGGCCATGTGCTCTTCCGCACCTTGTCTGGTGTCTGTCAGTCACAGCTCCTAGGCTCTGACAATGGGGAAGAGTTTGGTGGTGTGTCAGCTGTAACACACAAGCATCTGCAAGTGATGCTACAGCAGCCAGAATCAGGGTTCACTGAGCACTCCGTCACTGGGACCAGACTCCAAAACTCTGCTGTGGACAAATTGCTGGCATTTTGCAACAATAAATTTTTACTGCCTTTGCTATTCCCAAAGAGAGTGATTCATCCAACTTTGGTATTTTGTAAGCATATAAGAAATTTGGGATGGACCTGGATTGTGCAAATAGCTGGCATGGGGAAGCCCCTGTACTTTTCTGTATATCTTTTCCTTCTTTATAACAGTAACTCCCCTTTCCTCTCTCTAAGACTTGCTATACATTATAACTTTCAACAGAGCTGAGTGACTTGGTGAAGTCAATCAGTACGTCAGTTTTCAAACCAACTCTTTACTCAGTTTCTGGGGGCCAGCCTGAACCAAGCAGAAATCTCAAAATGCTCTGGGAAATGTTGTGGTGCAGTGGGTTAGCCACAGCTTGCAGTGCTGGTATCCAATCTTGGAGACGTGAAGGAGTTCCAGGCTCCTGGCTTTGCCTGACTCAGCCTTGGCTGCCACCATTTGGGGAGTGAACCAGCTGAAAAGTGTACCTGTGGGTGGAAGTCTTCTCTCCTTTTCCGTCACTCTGCTTTTCAAATCAATAAGTAAATAAATAATCTTTTTTTTTTTTTGACAGGCAGAGTGGACAGTGAGAAAGAGAGATAGAGAGAAAGGTCTTTCTTTGGCTGTTGGTTCACCCTCCAATGGCCGCTGCGACCGGTGCGCTGCGGCAGGTGCACCGCGCTGATCCGAAGCCAGGAGCCAGGTGCTTCTCCTGGTCTCCCATGCGAGTGCAGGACCCAAACACTTGGGCCATCCTCCACTGCCTTCCCAGGCCACAGCAGAGAGCTGGACTGGAAGAGGGGCAACTAGGACAGAAGCCGGCGCCCTGAGACTAGAACCCGGGGTGCCGGTGCTGCAGGCGGAGGATTAGCCTGTTGAGCTGTGGTGCTGGCCAAATTATCTCTTAAAAAAAAAGTCTCAGAATGCAGATGAACCTTTTTTTTTTGGTTAAAACTATAAAGTTAGATATGCTTCTATTCCTACCAGATAATTAGAATTCAATGAGTCCATACAAGATTGACTACTTAAAGTTGGAATGAGGTTATCCAGCACAGAGAAGGAAACTGAGAAACAAGTTTCCAACAACCACTACTACAGGATTTGGTTTCTGCTGCACTGCACACTTTGGCATGAGGGAGGACACAGACATTGCTTTATAATACAGAAATAATCACAGCTGCTACTGGATGATTCCAATATCTGAGGAGCTTCTATATTAATGCTTCTTAGACATGCTGTATTGAAAGAACACTATTTTTTATCCCATACATTTTTTATTAAAATACAATTACAGTGAATTGCAAATGGAATAAAAATAGACATATAAAACACGAGGACAAGTTTTGTTGTGTTAGATTTGACAGAAATAAAATTACTTTGTCAAGTTGATATAAAAGTTTCCAGTGCCTTTTTCTAAATTTCTATGCTTTTCTCAGCAAGGAGAGGTTACAGTTTGTGGGTTAGCACCAGTCTGTGTGCTACATTTGAAATCATATTTCTCTGTGTCACTGAGAAGTAGGAATCCCTAACGCTCTGGACTAAGAACCATGGATGAATAGCTGCAGTTATAGGACCAGGACCACCTTATATGATTTATATATATGTTATATTTATTGTCTACATCTGCCTTCTGAAATGTACACTCAACATATGGAGGATTTTTTATTCTTATGTATTTTATACTGGCAATTCCCAAAGCTTAAATAGAGACCAATGAACAGTAGTCATTCAATGAACATTTACACATGAATAGTGACTTATGCAAGGAGGTATGAGAAGAGGATTAAAAACAAAAATAAAAAGAAAATGTAAACACACAAACACACACTTTCCAGTATGAATAAAGTTAATACTAAGAAAATTAGCTGGGGCCAGTGCTGTGGCTCAGTGGGTTGACACCTTGACCTGAGGTGCCAGCATGCCATATGGGCACCAGCTCAAGACCCGGCTGCTCCTCTTCCGATCCAGCTCTCTGCCATGGCCTGGGAAAGCAGTGGAAGATGGTCCAAGTTCTTGGGCCCCTGCACCCACGTGGGAGATCCGGAGGAAGCTCCTGGCTCCTGGCTTCTGATCGGTGCAGCTCTGGCCATTGCAGCCAATTGGGGAGTGAACCATTGGATGGAAGACCTCCCACTCTCTCTGCTTCTCCTCTCTCTGTGTAACTCTGACTTCCAAGTAAATAAATAAATCTTTAAAAAATTATTAGCCAACAAAATCAATAATCACAACATGAATTTACTGTGAATTAAATTAATTCTGTAAAATGTTTGACAAAAAAGTTAATGAGAATATACAGATTGATCGCACAGAAAAATATGTGAATCACAGCAGAGATTAGAAAACAAGCAAAAAAACTAGAAGAATAACATAGACACAGAAAAGAACCAATTAGAGATTTTGAAAATGAATAATTCATCATTTAAATAAAAAACACAAAAAGAAATGAATCCTAGTTAAGAAACAGGAAAAAAATAAGATTATTTGGAGTAGTCTGAAAAAATATAACCTGCAATTCTTTGCAGGGAAGAAACTAAGGAAAACAAAAATGCAAACCAAAGCAGACAGAGAAATAAGATGGGAAAGAGATATCAAGGATAAATTAGATGTTCCATTTATATCCCAACTAGGTCCTGTTCCAGGAGACTTAATGACAAAAAGAAAAGGACATATTTAGTGAAGTAGCACCTGTTTTCTCTTTTTTCCAAAACTGAAGAAATAGAAATCCATAAATCTAAAAATCCATGCAGAAGAATTCACTGTAACAAATCAATACTTACTGATTGAGCAAAATAGAAAAGCAATGGAAAAGTGTAATTTAAAAATTCATACAGATAAAAGATGGAGCAGCCACTGTGAAACAGAATTTAGACCAAAAATAGAATATGTCTTTTGCCTAAAGACCAAAGGAAAAATAATTGATTCAATCAAAAATATTTTATAATCATCTGTGCTACCAGTCATGTTTAAGGGCAAGAAAAACCATTTATTTTAGTTCTGAAAGACTAAGAAAACTTAAAACCTGTAGGTTCCTGCTTGAACTATCATAGAATTCATTTTATAAAATAAGAAATATGAACCAGGAGTGAAGATGTGAGCTACAAGATAATTGTAGAAGTTACAAAAAGAAAATAGAAACATTTCTGTGAGAACAGAGTATCAACAAGGTTAACTTACTTTTGAATGTAAAATTAACAATTATGTTTATGTTAAAAATATAGAACAAAATTGTAAGCACTATGATGAAGACTGATATTCTGTGATAAATCATGTATTTTAAAGTATTTTTAAAATCCAGAATACCTACACACATGGTTAAAATTTATTTATTTATTTATTTATTTGACAGGTAGAGTTATAGACACAGAGAGAGAGAGAGAGAGAGAAAGGTCTTCCTTCCGTTGGTTCACTCCCTAATGGCAGCCACGGCCGGCGCTGTGCTGATCCAAAGCCAGGAGCCAGGTGCTTCTTCCTGGTCTCCCATGCGGGTGCAGGGGCCCAAACACCTGGGCCATCCTTCACTAGTCTCCAGGGCCACAGCAGAGAGCTGGACTGGAAGAGGAGAAGCCGGGACTAGAACCGGCACCCACATGGGATGCAGGCACCGCAGGTGGAGGATTAACCAAGTGAGCCATGACACTGCCCCAAAATTTATGTTATTTTTTAACTGTGAAAAGAATTAAAAGGTAAACTAAAATTTATTTGCAAAACTCATAACTACTAAAACATCAGAGAGGAAGCATAAGTATAGAAAACATATCAATAAATAGAAATCAAAAGAAAAGGTGCTAGAAATAGTGTATTTGCAATCTCAGTGAGCTTAAATCAATAAAAATTTCTATTGTAATACATAAAGTTAGACTGGAGTTTGAAAAGCTAGTTATGATGTTCTTTATTTAAAATAAAATCACAAGATACATTTGAAAAGTAAAGCCCATGTTATAGTATGCAAATACTAACCTAGTGAAAGGTAATGAAGTAACATTTATACCAAGGTAATAGAATCCAAGGTAAAACATTGCTAGGGATAAGGAAATACATTACTCAATAATAAGACAATTAACAAACTACATAATGATGCATATAGATACACTTAGCATCATATCCTCCAAATAGAAAAACAAAATTTGAATCATTACTTAAAATATTAGGAAACACCCTATCATTAGTGATAGACATTAAAATATATTTGTCAGAAACTGATCTATTGAAAAGGTAAAAATAATAAACAAAATTCATAAGCTTTATCATACAAGTCTATATAGTCAAATACATATCAACATACTACGTTTAAAATTTGATAAGATACTTTTCTAAAATATACATTGTATATGCATATATATGTGCACATATGCATTGTGATATAACTTCCTTCCAAAATTACGCAATATTTCAAATAATGTGCTTTGCAGATACTACATTTTCTTTTCTCAATGCAATTAATTTGATACTAATTTGCCCCATTACTTTTCATTTGGTGACTATGACAAAGTAAGAAATATTTTTAGGGGCAATAGTTCTTTCATTGACTGAACATCGGAATCTTAAGGAGAGAAGAGCTTTAATGAATATGGATGCCTGGATCTCACCTGTAGGAATTCTGAGGTAATTGGTCTCTGGGGTGGTTAGCCTAGGGAGTGAGATGTTTAAAAAGCTCTCTAGGTGATTCTAATATGAAGTCAAAGCGGAGTACCATTGGCCGAGGATCAAACAATACCGTGTTTCTGCTAAGTGTTACAGTCTTCAGAGATGAGATCACAAAGACAAATGTGTTTGCTTCTGTTTAAGTGTTATCAGGAAGATAGGATCTTCATTTGAAAGCCAAGCGGCTGGTGATGTAATCACCACAGCAGCTGTCAAAGTGCCTTCAGTTGCTGTGACCAAATTCTTCCATCTGTTTCCTACTTCCTTGGTTTACAATCAAGCACACATCTTAATTGACCCTTACATAGAAGACATCTGACTGTGAGCTGCTGGGCTCTTTATTTGTGAAGGGATCTGAGTCAATCATTTTGCTCATCCTCTCATGGGAAATGAAAAAGGCAGACCCTCAAGCATCTCTCTTTGGTACAATTATAGGGCCAGATGTGACATTTCCCTGGAGGTGATTGAATTGGAATGATATCCAAATGTTCCAATGTTGGCCAAAATCAAAGATTGATGGCTGATATTTTCAGTAATGAATTTCTATATGGTTTGATAAATTGCAAGCAATAAAATATAATGTGTGCATATGTGTGCCTTGAAATTAGACAGATTGGGAACAAGTCCCAGCTTAGTTAATGACTAACCATGTGACCTTAGCCCCATTACTTATTTGTAAAATCTATGACATTTAGGTGAGACGATGCAGATAATTGATCACCTGATATATAATAATTGTGTGGTACATGGATCCATTATTGCTGCTTTTTATTATTTGGTAATTTTCTTAAGATTCATAGCACTTGGGTCACACTGGCTGTCAATTTTTGAAAATGAATGTGTCTCTGTTCTGTTTGACGGGCTATAGGATGGGCCAGGAGCAATGAAAAATGTCTTAGGAAGTGAGGAATATAAAAAATATAAGTCTAGAGAGGAGAAAGATTCTAAAATCTAAATACCTCAGTGGCACTATTTGCACATTTCTGTGGATGGTGATCATCCCTGAAAATGGGTCACTTACATACACTTACATAAGCCGGATGCTCTAAAGCTTCAAGGTGATGACCCTTTTTCATACAGTCACCCCAACAAAGCAGACAAAGATAACAACATTAAATGTTTAAACTTACAATGATTCAGCATTGAAGCAAAGCAGTCTATTCCTTAGAATTTGCATCTCCCTCCCCAATAAGATATAAACGGGCACTTATGCATTATGCTACCTCCTCTGCCAACATTACAACTTGGATGTTGAGACGCCATCATTTTCAGGCTTTAATATGGGCCAAGTATGTTTCTGATATTCCATCCACTTCTAAGACTCCATACTATTTCTTCCTTCTCACATGTTGTAAGTTTTTTCTCTTTTCTCATTCATAAATTCACAAGATATATTGTTTTTCTCTGTTTTGAATAAAGACTTAACTCAGAAGATAATACCTGTTAATTATGCAAAGAATGATTGTTGAGTACCTTCTGTGTACATTGTTCTATATGATGCAGATATGGGAAGAAAAATAGAATTTCTGCTCTCAAGAAAATAGAATTTAGACTGACACATGGAAAAAAGAGTGAAGGAATGTTGGAAGCAGGTTATGATGAGAATGACAAGATCAGAATCCCAACTCAGACTTGAGGCAAGGAAGGTTTCTTGAAAGTAGGAAAGGCTGGCTTTGAGCTGCAGGAAAGGTGACAGTTAACCAAGCAAAGAGGAAGAAGAAGAGGAACAGGACTCCAAGTAGGAGAAATAATTCTTCAGAAGCCCAGATAAAAGGGTAATGGAGAAATTTCTAGCATGGAACCTTCTACAAAGTCATTTGGGACAAAGGTAAAGACTTCAAGCATTTTCCTGAAGAAAATAAATCATTATCAGACATATATAAAAGGCCCAGATCTGTAATACAACAATTCAAGTCATGCAGCTATTGAGTATTTGAACTTTAGTCTAAGTTTTAAAAAATCACATTTTAACCTTTGATTGTTATATAGTACTTATACACTTAAGGGCTACAGTACAGTATTTCCACACATGTACACAACATAAACTGATAAAATGAGGCAATTAACATTTTTATTTCTTTATGTTTGTAGGCTACTAACTCCTTTCTTCCAGTTCTTATACTGTAAATACTATGTTAGTTTGAACAATAGTCACCCCATTGTGATGTGGAACATTAGAGAACATTACTTCTATCTCCCTATGTTTTTGTATTCATTATTCAACCTCCCGCCATCTACCTCTCCCCACCCCTATCAGCCACTGGTAAATACTACTCTAAGTTCAAAACTACTTTTTAAGAAAAAAACCTTCTGTATGTGAGAAAGAACACACAATATTTGTGTGTCTGGTTCATTTCTATGAACATAATGACCTACAATTCCTTCAAATTTTATTTTTTTTAAAATTATTTTATTTATTTACTTATTTATTTATTTTTATATATAAAGCTTTTATTTAAAGAATATAAATTTCCAAAGTACAGCTTATGGATTACAATGGCTCCCCCCCCCACAACTTCCCTCCCACCCACTACCCTCCCCTTTCCCGCTCCCTCTCCCCTTGCATTCACATCAAGATTCATTTTCAATTCTCTTTATACACAGAAGATCAGTTTAGTACATATTACGTAAAGATTTCTACAGTTTGCCCTCACATAGAGACACAAAATGAAAATACTGTTGGAGTACTAGTATAGTATTAATTCACAATGTACAGCACATTAAGGACAGAGATCCTACATGATTTTTTTCTTAAAGAATTGATTAATTATCTATGCAATTTCCAATTTAACACCAAGATTTTTTAATCATTTGCAATTATCTTTATATACAGAAGATTGATTCAGTATATACTAAGTAAAGATTTCATCAGTTTGCACCCACACAGAAACACAAAGTGTAAAAATACTGTTTCAGTACTAGTTATAGCATTACTTCACATTGGATAACACATTAAGGACAGATCCCTCATGAGACGTAAGTACACAGCGACTCCTGAAGTTGATTTAACAATTTGACACTCTTGTTTATGGCATCAGTAATCTCCCTAGGCTCTAACCATGAGTTGCTGAGGCTATGGAAGCCTTTAGGGTTCGCCGACTTCGATCTTATTCTGACGGGGTCATAGTCAAAGTGAAAGTTCTCTCCTCCCTTCAGAGAAAGGTACCTCCTTCTTTGATGGCCCCGTTCTTTCCACTGGGATCTCACTCGCAAAGATCTTCATTTAGGTCTTCTTTTTTTTTTGAAAATATTAGGATTTTATCCATTTGTATGGCTCAGTAATATTCCATTGTATATATAAACCCACATTTTATTTATTTATCTATTGATAACACCTGAATTGATTCCACATGACTGCTATTGTGAATAGTGCAACATGGATATGGGAGTGTGAATATCTTTTTCAGATGCTATTTTTATTTCCTTTGAGTATATTCCCAGAAGTGGGCTTTCTAGGCCATATGGCAGACCTATTTTTAGTTTTCTGAGGAACCTCCAAGATGTTATGCATAATGTCTGTGCTAATTTGCATTTCTACCAACAGTGCGTAAGAGTTCCCTTTTTCTCACATCCTTGCCAGCATTTGTTATTTTTTTGGTGTTTTTCTAACTGGAATGAAGTGACAGCTCATTGTATATCTGATCTATGTTTCCTTGCTGGTTAGAGATTTTGAGTATTTTTTCCATATATTTGTTTTCCATGTGTATTTCTTCTCTTGAGAAATTCCTACTCAGATCTTTTGCTCATTTCTTAACTGCATTGTTTGATTTTGTTGTCAAGTTTTTGAGTTCTGTATATATTCTAAATAAATCCCTTATCAGATAGTTTGCATATATTTTCTCCCATTCTGTCAATTGTCTCTTCACTGTATTGATTATTTCCCTTCCTTTGCTGACATAGAAAAACACAAAGCTAATTTCAAAGACTAAGTACTAAAGAAATGTAAAATATCTTATTGATAGTTATTATATGAGGGTCACATGTAAATAGCATTATTTTATATGCTGTACTAAATAAAACTATTATTAAATTATACTTGTTTCACTTTACCTTTTGAAAAGTAGCTGCTAGAAAATGGTTGCCTCATATTTCTATTGACTTCATTGGAGTCCTCTTGAAAGAGAAAATATGTGATCATATGTAACGATGTTATTCAAAGATGAGCATTTGTTTAATATAGTAAATATGATACATAATGAAGATAAAGATTAAATACTAAAATCATTTCTGTTGAAGTTAGGAACAAATAAATGAAAAACCTACTATCAACAAACATAATAACCAAGAAACTGTCAGTTATTATTTAATGTTTTTTGCAGAAGTGCTAGGAAGTGTCATGGAAGAAGAAAGAATATAAGATATTAACACTGCAAATGAATATATGAAATTATCACAAATTGAGAAAAGATGATTGTATACTTAGAAAACCTAATAGAGCAAATTGAAAGCCATTACAAGTAACCAGAGAATTCAATAAAATTGATGGGGAAATATTAGGATACTGGCCAATATCTTTCACGAACACAAATAACAAACATACAGGAATTAGGATGGAAGTAAAAATCCCACTTACATTAGTAACAAATAAAAAATGTTGAAAAGTCATCTGAAGGGAAATTGTAAAATACTTTGGAAAACTTGAACAAGTGGGAAGACAGACCATGTTTTCAGGAAAACTCAATACTTTAATTAAAATTTTATTTTGTGATAATTGTAGACTCACATACAGTTGTAAGAAATAATTTATATAGAGATAAGGTATGTTTTGCACAGCTTCCCCACGTGATAAATACCGCAAAACTACAGCACACTATAACACACAAGATACTAACACTGATGCATTTATATCACAACGGTCTCTTCTCATGTTGCCCTTTTTTTTTTTTTTTTTTTACAGGCAGAGTGGACAGTGAGAGAAAGGTCTTCCTTTGCCATTGGTTCACCCTCCAATGGCCGCCGCGGCAGGCAGGGTGCGGCCCGCGCACTGTGCTGATCCGAAGCTAAGAGCCAGGTGCTTCTCCTGGTCTCCCATGGGGTGCAGGGTCCAAGCACTTGGGCCATCCTCCACTGCACTCCCTGGCCACAGCAGAGGGCTGGCCTGGAAAAGGGGCAACCAGGACAGAATCTGGCGCCCCGACCAGGACTAGAACCCGGTGTGCCAGCGCCGCAAGGTAGAGGATTAGCCTAGTGAGCCGCGGTGCTGGCCTTGCTGTATTCTTTATCTCCTTAACCTTCTGGAACTAAAGTATTTTGTTATTGTAGCCTAGCTGGAGCAAGATGCCAAAGCAGATATGCCACAGTGCTAGCATCCCATATGGGCGCCGGTTCTAGTCCCAGCTTCTCCTCTTCCAATTCAGCTCTCTGCTATGGCCTGGGATAGCAATAGAGGATGACCCAAGTCTTAGATCTGGAAGAAGCTCCTGGCTCCTGGCTTTGGATCGGCGCAGCTCCGGCCATTGTGGTCATGTGGGGATTGAACCATTGGATGGAAGACCTCTCTCTCTGTCTCTACCTCTCTCTGTAACTCTGTCTTTCAAATAAATAAAATAAATATTTTTTTAAAAAAAGAATATTGAATCAGCCTTTATCTGGCTGAAATATTAAATAGTCAATATTTTGAATATTGAGCCAGACTATATCTACCACTTGCTTATCGTGCATTTTTCTTTTGATATATGGCTCACTCATATATTCTAATGTTTCATTAAAGATTTTAAATCCTTGAACGTAATACAAGTTTGTACTATCTTTGTACAGTCAGGATCTGGGATCAGTCTGATACTAGTTTCATTAAATGAAATGCAAAGTTTTCTCTCCTCATTTATTTTCTGGAAGAAAATGGGTATAATTGTTGCTAATTCTTTAAGAATTTAGTAGAATTTGCCAGTGAAAGCAACTAGGCCTAAAATGTTTATCTTGGGGAGATTTAAAATAATTTAATAATTTTAGGACTACTCTAATGAGCCATATCATACTGGATGAAGTACAGAAGTTTGTGCTTCTTAAGGAATTGATTTAGTTCATCTACAATTGTCAAATTTATGCATGTACTGTTCTCATTACATTCATTTATTATGCTTATGATACCTTCTAAAATCTGTGGTGAAGTCCTGTGCTTCATTCATGATACTGATAAATTATAAATCCTATAATTTTATCATTTTTTCTAGAAGTTTCTTAATTTGACTGATCCTTACAAATAATCCTCTTTTTGTTTAATTGATTTTCTATGCTGGTTTGCTTTCAATTTCATTGACTTTTCTTCTGCTATTTCTTTCTTTTTGCTTTGGGTTTATTTTGGTTTTATTTTCTATGTATTTTTAAAATTTTTTTTATTTTTATTTTTGACAGACAGAATGGACAGTGAGAGAGAGAGAGAGAGAGAGAGAGAGAGACAGAGAGAAAGGTCTTCCTTTTCCGTTGGTTCACCCCTCAATGGCCGCTGAGGCCGGCGCGCTGTGGCCCATGCACCGCGCTGATCTGAAGACAGGAGCCAGGTGCTTCCCCTGGTCTCCCATGCGGGTGCAGGGCTCAAGCACTTGGGCCATCCTCCACTGCACTCCCTGGCCACAGCAGAGAGCTGGACTGGAAGAGGAGCAACTGGGACAGAATCCGGTGCTCTGATCGGGACTAGAACCCGGGGTGCTGGTGACGCAGGTGGAGGATTAGCCTACTGAGCCGTGGCGCTGGCCATGTATTTTTATAATAAATTTAATTGTGTATATTTCCAATATACAGCATGATGTTTAAGATGCATATATATGTATGTTTTTATGTGTATGTATCCACCTATATATATATTTATAAATGTTTACTATTGTGAAACCACATATCAATCATATATATAAATTTATAAATATATATGTAAGTATATATATTTATAATGTTTACTATAATGAAACCACAATCAAACACATTTTTCTGTGCTGTATCAAGACTAGCCCACTATATTCCTAAAGCTGTATCTATAAAAAAAGAATTCATTAAATAAAAACTAAAAAAAAAGTTGTCTCCTGTGTTTCCTTATAAAGTTGTATAGATTTAGCTCTAGCATCTATGTGTATCACCCGTTTGGGGTTGCTCATTTGTACATGATATATATATTTTAATCTTCAATAAAAAGTTAAAATAAAAAAGAATAGCTATAATATACTCCTTAAACAAAAATCCTGAGTGCAATCACTGTTATTAGCTTTAATCCTCATGTTGTACATTAGACCTATGTTACTGTTCATCACACATATTTTCTGCTTGGTATCTTTGGACTTGCATAGCTCCATATAATCCTCTTAACCCTAGTAACCATTTTTTTTCCCTCTCTCTTGCCTCTTTTCCTTCGGATAAATTCCAGGAGCTTGATAATAGAGTCATATGGTAGCCTTATTTTCAGATTTCTGAGGAATCTTCATGCTGTCTTCCCTAATGGCTGTACTGGTTTACATTCCCACCAACAGTGCATTAGGGTACTCCTTCCCATACATCCTTGCTAGCATTTGCAATTTTTTGATTTTTGCATGATAGCCATTCTGACTGTGAGGAGGCAAAACCTCATTGTAAGTGTTTATTTGCATGTCTCTGTTGGCTAGTGATCCTGAGCATCTTTTCATATTTCCATTTGCCATTTGTATTTCATCTTTTGAAAAATTCCTGCTCATATCCTTAGCCCATTTCTTAAGGATATTGGTTGGTTGATTGTTGTTGACTTTCTTTAACTCCCTATATATTCTGGTTATTAATCCTGTATTGGATGTATAGTTAGCAAATATTTTCTCCCATTCTGTTGGTTGTCTCTTTACTTCACTGAGGGTTTTCTTTGCTGTGCAGACACTTCTTAGCTTGATGTAATCCTGTTTTTCTACTTTTGCATTTATTGTCTATGCTCCTGGGGTCTTATCTAAGAAGTTCTTGCCCATGCCAATGTCTTGCTGTGTTTCCTATAGGTTTTCCTCTAGTAATTTGATGGTTGCAGGTCTTAGACTTAGATTCTTGATCCACTGTGAGTTGATTTTTGCAGAATGTGTAATGTAGGAGTCTTATTTCATAGTTCTGTATGTGGAGATCCAAGTTTTTCAACATCATTTATTGAAGAGACTGTCCTTCTCCCATGTAGTGATCTTAACTTGTTTGTTAAAGATTAGTTGATTGTGGCTGTGTAGACTCATTTCTGGAATCTCTAACTGGTCCATTGGTCCACTTATCTATGCTTGCACCAGGACTAGCATGTTTTGATTATAACTGCTCTATACCATGTTTTGAAATCTGGTATTCTGAAGTCTACAGCTTTGTTTTCATTGCTTAAGACTGTTTTATCTATTCAGGGTCTCTTGTGTTACCATATGAATTTTAGGGTCATTGTTTCTAGATGTGAGGTGAATGTCCTTGGTACTTTGATTGGGATTTCGTTAAATCTGTAAATTGTTTTGATTAGTATGAACATTGTAATGATATTAATTCTTCTGGTCCATGAACATGGAAATAATTTTTCCACTTTTTTGTCTTCTTTTATTTTTTTCCTTAATGTTTTATAATTTTCATTGTACAGATTTTTCACATTCTAGGTTCAATTTATGCCAAGGCTTTTAACATTTTTTGTAGGGATTGGGAATTGGACTGATCTTACAACTTCTTTCTCAGTAGGCCATGAAAATTTTAAAGTGTGCTGTTTAATTTCCAAGTGTTTGAAGATAGTCTTGTTATCCTTTTGTTATTGGATTTTATTTAGATTAAGTTGTGATAAGATAACACAATTTATGTGATTTCAATTGTTTCACATTTGTTGATATTGATTTAATGTCCCAGAACAGTGTATTTTGGTATGTGTTTCTTGGGTGCTTGGAAACAACTGTGTGCTCTGATGTTGAATGTGTTCTATTTAGATACTGTGTGGTTCTTTTTGGTTGTGTTGAGTTTTTCTAAATCCTTTCCTATATCATTTTTCTATATATTGATTTTATGTTTAGTTTTATATCAATTGCAAAGGAGGGGTTTTCAAAGTCTACAACTGTAATTGTGGCTTTTATATTTAACCTTTCTCTTCTATCATGTTTTGCGTCTTATATTTTTCAGCTGTGTTGTATGAAACATATACCATGAGCATTGGTGTGTCATCCTGGTAGATTGGTTCTTTTTAATTTTTTTTTTTAATTTATGAGAGAGAGAGAGAGAGAGAGAGAGAGAGAGACTCCTTCAATTCCCTAAATACATGTAAAATACATGTAATTGTCCAGACTGGGCCAAGGCAAGAGAAGAGCCTGGAAGCTGTAATTAAATCCAGGTTGCCCATGTGGATGGTAGGAACCCAATTACATGAGCCATCACCATAGTCTCTCAGGATCTGTATTGTCAGGAACCTGAGGTGGGAATCAAGCCCAGGCACTCCTGGTGGGACAACACTTGGCTAAATGCTCTTTTTATTAGTCTCTTTATGATGATAAAATTTCTTACCCCTCCCCCTTTCTGGTGATTCCCCTTGTTCTGAAGTCTGTTTATCTGATTTTTTATAGCCATTCCTGCATTATTTTTAAAATATATTTTAAATTTTAAGCTATTTATATTGTTATATTGTAATTTTGTTGTTGACAACATATAGGTGATACGTATTTTTATTTTTATTATTATATTTTTGACAGGCAGAGTTAGTGAGAGAGAGAGAGAGAGAGGGAGAGAGAGAGAGAGAGAGAAAGGTCTTCCTTCCATTGGTTCACCCCCCAAATGGCTGCTACCACTGATGCGCTGCTCTCATCCGAAGCCAGGAGCTAGGTGCTACCTCCTGGTCTCCCATGCGGGTGCAGGGCCCAAGCACTTGGGCCATCCTCCACTGCCTTCCTGGCCCACAGAGAGCTGGACTGGAAGAGAAGCCACCGGGACAGAATCTGGCACCCCAACTGGGACTAGAACCTGCTGTGCCGGCGCCGCAGGCAGAGGATTAGCCAAGTGAGCCGTGGTGCTGGCGTATTTTTAATATTTTAAAAGATTATTTATTTGGAAGGCAGAGGCACACACACACAGAGAGAGAGAGAGAGAGAGAGAGAGGTCTTCCCTCCTCTGGTTCACTCCCCAAAAGACAGCAATGGCCAGAGCTGGACCAATCCAAAGCCAGGAGCCTGCAGCTTCTTCCAGATCTCCCATGTGGGTGCAGGGGCTCAAGGACTTGGGCCATCTACCACTGCTTTCCTAGGCCATAGCAGAGAGCTGGATTGGAAATTAAGCACCTGGGACTAGAATTGGCACCCATACGGGATGCTGGCACTGAAGGTGGCAACTTTACCTACAATGCCACAATGCTGGCCCCAGTGATATCTATTTTTAAATACACTCTATAAATCTTTGTCATGAAATTTCTTTAGACTATTTTAGTTTAATTTTATAACTGTTATATTAGGTTTTAAGTCTTCCATTTTATTTTTCTATTATATCTGTTTTCTGCATTCTTTGTTATTTTTCCAGCCTGCCAATGGGTTGCACAAACATTTTTAGAATTCCATTTGATTTACTTGCAGTGTTTTTGTCTCTTTGTGTCACACTTAAAGTCATTGCTATTTATATTGCATTATATACGGATAGCTCAAATAACATACTGTTATTGGTGTCTTACCAGTCTTAATAAAGTGTAGAAACCTTACATCCCTTTACCGTCACTTGTTTGTATTATAGTTGTCTTAACTTTTTCCTCTGTATGTTTAAAACCACCTCAAACAATATTATAAAATTGCCTCAGCTGTCAAATATAAGATTGTTAACCCTAGAGGGGAAGAATGTGCTTTACTTAACTGTATTTTTACTCTTTTCATCGTTCTTTTTTTTTTTTTTTTTTGTTATTTCCAATATTTCCTCTCTCATCATTTCCTTTCTATGTAGAAAATTATTTAGCCTTTCTTCCAGGCTAGGTCTGCTGTTGACAAGTTCTATTTGTTTTCCTTTATCAGAAAATGTCTTGATTTTACCTTCATTCTTGAAGTATATTTTCCTGTATATAGAATTCTGATTGGTAATTCTTTCTCATGGCACTTGAAAAATACTGTGGCACTTCTTTCTGGCTTCCATACTCTCTGATGAGAACTTGGCTGTAATTCAAATTGTTTTTCCTCTACATGTAAGATGCTGTTGCTCTCACAATTTCAAGATTTTTTAAGCTTTTTTTTTTTTTTATAAATTTGGCTATAATATTTTTTGTTAGATCTTTAAGTTTATATTGTTTGAGGATTGCTCAGATTTTTAAATTGCATGCAAGGCTAATGAAAATTATATGCAGACAATAGTTTTTTTCTCTTCAGATTATCTAATCTTTGAAAGTCTCACCATTTTCTTGATTGATGAGGAAAAAGAAATTTGCAATCTTGTCCATTGCTGGTAGGGTTCTTTTTTTTTTTAAATTTTTCTTTTGACAGGCAGAGTGGACAGTGAGAGAGAGAGAGAGACAGAGAGAAAGGTCTTCCTTTACTGTTGGTTCACCCTCCAATGGCTGCTGCGGCCGGTGTGCTGATCCGAAGCCAGGAGCCAGGTGCTTCTCCTGGTCGCCCAAGCGGGTGCAGGGCCCAAGCAGTTGGGCCATCCTCCACTGCACTCCCGGGCCACAGCAGAGAGCTGGACTGGTAGAGGAGCAACCAAGACATAATCCGGCGCCCCAACCGGGACTAGAACCTGGTGTGCCAGCGCTGCAAGGTGGAGGATTAGCTTATTGAGCCACTGTGCGGGCCCGCTGGTAGGGTTCTAATCTACTAAGAACTACATAGAGTACAGTTTGAAAGTGTACATTTAAATTAAAAATGTACCAGCATATTAGCAACAATTCCATCTCTCCAGTAATCTTTTGTAGCAAAGTAATTAAGTAGCCACAGAATGATGAATTAAAATTTTGTTGCATCATTCTTTCTAAAACTTAGAGCATTCCAATAAGTGACTTGCAACATACGTAGATAACTCCCATGTCATGGAATACTATGAAATCATAAAAAAACAACAGGGGATATTTTCACTTACAGGAATGAAATCATGTGTAAGTCATATTGGCAGATAACAAGTGAGGAGTAATATGAATAGTGTTCAATTATTTGTATGAAAAGGGAAAAAGGAGTATCTTTCTCTAAATATTGTTGGATAGTAACAAAATTCTGCTGCAAGGTGTACACAGAAAATTGATAGCACTGGTCATTGATATGAAGAACAGTGTTGCTGCAGATTGCGATAGCATATTCTTTAGTATTTTGAACCATGTTTGTATCTTAGCTATTCAATAAACACTTTAACTGTTTTCATGCAAATCTGACTATTTATTAGGACACCTCAATTTAAAGAATACTATGTTGGGAGCAAAGATGGTCAGATAAGAAGATTGACAAATTCAGGGATTAAGATGATTTTGGAAATTACAGCAATTTAAAAGTTATAAGTCTAACGATATGGTGAATTGATCAATAATTCAGATGCATGTTAGGCAAACCAAGACACATATGCAACTTGGTTACTTCCAAGAAAAATAGACTTGTTTTCTAACTTTTCTAAGCATTATTTTCTTCATGTTAGAGTAGTAATGATAATATGAACCCATGTTTGAGGAATAACTAAGTTGGTTTATGCACACCATACACACAGTATGCGGTAATAAGATATATTCATTAAAGGATAACTCATCATTGGCTTTTCTCTTTCTTGTATTTATGACAATCCATATGTTCAAGTAAAATCCCACCTTACAAAAAGTCAAATTGTATTGTGTAGCTATAAGATGGTGCTGTATTCTATTTCTTTTAAAAATATTCATTTATTCAGCTCATGTCAAGAGCCTCCAGTGATCACTGATGTCATACATAAGAGTGTTAATTGTTAAATTAACTTACCATAAAAGACCACTGTCCTCAAAGAGTTGGAATATGAAAGTTAACAGTAAAACTTCTTTTCAAAGATTTATTTTTTTAGTGTATTAAATGGGGGATAATCTTAAGTCTCATACGTTTTAGTTATGCCTCAGTGTCCGACTCCATTGTTTGTTTTCTTAGGTGCTTCCTTAATTGATGATAAAACTCATTCTCAAGGATTTACTTTCTTTTAATGTATTAAGTGGAGGATATGCTTACATCTCAAAGTAATGTCTAAGTTCTTTCAAAAAATGTACCATTCTAAGATGCTTCTTTAAAGTTAATTAAGTTTCTAAAAAAAAAAGTGAAATTAACTTTGAGATGCAATGACTTGTCTGGACTATTGTGGAACAGTTCTTTTTTTTTCAAATTGTTGAACTGTTTACTTAGTATAGAGTTGGTCTTTTGTGTATAAAATTAATTGAAATTGGATCTTAGTGGATAATGGGACTGGGAATGGGAGAGTGATGAGAAGGAGCGCTGGGAGTGCGGGTATGGTGGGAAGAATCACTATATTCCCAAAATTGCACTTATGAAATCATGAAGTTAGTGTTCCTTAAATAAAAGTTTTCTTTGGTAAAAAGAAAGAACCAAAACTATTAATTAATTTATTTGAAAGGTAGAGAGAGAGAGAGAGAGAGAGAGAGAGAGAGAGAGAGAGAGAGAGAAAGGCTACTGCTGCTGATTTGCTCTCCAAACACCTACAACAGTTGGGGCTGGGATAGGCTTATGTTTTTTTTTTTTTTTTTAAGATTTATTTATTTATTTGAAAGTCAGAGTTACACAGAAAGAGGAGAGGCAGAGAGAGAGAGAAGAGAGGTATGTCTTCCATCTGCTGGTTCACTTCCCAGTTGACTGCAATGGCCGGAGTTGTGCCGATCCCAAGCCAGGAGCCAGGAGCTTCTTCCAGGTCTCCCACATGAGTGCAGGGGCCCAAGGACTTGGGCTGTCTTCTACTACTTTCCCAGGCCACAGCAGAGAGCTGGATCGGAAGTGGAGCAGCCGGGTCTTGAACCAGCACCCATATGGGATGCTGGCGCTTCAGGCCAGGGCATTAGCCCGCAGTGCCACAGCGCTGGCCCCCAGGCTTATGTTCGAAGCCTGGAAATCTATCTGGGTCTCCCTTGTGGGTGGCAGGGACTCAGATACTTGATCACCTGCTGCCTCCCAGGGTGTGCAATAACACGGTGCTGGATTGGAGGAGGATGCTTGGCTCAAATCCAAAGACTGTGATAAGGGATTGGGGTTTCCTAAGCAATGATTTAACCACTTCTGCAGTGTCCCAGACCTCGGTTTTTGAAGTCAGAGAGGCTGTGGACATTTTATTGCAGCTTTAGCTGCTCTGCATGTGGTAAATCAGGGCTAGACTTTATGCTAAGATACTTAGCTATGGGAGAGAACTTTTAGTGCTTCTTCTGGGTGTCAAATTCCTTTTGAGGATGCACCTACTCTAGGTTACCCTCCACTGCCATCAAATAGTTATTTGATGTTTCTTTTTAAAATATTTTGCCATTGTTCATTGTTATTACCCGTAAGAGTTCCCATCTAATAGAATTTTATTTGTGAGGGCCCATGCTGTGGTGCAGTAGGTTAATCCTCTCCCTGTGGTGCTGGTATCCCATCTGGGCATTGGTTCCAGTTGCGGCTGCTCCTCTTCTGATCCAACTCTCTGCTATGGCCTGGGAAAGCAGTAGAAGATGGCCCAAGAACTTGGGCCTTTGCACCCATGTGGAAAACTTGGAAGAAGCTCCTGGTTCTTGGATTTAGATCAGCTCATGCGGTTGATGCGGCCATTTGGAGAGTGAACCAGCAGATGGAAGATCTTTCTCTCTGTATCTCTCTCTCACTATCTGTGACTCTACCTCTTAAATAAATAAATAAAATCTTAAAAAATTTTATTTGACCATTAGTTGCAATGATTTGCACATTATAAATATTTCTATCTATGTAAATATTAAATATTTCATTTATCTATTCATATACAGCAAACTGATTAAAACCTTAACCAGGTTCATATAACAACTTACTATTTTTTTCTCACTATTCTGTTGGCTAAGCTGGGCTCATCTATTGAGTCTTGTATTTTATATCACATGGCATGGAGTCTGTCAGTCAACTGAGTTCAGCTGGCAGATTGCCTGGGCTAGAAGTGCTAAGCGAACTTTATTTTCAAATATGAATCTTTGTAGGTTTTTCACATGGCCACCTGTGGCTAGCTTAGCACGACCCTAAACAGAGATCTCAAGGTAACTGGCCTTCTTACAAGCCAATAGCCTTTGTAAAGAGAGGAATCAGAAGCTTCCAGACTTCTTAAGGTCTGCGGTCAAAAGATCCAAAATATTATACCTGTTGGTCAATATAGGTCACAACTCAGATTCAATGTGATGGGAATATTGATAAGAGTAGGATCATGAGCACAGGAGAAAGGAAGAAATTGGTGGTAGACATTTGTGGAGATATCTGAAAAATGGACCAAATACACACACACACATGCGCGCACACACACACACCTCTGCATTCTCATATAATGTTTTAGTGTACTGAAATAACAAGGATCTGTGAGAAGAATGAAGTCTTCAATTTTATTGGTAACTTTTGTTTTTCAAATGTAAGACAAAGGATAAAATTTCATTGGTAGATGCTATTTTTGTCGTATTATTCTACTCTGGTTTTGTTTTGTTTCATATTATGTGCTTGTAACTCTTCTAAGTAAAAGACTCCTTTTACTCTACATTTCTTGAACCCGTATACCTGTATCCATGGTGGCACTTAGTCCTACAGATGGACATAGACCCACAGGTGTTTAAACTCCTTTCTAAGCTAATGTTCTCTAGTTTTACCTGGTAGAAGAGAAGGACTGGATGACCTCTGAAAGCCTTGGGAAGCACACACTTTTCTCCTGTGCCTGGGATCATTTATTCCCAACATTGCTCCTTAATCACTGGCCCAGTCATTCTGCTCTAAAGCAGTTCTCTTTATCATGATATTTTCGAACTCAACACTACTCATTACTCCACTCCCCACCTCATTACCAGAATGTGCTGCTCCAGTTTTGCTCCCTTAAAAATGATCTTGTATTATAGCTCTGTAAAAATTACTCGGCCAAGAGGCATCGATCTCCCTTTGCCATCCATCAAGCTGGAGAGAGTAATTAGAGAGACTGCAGGGACCAAGACTCTCTCCTCTGGGGTCACACTGGCGATTCTGAGTCTCTAGTGTCACAGAGGAATACCTTTAAGCAGGCCCATCTTGAATGAAAAACAAAGATTTCTGAGAAATTTTGCTGACACACAAGAAAAATCCATTCATTATTCAGATTTTCTGACCACTTATATAAAAATCATAATTGTCAAATTTACAAAAATATATTGGGGGATAAGTGCAAAGAAATACAATCGAAGGTGCTCATTCAACTTTATTCATACGAATAGACTATTAAAGACACTCTAAATGTTCCTGTCTAGAAGAATAATGACATAAATCACAGTTCTTGCACACAAATTATCAGAACTCAGCCATTCTAAAATGTTGAGATAATGTCTTATATCCTGACATAGAAAAGCTCTCGTATTTTAAATTAATAAAACTTTGCAGGAGTGGGTGTTTGGTATAGCAGTTAAGACACTATTTGGTAAACATGGATTCTGTGTAGGTGTGGGGAACCATTTTTTCTTTCAATGGTCATTTAGATATTTATAACATCATTGTGGCCCATACAAAATTATCAACTTAAAAATTAGCCATCAGGGGCCAGCATTGTGGCATAGTAGACTAAGCCTCCACCTGTGGTGCCAGCATCCCATGTGGGCATTGGTTTGTGGCCCAGCTGCTCCTCTTCTAATCCAGCTCTCTGCCAATGGCCTGGGAAAATATTGGAAGATGGCCCAGGTGCTTGGTCCTCTGCACGTTCGTGGGAGACCCAGAAAAGCTCCTGGCTCCTGATTGGCCTAGCTCTAGCTGTTGGGGCCACCTAGGGAGTGAACTAGCAGATGGAAGAGTTTTCTCTCTGTCTCTTTCTCTCTCTGACTCCAAATCTGCCTCTCAAATAAATAATTAAAATCTTTAAAAAAAGAAAAAAGAAACCCATGAATATGCAGGGTCTTCAAAAATTTTGGAAAATGTATATTAAAAAAAATTGCCTGCTGTCAAATGTTCTACCACTGAGTTTATACATATAAATTTAATTGAGAAGAGATCTTTGTGGTTTTTTTTTTATTTTTGACAGGCAGAGTGGACAGTGAGAGAGAGAGAGAGAGAGAGAGAGAGAAAAGTCTTTCTTTGCCGTTGGTTCACCCTCCAATGGCCGCCGCGCTGATCTGAAGGCAGGAGCCAGGTGCTTCTCCTGGTCTCTCATGGGGTGCAGGGCCCAAGGACCTGGGCCATCCTCCGCCTTGGCTGGGCCAGACAAAATAATTTTACAGGCCTTGCATGGCAACTTCTTCACCCCTGCTCTGAATGTCTGGCTTGAGTCCTATCTCCTCTGCTTCTGATCTAGCCTTTTGGTAATATACACCTTCTAAGGCAGCAGACGATGGCCAAAGTAATTGGGCCCCTGCCACTCAAGTAGTAGGTCTAGGTAGAGTACCAGGCTCCTGGCTTCTGTCTGGCCCAACCCTGGCTGTTGAAGGCACTTGCGGAGTAAACTAGCAAATGGAAGGTCTCTCTCTCTCTCTCTCTCTCTCTCTCTTTCATATCTCTGTCTCTCTCTCACCTTTCAAATAAATATATGAATAAAATCAGAAAACTTTCACAGAACAAAGTTCTACTTTTTATAAGCTAAGATTTTATGTGAACGCATGTGTTTTAATTATAAGAAATAAACTAATTATAATGACTATCCTTTAATAAATACTTATGTGCCACACACTGGGTATGTTGTGTGCATATACCAGCTGAGTTGTTGCTTTTGCCCAGGGTGCTTTTATTATTGCCACTCAATAAAACTAAAGCTTGGAATACTTAGAAAACTGATCATGGTCTTGTATGATTTAACCCAGTTTGTATTTACATTTTTTCCCTCCCAATGAAATTAACTTCTGTTGAAACTAACAAATGAAAACCCATGATCTTTGGAAGAATTGGAAAGTTTCTTCTATCTTCATAGAATAACATTTACAGTGTTCTAGAGACAACTACACATTATTTGACATACAGGAGAGTGTAGTACATCTTCAAAGGAGTAATCACTATATCAAAAGCAGAAGCTAACAGTTAATGAGGGTTTTATGTTCCTAGGTATATTCTATGTACTTTTACATGTATTATGTGAATCATCATGAAAACCTCTATTATGTTGGTAAAATTATTTTTTCAGACAATAAGTCATCAAAAAAAAAACAAACTAGTTTATGTATTTCAGACAAAGATGGATTGCATATATGGAACTGAGCAATTCAGTAGTTGGAGGCATTGAAAACAAACAAAAGGCGAAAAACAAACAAAAACCTACTAACAAAAAAAACCAAAAAAGGAAAATAAAGGAACAGGATTTTTATACAGAAATAAAGGACTGGATAGAGTCACTACTGCCCTAACAGTACCTCATTAAATTACATGCAACTAAGAGAGAAATGCCAGATTACTCTCAGAGGATCTCCAATTAGACTCACAGCAGACTTCTCATCAGAAACCCCACAGGCTAGGAGGAAATGGTGAGATATAGCCCAAGTACTAAGAGAAAAAAACAGCCATCCCAGAATATTAAATCCCGCAAAGCTCTCAATTGTAAATGAAGGTTAAATAAAGACCTTTCACAGCAAACAGAAATTGAAAGAATTTGTCACAACTTGTCTAGCCTTGCAAAAGATGCTTAAAGATGTGTTACAGACAGAAACACAGTAACATGGCCATCAACACAAAAGAAGGTAAAGGAAGAAAATCTCCCGGTAAAAGATCACAGGAAGTTCAAAGCATATATTAGAAATATCTTTGGGAAAATGGCAGGACAGATTCACTACTTATCAATAGTCACATTGAATGTAAATGGCCTCAACTCTCCAGTTAAAAGGCACAGACTGACTGAATGGATTAAAAAACAAAACCCATCTATTTGCTGCTTACAAGAAACACATCTTTCCAACAAAGGTGCATGCAAACTGAAAGTGAAAAGTTGGAAAAAGATATTCCATGCCAACAGAAACCACAAAAGAGCTGACGTAGCCATCTTAACATCAGAGGCAATGCACTTTAACACAAAAACTGTTAATAGAGACAAAGAGGGGCACTATATAATGATTAAGGGATCAATTCAACAGGAAGATGTAACTATTATAAACGTATATGCACCTAATTACAGGGCACCAGTTTATTTAAAAGATGTTAACGGACTTAAAGGGAGACTTAGACTCCAATACAATAGTACTGGGGGACTTCAATTTCCACTCTCAGAAATAGACAAACCAACCAGACAGAAGATTAACAAGGAAATAGCAGATTTAATCGACACTATAGACCAAATGGATCTAACAGATAGCTACAGAAATTTTCATCCTACACTTGTAAAATACACATTCTCTCAGCATTACATGGAATCTGCTCTAGGATTCACTACATACTAGGCCATAAAGCAAGTGTCAGCAAATTCAAAAGAATCAAAATAATACCATGAGTCTTCTCAGACCACAATGGACTGCAGCTGGAAATTAACAACTCAGGAATCCACAGAGCATACGCAAACACATGGAGACTGAACAAAATGCTCCTGAATGAACAGAGGGTCATAGAGGAAATCAAAAGAGGAATCAAAAACTTTCTGGAATTAAGTGAAGATAACACACAATATATCAAAACATTTGGGATATAGCAAAAGCAATGTTAAGAGGAAAATATATAGCAATAGGAGCCTACATCAAGAAATTGGAAAGGCACCAAAAAAAATGAGCTACCAATGCATCTCAAGGATCTAGAAAAACTGCAGCAAACCAGACCAAAAACTAGTAGGAGATGAGAAATAATTAAAATTAGAGGAGAAATCAGCAAAATTGAATCCAAAAAAACATTACAAAAGATCAGGCAGACAAAGAGCTGGTTTTTTGAAAAAATAAACAAAATTGACACACCATTGGCCCAACTAAATAAAAAAAGGAGAGAAAACTCCCAAATCAATAAAATCAGAGATGAAAAATGGAAATATAACAAGAGACACCACAGAAATCAAAAGAATTATCAGAAATTACTACAAGGACTTGTATGCTAGCAAACAGGGAAATCTATCAGAAATGGATAGATTCCTGGACACATGCAACCTACCTAAATTGAACCAGGAAGACATAGAAAACCTAAACAGACCCATAACTGAGAAAGAAATTGATTCAGTAATAAAGGCCCTCCCAACAAAGAAAAGCCCAGGACCAGATGGATTCATTGCTGAATTCTACCAGACATTTAAAGGAGAACTAACTCCATTTCTTCTCAAACTATTCAGAACAAGTGCAAAAGAGGGAATCCTCCCAAATTCTTTCTATGAAGCCAGCATCACCTTAATCCCTAAGCCAGAAAAAGATGCAGCATTGAAAGAGAATTACAGGCCAATATCCCTGATGAACATAGACGAGAAATCCTCAATAAAATTCTGGCCAGTAGAATGCAACAACACATCAGAAAGATAATCCACCCAGACCAAGTAGGATTTATCCCTGGTATGCAGGGATGGTTCGACATTCCAAATCAATCATTGTGATACACCACACTAACAAACTGCAGATGAAAAACCATATGATTATCTCAATAGATGCAGAGAAAGCATTTGATAAAATTCAACACCCTTTCATGATGAAAACTAAGCAAATTGGGTATAGAAGGAACATTCCTCAATATAATCAAAGCAATTTATGAAAAACCCACAGCCAGCATCCTATTGAATGGGGAAAAGTTGGAAGCATTTCCACTAAGATCTGGTACCAGATAGGGATGCCCACTCTCACCATTGCTATTCAATATAGTACTGGAAGTTTTAGGCAGAGCCATCAGGCAAGAAAAAGAAATTAAGGGATAAAAAATTTGGAAGGAAGAAGTCAAACTATCCCTCTTTGCAGACGATATGATTCTTTTTTTAGGGGATCCAAAAAACTCAACAAAGAGACTCTTGGAACTCATATAAGAGTTTGGAAAAGTATCAGGATATAAAACCTATGCACAAAAATCAACAGTATTTGTATACACAGGCAATGCCATGGCTGAGAAAGAACTGCTAAGATCAATCCCATTCACAATAGCTACAAAAACAATCAAATACGTTGGAATAAACTTAACCAAGCATGGTAAAGATCTCTACGATGAAAATTACAAAACCTTAAAGAAAGAAATAGAAGAGGATACCAAAAAATGGAGAAATCTTCCATGCTCATGGATTGGAAGAATCAACATCATCAAAATGTCCATTCTCCCAAAAGCAATTTATAGATTCAATGCAATACCAATCATAATACCGAAGATATTCTCTTAGATCTGGAAAAATGATACTGAAATTCATATGGAGACACAGGAGACCTTGAATAACTAAAGCAATCTTGTACAACCAAAACAGAGCCAGAGGCATCACAATACCAGATTTCAGGACATACAATACCATACAATACCAGATTTCAGGGCAGTTGTAATCAAAACAGCATGGTACTGGTACAGAAACAGATGGATAGACCAATGGAACAGAATAGAAACACCAGAAATCAACCCAAACATCTATAGCCAACTTATATTTGATCAAGGATCTAAAACCAACTCCTGGAGCAAGGACAGTCTATTTAATAAATGGTGCTGGGAAAACTGGATTTCCACATGCAGAATCATGAAGCAAGATCCCTACCTTACACCTTACACAAAAATTCATTCAACATGGATTAAAAATTTAAACCTACAACCCGACACCATCAAATTATTAGAGAGCATAGGAGAAACCCTTCAAGATATAGGTACTGGCAAAGACTTCTTAGAAAATACCCCAGAAGCACAGGCACTGAAAGCCAAAATTAACTATTGGGATCACATCAAATTGAGAAGTTTCTGTACTGCAAAAGAAACAGTCAGGAAAGTGAATAGGCAACCGACAGAATGGGAAAAAATATTTGCAAACTATGCAACAGATAAAGGATTGATAACCAGAATCTACAAAGAAATCGAGAAACGACACAACATCAAAACAAACAACACACTTAAGAGATGGGCCAAGGACCTCAATAGACATTTTTCCAAAGAGAAATCCAAATGGCCATCAGGCACATGAAAAAATGTTCAAGATCACTAGCAATCAGGGAAATGCAAATCAAAACCACAATGAGGTTTCACCTCACCCTGGTGAGAATGGCTCACATTCAGAAATCTAGCAACAACAGATGCTGACGAGGATGTGGGGAAAAAGGGACACTAACCCACTGTTGGTGGAAATGCAAACTGGTCAAGCCACTATGGAAGTCAGTCTGGATATAATCCTACTGGAAACATGAATATAACCCTACCATTCAATCCAGCCATCCCACTCCTTGGAATTTACCCAAAGGAAATTAAATTGGCAAACAAAAAAGCTGTCTGCACCTTAATGTTTACTGCAGCTCAATTCACAATAGCTAAGACCTGGAACCAACCCAAATGCCCATCAAGAGTAGACTGGATAAAAAAAATTATGGGATATGTACTCTATAGAATACTATACAGCACTCAAAAACAATGAAATCCAGTCATTTGCAACAAAATGGAGCAATCTAGAAAACATTATGCTGAGTGAAATAAGCCAGTCCGAAAGGGACTAATATCATATGTTCTCCCTGATCGGACACAACTAACTAAGCATCAAATAGGAAACCTGTTACAGTGAAATGAACATTACGAGAAACGGTGACTTGATCAGCCCTTGCCCTGACTGTTGATGAACAACTTAATACGTTATCCCTCTTAGTAATATTTTTTGTTTGTTCTACTTAATAATATTGTTTGAACTCTGTAATTAATACACAGTTATTCTTAAGTGTTGAAACTTAACTGAAAAGTGATCCCTGTTAAATATAAGATTGGGAATAAGAGAGGGAAGAGATGTACAATTTGGGACATGCTCAAGCTTACTTGCTCCAAACGGTAGAGTTAGAAACATACCAGGGGATTTCAATTCAATCCCATCAAGGATGGTATGTACCATTGCCATCTCACTAGTCCAAGTGATCAATTTCTGTTCACAATTGATCATAATGATAGGACTAAGAGTCAAAGGGATCATATAAACAAGACTAGTGTCTGCAAATAGTAACCGATAGAAAAAAAAAAGGGAGAGAATGATCCAACATGGGAAGTGGGATACACAGCAGACTCATAGAATGGCGGATGTCCTAAACAGCACTATGGCCTCAGAGTCAGCCCTAAAGGCATTCGGATCCGGCTGAAAAGCCCATGAGAGTATTTTAGGCATGGAAAGCTAAGACACTCTGGCAAAAAAAAAATGACCTAAATAAAAGATCTCTGCTAGTGAGATCACAGTGGAAAGAACAGGTCATCAAAGAAGGAGGTACCTTTCTCTGAAGGGAGGAGAGAACTTCCACTTTGACTATGACCTTGTCTAAATATGATCAGAGTTGGTGAACTCAAAAGGCTTCCATAGCCTTGGCAACTCATGACAAGAGCCTAGGGTGATTACTGATGCCATAAACAAGAGTGTCAATTTGTTAAGTCAACAACAGGAGTCCCTGTGCACTTACTCCTCATGTAGGATCTGTGACCTTAATGTGCTGTACATTGTGATGTAATGCTATAACTAGTACTCAAACAGTATCTTTCTTTTTTATAATTTTTTTATTTAATAAATGTGAATTTACAAGGTGCAACTTTCGTATTGTTGTGGTCCCCCCCCCCCTTGCAACTTCCCTCCCTCCCATGGCCCTCCTCTCTCCCACTCCCTTTCCCATCCCGCCCTTCATCAAGTTTTATTTTCAATTACCTTCATATACCAAAATCAACTTAGTATATACTAAGCAAGGATTTCAACAGGCTGCAGTCACACAACAGCACAAGGTATAGGGTATTGTTCGACTAGTAGTGTTGTTTTTAAGTTTCATAGTAAAACACATTAAGGACAGAGATCCTATGTGGGGAGCATGTACCCAGCGACTCCTGTTGTTGATTTAACAATTGGCACTCTTATTTATGATGTCAGCAATCACCCAAGACTCTTGCTATGAGCTGTCTAGGCTATGGAAGCCCCTTGAATTCACCAACTCTGAAATTGTTTAGTCAAGGCCGTATCACAGTGGAGGTCCCTTCCTTCCTTCAGAGAAAGGTGCCTCTCTCCTTGATGGCCTCAAACAGTATTTTTCACTTTGTGTTTCTATGTGGGTGCAAACTGTTGAAAGCTTTACTTAATATACACTAAACTGATCTTCTATATATAAGGAGAATTGAAAATGAATCTTGATGTGAATGGAAGGAGAGAGGGAGTGGGAAAGGGGAGGGTTGCGGGTGGAAGGGAAGATATGGGGGGGGAGCCATTGTAATCCATAAGCTGTACTTTGAATTTATATTCATTAAATAAAAGTTTTAAAAAAAAAGACTTCATAGTAAATGGTACATTTGAGAGACAAATATAGCCCAAATGACCTCAGATATATGGACAAATCGTCCCATGAAGTTTGAACAGATAAAAGTTGTGGGAGAATTTTATCTTCAAAAGGCACAGAGTGGTATGTCTACAACAAAAGAAGAGAAAATGAGACAAAATACATGCATTTACATTTACTGTCATATTTAAGTTTTGGAAAAAAATAGAATAATTCTTTGTATATTTAGGTAGCTAAAGAGTTTGGCAATAAACCTGTAAGTAAAAATATTATCAGAATTTGTATGTGTAAGTAAAGAAGTGTATATAAATGTTCATGCATGCATTTAGTATTTTATTTTAAGGTATCATTAGTGAGGTTGACTTTGCAGGAGTGGACTAGAGGCTCTGAAACTTTAGTTTACTGACTCAATGAATCATTAACATAGCAACCTAGTGTGAATGTTTGTAGATAGGTCCTGTCATATGATAATTCAGTCAGTCTCCTATCTTGAAACTCTCATTATCTGTGCTTCATCTACATCATGATTTATGTCTAGCAAAGTCAAGAATATAATACGGAAGAACTCACAAGGTGCAATATGATATATGAAATTATATGAAGTATGTGGAACATAGCATCTTCATACATGTTTCCTTAGAAATTAAACAAAATGTACAGTCTCAGAGAGTTTGAGAATTTCAGAGCAACTCTAAATTTAAAGGAGGAGGTACTGAAGAGGGTGGACACCAGAAGAAGGAATTCCAAATCTGAGTATAAATTGTCCTCAAATCCTTGGTTAAATTTGAACTGTACACCAATATTGGTGAGTATACAAGGAGCCCGCAGCTGAAACTGTACCTAGAAGTCCTAAATTTCTGATTAGGTACTTCGGGACAAAATTTTGGATTCAGGTGTAGTCATATTACAGATAATTGCCACCATATACTGGGTTTTCATTGAAATGATGTCACTAAAGAAACTACAGTTTTCCAGTTTAAATAATTTTTAAAAGAATTTAGGAAAAAAACTAAGAATGATCACTTTTCCAAAGCCCACCTCCAAGATGAGATGTTCTGCCAGTATTTCAACTGTCTCCCAGAAGAAAACTCAATATTCTGCAGAAGAAGACAGTAGATTCTATAATATTCATAAATAAACATACACATTATCTAGTTTATAATATAACACTTACTAGATATTATACTAAACATGAAGATATTATCTGTAGTCAAGGAAAAAAATCAGTCAAAATGAGCAGATCTATTGCCATTCAGAATGTTGGAATTAGCACACAAGGAATCTAAGACAAATCAGGTAACTATGTTGAGAGACTTTTAGGTAAATCTGAACACGGCTTTTGAAGAGTTGTGGAATTTTAGAAAAGATATTAAAAGTTCAACAATGGCTCAAAACAATGTATTCTAGAACTAAAGCACAAAATAAATATATGATATATAAGATTTAAGTAATCATTTGATGAAATAACAAGAGATAAAAAATATCAGACCCCCAATGACCTGTGGTACAAATGCCTGTATATCTTAATCAGAATTCCGGAAGGACAAGGAGAGAAAGAATATTCAAAATGTAAGAAAATACTGGTCAAAAATTTTTATATTTAGTCAGAAACAGCAATTCATAAATCCAACAATTTCAGGAAACTCATGGAGAAAAACATGAAGAAAATCACAACTAAACACATCATATTAAATTACTGAAAACCAGAGATAAAGAAAAATATCTTAGTAGTAGGCAGAGAAAAAATTACCTATCACATATGGGAAATGTTTACTGAATTCTTACATCAAATAATGGAAGATTTAAGTCAGTGCAATGACACATTGTGGTGCTGATAAGAACAATAACCAAAAAATAACTGTTAGCTAGAAATATTTATCCAATGAATATTTATCTTTAAATTGAAGATGTATAAGACATTTTAGGGCAAACAAAAATCAATCTTTTTTTTGCACACTAAAGATACTAAAAAATAATTTAGGAAGAAGTAAAATTCTAACAGATGAAAATTCAAATGTACAGAGAGTAATGCAGAGTCCTGCAAATGGTAAATAGATGATTGAATACAAATGTGCTTCAAGAACTTTGTGGAAATTTGAATTAAATGATAAGTTTATTTTGGTGCAAAAATTGTTTGGGAATACATGCAAGTTATTTTCATATCATTCATTTCTTTTTTTTTAAAGTTCTATTTCTTTTTTTTTTAAAGTTCTATTTCTTTCATTTGAAGACAGTTATAGAAAGAGAGGGAGAAAGTGAGAGGGAGAGGAAGTAAGAGAGAGAGAGAGAAAGACCTTCCATCCGCTGGCTCACTCCCCAAATGGCCACAATAGCCAGGGCTGGGCCAGACAAAAGCCAGGAACCAGGAGCTTCACCTGGGTCTCCATGTGAGTTCAGGGGCTCAACCACTTGGGCCATCTTCTGCTGCTTCTCTAGGTGTATTATCAGAGGGCTGGATCTGAAGTGGAACAGCCAGGAGTCCAACCAGCAACCCATATGGATGCCAGCATTACAAATGGATGAGCTGTATCTTTGGCCGGGTAAAGAGACGCTGCACAAGATTTCATCACACTACACAGAGAAGCACACAATTTAAACTTTATGGATTTTTTAGTCCTGGAATTTCCTGTTTCATATTTTCAGACTGTGGTTGGCCAGAGGTAACTGAAACCATAATAAGCAAAATTGTGACTTAGAAGAAACTATTGTAATCTTAATTATATTATATATAAATGGAACAAACATTATGATTAAATTAGCACATTTTTCAAATCTGTTTAAATAAAAGTTCCCAAGCATACATTGTTCACAAGGGACACTTTCTTGTAAGATGCAGAGAAGTTTGAAGTAAAAGATTGGAAAAAAAGTACTCCTATATGAACTCTAGTCCAAAGGAAATTGGTGTTGCTATATTAATATCATGAATAATAAGCTTCAAGAAAAAAATATTGCCAAGGGTAAAGAGGGACATTTCAAATGATAAAAGATTTAATTCTTATTAAAGATGTGATAACTAAATGTCTATCTTTCTGATAAAAGAGTTTCACAAAGCATTGATACATCCATAGGGAGGAACAGACAATAATTGTAGTTGGAAGTTTTAACTTTTTTCCTCTGTGCATTTGATAGAACAACTACACAACATATAAACTATAGACTAGTTGAACATCAATAAATTTTACTCAAGAGCAGAACAAGAGCAGAATACACATTCTTTTCCAGTGCATATAACATATTCACCATTATAGAGCATATATTGTATTCTAAAACTTCAATTCACAGGAAAACCTCTCATGTCCAGAAATTTTCTGTATTTTGCTTATATTCCATGTTTGATATTCAAAACTTTATGATCTTTTTCTGCTTGCTTTCCTGATTCTTGACAATTGCACTGGTGAGTTCTGACATTCTCTTTGTATGTTTAGCCAATCCCTCCAAAAAAAAAGAGGCTGCTTTCCCAGCTCTGGATCTACTGAGACCCAAACTTGGTTATTGGTCTGGAAGCAATGAGGGAAGAAAGGGAGTAGGAGGACAGGCATAGTCTTGTGAGACAAGTAGCTCAATTGAGGTCTCTGAATGGACTCTAAGCGATTGTTGTTCCCTAGAAAGTCAGGGCTCTTTTAACTAGTCTAGAAGGCTTAGGGAAATCTTATAGTAGAAAAGCCTTTGTTTGTGTAGCTTTCACTCTGAAAATCTGTCAATACTGTTTATTTACCCTTCTTTATAGTTTTGTCAACTTTACAATTCAATCTCATCTAATTTTCAATATTGTCTTCCTTATAGCTAAAGGAATTCAATGTCTCATGATATTATTTTCAACGTCTTTTGGATTATATTCTATATTGAATTGAGAGTTGGCTGATCTTGGCCTGTTTCTTGGCCTGTTACTTTTTTTTCACCTTTTTATTTTTTATTTTAAATTATATCAAATAATACAGAAAAGTATAAAGAAAATTTCAATGAGCATACATAAATTTAACAATTTTTAATGTTTTGCCATATTTGCTTCATATGTAAATTATATAGATACACATAGGTGCTATTTCTCTTTTTTTTGACAGGCAGAGTTAGACAATGAGAGAGAGAAACAGAGAGAAAAGTCTTCCTTTCGTTGGTTCACCCTCCAATGGCCACTACAGCTGGCGTGTTACGCCGATCTGAAGCCAGGAGCCAGGTGCTTCCTCCTGGTCTCCCATGCAGGTACAGGGCCCAAGCACTTGGGCCATCCTCCACTGCACTCCTGGACCACAGCAGAGAGCTGGACTGGAAGAGGAGCAACCGGGACAGAATCTGGCACCCTGACTGGGACTAGAACCCGGGGTGCTGGTGCCGCAGGTGAAGGATTAGCCTAGTGAGCTGCAGTGCCAGCAAGTGCTGTTTCTCTTTAAAGCAAGTGTGGATACATTAATATCACATAACATATGATTCATGAAAAAGATCACAAAGTGAGAAGAGAAGGCTATGTTATTTTAGAAGGGTATATTTTTCTTTTTGCAAGGCTCCTTATGCAGGTAATAAAGGTCTTCCATCTTGCTGGTTCACTCTCCAAATAGCTACAATGGCCAGAGCTGGGCCAAGCCCAAAGCCAGGAGCCAGGAGCTTCTTCTGGGTCTCCCATGTAGGTACAGGGGCCCAATGACCTGTGCCATCTTCTACTGCTTTCCCAGGCCATAGCAGAGAGCTGGCTGGGAAGTGGAGCAGCTGGGACTCAAACTGGAACCCATATGGGATGCCAGCACTGCACATGGTAGCTTTACCTGCTACATCACAACACTGGTCCCTTGCACTGTATTCTTCTTAAAATTAACTTCAATACTCTTATTTAATCTTATGTAACTAATTATTGTTTTTCCTCTCATATTTCTACTCTACTATATTCTGTACAATATTCTCGGATATTTTAGCTCAGTGATCCAAAGGTTTCTGATCTGCTGCTTATGTTATCTATTGTGTCAAGGTCCTTCAAAAAAAGCATGTGGTGTAGATTGAAAACCACAGAGAGGTGAGCTGGCTGCAGAGAAGGGGAGATTTAGCTAAGGTACAGCTAGATGCGTATGGGGCTCTGCTCCAGAAGTCAATGCCCTCCTCCCATTCAATTTCTTAGCTTGAGATTCCTGCATGGTGAAAATGGTGTAGATTTAAATACCATCCTTGCGATTGGATGCAAAGAGGACAGGATTAATCCTTTCTCTTCTGTGGAACTCTCTTCCCTCCTTTTTCCCCCTTGTACCTAAATCTCTGACCAGAGGCAAATCATTTTGGCAACATTTTAGGTTACTGGTTAAAATTTTTTAGTACTTTTTCAGAGTCACAATTTCATGGCAAGATCTCAATTCCAATTTGTTTTTGCTTCATGGAGAACCAAAACTACACTTTCCACCCCTGAAATGGCATTAAAACCATATCCTTATTCCCAAAGTATCAATGTTTGGGTTAACTGCTGCTACAGTTCTCTTTGGTGTTCTTTAAAGATTTTATCATTGTTTGCTCTTTGTTTCTGGTATTTAAGGATTTTTTTTTTAATTTTAGCCTTTTAAATTCTTTTGAGCTTAGTTTTTGTTCTTCATTTTTTGGCTGGTAAAGTTACTATGCATTTTTAGGTGTTCATACAAGAGAAGAGGGATATATAGGTTCAGATTGTTTCTATGCCAAAATTAAAACATAGAAGAGGGCAAATCTTATGTGGTGCACATCAGCACATGTAAAGATGGACTGATTTGTGAGAGAGGCCAAACCAAACTCAGCAGCAGGTGAAAATATGTGAGAAAAATTACTGCCATATAATGAGAACATATCATCACTTAGGTTATATGCTGAAATACATGTATTATATTCTTAATCCTTGCAATACCCTCTAAGGCAACTGTCATTATGCTAATCTTAGTGATAGAGAATTTGCAAGATCACAAAACCAGTGGGAAGTAGAGAGGAAGTTGTTTTCCAGGTCTATGAGGTCAATTTCTACGATACCAAACACCTGCCAGTGATGAGTGGCAAACACCTATTTTAATGGATGCACCTGGAACAGTCTGATAACTAAAATGACAGAGGAGGGGCCAGCACTGTGGAGCAGTGGGTTAATACCCTGGCCTAAAGCGCCAGCATCCCTTATGGGTGGCAGTTCGAGACTGAGCTGCTCCATTTCCCACCCAGCTCTCTGCTATGGCCTGGGAAAACAGTAGAAGATGGCCCAAGTGCTTGGGCCCCTACACCTGCGTGGGAGACCTGGAAAAGGCTCCTGGCTTCTGGCTTCAGATCGGCACAGCTCCAGCTGTTGCGGCCATCTGGGGAGTGAACCAGCAGGTGGAAGATCTCTCTCTCTCTCTCTCTCTCTGCCTTTCCTCTCTCTGTGTAACTCTGACTTTCAAATAAATAAATAAATCTTTAAAAAAATAAAAAAATAAAATGACAGAGGAAATAGAAGGTAGGGAAGGCAGAGCAGAGATAAAAGTGGAGATCAGCATCTTCTCAGAAAAAAGTCTAGTTCTGCATTGTGCTCCTTTTCTGCCACCCCTATCCCTGAGTTGCTTGAGGCAAGACCTTCTCCCTCTTTGGGACTCAATTTCCCCATCCAGAAAATGAAGGAGAATAGAATCCACGTTAAAAAAAATTAAAATTCTACTGTTCACAGAACAAGTTGCCAATCACCTCATGCCAGGCACATTGGCCAGAAACACACAGCAGGACCTTGTCAATCTGCACCAGCAGGAGAAGAGAGGTAGAGGAACCACCTCAGGCCAAACTCGTTAACAGTTGTTTCATTAATCATAGTTTGTGTTTCAAATCCAAAGACAATCTGTCCAATTAACATTAAAGCCCTGGCATATATGAAGAGACCTTTAGGAAAAGACAATTTGACACAATTGCTAATAATGCTAAGATTCAGGAAAATGACCCCAAATACAAGATTCTCCTGGTGAGTGAGAGCTGGAATCCTATCCAAAGGAAGGGCATGGACAGCAAGCAACTCCTCGGCTTAACCTCTTCTCTCCATCAAGGTTCATTGGTCTAAGTACCTGGTAGGCGCCAGCTGCCTTAGCAGGACCAACGGTCCACACCATGCTACTGTCATTCACACTCCTGTGCCCTTGTCCATTTAAAACCACAGCTCACATGCCTTCCTGATGTTTTTGTGACCCAGTCTAAGCTCCTCTGTATTTCTTTCTCAGTAAGATTTATTGCAACAAAAATATCACAGGTGTTGAAACTTGGGTTTGAATTTCACTTCAATCAATTATGGACTAGTATATGTTTCATGTCAGAGTTTTCTAGTAATACAAAGCATAACCTAAACATTAAAATAGTAGAAAGGTTTAGAGAGTGAAAACTAAATTTCTCTCCCTTCCTTATTTTCAGACTTTTCTTTGGATGAAATTTCAGTTATCAATATCTTAGATTGTCTTCCAAAGATGCCTAAAAAAGTGCATAAGCGAATGGATGAATGAATAAATATAGAAGCACATTTTTCTCCAAATACAGTGGTAATATATTATGTGACTTATTTTATATGGCTGAACAATGTATCTTGAAGGTTGTTTTATTTAGTACACATAGAGTTTATCACAGCCCTTCAAAAAACTTTCTATTTATTTCAAAGGCAAAGAGAGAGAGAGAGAGAGAGAGAGAGAGAGAGAGAGAGTTTCCATCCAATGGTTCACTTCCCAGTTGCGATAGCCAGGACTGAGCCAGGTAGAAGCCAGGAACCAGGAGCTCTATCCAGGTCTCCCATGTACCACAAACTTTGTAACCATGAACAAACAGGTTAATTATTCCGAACCACAGTCATCGTAAGTGAAGTAGCATAACAGAGTGATTAGAGCCTGATCTTGCATGCCTACCCTGAGTCCATACCTACTTCCTGGCTATGCAGCATTTAGGCCACTTTATTTTAACTGCTTATCTGTGTATTGTGCAGTGCTGACAACCGATCACCAATGTTTGTGGGATCAGTGGCTATGCATACAGGGAGCCCTGTGTTGGTAACTTGAGATCACAGTATTGACCGAATGGTAGAAAGCATGTACAGTGAGACAACTCTTCCTTTTGTCTGAAATTTCATAGAAAGCCCTGACTAAACTGCACAATGGAGTATTTAGTTTTATACTGCTGTATTCATTAATTCAAATGTGACTGTGTATATGTCTCAGCCTTGATCAACTACCGATTGAAGGCACTGTTTGAATGAGCCCTAGGAAAAAGTATAAACCCACTGAAGTTGCCTTTTCTTAACCCCCTGAAAGCATTGGGCCTCGGAGCTTTGGTTGAGGGTCCCAGTTGTGCCAATTACTTTGAGCAATCTTATGACCTCTCTCAGGCTTTTGCCACCCATCTGCATGATATGAGTAAGTGATGTTCCTGGGAAGGATTACTGTGAAGCCTAAATCAGATGATGCATATGAAGGCAATCTGAAATGGAGTGGCTTTAGCACTCAGAACGTAATTGAGAGGATCCTGCCTTTGATCTTTATATCTCAGCCTTCTACACTGACTGCTTGTACATTGGCTTCTTTCTCTATTTGTAACACATTCCAACCACTGGGACCAGTGAGTAAAAGGATTCAGACAGTGAAAATAGAGACTCAGATAGAACGACGATGTGGCTTTTTTGATCATACAGACATAAAAATGTAAGTCACTGTTAGGGATGTGGTGAGTAGGAGACCCAGGGAACAGAACAAACAATATTTGGAAATTCTCAGGATCCTAGGGAAAGTGACTGAAGGCCATGCTAGATTCTCAGTCCTTGCATCCGTGCTGTCTGAAGAAGGGCAGAGCAGAGCAGAATGCTAGGAATATCTTTCACTGGTGGATTTTGACAACCTGTCTTACAAGTGGTGGCTAATTTCACTGAGAAGTGGAGTGTTGGGGAGGGCAGGATATCTGCGTGACTCTGAGACTACCTAGCTATTGGTGATTCACACACAACACCAGCAATGCTGAGTCGGAAGCTAATGATAGATTTTATGTCCCATACAGGAATGGCTCAGATTGTGCAGGGAGGCCCCTTTGGAAAGATCACACAAGGAAGAGTGAGGAGGAATCAGCCAGAAAGCCCCAAGCATCGTTCCAAACTTTCCTGGAGCCTGGTTTTCTCAGAGGGTCAGTGCCCTGTCGCTTATTGGTAATTACCAACTGCACTCAGCGTTCAGCAAGCCGACATGGAAGGTGCTGGAGTCTCCCTTGCCACCCCTCTCTCCTCCCCATATCTGACTCTCCTTGAAAGCCCTTGCTGTTTTTCCTGAGGTTTCTTGCTGGCCCTGGTGAGACAGGAACCACAACACGGGTGTTCTATTGATTATTTTTCTCTTTTTCCCCATGAAATCCTTGAAATCCAACTGGGGAGGGAGAATGAAAGGAAATGACAGGATCATTAGAAACTGGGGGAGGAGTTGACCTTTGAACAGTCTCTTCTAGGTGACACCTGAGCAATCGAAGCCTGCAATTTCCTCCATGACACAGAAGTCACTTAATGACAGTGTGGGCGATGGACGGAGACAGGGCAGTTGAAGCTTAAAATATATGCCAAGGAGATGTTAAAAGCCACATAGCTACACAGAGAGGCAAATAGGCAGGAGAGTAGAGGAGACAGGACTGAAGTTCTGCCTGTTGTCTGTAAAGATACTGGAATCACCTTTTGTTCATTCTTCTATTGTTCTGCTCACCATGCTATGATTCTTCACAATGCCTTCAATATCACTCCACTTCCTCCCTGTTCCCGGAGTCACCATCTCAGCCTAGACCCTAATTACCTTTCTTCTCAACAATTACAGCAATAGACTTCCTGCCCCCTGGCGCTGCCACTTTCAGTCAACTCTGCATATTTCACCAGATTGACTTTCCTAAAATATCACTTTGCACATGTCATTTTCTTGCTTAAAAACTTCAATGATTCTCCATTGTCATAAAGTAAAAGCAAAAATTTTATTTTGAAAATTGGTGCTGGCAAAATCTTCATCATTGTATGTCCACTGTGAAGGCTAAGGCCAGACCTTGTGTATCTCTCTCTTTTCACACTAATGCAAGTTTCATGAGAGAAAAAAAGGATTCATTATTTAGTGCCAACCTGTAAAAGTTCTGAAATGATGTTTGTTGAATGAATGCATTAATTAACTCATTAATGGTGTATGGCAAAGAAAATGGTAGTTGCCTAGGAAAGCCGACTTGGAGGAAAACAAGAAGGGAGACAGCTGGGGATGAAGGAAGATGTTATATTAAAACAGATGCAGGGGGGCCAGCGCTGTGGCGTAGCATGTGAGGCCACTGCCTGCAATGTCAGCATCCCATATGGGCAGCAGTTCGAGTCCTGGCTGCTCCACTTCTGATCCAGCTCTCTGCTGTAGCCTGGGAGGGCAGTGGAAGATATCCCAAGTCCTTGGCCCACTGCATCTGCATGGGACACCCAGAGGAATCTCCTGGCTCCTGGCTTTGGATTGGCGCAGCTCCGGCCTTTGCAGCCAATTGGGGCATGAACTGTAGATGGAAGACCTCTCTCTTTTAGTCTCTCCTTCTCTCTGTGTGTAACTCTCACTTTCAAATAAATAAATAAATCTTTAAAAAAAAAAAAAAAGCAGATGCAAGGTCAGCGCTGTGGCATAGTGGGCTAAACCTCCACCTGAGGTACCAGAATCCCATACGGATACCTGTTCAAGTCCTGACTGATCTACTTGTGATCCAGCTCTCTGCTCTGGCCTGGGAAAGCAGTAGAAGATGACCCAAGTCCTTGGGACCCTGCATCCGCGTGGAACACCCAGAGGAATCTGTTGTCTCCTGGCTTTGGATCAGCTCAGCTCTGGCCATTGTGGCCATCTGGGGATTAAATCAACGGATGGAAGACATTTCTGTCTCTCTCTCTGTGTCTGTCTGTAACTCTATACTCCTCAAAAATAGATAAAATTAAAAAAAAAATAACATATGCAGATGGTAGCTGGGCATCAGCTGTGGTTATGGGCATCTAGAATCAGCAGGATAGCAGAAACTTGCAGAGGGAGTTAAAAAGGTGTTTGAAACATAGGTTCAAGGCTACTGGAGGTCCAAGTCAAACATTTGGAGTGGAAGACACCAGAGTGAAATGGTGCAGGCTGAGAAACAACCAGCCAGAACCATTTGGAAAGACCAACAGCTCTGGAAACTGATTGCGAGGAGTTTAAGAGTCAGGTAAGATACTTATGGTCCAGGTAAGGAGTGATGAACCTGTTGAGTGAGGAACCAGGGACTCAGAGTTGGCACATCAGCTAAGACAACTGGGTTAGTTTAAATAGCCAGTGTCAACATATTACTTTACATTAATGGCATCTAAATTTTGGATATCGTGAATGTCCTTGAGACATGAATGAAAACTGAGGACTCAGTTTTGTAGGAAAAAAAGCAACAACAACATGATTTTTCACCCATTTATACAGGTTGACAGATTTCCCTGAAGCCAACCCTTAGGCTAAGAAAAGCTGCTTTATGTTGATGAAAAACCTCACCTTTGTATCAGGTTTTTATGATCCATTTATACATTGAATCCTGTGAAATTGGGAACATTTACTTGTATTTTGAGAAAACTAAACTTTAGAGAGAAGACATGTTTTGTCCAAGCTGGAGTAAGTAGCAATAATTTTAGTGGTATGAGTTTCATATTTTGGTTTTGAGTTTTTTCTCCCTACCATACATCTACCAAAACAAGTGGTACAGTGGTGCTAACACTTTCATAGGAACCAGAAAACTCTTTTGCAAATGTCTACTGAGTGCCTGTTATCTTCCAGGTACATTGTGAGACTTGGGCTACATCAGGGAACAAAAACAAACCAATATTCCTGCCTTTGTGGAGCTCCAAATAGAGGTCAGTGCTTTCTGTGTGTGAAAACCTGGATGGAAAAATCTTCTGGTTGTGAATCATTTATTTATATTATTTATGCTTGAAAAAACTGTGGTCTAGTAGTCATGGATGTGAAAAGTAGATTTTATGTCAATTAAAATTAACCATATCCCACCCATCATCATGGAATCCATTATATTTCATTTCTTTTTTTTTAAGATTTATTTATTGGAAAGTCAGAATTATACACAGAGAGAGAAGGTGAGACAGACAGAGATAGAGAGACAGAGAGAAAGAGAGAGAGAGAAGGAGAGAAAGTCTTCCATCCGTTGGTTCACTTCCCAATTGGCCACAACAGCCAGAGCTGAACTGATCTGAAGCCAGGAGTCAAGAGCTTCTTCCAACTCTCCCACCTGTGTGCAGGGGCCTAAGGACTTGGGCCATCCTCCACTGCTTTCCCAGGCCATAGCAGAGAGCTGGATTGGAAGTGGAGCAGCCAGGACTCAAACCAGCGCCCATACGGGATGCTGGCACTGCAGGGAGCAACTTTACCCATTATGCCACAGCACCAGCCCCATTTAGTCCGTTTCTTTTTAGATGTTTTTTCTTCTACTTAACAATCTTTTTTTATTTTTATTTTTTTGTTTTGACAGGCAGGGTGGACAATGAGAGAGAGAGACAGAGAGAAAGGTCTTCCTTTGACGTTGGTTCACCTTCCAATGGCCGCCGCGGCAGGCGTGCTGCAGCCGGCACATCGCGATGATCTGATGCCAGGATCCAGGTGCTTCTCCTGGTCTCCCATGGGGTGCAGGGCCCAAGCACTTGGGCCATCCTCCACTGCACTCCCGGGCCACAGCAGAGAGCTGGACTGGAAGAGGTGCAACCGGGACAGAATCCAGCACCCCAACCGTGACTAGAACCAGGTGTGCTGGTGCCGCAGCGGAGGATTAGACTATTGAGCCACAGCGTCGGCCTCTACTTAACAATCTTAATCTTGAAGTCCCTCCAGTTTTGCATTTGATCAATAGAAATGAGGCCTAAATGAAACATATGACTCACGATTATTCAGATGAGGAATCATAAAAACCAGACCAGGAGGTGAGAGGCCCTGTGGCTAACTGTGTCCTTTGCGGAGTGTTGCCTTTGTCCCCGTGCCTCACTTGTGGAGTGAGTCTGGACATTGCTGAGTCCTAACAAGCTAAGAGGCTAGGCATGCCTGAGAGCTTGGAGTCTGCCTGAGAGCAACCTTTTGTAATTGCAAAGATGAGAGAGGTTGGAGAGGACAGGAAGAATGCTTGGTTTCTCATCAGAGAAGGAGCAGGACAGATCAGTAAGTTGGAACAACCAACACAGAATATCTGGCCGTAGTTTTTTTTCTCTGAAAAGGTCAGTGCTCTGCCTAAACCAGGGCTATGACACAGTGGCCTTTTCAAAAAGCAGACAGCCAGCAAGACTGCCACTGTTCACAAGTGTGGAGCAAACTCTGCTTGTAAGTGAGGACAGAAAGAGACCTGATTGCATCTCATCTGAATTCCCACTCCTGCTTCACAGGTAGGAACATGGAGGTCTGATGAGCAGGGGTGGGAGAAGGGACCAAGGTCACAGAGCTTGCAGTCAGAGGAGTGTGACTGGATCCTAGGAGTCCAGAACATTGAACGAACATCCCATGGCTGCTTAAATATAAGTGAAATTTCCTGTTGTTCTGCTTATAAGCCTCCTTTAATCAAATCATTATTTTTATTCCATCAGTTACTTGCTTGGTATTTTGGAATAAATAAAATGTGGTAATAACAGCTATCCCTTCCTGACAGCATGGAATCTGACACTTAAAAATTGAAAGTGTGACTCATTAAGCCCTTAGGTATGCTTTTAGAGTTATTTTGTAAATGATTAAGTGTTTATAATGAGAGTTGACAAAATTATACCTTTGGTCTGAATTTTCAGCTTAAGTACTCTCCCCTATTCATACTCTTCCATAATCCACCAAGTTAAATTTATCTTTCTAATGAAAATATTAATCTACCCATCCTCCCCACCCCGCTGATATCCAATTGTATCCTCCTAATGGTTACTGTTCACCACCCATACAAAGCCTTAGCCTCCTGGATTGATTTATACTACACCCCTTTTCCCCCTTACCAATTCCACCTTGATCTATTTAAGTAGGGTTGGTGGCTAAAGCCATCCAGCCTGGCCCACTTACTTTTAGGCTTTGAGAACAAAGTGATGCTGGGAAAATGATTTAAACTCACTGTACTTAGTTCGATCTTCTGAAAAATGTAGATAAATATAACTACTGTTTTTTAGGTTATTGTAAGGTTAAATAAAATTGATACCTACTGTTTCTTATTCTGCACAAAAGCAAGCATGTTGTACATCATATTTCATCCACTTTTCTTGATTGTTTTTATTACTTCTTTTTACAGCTGAAGAAATAAGGTCAAAGAAATCCTAAAATTGACCAGCGGCTGACCATGGGAATCCTCAAGTCTGTTCAAGGTATAGAACCCTTTTCTAGCATAAGTTATGCGTTACTATGGAGTAGTGGTTCTCAGCTATAGCCATCTTGTGCCCAGAGGACATTTGTCAATGTCTGGAGACAATTTTACTTGTTAAAACTTGGGAGGAGCACTACGGGCATCCAGTGGGTAGAGGTCAGGGATGTTCAAAACATCCTACAGTGGACAGGGTAGCACCAGCAAACAACATATAAAATAGAAGTCCTGAATATCCATAGTGCCACATTAGGAATACATGTTTTGTTGTATTGTATTGTACAAATCTGTAATAATTTTATGGTATTTATTTACTTTTTCCCAAAGAAACCTTTCATTTAAGTAATACAAACTTGATGCATTTCATAAGTATAACTTTAGGAACATAGTGATTTTTCTCACCACACCTGCCATCCTACCCACACTCCCACATTCCCACACTTCTTCCTCCTCCCTCTCCCATTCCCATTCCCATTCTCTGCTAAGATCCATTTTCAATTAACTTTATACACAGAATATACTAAGTAAAGAGTTCAGCAATTTGCACACAAACACACACACACACACACACACACAAACTGTTCAACAGTCGAGACAAGGGCTGTTCAAAGTCATCATATCTTGAAGTTAATTTCACTTCTTTTTTTTGGGAGGGTGACAATTAATTTTAAAGAACCACAAATGAATAATACATCTTCTATGAGTACTTAGACATAACTGTAACTTATGAGACATGAGAATATTCCATTTAATACATGAAAAGAAAGTAAGTCCTTGAGAACGTTTTATCATTAATTAAGGAAGCACCTAAGAAAATAAGCAATAAGCATAACTAAACCTTATGAGACATAAGAATATCCTCCACTAAATCTTTGAGATCAAGTTTTACTGTTAACTCTCATTATACAACTCTCTGAAGACAGAGGTCCTGCATGGGAAGATAGTGGACAGTGACTCCTGTTGTTAATTTAACAATTAACACTCATGTATGAAGTCAATGATCACCTGAAGCTCTTTATTTTTTAACTTTTATTTAATAAATTTAAATTTTCAAAGTAAAACTTTAGAATTTTAGCAGCTTTGCGCCCCATAACCTCCCATCCACCTGCAACCATCCCATCTCCCACTCACTCTCCCATCCCATTCACATTAAGATTCATTTTCAATTATCTTTATACACAGAAGAAGATCAATTTAGTATATACTAGGTAAAGATTTCAACAGTTTGCATCCACATAGAAACACAAAGTATAAAATACTATTTGAGTAATAGTTATGCCATTAATTCACATAGTACAACACATGAAGGACAGAGATCCTGCATGGGGAGTAAGTGCACAGTGTCTCCTGTTGTTGATTTAACAATTGACACTCTTATTTAAGATGTCAGTAATCACCTGAGGCTCTTGTCATGAGCTGCCAAGGCTTTGGAAGCCTCTGCAGTTTGCCAAATCCAATCTTATTTAGACAAGACCATAGTCAAAGTGGAAGTTCTCTCCTCCCTTCAGAGAAAGGTACCTCCTTCTTTGATGGCCTGTTCTTTCCACTAGGATCTCACTTACAGAGATCTTTCATTTAGGTCATTTTTTTTTTTTGGCACAATGTCTTGGCTTTCCATGCCTGGAATACTCTCATGGGCTTTTTAGCTGGATATGAATGCCTTAAGGGCTGATTCTGAGGCCAGAGTGCTGTTTAGGATATCTGCCATTCTATGAGTCTGCTCTGTATCCCACTTCCCATGTTGGATCATTCTCTCCTTTTTAATTCTATCAGTTAGTATTTGCTGACACCAGTCTTGTTTCTGTGATACCTTTGACACTTAATCCTATCATTATGATCAATTATGAACTGAAACTGATCACTTGGACTAGTGAGATGGCATTGGTACATGCCACCTTGATGTGATTGAATTGGAATCCCCTGGCACGTTTCTAAGTCTCCCATTAGGGGTAAGTCCGATTGAGCATGTGCTGAACTGTTGGGAATGCAAACTGGCAAAGCCACCATGGAAGTCAGTTTGGAGATTCCTTAGAAACCTGAATATAACCCTACCATACAACCCAGCTATTCTACTCCTTGGAATTTACCCAAAGGAAATTAAATTGTCAAATAAAAGAGATGTCTGCACCTCAATGTTTATTACAGCTCAATTCACAATAGTTAAGACATGGACTCAACCTAAATGCCCATCAACAGAAGACTGGATAAAGAAATTATGGGATATGTACTTTATAGACTACTATACAGCAGTAAAAAATGAAATCCAGTCATTTGCTACAAAATGGAGGAATCTGGAAAACATCATGTTGAGTGAAATAAGGCAGTCCCAAAGGGACAAATATCATATGTTCTCCCTGATCGGTGACATCTAACTGAGCACCTAAATGGAAACCTGTTGAAGTGAAATGGACATTATAAGAAACAATGACTTGATCAGCCCTTGTCCTGACTGTTGAGGGACTTACTACTTTATTCCCTTTAGTATTTTTTGTTCTACTTAATACCATTGGTTGAACTCTTCAATTAACACACACTTATTCTTAGGTGTTTAAATTTAACTGAAAAGTGATCCCCGTTAAATATAAGAGTGGAAATAAGAAAGGGAGGAGATGTACAGTTCGGCACCTGAAGCTCTTGACATGAGCTGCATAGGCTATGGAAGCCTTATGAATCCACAAACTCTGTCACTATTTAGACAAGGCTGTTAGCAAAGTTGGAAGTTCTCTTCACCCTTCAGAAAAAAAGTACGTACTTCTTCGATGACTACTTCTTTCCACTGGGGTCTCACCCATTGATGTTCTTCATGTGGGCTATTTTATTACCACAGTGTCTTGGCTTTCCATGCCTGAAATGCTCTCCTGGGCTTTTGAGCCAAGCCAGAGTGCATTAAGGGCTGATTCTGAAGTCAGAGTGCTACTTAAAGTGGTTGTCATTCTATGGGTCAGCTGTATGGACTGTTTCCCATGTTGGATCATTAACTTCTTTTTAATTTTATCTGTTTTTATTACCAGGCACTTAACCCTATTTATATGATCTCTTTAACTCTTACTCCTATGTATATGATCACTTTAACACTTAATCCTACCCATATGATCATTTTAACACTTAAAATGCTATTTTTATCATCCAGCTTAAGGGGACTTGGGGTCCCATGGCAAGTTTTGAAACTGTACCTTTAGAAGTAAGCCCTAAGAATGTGTGCAGAACTATACAACTTTAAGGTTACAAACTTCATACAATATATAACAACAACTTAGGGAACATGGTTATTATTCTCACCCTGCCCACCTTCCCACTCACACTCCAATCCCTCTTCCTCCTCCCTCTCTTATTCCCACTCACTTTTTTTATTAAGATATATTTTCAATTAACTTTATACATATATGATTAACTCTGTGTTAAGAGTTCAACAAATAGTGTGAAAAAACTGTTCCTCACGACTAAAGACAAAGGTTGTTCAAAGTATTGTTTCTCAAAGTGTTGATTTCACCTCTGTAGATTGCCTTTTAGAAACTCTATTAGTTATCACAGGTCAGGGAGAACATACTGTATTTGACCCTCTGGGACTGGATTTTTTCTCTAAGTATGATGTTTTCCAGATTCATCCATTTTGTTGCAAATGACCTGATTTCATTTTTCTTAACCACTGTGTAGTATTCCATAGAGTAGCTATTCCACAATTTCTTTATCCACTCGTCAGTTGATGGGCATTTTGGTTGATTCTATCTCTTGGCTATTGTGAATTGAGCTGCAATAAACACGGGAGTACAAATAACTCTTCAATATTCTGATTTCATTTCCCTTGGGTAAATTTCAGGAATGGGATGGCTGGGTCATATGGTAGGTCAATATTCAGATTTCTGAGGTATCTCCATATTGTCTTCCATAGTGACTTTACCAGTTTACATTCCCACCAAGAATGGATTAGAGTCCCTACATCCTTGGCAGTATTTGTTATTTGTTGATTGAAAGCCATCGTTGATATGAAAGCCGTTCTAATGGGAGTGAAGTGAAAACTCATTGTGGTTTTGATTTGCATTTCCGTGATGGCTAGTGATCCTGAGCATTTTTTATGTGTTGTTGGTCATTTGGATTTCCTCTTTTGAAAAATATCTGTTTGAATCCTTTGTCCATTTCTTCATTGGGCTGTTTGTTTTTGTTCACTGGTTGTTTTGTTGTTGTTGAGTTTCTTATCTCTTTATACATTCTGGTTATTAAATCTTTATCAGTTATATAGTTTGCAAATAATTACTCCCATTGTGTTGGTTGCCTCTTCATGTTGCTAAGTGTTTCTTTTGCAGTACAGAAGTTTCTCAAGTTGATGTAATCCCATTTGTTGATCTTGGCTTTGATTGCCTGTGCAATCAAACTGCCCTCCCCCTTTTTCTCCTATAGTTTGGCAGGACACTATCCACCATAGGGCTTAAAGACAGATTCCCTACAGGCTCTTCCTGCAGCTTTATTGCAGGTGGCTTGAGCTGCTGCAGACTGGTCTCACCTCATTCTAGTACTGGTGCTGAGGTTCTTGGCTGCTAGGGTCAAGTTGTGCATGTCCTCACACTCCATGTAGGCCCAGTGTCCTAATTTGTGTGGAGTTTCCTCTGCCTTTTTTTCCTAACTATTCCCTGAGACTGCACTCTTCACATTTTTTTTAAACTATCTTCTCCTAGACTAGAGCAGTAAGCTCCCTCCCTATTCCTCCATCTTAACCCAATCTATAATTTGTTCTTATAGATGAAAATTGTAAGCAGAATGCAAAGGGTCAAGTATGTAGTATATAAAAAAATTGAGTAGATGAGGAAAACTATGGCTAAAATCATTATGGAAAACTAAAACATGCAATGATGATGCTGAATAGATTACAACTGTACTAAACACTCAATATTTGTCGAAGACTCTTATAAACCTAATTTAACTCAATATTTGTGGAAGACTCTTATAAACCAGATTTAAGAAAGAGTATATTCTGCATAATTCCATTTATGCAAATTTCAAAAGCCGAAAACAATTCTTTATAACTTTAGAACACTGGGTAATGTTTACTCTTGGGACAACAATGACTGGAATAGGAAGGAAGTTACTTCAAGGATCCTGGTGACATCAATTTCTTGATCTGCATGAGGAACAGTATCCTCGTATTCTGAGGAATTATTGAACTGAGCACTTTTGAATTGTGCATTTTTCTATATGTAGTTTATGCTTTAATAAAATAAAAATAAACATTTTAAACTTTGGGTAGAGAAAAAGCACTTAGTGAATACCTACTCTGTGACATATGCATATCTTATGTCAAACTTAGTATCTCATTTAATCTTTGCAATCATCCTAATTGGTTTTGCAGTTTGCCTGAAAATAAAACTCACCAGTGTCAGTTCTTAAAATTAGGGAATCATAAGGTCTTGCTCCAAATATAATGGTTTAAAAGCTCCAGGAGTATGTATTGGACATGATGCTTTTAAATAGATGATTTTGTAATCTACCAACTTTCACATGCATTGACAAGTATTCATATTGAGGAATAAGATTTAACATCAAGTTTAACACATAACATGAAATTGACAAATACCAGCACTTTTTATTTTTAATTGCATTGCCCCCATATTTTATATGTGAGGAGTTGAGGTGCAGAGAAGAAAAATGACTATCTTCAGGTAACAGAGCTGGAAGCAGACGTATTATATGAGTTATCTCACTTTATGCTAATAACTGCCCTGAGAAGTACATCCCATTGTCCTCATCTTATCCCTAAGCAAACTGTAGCCCAGAGCTTTAAAGTAATTTCCCCAAGACACTTAGGCAAGAAACGGTGGAGCCAGATCATTTTAACTTTATGAGGGTTTGATGCATTTGCTTGTCAAATCTTTGCCATGAGATAGAAAAGGCGAAAGAAAGGCAAATTCAGATGCACTAAAGAGATGGTTTTTCAAATATTAGGTTTCTGGCCATTAACAGGCATTAGCTTTTCTACTCATCATCTCCTCTATTTAGAAGTAAGAAGAAGAAAGAGATGGTCGACACTGCGGTGCAGTGGGTTAAAGCCCTGGCCTGAAGTGCTGGCATCCCATATGGGCACCAGTTCGAGTCCCGGCTTCTCCTCTTCTGATCCAGCTCTCTGCTATGGACTGGGAAAGCAGTAGAAGATGGCCAAAGTGCTTGGGACCCTGCACCAGAAGAAGCTCCTGGCTCCTGGCTTCGGACTGACGCAGCTCTAGCTGTTGTGGCCATCTGGGGAGTGAACCAGCGGATGGAAGACCTCTCTCTGTGTCTCTACCTCTCTCTGTAACTCTGTCTTTCAAATAAATAAAATGAAAAAAAAAAGTAAGAAGAAAGTAGACTATTAGGGTGCTTGATTGATATGAATTCTACCTAGAATTGTTGTCACTTACGTCATCTACTCTCAGAAACAGCATCTTCATTTTGGCTGCTATCATCAATGATCTGGGGAAAGCTGAAGTGAAAAGGTAGCCATAATAACTTAATGAAGATTCTTTATCTCTTTTCATCTTAGCTCTGTGGAAGTCCCTACTGGAAGCAGAGCTTCCTCCTGTCCATCTTTTGCTGACTAAGTAATATTCTGAAAGTTGATATGGTGGCTGGTATCTGCTACACACTGTTTCACAAATATTGACAAAGAGTGAGAATATTTCTATCTCTTTTTGAAAGTACCAGGACTTTGTTCCTAAGTAGGATGTCCTAAAATCTCTATTCTGTTGTTTTTGGCTTGTTTCAGAGCTCTGGACACAGGCTGCACCATTTAGAATGCCTTGACACTAGACCAACAGGAAAATACATTCTCTCTTGGGTATCTCACTCATTTTTCCTTGACACTGGTGAATGTGATTTTGACTTAACTTTTACTGACATTGCAAAGACAAGATCTTGCCTTGAGTAAATGTTCAGTGAGAAGTAGTCACTGTTTAAGACTATTAGCTAAGCTAGGCTTATGTCCACTTTTTATTAAGAATGCTATAATTGGTTGCAAGTCTGCTTAATGCTGATGTGCATATAATTCCATGGCCAGAGGACTTTCTATTATATGTTCATCTTCCACCAACGTTAAAGGCATATCATGCTCATTGCTGCCACTATAATTATCTTTTTTTTCTGTATTATGATTTATTTTGTGCTGAATTAAAAGAAATCAATTTAATATTCAAAAATTTTTTTCTTTATATAAAGCTTTTATTTAAAGAATATAAATTTCCAAAGTACAGCTTATGGATTACAATGGCTCCCCCCCCACAACTTCCCTCCCTCCCGCTACCCTCCCCTTTCCCGCTCCCTCTCCCCTTCCATTCACATCAAGATTCATTTTCAATTCTCTTTATACACACAACATCAGTTTAGTACATATTACGTAAAGATTTCAACAGTTTGCCCTCACATAGAGACACAAAATGAAAATACTGTTGGAGTACTAGTTATAGTATTAATTCACAATGTACAGCACATTAAGGACAGAGATCCTACATGATTTTTTCTTAAAGAATTGATTAATTATCTATGCAATTTCCAATTTAACACCAAGATTTTTTAATCATTTGCAATTATCTTTATATACAGAAGATCGATTCAGTATATACTAAGTAAAGATTTCATCAGTTTGCACCCACACAGAAACACAAAGTGTAAAAATACTGTTTCAGTACTAGTAATAGCATTATTTCACATTGGATAACACATTAAGGACAGATCCCTCATGAGACGTAAGTACACAGTGACTCCTGAAGTTGATTTAACAATTTGACACTCTTGTTTATGGCGTCAGTAATCTCCCTAGGCTCTAGGTAGAAATTAAATTGGCAAACAAAAAAGCCGTCTGCACAGTAATGTTTATTGCGGCTCAATTCACAATAGCTAAGACCTGGAACCAACCCAAATGCCCATCAACAGTAGACTGGATTAGGAAATTATGGGACATGTACTCTACAGAATACTATACAACAGTCAAAAACAATGAAATCCGGTCATTTGCAACAAAATGGAGGAATCTGGAAAACATCATGCTGAGTGAATTAAGCCAGTCCCAAAGAGACAAATATCATTTGTTTCCCTTGATTGGCGACGACTAACTGAGCACCAAAGGGGAAACCTGTTGAAGTGAAATGGACACTATGAGAAACAGTGACTTGATCAGCTCTTGTGCTGACTGTTGTTGTACAATGTAATACTTTATCCATTGTAGTGTTTTTTTTTTTTTATCCTAGTACTAGTGGTTGAACTCTGTAATTAACACACAATTATTCTTAGGTGTTTAAATTTTAACTGAAAAGTGATCCCTGTGAAATATAAGAGTGGGAATAAGAGAGGGAGGAGATGTACAATTTGGGACATGCTCAATCGGAACTGCCCCAAATGATGGAGTTAGAATTGTGCCAGGGGATTCCAATACAATCCCATCAGGGTGGCATGTACCAAGGCCATCTCATTAGTCCAAGTGATCAATTTCAGCTCACAATTGATCACACTGATAGGTCTAAGAGTCAAAGAGATCACACAAACAAGACTAGTGTCTGCTAATACTAACTGATAGAATGAAAAAGGGAGAGAATGATCCAACATGGGAAGCGGGATACACAGCAGACTCATAGAATGGCAGATGTCCTAAATAGCACTCTGGCCTCAGAATCAGCCCTTAAGGCATTCGGATCTGGCTCAAGAGCCCATGAGAATATTTTAGGCATGGAAAGCTAAGACACTCTGAAAAACAAAAAAAGAAGACCTAAATGAAAGAGCTCTGCAAGTGAGATCCCAGTGGAAAGAATGGGGCCATCAAAGAAGGAGGTACCTTTCTCTGAAGGGAGGAGAGAACTTCCACTTTGACTATGACCCTGTCGGAATAAGATCCAAGTCGGCGAATCCTAAAGGCTTCCATAGCCTCGGCAACTCACTATAATTATCTTTAATCTCAATGACCACTGCTGACTGAGAGCATAGTCCACCCTACACTGATATCCCATCATGGAGGCAGTATTATGTTTGGTATACTGAGTAACCCTCAGAGACTCTTCATAATTCTAGGGTGCTTGACATGGTCCAGCTCCCACTTTCTCTTTGCCTTGGATAATCATTTCCAATATAGAACTGATCATATGTACTTGCAGTTCTCAAAGAGATACAAAGACAGTAACCACTGTCCATGATTATGTATCCCCTCCTTGCCTTGGAACTTCCTAAACACATAGAAGTAGCAAACAAAGCAGACTCGGTACTGGATAAACCATTTCCAACCATTTTCACCTAACATTCTGGCTTTGATCAATTATTGCAGTTTTGCTTCTGGAAGTTTTGCTCCTAATCATTTAACTCACATGTGGTGGTGAAAGGTACATTATTCGATCATGTTTTAGGTTCATTGACATTCAGCCCAAACATTCTGGCCTTGTAAGTACAGTCCAATTTCACAGATGCCTGCGGGCAATTGCTAAGCTGTTGCCCTGTGCTTTGGAGAAGGGTGAAGTATCCCTTGGTGTGAGAGACACAAATTGCCAAATCAAGAAAATGGCAGAGGTGGAGGGGAGAGGAGGAGGGAGAGGATGAGAAAAACTTTTCTTTGTCCTTAGCTTTCCTATTCCGAAGTAGGGAATTCATCTGGTTGGGCAGGGGAGGGGGGGAGGGAAGGAGATACATGGACTAGGAAAGGCTTTTAATTAAAGGCACAGTAGTACATAGGAAGGAGCATTTGAAGCCAGACAGATTGAAATTTTGACCTTGATCTGCCTTGTTCCTTTGAACAAATTCCCTAACTTCTCAGTTTCTAGATTTTTCTCAGCTATAAAATGGGGATAAGATCTACATCTCCTTTAAAGATTTATTAATTTATTTGTTTGAGGGGGAGAGAGAGAGAGAGAGGGAGAGAGAGAGAGAGAGAGAGAGAGAGAGAGAGAGAGAGAGAGAGAGAGAAAGAGAGAGAGAGAAAGAGAATGAAATGAATCTTCCATCCTCTGGTTCACTCTCCCAAAATGAACAAAATGGGGCTGGGCCCAGGCAGAATCCAGAACTCTATAACTCCATCTAGGTTTCCCATGTGTGTAACAGGGGCCCAAATACTTGGGCCAACTATTGCTGTTTTTAGGTGCATTAATAGGGAGCTGAGTTGGAAGCACAGCAACCTGAACTTGAATAGGCAAACTGAAAGGGAGTGCCTGCATTGCAAGCAAGCAATGGCTTAACTTGCTGCAACAAACAAACAAACAAACAAAAACAGCTACACCAAAACACCAAGATCTCTATTTTCCAAAGGTTTTATATGGATTCTAGGAAATGTGCTTCACATACATACTAGCATATTGCTTGTATTTTAATAAAACACAACCACTAGTATTTAGTTCTAGACACTGGGTAGATATAAAGTTGCAAAGGATACACACACGGTCCTCTGGTGGTCACTGTGCTGTCATTGAGATACTGGACTATATGGTTACCATAATAAGATGATTACAAATCCAAGTTTGATTACAATATCACAATTATTCCTGTTATCAAGTAGAAAGTTTTAGGTTACCTCAAGTATTCTCTGTCTACACACAGCTAATTATTCACTTAGTCTTACTGTTTTTATGGCTAAAATATTTCTCAGTTCTAAACCTTTTATTTCACTGCTTGTCCTCATTTCTCTTAGCTTAGTCCTGTGCCTAATCACCTGTCTTCCCATCTCTTTCGTTTCTTTCCATCAGTTCTTCTCTTTTTCCATTTTATTTTGTTTTCGATATTCTAACAAACATTCAAAGGCTCTGTATAATCTACTAAAAAAGGTCTTGGTGCTGTCTTAGAGGTCAAGCCTTTCCACCTTTCAGTCCTAACCTCCAGTAGTTCTCAAGTGGGGGTGATTTTGCTCCGTGGGAAGCATTTTTAGTTATCACAAAATGTGACTGGCATTTGGTGGGTGGAGGACACCTTACCATCCTATAATGCACAGAGCATTATAATGCCAAATGTCAATATTGCCAAGGTTAGGAAAGCTTGTTTTATAACAGAGATAATAGTTATAAAGAACAACTCAAGGGCCTGGGCCAGGCTGGTAACTGGCTCTTGCTGGTCAGTGAATGGGAGACTGGGAGGAAGTAAGGTGGTCCATAGTCCAGAATGAAGGGTTTAAGAATGAGCCTGACTTCCTTTTATATCATCTGCTGCACATGAGGGAAATGACCATGACAGATAAAGCACTTGGAATGCACTAGACAACTGGGTATTGACTAATCTACAGGAGAGTATGGACAATCCAGATGTGAGCTAATCAAGTCTTGATCTCAAACTGGGAGATGCGAAAGAAGAATGTTGTACTGTTTCTAGGGCACTGCCATTTTACGCTTTTGTAAAGTGCGTGTGATAAGCAGACTAGTCATCTCTCCCAGAGGTAGGAATGGAAATCTGTAATAAGTAAAGCTAAACATATATATAATAATTTTAGGAGCTTCAAATTTATAACATCAAAATTTAAGTTCAAATTAATTCAAATAATAAAACATTGATAATAATAATATTGATAAAATGCCAATAATGATGACAATAGTCTAGATTACTTTATCATCTTTAACCTAAAGAGTTAGGAAATCCAAATTAAATTTCTATAGTGATATAAAAATTTTATGTTAAACACTTAATGGTGTTATTTTCAGATGACTTAAAAACCTCTGAAGTTCCAGATTCAAGGCAGTGGAGAGTTTTTATTTATTTATTTATTTTCACAAATAGTCAGTAAATATGAGATACTTTGAGATGAGAATTTAATGATAAGATTTATACAGTGAAGATACAGGCTCACATCTTCCCAGTATGAGAATAAACACAACTGAGTTTCCTGGGTTGCTGTGGCTGATTTGTGCTTGCATTTGAACCTCTGTGAGATGACATGGGTAATTAATCACTAATATTATTATTAATACCTCTTAATATAGGAGATGGATCATTGTATATCTAAATTGCATCCTGCCTTAGCTGTTACCCAATTAAAAAACTGAGACCATCAGTCAGAAGGAAATTAATGGCATCCAATTTAGTTTAAATCTTAGTTCACAAAGATATTTCAAAAATAATTGTAGGTTTTTCCATGAGAAATACCTGTAATGTAAAACTGTTTCAGTACCAATTCTCTTGCTCCCTAGATCAAATGAGTGTTTTTCTGTACTAACTTGTTTACTTTATTTCAGGTTGTCACTAAGACCATTAGAAAACATTCTCTTTGGAGACTGAGATGGAGCAGTAAAGATACATGTGTAAATTACAGGGTGACATGAGTCATTTATTTTTGACCTCCTGGAAGATTGGACTTTAATTAAACACGACTTGAGGTATGAAATGGAAGGTTTTCAGCAAGGAAAAAGTTTCATGTGACTACTAACCCAATCTTGTTCATAAAGGATGCTTTGTAAATGACGATAACTTGCTCTTAGGCAATACTGTGCTGTTTATGTGTAAGTACACATGCATTGCTGATTTCATTTGATGGTCACTGCAATCAAATATCAGATGGAGCAGGAGGTACACCCTCTTTTCATAGGCTGGGAGGCAAGTCACTCAGAAAATACAAATAGTTTCTTCAAAGTCATACCACCAATTATTTTACTCTTGCCTTGTTTTTCTGAAATACATTTTTTTGGCACCCCCCCCCCCCCCCGCGACTAAATCTTATCATTTCTAATTTAAAGATGAAGACATTGATGCTCAAAGAGATTAAGGGACACGTCCAAGGTAACCATTTTGGGTGTATGACTGATACTCAAGTTCGTGTGTTCTGAGCCTGAATTCAATGAAGGGCTTTGCTACTCTGAAATGCAGCTACAATGCCCAATACATAAGAATATTGGACTTTCAATGGCATTGGAACTCCAATGTAAATAACCAGATATGTGAATGTGTCATATTGAAATCTCAGGTAGGGTCAGGGAGAGGAGAAAGATTTCTTTTGGGTCCATATTATTTTTTCAAAGTTTTCTGAACCTTAGGATGTGGGCAGCTACAGACTGTGCTTAGGATATTCTGATGGCAAACTGACCACCCCGATCCCACTATGCAAATAGGAAGAGATTTAAAAAAAACATGGAAAACAGCAGGTTAACTGTTTTTCTAGAAGACTGGGAGCGGCAGAATCTCTAAAAATGCAATCTTTCATTTTTAAGGGTGGCTATGTGCCTTTAAATGCAGTCTGTAATGACTTATGACTCCAGCGACCCTTCTTGATTACTGCCTGTTGCCATTCATTATCACCATGGAAACAGCAATGTTGCCAGCTCTGTGCTTGGTGCTAGGGTGGAGGCGATGCTGTTGTCTGGGGACAAGAGGCTAGTATGTGTGGGACTTTGGATTTGCAGGAGTTTTTTTGTTTATTTGTTTTTTTGGTAAGAGGAGACAAATTGGGAGGACATAATTTTCTTGTTCTTGCCATAAGCCTATGAGTAGAGTGTAATCCACTGGGAAAGCCCAGAACAGATGATCTCAGTGCCTTTATCTCTCTTTGGAAGTGGGGGTTGGGGGAGGATGAGATCAGAAGCAGTCAAGTCTGGAAGACAATCCACTAGGCAGCTGAAGGCATGAGAAAGGGGCAAAATGAGTACAAATTTCATGAACACAATTTCTTATGGAGAATCTTCAATCTTGTTAGCCCATCTCAGCTGCCTCATTCCTGAACTCCAGATATGCAAATCTGCCCATCCTGTCCCTACCTGACTCCATCTCAATTTCATCACTATGGTCTTCCTATTTTTTTCTCTCTCTTTTCACTCCTTCCTATATATGCCCCTTAGCCTTTTATGCTTGCCTGATTTTTTCACATCTCTACTTTAACTTATAATTAATAAACTTAACAAGTTATTCAAGGAAGAGGCAGAAACACAATATATTACAACTATTACCTATCATAGACAAGAGAACTCAGATTTATAGTGGTTTCAGAAACTCCACAAAGTCACAAACCAAATTCTCATCACTCTCAGTACCAAATTCCCAATCCAGGACTTCTAGTGTATAGTGCTATTCTACCATATTCCCCTTTCATTTCTCAGGCTAATTATCTGCCACACAGAAGTACAATCAAGTTCCAATTCCCTAGACCAATTATTATTTGGGGCAGAGGTGTATTTGCTTTCATGGAGTGCATCTCTTTGCAGAACTTAGCTCACTCCAGAGATATTAGATGGTTCATCCTCATTGGGATACTAGAGAGCAAGGTGAGCAGGCACAGGATGGCTTAGTCATCTTTCCACATTACTTAGAGTGAGCATTAAAGTCTCAGGACATGGAATGACTCAACACAGATATATTAAAAGTGCTAAGAAAATCAGAATATAATCACTCAGTACTGCTCACCTCTGCTTGTGCTGCAGGTTGCAGGGGGAATGAGAGGAATAACCTCTGAATTTGCTATAAAAATGTTTCACGAAACATCATTTGCTTAGCAAAGAACTTATACATGGCATCACTTTTAACATCTAAGACCTGCGGGAATGCCCACAATTGGTGTCTGGTGTTAAGATAAAGTTTGGCTGGTAAAGGAAAATTATAGAGAACCTGAAGAATACCCATCAAATCCTCAGTCCTGATTCTGCAGCTGAGCAGTGTTTGGATGGACTCTCTTCTCTGCCCTGAACCTCTGGCTCTGGGTTTGCATCATAAGATTGTAAAACAGGGTTGTCCCCTAGAAGGCCTTTGCCAACTTCAGCCTAATAGTCATGATAATGCAGAGGAAACAATTCTACCAAAAGTTTTGCAGACATTATGATCCCATTAAAGCTTACAACTTGTGTTGTAGATAGGTGCTGTTATCTCATCTTAAAATACGTTATCTTTTTTAGTAATTAAGAAAATAGATGGAAGAAGTTAAGAAACTCACTTAGGGTCATTGTGTTCTAATTTAAATGGCAGGGTTAGAATTGAAACCCAGGTCTATGAGACCAGTATCATTTCAGCAAATGACAATGGTTTTGAACATTTCATGATTTTGCCATCTTCTTACAAACTACAAATTCATTTATTCATTGGGCATTTATTTGGTGCCTAATACAAATCTAACTTGTTAAGGAGCTGGGGCTAGAGTAGTGACCAGAAGAGACAAAGCCCATGTCCACCTGAAGCTCACAGTCTATTTTATATATGTGGGGAAGAGAGAAAGTCTGAAAGTGATTCAATAACTACCACATACTTGCAACTTTGGCTCAAGGTCAATGCTCTGAAGAAAACACCTAGGATGGTGGGACAAGGACACTTCAGATGGCTTCCCTTACCTTATCATATTTTGGCTAAAAACCGATATATAAAAAGGAATTAGTCTTTCAATGATCTGGGTGGAAGGGGCTGTAAAGCTGGAAACAGCAATAACTGTCAAGGTGCAAAATCAAAGGGTATGTTTGAAGAATAAGTAGGAGAGAAATAAAGAATGGATAAATCCTAGTGAGCAAGGGAGCTCATGGCAGGGGATGTGGTCATAGGAGGGAGACAAGAAACTTACAAGGCCACAGGCTTCCTTTCAGCTTGAGAAGACATTAAGTCAGTTTACAAATATATGATTCAAATATGTGTGTGTGACTATGCCCTTCCTGTCATATAAACATGAAATGATTATAATTCTTTCAACAGGATTATAGCTAACTCAACTCTACCAATGGGAAGTCTCATTATCAACATTTTGTGGCCTTATTCCTTTACTTTCAAGGCACTTACAGTATTAGAATATTACAGGTAGTATATTTAATTCTTAGTCTCTTAATATTAATCAGTCTCTCTTCAAAATTTTCTGTCTCACTTCTTCAGAACTCAGACTTGTTCAAGGTTATACTGAGGAGATCCACAAAGTTACTTTGTAAGAATGCAGCAAGCAGGACCAGTGCTGTGGCGTAGTGGGTAAAGCCACTGCCTGCAGTGCCGGCATCCCATAAGGGCACCAGTTCGAGTCCTGGCTGCTTCACTTCCGACCCAGCTCTCTGCTATGGCCTGGGAAAGCAGTTGAGTATGGTCTAAGTCCTTGGGCCCCTGCACCCATGTCGATGACCCGGAGGAAACTCCTGGCTCCTGGCTTCAGATCAGCGCTGCTCCAGTGGTTGTGGCCAGCTGGAGAGTGAACCAGAGGATGGAAGATCTCTCTCTCTTTCTCTCTCTCTCTGCCTCTCCTTCTATCTCTGTGTAACTCTGACTTTCAAATAAATAAATAAATCTTTTAAAACAAGAATGCAGTAAGCATTCAGTCTGCAGGCCATATATTCCATGTTGCAACTACTCATCTGTGTGTTGCAGTGTGAAAGCAACCACAGACAACACATGAATGAATAAGTGTGATTCTGTTCCTATAATAGTTTACTTGTACACACTGAAATGTGAATTTCATAAGACCTTCACTCACAAAAAACTTTATTCTTCTTTTGATTCTTTTCTAACTTAACTTATTGATAGAAAAGAAACAGAGAGGATTTGGCCCACAAGCAATAATTTTAGACTCTTGCTGTACTGACAGCATTGAGTTATAGGAGGAATATGTGTGTGTGTATGTGTGTTGTGTGTGTATGTATGTCTCCACTTTTGACACAATAATTCCATACTCCTTTGTTCTAAAGTACCTCATCTGGTGAGCAAGTCCAGGGGAGATAGAAGTTTTCTGTATGCCAGTACATGGCTAGTTTGCTGTATTCTCCAGTTCTGGTGAATCAATATTCCCCAAATACTCCCTTAAAATAGTGATCAACAGAAATGGTTGAGTGAAAACTCTAGCCCCCTCTCCTCATTGATCATCCTGAGGCATGTGTTCCAAATTAACCCCAGAGGAAGATTTAGTTTCTACTGTCATCAATGGTAACTTGATTGATAGTTCATTCTCTGTTGGTCACCACTCTATTCTTGTTTCATTTTCTCACTCACCTAATAGGATGATATTTAAACATGAATCTTTGCCTCATAGGTCTACTTCTAGGGAAATTCCAGCCAAGAAAATGGACATGGAGTACCTCTGAACAATCTAGTTCAGTGATGGCCCCTGTTTGAGACACATAATGGGAGATTTGGAAGTCTTCCTGCAAGTGGTTAGAAGTTAACGCTGTCCTCAGTTGCCTGAAATTTATCACTGACAAAAGGGATTTGATTGACTCTTGCAGTTCTAGGAGGCAGAAATAGATTCATCAAATGCAATTTATGGAAAGCTACATCTCAGAAAAAGGAAAAAAGTCTTCATAGTCATATGTACTATGAATTATATTGGTCTACTTCATGAGTCAGTGAGTTATTAATCAAGAGAAATTTACCTGGTGTCTAGTTAGTAGGAATATTAAATATTATCCAATTATCTGAGTGAGATTAAACTAGTGTATAGCTCACACTCCTATGTTCTTGGATCTTGAGATTAAATATAGAAATCCTGAACCACTGGGAAGTGTAACCAAAACAAACATCAGAAATTGATGTTTCAGAGAAAAGAATCTTTATTCAAGTTGTGATGACAGAGTTTAGGAAATTGTTTTGACCAAAACCTCATAACTGGTTTCATAGAATAGTCTCCCAAGGGCTCTGAAATTGCTAACGTGGGAACAGTGAGTCATAGCCTAGTCAGGTACAACTTCATACCTGCAGATAAGTTGATCCTGAGTTAGACAACCATAATCATCACCAGCAAGAATTATGGCACAATTATCTTCCTCTGTAGGATATTTTGCTTTCTTTCTACCCAGAGGAAACTGTGATCAAATACCAAAATATTATATTGTTTTCAAAATCATGTCAAATATGTATTAGGGTAACATTCTAGTTATCATCACCTGTTGCAAACCTCTGTCTTATTTTAAATCTTATTAGTGTTGTACTCCTTGAAAAACCCACTTGACTTTGACATGTGCTTAGAAGTTTTTTCTTATTCTCTAGGAAATTATGTTTTAAAATTTCAGTTGGGAGCTGGTAAGGGTGATAGAGATCAGGGCGTGACCAGAAAAATAAAAGAAACAGAAAGAGTCTCTTTTATTTTTTTATAAAGATGAATGCCATTTAAAAACATTTATTTATTTATTTGAAAGGCATAGTTACAGAGAGGCAGAGAGAGAGAGAGAGAGAGGTCTTCCATTTGCTGGTTCACTCCCCAGATGGCCACAATGGCTGAAGATGCACCAATCTGAAGCCAGGAGCCAGGAGCTTCTTCAGGGTCTCCTAAGTGAATTCAGGGACGCAAAAACTTGGGCCATTTTCCACTGCTTTCCCAGGCTGTAGCAGAGAGCTAGATGAGAAGTAGAGCAGCTGGGACTTGAACCAGCACCCATAGGAGATGTCGGTACTGCAGGCAGTGGCTTTACCTGCTATACCACAGTGCCGGCCCCAAGAATGGATCTCTTAAGTCTGTAGCTGGAGATATTTTCAGAGAGCATCATCACAAAAGTTTGTTCTTCAGTGTCACATAATGGGGAAAATGAGATTAACCTTCAATCCATAGTAAACTGACCAAAAATCTTGTCTCAATTCTATTCTTCCTTTACCAAGTAAAAACAGGTAAATCAATTACCTTCATTGAGTTCCAATTTAGCTATCTGTAAAATGAAGGGGTTGGACTACTGATTGCTAAGTTCTTTTAAACTTTTGGATTTAATTTTGTGGCTAGCATGTAGCTTGGCAGCTAAGACGTCTATGTCCCACATTGGGGTGTTTGGATTTGACAGCTACTCTGGCTCTTGACTCCATCTACTTATTAATGCAGGTTCTTGGAGGCCTCTGTGATTGTTCAGTTGACTATGTTCTTACAATCCATGTGGGATACCTGCAGTGCCCTGGAGTGTGTTTTTGATTCCTAGTTTCATTCCTCCCCTTGGAGCCATTGCATGCATTTGGGGAGTGAACCAGCAGATGGAAACACTCTCTCCCTCTTTCTATCTCTCAAATACATCTAAAAAAATAAATAAAAAGCCTAAGAAGTATGATTTACAGTTTCATTGGTTATTATCCTTTTTCCAAAGTATATTTCCTATATATTAATTCAATAATGTAAGATGATATGTAACACACACACACACACACAAGCACAGACATATATATGGTGAGAAAAGTAGAGACATGGCAACCAAACATATATGTGTGTGTGTGCGTGTGTGTATATATATATGTGTGTATATACACACACACATATATATATACACACACACAGATATACTTATAAATATGTGTTTATGTACTTATGGAGATATATTATATATATCAATTATACAAAATATACCCAAGCATGTATATGCATATATATTTATATATGTTTATCTATCTACCTATACAGAGTGTATTAGAAAGAATGTGTGTAAGAGAAGAATCTGCAAAATATCTAGTGGAATGGGGATACAATGTCAATATAACTTAGAAACAGAGAAAAGAGCAACCCCCCTTCATCAATTGCAGAATGCTTCCAAAAGAATTAGAACTACACTTTTACTTAACTCAGCATCATTCAAGGATTTATGGATTTATATTGATAAAGAGTCCATGGTTACATTCCAACACAAAGAAAAAGATATAGACAGGATGAAAAAACAGGGTTTCCATACTCTCGTTTACTCCCCAAATGCCTGAAATGTCCATAGCTGGGCTGGAGTTGAAACTGAAAGCCGGGAATTCAATCCACATGGGTGGGATGTGCATTGGCCGGAAGCTGGAATCAGGATCTAGAGCCAGATACCAAGCTCAGTTATTCTAATGAGGGACTTGGACATCTTAATAATTAGGCTACATGCTCATTCCCTTCATTTCTTATATTTTAAAATTAAAACATCTAATTTTTGTATTTGTTTGAGACACACATGGAGAGGGAGAGGGAGGAAAGAGAGTGAGAGATGAGATAGAGAGACACAGAGAGAGAGATCTGCTGATCCACACCCTCAAATACTTGCAATGACCAGCCCTGAACCAGGGTTGAAATTGGGTTCCAGAGACTCAATCCAGGTCTCTGTATGAATGGTGGACCCCAATTACTTGAGCCATCAACACCGCATCCCAGGATCTGCATTGGTTGGAAGCTGGAGTCAGGAGCTAGAACTGGGAATGCAACCCAGATTCTGCAAAGTAGGACACAGTTGTCTTAGCTACTAGGCTAAATGTCAACTCCAGGACACCTCTCTCTCTCTCTCTCTCTCTCTCTCTCTCTCTCTCTTTTGGACAATGTTTTTAAGATGACATTAAAGTCATTGTGATAATGAGCACTGGGCAGGAGGTTTATAGCTAGGTCAGAAGACAATCTAAGCTGACTGATTTCAGCAGTCAACTTTTGCAGGGTATCTATTTTCATCCAAGTTCTAGGAATACCTGGAAATTTGGAAAATAAGTAAGGTTTATTAGGGAAATAACTGCTAGGAAAACAAATAAAATGTGGTGGTTTCTACTTTCAAGAATTTGACAGCATGCTGAGAAATAAATATTTTTTTTTTTTATTTAGAGAATACTTTATTAGTTCTGTAATCAAACCCACGTAGATAAGACCTTACATATTTAATACAGTGCGTTACCCCTGTACAAATGGAAAAAAAATTAAGTTTAACGTTTCTAGACCAATATGGCTGTTAATTTCTGTACAATGCCAACTCAACACGGTAAACTGGGATACTTTTCTCAAAGTTGACAGCACAGCTAAAGTTTCCAAAAAGTCAATTATATATATGTATATATATATATATATTTATATAAAAAGACCAGTAATAGCAGTATGTTATGTATCAATAGCAGCAACAGCTTTTCCAGGTTCTGCAGTCATTTGAACAAAATTATAGAGACATCTAGCACACTCCAATAAAAAAAAGAAAAAAGGTAAAAAAACAAAACCCCGAAAACAGCAAAGTTTTGTTACTGTCGTGGTACCTGGCACCATTTTAATTAGTTTCTCAATCATCTGGAAAGAAAACATTCTAGAATAACATCATTAAAAACAGCTCTGATAAAGCACAGTCACTACTACGTATCATGAAGCAGGTACAAGATATTTTACATTCACAGAGGTATGATACAGTACTGTCCTACATCTATAATACTAGAGGATACAATTCAAAGGCATTATTTGAGACTTGATTCGACTGAGAAATAAATATTAAACAATAAGTTTAATTATTGAAATGTGTGATAAGTTCAGAGTTGCAAAAGAAAAAGGGAGTGGGAAAGGAATGGAGCACAAAAAGAGCAGACAGCATAAAAAACTTGATGGCATGGAAAAGCGACAACTGGGTGAGTGTAGGGACCATAAGGAGTCAATGTGATGAAGCATGAAGTGAGAGACAAAGTGTGACTGCAGAGAAGACAGAAACATCAGACGGAAAGATTTAAATACTATGTTAAGGAGATTGGAGTTTACCATGTTTTATGCAGAGAAGTGGCAGGATCTTAATTTGCATCTGTTGGAGGATAGTTTGGAGGGAGACCAGACTGGAAATAGGGAGAGAAATCTCTTGGAATCATCCAAACATGAAAAAGCGTGAGTCAGAACACAGGCATGAAACTGGTAATGGAGAAAAGAGGGTTTCTTGTGACCACCGTAGCAAATTCTCACAAAATTATCACTTTAAAACAACCAAGATGTATTCTTTCTCAGTTCTGGAGACCAGACATCCAAAAATCAAGGTTTTGACAGGGTCATACTGCCTCAAGGAGTTCTGGGCGTTTACTCCTTGTCTCTTCTAGTTTTTGAGGTTGTCAGCATTGTTTTTTGTTTTGGGGCTTTGGTTATATTGCTCCAATCTCTGCCTCTGTCTTCACATCACTTTCTCTTTGTGCACCTTGGATCTCCCTCTGCCTTTCTCTATTTAAAAAAAAAAGCTATTTATTTGAAATGCAGAGTGACAGGGGCCAGCGCTGTGGGCTGTGGCTCATTTGGTTAATCCTCTGCCTGTGGCACAGGCATCCCATATGGGAGCCGGGTTCTAGTCCTGGTTGCTCCTCTTCCAGTCCAGCTCTCTGCTGTGGCCCAGGAAGGCAGTGGAGGATGGCCCAAGTGCTTGGGCCCCTGCATCCGCATGGGAGACCAGGAGGAAGCACCTGGCTCCTCGCTTTGGATTGGCATAGCTCTGGCTGTAGCGGCCATTTGGGGAGTGAACCAATGGAAAAAGGAAGACCTTTCTGTGTCTCTCTCTCACTGTCTAACTCTGTCAAAAAAAAAAAAAAAAGGCAGAGTGACAGAGAAAGAAGGGGATAGAGGGAGAGAAGCACACACACACACACACACACACACACAGAAATCTTCCATCCACTGGTTCATTTTCCAGATGGCCACGGTGGCAGGGGTCAGTCCAGGTCAAAGCCAGGAGACTAGAACTCCATTTGCATCTGCCAAGTAGGTGGCAAAGGCCCAACTACCTAGATTATCTTTCACTGCTTTCCAAGGTGCGTTAGCAGGGAGCTAGATTGGAAGAAGAACAACTGGGACTCAAACTGGTGCTCTAATATGGGATGCAGGCATTGCAGGCAGTGGTTAATGTGCTGAGCTGAAATGCTGGCCCCTCTCTGCCTTTCTAAAAATACTTGCCATGGCATTCAGGATCCATTTGAATAACCCTGGATAATCTCCTTATCTCATGATTCTTAACTTAAATACTTCTCCAAAGAGTATTTTTCCAAATAAGTTACCATTTAAAGCTTAAGATGTGGTCATGTTTTTGGAGTTGCCATTCAGCCCACTACAAGGACAGTCAGGAGACATGTATAAAATAGAAAAAAATATAGTATCAAAAAGGACCATGGAGAAAAGTGAGATCTGATATAGAAAAGTCTAGCTTAGATAACTAGGGAAATAATAGTGGTATCAATTGAAGTTGAAAACATCAAAGGAGAGCAAGTTTGTAAATCATGCTATGGAGTCTTATTTTGGACCCAATGAGTTTAAAGTTTTCTTAGTAAGCCAAGTAAAGACATGATTCTAAAGTAAAGAAAGTAATCAGTAAATACTGATTTAGTGGCCATGATCAACAAATAAGCTTTGGAGCCAATGAGCTAAGTCAGAGTAAATGTGTAAGAAACTAAGCAGTAGGTCCATGATGCAATCCTAAGGAACATACCATGTTGTAAAAAGGCACAAAGTACTAGAACCTTAAAATGGACAGAGGAATATGGTCATACATGAGTTGGGAAAAGGCTGAGTATACAGCTATGGATGCCAAGGAAAATAAAATACCAAGACACAAATACTCCAAAATGTCAAATTCAGCAGACTCCTAATAATGAGTAGACATTTCCTGAGTACCAGTGCCTGTGCTAAATCCTGAAATCCTCATAACCGTCCTGCATGGTAGGTGCTGTGACTCCACTTAAACACAGGAGTTGAGATTCATAAAGGAGTTTTTGAATGGAAGTGCAAAATTAGTCAGTAGTATACCTCAGTTGAAATACAGATCTGACTCCAGAATATATGATATTGATCTGTCTCTTGTCTTCTTTTTCTTTTCTTTAAGATGTATTTTATTTTATTTGAAAGGCAGAGTGCCAGAGAAGGAGAGACAGAAAGATCTTCCACCCACTAGTTCACTCTCCAAATACCCACAACAGCCAGGGCTATGCCAAGGGCTAAGCCAGGCAGAAGCCAGGAGTCAAGAAACCCATCTAGGTCTCCCATGAGGGTGGTAGAGATCTAAGCACTTGGACCATCATTCACCACCACCGAGTCCCACTAGCAGAAAACAGGATCAATTGGAAGTGTGGAACAGCTGAGACTCAAACCCAGCACTCTGGTGTTACATGGGGGCATACTCAGAGGAACAGATGTTTGCACTGACTCTTGAGTCTCCGTTTGCTCAGCTCAAAGATGTGGGCAATAAACTCACCATTTAGAGGAGCAGTGTAGATTAAATACAAGTGAAATCCTAGCAGCACTTTGTAAACTATTAATTATACTACTAATTATTGGTTTGTTATCTTTGGAAGGATATACACAGGAGATAGATTGGTTGGAAAAGGGCCACAAAGAAGCTAGAAGTCATCTATTCATGTGGGTGACTAAGTTCTCTAAGCTGTAATTGGCAAGAGATAAATAGGGAGTGAGAGAATCTTATATCATAGAAACTGTTTCTCAGGAAACTAAGTGGCAGATAAACATGGTTGTATTCTTCTCCCTTTTATCTATCCTCTATCAAGGGATAAATACAGCTCAAGAAACTTTCAGCTGAAAACAGAAGGGGCAGTCAAAGCTTTCATGTGTTGCATACGCCAGAGAGAAACAGGATTAGATAAAATATGCTGGTATATGATGAACAATTGCCTCATCAATTTAACATTTCCCAACTTCCTGGGAAAGTTGTGGAATTGGAAAGAAATACACAAACAGGTCTTGTGAGCTAGTAAAAGCTAACTCCAGCAGACATTGGTTGGATGTGAAAGGAACTTTTGATTTAGACAGGGAATTGTTTTTTATATAAAGCTTTTATTTAAAGAATATAAATTTCCAAAGTACAGCTTATGGATTACAATGGCTCCCCTCCACACAACTTCCCTCCCTCCCGCTACCCTCCCCTTTCCCGCTCCCTCTCCCCTTCCATTCACATCAAGATTCATTTTCAATTCTCTTTATACACAGAACATCAGTTTAGTACATATTACGTAAAGATTTCAACAGTTTGCCCTCACATAGAGACACAAAGTGAAAATACTGTTGGAGTATTAGTTATAGTATTAATTCACAATGTACAGCACATTAAGGACAGAGATCCTACATGATTTTTTTCTTAAAGAATTGATTAATTATCTATAAATTTCCAATTTAACACCAAGATTTTTTTAAATCATTTTCAATTATCTTTATATACAGAAGATCGATTCAGTATATACTATGTAAAGATTTCATCAGTTTGCACCCACACAGAAACACAAAGTGTAAAAATACTGTTTCAGTACTAGTAATAGTATTATTTCATATTGGATAACACATTAAGGACAGATCCCTCATGAGACATAAGTACACAGTGACTCCTGATGTTGATTTAACAATTTGACACTCTTGTGTATGGCGTCAGTAATCTCCCTAGGGTCTAGTCATGAGTTGCCGAGGCTATGGAAGCCTTTAGGGTTCGCCGACTTCGATCTTATTCCGACAGGGTAGACAGGGAATATTTTAATTCTCATTTTCAGAGGTAGAAACAGGCTTAGCAGGATGGAAAGACTTGCCTTAATTTTATGCTGCTAATCCACGGGAAAAGTAGTAGGTTAAAGACAGTAGGTACACATGCAAACACTATGTGGCATATTTTATACCTTTACCATACAAGCTTACATTGTATCTTTATTAAATTTATATTTATTATATATAAAATAGGTATCTTTAGTATCTTCAGTGGCTCAAGTGTTGAGCTGCTAAATCCCATAGTCTTTTTGGTAATGTTTGTAGTAATGTTTATTTATTTATTTTTTAAAGTTTTTTTTTTTTTTAATTTCAAAGCCAGAGAGAGAGAGAGAGAGAGAGAGAGAGAGAGAGAGTTCTTCCATTCACTGGTTCACTCCCCAAATGGCTGCAAAGGCCAGGGCTGGATCAGGCTGAAGCCAGGGGCCAAGAGCTCCACCTGGGTCTCCCACGTGGATGCAGAAGCCCAGAGATTTGGGCCATCTTTTCCTGCTTTTGTAGGCGCATTAGCAGGCAGCTAGATCAGAAGCAGAGGAGCTGGGACTCAACTGGCACTCATAAGGGATGCGGTCATTGCAAGTGGCAGCTTAACCCATTTCACCACCACTTCAGCTTCTGTGGTAACTTTTAGTTAGTTACTTCCGATTATGTCTATACCTCTTCCTGGGAGGCATAAACGGAGGGTTTCTGTTTTAATACTATTGAGATCTAAAAGGACTGAAATGATTAATAAATCTTTCTAGCAAAGATTTTGGACCAACTGAGAAATAAGTGAAAACATGAAGGGAACCAAAATTCAAAATATAAAGTTTGTGATATATAAAGTTGATATAGAAGAAAATGACTTATAATACAAGAAAGTGGTCCTTCCAATACTAAATCTCATTGCTAACAGATTTTCATATCCACTGACAGGTCTTGATAGGACAAGACACGTCTTTCATTGCTAACACTTAAAGACTTGACAGAGAGCAAACGAGAGAAGAGGAAGTTACTTAAGCCTAATTATTCTTTTTCAATTCACAGAGAAGTGACTCCACTTCACTTGGTAAGGGAATTAATCACAAGCCTTCTCAAACCTTTCCAAAAAACAGAAGATCTCTCTCTCTCTCTCTCTGCCTTTCCTTCTCTCTCTACGTAACTCTGACTTTCAAATAAATAACTAAATCTTCAAAAAAACAGAAGAATGAAAATTCGTTTTATGTACAAGCATTGTTCTGATATTAAAGCAGGAAAAAGATATCACTGATAAGAAAATGAGAGACCATTATTATTTGTGAATACAGATGCAAAAATTCTCAATAAAATACTAGCAAACTGAAACTTGTAACATATAAAAGAGATTCTGTACTATAAGCAAGGGGGAGTAATCCCAGGAATGCAAGGTTGGTTGAGCATAATAATTAATTATAAATATAATATTCATTATATATTTCACATACATATAAAAATTCACTTGATAATCTTAAAGGATGCATAAAAATCTTTGACTAAATCAAACACCTTTTTATGATAAATGCATTCAGCAAGTTGGAAGAAGGGAAGATCATGCATAAAATGACATGAAAAAAAATACCAGTATCGGAAAATAAATCTCCTCCCTCAAAAAAGTGTGAATGAAAGCAAGCAGTTGGATTTTCCAACACTTATTTCAGAAGGACCGATTGACAGATATGACAGTTATGATTGAATAGAACAGAGGGAACATTTTTGAAGCACACCGAGGTAGGTTGCATGGCATAATGGGGTGAGACTTGAGTTCTAGGCTTGAGTTCTAGATAAATGATTTATAAACTGTGTGATATTGAGACGTCTTAAACTCTGTAAGACTCAGTTTCCTCAATACAATAACATTTAATTCCCAAACTTGTTGTAAAATCAGAGTTGATTTGTGTGAAGAGACTAGTACATATCAGGCTCAGGGTAGCCACTCCATAATGGTAATTTTACTATGATCAATATCTGAGGTGAGCTGGGTAGTGGGGCAGGGTAGGTAGTCAAGCCGGCTAAGGGAACAGCCACTTACAAAGAAATTGAACAGCAGTCAACAAAAAAAGAATTATAGGTCCTTCTAGTTATTTTCGTGACAACTTGTGCAATCCTGAATAAGTCATGAGTTTGATTCTGGCCTCCACTTTCCTCATCTATGAAATGGAACAGGTACAATAAGTGATCTTGTAGTCTCCTTTAACTTTAAAATCCAGTGACTCCACAAAGTGGAGATGGTACACAAGGGAGATGGGAGAATGTCAACTGAAATCTTTTGATTATAATCATAGATCTTGTTTGAATACAAGCTCCATTTTGCTTTCACCAAAGTTAACAAAGAGGAAAGAACATCCACATGACGTCATACTCCTTTTTGGCTCTAAAAGGCTTCCAGATTGTGTCTAATTTTAAATCACTTTCTGGAGGCCAAAGAGGTGTTGGTGGACAGCTTGATGATAAATCTTTCAGCACACATAACTCTTCTTGTCATCTTGGTGTGAAGAACGTGAGCACTTCAAGCTTCCTCCTCCAGAGTCGTCAATCCGGCACCTGTCACCAGCATCTGACTCATTATAAAAAATATTTAATTCCTCCAAGATCAATTGGCAGAATGTCCATAGTGAAGATAGAAATGGTACAGGGAAGATGGAAAAAGGCTGTTTTGCAAAGGGCTTCTGCTTGGCTCAGAATGCAATAAACCTTCTTAGAAGGAAGCCAAACCAATGGATTCCTTCATAATGACTATCACTGGCATCGTTCTGGGCATCATTGATTTCCCTAGCCTCACAGTTCCTCGAAACTATCTTCTGTGGGAGTCTTTACTTTCACTTCACATATTCAAAGTCACAATTAAAACACTGGTCATGTTTATATTGTTCCATTTCAAACTCAGGATGTCCTCTTTATTCTAACAACCTTAAAAGAACTTTGGTAGCTTCCCACACCCATAGGGTGATGTTCAAAACGCTTATCCCCAGACATCAGTTGTCATCTGTCTTCAATCTATTTTCTCTACATCAAGACATTTTCATCACTATGAACTAATCATGACTCTTGGCTTTATGTTCACCTTATTCTGTAATGTCTTATTAAAATATTTCTGCTTCAAAGTCTTTCAAGCTTTGGATTTTCCTACGATTTGGAATGTTTGTTCACTAGACATTCAAGATGTGGCAAAGAAAAGTGTTCCCTGGGGGTGATGGTGGTGATGACGATGGTAAATAGGTCCATTCCTGTACTTTAAAAACCTCTGAGAAAGCTTCAATATCCAATTAAAAGGAGAGATGCTCTATAGAATTTTTTCTCACTTTTCTCGAGAAACAATAATTTCCTCCTTTGAATTTATGATAAATATGGTCAAGAACACTATGCTGCAGTTATTTCAGTAGGTACTTGTCCCTTCAAGTAGACTGAACTTTTTTAGGATAAGGTCTGTATTTTATTCATCACTGGATTATTACCCCTTACCATAGTATCTAGAAATTAAACTATGCCTACAGATTAAAATGTTAGTTATTGTATCTTTATATTCCCAAAATGTTATTCCTATGACATATATAGTGTGTATTTTTTATGATGAAGATAATTTTTCCATTAGATAGAAGCATTTGCAGTTGCAAATGAGGAATATAACTCACTCTGAACAGGGAAAAACAAGGATTTTAATGGCACATCTGTTTGGAAAAATCCATTTTTACTTTATGTGTAGCTGGATGCAACTGAATAAATTCTAAACAATCAAGGTAACATGCTGTTTTATAGATTAGAAGTATGGAGGGGCTGGCATTGTGGTACAGTGGGTTTTGGTGCAGCTCATGATACTGGTATCCCATATGAGAAGCAACTACTTTGATTCTGAACCAGATTTCTGCAAATGTGCCTGATAAGACAGCAGAAAATGTCCTAAATACTTGAGTCACTGCCACCCGTATGGGAGGCTAAGATAGTTTCTGGATTCTGGCTTTCTCCTGACCCATACCTGGCTGTTGCAGCTATTTGAGTAGATGGAAGATCTGTCTGTCTGTCTGTCTCTCTTTCTCTGTCTCTCTCTTCATTTCAACTGAAAATTAAAAAAAAAAAACCCTTTAAAAAGAACTATATAAACAAGAATGTAGAGATGAGTAAATTTCAGCATACTAGTCCATATCAAAGAGTTAGGTCATGGCTTCAGGATGGGAGAAAATGACAGCAATTTCATTCAAGTTTACTTTAATTTTGATTCTCCTAATTCTTCCATAAATAGAAAAAATAATATACTTGAGATAAAAACTCAGGTGATGGGTGTGGATTTTCATTCTCTCTCTCAGATCTCATAGAAATGTAAACAGAATCCACTGGATTGCACATACTGTGTAGAGTGAGATATTTTCCAAGTCAGAGGACCTTAAAATGGTGGGATTGTATAGTTCTAGCGTCATCAGTCCCTAGAAACGGCTCACTTTAGGCAATCATTCTGCTATTAATCAGTCCTTGCCATCCAAACTTCATGTCTGGGTTCTGGGCCTTGAACTATGCTAGCAGTGAGTAAATCAATCACTCTTTAATTTTGTATAGGTGATTGGCCTAAAATTTTGAATTTATTTTTTCTCGTATTTCTTTTTTAAGTGAAAGTCTAGCTGTTGATAGCACAGCAGAATAGCAGGAGCTTAAAACTAGGTCTTAGGACACATGGGTGGTATGTATTCTGTACCACTACAGTGTCAATCAAAACTGCAAATTTCACAACAGAATACATCAAATAGGGAATGGAGGAGAATTTCCTGGGGCAAAAGTAAGATGAGGGATTTCTGGGGATCAGGAAGGGGTTGCAACTTGAAAATAGCATACTAAGCATCTCTTAAATGAACTAAGACTTCTGAGCCACAAGTACAAGTCTTGAGCTTGAGAATATTATAGAGTGGGAAGTATTCAGACTAGAAGTGTGCCAACCTAGGTTGTATCTATTTTGATGGCACTTTAGTAAAGTCATGGGCTCATAGAATATCAGAGCTAAAAAAATATTTAAACTGTAAGTTGCCATTTTCTTATTTTTGATGGTACAGGCACTGGTCCAGAGGGACAAAATAGCTGAGCCCAGAACTGAACAAATAAAATCAGAATTAGAACCAAGTATCTCCCTTGATGTTCATAATGTTCTTGATACTTAGGTGCTATTATGATCATCTCCACTTGAGAGTAATCTCCAAACTAAATTAAGATTCTAATGAAAATATGAGGGTTGAAATTACAATCCTGGAGGTACCAATCCAAGTGTAAGCTCAAATTGATTTTAACATTGCTTATAAAATAATGAGCTAAAGATTAAGGGGTTTTCTTATTCTGTGATTGCCAACCATTGCCTCTGCCACATGGACCGTTTCTCAGAAACCAACTCATGTATCATAGTGAGCTAAAATGACAAGTGTCTTCTGGGAGAACCAAGACAGATGCACTCTGAAAAAACAGCCTTTTGGAAAGGCAAATGTCAGTCACATAAAAAGGGCAGGCTATGAATTCAATAGTGAGCTTAGATATTTAGTCACATTATCTCATTTAACTATCACAATTACCTTCTGATTAGATTTTGTCTTGCTTTACAAATGAAAAACCGGGACTCTGAAGGAGGGCATGATCTGTTCAAGCACACCTAGTTATTAAGTGGAGATTAAAATTGACATGTAATGTCAAGTCTGCCTTCTTCCTACGCTCCCTCCCTGGATGACTCCACTCAGAGTATCAGAGTAGGAACAAAGACAGATTGATTCATTTGCCTTCTAAACTTAAGATTAAATTCGTACAGTCCCCTAGTCATGTGTTTACCTCTTGTGTGCCTTTAGCTTCTGCTTCCTCAGTATTCCACAGAAAGCTGAAAGCTTGGTCCATGTCAATACACTTGTCTGTCATCTCTAGGCTCCAAGTTTGTTCCTTCCCAACAGAATGAAAGAGAACCTTTATTTCTACCTACTGAGACTCATAAGGTCTTGCCTTTTCTCATGGTGCAGAAATACAAGTCTACAGTTAGCTGTTTGACTTTCCTAAATTCCAAATTTTATAAGTCACACTGAAGGTGTGGGGAATATTTTTAAGTCTGAAAAAAAGAATTTGATGATAGGTGAATTGAAGTCATTTATAATATGTTGGAAAACAGAAATAGTCTAGGAATGGAATATTTCTGGATCCAAAAACTAGATCTGCCACTTGCTATCTTTTTTTAGTGCAAGCAAAATTTCTGCCTTTCAGAGATTTTCTCTATATCCTAACCTGAAAAATGAAGATAATTATGGCTGCTTTATTATTGATATAATCATGGTAATAGCATTTAACAAATAACATAGTTGTCTTAAACACTAAATGATATACAATAGTTGTGTGCCTAGTACGGGATCTGTGGCATTACGACCCTTATTAGTATCAAATATCATCTACTAATTATTGAGGATTACTATTGCTAGACTCAATTTTACTCATGTAAAATTAAGGTTATTATTCCCTGTGGGATTGTAGAGATTATGAAATGAGGTATACAGGAAAACACCTAACATAATGCTATTGAGTGTTTAATGCATATAAACTGGCAAATGCTAGAGAAAAGTCAACCAGTAAGTTTCAACACATAAACTTTATGTGTCACTTTCTTCCTGATAGTTAGTGTGTGTTGCATCTCTGTGTGGTCACATTCTTAGAATTATTTGCACCAGAAAAAGGACTGATACTAGAATCCCACAATAAGGAACTCAGTCGTAAAGCTAGGGAGATGTGTTTAAATGCCATGATTCTCTAAGGAAATAATCAGAGGTGAGCACTTGTCTGATCATCACAGTGTTACTTCAGTATTAATATGCCATTAAACCCCACAATCTACCATCAGAGAACTGTAAATTAAATTATGAAATATCTACATAATTAAATCTCACATAGCCAATAAGAAGCATCTTCCATAGAATCTTTGACAAACTTGTCTGATCATTGGCATCTCCTGTTGCAATATAGGGCCCATCTTAGACTTACTGAAAGAAGGTCTGACTAACTCAGAAAATATCCATGAGAATAGACTGGCAAAATGTACTTTTATTGGGTGTCCCAAATAATTTTTGTGACTAGGCAAATTTAGGAAATTTTTTATAGAAAACATTATTTAAATGTGCTATAACTTTACATTTTTGACTACGACCTTGTCTAAATATGATCAGAGTCGGTGAACTCAAAAGGTTTCCAAGCCTTAGCAACTAATGACAAGAGCCTAGGGTGATTACTGATGCCATAAACAAGAGTGTGAATTTGTTAAGTCAACAACAGGAGTCACTGTGCATATATTTTTAAAAATATATATTTGGTGTATTGAAATGACCATTGCAGTAGTTACGAGCATATGTTGCAGTGTCAGAAAACCTGGTTTAAATCTCAGACTGATATTTGTTAGTTATGTAACACTAGACAGGTATTGAAATCCACTGTCCTCATATCCTCATCTTTAAAGTGGGAATAATAAAGGTATATCATTGTGAAGATACAATAACATGAATAAATAGTTAGTTGTGTATGTGAGTGGAGAGATTTCCACTTCCAGCGCATGCTACAATGACATCTTTAAGGTCTTGGGTAGGTAAGGTGGTACAGATTACTCTACCATCACCAACTAGAACACTAGACAAAACATAGTAACAGAGACTGGATAGAAGGCAGTATAGGAGCTGTGAGCTTCAGGTAAATGGGGTGAGTCTTATTACTGATGATGTTTTCTGTCAAGAATTAATAGAATTTTCAAGGGCCAGTCTTGTGTCCTACTGGGTTAAGCCTCCAAATGTGATATTGGCATCCCATATGGGTGCCAGTTTAAACCCAGCTACTCCCTTTCCCTGCTAATGCACCTGGGAAAGCAGCCAAGGACAGCCCAAGTGCTTGAGCTCCTGCACCCATGTGGGAGACTGGAAGAACCTCCCAGCTCCTGGCTTCCGCCTGGCCCAGACCCAAGCTGTAGTGGCCATTTGGGGAGTGAACTAGAGGATGGAAGATCCCTCTTGTGCTCTCTGTCTGTCTGTCTGTCTCTCTCTCTCTAACGCTGCCTTTCAAATAAATAAAAGTAAGAAAGTTTTCAGACTGCGAACAGATTCCAATAGTCTTGCTGAATTTAAGAGATTGGTAGTTTGAAAACTAATGTGCTAAGCATTTGCGAAGCTTTCCTCCAAGAGGAGAAAAAAATTCAGAAATCTGCAAGAGTCGCTGTGAATCTTTGGCTAAATACAAGCAAATGGGTGCATAGGATGAAACCCGAAGAGGCTGGAGTGTAACAACTTTGGAAGAAAGAGAATTTACCAAGAAACTATAAGATGAACAACTGCAAGCTCATGCAGGACTGGTAATTGTCCATGCTTTCTCAAGCCAGATTTAAGGGAGTGAGGCACTTGAGTCAATACGTGAGTCATTTATTAGAGACCCTATAAAGGCCATGTCTTAATAGTCTAAATTACCCTTATATAACAAAGAGTAATCTAGTTCCTAAGGGAGCAGAAAAATAGGCTCTGAATTAGAGATACACAAACCATAACCAAGTCTGGCTGGACCTCTGTTTCTGGGAAATAATATTCATTAGGGCACAGTCAAGTCCATTGTCTCCTGTGTTTATGTGTTGCCTGTGGCCATACTACCACAGCAGGATTGAGTATTGCAACAGAGATTGCATAGTTTACATGCCTAAAATATACAAACAACAAAACCAATTATAACATAACCTAACTCCTAAAAGAGAGAAATGAAGCTAACACTTTCCAGCAGAATACAACAAATTCCAGCTTACAGCAATGTAAAACTGATAATTTTCTTCAGTCTACAAAAATTCACTATACGGGCAGGCACTGTGGCATAGCGAGTAAAGCCGCCGCCTGCAGTGCCGGCATCCCATATGGACGCGGATTTGAGTCCTAATTGCTCCACTTCTGATTCAGCTCTCTACTGTGGCCTTGGAAAGCAGTAGAAGAAGGCCCAAGTCCTTGGGTCCCTGCACCCACATGGGAGATGTGGAAGAAGCTCCGGTCTCCTGGCTTCGGATCAGCCCAGCTCCAGCCAATGTGGCCAACTGGGAAGTGAACCAGCGGATGGAAGACCTCTCTCTGCCTCTTCTCTCTCTATGTAACGCTGACTTTCAAATAAATAAACAAATCTTTAAAAAAAATTCACTAGACAGATGGAAGAAAAAATGATCAATAATGAGGAAGAAAATGAACAAGTAATATGACAAACTCAGAAACATCATTGATGGGAATAGTGCTGTGGCGAGTCAGGTTAAGCTGCTGCAATGCCAGCATCAACTACCAGAGCTCTGGTTCCAGCTCCAGCTGCTCCACTTGTAATCCAGCTCCCTGCCACTCTGTCTGGGAGAGCACTGGAAAATGACCCAAGTATTTGGGCTCTTGACACCCACTTGTGAGACCCAGATGGAGTTCCAGGCTTCTGCCTGTCCCAGTCCCAGCCATTGTGGTCATTTGTAGAGTGAACCACCACTTGAAAGATCTCTTTCTCCCTCTGTTTCTCCCTCTCTATATCTGTGTCTTTCAAATAGGTAAAATAAATATATTTTAAGTTATTATATAGATTATAGAATTATATAAAAACTTTAATTAATATGCACATATGCTTGAGATTGTAAATAAAGCATGAAGATGAAAGAAAAATAGGACATTTAAGGCAGAACTAAATGAAACTCATAAAGTGAGGGATTCAAACATCTGAAACAAGAATTACACTAGACATTGGTGAAGGAAGGACTAATGACCTTGGACACATGGCAATGGAGACCAACTTAACACAGGTCCTTACCTGCATAGAAAGGATTAGAAACAAATAAGGGGCCAGCACTATGGCATCATGTGTAAAGTTGCCACCTGTAGCACTGGTATCCCATATGAGTGCCAGTTCGAGTCCTTGCTGCTCCACTTCCAATCCAGCTCTCTGCTAAAGCCTCGGAAAGCAGTGGAAGATGGCCCAAGTCCTTGGGCCCCTGCACCCCCATGGGAGACCCTCAAGAAAGTCCTGGCTCCTGGCTTAGGATCAGTGCAGCTCCGGCCATTATGGCCATCTGGAGAGTGACCAGCGGATGGAAGACCTCTCTCTCTCTCTCTCTCTCTCTCTCTCTCTCTCTCTCTCGCTCTTTGCCTCTCTGTAACTCTGCCTTCAAATATATAAATAAATCTTAAAAAATGAAAAAGCCATTTTCCTTTGTGGAAAAATAACAAGTATTTCGTATGTGAAAAGTAATGGCCACATATCTTCTAAATTTAATAAAACTGAACTTACAAAGCTAAAAGCTTCAATAAGGCCCACAATGAATAACCATAAACACAAGTAAACTCCTAACTCATACATGCTCACTCATGTGTGCATATACACATACATACACATACACACACACCGAGCTATATTATAGTAAAATAGCTGAAAATTAGTGACAGAAAAATTTTAAATGAAGAAGAGAAGGCATTATATATCAAGGGATGAAAATAAGAATGCAAATATTCTTTTTGTCAGAAAGTACTCAACATGAAGAAGTAGAGGGAAATCTTTATAAGTCTGGAAAAAAATAAAACCAGTCAACAGATAGTTCAAAAACAACATTGAAATAAGGGCCTCTTCATTTTTAAGCTCTATCTATTCAAAAGGCAAAGTTACAGAGAGAGAGGGAGAGGCAGAAAGACAAAATTCCTCATCCACAGGTTCATTCCCTAATGACCATATGTCTGAGGCTGGGACAGGCTGAAACCAAGAGCCAAGAAGTCAATCCAAGTTTCCCACATGGGTGGCAGGAGTCCAAGTACTTGGGCCATCTTCTGCTGCTTTCTCAGGTGTACTAGCAGGGGGATGGTTGGGAGGCAGAGCAACCAAAACTGGAACTGGTGCTCATGAGAGATGCCAGCATCATAGACAGATGCTTAACACATTGCACCACAGAAAACAGCCTCCAAATAGACATTTTCAGATAAATAAAAGCTAAAAATGTTTTGGAAGCAAATTACATTCAAATAAATGTTTAAAAATATTTTACAGGCAGAATGGATATGATACATTTTGATTAATACACAGAATGAGAAAAAAAGATATAAGAATGTTTTTTCTTAATTTAAATCATCAGAGTTTTGATACATGTTGTAAGTGAAAAGTAAGATAAACAAGTAACTTTCAGATTTATTAAAATGTAGAAGAAATGTTTATTGTAACAATAGCCAAAAGGATTTGAGGAGAATGTGGAAGTATGTTGTTATGAAACTCCCAGATTAAAAATGAAGTAATATAAAATTATTTATAGATCATGTATGATAAATTAAAGATGTGTACCTTAATCTATAGAAAGGGAGTATGAAGCTGTAAAATCCATAGTGGAGTAAAATAGAATTATTTAAAAATCTTATATTAATCTAAATAAAGCAGCACAGGATGATAACAGGACAAAAATCAGATAAGATAAACAAAAAGAGAAATGTCATGATGATAGATTTAAACACATACATGTCGATCATTAAGTTAAATCTTTGTGTTCTAAACAGTCAGCAAACTACAGACCACAGGGCACGTTCAGTCTCATAGTGTCCAAGTTTTGTGTTCAGGCAGCAATGCTCATTTATTTATTGCATGTCTATGGCTGCTTTTTACTACCCTGCAAGAGTTGAACAGTTTCAATTGAAAATATATGATCTTCAAATCATACATGTTTACCGTCTGATTCTTTAAAGAATGTTTTCTGAACTCTGGCTAAGAAACTGCTCATAAAGCCATACATTATAAGATTGTATAAAAACACATGTTACAAACCTATGCTAAGTGAGCTTTAAATAAAGATATAGTAATAGCAAAATAATAGGAAAGTATATACACTAAAAAAACTCATTAAAGGAAGCTGGAATAGTTTCATTAATTCTTAAGCCAAAATAGACTTCAGAACAATAACTACTACAAGATTAAAGGTGGTTATTTTAAAATCATACAAGTTCAATTCATCAATGAGACACCATGATTTTAAGTGTATGCATTTAAAAGTTTAGAACACATACAACACTTAGTGCCATATGTCTGCTCTGTGAAAGACTATTAGAAGGAAGAAAAGACAAGGTAAATCTTTAAGAATTTATTTTGTAACCTCGTATCCAACAAAGGGAAATACATAGCATAAACAAGGAACTCTCAAAGCTCAGAAAAAAATGCTCCAATAATAGGCACTATATTTCCAAACAGGGAAAAGATCCCCACATGTCCAATAATAGAACAATGGTTGAGTGGATGCTGGTGCCCGCATACCACGGACTACTAAGTGACAAGATGGAAGTCACTATTGGTACATTCATCAACTTGGATCCTTCTCCAAGGAATTATTTTGAGTGTCAGTCAGTCCTTAAGAGTCATATGGTTTCTTATTTCTCTTAAGCAAATTTTGAAATAATAAAATTACAGAATTTAAGAACAGATTAGTTGTTAGTGGAGGTTAGGAATGAGGGTTTTGGTAGAGGAAAAGTAGACATAAGTATGAAGGTGCTCTATGCAGTGCAGTTCTGCATCTTGATTGTGTTGGTGGGATACACAAATCTACATATGTGATAAGGTTGCTTATGCACACACAGTTGACAAGGTATACAACCAGTTAAACTATAATATGTGCTATGAATTTTTTTCAAATCAATATCCTGATTATGATATTGAACTATGACTGTACAAGATTTTACTCCTAAGTGAAATTGGATGAAAGGTACTTGAGTACTTACTTTTGTATTTTCCTGTGAATCTATAATTCTTTAAATAATTAAAAAATGCATGGAGCAAAATCTGATAAAATTGAAAAGGGAAATAGATAAGTAGAGTTATAGTTGAAGGTTTTTCTTCTTCTTTTTTATTATTATTTTTTAATTTTTTAAAGCTTTTATTTAATGAATATAAATTTCCAAAGTACAGCTTATGGATTACAATGGCGCCCCCATAACTTCCCTCCCACCCGCAACCCTCCCCTTTTCCTCTCCCTCTCCCCTTCTATTCACATCAAGATTCATTTTCAATTCTCTTTTTATACAGAAGATCAGTTTAGTATATATTAAGTAAAGATTCCAACAGTTTGTCCTCACATAGCAACACAAAGTGAAAAATGCTGTTGGAGTACTAGTTATAGTATTAAATCACAATGTACAGCACATTAAGGACAGAGATCCTACATGATATTTTTAATTGATTAATTATCTATGCAATTTCCAATTTAACACCAAGTTTTTTTTCATTTTCAATTATCTTTATATACAGAAGATCAATTCACTATATACTAAGTAAAGATTTCATCAGTTTGCACCCACACAGAAACACAAAGTGTAAAAATACTGTTTCAGTACTAGTTATAGCATTAGTTCACATTGGACAACACATTAAGGACAGATCCCACATGAGGAGTAAGTACACAGTGACTCCTGATGTTGATTTAACAATTTGACACTCTTGTTTATGGCGTCAGTAATCTCCCTAGGCTCCAGTCATGATTTGAAGGTTTTAATACTACTCTCTCACTAAGAGGGTAACTAGGAAGAACATGAAGTGGTCAACTTCTGAAGTGCAAGTTAAGTATTTGTAGTCACCAAAATAGAGCATAATCAGTACCACTAGACCAAGTCTCAATAAATTAAAAAACATTCAGATCATTCAAATGATATTTTCTTAACAAAAGAGTTAGATTAGAAATTAATAATATTATGTGGAATATCTACACCTATGTGCAAATAAAATAGACTACTATTAAATAAATCACATCAGGGAAAATATAGGGCAAATTTGAAATATTTTGAAATAGATTAAAACAAGAAACAACATAAAAATCTGTGAGATGGAGCTGGGGAGTTCTTTAGACAAAATTGATATTATTTTGACAGGCAGAGTTAGACAGTCAGAGAGAGAGACAGAGAGAAAGGTCTTTCTTCCGTTGGTTCACCCTCCAAATGGCCGCTAAGGCCCGCGTGCTGCACCGATCCAAAACCAGGAGCCAGGTGCTTCCTCCTGGTCTCCCATGCGGGTGCAGAGCCCAAGCACTTGGGCCATCCTCCACTGCCTTCCCAGGCCGCAGCAGAGAGCTGGACTGGAAGAGGAACAACCGGGACAGAACTGACACCCCAATCGGGACTAGAACCTGGAGTACTGGTGCTGCAGGCGAAGGATTAGCCTAGTGAGCCATGGCGCCGGTCTGACAAAATTGATATTAAAAGTCTATATTAGAAAAGAATGAACTCAACTTCTCTATTAAGAAATCAGGAAAATAAGAGCAAATAGGGGCTGGAATTGTGGTGTAACAAGTAAAGATGCTGCCTGCAACCCCACCATCCCATAGGGGGGCTGATTCATGTCCACGCTGCTCCACTTCCACTCCAGCTCTTTGCTAATTACCTCGGAGAAGCAGCAGAGGATGGCCCAATTGTTTGGACCCCTGCCACCCACATAAGAGACCTGGATGAAGCTCCTGACTGCTGGCTTTGGCCTGGCCCAGTTCTGTCCATTGTGGCCATCTGGGTAGTGACCAGCAGATGGAAAATATCTCTCTCTCTCTGTCCCTATCTCTATCTCCATCTTTATCTCTATCTCTCCCTCTCTCTGTGTAACTCTGCCTTTCAAAATAAATAAACAAGTAAATAAATAAATAGGAAAAATAAAAGCATATAGTATCTAAATTTATATAAAGAAATAAAATACTGAAAATCAGACTGAAAATAAGTGCAGTATAAAGTAAAACACAAATATAGGAAACATCTGTGCAAGGTTGCTTCTGAGAAAATCAATAAGTGATAAGCTCTTTTAAGACTGGAAAAAGGGGAGAAACCGCAGATTATAAATATCAGACACAAGAGAGATGTCATCACTCAGATTTTATAGATATGAAACGAATATATAATGTTATGAACATCTTTATGCCAATAAATGTGAATTAAATGAACAAATTCCTTGAAAGACACAAGCTATCAAAGCTCACTCAGGAAGAAGTAGATAAAGAGATTAGCAGTATAATTACTAAATGAATACAATTTGAAATTTAAAGCATTTCCACAAAGGAGACTGCAGAGTTAGATGGCTGGACATTATTTAAAAATTTTAAAAAGACCATTTATTTATTTCAATTTTATTTGAAAGGCAGGGAGAGAGAGAGAGAGAGAGAGAGAGAGAGAGAGAGAGAGACCTTCCATCTGCTGGATCATTCCCAAAATGTCCACAATAGTCAGTGTTGGGCCAGACCAAAGGCAGAAGCCAGGAGATTGCACACATGGGCGGCATGGTCTCAAGTACTTGAGCCATCATCTGTTGCCTCGCTAGGCATTGTCAGGAAGCTGGAACTGAAAGCAGACTCAGGAATTGGATTCAAGCACACTGATAAAGGATGCTGGTATTTCAAGCGGCATCCTAGTCCCTGTGCAAAATGCCTGCTCCTGAAATTTTTTTTAAAGATTTTATTTATTTATTTGAGAGGTAGAGTTACAGACAGAGAGAGGGAGAGGCAGAGAGAAAGATCTTCCATCCACTGGTTCACTCCCCAGATGGCTGCAATGACCAGAGCTGGGCCAATCTGAAACCAGAAGCCAGGAGTTTCTTCTGGGTCTCCCACATGGGTACAGAGGCCCAGGTACTTGGGCCATCTTTCACTGCTTTCCCAGGTCATAGCAGAGAGCTGGATCAGAAGAAGTGTAGCAGCGACACAAACTGGTATCCATATGGGATTCTGGCATCGCAGATGGAGGCTAGCCTACCATGCCACAGTGCTGGCCTGCTCCTGAAATTTTAAAGAAGAAACAATAACAAATTTATATAAGTTCTTCCCCAAGATGAAGGGAGATATTTAACTTATCTTTCTAATTTTATGAACTAAGCAAAATCCTCGTAGAAAAACTAGATAATTATACAAAAAATATAGAAACAATGATTCCTTATTAATACAGATGCCAAACTCTTGTGGAAATATAATCCAATAAGTTGAAAACAGCAGTATGTCAGAAGCATAATATATTATAATTAACTCTAATTTATGCCAAGTATGCAAGGTAGGCATAACAGCTTGTTTTTCCTTCTATAATGAAACTTTGAGGCAGGCTAACTTTATAAATCTGAGGTTTCTTTATCTCACAGATCTGGAGATTCAAGGGCAAAGGGCTTGCATTGACTTGGCCCTGGTACAGACCTTGTGGTAGATGGCATCACCACAGCATGTATGGAAGAAAGAGATCACGTCACAATATCAGGAGCCAGAGATGAGGCCCCACAATCCTTTCCAAGGGCACTGCTTCATTTGACCTGAGCACCTCCCACTAGGGCAGCCTCTTAACAGTCCCATTTTCCAATGCAGCCACACTGAAGATCACACTGTCAACCCAAGAACCTTTGGCAGACAACCACATCCAGTCCACGGCAGTTGGTTTAAGAATAATTAATCCATTGAATGTCCATAAACATTTGAGGAAAGTTAATAGCCATCCACAAGAAAACTGACTACCTAACTTTAGTTAGCCAAACATCATAAAACTAAGGTCAGAAAAAAACTTCAGCTTGACAAATGAGAGCTATGGAAAAACCATTGCTAACATCATATTTAATGTAGGAAAAAACTGGGTGTTTCACCCTAAGATTGAAATAAGGAAGGGATATTAACTTCCACACTTTTATTCAGTATTTTACTTTAGGTCTTAAATAGCACACTCATGCCAAAATAAACAATGAAAGATATATGAGTTGAAAAGGAAAAAGTAGAACTGTCTTCTGCAGACATTCTGATCCTCTATAAAGAAAATACTGTGGAATTCATGCAAAGCTGCTAGAGTGAATACTGAGTGTACCAAAGTCAGATGACATATGACACAAGGTCAGTATGCAAAAATTACTTGCATTTCCATATATTAACAACAGAAAAATGGAAAACTAAACTGAAGATATAAAATAGTTAAGGACAAGAAATAAATATAACAAAATAAGCATAAACTGAAAATTGTAGACAATTGCTGAGATAAATAAAAGAAATCTAAGAGAGAGAGAGAGAGATCATTTTTGTAGATATAAAGATTCAATATTTATATGATATCAATTCTTCCCAAAATTGCTTTCAGATTCAATGCAACCACAATCAAAATCCTGGGGGTCTTTTTGAAGAAATTGACAAGTTGATTATAAAATTTATATGAAAATGCCAATCACCCTAAGGCCAAAAGATTTTGAAGACAGAGTAGAACAGAGAATTCACATAGGATGACTTCAAGTCTTACTTTAAAACTAAATTAGTCAATGCAATTTTATTAGCATAAATACATAAATAAATTATGTATACATTCATGATCAAATGATTTTCAACAAAAATGTGACAGTAATTCAATAGAGAAGGGTGATCTTTTCCATAAATGATATCACACAACAGAATGTCCCTACATTAAACTTGCACTGTGAGTTCATAGAATGTACAAAAATTAACTTGCAATGAAGCATATTATTAAATGGAAGTGTAAAAAGTATAAAACATATGGAAAAAATTAAAGAAAATGTTCATGATATTGAGTTAAGCAAAGAGGTACAAAAATAAAAATGTTTAAAATGAAAATATATTAAAAATTAAAACATTTTGTTCTTCAAACAATACCATTAAGTAAATAGTAAGTCACAGCTGGTGATGTGGCATAGCAGGTAAAGCTGCCCCTTGCAGTGCCGGCATCCCATATGCGCACCAGTTCAAGTTCCAGCTGCTCCACTTCCAAATTCAGCTCTCTGCTATGGCCTGGGAAGGCAGTAGATGATGGATCAAGCCCTTGTGCCCCTGTACCAACATGGGAGACCTGGAAGAGACTCCTGGCTCCTGGCTTCAGATCCACACAGCTCTGGCAGTTGCAGCCATCTGGAGGATGAACCAGTGGATGGAAGACCTCGCTTTCTGTCTGTCTGTCTATCTCTACATCTCTTTAGCTCTACCTTTCAAATAAATAAATCAATCTTTAAAGAAGTAGTAAGTCAAGCCACATTCTGGGAAAAATATTTGCAAAACAGGTATCTGAGAAAGAATTTGTATCCAGAATGTATAAAGAATACATACAATTCTTTGCTAAGCACAACAGGTTGTTATAATCCTTTGCACTATTCTTTCTTCCAAATGTCACATATCTATTAAGTCATCAGGTCCTGAAAATTCTACCACTTATATTTCTCTCAAAAGCACATGCGATAGGATGTGTCTATCTCACTTTGATCAATGATATCTGGTCTCTATCCCTGAAAGAGCCTTCTAACTTGTCTCTCTGCCTCACCTTTGACCTCTGCTGTGCATCGTCAACAACACAATTAGTATTCTGTTCAAAATCATATCATAGTCATTTCCCTGTTTGAATTTGTCAGTATCTGTCCACTATAAAAGATTTGATCTTCCCAAGCATTTACTTCATTCTCTGTCTCCTCACTCAGAATATTGGTGCCCCCTCTCCAGCTGTGTGTACCAAAAGGATTGGAATTGTGTCTGTCTTAGGTTTTGCTGTCTCGCTAGAATAAGCTTAAAACAATGACTGGCTGAATGCTATGTCTTTTTCCTGTCCTATCTGTGTAACTCTTTTTCTCCACCTAACCACAGTGTAAGACTTGATATTTGTCTGTGTGTACCCAGGAGAAGTGTGGTTTCATTAAACAGGACATAGCAATTTCCTCAAATAATTTCTTGCCAAAGTCATACAGAAAAATATTCCTACTAACTAGCCTTTCCAATGAACTTTTACATTCTTCCCTGGGAGTTCAGCTTTATTATTTTTTAAAGTTCATTGGCCAATACATTATGATTGATATGCTCCTAAACCAATGGGAGATGGAATCTCTTTTATTGCAGGTTCCAAAAACATTCAAGAAATGCATAAACTCTTAGTCCCTTATGGCATCAACTTCTGAAGATGGAGGGAACAATTCTAACCAATTCTGTTATAGATAAGAATCACCAAGCCATGTTCTGAAAATACTAACAGTCATACTAACAAAAATATTGTCATCCACAGTGGGGATCATGACACCTCCAAGTTAAGTTCAGCCCCTGAAAAACACCTAGAATTGTGAAATATCCCGAGAATCCAAAAGAGACACAGATACATCACGGAAGTCACAGTAGTCTGTGAGTGGCCTTAAGAGGCCCTAACAATCTCCTGAGAGCTTTCCAGGTTCCAAAAGATTTTGAATGGGTGATAAGTGATCAAAATTAAGGCCACAACTCATCAGAATTAAATCACAGAGTTTGTCTGAAAAGACCTGAGGGAGAGTGACATGTGCCAGGAATAAAAATACCCAAGGTGATTTGACGGACAGTGACAAGGAAAGAGAGTGAACATGGATCAGGGATCAAGGCTGTATTTAAACCTACATTAATATTTCCCCATTTCCTTGAAGATGAAACCCAGCCACTTCACGAGGACCCTCAGAATCTCCCCATTCCCAAACACTGCAGCCTCTCCTCATGAACGTTCTACTATGCTGTGTTTGGAGAGAACTTAGAGCTCTCCCAACTTAGGGCTTCAGAACATTTTTTCGCCTTCCCTGGGATCACTCTTTTCTTCTTATTCTTCGGTAGACCAACTTTCCATCATATCTCAGGACTCAGTTTATAGGTTCTTCCTCTTTCTTTGGCTTGACTCCCCCACTCTTGGCTGAGTGCCTTTCTACATGGTCCATCACCACACTGTGCAGAAAGATGACAGTGAATCATCCTAAGAAATGGTGCCAAGACCCAAGAGGAAATGAAAAATGACTACAACTCCTGGAGAAGTGATAAATATAAGTAGGGGATGTAGGAAGTGAAGGAGAGTCTGGGAGATCTGGTGTGAGATTATGAAAACATTAAAGAGGAAGTCAGAGGCAGCAACTAATGGAGAATCAAGGAGGCTGCGTGGTGACCATCATGGAGAGATACTTCCAAAGTTACATCCCGTGGGGCGTAGATTAGGGAATGCCTGCCATCAACAAAGAGGAGGATACTTCAAGCACATGCACCATGGGGTAGTGCAGGTCTATTAGTTGACAGAGACGGTGCTGATGCTATTTGCAGCCCCCTCAGAAGATGGAAGCCCTGGTGTTTTCCTTACACCTGGCTGAACTCTACCTCCTCATCCTGCAGTGAGCTTTTATGGCCCTTGGGATGTTGACTCCAGAGTTCTACACCTGGCTGTTCCTTGCAGATTTATATTCCAAAGAAGATAAACAATATTTGTACATAATTACAGAAATATCTCGGGGAGTTCTCTCATTCACTTGACTTGATATTTATGTTTATTTTTGAAGCAATCACAGTGGTCAGAGACAGGAGTGAGAGTGTCGAAGATTAGCCACCCTCGGATCATTGTATCCCATCTCCTTCCATGCTCAAGTAGTCTGCCCTACATTAAACAATAGTCCTAAAAATAGTCCTGTTCTCAATCTTTGCACCGCTATTTTATCTGTCTTTTGGATGCTTGTAGCCCTATAAAGATCAGTGAGAGAACTGAAAACTTTCAAAATTAAGTAAGAGAGAGCCTTGAGCATCTCTGAGAAAAATCCCAAATAACTGTAAACCAATAACCAAAAAACACTCACTTTCTGTGCCATCTCATGCACTAATAAACAATCTTTTCTGATCTGTCCATCCCTGTAGGGTCTGGGTGAGTTTCATTTTTATTAACTTGGTTTCACTTCCATAATTCTCTTCTTATTCAGAGCCAGGAGAATTGCGGGCAAGTGGCCAGGTGCCAAAAGAGCTTCAGAGAGAACTGCTGATTGAAGGGGCACATTTCAGGCCTTACAGCTGGCCATGATCACCTGGAGGGTTGGGTAACCTTGGGCTAGTCATTTAACCTCTGTGGTTTCCTTGCTCTATGCTTCTGAAGAACAAATCCATTTCCTCCTTCCCTCTGCGTGTACAAAGGTATTGGAGACACCTTAGGTGGCAGGAAGTCTGGTTGTGTGCCAGGTGGATGATTTGTATACTCTTCAATGACTGTTTTTTCTCACCTCTGCTCACCTAGTGCCCTGATTCTCCCCTTCTCCTGCTGTCTTTGGGTAATGAGCTGCCATTTCTGGCTCATGAGAAATTCAGTGAAATAAATTCTCTCTGGGTTTCTATATGGGTGGGGTAAGAGGGTAGGAGAAAGTTGGTGAGAACAGGAAAAAAGAAAAAATAGAATAAACTCCTTGAAATATAAAGAAGCTTCATTTCGGACACCGAGCAGAGTTAGTTTATTTATTTATTGTCCAGGAATTCTAAAAAGTTATTACTGTGATTGGATTGAGTTACCTGTCTTGTTCATTCTCTGTTTAAAGGGCAGACTTAGCAGACTTAATGCCCTTTGAGAAGACCTCAGGAACCTTTCTGGATATTCTACAACTTGAATAATTTATCCATACATAACCAAGCACATTTTAAGATTAAAATGAAGAAAAAACAATTGCTCCCAGCCAAAAGCAATTATTAATTTTCTCAAAAGACAATCTTTGAGCACTCGATAAAGCCAGTTATTCATTGAACAAACATGAATGTATTGAGTGCCTTACATATACACTCTTCAATCCATGGGGAGCACAGTGATGAACAAAATAAATACCGTGTCTTCCCTGGTGGTAAAAATTTAACAGATAAATAAAGGTTACTTTCATATAGTGATAAGGGCTAGGAATAAATAAAATTGGTGAAGAATAGCTGAAGCTGGAACTAGTTTGGAAATGGTGATCAGCTCATCCCTTCCCAAAGCGATGGCCTTTGAAATGAGCATGGAAAGATGCAAAACACTGAACAGCTAGAGAAAGAGCTGGGTCTGTGGAACCAGAAACTAGAGACTCTGGGTCATTTTGGCTTCTGTCAACTTTTTCTGTCATATTTAGCCCTTCATTCATGACTTGATCTGCAACTTCTGGATTTTTGGAAAGGTTAGGTTTCAGGACATTTTTCCAGGTAGATGAAACAGCTAAGCAGTTATTGGAAAGCCCATATAATGGGAAGAAGCTTGCCTTAAGGAAGAAAATAAAACTTGGCACATTAAGATAATGCTGAGACTGGATATAACAAAGGACTTGCTGCAATGAAAGTATATTGCTATTAGGACTGCATTTCCTTTTTAAAAAGATTTTATTTATTTGAGAGGTAGAGTTACAGAGATAGAGATAGAGTGATAGAGAGATAGAGAGATAGAGAGCGAGAGAGAGAGATTCCATCTGCTGTTTCACTCCCCAGATGGCTGCAATGGCTGGAATGATCTGAAGTTAGGACCTAGGAGCTTCTATTGGGTCTCCCACATGGGTGCAGGGGCCCAAACACTGCTTTATGGCTTGTGAAATACATTCATGACCTCAATTATCTGGTGAGGTAAGGAGAAGAAGACCCACAAAGCTCATCTCACAAATACTGAAACTAAAATTTTGGAAGGATGAGATGTGCTAGACCACTCAGATTCAAGATTCTATTCCAAATGTCAGCCCACCTACTATATCACATAAGTTTTACAATTACTGGCAGGCGCTGTGGCTCAGTGGGTTAAAGCCCTGGCCTGAAGCGCCGGCATCCCATATGGACACTGGTTCTAGTCCCGGCTGCTCCTCTTCCAATTCAGCTCTCTGCCATGGCCTGAGAAAGCTGTAGAAGATGGATCATGTCCTTGGGCCCCTGCATCCACATGGGAGACCCGGAAGAAGCTCCTGGCTTCACCTCGGTGCAGCTCTAGCCATTGTGGCCATTTGGAGAGAGAACCAGTGGATGGAAGACCTCTCTCTGTCTCTACCTCTCTCTGTAACTCTGTCTTTAAATAAATAAAATCAATTCTAAAAAAAAGTTTTAAAATTAATAGGCAGGGTGTGGACTTGATCACTACTTCTGTTCTCAGTTTGGGAAAACATCAAAAATCAAACACAGAACTTCTTCCTGTTGAACCTGCTGCTCTAGAAGCTGCTACTGATTAACTAGGATTGTCCTTAAAGAGTCCCTATTTCCAGTCTTGGGTAACATGATTCCTAAGATTATGTAATTTTATATTTAACTGTGATAATTCTAGGAATTAGATTTTTTTACCCAAATATTTTACTTATTTGAGAATCACAAAGAAATACAGAAACACAATGAGTTACCATCTGCTAGTTCACTCCCCAAACACCCACAAATTCTGGGATACACTGGAAATGCTGAGTCCAAGAGAAAGAAATCCAATATAGCCTTCCTTGGTGGCAGGAACACAATCATTTGAACCATCTCTGTTGCCTTCTATGGTAAACCTTCACAGGAAGCTTCAGTTAGGAGTTGGAACTGAAAATTGAATTGATGTATTCCAGTAGTAACTTCTAGACCCAGTTCTCATGAACTCTCTAAGATTTAAATTTAATTCAAACAACATTCATCAAAAGGATATCCTGGCACCTTCTATTCATCATAGGAGAAAAAGATGTTTTCTAAAGTTTTATGCTCCCAGCCTTGTGGATTTGATAGGCAGTTACACAAGTAACTGAACAGAAGTCTACTTTTAATGTATAACCCAATGTGTGGACGGACATAGGAAGAGCAAGCGAGTAGCCGGTGGGGACAAAGATCACTGTAGATAAAGGCAAACCTAGAATCTTAGTGGGAAGCAAACATTTTGAGTAGACATTTTTAGTATTGGAAAGCCCTTGAGAAAAGATATCAAGGCCTAGAGAGATGGAGTATGTTAGATTACAAAATTCTTGAAGGCAGAGTGTAGGCTGTTATTGTGGATGTGATAGTGGAAGGGCAAACACTAAATAGGACTGTAATACATGTGTTGGGAATAATAATAAAAAAAATTCAAGGGGCAAAATGAGATCATGCTTATCATTAGGGAGCTTCCAAAGGGAGACTAGAAAAATCTGAGTTCTAACTCTGATCCTCATAACAACTTTGAGAAGTCGTCATCAGTAGACTTCAGCTTCAACATACTTCATCTTAACTGCCAACCCTGAAGAATCTGGAATAGTGAGCTGATGAGATTCCTAGGGCACAAATGGCTTGATGGAATAGCATGATTTGCCATTGGTGAGAGCTGGGGGCAGGGCAACACCAGTGCTGCATATTTGAACTTCCTAGACAAGTCTATTTCTAAGGTCCCTGAGAACTGTATACTCCCGTGATGCCTGTGATAACCCTGTGCTATAGCTTAACCATAAATACAGCAAGATAAATAAATGAGGTAATTTATTCCATATCAGTATGAAAAGATACATTTGCAATATTGGCAGCAAGGAAGAAAAACTTCTAACTACACTTTCATTTTTAGAAATATTTTGAAAAATTCTTAGTCTCAGTGTTCTCAATTCTTGGCCATCAGCCATGGCAAAAACAGTGCCTTCTGGTCCATTACAAATTAAATAATCATAACTCTATTCATCAGGAAAATATACACAGAAGGGATGCATAAGCCAGCAATTAGTATTAAGGCTTTGAGCTTTTCATTGACTAACTCCCAGGGCTTCCTGGTGACTATTTCACTTGAGACTGTGAGCGCTGATTGTAGCAGTCAGACTGCCTGCCATTGCTTAACTCTGTGCTTCCAGTGCAATGATTCTTCAAGTGGTTGCATTGGGAGTGGATGTCTGCCTGGCATATTCTAGAAGGTCTGTTAGTATATGTGAAAGGAAGAGTGCCATAGGCATTGTACCGATGAGCTTATGCCTGCTTATGCTAAACATAGAACTCCCAGATCATAACTGCTTTCTGTGCATTTGTGACAATGAGATGTTGGGCTGGACTATGTCTGACAATCTCTGAGATCGAATGGGATGAACATGAGAAGAATTCTGTCCAGGGTTTCTGGTCAAAGGAGCAGGGTGATTTTTCACGTGATACAAATTGGAAGTTATTGCTTGAGAGTCTTCTGAAGCCAGATGAAGAGTACATGGCCAGTGTTGCCACTATTTGCAGCTCCCTGCCTGTGTCTGCTTTGTGCTGTGTTCACTCTGCTGCCTTAATTGCCTCTCAGTGAGAGCCAGATTCCTTTGGCTGTTTGTGTGACTTCTCTTCTGGGAAGATTTCTAGGAAAAGTCCACCACAGCCTACATTTAATGTCACCAGCCCTTGACACTTCTTATTTGGCAGCATAGTTGTGTCAGGAGACAGAAAGTCTAAATGTGAGTTCTGAATGGAAATGTCTGATGTTGTTAGTGTACGTCTGCTCTGTGGCTAGTTTAATTTTTTATTTTAATTTTTTAAAAAAGATTTATTTATTTATTTGCAAGTCAGAGTTACAGAGGAGGAGAGGCAGAGGCAGGGGCAGAGAGAGAGAGAGAGAGAGAGAGATCTTCTATCTGCTGGTTCACTCTCCAAATGGTTGCAATGGCTGGGGCTGCATCAGACCAAAGCCAGGAGCCAAGAGCTTCTTCTGGGTCTCTCATCTGGGTGTCCAAGCCCAAGTATTTGGGCCATCCTCCACTGCTTTCCCAGGTGTATCAGCTTCTCATCTAATACCTTTCTTTATAGGTATTTATTAAGTGTGTAATCTGTGTAACTGGCTCATGTGCCTTGGGGGTAAGTGGGAAAGATGCAGTTTGTCTTGCTGAGTGCACTTGGGAACTGAAACACAGTCAGACAGAAGTAACAAGTTCTGGGGTTTCCAAGCACTGTTCATAATGATGTATTATGTATCGAATAAAGAGCTGCAAGAGAGAAGCGGATAGGTTTCAAACACAAAGAAAAGTCACTTGGCTTGATCTGTTTACTATGTGTATATAGGCTGAAATAATACACCTATAGAAGTGTACTCTTTAAAATGCTCAAACATTTCATGTTAATAAAAAATCTTAACACTAAAACAATGTTTTGAAAGTCCCACTTGTTAATAAATCATAGGCTTGTTTAAAGCTGCCACATCGATCTGAATGGGACCTTAGGGATTAGGCTGATTCAATCCTGTCATTCTAAAGTTGGAGACAGTAAGGTTCAGAAAGGGAAAGTGGGTAACTGAAGGGCAGGGCTGCTCAGGTGAATCGCCCACAAAACTCATCATGTGTCAGGAACAGGAAGAAAGAGGTCAGGCAGGCAAGGAATTGTAGGGTTGCTAAGGAATAAGGGAGAGATTTGTTTGAAGTATTTTTTCTTTCCTTCAATATGCATTTTTAAAGCACCCTACTATTTCAAAAATGTGAAAAAAAAATGCATCACTGCCATCTGCCAGTTCACGTCCTGATGGGGTGGGGGAGAAATGTACGTACACTTAATTTCCATAAAGTTCAGAATTTTGATAAGTACTACATTCACAATAAATGATATGAAACATATTCGAAGGTTTGTGAGATTGCTTGTTCTTGGTCCTGTGGGAAAGTTTTTTCTTTTAATAGTGCTTTTCTTAGAGTAGATGAGGAAAAGGCATTCCCTGAAAACAGATTAACAGATGAAAAGATGTGTAAAAAGCTTCCAAATAGCTTTTGCAGGATATAACTGCACAAGGAACAGGAAAGTACCCCACTTCATTCAGCTGCGGGTCAGCCATTCATTCCTAAAGCTTAAGTGGGTGCAGTGCAGGCTTTGGCCACATGATGGTGGTACAAGGCCACAAAAAGCTGGAACATCTCCATGGTCCCTTCAAGAGTGAATTTGTAAAAGTGCTAGGCAAAAGGGTGGCCCAGGCCAAAGGCTACAGCTGCTCGTAGGGCTTCCGGGAGAAGACACCAGTTTTCAGAGCCGGAAAGGCAGCTGTAATACTGAATGTCTGGTCTGCTTAGAATCCCTGGAAGTCGTGGAGATGCTAACCCCGGTGCAGCCCAGGGAGATAGAAGCCTCGGTGGATTATATCCGTTTTAGAAACTACCAAGGCTTGTTAAGACCCTGTTGTCTAATGTATGTAAATGTTTTCCTATTTGGTGTACCTGTGGCAGTTAAGGGGTGGTAGTTTGGTTGAAGAACTGAGACAATGTTATCCAATGTGTTGCTGAGGATGGGAACAAAGCAGTGTAGCCAGGGCCCCTGAGAGAAAGCCGGCTCTTTCAGACCCTTCCCTCTGAGTCTGCCTTGCTCAGGCTGCTTCCCTAGCATTTTGCTTTTTTGTGAAATGTATTCAGAAGTGTGTAATGTGCATGTGTGCATGTATATGGTTGTGTATTGTGTGACTGTGTATGTGTATGTTTCTGTATATGTGATTGTTTACTTACATGGTTGTGTGTATGTGTCGTGACTGTGTATGTGCTATGATCGTATACATGAGATTGTGTTTGCTTGTGTAATCGTTGAGAAATTGTGTGTATGTTTGTGTGATTATGGATGTGTTGTGACTCTTTCGTGACTGTTTGCATGTGATAAGTATGATTGTGTAAGATTGTATATGTGATTTGTATGGTTGTGTGTGTAGTTCTGTTTGTGACTGTGTTTGTATGATTACATACGTGTGTGTGATTGTATAAGTATGTAATTGTGTGTATGACTGTGTATAAATGGTGTGTGATTGTGTATGTAGTGGAGGGCATCATGGTAGTAGTGTAGGCAAGTACCAAGGTCCTTTTAGCTGTATGTGGGCTGCAGGACAGAGAAAAAGGAAGAGAATTGAGGAGAGAGAGAAAGATAGAGAATACAAAGCATTAGGTCCCAGGAGATTCCCAGGTTTAGGGAGATGATTTTTCTTAGATCACTTGCAGAGATTCAAATAATATTTTTAAGGAAAAAAACAATTTTTTCCTGACTCCTCAGTTTCTATCCCTGCCCCACGTTCTCTCTGTCTTGTGTTCCTGAGTCTGCATAGCCTCTCTCTTTTTCTCTCTCTTTCTACCTCCATTACCCTCAGTTTCCACGCTCTTTTCCATCACTGTAAAGGAGGAACCTTGCGCATGTGAGAGATTAACTAGTGTTAGAATCTGCATTCTTCCCAGGGGCTGGAAGAATCTTCAGTGATGTGTGCATTGTTGGGCCATGGCAGAGAAAGCAATGCTGTAGAGAAGAGTGAGAAACCCCTAGATCAAAAAGGAGGCTCTTCGTGATTTCCACTTTTCCTCTGCAGACAGAAAAACAAGCACACAGGCCAAATGAGAACAGGTGGGGCTGATGGGATGATGCGTGTGTGTGTGTAAATTGTAGCTCTTCTCCATTTTTGTTTTACAAAGGCAAAATATTTCAATTTTTAAATTATAAGCAATTTCCAGAAATCCTTTATTTCTAAATGTCACTAGTCAAATTCCCCTTTTCTTTCTGCTTTTAGAGTATGAGTGAAATTGATTTGTGTTTTTAATTTAAAAAAACTGTTCAAATTTCCTTCTGACTTGGCAATTCTAGCATGGATTTTTTCTCTACCCCCATCTTCTTCCCACTCCCTCCCTCCTCAATCCCTCATCTCTACCAGGGAGGACCCCAAGGTGGGGATCTGAGGTAATTAATTCAATATGATTTTCTCATAATTATTTATGATCTAACATAAGAAACTTTTTTGTCAGAAATTTTTATTTGTAAAGACCATTTCAAAGGGATACAAGTTGAAGAGCTTGTGTGGGTGGGATTCAAGAGTGTGTGTGTGTGTGTGTGTGTGTGTGTTGTGTTTATTATTTACAAACCTTTTATTCAAAAACTGTGATGCAAGATCGACAAAACAACTCTCATCCCATAATCAATTATAGCTGGAAGACAATAAGTAGCTGTTTGAAGTTTGTCGCACATTCTGGGAAAGAAGCATCTATCGACTGCCTTTAAAATTGGGGTCCTTTCCATAGAGTCATAATTGGTTCTTTTACTCCAAGAATCTCTTCAAGCTTGACATAGACAAATATAACAGTAACAATGTTGAAGCAGTGATTTACTTTTGCACTGACTATTAGAGTTTACAAAACAATGGCATAAGCCTTAAGAAATAGAATTACTTTCAGCTGCCATGTGAGGTAGTGGCTATTTCCCCCATTTTACAGAGACTGGCTTCCCATTACATCCACGTATATACCGTGGCAGCTTAAAACATTGTCCTTCTACAGATGTCAAGGTCAAGTCAAGTGGAATGGGACACATTAAACCCGGGGTGAGATAGGATTGATACACACGGCCTGGAGACTCTGATACAGTAAGGAGACCCTGAGAAGGCAATCCGTTTTGAAACAGATTTTGTTCCAAGTTCCAGCTTCACATTTGATCAAATGCCTTGGGTGTCTTGACTCCTCTAAGCCTGAGTTTTGTCCTCTTTAAAATGATAATGGTGTCCATGTTTTGAGAAATTTGAATGAGGTTATACATGTAAAGTGCTTAGTAGGGATTCAATATTTGGTCTTCGCTATTTTACCAGATTTTATATATATATATATATATATATATATATATATATATAGTTGATTATATATAATATAAAAATATAGAAAAAAATATATAATCTATAATATATATAGATTATATATATAATTGATATATATGCCGTAAACCACTACACTTGCTTTAAGCCTTTATCAGACACAGGAGAGTATGTAGTGTTTATCTGTTGTTGCATAACAAGAACCTCAAAACATAGCAACTTAAAACAATAATACTGAACTTCTCCCCACCTCCAAACACTACACATCGCTTCTGTGAATTGGAATTTCTATATATAGTTGATTATATATAATATAAAAATATAGAAAAAAATATATAATCTATAATATATATAGATTATATATATAATTGATATATATGCCGTAAACCACTACACTTGCTTTAAGCCTTTGTCAGACACATAGGAGAGTATGTAGTGTTTATCTGTTGTTGCATAACAAGAACCTCAAAACATAGCAACTTAAAACAACAATACTGAACTTCTCCCCACCTCCAAACACTACACATAGCTTCTGTGAATTGGAATTTCTGGAGAGTCATAGGGGTGATTCTGGCTTAGTGTCTCTCAGGAAGTTGCAGCCAATGTTGACCTGGATAGGAGTCATCTGAAACCCTGACTGGGATTTGAAAATCTGCCTCCAAGACAGCAAAACTGACAGATTGATGGTGACTGTTGCAGAAGGCCTTAGTTCTTGGCCATCTGAATTTCTCCATGGGCTTGCTTGAGTTTCTTTGTAATATGGTGTCTATTTCTCCAAGAAATAGTGATCCAGGATAGCAAGTGGTAGTTGCAATGCCATTTATGACTAACCTTTGAAGTTGTGCTTTTGCATTGTCACAATATCTTATGAATTACTCTGGTAAACCAAACCCAGTATGGAAGCAGGTTGTAGTGGGGCACAAATGTTAGTTGACTGCAATGATTGGAGACCATCTTGGAAGCCCATTTGACAGCCTCATGACTAGCAGTTTTATATAAGGAATTTGTTCGGGGAAGACCTCTGTCCTTTTAGTTGTGGTATCATGAGATTTTGAGAGTCTGCCACTCAGAAACATGAGAATCAGCTTCAGAAAACACCACATGAGAAAAGGGTGGCGCAGGTGGTCAGTTCCACAGATTGAGACATTGAGGGCCCAAGAGTTTAAGTGACCTGCTGATCTCCTAATTCCCAATGCAGCCCTCACTGCTACCTCTCCTGGAGATTTGGACACTCTATTTCCTGTGCCCTCACCTACACTGAACAGGAATTCAGATTACTTTGTTCAAGGCAATGTTTCTCTGCTTCAGTGGAGTCCAAAGATCATTAGGGGCCCTTATGGAGTTTCAAGATTCCAGTGATTTTGACTCAAAAGGTTTGGAAAGGAGGCTGAGAATCTGTTTTATTTTTTTAGCAATCAACACAGGTGATACTTAATATTAAGCAAATTTAGTAAGGCCTACTGTCCATTACACAAGAGCTGATGGAAGGCTCAAGGATCTAACTCTCCTAATTATACCACATTTGCATTCAAAATGCTCCCAACTTTTGCTGTTCTCTCACATTCTCCAGTTGCTGGCTCCTCTGCTTCTTGTCTTGTGTATGTGCATTCATGGACTTCAAATACTGCTCTCCTTCACTGCCAGGGCCAAATTAATAACCCAAGAAGATACACATGGAGTCTTTGTGTGTTTTGTCTGTTTGGACAGGCAGGGGGTTCCCTGGGCGTTTAGAGATAATTTCTTGGTTAAATTATATTTTTTCCTTTCATGTTTCAGAAAACAAATTGGCTTCTTTATAGTTGCTTTCTCATTCAATCCTCATTTCATGCTGTTTGAGATGAATCTATTCCTTTAGAAAAAGTCCCTAACACACTCATGATAGTCTGTTTATAAACTAACATTTTCAGTCCAAAGTATTACACAGAGAGCAAACAAGGAAGGGGGAAATCCCTAGTTTAAGCAAAGAATCTTTCCCTAGATTTCCCCTGTTCAAAAGTGACCTCTTGGATGTTAAAATAAGCAGCATCCATTCTGCAGAAAATTTGGTTTGCTTCAGCCATACCATATCTACGCTCATATTCATTGAACCTGTACTGTATGTCCTCTTTTCTTAGAAAATTAAAAAAAAAAAAAAACAATTGAAATAAGTTCAGCCCTCAACTAGTTTAGTAGAAGAAAAATAGGAGATGGGAACTCAAAATAGCATAAAAGGATATAAAGTGAACATAAGTGAACCTCAGAGGAGAGAACATTACAGGGAACAACTGCAGGAAGAAAAGTATAGATGCTTAGGGCATGAGATGCAAGGCTGAAACATAGCCTTCAAATCTTAGGTCTACCACATGAGCTCTTTGATCCAGGGGAAGTCTGCGAACTACTCTAGGACTCAGTTGTTTCCTCTGTGAAATGGGGGTAATAAAAAAATGCTCATTACTTGAAGCAAATAATCAGTTCATATATGATAGATTCAAAAAATGTTACTTATTCTTAGCTAAGCTTTAAAGGATAGATGGGATTTGGGATAGAGGTGGGAAGGGAGCTCATTCCAAGCTAAGACAATGATAAGAGAAAACCCCAAACCTAGGGAGTTGTACCATTTCCAAAGGGTTAGGGGAAGTTGCTTTAGTTGAAAACAAGGGTGAGTAAAGAGGATAGGGGGTTATGTGGAAGGAAGTATTGACTATTCATCTCTTTGATGGCTTATTTACTTCTCTGATGACACTAGCAGTAAAATGCTAATTTAGAACACTGGTGGTGAGTATATGTTGGTAAATATAATTCTTTCATATTTTGGTTTGGGAAGAAATGTTTACACTAAGTTAAAAGGGCCTTATTTTATTCTCCTTACTTTGCTAAATATTTCGTCTCTCAAACTATTTCTGGTAAAATGCCCTCAAGCCTGACAACAAAAATACTCCAAGGCTGCAAGGCACTGTTGGTTTATTCTGGTAGCTTGCAGATAGCCTTTTACAAGATTTAAATGTAATAAGGTATTTGCCTTGTTTGAATGTTTACATAACAACACTATTTTCTACATATAACAACAATGTGAAGCTGGGTAAGTTCTTCCCTGTTATCAACACAGACTCTGGGGATTAGAGTTAAAGTGGCTTGCTTGTGATCATACCACCAGTGAATGACAGATTAAAGAGTATCTCTGGACTGGGGAATGCTAAAATGTGTGCCCTTACAGCCTGTATACTCTTCCTGCTGACACAGAGGCCCAGCCTCATTTATCTTTGTATCCTCCATGCCCAATCTAAAGCCCAGCACAGGTTAACTTTTCAGTGCTTGCTTATTGAATGAATGTTTCAAAGGTTCCCTCATCTCCTGAATGTACCTTACAGGCATTTTGGTTTCACAGGAAATACAGATGCTAATGTTGGGCATTGATGTGCAAGACAGTGCATGATTCTAAGAGAAGTTTTAGGAGTGAATGATCCTTCTCTGAAGTGATGGTAGTGAATTTCCAAGCAATTGACTGGAGACCATGGTAATGGTGTCCAATCATTTACTTTAATGTTTATAAACCACAGTGTATATGCGGCATAGGTTGCTAGAACCTTTAGTAAATATACTGGCCTAGAGGAGGGTAAGTCATGGCTGCACATTCAAAGAAACAGGCTATCCTTACAAGCTGTGCACCTAATTAGACTCTGAAAATCTGTATAAATTAGCATTTGCTAGTGATAAATACCACACACTGAGCCTTAAATAATACATTAGACTTAATTGAATAAATGCATATATTATGACCTTGTAATGCATATTTGCCATAACGAGTTATCTTCCATGCACAAACAAACAGTAATGCTGATTAATCAGGTGGGTGTAATGGTGTACTGAAACTCCACATTCTGTGAGAAAGGTCTCAGGGTTGGTCAGGTGAATGAAATGGAAATTCTTTTCCTTCACTGTGTTGAATTTCCCATCTTTGGGAAACTTCCCCTTTTTGAATCCCTAGGCTTTTGCAGTAATGTCAAGAGTTTTATCTTCTACTCACTCCTAAAAAGGATATTTGTGTCCCACATCAGCTATTTTGACTAATTCTGTGATCCAAAACAAGTCACTTAAATTCCTTTTTTAAAATAATTTATTTTTTATGAAATACAAATTTCATAAGTACAACTTTAATAATATTGTTATTCTTTCCACCATACCTGCCCCCCTTAAATTCCTTATCCCTAGTTATCTCTGCCGGTTTAGAGGGGGAATAGCAGCACACATCTTACAAATTTGGGACAATTACAAGTGTCACATGTAAAGCATCTTGCCCAGTGGTCAGTTCATAGGAGGCACTTCGTAAATAGAGGCCATGATCATTATGAAACAGCAAGTAATTTGACATCTATTATCTCATGAAGCTGGGACAAGAAATATGTAAATGCAAAACAGCTGTTATTGTATCTAATTTAAAAATGAAAGAAACTATCTTAGAGATTAAATGATCCATTTATCTATTCAACAAATATTTATTGATCACAAGTAGTTAAGTGTTGAAAAAACAAAGATGAAAAGGTATGGCTCCTCCTTGATTCATTGATTTTACAGCATAATACATGCATTTCGGGGGGAAGATATTAAGAAATTACCAATAATTATGATATTATCTTAATAAAAATGTACACAAAATGCAAAGCAGAAACACAGAAACAGAACACATGTCATTGTCTGAAAGCCAAGGGAGTTCTCAAAGAGTCTATGAGCTTGATGGTCACTTGGAATTGGGAATGCCTTCCAGCAGGAGGAGATAGTTGTAGTGGTAACAAAATGAAAAGATTGAGAGGGAGGGAGAAGGAGATGAATGGGAGAAGGAAGGAAAAAAGAAAGTGAACTCATGAAGAATCAAGGCAAATCGAATCATTACGGGTTCAGCACCGCGGCACATAGGTTAATCCTCCACCTGCAGTGCCAGCATCCCATACGGGCACGGGTTCTAGTCCTGGCTGCTCCACTTCCAATTCAGCTCTCTGCTGTGGCCTGGGAAAGCAGTAGAAGATGGCCCAAGTCCTTGGGCCCCTGCACCCACATGGGAGACCAGGAAGAAGCACCTGACTCCTGGCTTTGGATCAGCACAGCTCCGGCCGTTGTGGCCAACGAGGAAGTGAACCATCTGGTGGAAGACATTCCTCTCTGTTTCCCCCTCTCACTGTCTGTAACTCTACCTCTCAAATAAATAAATAAAAAATCTTTAAAAAAAAAAATCCAATGTATCTACAATAGTCACCTATGGTGCTATTGACAGTTGGAGCCAAATAACTCTTAGTTGTGGGATCTGTGCTACAGGCTGCAGAATGTTTATCAGGATCCATTACTCAGTAGTAGTCAGTGCCTGAAGTATCCTTCCCCTCCCTCAGACTGTGACAATCAAAAGTGTCTCTAGGCCAGTGCCGCGGCTCAATAGGCTAATCCTCTGCCTTGCAGCGCCGGCACTCTGGGTGCTAGTCCCGGTTGGGGAACCAGAATCTGTCCTGGTTGCTCCTCTTCCAGGCCAGCTCTCTGCTGTGGCCTGGGAAAGCAGTGGAGGATGGCCCAAGTCCTTGGGCCCTGCACCTGCATGGGAGACCAAAGAAGCACCTGGCTCCTGGCTTTGGATCGGTGTGGTGTGCCGGCCACCGTGCGCCAGCCACGGCGGCCATTGGAGGGTGAACCAATGGCAAAGGAAGACCTTTCTCTCTGTCTCTCTCTCTCATTGTCCACTCTGCCTGTCCAAAAAAAAAAAGTGTCTCTATACTTTGCCAAATGTCCCACAGTTAAGAATCAATGATATGAAGTGTCATTGCAAGGGAAGGAGTCATAAAAGTTGATGCTGAAGTGAAAGTCAGATCATGGTGAGCTTCTGCCATATTAAAGTAATTTCTATTTGTCTCTTAGGTGATTGGGATCAGTCTTGTGAGCACAGAGAGGAATCCCCTTATTATGACTTACATAGAATCCACATTTTCCCACTTCAGCAGGTTTTGAATTCATTAGCAGCATGAATTCAAGTTGGACTGGCTCTGGGATATGCAAATCTCATCCCTCCTGCAAAATTTAATCTCCCATCCATTCAGAGATGATGTTGTTGTTTGTTTAGTCCCCAGACATTTCTCACATATGCTCATGGACACATTTTGCTCCTCTAGCTCCCACTGTTCCTTTGGGAACTGCACTTGTGCTGGACAGCGGAACTTCCTACAGATGGCCAAAAAGATGTTGCTGGGATAGCTCTTGCAAAGTCATGTCCATTGAGATCCAGTCATAGGAACCATAATGGGCAACATGGTCCTGTCATCCCAAAGTGTTTTCAGCATAAATTTATCTTTACATGCAACACTCAATATCATAGTGGTAATGCCACTCATAGAACACATCTACACTGAGGAAAATCCCACCCCTCTTTCCACTAGCTACTTCCTTTATATCCTATCAGTTTTCTGGCACAATTCCTTAAAATAGTCCACAAAAAACCCAAAGAAACCTAAAACTTTCTCTATTCCATCTCTCTACAGCTTTCTTTGAGCTTTAAGAAATATTTTCTTTTTCAGTTACAGTTCATGAACTTTCTGTCTTTTCTTCCTTATTTCCTCTGGTCTATGTGGTTCTTTATTTTCTGTTTTATGTATCATAAAAACCTAGAGACTCAGTAAATCAATTACACCACAGACCTTGGAAGGCAGTGGATGGAAAGAAATGGTGGGGAAAGCTTGAAACTCCTTAGCTGGCAGCAAGAAGGACAAAACTAAGCATTTTTTCCATCCAGAGGATGCATCAGTCCCATGTTGTGCAGCACTGTTGCTGATTTAGCAATGCTGCACTGGTGGCTGCCATTGCTTCAGCAACGCTTGCCATGTCCCAAGTCCTCTCCTTGCCATGCAGGATGCTTTTTCTTTGAGGATATTTCTGCTCCTTTGTCTATGATTTCTGGTTATGCTCCAGACTTTCCTGCACCCTTAGAAGTAAGTCTATACGTATGTACGCAGAACTACATAGCTTTACTGTTACAAACTTCATACACTTCATAATTACAGCTTTAGGAACATGGTGATTCTTCAGACCATGCCTGCCGTCCCACCCATACTCCTACCCCCTTCCTCCTCCCTCTCTTAGTCCCACTTTTATTTTTTACTGAGTAGATATATTTATGTCTATATCAATATGGATATATATACCTATCTATCATCTATCACCTATCCAACCACCTCTATATATACATCTATTTATTTACTTACACTGACTATTGTTACCCACATCCCATGGTGCTTAAATCTGAGGGTTCAGTTGGTCTACTTGTTTGCCAGATATCTCCAACATGTCTGATCTCTATTTTTGATGTACATAAGTATTTTCACTGAAACATATTTCCTTATCATCATTTTATGTATTTATTTATTTTTCTTTATCAGCTTGTATGTTTTCCTGTAAGCTGCCTTAAATCTTTTGTTGACTGAGGTAAGTGATAAGTAAAGCTTGAGTGAATCCATTTATTAGATGAATACATGAAGCAGGAATGGAGAGCAGATAAGAACCAAGTGCAGATAGCACCCTGAGTAAAATCTCAACTGACCTGCTGAATGAGAAATAGGTAATTTTGGATAAGAGACATATAATTTTAGGGCCAACTTTGTGACTTAGTGGGTAAAGTTGCCGCCTGTTATGCCAGCATCCCATACAGGCACTGGTTGGAGACCTGGCTAATCCACTTCTGAATCAGCTACCTGCTAATGTGCCCAGGTAAACAGTGGCCCATCCAAGCGCATGAGCCTCTGTACCCATGTCGGAAACCTGGAAGAAGTTCCTTCTCCTCTCTGTAATTAACACACAATTATTCTTACGTGTTGATACTTAACTGAAAAGTGATCCCTGTTAAATATAAGAGTGGGAATAAGAGAGGGAAGAGATGTACAATTTGGGACATGCTCAATCGGACTTGCCCCAAATGATGGAGTTAGAATCGTGCCAGGGGATTCCAATACAATCCCATCAAGGTGGCATGTACCAAGGCCATATCACTAATCCAAGTGATCACTTTCAGTTCACAATTGATCACACTGAGAGGTCTAAGAGTCAAAGGGATCACTCAAACAAGACTAGAGTCTGCTAATATTAACTGATAGAATCAAAAAGGGAGAGAACGATCCAACATGGGAAGCAGGATACACAGAAGACTAATAGAATGGTGGATGTCCTAAATAGCACTCTGGCCTCAGAATCAGCCCTTAAGGCATTCAGATCTGGCTCAAGAGCCAATGAGAGTATTTTAGGCATGGAAAGCCAAGACACTCTGGGAAAAAAAAAAAAAAAGATCTCTGCGTGTGAGATCCCGGTGGAAAGAACGGGGCCATCAAAGAAGGAGGTACCTTTCTCTGAAGGGAAGAGAGAACTTCCACTTTGACTAAGACCCTGTCAGAATAAGATCGAAGTCAGCAAACTCAAAAGGTTTCCATAGCATTGGCAACTCATGACTAGAGCTTAGGGAGATTACTGACGCCATAAACAAGAGTGTCAAATTGTTAAGTCAACAACAGGAGTCACTGTGTACTTACTCCTCATGTGGGATCTCTGTCCTTAATGTGTTGTCCAATGTGAAGTAATGCTATAACTAGTGCTGAAACAGTATTTTACACTCTGTGTTTCTGTGTGGGTGCAAACTGATGAAATCTTTACTTAATATATACTAAATCAATCTTCTGTATATAAAGATAATTGAAAATGAATCTTGATGTGAATGGAATGGGAGAGGGAGTAGGAGATGGGAGGGATGTGAGTGGTAGGGAAATTATGGGGGGGGGAAGCCATTGTAATCCATAAACTGTGCTTTGGAAATTTATATTTACTAAATAAAAGTTAAAAAAAAAGAAGTTCCTTCTCCTGGCTTTGGTCTGGCCCAGTCCTGGACACTGTGGTTACTTGGGGAGTGAATCAGTAGATGCAAGATTTTCCTCTTTCCTTTTCTATCTGTAAATTTGCCTTTCAAATAAATAAAATAAATCTAAACAAAATAGACCCATGACCTTTAATCAGGTATATAAGTTTAAAATAAGGTAGAAAAGTGGTAAATATTTTCAAGACTGTTCTTGTTTTGCTGGCATTCACAGAAAATGAGACATTCTGTTAATTGACTTTTTTTGAAACAAAGCTTATTTCTTTCATGATAACACATTTTCCTTTTAAATTACTTCTAAGAAAATCTTTTGAAGTACATTACAAACTTTCTGAAGAACTCAATAGAGATTGACAGATTTCATTTAACCTTCTGTGGTTATTTATAGTTGGCATTATGAGCATCTGATCAGATATCTTACTCTGAGATGGTACTGCCCTGGTTTATTGTTATTTAGTATCTTTTACTACATCTGTTTCTTCGGTGCTCACATTGTGCCTAGTACTATGTTAATGATTCATTCTATTATTTCATTGGCTTCTCACATGAGATATCCTACTGAGGTATATAGGACTTTTGACTTCTATCAAATAGCTGCATTTGTTATGTTCATAAGTTTTTATACCTGTGTTTTATAGTTTTTCTGTCTCTGTTTATTACCTGAAAATTACTCAGATTTTAATTTTCTGATTTTAATTTCTTATGTGTTGGGAAACCTGGAATCTACACTTCACAGGATTAAGTATTAAGAAAGTTCATTTCCAAAGGTGTCTTCTGGTTTTCTTGGAGTAGAGTGAGTCCATCATCCTATTCATGGGGGGTAAGTTGAGAAAACCCAGAGACAATTTCTTTTTATCTACAGAGTTGAACTGAACTTGATTTTTATATGCTATTCCTTAATACACAAACTTCCAGCTATCAAGAGAAAAGTGTGCTTTTATTTTATAAATGTTTATATTGATAAGTGACAAGTAAGTAACAACTGCTTATTAGAATTTCATGTGTTTGATTATTTAATTAATATTTTAGAAATTAATTTTAGACTTTGAACAACATGAAACTCTAAGCACATATAATTTGTTTGAGCTTAATACAGTGTCTGAAAAGAATTGCTAATAATTGTACTTCTGAGTTTGCTGTAGTAAAAGAATTTGGAGTTTATTTGTTTAAACCTTATAAAATGTATTGAATCATAGTCTTATATGAGTTGTTGATCTGGGATTATATCTGAGAATAAGTTTTATTGAATTCATAATAAAAGATGAATGAAATATTATAATGTTAATGTTTGTTAACATCTGTTTTGATCTGCTAGAGTCACATTTAACCCACCATACTATGGCTAATAGGTTAGAAGCTGTATTTTTATTTCAAAGTCTTTTTCTATTTCTTTCTTTTTAAGGTGATAGACACGATGGTGAACCAAGAGAAAGAGCAGAGTAGATATTTTTGTAGAAACCCTATGTCTTGGAATAATAGAACATTCATTATATAGTGCTCTATGTAATGTTGATATGTGACTATATGACTTAGATGTTGAAGCTTGGATCATATCTTATCAGTTTGACTTTTTTCTGAGGGAGATGTCTCTCAGTAATGTATGATCCAGGTACAAATAATGTGATATTAGAAAGAAAGCTTCATATACAGAGTTATGACTTGTCTCATAACTCTGGAACACAGGAGGATGGCAGATTCAGCATGTTGTAGAAGTAACAAAACACTGAGGAGGAGTTCTAGGAAACTAGGCCCAGGCTCTAGTTCTATTATCTACCAACTTCGTGGTTTTTTAACAGTGGCTTGCAATTTTATATAAGTTTAACAAGGCAGTACAATCCTAATCCAGAGTGTTACTGGGAGGGCTATGTGTAAGAATACCTGTCTGTGGAAAACATTTTGGAAACTTCAATGTGCCATGCATACTTTTTCATCAAATTATTCAAACAACATTTCCAAGATTTCATGTCCCTTCACATCTATATTAGAATGTAGGTAAAATTAAAGGAGTGAGTCCCTGAAGTGAATAAAGGACAATTTAATTACTCATGCTAGCTTCGTGGAATTCTTTGATATGAGGCATCTAACTTTTGTATTTCTATGTTGCCTTGACATAGTCGATCCTCAGTGGCCACAAAAGAAATGACCTTGATTCTGGGTTCCCTTGTAGAAGTACCTCATGAAGGCAGTACCCCAGGCAACCTAACAAGGGTTCCTCATTGTGGTCCTGTCCACCATTGACCTACATTCACCATCATTTCAGAAATCTCTTTCTTTACCACTCTGAAGAAAATCTGTTTGCAGAGTAAGCTTATTACTGGAGAGGAAACTAAGAACTTATATATGGTATGTTGACATGTGCAGGTATGTTTCATGCAGTATCGTGATTAGTCCTCAAACTGATATTGGGATGAAGAGAGTAAAATCCTTGGATCATGGATAAGAAAATTGGTGCTCTTAAGTTATTTATCTAAATTCGTACTGATGGTAGTGGGCAGAAATGAACCTTGACTGTCCTCTCTGACATCTAAGTCAATGCTAGCTTCACTAGAACATGATGCTGCTTAGGGACAATGGGGACTTGCTTTGTATTTAGGAAAGGCCAAATGATTACACCAGAGGAATCTTAAGACAGATATTTTATTTTTCTGCTATATTGCACACTTGAGAAAATAATACTACTCTTTGGAAACTTCTGTTTTGCTCACACTTGCACATCTCCTTCATGTTGATGATCAAATGGAATAATGAAAGCAAAAGAGCTTGGTTGACTGTCAGGTGCTTTAAGAAAGGGGGATATCAAATTACTCAAAGAAATCTTACTCAATTTTGTCTGATATTCAAGAGACTGCAGGTGAGAACATAGCTTAGTTTCTTCTTCTAGAAATCCCTCTGGGTTAGTGTAGGGGAACCAGCTAATTGTAGTCTTGGCAATGAGTGGTATAAGGACAATTTCACTTAAGTAACTACTCATTAATCAGAATTTTGTTGAATTTAATCTCATTTAAAAGCAGCACATCTACCATTTTTGGTATCAAATCTTAGGAAGAGATTATTTCTGATCCCATCCTCCCAGTGTATTAGATTCTTAATCTGGGCTGGAAAGTGTGGAATGTGTATTATTATCTCTTTTAGGGTTGTTCACTGATAAGACAAAAGACATAATGGTTCTGAAAAGGAGTATTTTAATCTTCAAGCTTATTAGAATTACATATAGTAACATTAGAACTAAAAAAAAGCACTTACATATCAACTAATTATTGATTTTCATATTTATTTAATTCCAACATTTATTAAGAACCTCTGTGTGGTGGGTACTGAGTGAACAATCAGGGAGACAAAAATGATACAAGAATTCCTGCTCTCCAAAGGCTCAAAATCTGGAGAAATTCTATTCATTTTATGAATTCCACACATTGTTTTCTAAATGCTGAAAAATTATTAATTAATGACCAGGTTTAAAAAAAAAATAACCTGATGGTCCCGCGCCGCGGCTCAATAGGCTAATCCTCCGCCTTGTGGTGCCAGCACACTGGGTTCTAGTCCCAGTCAGGGAGCCAGAATCAGTCCCAATTGCCCCTGTTCCAGTCCAGCTCTCTGCTGTGGCCCTGGAGTGCAGTGGAGGAAGGCCCAAGTCTTTGGGTCCTGTACCTGCATGGGAGACCAGGAGAAGCACCTGGCTCCTGGCTTCGGATCAGCATGGTGCACTGGCTGCAGCTTGCTGGCCACGGTGGCCACTGGAGGGTGAACCAACGGAAAAAGGAAGACCTTTCTCTCTGTCTCTCTCTCTCACTGTCCACTCTGCCTGTCCAAAAAAATAAATAACCTGTCACATTCTAATTCCAAAAGGTTTGTAAGGTAGACTCACTTCTAACTAACTCCTTGCAAGCATTCAATATGCTTTTCTAAGTCTTGTGTTAGCATTACAGCTAAATCCTGTCTTTGCTAGTAGGGTTTTATTGTGTGTGTGAATCATGTGTGTGTGCTGAATAGGACAAAGTGAGTAGACCAGAGATGACTGGTTAGGTTAGGAGTTAGTCACTCCTGCCTGTATCACATACTTGTTATGAGGACGTGGGCAATAATTTAATCTTACTGCCACAGTTTGAATATTTCCCCCAAATTTCATGTGTTGGCAACTTAATCCCTAATGCAACAATATTGAGCAATGGAACCTTTGAAATGCTCTTCCCTCATAAGTAAAGTAGTTATCTGGTAGTTGGTAAGTTATTGTGGGAATGGTTTCCCAATAAAAAGGATGGATTTAGATACCTTCCTCTGTGTTTTGTGAACATGCTGGCTTCCCCTTTCATCTTCCATCATGGGATGATGCATCAATAAGGCATTCCCAAAAGATAGGGCCCTTGATCCTGGGACTTTCCACCTCCAGAGTAGTTTAAAAATGAATCTCATATTTTTAAAAATATTTTATTTTATTTTTTTATTGAAAGGCCGCATGACAGAGAGAAAGTGAGAGACATAGAGAGAAAGAATTCTTCCATCTGCTGGTTCCCTCCCCCAGTTGACCTCAACATCCAGAGCTGAGCCAGGATGAAGCCAGGAGCCAGGAATTCCATTCATGTCTCCTCCATGGATGGCAGACCACTAAGCACTTGGCGCTTCTTCAGTTGCTTTCCCGGATGCGTTAGCCAAGAGCTGGATCAGAAGTGGAGCAGCTGGGACTCAAATATGTACTCCAATATGGGATGCCAGTGTTGCAAGCTGTAGTTTAATCCTTTGTAGCACAATGCTGGCCCTCAAAATGAATCTCTTATAATACCAAAAAACAGACTAAAATATTGCAAAGCTTTATTTTTTTTTGTTTGTAAGGGTAATCCTAACACTGACACTATAAGAAGTTTGTAGAAGGATAAGAGGAAATAAAATGTGTAAAATTACTTCCGTATTATTTGGCACAAAGTAGATCTTCAAAAACTTTGATTATCATTAGCATCCATACCTAATCCAGCCTGGAAGGGATCTGGTATTATATCGACTCTGAAGCTTGGTGTCTGTTGGATCTTGGGAAAGACATTATTTTTCCAGATTTCTGTTTCTCTCTGTATGAAGAAAATGATAATAACTATCCTTAGGGGTTAGTGAGGTGATTTCAATTTATACATTTGTTTCATGTATCTATGTCAACCTTTCTTATGCACCAGGAAATATTCTGGCTGCTGGACAGTCAGCAGTGAATAAGGGTGACATAATACATGTAAAGTGTCTGGCAGAGAGTAGGAACTTAATAAATGTAAGCTAACCTCATGGTACTAATAATTATAGCAGACCTGATATCACCCCTCAATCAAACTTGGTTATAATAATAATTAGTATTAACATATCTGTTCAAAATGACTATTTCCCCTACCAGAAGCGTTTATCTTCTTCTGCATATTTGGTTTTAATACACTGTCAGTCTGAACAGTCTGTAGTAGGCTGCAGAGACCACTGGGATCAAACATTACCATTTTTAGATATTTGCATGTATTTCATCTTCTAGGGGACCTTGTGTTTGACCTCAGCTCCAGCCTCTGAATTTCCATTTAATAAGAAGCTCAGTGGAAAATCAGACCTTGAGCCCTAGAAATTCTTTTCCTTCCATTTGTGTCTACAAAAATGATGCTGTGCAACTAACTTGCTTCTCTCACAGACTTCTCACGATGTGTTTGAGGGATCGACTATAGTAATTTGATTCTAAGCCCCCCTCCCTTGCTTTAGATAGTTGCACCAGCAGCTGCAAATTTCATTTCCTTGGTAGGTTCATTTACCTCCCAGTGTATTAGTTCTGACAAATATGTCTTATTTAGGAACCACCTTAGCAGACATCAAGGTGATGTACTGCTTGGACAAAAGCTGTATGTCTCAGTTGCTTATGAATGCCTTAATTCCTTACTGACTACTGGAGCTATCCACCAATTTACTACATCCCAGTGTAGAGCTGACCTGGAAGCCACATGCTGCAAATATTGGTTTTCTGACCCTAATCTAGTGTGCAATCACACAGAACATGGAACACCTTGGTAAGTGACTCATTCACTCACTTGGCTCAACTCAGGACACAGCCTTAAGTTCAGGCCACTTCCCCTTGCCCTCACATATCTTACACCAATTGACCTATGAAAGCAAGTACTTATATGTCTGAGGTTTTTAAACCAGGCCTCTGTGGAGGTGGCCTTGAATTATTCTGGGTGAATGTGGGGAGAGAATGTGTTGGACTCCAGTGGATCTTCCTCTATTTTAAGTAGAACAATTGTACTTATATTTGCTTTATATTTAGCTTCTCTATAAAATTTAATTTTTGAGAAGTATTCTTGTGCCCACTTTAAAATTGATGTTTAGAAATGACTATTTAGAGGAATTGCTCAGGCCCTTTGTCCCTCTTAATATAGCTCTTGCATTCTTAAAGATGGTGAATCCAGGGGTTACCCTAAACCTCTATGTTATATTACTTCTAACATAGAATTTGCATGGAGAAATCACAGGGTAGTTTCTTCCTGCCTTATAATCTCAATAAATACCCTTCTAAACCCTGCTATACACAGACTAATCCAGAACCTCTTAATTTTTTTTCAAAGATTTATTTATTTACTTGAAAGTCAGAGTTACACACAGAAAGAAGGAGGGGGGGGGAGAGAGAGAGAGAGAGAGAGAGAGAGGTCTTCCATCCGCTGGTACACTTCCCAGTTGGTCACAATGGCTGATCTGAAGCCAGGAGCCAGGAGCTTCTTTGGGTCTCCCAAAGGGGCAGGGGCCCAAGGACTTGGGCCATCTTCTACTGCTTTCCCAGACCATAGCGGAGAGCTGGATCAGAAGTGGAACAGCCGGGACTCGAACTGGAACCCATATGGGATGCCGGCGGCTTTTACTGACTATGCCCCCCAGAACTTCTTAATTTTAAAGTACACTAGACTCAACCAGTTATTTTTATTAAAACAAAAATTGTGGTTCACTAAGTTGAAAGTGAGATCTCAAATTCTGCTTTTCTAGCATTGTTACTACTATGTGGAGCACCCTTTGAGTACAGATAATCTAGGTAAATGGAATATATTCAGTACAATGAATACAGCCTTAAGACAAATCTCCACAAGCCCTATTGCTATTCTAATTATGGCTCCCATGTAGAAATTCTGGAGTGGCCACAACTTCATCATTCTATGCTGTCTGGAGTAAGTACGTCTTTATCCAGTTCTACCCCAATCAGACCAGCAGCACCCACTGTAGGGTGAATATCATGGTAGCAACCACTTAGAATGTCATAACTGGAGGCAGAGACAGGAATATTGTTGAGCATCTGCTATACAACAGACACTGTTCTGGGTACTTCACGTACAATATCACATCAAATACTCATATTTCTGTGATGCCCATGTTTAATTGCCATTTCACATTTGAGGAAGTTGGAGCAATAGAAGTTATGCTACAGAAAGTCATGACAGCTGAATGTAAAACTTCTTAATGATTGATATCCAATTCCTAAATTTTAGAATGTATGTTTCTTATTCATTTTTATGAGGCTTCCAGATCATGCACCTGGGTTAAAGAGCTAGTAGACAGCAGAACTAGAGATAGACCCTGAATTCCTCATCTAGTGATATCCTCTCCTTTCTCTATGTTTTCATTTATATTTGCCAAAAACATCAGATTCTATCTACAAAGAGTAATGGGACTTTCAACGTGTGGCAGTGTCATGTCATAAAGTGATTTTCACATTCAGTCTCAAGAATTATCTAATGTGTTTGTTAGTTCTGATTCAGAGTCAGTAAACATGGGATGGAGCCTGGAAATAATACATTTTTAACAGTGTCTCAGGTGGTTCTGACATACATGAGTACAGGGAGGCATTTTGAGAAACAAACTTTGTCCTAACAAGCTTTAGGCTAGAAATCAGGTGACCTGGAGAAGAGACTTGACTGCACTTCACACCTGCAACCCACTCTTTCTGTCTCAGTTTTCCTATTTTTCCAAGGAGAGCATTAGACTGAGAAATTTATCCCAACCCTCTTGGTGTCTTAGCATCACTTGGGGAATAATTAAAACTATAAAGGCATGGTCCTTGTCCTTAGGGATTCAGATTCTAGATCAGAGGAGAGCTTGGGTACTTGTGTGTGTGTGTGTGTGTGTGTGTGTGTGTGTTTAAGCTTCTCAAGTGATTCTAATCCATCCTTAGCATTTAGAAACAAATGAGTTTTCATTTTTACAAAACTTGGTGCCTCATAAGTTACCCAGTGAGCCCATGGTACATACCTTCTGTCAGGCTTCCCAAGAAAGAGCACGGGGATTACAAATCTCATTCATGGTGGGCAGGGCTACATTCAGGGGTAAGTAGCACATTGAGATGTGTATATTTCAGATGCTCTTGGAAGAAGATGAACAAAAAAAAATCACTATTATCCCTGGTTTCATTACCTGTATTTGATATCAGTGCTACTGACTTTGTACTCCTTACATATTCTCTAACCTTCGGAACATCTTTTTCAGGACAGTATTATTCATGGTTTATAAGGAAAGATGCCAAATCACCAAGGGACTGAGATCTTCAGGGGACTGGCATTGTGGTACAGTGGGTTAAACCACCATCTGCAGGGCCAGAATCTCATACGGTGCTGGTGTGAGTCCAGTTACTCCACTTCCAATCCAGCTCCGTACTAATGCATCTAGGAAAACAGTGGAAAATGGCCCAAGTGTTTGGGCTCCTGCCTTCATGTGGGAAACCTGGAAGAATCTCCTTGTTCCTGGCTTCAGCTTGGGGCAAATCCTGGCCATTGTGGCCATTTGAGTGAACAGTAGTTGGAACATTCTCTCTTTCCCTCTCCCTCTCTCTCTCTCTCGATCTCTCTCTTTTTCTCTTTGCCCATATCTCTTCCTCTCTTTCTGTAATTCTGACTTTCAACTAACTAACTAGCTAAATCTTTTCTAAGAAAGAGAGACAGATCTTCAGAAGAGTCATGAGTGACCTGGGATTTGATCTCAGGTTGGTGGAACACATGAGAGCAGACTTTTATTTCCAGATTCTTAGAACAACTGTCTCTCTTGAGTTTGTGTCTCTTTTATCTTCTTAATATGACTCTTTGGAGAAAGGATCTTTGGCTTATCTTCCTACTATTTATGGGTGAACAGCTCAGAACAATACATTTGGATATGGATGAGAGAGATTTTAGAGAGTGAGATTCTTTTAAATAAATTTATTCACTCAGCTTTGGGTGTGATGTTGGTGAGCACTGTGCTTGACACATATTTCTGGATGATATATGGAGAGAGGAGGCATAGTCTATGAATCTCTGATATTGTGTGTAATAAATTCATGTATTGTATAAGTGTGAATTTTTAATTGCATGATTTTCATCAGATTTTCAATGACTTTATGATCTCCAGAAGCATAAGAAGCAAAGGATATCTTTTTCTTTGATTATTTTTATAGCCCTTGCCTATTTTCCTGATGGAATATGATCATTTTAAATATATAATTCTTTTTAAAAATATTTATTGCTGGCGCCGTGGCTCAACAGGCTAATCCTCTGCCTTGCGGCGCCGGCACACCGGGTTCTAGTCCCGGTCAGGGCACCGGATTCTGTCCTGGTTGCCCTTCTTCCAGGCCAGCTCTCTGCTGTGGCCCAGGTGTGCAGTGGAGGATGGCCCAAGTTCTTGGGCCCTGCACCCCATGGGAGACCAGGAAAAGCACCTGGCTCCTGGCTCCTGCCATCAGATGAGCGCGGTGCACCGGCCGCAGCGCTCCGGCCGCGGCGGCCATTGGAGGATGAACCAATGGCAAAGGAAGACCTTTTTCTCTGTCTCTCTCTCTCACTGTCCACTCTGCCTGTCAAAAAAAAAATTTACTTATTTATTTGAAAGACAGTTACAGAAAGAGAGAACGATAGAGAGAGATATATATTTTATCTGCTGTTTCACTCCCCAAATGGCTACAATGGCCAGAGCTGAAGCCAGGAGCCAGGAGCTTCTTCCAGGTCTCCCAAATGAGTTCAGGGGCCCAAGTATTTTGGCCATTTTCTGCTGCTCCCCGAGCACATTATCAGGGAGGTGGATCAGAAGTGGAGCAACCAAGGGTGGAGTGGGGGCATCTGGTGCTGCTGCATAGTAGGCTAAGCCTCCAGGTGCTGCTTGAGCATCCCATGTGGGTGCCAGTTCCAGTCCCAGCTGCTCTTCTCCTGATCCATCTCTCTGCCTGAGACCTGGGAAAGCACTGGATGATGGCCCAGTTGCTTGGGCCCTTTCACCCACGTGGGAGACCTAGAAGAAGCTCCTGGCTTCTGATTGACCTAGCTCTAGCTATTGCGGCCATTTGAGGGGTGATCCAGCATACAGAGGACCTTTCTCTCTGTCTCTGCTTGTCTCTATCTGTAACTCTATCAAATAAATAAATAAAATCTTAAAAAAAAAGAAGTGGAGCAGCCGGAACTTGAACTGGCACACATATGGGATGCAGGTACTGCAGGCAGAGGCTTCACTTTCTATGCTACTGTCACCTTCTTACTTTTAATGTGTTGTATTTTTATTTAGTGGAATCATTAAGCTTTTAATTCTACTGTAAATATAAAATTTTTTATCTTAAAATAATATTTTTTTTCTACTCTTAAGAACAGAGATTCCAAGTAAGGTGTATTTTGTTATCATGAGAGCTCTTAAAACGATATCCTGAATATCTCTTCTTTTTGCTGTTCATCACTGGAGCTTAAAGATAGTTTCTTTCTGGAAGACTCAGGGCATGATCCTTAAAGAAGATGGAGCTTAAGGTCTAAAAATCTATCAGTCACACTTAGTGGGTACTAGGGTGTTAGAGGATTTCCTATAATAGGATTAGGACTGAAGGTTCTGATCTTTATGGTTAGCAGGAAAAGAAGGAAAATAACAGCCTGGTGAGATGATTTAAGATTATCCAAGAACATGAATAAGGTATGTATGTTGCAAAGTATTTTAGGTGAACGATCTCTCAAAATAACTAATCAAAAAGCAACCTAAAACTTTTATCATTCACTCTGTTGTCATCATCAGCTTCATTCAATCATTTGTTGTATTCTATGAGTTCTTGGGCTTTCTCATTTGGGTTGTTGTAATATTCAAGTAACTGAGAAACTACCTTCTGTCTTACCCATCTCAGATTCATCCTACACAGTTTTGTTAAATCAAATTTTCTAAAGCTCTTTGTGTCATTCACCTCCACAGAATCTTTCTACGACTCCATTATACATAGAATGAAAAATAAGATTTTCCACCTGATAATTAAGATCCTCCATGATCTGGCATTGGTCAATCCTGTTTGTCTTATGTTTTTTTTTTTTGAAAGATTTATTTCATTTATTTGAAAGACAGAGTTACAGAGAGAGGTAGAGAGAGAGAGAGAGGTCTTCCGTCTGCTGGTTCACTCCCCAGGTGGCCACAGCGGCTGGAGCTGTGCTGATCTGAACCTAGGAGCCAGGAGCTTCTTCCAGGTTTCCCACATGGGTGTACCGCTATCCCAGGCCATAGCAGAGAGCTGGATTGGAAGAGGAGTAGCCGGGACTCGAACCAGTGCCCATATGGGATGCCAGTGCTTCAGGCTGGGGTGTTAACCTGCTGCACCACAGAGCCAGCCCCTTGGTCTTATGTTTTGCATAATCTTTATACAGTGTTACATTTCAGCCGTACCATAGTACTTGTCACTGGATAACAATACGAACTGTATTCATTGAGATTCTCCAGAGAAACAGAACAAGTATGATATGCACTAAAAAGAGTAAGACTCATTTTAAGAACTCATTTTGGGGCTGTCAAGCCTGAAATCTGCAGACAAGCCAGACAGGAGACCCAAAGAAGAATTAAAATTACAGTGCTAGTATAAAGGCAGTTTGGAAACAGAATTCCCTTCTCATGCAACATTTTCTCTTAGAGCCTTCAACTTGACAAGATCCAGTCATGTTATGTAAGGTGATCTGTTTTACGTAAGGGCTACTGATTTAAATACTAATCTCATCAAAAACATGTTTACAGAACATGTAGAATGATATTGGACAGAGTATCTGGGTACCATGGACTAGACAAGTGGATGTGTAAAATTAGCCATCATGTGAACTTTCATACTTAAGGCTCTGGGGGATCCTTATAAGGTATTTCTAGATTATTAACTTACATATTTTCATTATTATTTTTCAGGTGCTCTTTTTACAAATTATTGTTTGAAAAGCAGAGACAGAGAGCTTCAATCTGCTGGTTCATCTACCAAATGTTGCAACAGTCGGGACCAGACCAGGCCAAACTCAATCTGGATCTCCCATGTAGGTGACAGAGACTCAACCACTTGAGCCTTCACCCACTGCCTTCCAGAGTGCAAAAGGCAAGAAGCTGGATAGGAAGCTGAGCTGGGACTCAAACCAGGCACTCAGATATACCATATGGGTGTCACAAGCAGTGATTTAACTGCTGCTGCCTTCCACCCTGCAACTAGTCTTTGTATATACAGATGTCATAGCATTTGCCCCCGCTTGCCTTCTTTGGTCTAACTATACATGCATGGGTTTAATCCTTGAACCAAGAGTAAATATCTCTGGGCTAGTAGCATGCTTCCCTAAAGTGTTCATTACAATTGAGTATTTGCCTGAACCTAAAAGTGCATATGTACTTAGATTAGATGGGTTTCTTTGTGTCTATAGAGGTAGTGGGTTGTACCAGATCATTGCCTGGAGATCTAGATTCCCTGGTTAAAATCTAGGCTCAGACACTTAGTCCCTGTGCAAACTTGGGCAAATAACCACCTTTTTGTGCTTCAGTTTTCTCATTTGTAAAACTGGGATGATAACACAGATCATAGGGCTATTGTAAGGAATAAATGAATTAACACATATATGAGACTTAGAACAATGCTTGATATTTACCAAGTGCATAATAAATATAATTGATAGTTTATCACTATTTATATATGCTTTCAAATGTCGGAATAGGGTATGACATTCTGTTTGTCATTGCACTTTCAGCAAGAATAACAAATTTAGTAAATCACTCCACTGCTAACCCTATTCCTAAAGGTGTTGGCTATTCTGCACCTGTGTATTTAAGTGCTGTCTATATAGCTTATGAGCAGGTAAGCATGCTATGTATTTCCATAAATAGGTGAACCTCAAGAAAATGGGGGGAGGCAGTTAAAGAATAAGGTTTAGGGTTGATATCAAAGAGATGATGAGTGACATTTAATTATTCATTCATTCATCCCCTAAATAGACATTCATTAGTAATTCTTATAGTATCAGATTTATGAAAGAGATAACTAATCAAGTACAGTTGTTTATCTTCCATCACTAATTTCTTAATAGAATTAGACTTTTGGCCCCTGCATCCAGACCTCCCTAATTAGGCTGGCCTAGATATGTGTACAGAGAGTGAGAAGAAATAACTGGGGTTATTTAACAGATTCATTCCTGGGGGAGGATGAATCATCAAGTAGTTGCTACTTCTTTTTAGACTGGGATTATGTAGGCAAAAAAAACCTTGGAAAATGATATTTCTTTTTTCCTGCCATTTCAAAGAAATTTGTTTTGAAATACTGTATTTATAGATTTTGCAAGAAGGATATAAAATATCTGCATAACATTCTCTAAACTAATCAATTATTAACACTTTTGCCACATTTGTTTTTTCAATCTCTGCGGTACATATTGTCTCATCTGAATCATGAGATAGTTACACACATCAGGACTTTTTATCCAAAATACATTCGCATGTTAAAAGGAACATTTCTTGGGAAGTTTAAACACAGAAACAAGTTTATGAACAGAGGGAGAAATAAAGAAGAAATTTCCCCAAAATTATAATGGAAATGGATTGTTCAGATAAACTTGCACTTAGTAGTTGTGTATAAATACATTTGAAAAACCTTTAGGATTAAGAAAAAATAGAGGCATGTGAATTGTTAGGCTTAGGGAGAAGAACTGAGAACACCAGTGTCCCAGTGTCCCATGCTGAGGACTTCATTGTTGGAATAAGCAAAATTGACTCCATCTTTATCATACTGTCTCTGGAGACTATCACTATCTAAATACCATAAAAATAAGAATTCAAAGTAATTTTGCGGTTGTGGGATAAGGCAAAGTTGACCTTTAAACCATTAAAATAAAGAGCACTTGCAGTAAATTAAAATGGAGTCATCTCCCAGGATTTGTTTCCGCCAATGTCCATCTTCGTCTACCTACTACAAATATGCTAAATCAGAGCATGTTACAATAACCCCTAAAGAAAGTGCTAGTGTGATTGTTTTACATTGGTTCTAATGACCTGTGTCAAAAGACCCATTGCATTTTAGAGGAGTTCAGTGCAAAAAATTAGTTTTAGTGACATCCTGAAGAGGATGTCAACCCCGGTTTCAGGATGTATTGGCTGTTCGCTTGAGCAACTTCATCTTTGCAGGGGAAGACGTGGAGGATCTCAGCATCATAACTGTGCAGAGCATGCAGTGTTCTCAGTTTGAGAATTACTGGATATTATGTGACAAACTCAGTACAATAATTGGAACATAGATGTGGAACAATGAATGAATGGCATTTTTCTTTTGGTCTTTTCAAAATATGAGAAAAAAGAATATACTTCAGAACCTCAAGATACCAAAGTGTCCTATAATGGAGAATAGCACAAAAAAGATTTGGAAGTTGTAGGAGAGACTCCAAGAGCAAAAAAAAAAAAAAAAAAAAAAATGCTTGGATAGTTAATGGCAGCACTTGAAATAAAATTTAAAGAAGAACAGCGTATTCAAAATTTATAGAATATGTTGGGGATTTTATATACAGAATAAATTTTCTATTTAAAGCCTGATTTTCACTTCTTTTGTGTTTGTTCTTTTAATTATTCTCTTGGTGCATGGAACTCCTTTCACAAACTCCTCCAAGCTGTGTACAAAATCCAATAAAGTGTGTGTCATGTAGAAGATGCCTAGAAAGTATGGACAGAAGACTATAACAATATATGGATAGAAGACTATTACAGGATATGGATAGAAGACTATTACAAGTTTTGGTAAGTTTGTAGATACTTAATAGGCAGAGCTCTGATTTTGGTGGGAAAACAGAAGAGTAAGAGTAAAAGCAGGGAAGTTTGGTGTATTGAAGAGATAGCTGAATTACAACCAACTTTCTACCTGGATGTCCAAGGCTTTCTATGTGTTTATCAACTCAAGTTTGCCAAACATCTACCATGTGCTAGGCACTACACTGGCTATCAGGGACACTTTTAAAGAATTTATAAAAAAGACTTAAGACAGCAATTAGTTTGGTCTGATCTTAACGAGAATGGTGGGTGGGGAGGGTGTAATATGCAGTAGTAGTCTGAACAGAACAAAACCAGGTGTGAAGAAAGGATGTTCACCAATATGGGGAGTGTGTACTTGTGTGGCCTTACATTTTTCTGATTATAAATTCATATTAAATAACTTGAAAAAATTTTAACAGCATGAGCATACAGCAAAATCTTTGAGGAAAATAGAATTAAAGGGTAAGTTTATTTTGGTGCAAAATTTTTAAAATTCAGGAATATTTTTTCATAATACTTTTTCCACGAACTTTTTGAAGAGTGTCTTAAATGCATGGATTTCAAAATTTCTGCACCAAAATAAATTAATGTTTCAATTTAATTTCCTTGAGGTCTTTGAAGGTTATATATTTTAAATTATAAGTTGGGCTCAGATGAACCCAGCAAAATTTTTCTCTTACTTGTATAATATACATTATATATGCACATAGACTTTTGTATTATAGTGTATTTAAGTTTTTTTAAGCTTTAGAAAAAGAATTCAAATAATATTGAAAGGTACAGTAAAGATATTCTGTAAATCACATAAATTCACACTACTATTAATATTTTGGCTTAAAGTTTCCTGGACATCTATTCTTTCTTGTGAGTCTTCTCATTCTCTCTCTATGTTTCTCTGCACCTGTACACATGCACAAACACACACACACATACGTGTGTGCACATTTGGAGGAGTTTTGCAAAAATGAGAACATGGCCGGCGCCGTGGCTCAACAGGCTAATCCTCCGCCTTGTGGCGCCGGCACACCGGGTTCTAGTCCCGGTCGGGGCACCGGATTCTGTCCCGGTTGCCCCTCTTCCAGGCCAGCCCTCTGCTGTGGCCCAGGAGTGCAGTGGAGGATGGCCCAGGTGCTTGGGCCCTGCACCCCATGGGGAGACCAGGAAAAGCACCTGGCTCCTAGCTCCTGCCATCGGACAAGCGCGGTGCGCCGGCCGCAGCGCGCCAGCCGCGGCGGCCATTGGAGGGTGAACCAACGGCAAAAGGAAAACCTTTCTCTCTGTCTCTCTCTCTCACTGTCTACTCTGCCTGTAAAAAAAAAAAAAAAAAAAAAAATGAGAACATGTCTCCTGTGATCTTCTTTTTACCTTTAGGAAGATGTTATCTTTCCATGTCACTAAATATAGAATCACAACATCCTGTTAATGAATACTCACTATTTCCTGTATGAACACACATTATTTTATCTATGCTTTATTGATGGACACTGAGATTGTTTTCAAATGTTTGTGCGTGAGCATGTTTTAATTTTCTAAAGAATGCTTTAACATATATTGTTTTACAGGTATCTTTGGAACTTGACCCTGAGTTATAATATGGTTAATTTCTAGAAGAAAAATTGCTCTGTTCTTGTCTTTTCTGATTTGAAGGAATGCTTTTCTGTTTTATGGTTTTTTTCCCCCCGTGTTCTAGATCCAACACCCAGTCACAACTACATGACTTATTTGGGGCAGATTCAATGCCATCATCTGCTACTGTTTTTTTTTTTTTTCTTTCTTTCTTTCCAGGAATTAAATTTGGGGTTATTTTCCTTTACATAAAAACCAACAAAGTTTTTACAGTGCAATTAAAACAAATTAAATTAATGTAAAGAAATTATGTTTTTTTATTATTTTTTATTTATTTATTATTTTTATTTTTTGACAGGCAGAGTGGACAGTGAGAGAGAGAGACAAAGAGAAAGGTCTTCCTTTGCCGTTGGTTCACCCTCCAATGGCTGCCGCGGACAGCGCGCTGCGGCGGATGCACCGCGCTCATCCGATGGCAGGAGCCAGGTGCTAGGTGCTTTTTCCTGGTCTCCCATGGGGTGCAGGGCCCAAGGACTTGGGCCATCCTCCACTGCACACCTGGGCCACAGCAGAGGGCTGGCCTGGAAGAGGGGCAACCGGGACAGAATCCGGTGCCCCGACCGGGACTAGAACCCGGTGTGCCGGTGCCGCAAGGCGGAGGATTAGCCTGTTGAGCCACGGCGCCGGCCGAAATTATGTGTTTTATGAAGCTAATGTTCCTTACTTTTTTTTCATTTAAAATCGAGATTTATTCTGACAAGGTGGCTAGGAGGGGGGTTCCAATAGAGGTAAAACCCAGAGGGGCTGGTGGTAGTGGGGTTTTCAAGCATGATCTTGGGGGTGAAATTGTCAATCTTTACAGGGCAGGGACAAATCCATCAAAAGACCTGATTTGTAACCTTTTTATTCTGCCTGGTTTGCTCAGGAGAAAACAAAAGAACCGGGGCCAGCGTCATGGCTCACTTGGTTAACCCTCCTCCGGCAGCGCCGGCATCCCCTATGGGCGTGGGGTTCTAGTCCTGGTTGCTCCTCTTCCAGTCCAGTTCTCTGCTGTGACCCGGGAAGGCAGTGGAGGATAGCCCAACTGCTTGGGCCCCTGCACCCACATGGGAGACCAGGAGGAAACACCTGGCTCCTGGCTTCAGATCAGCACAGCACACTAGCACACTGGCCGTAGCAGCCATTTTGGGGGTGAACCAGTGGAAGGAAGACCTTTTTGTCTGTCTGTCTCTCTTTTTCACTGTCTAACTCTGCCTGTCAAAAAAAAAAAAAAAAAAGAAGGGTGGGATACCTAATTTGTTTTACTGTATGCAAACTGGAGCTCAGAAAAATGGAATTGCAACTCCCTTGTTATTCTCAGGGTAAAATCTGAAATTCTTAAGGAACTGGGCAGGCACTTTGGACCTTGCTAAATGTAACTTTTGGGGAAGCAAGCATTTTGCACCCTCAGTTTTTACCAGGGACCAATCTGACTGCCTATTAACCCATCTGACTCCTCACATTCCCTCCCCCAGAAGAATGGGCTTTAAGAATAGGCCACTTAGGGGAACTGTGTGACAACTCTCTGGCTTCTTCAAACTGAGTAGGGGTGGAGTAGGGAACAGCAGTCAAGATAGGGTTCCAGCAGGAGGTGGCCTCTCTAGGGAGTGCCTGTTTGCAGAAACAGCTTCCATCTGAGGGTTCAAGTGCATGGCCATCTAGAAATTGTCGGTTTCAAGTTTGGAGAAAATGAATCTAACAAGCAAATAAAATACACAGGGTCTAAAACAAAGGATGGTCATTGATAGGGGGCATAAGAAATGTGCTATCCAAATAATGAAGAAGTTTTCCAATTGAGAGGCAAATAGAAAGTGACCCAGGGGCTTGATAACAATGAAGCGAATATTAAGGCTTGGCCGGGCATGAGGCCCAGACCTATTTACCTCTTCACATGGGGTGCTGGAAGATTCATCACAAGGGAGGTGTGAACCTCCTTAGGGAAGGCACCTGCTGACTTCCATTACCTAGCAAGGCTGGGAGGAGAGCTGGCCTGAAGAGAAAGCACATTGCATCTCTAAAGGAAATTTACCATTCTGCCTAAAATGTGGCTGACCCTACTTGGCTGTTCCCTCAACAGCAGTGGTTGCTTCCGAAGCTGGGCAGAGTCTTCACTTCTACTTTTCAGCTTAGAGCCAGCAAGGTCTGTGGCTCTGACCTGGGAGTCTTTTGACTCCAGGACAGTCTGTTCCCAGTGACCCATCTCTTGACTGGCAGAGTTGCCAGGGCTCTTCAAAAGCTGACTCCTCTGTCCAGCCATAGCCCTGGCTTTCCACATTGAAAGCCAATGCCATTTGGGGTGGATTGGCCTGTTGGATCTCCCTGATGACAGATCAATGTGTAAAGTCTGCCACCTATCCTCACATCACTCCTGCTGCCAAGCTCGCTCCTTTTCCTTCTGGTTTCTGGTAAAGTAGACTACTGAGTTTGTCACTGGAGAAAAGGCTGTGGAAGCCATAGGGTTTTTGAGTTGAATTGAGCTGTGAGGAAAAGAGTGACGTGAGGCATCCATCAGAATGAAAGGAACAGAGAGAGCGCCCAGTCACTGAGATGGAGGGAGAGCAAGGGTTACATAGTTGAATGGAGAGAATACACCTGGGCAGGCCAGGCAGGCAGCTTAGCAGAGAGGCAGAGGGCTGCGCGTAGTCTGTTTGGACTCCCTAGGTTTTTAAGGGAGTCTGTTTAGTCACCTCCCCCTCTCCTCCAGGACAAAGGATGGAGAGTCCTAGCAGAAGGGTTTGTTGGGTGAAAAATAGCAAATTCCTCCCCAGGTTTGCTGGTGCTGGGAAGAGTAAAGGGGTTTCTCTTAGGGCATCTATGAAGGTTTTATTGCCCCATATTATCAGGTCAGGTAATCCATTTGGTCCTGAGGCGAGAATTCTCCTGGGAGCTTTCCTTAGAGGAAGGGCTGGGACCACCAGGGAGATTATCAGGGTCTAAGCAGGACGTTGAAGTGCAAAGTGCTGGGCTTCTGGAGCTTCCCAATTAGGTGCTGGTCTTCTGGCCTCTCTCTCACACACATAGGCTAAATTTCTGACTTCCTACCTAAAAGTTCAGTGTTTAATGTCAGCCAAGAATATGCTCAGTCCCATCCCTAACCTTTGGTGGCCTAAGCTAGAAATTTATGGCCGCAGATTTGTACCGATTGTTGTTTTTCTGTGAGGTAGACAGTGCCCATGAAGAAAGCTATGTCCTCACTTTAAGATCAAACATAATGACCACCTTGTCTATACATTTTGAAGTCATTAGGTCATTAATAAAACTTCCTCTCCCTTAGTTTTGTTTGAAAAGGGAGGTTCTGCTTGTTTACTGTGCCCATGGCAAAGTAAATCTAACAGATAAAAACTTAAGCTCTCATTTTGACTATGTTATTATTACAGAAAATGTTAGCCATCCCTTTTATAAGGTTTAAAGATCAAACTGTACATCCCGAAGAGTCCTTCAGAAGAGAATCATTTTCCCATCTTGAAGAGAATAGAAAACTGAGGGAAAAAGTCAGGCTCCCCAGGTCACTTACTGTCAATAACTTAATATCAAATGAAAACTTAGCAAGCAATTTTAACTGTCAAATAACAACTTATCAAAACATTTCGAACATCAGGAGTCACTGTGTACTTACGTCTCATGAGGGATCTGTCCTTAATGTGTTGTCCAATGTGAAGTAATGCTATAACTGTTAGGTAGGAAGTTAGTTATGAGCTTATGTGTGTGTGACATAAAGGCCTAAGGAAAAGACATCTATGTCCAGCGTATGCATCTGCACCTCAGAGTCATCCCGGCAGCCCGGCAACATTCCAGGGGCAGTCAGGCCTCCGCATCCTACCCTGCCCCCTTCTACCTGATAACCTGCCTGGTGGGGGTCCCTGCCCCTTCTCCCAGGTACAGCCCAGTATCTGCATTTCAAACACCCTGCTCTCCAGGAGGTCTTGCTCACCCTTCCTCCAAACCCAGGATGGCGCCAGCTAGCCTTCCTCCTGTCTGATACCTTCAGGGAAAAACTCAGATAGGAGTTTTTCTATTTACATCCAAAAAGCCCTTTGTTCCAAGAGGAGCAGAGGTAGGAAAGCAAGACCCATCTCCTTAAAAACCCCTGGCCTCAACTGGACTGCGCGCTCAGCCCTCTGCCTGTCTGCTGAGCCGCCCGCCTGACCTGGTCAGGTGTACTCTCTCTCCACTACCCCCCCCCCCCCCCGCACTCTCTCTCAGGTCCTGTCTGGAGAGGTGCCCATCCGTTTTCACGGATGTCCCTTCCCTAATAAACTTTGCTATTTTACCTCCCACTCTTCTCTGTCTCACGCCTGAATTCTTTCTTGCGCAAAGACAAGAACCCTGCAAATTTCTCCGGTAACATAACTAGTACTGAAACAGTATTTTACACTTTGTGTTTCTGTGTTGGTGCAAACTGATGAAATCTTTACTTAGTATATAGTGAATTGATCTTCTGTATATAAAGACAATTAAAAATAAAAAAAAAAAACTTGGTGTTAAATTGGAAATTGCATAGAAAATTAATCAATTTAAAAAAAATATCATGTAGGATCTCTGTCCTTAATGTGCTGTACATTGTGAATTAATGCTATAACTAGTACTCCAACAGTATTTTCACTTTGTGTCTATGTGAGGGCAAATTGTTGAAATCTTTATGTAATATGTACTAAACTGATCTTCTGTATATAAAGAGAATTGAAAATGAATCTTGATGTGAATGGAAGGGGAGAGGGAGTGGAGAAGGGGAGGGTTGTGGGTCGGAGGGAAGTTATGGGGGGCGGAGGGGAAGACATTGTAACCCATAAACTGTACTTTGGAAATTTAGATTCATTAAATTAAAGTTTAAAAAAAAAGAAAAATAGAAGAAAGATAAACTGATGAATGATGAAATTGCTGGATTCTCTGGATTTAATCATGCTGGAATTCTGTCCTGACCTTTTCATTTACACATGCCAATAAATGAATGTTTTTGTTTTATCTAAAAAAATTTTTTTTGAAAAGGTCCAATGCCTTCTATAAATTTCAATGCAAGAGTACATGCATTTGGAAACACTACTAAAATATCTAACACAAGTGTAACTTGTTTGACCAGCAAACCCCAAGCACAAATATGTCAATGACTTAAACATTTTTAATTTCTTTCTACTAACAAATTTAAAATATCTGATAAAGAGATTTATTTAGGTCATGTAAACCAAAAAAGGTGTATTTGTTTAATTTAGCAGTTTAAATTTATGAGTAATCATTTATCAATAATCCAAATAAAACAAAGCTCTTTAAATTTTCACATGGAGACATATGATATATACACATGTATAATATAACATACAAGATAGAACAAAAAGCAGTTTCAGTCATAGCTTCTTAAAATCTTTAACTTTTTTTTTTTTTAAATTGCCATCAATTGATTAAAAATGCTTCTTGTTCTTAGTAACCTGAATTAACCATACTTTTCCTCAGTTGGAACTTATAGTCCATTATTGGCTTTATTCGCTTACAGAACTGTCGCAAAGTACTGAATATAATAAAAATCAGGGAAAAAATAGTCGTTGGAACCTAAAAGAAGATGCATTTAAACACAGAACAAACAATGTTTTTTTAACTTTCATAAACAATAAATGTGATTTTTAGTGTCTAGAGAATACAGAACTGTAGATGCAAAAAAACTTAAATAGCCATATTTAAAATTATAAAATAATTATTCAACAAGAAGAGGCATTTGCTTACTGCACATAGTATTTTTGAAAGTACCTGCAAGGTTTTATAAAAATGGTTATCTCTTTTAGGCCTCTGGGCCTTTCTCGTTAAGATACCATCATGTCTGATAACAACACAAAATCATTAGATTTTTGTAACATTTGGACATTTATGTCAGTAGCACTTTAAATTATCGTAACTTAAAATTTAGCACCACTTCACATCTTGACAACACTTTAATATAATCCAAATAGCCTTATTATTTAGTGTCTTACAATGAGAGATATATCCTTTGATATTTCTAAGGGCCAACTGGAAATATCAAAGTCCAAAAAAGTTGGAATTTCAATTTTTTTCTGAATGTCTGTCAAGGATGCCAAGAAAGTTTAAAATATCTGGTAGAAACAAGACCCCTTAACATCACGACATAATATAGGCTAGATTTGATCACTGTTACAAAGTGATTACTCAAATGCTTTAGAATAAGTATATATTCAAACAAGCCATAGCTCTTAATAAAAAAAAACTGTTTTTAAACAATCAGAATTAAAAGGAGACATTAAGAAAATATAATATAATAGATTGCTTCAACAGAACACAAAATCCCTGTCTCTTTTGTCATTCTCCAAATTGGAAAGAAAGCCTTGAGTATAAGAGTTAGCACATGAAAATATCCCACAACTTGCTGGCGGAGTGGCTCACTTGGCTAATCCTCCGCATGCAGTGCCGGCACCCCAGGTTCTAGTCCCTGTTGGGGCGCCAGATTCTGTCCTGGTTGCTCCTCTTCCAATCCAGCTCTCTGCTGTGGCCCGGGAAGGCAGTGCAGGATGGCCCAAGTGCTTGGGCCCCTGCACCTGCATGGGAGACCAGGAGGAAGCACCTGGTTCCTAACTTCGGATCAGTGTAGCTCTGGCCGTAATGGCCATTTTGGGGGTGAACCAACGGAATGAAGACCTTTTTCTGTCTCTCTCTCTCTCACTGTCTAACTCTATCTGTCAAATAAATAAAAAATAAATAAAAAAAGAAAATATCCCAAAACTTGAAACAATTCTAACAGAGTCAGAACTAGGGAAGAGAAAATAGCTTACTGCAGCTAGCTAGAAAACAGACAGGGAGTCACCAATTAAACAAAAACTACTGAAATGGGATGTTGCAGATTTTAAACAGAATTTTAAGATTATTTCAAAAAATGTATTAACTTATGTATTGCAGAAACCTCATTGCTTTAACAGATGATCAGATTCTAATTTTATGTCAAAGAAAAATACATTAATAATTTTATATCCAAGAATTTCTTTCTTTCTTAATCTTCTTTGACTTCTTCACACCATCTGCAACTTATTTAAACCTATCTTTTTTATTCCATTCTAGAGTAAACTAGTCATTACTATTAAGTAATTCTTACAAACCATGTTCTTTCTCTCTTTGAAAAAAAGTCTCTTTCCATCTTAACCTTCCTTAGCAAGAACAGATTTTTATACTCGTGACATTTTTCCATCTGCTGATGTCCTTTATTTACATTGAAATTATCCTTTAGAAACCTCCAAAGTAAGACAACATTTGCTGAATAAGATAACATATTGGGTTTCAACCTTACTTACTTTCATGCAGTTTTGAATTATATTTCATGTGGACAATTTAAGAAAATATATTAGTGAGGGGCCTGAGCCATGACTCACTTGGTTAATCCTCTGCCTGTGGTGCTTGCATCCCGTATGGGCACTGGGTTCTAGTCCCGGTTGCTCCTCTTCCAGTCCAGCTCTCTTCTGTGGCCTAAGAAGGCAGTCTAGGATGGTCCAAGTGCTTGGGCCCCTGCACCTGCATGGGAGACCAGGAGAAAGCACCTGGCTGCTGGTTTCAGATCGGCATAGCTCCGGCCGTAGCGTCCATTTGGGGGGTGAACCAATGGAAGGAAGAACTTTCTCTCTGTCTCTCTCCCTCACTAACTCTCTCTCTCTCTCTCTCTCTCTCTCTCTCTCTCTATATATATATAATATATATATATATATTAGTTAACAAACCCCAATAGTTTTTCCATAGAGTATAAGGTGCTAAGAGTACCAGCCTACATTTAAACACATTTATCTCATTTACCTTTACCCAATTTGCATTTAGCAATTACACCTAGATGACTTAAGATGCTGACATTATATCATAACTTTATCTGAATTAAGGTCAAAATTAAATTTATATAAATTCTACTCCTTTTTATAGAGCTCCAGCTAGGGATCAGTGTCATAAACTAGAGACTGCAAAATCCATTTTAGGGGCCTGACAAGAGCTGATTATTGATTGCTATTTCATCAGAAACCTGTAAAACCAAGTTATAAAACGAATTTGGCAAGTTACAATGCAAAATGTTTAGGCAGTGATCTTAAACCCGATGTCCTATTACAGTTGAACCAAATTCTCATGCATGAGCTTGTTATTTACTGAAGACATCTTTTTAGATTCTAATTGAATTTGAGTCTAGTTTTCTTTTTACCCAAAATATCTTAGGCCAATGATGCCTACTCAACAGTCAGCTACTTTGGACTGCCTCTGAAAGAAACAGTCTTCAGGCAGCTGCATGACAAGTCCCAAGGGTGACTGTGGACTAGGGGCCATTATACCAAGGATGAGAAGTCCACTGGAGATTATTCACCATTATGGTAAGTTTAATGGGAGATGGCATCCATCAGAACAGATGGGCACCCCTCCAGAGATTCCTAAGGAGGAGAATTTGTTAGGTGATGGAATAAAGGGCAATGATCTATAAGAGGCTCCTGTAAGAGGCCATGAAGAGGCAGGCTAGAGGGAGATAAACTGGAGGCCCTGTAAAGAGAAAATAACCCTATACTCCAGATCAAAAACCAATAATGGAAGTGTCTAATCGTGGGGCTGTCAGTCAAACCAGCTTCAGTGATGGGAGGTCAGGAGGTGTCTCAAGAAGTCCAAGAATTGTCATATGGATTAATCCATATATATTCAATAGTGTCTGAGTTTATTGGACCTAGATTCCTGTCTAGAAACCCTCAGGCAAAACTACAACAATGAGGGCAATGGTCACCTGATAAAAGCTCTCTGCCTCAGCAATAGTCAAACACAATAAGGAAGGGACTCTGGTGGTTCACTAGATAGACCCAAAGATCCTATGACAGACTGTGGAAAAGATCTGAATGCATATTGTAGCAATGCAGGGAAACAGAGGAAAGAGGTCAGTTAGGAGGAAATACCCATTAATTGGACTAGGAATTTGAGTTTGTAGGAATTGAGGAGACCAGAGTTTTTTTTTTTTTTTTTTTTTAATATTTATTTATTTTTTTGAAAGTCAGAGTTACACAGAGAGAGGAGAAGCAGAGAGAGAGAGAGGTCTTCAATCCGATGTTTCACACCCCAACTGGCTGCAAATGGCCAGAACTGCCTGTGCCAATCCGAAGCCAGGAGCCAGGAGCCTCTTCCGGGTCTCCTACATGGGTGCAGGGGCCTAAGGACTTGGGCCATTTTCTACTGCTTTCTCAGGCCATAGTAGAGAGCTGGGTCGGAAGAGGAGCAGCCGGGACTAGAACCCGGTGCCCATATGGGATGCCGGCACTTCAGGCCAGGGCGTTAACCCACTGAGCCAAAGCACCCGCCCCTAGACCGGAGTTCTTACTCATCTCAATGTCATTTCCTGCTTCCTTCAGGAAGGGACAATCCACATTGGAGACCAGAGGGCTTAGGATAGAGTCTCAGCTCCAGGGGTTTGTTTTAGCCTAATCAGCAAGCCTAGCCTCTGGGTCTTAAGGCTGGCACCCATGCTAATTGTTTTTAACTGGCTAAAGGAACCTGGTGTTTTTGAGAAATTGAGAGTTACTGTGGAGGAGTAAAAACAAAAGCAAGAGCCCTCTCATTGCTCACCCATCCAGTGAGATGATGGTCCAACACTGTGGCTTGAATCCTACTCCAGTGGGATCCAAGTCACATTGGAGTTGCTATCTAAATCACAGCACCAAAATGTTATGAATGAAATGGCAGCAGGGAAAAGATTACCTCTGCTCTTTGTCCCACATGGAAGAAGAATTTCCACACAGACAAGATGGAAAAAAAGCAAGGTGTATTTAAAAGCAAGATTTATTTAAGTCAGAGACCTCCTGGTGGAGAGGCCAGGAAGGGAGCTACATGGATAAGCAAAACTCTGTTACGTTTTTATAAGATATAATTTTTTTGACAGGCAGAGTTATACAGTGAGAGAGAGACAGACAGAAAGGTCTTCCTTCCACTGGTTCACCTCAAAAATGGCCGCTATGGCTGGCACGCTGCGCCGATCCGAAACCAGGAGCCAGATGTTTCCTCCTGGTCTCCTATGCAGGTGCAGGGCCCAAACACTTGGACCATCCTCCACTGCCTTCCCTTGCACAGCAGAGAGCTGGACTGGAAGAGGAGCAACAGGGACAGAATCCGGCACCCCAACGAGGACTAGAACCCAGGGTGTCAGCACCGCAGGCAGAGGATTAGCCAAGTGAGCCATGGCACTGGCCAAGATATAAAATTTGACAGATCTCAACTTGCCAGAGAAGTCAGAGAATTTTAGTGATTACTACTTGGATCTGGAGAAAGAGATGAATTGTTTATGTAGGATTATTTTGACTAAGTGTGGAGGTAAGTCTGTAACCCATGCAATCCATGAGTTTAAGCTTCATCTTCCCTGTTGTCTATTTTTGAGCTACCTGGAGTTACTTCAGACCTCATTTAAATACTTATCTTAAATGATATCTCTTGGGTCCTTGATTCAGGAAAAACATAGATCAAACATTGCTGAAAAATAGTTGTAAATGGGGAGTGGGTATTAAACCTAGCTATTAAGTTGCTATCTTTCTGTCACTCTAGTTCTCTGCTTCTCAAATAATCAATTTTTAAGTTGGTAAAAATGATTCAGACAGGTGCTAGCTTTGTGCCATAGCAAGTAAAGCTGCCACCTGCAGTGCTGGCTTCCCATACGGATGCCAGTTCAAGTCCCAGTTGCTCTGCTTCCAATCCAGCTCTCTGCTATGGCCTGGGAAATCAGTAGAAGATGGCTCAATCCTTGGGCCCCTATACCCACATGGGAGACTCAGAAGAAGTTCTTGGCTGCTGACTTTGGATTGGCCCAGCTCTGGCCATTGTGGCCATTTGGGGAGTGAATCAATGGATGGAATACTCTGTTTCTCTCTCTCTCTCTCTCTCTCTCTCTCTCTCTGCCTTTGCTTCTCTGTAACTCTGCTTTTCAAATAAATAAATAAATAAATAAATAAATAAATCTTTTTAAAAATGATTCAGGTTAGATAGAGATGTTTCATATCCTTGAGCTGAGGGCTATCCATCCTTCTTGCTTCTACATTTATGTCTGGAAACACCCATTGTGGCCTGGGAAGAAAAGGAATTCCTAGAATATCTTGAGATGACTTCATATTGCATGACCCTTGGGAAAGAAAATCATTTGGTATCTTATATTTAAAATCACAATATAGAAAAAGTGTTAGTGCTCTGCAAAATCAATACAGAGGCATTTAGGACAAAATATGCTCTTACTTACTATCAGAGGCAGTAAATTAAATATGGATACCTATCTTTAATTATTTGTAAAATCACTATGTATACCTTAGGGCATTATTAAGGTGGCTATAACAGAATAATTCATTTGGAGCACAAAGTATATGAGCTACATTAACTCCATTATTCCTACTTTCCATTGTTATTGTGTTTATTAGTATTATTCCTAATAGTAGTTTCTGTGGGTTGAATTTCCAGAATTCACATGTTGAAGCCCTATAATCTCCATGTGTTGGGTTTGAAGGTAAGACCTCTGGGAGATGGTTAGGTTTGGATGAGTCCATGATGATAGAACCCTCTAGATGGGAACTGTGTCTCTAGGAGAGGGGACATGAGAGTGAATGCTCTTTTATTCTTCTCTTTTCCATGTAAGAACACAATGAAAAGGCAACTATCTGTAGCCCAGGGAGAGAGCCTTTCTCAGAAGTTGACCATTCTGGCAATTTGACCTTGGATTTTCATTCTCCAGAACTGCCAGAAAATAAATTTCTGTTGCTTAAGCCACCCACTCTGTGATGTTTGCTTTTAACAGCCCGAGCTGACTGTGATAAAAGTAGCAGTGTCTGAATACCTAGCACCGATGTCATTTAAAGCCATGCTCATATTTTTTTCTCTGCCTCACTTAGTCATTGCTCTCTTTCTTTACTTTCTCCTCCTTTTCTTGTCTACCCTTTTTTCTTTTCTTTCTTTCTCATATACCCCCTTCTCTCCTTGAATAGCCTACTTTACCTTTTTTTTTTTTTCCTAAAAATGTATTAATTTATTCAAGAGACAGAGCTACAGACAGAGAGAGGGAGAGACAAAGAGGTCTTCCATCTGTTGGTTCACTCCCCAGATGACCGCAACAGCTGGAGGTGGGTATATTTGAAGCTAGGAGCCAGGAGATTTTCTCGGGTCTCCCATGTGGGTGCAGGGTACCAAGCACTTGGGTCATCTTCCCCTGCTCAGGCCATTATTTGGATGCTAGGTCAAAATTGGAGCAGCCAGAACTCTAACTGGGATGCCCATGCCACAGGCAGAAACTTAACTTACCACGTTTTAGCTCTGGCCCCTACTTTACTCATAAAACAAACAAACAAACAAACAAACAAAAAATTTAATTATTTGAAAGGTAAAGAGTAACATAGAGATTGAGAGACAGATCTTCCACTTACTGTTTTATTCCTCAAAGGCACACAATAAACAGGGATCAACCACACCAAAGCCAGGAGCTAGCAGCTCAGCAGGCTCTCCCAGTTGGTTTGCAGGGACCCAGTTGCTTGAGCCATCACCTGCTACTCTCCAGGGAACACACTAGCTAGAAACTGCATGGGAAGCAGAACCTGAATTTGAACTCAAGCCCTCTGATATGGGATGTGGGCATCTCAAGTGGCAACTTAAACTTCTGTGCCACAACGTGTTCACTCCAACTTATTTACTCTTCCCCATGTATGTCTTCATTTCTTGTCCCATCTGTCTTGTCCCATATGTCGTCTAGAAAGAAGATAGCTGCTTTAATTTCCTCCTTGTTCTGTGAAGACATCTCAAGGAGTAGATGTGATATAAGCAAGGAATGCTACAGCGTAAGGAGACAGATGGTGAGCACCCAGCCTGTGGAAAAGCTCTCTTGTGACAACCTGACTTGTCCTTTCTGCCCTATTTTCTTTCTTCTTTTGCAAAAATTTATCTCTTTCACAACTGTTTTGCTTTCTTTTGAGGGAGTTTTGCTGTCATCCCTCAAGAGTAATAACAGCAGGCACAAAGTTTGAAAATTGTAGAGGCTGAAGAAATTCATGAATAACAAAAAGGGCATAGGTTTAGTCAGCTTATTATTTTTTGTTGTTATGATAAAATGACAGACTACCATTTATTGAAGTTCTTACTGTATACCAGATGTGTGCATCATTTAATTTAATTTCTATCACATTCCTATGAAGTAGACACTATTAGTGTCTCTACTTTGCAGATGAGAACCTAGGCTCAGGAGGTTAGAATTGGGCTAAGGTCACAGAATTGGTGCATAGCAAATCTGGGAATGGCTTTCCTTCATAACATAGGTTGTGTGAGAGATTTGTAGTAGGTGTTTATAAGAAGCTTTAACTTCTTGTGAGGCAACATTGCATTTTTAGTTTTGCTTTGAATCATGACTGTTAATTATTAGTCATGGGCCATCCATGTATTGCTAATTTATTTCCCATGGCCCCTTTTAGGTATATTATGCTATCTCCATTGTATAAGTGAGGAATCTAAGGTTCCAGGGGAATAGGCATCTGCTTCCAAAATACATGCATATTATGTATCAACAGCTCTAACTGCAAATGTAAATGTTATAAACCATGCTAATGTTGGTTTTAAGAATATGTAAAATTTTGTAGGTAGAGAGGTAAAGGAAATTCTCTAGGCATTGAGGGAGTTTCTGAAACAGAAGAATAGAGAAGATTATGAACACAGAATGCTAGGATAGAAGAGACTGGTCTTTCTGGCTTATTCTCACAAACTTGAGTGAGTCAGTTATTTTTGTTATGTGACATCAAGATAATGATATCTTAATAGGTACTTCAAAAAGTTTGTGGAAAAAATGGAATATAAGATATATAATTTTAAAGTAATACATATTTTCAATGAACTTTTCGAAGATACCTTGTACAATCATTACCTATTTCCACATTTTAATTAGCAAACGCAAATAAAATGAAAATGCTAAATAAAAGAAAACTAACAATATTTTGCCAAATAGTCTGGCATATGTGTCAGTCTGAGTTGAGCCAATGAAGTTGGGTTTTGTCTTGTTTAATTTTTCCTCCATATTTAATGAATTTTCTATGATAGTCATATAATTCTATTTTATAATGAGAGCAAATGATTTAATTTTAAATATTAAAGGCCATTCAAATTTTCTTTTTTAAAAAATGAGTTACAGGGTTGGGGGAGGGAGAGACACAGAGAGAGGGAGAAAGAGATCTTCCATCCTCTGGTTCATTCCCCAGATGGCTGCAATGGACAGGACTTGGCCAAGCTCAAGCCAGGGGGCAGGAGCTTCATCCAGGTCTGTCATGTGGGTGGCAGAGACCCAAACACTTGGGTCGTCTTCTGATGCTTTCCCCAGGCCATTGGTGGGGAGCTGGATAGGAAGTGGAGCAGCTCAGACATGAATAGGCACCCATGTGGGATGCTGGTATCACAGCATCTTTGCCCACTATGCTGCAACATCAACCCCTCAACTTTTCTTATGTCTTAGCCTTCACAATACTTATATTTGAAGAAGTGTGATATATACTGTATAAATGTAAAATAGCAATGCTAGTATAGCTCTCTGCCTCCTAGATTCAGTCATGAAAAAATACTGAAATATATTATGACTTCAACACTTTGAATTGATTCAAAATATTTAATGTTATGTTATTTTTCTTTTGAAAATCCATAGGGACCAGTGTTGTAACGTAATTAGTTAAGATGCCATCTCATATAGGTGCCAGTTCAAATTCTGGCTGCTTAACTTCTGTTCTGGCTTTGTACTAATGCAACAGGGAAAGCTGCAGAGGATGGCAAGTCCTTGGGCCCCAGCACACCTGTGAGAGACCTAAATGGAGCTCCTGGTTCTTGGCTGCAGTCTATCCCAGTCCTGGGGAGTGAACCAGTAGATGGAAGATCTCTATCTCTCCTTCTTTTTCTCTGTAACTCTGTCTTCCAAATTAATGTGTTGTCCAATGTGAAGTAATGCTATAACTAGTACTGAAACAGTACTTTTACACTTTGTGTTTCTGTGTGGGTGCAAACTGATGAAATCTTTACTTAATATATACTAAATCAATCTTCTGTATATAAAGAGAATTGAAAATGAATCTTGATGTGAATGGAATGGGAGAGGGAGCGGGAGATGGGAGGGGTGAGAGTGGGAGGGAAATTATGGGGGGGAAGCCATTGTAATCCATAAACTGTGCTTTGGAAATTTATATTTACTAAATAAAAAAAATCTTTTTAAAAATCCATAAAAACATATATATCCAGACATATACATATGGAATTCTTCTTAACTGGAATTATCACTTTCTCAAAACTCTCTTTTTTGATGTTTATTGTGTGCGATTGAGATATTTAAATTGAGGAAGTAGATCAGTATGTATTGGAGTAAATTAAAATTAATTATTTGGAAATAATGAGATTCATTTTATGATGTTCAAGAAACACTGCCCCACTAAAGCGAGAGCTGGAGACTTACTTGAGGGAATATGATAGTGCTAAAATTACAAAGGTAGAAATAAAAAAAATACATATAGATGAGTTCTGAATAGGAGAAATCAGAGAAGACAGGCTACAACATTTAAGGCATAAAATTGAACTATTACAGGCTATAGGAAAGCCATCTAGTGGAGGGTTTAAAGGAATGATAAATACAATAGGGACTGTTGAATTCCTGAGAACCAAATACCCAACGCCTCTTTTAATTCCCTATTTTTTAAATTCAGACCCAACTGAATTTACTGACAATGAAAGTTGATCAAATATTTCAATTAGGAGAAGAAGAAGAAAAAGGATTTTCCTTTCTCCAGAGAAATATAGACACCAGCAGCCTGCTATAGAATTTTTTTTTTATTTGACAGGTAGAGTTAGACAGTGAGAGAGAGAGACAGAGAGAAAGGTCATCCTTCCGTTGGTTCACCCTCCAAATGGCCACTACAGCAGGTGCACTGTGCCGATCCGAAGCCAGGAGTCAGGTGCTTCCTCGTGGTCTCCCAAGTGGGTGCAGGAGCCCAAGCACTTGGGCCATCCTCCACTACCTTCCGGGGCCATAGTAGAGAGCTGGACTGGAAGAGGAGCAACCGGGACTAGAACCCGGTGACCATATGGGATGCTGGCACCACAGGCGGAGGATTAACTAAGTGAGCCATGACGCTGGCCCCATGCTATAGACTTTTAAGTTTATTTAACAAATATCTTTCCCAGTAATATTTAAATCCCAAAGTGGTTTAGATTCAACTCATGGGCAAGCTGCTTTTAAAAAGTGTTTGTAAGTTGGTTCATTCATAAACATTTATGGCATTTTAGGGTAAATCCTTTAACTTCTTTCAGCCAATATTTCTACACTAAATTTTGAGTTATTACCACTTGTACTTTTTTTTCCTTAGAGATTTCTTGTGAAGACTATTTGAAGACTATTAAAACATATTGAATATTGTAATATGTTTTCCAGAATTATGGGTAGTAATTTTATCTTCTCATTAGAAGGAATTTGAAGTATCTGCTAATGCAAGCACACTGACGTAAACCTAATTAATGTAAGGAAACACCATTCATAGTCTTTGAAATGTGATTGATAGAGAGGATGTTAATGATGATGAAACTGACAAAATTATTGAGCTCTTGCCATTTTCCAGGACTGTTCAAACCACTTTAAACATATGAACTGACGTTATCTAGCTAAAAACCTTGGACTAGAAATACTACCGCTTTTCACGCTTATAAGTGAGAATACTGACACTAAATGGTTAAAAATTTGTCTGAAATCTCATATTTACTAAGGAATGAGCACAGGACTCAAAATCATGCAATCTGGAGGTAGTGTTACAAGACTAAAATTGGAAACATAGTAGAATGGTCATATTGTATATAAAGTCATTTTAAAACTTTTAAATATTTTTAATTAAGTTTACCTTTTGATTAAAATTTATCAGAAGAACAGATATATGTTTATTAATCATTGTAAGAGATTTTGTATACTCCCAAATAGAACCTTGAGGAAAAAATTAAAAGGAGAATATCTATTTACTGAAAGTAACAATAAGATTTGAGAGAAGAAGAGGTAGGAGCAATATAGAGGATTAATACGATTTACAGAATATAGGAATGTATTAGCTATCTACTGCTAAATAATGCTGCATAACAAGCCACTCCCAAATTTCAGTAGTTTACAGAAAATATTTTTTTCCCTTATAGGCTTCCATGTGAACTGGAAGGCTTTTGTGTAAACAAAAAAAGACAGTCTGCTCCAACTGCCTATCATTCCAAGACTCAAGTTGAAGAAGCAGTGCCTATAGGCTGTGCTTTTCTTTGGTTTATTTATTTAATGATGCAGGGCAAGGATGCATGAGATAAAACTAAACAACACAAGTCAATGCAAAGTTTCTGGTTGCTATGATTGATTTTAGAGTCAAATATATTTCATTGTCCAAATGAGCCATATAACCAAGCCTGAGTCTCAATAAACAATAGCAAAATTTGGGAAAAAGGAAAAAATCATGACCCAGCAAAAAAAATCAGAGAACACAGAATCGGCACTGTACTCAGTAGGTTAATCATCTGCCTTCAGCACCATCATCCCATATGGACACCGGTTCTGGTCCCAGCTGCTCCTCTTCCAATCCAGCTCCCTGCTGTGGCCTGGGAAAGCAGTGGAAGATGGCCCAAGTGCTTGGGCCCCTGCACCTGCTTGGGAGATCTGGAAGAAGCTCCTGACTCCTGGCTTCGTATCGAAGCAGCTCCAGCTCTTGTGGCCATCTGGAAAGTGAACCAGCAGATGGAGGACCTTTCTCTATGTCTCTCCCTCTCACTGTAAGTGGCTTTATTTATCAAATAAATAAATAAAATCTAAGAAAAAAAGAATCAGAGAACTAACCTCTAGTTAAAATAACAAAACTCTACTTAGTGAAAAGCAGTATGATTATCTCCATTGGATGCAATAATGCATTTTTTTTAGAAGATTTATTTGTTTACTTGAAAGTCAGAGTTACACAGAGAAAGAGAGAGGTTGTCCATCCACTGGTTCACGCCCCAGTTGGCTACAAAGGCCGGAGCTGTGCTGATCCGAAGCCAGGAGCCAGGAGCTTCCTCAGGGTCTTCCCATGTGGGTGCAGGGACCCAAGGACTTGGCCCATCTTCCACTGCTTTCTCAAGCCATAGCAGAGAGCTGGATCGGAACTGGAGCAGCCTAGCCGGAACTGGCACCCATATGAGATGCTAGCACTGCAGGTGGCGGCTTTACCTGCTACACCACAGCGCTGGCCCCTGCAATAATGCATTTTTTTATAAGAAAGAAATATTAGTGGGTAAACATATAACCGCTGGATGGTACTCTTATTCTAAGACATCTGTGTGTAGGATGAGTCTCTATTAGGATGATAAAAAAGGGTATTTCAATAGGATGCTTTCAAGTTAAGTTTTTTTTAACTCAAGCTAAGAATATATCTTCATTTCTACTTCATTATGTTAGTATATGTAAAAGAATTAAGATAGTTCTTGAAACTTAATGATGCTCTATGGGCAGCAATGATGGATGATGATGATGATGATAAAGATGATGATGAAGTGAAGATGATGATGTCAAAATAAGTATCTGTATAGTTCATTTCTTCATATTTAATTTGATAACAAGTTCTGTAAGCTAAACCAGAATCTTCGTCCTAATGAAGACACAAGACTTAGTTTTTGGTTACAGCTCCCAGGAATAAGAGACCAAGAGTAAAAACTTCTGGTAGTGCTGGACATTTTGAGTAATATAATTTTCTCTAAAGGATCAGAGATAAGTTACAATGACATTTTGGGGATTTAATGAAAAGTGTGGAAGAAGAGTATGTTTGCCTTCCAGTTCATCCAGTTTTAACAACCAAACATCTATTATGGTTTGTAGTAGCTTTTACCTAAAGAGAAAAGTTTGGAAATGAAATTGTCTCATAATATTGGCAAAAGATACTACCAAGAATGACCAAATAATGACATTTTCGATTGTGGACATTTTCTCACTTGCATAACGAGTAGTCCTTTAATTAATTTATTCAAGCAGAATAAAAAATCTATAAAAATATCATGGAAATTATAATTAAGAAGTTAATGTCTCAAAATATATAGCCAAATATCTTTGCCCTAAGAGATCTCCACATAGCAAGCAAGCAGAGAATACTTTTTTTGTTCAATGAGTATTAAGTTTCCAGGATCTAATAGGCACAAAGGTAGTAAAAATCAGGAAAGTCAGGACTCTGTTTGTCATGACTTCCCTTTATGCTTGAAATACAAAATGAGAATTTGGAAAGAGGAAATCTTTCCTATTCCATATCGTCATAGTTTTCAGACCAACATTGATATACTTTGTTGTGAATATGTCTAATAAAAAACGAATCCCAGAATCATAGAATGTCTGCACTGGCAGTCTTTGAAGACAGACATGAAACAATGAGAAAAGGAATTTATTTCACTTCCTTAATTTCTAGTTAGTGAGTGACAAAGTAGGTACCAATAACTTGGAATGTTTTATTCTAAGTCCAGGATCCAGTACAAGCCTGAATTTCATATACTGTCATGTGCCACTTAATGACAGGGATATATTCTAAGAAATGCACTTTTAGGCAATTATGTTGATGTGTGAGCACCATTGAGTCTACTTACATAAACTAAAATGGCTATGGAGTTATCAGGTGGTATAATCTTATGGAACTGCCATGGTACTATATGCCACCGTTGACCAATACTTCGTTATGTGACACAGGAATGTGGTGTTTCCTCACAACTTACTTTCTTGGGGAAAAAATCAGTTTAATGTTATCATTTTCCTTGTCAAGAAATTGTGAAGATTGGCCTATATTTGTCGAGGATGTCCCTCCCACTTAGTTACTTAGATCCACTTATTTTGAATTGTTCCTCATGAAAAATATATTCTTTTTCATTATTTTGCGCTTCAGGTTCAAAAACCTTGCCATCAAAAGAATCAAGGATTCTGTTTGGCAAAACTTTTGAGATTCCACATGTAGCATATGAGATGATAGCCAGACAGATTTCCTAACTGTCTGCATTCCATTTTAGAATTATTATTTTTTTCTGGAAGGAAGGATTTTTTTTCCCTGAATTTTCTTAGAGAGGTGAGTTTTGAAAGATATCCCATTCAGGGATATGGGTCTGTAGTTTAATTTGGACAAATGTGACTAATTTTCAACACATGTTTTTCAGGGATGTGAATCATCATTTTGAAGTTTGAATCTCAGAAATTCTTAGTTTTAAATGGTGGCAAATATTCAACATAAGGTTCTCATAATTTTGACCCAATCTTTATTCTATCTTTTGGTAACTACATTTTTATTATCTAGAAACCAACATTTAAGGGAAACAGTGATAGTCTTTTTGTAAAGCTAGACAAAGTCTGATACATCATTCTGTTGCATTTTCAAAAGGCATCAAAGTGGTGGTTAAATAACTTCCTCAAGATTTCAATTTGAATCATTTCTGTTTGTAAATTACTGTCTTCAACTTCTCCTTGGTATTTCTCAATGCCACAAAACTGTCTTAGTGGCAGCTGGTGAGAAAGACAAACTCCTAGTCCTCCCTCCTCTTTCCTTCAAGTTTTGAGGAAAGTTTCATTATTAATCATTTATATATTATCTCCACACTGCCTGACTCTTTATTAATCACCTCCATGGAATCTATTGCTATTAATCATCTGACTTGTGTTTGAGTATTACAGGTAATTATCTCTGAATGTTCATTACCTGTTGGCTTAATTGGTTGTTTTCCCCCTGCGGTACAGATCAGGTTCCTGACTTTGGTGTGTGAATGTGCATATGCACACGTGTGTGTGTATGTGTGTGTACATTGCAGTTAAATCTGGATTTTTAATTGTTTTTCTCCCAGTTTTCATTGCATATAGTAAAATTATATATTTCAATTAAGGATTCCTAAACCTGTGTCCATATGAAAGCAGAATATCAGGAATAATCTATGATCCCCCTTCATTTAGTGTTCTATATTTAACAATTCTTTGAAGTCCTCTGAAAACTGACTTGATTTTTCCAGGAATAGTCACTGTGTGTACCTGGAGGGTTTATTTTGTTTGTGTTGTTTTTTGATTCATTGGATGCTTGGAGAGTTTAGAAATGACTGATAACCACCGTATATAATCAGTGCATGTCTACTCTCCTAGGGATGACTACAAAGCGGAAGGCTCTATACCCTGAATTTTGTGTACATTGCAATAGAAAATACCATTTGAACATCTCAAATGTGTTTTATTCTGCAAACGATGCCCGAAGAATATCTAAGGCAGAAAATCAAGTGAAATAAATGCTCAATCTTCTTTCACGAGAGAATTTCACTGTAATAGAACAATGTTTGACATCAAAGAACTTTCAGACACACAGTTAAGGAGAAAAGATGTGAATGACAACTCAATGAATATTGTATTTCTACATGTTTTTCTTGTTTCTTTTTCCCAACAACAGCTTTTACATGTAAATTCCATAAATTCAGAGAATTTGTCCAATGTGGGTAAGATGGTATGTATAAGAATTAGAATAAAAACCTGGATTGCCTGACTTCAAAGTCCATACTCTGCTGCTTCAAAGTAAAGTATGCACATAAATAACATGACATTATGTATACATCTAAAAATTAGGAAAATCATAGTTCCTGTTCCTCTAGAACTCAGAAAAGGAATCAAAATACCTCCAGATGGGTTATTGAGAAAGCTTTAAAGAGATGGCCTTGAAACTGAAGGACATGTAAAACGAAAAGATCTAAGCAACTCCTGTGTGCTCTTGTGTACACGTTTCTTATTGGAGTCTTGCGGAATCTAAGTCTTAGTTCTACATTGGGCTTCCTGAAATCTGCAGACCATTCTAGTAATGAATGCTTAGAGACACAGATGCACAGGCCTCTGCACAGATCTGCTGTCTTCTTGTAGCCAGTCTGCCAGGAGGATGTACTATACAAACACACACACACAACTATTTAAACTGCCTGTTGTTCAGAAAGATGCTTCTCTTTCCCTCCCTACTGCAAACCTGCACATTGAACATTTCAAAGGTAGATTCTAAGATATCTGAATCACTAATTTATCTATTTAGTTAGTTCTTGTTTATTGGGTGTGTTTCTTCATATCATCACTGTCTTAACTATGATGGGATTTGCAGAAATTTATTTTGGGAGATATAAGTCATGGTGTGATTAAATGTAGCAAAACAAAACAAACACCCAAATGAAAACAAAAGAACTTTAATTTACTTGGAGATATCACAACTACATTTTGCATTTATTAATCCAACCTTGTTTCAAAACTATTGTCAACATAGTTCCACATTAGTTAATCTCATACTTACCCTGTGAGGTAGCTATTGTCCCCCCCCCCGCCTTTTTTCAGAAGAAACTTAGGCACAGAGAGGTTTGTTAACTTTTCCAAAGGCACTCAACTAGTAACAAGAAAAGCAAAAATATAAATCTTACAGGAAAATAATTAAGATATAGCTAGCATTGTGGTGCAGTTGGTTAGTTCATCACTGGTGATTTCTGTATCACATATCTGAATGACAGAAGGAGTCCCTGCTACTCTGCTGCCAATACAGTTTCCTGCTAATGCACCTGGGAAGGCAGTAGGCAATGGCCCAACTCCATTTTGGAGACCAAGATGGTGTTTTATTACTTTGGCTTCAGACTAGCCCACACCTGGCTGTCAGTCATATGGGGAATGAACCAGTGGATGAAAGATTTCTCTTTCTCCCTACCTGCCCTGATGCTCTGCTTTTCAAGCAAATAAGTAAATAAATCTTTGAAAAAAGAAAGAATAATTAAAAGTATTAATTCTTCTGTATCATAACAAGAAATATAAAAAAGAAACATAGAACAGTACACATAAGAAGGATCCAGAAATCAACTCAGAATGAGAAACTGAAGCCCAGTTTCCTCAGCCCCAGCAGTAGGTGGTGGCAGAGAACAGATTAGGACAAAGATTTAAGAACTTCGTTTGTATAACTAGTTGATTATCGTGCTTCCTAAGATAGAGTATGATCTGTAAATTAGTTGCAGAATGAAGTTGTGTGCAAAAAGGAAATAACTCAGACAATATCCTGTAATTGATTGATTTTAGTGATAATGACAGATATAGTCTGAGTGTCCTTAGTAATGGTAAGGCTTATAGTTTTGTTTCTATCATTTAGGTTGAACACAACTTTGAAAATTATTTTTACTTATGTTCAGATTTTTTGCTTCCCTTTCTCTATAGATGGATCACTCAAAGACTCATTTCCTTGACTTTGGTTGTATTGACTTCAACACTATACCTATGCATGTATCAGAGGTGTGAGAGATTCTATTAATTAATTAAATAAATAAACCTGTATGATAGGAAAAGAAAAGATGACTGCTTGCTAGAGTAACTGCTCAATGGCACAGAATAAAAAGTCAAGAAATCAACCCATGTAAATACAGCCAACATATTTTCCACAAAATTATTCAGACTATACATTGGAGTAAAGATAATTTTTTTAAAGATTTATTTTATTTCCTTTGGGTAAACTCCAAGGAGTGGTATGGCTGGGTTGTATGGTAGGGTTATATTCAGGTTTCTGAGGAATCTCCAGACTGACTTCCATAGTGGCTTTACCAGTTTGCATTCCCACCAACAGTGGGTTAGTGTCTCTTTTTCCCCACATCCTCGCCAGCATCTGTTGTTGGTAGATTTCTGAATGAAAGCCATTCTAACCAGGGTGAGGTGAAACCTCATTGTAGTTTTGATTTGCATTTCCCTGATTGCTAGTGATCTTGAACATTTTTTCATGTGTCTGTTGGCCATTTGGATTTCCTCTTTTGAAAAATGTCTATTGAGGTCCTTGGCCCATCTCTTACGTGGGTTGTTTGTTTTGATGTTGTGGAGTTTCTTGATTTCTTTGTAGATTCTGGTTATCAATCCTTTATCTGTTGCATAGTTTGCAAATATTTTTTCCCATTCTGTCGGTTGCCTCTTCACTTTCCTGACTGTATCTTTTGAAGTACGGAAACTTCTCAATTTGATGCAATCCTTTAAATGTTAATTTCGGCTTTGATTGCCTGTGCTTCTGGGGTCCTTTCCAAGAAGTCTTTACCAGTACCTATACCTTGCAGGGTTTCTCCAATGCTCTCTAATAATTTGATGGTGTCGGATCGTAGATTTAAGACTTTAATCCATGTTGAGTGAATTTTAAATTGGCAAACAAAAAAGCTGTCTGCACATTAATGTTTATTTCAGCTCAATTCACAATAGCTAAGACTTGGAACCAACCCAAATGCCCATCAACAGTAGACTGGATAAAGAAATTATGGGACATGTACTCTATAGAATACTGTACAGCAGTCAAAAACAATAAAACCCGGTCATTTGCAACAAGATAGAGGAATCTGGAAAACATTATCCTGGGTGAATTAAGCCAGTCCCAAAGGGAAAAATATCATATGCTCTCCCTGACCGGCGACAACTAACTGAGCATCAAATAGGAAACCTGTTGAAGTGAAATGGACCCTATGAGAAACAGTGACTTGATCAGCCCTTGCCCTGACTGTTGATGAACAACTTAATATGTTATCCCTCTTAGTATTTTTGTTTGTTCTACTTAATACTTTTGGTTGAATTCTGTAATCAGTACACAGTTATTCTTAAGTGTTGATACTTAACTGAAAAGTGATCGCTGTTAAATATAAGAGTGGGAATAAGAGATGGAAGAGATGTACAATTTGGGATATGCTCAAGCTGACTTGCCCCAAACGGTGGAGTTAGAAACATTCCAGGGGATTCCAATACAATCCCATCAAGATGGCATGTACCAATGCTCACTAGTCCAAGTGATCAACTTCAGTTCACAATTGATTATAATGATAGGACTAAGAGTCAAAGGGATCACACAAACAAGACTAGTGTCTGCTAATATTAACTGATAGAATCAAAAAGGGAGAGAACCATCCAACATGGGAAGCAGGATACACAGAAGACTCATAGAATGGTGGATGTCCTAAATAGCACTCTGCCCTCAGAGTCAACACTAAAAGGCATTTGGATCCAACCGAAAAGTCCATGAGAGTATTTCAGGCATGGAAAGCCAAGACACTCTGGCAAAAAAAAAATGACCTAAATGAAAGAGCTCTGTGAATGAGATCCCAGTGGAAAGAACAGGTCATCAAAGAAGGAGGTACCTTTCTCTGAAGGGAGGAGAGAACTTCCACTTTGACTATGACCTTGTCTAAATATGATCAGAGTCGTTGAACTCAAAAGGTTTCCAAAGCCTTGGCAACTCATGACAAGAGCCTAGGGTGATTACTGATACCATAATCAAGAGTGTCATTTGTTAAGTCAATAATAGGAGTCACTGTGCACTTACTCTTCATGTAGGATCTCTGTCCTTAATGTGCTGTACATTGTGATGTAATGCTATAACTAGTACTGAAATAGTATTTTTCACTTTGTGTTTCTATGTGGGTGCAAACTGTTGAACTCTTTACTTAATATATACTAAACTGATCTTCTGTATATAAAGAGAATTGGAAATGAATCTTGATGTGAATGGAATGGGAGAGGGAGCAGGAAAGGGGAGGGGTGTGGGTGGGAGGGAAGTTATGGGGGGGAGCCATTGTAATCCATAAGCTGTACTTTGGAAATTTATATTCGTTAAATAAAAGTTAAAAAAATATTTTATTTATTTGAAAGTCAGAGTTACAGAGAGAGGTAGAGATAGAAAGAGAGGTATTCCATCTGCTGGTTCACTCCCCAGCAATGGCCAGAGCTGCACCAATCCGAAACCAGGAGGCAGGAGCTTCTTCCTGGCCTCCCATGTGGATGCAGGGTCCCACGGACTTGGGCCATCTTTACTGCTGTCCCAGGCCATAGCAGAGAGCTGGATTGGAAGAGTAGCAGTTGGGACTAGAACCGGTGCCCATATGGGATGCCGGTGCTTCAGGCCAGAGCTTTAACCCACTGCGCCACAGCATTGGCCCCAAAGAAGATAATTTCTTCAAACAAATGGTGTTGGCCAAAGTATATGTACATATGCAGAAGAATGAAGTTAGATACATTGCTCTCACCATATACAAAAATCAACACTGGGTAGACCAAAGATCTAAATTTATGACGTGAAACTATGAACTTGCTAGAAGAATATAGAGGGAAAGCACTCCAAGCTACTTGTGTAGGTGATGATTTCTTGGATAAAAATCCTAAAACCCAGGCAACAAAAATAAAAGTAAACAAATGGGATTATATTAACCTCAGAAGCTTCCTCACAGCACAGAAATGATCAATAGAGTGAAGACACATGCAACAGAATGGGAAAAAATATTTGTGCCATCTACCCAATGAAGGATTAATACCCATAGTATATCAGCAACTTTAAAAAAATACTCAACAAAAACACCAAAAAGCAATCAACCCAGTTAAAAAATGGGCAAATGACCTCAATAGTGAGTTCTCAAAAGAAGAAATACAAATGGCCAACAAAGATTAATAAATTATCAGCGCTGGTGTTGTGGCATAGTGGGTTAAGCTGCCACCTAGGATACTGGCATCCCATATGGGATGTGTACCCTAGCTGCTCCATATCCAATCCATCTCCGTGTTAATGTGCCTGGGAAAGCAGCACAAAATGGCCCAACTTTCTGGGACCCTGCATCACCTGGGAGACCTGGAAGAAGCTTCTGGCTCCTGACTTTTTCCTGGTTCAGTCCTGGCTTTTTGTAGCCATCTTGGGAGTGGACCAGCAGATGGAAGATCTCTCTCTCTCTTTGACACTGCTTTTCAAATAAATAAATAAACAAATCTTTAAAAAGAAAAAAGATGCTCAACGTTATTAACCATCAGGGAAATGCAGATCACCAACACAATTAGATATCACCCCACCTCATCAGAATGGCTAAAATCCAAGACAGAGTAGCAAATGCAGGCAAGTATGGGGAGAAAGGTGAACACTTGTACACTGTGGGTGGGAATGTAAATTAGTCTAACTACTCTGGAAAACAGAATGGAGATTTCCTAAATAAATGGAAATAAACTTACCATAAGATCTAGCAATGCCACTACTGGCTATATACTCAAAAAACATGAAAATGTATCAAAGAGATACCTGTACCACCATGTTAATAGCAGCACTGTTCACCATAGCAAAACTGTGCAATCAACCAATATGCCCATCATAAGATGAACGGATAAAGAAAAACATGGTATATACAAACAATGCAATATTATTCAACTACAAAAAAGAATGAAATTCTACCATTTGCAACAAAATAGATTCAACTGGAGGACATCATGTTGAATGAAATAAGTTAGGCATGGAAAGATAGCAAAAGTACTATATGTTCTCCCTTATATGGGACAACCAAAAGTACTACATGTTCTCCTTTATGTGCAAATATAGTTTTGTCAAACTTGTTTTATACCTTTGTCAAACTAATGGTTAAGAGTATTATACTACCATAGTTTTAATGATCTGTGATTAATTTTTTTATAACGCTTTTATTTAAAGAATATAAATTTCCAAAATACAGTTTATAGATTACAATGGCTTCCCCCCTCCCATAACTTCCCTCCCACCCGCAACCCTCCCCTTTCCCACTCCCTCTCCCCTTGCATTCACATCAAGATTCATTTTCAATTCTCTTTATATACGATCTGTGATTACTTTGAAATGTACTGTATATGAGTTAAACAGTCATTTTTCCATTTGAGTATAGTTTACAGCCCTTGTCTACATTTCTGCTATACTATAGTCTTGTTTTACTTGTTGAACTCCTTATTTAACTGGAGAATTAAGGCCTTGATTACATTGTAAATTAAAGATACATTCCCTCAAATGTGTGAGGGAGAGGGCAGCATTGTGGCATAGCAGGTAAAGCTGACCCCCGTGGAGCCTGCTTCCCATATAGCTGCAAGTTTGAGTCCTGGCTCCTCTACTTCTGATTCAGCTCCCTGCTAATGGCCCAGAAAAGCAGTGGAAAAGGACCCAAGTGCTCTTGCCCCTGCCATCCACATGGGAAACTTGGAAGAAGTTCTAGCTCCTGACTTTAGCTTGGCCCATTGTGGCCATCTGGGGATTGAATGAAAGATTTCTCTCCCTCTCTATCTCCCCCCTTGTCTCTGTAACTCTGACTTTAAAATAAATGAATAAATTTTAAAAAGAAAAAAAGGAAGGGGAGAATGGGGAAGAAAGAGAGAGGGAGGTTGAGTAGGAGAAGAGGTGGGAAGGAGAAAGAATGGAAATATGATTATATTCTCATAATTGAATCTATGAACTATATTGAAACTGTTAAAAACTCAAAAAGTTAAAATTAAGATAATATTTAAAAAATAAAGTGTGCTAAGTATGGTAGACTAAGAGATATATTCAACTATATATTATACATGTAAATATTTATAAATATATGCATACATGTATATGGGCTAGAATAGAATAGAAATTTAATTCTCACATCACAGTTGAGAATAGTTGATGGAGTTTATCTGAGTCAAACAAAGTGAAATCATTTTCTCAAAGTGAATTGGTTGGCAGGGCTTATGAATGAATGTGAAAGCACTTTCTCAATTGCAAAATGCTTTATAGACTTAAGATAAGTGTTGGGAATTGCATGTAAAGTAGGTAATTTGGGAAGAAGTTTCAGATTAGTGAATTTTTTAAAAAAATATTTATTTTTTTGAAAGGTAGAGTTACAGGGAGGCAGAGGTAGAGGGAGCTTGTCCATTGGCTGGTTCATTCCCCAAATGGCTGCAATGGCTAGAGCTGGGCTGATCTGAAGCCAGGAGCCAGGAGCTTCTTCTGGGTCTCCCACGCAGATGCAGGGGCCCAAGAATGGTTTCCCAATTCATAACCAGAGATCTGGATCAGAAGTGGAACACTGGGTACCATATGGAATGCTGGCACTGCAGGTGGCAGCTTTACCAGCTATGGCACAGAGCCAGCTCCACATTAGTGAAGATTTTTAAAAATCCAGGTAGATGAGAGAGTATAGAGCTTGAATTATGAGTCCCTACTTACAGATGATGTGCTTGAAGCAATACTGCAAATTAGGAAATTATTCAAGTCTCTTGACACTCCTGTAACCTCAATATATCTGACGAGGTATATATACAACCTGAGGGAAATGACAAACAAGAGGCAGTGGAGTGGCTAACAGGGTCTCAATTATGAGTAAACATCATTATTACACACCAATAGTATCCAGAGAGGAAAATCAGGGATATAAGCCACTTTAAGTTTAATTTGATGGAATGAAAAATGAAGATGGTATTTAACATGTCTCGCATACCTCCTGTACATTAGGCTTTGTACTGTGCATTTTGTGTATTATGTTTTCATGTGAACCTTTACACAATCTCATGAAGAAAACGTTTTAAAATCAATTTTATAGATGGGAATAGAGTGGTAGGTCAAATTACACACCTGGGAAATCATGAAGCAAAGTTTCAAACTCAAATTTGTCTCCTACAACATTGTCTACTTTTTATCATGATACCTTCATTAAAGTGGGGTGGAACCTGCTACATGTATTCTGTTCTGGTGCTTACCATGCATTACTTCCTTTTTTAAGATTTATTTTTTTTTATTTGAAAGGGAGAGTTACAGAGAGAGAGAGGGAGAGAGAGAGAGAGAGAGAGAGAGAGAGAGAGAGAGAAGTCTTCCATCTGCTGGTTCACTTCCTAAATGGCTATAAGGCCAGAGTTGAGTCGATCTTTTTTTTTTCTAATTTATTTGACAGAGTTATAGACAGTAAGAAAGAGAGACAGAGAAAGGTCTTCTTTCCATTAGTTCACCCCCAAATGGCCTCTATGGCCAGCACTGGCCCAGAACTAGAACCTGGAGCCCATATGGGATGCTGGCACTGCAGGTGACAGATTTACCTGCTATGCCACAGTGCCTACTCCATCATGTATTCCTTCTACATTTGACCACAACTCTTTTGGTTAAAGAATCTTGACTGGTTTCATAAGAAATGAATTTTTGGACAATATATCTTCCTTTTCTCCTCAGAAGTGAAATCCTCTTCATTCAATAGGCAGTGTCACAGTATTTCTGAGTAGAGAAGAAACTCTAAATAAAAATATCTTTTGAAGGTCAGACTTTGATTTGATGAATTTATATCCCAGACATCTCCTTAGATATCTTTTTCCCATGATGTTAGTGAGACTCATTTTTTAAAGCTTCTTTTATTTATTTGAGAGACAGACAAGAGAGACAGACAGACCTCCCATCCGCTGGTGCACTCTCCAAATGCCTGCAATAGCCGGGGCTGGGCCACGCCAAAGCAAGGATCTGGAACTCAATCTGGGTCACTACATGGATGGCAGGGACACAAGTCCCTGAGACATTGCTCTCTGCTACCTAGGATTCACATTAACAGGAATCTGAACTTGAGAGTGGAGCCAGGTTTTGAACCTGGGGACTCTAATTTGGGATTCAGCTGTCCCAAGAAGTGTCTTAACAATTTTAACCACTAGGCCAAATGTTCACCCCCTCAGTGAGATTCTTTAAGATTTTATTTATTTACTTGAGAGGTAGGATTAGAGAGAGAGAGAGAGAGAGAGAGAGAGAGAGAGAGAGAGAGAGAGAGAAAGTATTCCATTCATTGGTTCACTCCCCAGATAGCCACATTGGCTGGAGCTGAGCTGATCTGAAGCCAGGAACCAGGAGCTTCCTTTGGGTATCCCATGTGAGTTTAGGGGCCCAAGGACTTGGGCCATCTTCAACTGCTTTGCCAGGCCATGGTAGAGAGCTGCATCAGAAGAGGAGCAGCAGGGACTTGAATCAGCATCCATGTGGGATTCCGATGCCACAGGTGGAGAATTAGCGCCTGCCCCCTCAGTGAGATTCTTAATGTGTTACCAGCATTTGACAGGTGATGGAAAATTGCTGTTTAGAAATCTGGCCTTATTTGAAGAATTCCTTATTATTACCACAGCAGTGATGAATTTTGTGATCTGGGAGAAGTCTGAAGTGACCCAATTTCCCCTGTATAGTTAGCTATTGAATTTTCAATCCATGTAGAAATTGATTACCATTTATTGTTGGATTAATTGTTATTATACTTCTATGTGTTTGTGTTTGGACCTGTCAACTTGTGAAAACCTCTGTTTAAATGAACATTACATTTTGTGCAATGAAGGACATGAATTTCTTTCCTCTGAATTATCCAGTCCATCTTTCCATTTTCTTCAAATCTTGTTCTTATGCTAACCATTCAATTGAGATGTTAAAATCCCTCACAACTCTGAGTGGCAATTTTAAAACAGTTCTCCACAGACTTGGGTGCTAGCACTATTTGTGAGATGAGACTGATCCAATTATCTAGGCTGAAAACTCTGGAGAGATTGGATGTTATGTCCAGCATTCTCTTTGTGAAAAATAAACATTTCTAAGTTACAGGCTCGTTGTTCGATTGGTTGTGTAATTGAGGGAGGAGAAGGAAAATGTCCTTTTGGAAGCTGAAGTGGAGTCAGCACCTTGTAGCTGCCATCAGCTTTTCTATATTTTTTCACTTAATTAAAAAAATAGATCTTGTCCTTAAATTTCAAATTCCCTGGAAATGTGTTACTCTTTCAATTTTTTTTTATTGCAGGGTTCTTTGCATAGCATACCAGAAACTCGGAGCAGGAAAAACAAAGATAAAGAAACCTTGATACAGCTCCTTCCTTTACAGATAGGTATTTGAAGAGGAGACATAGGTGTTGTGCTGAAGATCACATAGCAAGTTTAGTGACCGAGTCATGAAGAATAGAATCCTGGCTTCCCTGTTCCGTATTTATTCCATTTTCCTCTAAGGTTACTGAGTTACTTTTCTTAGTCTTCCAATATGAGAGAATGCACATTTCATTATTTCTGACATTATTCAGTTCATTCATTCAACATTTTTCCTTCATCTGGTGGATGGAAGAATATGAGCATATTATTGTTTCAATTTCCTTCTGTAAATTTCAAAAATGTATATCTTTCTATATATGTATTAGAATTAATAATTATAAAATTCTTCTGGCTAACATAAGGAAAGAGAACATATTTGAAGGATTTCTGCAGATATCTCAGAAGATTAGACATAGGAATACGCAGCAGTTAAGGAAACCTGCAGGGGAGGAAGAAGTGATAATTTCATAACAGAGATACAGATAAATATTAGAAAAAAGCAGGGGCTGGTGCTGTGGCATAACAGGTAAATCTGCCACCTGTGGTGCTAGAATTCCATATGGGTACTGGTTCAAGTTCCAATTGCTCCTGTTCCAATCCAGCTCTCTGCTATGAACTGAGAAAACAGTAGAAAATGGCCCAAGTGCACCTACTTAGGAGACCTGGAATAAGCTCCTGGCTCCTGGCTTTTGATTGACCTAGCTCTGACTGTTGTGGCCATTTGGGGAGTGAACCAGCTGATGGATGACCTTTCTCTCTGTCTTTCCCTCTCTCTGTAACTCTACCTCTTGAATAAATAATCAAATCTTTAAAAAAACATATTACAAAAAATAAAATAAGTCAAAGCAGCAGTGTGTAAATAAGGAAATATTTTATAGAGAAAATGGTCTCTGAGCTAATCCTTTACAGGTAGGGAGGATTTCTGTCTGTCTGTCTCTCACGTTCTCAAGATCATCTTTGGGGAATTAGGCACATGAACAGTGAAAGAGTTGGGTGATACTGGAAAGCAAACTATTATTTGTTGAAAGACCAGCATGAGGGATATCAATCTTATATCAGTTGCTCCACACTCAAGTTCTGTCTTATTCAGCCTCAGTCAGTTATGACGATGTGGCACTTGTATTTGCATCTCTTCTTCCTCTATTTTCTTTGCCTTATTTCTCCCTCTTTTTTGTCCATTACTCATCTTTGTTCATCTTTCCTGTTTTATGCACCATTTACCTCTCTTAGTTGCTCTTCTTTCTCATTGCCTGCCTTGTGACTACTGACCTCACACTGGGATATGAACTTTGCTGTAAAGATTATCTGTGTTTGAACCCCACTGTTGACATGGCAATATAAGGAGTTCTATGAACACGTTGCTCATAGATATTGATGAAAGTTATTAATACACACACAGCACACAAGTATTCAATGTCTCTGGAATGATCTAGAGTATACAGAGCAAATCAACACCTATTTCTTGAGGAAATTTCATTCAACTTTGAGGCATTGATGCTAACCCCTATGTGATATGGACCCCATATTACACCCTCACTCCCCATTCTCAGTTGAGAACCATCTGAAACTGATGGTTTCGAGAATAGAAGTTTCCATCTTCCCTGCCTGTGCATCCCCAATTCATAGATGAGAAACTGTCTTACCTGGAGGGAGGAGATGTCAGCATTTCTCATGGTGCTGCCACTACCTGTTACCTGTTGTGCAACTAAGTTCTGATTGGTTTTACTGAAAAGAGATCAGGTTTTTTTTCCTGTTGAATCCTACTAATGAGATAATAGCTCTACATTACACATTCACTACTAAGAATATGGAAACCCAATCACCCTTATTCCAGTTGGTAAGGCATTGGTTCCATGATGGAAGAGGCAAACCAGGAAGAACTGAGCATTGTGCCACAAAATTATGGGGTGCCACTCAGAGAGACAATACCACTCACTGTCCAAACTGAATGTAAGGGTACTGGCTCAGATTTTTTTTCTGATGAAAGACACATGCCTTAAAAGCATAGTGCCTAATCATTCCCCAAAAGAGCAATCATGACTTGTAAAAGAGTATGAAATTCATATCTAAAATTTCTCTCAAAACAAGTGAATGTTTTGGTGATGAAATCTGAGAGTACAGTGATAGTTTCTTTTTAGATATAGGTTAAATAGAAGATAAGCTAGTTTTCTGAGGCAAAGAAGGAGTCAGCCAAGAGGAGTATTTCAGTGGTCAGCACAAATTTCAAAAAATGAACTAGCAACTATCCCTTTAAAAGACCTTGAATTGGATTGTATAAGAATATGGAGGAATTTGCATCTCAGGGGATTTTGAACACAACAACACAACAGTTAAGTGGAGCATAGCAGTTATATGCAGTAGGAAGATACTGAAAATAAATCCTGCTAGAATGACTGTCCTCAAAGAATGAAATGGTGTCATACTCAAGGCTGTACCTGCTACAGAGTAGCAACAGAAGCTTCAGGTGGTAGTGGGAGACGAGACTTTACTATAAAATCCAGCCATTCACTAAAGAAGAGGATAGCAAATAACAAGTAAGCTCCAGGGGAGGGGACCAGATTCAGAGCTGTTACAATGTGTTATCTAAAATCTGTATCCTGTTTCCAACAATAGCAAAAATCTATGAGGTAAGCAAAGAAATCAGAAAATATTACTCATACACTGTGGAAATAAAAGCAATAGAAGCTGCTTGTGAGAGTGTTGGATTTAACAAAGTATTAAAGTAGCCATTATAAACATACCAAGAGAATCAAAAGAAGCCATGAAAACAGCAAGGAGACACCATGACAAGATCATAGCACATAAAAAAGTCATCAAAAAGTGAGATATTATTAAAATGAAGCAAACATGAATTTTGTAGTTGAAAAGTTGGCCTGAAATGAAGTATTCACTGCAGGGAAACAGCAATGCATTTGAATGAGTAGGGATAAAACATGGGGGAACTAGAAGAGAAATCAATTGAGAGGATGCATTCCAAAGTGCACAGAAGAAAAGAAGAAAAATGGAGATACTTCCAGGTGTGTAGGACGTTATGAAGCACATCAACATTTGTATGGTGGGAGAATGAGAAGAAGGGGAGAGAGAAAGTAACAGAAAATATGTAGAAATAATACCTGAAAATTTCTCCACTTTTTTTGTGAAAAAATTCAGAAAGCTCAATGAATGCCAAGTAGAATAAATGTAAAACTCTTCATAGATATATCATAGCAAAAATATTGAAAGTGAAAGACAAGAAAAGCATCTTAAAGGTACCAAGAATAAAATTGAAATTTCAGTTCCATGAGATTAACAATCTATTTTTCATCAGAAACAATGGAGACCAGAAGACATTGGGATGCTTATAGTAACTCCCACCCAGCATTGGTTTTGCTCAACCATGGTCTAAGAAATATTAAATGGAAAACAATCCCTGAAATAAGTATTTCAAAAGTTTTAAATTGCACACAATTCTGAGTAGTATGAAGAGATTTCACACTGTCCTATTTCATTTTTCCCATGAAGTGAATCATTGCTTTGCCTAGCATATCCTTCCTGGATACACTATTCATCTGTTGTTAGTCACTAAATACACGTCTTGATTATCAGATCAACTGTCTCAGTATCACAATACATATGTTTAAGTCAAACTTATTTAACTTAATAATGACTCCAGAATGCCAGAATACTGGAATTTGCATATGGAAAGAACTTCCTTTAATGGAAATGGTGAAAGTTCACAACTTAATATGGAAAGAACAATCATATACTGAGGTTACTAAGACCTATGAAAATAATAATAATTCTATCCTTGAAATTATAAAGAAGAAAATAATGTGAATTTTGGGAAAAATTTCATTTGAATTTTGCTGGTGCATTGAAAACTGAAAAAATTATAGCCAAAGAACATGATAAGTGCTTAGTTGCAATGGGGAAGGTATTGCAATTATGGATGGAGGACACAAATGTTTGTATGTATGAAAGAAAGCATTATATATAGAGAGGTTGATACCATACATTGTTTTGGGCATCCATGTGAGGTCTTGGAATGAATAGTCCACAGTTAAGGGGACAATTGTATTCAAAATACTCAAATAAAACCCAAACGAAAACAAGGAAAAATCTCTGTTGATTAGGAATTTTGTATTCAACAATGCTGTTTTTCAAAACTGAAATTAAAATAAAGATATTCTCACATAAACAAAAGCAAATTTGTTGTTAGACAACCTGGTTGATAAGAAATGCTAAAGGGAATTATTTATACTAAAAACAAATGACTCTAGGAAGTAATTTTTATCCACAGAAGAGTACCAGTAAAGTTATTTATGTAAATGCAAAAACCAGTATAAATGCATAACTCTCTTCTTTTTTTGTTCCTGATTGACTTAGGAAAGATTTTTATAAGTAAATTGTCTATAATGCATTGTTCAGCCTATAACACACAGAAATTTAATGTATTTGACAGTAACAGTACAAAGGAAGTGGAAGGAAAATGGTACTTGATTCAGGAAGTGACTCCATATGATAACACTAACGCACAGGAACAAATCAAAAGAACCATAAATATTGAAAGATAATGTCAGCATAATAAAAACAATAGCTACTACTTCTTCATTATTCTCAGAACTGATAAAGAGCATCCACGAAAAACTCAGACAGCAACATCCTTAATAGTGAAAGACTGGATGGTTCTTTCAAAAAGCAGGAGCAAGACAAAAATATATGCTCCCACCACTTTTAACTAACTTTATATAAGCAGATTAGCTAAATAAATTAAGAAAAAGAAAGGCACCCATATGAAAAGGAGGCACACAAGCTTTCCCTTTACAGTGGATTGAATCTTGTATATAAGAAATCCACTAAAAACTAATAAAATTAGAAAATGAGTTCACCAAGATTGCAGGATTTGAGATCAACACACAAAAATCAATTATATTTCTAAAAGCTTGCAATGTAGAGTCTGGGATATTTAGAAAGAAGAAGAAGTAAATTTAATAGCTACAAATTTTATATTGTAAAAATTGGAAAACATTGTTGAAAGAAATAAAATAACATTGAATAAATTGGAAATTTTTTACATTCCTTGATTAAAAGATAGAAAATTATTGAGACAAAAATAGTCTCCAAATTGACCTACAAATTCAATGCAATCCGTACAAAAATCCTAGCTGGCTTCTTTGTAAAAACTGACAAATTGATTCAATAATTCACAAGGTATTTAAAGAGATACTGAAGATTTAAAAAATGTGGAAAATAGCAGTAAAATTGGAGAACTGGTTATTTTTCAATTTCAAAACATACTGCAAAGCAATAGTAATGAAGACAGTGTGTGTTCTCTTTCTCTGCCTTTCATATATATGTACATACAAATATATGTATATATAATATATAAAAAATGGAGAGTTAAGAGATAAGTCCATATGTTTTTGTTGAATTGATTTTTAGGAAGGATATAAAGATCATTCAATTGGGAAGATAAGACCTTTTAAACAAAGAATGCTGGGAAAAATGAACAGTCACATTCAAAACGATGAATCCTCAGGTCACATAATACACAAAAAATAAACTGAAAATGGATAAAACACCTAAATATAAGAATGAATACTGTAAAAGTTTATCAGAAAAACTAGTGATCAATACTTATTATCTCAGATAGGAACTGCATTCTTAGATATAATGCCAAAAGCAACAGCAACAGGGGAACATGAGTCATAGTTATGTCTAAGAGCTCACAAAAGATGCATCATCCTTGGGTTCTTCTTTAAACACAATTAAATTTAAAAACGGAAAGAAGCACTAGCACTCTGGCCTCAGAATCAGCCCTTAAAGCATTCAGATCTGGCTCAAGAGCCCATGAGAATATTTTAGGCATGGAAAGCCAAGACATTCTGGAAAAAAAAAAGAAGACCTAAATGAAAGATCTCTGTGAGTGAGATCCCAGTGGAAAGAACGGGGCCATCAAAGAAGGAGGTACCTTTCTCTGAAGGGAGGAGAGAACCTCCACTTTGACTATGACCCTGTCGGAATAAGATCGAAGACAGCGAACCCTAAAGGCTTCCATAGCCTCGGCAACTCATGACTAGAGCCTAGGGAGATCACTGACGCCATAAACAAGAGTGTCAAATTGTTAAATCACCTTCAGGAGTCACTGTGTACTTACGTCTCATGAGGGATCTATCCTTAATGTGTTGTCCAATGTGAAGTAATGCTATAACTAGTACTGAAACAGTATTTTTACACTTTGTGTTTCTGTGTGGGTGCAAACTGATGAAATCTTTACTTAGTATATACTGAATCGATCTTCTGTATATAAAGATAATTGCAAATGATTAAAAAACCTTGGTGTTAAATTGGAAATTGCATAGATAATTAATCAATTTTTTTTAAAAAATCATGTAGGATCTCTGTCCTCAATGTGCTGTACATTGTGAATTAATACTATAACTAGTACTCCAACAGTATTTTCACTTTGTGTCTCTATGTGAGGGCAAATTGTTGAAATCTTTACATAATATGTACTAAACTGATCTTCTGTGTATAAAGAGAATTGAAAATGAATCTTGATGTGAATGGAAGGGGAGAGGGAGTGGGAAAGGGGAGGGTAGCGGGTGGGAGGGAAGTTATGGGGGGGGAAGCCATTGTAATCCATAAGCTGTACTTTGGAAATTTATATTCTTTAAATAAAAGCTTTATATATATATATATATATATATATATACACACACACACACACACACACACACACACACACATATAAAAGGAAAGAAGGAGGAGGAAGAAAGGGGAAAGAGGAAGGGGGGAAAATACGAAATCACCTTGGAGAAGCAATAACAAAGAACAGCCCTTGTTTAGACTGCTGAACAGCTCTCTTAGTTTTTTTTATTACATTCTTTCTTTTTTTCTTTCTTTCTCAGACCAAAATAAAGGTAGAAAGTGGATTCGTGGTTGTTTAGTGTCTTTGTTTTCTGCTGCCAGAACAGAATTTTACAGACTGGGTAGTTGGTTACCCGGCCACTGCCATAATAATATTTTACTCTCTTGATAATGGTAGTAATGGATTCACGATGGTGGGGACCTCATGATCTAAAATCGACACTTAGAGGCCCCATCTCTTGCATCTCTTGTTACTATCACAGTGGCAAGTGATTTCTCCTCCCCCTCCCCCAGAAATCTTTCATTTAAGAAATACAAGCTTCATACAACTTTAGGAACATGGTGATTCTTCCCACTGTACTTGCCCTCCCATCCACTCTTCCAACCCTCTTCCTCCTCCCTCTCATATTCCCACTCTTTTTACTGAGATCTATTTTCAGTTACTTTATACAATATGATTAACTCTATGTTAAGTAAAGAGTTCAACAAATAGTGTGAAAAATTGGCAAATTATTTCTATGTAAATTTTGGAGGAACAATTGGGGCTTTGACAATGGAGAAGAAGTAGACCAGTGAAACTTAAGGGTCTGAACTTCCTTTTTTGTGGATACAAAAGTGTACTAAAATTGACTGTGGTGATGTGATGGTTGAATGTTTTGTTAGGTATAATAAAAACCATTGAATTGTACATACACTTTAAACTTGTTGTGTAAATCTGAACAGCACTGCGATTGATGGCTATCAAAATGACTCTGGCATGCACACTGTACCTCAAATATGATAGCAATGGTTACGATGATACGAATCACACTGATTTGCTTTGTTTCAAAGTTCTTAAGCCCCCTTTTCTCTCATGTTTTTCTTTACCAGAATATTTTGATACGGTTCTCCCATTTTCTAAATTAAAAGATTTCCCCGTTATTTGTTAATTCAAGGATACTTCACAAAGTTTGAGGCAATGATATACTATAAAGAATTATGCATGGGTTCCAAAACTTTTTATACCAGATAACTTTATCTTTTTAATTCTGTGTTACAAGAACTTTTTGAATTACTCTTGCATCGTGCAGTGATACACTTGGAATAATAAAATCGGACTTGTGTTACAATTTGGTTAGTACTTATGTATCCCCCAAAGTGTCATGTGTTAAAGACTTGATCCTCAGAGTATTATGTTAATAGATAAGGTGAAGTTTTGGGAATTGATTAGATTAGATTAAGCTGCTGAAGTGGAGCCTCAATGATGTTAACATCATTGTGTTAACAATGTTCCTTGTTAACAGTGTTCCCTATCTCTGCTTTCTGATTCACCAAATCATTCTTCTGCACACCTTCCACCATTGCTAGCCTCAACTCCTGATCTTGCACTATATACCTCCAAACCATGAGCTAAAATATATGTTTTTCTTTCATAAGTGGCATTGCTCAGGTATTTTGGTTAAAATAATGACAAATTCCCTAATACAGCTTATTCCTACTTCTACTAGATTTAGTTGTATGAAAAAGTGCATGTGTTTATCCATTTTGGTTTTTACAAATAAAGTGATTTCTCCAGGCTCATGAAAATAGGAGCTTCCCTGATAGGCAGTTTGGTCCCATGAAAGAAGCTCATGGTAGAACATGGCCAGACCACCAATTGACCAAATCAAGCTTTCCGGATTTTGACTCAGTTACAGCAGTCCTCTTCATCCTTGCTGTAACGATGATACTGGTGGTGGAGTGGTTGTGGAGCAGGGAAGGATGTGGAACAGGATGTCTAGATATCAGTCCTGAAAATCTAATTTTTCTTTCTCTCTGATCCAGTTTTCCTTTGCATATCCTTCTCTTCAGACATTACTGCATGTTAATAAAATATAGTTTTCATACTTTGTCTATAGAACCTGTCTCTCCACTTGTCATGGAAAACTGGAATTAAAACATAAGTTTGTTCTAGTGCAATGCATTTTGAAATTTATGCAGTTTTATTATGACACATATTTTCTAGGAGAAGACTCCCTCATATTAATTGTGCAGTAGTAGATTCCTGTTTGCATGGAGAATTTGTTCCCACATGCAATTTTTATGAGCAAACCTGAATATGCAGGTGAGACCTGGTCAAGATAGCCAAAGTCACATTTTTGTTGGATAATCCATTCAAAATCACACACTGAATCCTTTATCAGTTTATGTCCAATTGATCTTGAGGGGAAGTTTAGATATTTCTCTGCACCTTTTTCACACCGTGACGAAAAAACTAAAATAAGCTTATCATGGATGCTGAATTACAAATCTCATTTTCCCACATGAAGGATAGAGCAGTCTAGGATACAGAGCTCCAACCCTACCACTGCCTCCTGGGTAAAGAAAGATGGAAGGCAAGCTTAAAGATGCTGTAGATAAGCATTGAGCAATCTGCAACCATATGTTACCATTCAGCTTTGCCATATGGCTCAGAGTCTAATTTCAAACTAACTTTTCAGCACATTTGAAGGTGAGGAATTTAGATAGGAATGAGCTACCTCCATGGAAACCATTTTCCAAGAGTAGAAGAAATTTTAAAACGGTCAGTCCCCTAATATGTATTTTCCAGTTGGACCAGAAAGGAGTTGGAAACAAAGGCCTATTGGTAAAAATGAATCAAATGCCTGTTGGAGTCTATAAAAAAACTAGGCCTACAGGTTTCATTGTCTATTCCTGACTATGGAATCCAAGAACAACTTAGAAGGAAATGGAGATATCATTCACTTAAGTTATTAGAGAATAAAACCTTTTTTTCTTCTATTTGCATCATTTTGGATTCCACACTATGTTTTACTGAAGATCAAATAACTTTATTTTTGTAGGGGATGCAATTGTGTTAAGGTTTATTCTCCCCAGTGCTCACCTTTTGAAATGTGTTTAGTTATCAAGTTTATTAATTAATTTCCTTCCTTCCTTCCTTCCATCCTTCCTTCCTTACTTTCTCCCTGCCTCACTTCCTCCTTCCATGTTTTCCAGTTTATTTTTATTTTTCTACAGAAAAAGATGTGATATAAATTGCATATATGTTAAATGCATGGCTACTACCTTAAGAGCATTCCTGATTTGAGAAGGATATGAGCCAGGGTAGTATTTCTAATAAAAAGCAAGATCATTTAACTTTGTATGTGTGAATAAGTGATACTGGGTTTAGGGTATGGTTAAAAAATAACCAGAGATGGCCGGCACCGCGGCTTATTAGGCTAATCCTCCACCTTGCGGCGCCGGCACACAGGGTTCTAGTCCCAGGCGGGGCGCCGGATTCTGTCCCGGTTGCCCCTCTTCCAGGCCAGTTCTCTGCTGTGGCCCGGGAGGTCAGTGGAGGATGGCCCAGGTCCTTGGGTCCTGCATCCCATGAGAGACCAGGAGAAGCACCTGCCTCCTGCCTTCAGATCAGCACGGTGCGCCGGCCGCAGCATGCCGGCCGCGGCAGCCATTGGAGGGTGAACCAATGGCAAAGGAAGACCTTTCTGTCTCTCTCTCTCACTGTCCACTCTACCTGTCAAAAAATATTTATATATAACAAGAGAAGACTCAGGAACTAGATTAAAAAAGTGTGATTCCTTTAATCTGAATAAAGTTTAGAGTTAAAATAGAACCATTTTTGTGTGATTATCCCTGTGATCATCCCTTTCCACAGTGTCACATCCAATTGATTATTCACTTTCTTTCCCTCTGCATAATCCTTTCCACTTTACCTCAAGGCAATAGGAGGGGTTTTTTTCTCTTGTTTTTCCCTGATTTTCATTCAAATCAAGAAAAGAGTGAAGTACTTGCATAAACATAAATTATAAAATAATTGAATACTATTATTTACTTTTATTCTGGTTTTCTTGTTTATTTCTGATTGACATCTAGTTTTTACCCCTCTCTCCCTGGTGGTCATTCTACCAAGGGAACCTTTGTGAGTCCTGCTCTTTCAGAATTGAGGGTTTGTCTTGTCTCTACCTATTAACAGAAATGACTCATGTAGGGAATTACTAACAATACATATGTAAGTCTGTAAAAATATAATGCCTGGACTTTAAAAGAAAATGAAAGGCTAAGACCAAGGGTCTATGGAGATTGGAAAGAATGCACGATGATCAGGGTTTGGAAGTAGCATAATTTCTTCAGTGAAAGGAATAACTCATAAATAGGACTCTCACATGGCTTCACAATAGCTAGGGATAAAGCTAGTGACCTGTGGAGGACCCGTGAAATATGATTGTTTCATAATCGATGTTGCTTTGAAAATTACATCATCCTTTGGACTTCACAGAGATTGAATTTTATCTCTCAAATTTCAACGAAATTGCTCACTGGATACATTTCAGTGTTCTATGCATTTTCCCCTATGTGTGTATTTGTCCATCATTTTCCAGTCTGATCTCTTGAAGAGTCCTAGATTCTATCTACGTGAAGAAGAGACACACTTGTGGAATGAGCAAATTACTTGACAAATATAATTTTCTCATGTTCCTACCGTCTTCCTTCCAAAGATAGCCTCACAGAAGTCTGGGTTACAGAAGCATGTGCTGTCCAAAATGACACATTATGATTTGACTTGCAAGTCTAGCACAGGATCTCATCAAACACCAGCTCAGACTATTTTGCCATATGTGTCTTATACAGAAAAGGAGTAAATATTATTTTTACATTTTCCTTCTTTTTTTGGTGGAGGGAGTGGTATAGTTTCTAAAAAGAGGAGAAATTAAACTGACCAGCAATCAAGAGATGGACTGACTACATATAAACTATTCATTCTTTCATTCTTCTATTCAATCAATATTTATTGAGCACTTATTGTGTACTAGTAACAAATATGCATTAGAACTAGAAGTATGAATTTAACATACATAAACTGTCCTCTCTTTTATCTTATAAATTTATATATATATGAGATACAAAACAATTTCTATTATTAACCAAAATTACTATCATACCCATTGACATACCTAACATTCATTGGATTTTTCCAAGATATTAGACACTGGGATATACATTGGATATGCCAAGGTGGATCAGCTTTGGCTGCTGTCACCAAGGAGTCAGAAGCCTAATTGGGAAAATCAATCATTCTTGAGTATGACAGATGGTTGTTGGGAGTATACTGAGGAGGGAGTGACAATACTCACCTAGGGAGTGTGGGCAAGTATAAAACAGTGTTCAGATACAAAGTTTTTCCAATGGCTTAATGCACTAAGTGATCTATCTGGCCATCTGCACCTCTCTCTACCAACTTCCTTCTTGCTTCTTGTTTCTGGCACTTTCCTATCTCTGTATCTTGGAATAGGCTTTCCCTCCAACTCAGTACTTCTCAAATGTGGCTCTAAAGATATTTTGGTTTGGGGGTCTTTCCAATGCCCTGTGCATTGAGGGATGATTGATAGCATCCCTAGCTTATATGCTGTTGATTCCAGTAGCAAAAGTTCATACCTTCAAGGTATGACAACCAAAAATGTCTTCAGACATTGGCAACTTTTCTCAGGGGATGATATTGCCTCCAATGGAGGATAAAAACCACTATGCTGGGGCCGGTGCTGTGGCGCAGCAGGTTAACGCCCTGGCCTGAAGCACCGCTTCCCTTATGGGCGGTGGTTCTAGTCCTGGCTGCTTCTCTTCTGATCCAGCTCTACACTGTAGCCTGGGATAGCAATAGAAGATGGCCTAAGTCCTTGTGCCCCTGAGCCCACATGGGAGACCCAGAAGAAGCTCCTGGCTCCTGACTTCGGATCGGTGCAGCTCCGGCCGTTGCGACCATCTGGGGAGTGAACCATTGGATGGAAGACCTCTCTCTCTCTGTCTCTCCCCTCTCTGTGTAACTCTGACTTTCAAATAAATAAATAAATCTTAAAAAAAAGACCCACTATACTAACTGGAATGTTATTCCCCATCTCTCTGCCTGGCTAGCAACTTCTTTAAGAATTTGCTCAAAATGTCACTTTCTCACGAGAACCATACTGATTACCCCATTTAAATCTTCAGTAATTAGGGCCAGTGTTGTGGTATAGTGGTTTAAACTGCAGCCTGTGGTGGTGGCATCCCATATGAGTGCAGGTTTGTCTCCCAGCTGCTTCACTTCTGATAACTTCCTGCTAATCTGCCAGGGAAAGCAGTGGGAGATGGGCCAAGTGCTTAGGCTCCTGCATCTATATGTGAGACCAAAATGAAGCTCCTACTCCTGGCTTCAGCCTGGCCCAGCCCTGGCCATTGTGGCCATTTGAGGAGTGAACTGGAGGATGGAAGATCTGTCTCTCCTTCTGTTTCTATAACTTCTGTTTCTATAACTTCCATGCCATCTATGATTCTTTATCTTTCTCACTCTCCAATTTTCACTCATAGACTCTATTGTCTTTGTGTATTATATCATGTACTTACATATAATTGTTATTGACTTTTTCATTAAAACACAAACTCCATGCAAACAGGAGTGTGCTTTGTTCATTAGACCCTACAATGGTACCTGCATATGTCAAGTACACTGTACATATTTAGTGAATGAATGAGTGAATGAACAGATGATAGTGAACACTTTCATAAAACTGTAGTATTTACATTTCTATCCAAATATATGCACTCATTTAATCCTCAGATAATATTAACTGGGCTATTGTGTAAGTTGTTTTCATTGTATAGTTAATGAAATTCAGTAATACTAAAAATAAGTCATATAGCAGGAAATGATGATGCCAAGAAGTAAATAAAATGATAAAACAATTAAAAAATAGCCCTCTTTACATCACTCACAATGTTTTTCAGGGTCTGACTGGAGAAGCGGGGATTCACTGTGGAGTTTGGAAGCAATGTAGAGGGAGAAAACAAGTAGGGAAAAGCATTCTGGCCATGATGCGTCTACCATTGCTCAGTTTCACAACTGATGATGACAATAAGGATTTTTCCATTTTTTATTTTAAAGATATATTTATTCATTTGAAAGGCAGAGATAAAGAGAGGCAGAGGCAGAGATAAAGAGAGATAGAGAGAGAGAGAGAGAGAGTCTTCCATCTGCTGGTTCACTCCCAGATGGCTGCAATGGCCGGAGCTGGGCTGATCTGAAGCCAGGAGCCAGGAGTTTCTTCCAGGTCTCCAATGTGGGTGTAGGGGCCCTAGGACTTGGGCCATCTTCTACTGGTTTCCCAGGCCATGGTAAAGAGCTGGATCAGAAGTGGAGCAGCTGAGACTTGAACCAGCACCCATATGGGATGCTGGCATTGCAGGTGGCAGCTTTTACCCTCCATGTCCCAGTGCCGGCCCCAGGATTTTTCTAACCCAAGGAAAAGACACAGTGTTCCCTGCAAGAAAGACTTGCATACTGATCCCTTTGCTAAATGTTTGTGCTTTTGAGCATTGCTTAAATTGGATTGCATATATCCCTAGATAAGAAGATGGAAAAGTATAAGTTCTAGAGTAATCACTCTACATCTTACAAGAAAGTCGTATTACTCAGTTTGGAAATATGGCATGGTAACTACTCTAAAATACTAGATATGTATTAAAAACAAATTCAGATATATGGTTCATTGACTAACTCAACATTTACTAGCAAACTGAAGAAATGTGAATTTGGACAAAACTTTTGCCTCATGGAGTTTACTTTCTGTTGGTAAATGTAGATCATGCAGAGATGATAGATTCAAAATAAATTTTAAAAAATTGCTGAAAGCATAATAGATATTTTGGTCTGAATAGAGGTAGGCACTTAGGGTGTTTATCTTGATAGCTCCTATAGTGTTGGGTGCACTCACTTGCCCCTTGCACTAGAGATATTTGGGAGAAAAGCACTGAGGTGTACAGGGCAGTACTTAATGTAAGAGCCCAGCTCTACAGACAGGAATTAGGTCACCGGGGACCAGGAGAATATGCTTAATGTTTCTAACAGCAGCATTTTCTGCTCTATACACCACAGGAACATTGGTCCTTGGCACATTAATGGATACTGGACTGGTAATATGTATCTGAAGATAAAAGAGAGCTGCACGGGTCAAAAAAAATTCAGAAAACATTGGGTGCTCTTCCTCCTTTATAGATGCAAAATACACATTAGTTTAGTAAATGCCTTCTAAAGAGTCCTTAGGAAACAAATCTGTTTTTCTATATTTAACCATTTATTTCATTTAACTTACTTGAACAGAGCTTACTTTTTGCTTCTTACACAAACTGTTCTTTATTGAATATGATATTCCACTAATTATAAAATGTAACATTAATTTAATTGCTAACAAAAGAAATAAAATATCTGCCAATCATAATGTATTGTCAATTAAAATACATATTCTGGCTTGAGAGGTGTTAACTTGTGAAAAAATGTGAAACGTAGAAACATTGGATAGTGGGATAGAATCACACTTGGTTCTAAAATATGCTAAGCAAGGGACTCTTTATTTATGAATTTTTTCTTTAAAATAGTTTTAAATTTACTAACCAAAAAGTGTGAAGTATTTCAAAGAATTCTCACATAACCCAGCTCCTCCTATTATTAAAGTCTCATAGCAATATATTTTTGTTACAATTAAGGAAACACACCAAGTTTCTTCTCTGTTCACTCTTATTAGTATATTTTAATCACCATGAAATATAAATTAAATGAAATAAGGTCATGGTGCCACCAATAAACAAACTCTGTGTTCCCTTTCCATAGTATATGATCTGTGCTGTGAAGCAAAACCCAGCAGCCACTGGTGTGTGAGTGTGTGTGTATATGTGCACGTGTTTGCATGTCTGTTTTCCTGTGTGTGTGTGTGTGTGTGTGTGTATGCTCGCAATAGGGAATGGAGGCTTAAGTTTAGGTTGTAGAGAGCTCTTGCTATTGATATGATCTTATGCTAGTTCTAGCCAATAGGGTAAGAGAGGTGATTATGAATGTCCAAAATGATGCAGTATAAATAGCTACATTATCTGGATCACTTCCACTGCTCTTTTCAAATTCCCTAGGAAGCTTAGAAGAAACACATCAACTTACACAGAATAATGCAATAAAAGAGTTTAGATACGGGAATCATTCCTGGGAATAGTTCTAATAAAATGTCTTCATTGAGCATTTCATTAGCTAGAAATAAATTTTTGTTTTGTTAAGTCACTGAAATTTGGAGGTTGCTATAGCAATTAGCTTAACCTAAAACCAATCAGTCTTGCCTTTTTTAAAAAAATAATATCTTACTGAATATGTAGTGTATGATAAACATTATCAAATACTTCTTTCATCTCTCTGGTAATGATGGAATTTTTCTACTGCCTGTACGATTATGTTCCTGAGCTGATCATGCTCTTCATGAAGGGAATAAAAAACCAAGAGTCTTCCCATGCCTCTGATTATGTCTACTATACTTTGCTCAGGGTTTGATATTACTCTATTGTGGTGGAAATTATGAGCCCATGATGAGAAATAATCACCTTTGTCTAACCTTACTGTAATACTGCAGCAGTAATTGCATCAAAGTTAGCAAATGCAATTTGAAAACCAAGTGGCATACAATTTCTTTTTTGTATTCCATCCATTACCTGTCTTTCGGAAGAGGCATAAAGAACTGAGATACTTTTGAGTAAAGTTGTTGCTAAAGCCGTTGCATAACATGTGTTAATCTCATTCATTCTTGGAGGAGAGAGCGGCAAGATGGCGGAATAGGAAGGGAGCACACCGATAGTCTGGGGAGAGACAGTTTAATAAAAGTGGAGATACTGCAGGTTCAAGGAAGAGTAGGGGAAAATACAGTAGAGAAAACCCTTCCGGAACTGGAGATTCACAGTGGACCTGCGTGGAGAGCGTGGGAGCCCGCAGTTTGGGACACCAGCAGCAGATTCAACACACCAGCGCTGGAACGCGAGGTGAGGAGAACATCAATAGCGCGAATTACCAGCAGGGAAGCGGAAAAGGGAGCCTAGAGCGAACAAGGCTTGAAACCCTACAGGGAAAAGCTCACCAGGCTAACTAGAAGAGAGAGAGAGAGAGGGAAAAAAAAAAAAAGTGACCCATACGGACACGAGCTTCTCTCTCTCCGCTCACCTCTCAAAGGTGAGCAAGACAAAGAGCAGGCGCCATTTTGGACATACGTCATAAGCAGGGCGACCTCGGGTCGGCACCGGCCCCAAGCCTAGCAGAAAAACCTGACTCTGGGTGGGAGGGGTGAAATAACAGGAGATTAGAACCTAATGAATGTGTGGTGCTAATGAACTGAGACTGTGAAAAAAGAGACTGTGGGGGAGAGAACTCACGGAAATCACGAATTCATGTGAGTACTCTCCAGAGACGCTACAGTTCAGTAGCCTTGGCAGCCCAGTGGGAGACTACAGGAGAATCTCAGCCCACACTAAGGGCCGCAAAGATTCCCTCTCTGGTCCTTGGGAAAGAGCTTCCGATCTCTGGCTCCTGTGGGTATATCATTCGCCTGCTAACCACCCCCAATTCCATTCAGCTGTGTGGAATTACTTCCCTTTTGAACCAAAAAAAAAAAAAAAAGTAACAGAGAGAGATTTACCACGCCTAACCTGGGAGTGTCTCCTTTGACACACCCTCAACCCTGAGGAACCAAACAGAGCTCTCAGGCCACACCCATCTCAAGCCTCTAAGGCTCCATCAAAAGCAGACAGTCCACTTAATCTAGAGTCATAGTATAACAAGAAAAAAACACCACAGTGAAGAAACCAATATGCCAAACAACAAACGCAAAAACCGAGGTAATAAGAACAAGGAAGACACTATGGCATCCCCAAATGAAAAAGACACCCCAATTCAAGATTACAAAGATGATGAGATAGAAGAGATGCAAGAAGCAGATCTCAAAAAATTGATAAGAACACTAAGAAGTACTCAGAAACAAATTCTTGAACTACAGAAATCCTTAGTGGACAAGGTAGAAAATCTCTCTCGTGAAAATGAAATATTAAGGAGAAATCAAGCTGAAATGAAACAACTAGTAGAACATGAAACTGTGATAGTGACAGGAAATCATAATGAAGTGAAGAATTCAATAGATCAAATGAAAAATACATTAGAGAGCCTTACAAACAGAATGGGTGAGGCAGAAGAGAGAATATCGGACTTAGAAGACAGAGCACAGGAAACTATACAGTCAAACCAAAGAAAAGAAGAGGAAATTAGAAATCTAAAAAATATTGTTGGGAATCTACAGGATACTATTAAAAAACCCAACATTCGAGTTCTAGGAATTCCTGAAGGCATGGAGAGGGAGAAAGGATTAGAAGGCCTTTTTAGTGAGATAATAGCAGAAAATTTCCCAGCTTTGGAGAAGGACAGAGACATTCTAGTACAGGAAGCACATAGAACCCCTAGTAAACATGACCAAAAGAGGTCCTCACCACAACACGTTGTAATTAAACTCACCACAGTGTAACAGAAAGAAAAGATCCTAAAATGCGCAAGAGAGAAACGTCAAATTACACTCAGAGGATCTCCAATTAGACTCACGGCAGACTTCTCATCAGAAACCCTACAAGCTAGAAGGGAATGGCGAGACATAGCCCAGGTACTTAGAGAGAAAAACTGCCAGCCCAGAATATTATATCCTGCCAAGCTCTCATTTGTGAATGAAGGTGAAATAAAGACCTTTCATAACAAACAAAAATTGAAAGAATTTGTTGCCACTCATCCAGCCCTGCAAAAGATACTTAAAGATGTGTTACACACAGAAACACAGAAACATGGCCATCAACATGAAAGAAGGTAAACGAAGGGAACCTCACAGCAAAAGATCACAGGGAATTCAAAGCATACATTTGGATAAAGAAATTATGGGACATGTACTCTATAGAATACTATACAGCAGTCAAAAACAATGAAATCCGGTCATTTGCAATAAGATGGAGGAATCTGGAAAACATCATTCTGAGTGAATTAAGCCAGTCCCAAATGGACAAATATCATATGTTCTCCCAATCGGTGACAACTAATTGAGCACCAAAGGTGAAACCTATTGAAGTGAAATGGACACTATGAGAAACAGTAACTTGATCAGCTCTTGTGCTGACTGTTGTTGTACAATGTAATATTTTATCCATTTTAGTAATTTTTTTATTCTAGTACTATTGGTTGATCTCTGTAATTAGCAAACAATTATTCTTAGGTGTTTAAATTTTAACTGAAAAGTGATCCCTGTTAAATATAAGAGTGGGAATAAGAGAGGGAGGAGATGTACAATTTGGGACATGCTCAATCGGAACTGCCCCAAATGATGGAGTTAGAATTGTGCCAGGGGATTCCAATACAATCCCATCAAGGTGGCATGTACCAAGGCCATCTGACTAGTCCAAGTGATCAATTTCAGTTCACAATTGATCACACTGATAGGTCTAAGAGTCAAAGGGATCACACAAACAAGACTAGTGTCTGCTAATACTAACTGATAGAATGAAAAAGGGAGAGAATGATCCAACATGGGAAGCAGGATACACAGCAGACTCATAGAATGGCAGATGTCCTAAATAGCACTCTGGCCTCAGAATCAGCCCTTAAGGCATTCAGATCTGGCTCAAGAGCCCATGAGAATATTCTAGGCATGGAAAGCCAAGACACTCTGGAAAAAAAAGAAGACCTAAATGAAAGATCTCTGTGAGTGAGATCCCAGTGGAACGAATGGGGCCATCAAAGAAGGAGCTACCTTTCTCTGAAGGGAGGAGAGAACCTCCACTTTGACTATGACCCTGTGGGAATAAGATTGAAGTCAGTGAACCCTAAAGGCTTCCATAGCCTTGGCAACTCATGACTAGAGCCTAGGGAGATTACTGATGCCATAAACAAGAGTGTCAAATTGTTAAATCACCTTCAGGAGTCACTGTGTACTTACGTCTCATGTGGGATCTGTCCTTAATGTGTTGTCCAATGTGAAGTTATGCTATAACTAGCACTGAAACAGTATTTTACACTTTGTGTTTCTGTGTGGGTGCAAACTGATGAAATCTTTACTTAGTATATACTGAATCTATCTTCTGTATATAGATAATTAAAAATGAAAAAAAATCTTGGTGTCAAATTGGAAATTGCCTAGAAAATTAATCAATTTTTTAAAAAAAATATGTCATGTAGGATCTCTGTCCTTAATGTGCTATACATTGTGAAAAAAAAAAAATCTCATTCATTCTTATGAAAAAGAAACATATTTATAGAGCACCAGCAAGAATTCTTCAGAAATTGGTCAGGAAATTGTTGAGAAGACTTTTATAAAACAAATGTGTTCTTATCTCAGGAAACATAGTTTAGAGAATCTTCTTGTGGCTCTCTCTTGGGTCTCATTTTCAGCATCAAAGGATGTCCTCTCCCCTTGAGAACAAAGAATATTTGTTTATTATTCATTTATGTCATTCTTTGTACTTGGGCGCTGTGTCTTAGTCACGTGGTTTAGTTATACTTGAACTGAAATAACACAATACTACTCTTACGTGCTGGAGTGTATCTGTGTGTGAGTATGGGAGTAGGGGGAAGACCAGGAGGCTTGGAATCTAGGCAATGCACAGTCTCAGAATATTATTAACATGGCATGAGATAAGTCTATTTGTATTTTAGGATTATGGGTTTGATTTGATCCTATTTGTATTTTAGGATTATGGCTTTGATGAATGAGTAACTGGAAAAGGTGAAAATTGAGACATTGGAAGAGGTGAACCTGAACTCTGGGACATTCATTAACTATAAATTGTACTTGCCTAGGCCATGAGAACTATTCAAAATCAAGGCCAACAGTTATAAAGGCCGATATATTAGAATTATTTTATAGATAAAATTTCTAGCACTTAGTGACAAGAATTTTAAATCTAGGCTTTAGTATTGTTTTAGTATAGTAAGGCCAACAGGTAAGATGCTGATGATCATTGGAAGAATAGCTTGTTACTAGGAGTAAAGAGGATAGGGAAAGCCACACCATGCAAAGCCATATGAAGAAGCACCATAGGAAGCAGAAGAAGCGAGGGACATGTAGGAAATGGACCTTTATTCTGGTGTCTGTGAGAAAAATCAAGTGAAGATAGGATGATTTGACTAATTTGAGTCATTTTGCCATGCCCTGAGATGTAGAGACTGTCTCTAGTTGTCTACTACCTGTCTTCGTGATGACTCAGGCAGAATAATGTTGTCTCCTTGTGTATAAGAGCCAGACACAGAAGGTGATTCTGAATTTTAGCACTGGATTAATTAGTTTGTGTATGAGCTTGCTTTAGAGTTCATCATTTTCTATCTTTAAGAAGCAACTATTCCCAGCAGGTGCAGTCTCTTTTAGTAAGTAAGAACACTTGCTAAAACACCAAGCACAGAATAGGGTGCAATGAGACATTTGGCCAAGTAGTTGGGATGCCAGCTGTGATGACCATATCCCATATTGGAGTGCCTGTCCCTGAATCCCAGTTTGGTTCCTAAGTCTAGCTTCCTGCCATTGCAGACCTTGGGAAAAAGTAGATGAAAACTCAAGTAATTATTACCCTAGCACCCATGTGGGAGATTGGGATTGTGTTTGTGGATCTTGACTTTGGCTCCAACACCACTGAGATCATGTTGGGCATTTGGTGAGTGAACTAGCATGTGGATGCTCTGCCTTGTCCGTCTGTCTTTCTGTGTGTCTCTCTGCCTCCTGAATAAATTTTTTAAATCAGAAAAAAATACACAGATTGTCCCTGATTTATGATGATTAGATTTAGGATTTTTCAATTTTGCAGAATACAAATGTAATACATAGTCAAAAAACACTATACATCCAATTTTGAATTTTCTGCATTTCCCAGGATAGCAAAATACAGTAGGACATTCTTTCGTGATGCTGGACATTGGCAGTAAGACACAGTTCCAGGTTAGCCACATGATTTTGAGGGAAAACAAATGACTTTCTACAGCATACTGTGTGGCCAAGTTATGGTGCTTGGAAACCAAAATGGCGAAGGGCTGTAGCGAAGTGGGCTGTATTTGGTAGGTTATATGTGTTAAATGTATTTTTGACTTAGAATAGTTTCAACTTTTGATGGGATTATTTGGACATAAATGTAGGATTATTTTCAATTTATGATTGTTCATTGGGATATATGCCCTTATGTGTTGACAAGGATCTTTACAGAAAATGAATAAAAATAGCATTAATATAAGGTTGTTTCAAAAATTAATGGAACAAAGAAAGATAATGAATATTTTCCATCAATTTTTGAAGCCTTCTTCTCCACATTTAGCGAAAAAATTGAATCAGTGAGAGGAGGAAACTCAGAGATTTCCATGTTGGATGACTATGTGGAAGTGAAACACTACCAACTTTCCAGGTGGCTAAACTTATTGAGTACCTCTTCTACTGAAGGCATTTCTCTAAAATCTTTATGTAAGTAGTCTAAGTTTATCCTTACAGCAAAGTTTTTACAGGCATAATTTTAGGCCACTTTTACAGGTGTGGTGAAGGAGTCTACAAAAGCTTGTGCTCAGTCTACTATGACTGGCTCCCTCACTAGCCTGGTTATAGACATGGGCTTTGAGGTCCCTGCAAGACATCTTGATAGAGCTATCTAGGACACAGTGCCAGTAATAGCCTCATTTTAAATTATGTACTTCAAGGTATATATTATTATGCCCATTTTGTCCCCATTTTATTCAGAGTACTGCACTATTATTTGTGGGATACACCGAAGAGCAAAGTACTGAACTATGCATTTATGCAAGTTAACTAATTTAATCATGTAAATCAAAGGTGACATCAATCATCTCCCTTTATCTGAAGTGGATATGTTTTAAGACATCCAGTAGATACCTGAACCTGGACAGGTTAAAAAACCTGTATATCCTATTTTTTCTCTTATGTGAATACATGTGTACCCATTATAAAGCTTAATTATCAATTAGGCACAGAAAGAGATTAATACAAGTGAAAATAGATTAATTAGAACAATACACTCAATACAGGCTATTTGAATGTGAACTCTCAAAATGTCTCAATACACTGCACTCACTCTTCTTGTGAGGATGTGCAGTGCTACAATGCCTATGTTGTTGGATACAGTGAGATGGATGTGGCAGGCATTGTGACATAGCCTTGGGGCTACTATTTAAGGGTGACTAGAGCATAAGCACTTGATACTGGGACAGTTGATCTTGTCAACAGGGCGGCTGCTACCCATGACTAATCAGTGGGTTGTTCACGTAGTATGAATGTATTGAATGAAGGGTGATTCCGCTCTCAGAAGAGACAGGGTGAGACAGCATGAGTTTGCAACATTCTACTCAGAATGGTACACATTTCACCTCTGGAATTTTCCACTTAATGTTTTACAGACCACAGTTAACTGTGAGTAATGGAAATTGCTGAAAATGAAACTAGGGGCCACTGTATCTCCATTTTAAAGATTGTAAAAGTGAGGTTTGGTATTATGTATAATTTGCCTACCGCCACATAGCTTTATTTATATGAATTCCACAAGTGTGAACTATGATTACCTCATTTGTGGTTCAAAAATGAAGATTTGGTGATGTAAGTGACTTGAACAATGCCACACAGCCATAAAAATTATCCAGCCTGGATTTGCACTTTAGTATATTTGTTTCTGAATTACGAACTACTGTCAACACTTCTGCACTTTTCAAATTGTATTTCACTGTGACACTACTTTTAATTTTTTGAAAAGAATATGGAAATTGTCAGATTTGAATGGAGTCACTTGTGTCAACTCTATAAATAAATAATTAATCAGGGAGATGATGAAGGAAGATTCTCGTGCATGATTGCTTAGTAGCAACTATCACAAAAAGCTGTTGGAACACAAGCTTGCACAAAACGCATCACAGACTTACACAAATAACACTTCGAAAGGACATCTGCTTAGTAAATGTCTGCTCAACCTTGGACTAACATCACCCTCTTTACTAATCATTGTGGCCAAAGATTTTTGTTTCAAAATGTCTGATATAATACTCTTTATTTTTGCCCTTACAAATTGTCCTCTGTCTCGATCTCTTTGAATACATCTATATTTTGCTATACGGGCCTGTTTCCCTCTCAATACTGTTGTTTCTCATTGCAATATTCTGCTATTCAATCCCCATCTCCCACCCCAAATATCATTATTCACTGGAGAATCTCCTCTGATTGCTTTTTAGATTGACACACTCTTACGTTTGAGTGTTTTTAGAAGATTGAATTACCATTATAGACTGAACTCAAAATACATGCATTGAAGTCCTAACTTCAGAACCTCAGAATGGGACTATATTGGGAGAGAGGATCTATTCAAAAATTTTGTTTTATTTTTGAAAGGAAGAACAGCAGAGTGAGAAGGAGAGAGAGAGAAAGATCTTCTATCTGCTTTTTCTCTCCCAAAGTGGTCACAACAGCCAGGACTGGGTCTGGCCGAAGCCAAGAGCCAGGCAGTCCATTCTAACCTTGCACGTGGGTGGCAGGGGCCCAAGTACTCGAGTCATCATTTGATGCCTTCCCAGGCACATTAGCAAGAATAGTGGGTTGGAAGTACAGTAGGCAGGACTTGACCCACACTCCAATATGGAATGCTGGCCTTGTTAGCTCTGGCTTAATCTGTGCCGCAAGGCCTACTGCAGGAGACAGGATCTTTAAAGAGTTAAAATGAGATCATATAGGTAGACCCTCTTCCAATGTTACTGGTGACTTATAAGAAGAGGGATTAGGAAACAGTCACACCAGCTGACACCTTGAACTCAAACTTAGAAACTCCAGAACTGTCGGGAAATAAACCCCTGCAGCATATGCACCCAGCCTGCAGTACTTTGGGATGGCAACCCTTTAAAACTAATACTAAAATGAAAGTGGAAAACCACCGTTGTCCTGGACTATTTGTACAGAGTCTGCTTGTTTTCCTACACTGGCCAAGCCCAGAGGTCAGATGACTTCCTGAGATTAAGTCCAGCTTCCTCTTGCTGTTGCTGCTGCCCCTGGCCGGCAAGCGTTTTCTTCTTCTTCTGACTTCCCCTCTGTGGCAGAGGTGACAAATGTTAGAGAAACAAAAGTCCAGATGCTAAGGCTGGCACTTTCACTTCCTCTTGCCCCTTAGCCCAGAACTACTTTGAAGGCAGTCATTGCTGTGGGGCATCGCCTGAGCAGGAGAGAAGCTATCAGTACCTCCGAGAGTCTGCCCAGTCGGGAGTGTCCAGGGCATCATGTTTTCACAGGGCCACTGCCGTTCACAGAAAATGCCAGGATGATGCCTCGCCTGCGTCTGGCCGGGACTCTGATCCCAGCCATGGCCTTCCTTTCCTACTTGAGACCAGAAAGCTGGGAGCCCTGTGTGGAGGTATGTTCTTGGGGTCCTTTCATCTCCTGTAAGCTTTTACTTGCTTTAAAAACTCTGCTCCGTGCTCAGAACTTCCTGCTGTGAATCCTAGTTTGCTTATTATGCAAAAATGAGTTCAATTACTAAAGGACTCAAGAAACCACAGGAAGCAAATAATTCATTGTTAACAGGGCACTAACAGGCAGCCAGTGGTGTCTTTTCTCATTTAGGGCTTTTGAGGGCTATTAGGGGCTGTTGGTTAGATAGACCTGTTTACAATCACTGTTCTGTGACCTCCTGGATGTATGGCCTACAAGTAGTTTTTAAGCCACTCTAAGTCTAGCTCTCACATTTGTAAAATAATTCTAAGAGGGCTTCCTTCAGCAGAGGGTTGCAGAAAGGTCGCTCCCATGTCTTAGTTTCCCACTGGTGGTTTGCATACTCAGCTTCAAGACTACATTTGGCTCACTTCAGCCCCAGGAAGAAGATGGCATTTTCTGTCTCTCAAAAGAAAGAACTTTCTAAGTAGATTTCAGACTTTTGTATCCAGTCATATACTTTTTTTCCAGAGGTTGCAAAAAAGTAGAATGAAAAAGAGAGCGAAAGAGAGTGGAAGGGGAGGAGGGACAGAGAAGGGAGGGAGTCAGCTAATGCAATGGTTTCTTTCTTCATGAACTACCAGTGAGCTGTTGGGCAACTGCATATAGGGTAAGAGTTCAACAGAGTCTGCTTCTTGCTTTCCCTTGCAGAGGCTCCCCAGTTGCCTCTGAAACATGTTACCAAACCAAACAGCCAAGAAAGTCGGTTAGGTTGAGGCAGGAAACTCAAGAGAAGTATAGCCAGCTAGTGTCCTAAGGTGAGGACATGGGAGAAAACAGTGTACTTCAGTATACACCAAGAACTAATTCCTTACCAGTGTCCTCTCCCCACCCAGTGCTACTCCTTGTCTTCCTCTCTGGGTCCCTCCTGCTCTTAGGTTACTGGGATAGAACCTTCAATCAGGGTTTTCCTTTTATAAAATCACATCTACATTTGACTCTTTCCTTCCCTCATATACCGTGTCTGGCAGTCACCCAAACTTACACAGCCCTAGCAATCTGCTGAGCTATCCCAGGATAGACCCTTGTTTACCCTTTTGGTGAATCTTGGATGGTAACTGCTGCCTGACTCTACTCCCTCCTCCACTTTTTGAAGAATTCTGCACCCTTTGGTTTGTTATTTATTCACTGTGATTGTTTTTTTTCTGGAGGTTCAGATCTAAGAAATCACTCACTTTAAAAACTTTCAATAACTTTCCATTGAAATTAGGACATTTTCCCAATATAGGGCCCTTACACTGACTATTTTATACTCTATCCAGGATTTTTCCCCCTTGATCAGTGCTGTCCAACAACATCACATGAGCCACATATGCTGTGTTAAATGTCCTAATAGTCACTTAAAAATGTAAAGGAAACAAGTGAATTTAATTTTGATAATATTTTATTTAACCTAGTACAGACAAAATATTATTTCAAAATGTATCTTTTAGTATATGTGCTGCCAAAGCGAGCACTCAAAATGTGTCCTTAAATATTAAGAAAATGTTTTAAACACTTGTTTGGTGCTAAATTTTTGAAATTTAGTATAAGATTTACATTTATCACATATTTCACTATAGATTATCCACATTTCTTGTACTCAGTAACTGTGCATAGCTAGTGGCAACCATATCAGACAGTACAGTTCTGTTCATTTTTATGATCCATCATTTCTGTCATTCAGATCTCTGCTTACTTGTCTCTCCCTCAAGTTGTTTTCCTAGATTGCTCTGTGGTCAACTCCCTAATCCTCCTTATTTACCTCTACTCCCCCTAAATGGCTTCTTCGTTTTTCTAGAGCATATTGTATATTTTTGTTTGTGAGTTCATTGTCTGTCTTTTGCTTTGGGATAAAATCTATAAAAAAAGTAGGATCATTGCTGGTTTGTTTATCACTATATCCCCAATGCCTTGCACATGGCAGCTGCTCAATTTGTATGTGTTAAATGATTGAAAGCATTTCTGTAGTACAAAGACTGAAGCTGTCTGGTTACACCCTGGCTTCCCCCTGGCTTAGGTTTCACTCCTTCCACTGCTCACCAGCTATTTTGAATGAGTTTTTTGCCCTTTCCCTACTCATGCTGTTCTCTACTCGTGAAATACCCTTCTTCCTCTTTCCATGTACCTAGGCCTTAATTACCTTTCAAAGCCCATTTAGAAAGCCTTTCCCGGAACAGAAAATGATCTCTATTTACTCTGAACCAGAAGAAAATTTCCCAAGCCTGTTTTATGATCCTTTTAGACAATGCTAGTTTTCTTCCAATCTCCACTCTTATACTGGAGAGCGAGTTCTTTGAAATCTGGAACCAAATCATGTTTGTTTTTTGTTGCCAATGTGCTTAGCAGAAAATATGTACTATTCAGATTAAAGAGAAATTTTTTTCAATCAGTAACCATCAATTTTTCATTCAGTTATTCAACACCTATTTTCTGAGAATTAACCATTTTCCAGGCCCTCTTTTGAGTGCTGGAGACAAGGTGGTAAATGAAAATGTCAGAGTTTACAATCTAGTACAGAAGATGAACAGGTAGGGAACAATCACAGGGACACTGTAAAGTTGAGTTGTGCTACGTCCTGGGAAGTAAAATGAAAGAGGGCAATAGGAGAGTACCTGGCCCTGCTTCTATTAAATAGTATTATCTTTGAAGCGCTTATGATAGCTAAAATGTAAGTATACATAAAAATGTAGTAAGAACCTGTGTGGATGAATTCTGTGACTTTTGGCATATTGGTTAATCTCAAATCCTATTTTCTAGATCTTTTTAAAAAAAAGGTTTATATGAAGATTAAGTTACAGTATATAACATAAGAAATATTCTGGCATTTAGTAAAGGAATCATAATAAAATAATTAGTATTAACAGTTATTGCCCATTTACACTGCAGTTGGCTTTGAACAATTGTTTGAATACTTGTCTCATGTAATTCTTTAAACATATTCTACTGGTTTTAACAACAGAAAATCAAAATCACCTCACTTAAGCAAGGATTTTGTTGAAGGAAATTAGATGAACGATTAGAGAATAAAGCTTACAAAGAATGCATAAGGGATGCCAGAAATCAGCACAGGAACCACAGCAGTATGAATCATTTGGCTTTACTAACTTTGTTCCACTTCTGGAATCCATGCATCCAAAGATTACCCTCATTTCTGTATCACTCTTCTCAGAAGTCAGTGAGCCAAGGAAGAGAATATAATTGACAAAAATTAAACAGTGGCTGTGGGGGGGTCCTGGAGATTTTGAATGGTAGTCTCCTCGAGGGTATAGGCAATGGAAGGATGTATTGAGAATGTTAGGAATATTTTATTAACTGAGTTTTAAGTACAGTAGAATGAGTTTCACTGGTTTTTCTTTTTTAAGACTTTACTTCAAATCACACAGAAGAGTTGATATTAAATACTTGGCTTTCAGACTGAAGAGCCTTAGCCAGTTATCACCTGATTTCATTATTTCTTAGTAAATGTTGGCATTGTTATAGTTGGGTTAGAATATCAAGTGTGTTGTAGTGTGCTGGTTCCTGCCTAATCTAGAGTAAGATATTTTGTAAGTATTAAGTGGGTAAATGGCTTGCTGGATGGCTAGTTGGATAGATAGATGGATGAATGAAAGAAGATCCACTAGCTCTGATGTTTGTACCAGAGGCATCTTCGTCTCTGATATAAAGGAGAGTTGGGGAGTGCAAGCAGAAAACATTGCACTTAATGTCTGATCATTCCAGGTCGTTCCTAATATTACTTACCAGTGCATGGAGAAGAATCTCTACAAAATCCCTGACAACATTCCCTTCTCAACCAAGAACCTGGATCTGAGTTTTAACCTCCTGGAGCATTTAGGCAGCCATAGCTTCTTGCATGTCTCAGAACTGCAGTTTCTGGATTTATCCAGGTAATGAATCAGCTTTTGCATTCCCCAGAAGGTGAGATGTGAATTGAGCCAGAGACTTTGGCTGCAGCAGTCTCATTTTCATTTACTTATTTATTCATTAAACATATATCCCATTTGCTGTGCAACCTTGGGAAAACTACTTCTATTCTACAGGTCTTTGTTTCTCATCTGTGAAATGGTAGTTTCATCAGACATAAGTTTTATAAGACATAAGGCAATTCTATCTTTGCATTTTCTTTGAAGTAAAGAGAGAAATTAAGTTAAACTCTTTCACCAGCAAATTTTTATTGTCCATTTGATCTATGTGGTATACTCTTTAAAGAAATAAGAATATGTTAATAAGTTATTTAAAGACTAGATATTCATTAACCACTTGATCAACATTATGCACCCTGCTAAGAAACAAAAATATTTATATATTTATGTAGTATACTTTATATAAAATAGTCTTATTAATAAAATGTATTTGTATATTAAAATATAGTGTTATTAATGGAGCCATAGCCTGTTGAAAGAGTTAATATATTAAAGTCCTTGCAAGGTGCTGGGCACATAGTAGACATTTGACAAATGTTACCTAACTGTGACTTTTTAGAAGATGAAGTTGAGATAAGGATGGGAACATAAACTATGTGGAAACTAGAGATAACATGTTGTATATTTTAGAAGAGAGGCTTTCTGTGTCATGAAGAGTCAAGAGGACTGCTGTGTCCTGGGTGGCATTCAAACATTGTGTGGAATGTTGAAAGTGCGGTAGAGAATAGGTGAGGAGACAAGTAACCCTAGGAGAAAGATGTCAAGAACAAGGAACATATCTGCTCCAGGCAGTGACTAAGATTTTCCTTTCTGATGCAGGAAAGTGTGTCATTCACTAGGGTGGGTAAGTCATTAACACTGTTTTGGGGGAAACCAAACCCTTAAAGAGTTTTCATTATCAGAGGCCTTGTTAAAAATTTGAACTAGATAATGGCTCATACTCTCTAAAAGGGATAAGGCAAAATGCAGAAACATTTCATATGCTTTTTATTATAAAGTCTCAATAAATATTTATTAGCTTATTTATTTATTTATGTGAAAGGTAGATGAAAACTTCTATCTGCTGATTCACCCTCCACGTGATCTGGGTCTCCCACATGAGTGACAGAGACCTAATATATTGTCCATTACCTGCTGGAGTGCACAATAACACTATGATGGAATTGTAAGTGGAACTGGGACCCAAACACAGACACTGTAACATGAAATACAGACATTTCCAGTGACATACTAATTGCTGCACCAAAAGAACACTCCTAAGTCAGCCTTCAGAGCAGATATTCCTATTGAAAATTAAGCATCTGATATTTAAACTCTAATTCTGATACTGAGAAAATATAACAAAGAAGGAGTAGAACATTTTTAAGACAATGGTATAGAGCATAGAACTAAATGGAATCAAAAGGCCTGAAGCAAGTTGTCCTCCAAAATTTATGACCAGGTGACTTGAGACATGAGAGTTCGTCTCTCTGAGTCTGAATCCTTGTGTCTGTAAAATTGATAACACAGTAGGGTTAAATGTCAGACTGAATATAAACATCAAATATACATGTATGTAAGCTTTATCAAATACATGTAAGAGTATAAAATATTATAACATCCTTTCATTAGGTCCTAAATGTCCATTTTCTCAGAATGTTGTAAAGAACTGCACTGAGGTAGATAAACCAATACTCATCCCTTTTTGTAACATAAAAAGTGGTTTCTTAACACACAGTACCCCTTAAAATTCATCTTAAATTCTACAAATACCCAAGAAACTTCTCTCAGAGACCTTAAATATATGCTGAGAGAGAAATTAGCTAATATAAGATTCTGAATTCATGCAAGGACAAACAATCGCAAAATAAAAAGATTGGCCGGTGCCAGGGCTCAACAGGCTAATCCTCTGCCTTGCGGCGCCGGCACACCGGGTTCTAGTCCCGGTCGGGGCACCGGATTCTGTCCCGGTTGCCCCTCTTCCAGGCCAGCTCTCTGCTGTGGCCCAGGAGTGCAGTGGAGGATGGCCCAGGTGCTTGGGCCCTGCACCCCATGGGAGACCAGGAAAAGCACCTGGCACCTGGCTCCCGCCATCGGATGAGTGCGGTGCGCCGGCCGCGGCGGCCATTGGAGGATGAACCAACGGCAAAGGAAGACCTTTCTCTCTGTCTCTCTCTCTCTCACTGTCCACTCTGCCTGTCAAAAAAAAAAAAAACATTTAAAAAAATAAAATAAAAAGATCAATGTTCTGGAGCAGCAGATGATGCCAGAATTGGGGTGCTAGTTTGAGTCTTGGTTGCTTTGTTTCAGATTCAACCTTCTGCTAATAACTGCCTGCCTGAGATGGCAGCAAATGATGGCTCAGGTACTTAGGACCCTACCACCCATGTGGAAGATCCGAATGGATTTCCTGGCTCCTAACTTCAGCTTGGCTCTCACTTTGTCTTGCAGTCATTTGGGTAGTGAACCAGTGAATGGAAGATTTCTTCCTCTTTGTATTTCCCTCTCTCTCTGTTGCTCTGCCACTCAAATTAATCAACAAATAAATCTTAAAAAATAAAATAACAAAGTACACTTCCTTTGCCTTTTTGAGTAGTGTTCAGGTAGACAACTGTTTTTCTCAGAGTGCTTTGTGATAGAGCAGTCAGCCTTTTCCGCCTAATGTGTATGTGTGTGTGTGTTTGTGTAATTTGTGTTTCAAGTGTGTGTGTGTGATCCTTTTAATAGATGAGGAAACTGGGACCTCAGTATTTTAAATGACTTATTTACATTGACATCGCTTGGTGACAGAAGACTAGAGATTCAAGTTCATATCTCTTTTCAAGTTAAATGATATCTTCATCTTACTATTCTATTTTTCTAAAGTGATGAGTCTCACGTAAAGACAGAGACACAGCAAGATCTTTTCTTTCTTGCAAAATATATAGATAGCAATATTTATGTAAGATTATGGGATATACAATCATGTAACTAAAAGAAAGAACTTGAGAAATAATTATGTTCAGCTGCCTCACTTAGAAATGAGATAACTGAAATCAAAAGAGAAAAAAACTGGTCCCCAGGATCATGTGGTGAGAAAGGACTGTAGAGACACCAACAACACCCAGTGTTTTGCTCCTTCTTCCTTTGGTCTTACTACTGCTCCCATTAAACTCTGCCCATTCACCAATAAAAGCTTGGCCAAAATGATTTTCCTAACCATGTGCCTCCTGAAAAGAAAAGGACAGATTAAAAACATTGTGAGTGTAAATCAGGTTGTATTAGGAAAGGACTCATTTGAAAATTATAATGGCCATGCACCTACAAGGCTAACAGGAGTTTTTCTGTAAAATTGCTGCTTGTTGGCTGCATAAAAGTCCTATCTGTAAAATCTCCATGAACATAGTATGTCGCAAGGCTTCCATTTCTCTTAAAACAATTTATCTGGCCTGTAATCCTCTGCCTTGTTTGTAAATGTCTTTTATCTGCAACTCTTTCTTATAACTCTCTAATTCCCTCTTTTGACTCAAGCTTCAGAAGCTGTTTCTCATGGGTCTGGTATATATTAGTTTATTTTTATTACTAAAATGGAATACCTGAGTATAAGGAGAGGAAGTTCATTGCAGCTCATGGTTTTTGAGGTTCACACTCCAAGGTTGGTTGCATCCCATTTGTTTGGCCTCTGGTGATGACATGCTTACTAGGCAAGGTGTTGAAATGGCACAGGGCATTACATAGCAAGATACAGGGAGTATGCATATCTTTCCATATTTACGTGCTTTCTTTTCAAGCCATCAAAATTTAATCATGGGATTCTGAATCTAATGGCCTAATCCAACCTAACCAGTTGTACAACCCCCTACCTTTAAACATTATAATTAGATGAAGTTTCTACTTGCTTAGTACCATTAACATAAGACTTTGGAAACTAAATTCCTAAGTCTGGGGAGACAAATATTCACAACACACCACAGCACTCTAGGTACCATGGTTGCTGCCTACTTTAGTCTTTTTTTATCTGCTGTTCACTTAACCTCCTTTTCTCATTACCTCCTACTGACCTTTCAAATTTTAATTTCAGCATTCTCAGGGAAACCTACTTTAGATCAGTTCCCTTGATGCAAATTCTCATGACACACTTTCCTTTTCTTCCATGAAACTCACAGCTATCGCTTGTCACTAACATTTTCAAACATCTAGCTCTCAAATATGCACTTTTTATAAACATTAAGGGTATCTATGAAACTTATGTGTAATTTTTTTATATCTTTGAAACTGACATTCATCAGTCATTTGGCTAGCAACTAACATCCATCATATCATCTGTACCAGTCAGGTGTATGACCATATTTATTTTTGCCATGGTATGGCTAAATTTGTTTCAGGGCTATTATATACTCTATCAACCACAAAATTTTGATATGCTTTGTTATTGATCTTTAGTTAATTGCCTTCTAATGGACTTTCTGCCTCTACTTCTCATGTTATTTAGTGTGAATAATAAAGCATTCATCATTCTGGTCAACGTGATAATACTGAATCTGTAGGGCTTCTTAGTTGCTCTTAGCTTTATCTTCTTCCCTACTTCATGTCTTTGCCTATGTGAATCCTAAGGAACACTGTATCCATAGAAAGAGCTGAATGACTAACATTATTATTCCATTTTGGATTTTTATTCAACAGAAATATTATATAATATGTATCTCTTTTCCTTGCAGGTGTAAAATTCATACAATTGAAAATGATGCATACCAAGGCCTAAAGAATCTCTCTACCTTGATATTGACAGGAAACCCTATCCAAAGTTTATCCCCAGGAGCTTTTTCTGGATTATCAAATTTGCAGAAGCTGGTGGCTGTGGAGACACACCTAACCTCTCTAGGGGACTTCCCTATTGGATATCTCAAAACCTTGAAGAAGCTTAATGTGGCCCATAATCTTATCCATTCCTTCAGTATTCCTGACTATTTTTCTAACCTGTCTAGCCTTGAGCACCTGGACCTTTCAAATAACAAGATTCAAAATATTTATCATAAAGACTTGCATGTTCTACATCAAATGCCCCTAGGCACACTCTCTTTAGACCTGTCTTTGAACCCTATAGATTTTATCCAACCTGGTGCCTTTGAAGCAATTAGACTCCATGAACTGATTTTGAAAAGTAATTTTAAAAGTACAAATATAATGAAGATCTGTATTCAAGGGCTGAGAGGTTTGAAAGTTCACCGGTTGGTTTTGGGAGAATTTAAAAATGAAAGGAGCATGAAAAATTTTGATAAATCTGCCCTGGAGGGACTTTGCAATTTGGTTATTGAAGAATTCCGGTTAGAACACATAGATGACCTCGAAGGCAATATTACTGACTTATTTGATTGTTTGGAAAATGTTTCTGTAATGGCTCTGGTGCATATGTATGTAGACAACCAAGAAATTTTTCCTAAAGATTTCAGCTGGCAATCATTAGAATTTATTAACTGTGAATTTAGTGAAAATATTTTCTCCTTGAAGCTCTCATCTCTCAGAAAGCTTATTTTCACTGCCAACAAAGGTGTGAAGACATTTCCAGAACTTAACACACCAAGCCTTGAGTTTCTAGATATCAGCAATAATGGTTTGAGTTTCCATAGCTGCTGTTCTGTGAGTAGTTTGAAACTGACCAAACTCAAGCATTTAGATCTGAGCTTCAATGGTGTTGTTACCATGACATCAAACTTTGTGGGCTTAGAACAACTGGAGCATCTGTATTTCCAACATTCCAATTTGAGAAACATCAATGAATTTTCAGTATTCTTATCACTCAACAGCCTCCTTTACCTTGACATTTCCTATACTAACATCCGAGTTGCCTTCCGTGGCATCTTTGATGGCTTGTACAGTCTCAAAGTCTTAAAAATGGCTGGAAATGCTTTCCAGGACAACAGACTTCTGAATATATTCACAGAGATGACTAACTTGACCACCCTGGACCTTTCTTCATGTCAACTGGAACAGGTGTATCAGGAAGCATTTGAGTCACTCCCCAGACTGGAGTCACTAAATATGAGTCACAATAACCTGTTGGTATTGGATACACTCTCTTATAAATGTCTCTACTCCCTCCATGTTCTGGATTTAAGTTTCAATCACATAGGAAATATTAAAGAGCCAGGAGGGCAGCACTTTCCAAGTAATCTAACTTTCTTACATCTTACTAAGAATGCCTTTGTTTGTGATTGTGAACATCAGATTTTCATGCAGTGGATCAAAGACCAGAGGTGGCTGTTGGTGGAAGTTGAACAAATGGTGTGTATCACACCTCCAAATATGCCTGTGTTGAGTTTTACAAATGCCACCTGTCAGATAAGCAAGACCATCATTAGCGTGTCAGTATTCAGTGTGCTTGTGGTATCTTTTGCAGTAGTTCTGGTTTATAAGTTCTATTTTCAATTGATGCTTATAGTTGGCCGAAGAAAGTATGGTAGGGGTGAAAGCGTCTATGATGCCTTTGTTATCTACTCAAGCCAGGATGAGGACTGGGTGAGAAATGAGTTAGTAAAGAATTTAGAAGAAGGAGTGCCTCCCTTTCGGCTCTGCCTTCACTATAGAGACTTTATTCCCGGTGTGGCCATTGCTGCCAACATCATCCAGGAAGGTTTCCACAAAAGCCGGAAGGTTATTGTTGTAGTGTCCCAGCACTTCATCCAGAGCCGCTGGTGTATATTTGAATACGAGATTGCTCAGACCTGGCAGTTTTTGAGCAGCCATGCGGGCATCATTTTCATTGTCCTGCAAAAGGTGGAGAAGTCCCTACTCAGGCAGCGGGTGGAGCTGTATCGCCTTCTCAGCAGGAACACGTACTTGGAGTGGGAAGATACTGTCCTGGGGCGGCATATCTTCTGGAGACGGCTCAGAAAAGCCCTACTGGATGGAAAAACACTGAGTCCAGAGGGAATGGCAAGGGCAGAAAACAACCAACAAGAAGCGGTGACTTTGATCTGAGGAGGAAAATACTCCTAAGGGGCTTCCTGCCCAGCTGAACTCAAGACTTTTTCAATTAACAAGTATCAAATGCTGCAAAATGCCAGGCATTATGCTAAAGGCAAGTGATTCAATGGTGAACAAACTACACAGGATTGCGAATCTCATGAACTTTACAAGGCTGAGGGAATAAAAACTGTGTTAAAATTCAGAAAGTCAATTCAATTTTTACCCCATCAAGTTGAATTAGAACAAAAAGAATGAACCTCAGTAGGGATAGAAAGGGGCATTGTCCTCCTCAACCTTTCAGGTGGTAATTACACTATATATTACATTTAAGACATTTTAAAACCAGCTGTGGTTGTTTCAACTGAACTTGGTATTTACTCACTTTTCCCTTTTTTATACTGAATACAATTTAGATTCCACTTGATGACTCAGAAAGTTCTGGATTCAGAATTTCCTTTGTATTTTAAATTAATTTCCTTACAAAGGCTATATCTTATAACTAATTCCTGAGGAAATCTGAGTAATACAAGCTGGTTGTTCCTTAGCAAGTTCTATTTATTAACTAAGAATTCTTGACATATGTCTAATAAATATCAGTTTTAATTTTTTTATATCTTATCTGTAATCCTACATCATAAATAAGTTTATTAGAAACATACTGGAAATATCCATATTCAACCACTATCTTTCAAGGAAATACTAAAAATACACTGTCACTTTGTCACTTTATATCATTTTAAAGTTATCACCTACTAAGTTATGATTATCATGGAGGCAAAATTAAATGAATGTATTTAAGAGGCATTTTATTAGTAAGGGAGGGGATATAGTTCATCGTCCTGATCTCACAGAGAGCAATTTGCTCTAGATGTGGATATGACTTTAGGTCACCTCTTCCTGCTGATTCCAAAAACATTTGAGCTGATACTGTGGCAGTGACCCCTGAAATGAGTTTCAGCAGAAATTTCTTCTCAGACCAGGTGGTGTTTCATGGGTCTCTCTCCTGACCTTCCCCGTTGGTGGGAGATCTGCTTATGAAATGATTCAAGGTGGGTAGTACACACTGCTGTTTCCTGTTGGACATCAGTCTCTGACCACATTTAAGAAAGAAAGAATTTCACTGAGGAAACAATGTAGACACAGTTGATCCTACTCCTGTTTAGGTAAGCTCCCAGAAAAGTCCATTCATCCAGCTTCATCAGAACAGTATATTCAAAGAAAACAACATATCACTAGGGAAGTTTTATATCAAAACCACAAGGAGATGTCCCCTCATACCAGTTAGAAAAGCTATTATTTAAAAAAAAAGGCTGTCAAAGATGGGAAGAATTTGACACCGTTTTACAGCCATTATGTAAAGCGATATGGGGGACTCTCAAAAATTAAAAATAGAACCATAATTTGATCCAACAATCCCACTTTGATGCACATGTCCATATTTCCATGTTCATCGCAGCAATGTTCACAACAGCAAAGTTAGGGAAAGAACCTAAATGTTTATAAGAAGATAAATGGGTAAAGAAAACATACTCTATATGTGTATATTAGAATATTATTCAGGCTTTAAAATGAAGGAAATTCACCATTTGTGATAGTGATACCCATTATGTTAAATAAGATATGGTGGTTGTAGAAGGACTAATACTGTCTGCTTCCACAGGAAACTCTAGAATAGCCAAACTTACACAAGCAGACAATGTTACAGTGGTTCCTAGGAGCCAGAAGTGGGGGAAATGGAGAAATAGGGAATCGTCAATTTTTATGAAGTTGAAGCTGTGAAAGATGAATCAGTCCTCAAAATCTGCTGTTTATCATAAAGCCTAAAATGAACAACACTATATTATGCACCTAAAACTTTGTTAAGAGGGTAAATCACATGTTAAGTGTACTTAACACACATGCATATACAAGGGACTCAAGCAAACTTTTGGGGATGATAAGTATATCTATTACCTTCATTGTGGTAATAGTTTCAGAGGTATATGAATATGTCTGAACTTATCAATTGGATACATTAAATACATTTATGTCAAATTTAATTGTATATCAATTATAACACAATGAACTCGTAAAAAGGAAAACAGAAAAAAATCCAGTTGTCAAAACTGGAAATACAACTACATGCATGACTGCATTTGTGTATCATTTGCTTTGAGCATTTTTAGGGTAGCTGTACATGCCTGCATGTGTGCATATACTCATATGCTAGTGGAAATTGAAGAAGTATTTGTGCACATGACCCTGTGTGTTCATGTTGTTGTTAATGTATATGCAAATTTGTGTCTGCAATCATAGGTACGTGGGAAAGACTATAATTATATTCCCTGAAGAATATGTGAATTTAAGGTGGGCATCTATGGCTGCTTGAAACATGTTTTCCACTCTTCTGTTTGTACATGTTTATTTATCTACAAATGTCTGTGTAAGTTTCAGAGAATGCTGGAAATCATGTGATTTTGTGTATGCACCTGCCATATGTGAGTGTACTTGTATTCATGATTGAATATACATTCTATGTACATGTGTTAGTTAAAGCAACTATACAAGGACCCACAACAGAACAACAAATTCAACTAGAGTTTTGCCTATATAAAGTAAACTGACATTGGTCTCCTTCTCATCAGTGCCCTCCCAGATAAGAATTCTGGAAATCTTAGATTAAGTGAATATGCAGGGAAAACAATGCTACAAATAGAAATAGAAGAGGAAGAAAGTCAAATCAGGCTAGGATGGGGTCTTTGCAACCATTTAAACCCTGTGACTGAAAGAGAGAGAAATCATGGAATATAGAGAAAGTGATATTAATTAGAACACATTATTCCTATGATAACCCAAATCCTGGGACATATTTACCCCATTATAACCATGGGTGAATTAGCAGATCAAGAATTACTTTCCTCATTTTATTGATATTAAACCTGAGATTCAATGAAACTCATTTATTGCCAACAGACCACAGAGTAAGCAAGTGGCAAGTGTTGAATCTGGGCCTCTAGCCTATTCAGGAAAGCTCATTTTCCACTACACTCCATTGCCTCATGCTCAAAGTTGGCAAACTGAGAAGTGAAACCTCTGCGGTTCTCTTTGTGGCTGGTGCTAGTCAAGGGCTCTTCTACTAAAACCGTGAATCATCAAGCAAATACAAATGAAAATGTATATACATACATATATTATATATATATGCTGAATGATTCATTTATAACACATCTCTTACCATAAAAAACTTATGGGAACTTTGAACAAAGCATACACAGACAACAGAGTTAATCAATTAGCTGTAGAAAGTCTGGGCAATTAACCAAAAAGAGGAAAGAAAGGTACTGAAAGTAAGCTTTAGCATAATCTTTTTCTGCTAGCTCCACGATGAGTAGTGTGGTATCTTGGGAAAGCCAAAAATTAAGATTTGTTGTTTACCAGCTGCATGCCTTGGGCTTTGCTTATTTGAGAGTGTAAAACAGTAATAGGAATGTTGTTAAAAATACTATGCATTCAACACAAGGGATACTACTCTTAGGTGTGATACTCTTCTGGGGCTTTAGGAAAGGGATACAGCAGGGAGTATTGCATGATCTACAAAGCAGCATCATAGTAATTGCTGTTTTCCCCAATATATGGGACCACAGAAGAGACTATAATTGTAATTAGTTTCTTTCTGACTCAACCTTCACCTCTGGCATTCTCAGACCAAAACTCTCTTCTAGACTCTGTTGCCATTCTAGAAACCAATAGTAAAGTTTTGTGTGATAGACTGAGAATTCTGTGAGGGGTGGGAGCACATCTGCTTTTACCCTACACCTCTCCAGCACTGAGCAAGATGACTGGCAAAGAATCCACAGGCAACGTTGTTTTTGGAAGAATTGATGAATGAGCAAAGCATTGTCTCTATTTGTGGTGGAATGAGAAGGCCATGCCAGGATGGCCACTGGGAAGCAAGTGTCAGTTACTCAGGAATGGCTTTGAATCCCACCTGGCAATGGAGCCTGCCTGGCAACAGGCTGTGATTGGTTAGGGCATAAACTGCCCCTTGACCAGATTGGCTGCCTTGGCTATATAAGCTGTTGTACCAACTGAAATAAATGAGTCTGCAGCCTGCTCACCCCTGGCCCGCTTTTACCAGACTCCTGGGGTCTGTGTGGTGACTGTGTGCCTCTTGTCCCCACCATTCTCCTCATCTCAGAACGAATCATCCTCAACATCTGGTGCACCAACGTGACTGAGAAAGAGACAGCGTGTTGGACTTGGCAAGGTTCCCCCAGGATTTCGGCTAGTAGGCCCCTTGGTGTTTTGTGTGCTGTTCGGTTCTGTGAGGGTGAGCACAGAACCCCCTCCTACGCCCCTTTCCTTGTCCTTGTCCTCATTCTAAGTGACCTCAGGTTAGGCACACACTGCCCAAAAGTGTATGCCACTTCTTGGCTCCTCCTTTTACTTTTGGTTTGCCCAGCGAATTCACATAAGGGACTGATCATCCCAGAATTTGGAACCAAGGCATCTTCCCTCACTCGAGAGAGGTGATGCTCCGGAGACACCGTGTGGGTATACGGCCTTGACCTAATGAATCAAGGAAGTCCCCCACTAAGCACAGGACATACATATGATCTGATATCCCACTGTCTGTTTGTCTAACGTAGGGAATCCCATGTATAATGCCATCAGCCGCTGAGGTGCTAGGAATTTGCTTTGTTAAGGTATCTTTCCTTTGGCTACAGTTGGTGTGGTGCATCCCTCTTAAGTGCTCAGACATGGGAAAGATACCCCATCTCGGAATCTGATGCAGATTACCAAACATAGTGAATCTGTGAGTGATAAGAGCCTGACACTCCAGGTCCCTGTCTCACAGACAACAGTTGATGACTTAGGGAGAGAGAGCTCTGACAGTGAAAATGACAATGTAGCAAATAATATAGCAAACAAGGTAACAAACAATGTAGCAATGCCTAGTCAGCCCCCCCCCCCCATATCGGTGGAATGAAGTTACAGGACCTCTAGACAGTAACTCATGCGAGGTCATCCCATCTGCACCCAGTGAGGATCCCCACATTTGTGGCAGTTCTCAGGCACCCCAGGCTCTCAGGGCAGCTGCTAGACCTCATCCCACCCACATGTTTGTCATAAATGTAGGAGTGGATGCAGAATTCAGGCCCTGGATTCCAACGCTGTAAAAAGGCTTCTGCTAACCAAGGGCCGAGGATATGCTTGTGTCTTTCCAGAGAATGTGGGGTAGTCCATTTGGGTACCAGCCAGAAACATCAAGCCTGCCACTGACAGCCAACCAGAACCAGCTGAACAAGACTGAGAATCCACCTTATTAGCAGACACACCTGTCCTATCATCCTACCCTGAGAAACTGCCCATAGCCACATCCGTTACTGTTTTATACCCCACTAGCTCTGGTCAGCCACTCAAATGGCCCACAGCCTGTCTGTGGTCACACCATTCCTGATTACCATTGTTCCTCATTCCTACCCCTATCTGAGCAAGCAATCCTGTGGTCTCTTGATTTGAGCGCTAGTCAGTCAATGACGGGTAAGATCCCCTGAGGGACAGCCTAAGACAGGCACAGCTGCATACAGAGACCACATGGAAACAGGGTCAACAATGGTATGGCCAAGAATCATGCCTCCCATTGCTTAAAAATAAATGAAAAGGGGGAAATGTGGTGGAATGAGAAGACCATGCCAGGATGGCCACTGGCAAGCGAGCGTCAGTTACTCAGGAATGGCTTTGAATCCCACCTGGCAATGGAGCCTGCCTGGCAACAGGCTGTGATTGGATGGTTTTGGATACTGCCTGGCAACAGGCTATTATTGGTTAGGGCATAAACAGCCCCTTGACCAGATTGGCTGTCTTGGCTATATAAGCTGTTGTACCAACTGAAATAAATGAGTCTGTGGGCTGCTCGCCTCTGGCTCACTTTCACCAGACTCCTGGGGTCTGTGTGGTGACTGTGTGCCTCTTGCCCCCACCATGCTCCTCATGGTGATGTTGTCCTTTGTGCTTTCCAGGTAAGGACCCCTTTATCAGGCCACTCTAGCTGCCAGTGCTGTCTCCTACTGCTGCTGTTGTCTGTTTCAATGTTCTCAGCCACTTTCCTAATAATGCTTCCCCTCAATGGCTATTAAGGTCTTATTTTACTGCTTTACATATGATTTCTAATTTAAATTCTCAGACCATCCCTACACGTTAAGAAACCAAGGCTGTAAGATTTTCAGTAACCTATCCCAAATCAATCAAATGGTAAACAGCCACCTGTATGAGATGATTTCTCTAATGCCTTCTTTTTATTTCATCTATGATGCGAATGCTGCTGCTCTTTATTTTTATCTTCGGATTACTATGGCCAGGGCTCAGAACTAGAAGCCAGATATATAGATTGAAGCAAAGGATGACTGTTGGGAGGTGGCTGTTTATTCTAGCAGCTAAGATGTTGTTTAAGACCCCCCTGGTCCATGTTGGAATACCTGGCTTTGATCCCTGGTTCCAGCTACCTGCTAATTCTGTCCCTAGGAGATACTGGTGATGGCCCAAGGGATTAGATTTCTTTCACCCACATAGGACACCAGCGTTGATTCCTTGGCTTCAAGTTTTAGTTTTGCCCAGTCTTTGACATTGTGGGAATCTGGGAAGTGAATCAGAAGATGGGGACTTTCTCTGTCTCTCTCTCTCTTTGTGTGTTTCTGTCTCTCTCTATCTTCCTCAGGAAAGAGGAAGGAAGGAAGGAAGGAAGGAAAGAAGGAAGGAAGGAAGGAAGGAAGGAAGGAAGGAAGGAAGGAAGGAAGAGGGAGGGAGGGAGGGAGGGAGGAAAGATGAAAAAGAAAGGAAGGAAGGAAGAAAGAATTATTTTTAATGATTGGCATTGGACTAAAGGATGAACTGTGTAAAACACCAAGCATGGCTTGAAATAAATTATTTACGCTAATAATGATAGACTAATTTGCTCCAACTTCAAATCTCTTTTCTGATAGAACAAATTATTTTACCCAGGCTCCAAGGGCATTCATGCAAATGGACCCTATTTGACCCATCCTAATTATTTCCTGATAGGTCCAGCTATTTCTACATTTACAGCAGTTATCTAACATCCTTTACTCAGGGATTTCTTCTGCTGCATAGTTTTAAATGAGGTGTTTCTTTCAATGACTTCATCAAATAACAAGTATGTGTCTTCGCAACCAACTCAATGAGGAGGTTAAGCTGATACTATCTGAGTATGTAAATTATCAATGCATCTTAACAGAGGATTTAAGTCAGACTGTCTGGATAAGGAACAGGATAACATGTCCCTTGGAAACCATTACTCTCCCTTATTTTAACTTGGATAGATGAACAAACCCAAATAACTGAGAACTTTAGATTTATAATCCCACCATGGTGCCATAGTACTTCACTAATTGAAAAAGAAAGTAGAAGTCTTGATAAGCATGAGAAGAGTGCCTTGAAAGTTTAACTTCCATATTTCTATTAGGGACTATTTTAATCATAGTTACTAAACATAGATAGTGTAAATAAAAATTCTACATAGACTTCCTTTATGTAGGCACCAGTGTAGCAAATATATACAGTGGACTTCATGTGGTTCTACCACATCCTCACAATATAATTTCACACGAGTTTCTAAATCACTCTAATTTTAATTTGTATGTTTGAATTGTGAGTGCCATTCTATGTGTTACTATTGGTCTATTATAAAGATAACATAGAAAGTGGAGGGAAGTGAAATTCAACTATTTGAAGAGGGTTTGTTGAGAATAAGTAAGACCCAAACCTTGTATGCCAGATCCTGGGAATTTCTAAGGTGGGAGGTTTCATGCTGATAGACAAATTCAAGGTCTCAGCAATTAGGAAAGGAGAATGGAAGGACAGGGCAGCTTCTGGGATCTGAAAGACACACTGAATTACCACCTGCTGCTTCCAGAAATTTCACAGGAGCAAAAACCTTACCTTGTTCACTTATAATGGAACACAATGCTGTTGCAGTGAATAGTGAACTGCTAGGGTAGGTGGAAACTTTCCAGTTGGTTGGAATATGATCCCTGAACTTTTCAGCTCAAAGCAAAACCTGCAGAGTAAGTGACTGATCAAAAGGAACTAAATACATTGAGCACCACATGTGTTCATCTGATTGCTCCCACAGCCACCCTAAGAGTTAGGGGCCACTCTTCATTTTAGCAATGAGGAATGGGTGCATACATAGGATGAGAAACTCATCCTAGGTCACAAAACTTATGTGCATTAATGATAATAATAATGAAAGTCTGTTAAGCTTTTGCTACATGACTGAGGCTCTTTGTGTATTGATGCATCTGATAACAATCAAACGTATTAATACATGTTAACATGATCTCTGATAATGCACGTATTGATAATTTTCACATTTCACAGAGGAAGAAATTAACATGCAAAGACTGAGTTGTCCAATAGGAAAGGGTAGCATCAGGATGTGTCCACAAATTAGACTTGATCCTCAGTTACAGTCTTTCTACCAAGTAACTGCTACAGCATCCTGGCCTATTCTGCCTGGGGTAGTCAGGGAAGTGACTGGAGAATAATTTAGGCAAGGTCAGTAACTCCCATGCTATCTAGAAATGGAAAGTTTAAACAGCAGAGTCTGCAGCTCTCCTTGATTTCTATAGAAATAGAGATGATCCCTCCTGTGATAGGCTAAGTGACAATTCTGAGTGTAAATGTGCTTTTTGGCACAGATTGTCCTGTCCTAATGGTCTTGATTATAATTATAAAATAATGGGTTTCTGAAAGGCTGCAAGCAGTTCTGGGAATGGAAAGAAGTGTTTAGAAACAACATGATGTTTATGTGAGAAACGTTTTGTTGAAAATTAAACCCACATTTAGGAGAAAAGATTGTGTTGTATGCTCCTAAGAAACTGTTTCACCATGTAATTAAATCAAAAGCAGTCAGTTGACAATTTGAATTCTGCCTCACACTAACAACACTCAATCTCCCATGGGTCAAGCAAGGCAGAACTGACCGAAAACAAGCCAACTTGATGCCTATCAATGGCTTCTCCAGATCCTTATTCCTCCATTTTCCTATGGTCCACCTCTGAGATGTTCAGGCATGACCCATCTTGTTCCTGGGATTCTGCCTTATCTTTCTCTTTAGACCCTTTCTTGAAGGTCAGCCCACTCCCATTGAAAGGAATAAACACTCTTTTCTATTTAAAAGCTTTCCTGGAAGGCAGTATATTGAACTGAGGAGGGGAAATAAATACTATGTCACATTGTCTCTGATTTCATTTCTTAGAAGAGTAACAAAAGTCTCTCTTCAAATGTCTGAAAAGTCTTTTCTGTTCTGAGATCTTGAAGTCAGGTTAAGATGCTCAATCTGATTTTTTCCCCTTGTGTTTCTGGGTCACTGGCACACTCCCTGTTATTACATCTTCTTCTAGATTCTTCTCCCACAATTCATTTGTATTCTATTTTCATCCAAACGTCAGATGGCTTACAACTGAGATCTTTTCAATGGAACCACTAAAAATAGAAATAAATCAAAATGATAAAGTTCATCAGACACAAAATGCTCACACTCTGACTTTTAAACATTTGATTTCTGATATTTAAAATCTTGATTTTTTCTGTCTACCTATCATCTGTCATCTATCTTTATGACTCTCATTGCTAGGAATTCTGACTCAGTATAAGAGGTTGGGCTTAATGAATCTATATACTAAAATAAATTCACTTTCATGTATGTGCGGATTTGAGAATGGCTGCTTTAATAAAAAATGGAGACTAATAGCCCACGTTTAATGTAGTTACAGATTTTGTCCTCGAGATTTATTGCTAAGATTCATGATAGCCAAGGCAAGGTCAGCAGAATGGAATGTGTGATAATTCTTGATAAAAGAAAGAGGGCATCACATTGATCATATAATTCTGTGTCTGTTATTCTGTACAGTTGATTATTCTGAATTCTAGCAGAACAGATTTGTTGAGATACTAGTGCTGCTTTGTTTGATTCTTGGCATACTATATCTGTTTAGACCTTGTGACTTGGGAATTGTTTGGTTTTCCTCATTTCTACCTTATATGTTGTCCATTTCCCTTCTTCATCACTCTTGGTAGCTGAAACCCAGCATAAACTTATACTAGATAAATGTCATAATCTACCCTGAGGCTCCTGCTGCCAACTTTAGTTTTTCTGATTTTATAGTCCAAAATAAATCAAAGTAAACTTAGCTTCATTTTTTGCTTTTTTGCAAACAGAGCATTCTGCTTGCCTTTTACTATTGATTAAAAATATGACTTTGTCTGGAAAACACCAAGATCACTTGTTTAAAGACAGATACTGCTGGGTCTTTGCCAGTTTTCTGTCCCAAGAACCACTTTGTCATTGCCATTGAGGGGGCAGGGATGCAGTCAGCCCTGACAATTTTGGCCTTTAATTCTGAGACTCCAGATCTTCCGAAGGAGTCTACTACTCCCCAGGGGAAATAACTGGACTAGACACTTCCTACTTGCAAATAGGATTTTTGAAATTAACATCAGGGAATGGATCTCTAGCTAGTGCTGTGTTCAGCTCACTGCTGGGTCCTATGAGTACTTTTCTATACAAACACTTGGGCCATATTCTGCTATTTTGTAAGCCATTACCAAGGATCTATATCAGAAATGGAACATCCAGGACATGAATTGGTGCCCAGATGTGATGCTGATGTCGTAGGTGGTGGGTTTACCTGCTATTCCACAATATATTATGTTTAATGATTGTGTTTATTTTAATTGTTTCTTTGTACTTAGGATCTTGTTAATGGTTAGAAACCAATAATGCTTGAAAATATTTTAAATTTACAATGTGGAGCTATTATTAAGAGAAAAAGTAAGATGACAAAATGTATTATGTAAAGGGTATGCAGATGTGGAAAAATCTGAAGATACCACAAAAAAGATAGCCAACTGGAAAGTGATGGATTAAATGACTTTTGAGGATTATATTCTCTGTTATTCTAACATGTTTATCTCTCTAGGACTGATTTCATATCTCTAAAATGCTGAAGTTGGAGCAGATATCCTTTCTAGCAATTCTATTCCATGATTAAAGGTGTTACTCAATCACACAGATGTTTCAGCGTCTTGAGCATGTGGTTCTAACATTTTAAACCTCATGATACCATATAAAAATGGGACATTCCCTTCTGTAAAGGATTTTTCTATGAACCCGAATGAGTAGAGGCAAAAGGCAATGGAGACAGAAGTTTACATGATTAGAAGGTGAAGTGGCTTCACCACAGCTTAGCTGTTTGACAAAGGCAAGTTCCTGATCTCTTATCTCTTGGTTTCTTCATCTATGGGGTGAAATGATTTAATCAGTCATTTTTATGACAAGTTTAAGAATTAAATAGAAGATTGAAAGACATCTAGGAAAGTGCTATATGAATATGAGGAGTTATTATTCTACTAGACTGAAAACTCCCTGAAGGAAGAACTTCCTTTTGGCCTTGTTGTATGGGGGAATTCACAAAATTCAAGGCAAATTCAATTAAAAGGCAAATTTATTTTTGTGCAAAAAATTTTTAGAATCCTTGCAGATTTTGCATTGTACACATTTTCCATGACCTTTTGGAGGAGTTCTTAAATATGCATGGATTTCAAACAATTGCACTAAAATAAACTTATTTTTAATTCCATTTTCCATGAACTTTTTGAAGTAACCTCATATAATCCCAAGAATACCTTCTATGTTGTCTATGTATTTAGAAAGCTTATAAATTAATCTCTATGTCATTTTCACAAGTCTAGTATTTCAGCAATATGTACACTTGGCCACTTCAAATGATCTTAAGGAGAAAAATACAGCTGGTCTAAATTTGAGCATTGGACTAATGCTTGAAATTATCCTTCCTGTTTCCCAAATTTGACATTTAAAATGATATCTCACAGGCTCCTACACTTTGCTGTGGAGTCACCACTGACCTCTTCTGCCTTTCACCATCTGTGAATTCTTTCCAGTTGACAGTAAACTCTCCTCATAAATCTCACAATTGGAGATTGGTAATAGCAAAGCCTTCAGCTTCCTCATTTTGTCCCAATTGCTTTTATAAAGTGCCATTCATGGTTGTCCCTTGGGTCACTATGGGGCTACAACCATCCCTCATCCATTTACCACTGCAAATCATTACTGAAGGTGTACTCTGGCCAGGCTGCCAGAACACCCAGGCACTTCCCTTCTCAAGCAGTGGGAATAAGTGCTCCCTATCTGAGCTGCAGCATCTGCCTCTAAATCACTCTCCCACTTTGCCTGCTGCGGGCCAAACCTCTGCCCTTCACTCTTCTGGCTGCCAAAACAGTTTTGAAGAGAGCTCTTCCAAATATGTGAAACTCAATTTGACCGCCTTTTAACCTGTCTATTATGTCACCACCATATCCTTTATTTTGTACATTTTTATTAGACACTAAGTTGATTCTTGCCCAGTCTCTTTCTCTCCATATATCTCTCTCCTTCTCTTGTCCCTTCCCCCCAAACTGTCAGTTTTTCCAGTGATTCTATTCTATGATTCTTATTCTCTCTTCACTCTTTTTCTTCCCTTCTTACGTGGAAACCCCATTAACTGCTGCTGCATGACAATGACTGTTCCTTCCCTTTTCTGAATGTATTTCAGAGAACCAAAGCTTCAACAATCAGACAAACCTGTGTCCTAAGTCTTGCATTGCCTGTCTTGTTTGTCTCAGCTGAAATGAGGATAGTATCTACTGCACATATTTGTTGGACAGTTCGGTATTGTTGAAGTAAGGTTCTCATTTTCTTTTTCCTTGGGAAACTTTTCTTCATTTTACTCATCTTGCCATCTAATATGTATGAGAAAGTATTCTGCTATTAATGTACTACAACACACATGATGATGCAGAAATAAATAATAAAAACATGACTCAAAGTTGTGAAGTTCAGATTCATTTTGGTAAGAAAAATGTGTTGAAACACACACACAGCCTCGCATTCAGAATTACACCAACAATTGGCTATTGGAACATTCCAGAAAATCCTTTCAGAAGAAGAGTGCTGTTTGAGCTGGAAGTTTTGAAAGAATCATTCTATAGGAGGACCATGGTAGAGGATGAGGAAAGGGAATAATTACTTAGGCAAAAGAACAGCATGGACATCTTAATTTGCATATGTCTCAGTTAAGGATAATATATTAAATGAGTGTTTACACGAAGAGTTTAGCACAGTGTAGAGCACTTAGGCCTCACTCAGACATATGAATATTTTTGATGTACTCTTATTATAAGATGGGGAGTTTATAACCAGGAGGAAAGCCAGATAATTTCTTAGCACTAATTCCTCTATTTTGTAATACCTATGATTCGGAGAGCCCAAATTCTGACCCTGATATTGCTACAAACTTGCTGAATGACACTGTGGAAGTTATAACTCAGACTTGACGTAATATGACTTGTGATTTGTCTTGATTTAAAAAGACAAACTTTCCGGGAATTGAGGTGACCCCGCCCTCCTCTTCAAGAAATAGCTAAACATCCTGGAAAGTTGCGACATCAGGATAAGAGCATCGCTCTTGTAAAGCAAACATCTTGTTAGCTGTAAAAATTGTTGCTAATTGCATAACAGAGTTATGTAATTTCTCCTTTGCTTATTTTTATGTTAAAGAGTCAAAGATTCATGACATGGCTGTTTTGCTTCTCCAGAGTAGGCACTCCAGATGAATAGAATACATTCCCTAGAAATGAACAGCTGTAGAACCAGCAACCAGAGGTTACTCCTTGAATATAAAATGTTATACCAGATGGCAAAAACATACAAAGAGAAGAAATAACTGTCTCCTGCCCTCAAGGAGGCACTCATTGTTGGGAAATAATGTGAAACATGAAAAAAGGAAACCTTCCAAACAGCTCTGTATGACAGGGCATGTTGGCTAGACTCAGTCTGATTCTTCCGTGGCTATCAGCTGGCTTCATCTCTGCCTGATGTCACAGGACAGTGACAGGTGTGGCCTGGATTCCACCCTAATCTGCCTATTCCTGCTGCAATGTGTTGAGAGACTCCCGCATCATACTAATGGTGGTCATGGCAGCCACAACCATAGTATGATATTAATATTACTATTGATAATAATAATAGAAAGGAGGGAGGTGGAGGAAAAGGGTAAAAAATTGAGGGGTAGACTGGAACAGTTCTACTTGGATCAGTTTTGTGTTATGGGCTTCTAGCTAATTTTTAAATTTTGGGGTGTTCATTTTCCTTTTGGATCATTTAAAAAACTTGTTCAGAATTCTGATACATGTATTCCTTGTACTACCAAAAAACAAAAACAATAAAAAACAAAATAATCATCATTAACTTATATTATGTAAAACAATGTTAGAGCAGTTACCATGTGCTAATTGTTTTGCTTACATGGCTATATTTAATATGCTGAAGGACTGACCCTTTGAAGTAGGTGTTATCATCATCATCCTTTGGCAGAATAAATTAGGATTAAGAAATTTGAATAAATTCATTGAAACCACTTAGGTTGTAAACCATTATACAGCTAGTAAAATGTAAGACTAGAACCCACATAGGCCTGATCCCAGGAGTCAAACTCTTAAATCCTATCCTAATGTATCTACATAAATGAGTGTTCAGATAATGCGCAAAAATCCAGTGATGAAGTTGATCACCTCCTCAGGTATCTTATTTAATTTCTTGGCAGCTCTGTTGGCAGAATCATAGATGAAGATATTTAAACTGAGTCTTAATCTGCCTCCCTATGTGTGAAAATCAGCCCATGATTTTCACTTGTGATATGGGTTAAATGTTATGAACTGCTGAATTACAAAAATTTAGATGTGAAATAAACATTTGTCCAGTAGGCTACTGGAGCTTGAATTTTACTTATCAGGACGTGCTGGCTGGCTTGGAACAGAAAGCATTTGTCCTTTGGTACAGATATTATTAGTCTTCTAGAAGAATCTTCTTGTAGAATCATTCTCATTTAGTAACCTGGCTTAATTACCATCAGCAAAGCTCTCTTGAGCCTTCTAGGAGAAAGGAAGTGCTAAATAAATACACATAGATATTCCCTTTTTTGTGAGTCCCAAGAGGAAAATTTTGTATTGGATTTATCAGTGGCTCCCTAGAATGCTGGGATGTTATAGTGTAACACTTTTTCCATGAAATGGGGTGATGTATGTGATAAACTCAGCACAGTGTTTGACACATGGTAAATGAGTGGTCTTGACATGTGTTAAACTTAAGTAACTAGGTGCTGAAAGAAGGGTGAATGAAGAACTAAAGTGTGCAAGAGTGTAGCTCGTCTAGGATGGAAACTAGAACCATAGGAATTCCTATCTGGGGCTGGACGTGTGGGTTAGCTTTCTTGTCCCTGTTGCTCTACTTCCAATCCAGCTCTCTGCTGATGGCCTAGGAAAAGCAATGGAAGATGACCTAACCATTTGGGCATCTGCCACTCACACAGGAGACCTAGATAAAGCTCGTGGCTCCTGGCATTGGCCTGGCTCCACCCTGGCAGTTATGGTCACTTGGGGAGTGAAACAGTGAAACAGCAGATGGAAGACTTTTTTTTTTGACAAGTAGAGTTATAGACAGAGAGAGAGAGAGAGAGAGAGAGAGAGAGAGAGAAAGGAAGGTCTTCCTTCCATTGGTTCACTCCCTAAATGGCCACCACGGCTGGCACTGCACCGATCCAAAGCCAGGAGCTAGGTGCTTCCTCCTGGTCTCCCACCAGGGTGTAGGGGCCTAAGCACCTGGGCCATCCTCCACTGCCTTCCTGGGCCATAGCAAAGAGCTGGACTGGAAGAGGAGCAGCTGGAACTAGAACCCAATGCCCATATGGGATGCCAGGCGGAGGATTAACTAAGTGAGCCATGGTGCCAGCCCCTGGAAGATCTTTCTCTCTGTGTGTCACTCCCTCTATTTCTTTAACTCTGACTTTCAAGTAAATCAATAACTCTTAAAAAAAAAATTCCTGTCTTGTAAACTCTTTACCCCTTGTAGCCTGGATGGATAAATCTTTCCAAGTCCTTAATGGGAATACCACACACACACAAAAATAAACAAATAAAACAATGCCTCTGTGCTCAGGATTGTCCAGGACTAGCTGGATTGACTGGGTGAGAAGTGCGATGGGGACATTCCTCAAAGTGTATGCAGAGGACTTTGAGTCATCAAGTAGCCAACTGACAATCATAGCTTGCATTTGTGGAGGTGTTCCTCTATGCTTGGCACTCTTCAAAGTACCTGATGTGAATTAATCATTTGGGCTCTTATACATAAGGTATCTGACTGAGACATAGATCAGCTAAGAACCTGACCTTGGGTTTTTATGTATCCAGAAGTCATGGATTTGAACCAGTCTGGCACTAGATTTGAGTTCTAATCTCACCCCTGTCTACTTCTGGGAAATTGAATATGATATAACACGCTTCAGAAACATTTGCTAAATGCCTAATATAACTTCCAGTTAGGATAGGAGACATTGAGGAACAAACACTATTCTTAATTTCTAGGAGTTGATGATTTAAATGACAGAGAGACAGACATGTAAAATGAGGTTCTATTATAGTTCAATACAAAAGATGCAAAGATAAGAGATTTTGAGTTTGTCAGCAGACAGACCTAATCTACAGATATAAGCTGTGTGGCTTGGGCCATGTTAATTACCCTACGGTTTCTAATTTCTTCATCTTGTCTGGCAAAATGAGGATAATGTAGACATTTGCCTCAGAGAATTACAATGGGACACAATAAATGACTATAATGAATAGAAAATCAGTTGCACAAAGTTATATAGTGAAACCTGAGTTTGTGGTGATATTATTATAATTATTTTTAATAATAAAAATACTGATGAGATAAAGAACAAAAGGTTTCAAAGACAGCAGGGGGCCAGGACAACAAGGACCCCAAATGTCTCCTAAGGTGTTGGAAACTGGGAAAGGGACAAGAAGCAAAATGAGTAAAATGAATATTAACCCAGTTACACAGGGTATGGTTTGGTGGATGAATCAAAAGAGGAAAGATTGGACCTAAGAGATCAATGAGTAGAATACACAAATGTACCCTCAATTGCTTTGATGAATGTCAAAGGGATTTTTGACCTTTTTACCAAGGGAACTCAAAGATCAGGAAGCATAGAAAGCTTAGCCATTTTTAGCTTTTCCCCATAAAGCATTAAGTGGAAAATTGCAGGTCAGAAACACATTTTATTTTTTTCTTTCTGGGAGAAGACAGCAACTGCGATGTCTCCAGTGGCCTGACCCAAGAACTTGGGCTCCGCTCATTTATCTCAGTAGTTTAAGAGCTATGTATATATCTGTGGTGACAATAGGCAGAGGGTAATTTAATTTGAGAAGGGGCCCCAAGTGGTAGAGAGAGGAGCCCTTCAGAATAGGAATTCCTAGCATGCATGACATGAAATTGGGCTTATTGTTATTATTATTATTGTTACTTTTGTATCCACTAGCAGAGAAATGAAATGAAATAACCAAGCTTTAGTGCACAGATACAAAACCAAGATTTAGTTCAGTTTTCACCAAACTCATCGCCAAAGTCTTCTGAAGGAGAATGATTTGAAAAAGAGATTTGTAGAAACCAACCTTTAGGACCTTTTCTGAATTATGAACCAAAAGTACATATTTTTTAAAGCTCCCTGGGTGATCAGATACTGAGGCACCAATAAAGTCCTTTTATCTTGTTATACAGGACAGAAGTTAATGTATTTTCAGTCCTCTCCTGCTCTGGGAGGAGTTTAAACATACATAATATGATGTTTCAAATACTTCAGCATTTGAGGGATCCATTTCAGTTATTATCCTGGATTAATCAGTTAAGGGAACATTGTTTCCTCTTGTGCATCTCCATTTGGGCTTGCACAGGCATTGGACCAATTTTCCAGGCGTGGTTATATGTATGGTTATGGAAGCCAGCATGTAGTGAGTAATCACCATGTCCCAACCACTGCGTGAATCACTTGACCTGCATTGCTTCGCTAAGTCCTATTGACTTCCACTGGGAAGCATTATTATTATTCTCATGTTACAGATGAAGTTACAGCAGAGAAGTTAATTACTTTGCCTAAGATCCTACGTCTAATAAATAGCAAAGCCAGAATTTAACCATTTGCACATTTATTCCACAAATGTATAACTGTTCTATTATGCTTCAGAATTTAAAAAAATTAAGATTTTTCAAAATTTTAATTTTTTACAGGTTCAGTATAGTTAGTTAATACAATTCTAAGAATACAATGATCTTTCCTTCCTCCTTCCCTCCCACCCATTCTGTAATTCTCACCCACTCTGCCTTCTTTCACTTCCCTTATTTTTTTAGTTTTTGAGATAATGTATTTTAAATTTACATTACAGTAAAAAGGCTTAATGCTTCACCAAAAAAATTTAAGAATAACAAACCAAAAAGGCTCTAGTTTAGAATAATATAAACAATGGCTATAAACAATAATTGAATGGAAAAAATGATCATTTCACCATTTACAGTTAATTTTAAATCACAGATCATTAAAACTATAGTAGTATGACATTATCAACAATTGGTTTGACAAAAGTATAAAACAATGTTTTACAAAACTGTATTTGCAAGGGCTGGTGCTGTGGTGTAGTGGGTAAAGCCGCCACCTTCAATGCTGGCATCTCATATGGGCACAGGTTTGAGTCCCGGCTGCTTCAATTCCTATATAGCTCTCTGTTGTGCCTGGGAAAGCAATGGAAAGTGGCCCAAGTCCTTGGTCCTCTGCACCCACATAGGATACAGAGAAGAAGCTCCTGGTTCCTGGCTTTGAATCAGCTCAGCTCCAGCCGTTGTGGCTATCTGGGGTGTGAACCAGTGGATGGAAGACTTCTTTCTTTCCCTACCTCTGCCTCTCTGTAACTCTCTGCCTTTTAAATATATAAATATTTTAATATATCTTTAAAAAACTATATTACAGCAATACTGCTACACACAGGCATTTCTTTCTTTCACTTTGTGCATTTGTGTTTTCTTTTTTTCTCTGAAACCCAATCTTATTTATTTGTTGTTATTAAGCCTTATTTTTGACTGGACTCAGATTTAGAAGTAGACGCTCTCAGAGAAGAGAGCCTACGTCTCTTGGCAAATCTGTTCCTGGTGTTTTTCTCTGGCCTCCTTCATGCTCTGGGCCAAAAGCTGATCATATTATGCAGCCTCTTACTTGTTCTTGGTGTGCTGTTTCATCAGAACAGTAAGCCGGCGTTTGTGTTGCAGGTCACGTGGTGCAACTAGACGCTGAATCTTGGGTGCTTTGGTCATATAGTTCTCAACTTCTTTGTTTAAGGGCTTTCTTACAACACATTGGCATACTTCATCTTTAGAGAGATTGAAGAGTTTGCAAATTCTATTGGCTCTTTTAGGACCCTGGTGATGAACCACTATAGAATCAGCCAATCCAGGAATATCTTTCTTTCCTTTTTTCTACAATAACCAAGTTGACAATATTCAACTTGGCATTTACAATGCATCTCCAATCAAATTTGCATTTTTTCTCCAGTATTCCTTGGTCTGTAACAGGAATGCCCCTTACTCAGCAGTAGGTGGACCCGGCCATGGGTCAAGACACATTGCTTCATGGGAAAACCTTGTTTGCCATTCCTACCACTGATTCGGACCACATAGCCCTTCCATTCTTCATCCAGAGTATGTGTGGCTACTTATGTGGCCAAATGCTTCTCAAAAAAAGTGCAAAGCTCACATCCATAATCCATTTCAATGAGTTTCTGGCAGCCAGTGGCTAGGAAGAAGATATTCAGCTTCATTTTTGCCTTTGTGTTTTGATTTTACTCTTTCTTTTCTTTTTTACATTTTACTCCACATATAAGGGAGAACATGAGATATTTGTCTTTCCATGCCCAGCTTAGGTTTATTTCACTCAACTTGATGTCTTCCAGTAGTATCCATTCTGATGCAAATGGTAGAATTTCTGGTCAGTGCTGTGGCATAGCAGTTAAAGCTCCTGCCTGCAACACCTACAATCCCCTATGGGCAACAGTTTGTCTTGGATGCTCCACTCCCAATCAAGTTCCCTGCTAATGTGTCTGGGAAAGCAATAGTAGATGGCCCAAGTGCTCTGCACCCATGTGGGTGATCCAGAAGATGCTCCTGACTCCTGGATTTGGCTTGGTCCAGCCTTGGCTATTGCACCCAATTTGGGAGTGAGCAGCACATGGAAGATCCGCCCCCCCACCATAACTCTGACTTTCAAATAAATAAAAAAAAAACTTTACAAAATGGTAGACTATCATTTTTATAATTGAATACTATCCCATTATGTATATACTACATTTTCTTTGTTATAATACCACATTTTCATTATCTATTTATCTGATGATGGACACCTTGCAAATTGATTGCAAATTTTGGCTACTGTGAACAGTGCTTCTATAAACAAGGTGGTACAGATATCTCTTTGATTCAACATGTTCATGTCTTTTGGGTATAAACCCAGTAGTGGGACTGCTAGATCTTATGGCAAGGCTATTTTAGTTTCTTAAGGAATATCCCTACTGTCTTCCCCAGTGGCTGTACTAATTTCTGATTCCTATCAACAGTGTAAAAGTGTTCCCCTTTTGTTACCAGTGAATGGCAGGGTTCTTGTCTTTGCACAATAAAGAATTCAGCGTGAGACAGAGAGTAGTGGAAAGTAAAATAGTAAGGTTTATTAGGGAAGGGACATCCATAAGAACGGATGGACACCTCTACAGACAGAACCTGAGAGAGAGTGCCCAGTCACCCAGACTGGGGGAGAATGGGGTTACATGGTTAAGTGGAGAGTACACCTGACCAAGCCAGGTGGGCAGCTCAACATAGAGGCAGAGGGCTGGGCACACAGTCTGGTTGAGACTGGGGGTTTTTAAGGGGATGGGTCTTGCCTCCCCACCTCTGCTCCTCTTGGAACAAAGGACTTTTTGGATGTAAATATGAAAAATTCATTTCTGAGTTTTCCCTTGAAGTTATCAGACAGGGGGAAGCCTGGCTGGTGTCGCCCGGTTAGAGGAACCTTAGAGGAGCCTTAGAGGAAGGATGGTTATTGGGTATAAGGGGCAGGGCAGGATGCATATTTGAAATGCAGATACTGGGCTGCACCTGGAAGATTATCAGGCAGAAGGGGCGGGGAACCCCACCTGGCAGGTTATTGAGTAGAAGAGGCAGGGCAGGATGCAAATACTGGGCTGCCCCTGGAAGGTTATTGGGATGACTTTGAGATGCATATGCTGGACCTAGATGCCAACTCTTTAGGCCTTTGTCACACACACATAAGCTCATATCTGACTTCCTACCTAACATGCCCCCCTCAAGAGGGAATATCCAAAATTCTTCTTTGGGATAATAGATGGAGTTCCATTTTCTGTAGCCTCTTCAAAGCTGACATATGTGCATTGAGAAGGATGTGGGCATTTCCTCTTGCTGTCTGTCCTATGGTGTGTGATAATGGCCTTGGAAAGACTGTCCTGCTCAGTCCAGAGGGATGCTAAGATCATCCAATGGAATGGGTTGGAAGCCTTGTCTGACGACCATTTGGAGTTCAACAGCTTTTATTCTGTCAGAGACAAAAGGAACAAGAGCATTAAAAACACATGGTTCAAAGTGAAGCAAGATTACAGAAGTTATTGGACCAAGGAGAGGAAATAGCCAGGATTTCCATGACCAGATGTCAGGCCAGAAGTCCCAGTCCTGCTTGACCTGGTTCTGGAGCTGTTTGGCTTTGTCCAGGAAAGTATGAATTTGGGTTTGTACCTGTCCAGTCTGATTGACCCAGAAACATTCTTCCTGGAGTATGGCAGATACCTCCCTGAGCGGCAGTTAGCATGTCCAATATTTCTTTTTTTCATAACCTTTTGTGACTTCCATACACCCTCTTCAACTTACTTGAAACATTCCATCATTTCCATTCCAGTCTAAAGTAAACTAGCCATCAGGATGAAGTCATTCTTGCAAGCCATGTCCTTTCTTTATTCAAAGAACTCTTTCCTTCTTAACCTTCCTTACCAAGAACACTCTTTCCTTCTTAACCTTTCTTACCAAGCACACATTTCTATACTTGTGATGTTTTCCATAGAGTCTGGTTGGCTCTTTCTACCTTACTGGAATACTGAGGTCTCCATGCAGAGTGAAGGGGCCGGGTTATTCCTAGGGCCTTACAAATCCTTTGTGTAATCTGGGAAATGAAGGAAGGCCCATTGTCACTTTGTAAAGATTTTGGGAGACCAAAGCATGGAATAACTTCCTTCAGGAGAATTTTGGCGACTTCCTGAGCTCTTTCAGTTCTGGTTGGGGAGGCTTCTATCCATCTAGTAAAGGTGTCTGTAAGTACAAGCAGGTACCTAGAGCCTTGACAGAGTTGCATCTGTAAAATCTATTTGCCAACCTTCCCTGAGGTGAGTTCCCTTTCACTGCATAGGTTTAAATAAAGGTGGAAGTCGAGATCCCTGAGAGTTATTTTCTCTTGTCCTTACCTAGTTTTAGAGCTCTGGTTAAGTGTCAGTTCTGCTAACTGAGCAGAAGTTCCTGGGGGCAGAGCACAAGCTTCATAACGTGCCATGCCATAACTGTTGCATACCCTGAGAAGCAGATTCCATCTCAGGAACCTGAGACGTCTCCTTGTAAGGCTGCTTCTGTCTGTGAACCAAACTTCATCTGCGTTAGTCAGGGGGCTGTCTTTTAGGTCCCTTTTGCTGGCATCCTAGTGCAAGGGCTTTAGTCCTTTAGATGAGCAAAGGCTGTGGTTTGCTCTTTCTCCCAAAGGAGGGGGCTCTGCTTTGGCTCCCTGTTGAGAGCCTGGTATAGGAACTGTGCTATTTCCCTGTATCTAGGAACCTCTTACCTGATAGAGAAAAGCTGGGACTGCCTGAAGTTTGCAGAAGTAGGAATTTGCTGCATGGCCATATCCTCGCTGGGGCTAGTTTTCTCTCCCCAGGGGTGAGGATAAGGGTTAAATAATTAACACTCTAATGGGCTGGCTATGCTTTTTTTCCCCCCTCTGGATATCTAGTAGCTAGTTTTGCTAAGAAGTTAAGTCATTGTATAAGACCAGAGTCTCAGTCTGGTAAAGGAAACAGACTAACAAATTATTTCACTTAACCATCTATATTTTAGATTATTGTTAACCCCCCTGAAGAGATATGCCCTTTAAGTCCTCAGTGAGGACCTGTCCAAATAGGTGCAGGACTATCTAAGTTGCTGTTACTGAAAGACCCATTTTTTTTAGGAACTGGCAGGAAGGGCTTTCCAAGCTGAATGCTATTTGGATAGATTTTTAAGGCCTGGCTGGGTATGTGAGGCCCAGACCTATTCATGGTGTGCTGGAAGAGAATTGCAAGAGATGCAAATCTCCTTTGAGGGAGGCACCCTGTTGACTTGCATTACATGGCTGGACTAGGAGGAGAGCTGAATAGGAGGCTGGTACAATATAGGCAACTTACCTTTCACTGACCCTCAATAGCAGTGGCTAGAGTTGGAAGCTGGGCAGAGGCTGGGCAGAGCCAAAGGCTTTTTAGCTTGGAGCCACAGGGTCTGCGGTTCTGAACCAGGAGTCCTTCAACACCCAGGGTAGTTGCGTGTCTAGTGGCCTTGCTCTAGGCAGAGCTGACAGAAGATGGTTTCTGTCATTGACTGCTGCTTGCCCAATGCCCTCACTCCTCAAATCAGAAACAGGTGCCGTTTGGGGTGCACTGGCCTTGCTGGGTCTCCTTGACAGTAGATCACTGTGCTAAGCAGCCATTGATTAGCCTGTTGCCTATCTTTACATTGCTCCTGCTGCTAGCTTGCTCCTCACTCTCTTGGTCTCTAATAAAGCAGACCATGAATGCAGCCTCTATAATGTCAGTCAAGGGGGTGCTCAACCCAACCCTGATTTTTGAAGATTTCTTTAATATCAGGGTGACATAGAAAACTATGGTCATGGGTAAAACTGACACTTAGTAAAAGTTTAAAAAAACATGTTAATACCATGCCCATGAGAACAATGACCATTTAGGTAAGACTAACTGTGGTGACTTGTTTATATATTTTGAGGTCAGCAGTACAACTTCCTATCTTTCCATCAATTTCATTTAAAAGGGGAGTTCTGCCCATTTACCATGTACACTGAAAAAAATCAATCTAACTGTAACATTATTTCATAGTTTAACCTCTCATTCTGGCTATGCTGTTTGGTCCTCTATACTGTGGCCAGGCATTATTACAAAAAATGTCAGTCATCCCTTATATAAGGTCTGGGGATCAAACCATACATCACAGTGGAGAGTCCTGCAGAACTGTAGTAGCTTCCTTTCTGGAAGAGAAAAGAGAAGTGAGGCAGTGAGTCAGGTCTCTCTGGTTGCTTAGACTGACTTCCTGGGCTTTCAGATTTAACTAGTGTATAACCAGTGTTATTGCATAGCCTGACTTAGAGGAGAAATTGTGGCAGGTGTCTATGCCATCCTTTGGCTTCCAGATATTTACCATGTCGCCAGTGGGTTATGGGCCTAGATTTCTGGGTTTAACTAGTCTTACTGTGTAACCCATAAGTTTAGGTTTTTGGGTTTCCGGGTTTTCACCGTGTAGCCTGTGGACACTAGAGCTTTCTTGGGCTCCTGGAAACCAGTTTCTGTAGCATCCATCACATAACCATTTCCAGTCCTCTCTAAGTCTCTTTTGGAACACTTTCTCCCTTTTGGCTAGACCTCCATTTGATTCACATTTAAACTAGCAATACATTTGAACTAGCAATGCCTGGATGGAAACTTTGTCAGTCCCTCTTTAAAGAATCTGGCTTCTGAGCCAGAGACTGGAGCAGCTAGAAAGAAACACGTTTATAACTGAAGTTTAGCATCATTTCACATCTTGGCAGGACTTTTAATCTAAACAGCCCGATTGGTTATTATATCCACAAGATGAGAGATATATCTTTTGACATCTCCAGGGGCCCTCTGGGGATCTCAAAAGTCTGGAGAATTCAGAACTTTGATTTTCAGAACATCTGTTAAAGGTACCAAGAGTATCTGGTCAAAATAGAATTCCTTAACATCCTGAAATGATAGCCATTCATTTAGTCAGGGCGATTTTAACACTTTTAGGCCAGGTCTAATCATAATGATTAGACTTAATACTTTTCATCAATTTGAACTTAACAGAGACAGTAGAGTACACAATAAATTACTTGGGCAGAACATTAATTCTATGTCTCTTGTTGTCGAATAAATCAGAAATAAAAACCTTGAACACAGGTGTTTGCACACGAAATCATCACATAACTCCGAATTATTTAACAGAGTCAAAAAGAGCTTACATGACCTAACCTTAGAAATGGCAGAGTAACTGATTAAGCAGACACTGTTAAAAAGAGACATAACAGTTTTTACAAAAGCAGATTTTAAGATTTACAATTCAGACCATTTCCAGATACTTACTAACATATTAATATGCAATTTTTGAAAACCCCATTGTTGTAACAGAAAATCAGACTTCAACTTTAGGTCAGTGTAATTTTGGCGTTAACACTCAACTTATAGAAAACTCTGTAAACAATATTTTAAAATTGTAAACTTTTTGTGTAGTTACTTTTACATAGTCTTGAATTGTCATGTATGGACAACCTATGAAAATGCATGCTAACAAACTCAATCTCCCCAACAGCATTTAAGATGTTGAAAGTACACATAATACATTAGCACCGATGCCTAGATGACTTAAGACAAAGTTATTAATGAATGTCACACCATTATCTGAATTAAAAGTCAAAATTACATTTCCATGTTTTTAAGTAACTAATAAGGATAACACCTTCTGGACAGCAAACACAGACACTAGTGCATGTTTACAACTTTGAAAAGATCTTCATCTTTAAAAGGAACAAGTTTAAAGCATATCAAAGACACGTAAAACTGAGAGAACTGGAGGGCGTTTGGATTAACCCAATTTTCTGAACCAATCTATTGGCTTACTTTAGTTAACAACATAAAGGCTTGTATACACAGAATTTACTCTCATTTTTATAACTGGAAAGAAAAAAACATAAATACAACATAGGTCTGACATTATTTACAACATTTAAATGCACTTTGCATAATCTGAATTGACTCAAACAGCTGTTACTTTAACAAATTTAGAGTCTCATCCTTTGAGAGTTCCAGGGATCCTACTGGAAGCCTCAAAGTTGGAAGACTCGGTTTAGAACTTAAACTGTCAGAGAGTCAAACCGTTAGCCAAAAATTAGTACGTTTAACCTGAGCATTTTAACCAAGGCTGTGGACTAGATCTGATTAGAGTTAAGGTAATCACTCATTTATTAAAAACAGACAAATAATGTAAACAACTTCCTGTTGCAGTTTTCCCAATCAAGACTCAGTACTGGCAATAGAAAAATGTGAAACCTTCAAGACACGTGCAAACTCTCATCAAATAAGTTAGCTATAGCAGCACAAAAAAGAGCTGATCATCAGCGTATGAGTCCATTGCTTAAGTTTCCATTAACTGCAAAGAGAAAGACCCATCCATCAGCTTGGAAAGGGTTAATGGATTAAGGTTTTTCTGGATCCCTTAGGTGGAGAAAACTGTGAGGCCTGCAGTAGCCAGAGGCATTTCCCCTCCCCACTCCCTTCTAGTGAGTATTGGAAATGGAGAGGACAAAAAAGCAGCCCTGGGGAGTGCTCTAGCCAGAGATATCTGGCTGTGCCTATGTGGGTGCAGCAGACCTGGGAAAACTGTGCATGCCTGGGCCTAGTAGGACTGCCTGTGGGGTTGGGTAGGCGCTCTGTTTCACCAAGAGTGCTGGGAACCTCCTTTATAAAGCAAATCCTTTATAACACAACAGAAGTTTGCATCACCTAGTCTAATTAAAACAGCCACCTGTCAGCTCCTTTGGCCGCAAAAGGAACGACGCTGCTTGCAGTTAATCGGTCTTCAGTAGACTTTTACTTAGAACGAGTGGGACAAAGAGAGTGGGGGACCGGGAGAAGGGGGAGAGATGGCACACATGTTCCTTAAGGGGGAAAGCTGGCGTGCGCCACTCCTTCTCCCACAGTCTGCTTATATACTGAATTCAACCAATCACAGTCAATCAATCACAGTTCATGCATAGAGCTCTCCAATCCGGCACTTGATCATGATCAGCTGTGGAGTCCTGCAGTGAGCAGGGCATTAACGCCATCTTGTTGTTTGCCACGATCCTCAGCTAGATGGAAAGTTCAATCAGCTGCTACCTCCGCACCACTGCTACAAGCCAAGCCCAGCATGGGGGGGTCCCATGGCAAGCCTATCCATGGGTCCCCACAGCCACCAAGGTGAGATCTTAATCCATTCAACTCGAATATTTCAACCAAAGCCAGATCCAATCAGGGCTACTGCAATCAATTAAAAACAGATAGTTAACTTCAGCTCCTTTTTAGATTCAGTCCTTAGGCAATCAAAACTTAGCAACAGAAATAGTGCACAAAAACTTTTCAAGAGGTACCAGAGCTACCATAAGCTGCAAAGACAGAAAAACATTTACCAGGTTGGAAAGGGTTATTGGATCAAGACTTTTCCCCTAAGTTGAGAGACCTGTGGAATTTCCCTCTCTCTTCCTTAAGGCCAGAGGTAAAGGAATGGAGATGAGGAGAAACAAAGAGAAGGAGACCAGGAGGAGGAAGGGGGAAAGTGACAGAGGAAAAAGATATGAGCCAGTGCCCTCACCTTTCCTCAGAAATCTCCAGCTGTGCCCATAAGGCATCTCAACTGGAGGAGAGCACAGGGAAAGGCCCTGATGTCTGGGGGCTGAGTGGGTTTTCAAAGTCTCCTATCACTCCTGATTGCCCACTACCTAGTTGTCTGAGTTTACCTGGAGGACCAGTATTAGCCTCAACTGAAGCTAAGCCCTGCCTCATGTAGCATAACCCGGCATCCCTCCAAGTTTGGGTTGCAGTCTGGCTGCCAGGAAGCCAAAGCAAGCTCAGGGGGTCTCCAGGCACTCAGTCAACTACTCTTCCCAATTGTCCCCTCCCATTCCTTACAGTCCCTCTGGAAATTTGGCCATAGCTAAGCCATGGCCGGGGTGGGGAGTGGGGGACCTCCGTGTTCTTGGAGAGCTGTGGGGTGCCGGACACTCGATGGTCACTTCCGCAGATCCAGTCCCGCTTGAGGGAAGGAATACTGACTTTCAATGTCTTCTTAAAATCCCTTCGTGGTTGCCAAAATGTTACCGGTTAATGGCAGGGTTCTTGTCTTCATGCAAGAAAGAATTCAGCGTCAGAGAGATGACCTAGATGTCAACTCTTTAGGCCTTTGTCTCACACACACCTAAGCTCATATCTGACTTTCTACCTAACACTTTCACTGCATGTTCACCAGCATTTGTTACTTTCTGTCTTTTGGATTTTAGCCATTCTGATAGGGTGAGGTTTCATTGTGGTTTTGATTTGTATTTTTCTGATACCTAGTAATGTTGAATAATTTTTCACATATTTATTGGCTGTTTGTTTTTCCTCTGTTGAGAACTATCTATTGAGGTCATTTGCTCATTTTTTTCTGTTGTTGTTGAATTTTTAAGTTGCTAACGTATTCTGTATATTAATCTTTTGTCAGATAAGTAGCTGATAAATATTTTTTCCCATTCTCTTGTTTTCTCTTCACTCTATTGCTTGCTTCCCTTCCTATGCAGAAGTGTTTGGATTTGATATAACTCTATTTGTTTAGTTTTGCTTTTGTTGCCTAAACTCTGGGAGTCCTGTCCAAGAAGTTGTCCCTTATATCAATGCTTTTGAGTGTTTTTTCCTTCATTTTTTTTCAGTAACTTTATAGTCTTTGGTTTTATGTTTAGGTCTTTGATACATCTTGAGTTAATTTTTATATATGGTGAGAGGTATGGATATAATTTCATTCTTCTACAAATATACATCCAGTGTTGTTAGCTCCATCTGTTGACAAGAAAATCCTTATTCCAATATATGGTCAGAGCACTTTTGTAAAAAATCAACTATCTAAATATAAGTGTGTTAATTTCTAGGCTCTCTGTTCTGTTCCATTGATCTATATAGCAATTTTTTATGCCAGTACAATGCTGTTTTAATCACTACAGCTTTGTAGTATGCTTTGAATTCAAGTATTGTGGTGCCTGCAGCTTGATTTTTATTGCTCAGAATCACCTTGGCTATTCTGGGTCTTTATGTTTCAGAATTTTATTGTAGGTGTCTCAATATCTGTTGTCTCATTCCAAGTTTAAACAAGTAGTGTTCATGAGTCGTGCACAGCCATTTCCTAACACTTTGCTTTTTGCTGAGAGTGAAAATCTTCCAAATAATTCATCCTTACTTTTTAAAGATAATAATTTTATTTCTACAAGTAAGTTTGTGTATGTTTTATGGGAAAAGCAAATTCATTTTAACAAAACAAGTTGTTTTCTTTTAGCTAGTATGTAACTGACATCATATAACTTCTTGTGGCTATGTTCAAGGGTGAACAAGTGAATATTTAATAAGTGATTCTTTGTGGGTGAGACCAGAGAAGTAGAAAGTCTTGATACTATTTGTCAGTGTCAGTGGTGTAATTATTTCAGCCATGGCTAATTTCAACATTGTGTCAGTAAATGTGGAAATGGAACAAGATGCTTACAATCAACTCTTAGTAGCCAAATGATTGGAAATTATAACATCTTTTCCATTTTCTTTGAAAAATCTCTATTTTTCCATATACCTAAAATGTATAAATTTTCCAAGTCCAATTTTTGGTTTAGTGTAATCATGAAAGCCAACATTTATGGAGTGACCTCCGTGTTCCCAATACTGAGAACATTGCATGATACAGTTTAACATCATTATTTGTTATATTTTAGCATTAAACAGTATTCTAAATAGAATTTTCAAACTAATGCTCTTCTGTATTGATGGGTGTAGAGCCCACCAACCCTGATAGAAGCAGGTTGAAGTATAGGCAAATAATGACTCTGGACAGAGGTGTACCCTAATCCTTCTCCAAGTCCTACTACTGTTGAAGGTGGAACTTCCTCTTAGCCATTCTCTTTAAAACTTCCTGGATCTGACATTCATGTCTTTACATGCTGGCAACCTAGAAAGGGTTAGGATAATTAAATAATATACAGCATATGTAAAATCAATATCAAGAAGTAATAGCTATCATCCCTGGCTCTCTTCCCAAATCATTTATATTTTCTCAACCCACATTGCCTTCTTTCTCATGCTCAAATGATCCCCACTTGTTGTTTTCTCAGAGCCCAGATTCTTTATTTCGTATCTGTGTTATATGCCCCCTACTCTGACTTGTGATATCTCTGTATTTGTATGATTCTATTTTCATCCTTTAAGGCTTTTCTTTTTTGCATTACTATATTTTTGTATCTAACTGTAACTTTCTCTGTCATGCATTTCTCTTTCTTCTGGGATGTGTGCTCCATTGCCAAGTGGGACTTTTAATCCCAACTCTGTTTTTTCCTCCATTAATTTCTTACCATACTGCTTTCCATTTTTCCTCTGTGGATTTCAAACAAAGCCGTCTTTACTGATGTGTGCTGTGTTTTCTTCTCTATACAAGAGCAGCCTTCGCTGTCCTCTTTATTTCATGCATCTTGTACATTCCTTGCTTCTGCCTACGGACTCCCTGAACTCTCAAGTGCTTGCTTCCACTGCTTCAATCTGAAATCCACTACCTTCATTTTCCCATTTCTCCCCAAAGGACTACAGTAGCTTTCCATCAGCCCATTATTTTTCTTTCCGTTTCATTGTTTGCTGAAACTCCTCTAGCTTAGTGCATTTTCCCTTTCATGATGCAAAAGGCTCAGAAGCAATTTGTATTGATAGACCTATTCGCACCAGAAGGGTAACATTCTTTTTTTTTTTTTTTTTTTGGCTGTGTAGTTTAATTATTGTCACTAACTTGTGGAAAAACAGAAGTTGAAATGCTTCTATCTTTACACTGAAATGCCTTTACTGAATCCTTTCACAGATCAGGGGTTTGAGGTAGTAGAAAAGAAAGAAAACCCAGATCTAGTTTCGCATTCAATGCTTATAGCCATGTGATCTTTGAATAAGGAAATTTATCTCCATGGTCCTCTATAAAATGAAGGAAAGGCTTAGTATTGGGTCTACAAATGGGGCTTTGGACATGGAAGGATTTGTGTGCAATGACTGGCTCATCTTATTAGCAATAGAATTTTGGGTCACTTGCTTCACCTTTATGGCAAGAGCTTCTTTGGTAAAATGGGTAAATCTCAGAGCTGAAGAGAGGACTTGTTAATCCCATGTGTGAAAATACTTAACCCACTACCCAGCCTATCACAAGCACTCAGTAGTGGGATTATTATTAGGATACTTCTACCTTTCTCAGAATTGACACAGGTCCTCATATATCTGAGTTTGCTCGTACTGCTCTCTTTGTCTTGAGTATCCTTCCACTTTATCCCTAAAGTGTTTTCTACTTTTTTTAAGGCCTTCTCCCAGCACTCTATTGTTCCAAACATAATCAGTCATTTGTCACTGTTTCTTCTTGGAGGGCTTTGCCCATGCTTTATCAATCTAATCACCCTAGTTCAGAGCTGTCATTTTATTGTACTCTTACATATCCATCTAAACTATCAGCTTCTAGATATGTAGACTATCTCCTTTTCCCTTTGATTTCTCTGTATCAGACAACATTCCAAAAAAGTAGTAAATGCTCCAGATTTATTTGCTACTAAATGGAAGAATGAATGAAGACCAATGGTAGGTGATCATTTCATGTTTGTGATGAAAGAATAAATGAATGAATGGGCATAAAGAGCCAGTTCTTACTATTAGACCAAAAGGTAGAGGCATAAGGCATACATATAGGCCATCCAGGAAGTGACCTCAGTGTGTAGGAGCAGGTCAGACTGGACCTAAAAGCTTGACGTGCTGGGGAGGCCTTGAGTCCTGATCTAGGACATACCGTACTTCTAAGCTGGGACACAGGACCTTTTCTCAAGTGTGAAGTAGATTGGAGAATGGGAATGGCCTCAATCTAAAAGACAAAAGCAAGACAGAGCACACAGATAATTAAGTCAGTAGAATGATCTAGTTTATTGGACTCTCACAAGCAGTAATTTCTAGACTGTTTGGAGTTTTGATAGTGACTCATTTTCATTTTGTTTCCATATATTTGTAGTTATTTTCTGTGGAAATATGATTTAATCTATAATTACAATGGTTCAACTATTTATTCAATAGGAATTTGTTGAATGCAACATGTGTTCCAGGGACCATGTGACATGTCAGAAATAATAAAAAGTGGTAAACTGGAAGGCAGTCTTGAAAGAGGTGCAGTTATAATCTGTGAGTCTACCATTATACGACCTAAAACAAGTTATGTGAAGCCCTGACTCTCAGTTTCTACATTTCAGAAAAGGTCTGATAAGAGTTGCTGTCTCTCCATCTCACAAGCTTATTTTAACTATCAAATGAGATAATATATTAAAGAGTTTTGAAAATTGGAAAGAATTAGGAAATTACAAAGAATGACATTGAGGGGGTTGGTTTATTTTCCCATCAAGTATCAGAATTTTGAGAAGTCAGTATAAAACCAAACATGAGATTTGAAAATGAAAACTGGTAAAATGAACCCTGAGACAATTGCCCATGTTCCAACTCTGGAATAAGTTAGTCAGTTCTCCTCCCCTCTCAGGACTTCACCTCCTTATCTTATAAAATAAGGTAGTCAGAACATGATTTTGAGACCCTTCTAGCTCTGATGGCGCTCTTCTCTGGTTTCCTGACTACCGCTTTTCCTCAATTTAACTCTGCTTGCCTGGAAAGGAAAAATGGCTGGACAAAATTTTGGCCTGGGAACACAGCTGGTAGATGAAAGGTTCAAGAGAGCAGAGGAGTTGCAGGTCTAAGGACGGGGTCAGGGGGAGGACAACGTGGCTACTGGGTTCCAGAGATACATCATGAATTTTGGAACTGTACCCACACTTTCCCCTCATGGATTTATTCCTATATTAAAGAAAAACTATATTCTATGAGCATGTTGATATAATAATGAACAAAGATCAGCATCAACTACATTTTCTCTTTTGATATACCTGAAAGTACCATAGATCCTCGATGCTATATTACCTAATTATTAAATTGTCCTACTTGGTCCCCTAAAAGTGATGATATACTTTACCCAAAGAACATGTAGACTGCTAGCTAACTGAAGACTGATTTTCTTCTAAAGTGGAAGTTCTTGACCTCAGAACTATGGACTTTGTGCTGGATACTTTTTTATTATGTTCACTTTAGAATGTTAAAGAGCATGCCTGGGCTGTATTTGCTGGATGCTAATGGCACACTAGATATAGTGATGGCAATCAAAAATGTCTTCAGACACTGCTGAGTGTCCCTCGGCAGACATAGTGATGTACAAATGCAGCCTCAATTCGAGGATACTCTTTCTAGATGATGTTCTTCTACCTTCTCCTAACAGTTTATGATCTTCTGAAGCAAAGACTCCCTGTATCTCTTGATGGACGCTAGAGTCCTTATACGAACCTATTAACCTCTCTCTGACTTAATTTCCTACTATTCTTTCTGTTAACGATGTGGCTCCAACCTGAGAAAGAGTTAGGAAATTACATAGGGAGAGACAGGGAATGGTGAAGAGAAATGCCAGAGGACTAGGATGTAATCACCATTCCCTGTCTCTCCCTATGTAATTTCCTAACTCTTTCTCATCCCACACATAATCCACTTGGTTAATACTCTCTTCCCTTCTTTAAATTTTTGCTTAAATATTACCTACTTAATGTGGTCACCCCAGATACCTTTTTTAAGATGACAACTTTGTCCTTCCTACATTCTTTTTCATCATTCCCTCTCTATGTCCATTTCTCTAACTATTGTCCTTCTCACCATAAATTTTCCCCTAGATTTCCACCTAGAAAATTTTGAATAAATTATAATATTTTGCCATAGCTTGTCAATTTCTAACATTCAATATAATTCTATTATTTCATTATTTACTATATTTATCATTTATTATCTTTCTCTTTTGTTAGACTATAAACTTCGATAACAGAGACAGGAATTTTGCTGGTTTTGCTCATGGATGAATTTTTTTTTTTTTAACAGACAGAGTGGACAGTCAGAGAGAGAGAGAGACAGAAGGGAAGGTCTTCCTTTGCTGTTGGTTCACCCTCCAATGGCCACTGCGGCAGGCACGCTGAGGCAGGTACGCTGCGGCAGGCACGCTGCGGCAGGTGCACCGCGCTGATCCGAAGCCAGGAGCCAGGTGCTTCTCCTGGTCTCCCTTGCAGTTGCAGGGCCCAAGGACTTGGGCCATCCTCCACTGCACTCCCAGGCCACAGCAGAGAGCTGGCCTGGAAGAGGGGCAACCAGGACAGAATCCGGCACCCCGATCGAGACTAGAACCCGGTGTGCCAGCGCTGCAGGTGGAGGATTAGCCTATTGAACCAAGGCGCTGGCCTCATGGATGAAACTTAAAACTGCTACGTGGTAGATGTTCCATATACAGGCACTGGATTTAATTGAATGAAACACATCAGACTGAATTGAATTGAGGGAGCCTCCCCTGTCTTTAAACAAGCCCACCAGGAATCCTTTCCTTCTTATGGCCCCAAATTTCCATCTCTGTGCCTCTCTTGCTGTGTGGTTTTTCCTTCTACAGTGGAGTTTTGCATCTCTTCTTGATGTACCCCCTTTGTGCCTGACCATGTTTCTGTTTGTTTCTTTCCCCTCTTCCCCTTGTCCCTGGAATGCCTGGATCAGCAGAGAGGAAACTTAGATGCCCAGCATTTGAAACAGCTGATTCCTCGTTTCTTCTAGACATTCTATCCATGAAAAGGAAGGGCTCAAAAGAGACTTGAAAAGCCAGACCTTGCCATCTCTGTAAGTACAAAGAATGTCTCAGAGAACAGAGGAGCCCCTTTCAAATCTTCATGTAGGAAATTATTTACCCACCAGAGCTGCTGAATAGAAAGGCCAAGCTATGGGGGTTATTCTGCCCTCTTCCTCTCAAAGGCATTTGGGGAGAGGCTGCCGGAGTCTTTGCAATTGGGGATAGCACGCGGGGACATTAGGAGCCCACGACTTGCCTGCGAGGCAGTCCTCGCTGACCCAGTTTCAGCGCAGCATCGCCTGACACAGCACTGCAATCCACAACTTTAATAACTTGGTGACATACAAAGCAGTTTTGATGCAAAGTGGAGCTGACAGAGCAGCAGAGAGAAGGCTCTGCTTCTCACTGAGCTGCGTGGGGAATCCACTCAAGGTGACTGCAACCTTCGCAGCCCCGCCAACAGTGCAAGCCTGCTCTTGCAAACAAGGAAGGCGGTCTTGTCTTCCAGGAAGACAGCCATAGGAGAGGCAGACAGCGCGTGGAAGCTACCTGGAATGTCTCTTTTACTTTTATACTATGTCCCTGATGTCCCTTCTCTCCATCACCCCTGCTGCTCTGCTTTAATTCAGGCCTCCATCACCTGGGCTGTTACAATAGCTGAATAACATTTTCTGGGCTTGTATCCTCCATTCCAACCGAGTGGTCTTCAAATAGCATACCAATGACCATGTCACTTTCTACATCAAATCTTTCCATAACCCCTGATTCCTGCAGAACCACTGTTGCTGAAAGCACAGGTTTTTTTTTTTTTTGCTTGGTCTTTAAGCTTCATTTTACCATGTGTTACTCAGTGCTGCATATTTTTCATTACTTCTAGCCACTGCTACCTCCATAGCCACAGAGTCCAATTTCTTCTTTAAAATTTATTAAACGCATATTAGGCTGTGTTCTGATGTATATGCTCAGGCAATGCTCACTTGAATTCTCCCTGTGCTGGGGGACTCACTGTCTTGCATGACAGATTTTTCTAATATTAAACAACTTTTCAGCTGTACATGTCTTTCCTTTTGACATAGAAATTCTGCTTCATAAGTGGCATTTGTTGTCTCTGAAGCTGCTCTCTGTATCTCCTAGAAAATGTTCTGTCTTGGGTTTCTCTTTTGAGAAGTAAACTTAGTGAAACATTATGCTTTGAGTTTTTTATTTGGGCCAGAACTCCCAAGATCTTTTAAACACTTTTCTTGCACTTCTTCTAGCTCAGTCCCTTCTATTTTTTTTTTTTCTGCACCTTCCATACAATTCAAAATGCTTCTTAGAATCAACAGGGGAAAACTGTACATTGGGCAACTTACGAATTGAAGACAACCCTAACAAGTTAGAAAGCTTAATGGTAAAATTTAGCAACTACTCTTGGCACATGGAAATGGATGTTTTGATCCAGCATAAGTGATTTAAATTATCCTAGCATTCATTTATTAGACACACACATGAACACAGATGAACTTCAAAAATTTATGAAAAAACATAATTAATATGTTTATTTGGGTGCAAAAACTTAGGACATTCAGGCATTTTTTTCATAACACACATCTTCAATGAACTTTTTGAAGGATCCATGTCTCTGTGTGTATACACATGTGTGCCTGGCAATGAAGATATACAAAGTAACACAAAGTCACTCTCTGCTGATGCATCAGGATCTGAAGGGTTGACAGTCCTGTAAGCAGCAATTACAGCTCAGTGTGAGCAGAGGGCTGTCTGTCTCAGCAATGAAGAGCTGTCTCCTGTCCAACGTGGGGAGGCTGGAGAGAAGCAAAGATCAAGAATGGCACTGCAGAGAAACTGCGGTCCACACAGGGTTTTGAGAGAGAGCAGGAGTTAAGCAGTGGAGAGCGTGGACATGATATTCCAGGTGGCCTGAACAGCAAGAGCGAAGGCACAGCAAAGAGCCAACACAGAGGATTTAGTGACCTCAAAGGCTTTTATGATTCTTCAACAGGGCAGAGGATATTAAGACATGGATTCTTGTGTCCAGACTGCAGTCCGAATGGAGTTCCAGAAAGGAGAGATTACTGGGGCTTGAAATTGTCAGGACAATTTCCCTGGAGGGGAAAGGTCCAGAGGTGGGCCCAGAAAGAAGAACACATTATAGTTCGTGGAGAGGAAGGGAGATGGACATCTATATGCAAATGCGCCTGCACACATACATCTGCTTCATATGCATTTAAACCTTAAATTGACTTTCACTTGCCTTCCACTTTGGTTTCCATGGTAACCCTGGCCACTTATTCTTCTTTTAACCTCCTTTTCATTGTTTCAGGATGAGGTGGGCTATGTGAGGGTTAATCAGTCAGGGGAAGGCAAGAGATTTTAAAGCAATTATTTTTTTTTTAAGAAAACCGCCAACTTTGCAATTTAATGCAAACTGTCTCTGGTATATTTGCCCTGAAGGATGCTGTAGGGAGAAACAGGAGCCAGAATCCTTTTTGTCCCCTCCTCCCTGACTTCTATTATTACCGTGCTCTTACTGCTAATACAGCATCTAAACTTGCAATCTTGGTAACTATGGCAATAAAATGGGTGAGATTCCCTTCCATTATGACTTGAATTGTTAGGACTTTGCAAAGAGCACGTGCGTTTGCACAGGGGAGGAGGAAGACACACTCTGGGGAAAATAGTTATTTCAACTGCCTGTGGGGAGTTGGAGATTGTTGTCTATCAGTCTACATCCACATGGAGAATTAGCACTGTTCCTGTGTCAGAGGATGCAGGTGCAGTTCCTGGTGGTTGCAGTAGACACCAGGGTGAGAAAAGCACTACCACACACAGCTCATAGAACCAGGAAATCAGTGTTACATTGAGTTAAGAGAGATGGCAGGTAGGAAGCCAGAGAGGAGGCAGGGCCAGCAAGCTTTCTCTGGAAAGGGCCGAACAGTAAATATTTTAGTCTTTGAGAACCGTAGAATCCCCATTGCAACAATTTAACCCTGGTATTTCAGTCCCCAAAGTTACCATGGACGAACTGAATATGAGTGGGTAGCCTGTACTCCCAATACTCTTTTATCTATGGACATTAATATTTGATTTTGGAATACTTTCCACATGCCATGAAATTGTATTCTTTTTCTTCACCTCCCCCACCAATCATTTCAAACTGTAAAGCACATAGTTAGTGTAAGGGCTGTGTATAAACACGTGGCAGATTGGATTTGACCTATGGGCCATAGTTTGCAATTCCTAATTTAATTTATGTTTCCAACTGTGTATGCTACATTAATGGATTGTTATTATTGTTACTTGTTAGTTTACCATAATTACTATATTACTGCTATATTAATAGCATTATACTGCTATAATTATTGATTATGATTATTATCCTTTCTGTGTGTCAAGCTCTGTACCAAGCACCATATATATCATCAAATTCAATCATCACAAAACTCATCTGATAGCTGAAAAGCAGGCCTTAGAGATTGAGATGGTTGACAATTAAATCTAAGTTCTGTCTTACGCATATAGCATGGCTTTTCTTCTCATAGGTGCACCTACCTTCAGACCCTCTGAAAGAGTCTGCATCTACCTGGTTGTCAAGCCTTACCTACCCTTGGACATCTGGACCATTGCAACTACCAGTGATTCTCATGGAAACAGGACACAGGGCATCTAAGAATCTTCCTATTGCAATGATTAGAATGTTTCAAGGTCCAAAATAACTCACTGAGAAGGAATTCATACCACTTCTAACTCCTGAGACTCCTGATAATGCCTGTGGGTCTGAATCCCTGACTTTTCCTTTGCCAGGGGCGAAGTAATGTCACATTCACATCCACTGCCTCTGACTCAGGTTTGCCCCAAGGGGAGCCCTTAGCATTCTGGCCTTCCCCCATTACCTTCACAGCCTCTGCTTTTTGCCTCTGTTGGCTTGTTTTCTTGTTGACAGCTTAGCTCCGTGGCTCATATTTGGCCTTCTGGGGCCCATCTTTCACCTCTAATCCCCTCCATACCTCCATAGCTGTTTTGGGAACTTGGGATGCTCGGTAGAGGGGAAAGAATGCCCTCGGTGCTCCAGAGAGAGGGCCACTGTCTTCTCACCTTCTAGGAGGCAGGGGATGTTCATTATTTAGGGTACTTGCAGAGGGAAAATCCAGGAACCATGAGCAGAATTTAGGAACTGGCTGATTTCTCTCTTACACAGCTTATTCTAGTCATTAAATGCACTTTTTGCCACAAGCAGTTATGGTATCATAGCAAGAAGACCGACTGGAAACTGGATTCAATGCTGTTTTTTTTTTTTAAAGATTCATTTAATTACAAAAGGCAGAGTTACAGATAGAGAGAGGGAGAGACAGAGAGAGGTCTTCTATCTACTGGTTCACTCCCCAAATGTCCACAATGGCTAGAGCTGGGCCAATCTGAAACCAGCAGCCAGGAGCTTCCTCTAGGTCTCCCATGTGGGTGCAGGGGCCCAAGGATTTGGGTCATCTTCCATTGCTTGCCCAGGCAATAGCAGAGAGTGGGATTAGAATTGGAGCAGCTGGGACTCAAACTGGGAAACATGGGATGCTGGTGCCACAGAGGCTTAATCTGCTATACCACAGCACTGGCCCCAAGTTTCTTCCACTGAAATAGTTGTGTCCAACTGTCTCCTTACTCCCTACTATATCTAACCAAGTGAATCCATGCCTTCATGAAATGTCCATCTTGCTACAGGTAGCCTTGACTCTGCAGTTTCCATGACCTTGGGAACACTGGGACCATTAACTTTATCCTTTTGGGCCATATGAGATTCCTCATAACAGCCCTTTCTGTTCTGCTGTGGAGGAACAGGCACATCTGTTTTTGTGAGTCCATTACTGTGCAAACTTCTATGAGAATTTTGCCCCTCTCAGTCCGTAGGACTCTTTCTTCAGAGAGAACATTAGCCAGACTGGTGCTAAGCAAATGCATTCAGCTTCTCCCTATCTGATTTCCCTTTTTCTCATTTGTCAGCAAAGGAGAAACCTCCTAGCTATTAATCAAACTCCTGGCTGTGGATAGCTTTAATTGCAGAAACCACTGCTGGATGAGGAATGCTCAACTTTTCCAAAGAAAGCCGGCTGCCTTGTGCAGAAGAGAAACAATTAATTACCTGCTTCTCCTGTCCCCAGCAGAGATGCAGATGCACTAACAATATTGCTGCTGGCACCGAAATCTTCATTCCCAAGGTGGAGGAAAATGAATGCATACTCAGACTACATTCAGGGGAAGTAGAATGCTTTACAGAAGGCTAGCTACAAGGCTCTGGTGGGACCCAAAATTTTGCTTCTGTCTTACATCTCTATTTTAAGATAGATTCTGACAAGCTCTGGAGCTTATTGAAGGGAGTGATTGGGTTGAACCTTAAAAATAACATTCTCTGAGGAAGGATCTATTGTTAACAGAGCTGTGAACTTTAGAGAAGAAAAATTTAAAGTGGGGGAGGCGGTGCAGCTAAACAAAAAGTCATCCTTAAAGAGGTTAGATTTGTATATTCCAAGTGTCAGAAGTCGAATTGTGGGTGGAACCTAGTTTCTTGTAAGAATAAAACCTGGGACTTGGAACTGTGTGCCTGTGGAAAGGGATAGTCCCCCAACTGTGGTTAGTCTTTTTTCTCTGGAGACATTCAAAACTCATTGAGGATGTTGTAAGAATATCTTTGTACTGGATAAGTGATTTATTAAGATCACCTCTCCTTAAGATCTTTGCTTTACTATTACTTTTGAGTTACATTCAAGTTTTCAGTGTGCTAGACAACATAGAAAAAGTAGAGGAAAGAAGTTTATGTAAGTCCAGGGTTAGAATTTGTTTGAAATAAAGGTATTAGATAGCTATGTGAGTTAATATTGGAATATGTGTAACTTGCTTTTATTATTATTATTTATTCAATTTATTTGACAGAGGCAAGTCTTCTATTTTCCAGTTTACTCCCCAAATGCCTACAACAGCTGAGCTGGGCCAGGCCAAACTCAATCCAGGTCTTTTCCATACGAAGTAATAACACAGATAACTTGAGCCAGGGTGCATATTAGAAGGAAGCTGGTGTTAGAAGTGGGGCTGAGATTCAAACCTGTGCACTTTATATGGGATTTAGGTAACACAAGTGACATCTTAACTCCTGCAGCAAGCATCACCACCCTTTATAAAAGGTCTTCAGTTGGAGTCAGCACTGTGGCATAGCAGGTTAAGCCTCCGCCTATGATGCCAGCATCCCATATAAACACCAGTTCGAGTCTTGGTTGCTCCACTTCCAATTCAGCTCTCTGCTGATGGCCTGGGAAAAGCAGTGGAGGACAGCTCAAGGGCTTGAACCCCTCTGGCCTCCTGGCTTTGGCATGGTCTAGCCCCAGCCAGAGAGGCCATTTGCGGAGTGAATCAGTGGGTGGAAAATCCACTCTGCCTTTCAAATAAATAAAAAATAATCTTAAAGAAAGTCTTTAATTGCAGCAGGGATATGATAGGTTCTCTTTGGAACCTGGTGTTGGTGCTGTTTTACTCTGCATTCCCAATACTTAGCAGATACCCATCACAGGGGAAGTGTTAAGACATGCTTGTGAACCTCTAGATTGAGTGAAATGTAAATGCACACTTCTGAGTCCTGGGCAGCAGTACCACTAAAATAGAAAAAGAATGACCCTGAATCAAACTGCTTTGAGTCTATACCCTGGTTCCTTGTTTACTGTGTGAGGGAGCATGGGCAGGTGGTATAAACTCTTGGTGCCTTAGTTTCCTCTTCGGTAAAATAGGATCCATTTGCATACCTTATGGCACTGTCATGAGGATTGTGAGTGAGGATGTAAATGCAAAATGCTTGCAACATGGCTTGAGAAGGAAGATCAGGGAGTTCACTCAACACTTAAAATGTGCCAAGCACTATTCTATGCCTTTTACACATATGATTATTTTAATATCCACAATCACTTTATTGTTGAATGAATATGATTCCGAGGAGCTAAAAAGTTAACTGAGCCAGTGCTCTTGACCAGTGTTGATTTGCGCTAGACAAACTTTGACTTTCATTTGTGTCTTACTATCATTTCAACTTTCCTCTTCATAAAGGCTAATTTCCATACTTTCTTCTCTTTTATTCCTCTACTATGTATCATTGTAGAGTTGTCCCCTCTCCTATCCAAGAGGTCTCTTTCCGCAGTTTCAGTTACTTGTGGCCAACTGTAGTCCAAATATATGAAGTGGAAAGTCACAGTCACAAATAACTGAAGAGATTTAAAGTGGACAATGTTCTGAATAGTGTGGTAAAATTCATGCCATCCTTCCCTCTCTGCTAAGGACTTAATTGAACTCTTCATCCACAGTATCTGTATTGCGTATGCTACCTGCATGTTAGTCACTTAGTAGCTATCTCAGTCCCCAGATTGATTGTCCTGGTGTCTCAGGGTTTGTATTCAAGGAACTCTCACATCATTTAATTTTGGTCCTAAAAGTACCATCATGATGTAGAATTTAGTACTGTCCAATCCAATGGCAGTATTGGAACATATCTCCTGCGAATAAGAGGGGACTACTGTGTATACGACTTTGCTTCTTGAGTTCCCAAAGCTCTGAGAACAACCTTGTTCAGTGTCTTAATACTGTTTCTATTCAGCCACTTGCAGCCTTTCCATTTGACAGATATTGTCCACATGTTGAGTCAGTAAATGACAAGTACAATGACTTTGTTTATTTAACAAGGTCTTATAGAGACAATGGTCTGTGGATCTGCATGGAGATTCCCATCTCTTTAGAAGACTGGACTAGCATTCTTAGTTTTCCTTTTTTATTCTTTTATATGCTGATTTATCTACTTTCTCAGCTTGCAGACAGAATGGTGTATTGATGGACACAGGAACTTTATTTGAATCCAGGCCTCAGTAGCACCACAGGTTGTTTTAACTTGCGAAAGTTACTTAATACTTCTGAGGTTCATTTTATTCATCTATAAATTAAACAAAGTTAAACTTTTTTTTGAGGATCTGTCAATGAGACAGGGAGCTTTCTTCGGGGATGAATAATCCAGCAACCCCACTAGTGAGTATAAATTCAAATGACATGAAATCATAGTATCAAAATATCTACTCCACAGTGTTTGTTGTAGTACTATTCACAATATCTAAGATATAGAATCAACCACAATGTACGTCTTCAGATGAATGGATAAAGACAATGTGGTAAAAATATATGCCATGGAATACTCTTCAGTCTTAAAGAAGCATGAACTCCTGCTGTTTTCAGTGAAATGGTTTGGACAGGAGAATTTCATGTCAGGTAAAATGAGTTCAAAACAGGAAAAGCAAGTACTGCATGTTCTCCCTCATGTGTTGCAATTAAAAAACAAACAAGCCTCAAAACCAGTACAGAACGATAATTACTAGAAAATGGAAAAGGTGAGAGAAGTAGAGTTTGTATACAAACAGAGGAAGCTGGGTGTAGTTCACTAATTGTGATGAACACAACACACCGATAGGACACATTAACAACGGGGAAGCTGAGGCTGGGATACATGGGGACTCTATACTATTTCATAATTTACATTCTGTAAATTTAAATTATTCTGAAATTAAAAGTATGCTTACAAAAGTAATTTGCAAAGCTACCCATGGTTAACTGGGGCAGTTCTTGTGGGTGACTTCCCTGGGAACCTCCCTGCCTTGGCTGTGTGTCAGCTCCAGGAGCCCCATCTCCCAACAGGGTAGTTCTTGGTGTAGTCCCTGGAATGCAGAGGGTCAGGTGTGGGTAGGAGGAGCTCTCCGTGTGCTCATCCTTGTCTTTTTTTGCAAGACCCCCTTTTTTTTTTAATTATCATTTTTTCTTTGCTCCAAGAAAAATTTCAGTGATTTTTTTCTCCCCTTTGTTTTCTTTGCTGCTCTTTCTTCTTATGCTTCTATCAGGCTAACTCAACAGCTTCAAATAGAAAACTTTGAAGGAAGGAAACTTAAAAGAAGAATTGGGGCGTCCGCTCACGCCCCAAATCCCATGGGCATACTTGCAGCAGTCTCGGTCTCAGTGGAAGAGGCGCATCCTGGTCCATCAGCCCAGAGGACCAGGAGCCTGCACTGCCGGCTGGACTCTTGCCGGCTGCGTGGGGCTGGGGGCAGGGCGACTCAATCGCTTGCTCGCTCCCTCCCAGGGTCTGCGTAGCCCCGCAGGACCCGGCTGCGAGGCGAGTGGATTGTGCAGCTTGTAGGGGCCGAGCAAATGACATCTGAGCCGCCTTTCAAGCAGCCGGCTGCTTTCAAAATGGGACTTTGAAAGGGTGGACTCCCCTGACTCTGCACTGGAGCACGGAGCCCGCTCTTTAGCGGAGACTGGCTGGCAAACACGTGCCTGCCTCTGTGGCTGTCGCCTGCGTGGGTGCGGGAATGAAAGCAAGAAAGCTAGTGGTATTGGTGCATTCGCTTTCCAGCCCTTTATTTACTGAGGAAACGTTCCGACTCCTGGAGTTCTCCCTGGCCACTGGGGAATGAATGGGCTATTTGAAGTGAAAGAATTGAACATTTTCTTTGGAGATTTTTATACACACACACGCGCACGCACACACACACACACACACACATATATAGCTTGCTCTGAAAACAGTGGTATCTTTTTACTTCAGGGATCCGCCTGGATGGGGGGAGAACACAAAGACACATGGGATGCGGATGGGATGGTGCAAATCTTGTTTGAGGCTTAGAAATCCAATTTCTTGGTGCCAGCACTGTGGCATAGCAGGTTAAGCCACTCCCTGCTATCTGGCATCCCTGGCATCCCGTATGGGCGCTGGTTCCAGTCCCACTGCTCCAATTCTGCTCAGTTCCCTGCTAATGCACCTGTGAAAGCATCGGAAAATGGCCCATGTCTGTGGGCCCCCGCCACCCATGTAGGCAACCTGGAAGACCTTCTTGGCTCCTGGCTTCAGCTTGGGTGATGGAAAACCTCTCTTTCTGTCTCTGTTTCTCCCTCTTTCTCTGTAACTCTGCCTTTCAAATGAATAAATAAATCTCTTTTTTTCTAAAAAAGGAAATACAATTTATATTAGAGAAGGGAGAGAGTGGCTGCCACACATTCCCCTACCCCCAATGTTGCTCCAGGCCTTGAAGCCCCTAACTGAACGAGGCTTCTTTCCACACAACAGAATAGGAGGAAGGGAGACATAGTGGTGAGAACACAGTTATGCAACCAGATAGATTGCATCTGGATTTTCATCAAATCCCTTTAACATTCTGAAGGTGTCAGATGCACAGTAGCTCTTCTGCTCTTTTCCTCAATAAAGCATCATTAAAATGTGGACCATTGCCTGTGTGTTTGTATCTCCTCTGGTTCCTGGTTACTTTTTTTCTTAATCATTTGTTTGAGGTGTGATTGACATATACAACTTTGTACATATATAATGCATGCAATTTCATGAGTTTGGGGATAAGTATACACTCACAAAACCATTGTCATCACTGAGGCTTTAAACATATCCATCACCCCCTAAAGTCTTCTATCACATTTATACTATTATTATTATTATTTATGGTGAAAAACAACATACGATCTACTCTCTTAGCAAATGATAGGTATAAAGTAAAATATTGTTCACTAGGATATTCTGCCATTTTCAGCAACATAGATGGCCCTGGTGGGCATTATGCTAAGTTAAATGAACCTCTGGGTCCTGTTTAGGTTAGACTTTCTGTGCATAAAAGGTTCAGTTTCCAACAGTTCACAGATCCCCAGTGCTTTATTTCACACTGGTTTTCATCTTGTTGTATTTCCTTAGTGTAACCAACTTAATACCTTAGGATACTTTTGCAAATGCAACTTTTTCCAAGTCATTCCTGTCGTACGCACCACACAAACCTATCTGAGGAACATGGTTGTACCTGTGTTAGAAAGAAAACATGAGTACTCCGCTCTAGGGAGATTTGTTTTAAAGGACAGTTATTTGCTCAGGGTTCCATAGGAAGGTTATTAGTGAATCACTATCAACCTGGAAGAGAATATGAAAATAAACTTTCCTAAAAACAGAATATATATTCCATGCAAGAATCGTTGAGGGAGGTGTTGCTATCCTCTTCTTGCAATAAAGGAGGATTTAAGGATCTCTCTGAACTCCTAGGCAACACCAAAAGCACTGTTTCCACAGCACAACAGAATGTGTTTTCTGTCTCTCAGCGGAAGTTCTTTCCACTGCAGTACACATGATGAATTCTCATTTCCCATTACCCACCACTTCCCCCTCTCTTCCTGGTTACAACTCTATCTCTTAATTCCCTACCTCAAACTTCTGTGTCCTGAAGCCTTATCAGGCTGTACCAGGCAGTCTTGGGCAGACAACCCACTTGGTGCCCTATGAATAGCACAGTTTCCATCCTCACATGCAGGCCATGTTTTATATTCCTTTTAGCAGGAGGAAACAATTAATTATAGACACTACTGGGCTCTGTGTTCCAAAAAACCCAGTTCCTGTCCTTGTATCTGGCTCAGCCCAGAGCAGAAAGGCTAAATTGTGCTTAAAAGCCTTGCAAGGAGAACTTTTAATTGAGGCATAAAAGCATGCGCCTTTGATCTTCCTGGGACCTGTGCTTCTTCCATTACCTGTGTCCTGTTCCTGATGACACAGGTTGGAGTGAAGCCTGTAGCGAAGCCTGTGACAAAGGCACCGGGAGGATGTTGGAGCTTCCACCCTACCCATCCTTTTCACCAGCATGAAAAGCTCTGCCTGTGTTTATTTATCTGCTGGATACATCTGAAGTGGCTCCAGCCCTGAACTGTGCATTCATCTGTCCTATACGACTGACTTGTGTCCTCAGCTTTCAGATACTTCTGTGAGATTTTTCTGCCCCTTTCTTCTAGAATTGTCCTCAACCCAAACTTGTATAATTATCTCATACCTGGCACAGACACCAGCCTCCACTGTACGACTCACTGATTTAAGAGCTCGATTTCAGTGTTCTGCAGCATGTCTCCTTCATTCATTCATTTATTTTCTCCTTCATTTATTTCTCCATGTGTTTATTTGTGCTACTTTCAGTCTTCAATTGATTGGGCCAGAGGAGAGTAAATGGCTTGACCCTCTCTAGAGATATATAAATCAGGAGGGGGCTGACACAGTGGCTTAAAGACTGTGAAACCCGAGAAGTGTTCATTCAGGGGTCATGTAAGGATCCAAGGCTGTATAATGACCCAGTCAGCTAAGTGTGCTTAATAATGTTAGATGTGAGAATGAAAACAAAACTTGTGTTTTATCTTAGTGTTGCTACTTAGCTGCAGTATGACTATGGGCAAGACATTTAAGACCTGTAGGATGTACTGTGAGCCTTATCATTTCTTTTCATAAAAGAGATGTGCTAGTGTTGACCATATAAAGTTATCATGGAAAAACGATGGGTGTGCACTTAACACAGGGCCTGACACACCACTGTCGTGTTGGGATTATTATTATTACTGGTGTCACTGCTTATTATTGGAAGGAAAAGTGGGTTTAGACTCATCTGGATAACACTGGTGGTGAGTTTGCATGTCCTCTGGACACCAATTTGGGAAAATGAGCCTTCTTTGAGGACACATCCAGCAGAAAATGGTAATCCCAGTGCTTCTGATTTCCCTTTCACCACATGTGGGGGAATTCGAAGCCTGAGTCTGCAGGACTGCAGTGGTAACATCTGGAAAGCCAGAGAAACAAGTAAGAGGGCATGTACAGTGGCAGCAACCCATGGTCAAATCAGCCAAGTCCCAGTCTCCTGCTTCCATCTTGGGTCAGGGCCTCTGTTTAAAACATCCATCTTTTTATCCATCCATCCAACCATCCTTCAACCTGCTACATAGTTGTTTGATCTGCTATTTTCAGGGCTAACTCCTGGAGTGCCTTGGGAGGCTTTTTATTTTTTCCCCTTATTGCCCCTGCATTTTTTTAGGCAATTTAAAAGTGTTTTTCTCCTTGTTTCCCCCTGCAACAGCTCTCTTGTATTCAGAAGAGACTTTTCTGGGAAATCAAATATGTTAAAGAGATAAGGGGTCTGTGCTAATTGAAGTGGAGTCTACATTCATTTAAAATTCCCTCCCATCCTGTGTAACCCCTGAAGTATAGGAGCTGAAGAAGGGAAGGCGTCACAAGGCCATCGACAAAGTGCAAGGCTACCCGCTTCACATGAAGGGTGAAGTACTAATCATTTGCACGAACATACTGAACAGGCAGAGTAGGTAAATTTCCTTTGACGGAAGAAGTGGAACACAATTCAGAGATACGGGAAGGAGGCATCGGGAAAGCATGAGAGAGCATGTGCTGTTGTGCGTCTTATCTCACGGAATAGTCACACATTCTTGTGATTTAGGAGAATTACATCACCATTCTCAGTGGTCCCATTATATGGACTGGGAGACTGAGGCTCAGAGAAATGAGAAGTAGGCAGATTGAATTTTTTAAGATTTTATTTTTATATATTTTAGAGACAGTTATCGACAAAGAGAAATATCTTCCATCTGCTGGTTCACTTGCCAAATGGCCATAATGTCCAGAGCCAGGAGCTTCCTCAGGGTCTCCCATATGAGTGCAGGGATCCAAACACTTGAGCCATCTTCCACTGCTTTTCCATATCACGAACAGAGAGCTGAATTGGGAATGGAGCAGCCGGGATGTGAACTGATGCCCATATGGAATGTTGGTGCTGGAGGCGAAGAATTAGCCACAGCACTATTGCCACAGCACTAGCTCCCAGTATGAAAATTGAATTTAGTTTTATTATTCTCCTTTCCATACAAAGGTACTTCAGCAAGGTTGTGGAAAATTATAACTGAAAGTCAAGTTTTTTTTTTAAAGATGTATTTATTTATTTGAAATTCAGAGTTACAGAGAGAGAGAGAGAGGTCTTCCATCCCTAGGTTCATTTCCCAAGTAGGTACATCAGCCAGCACTAAGCCGGGCAGATGCCAAGAGCTTCATCCAGGTTTCTCACATGGTGGCAGGGGGACATGGGCCCAAACACTTGGGCCATCTTCTCATGCTTTTCCTAGGCCTTTAACTGGGAGCTGGATCCCAAGTGGAGCAGTTAGGACAGGAACCAATGTCCCTATGGGACGTCAGCTTCTCAGGTGGTAGCTTTAAACAATCTGCCACAATGCCAGCCCCTATTTTGGAGCAAAAAATACTTGAAATACTTGCACAGATTTTTCATGAAATGTGTATTTCATGAACTTTTGTTTTTGGGAAAGAATAGGTTTATTTCTGGTCATAGTTTGGAGGTTCACAGTTCCATTTGGGTGCCCCCTTAGTCTGGTATCTGATAGAACCTAGACGTGGTGGAGCACATGTACAGGAATAATCACGTGATGAGCCAGGAAGGAGGGAAGACGGGAGCCTCTAGCAATCATCATTCTGTGTTCAGATAGGGTTTCTTTTATAGCTGAAACATATATGTGGTTTGTATAACCAACCCTCTTATGAGAACTACCTTTTTGGGACAAACCCCCAGTGACTACCTAAAGACCTCCCATAAGCCCACCTCTCAGATTCCATAATTAGATCAAGTCTTCACCGTTAGTCATTAACCTTTTTTAAAATCTTTTAAAATTTTATTTAAGTTATACAAGTTTCATGTATTACATGGTAATTTGTTGATTGTTTTATATATTGTCTGTTTCTTCCTGCCTTTCACTATTTATGTGTTTTGGTAGCTTTCTCGTATGAAAATTTTCCATTATTGTTTCTTTCTCTTTTGTGTATCACACCTGTTAGGATATTTTACGTTGTTGTACCTTTTCTGATGGTTGTTTTTATCATCTTACTACTAATGTAGTACTTCTTTCAAGATTTTTTATAGGGGTGGTCTGGCCATGAGGAATTCTCTCAGTTTTTATCTTTGAAATATATTTTTTCCCTTTCACTTCTAAAAGACAGCTTCACTGGGTATAGTATTCTTGGAAGTTTTCTTCTCACAAGATATTGAGTGTATCATCTCATTCTTTTTTGGCCTGTAGAGTTGCTGCAGAGAAGTCTGTCATTGCTTTAATATGTAGGAGCTGCCTCATCTTGGGAGAAGAGCTTACAAATTCTTTCTATTGTCAAGGAGACCAGAGATATGTCCTTGCCCCTTCTTCTGATCTCAAGGGTGAAATTGAAAAAGGTAGAACCAACAATGGAAGAAGGAAGATCTTTCAGAACCAGTGGCAAACATTTCCTTAGCTGTCTATAGCTTGGACACAGGCAAGAGAGAGGATTTACTATTTAAGTCCTCTTTGCTTTTGTTTTACTTGTACTCCACCTATCAAGTGTGGAAACTGTGTGCAGGAGAAGAGGAGGATGGTAACACTTCCTCCGTAGTCAACAAGAAGGTTAACTAGTCTATCTAATGAATACACCTTGCTGTAGGGACTTTTCATTCAGGCTTGGAAACAGATAGGAAATTCCAAGGAGAAGGAGCTTCAGATGATGTAACTATTAATTATTACTCTAGGAGCAATTTACAATGTAAAATAAATAATTTCTTGCACAATATCTCATTTGCTTCTCACAAATAATCCTCCCAGACAAGGCAGAGAAAATTGCTTCCATTTTATAGAAAGAGAAACTGAGGCTCAAAGTGGCTGTGTGACTTGCCTGAATTCACACAGCTTCTAAGTGTCAAAGCTGAAATTTACATCCATATCTTCTGATTTGAATGCAACAATTGTAGAAAACTCATGATTGTTCAAGTTTGTAAAAGTATTTTTCTCTGTAGTAACGACATCTAAATTTGCAAAGAGTAGAGCTTTAGGTCAAGTTCATTACAGATTTTTTAAAAAAGATTTATTTTATTTATTTGAGAAAGTTACCGACAAAGGTAGAGATAGATAGAGAGATCTTCCACCTGCTGGTTCAGTCCCCAGATGGCTACAATGGCCAGGAGCCAGGTGCTTCTTCCTGGTCTCCCATATGGATATAGGGGCCCAAGGACTTAGGCCATCTTCCACTACTTTCCAGGCCATAGCAGAGAGCTGGATCTGAAGAGGTGCAGCCAGGACTAGAACTGGCGCCCATATGGGATGCCAGCGCTTCAGGCCAGGGCTTTAACCCACTGTGCCACAGCGCCAGCCCCCGTTATAGATTACCCTAGTGAAATTTTAATAGGAAATTGCATGCAGCACTTTATTTATTTTTTAAGATGATTTATTTATTTACTTGAAAGAGTTACACAAAGACAGAAGGAGAGTCAGAGAGAGAGAGAGAGAGAGAAGTCTTCCATCTGCTGGTTCACTCCCCAGATGGCTGCAAAGGCTGGAGCTGCCCCTATCTGAAGCCAGGAACCAGGAACTTCTTCCAGTCTCTCAAGTGGGTGCAGTGGCTCAAGGACTTGTGGCATCGTCTACTGCTTTCCCAGGCCATAGCAGACAGCTAGATTGGCAGTGGACTCGAATCGGTGTCCACATGGGATGCCAGCACTGCAGGCGGCAGCTTTACCTGCTATGCCACAGCACCGGCCCCATGCAGTACTTTAAAAGGAATTAGGACTCTCTGACAAATTAACATTCTCATACCCAATCTTCTTCTTCTTTTTTTTTTTTTGTAGTTTAAGATAGGGATACAGAACATGACATATCAATATTTTTTCTTAGAAAACTTTTATTTACTAAATATAAATTTCAAAAGTACAACTTTTGGATTATAGTGGTTTTTCCCCCATAACCACCCTCCCCCAGGCAAAGCAGTCCATACCCTACTCCCTCTCCCATACTATTCTTCATTAAGATTCATTTTTAATTATCCTTATATACAGAAGATTAACTTAGTATATACTAAGTAAAGATTTCAACAGACTGCACCCACACAGACACACAAAGTATAAAGGCTAGTTTTACTGTTACTTCACATAGTACAACACATTAAAGACAGAGAGCCTAAATGGGGAGCAAATGCACAGTGACTCCTGTTGTTGATGTAACAATTGACACTCTTATTTATGACATCAGTAATCACCCAAGGCTCTTGTCATGAGCTGCCAAGGCTATGGAAACCTCTTGAGTTCACAAACTCTAACATTATTTGGATGAGGCCATAATCAAAGTAGAAGCTCTCGCCTCCCTTCAGAGAAAGGTACCTCCTTCTTTGATGGCCCGTTCTTTCCACTTGGATCTCACTCATTGAGATCTTTCATTTAGGGTTTTTTTTTTTTTTTTTGCCACAGTGTCTTGGCTTTCCAAGCCTGCCAAACTCTCATGGGCTTTTTAGCCAGATCTGAATGCCGTAAGGGTTGATTCTGATGCCAGAGTGCTGTAGGGCATTTGCCATTCTATGAGTCTGCTATATATCCCACTTTCCATGTTGGATCATTCTCTGCTTTTTAATTCTATCAATTATTATTAGCAGACTCTGGTTTTATTTATATGATCCTTTTGACACTTAATCTTGTCTTTATGATCTCTTAAGATTTATTTTATTTATTTGAAAGACAAAATTACTGAGAGAGGTAGAGACAGAGAGAGGGGTCTCCCATCTGCTGGTTCACTCCCCAGATGGTCGCAACTAGTAAGATGGCATTGCTAATTGCCAACTTAATGGGAAAAATAATTGTCATACTTACATAGAGTAAAATTTAAAACTTTGAGGTGAACTATAAAGCAGTCATAACTTTTTGTTGTTTTCTTTGAATGGTTTTTTAATTAATTTATTTTAAGGAATACAAATTTCATATGTACAACTTGTAAATATATTCTTCCCACTATATCCACCCTCCCATCACACTCTCACCCCTCTTCCTACTTCCTCTACCCTTCCCTTCCCAGTACCATTCTCCAATAAGATTCATTTTCAACTAACTTTGTACACAGAAGACCAACTCTATACTTAGTAAAGATTTCAACAATTTGCACACACACACATACACATACAAACTGTTTGAAAATAAGTATCACAGTTAACTCTCATAATACAACTCATTGAGAACAGAGGTCCTGCATGGGGAGTTAGTGCACAGTGATTCTTGTTGTGATTTAACAATTAACACTCTTATGTGTGATATCAGTGACCACTCGAGTCTCTTGGCATGAGCTGCCTAGTCTATGGGAGCCTTTTGAATCCACAAACTCCATAGTATTTAGACAAGGCCATAAGCAAAGTGGAAGTTCTCTCTTCCCTTTAGAGAAAAGTACATCCTTCTTTGATTACTGCTTCTTTCTGTTGGAATTTTACTCACAGAGATCCTTCATGTAGAATATATTTTTTGCCACTGAGTTAACTTTCCATGCCTGAAATGTTCTCACAGGCTTTTCAGCCAGACCAGGAAGACTTAAAGGCTGATTCTGAGGTCAGAGTGTTACTTAAAGAAGTTGTTATTCTATGAGTCTGCTGTGTGCATTGCTTTCCATGGTGGAACATTCTCTCCTTTATAATTCTGTCTATTATAATTACCCAACACTTGATTTTATTTATATGGTCACTTTAACAGATAATCCTATTCATATGATCACTTTAATCTTAAGATGACATTTTTATAACCCAGCATAATGGGATTTGGGATCCCATGACAACCTTTTAACTGTACTCTTAGAAGTTAGTCCTTAGGACTGTATACAGAACTATACAGCTTTATAGTTACAAACTTCCTCCTCCCTCTCTTATCCCATTCTTATTTTTTACTGAGATCCATCCTCATTTGATTTTATACATATATGATTAACTTCATGTTAGGTAGTGAGTTCAACAAATAGTATGAAGAGATAAAAATGAAAAAAATAAAAAAATACCCAAAACTATTCCTCCACAGTCAAGATTGGGGCAGCTCAGGTCATCCCTTCTCAAAGTGTCAATTTCACTTCTGCGGATTTCATTTTAGGTGCTCTATTTGTTCTCCCAGATCTGGGAGAACGTATGGTAATTTTCCCTTTGGGACTGGCTTATTTCACTAAGTATGTTTTTTAGATTCTTTCATTTTGTTGCAAATGACCAGATTTCATTTTTTAAAATTTTTACTGCTATGTAGTGTTCCGTGGTGTATATATCCCATAATTTCTTTATCCAGTCTTTGGTTGACGGACATTTAGATTGATTCCACATCTTAGCTATTGTGAATTGAGTGGCAATAAACATAGAAGTGCAAACAACATTTTTTAAAAATAATTATTTATGTATTTAAAAGTCAGAGTTACATAGAGAGATAAGGAGAGGCAGAGACACAGAGAGAGGTCTTCCATCTGTTGGTTCACTCCCCAATTGGATGCAATGGCCAGGAGGAACCAGCATCCTCTTCCAGGTCTCCCACACAGTTGCAAGAGCCCAAGGACTTGGGCCATCTTCCACTGCTTTCCCAGGCCATAGCAGAGAGCTGGGTTGGAACTGGAGCAGCAAGGTTTTGAACTGGCCCCCATATATGGATGCTGGCACTGCAGACAGTGGCTTAACCCACTACGACCCAGCTCCAACCCCTGCACATAACTTTTATTTACTGATTTCATTTCCCTTGTGTAAATTCGCAGGAGTGGGATGGCTGGGTCAATTGGAACATCTATATTCAGATTTTTGAGTTCTCTATATACTGTCCTCCAAAGTGGCTGCACCAGTCTACAATTCCACCAACAGTGGATTAGGGTACCTTTTTCCCCATATCCTCACCAGCATATGTTATTTGTTGGTTTCTGCATGAAAGTCATACTAACTGGGGTGAGGTGAAACCTCATTGTGGTTTTGATTTGCATTTCCTTGATGGCTAGTGATTTGAACATTTTTTCATGTGTCTGTTGGCCATTTGAATTTCTTCTTTTGAGAAATGTCTGTTTAAGTCCTTTGCCAATCTTTTAACTGGGTTGTTTGTTTTGTTGTTGCCCAGTTTCTTGATCTTTTTGTATATTCTGCTGATTAATCCTTTATTAGTTGCATAGTTTACAAATAATTTCTCCAATTTGTCAGTTGCCTCTTCACTTTTCTGAGTGTTTTTTTTTGCAGTGCAGAAACTTCTCAATTTGAAGTAATTTCATTTGTTAATTTTGGTTTTGAGTGCCTGTGCCTCTGGGGTCTTTTCCAAGAACTCTTTGCCTATGCCAATGTCTTTCAGGGTTTCCCCAATGTTTCCTAATAACTTGATGGTGTCAGGTCATATATTTAGATCTTTAATCCATTTTGGGTGGATTTTTTGTGTAAGGTGTCAGGTAGGGGTCTTGCCTCATACTTCTGCATGTGGAAATCTAGTTTTCCCAGCACTATTTGTTGAAGAGACCATTCTTGCTCCAGGGATTGGTTTTAGTTCCTTGGTCAAATTTAAGTTGATTGTAGAAGCTTGGATTGATTTCTGGTGATTCTGTTCTATTCCATTGGTCTATTGATTGGGTTTTGTACCACTGTCAGACTGTTTTGATTATAACTGCCTTGTCTTGAAATGTCTTGAAATGTCTTGAAATGTCTTGAAATCTGGTATTTTGATGTCTCAGGCTTTGTAGTTGTTGAATAAGTTTGCTTTAGCTATCAGAGGTCTCCTGTGTGTCTATATGAACTTCAGTGCCATTTTTACTATATCTGAGAAGAATGTCTAGTATTTTTATTGATATTGCATTGGATCTGTAAATTGCTTTGGGAAGAATGGACACTGTGATGATATTGATCCTTCCAATCCATGAAAATGGAAAATATTTCCATTTTTTGTATCTTCTATTTCTTTCTTTAATGTTTTTGATTCTCATTGTAGAAATCTTTGATATCCTTAATTAAATTTATTGCAAGGTATTTGGGTTTTTTTTGTAGCTATTATGATTAGGATAGATTTTAGAAGTTCAGTCTCAGCCTTGGCATTGTCTGAGTGTACACATGCTGTTGATTTTTGTGTATTGATGTTATATCCTTCTACTTTACCAAACTCTTCTATGAGTTCCAATAGTCTCTTGGTGAAGTCTTTTGGATCCCCTTTATATAGAATCATGTCATCTGCAAATAGGGGTAGTTTGACTACCTCCTTCCCAATATGTATCCCTTTGATTTCTTTTTCTTACTTAATGGCTCTGGATAATACTTCCAGGAGTATATTGAATAGCAATCATGAGAGTGGGAATCCTTGTCTGGTATCAGATCTCAGTGGGAATGCTTCCAGTTTTTTCCCATCCAATAGTAGGCAGGACATGTGTTTGCCATAAATTGTCTTGATTGTGTTGAGGAATGTTCCTTCTCTACCCAACTTGCTTAGAGTTTTCATCATGAAATGGTGTTATATTTTATCAAATGCTTTCTCTGCATCTATTGAGATAATCATATAGTTTTTCTCCTGAAGTTTGTTAATGTAGTGTATCACATTGATTGATTTGTGAACTTCAACCGTCCCTGCATACCAGGGATAAATCCTACTTGGTCTCTTTTTTATCAGAAGGGAGTTTTATTCTACTCAGCTGAGCTCCTCTCCTCAAAGGAGACCAGTGCCTGAGCACTAGCCTAAGTGGGTGTAATATTCGTCTGCTCTATCCCAAGGACCACACAAAGGATCCGTGTAGTCTTCAGTGAAAGCTCAAATTCCCTGGCAATGTCCCTTACCAGGTGACCAGGAAGCCCTAAATGTGTGAAGTCCTCCCACAGTGACTGCTCAACGTCCCAGCCATACTGTGAGTCCTCTCACCAAAGCTTCAGTTTTTTTTTTTTTTACAGGTCCAGCACACAAGCCTCCTACTGTTATGAGCACTCAGCCCCCTGTTAGTTTTCCCCACCAGAGTTAGGAGTTTCCACTTGGCTGATTGATGGGTGTGGACAGAAGCTGGCGTAGCTGTTAACATACATCCAAAATGGCGCCTGCTCTATTAGCTTGTTACAGGACAGCATTGTAAGTTGGTTGGGGAGAGAGAAACATGTCCCTCCCCCCCCCCTTTTTTTTAGTTTGGTAGGTACACTATTCACTATGGGGCTCCAATCCAGATTCCTTCTAGGGTCTTCCTGCAGCTATATTGCCAGTGGCTTGGGCTATTGCATTCTGGCCTCAACTCACTCTCCGATGCTGGTGTAAAAGCTCTTGGCTGCTGGAGTCCTTAGCTGTGGGCATCCACATACTCCACGTAGGTTCACTGTATCCATCTCTTTTGTGTAGACTTTCCTCTGTCATTTTCTCCCTAACTCTTCTCTGAGACTACACTCTCCACTTTTTTTTAAGTTATCCACTCCTAGACCAGAGTAATAAGCTCCCTCCCTACTCCGCCATCTTGGAACCTCTCCCACAATTTTCAAGGTGTTAGTTTCCCATGAAACAATCTTCTGAGTGGGGAAGAGTGAGGAGAGAGAGAGAGAGAGAGAGAGAGAGAGAGAGAGAGAGAGAGAGAATGAAATCAATAAATTGGTGAGTGATTGGAACAGAGGAAGGAGACATGGGAAGAGGAAAAGTGTTTAAAACAATGGGGAATTGTACTGACCAATGCCATTTTCCTTGTTACTTTTTAGGAGTCTACTCTATTGGTGTGGAAACTTCTTAATTTCCATAAGGATACAAGGCCTCCCAGTTCTCTTCTTCTCTCCTTCATATTCCATATATATGCATCAGTACCAGATTCATCCCCAAGTGTGACTCTTAGCACATCACTGGCTTTCCAGCTTGAACACTCTCAATGGCCCCCATTCACTGCTGGAGGAAGTAGAAGCATCTTAGCCAAGTATTAAAACACTAAACAGCTTGGCCCTGTTAACTTTTCCAACATTATCTACCAGAACTTTCCATCTTCTTCATACAAAACCACACGACTTATTTCCCTACCTTTCTCTATCTTTGCCAGTTTGTTTACCCAGTCACACACTCCAGTTTCACCAAATACTTGCCTACTCCTATTTTCGTCTTCCCTCTCTACATAAATGGGTCAGTTGCAGGCTCACATGTAGCCTCTGCCCTAACCTATTTGATACACTACAAAATAAGGAGATGCAGAACAATAATTATGGATTTTTTGATATATGAATAAGTTATATACTCTCCCCCTACCATTCAGCTATTGAGTTTCTGCATTTTCCTAACAGGAAGGCCACTATCTGAGGTCCCAGATATCATTATTGGGTTCCTATCTAAATTACCTAAGTTCTGCTGAGTGTTTCAGTCCTGCCCATTTTTCTAGGCACTAGATTACTATTTGTTAGTAATAATTGCCTACTGGATCTTACTTTTTGAATATCCTACTATAATTTTCAAATGACTAAGCAGATTTTATGTCGTAGCACATTGGCTCTTCCTTAGGTTGAATAGTTATGCTTTGCCACCACTTATTCATTGCTGACTGATTCTGATATCAGTGTTTTAGACTGAACTTTAGCTCAGAGTTACCATTAGCCAAGCACCAACTCTTCCAAGAAGTGTCTTCTGATCTTAGCTTTCACCAATTGTTCCTCCAAAGTACTTTGTTTTCAGAAATGCCATTTTGAAATATGGTCCTTTAAAGAGGTAAACTGGTACACCTTGGTGAAAGAAATTTGCATGTATAGTATTTGTCATTCACGTGGTATAAACATCTCCACCATTGCTTATGTAAAGCTAGCACTCTAGATGGAAGAGAAATGCTCAGTGTGTTCTTAACTGCCAGTGTGAATAGGTCCAAATATAACCTGATTGTGTGCATCCTAACCTCATCTCTCATTCTGATTCCTGTGTTATTATAGCCACACTGGACTTCTCTCACTTCTGTAAATGACATATTCTAATATACCTTTGAGCATTTACAAATGCCATTCTTCTACCAGGCATATTCTTCTTGCCCAATACCCTGATTCCTGACTCTTTATTGAACTAATACTCATTCTTCAACCTCTGCTTAAATATGACTTGATCTTCTGACTAAATACCACTTTTCACTAGGAAACCTTTCTTGGGCTCCTATATTGAGTTGTTGTTTCAATACCCCTTGGCATAGTTGAAATTTTAAGATTCTTTTGGGGGACCTATCTTCAAATAGGCTAAGTTCTAAGAGGCAAATATGCTTGAAGAGACAAGTACCATGCCTGTTTGTTTCCCCATCATATCCTTAGCTGGTACTTCTGTGTGATTGATACATAGTAAACTGTCAATGCATGTCTGTTGACTGTACTGTCATTCTTTATGGGATGATAAGGTTTTGTATCCACTGAACATTTGGTATTTTTTCTTTATAAATACTGGAGATAAGCAACTGTTTATGTATCCCTTTTCACTTTAGCAGGCACAAAGCTCAAAGCTGATTTTACTAATTAAATATAATCACTTTTAGGTGCTAGACACCATACAACCGTGTTTTAGTAGTTCTTATTTTGGTGTAGATCCTCCACATTACTTTTGGTTGCAGTTTTCAATTGTACTGCATGTACTTTTGAAAGATACTCCAAATTTTCTTAGCTCCAAAATAAAGTATTAGCAAATATAATTCTTCACTGGTCTGTTTGTTTCATTATTGGGTAAATACCCTCACTCTACCCCAAAGCAGGACTTCATATCAGGTCTTGCCATAGAAGTAAAAAAAGTGAATTAGGTTGGGTTTTGAAATCATAGAGATCCCTATCTGAGTTGCAGTTTGTCACTAGTTTACAACGGACACTAGGCAAATTGATTGGCTTCTCTGATATAAAATTTCTTTATCTGCTACATGGGGGTGATAATTTGTACCTCACAGAGTAGTGGCTCTGGAAGTTAAATGTGTGTAAAGTCCTTAGCACAGTTCCTTACACCTGGCAAGTGCTCAATAAATGAAGCTGTAATTTAAAAATAATGGTATCAAAGAAAACATGTGTCACCATTGAATCATAGAATCAGGGCTTGGGCAAAAGCAAGGTTATTTGCAGTAGTATTATCTGTCTTTTCTCTGCCAAGGATAACTCTTCCCCCATTGATCACCAAACATCACAAAAAATTCTGATTTGCTACCGATGTGTCATTAATTCCCATAGAAACAATGCTTGTTGAAATCTCCCAAGTTTCATTCTCTGAGAGAGAAACCTTAATTCAGCAAACTGAAGAAAATGCAGTTTGGTTCATTTCATCAATTTATTGCCACCTCAATTTGTTCAGCTTCAAAAGCAAGCTATAGCATGTTTAAAATTGTGTAAAACCCAAATGCAGGCTTATCCTTTGGCCTATTTCAGCTAAAACTCCTTGTGTGATTACTGCTTTGCATGTGAGACTTTGAGTTACTTACCAGGAGCTGTCAGTGTCCTGGGGTCTCAGGAACATGACACAAAGCAACCCCATTTAGTTTCTTTACCAAATGAGAATTTTGAGGGAATTTTACAGAATTTCAGTAATCATCTTAAACTTTCCCATCAGTTTGGTGTTTGCTTATTCTTAGTATTATTTATCAAACATATATCAAGAGTGAGCTCAATATGGGTAGCTGTCATAAAGAGCATCTCTCTCATGAATGATGTGAATAAATCCTCTACTTTAAACACATTGATTTTCCTATAGACCCTTAAAATACCTGATTCTCCATACTTGTTTGCCTTTGTTGTTACCATTTCATGTGTTTGAAATACTCTCCATTCCTCACTAAGGCCAAAATTGAGAGTTAGCTATTTTATTGACTGAGAGAAAATTAGAAACTGCCATTTGTTCATCTTTCATTTGTTTTTTTTTTCTTCCATGACTACTTAATTAAACCTCATTGTGTTGCCAGACTGTATTTGATGTTTGACATTACCAGTTCCTTATGGTACTTAATCCTCAAAAAAGCTTGATAGGCAGGTATGGTCATTCTCTACTGAATTTAATAGAAGTTCTGTGACATGCCCTATGTTTATCATGTATCATGGTAATAATGGTCCTCTACTCACTGCAGAGCTGCCCCAAATGGGACTATCATCTATTATTATGACAAACACATAATATAGGGGGTCTCTGAAGATGTCAGCCTAGACACACACAAATTCAAAAACAAATGCTGGAGATTTGGGATACAGAGGAGGAGTGAATGGAACACAATCATTTTCTTGTGTAGGGAGAACCAGCCTCAGAGATGGTCTGTGTGGTACAATGAGTCAATGTGGTAGCCAGTGTCACCCATGGATAGATTTATTCAATGCTCTAGAGAACCCTGGTAAGAAGGCAATATAAAGAAATTAGAGAGAACACTGGGTAGTTGTAGAAGGATCTGTGTGGGTGATGTCCTCCATTTACACCTTTCTTTGAGACGTTTGTTGGTTTGCAAGGTGCTGTGCTCTTGAGCCCATATCCAGCCAGTATTAAGATTGCTGGGCAAGTCTCCTGAGCCAGATAAAACCATTTTAAAAAAGCACTAGACTGAGAGTACAAAAGCCATAATGGCCTTTGTCATCATCATATTACTTTGTGACTTTGGGCAAGTCACATTTTTAGAGCTGAATTTCACTTCCCTAATTTAAGCAGGTGCACACATGAATATAAAATGCTGATAGTATTTGCTGATAATATTTGGGAACACCTTGAGGAATAGGGGAAAAAGAGAATACTCTCCTTATTTTAAATACTCCTTTCTCTTAAATGGCTTAAACTTCAGTATATTCATATACATATGTACAAATGTATACATATTGTACATTTATACAAATTTATATACACCATAACCCCCCCCCCCATAAATATAGTAGTTGACACCTTTTACATCCCAGATTCTTACTGTAGTGTTTTAATCTATCAATCACAAGAACTGCCTCCATGGTAGACTGTGAGCTCATAAAGACAAAGGATGGAGTCTTGGTCCTCTGTGTTTGCCTGGAGCCTAACATAGCATCTGGCATGTGGTGACTGTTCCATAACTTTGTCAAATGACTTACATTAAAAAAATACGTCTATAAAATGAAATGTTGAAGTAAACAAGAATCTTCTGTATGCAGCCTCCAAAGCTTGAGAATCTGCATATTAAAATGCACCGCAATGAGATTTCAATGCTTATGCAAGATTGTGTATCTGTGACCATCTTGCTCTTTTGTATAGGATGTCCGCATCTGTGGTCCGCGAGGTCAGAGGCAGCATCAGCTTCAGTGAGCAGCAGGAGAAATGGACTGTTCAGATCTGGGATGCAGACTGTTTTCTTGACGTCTTCTGACCTCTGTTGTGGGTCACTGGTTGAAGGCTTCCAGGTATGCGTAGCCAGAAATCAAGGCCAAATACAGGGGTGTCGGTGTCATTTTGTTCTTGTAGAATGCGAGCTGCGAGTGTGAAAGGTGAAGACTTGGGGGAAAGTCTGACACACCAAGCCTTTCCTTCAGGCATAGTGTGTGGAGTTAGTGCTGTGGGGGGCGACTTCCTCCTAGGAGCCAGGCTGTTGGCTTCCAAGCTTTTTTCTTGTGACATCTGCTCTAGCAGCCAGGAGCTGAGCCACAAGCTGCCTTTCTGCGTTGTTTCTGTGCAGGGTGGTCCGGAGGCAATGAGGAAGAGGGACAAGGGAGGGAGAATGTTGTGTACGCAGCGTTTAAGTGATGTCTTCAGGGCTTGGGGAAATGTAATTATGTTTGAGCAGTTTTCAGGCAGGTTTGCAACTCGTCCCCCAGAATTAGGGACCGAATGAAGTCATTAGGCCCTAATCAAAAGCAGCTAATCAGGAGTCAGTGGGAGCTCTACCAATTAATCGCGGCTGGAACCCAGCGAGCTGAACTACCAAAGGCTGGATGGATAAAGGTAATAAAATTAAGTACCAGTGCTGTGCAATACCGCATAACCTCAAGAAAGGGTATGAACTACTTAGCACTTCCTGCTGTATGAGAGACAGTGACTTGGCACCACAACAGGGATGAGTTGTGAAACAACTGTGGAGCTGCCTCAAGTTTTTTGGAAGTTGATCTGTGTGTAACCCAGGGCCTGAAGTGGGATAATATGAAAAAGAAGATACAGGTTGATTTTTGTAGGGATGATAATAAGGCAGAAATATCACTTTCACTGCATTTATGTTACTTATATGAAGATTCTTTGTTGATGCATCCTCTTTATCTAAACTGCTGCAAAGAGGTTGTTTCATGAGTCTCTTATCTCCTACTCAGCACAGCATCTGACACAAAGCAGTTACTAAACAAATAAGTACAGGTTCATTTAATTAATTCAGAGCAGAGCAAGGATTTGATATGAGTTGTAAAGAGTCTGAACTTTGTGTAGCTCTTCCCATAACACTTATGCAGAAGGATTCAGTATATTATTTAATCAAAATAAGAGTTCTTATTTGCTAGCAGGTTCTGGTTCAGAAACTAATTTCATACACTATGAATCACAGCCAGGGATCTTACAAAGTAGCCCATAAAATCCAAACTTCTAATTTTATAGGTGGAGAGAGTCAGACCAGGGAGTGACAGAAGCTTGCCCCAGGTCCGTCTACAAATGTGTGGCAGAGGGAAAACTAAAGCTGAGGTCCTGATGCTAGTTTCAATGGTTTCCCTCAACACCTGGCCCTTGGCTTTCAATATTAACAGTCATCCATCTTAAGTGTGATTTCCTTTCCTCTGAGAGTTCCAGATCTATTAGGCTGTCTAGATTGGGACCAATTAAAGGATTGTAAAAGTGCTTCCAGGATCTATGCTGGTGGCCTGGGGGGTGAGCCTGGGCCACAAGAGAGGCAGGAGTCATTTCAGGCAAAGGGATCATTTGCACTCAGAAGTCTCTGTTGAAAAGAAAAGTAGACTCCTTTGTTTCTAGGGAGATTTCCGCAGTGATGCTTTTCTGAGTGAAGGCTGAGCTTTGAGAGGAAATAGGGTATATGTTGGTGGGAGGAGAAAACAAACTATGGGCAGGTGTGTGTGTGTGTGTGTGTGTGTGTGTGTGAGAGAGAGAGAGAGAGAGAGAGAGAGAATGCGTGGGCATATTTTCTTTGTTATATTCTTGGTATGATTTTTGTATTTAAAAAAGATGCTCACATCCATAGTAATTCTTTACTTAAAAATTTTAAGCTTATTTGAAATAGTTACAGAGAAAGAAAGAGGGACACACACACACACACACAGGAGAGAGGTAGAGAGAGAGAGAGAGAGAGAGAGAGGCAGAGAGAGAGAGAGAGAGAGAGAGAGAGAGAGAAGCAGAGAGAGAGAGAGAGAGAGAGAGGCAGAGAGAGAGATATATTCCATCCACTGTTTCACTCCCCAAATGGCAGAAAAAAACCAGGGCTAGGCCAGGCAGAAGACAGTATCCGGGAGCTTCATGTGGATCTTGCACATGTGTGCTGGGGTCCATGTACTTGAATTATCTTCTGCTGCTTTCTCAAGACATTAGCAGGGAGCTGGAACAGAGGTGGAGCAACCAGGATATGACTTGGTGCCCATACAGGATGTTGGTGGTGGTTTTACTTGCTATACTACAACACTGGCTCCCACAATAATTTTTGTATATAGACGATGTTTTGATTTGTTGGTGGTACATGTATGTATATATGAAGGAGTTCATTTGAACATGAACACCTTTTTGTGTTCCTGACAATTTTATAACTACCTGGGATGTGCCATTTGTGTAGGAAGGTTTAGGGGTATGTTAGTTTACATATTAATATGTATTTTCTATTTCTTTTTTTTGTGCATCGTTTTATTCAATTTCTATCTTACTTAAGGGTTTGAAGGTCTGTGTGAACAGGCATGTGCTTTTGGTATGGGAAAGGTGATTTAGGCAAGGATTTGAAAGTTTGAAATTGAGGGCATTTGTATGTTCTCACAAGTGTCTCTGTGTGTGTCTCTGTGTGTGTGTGCCTGGACAATTTAGAGTGATTGAATATCTTTATGTGTATTTTTGAGACGGGAAATTCAGTATGTATATGTTTTTATGTTGGTGTGTCATATTTTTGATATTGTTATATTTGCATGCTGTATATGTTGGTATATGCCATATATATTTGAAATTTAAGGCAACTATAATTCATTGTCCCAGTGGGGCATGTTTGAGAATGAGAAGTGTGAGTTGGGGTGTGTGTGTGTATGTATGTATGTGTGTAAATGGACATTTATATGTGTTTAATTTTGTGCTTTTATTGGTATCAGGACTTCATTTTAAAAAGAACAAGGGAATGCATTAAATTATTTACGTCTTTCCTAGGTTTAAGGCTTATAGCAGAGACATTAATAGAATTAACAGGTAAGAATAGGTCAGCCCCAAAGAGATATGTTACATTTTTTTTCCACAAGATCAATGAACTAGAAAAGAGGCCATACATATCTTGTGGTGACAAAAATCCACATGGTTAAACAAAAATGAGCGCACACCATAAGGGAAGAAATGTGAACTACATTGTGGTAGAAAGTGTCTTTCATGTACAACATCTGCTTTGCTGTGTCCTTTTTATGCCTCCTGCCTTGTTCCCCATGAGTAACTCCGGCTTGTGATGGCCAAGATAGCTGAGACCTTTTATCCTCTTACCTCTACAGTTTAGAAAAATAACTCAGTGTGACCTCCATCAGGCAAGAGACAGAAGGAGGCTGGGGAGAGTCGGCTGTTTTCTTTCGTGTGAGTCAGAAAAGAAATCGCAGGAATGTTCCTATCATTCTTTTTCCCTTTCATACTGTTGTCCTTCACTCCCTGGTTTATATGCAGACCCCATGGGGGTGGAAAGTCCACATGTTAAGTTCTCACTGGCTTTGCAGATGTAAAGGAGTGATCAGAATGTTGCTGCTCTTTGTACTCTATCACACTGGTACAGTGGTTTCTTGGTAGTTTCATCTCCTAGTCATCTGTTTTTCTGCACACTCTAACATGCTCATTGCAGTGGAGTGTCTACTACCTTTAAAAAATGTATTTATTTATTTGAACGAATTAGAGACAGAAGAAGAGAGCGAGAGAGAGAGAGAGAGAGAGAGAGATCTTCCATCTGCCTGTTGACTCCCCAAATGGTGGCAACAGCCAGGGCTGGGCCTGTTTGAAGTCAGGATCCAGGAGCTTCATCAGGTTCTCCCACGTGGATAGCAAGGGCCCAGTCACTTGGATCATCTTTCGTTGTTTTCCAGGGCCATTAGCAGAGAGCTTGAACAAGGAATTGAGAAAATGGGTCTGGAGCCAGTGTCCATATGGGATGCTGGTGCTTCAGGCAGCATCTTGACATGCTGTGCTGTTATGCCCCTTCTATTGTTTCTAAATGTTAGCATCACAAGTACCATTTGAGTATCAGTTGTGTAGTGTGGATGAAAGATGGCCACAAGCTTTTGCCAAATTTCAATTGAAAGATGGAATTTAATTTAATTTAATATTGGCTGATCTTTGTCAGTCACTTAATGAAGAGAATGTGTTAGAAGTGACTTTCTGAACGGGCCATTGGAGAAGGAGGTACCTTTCTCTGAAGGGAAGAGAGAACTTCTACTTTGATATCACCTTGTCTAAATAAGATCAGAGCCTCCGGAGATTACTGATGTTATAAATAAGAGTGTCAATTGTTAAAACAATGACGGGAGTCACTTTGCACCTGCTCTCCAGGTAGGATCTCTGTCCTTAATGTGTTGTACTATGAGAATTAATGGTGAAACTACTACTAGAACAGTACTCTATATTTTGTGTGGCTGTGTGGGTGCAGTCTATTGAAATCTTTACTTAGTATGTACTAAGTTGATCTTCTGTATATAAAGATAATTGAAAATGAATCTTGATGAAGAATGGGGTGGGAGACGGGATGGTTGCAGGTGGGAGGGATGTTATGGGGGAAAAAGCTGCAACAATTCAAAAGTTGTATTTGTAAATTTATATTTATTAAATAAAAAAAGAAAAGTGACTTGCTGTAACTTCTGCAGCTCACATAAGAAGCCTTGAGGATTCTGCTCAGTTTTTTTTTTCCTCTTTGGGAAACAAGTCACAGCTTTGGGAAAAAGCTCAAGCTACTTGGAGAGACTACTTTGGTCTGCTTGGTTTCTGTAAGCACTCTGGTCAGCAGTCTGAGCTGTGTGATCCACTGACAAATGACATCGCATTACAGGCACCAGACAAATGAGGGAAGTCATTTTGGAACTGGATGCACTAGTTAATGCTCCATGGGTTAGAAACAAATTTACTAACTGAGCTCTTCTGATGCACACAATAAAACTGGTGTTTGATAAGACTATGTTTTGGAGCAATTTCTTTTATAACAATAGATAATTAGAATGGCAATACACAAAATAGCTACTATATACTTAGCCTTGTTGTTTGTCAAAGTACAGTGTACACTGTTAGGGATACACTCACACACACATTTCTTTAATTGTATCTTTGTGCAAAATTGTGTCTTGCAATAATCCAATGACTTACTATTCCCACTGTATACGTTATTCCCATGGTGCCCATGGGGAAGCTGAGTTAGGCTTTGGCTCTCATCACATAGCTGGGAACTGGCAACTGTGCATTCATGCTAGGACATTTTATTACTTGCCTCTCTCCATCCCTCAGAGCCCTCCACCTTTGTTCACCATGGTGTTAATGTTTAGGGTAACAGTCTTTGTTTTGCAGTAACTTTCACACTGACTCCAACTTCAGTGTAACCCACAAATTCCTCTGAACTCTCATGGCCTAACTATGACTGTTTTATATCTGAATCCACATAGATGTCTCTCAGCAAGTACTATATTGGGTTTTCCTAGGTACATGAAAACAAGAAAGTTACTCAATACCTTGAGCTGGGTTTTTTTTCTCATCTATGAAGTCAGTAAAAATGACTTCTTTACAGGTTTTCTGTGAATATTCAGTGGGTGACTGAGTCTAACGTGCATCACATATGCAAGGCCATAATGCACACACTAACTGTGATCAAAGCTGAGCTGCAGGCTGAAAGAATGAGTTGGTTCTGTGGTTAATTACCTTTCTCTGGGTGTGCAGGGTTGCCTAAGGCACCGATACTGCCTTCAATGAACTTATAGCTCAGTGGGACAGTAGACAAATAAGGCAATATCGATGAAATTCATGGCAGGATAGAGGAGGGCAGAGTCTTTGAGTCTCAGGAAGAAGCCCTCAGTCCCTTAAGGAGGGCATGCTATGAAAAGTTTCCTGGAGGTGAAATGAACCTTGCAGGATCAGAAGGTAAGAGTGAGGTAAAGAAAGAAGAAAACCAGGCAATTCAGTTAAGAAAGAGCTTGAGCAAATACACGATGGAGCCAACGAATAGGGTGTATCTGTGTGTGTGTGTGTGTGTGTGTGTGTGTGTGTGTGTGTGACAGAGGGGGCATCTGTGATAGCTTAGTACCTTAAGAGCACAGTAGGGTTCAGGTGAGGGTGATCTGAATAACGGCTCAAGAGACATGTAGGAAGAGCTTTTGATTCTTAGCTGAGGACTTTGTCCCAAGGTCAGTGAGATGCTATGAAAAGGTTTATAGCAATTAGTGCAGATGAAGTGACTTGCATTTTAGAACAATTACTTGGAGGACTGTTTTGGAAGGGGAAGGACGGGAGGCAACAAGGTGGACATAGAGAATTTTTCAATATTCTAAAAAAGGTTGATGGTAGTGTGATCCAGGGGCATGGCAGTGAGCTGCAGAAAACTGTCAAAGCAAAAGAAATAAGGGCACTTGGCAACTGATTAGCTAAGAGGGAAAAGGCATATGAAGTAACACCTTGGTTTATGACAGTTCAGGTTGGAATTGCATGATCAAAAACGGGGCGGCTGTAGAAGGAGGAACAGTCTCCTTTCACCCTGGAGAGTGGGTGTACAATGTGGAAGACAATGGCTCAATCTGTGAAGGTCAAATACCTGCAGGAGCACCAAGCCCTTGCAGGTCATTGCAGACGCATCAACATTTGTGATGGAAACTGAACTCTAATTGTGCGAGACCCACTGTGGCATAATAAGTGTGGATTTTAACATAAAGCACTGCTGGAGTGAAGTTGTCAGAAAAGCAGGGGGCGGAGGAGGTAATCTGTGAGACTTCAAAAAAAGAAGATTGAAGCCATTTTATGTGGCTGGAAATGAGTCATTTGTCAGCAGTGCCAAGAGGCTGTCAGCTGCACAGGGAGAGATGACGGGGCACCCTGGAGGGAGGGCTGGGGAAAGTGTCAGCCTCCAATCACCAGAGGCCATGTGCATGGTAAAAAGTGTCAGTCACATCACATCCCTGTCCTGACCTGGGTTAGAGGGAAAGCGGGGTCACAGCAGAGTGTGAGCCTTGTAGCAAGGGACTCTTGTAACCTGCCTCTATCTGGAGGGAACTGATGTACTCAGCATTCTCAAAGACAGTTCAGAGCTTCAATTTCCTGTGGGACCTGCACTTTAAAAGAACAGTAGGAGGGCAACACTTAGCAGAAAGAAACTCAGAGGTAATACTGAATTGGTGGCACAAGGAGGAGAGATTTCAGAGCAAGGATCTGCTTTATGGCACTAAAGGAGTACAAAAAGGGTGAATACCCCTTCTTGATCCAGTTGCCAAGTCTAGGGGGCACCTATGAGTCCACAGGGCCTGGAAGTCATCTCAGTGAACAACAGCTTTCTGAGATGCAGGGTAACTTGCTTTTCAAGTCACTGCATCACCTGCTCCTCCTCTCCCTCCATTGTGCCACTGTCCATCACTCCATGCTTTCTCAGGCTACTTCTGCAGGCTCTTCCAAACTGATCTTTCTGCATCCAATCCTCTGCTGAAATCCAATATTCTCATTGCTCTCATAATGATCATTTCAGATTTATTTGGAAATCTCCCCTTCTCCTGACCTCTCTGGCTGCACTCTTTGACCACTCTAGCTTTCCAATCTCAAACCATACCACTTTTGCATTGTCCCCTGCACTCTGGCTGCACTTGTTTTTTAAGATCATGGAACATGCTTCTCTGGAGACCTTTGTGCAGGCTGCTTTCTCTCTTCAGTTACTGTCTGTTCCTCCTTTAGGTCAGCTTAAAAATTACTTATTCGTAGAGTTACTTACTGATTTATTCATTTTCACCATCCTCCTCCCCCAACATGGCATGTTCTGTCCCATAGTTATTATTTTATTATTTTTAATGGTAATTTTGCTACTGTTATTGTTTATATTCTGAAATCTCATTTTTTTGTTTTTTTATTTATTTAGTAAATATAAATTTCCAAAGTATAGTTTATGGATTATAATGGCTTCCCCCCCATAATTTCCCTCCCACTCACACCCCTCTCATCTCCTGCTCCCTCTCCCATTCCATTCACATCAAGATTCATTTTCAATTATCTTTATAAACAGAAGATCAATTCAGTATATATTAAGTAAAGATTTCATCAGTTTGCACCCACACAGAAACACAAAGTATAAAATACTGTTTCAGTACTAGTTATAGCATTACTTCACATTGGACAACACATTAAGGACAGATCCCACATGAGAAGTAAGTACACAGTGACTCCTGTTGTTGACTTAACAATTTAACACTCTTGTTTATGGCGTCAGTAATCTCCCTAGGCTCTAGTCATGAGTTGCCAAGGCTATGGAAGCCTTTTGAGTTCATCGACTTCAATCTTATTCTGACAGGGTCATAGTCAAAGTGGAAGTTCTCTCCTCCCTTCAGAGAAAGGTACCTCCTTCTTTGATGGCCCTGTTCTTTTCACTGGGATCTCACTCACAGAGATCTTTCATTTAGGTCTTCTTCTTCTTTTTTTTTTTCCAGAGTGTCTTGGCTTTCCATACCTAAAATACTCTCATGGACTCTCCAGCCAGATCTGAATGCCTTAAGGGCTGATTCTGAGGCCAGAGTGCTATTTAGGACATCTGCCATTCTATGAGTCTGCTGTATCTCCCGCTTCCCATGATGGATCATTTTCTCCCTTTTTGTTTCTATCAGTTAGTATTCGCAGACACTAGTCTTGTTTGTGTGATCCCTCTGACTCTTAGACCTATCAGTGTGATCAATTGTGAACTGAAGTTGATCACTTGGACTAGTGAGATGGCATTGGTACATGCCACCTTGATGGGATTGTATTGGAATCCCCTGGCATGATTCTAACTCCACCATTTGGGGCAAGTCCGATTGAGCATGTCCCAAATTGTACATCTTCTCCTTCTCTTATTCCCAGTCTTATATTTAACAGGGATCACTTTTCAGTTAAAATTTAAACACCTAAGAATAATTGTGCATTAATTACAGAGTTCAACCGCTAGTACTAGAACAAAACAAAGAAAAAATACTAAAATGGGTAAGGTATTACATTGTACATCAACAGTCAGAACAAGAGCTGATCAAGACACTGTTTCTCATAGGGTCCATTTCACCTCAACAGGTTTCCCCTTTGGTGCTCAGTTAATTGTCGCCGATCAGGGAGAACATATAATATTTGTCTCTTTGGGACTGTCTTAATTCACTCAGCATGATGTTTTCCAGATTCCTCCATCTTGTGGCAAATGACCCGATTTCATTGTTTTTGACTGCTGTATAGTATTCTATAGAGTACATGTCCTATAATTTCTTTATCCACTCTACTGTTGATGGGCATTTGGGTTGGTTCCAGGTCTTAGCTATTGTGAATTGAGCTGCAATATACATTAATGTGCAGACAGCTTTTTTGTTTGCCTATTTAATTTCCTTTGGGTAAATTCCAAGGAGTGGTTTGGCTGGGTTGTATGCTAGGGTTATATTCAGGTTTCTGAGGAATCTCCAAACTGACTTCCATAGTGGCTTAACCAGTTTGCGTTCCCACCAACAGTGGGCACCTGAATGCAGCCTCTAATTCTATCTCAAAAGCTAACCTATCTTATCTATTTCTACTTTGTGTTAGATGATCAATCGCATCACAAGTTCTACCTCATCTACTGGTTGACCTTCTCTTGGTAGCCTTGCTGTCCAACTCATTCTCTCAAAGAAGTAACTTCTATCATTGCACTTTCAGTTACAGTGTTACCAAATAATAGCAGATCAATATGTTACCTTTTGCTGAGAAATTTTATTGTTAATGTCTGATAAAATATTTGTGTATACCAATAATAACCATGGTCAACCTAGCCAACAATGCCAGCTGGATGAAATAAGCATCCAAATATACTATTAACCTGTCTTACTTATCAAGTCATATAATAGTAAAAATGTTTTGTGGCAAGCAGTGATAAGATTTCTTAATAGTTGAAATTTCTTTAGTGTACTTTAGAAATATTTGCATATGTTACATTGAATGGTTGTTCATTAAAATTGTTTCTTATCTATACTAGAAGTATCTTTATTGAAAAAAATATTTTCATACCACAGGTAGATGTGTGTGTAAGTCCCTGCATAAGGACATTTCAAAACAGTTTTAAAACTTCATGGGAAAATGAGTGGAATTAAAGATAATGAACATTTCTATGAACTTTTTTTTTAAGAACTGATGAAATCTTTACATAGTATATACTGAATCTATCTTCTGTATATAAAGATAATTGCAAATGATTAAAAAATCTTGGTATTAAATTGGAAATTGCATAGATAATTAATCAATTCTTTAAAAAAATCATGTAGGATCTCTGTCCTTAATGTGCTGTACATTGTGAATTAATACTATAACTAGTACTCCAACAGTATTTTCACTTTGTGTCTCTATGTGAGGGCAAACTGTTGAAATCTACGTAATACGTACTAAACTGATCTTCTGTGTATAAAGAGAATTGAAAATGAATCTTGATGTGAATGCAAGGGGAGAGGGAGCGGGAAAGTGGAGGGTAGCAGGTGGGAGGGAAATTGTTGGGGGGGGGGAAGCCATTGTAATCCATAAGCTGTACTTTGGAAATTTATATTCTTTAAATAAAAGCTATATATATATATAAAAAGACAATTTAACTGAGAAAAAAAAGAAAGATTCATTTATTTACTTGAAAGAGTTACAGAGAGGCAGAGGCAGAGGCAAAGAGAGAAAGAAGGAGAGATAGACCTTCCATCTGCTGGTTCACTCCCCAAAGTGGCACCATGGCCGGGGATGGGCCAGGCCAAATCCAAGAGCCAGGAGCTTCTTCTGGGTCTCCCACATGGGTGCAGGGGCCCAAGGACTTGGGCCAGCTTCTGCTGCTTTCCCAGGCACATTAGCAAGGAGCTGGATCAAAAGTGGAGCAGCCAGGACTCAAACTGGCACCCATATAGGATGCTGGTACTGCAGGTGGTGGCTTTCCCTGCTATGCTACAGCTCAAGCCCTTCCATGAACTTTTTGAAGTTTCCCTTTATGTATATTCATCATATATACACATATAGAAATAGACGTGGGTAAAGAGGTCTATGCATTTGTTTTACCTGTATGAAATTCTATAATTCCAGATTTTAAAATCTCACCCCTTTGAGTCCACATGGATTACATTTTATTCTTTTAAGTAGGTACAGCTCTAATTATTCTCATCTATATTAGGTTGTGTCACTTGCCTGACACTTATTAAGTAAGTATTTTCTAAGATTTCTAAGCAATAACTTCTTTATATCAAGTTGGAAACTACTGGGGACTCAAAGTGATATTTTTTGTTTATTTGGTGGTGGTAAAGTATCACAATCACTCAGCAATTTACCAGGTTGATTTAATTTAGAGTCACTTCCATGCTTTCCTGTAGATCTACTCTCAATCTCTAGCTAAACAATGTTAGAAATTGACGAAATGTTCTACCCTATGTCCCTCCCCCCCCAATGTTCAATTTAAGCACAGACACTCTCATTTTCTCGCTTGGTTCTACTTAAGGAAATCAACCTTTTCCTTTCTTCTTCAGTCAGATAGGTGCTTTGACAGTAAGAAAAGAGGCACAGAACTAACACCCTGAGCATTTGCTCCATGCCACATGCTGCTTGTGGGTTATAATGATCCTACACCGAACCCGGAATATACATGTCATTATTCTTTCCAGGTAGATGAAGAAGAAAAGCAGAAAGGAAAAGGATAGCAATGAGCTGAAAAGCAAGTTAGATAGTTGAGATGATGCACCTAGAAAATGGCAAAGGGTGGATTGGAACACAGGTGCTTTTGTTTCTGAAGCTGTGTGTTATGTTTGAGCAAGGTCAGTGATCACAGGCTTGTCACAGTAGTCACATGTGAGCAATGGGAAAAAACAGAGAACACGATTGGTCAGACACAACCTTTTAATTATATATTTGTTTAACCGTAAGGTACTATATTGTACTTGTTCAGTACTACATTTTGAGATAAATATTTTATGCTACTTCTCTGACATTTCTCTGAGATGTCTTTCACTTCCAAGACCTTCTTTTTCAAAGTTAGTCCCTCTCATCCATGAGTCTTCTCTGCTTCTACCATTGTCAGCAAATTTCTTCCTTTGCTTATGTTGGAATCCTGTGCCTTTTATCTAGGATTTAATAATTTGCAAGTTGACATACCTCTGTTTATCATCTAGGGACTCTATGATTGAAGGGAGACACATTCAGGGGCCTGAAATTTTGGATCAAATCAGAGAAGTTAGCTTGTCCAAATTTTGATTTCATTCCCAAAATGAGACACAGAGAGATAATTCAATTGCTATTTTCAACTAATTATCTCTGAAGCTCAATTTCTCTCTCTGTTAAGTGGGAATACAAATTCTTTGCACATTTCTCTCATGTGGCTAATGTGAGGACTAAATGAGATCATATAAGAAAAGAGCGCTTTATAAATATCCTGTGATTGAGAAACACGATTTTTGTCATTGATATTACTGTGAGGTAACAACAACAACACAGTAGTAAAAACCATGAATTGATGAAACATCTGAACAAAAAACAAGAACTTGTCTTTAAATTAAAATTCTTCAAAGACTGCCCACAACGAGTATATATACTTTTCTGTTTTACTTATTACTGATTTTTTGGTCCAATTCACTTGTAACTTGAATATTTTGGAATTAGTAAAGAGTTTTATATCTGTCATCCCATTTGTAATAGGTTTTCTATGCAGTAAAGATTAAAAGCAAAGTTCCCAATGGAAATAGGAAAAGACAGTTTGGACTATTAAAAAATGACATTATTCAAGGGTTCATAAAATCTGTTTAACTGTATCCAATTGCTTGCCAAGAATGCACAAATCATTCTTATTTATATTCAGCTCTTCCTATATCAGTAAATTTGCATGTACTAAAATGGCATTTAGAAATGAACATAGTCTAAACTCCTCTTTTCCCATTGTAGGAAATTTGAAAACATCTACAACACTAGAAAGTTAAACTGGATCAGGAATAGAAAGTATATGGCAATTGGTCTAACACTGCCCAACTCTTGACCCATGGCAGACATCACTAACGGATTACTATACCCTCTCAGTGAGCTAGGGAGTAATCTCAAAATCATTCTATTCTCCCTGTTCCCCCGTTGCTATCAATCAATCGGAGCTTTTCCAATTTTGTAGAATATCTTAGATTTCATTGTTTAACTCTGACATTTCCAAATATACAAATGGAATGAATTTGCCAAAACCTTAAAACTTATTTCATTTAAAAAATATGTTCTTATTTTATGGAAGGTGATGACAAATTTCAGCATTTAAGTTGGTATTTCTCATTCAGCTGCCTGTCTTCTCTGTTCCCCATTCTGTGAATGGTGCTGGTGTCTCTCAGTAGGAGATGCCAAGTAAATGAAGCCACCCAGCAGGAAACTCTGTTTCGCAATTCTAACAAGGCTTGAAGAATTGGCTTCCTCATTAGAAACAACAAAGATTTCCCATCTAGTGAATTCACAAGTTATGGGCACCAATCTGATGGGGTGTTCTACCTGAATAAAATATTGAAGCATAAAGAATACAAATGAAAAACAAGTACTTGATAATAATGGCATTAAGCATTCACCTTGACTAGAGGAGATAAAAATTCCATTTTCTTAAAATGCATTGTCTAGGTTGTAGACTTAGCTCTAGGAGTGGAAAGACTTTATCTCCCGAATGGGGATTACTACTTGATCCACTTCTATGCTGGTCCATGTCCTTCATGTTGGTCATTTCCCTTAAACTGCATTAATAATTGCTAACATACTAAAATCTATCTGTATGTCAGAGACTATTCCAAGTACCTTACTTGAATTAACATATTAAATCCCCACAATATTTATAGAGTAGGTACTACCAGCATCTTTTAATTAATCAGGAAATAAAAGGCAGATAGGTTAAGTAACTTTCCTGCAAGTTATTCAAAAGTAAATGGTACAGTTGGATTTGAATCCATAAAGTCTGGCTCCAGCACATGAGCTCATGGTCTGATAAAAATCTCAGGATCTTCCAAGGAGTTGGTTGTGATGTTTGTTTTTTGGTGAGGAAAGCAAACTTGACAACCTAAGACATCAGTCTATTGCCAGTCAGCTGGAACATAGTGGAATTGGACAGATGGAAGAGTCAGCACTTTTCATCTGTAACATCATTCTATACTTGTTAAAACCTGCTTTAGATGGTAGTATTTCCTCCATTTAAAGGGGTTCTAGAATATTTTTAACTTGCCCCAGATTACAGAATTAGTAAAGGTAGAGTAGGCTTTCAGTAGGCAGCTCAAGGTATTCAGGGTGTGCATACAATACTGGTTTCCATAGAACTCACAATCACATCTCAAGAAAGAAGCAGTACATATGCAAAAAAAGTTTTCTTGATCTGATGGAACAGGCATATCAAAGTTGTGTCCCAATTAGGCATATAAGAGCTCTGAGAAAAATCAGAGTGATGGGATCAGTTTCAGGGATAAGGTGCAGTATCAATCATCTCTAGGTAAATGCAGGTTGAAGTCTTCAAAGAAACAAGACTGCCAACTCCATGGAAGCAGTGTGAGGGTGCAATGCACTTGAATACATGTAAGTCATTTTTGAGAGTGGATAGTAAGAAGAAGGGTGCCTTCTATCCAATTCCCTAAGAATTGATTAATAAAAGAAATAAAATTTTTAAAGACATTGTCCAATACTGCTTAATGTTTGCTGCATCAAATTCAATCAAGTGCAATGAAAATGTTTCTGTACATTATTTTACAGTTCAGACAGAAAGATCCTGGAATTTAGTTTTCCCTACCTCATTCTGATTCTTGACCTATTTCTACTCTTCTCTCTCTCTTCCTTTACTTCCTCCTGTTCCTCCTCTTCTTCCTCCTCCCCCTCTCTCTTTCTCTCTCCATCTCCCTTTCCTTCACATTTCCCTTTCCCTTCTTTCCATCCCTGCTTCCCCTGTCCACCTTGAAGTATTCTTTCAGTTTTTGTCTACTCTTGAAATCATTCTGTTATTTAAGAAGGGCTTTAAAAATTGAGATCCTTAGTTTATTGTAATACCATTTCAGCCTTTGACACATTGACAGTAAATTGTTTCTACGTTCATTCCTGTCACACATCTCCAGGCCCAATTTTGCCAAAATTGAATGTATGCTTTCCTCTGTTTTTCAGCTGTGTGTTTGTGTGTGTGTGTGTGTGTGTGTGTGCATGCATACACACGGATGCCTAAATGCATTATATTCCTACTACACAAACAGAATGATAGCTCACCATTTTGGTGTTTGGGGGTTATTGGATTTTGTTCCCTACTCATAAACAATGTTTCCCATTCTATCACAGTCTTCTAGAGAGGACCGATAAAATTTGACTCTGAAGCAAGAGAAAAGGAAAAAAAAAATCCAGAAGGCAAAAGTAATATGGGGAGAAAATGAAAGAGATTTAGTGCAGCTATCAACCGACCGTTGTGCTGTCTTTAAGAGTCTGTTGAAACAACATAATAAAAGGTAATAAAGGTAGGATTTATAGCTTACCTGGCGCAAATGGCTTCCTGTATGTATCTAGCCCACTTGCAGCCCACTGTATCCTTTGTCTTGGGATTGGAGTCTTTCCCCCTAGAGTCTTCCCTCCTCCTCCCAGACATAGGAGACATTAGAGACCATCCCAGATTGGCAGGTAAGGGAAGCATTCTCCTGGCTCCTCTTCATTTCTTTGTCCTGAGACTTAATAACCCAGTTTTTGTTGTTGTTTAAAAAAATGATTGTTTTTAGAGGTCAACATTGTGATGCAGCAGGGTAGACCACTGCCGGTAATGCAGGCAGCCCATGGGAGCACCAGTTCAAGTTATGGCTGTTCCACTTCTGACTCAGCTCTCTACTGATGTTCCTGGGAAGACAGCACAATGGCCTTAGTACTTGGGCCCCTGCCACCAACGAGAGACCAGGATGGAGTTACTACCGGCTTGTGGCTTCAGTCTGGTCATCCCACATTGTTTTGGCCTTTTGGGAAATAAAACAGTCCATGGAAGATTCTCTCTGTCTCTCTCTCTCTCTATGTGTGTGTGTGTGTGTCTCTCTCTTTTCTCTCTGTAACTCTGCCTTTCAAATAAATCAAACCTTTATTTTTAACTAAAAACTCATATTTGTATCAGTTTGCTAGGAAATCTCTTAGTGATTACTAAAATTACACAAGGGATTTTTTTGAACCTCAGAAATGGTCATGCCAGACCACAGGGAATCAGGGGCTTGTACACTTTCTTTTTTTCTTAAGATTGATTTATTTATTTGAAGGGCAGAGTTATAGAAAGGCAGAGAGAGAGAGAGAGAGAGAGAGAGAGAGAGAGAGAAAGTCTTCCATCCACTGGTTCATCCCCCAAATGACTGCAATGGCTGGAGGTGATCAATCCAAAGCTAGGAGACAGGCACTTCTTCCCAGATCTCCCACATGGATCCAAGGGCCCAAGTACTTGGACCATCTTCTCTTGCTTTCCCAGGCCACAGCAGAGAGCTGGATTAGAAGTGAAGCAGCTTGGGCTTGAATTGGCACCCATACAGGATGCTGACACAGCAGGTGACGACTTTACCTGCTACACCAGAGTGCTGGCCCCTCTTATACAACAAGAGATAAATAAATTGAATATTGTTTCCATTTCTACATCAGCAAAATGGGGTAACATTAGGGTGTACCTGAAAATTAAATTAAATAACATGTGATGTACCTGATGGTGCTTGCTTTTGGAAAACATTTAAAAAATATAATTTCCTTTACCTCCTAGTTGCAATAGGGTTATTTTTCCACATGTCTTATATCTGCTAGAAGTTTTGCTCTTCTATGGCAGGAGTTGAATCATTCCAATTGAAATCTCTGTATTATTTATCTATCCATCTATGTCTGCATATATAATATGTTTATAAAATATTTTCAATAAATAGATGAATAAATAAATATAGATGGCATGGATTTGGGAGTCAAGAGCTTTAGTTACTAGCTTGTGATCTTGGTGAGTTTTCTCTCCCTCTAGAAGTTATTTTTCTTCTGTTTAAAATGAGGAGGCTTAGACTAGAAGGCAAGAAAGGAGCTACTTTGGCCTACTGGGGAAGATTAGTAACTCTTTCCAAATTCTTTTAAAAAATGGTTTCAAATTCTCTTGATGGGCCAGTGCTGTGGCACAATGTGTAGAACCAATGCCTGCGGTCCTGGCATCACATATGGGTGCCAGTTCGAGTCCTGGCTGGCTGCTCCACTTCTGAGCCAGATTCCTGCTAATGTGCCTGGGAAAGCAATAGAGGATGGTCCAAGTGCTTGGGCCCTTGCACCAAGATGGGTGACGTGGAAGAACTCTTGGCTCCTGGCTTCAGACTAGTCCAGGGGAGTGAAACAGTAGATGGAAGATATTTCTCTCTCCTTGTAACTCTGTTTTTCAAATAAAATAAGCAAATCTTCAAAAAATATCTCATGAGAAGGAGAGCAAGTGTTTGGTATAGTCCATACCAGAGTGTATGGTTCCACCTCAGCTCTGCTTCCAGTTCTAGTTTCCTGCTAATGCAGGCCTGGAAGATAGCAGGTGATGGCCTCATTACTTGGATCCCTAAAATCTACCTGGGAGACTTGGATTGTGTTTTAGGCTTGTGGCTTTGACTTGGCCTTGTTCCTGATGTTGTAAGCATTTGGGCAGTGAACCAGCACATGGAAGTGTCTCTCTGTCTCTCTTTTTGCCTTTTAAATAAATGAATATGTAAAATAACTCCTAGAGTGAAGAAGAAGTGTTTTTTCTGTTTGACTTCCAAGTGCACCTGGGAAGCATCATGCGATATCTGATACTTGGGTTCCTGTCACCCACATGGGAGACCCAGATGGAGTTTCTGGTTCCTGGCTTGAGCCTGGCCTACACAAGCAGTTATGGGTATTAGGGGAGTGAACTAGCGGTTGGAAGATATCTCTGTATCTGTCTCCCTCTTTCTTCCCCTCTCTCTCTTTCCCTCTGTCTCTGTCACTCTACCTTTCAAATAAACAAAGTGAAACAGAAAAGATGGAAGAAGTCCCTTGTCAGCCAGGGAATGCCCTGTCCCTAGAGGTGTTTGTGTGGGAAGCTGAAGGTCATATTGCAAATCTGCTGTAGAAGCTGTGTAAGCACTGAACTAGGCTGATTCCATCCTCTATGTTTTTAAATACATCACTGCTGTAACTTGTTTCAGCACAAAACATCCAAATTTGCACCTGGTCTTTGAACTTTGTGGCTTTTTCTGGAACTGCTAGGTCAGTGTGTTTGGAATAGTGTGGATAGGGAGCCAGCAAGTACAGCAACCTGGAGTGTGGGTCGCCTGGGGATAGCTCTGCTTTTTTATTTCAGTGATGCAGGAGTGGGACAGTGGTGGGAAGTATTGATCATGGGCTGAATTTTAAGTGCACTTCCAGAAATGATTACAGAGACATGATTAATGGTCTACAGGAGCTCACCAGGAGAGCACAAAGTATAGAAAACTGGAAAAACCTCTGGAAATTGCAGGTAAAAATATTCTGAGCAAGGTGAGGGATAGAGGACAGAGTTTGCAATTCTTCACAGCAGCGTCTGCATTTATTGGGTGAGAATTCCAAAAGTTTGAGCTTAGCACCTCCAAAAGAAGAGTTTTCACTCACAGACTTTCTATTTCTTTCCTCAAGGTAGTGGCTTACCTATTCAATCAGTTTGGTTTTGTGCCTGCTCTTTCTCTATGTGAGGTGTCAATGGAGGAAGAAGCCTACATGTGGCCTTGATGGGGAAGGGGGTGCTGGAGGACTTTGTACCAGCAGCAGTAAAATGCACTATGTCCCCAAACGATGCATGTGATTCCACTGACGCTTCGTCAATCTGAATGGATACCATGGCCCTTGCTAGCTAGAAGGGCCCAGAAAGGACAGTCCTTGTATGTGTCCAGAAGGGAAGGACCAGATATGTGCAGGCACTGATAGTCTCTACCATAGGAGGAAAGAGAGTGAGAAAGGAGAACAAAAACATTGTGTCTGAAGAGTTAGAGAAGGGAAATGAGTCATCTGACTGGGTTTCAGTTATTTCATCTCTCAAAGAAAGAGGATGGCACTCACCGCACTGATGCTATCTTGAAGAGTACATTAGAAAATACATGTGACAGCTTGAAAACCCTTAATAAATGGAAAGACATTTGGAAAACTGATTATTTTATAATTGGTGGTGGTTGTATTACAATGAAACTGTAAAATGCTATATTTCAAGAGAATACACAGCTCTTTCTGGGACACCTTTTCCTTGGGAAAAATTTGCCCATTGCAGTAGCAGATCCTAAATGGGATTGGTTATCAGAATGAGTTGAGAAGCTGCACACCTGTACCAACCTGATTCAGAAGGATCAGAGGAGAGGTTTACCCCCTTTCAGATCAAGGGCCTGAAGCTTTTATGTGATTCTGAAAAGATGCACCAGATATACAATTGGCAGGAAGGCTGGAAATTTTCAAAATGCACAGGTCAACTGCAAGAAATATGATGTTGTTTTGGGGAAACTGCAGGCTAAAAATAGTCATGGATTTCCTGGATGTAGCATTATTTTGATGTTGGTCTTTGTGACCTAACTGTTTTTGCTATCTCTGCTTGGTCTCAGTGGTTTCCATCACCTTTCATTATTTATATTTGCAGCATTCAGAGCTGTATCAGAGACATCCACATTTTTCATTGATGTACTAATAACTCATATTAATTCACTTATCATTTACTTACTGACTCATAGTTCATTTATTTATCTTTTCCTTTAATATATTTTTTTATTTAGAGTGATTTTTCTCTGATGTTAGGTATCGTGGATCATACGAGAAAAATAAAACAAAACGCCAACAACAAAAACATGTAAAATGTATTGAAGTGATTGTGTAACTGCAAATAATGGTGCTGAGTGCCATGAGAATACAGAGTTGAGAATCTCAGCTAGCCTAGAAATGTTGAGTGTGGAAGAAGGCTTTTTGGGAGAGGCAGCAGTGACACTCATTCCTGAAGGGCTTGACAGTACAGAAAGTGGGCAGGGATCCTTGGCAAAAGAAACAACCCAGGAAACAGACACCACACACAGGTGACATGTTACAGACCTATAGATAGTCAAGCAGGGCATCGTTGAGGCACCTAGTGTTTTTTATTTAATCGCCACCTCACAAATTGATTGCAGATTAAATGTGATAGTTTAAATAAAGAATCTGAGAACTGATGTCCCATAGTCACTAGAAAAATGGTACTTTTTTGGTGTTGCACTTTTTGGTACATTTCAGTCCCATCATAGTGCCTTGCAGAAAAGTATCTATTCAGTAAAGTCGTCTTCAGTTTAATTCAATCCTTTAACACCCAGACTGATATTTCACTTCCCTTTATTCCTACCAAGAACCTGGGAACCAGAAATACAGCAGCCTCTTCTCAAAGCCTCTCTGTGCTTCTTTGCTTGGAGAAAAAGCTTGTGGCATCTGTGCAGTTGGTTTGTCTGCCTCTGGGGATTCTCTCTCATCTCCTGCAAATGCTGCAATTAGAGGCTCCCACCCCCTCCACTGGAGCTGCATCTGCTTCCCTAGATGTGTGCCCATTTGATTGTGAAGAGATAATCACTGGGGCTGCTCCAGCCCACAGTGTGATGAAGATGGAGAGAAATTCTGAATAAATTCGTGGTTTGAAGAGTGGGGATTCCCTTCTCTCTTCAGATGCCTGCTTCCTATCTGGCTGCACATTTGAGTTCAAGGCGTAAAATCTTGATTCTTCTTCTCTCCCCAAACAACCATAAAAGAAACAGCAGTATTCCCTTTTGATGCATGAAGATTATGAGACTCCAAGAAATGAAGAGTTTGGTTTAGGACATGAGGTTGATCAGTCTCATTGTCAAGTGCAATCTTTGGATTCTATTACTGTCTGGGTTTATGACCTCCATGGGGGAAAACAAGAAAAGCACAGCAAAGAATTTTGCTCTAGAAATTATCTTGCTCTTGTTTGTACTGTGTAGATACATTATTAGTTCCATTCCATATTTAATCAACTTTTTAAAAATGTTAGGTATGCATGCACACTGTAAGAAATGTGTAAAACACAGAAACACATACTGTAAAACCAGATGTCAGTTATTATTTCTCCATCAAGAAATACTTTTTGATTGACACATAATGTGTATAAATGTCTATATATGGTTTTAAAATAATCTGAATTATAATACATTTGTACATATATTTTTATTTCTTTTTTTTTTTTTTGAAAGGCAGGGTTAGTGAGAGAGAGAGAGACAGAGAGAAAGGTTTTCCTTCCATTGGTTCACCCCCCAAATGGCAGCTATGGCTGGCGCACTGCACTGATCCGAAACCAGGAGCCAGGTGCTTCTTCCTGGTCTCCCAGGCAGGTGCAGGGCCCAAGCACTTGGGCCATCCTCCACTGCCTTCCCGGGCCACATCAGAGAGCTGGACTGAAAGAGGAGCAACCGGGACAGAACTGGCGCCCCAACTGGGACTAGAACCCGGGGTGCCGGTGCTGTAGGTGGATGATTAGCCTAGTGAGCCATGGCACCAGCCTATTTTTCTTTTTTGAAAGATTTTTTTTTTTTAATTCAAAGACAGAGTGACAGACAGACATACACACACACACACACACACACACACACAGATAGATCTTCCATCTGCTGGTTTATTCCTCAAATGGCTGCAATGACTGGTCCTGGGCCAGATTAAAGCCAGGAGCCAGGACCTCCATTCTGGTCTCCTACATGAGTGACCGATGCCCACATACTTGAGGTATCATCTGCTACTTCCTTAGGTACATTAGCAGAAATCTGGATTGAAAAATGAGCAACTGAGGCTCAAAGTGGTGCTCTGATACAGGATGCCTGTGTTATAGGTGAAAGCTTAACCCATTGTGCTACAGCATCAGCCCCACATATAGTTTTTCTTATAATTTATTTATTTATATTACTTTTATTAATTTGAAGAGAGAGTGGAGAAGAGAAATACACACACACACACACACACACACACACACACACATATATATATGAGAGAGAGAGAGAGAGAGAGAAAGAGAAAGGCAGAGAGAGAGACATCTTTCATCTACTGGTTCACTTCCCAAATGCTTACAATCGCTTGTCTGGTAGAAGCTGCAGCCAGCAACTTGGAACAACATCCAGCTCTCCTATATGAGTGACAAGGACCCAGTCATTCGCACAATCACCTGCCTACCTTCTAGGATGCACATTAGCAGGAAGCTGGAATTGAACGTGGTGCTAGATCTCAAACTCAAGCACTTCAGTATGGAATACTAATATCCCAAATTGTGTCTTAACTGCTACATCAAATGCCCATTCTATAGTGTTCTTATTTGACTTAACTTTGTACTATAAACCTTTTCACAGGTTATTAAATAGTCTCTAAAAACACAATTTTATTCGACTCCATTAAAAATATTTTGATCTATACCACTGGATCATCTTGCTGTTCAATTTAAGGGGAAAAATGCAGAAGAGAAAAATGTGAAGAAAAGAGCTCCGTGTTTTAGTCCCAGTTCTGTCACATAATATGAAAATTTCCCCTTTATTTATCTTTGTTTTCTGATCTGTGAAATGGGGTTGATAACTGCCATTTTGCCAACCACATAGCCTTGTGTAGAGGCTTATATGAAACCACAGTGAGCTCTTATTCGGGCATGTTGGGTTGCCTGATGTTGCCTTGAGGTTGGTGTGATGATGTGGCTTCCCACTGCTGTTTCTCATAAGCACAAGCCAAGAAACTTCCCAGGAGCTGTTTTTCATTTTTCTCCATGCTGCACACTCATGGGCAGTGCAGTTCACGGGAAGTGCCTCTGCTCCAATTGTCCTCTTACATTGTGTGTCCTGATGAAAAATGACCAGTTATTATTTCCTACCTTTGGGTGTAGGAGGTCCAAAAGAAATCAGTGGCCACATAAAATAGCTGCTGTTATTGTTACAGCCTTTTCATTGACAGATTTAAGTGTGAGGTGTTGGGTATTGATTGTTAGAGTCTGTCCTGAGGAGGCTGTGTTGTAGGGAAAGCAGTTATAATGCTGGCAACAGCACCACCAGGGGCTACGGCATGCTCAGTGGTCTCCCTGAAGCATGTCAGGGTAGCAAAGGCATCCTGGCTTGCAGGAAAAACATGCGCTTAAAAAAGGTTTTCAAAGGTATAACCCTGTAAAAAAAAAGGTGCTGCTTTCTAATGAGATTGATATCTAATTCGAGATTGAAAAATTTCACTCTCAATTCGATATTCAGTTGGCTGCTACTTCTTTATCTTTCAATATTTTTGGTCCTCCACAGCAAACAGCACTTGAAGACAAAAGGTTAACCCATACTGAAGCTGCTGTTAAGTCTCAAATGAGTCCTGTAATGTAGTGATAAATGCATTTTAACAGCCCTCCCCTTTCTTTCTTTTTTGTTTTTTTCTATTTGCTTTTCCCTCTTGTTTCCATGCTTGACTTGTTTCCTCCCACTCTTTCTGACTTCAGAAAAGAAAAACAAAAACTCAGTGCCTCCTACATTTAAAACAACAAGATGTTAAACACAGTGACACACCAAAAGTTGACTACAACATACTCCTTACTTTCAGAGAAACCCACTGATGGAGAATTTGCACTACATGCATCTTAAATTAAAAAGTAGAACTCATTGGGAAGAAGTCAGGGAAAGCAGTCATAGAGATAGGAACTGAACGTTCTAATGATGAAATGTAAACAGACCCTACACCATAAGGAAAGTATGCCATCATTTCACTTAGGGAGGAACTTGAGCCCAGGGGAGAATATTCTAGTTCAAGGTCTCCCCATGATCAGGCCCATGCTTTTGGTTAACATTCTTAAGGTTTTCGCACCCAAAACACACGGCTTAACCCCTGACTCAGCTGCTTACAGCAATCAATGTACCTAACCTCTTCAGAGTTGGTTGACCAACCATAAAAAAGAAACCTCTCAGGATGAGCGTATGTATGACTAAAAAATCGTGTATTCAGTGCGGCTGACCTGGAAGTGTTCATTGCACACCCTCTCGTTCTCCCCTCAAGCCCACATTCCCCATGGCAAAGCGGCAGTCTCTACTGTTAAGCACAGGTCCTCCATTCCACAGTGTAGCTTTCCCTCCTGTGAATCCAGATGGATGGCCATGCATTTTGGGGAGGCTGTATGGGTATTTGTCTCAAATACTAATTATAGCTCCCTCTGGAAGAAAAACAAACTCAGGCCAGTGGGGTTCTTGGAATATTAATCCTATTTGTTAACAAAAGAATCAATCCCTCAACAGGACCTGCTGAGCAGGCAACTCACACATAGAGCTTTGGAGCAGGGACATGAGGAGTGCTTCCCTCTCAGGAGTTGGCCAGAACTATGGCTTCCTTTTCCCATTACAGGATGCCCCAGAATCTTGATACTCACCCTCTCCTCCCCTCCAGCCCCAACAGGCATATATTTTAAAACCTGCAGTTCAGAAGAAAAGGAAAAATGATTTTCCCAATGTCACAAAGCAAGCTAGAACCCAGCGAAAAGTTTTATTTCTGTTGGAAGAACTTTCTGTGTAAACAGCAAGCCACCCAGTGCATTTAGCACTGCTGGCTGCCTCCTGGATATGCTTTCTCTAGAACAGTAAGAACAGTGGTATGTTTCTCTGCGAAAGAAAACACTCCACCAATGAGTGGGTGAGGGTGTGTGACAGAAACTGAGCCAGTGAAATAGATCAAGATGCAGGCACTAGGATGTCAGAGATTTGGACTGAGATACAGACTGAAGCAGAGTAACACGATCAGAAACACATTGAGAGAGGGGAGAGATGGACAGAAAGATGCTAAGACAAAGATATGGGAAGAAGGTAAGCCTCAAGAGGCACAGAAGAATGGTGAGAAAACAGGGCGGGCCGCCTAGATAACATAAGAAAAATAAAAGGATGAGAGATGGGATGATGAGCACAGATTACTGGGAGGCAGTAGAAACCAACAAGGAGAGTGTAGCAACCAGGTAAATATGTAGTTCTTCCAGCCAGAAGCCAACAGCAGGGGGCATCAGAACTCCATGGAAATGAAAAGGTGACAGAAGGGAAGAGGAGTGAGAGAGAAATAGAAGAGCAAAGGGATGCAGAATCCTGCTCTTCTTTTTCAGATTAGAGAGAAGAGTGGGTGGCTATTCCTTCAGGGACCTGTGTTCAGCAGCATAGCCACCTCCCCCGGGCATCTTCCTGATCCATATTGACGCTGAATGTGTGTAAGGAGGTTTTTAAAATGATATTGAACACATTTCCAAAGAGAGTCTGTTCAAGGGACGTGGCTTGTGCTGAAGCCAGCAGGTTAGAGGAAGAACTCCCTTAGTTGAAAATGGCATTTCTAACTGGAACAACCTTATCCAAACATGCACATCCCTCTCCAAAAACAGAATTATTAGAATATTAGGATAACTTGGGGATAAGGACATGATGGGAAAATGAGCATTGGAAAGAAAAGTCTGAAGGGCTGATGTCAGGGCAGCTTTTGTTTTTATTGCTGTCCTCATCTTTGCTTACTCTTCCAATGCTCACGAAGATGTCCCCTTTCACCTGTCCACATTTTCACCACTCCTCAAACTCCTATCAAAGATGAAGACAAGAAATCATTTTCAGTTTCAAGGATGGGGATGAGGGAGGAACAGAGGAGTTAGGGAAGTGTGGTTGACTTTTTGGAACTATACCTATGGAATGCACAAAATCTGTTCTCTTTATATTAATAAAAACAATAAAAACCCATGGTTTTTCTGATACACTCACTGGACCATATGTCCACTGTTATGGCCAGTAAGCAGGGAAGTGTTGTAATGTGACTGGCCCAATCTGAATGACACAAACCACTCTGTTGCAGGTCTGGAGGTGGGGGAGTTAGGATGGGGTGGAAAAATCTGTTGTTGGAAGGAGGGATTAGAATTACAATCCCTAAAGCCACATCAGTTTAAGTCTACTAAGTACAGTTTGCAGAAGTGAGCTGACTGGGGTACTCTGAGCTCCTTTACCTTGTCTGTCAATAGGCACCAAGTGCACCTGCCTTGCCCACCTCCAGGGGTTGTTATGATAGTCTAATTGACATACACAGTGAATCACACTACTTCCTACTATCAGCTGTGCAGATAAGCAGTAAGATGAAATGGACCAAATGCCAAAATCAAAAGACTCGGGTCTGAGTTTTGACTGTAATATGAATCATCAATATAAATTTGGGGAAGTTCTTTATCTCTCTGGATTTACACAAAATACACAGATTTGTTTAGTTTATTGTTTTTTAACCTCTTTGTAGTTATGAAAGCTTTTTGAGAGACTGAAGAGATAGAGCTCTTTGCTACCTTCCTCAGTATCAAGAAGTTCAAGTCCATCTATGCTCCTAGATAAGAATCCCTGGTTTAGGGGCCTGTGTTGTGGCATACCAGATTAAGCTGTCACCTCAAATGCCTGTATCCCATATGGGTGCCAGTTCAAGTCTCAGCTGCTCCACTTCTGATCAAGCTTCCTGCAAATGAGTTTAGGAAAGCAGCAGAAGAGGGCCTAAATCTTTGGGTCCTTTCCACCTATGTGGGAACCCCAGATGAAACTCCTGGCTCCTGGCTTTGGCCTGGCCTAGCCCTGGCATTGTGGCTCTTTGGGGAGTGAATTAGTAGATAGAAAATCTGTCTCTCCTTATATCTCTGTAACTCTACTTTTCTAATAAATAAATATTTTCTTTTTTTTTTTTTTTAAAAAAGAACCCCTGATTTAGAACATCTTCAAGGTGATAATCAACTTTGATCAACTGATTGAAAAGCAGGGCTACATTCTCAGTTTGCAAAGATAGTTCTGTATATCAACCACAGGTCTTTGGTTTAAATCTTGCTCAGAAATATCATATATATTTCTCATTATCTCCTTTCTCTGGACTCCATCTTTCTTCTTCCAATTTCTCCTTCTGCCACCTCATTTTTCCTCTGCTACAGGTAGGCAAATATGGGTTTGATTGAAGTTTCTTTTCCATCTGTGTTAGCGGCAGGAAGTGTTACTATCAGGGAAATAGATGGGGCATATATCATCTCTTATCTATATCCCAAGAACATAAATGATTTCTTTCCCCCAACCGAAATAAATCAGAGGAGAGGAATTTTAATTGTAGTCACCAGGTGGTGAATTCCATGCATCCGCACGAGTCTCTGTGTGGGCACTGTTGTCAGATGAGCTAGTCTCTCCAGGCAGGAGAATAATGGGACTCTGAGAGTCTGGAGAGGGAGAACTCTGGGGATTGTATCAGCAGCTCCCTGGAGGGAAGGAAACAGCCAGGCAAGACCTGTTAAACATAAAAGTCAGAGAAAACATTGTCTCGTGTCAGGGTTGTGTCCACTCATGCTCCTTTGTGAATAGTTTCACTAAGAGTCCTAAGGGTGTAGTTTGCATAGCCACTGCCCTCAAAAGTAATAGGTGGAGTCTAGGCATCAATAATTTTCCCAGATTAATTTTCAGCAATATATAAAATTCTAATGTGAACCTCAGAGAGATCTGTACTTAAGCTCACTCTCATGGGTAACTGCTGAAGTTTTTCATCTAGTAAATATTTACTGAGAGCCTGGCACATGCCAAACACTAGAGATGGGGGCATATATTAATAACAGTAACCAGAAATAGAGATTGAGAGCCAAGATATGCACATACTGTTATATATTAACATTAGCCGTCGCAAAAACACACCGGACACCGGAGTAAGGGAAAGGGTTTATTGGGGAACACCCTACAGACCAGAGTGAAGGGGCGGTGAAGGAAAAAGAGAGAATAAGAGAAACAGAGGAGAGAGAAGAGAGACGAGATGAGAGGAGCCAAGAGAGCAGAAAGAAACGAAGAAAGAAGAACCAAGAGAGCACATGTTCAGGAACAGGCCCCTTTAAAACTTTGCCTGAGGGTGGGCAGGGAAGCAGGAACAGGGAATCCCATTAGGATGGGGGTGGAGCCTGGCTCAGGTAGCTGGGCCATGTGGCCACCTGGCTAAAACTGTGCCGGTTTCCTAACACATACTTAACCTATGACCCAGTAATTCTCCTCTTAGGTATTTACCTAAGGAAAATAGAAACATGTTCTTGAAAAAACCTGTACACTAATATTCATAGCAGGTTTAGTCATATTAGTCCTAAACTGGAAACAACCCAAATGTTCACTGGTATGTCAAAAGGTAAATTGTGGTATATTCATCACAGTGGAATATAATTTACTAATAAAAAAAAATCAAGTTGGTCTTTAGAATAACATGAATGGAATCTCAAAAACATCACATTGAATGACAGGAGGCAGATATGAAAGAGTATAAGTTGTGTTATTACATTTATAGGAATTCTAGAAAAAGCAAGACTAATAGATAGTCATAGAAATTAGATCAGCTAGTTCTATGGGTAGGAAGTGGGTCATAGAGAGCTATTTGAGGTGAAAAAAATGCTCTGTATCTGATTATCTTATATGTATTTGTACAGACTCGTCAAACTATGCACTAAAATAGAATCATAACAAGAAAAGAACTTTATTTCAGCTACCATAGAGATTGCATTCTAGTGTTGTGGAAAAAAGCACGTTCAAAATGTACTTAATAGAATAGCAAATATCAATAGATACAAAGAAGAAAATTATGAGTTAAAAGCTCAGTAAATGACGAGGGGCAAGGTTGCTTTTTTTCTTTTTTTTCTTTTTTTTCTTTTTTTAATGTGGTGTGATCAGAGAAAGTCTCTGATATGCTAACTTTTGAGAAGATTGGAACAAGGTGAACTTGTGAGCACTGTGGCTATCTGAGAAAATGCATTCCAAACCACAAGAATATCAAGTTCATAGGCCCAGAGGTAGCAGTATAATTGTCCTTATCCAAGGGAGGCAAGTAAGCTTATATGACTGAGCAGAGTCGGCAAGGTGGGCTAATTCAAAATCTTAGAGGTAGAAAAATATCCAAATCACAAGGCTTTAGAAAGGCTTGAACTATGACTTTTTCCAAAATGTGATGGAAAATATCTGAATGTCTTGAGTTGTAGACTGACACAAGCTGACTAAAGTTTCAAAAGCGTTACTCTGGAATACATATTGCAAGTGTTAGTGAGAACACATGGGGAGATTTTTTAGCAATTCAGGCAATGTAATAGATATGAGTGGAATACCTTGTCAGTTTCTGGATGTATTTTGAAGGTAGAGCTAGCTAATTTTTAGCAGAACTCGCATGGGCACACACTATCAAAGAAATAGCTGCATTGCCATAGTTGTAGCAGCACTGTTCACAATGGCTGAAATATGGAATCAACCTAGGTGTTCTTCATCAGATGATTGGATACAGAACATGTATACACAATGGAATTATGGGAATGAAATTCTATTATTTGCATTGATGTGACTGCAACTGGAAGAAATCATGTTGAGTGAAATAAGCTGGTTACAGAAAGACAAATTCCATTCTGTATGGGAGTGAAATTGTTTTAAAAATTCAAAAAGAAAACCTAAAAACACAAAGGTATTGTGTTTTTTCAAAAATATCTATTAGGGATGCCTCCCATATTGAGAAAAGCAACCAGAATGATAGAGGAAACCATTGTGTTACATTTAGCAAGAGGCACTTTGCCTCACTGTCAGTCTCTTTGTCTCTGTAATAGTTACAAAATCCTGATTCATACAGTTTCATGTGGAGTTAGGGGAAATACAGTGGAATTCCTCACACTAGAGAAATAAAATATCAGCATATATTTGTTCTTCACTGATAACTATCATTTCTATATATGTGAGAGCATTATACCCATTTTATAGCTCTCACTGGCACCTAAAGAGGTGAGATATTTTGTTCATTGTCAAATATTGTTACAAAGTGCTGGACACTAATCATGCCTTTTAAGATCATATAAAGTAAACCCTATGTCCTGACTCCAAATTTGTTTGCCCTCTCCACATTCCAGGGTTGTTTTTAGAATTTTATGTCAAGTTAAACAAATATTTCTCAAGCATCAATATTCTCAAACATTGATACTTAGAAGATTAAAATGGCATAGTTGTTCTCTGTTACTCTATTTTTGTCTCCACTTCCTCAGAGGAAAATCATATTATATATTAAAAAGAATTATCTATTTACTTGTCAAGTCAGAGTTGAAGAGAGAATGAGAGAGACAGAGAAATCTCCCATCCAGTGGTTCATGTCCTATATGGCCACAATGGCCAGGGCTGGGTGAGACTGAAGCCAGAGTTAATAGCTTTTTCCAGGTGCCCCAACTGGGTGGCAGGGGCCATGAATTTGGGCAATCTGCCACTTCTTTTCCCAGAACATTAACAGGGAGCTGGATCAGAATTTGAGCAGCTGGGACGTGAACCATTGCCCATATAGGATGCTGGCACCACAGGCTGAGACTTTGCTCACTATGACACAATGCTGCCCCCAGAAAATCATATTGATAGTAGCTAGAAAATAAATATCTCAATGAAATAAGTAATGCCTTGAATTTTTCTCACATATTATTATCTACTATTTATTGCCTCTGTATAAATTTGATGTGATTATTAATGTTTTAATTATTCACTTGAAAGACAATGAAAGAAAGGGAGAGAAAGCAGACAGAAAGAGATCTACCGTCTGGTAGTTGGCTTTCCAAATTTCTGCAACAGTCAGGACTGGGTCAAGACCAAGCTAGGAAGTGGAAACTCAGTCTGGGTCTCCCACATGGGTGGCAGGGATCCAAGCCTTGGGTCATCACTTACTTCTTCTCTGGGTCTGCATTAGCAGGAAGCTGGATTTGGAAATAGAGGTGGGACTTGATTCCAAGCACTCTGATTTGGACTTCACATGTCCTAAGCAATACCTTAACTTCTGGAAAAACATCTTAACTGCTGTGTCACTATTGTTGCTTTATCAAAGAGAATACAGCTTTGAATATTTAGGTAATTTATAAGGGTGAATAGATAGGTATCACAAGACTTTCTAAAATTTTCTAACTAGAAATTTGTTTCCTATGTCACTATGTTGCTTATCTCTACTTTCTGATCCTTGGTTATAGTCTAAAGAGAAGTATCAGGCGGACCATGGCATCACTGGGTACAATGCCAGTCCATTAGTGGCAGGCATGACATATAGGAGAACCTGAGTCTTGATTATCTGAGTCTCAAGACCTTCTCATGTCTGCATTTAATTGCAGCAAGGTCACGAGTTGGAGAAAAGGAAATGTTTCACCTGTCATGGTCCTCCAACACAGAGTCCAGGGGAGTTCTTGTAGCTGGCCCAATGTGAGAAGTTGCTTAGCTCAGATTGGAGCTTTCTGCTGCTTTTGTGGAGATGCCATTAGGCAAATGAGCAGGTCTGAGAGAGGCAGATAAGGCTCAGGGAGAGAATGTGTATGTCTTTCCAGAGAGGCCCCTTTGAAGCAGCCACAGAACAATAAAGCTGCTGGCCTGAGATAGGAAAGACCTTGAAAAGTAACCAAATGAGGGCCTCTTCCCTAGTTCCTTGGAGCTGAATTTTATCAGGGAGGCCACTTGTGCTTATAGAAATCTGTAATTGCTCACGGTGGGATGCAAAAGCTCAGTGAGACTGCAGTTGCTGATCAGGTCTAAATGTTCCGGATCCTGCCTGTAGACATGTTTCTCTCTGTGAAGCCTGCCTGAGCTCACAGCTTCTTAAGCATTTCCTAAGCATCTGGACCATCTGAGAATCATGCTTGATGAAGACTATTTCTTCCTCCCAGAAGGAAGAAACTTTGAAAGGTTCCATGAAAAGTACAACTTTGGCTACATCTCACTCTATTATGCCAGTCTCTACAAGGACCCATCAAGGGGCTGTGATTACTTGCCCACTTTGTCCCTCAGGGCTAGTGTCTTAAAATCTTGCTGTCAAATGTTCTCCTCTTTCTGAGTTATTTTTCACTCTTGGACTGTAGAAATAGCATTGATTTCGAAAAAAAAGACCCACATTTCAATCCTTATTCCTTTATCCTTTTTTTTTATTGAGAGAGAGTGCTCTCATTTATTGGTTTACTCCCCGGAAGCCCGACTGAGGCAGGGCAGAGATGAAGACATGAAGGGAGTCCCATATGGGTGACAGAGACATAACTAACTGAACCATAACCCACTACTTCACAGGTTCTACAACAGCAGGAATATGGAATTAGGCAATGGAGCCTAGAACCTAACTCAGATACTCAGATGTGGATGCAGACATCTTAACAGATTGGACAAACACTGTACCCAGGCTCTTTTATTTATTCAAACTTTATCTAAATCATGACCTTTAACTGGAATGCAATTTTCTTATTTCTGAAACAGAGATTAAAAGATTAAGTTACAGGAATATAGCAGAAGTAATGTCAATAATAATTTTAAAATGCATCAAATGGTGCCTAGTACATATGTTCAGCCCTAATAACATAGCATTGGACTTCTTGTATTTCTTTAATTTCCAAGAATTCTGTTTTCAAGGCCTCCTCCTTCCTGGGCTTCTGTTTTTTGCTTGTTGTATCCATATCCCTTCAGCTTGCTATCTTTGACTCATCTTTCCCATGTAAGACTCAACTTCATCGCCTCTGAGAAATCTTTCTTGGTCATTTTCTTCTCTATGCTCCTTGGGTACTCTGTTGATATCCAACACAGCTCTTATTAAAGTGACAATTTATTTGGTCATTTGCTGCAGGAGACACAGACCATGAGAGGAAAGGCTATACCTGTCATATATTGATGTGGAAATTATTTGCTTTCCTAATTATGAAAATTTTCTGGGGTTCAAAGATGGCAGAATAGTGACAAGATGGTTTTTCTTATGTGGGGCAAAATTAATATTAGAAAAAACGATAGAGAATACATTCACAGGATAAAACTGTGGGACAGACATGGTGGTAGATGCCCCCAGCGTAGTGGAGGTTATTCAGACCTGTGCTGAGGAAAAAAAAAAACAGAAGATCTGCTGATCTGGATTTTAGGAGAAGGATAAGCCAGGTGAGAGGGGACTCCATGGACCCGCGGCACTGCTGATACATAGAGAAGAAAAGCTTGGTGGACTGCTACTGGAGATCCCTGGGGATTTCCCACAGGCAGAAAAAGGAAAAAAAAAGAGTGAGGGGGAAAAAAAGCCAGGAATCCCCCTCCCAGTCCCCATCACTGCGACAGTGAAGACCTGTGGCCAGCAGGGGGAGAGCTGACACCACTGTTGGACACAGACAGGGAGCAGCTGCCCCACCTCCTGTGTCAGATGCACCCCAGCAATGGGAGAGGTGGGGGCAAGCTGCATAAGAAAGCTTGCTATTCTCTCAGCACAATTGGGAAGTGAGCAGTGCTGAAATGCGTGAGTAACTGGTGAGTCTGTAAACCGCAAATATAATCAGAGCAAAAAGAAGTCTACAGATGCAGAAAAACAAAGGCAAAATTCCAAAAAATCAAAGATAAGGAAGACACAATGAGTCCCCCAAAGGAATTTTACAACGTTTCAATATTAAAATGTGGAGATGAAGAGAATGAGGAAATGCCAGAAATGGGATTAAAAAAACTAATCATTGGATTACTCAGAAGCAAATTCACAAACTAAAGAAAACTATATATGATATAAATGAAAATTTTTCAATTTTTCAAATGAAATTGAGATTTTTAAAGAAAAATGAAACTGAAATACTAAAACTGAAGAATTTAATAGATCAAATAAAAAATGCAGTGGAAAGTCTTAACAACAGAGTAGGCGAGCCAGAAGAAAGAATATTCGAGCAAGAAGACAAATCCCTGAAAATTTTATAGTCAGAACAAAAACAAGAAGAAATCAGAAAACTAAAATACACTGTTGTAGATCTACAGGGTATCATCAAATGATCCAACATATGGGTCCTAGGAGATCCTGAAGACATGGAATGAGAGAACAGATTAGAAGGCCTTTTTAGTGAAATAATTATAGAAAACTTCCCTAATTTGGAGAAACAAAGGAACATCTAAATACAGGAAATACATAGAATTCCCATAGACATGACCAGAAAAGATCTTGACCACAACACACTGTAGTCAAACTCTCCTCAATAAAACACACACAAAAAGATTCTAAAATGTGTACAAGACAAATGCCGGATTATCTTCAGAGGATCTTCAATTAGACTCACAGCTGACTTCTCATCAGAAACCTTACAGGCTAGGAGAGAATGGCAAGATATATTCTAAATCTTAAGAGAAAAAAAAACCATCAACCCAGAATACTGTACCCTGTAAAGCTCTCATTTATGAATGAAGGTGAAATGTAGACCTTAAGCAACAAACAGAAATTGAAAGAATCTGTCAGTACTTGTCCAGGCTTACAGAAGATGCTCAAGGATGTGCTACACACAGAAACATAGAAACATGATCATTACTGTAAAAGAAGGTAAAGAAAGGAAATCTCCCAGTAAAAGTAAAAAGAAATCCAAAGTAAAAAATAGGAATATTCATGGAAAATGGCAGGGAAAAGTCATTACTTATCAATAGTCACCTCAAATACAAATGGCCTCAACTCTACAGTAAAGAGACACAGACTGGCTGAATGGACTAAAAACAACACCCATCTAGTTGCTGACTACAAGAAACACATCTCACCAACAAAAATACACACAGATTGAAAGTGAAAGGATGGAAAAAGATATTCCATGCTAATATAAATGGAAAAAGAGTTGGTGTAGCCATCCTAATATCAGACAAAATGAACTGAAACATAAAAACAGTTAAGAGAGACAAACAAAGGCACTATATAATGATCTATGGATCCATTCAACAAGAAGAAATGACTATTATTAACATATATGCGCCTAATTACAGGGCACCAGGCTACCTAAAAGAAATGTTAATGGATCTGAAGGGGGACATAGATTCAAATACAATAATAATGGGGACTTCAATATTCCATTTTCAGCAATGGACAGATCAGTCAGACAGAAAATCAGCAAAATACAATAGAGTTAATCAAAATTGTAGACCAAATGGATTTAACAGATATCTTCAGAACATTCTATGCTAAAGTTGCAGAATACACATTGTTTTCAGTACATGTAACTTTCGCTAGGATTTACGACAGATTAGGCAGCATAGCAAGTTTCAGCAAATTGAAAAAAATCAAAATCATACCATGTGTCTTCTCTGACCACAGTGCACCTAAATTGGAAATAAATAACTTTGGAATCTCAAGAATACATACAAACACATGGAAATTGAACAATATGCTCCTGAATGAAGAAGTAGGTCATAGAAGAAATCAAAAGAGAAATAAAAAATTTCTGGAAATAAGTGAATATGACAGCACAATATACCAAAACATATGGGATACAGCAAGAACAGTGTTAAGAGGGAAGTTTATAGCAGTTGGTCCCTAAATAAAAAATTTATAAAGGCACCAAATAAATGAGCTATTACTACATCTCAAGGACCTAGAAAAACAACAGCAAAATAAAACAAAGATTATAAGTAAAATAAATAATTAAAATTGGAGAAGAAATAAACAAAATCAAAACCAAAAAACAATGCAAAAGATAAACAAAATGAAGAGCTGGTTCTTTAAAATATAAACAAAATAGAGACATCATTGTCCCAACTACACAAAAAGGAGGTGATTTACATTAATTAGAGATGAAAAAGGAAATGTAACAAAAAACACCAATAAATAAGAAGAATCATCAGAAATTACTACCAAGAGCTGTATGCCAACAAAGCATGAAATCTAGAAGAAATGGATAGATTCTGGGATACATGAAATCTACCTAAACTGAGCCATGAAAATATCTAAAACCTAAACAGACCCATAACCAAGACAAAAATTGAATCAGTATTAAAGACCCTCCCAAGAAATATAGCCCAGGTCCAGATGGCTTCATGGCTAAATTCTACATGACATTTAAAGAAAAACTAACTCCAGTTCTTCTCAAGCTATTAAAGATAATGGAAAGGGAGGGAATCTACCAAATTATTTCTATGAAGCCAGTATCACCTTAATTCTTAATACTGAAAAAAATGCAACAGGGAGAGAGAACTACAGACTAACTTCCCTGGTGAACATTGATGCAAAAATCCTCAACAAAATTCTAGTCAATCAAATTCAACAACACCAGAAAAATCATTCACCCAAATCAAATGGAATTTACCCCTGGTATGCAGGGATGGTTCAACATTCAGAAATCAATCAATGTGATACATCGCATTAACGAATTGAAGAACAAAAACCATACGATTATCTCAATAGATGCAAAGAAAGCATTTGATAAAATACAACTCTTTCATGATGAAATCTCTAAGCAAATTGGGTATAAAAGGAACAATCCTCAAGACAATTTATGACAAACAGAGTCAGTATCCTATTGAATGGGGAAAAGTTGGAAGAATTCCCACTGAGATCTGGAATCAAACAAGGATGCCCATTCTCATCATTGCTATTCAATATAGTCCTGGAAGTTTTAGTCAGAACCATTAGACAAGAAAAAGAAATCAAAGGTATAAGTCAAACTACCCCTATTCACAGATGGCATGATTCTATATAAAAGGGGACCTAAAAGACTCCCCCAAGTGACTACTGGAACTCATAGAAGAATTTGGTAAAGTATCAGGATATAAAATCAACACACAGAGGCTGGTGCTGTGGCATAGCAGGTGAAGCTGCTGCCTGCAGTGCTGGCATCCCATGTGTGTGCCAGTTCAAGTCTTATTGCTCTACTTCTGATCCAGCTCTCTGCTATGACCTGGGAAAGTAGGGGAAGGTAGCCCAAGTCCTTGGGACCCTACACCCATGTGGGAAGACCTGGAGAACTCTCCTGGCTCCTGGCATCAGATCAGTGCAGCTCCAGCCATTGTGGCCAATTGGGGAGTGAACCAGCGGATGGAAGACCTCTCCCTCTCTCTGCCTCTCCTTTACTCTCTGTGTAACTCTGACTTTCAAATAAACAAAATAAATCTTTTTTAAAAAAAATCAACACACAAAAATCAACAAACTTTATATACACAGAAAATGCCATAGCTGAGAAAGAATTCCTAAGATCAATCCATTCACAATAGCTACCAAAAAATTAAGTACCTTGTAATGCATTTAACCAAAGATGTCAAAGATCTATATGATGAGAACTACCATACATTAAAGAAAGAAACAGATGAAGAGCCAAAAAAATATGAAAAATCTTCCATGCTCATGGATTGGAAGAATCAATATCATTAAAATGTCCATGCTACCAAGGAGTGGTATGACTGGGTGGTATGGTAGTATTATATTCAGGTTTCTGAGGAATCTCCAAACTGACTTCCATAGTGGCTTAACCAGTTTGCATTCCCACCAACAGTAGGAATTGACGAATGAATTTACATCAAATTGAGAAGCTTCTGTACTGCAAAAGGAGCACTCAGCAAAGTGAAGAGGCAATCAACAGAATGGTAGTAAATATTTGCAAATGTTACAACTGATTAATAATCAGAAAATATAAAAAGATAAATAAACTCGACAACAGCAAGACAAACAACCCAGTTAAGAAATGGGCAAAGGACCTAAAAGGCATTTTTCAAAAGAGGAAATTCAAATAGCCAACAGACGTGAAAAAATGCTAAGCTTCATTAACTGTCAGATAAATGCAAATTAAAACCACAATGAGGTTAACCTCACCTCTGTTAGAATGAATTTCTTTTTTTCTTTGTTTTTAAAGATTTATTTATTTGAAAGTCAGATTTACACAGAGAGAGGAGAGGCAGAGAGACAGAGAGAGGTCTTCTATCCGATGGTTCGCTCCCTAATTGGCCACAACAGCTGGAGCTGGGCCTATCTGAAGCCAGGAGCCAGGAGCTTCTTTCGGGTCTCCCACATGAGTTAAGGGGCCCAAGGACTTGGACCATCCTCCACTGCTTTCCCAGGCCATAGCAGAAAGCTTGTTCAGAATTAGAGCAGCTGGGACCAGAACTGATGCTCATACGGGATGCCGTCGCTTCAGACCAGGGCATTAACCCACTGTACAACAGCGCTGACCCCAGAATGACTTTCTTACAAAAATCAACAAACAACAAATGCCGGCAATGATGTGGGGAAAAAGGTACCCTAACCTCCTGTTGATGGGAATGTAAACTGGTGCAACCACTATGGAAAACAGTATGGTGATAACTTAGGAATCTGAATATAGACCTACTATATGACCCAGTCATCCCACTCCTGAGAATTTAACCAAAAGAAATTAAATCAGCATATGAAAAAGCTATCTGTATACCCATGTTTATTGCAGCTCAATTCACAATAGCTAAGACATGGAATCAACCCAAATGCCCATCAACTGAAGACCGGATAAAAAAATCATAAGATATGTACACCATGCAATACTACATAGCTGTAAAAAATGAAATCTGAACATTTGCAACAAAATGAATGAAACTAGAAAACGTCATACTTAGTGAAATAAGCCAGTCCCACAGGGACAAACACCATATGTTCTCCCTGACCTGCAATACCTAATATCTACCTGCACCTAAAAGGCATTCTTTAGAAGTGAAACTGACACTTTGAGAAGCAATTACTTTGGACAGCTCTTGTCTTTACTCTTAAGGAATAGTTTGCATTTTCCTTTTCTTCTCTTTTTTCTCTTTTTTCTTCTTTCTCATACTACCTGTTGAACTTTTACCCCAAATAGAGATAATCATATGTCTATAAAGTCAACTGCAAGTAGATCTTAGTAAAAAGAACAAGAATGGAATAAGAGAGAGAAAAGGAAGGGACATTTGGGAGGATGAGTGGGAGGGTGGACATGTGGGAAGAATCACCCTGCTAGTAACTGTAAAATATTTAAAGTGTGCAACTGCAAAACTGTGTAGTTCTTCACACATTAATATGGACTTTCTTCTACTTACCATGGGACTCCAAACTCCCTTAAGCTGGGTGATAAAAATAGCATTTTGAGTGTTAGAGCGAGCATTAGGTTAGAATTAAGTCATAAAATGATCACATACATAGGATTAAGTGTTAAAGTGATCATATAAATAGGACTAAGTTTTCAATAATAGTAAAAGATAGAATTAAAAAAAAAGAGTGAATGCTCCAACATGGGAAGCATTCCATACAACAGACTCAGAATGAAAATTGCATTAAACAACACTGTTACCTCAGACTCAACCCTTAAGACATTCTGGTCTGGCTGAAAAACCCATAAGAGCCCTTTAGGCATGGAAAGCCAAAACACTGTGGTAAAAAGTGTCCTACATGAAGGACTTCGTGGGTGAGACCCCAATGGCAAGAAATGGTCATCAAAGAAGGATGTACTTTACTATGAAGGGAGGAAATAACTTCTACTTTGCTCATGGCTTTGTCTAAACATGGAAAGAGACAGTAGATTTGACGTCTTCCACAGCCAAGACAGCTCATGTTAAGAGCCTGGAGTGATCACTGACGTCACACATAGAGTGTTAATTGTTAAATTGACAACAGAAGTCATTGTGTACTAACTGTCCATGCAGTTCCCCTGTCATCAAAGAGTTGGATTATAAGGGTTAATAGGAAAACTTGATCACAAATATGTACCTTGTTTTAATGTACTAAGTGTAGGAAATTTTCTGTCTCTTAAGTTACAGTAATGTTTAAGTGCTTGCAAAAGACTTGGGTTCTTCTCCAAAATTAACTCTCTTCTCAAAAAAATATATGTGTAGATAAGTCAAACCTCAGAAAAGGTTTACTTTTATTGCATTAAAAAGTGCTTTCTTTTCTTATTGTAAAAACAATCCGGTTGGTGTTCTATTCCACAGTAGCGTAATAATAGTTAACAGTAACATACTGTACTTTTCTAAATAGCTAGAAAAAGACTTCTGAATGTTCAAACTACAAAGAAACCTTGAATATATGAAGCAATGGATGCTAATTATCCTAATATGATAATTAAATATATGCATGTTTTAAAAAAAGAAAATTTTCCATTCTTTGTCTTCTTCATCAACCTTTGACTCTCCTAATTAAGTCATAAACATCCCTGCAAGGAAAGTTGTATGAGTCAGATCATACAGAACTGACAACCAAAGAGGTTAAGAAACACTCTCAAAATATAAAGCTGTTAGATAATGTACACAATTTGATTCTAATTCTAAATAATAAAAATAACCATACATTAAGAACTTTTTAATTGTTGCACAATGTATTCAGTATTTACAATGCAACTGTTTAATATGGGTATTATCAAGAATTTCACAGATGTAGTTGCTGTATCAATGAGGTTAAAGAACTCACACAAGGACACATGGAGAGTAGGTTACAGAGGTTGATAAAAGTCAGTTCTACTAAACTCTGGAGTTCTTTTTCCTTACCAGAAATCCAGGCTTTCTCATGCAATCTTTCCAAATCTCAGTAAATTCCAATGCACAAAAAAATCTTTTCTATGCCCCAGCCATGATTTCACTGCTTTAGTTAACAAATAAATTCATTTTCTCCTATGCCATTATCCATAAATAAACACTTCCTAATCAATATTCTTATAACCAGAATATATAACATCTGAATATGTCTGTTAAGGTATTTGAAAGTTTTACTGAGAAAGTAACAATATAGGAAATTCTTGGCTAAGACATAAATAACAGAAAACAGATCTATCATCTTTCTTCAGAGCGCAACCCTTAAATTTTATTAAACTCTTATATTCAGAGATGATGATGGCAGAGGATAACCAATACTATTTAAAGTCTTACATCTGAAGGAATTTTGAAGGATTTTGGGGTTACTAACTAAGAAAGAAGAAAACTAGTTTTGTATTTGTGTATATATTCTTGTATGAGACTTTGTGAATCTATTTATGGGAGACAAATTAGCTGTCTACAAATATCAGAAAATGCTAAGTGGGAGGTGTTAGGAAGCAAGTCTTTTCTTAATGTAAAACACTTCAAATCTATTGGAGTACCTACTCTACAATGGAATGGGATTGACTTCTGGAATCATGACCATCCTAGTGCTGGATGTATTCAAGCAGAAGTTACATGGGATACTGTAGAAGATACTTTTCTGTAGATAGGGTGATCATATCATATGGTTTCCTAACAGGAGACCATTTGATATCAGAGAAGGAGAGCATGTTTATAACTTGTCAGGAGAATAGACATTCCAAAGGAATTAGGGTTACCCTCAGCACACAATTTCTCAAATTCCTTTTATTTCTACAATTCCATTGCTATATGAATGTAAGTTAGCTACTTCAAATAAAGAATAATAAATGTTGAGAAATAGGCTAGAAAGAAATGATAAATGGTCTCTTCTTATGAATTTTATGCATTCTTTTTAAAAAAGATTTATTTACTTATTTGAAAGGCAGAGTTACAGAGAGGCAGAGGCAGATAGAGAGAAACATCTTCCATCCACAACAGCTGGAGCTGGGCAAACCTGAAGCCAGGAGCCCAGAGCCTCCTTCGGGTCTCCCACATGGGTGTAGGGACTCATGCACTTGGGCCATCTTCTACTGATTTCCCAGACCATAGCAGAGAGCTGGATCTGAAGTGGAGCAGCTGGGGCGAGATCCAGAGGCAATATAGGATGCCAGTGCCACAGTGCCAACTCCAATTCATTCACTCTTAAATACCTGTGTTCTTGACTAGTCTGTTGGCATGTTGGCTGGAGATTCCCTATTGACCTCCCTTACTTGTCTTTGGGGCTATTGGCTATGTGCATTGGGTTCTCCTCCATAAAATCTCCCTGCAGGACAAGTGCAGAGTTCCTCACAAGGTGATTACATTTTAAGAGATGTGAGAGAAAACTGCAAGGTTTCTAAAGGGAGTCTTTAGAAATTGACTAACATCTAACTCATTGGTACAAGTATTTCATAAGAGTATCCCATTTTTAAAGGAATTCAACATTTCAAAAATATTTCCTCATTTCTTCCTCTCCATAACTCCTGGAAACTAACATTATAGATTCTGCCTCTTTGGGTTTGATTAATATAGATTTGTCATATAAATGATATCTTGTAGAGTTTTCTTTCTGTATATGGCTTATTTAACTTAGCATAATGTTCTTCAGTTTCATCCATTTGTTGCAAATGTCAGTATTTCCTTATTACTTAAGCCTGATAAAACATTCCATTTTGCATGTGTATGTGATATTTGCTTTATCCATTTATCTGTCATTGAACATTCATAGTTTCTATGTATTGCTTATGTTAGTAATGCTACAATGAAGACAGCAGTACAGATATATTTTTGAAATCCTGATTTTAATTACATTATAATTACATATTATTTTTAATTTTTTGAGGAATTTCCATTCTGTTTTCCATAGAAATTGCACCCATTTATATCCTCACTACTAGGGTACAGGAGTTCCAATTTCACCACACTCTTGCTAACACTTGCTGTCTTTTGTCTTATTCATAATAATCATTTTTACAGGGATGAAGTGATATCTCATTATAAATTGGTTTGCATTTTTATGGTGTTTGGTGATGTTGAGCACCTTTTCATATACCTCTTTACTATTTGTATGTCTTGCTTGGAAAAATGTCTACTCATTTCCTTTGGCTGATTTTAAAATAAGATTAATTTCTGCTATTTAATTTTAGGAGTTCCTTATTCATTTTTGACATTAACCACTTGTTGGATATCTAACTTACAAATGTTTTCTACCATTCTGCATGTTAATTTTTTAATTGTGTTGATCGTTTTCTTTGCCATGCAGATGTAGGTTAGTTAGACATAAGCTCACTTGTCTATTTTCATTTATTGTTCCTATGCTTTTGGTGTCATACTCAAAAAATCATTGCCAAACCAAATGTCAGGAAGCTTTTTTATCTGTTTTCTTCTAGGGATTTTATAGGGTCAGGTCTTATATTTATGTCATTCACCCTTTTCGAGTTGATTTTTGTGCATCATCTAATACAGAGACCTAATTTCTTTTGTTGTTTAGCATGTGGATATCTAGCTTTCCTAACCTTATTTATGCATACTGAAAATACTATCTTTTCCTTATTGCATTTTCTCAATGTTTTATAAGAGAGCAGTGAATTGTACATGCATTAGTTTACCTCTGGGCTCTGTTTTGTTCCTGTGGTGTGTAAGCCTAATTTTATGTCTTACTGCTTGGATTTCTGTAGCTTTGTTATATACTATGAAGCAGGATATTTGATGTGTTTGTGTGTACAGTTCTTTTTCAAATTGATTTGTCTGTTTGGAATCTTCTTTTGTTTCCATATGATTTTTAGTATTTTTTTCTATTTTTATAAAAAATACCATTAAGATCTTTTTTTTTTTTTAGATTTTATTTAAAGAATATAAATTTCCAAAGTATAGCTTATGGATTCCAATGGCTCCCCCCCTCACAACTTCCCTCCCTCCCGCCACCCTCTCCTCTCCCGCTCCCTCTCCCCTTCTGTTCACATCAAGATTCATTTTCAATTCTCTTTATACACAGAAGATCAGTTTAGAACATATTATGTAAAGATTTCAACAGTTTGCCCTCACATAGAGACACAAATTGAAATTATTGTTGGAGTACTAGTTATAGTATTAATTCACAATGTACAGTACATTAAAGACAGAGATCCTACATGATTTTTTTTTAAAGAATTGATTAATTATCTATGCAATTTCCAATTTAACACCAAGATTTTTTAATCATTTGCAATTATCTTTATATAAAGAAGATCGATTCAATAAATACTATGTAAAGATTTCATCAGTTTGCACCCACACAGAAACACAAAATATAAAAATACTGTTTCAGTACTAGTAATAGCATTATTTCACATTGGATAACACATTAAGGACAGATCCCTCATGAGACGCAAGTACACAGTGACTTCTGAAGTTGATTTAACAATTTGACACTCTTGTTTATGGCGTCAGTAATCTCCCCAGGCTCTAGTCATGAGTTGCCGAGGCTATGGAAGCGTTTAGGGTTCGCCCACTTCGATCTTAATCCGACAGGGTCATAGTCAAAGTGGAAGTTCTCTCCTCCCTTCAGAGAAAGGTACCTCCTTCTTTGATGGCCCTGTTCTTTCCACTGGGATCTCACTCACAGAGATCTTTCATTTAGGTCTTCTTTTTTTTTTGTTTTTCAGAGTGTCTTAGCTTTCATGCCTAAAATATTCTCATGGGCTCTTGAGCCAGATCCGAATGCCTTAAGGGCTGATTCTGAGGCCAGAGTGCTATATAGGACATCTGCCATTCTATGAGTCTGCTGTGTATCTCGCTTCCCATGTTGGATCATTCTCTCCCTTTTTCATTGTATCAGTTAGTATTAGCAGACACTAGTCTTGTTTGTGTGAACCCTTTTACTCTTAGACCTATCAGTGTGATCAATTGTGAGCTGAAATTGATCACCTGGACTAATGAGATGGCCTTGGTACATGCCACCTTGATGGGAATGTATTGGAATCCCCTGGCACACTTCTAACTCTATCATTTGGGGCAGTTCCGATTGAGCATGTCCCAAATTGTACATCTCCTCCCTCTCTTATTCCCACTCTCCATTAAGATCTTGATACGAATTACATTGAACCTGTAGACCATTGGAAGCATGGGCATTCTAGCAATATTAACTGATGGCTGCTTTTTTCTAGTTTCCAGATTTCTTTAATATTCCATTAATTTCTCTTTATTCCTATAGCACTCTCACCTAATAAGTGATTGATTTAGTGTAAGTTATTTCATGCACTTGAGCTTCATCCTCCTCTTTCATAACATGGGAAACATCCTGCCTTATCTGTATCCTAGGATTGTTCAAAATCTGGTGGGATAATGTAGAAGTGGTTAGTGTTACCCTCTATCATCAAATATTAGTAACTTTTTGTACATCAGGAATAAAGAAAAGAAATTCTAATTGACACACACTTCCTGAACATCAAATACTCACAAAAGCTTTATGAACCCCTTGAATGTATGATCAAATTTACTAAATTTTCTGAGATGTTATATTTTTTGAAATTTATTTATTTGAAAATCAGAGTGACATAGAGAGAAAGAACCACACACACACATGCACACACACACAGATCTTCCATCTGCTGGTTCACTGTCCCAAATGCCCACAACAACCAAGGCTGGATCAAGCTGAAGCCAGGGGCCAGGAACTCCTTCTGGGTTTCCCACGTTAGTGGCAAGAATCCAATTACTTGAACCATCAGTCACCGCCTTCTGAGGTGCTTTAAAAGAAATTCTGAATAGGAATCAGAGAAGTTGGGATTCAAATTGGTTCTCCCAAAAGGGGATGTGGGTTTCCCAAGTGATGACTTTTACCCATTGTGTTATGATGCTCACCTCTGAGTTGGTTCAATAGATAAGAGTGATTGTTACAGAAAATACAATTGGGAGAATTACCATGCTATAATGGGAAAACTTTACTCAATTCTGTGTCAACCAAAATCAAACAATCTGAGAACATTGAGATACTGTTTTAAAACTTATAACATGCCTGCAAATTTATCTAATCACCCACTTTTGGTTTTCTGTACTAAAGTTCTTGAAAGAGTAGGTAAATTCCTTAGGGGAAAATTTTCAAAGACATCAAGGAATGCTGAAGGGGAATTACCATATACCATACTCCTCCTCTGTCCCCAACATTATATATATATATATATATATTTAATGTATGTATATATATTATATATATTATATATATATGAAATCTCATTGAAGATGTAATGGCTGAGCATATGTCAGTTCATTGCCACTTACTAAAGGGATCAAATGTTTGATGTCAGATCATGGATTCAACTATCTTCTTCTTTTTTTTTTTTGACAGGCGGAGTTAGTGAGAGAGAGAGAGAGAGAGACAGAGATAAAGGTCTTCCTTTTCCGTTGGTTCACCCCACAAATGGCCTCTATGGCTAGTGCACTGTGGCTGGCTCGCTGCACTGATCTGAAGCCAGGAGGCAGGTGCTTCCTCCTGGTCTCCCATGTGGGTGCAGGGCCCAAAATCTGGGCCACCATCTACTGCCCTCCTGGGCCACAGCAGAGAGCTTGACTGGAAGAGGAGCAACTGGGACAGAATCCGGTGCCCCAACTGGGACTAGAACCCTGGGTGCTGTTGCCGCAGGCAGAGGATTAGCCAAGTGAGCCACGGCGCCAGCCTGAAACTATATTCTAACACCAAAGCTGTACCTTTGCAGTACACAATGCTAGTTCTCTGAAAAAGCAAGAGGCATTGAGATATTATCTTTTTGTAGAAAAGACATCCCAAGATATTGGAATGTTAGAATGATTCGTATTGAAAGTTTTGGGGTCTGTGAGATGAACAAAGGAGGTATTTAGCAATCTAGTCTGAGTTACAGAACTGACTTAGAAGCAGAGAAGATAATAATAAAAGATTCTTTTCATTCTTTCTTTGAAGCAGATTTTCATTAATAATCCAGTGGCTTCATGGTATCTGGAAATGTCTCTTCCTTCTCTCTGCATTCCAGAGTAGCAGAAGAGAAAAAACATCTTTGAACAGAGAGCTCCCCTAGTTCTTTCAGCCAGATACATATTTCAATTCTTGAAAGTTACTGACAAACAACAAGATTCATTTTAGAACTAGCATACCATAAATTTATTTGCTTGTTAATGCAATTTTTCCTGTTTATGTTTTTACTAACTAGAAACATCAAAATGTCAATCTGTCCTCAGGGATGTATAAACCTTATGAACTGAACTTGGTAACAAGATTAGGGTATGGACTTCTCAAGAGTATGGGCTGTCTCATGAATCAGGGCCTGTTGGAATCCTAATATCAGGGAATGCTACAATAGAACAAGAACTGAAGGATATTAGATTAATAGATTGTTAGCGGAGGATGCCATCTTTGTGTTTATTCTGTCCAATTTATGTGTTTGTAAATACCTCATAGCCTTAGCTTGCTTTTATATGCCACTGACCTTGAGGGATAGATAGATGCAAATTTCATATTATAGTAGTACGGTGGGTATCAAACCCCACTAGAAGAGAGAAAGAGAAGAAGAAATTAGGTAAAATGTCACAATTCCATATGGCATCAAGAGTCCATTAAGACATGAATATTGACATTATTCTACCATTATCACTATATCAGGGCTTCTTTTGTGATTTATTTATGTGTCTGTTTATTGGCTTTTCTTTATTCTAACAGAAGGCTCTTGCTATTATCATGTAGAACCACATTTCCCCAAGTTTTCTCACAGTGATTTCAGAGTAGGGAAGCAGGGGAGGTTGGCGATACAATTCCCTTTCCCCATAATGACTATTGCCTTTTTCCACCTCTGTAGATTCAGTTTATTTGTAAGAATGGTTCATGGTCTATCAAGTGAAAGTGAACCCTGAACTTTCTTAAAACAAGAAAGGAGGTGATGTTCTCTTGCTTATTTAGTGAAATGGTAGCCTAATATAATAATCGTCTTCTGGAATACTGTAATAAAACTCTAAGAATGAAACTAGCAAAGAGAAAAACAGAACCAAGAAGTTGAGATGCAAAAGCATAATGAGGCAAAGATAAGAGTACTCACATTCTTAAGATGTCTGTAGTGATGCAGAAAAGTGTGGCAAGTTTAAGTCAATGCTTTGTGAGTATAAAGCGTCCAAGGAATTTGTGAGTTGCACAACTATAAAAGGACTTGACTATTAAAGGTAAATATGGAACTATTATGCAACTTAAACGTTTGATTCCTAGATGTTACCTCTCTAAAATGAAAGCTTCTGGGACTGGCACTGGCTTGTTGGGTGAAACTGCTGTCCGCAGTGCTGGCATCCCATATGGGCACCGGTTCGAGTCCTAGCTGCTCCGCTTTTGATGCAGCTTTCTACTATGGCCTGGGAAAGCAATGGAATGGCCCAAGTGGGAAATCTGGGAAAAGCTCCTGGCTCCTGTCTTCAGATTGACCTAGCTCTGGCCATTGTGGCCATTTGGGGAGTGAACCAGCAGATGAAAGACCGCTCTGTCTGTCTCTCCCTCTCTCTGTCAAATAAATAAATAAATATTTAAAAAAATGAAAGCTTGTGTCCATACAAAATGTACATGCAATTATTTAAAGCACATATATGCTTTACTTTTTTAAAAAAAAGATTTATTTATTTATTTGAAAGACAGAGTTAGAGAGAAAGAGAGAGGGCAAGATCTTCCATCTGCTGGTTCACTTCCCAAATCGCCACAATAATTGCAGCTGGCCCAATTCAAAGCTAGGAGCCAGGAGCTTCTTTCAGGTCTCCCACACAGGTGCAGGGGTCCAAGCACTTGGGCCATCTTCCACTGCTTTCCCAGGCCATAGTAGAGAGCTGGATCAGAAGGGGAGCAATCAGGACACAAACTGGTGCCCATATGGATTGCCAGTGCCATAGGCAGACCCTTAGCCTTCTACACCATAACGCTGCTCCCATTTGTCCTTCTTGAGTGTCTGCTGCTTTCTCAGGCACATTAGCAATGAGCTAGACTGGAAATGGAGCAGCTGGGACTTGAACCAGCTCCCATATGGGATATTGGCAGCTTTACCCACTATGGCACTGTGCTAACCCCCCACATATTTGCTTTCTAAAAAACTATTTGAGAGGCAGAGAGAGAGGAAGAGGGAGAGAAAGAGCACCTTTATTCTTTTTTTTAAATGTATTTATTTGTTTGTTTGAAAGGTAGCCTGACAGAAAGAGAGGGAGAGACAGAGAGACAGGTAGAGAAAAGTGAAATTCCTTGGGTTGATTCACTTCCTAAGTATTCTCAATAGCTGGGCTCTGGGTAAGGCCAAAACCAGGAGCCAGGAGCTCCACTCATGTCTCCTACACAGGTGGAGGAGACTCAAGCACTTGCATTATCATCTGCTGCTTTCCTGGGTTCATCAGCAGAAAGTTGATTGGCAAGTAGTGTAGCTGGGCTTCAAACTGGAAGGCTGATAAGTGATTTAGGTATTTTTAGGGTTAACTTAACCCATAGCAAAACAATGCCCACTGCCACTTCTGTTCTTTTTTTATTATTATTATTTATTTAGTATGAAAATCAGAGTTGCATGGAGAGAGAGGGAGAGGCAAGAAAGAGCGAGATCTTCCATCTGCTGGTTCACTTTTCAGATGTCTACAATGGCCAGTGTTGGGCCAGACTGAAACCAGGATCCTATATCTTCAATGGGGCCTCACATTGGGTAGTAGAGGCTGAAACAGTTGGTCCATCTTCTACTTTTCCTAGGCCATTAGTAGGGAGCAGCTGGGACTTAAACCATCATCCATATGTAGTACAGGCAGCAGCTTAACCCACTATGCCATTATGCTGACCCACCCCCTACCTTTATTCTTAGCATGAAAACAAAGATTGAAAACAATAAGAATTCATATCAATAGATGAATGAATTATAATATTAACATAAAAAAATAATAGTAAGGAAGAAATGTGTGCATTTCAAAATAACTATGCTAAATTTAAAAAAGACGAAAAAGAAAATGTGAAGCATAATACCATTTGTAAAAACTTCTAAAAATTGAAAACTGATTAGTCTTGGCAGAAAGTAGGTCAGTGGTTATCTGCAGATAAAGGCCAGTGGCAGTGTTGACCAATGGAGGGACGAACAAGGGGTGTTGACCAAGGGAGGGATGAATATTTTTTTTTTAATTTTATTTTTTGACAGGCAGAGTGGACAGTGAGAGAGAGAGACAGAGAGAAAGGTCTTCCTTTGCCGTTGGTTCACCCTCCAATGGCTGCCGCAGTCGGAGCGCTGCGGCCGGCGCACCACGCTCATCCGATGGCAGCAGCCAGGTGCTAGGTGCTTTTTCCTGGTCTCCCATGGGGTGCAGGGCCCAAGAACCTGGGCCATCCTCCACTGCACTCCTGGGCCACAGCAGAGGGCTGGCCTGGAAGAGGGGCAACCGGGACAGAATCCGGCGCCCTGACCGGGACTAGAACCCGGTGTGCTGGCGCCACAAGGCAGAGGATTAGCCTGTTGAGCCACGGCGCCGGCCAAGGGATAAATATTTTTTGTTTCTTCGATTGTGGAGATGGTAATTATGGTGATGCAAATGTCATAATGTATCTAGTTTCATAAGTTAAATATGTGTACTTTATTATATGTCAATTATGATGCAATAAATTTGTTGAAAATTAGGGAGGTAAGCAATCATGAGCATTCTGAGGAGTGAACCAGGAGATGAGGGCTATTTTTGTCTCTTAAATAATAATAATCATAAAAATTTTAATAGAAAAATAAGGGAGGTAGGACCTGTGTTGGTCTGGGTCCCTAAGTAAAGCAAAACCCATACTGAATGAATTGATTTTGAATCTTGTCACAATACAGCATCGTGTAACAAAACATTACCAAACTCAACTATTTAAACACTGGCATTTTATTGTCATATTTACTGGTCTGTGTTTCAGATATAACTTTGGATCGCCTACACTAGACTTCTGGTGCCAGGCTGCAGGTCAGGTTCAGAACTGTTCCATGTATTGCTTACTCTTAGAATGACAGCTATTCAAGCAATAAATTTTGCCATGTGTATCTCAGTCTGAGGCAAGGTGATTTGGGAAAATGTAACAAGTCATATTCTTTTCATGGTATGTCACAGAGTGTGGGAGCCCAAAATAAATTCAACGAGGATATGGAGACCTCCATTCATATGATGCCTAGCAATATCCACTTGCTCAAAGCAAGTTGTGGTTAAGCCCAGCTTCAACGGGACAGAGAATAGACTCAAACATAGTTTGGGGAGGGGAGTAAAAAAGAAATATTCTGAACAATAATTTAATCAATCAAAGAAACCTACTATAAGCCAAAAAGTGAATCTACCCATATTAGAACACTAATATTGGGGCCGGGGCTGTGGCATAGCAGTCCCAACATCCCATATGGGTGCCGGTTCGAGTCTGGCTGTTCCACTTCCGATCCAGCTATGCTATGGCCTGGGAAAGCAGTGGAAGATGCCTTAAGTCCTTGAGCCCCTGCACCCATGTGGGAGACCTCGAGGAGTCTTCTGGCTCGTGGCTTCAGATCTGTGCAGCTCCGACCATTGTGACCAATTAGGGAGTGAACCAGTGGATGGAAGACCTCTCTATCTCTCTCTGCCTCTCCTTCTCTCTCTGTGTAACTCTGACTTTCAAATGAATAAATAAATCTTTTTTTAAAAAAAGAACACTTATCTTTGGGATTCTTTGTTACACACATGAATTTTTGCTAATTCAAAAGATATTTAAGATGTACATCAGAATTCAGTGGTAGTTTTAATTTTATTTTTCTCAGCTAATAAATTTTATTTATTTAGCCACTGTGAGTTAAGTTTCTGTCACTTGAGCATCCTCACTAATGTAATTTTGTAGAACTGTGATTAGTTAAGATTTACAGCGAATGATATCTATCACATGCCAATCATTTTATATTAATTACTTCATTTAGGCCTCATCACGAGGCGGTGCACTGTTACTTTACTGAGAGAACTAAAGGTCCATGTTTCAAGGAAAAGAGTAGATTAGCAAACCCAAACCCTGGTCTATCAAAATCAGAACCTATTCTCTTTCCAGTTTACCATGTTTTACTCATGAGACAATCAACAAAACATCAGTGTCATTTATGATATTTCTCTGTCTCCAGACAGAGCTTCCACTAATTTATTTCTGTGAAATTAGCATCTGCAAGGGCATTTCAAAATTTCTTGTAAAATGGAATTAAGATATAATTCCATTGGTACCAAAAAAATGAAAACCATGCATAGTTGTCCCCTACTGCACATTTTCCTTGAACATTTTGAAGAACACTAGCACTCTGCATTTTTTAAACACTTTCATATATTCTCCCTGGATTTCTGTTGTTATGGTTCTGCTATCTTTTGATCTTAAGATCATTCTTCAATTTAAACAATATGCTGCACATTGAGAAATCAGCAGATGAGCTTTCTCTAAGTGTGGTTTGGAATCCCTGGTCTTCCTTTTAGTGGCTGAGATTTTGAAAAACCACATGCACATTCAGTGCCCCAGTTTCTTCCTTTGTGAGAGTAGAAGACAATGTATCTATTGCCCAACAGTTTCATTAAATACAGTAAGTTGAAAAAAGTATAAATGATAAACTTCTTTAAAATGCTGTCTAGAATTATGTTACTGTGGCCGGTGCTGTGGTGTAGTTGGTAAAGCTGCTGCCTGCAGAGCCAGCATCCCATATAGATGCCACTTTGAGTTCTGGCTGCTCCACTTCCCATCCAGCTCTCTGCTATGGTCTGGGAAAGTAGTAGAAGATGGCCTGAGACCTCGGGCCCCTGCACCCACATAAGAGACCCAGAAGAAGCTCCTGGCTACTGGTTTTGGATTGGTGCAATTCCAGCGATTGCGGCCATTTGGGGAATGAACCTGCAGATGAAAGACCTTTCTCTGCCGCTGCCTCTCTGTAGTACTGCCCTTCAAATAAATATATAAATCTTTAAAAAAGAATTGCTATTAATAATATAATATCTCTACTAGTAAACATTTAGTTGCTTTAAATGTTAGAGTAGGGAAATTTATGGTTTGGGGAGCGTGTTTTATAAACAATTGGCTCATGATGTAGACTGTATAGACAGCAATTGCCTGTGCTTTCCTATAAGACAGTAACCACATCTATTCCTAATGTCTCTAACCGCCCAAGGCTTTCTTGAGCAGTCTGCAGCCCATTTCATGATCATCATCAGATCTCTCAGCACTGACTGTGATATTTTTTTCATTTCTCTAAGAAGTCTTTATTAACTCTTCTGCCTCTCACGAGTCCTGGAGGCCAGGTAGGTGATTAATGGTCCCTGAATTATGATCCAAACCAAAGGCTGTTGGTAGAAATTTATACTCAGTGTTGTAAGCTAGAATTCTTTCAACCTAGGTATTCGACATTCATTGCACAATTTAATTGTAAAGAGTAGTATTTAATGGGAGCACAGGGGAAGAGGGTAGAACAGGAGCTGAGAGTCTGGGCTGAGGGCCAATGCTCTCAGCAGTGAAGTTACATTTGGGACGGATGAATCACAGAGTGGACAAATTGCAGTGTTGAAACAGGATTTTCAGACTCATTATATTTTATCAAGAAGAAACTAAGGCACATAGAGACTAATAGGTAAAAATGATGATGATAAAATAATAATAATAATAATAATAATTTCCTAGTGTTAAGTACATTCTATAAATCAATCTCAAGGTAAGAGACTTTACAAGCACCAAAGCTAATCTTAGAAACAATATTTGAATTTAAATGTCATGATTTATATTTTTCAGATGAGAAAAATTGAAGTTTAAGAACATCAAGTGACTTATCCAAGATCAGCAAGGCCTGTTTCTGGTATTATAAACCACCTTGCAGCACAAGTCAGAGGGATGAGTCTCTATTTTTATGAGCAGCAATTAAAAATAAATAACACTTTAGTGAAATATTAAATTATCTCAACATCAAAATCCTTGCTCCTTCTGGTATATCATTGACCTTACTGTGTGCCATACATTCAGCCTGTGTACATCTTCTCATTGTTACTCCAATTTATCAACAAAGACACTGGTAGATGGGGTAGATAATACGGCCAAAGCCCTGTAGCAAGCAATATGGAGATCTAGGATTCAAACCAGGTTGTTTTGACTCCTGGGATAAGTATCTTAGCACGTACCATATCTGGATGCACTCCCAGGCATAAGCAACACTTTCAACATGACACTCGATATGATTCAAACTGGATTTTTTTAAGACACACAAGGCTACCTATATGTTCCCTGATGTCCTCAGTTTGAAGAAAGTAGGTTGAGTTGAGTTGGTTGTAATGGGGACAAAATATTAAAGGGAATGTAGCTTTTGTTACTACTGAACCAATGGCCTCAATACAATGGTATGAAGGAAACCCTGTTTTGGAAATTGTTGATATTTGCCAGTCCATGGCATCAGCAGGATCTTGAATTCAAAGTTAAGAGCAAACAACTTCGCCAGTGCCACAGCTCACTTGGCTAATCCTCCACCAGCGGTGCCGGCACCCCGGGTTCTAGTCCCCGTTGGGGCACCGGATCCTGTCCCGGTTGCTCCTCTTCCAGTCCAGCTCTCTGCTGTGACCTGTGAGTGCAGTGGAGGATGGCCCAGGTTCTTGGGCCCTGCACCCTCATGGGAGACCAAGAGGAAGCACCTGGCTCCTGGCTTCAGATCAGCACAGTGCACCGACTGCAACGCGCTGGCAGTAGCAGCCACTTGGGGGGTGAACCAACAGAAAAGAAAGACCTTTCTCTCTGTCTCTCTCTCTCTCACTGTCTAACTCTGCCGCTCCAAAAAAAAAAAAAAAAAAGAGTAAACAACTTCCTACACTGGTGCTTAATAAAATCATATCATATATCCATCAAGCTGATAGAAAGTTAGATGACCTAGGCTGCCAAGCTGCTTGCAAACTTGTGAGCCCAGCTAAGAGTTCATGAGTAAATATATTACAAAATAGAGTATCATTTTTACTTGCATATAAAAACAAGCAAATGAATGCCTTTTGCAAGATTGTAGCAAAGGTCTCCAACCAGCCATTCCCATTTGCAATTTCATATTTCAATAAAGTTTCATTTATTTTTATTTGTAAATGAATTTCCCACTTGTGAAAAAGCGATTCATCCCTCTGATTGGTGCTGGGTAGCTGTGAAGAGTTGCTGCTTCCCGCATTGGCCTTTTTACTGTCTGGGCAACCTCTGATGTTGTCTTTGCCTTCCCTTCCACCACTGCCTCTGCCTGACTCATATTGTATCTATAATTTTCTTTCTGTGCAATTGCCAAATTGCCTTCTTACTTCAATAGAAATTATAAATGTTCTAATGTTTATCCAGTCAATAACTATTTGTTGCGTATTTGTTATATGCCAGCAGCCACCTTAAATACCAGACATAGAGTAACAACAAAGATGTATGAACCTTTGCCTTAATGGAATGAAAGGTCCATACAAAAATGTTTTAATGTCCACTTATTTATTTTAATCTATTTGAAAGCTAGAGAAACTATGAGAGATGAGAGAGAATGAGAGAGAGAGAGAGAGAGAGAGAGACAGAGAGAGAGAGAGAGATCTTCAGTTCACTGCATCACTCCCCTATGCCTGTAATAGCTTGTACACTGTTTATTTGCCAGTATCTATAAATAGTGGTAATGGTGGCAATTGATGAAACCCAAGATTCTTGAGAGCTCAAATTCTTCTTGAAAGCACTTTTTCACAGAAAGCAGAGAAGGAATAAAGTGCACTCTTCATGTTGTTTATTTAAAACCCAGGGTGATTCTATAGTGGGCTAAGCTGGGCCACATAGATGGCTACTTTTGCCAATGCTACTGTAATGAGAAAAAGCAATTCCAGGGGGAAATTCTAGGAAGGATACATCAGAGATAAAGAATTTTCTTCCTAAGGCTGAAAGTGTAGCTGACCTAATTTGTCAACCTATATGAAATTTCTTTGGTGTTATATTCTCTCAAGTTTGAATATGATTGGCTGATTTTAACTGTAGCTGTTGTAATGAAAGATGGTACAAATAATTTGAAGCAAAAAGAAATAAGATAGATGATAGAGAGACAGAAAGACAAATACACATGTTCACATACAGGAGAGAGAGAGAGAGACAGTGAGACGGGGGGGGGGGAGGGAGAGAGAGAGAGAGGGATACAGTGAGAGAGAGAGAGAGAGGGGGGGGGGGGGAGAGAGAGAGATCTCTTATTTGCTGGTTCACTGTCCCAGCATCTGTAAAAGCTGAGGTGCAGCAAGACCAACACCAGGAATCAGGAACTCCAACCACTTCTACATGTGGCTAGGACCCAGTTACTTGAGCCACAACCACTTCCTTTGGGGGTTTGCCTTAACAAGAACTTTTAATTAGGAGCCAAATGCAGGCATCAAACAGGCACTCTGATGGGGGATGTGTTGTCCTCACCAATATCTTTACCACCAGGTCAAATGTCCACCCTCTTTCCTTCCATCATTTTACTCTTTAAGCTAAGTTTCCATTCTGGACTTTGTAGTTTTTGATTAAATCAAAAGATAAAAAAAGTCTCAAAAGGTAGATACTAGAATTCGTGTTATTAAGGCAAGTGCAATTCATTAGAAAAAAAAATCTTGTATCTCAATTCATTACAGGAAAATAATTTGTCCAATTTATTATCACCATATTGCATATCTTTAGAAGTAGTAATGCTGGTGAAATGTATCACCAATACTGAAATTGGATAACAGACACTTCCAACCAACCTGAGGGCCCCGTGTTTATGAAGTGGTGTAACACAGCACCAAGGGATAATATCATTGAGTCCTTGCCTCCAGTTTCAGGGTGAATACATTTGTGTCCTCATAAGGAATGAGTTAGAACTCAGTTGTTTTCCATGCTTTGTCTGATATTATTTCCTTATCCCTCCTTCTAAGAGAAGAAGCTAGGCCAGAAGGCAAGAGGCACACTGTTTGGAATTTTTCCAAGCGGATGGGTGCTGGCCCAAATGCCTCAATATGGAACTGCTTGCTTGGTGATGAATGTTGTCACTAGTGTTCATGGCACTTACCATCTGGTGCTCATGAAGATGGACCGTGATTTACAGTCATGTTGCTTGTCTGGATAGCACAGAGGATGAAAAATGCTGAAGGAAATCCTGATTTGATTTTCTTCGGCCATGGACAATAACAACTACTTCTCTTCTACTCTGTGTTTCTCTGCCCATGCTCTGTCTTCCTCATCTTCTTCCTCTCCCTTTCCCACTTCTAGCTTTTGGTTCTTACTCATCTCTACATTTTTCTCTGATCAGTTCCCAAAGTTTCAATCTAAGCAGTCCAACTGAACTTGTTTCAAAACAAACATGAAGGCATTATGAAGAAAGGGGCTATTATTTAAATGTCTTAAATGGCCTAAGCACTAAGCTAAAACATCCCTGCCTTTTCTTATTATTTAATTTGAGTTGCACAATCATTATGCCAAGAGGGATAATTTACTCCCATTTACAAAGGCAGAAATTTGTCCAGAGTTCAGACTTGGTAGGAATACGATTTCCAATTCAGCCACAATTAACTCCCAAATCATGCTCTTTCCATGTTACTCATTTATAGCACTTATTTTCATTTGTCCAATAGATCTTCCTACTCCTTTTTCTGGGCATATATAATAAAATATTCATGCAATAAATCTAAGCTTATATTGTGTGCTAGAATTTAAATAATTAAAAAAACACAACAGAGTGACTATCCTCAAACAGCTCACAAATGGTGTATTTCTGTGTGCTTGGAGCTTTGGGCTGATAAGGAAAGCACATTAGTAAGTACATAGAAGACAGAATGTTTATTCATTCATTTATTCATTCTTTCAGCAAATGTTTATTAAATGTGTATTCTGTGCCAGTATTTATCAATCATGGCTGGATATTAGAATAACCTAATACAGTTTAAAAAATAATGATCCCTAGCCCAGCCAAGTAACTCTATTTAATTGCCATGGGTGGGGTCCTGGCATTTGCTTTCTATAAACCTCCCAGAAAATGCTAGTATGCAGTTAGAGTTGCAAAATATTCTTTTAGACGTTTGGGATGTATCAGCGAACACACAGAGGTTCTCAGGATATTTATGGGATGAACTCCCCTTATTCAAATGTACCATTTGGTAGATAAAAGAAGAGAGGAGAATTGGAAGTTGGAAAGCGAGTTTGCAAATAGATCATCCTGAAACTTCAATTCAAGGTACTTTGGGTGACTTGAAGTAGGGAGAGGACATGAAGACTGAGGTATCTTAGTCTACATTTTTTTTGTTGACAGGCAAAGTGGACAGTGAGAGAGAGAAACAGAGAGAAAGGTCTTCCTTTTGCCGTTGGTTCACCCTCCAATGGCCTCTGTGGCCACGTTGATCCGATGGCAGGAGCCAGGTGCTTCTCCTGGTCTCCCATGTGGGTGCAGGGCCCAAGGACTTGGGCCATCCACCACTGCACTCCCAGGCCACAGCAGAGAGCTGGCCTGGAAGAGGGGCAACCGGGACAGAATCTGGCACCCCGACTGGGACTAGAACCTGGTGTGCCGGCGCCACAAGGCGGAGGATTAGTCTATTGAGCTGCGGCGCTGGCCTCTTAGTCTACATTTCTATGATCTGGACTGGGAAGAAGGATCTCCTGTCCTGAGAGTTTGATCACCCTGACCAATACAGAGACTTTACTCCATGTGGAACAAGGGGTAAGAAGAGGTCCTATCCTCAGGAAACTCCTAGTCAGTAGAGTACGTTGGAGATAGGGAAATTGGAGAAAGGAAGAGTTCTGACACAACAAAAGCTTGGCTAGAGGGGACACAAGGTGCTTCCAGGGTGTTTCCTCACTATGATGAAGAGCACATCATAAAACAATTCAAGGCACCACTTTTGCAACATCTCTACAGATGCGTGGTGATTGGGTAGGAAAACAAGTGGAGGAAGGACCTTCTAGACAGAAAGGACAAAATTGATGAAATGCAGAAGAATGAGAAAGATGTTCTCATTTGGGTTCTTTCTTTTCATTTATCTAACAATTTTATTTTATTTGAATTGCAGAAAGAGAGAGGGAGAGGGAGGGTTGGGGGTGTATATGTTTCCCACGCATCCACTGACTCACTCTTTAAAATAGGACAGCACTGAACCAAAACTGAGAACCAGGAAGTCAATTCAGGTCTCCTGCATGGGTGTCAAGGATCCAATTCCTTGAGCCATCACCTGCGCCTCCCCCCCCGCCCAGGGGGGTATATATTAGTAGAAAACTGAAATTAAGAGCATTGGCTATGCTCTTACTGGACTCAAACCCATACCCCCCAATATGGGATATAGGCATTCCCAACTTAACTGCTTTGCCAAACACCTGACCCTGATTTGGCTTCTTTAAGAAGATCATTTTGACTTAAGCAGAAATGGGAGAAGGGAGAAATGTAGAGGTTCATTGTTAGCATAGCAGGATGGATCAGTCATTTCTGGTAATGTAAAAAGAGTTCATTTTGTCAAGGCAATATTTTGGAGGAGTAAAGAAGGACACGGCGCAGTCAAATTTTCACTGGAAAGTTTGCTTTGGTTACTCTTAGATAGGGATGATTGTTGGAATAGGTTTTCATCGAGTCTAGGCGGCAGCACTGACAGAGGTGAAGGGAGCTTGAAAAACCTCAGTAGTAGAACATGGGAGTAGAGGGGTTCCCTTGGAGTTGTCATTGCTTTCTGGAGTCTGTTCTTATTGTTTTATGGTTCCAGGAAATCTTCTTTAACTCTACATTCTTCTCTGGAGGAAGAGTGGTGTAGGAAATTGAGAATGGGACAGAGAGAAGATTTTCCCTCCCTTCATCACTGTCTAGTTATACTGTTTTGGGTACTTTTCACTTGCTGACCTTTGTTTTGTTACCTACTGAGTGGAGCCATCCATTCCTTGGAGATCTTGGAAGGATTAAAGGAATCACAGCATATGGTAGCAATTTGTAAACACTGTTATTGTATCTGAACTCACTGAATCTGTCTCATACCATAAGCAGGGTCTGTGTGTGCCCCTTAGGTACCACTTTTGGGTAGCTAACCAGTTTCATTATTTGGGAGAAACCTAACAATTCCATGTTTCACTGTACTATCAAATCGAATTTCAAAATAGTCCCACATTTTTGTCTCTAATTTTACAGCCACATCAATTTCTGATTACAGTCACAATTTGCATGGGAAGCAACACAGGAAGAGACATAGCTGCTGTCAATGGGTCGGGGAGGGGACAAAGAGAGTGAGGAAGTGAGCCTGCTGCAACACTTGTTCTGCTTGGGATTCTGAGTGAATATGAAAGGTAAGCAGAAACCCAATTAGTAACCCTTGAACTCACCATATGTTATCTCTGCAAACACACAGCCTCTTCCATCCTGTGCTTCTGAAGGAGAGCAGGCTTTCTGACAAACTATTGTGTGGAAGAATGCAGACCCAGAGGAAATAAAGCATGAAGCAACTCCTGGCCATTGCAGGCTCTCCTAGTTTCTCAGTTACGTGTTTTTGTTTCATTTTTTTGGTTTTTTTTTTTTTGGTGACGATTAGGCTGTTTCTACCTCTGATAGCATAAAAGAAGTTATTATTCCTACCTATTATGTTCACAATCTCTTCATTAACTGCCTACTAGATGATGCACAGACTGCAAGTATCTTGTCCCCATTTTACAGATAAAGAAACTGAAGTTCAGAAAGGGGAAGTAACTATGTAGCCACGGAGTAAAAGATTTAAGACTTCTCATGTCTTAACACATTCAGTTATCAAATAACAACTTGAGATGGGAGCTCCTTACAGTGTTGGGTGCATTAGTGTTTGCCTAACATTCCTGATTTATCTGCATGTTATAGATGCTCAAAACAGGCTGGCGCCGTGGCTCACTTGGCTAATCCTCCACCTGCGGCACCGGCACCCTGGGTTTTAGTCCTGGTTGGGGGCTGGATTCTGTCCCAGTTGCTCCTCTTCCAGTCGAGGTCTCTGCTGTGGCCCGGGAGTGCAGTGGAGGATGGCCCAAGTGGTTGGGCCCTGCACCCGCATGGGAGGCCAGGAGGAAGCACCTGGCTCCTGGCTACGGATCTGCACAGCACGCTGGCCGCAGTGCACCGGCTGTAGCAGTCATTTGGGGAGTGAACCAATGGAAGGAAGACCTTTCTCTCTGTTTCTCTCTCTCACTGTCTAATTCTGCCTTAAAAAAAAAAAAGAGAGATACTCAAAACAGTCATGGAAAAAATGGATATTATGAAAAGCTGCAAGGATTTAACAAAAGTTTGAACTAAAGTAAAATGATCTTTTAACATCATTGTGCCATGATCTTTTTGAAGTACTTTTGTACTATTTTAGTAAGTCTATGGAAGGACCTAAGATTCTACATTTCATTCAAGGTCAGAGGAAGCTTATGCAGTTGGCCCGTAGGATCATTCTTTGAGTAGCAGAAGACTGCAGGATGTCAGCCAATTCACCTTGATGTTGATGGAAAGGTAAAATATTGTAATATTACATAGAGGTTAGAATGTTCGAATAAGATTAGAACCAGTCTGGCAAACAATGCAATGAAGGAAGAAAATTTCAGGAAAGAAAGTAGAGCAAGTGCTGAACCTGTATCCAGAAGGTGAATGTCTTCTAGATTAGTCTTCTGTGATTTGCTTCTATATTGCTTCTAACAGTTAAATTTGAGAACTATATTCATATAAAGCCAAAGAATATCTTAAGACTTCCTTCACAGTGGTACTAATAGCATTGACCACCATCAGATTCTTTCAAGAAAGATATTCCTAATAACAGTACATTTATAGACTCATAATAAAAAGCTGTAAGTTATGTCATTCTTTAGTTACTTTCTTGTTTGAAATTTACTATTGTCTTTGGTTCAGGTAACTATTTCTAGAATTTCTGATTATCTTACTTGTTATTTGTCCTATCTCACTTTATCTTAATTTTCAAGTTTTCCAAGTTTCTAATTATAATGTAGTATTTATCCAATCATACTTCCCCCCATTAATATCCCTTAGAAAATTCCCTCTTGGGTTTTCTATGCTGTTTTTCCAAATTGAAATGAGTCTTGTGAAAATTCATTTAACAAAAATTTTATTTGTTGTTGCCTAAATTATATCTAAATTCCAAAGCTGAAGATAAAAATCCTATCACTCATATCCTAAAGAAAAATCTAAGAAAAGTCAGCTTTGGGCCAGACTCCTGCAATGAACCCTAGGTCTTGCCAAGAAGACACAACCAACCCTACTATCATATATGCTAGGATCCTCCTTCCTTCTTCTACCCCCTTTAGAAGACCAGAGTAGATGAAGGAGATGGGAGTCAAGAGAGTCATCTGAGTCCTTGTTGTTCTGTTGAAAAATGTAATTTATTCGGTAAGTGGTTTCCCCTTCCTTTTCCATGGGAAAAGGAAATTATAATTCTCAGTATCTCTCTAGCTAAATAATGATGATGCCAAGAAAATAACTCATAAATATTTAGGATGCCTACAAGGGAAGGCCAATATATTCCTTTCCTGATAGGTGAAACACACATACCCTGCAGGTACACCTCATGTGGTTGGTGACTATGAGGGAGATTCCCCTTTGTGACCTATGGGCAGGTCAATCCCTCCTTCAGTTAACATCCCCTCTGTGTGCACTCTGTCTCAGTAATTAACAGTCCCATATGATCCTAAAAATTGCTTGACTTCTCTCTTCCATGACATCTTTTCTCTCTTCTTTTCATTGTCTTTTCTCTCCCACCTCCTCCTTTTCCTTCTTAAAGTTTTCTGCTTCAAAAATTTCTTTATGCATATGGGACTCTCACATGGAAAGGAGAGATTGGTGAGATTTGTGCATGTCCTCTGACCCCCATTTTCAGTGGCATATTTCTCTCATAACATTAGTTGTGCATCTATTATTTACATTGCATATTGTTATTTATGTGTCATTTATAAAAGGGGCAGAATGATCAGAAGGAAGAGAATAGTATTAGAAATTTTATAGGTTTGGTTTAAATACTGGTCTGCCACTTACTTGATTTATTATTCTGGGAAAATTTATCTATGTTTTCCTACCCATAAAAGTGAATAATAACAGCAAAAATAGTAATGGCTACAATAATGAAACAATAATTGGAAATAATGGCAGCATTTCACTTGTTTTTGCCATAAATAGATGTTGAATATTTAAACACCTACTTTAGTCATTGATTATTTTCATTAAAGTATATGAAGTATCCACTATTTGCCTGACACTACAATAGGCACTGAGATATTGTGGTGAATAAGACAGATGTTACTTGTATGTCCTCATAATTTGTGGTTCAATGCAGGAGTTGGTAAAGTATGGCACAGACTTCTATTCACATCCTGCTCTTAGTTTGTTTGTGAACTTTACTTGATTTAAGACTAGCTTTTTATTTTATTAAAGTGTAAAATAATAGGGACAGACATATGACGCAACAGTTAATCAACACTTGGTGTGTCTGTGTCCCATATCTGAGGGCCTGGTTCAGGTACTGGCTACCCTGCTTCCCATTTCAGCTTCCCGTTAATGAACTCCTAGGGATAGCTAATCACCTGAGTCCCTTCCACCCACATGAGACCTCCCCTGAGTCTCAGGTACCTGGCCCAGCCCTCATTGTTTCAGGCATTTCAGGAGTGAAACAATGGATGGAAGATCTCAATCTGTCTGTCTGCCTTTCACATAGAATGAAAATAAATTTTAAAAAATCAAATAAATGCAACAGAGAGCTCCTAGGTGTCCCACAAGCCTATAAAAGTATCTATCTAGCTATTTATTTTTTAAAAAAGTTTGACTATCATTTATCTACTAGAACACACAGAAAACTTTAATAAATGCATTCATATCTCAATTTCTAAAATTGTTGATTTGGGTTTATGAATATTTCTGTACCCTTCCCATTGCCCTGTTCTCCTTGCAATAAAAATCAAAGTTTTCGGAAGGTTGTAGACCTGCGTGGATGATCTCTGTTTCTCTCTAGCCTGCTCTAATTTTATCTGTATCCTCCTGCCTCACTCGATTTCTTTCTATTCTACAAATATTCACCTACATATTGCTACACTATTCCCCTCCCCTCACTTGATTTGCTTCCAACTTATTCTTCAAATTTTAGTACTGGGGCTGGCACTGTGGCGTAGAAGGTAAAGCCACCACCTTCAGTGCTGGCATCCCATATGGGTGCCAGTTCGAGTCCACGTCCGATCCAGCTCTCTGCTATGACAGAGAAAGCAGTGGAAGATGCCCAGGTGCTTGGGCCTCTGAACCCTTGTGGGAGACATGGAAGAAGCTCCTGGCTTCAGATTGGCACAGCTCCAGCTCTTACGGCCAAATGGGGAGTGAACCAGAGGATAGAAGGCCTCTCTTTATCCCTCTCTTTCTCTCTCTCTGCCTCTCCTTCTTTCTCTGTGTAATTCTAACTTTCAAATAAATAAATTCTTTAAAAAAAATTTAGCACTAGAGTCACTATCTTCAGGAAGTTCTCTTGAACTCACGTATTAGTTTAGCTCTATACTCAACCTCTTAATTTGCTCTCCTGACTTCTGATACCCAATTTTATATTTCTTTTATGATGATTTTTATGACTGTTACCTCCACAAGCTAGTTCCATGAGAGACTATATCTCTTTGGAAACTGTTTAATAGTAGCTAGCATCTTTGCCTGTCCCTGGATAAATATTGGTGAAGAAATGAAGATAAGAATGAATGTTCAGTGTCATCTTTATTGAAGCTGGTTAGAGGGCTTAAAGGATTCTTCCTACCTGGGGTGCCGTCAGTTTCCAGGCAGATACACCACCAAAACGAAATGTCTGTGGCTCCATTTAGAGTCCCTTCATTCTTCCTGGATAATTAATGGAGGCCCAGTGAGCTGTTTGTGCTGATACATCATCTGCACCACACAGAAAATGCATTTGTTACAGAGCTATCTAGGCCAAAGCTAATGAAACATTTGCAAATGTCCTGATTTACAAAGAGAAAATTGGTTCACCTGAATGACAAGGTTTATATGCATGCAAAATGCTCTTCTTTGCAATTTTCTAACTGTGTTCTGGGAAGCCTCAAAATCTCAAGGAAACACACATCAGCAGTCACCTCTAAAAGGCAAAAACCAAAGGGCCCATCATCATGAAGGCGGGTAAATTTCTGAGGTCAACATTCCCCTGCCATGGTCCTAGTGTGAGATATCGAATGCCTGATAACCTCCTGAAATTGTACATAGAATGTATGTTTACATGTGTCCATGCTCCTAAAGAGTGCATAACATTTATCAGGTTCTCAGTGGGACCTATGACACCCTAATTTTGAGAGTCTGTGTTTAAAGAAAGTCCTGGTTTTCGCTATCTTCGAGGTTATTTGTTAATTTTTCAAAACGAAGATAAAGATTATAGAGCAGAGATGAATGTAAGTTCTGAGCGGATTCTTCTTCGTATTTGCAGTCACAGCTCCACCGTGCTGATGAAGAGATTCAGATCAGCTGGAGAGCTAAATTGCCTGGGGTTTACAGTGAAAGAGAATACTTGAATACTTGAATTCGGTCAGCCCAATGTCCTGTCCACTGCACCTTGCTGTCCACAGATAGGACAATCATTTATTTCTTCTTTCATTTCTTTTCCCGTCCACTCACCTAATTTTTGTCTCATTCATGTATTCTCTTTCATTGTCCACATGATCATTTACTCAACATAAATGTTTAAAGCTATTTATCATTTGTGACCAGGTCATTTTTTTAAGAATACTTTTGGCTTCAGTAAATGAGTATTTAACAAGGCTGTTAAATTAGAAAATGAAATACAATAGTTGAATACATTTATCTTTTCCTTTCCAAGAGCATCTCTCACATGGCAGCAAAAGAATTTAAAGAAATATATAATTACATGAAGCAAATGAGTGGAAAAAGAAAGGGCACAACATCAGAGACTTTAAGAAATTGAAGATAAAGATCTCAACAAAGGGACGGAGCCACTAAATAAATGTCTGCAGAGGAAGACACTGCCAAAAGCAAATGAATTGTCCTGAGTGGTCAATATATAACAACACATATCAGATGATAGTTGAAATTAGGGGAACTGTTTGATTGTCTATGGACAAAAGAATTTTTAAAAGATTTATTTATTTATTTGAAAGTCAGAGTTACAGAGAGGCAGAAAGTCTTCCATTTGCTGGTTCACCCTCCAAAAGGGCACAACAGCCAGAGCTGCGCTGATCCAAAGCCAGGAGCCAGGAGCCTCCTCCAGGTCTCCCATGCAGGTGCGGAGACCCAAAGTAGAGAAATGGATTGGAAGTGGAGCAACTGGGTCTCAAAACCGGTACCCATAAGGGAGGCCAGCATTGCAGGTGGCGACTTCACATGCTGGCTTTACCTGCTATGCCACAGCACCGGCCCCTATTGCTAAAGGATTTGAATGTTATTTCACCTTCTGAGTTCTTAGCAACCACACAGTAGTTGTGTCCAGGGACCAAAGACAGGAGAATGGAGGGAGTGTGAATGATTCTACAGAAATAATTTTCAACTCTTACTGTCATCAGTCAGTGAATTAGTGACTGCCCACCTCTTTTTTCAGAGTAAAGCCCAGTGACAAACTCCTGCAGAGCACATTTGCCACATCACTTCTTTGTGCCCAGAAAGTATGAAGCAGTATAACATTTGCAACCAACTGAATTATAAATGCTAAGTGTGAAAGAATCCTTTGTTTAGATTAGCAATGGTTTGTCTGTTCTGTTTCTTAATCTTTTCTGAGTAAGATACTGGAAGACATAGTCCTGTAATGTTTAAAGATTAAACCTTAAAGAGAAGAATAATTCTAGTGTCCCATATTGCTATTGGTTTATGTCCCAGATGCTCCACTTATGATCCAGTTCCCTGCTAATGGCTTGAGAAGGCAGTGGAAGATGGCCCAAATGGTTAGGATTCTGCCACACCTGTGGGAGACCTGGATGTAGTTCCTTGCTCCTGTCTGCCTGACTTGGCCTTGGCAGGTGTGGCCACTTGGGGAGTGAACCACTGGTTTAAGTCTGCTCTCTCTCTGTCTCTCCCTCTCTGTGACTCTGACTTTCAAATAAATAAATGACTGTTGCTGTGGATTTGTTCTGAGAGGAGGAGCATGGGGTGGGGGGCAAGAGATGCAGAGTTACCACACAGACCCCGGGAGTTGGGTGAAAGCAGGCCAGAGGAGAGCAGCCTGCAGACTTGTTTATTTCAGTTGGTACAGCAGCTTAAATAGCCAAGGCAGCCAATCCAGTCAAGGGGCGGTTTATGGCCTAACCAATCACAGCCTGTTGCCAGGCAGTATCCAAAGCCATCCAATCACAGCCTATTGCCAGGCAGGCTCCGTTGCCAGGTAGGTTTCAAAGCCATTCCTGAGTAACTGATGCTTGCTTTCCAGCGGCCATCTTGGCATGGCTTTCTCATTCCACCACATTTCCCCCTTTTCATTTATTTTGAGCAATGGGAGGCATGATTCTTGGCCATACCATTGTTGACCCTGTTTCCATGTGGTCTCCGTACATGGCTGTGCCTGTCTTAGGCTGTCCCCCAGGGGATCTTACCCATCCTTGACTAACCAGCACTCAAAATGGGAGACCACAGGATTGCTTGCTCAGATAGGAGTAGGAATGAGAAACAATGGTAATCAGGAATGGCATGACCACACACAGGCTGTGGGCCATTTGAGTGGCTGACCGGAGCTAAGTGGAGTATAAAGCAGTAGTGGATGTGGCTATGGGCAGTTTCTCAGGGTAGGATGATAGGGAAGATGTGTCTGCTAACAATGCGGACTCTCAGTCTTGTTCAGCTGCTCTGGTTGGCTGTCAGTTGCAGGCTTGATGTTTCTGCTGGTACCCAAATGGGCTGTTCCGCATTCTCTGGAAAGACACAAGCATATCCTCGACCTTTGTTTAGCAGAAGCCTTTTTATGGGCATTGGAATCCAAGGCCTTCATTCTGCATCCGCTCCTACATTAACAGCAAACATATGGGTGGGATGGGGTCTAGCGGCTGCCCTGAGAGCCTGGGATACCTGAGTCCTGCCACAAATTTGGGGATCCTCACTGGGTGTGGATGGGATGACCTTGCGCGGGTTATTGCCTCGAGGTCATCTAAGTTCATCCCACGGGTATTTGGGGGGTGGCTGACTAGGCATTGCTACATTGTTTGCTGTCATGTCATTTTTACTGTCGGAACTCTCTCTCTCTCTAAGTCATCAACTGTTGTCTGTGAGGCAGAGGCCTGGAGTGATATGCTCTTATCACTCACAGATACATTACATTTGGTAATCTCTGTGGGCTTCTGAGAGTGGGGTATCTTTCCCATGTTTGAGTGCTTAAGAGCAGCACGCCACACCAACTCTAGCCAAAGGAAAGACACCCGCTGCACTGCTGCCATAACAAAACAAATTCCTAGTGGCTGTTGGCATTATACAGGGGGTTCCCTATGTTAGACAAAGAGACAGTGTTATATCAGATTGTACGTATGTCCTGTGCTTAGTGGGGGACTTCCTTGATTCGTTAGGTCAAGGCCGTATGCTCACACGGTGTCTCCAGAGTGTCACCTCTCTCTATTGTGAGGGAAGATGACTTGGTTCTGAATTCTGGGATGATCAATCCCTTATGTGAATTCACCGGGCGAACGGAAAGTAACAGGAGGAGCCGAGAAGGAGCGTTACGCTTCTGGGTGGTGTGTGCCTAACCCAAGGTCACTTCAACCGAGGACAAGTACAAGGAAAGGGGCCTCGGAAGGGGTTCTGTGCTCACCCTCACAGAACCGAACAGCACACAAAACACCAAGGAGCCTACTTGCCGAAATCAAGGGGGGACCTGGCTGAGTCTGACACACTGTCTCTCTCTCAGTCACATTGGTGCACCAAATGCTGAGGTTGATTTATTCTGAGAGGAGGAGCGTGGTGGGGGCAAGAGACACAGAGTTACCACACAGACCCCGGGAGTTGGGTGAAAGCGGGCCAGAGGAGAGCAGCCTGCAGACTCGTTTATTTCAGTTGGTACAGCAGCTTAAATAGCCAAGGCAGCCAATCTGGTCAGGGGATGTTTTATGCCTTAACCAATCAGAGCCTGTTGCCAGGCAGGCTCTGTTGCCAGGTAGGTTTTGAAGCCATTCCTGAGTAACTGACATTCGATTGCCAGTGGCCATCTTGGCATGGCCTTCTCATTCCACCACAAATGAATACCTAAAAAAAAAGAGAAGAGAAATGAGTTCCATGAAACAAGCTGTCCAAAAAAGAAAATGTCATAACTCTATAGTTAAGTTGGAAGGAAGGTATGGAAAGATCATTTTTTTTTTTTTTGACAGGCAGAGTGGACAGTGAGAGAGAGAGAGAGACAGAGAGAAAGGTCTTCCTTTGCCATTGGTTCACCCTCCAATGGCCACTGTGGCTGATCCGAAGCCAGGAGCCAGGTGCTTCCTCCTGGTCTCCCATGGGGTGCAGGGCCGAAGGACTTGGGCCATCCTCCACTGCACTCCTGGGCCACAGCAGAGAGCTGGCCTGGAAGAGGGGCAACCGGGACAGAATCTGGTGCCCCGACCGGGACTAGAACCCGGTGTGCCAGCACCGCAAGGCGGAGGATTAGCTTGTTGAGCCATGGCACTGGCGAAAGATCATTTTACGATGATACAAAATGTTAAGAATGGAACCAAAGGACAGGACAGTGCTGGCTCATGGAGTTCAAAGAAAAAAATCACCTATAGATTATTTTAAATAGTTTAAGTGAAAAAATTGTAGGCCTGTGCTTGTTATAAGTAATGCCATATTAAATGATGCTAATTTACAGGATGCTATGAAGATAAAGATAGGCAATTGCTAACTCTAATAAAAATGCTCCCCAAAAATATTCCAGAAAGAAAAATCAAATTTCATGTTCATTTATGTAAGTATGATAATGTGGACATAAATATTTTATTTAAATTAAAATTTTATGACAATTATGTGTGCTTTATGGAAAGATGTAAATGTGAAAAATCATTCCTAAAGTTGATAAATCAAGCAATATTATCAACACATAATTTTTAGAAATATGCTACTAAATCCTGGAAAATAATGTTAGATGGGAGATTCTCTTTGAGCACCAGGTTTGCAGAACAGGATGTGGTGATGTTAATTCATTATGAGCCTTTCTGTTAATTTTTTTCAAATAATATGCAAGTACATATTTTGATTTAAAAAGACAAAAATCCCAAGAATAAAACTTACATGGAGGAGATAAACGAGACAATGAACAGAAGAAATCAACAATATGCTTAGCTGAAAGTCATCATTCGATGAGTGGGGATTTGTTTGAAAAAAAAATTTTTTTTAATTTAGCATTAATTGTAGAGTATAACTTCAAGGAAGGTCATATAGAACAGGTAAAACTCAGCTTGACACAAGTAAGTATACTGTTCTTTTCCTTTTTTTAAAAAAAACATTTTTTTTTGAGAGGCAGAGTTACAGAGGAGTGGGGAGGGGAGAGAGAGAGAGAGAGAGAGAGAGAGAAAGAGAAAGAGAGAGAGAGAATCTCCCATCACTATTTCATTCCCCAAATGGCCGCCAACGGCTGGAGCAAGGCTGATCCAAAAACAGCAACCAGGAACTCTTCCACATCTCCCACAAGGGTGCAGGAGTCCAAGGACTTGGGCCATCTTTCACTTCTTTCCCAGGCCATCAGCAGAAAGTTGGATCGTAAGTGGAGCATCCAGGACATGAACTGGTGCCCATATGGGAAGCTGGTGCCACAGGCGGCAGTTTTACCAGCTATGTCATGATGCTGGCCTCTGTATACCGTTCTTGATATAACATCAATTCAATTTCAGAGATATATTAACATGTAGGTGTTCCAAAAGGGTCAATGAATCGCGCTTTAAACAATGTCTTAGACAAGGCTTTGAGCTGAAAAATAAATCAGTCTTTTGAAAAGTGTTTCCTTTTTGCTTCACACAAGTTAAAAACCAACAAACAACCCCACCTCCCCCATCCACACACCAGCTCAACAGCAATACCACAGGTATTGGTGTTAAAATCTGAACATTTATGTATGTTTTTTAATCCTGCAAAAGACTTAAATGTTAAAGACTGTTTTATAACCTAACAGGTTGTGATATTCTAAATAAAAAAATAAGCATAAGATATTTGGAAGCATAGGTCAGTAAGTCTTTCTACTAGTTCCTTTCCAGGACTGATATCAATTGAAAGTACTTTGACATCATTTGTAGTCAGTTATTTGGTCTTTTTTCAATAGAGGTCAATCATGAGCTGACCAGGTACTTTAGGGACGCCCACGGATTCAGACACTGTGTTGCCCAGACACAAATGACTTATTAAGTCTTTGCTAAAACCAATCATGTATTTGCACTTCAATCCTAGCACCCATAATTATAAAGTCAAACTGAGGTAAGGTAATCACATTGCATTACTGGATTCAATTTAAGCTGACATGTCACAGTTTACCAACGAAAGTAACCTCATTACTAAGTGGCGTTTGTATTGGGATGTAACAAGAGGGTTGTGACCGATAATCCAAAATGCATTTCTTTATGAAGTTCTCTGAATAAGCATGATAAATGTATCACACATACAAAAACACAGCACACACATTTGTATGTATACATTATACATGTATTTTACATGTGTATTATTTTGTTACATTTTCTGTGATGTTATATGACACTTTAAAAATTCACAGTAAATTGAATTAAAAATAAGTTTATTTTGTTGCAAAAATTTTTTAAATCTCTGCATAGTATTTTCATAACATGCATTTTTATGAACTTTTGAAGTCTTCCCTACCCTTTTTTAAAAGATTTTATTTATTTATGAGACAGAGTTACCAAAAGAAGGAGAGACAGAGAGAAAGGTCTGCTGGTTCACTCCCCAAATGACCATAATGTCTGGAGCTGGGTCAATCCGAAGCCAGGAGCCAGGAGCTTTTTCCAGGCCTCCCACATCACGCAGGGGCCCAAGTCTTTGGCCATTTTCCACTCCCCTCCCAGGCCACAAGCAGAGAGCTGGACGGGAAGAGGAGTAGCTGGGACATTAGCTGGTGCCCATGTGGGATGCCAGGGCTGAAGGCAGAGGCTTAGCCTACTATGCCACAGCACAGACCCAACCTCTCCCCTTATAAAAAATATTTATTTATTTATTTTTGAAAGTCAGAGTTACAGAGAGAGAGGGGGGGAGACAGAGAAAGATCTTCCATCTATTGGTTCACTCACCAAATGGCTGAAATGGCCAGCACTGGCCCAGGAACTTCATCCAGAGCTCCAAGTGGGTAGTTGGAGCCCAGGCGCTTGGACCGTCATCTGCAGTTTTCCCAGGCCTTTAGTGAGGAGTAGGATTAGAAATAGAGAAGCAGGGATATGAATAGGTGCCCATGTAGGATGCTGGCATTGCAGGGAGAGGCTTTACCCACTACACCACAACATCAGTTCCTTAAGACTCCTTGTATGTATCGATTTCAAAAGTTTTAAACACATGCGTGTGTATATATGTGTGTGTGTATTGTTTGTGTTTGTGAGAGAGAACTTCTCTGATATACTGAGAAAGATTAAACCCATATATTGTGTGCAAATTTGATGTACTGACTGAATGCCATCTAATTTTTCTGGACATAAGATAGTAGGACATTGTAATAACCATATGACCAATTAGAAGCAGGAATAAATACTTAAATTTGTGATCTGGTAATTGGACCTCAAGATGAATGTTGAGAGTACCTTGCCCTAAATATCAGAAAGCTTCATTTCTGTCTTGGCTTAACCTTAAATTACCTTGATTAATCTTGGTTGCATCATTCCTTTTTGGATTTTTTTTCTCATGAAAGAAGAATCATAATACAATACCAACTGTTCTAATAATATTGACTTGAGATTCATATAAGGTAGCATATATGAAAAGGCATAAAATTATGTGTGCAGATTTGATATAATAAAATTTCTCCATGAACAACTCTGTATAGAAACTCTGAATATTAAGCAAAAGTGAGAGTTTATTGGCTTAATTGATTGGAAATACAAAGATACAGATAGCTTCTTGGAGTTATGGGTTGTCAAAAATAATTCAATACTTGTTTCTTCTTTATCTGTTTTATCTACTTTACCCTGTGGTTTGATTTCATTTATTAAATCATGAGGAGACTTCCATGAAATGTATAGAGTGGGGGGATAAGCAGGATATTCCTCCTGGATTATGTTAAGTGAGCTTATGCATCTAGTGGAAAGAGAGAGTCTATCAGCATCTGCTTATAAGTGTTTAGCGAAAGATTCTGATTGGACCACCTTGGATCACACACTGTATATGAGCCGTTATCTATGGCCAAGGGGAGATATTTATGATTGCCGGATCTGGCCAAATGAATGAGATACATAACATGAAGTGATAGATATTGAGCTCTACAAAGTAAGACTTTGTATAGACAGACAAATATCAGATGCCTGTCACAGTGTCCTCCACCCTCCTGTGTTACCAAAGCTCTCAGTGTGTTCATCTATCTGAGCCTTTATGGTATTAGAATGGGATCTTCCTTCTTTTTTGTACAGGTTTTACACATGTTCCTGACTTACTTTATATCTCAGCAGGTATCACAGGGCCTGGCAAATATTACACAAAACCATAGACTTTAAGAAATGACTAAAACTACTGCAGGGGTCGCTGCTGTCCCAGTTTTATTTGCATGTGCAGAATCAATTCCTGAATATGTCCACTTTTAAATTTTCCCAAGCTCAAGAGTGCTACTTGAGAACTCCTTCTGTATGTAGTTTATCTAATATTCACATGGCAATGATTAGGGGCAGAGCCTAGGCAAACCTCTGCAGATGATTCAGAAGAGTGGATACAGGATTACTTCTTGGTTTCCTAAATGATCAACGGAAATTCTAGCCTAAGTAATCTTATAATCACATTGACAAATCATGGTGTCTGACCAGAAAAAGATAATCTTTGAAACCGTATGAGAATATTCAAATAATCCCCTCACAAGAATATAGGACATTATGCTTTAGAGAAAAGATATGTGATGACCAAGTAGAAACGATTGAAGTACTAGATTACCAGGAAGGAAAAAAAAAAAAAAAAGATTTCGGTCAAATTGAGCAGGAAGAAAGACAAGCATTTTTGGGCCTACTCTGAATCAGGCACTAGGCTCCACATAGAAAATCATTATCCTATTATATCTTAGCCCTGGGAAGAAGGCATTTCTATCACTACCTGGAAAGGGAAAAAACTGGGGATCATGGAGGTTAAGTTGATTAGTGAGACAATGTGAAGAATGCAAGGGCTGTAACCATAGGTTGGTGAATTCGATGCTGGTGTGCTCTCCTTGGTGGCGTAATTATTCAGACAAGCATTAAGTGAGTGCGTCTTTGTAAAGATGGCCAGTTAGGAAAATAATACACACATTATACACAGATAATACACAGATGATACATAGCCATATTGGTACATATAATTATAAGAATTTTAACAGATCATAAGAATTGATCATGGGTAGCAGATTATAAAGATGATTGGGAAATGAAGATACATGAATATATAAATGAATTAGAGTGATCGCCATATTAATATATTCTTGTGCAGAGACACTATCAACATGTATTGTGAAAAGTTAATTTGGCTACTTATAATGCACTTTGGCATGAAGATAATCTGGCAATTATTAAGAAGCCATAATCTCTTACTTCTTCCACTGCTGTTGTGACCCTGTATCTTTGTCTTTTTTTCATCCTCAGTTTCATCATCTGTAAAAAGTGAATGATAAACAAAGCCCAACTTACTCCCGTAGGTTAGCTTTGATAATCCTACCCTTCCTATTAGGGAAGCACCTTGGAAATTGTTACATGCTATTTTGGCCCTGGGGGTTTGAGCTGAGTGATTTTGAAACTTCCTTTGAAAGGATAGCCAGCCCCATGTTAAGGTAGGAAATGGATTATTTGTTGAAAGCCTGTGTGTGCTTGGCTGCTGCCTGCTCATCACTCAGTACATGTTTTATCAGCTTCCACATCGCCTCTACCTTGCAGCTTAGCTCATATCATCAAATACCACTTTGGTGCCCTCCATGTCAGCAAATGGTTATCTGCCTGCTCTATCTTTTGCACCATCTCTAAAGCTGAGTTCAGTAACAGACCCGTTTTTGATGCCAGGTGATCTGAAAGCAGGATGAAAACTCAGGAGAATGTTTTCCCACTCAAGATCAATATGCTGTTAACCTTCCTTTCTCCTTCCTTGGGGAAACATCTCTTCACACCTCACTGGAAGTTTCTACTCTACTCTTTCATTCTTGCCTCCTTCTACTCCCCCCTCTCCACCTTTTCCTAGTTACAATTCAGCTGTCTTTCTCTTGCGGCTGTTGCTTAATATTCATCATAATAGATTCTGTTTGGTGACTTTCCCTGTATACAAACTTCCTTATCCCTATGAATCAAAGAAGCCAAAGCCTTACTCTTGTGAGCTGAGTTAGACTCTGAGTCTCACCATTGTGCTATATTGTCTAAGCAAACTGATGATTCAGTAGTAGGGAGTGGATGAATGTCATGTTTTGAATACATACTATAAAGGGATGGCAAGGCTTTTTTCCACCAAGGGTCATTTGGATGCTTACAACATCATTTGTGGGCTATACAAAATTACCAACCTAAAAATTAGCCTGCAATAGGTTTATTGACTTCAGAATCTTGCATTCGATTGCCTAGGTGGGGTCTGACAAAATGAGTTTCCAGGACTTACATAGCCCAAGGGCTGGACATTTGCTTTTCTTTTTATCTTCTTCCTTTTTTTTTTTTTTTTTTTTTTTTTGACAGGCAGAGAAGACAGTGAGAGAGAGAGAGAGAGAGAGAGAAAGGTCCTCATTTTTCCATTGGTTCACCCCTCAATGGCTGCTGCGGCAGGCACACTGCGGCCAGCTTTCTGCGCTGATCCGAAGGCAGGAGCCAGGTGCTTCTCCTGGTCTCCCATGCGGGTGCAGGGCCCAAGCACGTGGGCCATCCTCCATTGCACTTCTGGGCCACAGCAGAGAGCTAGACTGGAAAAGGAGCAAACGGGACAGAATCAGGCGCCCCAACCAGCACTAGAACCCGGGATGCTGGCACCGCAGGTGGAGGATTAATCTATTGAGCCCTGGCGCCGGCCACGGGCTGGACTTTCTTTACCCCTGACAGGACTTAGACACAACATACTAGGATACAATGGATTGTGCTGTGGTAATAAGTGAACACTAAAGTTCAAATTTTACACTGATGAAGAATCTGATGAGTGTCTGGAATGGACAAACTGTCCAGGTCAACAGTCCCTTGACTCAGGGAATAAGAACCTTGATGTTGGTGAACACTATTATTCCTCCACTTTTATCTATCCATAAATTGCAATTGCTGACTAAATGGACAAGGTCATTATTGTACTAAATCATTACATGTCCTATTAAGAAAAACTAGTACCACATGAAGAAAAAAAAATACTTCGTTATAAGGTTAATTCCATAAAGTCAAAATACTGGCAACAAAGCAATATTCATTTAATAAGGATATACACAAAATAAAAATACACTGAACATACTTCAACTATCTATAGTTGAGTACTGAAAAGATATATAAGAACTATGTGAATTAGAAAGAATGCAAGGGAGGGATCACTCGTAGACCAGTGAAGACCACAAGCCTTGAAAAGAGAAGTATGATGAACTCAAATTTCCAAAGTAGGGATTGTAAAATTACCATCTGAAGACCCAATTGGGCATGTTGTTTTTGAGTATAAATTTTTACTAAACACAGTTGCTTCAATTTGTTTATATGTTGTCCACCACTGCTTTTGTGATACAATGGCCAAGTTGAATAGTGGCAACAAAGATAATCTTTGTGGAAAGGCCAACCATATTTGTTATTTTGCTCTTTATGAAAGAAAGTTTGCACTCTAGATAACAAAGGCATCCTACTTGCTTCTTGTATCAATAAGAGTTCAGTCAAGAAAACAGAAACTATTCAAAATATTCAGGATACGAAGGACTTTATCTGGAAACAGAGATTATTCAATCACTAGACAGTAAGGAAACAATGAAGGAAGTTGTTAGAGTAGACTTGGTTCCAAAACTGAAATGGGTGGTTCTCAATCACCATGTAGAACTCTAACTACAATTTACAAGCATCTCTAGGATGTTCCTGCCATATGTCTCAGCCTGCAGCAGTGAGAGTTCCTGCTTTGTAAGAGCTTTCTGGCAAGCCACTATGCATCTTCCCAGGACTCAACATATCCAGTTGCATCTGTCTCAGATAATAATCAATGTTCTTTTCCTTTCTGTTCTACTAATCTAGTATTTCCATTGTCAAACCCTAGCCTAGAACTGTCTGGGCAGGCAAATTCTCTAGAATATTTTTGGCATTTCCTGCACAGAGCAAAGGGGGTATGGTGATGTGAGTTGACAATAGTCAATGAAACATTATCTGTTTATTTCAATTGCCTTGATTACTGTATGAATGCAATAAACATTTATTCATGCTAATAATTCTCTGATGTAGAATATTTAACCTGAGGCCTATGGACTTCTGGGGGAAAAATTCTTGCTCTTTAGGGGAGTTTGAATACAATCTGGATCACAGTTCCTTAGCCTATAAGTTGAAGGGTGTGTATTTCAAAGAGGACACATCCTTCACTAATATGCTGAAGAGTTCTAGAATCACTCAGACAGGTTAACATTTATCTTACCACTTTTTTTCTGCCAGACTCTGTGCTCCTTGAATGCAGAGGGGTTTATCATTTCTATATACCTCAGAGATTTACATGATATCTGACACCGAAAATTCTTCCAATAAATGTGTTTAAAAGCAGTGATCAAGATAATGAACACACATTATGCTTTCTTAGGTAAAATGGAGAATATGTATCACCCCTTGTTTATCTTTAATTCAGCTACCCAGAGTTGATAACATATTCAAGCCTTACAGCAAACCCTTCCTGATGTATTCTGGCCAAATCTATCTCATCACCCTGGTGCTGAGAGATTAGACAAATCGTTCACCTGTCACAGGTAGTGCCCTCTTTCCTGATAGATAACACCTAGAAAAAGGGAGAGCAAGCCAGAAAGGTAGACTGTTTCCTTCACTCTACTTAAAATGTCATATTTGCAGAGCTTCATGCTGCATGACTGCCTCTTACCTAAGTCTGTCCCATGGATTTTTCTGATCTTTCAATACTTGAGAACTCCAGAAACTAATAACTTCTGGCTTATAATCACATACTATGACAACCTCATACTGTGACATACTCTCCAAACTATGACAACCTTCTTAGCATCATGGGATCTTAGAATATATAGGTTAAAGTCCTAAAACTGTCCTTATTTATATAAATTTAGGATAATAATTTCACATGGGTAAATTTATTTTTCCAGTTTAAAAAAAAAATTGGTATGAAGATGGGTATTCTAACAAACAAGCCAAGCAATGCAAAAATTATTCTACATAGGGTCACATATCAGCAATATTTATATGCTCACCTCAAATCCTCAGAGTTTGTTAGAGTGTGGATATTTTTAAAAGATTTATTTTTTAATTTATTTGAAAGGCAGAGATGGAGAGAGAGATGTCTTTTATCTGGTTATTTACTCCCCAAATGGCCAGAATGGCTGGGGGCTGGGCCAGACATAAGCCAGGAACCAGGAACTTCTTTTCTATCTCCCATGTGGGTTCAGAAGCTCAAGCATTTGGGCCATCCTCTGCTGGTTTCCCAGGTTCTTTAGCAGGGAGTTGGATCAGATGTGAAGCTGCCAAGACTTGAACCAGTGCCCATATTGGATGCCTAGGCTGCAGGCTACTGCTGAACCTGCTATGTCACAGTGCCAGCCACAGAACCTGGAAATTTTAATGTTTTGCTTAAGTAAATCAGTCAGCAGCTCATTTGGGTATATAAAAGTTCATTATAACTTAATAGAGAGCTTCCCACAAACTATAATTTTAGCCAACACAATGTTTTTGAGATTAATAGATTTATATTAGCTGTCTTTTTCTTGAATTTTTTCTGATCTGAATTTCTGAGTTTATAGAGTTTCTTTGCCAGCTAAAGAAATTATCTCCTGGAAATCTGAAATAAACATGCCAGGAGTGATTCTGATGGCCATCAAGAAACTTGGGACTTATTAAGACCTTTTATGTATATGATTTCATCCCCTTTTAGATTCCAGAAAGTCCCTAGACACTCCTCTCCCTATCTGCTCTAGTATCTAATCTTTTAGTTTTTAGAATTAATTAATTTATTTGAAAGGCAAAATTACAGATAGGGAGAGAAACAGAAATCTTTCATCTGCTGAATCACTCCCCAGATGATCACAACAGCCAAACTGGACCAAGCTATAAGCAGGAACCTGGAACTCCATCTGGGTCTCCCATATGGGTCACAGGGGCCCAACTACTTGGACCATTTTCTGCTGCTTTCTTATGCACATTAGCAAAGAGTTGAATTGTAAGTGGAACAAACAGTACTCTAAGGGGCACACATATGAGATGCCAGCATTGCAGGTAGCAGCCTACCCTGCTTTACCACAATGCAGGTCTCTCTAACATCTTATTTTCTTGAAATGCAATTATAGGTCATCATAGTTAGCAAAGACCACAGAGTTTGTAGAGAATTACAGTTATTGCAACTGGTGAGCTGACTTATTTTCCCTGCTCAGTGTGCCATCTAAGTAAATTTATCTTCAGACCTCAGTTCCTTCAACTTCAAAATGAGGATGATGCCTATTAACCTGCCTACATTGAAGGTGTTAAGCCAGAATGAATATTTTCCCCTGGGGAATTGGAAAATGTTTTGCAGACAAACTGTAGTTGAGGTATAAGAAAGAAGTGATCACTGGAGAAGATAGACAACATTTTTCTAGAGTTTGATTTTTGCTATTGGATGTGGATCAAATAGCATCAGTGTAGAAGGTCAGAAGAAATAGCATGTTCAGATGATGAAAGAGAAAGTTTCAGAATTTTTTTGTGATGTGTTAGTGCAATGGGATACAACACTGAAAAATTGTGATTAAGCAAAATGGGAAGGAACTTGAATAGTATCACAGGGCTTTGTAATTTATACTCTAGTAGAGATTGATTTAAACCTATATATGGTTTATCTGTGGTCCTTACAAAACTACTTCATCAACTATATGAAACATCCATATAGATAAACCTTTGTGTTTGTTCATAAGGCAAAAGCTTGAGAGGTTATTAAAAGGTTTCATGAGGACTCATACCTATATGTTCACCTATGTGGACATCACACATAATAATCATACAAAAATTATTTTTGGAAGAATGAACAACTTAATGCCAAAATGTTTTAGGTTTAACTGAATGTATTAAGATATCTGTCATTGATTTTGTTTGCTTTGATTTCTTAGCTGTAAGTCGTCCCAGAACATCTAGTAAACTGATGTGCGTGGGGTATCTCCAAGAGGAGAGGTTGGGTACTATTTCATAGTTTTACTGATCATTGCATTTCTTGCATCACTGTACATCACAGGAACAATATCCTATGGAAAATAGTTTAGAAACATTACATTATAAAGGAGAAAATAAATAAAATAAATCTTTAAAAATCAAAACAAACATAAAAAAGGGTTGGCGCTGTGGCACAGTGAGTAAAACCACTGCCTGCCATACCAGCATCCCATATGGGCGTTTTGAGTCCAGGCTGTTCCACTTCCAATCCAGCTTTCTCCAAGGCTTGGGAAAGCAGTAGAAGATGGCCCAATGGCCCAAGTCCTTTCACCTGCACCTGTGTGAGAGATCCGGGAGAAGCTCCTGGCTCCTGGCTTTGGATAGGCTCAGCTCTGAAAGCTGGGCCATTTGGGGAGTGAACAGCAAATAGAAGACCTCTCTTTCTCTCTCTGTCTCTCTCTCTCTCTCTCTCTCTCTCTCTCTCTCTCTGCCTCTCTGTAACTCTTCCTTTCAAATAAATACATAAATCTTTTAACCATATCGGATGCTGGCACTGCAGGTGGCAGCTTTACCTGCTAACCACAGTAAAATAAATCTTTAAAAAATAAATACATAAATAAAAAGGAGGCAACGAGCCTAGAAAATATGAGCGATTTAAATAACTCAGGTTAGCAAATATGACACCAGGACTACAACAATGCTGTATGAGTTGGAGAAGAAAGAAGGCTTAGAAAGCACATCATGAAAACAATATATACTTAATGATTAATTTGTTATCAGGGAATAAAGAGGTAGAGGAATCAAAGTTATTTCGAGAATATAATTTATTTACATGTACTTGAAAGTCATAGAGGCAGAGAAAGAGAGAAAGAGATAGAAAGACAGAGAAGGGTGAACATTGTGGCATAGCAGGTTAGACTTCAGCTGGCACCCTACACCCCATATCAGAGTGCTTGTTTGAGCACTGACTACTCCACTTCCAATCAAACTTTCTGCTAATGTGCCTAGAAGGTAGCAGAGCATGAACAAATACCTGGGTCCATGTTGCCCACATGGGAGACCTGAATGGAATTCTGAATCTTGGCTTCAGCTTAACTTGGGTCCCTTGGGCTTTTGGGGAGTGAATCAGGGATGGACATCTTTCTTGCTTGCTTTCATCCCGTCTCTTTCTGCCACTCTGCTTTTCAAATATATAAAATACACTTACAAATAGCACCAGAAACAGGGATGATGTATCAAAATCAATTTTTTGTGTGTGCATTTGTATGTGTGCTGCAGAAATGTTTATTTTTTAAAAATGTATTTAAAGTATATAAATTTCATGTATTTCATGTATACAGATTTAGGAATATAGTGATACTTTCATCCCTACCTACCCTACCCTCCAGCTCCCTTCTTCCTCCTTCATCTCTATTCCCTCTCTTAATTTTTACAATGATCTACTTTCAGTTTGCTTTATACTCAAGCTTAACTCTACACTAACGATTTAACAAATAATACGATGATAAAAACACTGTTCCTGAACAGTATACACAAGGGCTGTAAACAATCATTGAATCTCAGAATGTCAATTTCATTCATATACACTTCATTTCTGAAGTTTCTATTCTATTCCATTGGTCTACATGTCTTTTTTTGTGCCAGTAACAGGCTATACTGATTATAACAGCCTCATATTATTATCTTGAAATCTGGTATTTTGATGTTCTGATTTATGTTTATTTTATAAGGTTGCTTTAGCTACTCAGGGTCTCTTGTGTTTTCATATGAATTTAAACATTATTTTTTCTTTATGTGAGAAGAATATTATTGATATTTTGATTGGGATCACATTCATTGTGTCTGTAAATTGCTTTGGGTTGTATGTTCATTTTGATATTAGTTCTTTCAATCCATGAGCATGGAAGATTTTTAATTTTTTTGGTGCCATCTTCTATTTCTTTCTTTAATGTTTTGTAATGTTCATCATAAAGCTCTTTACCACTTTGGTTAAATGTATTTCTAGGTGTTTAATTTTTTTCTGAAGCTATTGTGAATGGGATTGATCTTAGAAGTTTTTTCTCAGCCATGGCATCATCTGTACATAGAGCAGCTATTGATTTTCACGTGTGTTAGTTTTATATCCTGCCCTTTCCCAAACTCTGTTAGGAGTTCCAATAGTCTCTTCTTGGAGTCTTTTGGATTCCCTATATATAGAGAATCATGTCATCTGCAAATAGAGATAATTTGAATTCCTCCTTTCCAATTTGCATCCCTTTAACTTATTTTTCTTGCTTGATGGCTCTGGCTGAAACTTCAGGACTATATTAAATATCAATGGTGAAAGTAGGTATCTTTGACTGGTTCCAGATCTCAGTGGGAATGCTTCCAACTTTTTCCCATTCAATAATATGTTGGCTTTATTTGTCATAATTTTCCTAGTTTGTGTTTAGGAATGTACCTTCCATACCAAATTTGCTTAAGGTTTTCATCAAGAAATGGTGCTGTATTTTATTAAATTTTTCTCTATATCTATTGAGATAATATATGGTTTTTGTTCTTCAATTGGTGAATGTAATGTATCACATTGATTGATTAGTGAATGTTGAGGCAACCCTCCATACCAAGGATAAATCCCACATGGTCAGGGTGAATGATCTTTCTGAAGTGTTGTTGGATTCAATTACGTAATAATTCGTTGAGGATTTTTACATCTATGTTCATCAGGGATATTGGTCTTTAGTTCTCTTTCTCTATTGCAGCTTTTTCTTGTTTAGGAATTATGGTGATGCTGGCTTTATAGAAGGAGTTTGGGAGGATTTCTTTCCTTTCAATTATTTTGAATACCTTGAGAATATTTGGAATATGTTCTTTAAAAGTCTGGTAGAATTCAACAGTAAAGATATCTGTTACTGTGGTTTTTTTAATTGAGAGGATCTTAACTATTGACTCAATATCCAAATTGGTTATTGATCTGTTTAGGTTTTCTTTGTCTCCATGATTCAATTTTGGTAGATTTTATGTGTCCAGGAATCTATCCATTTTTTGTAGGCATTCCAATTTTTTTTGCATATAACTCTTTGCAGTAATTCATGGTGACACTTTTTATTTCTGTATTATCTATTGCTATATTTTCTTTTTCATCTCTGATTTTATTAATTTGGATCTTCTCCCTCTATTTTTGGTTAGTTGGGCCCATGGTGTATCAATTTTGATTATTTTTACTTTTGCAAAAAGACTCTTCATTTCATTTATCTTTTGTAAGATTTTTTGTTGCAATTTTGTTTATTCTCTAGTTTTGATTATTTCTTTCTATTGTATTTTGGTTTGGTTTGCTATTGTTTTTCCAGGCCCTTGTGATGCACTGATAGTTCATTTATATGATATGTTTCCAATATCTTGATGTAGACATCAATTGCTATTAACTTCCCTCTTAACACTGTTTTGGTATATTCCAAAAGTTTTGATATTTTGTTTGTCATCTTCATTCATTTCTCAAAATTTTTTGATTTCTATTTTCATTTCTTCTATAATCCACTGTTCATTCAGGAGCATGTTGTTCAGTCTCCATATGTTTGCATAAGCTCTAGAGATTTTCATGTTGCTAATTTCCAGATTCATTCCATAGTGGTCAGAAAAGATTCATGGTATGATTTCAATCTTTTGAATTTGTGGTTATTTGCCTGATGGTCTAGCATTTGGACTATCCTTTAGAAAGGTCCAATTTTTACTCAGGCACTCTTGGATGTGGATATCCCAAGCATTGTCTTAACCATGAAGTCAAACTCCTGCCCCAATTCCCAAGATTTTAATTTTAGGGACACTGTAGTCTTATTATATTTATATAACTTGATTGTGAAATTTATGAAATTCACTGTAGTTATTAAAATTGAAGTGGTCTTTTGTTCTCTGTTGCCTTCAAGAAATGTCCTCAAATACAGAGAAGTGATGTTCTAAAATGTGAAATCACTTGCCTGGTGTAAGTCTATTTATATAGTCATCTGTCTGTTTAGGTAGGCATGTATGTATGTATGTATGTATGTAACTGTTAATCCATGCATCTATTAATTTCTTAGATGCTTTGACCTAATGTTTCCTAAATATGTGTCAATAGCATGTTTACTTATAGCTTCATAAAAACCACAATATCAATGAACAGAAAACTTAACTATGTTTATTAATCTACATATATCAATGCAATAGAATGCTGTGCACACATTATAAACCAAGTGTTGACAGAAAACTTCAAAATGTATCAAAGAATGAAATTCTTTGGTCTAATTTAGGTTAAAATGAAGGGAGGTTATAAATAATATATGAATAAAAATTTTGTTAAGGAAAATGTTTTGTTGATATGCATAGAAAACAACCATATAGAAATATAATAATAGTTTAACCATATTTTTCTTGGACAGTGAATTCATTTTAAAATTTTGGGGCCAGCATTTTGAAGTAGGATGTCAAGTCACAGACTGTGACTCTGTTTTTCCATTTGTACAAGTTTGTTTCCCAGCTGTTTCACTTCTGATCTAGCTCCCTGCTGATTTTCTGGGGAAAGCAGTGGAAGATTGTTCAAGTGTTTGGGCCCCGGCACCCACACGGGAGACTTGGATGGAGTCCTGGTTTCCTGGATTCATCCTGGCATAGTAGTTATTGTAGTCACTTGGGGAGTGAACCAGCAGATAAAAGATTCTCTCTCTCTCTCTCTCTCTCTCTCTCCCCTTTCTCTCTCTCTCTCTCTCTCTCTCTCTCCATCTCCATCTGTGTCTCTTCTCCATCTGTAGTTTGCCTATTAAATATATAAATTTTTTTTTAAAAATTGAGTTTTGTGTGTTTATTTGAATTCTCCAATTGCCCAATTGGTACTTATTAAGCAAAAATGTTGTGTATTCAATAAAATGGATTTTTTCAGGATGTTAAGATTATTACTGATAAAATGCCTACTGATTTTATCTTCCTTCCTTTTCTTCCTCCCATTCCTCCTTCCTTGAATTCACCCATCTATTATTTAAATCAAGAAACATTGAGTATACACAAGGTATGCCAAGTTCTTTTCTTGGCTGCTGGGATAGAAGGATGAAAATTATATTGAGTCCTTCCCAGAAATGTTCCCAGCTATAAAGTCAGTATCAGGGCCAGTATCAGCCAGCCCAGTATATTTTTGACCCCATGCTTTGCTGAAGGCATAAATCACACTAATCCAAGGAGAAGGGGATTTGTCTCATGAGATATTTGTCAAAAATGGAGCTTGTATGCAGGCAGTGGAAGCAAAAACAGATAAATTCTCCACATGAGCTACGTGGAGTAGTTAGTATGGGGTAGGAAGGGTTAAGGTTAATGGTTTTGGTGTAGTAGGGCAAATACAGGCTGACAGCTTCAAGAAATTTAGATAAGAACCAGAAGTGAAACTGTGAAAACCTAATGACATCTTCAGAAATACAAACTCTCTAGAAGAGAGGAGATATCATGATTTGCAGTTATGGATTCCTAGTTGGAGAGGACAATGTGACAACGCAGTTTTCCTTTTGTATTGCAGAATTGGGTTGTTTGTGTATAAAGGTATGCCCTTGGGGTAGAGTAGAAAGAAGGTAGAGTAGTCAGCTCCAAATGAACAGGCTAGAAACTAATGATTTGCCTCTGAAGTCATCAAAAAAATATCATGTATAATGGAAGCACTACCTGAACCTTTGCTCTAATAGCCCTATTAGTATAGAGACTTTGACATTTGGATATCTACCATTTCATAAAGGTCAGCGATTTTTTTTTCCTTTTTCTTTCCATCAAAAGTTAAAAAAGTTTATTCTTTTGAGCAGACTCTTGTCTTGCTCTAAGGGAGCAGCTGAAATATTTAATTACAACACATGAAGCAAACTCTTCTTCTTCTTTTTAAGATTTATTTATTTATTTATTTGAAAGGCAAAGCTACATAGAGGCAGAGGCAGAGAGAGGCTACAATGTAATATTTTAGCAAAATATTTGTGAATAAAGAAATTCTATGTCCAAGTAGAAGTACTTGGAGACTCAAATGTGAGAATGTGAGAATGAAGTCACTCTCTCAGCTCTTCCTGGAGGTTAGGGGCTTTGGGAACGTTGGGGAATGGAACCCTGGGCACAGGCATTTGTGGTTTTCAAGCGGCATGTCAGCTTTTCAGATAATCGACTCTGATGCAGAGGAGAGAAAAAATAACGGCCACTTTGCAAGGACTGTGGCTGTCAGCCTCGTTTGGGCACATGAGTTTTTCCCTAGAAGGACTCCCAGAAACCATTAAGAAGCGGAGGAGAACTGGGGAGAGTGAGATGAATCACTGTATGATGGAAACTGAACCACTCTACTTGGACCATAAATGTCAAAGTGACCACTCCTGTTTTCTTAGCTGGGAAAGAAGCTGAGTTACAAATTACACAGGTGGAAAAATAATGAAATATAAGCTGAAGTTCATGACTTACCACCATAGGGCAATGCATTCTTTTATCTTGAATGTAGCTCCTTTACACTTGGTAATCAGACCAATTTAGAAGAGTCTATGAACTATTAATTCCTTTTCCCACCACCACCGGGAGAAATAAGGAGATATTTTATTTATTTTATCTTTCAGCTTTGCATGGGGCTTGGGGGTTGGGGTACAGAAGGAGAAAAAAAAAGATTAAAATGTAGGTCAGCTGGTAAATTACTTACAAACATTTAGAAATATAGGATAAATGCACACGTGGTCAAGTCCTTGGCAAGGATTTTAAAGGAAGATGTAAAGAGGGACAATCACTTTCTGAAAGAGTAACCTCTTTGGGGGTCAAAGCCACTTTCCTGAGTTGCTGAAGCAAATCTTTATTTTTTCCTAAAACTCGACAGACAGCGTCTTCAGAGCCTAATTTGATTTTGATTGATTTTTGAAACTTGAAACACTTCTAAACTAATTTTCAGTATATTACTCTTGTCAACGCTTAAAGATTTTGTCAGGGAGGAATTTGCTGAACAGACACAGTAATTTTGTTTCTCCTTCTGGCATATCACCCCTAAAGAGGAAGCCCTGGGAGGGGGTGGCTGTGTTTCTACAGCTGCTGCTGTTAGAATATACATTGCAATTACTTTGCTGCTATTTCCGGGGCCTCTTCAACAGTTCAAGCTGCAACCCAGGGGAGCTGCAAATCCTGAAATAAAAATCACAGAGTTGTCAACTCCTCTTAGGGTCAGACCTAGGGTATCAATGAGGGACTTGAGGCTCAAAGAAAAGTGATTTATTCCAAGTCATATGGCAATTTAGTGCAAAACCTGGGATGAGGGGAATATCTTTTCATCCATTTCTCTCCCCAGTGTATTAAGAAGCATGGAAACTCAGGGCACCCTGAAGTGCTCCTGGACCAAGTTGGAATTTATTAAATAAATACACCAGTGACAACTTCAATGGGAGAAGGGGCCCTCAATTGCAGTAAGTATGTCAATCGATAGACAGTAACAGCCACTCTGAAAGCTATGCACAAAGCTGCCCCTTTCTTTGTACCAGGGTTGTGTTAACAGCGCATCCCCCTTTGTCTCCTCACAGTCAGCAGATCCATTGGGGGCTATTGGAAATAACAGTGACATTACAAGATAATAACCTGCGCTTGTGCTGGCATTATGCCGAAAGAGCTGTCAAGTAGTGTTTTCTTTTTATTGCTTTTTGCTACCCAGGGTCTTGTGGCACGTGGACAGATGGACGGGTTCATCTTAACAAATAAGCAATGGGGGAAAAACTGCTGGCTAAAACTGGCAATCTTTGCTCAAGGCAGGGCCTTCCAAGGAAGGACCTGCAGGTGCCTGGGTAACAGTGTTGGCAGATGCAAAGCAGAAAATTATCCAGGAGGGGAGTAAAATTGATAATGTCTGGCCCGTTGTGTGGCCAAATAGGCTCAGAGACTTTCATCTGCTGCAAAAGTACTTTTATAAAGTGAGAATGAGTGGAGGAAATGCATTGGAAACAAAGGAAACACTACAGAGACAGCCATTCTAATTTAGTTAGTTTAAACCTGTTTCTCAACACATAGATGGCCTATAAATGGATAATAATTAGTCAAATCAAATGACTTATGTATATGCATCTGTTTGTTAACAGACTCCCGGAATAATGCTAGCCCTGAAATAAGGTAACCATGGGTGCAATTGAGCCCTGAAATGTTTTAAGTAAAAAAGGAGTGAAAAAAAGGAATTAGTCATTGATTATTTATTTATTTATTTTATTTGACAGATAGAGTTAGTGAGAGAGAGAGAGACAGAGAGAAAGGTCTTCCTTCCGTTGGTTCACCCCTCAAATGGCCGCTATGGCCAGAGCTACACTGATCCGAAGTCAGGAGCCAGGTGCTTCCTCCTGGTCTCCCATGTGGGTGCAGGAGCCCAAGCACTTGGGCCATCCTCCACTGCCCTCCTGGGCCACAGCAGACAGCTGGACTGGAAGAGGAGCAACCAGGACTAGAACGCAGTGCCCATATGGGATGCTGGAGCCACAGGCAGAGGAGCCACGGCACCGGCCCCTAGCCATTGATAATTTAAAGTAAAAGTACCATTTGAATCATACTGATGATCAACTGTCGTACAATTTTATCAATGGGGCCATGTGTCAAACTATTCCTTTCCCTGAAGGAATTGGCTGTTCCCACTTTTAGAGTGCAGAGAAGAAATAGAGGCTGTAATACCAGGAAATGAAATTGAAACACACAGAGAGGAGAGGGTTTTTCTCTCTCTGGATCTAGGAATTCAGAAGACTAGACACTATCCAGTGGTAAGATCTTGCCATGTGAAAACTCACTGGGAAGAAGTCTGAAAGCTAGAACAGAGTCTAGGTACACTAACTATAAATTAATCTCTGCAGTTAACTCTTCCTATATGTAGCATCCCTTTAGAAAAACCTCAATTGCATTGTAGCCTCATCTCTGCCACTGTAGAAAATTAGGAAAAACTGGGCCTAATGATAGGGTCTCAAGGCAACAGAGACTTGGATTTGGGAGGCAAGTGTCTTCCACTGAGGCCAGAATGATGGTAGCAGCAAGATCACCACTATTTCTCATCCAAAAAGGGTCCCTGTGTCCAGGGTAAGGTAGCTTTGCTGGGACACGGCAGCAGTGTGGTGACATGCACGGTCGCTAGGATAAAAGGTGCCTGGAAGCTCATCGTTAGCAATGTTTATTAGCAACCTGGAGGGTCTTCAGGAGTTCTTGGGAGCTGCTTGCAGGGGAGTGTTTTGGAGGCAATAAGCCAGGTGAGTGCTTAGATTTGGATCACTGCTGAAAAGAAAGATATAGAAATTCATAAAGTCGAAGCCCAGAGGAACTCCTCAGCCTCTCTGGGAAGCTAACACAGACACAAATGAAAAGATTTCTAAGAAGCAGAACCCTGCAAAACCACTCAGGAGTTGTAGGAAGCCATCAGTGGTGAAGTGATTCCGGGAAATGAGACATCTCTGGAGTGAGGTTCATTACAAACACTACCTAGTAGAGGAAATGAGCTAAACCTTTAAGCCTTTAAACATGGAGTTTATTGAGGCAAATATTGCCTTCAGATCTGCAGTATTAGCATCATTAGGGAACTTGGTAGAACTACATATTCTTGGGCTTCACTTTGGTTCTATTGAATCAAAACTGCAAGCACTGGATAAGCAATCTTTTTTTTTTTTGGACAGGCAGAGTTAGACAGTGAGAGACAGAGAAAGGTTTTCCTTCCATTGATTCACCCCAACCCCCAAATGGCCACTACAGCTGGTGCACCGTGCTGATTGGAAGCCAGGAGCCAGGCACTTCCTCCTGGTCTCCCACGCGGGCTCAGGGCCCAAGCACTTGGGCCATCCTCCACTACCTTCTCGGGCCACAGCAGAGAGCTGGACTGGAAGAGGAGCAACCATGACTGAACCTGCGCCCCAACCGGGACTAGAACTGGGGTGCCAGCACCACAGGCGGAGGATTAGCCTAGTGAGCCTCGGTGCCGGCCAGCAATCTGTGTTTTAATAAGCATGCTCTCCCTACCCTCACACCCAAAGTGATTCTGACTGCCATTCAAGTTTGAGGACAATTGAAGTGATGAATGTAATATGACGCAAGGTAATAGAAGCTTGGCTAAAGCAGCTTCGTCCCACAACTCTGCTGTAGCTACCAAAGTCAGGCAATGGCATTGACCAGGATTGAATTACAGGGATAGTTATCTTTTATACCTCTAAGATTTTTGAACAAAATCCACCACCACCCCCATCTCCTGCTGAACTTTAGACATCAAATTAATGATTAATGGCATCAGCAAATGGAAATTTAATCCAAGAATGCCACCTAGGAGATGGGCCAGTGGCGGGTCTTAGAAGAGAGTTCTTGCAAGAGAGTTGGATACTAAAGTCAAGTTGGGCCCAGCCTTTCTCTCTCTTCTTTCTGGCTAGCCATGTCATTGCTCCACTGCAGATTACCTGCAGTTACCTTGCTCTAGCCTCATCAAACACCAAACCAATGGGCTCCAGCTGGTGTTAGACTGGGAACCACAAAACCAAGTGCCCAAATAAACTTCTTTCCCTCATAAGTGTCTCTTCTCAATATTTCGTTGTAGTGACAAAAAGCTGACTAATATAACATCATCACATTCCTCACTGATTTTTTTTAACTATTTCATTTTGTGTCACTTGCAAAGATATTACTGGCATACATTAACTTAGTTTTATAGATTGAGCAACTGGGTATGAAATACTGTTATTAGTACAAATCACACCAGTAGCAAGCAGAAGGAATAGAAGCCCTGGACAATCTTCTGACTGTTAACCCTGTGCCATTGCACCTGTTGGTTGCTATTATATATTCTTTTCCTGCTGATGAGATGCATTCTGGAATTCTCAGACTTTCAGAATTCCCCTAGCATGTTGCTAGTGTCTTGTATGTTACCTCTGAATATTGAATGGTGATTTTCAGAATGCTCTGTTGTGGGGGATTCTGAAAAATATCAGGAGTCAGTGGAAAGAGTGTTGTAATGGATTCATAATCTCAGCTATGACCATCTAGTGGTAAAGAAGTGGCACATTTGTCATATATATTGTAGGCCCTGCTCACAAAATCTGATCTTGGTCTCAGTTTCACTCCATTATTTAGTTAGGTCCTGAGAAGTATAGCCTACGTAAGAGTAGCATCTGGTTAGGGAGATTAAATAGACTGATGAAGAGAGGAATCATAATTCTTACATAACTTCATGGTAACTCATTAGACATTTTTTATGCTGAATTCAACTAGATTTCACCAGTGCAGAGGAATTATCAAAAAGCAAACAAACCGAAAAAACCTCATACTCCAACTTCTTCTCAAATACCTTCCACTGCCTTAAAAACACATGCCTCTAATATTCTGGATAACATATGCATAGTGATGCATGTTGTCATTTCAACTTGATGATGAGACCAACACATACAAAGTGTGCCACTCCTTTTGATAAGTCCTGATGTTGCCCTCTTGGGAATAAATGGAAAATTTTTCCATTTTGCTGGCTTCTCCTTTTAATATCACTTTCCTACAACCAACCAGCAAAGTAAACATATCACAAAGCAAACAGACAATTCAATCAACCAACTAAACATTTCTAATACACCAAGTGCTTGTGAATGTTTGAGTGCTGCTGTGGTGTGGTAGTCACTTGCAAATGCAAGCCCAGTTTTTAATTACTCCCAGTGGCTATTTTGCACTGAACAAAGGAAACAATCCTTTGTCCAAATCATGCATCATAGAGCAATATTTTTGTTTCCTATAAAGCCAGCAACTGACATTAGTCTTTGCTTTAGCACTTGCTAATTTCCAGGGATTTTGCTGCAGTTTGGAGTCAGGCCTCTCCCCAGGGATGGACAACAAGGATAAACTCGTGCTGGCTTCCTGGAACTGCTTTCCAAGTCATCCCCTTACCCTTGGTTAATATCACATCTGCAATCATTACTCCATTTTGCTGTGATTTTAATTACAGGACATGTGGTACCTTTTAATATTCTTCTGCACATTGAGGCTCCTGAGCACTTGTTACCAACCAATGCCTCAATATAATTTAAAAGCCGTGGCTTCATAAGCAAGTCCTCCAATCTTTTGATATTAAATTTTCAAATTAATCTCTGCTGTATGCATCACTGGTGATTATCTTGGCCTAAATTATGCATCCTTCTTAAAGTTGGAAAACACTCCTCCCCATCTGACACTGAATCTATTCAGATACCCTTATCTTGAAGGAGAAGTTTGTTTTTAACCCTCTATAGTTTTACTCTGGAGTCTCTGTCTCCAGCCTTGTTTGCTATCAACCTTAAAATTCCATAATAAAAGAAAAATTGATCCGGTAAGTTTCTTCTCATCTCAGCCTGTGGCTTCTTATTGTTTGCAAGAAAAATTCAAGCCCGAGTTTATCCTTCAATGGATCCATAGTTTAAGTATCAAAACATTATCTTAACTATATTATTAGGAAAACATATGTTAATTAATGATTGCTTCCTGTGTTTTCTATGAAACATGATTCCATGTTATACTCCCTGAAGACGGGAGGACTCAGACTCATATCAAGTATTCAATATTCATTATTTGTCCCATGTCTAGAAAGTTGTTTTGGTTTTCTATGGCTCAATTCTCTTTTTAGGAACTAACAATGTTGCAATGCCAGCAATGTGTAGGTCTCACAGGCAAATTTTCTTTCCCTCTAACTTCCCCGAAATATAAGGATGTCTCAAAAAGTCTGTGGAAAATGGAATTAAAGGGTAAGTTTGTTTTGCTACAAAAACTTTACAATCCATGTATAGTTTATTTTTTTCTTTTTTTTTTACAGGCAGAGTGGACAGTGAGAGAGAGAGACAGACAGAAAGGTCTTCCTTTTGCCGTTGGTTCACCCTCCAATGGCTGCCGCGGCCGGTGCGCTGCGACCGGCGCACCGCGCTCGTCCGATGGCAGGAGCCAGGAGCCAGGTGCTTTTCCTGGTCTCCCCATGGGGTGCAGGGCCCAAGCACCTGGGCCATCCTCCACTGCACTCCTGGGCCACAGCAGAGGGCTGGCCTGGAAGAGGGGCAACCGGGACAGAATCCGGCGCCCTGACCGTGTCTCGAACCCGGTGTGCCGGCGCCGCAAGGCGGAGGATTAGCCTGTTGAGCCACGGCGCCGGCCTAAATACCAGAGGTTTCTTAAAAAGCAAGATGTTCCTCAGAGATTAGCAGGCAGAACATTCTCTGGGAAGGAAAAACAACCCCCGCCCAGAGCAGAGCTACTCCTCCCCTTCAGAAAGTCTCTAGGCATGCACTTATGATGTCACTGAGACCAGCCAATCCAGTGCCACCTCTGCATTTTATTCCAACATTCTCCACCAGCATTCTTCGCCAGCATTCTCCAATATGCTAATTGTTCTTCTGAACCGACCAATCCTGTAACACCTCTGCATTCTCCGCCAGTGCTTTATGCCTGCATTTTATGCCTGTGTTTTGCGTATGCTAATTCTTGCCTATAAAACCGGTGTGTAACTGCTGTTCGGGGCTCCTCACCACCTGAGGTGGAGGGCCCGTTTGCGCAAACGCTCAATAAAATTTCTCGTGCTTTTGCATCAGCTTGTCTGGAGTCTGGGTCTTTGGGCGTCCACCCGAACAAGTTGGCATCCCAACAATTGGGGGTCCAACAGATCAAGGTCATGATTTGCCCACAACTGCAGGACATTAAAGGGACAGATTAGTACTTACATTCTCGATTTGAGCCAAGAGGAAATAAATGTTGCTCTGCAGAAGGAATAGTGATGAAAATTCAAGATGCCCAAGTTATTTCTCAGTTCTTCCTCATATTAGAAATGTGACCCTGAACAATTCTTCCTTTACTTCTTTAGGCCTTTTCTTTTCTTCCCTGTTAAATGGTGGAGATTGTCTGGAATCTAGAAGACTGGTTCTCAAACTTGGCTACAAAGTAGACTCTCCTGGGTTGCTTTTAAAAGGCTGATGACCAGAGGCACTCCTGATTAATTTAATCAGAATCTCTGCAGCTAGGTTACAGGCATTGGTATTTTCTTCAGTTCCCCCAGATGATTCCAGAATGTAATCATGTTCAGAAACAATTGATCATTTAGGTCAGGACCCTTCTATGTCAAATATTCTTGTATTTTGAGAAAACCTCTTATTAATTCCGGGTTGATCCATCTCCAATTCTTTTCTAAGGTTAGTAAGGCCACTGAGAGTCATATATAACATCTGTATTTGTCTCTCAGGGATACAAAGTACTATAAACTGAGTGGCTTAAACAACAAGAATTTACTGTTTTACAGTTCTAGAGGCTAGAAGTCTGAGATCAAGATGTCAGCAGGGTTGATTCCACATGAGGGCTATAAGGAAGAATATGTTCCACACCTTTCCCCTAATTGCTTGTGATTTGCTCAAATCATTGATATATAAATTCTTGCAGAAACATCACAGTCGTCTCTGCCTTCATGTTTATAGGGAAGTCTCCCAGAATGGGTCTGTGTCCACATTTATTACATTAAAATATAAATCAATTGTACTGGGTAAAGGGCATTCCCTCTCCAATATGACCACATCTTTAGATTGCTAAATTTCTGCAATTAGGAAAGGGCATGGTTGGTAAAAGGTGACTCCCTAAAACTTCCATAATCTATTTTAAGGGAGGGCTCACACACAACACAATACACTCTGTTCTCTCCCCACCCACCAGGTTCTGGGAATGCTATGCTCCTTAGCTGCTCCCTCATTCCTTCCTCCAGTGATTTCTTGCCAACCAGGGAGACCCTGCCCCCTTCATTTGCCAACCTAGGGATTTTCTTCTAAGCATCTCAGCCCTCCTGCCAACCACCTCTAGTTATTAAAATGCAGCTCAGGATGTCTCACTCTGACTGTTACATTATCATTCCTCATTAGGGACTCCTCTAGGGCCTGAGACATCCCTGCACTGACTTTATTTATTTTTTTCATAATATCTATTTCCCATGAGCATTTTGATGACCCTGTCTTAGCGACAATCTTCAAAGCATAAACTATCGAATGTAAACGTGATAATTGTGTAATATAAATTAAAAAATGGAATTTTTGCACTGTTATTTTTGACAGTAAGATTTGGAGAAGCACATGAAATAAAACTTTTGTGTTTCTACAGCTCTTCTAATCAGGAATAAGATTTGTCCATTTGGTTAAATTTGGGGCTCATGGCTCTTGGGTTGAATCTGTATGGCAACATCTGATTTTAATCTTTTTATTAGCAGTTATATTGCAATAGACAAATGAAGTGGCCACCCATCAAATGGACTCACCAACAGTCTTTCATCAAAGAGAACACATCCTGACACTTGGAAATGTTAGAACAGCACCTACAGAGTGTCAATCTGATAACACAAACATCAAACAGCCATGGAGATCTGGATTGAGTACATCTCCAGGCAATAATTATCTGTTCTCAAGCTCAGACTAAATAAAGTATGACCACTGGAGACGTAGAACTACAATGATCCCCTGGTGCCTATATTTAGCATTACTGGAATCAGACATACTTTCCTTTATCTTAGTTAAACAACACTATAATTATGTGTGCTTGCTTATTTCTTTACTGAACAGTTCTGAGAATAAACAAAAAAATAATGTTAGTGCTTGCTCCAAAAGACACCTGCTACTGGGAGATAAGACTGTGAACTAACTCAACAGCTTACTCATCATGAATAACACCTTACTCATCAAGAATTATGTCAAGATCCTCACCTCATTGTTGCCATAAATCCAAAGCTATTTTATCATAATCTCTGCCCAAACTCAACCAATTTGCATCTTGAATAACCCTCCTTAAGTTTACTCATCATAGGCTTCATATATTTTTTTCATATATTCTTATTTTGATACATTACTGATCCTCTTTTTACCACCTCCAGTAAACTTAGCTTTTCTGATCAGTAGAATTTTCAGGTGATCTTCAGAGACAATGGATAACCCAGGAAAATATATTATTATAAGATTAATTAAATTTGACGTTTAAAAAATATTTTCTTATTTTTTCATCAATTTCTTTTTTTAGTCTATGAAATATTTATTGAATGTCAGAAACTATCCTCACCGCTGAGAGCAGATTGCCTCTACTTTCATTGAATATATATTTTAGTAAGGAAAGAAATATGTATTTTTAAAAGATGACAAAAATAATTATACCATTACAATTTTGATGAATGTGTCAAAGAAAAAAAAAAGTCCAGGGTGCAAATAAAGCACGTTGAAGGAAAACCGAATCTGACTTCCAGTGAAGGTGAATGTTGGAAAGCAGAGGCAACATCCTTGAGCAGGTAGTACTTAAAGTCAGATAAGACGTTCAAATACAAAGGTGTCATTAGCAGATGTTTAGCATGTCCAAGGACTCAGTGTCAGAAGGAGGTAACTGTGGTGCAAAGGCTGAGAGAAGTCCAATTTCTGCATTACCCAATATTGGGAGGGGGTTTGCCTAGAGGTAGACAAGGCAATTATCAATCAGACTTCGCCAGACATACAAGTATTTGCTTCTAAAGGCAATTTTGCAGATTCTGTAAATCTCTAAGGACTGTAGCATGTCATATCTAACATCAGAAGATTTTGTCCATATTAATACCAACTTTCGTGCTCTCCTCTGTAGTCATCTGATCCCCTTTCTGCTTTTACCATATTCTCTTCTTTTACTAAACATCTTCAACATTTTTTGTTTGCTCTGTTCCCCTTGATATGATTTATCTAGGACAGGAAACCCACAGTCAATATCCCACCTCATTTGAATTCTTTTGGAGTCTAAAATAGTTTTTGCCTCCTGTGTGTAAGTCCTTTGAAGAGAGTCTTTAAAGGACATAGTCAATGAACTCTTTCTACGGTTTAAGCAACATAATGTATTATTGACTCTTTCCAGACATAAGGTCCCCACTGCTGCCAGCCTTAATAAAGAAACTTTTCCTAGTTCACAAGAGTTAATAGGCCTCTGGTCTTGCTCAACTTATTGCTGGAACATTTACTCACTTGGGAAGCATGATTGTCTCAACTGCATCTCAAGTTGGGAGGTGGTTTCTGTCCCAGGAACACAAAGAGAATGTATGGCTTTCATTTGTAACATATTGTGGCTGTTTGCATTTGTTAAATATTCATGCCATTTAGCAATAAGATTCATAGTTTCATATTGCATCTTGATATCTTCTATTGAAAGTTCAATGCAGGATTTAAAAATTTTGTTTTAAAAGATTATACCCCTAGGTGCAAATGCTTCTTATTCAGAATCTTTGTGCATTTGCAAAAAACAAAGAAAAAAAAAGAAAGGGGGATTGAGGGAAAGAGAAAGGGAAGGAGGGCAATATGGTTATCCTCTTAGAATTGTAACTACGAAATACATGAAATCTGTTCTCTTTATATTAATATAATTTAAAAAGAATAATAGATATGCACAAAAAAGAATTGTAATGTATAAATCAGGTGAAGGACTGAGAGCTACCATAATAGATATTCCTTTTAATTCAGCTAATTGCCCAGATCCAATGGAGGACCCTAAGGGGAAAGCACATTTCTTGCTGTGGGTTCAGACAACATGGGTGATAAGCAAAAGTCAAAAATTCTCTAGTTCACTATACTTCTTTTTTTTTTTTTTTTTGACAGGCAGAGTGGACAGTGAGAGAGAGAGACAGAGAGAAAGGTCTTCCTTTGCCGTTGGTTCACCCTCCAATGGCTGCCGCGAATGGCGCGCTGCGGCCGGCGCACCGCGCTCATCCGATGGCAGCAGCCAGGTGCTAGGTGCTTTTTCCTGGTCTCCCATGGGGTGCAGGGCCCAAGCACTTGGGCCATCCTCCACTGCACTCCCGGGCCAAGCAGAGGGCTGGCTTGGAAGAGGGGCAACCGGGACAGAATCCGGCGCCCCGACCGGGACTAGAACCCGGTGTGCCGGCGCCGCAAGGCGGAGGATTAGCCAAGTGAGCCACGGCGCCGGCCTAGTTCACTATACTTCTATAACAAAATACCATACACTGGGTGGCTTATAAACAAAAGAAATGTATGTCTCAGACTTCTGGAGGTGGAGAGTTCCAAGATCAAGGTATCAAAAGATTTGGTGTTTGGTGAAGGCCCACCTTCTGGTTCATAGATGATGTCTTCACAATTTTGTAAGCAATCTAGTGGGCTTCTGCAATTTTTTTTTATAATGGCACTAATCCTGTTCATGAGGGATTCACCAACATGAGTTAATCATCTCCCAAAGTCCTCACCTATCACTGTAATCAATAGTGGTTAGGACTTCAACGTAATGTATTTTAGGGAGATAAAATATTCTGACCATAGAACCCTCTTGAAAATTTCCTTTAAAATGCACAGCTCTACTGTACAAAATGGAAATCTCTTAGCATCATGGGGAAAAATGGAACTACAAATGAAATACATGCATAAACTAACAAAGTGACTAGGGGTAAGGATGGCCCTGGAAACTAGGGAGTTAAACATATATTCAGAGACGAAGATATGACCTTGAGCTCACCAGAGGTGAAGATGAAAATTGTTCTAAGCCCCCTTAAATAATGCTTCTTCATGGAAAAAAGGGAATATATAAATCCACCCTTCAGCATAACAAAAATTCAAGAAAACATGTCATTGCTCTCTAGTCTCTGGGTAGAAAAAAACTCCTCCAAGAATCTGTGAAATTAAAACCATAATCCTGTTTCATTTTGGGAAGAAGGTTTGAATTTAAATTATTCTATGGTTTGTGAAGCCACAAGCTTTGCTATTAACATACAAATGATCCCAGGTCTGTGGGCCCTTTTGAGCACCTAGAAAATTCCAACATAGTTGCTCTCTAGAGAGATATACTCTCACATCAAGCTTCATAGGAAGATGAGCATACCACTCTAAAACACTCAACATGAAATGAAATGATCTACCATGAGTAAGAGATAAGAGTTGTAACAAACAGCTGATACATATCTGCTACCATTTCAATGAATAGCATCATATGATATAAACTATGAAGTCAGTATATTTCTTACAAAAATAAGTACATAAATATGCATTATAACCATAAGAAATGACTGAAATACAGTGAAATTTAGCAAGTAGACACAAATCAAAATTAAAATAGTTATTTGTTGTTAAAATACACATTGCAGTGGTTGAGACAGCAATTAAGACAAAATGAGAAATGACTAATGAGTAAGCCCTTGGCTTCTTATTTGTAAACTGTGAACCTTGAAACTTTGTTATGCTGTCTCAGTTTCTCCCATATGTTTTTGGATAGAATGGACCAAAGAGAATTAGATGACAGTAAACACTACTTCCTGTGTACATATTTGTAAAAATGTCTTAAATCATCCATTTAACAGGATAGCTTTTAAATTCTTTAATTTTAAAAAATATTCCATGATTTATCCTCCATAAGAAATGCTCACTGCTAACAAACTTTGGCATATTAAGGTCTTTTTTAGATTAGGTATGATTTAGTCTTTTGTTCTTACATTTCTGACTTTGAAATGTAACAGCCCTGATTTCTGACATGATCTGCAATATCTTTTGTGGACAAATGTTGCAATAATACGTGGATGGACAATCCCAATGTTTGAACTGAATTCTATTTAAATTTATAGGCTCTTAAAACGCCAGAACAACTATTAATCAGAATATACTTCATTATTTCATTTAATTTGAACAATATTCTTAAGAGTTAGGCATTGAGCCAGAGCTGTGGCGTCGAGGGTAAAGCCACCACCTGCAGTGCCAGTATCCAGTTTGGGTACTGCTTCAAGTCCCGGCTGCTCCAGTTCTGATCCAGCTCTCCTCTATGAATTGGGAAAGCAATAGAAGATGGCACCCACATAGGAGACCCAGAGGAAGCTCCTGGCTCCTGGCATCAGATTGGCACAGCTCTAGCTGTTGCAACCATCTGGAGAGTGAAACAGCTTATGGAAGACCCCTCTCTGTATCTCCTTCTCTCTGTGTGTAACAATGTCTTTCAAATAAATAAATAAGTAAATCTTCTTTTTAAAAAAAGGAGCTAGACATCATAAAAAATTACAAATAAGGAAATTGAGGCCTGGAGGAGCTAAATGAATTATTGAAACAAAATGATATTCCAGTCTTTGGAACCAAAGAATGTAAGCACTATCATTATATTACCGTCTATGTCTTTCCTTAAATTCTGAATCATAATTAACAGGTTTAATATTGGTATCCAGAGTACTCCTGCAAGAGTTCCAAGACTAGGTGCTAAATGCACTTGAATATCTTCTGTTTCTATGTTTTGTCTGATTTTTTGCCTAATCCAGTAATAAAGGACAGAAATTATTGGGAAAATTCAAATGTATCACCTCCTGCTAGGAACTTCTAATTCAGATTTGACCCAAGGTTCAATTTATGACAAAAACGTATCTTTTCCTAGGCTCCTCTGGGACCTTCTCAGTTACACAGAACAGCAGTTATGATTGAGGACATTAAGTGTTCATAACTAAGGAAAAATAGTGGGATACGAAGGGGGCTATAGAAAGCAACTCCCTTGCCAGGGAAGGTATAAAAGTAAGTTACAGAAAGGAAATAGAGTAATATATGGCATCCATGAAGATAGGCTGGTTGCAGAAAGAGCTCCACTGAAGAATTAATAATGAAAATCGACTTCAGGAATATTTAAAATCCACCCCCCACACTCTTTTTCTCTTCTTCTTTTCTCAAACTATTAGAAGCAAAGCTTTCTCTGTGTCCTTATTCTTATTTTACCATATTTTAAAGAAAAATTGAAGTAGAATGAAGCATTTATATGTTTTTAATCCTCTAGGCTTCCAGGTATTTATTTGTGTTGTTACAATTATTAATTTTTCTCATCACAGCAATTTTTGCATTCTCATTAACCTAATATGATTTCTGCACTTTTCACATGGTTGGAACAAAACTTGCTTTTTTATATGTATTACTACATATGAGCAAAACAATCCTACAAGGTAACGTTATGACTTTCCATTTGATGGACAATGAAAGTGAGGGCAACAGGAGTTAACCAATTAAGTAGAAGAACCAGGATGTGAAATCACATTCTTTTTTCTCAAATATTCTTGCTGCTAACCATCATGATAGACTACCTGTTCACATTAGCGGCTGTCAAGTAAGCATCATAGAGAGCTATGGTAAATAGTTCAGAGAAATGCTGGGTTAATACAATTAAAATGGTTTATAAGGAAAAATGTATAGAAATATCACAAAAGAGAATAGAATGTGATGCACTACCCAAAATAATTTGAATACTGTTGAATACTGTTATGTAGAGCACATCTTGGAAAATGCTATAGTGGACTGATATCTCACTGGCACAAGCTCTAATTAATTGTTACAGCCAAAATGTATGTTCTCATAATGATTAGAACCAGGTAATCATCTCCCTCATATATTAGTTTGGTCCTCTGTCTGCATGTGCCTAACTTTGATTGACTGTCTGGAAGTGGCTTGACTTTATGTAACTCCATGTTATGTGGGGAAGGCTGATGGTTCTCACCATTCCCTCTCTTGGATAGTTCATGACACTTTCTCATAATTTTTCCTTCCAGCTCCATAGGAATGGTTATTTCAACCAGAGATTTTTAAAACAAACACTCAACTGGAACTTTTGGATCCTCTTCTACTCAGCTTTCAAAACAAACATGTTTAAAAGTTGCCAAAAAGAAATTAAATAAGATTTCACTTAAAATTTTTGACATGAGGGAAAAAAAAGCGTTTTCAAGCTTCTCATAAGTGAATAGCCATTTCTCAAAAAGTTTCCTGTAGCTGGACTAAATAGACAATTTATATTCACAACTTGATTATCTCTGCATACCCTTCAATCTCCTGATAATTACCACAATTGAGATAATCAATAATGAAAGGAAATGGGAGAAAGAATGAATGTGGGGAAAATAGGTGTTTCTTGAGAGATAGGGGAGATGTGACTTGACATATTAAAAGCTAAAGTGAATAGCGTATTGTATAATATTGGGCTTGGATACACCATGTGAAATTTTCTTGCTCCTTATCTGTTTGTAGAACAGGAGATGGTGTGAGAAAATTGGATCTAGACATGCAGAAGTATGTAATAAGACCCCTACCTTACACTGTATACAAAATCAATTCAAAATGGATCAAGGATCTAAATCTATGATCTGATACCACCAAATTTCCAGAGGGAAACTTTGCAAGACATTGGAATATGCAAAGGCTTCTTGGAAAACACCCCCAGAAGAGTAGTCAATACAAAAATAGACAAGTGGGACTGCACAAATATAATAAGCTTCTGCACTGAAAAGGTAACACTCAGAAAAATGAAGAGGCAACCAACAGAATAGGAGAAAATATTTGCAAACTATGCAACTGATAAATGATTAATATCCAGAATCTATAAAGAGCTCAATAAATTCAACAGCAACAAAGCAAACAATCCAAGTAAGAATTGATCTTCTGCATATAAAGATAATTGAAAATGAATCTTAATGAAGTTGAGATGAGAGAGGGAGTAGGAGATGGGATGGTTTGTGGGTGAGAGTGTGGTTATGGGGGGAAAAACCTACTATAATCCAAAAGTTGTACTTTCAAAATTTATAGTTATTAAATAAAAGTTTTCTTAAAAAGGAAAAGGCAAAAATAAATTAACAGGCAATTTTTGAAGGAAGAAATACAAATGACCAATAGACACGTGAAAAAATGCTTAGGATCACTAGCTATCAGGGAAATGCAAGTGAAATTCACAATGACATATCACCTCACTACAGTTAGTATGGCTTTCATCCAAAACTCAAAAACAATCAATGCTGTTGACAATGTGGGGTAAAAGGTACCCTAATCCACTGTTCATGGGAATGTAAACTAGTACAATCATTGTGCAAGACCGTTTGGAGATTTCTCAGAGATCTAAAAATAGATCTATCATATGACCCAGCCACGTTATTCCTGGGAATTTACCCAAAGTAAATGAAACAGCATATGAAAGAGTTATTTGTGCCCTCACGTTTATTGTATCTCAATTCACAATAGCTAAGTTATGGAATTAACCCAGATGTCCATCAACTGATGATTAAAGAAAATGTGGTGTATATACAGTATGGAATACTACTCACCCATAGGAAAGAATTCAGTCCTGTCTTTTGCAACACAATGCACACAAAATGCATACAACTGGAAACCATTACACTCAGTGAAATAAGCCAGGCTCAAGAAGATAAATTCCATATGTTTTCTCTGGCAGTTAATATAGAATAACAAAAATGCATAAGAATGAAACGATCATTTTGGGATATGATTTTCATTTTTAGCCCTTGTTTATACTCCTGTGGAAATGTGGTCTTCCTACTTCTTATTTGTTCAATGCTGTAATTAATTGCCAAGTACACCAGTGAAAATAGAGTGTATTAAAATTATGGCTTTAAAAAAACTGATGAAGAGAGGAGGGGGGGATTGATGGGAGCAGGGGAGTGAAGGAAGTACGGTTTTCTTGGAACTACACCTATGAAAAGCATAAAATCTGTTCTCATTATATTAGTGATTTAAAAGAACAAGATAAAAGAGAGAAGGAGTCTATTCTTTCCTTCCTTTGAAGGCCCAGAGTGACTCCTGGACCCTGGAGTCATATAATATAATAAGCTTCCTTTGGATATCATCCAATCCCATAATTTCCAAGCTTGTGTTCCATAGAACCAAAGGAGACATTCAAAAGGAACTATTTTGGAAGAAGAGCCCCCTGTCCACATCTTTCATTTGAAAGAGGCCAGCTCTATGTTCTTATTAGAGGAAATAATACATTTTATTAAGTTTGGACTTCTTGTAAACATTGGCATTTGGAGTTTATGTCATCATCTCTATAACTTGCATCATGCTCAGAGTGGAGGCTGGAAGGAGAACAAGAAAGCTGAGAAGAAGTGGGATTTGATCAGAGAAGCAGAAACTCCAGAGACTAGTTGTAAGTATTGGTAGCACTAGCATTTCCTTCTGATTTGGAATGCCAAGCACACAAAAGCAGAATTATAGTGATGGTGCTGAAAGGTAGATCAGTGGGAGAAACATGTCATTCCCCTGATGCTCTATGCCACCTGTTTCCTAATCTTAGCAGAAACAACAGAAAATGATTTTATTCAGAGATTACATCCTGAACAAACCAGCAGATGATCTTGAAGTTAACTCTAAATATAAGCTTACAGGTGAGAATTAGAAGATATGTGAGAACTAGCACAATGAAAGGGAGACAAAATAGAAAAATAGCTGGCAGGAAAAGTAGAACATCTGTTTAATAAATATAATTAATATTTGTAATAAAACAGGAAATTGGGGGTGTGCATTGGACTATTTGTTGATGCCAATTAAGTCCCCTATATCTCATTTTTGAGTCCCTGGGATTGAGCCCAGCTCCGTCTCCTGACTCCTAATGCGGAACCTGGGAGGTGTTGAATAAAGTACTCAAGTCCCTGCTAGCCTTGCAGGTGACCAGACTGAGTTTCCTATCCCTGGCTTTGGTCTGGAGTAGTCCCATCCGTTGCAGGTATTTTGGGAGTTAACCAGTGTATGGTAGCTCACTCTCTCTCCCCCAGCCCCTCAAGTGGATAAATAAAAATTAAAACAAAAATAAAAAGGACATGCAGAGATTCCCTGAAGCAAAACCAAGAATTTGTATAATTGTATAAAAGAAGAAGCAGCAGAGCTTAGTAATGAAATTGACATGATCACAGAGTGGAAATAATGATAGAAACCTCAGAAATGATATTCTGAATGGCAGAATAGGCAGTCATGGAGAAACTGGTGAATTGGAAGATCAAGGTATAAGAGTCTAGACTTATTGTTTGTTGTGTATAGCCCTTGCCTCTACTGTTGAGGAACAGTGGTTTTTTTTTTTTTTTGATATTTTTTAAAGCTTTTATTTAATGAATATAAATTTCCAAAGTACAGTTTATGGATTACAATGGCTTCCCCCAGCCCGTAACTTCCCTCCCACCCACAACCCTCCCATTTCCCGCCCCCTCTTCCCTTCCATTCTCATCAAGATTAATTTTCAATTCTCTTTATATACAGAAGATCAGTTTAGTATATATTAAGTAAAGATTTCAACAGTTTTTTTTCTTATTACAATTTGTTGAATACTTAGTGGAGAGTTAATCTTATGACTATAAAATAAACTAAAATATGCCCTTGTAAAAATTAAAATAAGAAAGGAACAAAGAAGGCAGAGAGGAGGATGGGAAGTTTCACTCTTCTCCTAAATCTGTAAATATGAAATACACAGAATTTGTTCATCTTATATAAATTAAAAAATTATTTAAAAAAAGTCTACCAGATGTATCTCTGAAACACATTCTCAGTTGCCCCTCAAGAGAGGATTCACTCCCCAGCAGCAGGGGTGTGATAGTCTTTAGCTATTAGCTGTGTAAATGTCCATATCAGATTTTGAGTCACAGCTCTGCTATTCTTAGACAGCCCCTTGCCAATGGCAAGAAGACAGTGGTAATGAGGATACTTCAATGAGCAGTCTTTGCTCTAGCGTTCCTGTCCAGATTTGCAAGGGTTGTCAGGTAGACATCTATTTTGACAGCTTTTCTTCCCCCCACCTAAACCTGCCACTCTCTTTCACTTTCACAAGTGTTACTTCAGGTACATGCCTTAGACTCCTAATTTCGCCAAACTATCTGATTCATGGAAAAGCAAAGCTACCCCAGCAATAGAAATGTGCAGGGAAATAGGAATTATGAAAGAGAGGCTAAGAAACATGGAGCAAGGACACAAAGGTGTGAGGCAGAATGAGGCCCTCCCCACACCTTAATTCCTGGAACATGTGAGTATGTCACAATATTAATATAAAGTAAGAATTCTATATCCATCTAAGTTATAACTTGAATGGCAGAGATAAATAACAACATTTATGGATGGACAAGGATTTAGAAAATTAGCAGCAATGATGTTTCTAAAGAATGATTAAAGAGGGGCAGTTGCTATGACATAGCAGATAAAGCTGCCACCTGCAGTACCAGCATCTCATATGGGTGCCGGTTCAAGACCCGCTCACTCCACTTCCGATCCTGCTCTCTGCTATGGCCTGGAAAAGCAGTAGAAGATGGCCCAAGTCCGTGGGCCCCGCCCCCACGTGGGAGACCTAGGGGACACTCTTGGCTCCTGGCTCCTGGCTTCAGATCTGCAGGGTTCCAGCCATTGTGGCCAATTGGGGAGTGAGCCAGTGGATGGAAGACCTCTCTCTTTCTCTCTCTCTCTGCCTCTCCTTCTACCTCTGTGTAATGCTTTCAAATAAATAACTTTTTAAAAAAGGATGATTAAAGAGTTTTAAGAATAATTAATATAGAAGGAAGTAATTGCATCTAATATATAATCATAAGTAAATAAAATAACTCTCATTAGTGTTTGTGTTTGATATAATATATATACTTTTTCTGCTACAGTCTGGAATTAAAATTCCAATGTTACCAGCCAGAGGATGAAAGTTGGAGTGAAGAATATAGTTAAATTTTATGTATTGAATAGATGGAGGCCATAGATATGAGTTAATTACAGATGCTGCTAAAATAAATTATTATTAAATGTTTAGTAACAATTTAGGAAAACCACTAAAATAACAGAAACTACATGTATCACTTTCAAGCTGTACATTTTATACGTTTTTTACATTTTATACATTTTTCCATTTTTCAAGACTATATTAATAACCAAATCAACGAGGTAGAATAAAAACAAATAAGAACATGGATAAGCAAACAAACAAATGAAAAACTGAATTTAGGAATAGTATTCTAAATGTTAGAGTTGAAGAAATTATTTCACAATAAACTAACAGACATTAAGAAGATGAAACATTGATGATTATTATCATCATCTCACAACATAGGTACATAAAAACTAAATGTCATTTCAGCAAAATCTAAATAATTATATATTATGTCACCAGTATTCACTATTCAAAGAAATAAATCTTGAAATGAGATGATGAGGTCAATCATATTGTAATACATGGTTTGTTTTGTTTATGAATTTTGAAAACCAATAATTTGATACAATCTACTTGTGAGGACAATTGATAACATAGACCGTAGACCCTACAGTGAATTGGTTAAATCCTTGTGAGGTAGTCTAGGATCTAGGTCTTTAAGCCCAAACAAAATAGTAAAATTCAGGTGCTGGATTTTCTTATCAATAGAATGCAGCTGCTCAAATTCATTAGCAACAAAATCCAAGTGGAGAAAAAATATCAATTATATAAGAATAGAATATAAGATAAAATTAAACAGTAAAATAAAACCTTAACAGAAGTCCACATTCTGCTAATAATTTTGTTTCTACTATGGCATAGGCTGTTGGATTTTTTTTTTTAATAAAACTGTTTTCAAAATTATGTATTTGAGTGGCGGGAAGAGAGAAAGAAAAAGAATTTTCATCTGATGTTTCACCTCCATCTGGTATTTCACTTCCCAAATGTCTACAACGGAAAAGAGTGGGTTGGGCCAAAGACAGGAGCCTGGAAAGCTATTTTCAGGTCTTCCATGTGGGTGGCCAAGATTTGATAACTTGACCCATAACTGCGGCCTCCCAGGGTCTATATTAATATGAAGCTGGAGTCAGGAGCTGGATGGAGACAAGTTTTGAACACAGAAACTCTAGTAATTTCTGTCAAAATGCCCATTCTGGCCTTCTAGCTTTAGAGTGAGTGTCAATAAGGCTGGAGAAGAAATCTTGAGGGAGGGGCTGAAAAACCTCTCCAGACTCTGGATGATCCTGGATGATGGAGAGTGGTCATGAAGCTGATGTGTTCACATTTAGTTGTTTGGCTCATTTTACCAGTAACATCTCAGGCAGATATACTTCCTTGTCAGTATTCTTGGTAAGTCAAACCAGCACATTTTTGTCCTTACTGTTTTCTTTCATGAGAACCTTTTCCTTAAAGGGCTCACATTTATAGAGCAATTGGGTTAGGCTGATCAATAAAATAAATAAAAGATAGTGAAAGCAATTGCTTTCACCAATAGGGACACATTGCTATCCTGGGGAGGAAGCAGTATCAGAAAGGAGAAAGAATCATACACCATGCATGCGGAGGTAGAAGTAGGGGAGATGTGAGGCAAAATGCTAGGATTTCTATTGGAAATATTAGGTTCCTTGATTCTGAAAGATGAGGGAGAAGACAAAATAGGTTAGAACGGTTTATTTTGTAAACATCTGGAGATGGGAGGGACAAGTAAATCTGTGATCATCAGTAATCTGATGTACTGCAGTAGCATAATTGATAAGGCAATTATACACATGCATGTGTTTGCTCTTGCACATACAAACAATACTCTAAAGCTGCAAAGACACATTATTAGTATTTTGACTTTCTGTGAGTGGAAAACATAAATCATACTCTACATCATTCACACCCTTCTTGCTATATTGGGAGAAAATATAAAAGGCTTATGGGCAGGCATTTGATGCAGCAGGTAAGGCACACATGGCCCATAACAGAACCCCTGGGGTTGAGTCCTGGCTCCACTTCTGATTCCAGCTTCCTGCTATCATAAACTCTGAGAGATAATTGTCGATCCGAGTCACGGCACCACTTGTCAGCTCCTTCGGCCGCAAAAGGAACGACGCTGCTCACAGTTAATCGGTCTTCAAAAGACTTTTACTTAGAACGAGTGGGACAAAGAGAGTGGGGGACCGGGAGAAGGGGGAGAGATGGCGCGCCCGTTCCTTAAGGGGGAAAGCTGGCGTGCCCCCCTCCCTCTCCCGCGGGCCACTTATATACCGAATTCAACCAATCACAGTCAATCAATCACAGTCCATGCACAGACCTCTCCAATCCGACACTAGATCATGCTCAGCTGTGGAGTCATGCAGCAGGCAGGGCATCAGTGCCATCTTGTTGTTTACCACGATCCTCAGCTAGATGGAAAGTTCAATCAGCTGCTACATCCGCATTACTGCTATAAGCCAAGCCCAGCATGGGGGGGGGGGGGTCCCATGGCAAGCCTATCCATGGGTCCCCACTGATAATGGTGTTGAATAATTTTGTTGGGTTTCTACTGTCAGTGTTGGAGATCTTGATTTAGGTGAGGATTCCTGGCTTTGGCCTGGCTCGGTTCTGACTATTGTGGGCACTGGGAAGTGACCCAAGAGATGCCTATTTCTCCCTGTCTCTGTTTGTCCGTATCTGTCATTAAAATAAATAAAAATAGAAAAGACATTTCATTTTCTATTGAGGTTGCATATGTATCTTGTTTATAAAAGAAAAGCCCAATAACTTACATGTATGGATCAAGAAAGGGAAGCAGGTGCAGAAAAGGACTATGTGGTGCTCTGATAGAAGTTTTTTAATGACATGGTACTGTATTGAATTTAATAGTGTAGTCTTATTGCTTCCATTAGCTGTGGAAAGTCAATAGCTCACTCTCTCTCATGTGTGCTCTCTCTCTCTTTTTGAATTTGATTTCCTCACCTGAAATACAAGACAGTAGTAGGCTAACTTATCTCTGAGGTCCCTTAAAGCTCATTCTTCTTCCAGTATCACAGCTTAATTCGCTGTAGTTTGGACACATTTGAACTGCTTTATGTAAGCATTCTGGACTTCAAGTTACATACCTACCCATCTGTCTATATCTGTCTCTTGTCTCCATCTCTATCACTCTCACACATACCACTTTTGTTTCAGTTCTGTTAGGCATCTATATACTATAACAATGTCATAACCATCAATCACTTAATGAGTGCACTGTATGCCAAGCATTGTGTTGAGTAGCTTACTTATATTTATGGTTTTTTTTTTCATTTTAACAACCCTGGAAGCCTTTTAGAGATTGATACTACTATCTTCTTTTTTAAGGTTGAGTAACTGAGGCTCGGTGCAATCTGCTGTGTAGGGCAGATTCAGGATTCAAAACTGGGTCTGCCTGTTACCGAAATCCATCTTTTAAATCACTTACTATTTTAGTCTGTCAAATCACAAAATGAGATGAAATGTAATTGCTCTCGTTGTGATGTATTTCTGCCCTAACCAAAGACAATTCAGAGACCCAGACCTTTTCCTTATTCAATTGTAAAACCCAATGTGGTAGAATCTCAGTGAAGGTGAATGGAAAAAGAAATATGGAAGCCCCCAAAGAAACATTTATCTGATAATGTGTCTTGAGTTATGTTTTCCAGACAAGTGTAATAAATGTATCTGTTCTTACTAAAGTAGAATTATCTAGTGAAAATGTCATTAGTATAATTATTTTGCTAAATGAAAATAGTATCAAATGGGCTCAAATTTATATGGATTCACACATTCAGCAATTTCATGGAAAATTGCTTCCAAAATTACATCCCTAGAAGGGAACCCCATTAATAATGCTCCATGAGGCCAAATAAATTCCTTTAGGATCTTTTGCTTTATACAATTAGAAGCACCGGAAAACATTCAGCTTCTTAGAGGTACACTTAGCTAGTGAAATATAGGAGAGTTGTTTTTTTTTTTGTTGTTGTTGTTGTTGTTTTTCATATCATGGCTGTAGGATTCTCCTAGACACAGAGATTCTCGGTTAAAAAAAAGACAGATGTGAGGCCGTTGTTGTGGCTCACTGGGTTAACGCCCTGGCCTGAAGCACCAGCTTCGTATATGGGCACTAGTTCGAGTCCCGGCTGCTCCACTTTCAGTCCAGCTCTCTGTTATGGCCTGGGAACATAGAAGATGCCCTGCACCTGCATGGGAGACCTGGAAGAAGCTCCTGGCTCCTGGATTGGCTCAGCTCAGGCCATTGCAGCCAAATGGGGAGTGAACCAGTAGATGTAAGACACCTCTCTGTCTTTCTCACTCTCTCTCTGTCTCTCTCTCTCTGTAACTCTGACTTTCATATAAATAAATGAATCATTTTTTAAAAAAAGAAAAGACAGATGTATCTCAAGTGAGAATTTGTCCCAAATCTATAAAATAATGATAGGCATAATGACAACGAACACTTAAAACAATACTTTGCTATTTACCAAATGTACTCGATTCCTTATACTCTTTTAATCATCAGAGCAACTGTAACAGGTGGATAAAGTAAATCTTAACTCTTCCCCCTCTATCAGTGATGGAACAAAGTCTTAGAAGGTGATTGATCTGGTCAAAGGTAAGGCAAATATGTAGTATAGTTGGGAATTGAAATTTTTTAACTACTAGGGAAAAGGAAAGGTGATTATTTGATATTTCTTGTGGATTCAATGTTTATATTTTGTTATTCATGGACTTTTGCTATGAGAAGACAGAGAGTGAAAAAGAAAAAGAACTGCCCAAGATCATATTCATTTTTGAACAAGCATTTATTGATGGTATTCTTGTTTCACTGTGATGTATACAATAAGTGTTAGGAAATGTAGATATCAGAATATAAACTCAAGTTCACATAAACAAAGCCATTTATTCCTCATCTCTGACTCACAGAGATCTCTACCACCTTCCTTGGCTGTCCTTAACTAAAAGGACAGAGTAACTGGTGAAAGAGCACAAACATACATTTGCATTTCTACAGCCAAAATCTCTCAAAATCAAAAATGATGGCAAAATTGTGGTGGAATTTGAAGTCTATTTGCAGGGATTTGGAATAGAAATGTAGGTGAATACCTTGTTTGCACTACCCTGGTTGATGATGTTCTTCTCCTTGGAAATTCAGTCTTCTGCCTTCCTCCTCCTTTTGAGATAATACAGCAGAGCATTGTGACTGATTCCTTCCTAGTTCATGTGATAGACAAATACAAGAATGGAGCAAGAACATTTGCCTCTAAAACTAGGCAGAAACCTATTGTGGTTGGACTTTGTGTTGGTCTCCTTTAGCCTCCTTGATCACAATATGTCTTTTCTGGTCAGGGCACTCATAATCTTAAGGTTTCATTAGTCAGAGGAACTTCAGAGGAAAAGAGTTTTGTCTGTTTCCGCCTCATTGACTCTCTATCTCATTTCCAATCTCATCTAAAAACATATCTTTTTCTCTCCTGACCACATCTACTAATTGCCCTCTCCCACGGCTATTATTAACTGGAATATATGTGATCACTTTAACAAGAGTATTTAACTTCATGGGGTTGTTGAGATGCTATTTTTAATAGTTTTAGGTTGAAAGTGTAAGTAGCTGACATTCTTAACTGAGAAGGGCACGTGAAAGCCCTGTGACTTTCTTAAATGAGCATTTCCTAGTCTTTTTTTTTTTTTAAGATTTTATTTATTTATTTGAGAGGTAGACTTACAGACAGTGAGAGAGAGAGAGACAGAGAGAAAGGTCTTCCTTCCGTTGGTTCACTCCCCAAATGGCCGCAATGGCTGGAGCTATGCCAATCGGAATCCAGGAGCCAGGAGCCAGGAGCTTCTTCCTGGTCTCCCATGTGGGTGCAGGGGCCCAAGGACTTGCATCATCTTGTACTGCTTTCTCAGGCCATATCAGAGAGCTGGGTTGGAAGAGGAGCAGCTGGGACTAGAACCAGCACCCATATGGGATGCAGGTGCTGAAGGCAGAGGATTAACCTACTGTGTCATGGTGCCGGCCCCTCCTAGTCTTTTTAAACTCATGCTATAAACTGCATACCATCAAAATGCAGACATTGGTTGAATTTGAATTTATAATTTATATTATATAATATATTATGAAAAATAAGGTTTTTAATTTCCATACATACATTTGTAATATTTGCAATGTCTTTCAAATTTACACAAGATGTTCTTACCTCCCCTTCCCCAAAGAGTCCATCTCTCTTCCGACACTGTTTCAAATCATGGCTTTACTACTTAGCAGCCATGTGAACTTTAGAATGCTACTTAATATATTGGGAGTCTTAGTTTCCTCATCTTCAAGGTGGAAATAATATGCTTATCTTAACTGTTTTCACAGAATTAAGTAATATTCTATCTCTTGAACTGGCATCATAAAATAGTTCAATGCATTTTGTTCTTATTTAAGTAGGGTAAGATGTGCAGCTCTTGGGTAACTTAAAATAAGAGATGTCCTTATCACAAAGAGTTTGAACTCTATGAGTAATCAAACATTCCTTAATGATATATCTCCAGCACCTAGAATCGTGCTCGGTACATAACAGATTAGCAAGCTATCTGTAAATAAATAGATATCTTTCACCCTTCAGAGTTACTTTATAATTTACAAAGTTCTTGGTTTAATTTGGTTCCCTCAATATTGTTACATACAAATATAAAGTATCTTTCAAAAAATTAAGAGAATTTTTTATTATTAAAATTATGTAAGAAATTAAAAATTTCTTTGCATCAAAGTATATATCTTTTAATGTATTATTTTCAAAGGAGGGAAGGAGGTGAGTAGGAAGAGATGAGAGACAGAGAGAGAAAGAGAGAGAGAGGGAGAAATACTCATTCACTGGTTTATTCCTCAAATGCCTGCATTTGCCTAGTCTGCTGGCTAGACAAGGGTGAAGCCAGAAGCTGAGAATTCAAACCAGTTTTCCCACAGGAGTGGTGAGAAATCAGGTCCTGGTGCCATTGTCACTGCCTCCCGTAGTCCGCATCAGCAGGAAGCTAGAATCAGAAGAGCCAACACTGGAACTCTGGTTCTCTAATACTGGTTACATCTACAAGGCAAAACTCCCACTTCAAAATTTATTTTTGTTGCATTTTCTACAAATATTTGAAGTTCCCTCACATGTGAATAGCTTCTGAATGGACAAGCAACCTGTCCGATTCAACATCAATGCTGTTTCTTTGCGATTTCACCTGGGGATTCCTGCCAGTGCCTCCGTCATCCTTGTTGCTGCCCTTCTTTCACCAATCCCGGCAGTTTTGCCTGCTGGTTTTCTCTCACAGTGTTCTTGCTGCTACTGGCATAGGTCAGTGGTTGTGTTCTTCACCTGAACTGAAACACCACAAGTGCCTGGGTGCCTTCCCGCTGCCCCAGCCACTCCTTTACCTACTCTGTGAATATTTATGAAGCCTGCACAATGCAAATGACACTGTTAGGTTCCTACAAGAAGTGGGAAATATGCTATTTGCACTTATATTTCTTCTATCTTAGTGGATCTCCTTAGGCCTTAACGTTGTACCCTTTTTATTACTTAGTGGCCAATCCTAACCAATTGCACACAGGATTCCATGACTTGGAATATGCAGTCCTTGGCTCTCCGGTGTGTGTCTTGATCTTTCCAATGTTATCTCCTTAACAGTCTATTAGCCTTTCTGCCATCCACCTTTACACATAACCCACAATGACCTAGTAAGACCTGGTTTTCTAATTCCAAAAATGTATTATGATTTTCCTTGCTCCTGAACTTAGTGCTTTCTTTATTTGGAAGTTTCTGCACAAATAATTCTTGCTTTTCTCTATCAGAAGTAATTATATTTGTAACAGCTACACCTTGACTGATTTCTCTCTGGGAGCTACTCAACTGAGTAGATGTGGGTGTGCTTATATACACCCACACACATAATTTCATCTTCTTTAATTCCTAAAAGACCATTATATAGATGAGAGAATTGAAATTCAGGAAAAAGGGTAATTAATTTACCCAAGGTCACACAGAGAGCCAGTACATAGAACTATACCAAACCCTTTGTGACTCCAAATTCTATATTCTTAACTGATTTATCCTCTGGCTGGTGAGTCTCTAGCCATCTTTAAAGGATTAATTCAAGGGCACTTCATCCCTGAAATCTTTCTTGCCTTGTCTTGGCAGAGAGTCGTTCTCTCCCTCATGTTTCCATGTGTGAGAAGTCTTCAAAAGTTAATAGCAAATGCACACCATGAAAAAATCTGCATAGATCTTTAACACTTTGATACCAAAATACATTTACTCTTTAATTCCATTTTCCATGATCATTTAAGATAGGCAGAGTGGACAGTGAGAGAGAGAGAGACAGAGAAAGGTCTTCCTTTGCCGTTGGTTCACCCTCCAATGGCTGCTGCGGCAATTCCTTTTGCATTTTTCTTATATAAACATTTGTACTTATTATTTGTGTTGAAGTATCTCTGTGCTTAGCTTGTTTCAAGTCCATGATGTAGACTTAAGCAGACCCAGATTCTCTTGGCCTAGTACAGTTTTATCAAAAATTAGGTTCTCAATAAGTGGATAAGGACAAAATGTACTGGTTGAAGCACTGCTTTCTGTTTGGAGCAGAGTGACCATGGAGATAGCAACAAGGAATAGGAGAAATAGGTAGGGCGCTGTAGTTTAGAGTCTCTCCTACTAGAATATTAAGCATTAGATTGACCTGATTAAAAAGAAAAATGATTAAAATTGCTTGGAATCGTGGAGATAAAACACAAATACAAAACCTAAACACTGGTAATTACAGCTTACATTTTTCATCCAGTTGTTTTGGCATTGCACTGACACTCCAGCCACAGTTCAGGGCTAAGTTCACCTGGGCTTAATTGGAACATATACGGGCTTGTTTTGGGAATGCTCTAGGGAGCAGCTGACCAAATGACTTCTACAATCTACTTGAATCGTATTTGTATGAGGATTTAAAAAATAAACAAGAACCCCTCTTATTCTTCAGCAATATACTTTTCCATTTTCCCTGGCATGTCTGGATTCTCCTTTTTAGTTTAAGATACAGAATGAAGATGGCATGTACTGATTTCATTTGATAGCTATTTAAGGAGCCATATGAGAAACATGACTCAGCAGCAAACCCAATTATTTGTCCCTCAAATTCATACCTCAGGTGGTCAATTGTTATGCTTTATGCATTGGAGATTCCATATCCTGGGATCCCCTCAGTTATAGAAAAAACTTTCTGTTGCATACAATAAAGCATGACTGGTCTATTCTTAGATCTTCCTTTCTTTCACACTTCATGGTCAATTCATCTCCCAGCTTTATACATCCAATCCTCAATAGATTTGTTTTTTTAAGATTCTTTTAAAAAATTTCTTATTTTTCATTTTTTAAATTTTTTTTCTTTTTTTAACTTTTATTTAATAAATAAAAATTTCCAAAGTACTGCTTTTGGATTACAGTGGCTTTTACCCCCCATAACCTCTCTCCCACCCGCAACCCTCCCATTTCCCACTCCATCTCCATACCGTTCATATCAAGATTCATTTTCAATTATCTATATATATGGAAGCTCAATTTAGTATATACTAAGTAAAGATTTCAACAGACTGCACCCACACAGACACACAATGTATAGAGTACTGTTTGAGTACTAGTTATACCATTTGAGTATACTGTTTGAGTATAGTTATAATGTTTGAGTACTAGTTAACTCACATAGTACAACACATTAAGGACAGAGATCCTACATGGGGAGTAAGTGCACAGTGACTCCTGTTGTTGATTTAACAATTGACACCTTGTTTATGGCGTCAGAAATCACCTGAGGCTCTTGTCATGACCTGCCAAGGCTACAGAAGCCTCTTGAGTTCGCCAACTCTGATCTTATTTAGACAAGGTCATAGTCAAAGTGGAAGTTCTCTCCTCCCTTCAGAGAAAGGTACCTCCTTTGATGGCCTGTTCTTTCCACTGGGATCTCACTCACAGAGATCTTTCATTTAGGATTTTTGAACATTGAACCATCCCTGCATACCAGGGATAAATCCCACTTGGTCTGGGTGGATGATCTTTCTGATGTGTTGTTGTATTCTATTGGCCAGAATTTTATTGAGGATTTTTGCATCTATGTTCATCAGGGATATTGGTCTGTAATACTCTTTCAATGCTGCATCTTTTTCCGGCTTATGAATTAAGGTGATGCTGATTTCATAGAAAGAGTTTGGGAGGATTCCCTCTTTTTTAGATTGTTACGAATAGTTTGAGAAGAATTGGAGTTAGTTCTTCTTTAAATGTCTGGTAGAATTCAGCAGTGAATCCATCGGTCCTGGGCTTTTCTTTGTTGGGAGGGCCTTTATTAATGAATCAATTTCTGTCTCAGTTATTGGTCTGTTTAGGTTTTCTATGTCTTCATGGTTCAATTTAGATATGTTGCATGTGTCCAGGAATCTATCCATTTCTGATAGATTTCCCTGTTTGCTGGCATACAACTCTTTGTAGTAATTTCTGATGACTCGTTTTATTTTTGTGGTGTCTGTAGTTACGTTTCCTTTTTCATCTCTGATCTTATTGATTTGGGTCTTTTCTTTTTTAGTTAACTGGGCCAATGGTGAGTCAATTTTGTTTATTTTTTCAAAAACCCAGCCCTTCATTTTGCTGAGCTTTTGTGATTTTTTTATTAAATTCTGTTGATTTATTCTCTAATTTTAATTATTTCTATTCTCCTACCAGTTTTGGGTCTGGTTTCCTGCAGTTTTTCTATATCCTTGAGATGCATTGAAATCTCATTTATTTGGTGCCTTTCCAATTTCTTGATGTAGGCTCCTATTGCTATAAACTTTCCTCTTAACACTGCTTTTGCTGTATCCAGTAAGTTTTGATATGTTGTGTTGTTATCCTCATTTACTTCCAGGAAGTTTTTAATTTCTCTTTTGATTTCTTCTATGACCCACTGTTCTTTAAGGAGCGTGTTGTTCAGTCTCCATGTGTTTGCGCATGCTGTAGGGATTCCTCAGTTGCTCTTTTCCAGCTGCATTCCACTATTTTCTGAGAAGCTGCATTGTATGATTCCAATTCTTTTGAATTTGCTGAGACCTGCTTTATGGCCTAGTATGTGGTCAGTCCTAGAGTAGGTTCCATGTACTGCTGAGAGGAATGTAAATTCTTTAAGTGTAGGATGATAAGTTTTGTAGATACTTGTTAGATCCATTTGGGCTATAGTGTCGATTAAATCTACTGTTTCCTTGTTCATCAGAAGATCTGGTTGATCTGTCTATTTCTGAGAGTGGAGTATTGAAGTCCCTTAGTACTATTGTATTGGAGTCTAAGTCTCCCTTTAAGTCCCTTAACGTATCTTTTAAATAAACTGGTGCCCTGTAATTAGGTGCATAGTTACATCTTCCTGTTGAATTGATCCCTTAATCATTATATAGTGCCCCTTTTTGTCTCTCTTAACAGTTTTGTGTTAAAGTTTATTTTCTCTGATATTAAGATGGCTATGCCAGCTCTTTTTTGGTTTCTGTTGGCATGGAATATCTTTTTCCAACCTTTCACTTTCAGTCTGCATGCATCTTTGTTGGAAAGATGTGTTTCTTATAAGCAGCAAACAGATGGGTTTTGTTCCTTAATCCATTCAGCCAGTCTGTGTCTTTTAACTGGAGAGTTGAGGCCATTAACGTTCAATGTGACTATTGATAAGTAGTAATTTTGCCCTGCCATTTTCCCAAAGATAATTTCTAACATATGCTTGTGGTGGGTATGGTCAGAGAGCTCTGTTCAGTTCTTCAGGGTTAAGGGTGTGCCAAAGGTGACACATCCAGGTTTGACATGGTAAATCTTCTCTCTCTTTTTTATTCAGAAGAATATAACTCCACTCAGCTGAGCTCTTCTCCTTGATGGCAATAAGTGATTAAGTGCTAGCCCAGTGGTTATAACATTTTTTCTGCTCTGTCCCAAGGACCACATAAAGGATCTACGCAGTCTTCAGTGTAAGCTCAGATTCCCCTGCAATGTCTCCCACTGGGTTGCCAAGGTTACCGAGATTTTGGCATCTCCCACAGAGAGTACTCACATCTCAGGCACATCGTGAGTTCTCCCACACCCCCTCAGTTTTTTTTTTTTCACAGTCCCAGTTCACAAGCTCCACACATTCACTAGGTCTTAACCTCCTGTTATTTCTCTGCACCAGAGTCAGGTTTTTCTGCTTGGCTGAGGGCAGGCACAACCTGAGCTGGCACAGCTGTTACATATGTCCAAAAAGGCGCCTGCTGTATTGTTTTGCACACCTTTGTAAGGTGAGTGGAGAGAGAGAATAGTGTCTGTACTGGTCCCTTTTATTTATTTATTTTTTTCTCTCCTCTAGTTAGGCTGATGAACTTTCTCCCATGGGGATTCAAGCCTCGTTCCCTTTAGGCACTTCCCACCACTTTTCTGCCAGTGCCTCGGGCTACTGTGGTTTCACCTCACCTCCCTTTCCAGTGCTGGTGCATAGACTCGGTGGCTGGGGTCCTGAGCCGTGGGCGCCTGTGCCCTCCACGTAGGTCCACCATGTCCCACTAGTTCCAGAAGAGTTTCCTCTGCAGGTTTTTCCCTAGCTCTTCCCTGAGACTACAGTATCTCCAGTTTTATTAAATTATCTTTTCCTGGACAATCAGTGCACTCCCTCCCTAATCTGCCATCTTAGAGCACTGACCAATAAAGTGTTTTTTTTTAAGATTTTGTTTATTTATTTGAGAGGTAGAGTTAGAGACAGAGATATGGAGAGACAGAGAGGAAGGTCTTCCATCTGCTGGTTCAGTTCCCAAATAGTTTCAATGGCTAAAGATGGACTGATCAGAAGCCAGGAGCCAGGAGCTTTTTCCGGGCCTCCCACATGGTTGTTAATGCCAAAGTACTAAGGACATTTTCCAGATTTTCCAGGCCATAAGCAGAGAGCTGTATCAGAAGAGGAGCATCTGGAACACAAACGAGCACTTATATCTGATGTTGGTGTCACAGATGGAGGCTTAACCTATTGCACTGCAGCAGTGGCCCCCATTTCTCCTTCAGTGCCTGACTTGTGGCCTTCAGGCCACAGCGCCACATTCCAAAGGAACTGCCTTACACAGCCTGCAAAATCATTGTTCAGAACTAGATAAAGCCAACTTTATAAACCAGTAACACATCCCTGATGCCATGTCAAGGTATTCTGCTTCTGTGATCACATCCTGATTGGTAGTGATAAGCATTAGAATGGGGTTGCTATCAAGGTGGCATATACCACCTGTCAAAGTAATCAGTTTAAGTTCAGAATTGATCATAATGATAGGATTAAGTGTCAATGGGATCACATAAACAAGACTAGTGCCTGCTAATAATAACTGATAGAATTAAAAATGAGAGAACGATCCAACATGAGAAGCGGGATACACAGCAGACTCAGCATGGCAGATGTCCTAAACAGCACTCTGGTCTCAGAATCAGCCCTTAAGGCATTCAGATCTGGCTAAAAAGCCCATGAGAGTTTCTCAGGCTTGGAAAGCCAAGACACTGTGGCAAAAAAAAAGAGACCTAAATGAAAGATCTCTGTGAGTGAGATCCTAGTGGAAAGAACGGGCCATCAAAGAAGGAGGTACCTTTCTCTGAAGGGAGGAGAGAACTTCCACTTTTGACTATGGCTTTGCCTAAAGAAGATCGGAGTTGGCGAACTCAAGAGTCTTTTTTTTTTTTTTTTACAGGCAGAGTGGACAGTGGGAGAGAGACAGAGAGAAAGGTCTTCCTTTGCCGTTGGTTCACCCTCCAATGGCCGCTGCGGTCGGTGCGCTGCGGCCGGCGCACCGCGCTCGTCCGATGGCAGGAGCCAGGAGCCAGGTGCTTTTCCTGGTCTCCCCATGGGGTGCAGGGCCCAAGCACCTGGGCCATCCTCCACTGCACTCCTGGGCAACAGCAGAGGGCTGGCCTGGAAGAGGGGCAACCGGGACAGGATCCGGTGCCCCGACCAGGACTAGAACCCGGTGTGCCGGCGCCACAAGGCGGAGGATTAGCCTGTTGAGCCACGGCGCCGGCTCAAGAGTCTTCTATAGCCTTGGCAGGTCATGACAAGAGCCTCAGGTGATTACTGACGCCATAAACAAGAGTGTCACTTATTAAATCAACAACAGGAGTCACTGTGCACTTACTCCCCATGTAGGATCTCTGTTCTTAATGTGTGGTACTATGCAAATTAACAGTAGAACTAGTACTCAAACAGTACTCTATACATTGTGTGTCTGTGTGGGTGCAGTCTGTTGAAATCTTTACTTAGTATATACTAAGTTGATCTTCTGTGTTTAAAGATAATTGAAAATAAATCTTGATGAAAAATGTGATGAGAACGGGGGTGGGAAATGGGTTGCTTGCAGGTGGGAGGAAGGTTATAATCCAAAAATTGTACTTTGGAAATTTATATTTATTAAATAAAAGTTGAAAAAAATGGGGTTGCATGACCAAGACTTTCAAAGAAGCAGCAGACATATATTTACAAATCATATGTTTCATCCAGACACAATTTAGGTTTATAAGTCCATGCCCTTATTATTATTTTAGTAGCGGTTTAACCTCAGCTTGTGTGATGGGCCACCTCAAAGGTGGCCCCTAATGGCTCTGCTTTCTGGTATACATGTTCTCATGAAATTCACTTGTATGTTGTATCAGCATTTGTATATGTGGCCAACAGAATATTGGGCAAGTGATGATATATCATTTCTGATTGTGAGTCATATAGTTTACAGCAAGTCTGCCTCTTGCTTTCTGGGTTTAATCACTCTAGGGGAAACTGGGCACTGTTTTGTAAGGAGAGGAGAGGTCTGTGTGGCAAGTTAAGCTTGTTGCCCACACAACTAATCTTTAAATTGTTCAAAACCAATTTTCTAGCCCCATCAGATCTTCATGTGACATCATTCCTGAGCAGCAGGATCTTTGAAAACTCACAAAAGACTTTCACTAGAGCTACCCACCTGGGATTCTCCCAGAGTACTAAGATTCATCTCTCAGAAACTGTTAAATATTTATTGTTTTAGACTGCTAGATTGTGGAGTAATTTTTTTGTGATAATAAATATCAATAACCAATCACATATCCAATACTTCACTGATCACAATACATAAGCAATCAGTTTCCTCAGACGTAAAATTGATATAACTATAGTACTCCCTTCATTGGGTTGTTGTCAAGGTTAAGGGTGAAATGTGTATAAAACATTCAGCACTGCCCTTGTCATATGAGAACGAATGTTTTTCTGACTGGCAGGATCATTGTTGTTTTTGTTATTGTCTTACTCAAAACTAAGCATTCTATGGTTTCTTCACTTCAGGTAATAGTGGAAAGTAAAGCCTCAGTGTAGAAGTGACATAAATTTATAATTACTATCATCTGGAGTGATATTGGATATGGAGACAGAAAACGACACACCTGGGCTAGGCTAGGGTTGTTTTTATCAGTGTACTCAATATAAGGCTTAGCCTTTACCCAAAGGAAGTCTCCTAAATGGATTCAGAAAGTGGCTGATAACTTCAGTCCATGTAGACCCATCAATATCCCAAAGGTTAGAGAATATTATTTGTTGAAAATTCAAATCTGTTGCTTTCCTACTAGATAATTAACGCAGCTGGTGATAAAGAGCTATTGGAAAGTTCTAAGAAACATGGGAACTTTCCCAGGACTTGATGGTACAAATTGAATGATGTGTAATGTATCTAATTGCTAATGAAATGAGCATTAATTGTGGAGTGTTGAATTCTACTGCTGAATTATGTCTTGCCCACAATCCAGCAGTGGATTCTTCAGCAGTGGATTCTAGCTTTGACTAAATATTATCTAAATAATGAATTATTCAACCTTCAAAGGATTTTCTAGATAAATTCAACTTTTTACTTTAATATGTGAAGAAATAGACTTGGAAGGATTACATGTGTGTAGATAAATAAATAAATGGTACTGGTTTTCTACCTTGTTCTTTCCTGAAGAGAGTGTGGGTGGAAGCAGGTAGGTAGGACTTTGAGGGAATATGGAGTTCCTTTGGTTCCCAACTGTATCACTTATTAATTATGAGAAGAGATGTGAAAATTACATAGGACTGAATCAAATTCCCTTACATTTTTTACTGACTGTAAGATATTGGATGAGCTAAACTTGTGCTAAACAACTTGTTTCTAAAGATCTAGTTTTCTCATCAGCAAAATAGTTGTAATCATATATATTTTGTCCTAGCTATTGTGAGGGCTTAGTGTATGCTTGGCTGATAGGATATGCTTCATGAATTGCAGTTTCTTTATTCTTAACCTTTTTTAATTATGTGAATTATCAATGAGAATTCTTGTGGAATAGGCAGAAACAATATATGTTTGTCACTGAGGGAACTCAAATTATGTTTTGTTTTGAAAATAACTTTTTTCAGGGAATCAATCATATAGGAAGATATAAAAAATGATGGCATTTCCTACAAGAAACATCAGATTCAGATTCAAAGTCCCCAGTCTTTTTTTTTTTTTTTTTTGACAGGCAGAGTGGACAGTGAAAGAGAGAGTCTGGGAGAAAGGTCTTCCTTTTGCCATTGGTTCACCCTCCAATGGCCACCGCGGCCAGCACACTGCAGCCGGCACACCACGCTGATCCAATGACAGGAGCCAGGTGCTTCTCCTGGTCTCCCATGGGGTGCAGGGCCCAAGCACTTGAGCCATCCTCCACTGCACTCTCAGGCCACAGCAGAGAGCTGGCCTGGAAGAGGGGCAACCGGGACAGAATCCAGTGCCCTGACCGGGACTAGAACCTGGTGTGCTGGTGCCGCAAGGTGGAGGATTAGCCTAGTGAGCCGCAGCGCCAGCCCCCAGTCTTTCTTGATTGCTTTTTTCAGGTTTGTTTAATACAATAATAGAAGGTACACTCAGTCTCAGAAAGAGGGGGATTTATGTTAAGAGAAATCAAAGACCATCTCCCACATAATTAATAACATGTACCCAGAGTGTTATTCTGGCTTTGAGATCCCCAACAACAGGAGTTCCACATGATTACTTTTTGCTTTGTCTTTTAGTGGTGTTAAGAATTCCCCTATAGGAAGTTGAGGCTTTCTTCCTATCGGTATTGCCCCATTCATGCTCTTGCACTCTTGGAAATAACAAAAACTCAGGCCATGTCAAATTGTCAACACCAGGATGCTTTAGTAATAGGTGATGTCATAACAAGAAGACCGTACATGAAGTAATGTTCCCGAAAGGAAACAGAGGAAAAGGAGATGAAAGCTGGATTGTGGGCAAGACATAATTCACCAGTAGAATTCATGAGAAAAGTGTTGGGTCTAGTGCAAAGAAAGAGAGTCTTGGATAGTTTACTAAAGCAGTGACTCTAAAATAGAAAGCAAAAGGTTTAATTGCAAGTTAGGGCCTGAGAATTGGCATCATTATTCTAATGGTACGAAGCAGAAAGCAAGCCATTGACTATGTTGGACCCATTATTTTTAGCTGTTCATCTGGGAGAGAAGATTCAAACTGACATTATTGAGAGCCCAAATATGTAGAATGAATATTATTTAGATGATAACATTTTATTCACCAAAGAATAGGTGTTACTCTTTCTATCTCTCAGTTGAGGGACTTAAAGCTCAAAGTTTCATAATTGGTGAAGAGTGGACCCAGGTCTTGGACCTTGGACCTCGGACCTACAGCTGTATGAGTACAAAGCCTGGCTCTATTCACTATGCAAAAATAGCATTAGGATATGGTGGGTTCCAGGTAAGAATCAAGTAACTGTAATTTAATCTCTGTGTGCAATGGTAGTGGGGATGACATGAATAATAATCAGGATAGTCACCTTGTAACAGTGTTACAGGCCTGACATTAGAAGAAAAAAACAGAAATATCACCCTTTTTTGATACTGTCTCCTATAACACTGTGATTATCACAATTCTTTATCATTTTGAGGTTCTGAGAAATCATGGTTAATAAGAGGTTCACAGTTCATGCAAGACTTCTATCTTTTGGAAAAAAATGAGTTACATTCACATATATAGAATCCAGTATATTTTTGTTCATGGAGAAATTTTTTTCAAGAGCAGAAAATTGGAAAAGGACACTTAGAAAGATTTTTAACAAAAACTTGAACAGGACAGTTTCACTTCACTGTCAAAGGTAGTTGGTGAAAAAGATAGTTGTGGTTTTATCAAGTCTTGAGTTCAAATACTTGCTCTGCCTTTAATCATTATCATTATTTGGGAGTAATTTTCATATTTCCACACATTCTCTTCTTTAAAAGGTGGAACATACTACCCTACTTAAAGTCACACATTTATTGTGAAAAAATAGAATGAAGTATGTGTGAAATATTTTTGTAAATTAAACGTATACATATAGAGGCCACTGGCATTCGTTTGAGATCAGTGATCTGAAGGACCCTTACAGGGGGACAAGAAATTAGGCCTGGGCAAATACCAGAGGTTTCTTAAAAAGCAAGATGTTCCTCAGAGATTAGCAGGCAGAACATTCTCTGGGAAGGAAAAACAACCCCCACCCAGAGCAGAGCTACTCCTCCCCTTCAGAAAGTCTCTAGGCATGCACTTATGATGTCACTGAGACCAGCCAATCCAGTGCCACCTCTGCATTTTATTCCAGCATTCTCCGCCAGCATTCTTCGCCAGCATTCTCCAATATGCTAATTGTTCTTCTGAACCGGCCAATCCTGTAACACCTCTGCATTCTCCGCCAGTGCTTTATGCCTGCATTTTATGCCTGTGTTTTGCGTATGCTAATTCTTGCCTATAAAACCGGTGTGTAACTGCTGTTCGGGGCTCCTCACCACCTGAGGTGGAGGGCCCGTTTGCGCAAACGCTCAATAAAATTTCTCATGCTTTTGCATCAGCTTGTCTGGAGTCTGGGTCTTTGGGCGTCCACCCGAACAAGTTGGCATCCCAACAATTGGGGGTCCAACAGATCAAGGTCATGATTTGCCCACAACTGCAGGACATTAAAGGGACAGATTAGTACTTACATTCTCGATTTGAGCCAAGAGGAAATAAATGTTGCTCTGCAGAAGGAACAGTGATGAAAATTCAAGATGCCCAAGTTATTTCTCAGTTCTTCCTCATATTAGAAATGTGACCCTGAACAATTCTTCCTTTACCTCTTTAGGCCTTTTCTTTTCTTCCCTGTTAAATGGTGGAGATTGTCTGGAATCTAGAAGACTGGTTCTCAAACTTGGCTACAAAGTAGACTCTCCTGGGTTGCTTTTAAAAGGCTGATGACCAGAGGCACTCCTGATTAATTTAATCAGAATCTCTGCAGCTAGGTTACAGGCATTGGTATTTTCTTCAGTTCCCCCAGATGATTCCAAAATGTAATCATGTTCAGAAACAATTGATCATTTAGGTCAGGACCCTTCTATGTCTAATATTCTTGTATTTTGAGAAAACCTCTTATTAATTCCGGGTTGATCCATCTCCAATTCTTTTCTAAGGTTAGTAAGGCCACTGAGAGTCATATATAACATCTGTATTTGTCTCTCAGGGATACAAAGTACTATAAACTGAGTGGCTTAAACAACAAGAATTTACTGTTTTACAGTTCTAGAGGCTAGAAGTCTGAGATCAAGATGTCAGCAGGGTTGATTCCACATGAGGGCTATAAGGAAGAATATGTTCCACACCTTTCCCCTAATTGCTTGTGATTTGCTCAAATCATTGATAAATAAATGCTTGCCGAAACATCACAGTCATCTCTGCCTTCATGTTTATAGGGAAGTCTCCCAGAATGGGTCTGTGTCCACATTTATTACATTAAAATATAAATCAATTGTACTGGGTAAAGGGCATTCCCTCTCCAATATGACCACATCTTTAGATTGCTAAATTTCTGCAATTAGGAAAGGGCATGGTTGGTAAAAGGTGACTCCCTAAAACTTCCATAATCTATTTTAAGGGAGGGCTCACACACAACACAATACACTCTGTTCTCTCCCCACTCACCAGGTTCTGGGAATGCTATGCTCCTTAGCTGCTCCCTCATTCCTTCCTCCAGTGATTTCTTGCCAACCAGGGAGACCCTGCCCCCTTCATTTGCCAACCTAGGGATTTTCTTCTAAGCATCTCAGCCCTCCTGCCAACCACCTCTAGTTATTAAAATGCAGCTCAGGATGTCTCACTCTGACTGTTACATTATCATTCCTCGTTAGGGACTCCTCTAGGGCCTGAGACATCCCTGCACTGACTTTATAATTACAAAGTCAATTTCTAAACAGACATTTGCAAATAAGTCAATTTAAATACGAAGATTTGCAAACAATAATTAAGCAGTAGCTTCTTTTTTAATATCTCTATATATAATTAATGCCTGTGGGCTTTTCATTTTACCTTGCAACTGGGTAGATTGCAATTGTTTGTTGAGTTAAAATGTTCTCTGAAAGCAAATCAAAGCACAGGGGGAGATTTTGGAATTGATTCAAGAAAAGATTTTTCCTCTTCCTCCACCATCCCTGCTTTACCTGATTGTATGTTTTTCATCAGTTAGGACTATAACAGAGGAGGGAGGCTGAATCAGGACCTTTTTAAAATTATTTTTGCAGTAAAAACAACAGCAACAACAGGGTTCTGTTCTAGGAATAGACTGGCTAATGTGGCTTCTTAAGTCAGATATACACACAGGGGTTGCTCCATACTGGAAACCTCAGACTCTGCCTGATCCAGCATCATCTGCACAGCAATAGCTCTCAGTAGGTTGGCTTTGATACTGTTTTCCACATGCTGCACAAAAATCTATAGTGGATCTCTCTCACCTGTTGGATAATGTCCTGAACTTGGCATTCAATATTCATCACAATTTGGTCTTACCTTCTCTTATAATAAGTTTTACTAAAAACTTATTGGATGCTAAGGAAAATTCAAGGTAATAAGGGCACAATGGTAAATAAGACCACTTGTTTTGAGGTCGACTGGGTACAGGAATCTTAAGAAAAGTGCTTTTATAAATGATGTGTCTTGCAAAAGGGGAGCTGGGAAGAACACTGATCTGGTCTGAAGTCTTATGTAGGTCTTTTAAAAAAAGCAATATTTAAGCTGAAATGTCAGGGGTAAAAAGAGGTTAACAAGGTGAAGATTGATAGAGAGGGTTATTCTTGTTAGAAGGAAAAGTCTGATAAGTCACAGAAATGAAAGCACACAAGAACTCTTTGAGAAAAAAAGAAAAAGCGGGCCATTTTGAAGGAAAAGCACTTCACTCCTACCACAGCATTTCTAAGGACATTCTCTCTGAAAAAAGTTCTTGATACCTTGTCTGTTGGTCAAAATGATGCGACCAAAGTTATGAAAATAATGACTTTTAAAACTGATGTAATTTAATATCAGGATGAGAGTCACTGGATTCTTGCATTGAAAACTGGCTTTATTCTGATTCAAGTGCCTGACCCCCTAATGTCATCCATACTAGAGATCCATTTTGACAGAGGCCTTTGTCCCATCACCCTTCTTGTCCCTTTTACTCATTCTTGTTTTTATCTTCCTTTTTGGTTTCTTTTCCTACTATCCTAGAGCAGTAAAATATCACTAGAATGGGTACCAGAAAGAGCAGATGGAACATTGTTGTTGTGCTCAAAATGTACCTTTGGAAGTGTCACTTCACTTAGGAAGAGTTTAGCTTTTTGGATTAGATGAGGTCACTTCTCCTTTCCAACTCTAGCATTCCATATTATGATTATTTTTATAGTTTATTCCTCCCTATTTTCCTTCCATCTTATTTTCCTTCCTTTGGATAAACTTTCAAAAGTTTAATTTTGAATAAGTGGATTACTGTCATTTCAGTCCCCCTGTGCACCTATTCTTGGTCCAACTTCCAAGCTTCACAGCGAAGTAGAAAACTGTGTAAAGTAAAGAATGCTCACAGCTAGAAATGTTCCATTTCAGTTGCTTTCCTGGGATTTTATTGACATTGCCTTCTTCATTGGTCGTGTACTTCCCTTGTCCTACCTCTTAAAATTCCTTTCACTTATCAACCACCTCTGATTTCTCTTATTTTATGAACATGTTCTAAGGTCCTTCTAGCCCTCTCTGAATTCTCTTTCTGTTGTTCAACTACACCATTTGTATTCAAACCCTAAAACATAACACATTATATTGTTTTCCATCACTTTGTTTAATGGTTTATGCCTGCTACATTGTTTGAACCTTGTGAGCATTAATTATGCTTAAGATGCTGAGGATAGAAACATCATACCTTATTTCTTTTTTCACTCCTCAAGGTGTCAAGTTCAAGGTTAAGCATGCAATGTAAACTTAAGATAGACTTAGAAACTATGAAAAACTTCAAACTTAGAGATAATTTATTCCAATCCCCACATTTTACACACACAGAAAATTAAGGGTCAGAGAGGGAAGACTGCTTGTAGTGAATTAACAGCTGAGCTTGACTACCAGCTAAATTTCTTCAATTTATTTCATTTTCCTTATCATTTGTTGTTTGAGTCTCCCACACATAAACATGCAATGGAGCCCCAAAATATTGATTATTTAAGTCATTGAACTTACACTTTCATATAGTTTAAAAGCAATGTATACTATCAAGATATAATCCTGATGTGTTTCAGGAAGTCAGTCTTAAATTAATATGTGAATTAATTAGTTCCCACAACTCTCCACTGCTAAGGACATAATAATGGTGAATCAGAGTGAAGTTTTAACTTGAAATATGAGGATCTACCTTTGATTTTTCTTTGTTCTTCTTATTTCTGTGAGCTTAAACTCACTACCTCATTTTTTCTGAACCCAATCCTCCTCATATATAAAATGGAACATAAAATAAACTAATTTAACACAATATTATAAAATTTGGATAGTATTTGACCCTTTGTTAATGCTGATGAACTAAAGGAATATTAAATAGTATTCTTTTTGGAACTATTAGCAATAGTAAATGCAAAAGAAATGAATGCTAGTTAGCAAAGAAACAGTCTAATTTTGCTGTTTGAGACTTTACTTGGCAGACAAGAGTCATCATTAGTATTGGTGACAATTACATATATCTCCTCCCTTCTCTTTCTGAGTGTGCAAGTTCCATAACTTAAAACACTCCCTGCTCTTCAGCCTAAAAACAAATAGCAAAGCAACTCTGATAGTGATGTATTTCACGAGCAGAGCTTAGACTTGCCACCGTTTGATTCAATTATGAATATCTATCACCTGATGGAGTCAATGCTTTCATTCGGAATACAAGGAGGGAGGCAAAGAGGTTGCAGTAGTTGAAAAAAATAAAAATTCAGTTGCTATAGAAATTAACAATGAGTACCCTCTGAACAAAGTTTAGGGATGCTGATGCAGCTAAAACAAATGTTTGTGTTTGGCCCTGGTAGAGACGGTGACAGATTATGGAGCCTTGGCCTTGAGCCTTGATGTAATCCAATTCTAAATAAATCATAAATCTAAGTGAAGACTGGTAAGCTGAGAAGCATACCAATGCAGGCTAGGTAGTGGTAAGCGGGCAATGGTGACCAGGATTGATTATAGGGTGTGAAGTAAGGAAGGGTGGTGGGGGGAAAACCGTGACCAGACTGCAGGGATGAATTTTCTCTTTTAGCCAACTCCCAACTGCATGCCTGACCTCAGTAGCATGAATGAGAGATCACTGCTGAATTAGAGTAATAGCAGGCATTCTGCTGCCTCCTAAATTTTCTTGAATAAAGTGATTTTTCATCATGAAATGTGCTGAATTGCTAATATTTGGGTTAGTTTCATGATTGCTCAGATAGAAGCAACCAAAAGTCAGCTTGAGTTCCTCATAGGCCTAAAGGTTGGTTGCATTATAAAAAAAAATGCTACAGCAGGGGCCAGTATTGTTGTGTAGTGGGTAAAGATACCACCAATGATGCCAGCATGCCTTATAGGCTCCAGTTCCTGTCCTGGATGCTGTACTTCCAATCTAACTCCCTGCTAACGGCCTGGTAAAAGGAGTCAACGATGACTCAAGTATTTGGGTCCCTCTCATTCATGAGAAAAACCCTGATGAAGCTCCTGGTTCCTAGCTTCAACCTGGCCAAGCCATGGGGAATGAACCAGCCAGTTGAAGACTCTCCCCCGCTGCCCCCATAATGCTGACTTTTAAATAAAATAACTAAATCTTAAAAACAAGGATGCTAGAGCAAAAACACATGGATGTACAATAACCACTTATTTGTGCAAAGGAATGATAGGGAAACACACCCTTTTTAACATACAATGTTGGTATTCTTCCTCTTTTCATTTTCTAAGAAAGGAGGCAATCAGTGAAAGGAGACATGGAGAACTAAAATGCTAGCTATAGTCACACTGGAAAGGACAGGACTACTACGTGAAGAAGAGGGAGAAACTAAAAGACTCTGTGGAGACATTGAGAATAATATAAGCATTTAAGGGCTGAGTGAGTATGAATGAAGGATTTTATCAAGTTTGGAGAGAAAGAGAGTGGGATATTTAGCAATCAAAAAATTTAAAGGATTGATATTTCAAGAAATTTTTAATAGGCTCCCCTTCTAAAGTGTTACAAATGACTACAAAATGAGGTATAATTTTTTAAAAATTTGTTTTGGATATCAGGCAAGAGTTCCTTACAAATGTAAGATTGCACAAATGTGTAGTCACCAAGTGTTTTGGTTTCATTCTGGAAGACACATCTGGGATTTGGGATTTAAAAGTGCAACCTTTAGCTTGAATTTAGAGCAAATCCTTTTCTGCAATTGAACTAAGAATGTGTTCCCCTGTGAAATTGAGGGATCTATAACAAATGGGATGGATGCTGATTCAATATGAGAAACAGTGGTTCTGGAGGTATGGCCTGGAGTGCTCCTTAGTTGTTTCAACATGCCATCAGGTTGAGAGGGAAATTTTAGACAGACCACAGGTTTTGTCAGCATTGTGCTCTTTGGATCACATAGCTTAAAGGTGGATATTCACTAAGCTAAATTTAAAGAACATTTCTGTGGAGCACCAGAACCAAAGACAGGCTTAAATATGTAAATGATTTTCTGGGTGAGAAATGCAGTTGAAGGATAGCGGGGAGGGAGCAGGCATCGCTAGGTAGTGAGAGCTTTGTCATTGGGATGACAGATCTGATGACATGGAAGAAGAGGAAAGGACTGGATAAGAATACTCGTATTATATGGCTTAAAGAGGCTTTAAGAAGGACCCAAATTGCCTGTATGAGTCCTACACTACACAGGAATGAGCTAGTACAGATAATATCCTTGTCGTCAGGCATTGGCTGGAAGTCTCCTGTGGAAAGTGTGACCCCAGAGATGATGATCCACTAGAGCAATACCTCGGGCCAGATATAAGGCTCCCCTACTCCTAATCAGAAGGAGACTTGAGCATTTCTGTGGTGACCAAAGTGTTTTTTTTTAAATTTTTTTTTATACACAGAAGATCATTTTAGTACATATTACATAAAGATTTCAACAGTTTGCCCTCACATAGAGACACAAAGTGAAAATACTGTTGGAGTACTAGTTATAGTATTAATTCACAATGTACAGCACATTAAGGACAGAGATCCTACATGATTTTTTTTAAAGAATTGATTAATTATCTATGCAATTTCCAATTTAACACCAAGATTTTTTAATCATTTGCAATTATCTTTATATACAGAATATCAATTCAGTATATACTAAGTAAAGATTTCATCAGTTTGCACCCACACAGAAACACAAAGTGTACAAATACTGTTTCAGTACTAGTTATAGCATTATTTCACATTGGATAACACATTAAGGACAGATCCCTCATGAGACGTAAGTACACAGTGACTCCTGATGTTGATTTAACAATTTGACACTCTTGTGTATGGCGTCAGTAATCTCCCTAGGCTCTAGTCATGAGTTGCTGAGGCTATGGAAGCCTTTAGGGTTCGCCGACTTTGATCTTATTCTGACAGGGTCATAGTCAAAGTGGAAGTTCTCTCCTCCCTTCAGAGAAAGGTACCTCCTTCTTTGATGGCCCCGTTCTTTCCACTGGGATCTCACTCACAGAGATCTTTCATTTAGGTCTTCTTTTTTTTTTGTTTTTCAGAGTGTCTTAGCTTTCCATGCCTAAAATATTCTCATGGGCTCTTGAGCCAGATCTGAATGCCTTAAGGGCTGATTCTGAGGCCAGAGTGCTATTTAGGACATCTGCCATTCTATGAGTCTGCTGTGTATCCCACTTCCCATGTTGGATCATTTTCTCCCTTTTTCATTCTATCAGTTAGTATTAGCAGACACTAGTCTTGTTTGTGCTCCCCTACTCCTAATCAGAAGGAGACTTGAGCATTTCTGTGGTGACAAAAGTGGTTTTTAAGCCAGATATATTAACTCTTTGCTTTGTACATATGGATATTCAATATCTTAAAGAAAAATGAAACAGGAGGTGGGAGTGAAGGAGAGTAGGTTGGGAAATATCATTATGTTCTCAAAACTGTATCTATGAAATACATTAAAACTGTTTCCTTTATATAAATAATGAAATAAAGAAATGAACAATAGACCTTTATCAAAAAAGAGAAGTGTTTAGTGGCAGACATAGGCTAACTAATTCAAGGATCTTGCCAGAACCAAATTTTTGAGACAAAATCCCTGAAATTTAAGCATCAGCTTTGTGGTACTGCATCAAACACATTTTGAAATTCAAATCCCAGGCATTTTATATTTTTTAAAATTTATTTATTTGAAAGGCAGAGTTACAGATGCAGAAAGAGAAAAGGAGAGAGAGAAGTCTTCCATGAGTGGTTCACTCCTCAAACAGCCACAACGGCTGGAGCTGGGCCCATCTGAAGTCAGGAGCCAGGAGCTTCTTCCAGGTCTCCCACATTGTGCAGGGGCCCAAGGATTTGTGTTGGGCCATTTTCTACAGCTTTTTTAGGCCATAGCAAAGAGCTGGGTTGGAAGTGGAACAGCCTGGACTAGAACCTGCGCCTATATGGGATGCTAGCTTGGCAGGCAGTGGTTTTACACATCATGCTACAGCACTGGCCCCACATTTCATGTTTTAATTTGAATGCTGTATATTAGACATGTCATCAAATAAAGTATCAATAAGTCTCATTTTATGTACAATATTTAATACTATGTGACTCATCCAAATTAAAAACAATTCATCAAGAATTTCATGATTTCAAAGTTGGCTCAGTGAATTATAAACTGTGTCTTTGATAGGGCCACAGAGCAGCATGGCTTTAGCTGTTTAACAGGAAGACCTGACAGCCTGTGTCATGATTAATCTTTAATTATGTGATGTTTTTAGAGTTATGCTCCTTGCACACAAGCAAAAAAATCCATGACTTTACTATTACTCCAAGAATCTTGACAATGTGCAGGGATAACTATAATGGCGATGTGAGAAGAATGAATCGACAAATGAAACAGTGAATGGTGGATAAAACTTGCAGCGAACCAAGAGGTGGAGGCTGAGGAGAAATGTTGGCAATTAAATGAGTCTACAGGGCCTAGGATTAGGATTTATTTATGTGCTCTGTGCAGTCTATTATGGTGCCTGACTGAACCTGCTAGAAAGAGTGAAGAGAGGTAGAAATGTTTGTTTAGTTGATACCTGCATATTGACAGGAAAGGGACTGAGAAACTGCCTACTCTTCTAGACTGGAGGGAGTTCTGTAACTGGTAATTGGGCAGCAGGTGCTGAAAAGTGGCTTAGGAAATCAGATACTCCTAGATCAGGTCAGTGCAGTAGTAATTTATAGCCAAGAGTTATAAAATCATATCACCTATATGAGGGAACTGAATTCTTACTGTTAACGAAACTAATTAGAGAAAGGCGAAAAGAGAAAAACAACAGCAAAAATGGTGACCATAATGTCGCTCCAGGAACAAATCAAATAACAGAAATCAGAATGAAACTCTAGAAAAAGCATGGAAATTTGGAAGTCCTAAGGGCATGCTGTAGCCTCCTGAATTTGGATCCCCCAAAGCGTGACCTAAGCTTCTGGAGTTGATGTTTCAGAAACAGGCAGAAGCTGCGTCTTTAAAATTACTTCCAACATGAGAAAAATCAGATACAAAGGGAAGAAGTTCCCAGGCATAGAGTAGACCCCAATACAGAAAATATATCATGGACAAACTGAAAATAAAGTTACTTTACGTGAGTCACTGTAACTAACTGCAGGACAATAAACATGATGGATATTCCGTCTTCATTCCTTCTCTGGAGGAACAAGAACCAGGACTGGGAGGTGCCTCAATCTGAAAATAGTTTATTTTAAACTGCTAAACTGAGAGAGGACCCCTTAGGATAAAACCCCTTTCTGTAGAAGACTGTGAAACCTAACATAGGCAGGATTTTGAAAAGTTTGGGGCATTGAAATGAAAATATTTAGGGGGATGCTGTCATTCATTTGAAACACACACACACACACACACACACACACACACACACAAAGTGCCTTGATTGTGTTGAGGAATGTTCCTTCTATACCCAATTTGCTTAAGATTTTCATCAGGAAAGGATGTTGTATTTTATTAAATGCTTTCTTTGCATCTAGAAATATTTTGGTGTGTTTGTTCACCACAGGGGTACAAGATACTGCTTAGGATGCCCACTCCCTTATTGGTATTTGAGTCCTGTTCCTACTTCCAATAACAGATTACTGCTCATGTGCACCTTGGGAAGTAAAAGGTGATTGCTCCCGTATCTGGGGCCATCCCACTCACATGTGAAACCAGGGGTGAGTTCCTGGCTCCTGACTTTGGCCTGGTACAGCCCAAGTTGTTGTAGACACCCTTTCCTTGCCTCTCTTCCCTCTCATCCTCCTCTCCTCCCCTCTCCTTTTTTCCTCTCCTCTGCTTTCTTATCTCTCCCCTCATCTCCTCACCTCTCCTCCTTCTTTATTCCTTCCCCCCTTTCATCCAAAATGCAAATAAATAAGTAAAAGCTAAAGGTGTTTCTCATAGTATTATGTCTGGTGTCACCTTAACATTTGACAATTCATTAAAGATTTAAATAGACTTTTCAATTCCCAAATATTTGTATGAAATTAGTTTCTTCTGAGTGTGACACTGCTGAGGCAGGCCCTATAATAATCCAGCTTTATCTTGGTTATGCTGGCATACTGTATAGCTAAGCATATATATTTTTTTCCAATGAGAAATGTATTGAAGTATAAATTGTCCAAATTCTATTCTTTTTTTTTTATTTTTGACAGGCAGAGTGGACAGTGAGAGAGACAGAGAGAAAGGTCTTCCTTTTGCCGTTGGTTCACCCTCCAATGGCTGCTGCGGTCGGCGTGCTGCGGCCAGCGCACCGCGCTCATCCGATGGCAGGAGCCAGGAGCCAGGTGCTTTTCCTGGTCTCCCATGGGGTGCAGGGCCCAAGCACTTGGGCCATCCTCCACTGCACTCCCGGGCCACAGCAGAGGGCTGGCCTGGAAGAGGCCTGGAAGAGGGGCAACCGGGACAGAATCCAGCGCCCCGACCGGGACTAGAGCCCGGTGTGAGCCACGGCGCCGGCCCAAATTCTATTCTTAACTGGAAATATTTACTTGAAGTCAAAGGCAAGTCAAAATATTGCAGGAGCAACTCAGCTGCATAAAACCTCAGAAACAGGACTTGAATGGAAATTACAGGCACGGCCAGAGATTTAAAATTATAGCCTCAGGATTGGAAAGAGCACTGTAAAGCAATTAGGTTTAACCTCGCGGCCAATCAAAATTCACCTCTACAATATACATGGCAGATGGCCACCCAGTCTTTCCTGGAACCTTTCTAGTTATAGAGAGATTTCCATCTGGCCAGCTGATTATGTGCGTAGACTACCCTTATCATTGTGTTATTTCTTATATTTCTTATAGTTAACCCGAATCTGCTCTCTGTGATTCACAGTTATTAGCTATTATTTTAGCTACTGGGTGAAGTAGAGCCTGGGAGAACAGAGGGTCCCTACTGCCTGCTAGCTCTTGCATCCCTACTGCTTATTAGCTATCGAATTGGGATAAACTCTTAACATGAATAAATCTGTTTATGAACCTAGTCAAAAGAGAGAATAATTCCTAAATTACAGGTTTAGAGTAAGAATTGATAGGATAATGTATGGACTTAATTCAACACACTGCCTTATACATAAATGTATTCCCAACAAAAGTGTCAGACTATTATGCCAATGTTACTAGTCAACACTGGTGCCAAAGGAGTCCAGATTATCTCCTTCTTGTTGGGTTTTGCTTTTCTGACCTTACACTGCTTCAAGTGGTGAGTCTTCTGCTGGGAAGGCGTCTATGTCTCTCTCATCATAAATTGTAGGTGGCTGTGGTCATAACTGAATAATCTGGCTCTGACCACTTGAGCTCCCAAGCTTTCCTGTGTGTGTTATATATTATAGCACTTCAATCTCGGCCTCTTTGTGCTGTTTATTCTAACACTTCAATCCAGACTCAAGCCTTATTTGTAGGCCATTCTTTTCTAGCTCTATAGTGTGACTGTGTGATATAAGGAGTTATGGGGTGCTCACTGGGAAGAGATGAGGCCTTTTACTTGATATAAACAAATGTCAATAATATTGTGCATTATTCATACTCATTACAGATATGTCCTTAAAGTTGTGCCTACTGGAATCCAATATGAAAGCAATTATTTGTTTACCCGAGCGCTTGGACCCAGATTCTACCAGGGGGCACTAAAATGTTTATGAAGTGACTTCTGTCCAAAGAGCTGCAAGGGTCCTTTTTTTATTTTCTGGCTATGATAACATCAGTTAAGATAACCCTTCAAGAAAGTAGTTGCTGTCTTGATCCAGGTTCTCTCAACAAATAGCTTCCAGCTGTCATCTTCATGGTTTCTCTCAGCTGCAGAGAGCCACTTCAATGGGGCCATCTCCTTCCTTGGGAAATCACATATGGTGACAGTTAAGGATGCAAATGCCTGAGAATTTACATTCAGTGTGGCCACCCTGCAAGACTCACTGCAGGAATCCCAGCTACATGGCTTCAGGTTTTATATGGCCATCCCTCTTCCTCCTCTGCCAAATTCTGTTTCCACTCTCTTTATTTCTTGGCTGTTGATAGCTAAAATAGATGATTGTCAAATCATCCCTGAATCTGCCTTGGAGAAGTTAGCAGTGACAAACAAGGACTAAATGAAAAATGAGTTGTTTGTGGTTATTTGCTTATGTGTTTGCTTTTTCTTTCCCTCGGGAGCATCTGGGGGAATTAGGGAGTCATAGCTGAGCAGACCTAAGTTCTTTCTATCCTGTGGATGACTTGAATTTGAACTCTTAAGAGTCATGGAGAGTGGAAGGAATGGTTCTTCAGCAAAATTTAGTGAGAATCTTGGATAAAGCAGTTCTAACTTGAAGTCCGTATGATGAAATTTGAATTATAAACAATTCCTTTACCCTACATACTTTCCAGTTGACCAAGATGTACCTTCTTGACCCTGTGAGCTTGGGTAACCATCAGGTAAGGATAGTTTTTCCAAAAGAAGCAGGGAAACTGAAAATGTACCTTGAAGAAGGGAAAAAATAACAACCTTCTCCTGAATGCATATGTAACATCTCCACACTGGTGAAGGTAGGCATTGGGGTATACAGAAAAGTAGATTCAGAAAAATTGGGAATTGTACTCATGCTAATTACAACATACTTATACTCATTTGTTGACAAGATGAGATATTTGGATTGCAATAATAGAAACTTGTGCCCTATAAATATATTGCCTAAATAAGAGAAAATAAAAATCATCACCACCACTCCAAGAAAGCCATGGGAAGACTAAGTTTATATATGTCAAAAATGATTGTTTAAATTGTCTTCATAAATTTTGTTTTAGAAAAATAATTGAAAATTTTCTATGATCAGTTTACCTGATAATCATTTATACTTCCTCATTTATTACCCAAACTGATTTAAATGAGAATTATTTTTTTGAGTTTTTAATTTAAGAAGGGAGAGGTGGAGAGAGATGGGGGAGAGAGAGAGAGTGTGTGTGTGAGAGAGAGAGAGAGAGAGAAGAGAGAATTAAAGTGAGACTTCATCTGCTGGTTCACATCCAAACTGTCCACAGTGGCTAGGATGAGCCAGGACAAGGTTGTGGGAACCCAATTACCTGAGCCATTACCACTGTCTCCTAGAGTCTGTACCAGTAGGAAGCCAACTTCATATGCAGGAGGCAGCTGTCAAACCTAGGCACTCTGTTATTGGGACACAAGTATCCAAACTAATAAACCTGTTCCATAAACTAGATATAGAATAAGGCAAAAAGAAGTTCAGAAAGAGACATCTATGAAGTTCAAAGAGAATTCAGTTGAAGTTATACGCATTTTTAGTAATTAGAGATGTCATTATGTGATATAAACATTCAAGTGTTCAGATGTCATACCAAAAATGGATGATGAACATTAGCAAACAATGTCTGGAATCAGGGATCATTACTAAATACTGCAATAATAACAGGGGCACTGACTAAGGCAATGTGTATCTCCTGCAAAGCCTGATTAAGTAAGCCTCAAGGACACAGAAAGAAATGTGTTTGGACTTTCTCTCTACTGCCTGATATATTTAGATTTTCATTAAGATGGGCTGAACCACAAAATGTCTTCAGTAATCCAGGAAATGTAATTAACCACTTCCTAAGATTTCTACTTAATCAATGTTATTTTCCCCCATATTTGTTTAATTGAACTGTCAGTCTCCACCATAGTCTGAGGTAGGTGAACAATTTAGGTTGGCAATATCAGGGACATTCAAACTCTAGAGCTCTTTTGCTCTAAAAAAGGTCCATATTTTGCCTGGAAATCCTTACCTTATCCCATGTGAAAACAGGGAAATTCACAAGGAAAAATGGAAGTAAAATCTGTTAATTTTGTTGCAAAAAACCCAAATCCATTCACAGCTTTTTTATAATATATATTTCCATGTTTTTTAAAAGACTCTTTGTATACCTTCAAACAACAACCATACTTAAAAGATACATTTAACAATTTGACACTCTTGTTTATGGCGTCAGTAATCTCCCTAGGCTCTAGTCATGAGTTGCCGAGGCTATGGAAGCCTTTAGGGTTCGTGGACTTCGATCTTATTCCGACAGGGTCATAGTCAAAGTGGAGGTTCTCTCCTCCCTTCAGAGAAAGGTACCTCCTTCTTTGATGGCCCCATTCGTTCCCTGGGATCTCACTCACAGAGATCTTTCATTTAGGTCTTCTTTTTCAACATCAGGAGTCACTGTGTACTTATGTCTCATGAGGGATCTGTCCTTAATGTGTTATCCAATGTGAAATAATGCTATTACTAGTACTGAAACAGTATTTTTACACTTTGTGTTTCTGAGTGGGTGCAAACTGATGAAATCTTTACATAGTATATATTGAATCGATCTTCTTTATATAAAGATAATTGCAAATGATTAAAAAATCTTGGTGTTAAACTGGAAATTGCATAGACAATTAATCAATTTTTTTAAAAAAAATCATGTAGGATCTCTGTCCTTAATGTACTGTACATTGTGAATTAATACTATAACTAGTACTCCATCAGTATTATCATTTTGTGTCTCTATGTGAGGGCAAACCGTTGAAATCTTTGCGTAATATGTACTAAATTGATCTTCTGTGTATAAAGAGAATTGAAAATGAATCTTGATGTGAACAGAAGGGGAGAGGGAGCGGGAAAGGGGAGGGTAGGGGGAGGGAGAGAAGTTGTGGGGGGGGAGCCATTGTAATCATAAGCTGTTCTTTGGAAATTTATATTCTTTAAATAAAAGGTTTATATATTAAAAAAAAGATACATTTAAATTTTAAAATTTTGAAAATGAGATGTTTCTTGAAAATACATTAAACCATTTTGGGGTCAGAAAGACCTGGGTTTGAATTTATGCTCTTTAAGGTAATAGTTAACTTTGGGAAAGTCATTCCTCAATTTATTTCTATGTCAAATGGAGCCAATATTAGTATTTGCTCTATTGTGATAATGTGAGAGATTACAGGTAATATTTGGACCACGCCAGACACATATTTGACAGGTAATATTTACTTGATATTATCTTTGTTATTATTTTTATTTACAGTCTTAAGTTGTAGGAAAATATGAAAAAAATTCATAATTCCGTATGTAAGAGATGAATGACTGCATTGTGGTACAGTAGTTTAAGCAGTCACCTATAACACTGGCTTCCCATATGAATGGCAGCTGAGGTGCTGGTTGCTCTACTTCCAATTCATTTCCCTGCTGATGCAGCAACTTGCCACCCACATAGGGGACCTGAATAGAGTTTTGGGCTCTTGTTTTCAGCTCGGTCCAATCCTGATGATTGCAGCAATTTGGTGTATAAATCAGTTTATGGAATATCTCTCTCTCTTGCTCTCTATCTATATATCTATCTTCTGTAGCTACCTTTCAAATAAATGAATAAAATACTTTTTCAAAAAGGAATGATCTCATGACTATGATGGAATATTGGTACCAAATATTGGCACACCAGGTTTTGTAAAGTTACAAGTAGCTCTTAAAAACTTGGGAAAGTTCACATTATTTTTCTTTAAAAAAAAAAAAGATTTATTTATTTGAAAGAGTTACACACAAAGAGAGGAGAGGCAGAGAAAGAGAGAGAGGTCTTCCATCTACTGGTTCACTCCCCAACTGGCTATGATGGCTGGAGTTGCACCAATCTGAAGCCAAGAGCCAGGAGCTTCTTCTGAGTCTCCCAAGTGGGTACAGGGGTCTAAGGACTTGAGACATCTTCTACTGATTTCCTAGGTCAGAGCAGAGAGCTGGATCAGAAGTGGAACAGCCAGGACTTGAACTGGTACCCATATGGGATGCCAGCAATGCAGGCGGTGGCTTTACCCACTATACAGTTCCTGCCTCCACATTATGTTTCATGAACTTTTTTCTAAAATTGTATTTATTTTAATTGAGAGGTAGAGTTACAGACACTGAGAGGGAGAGACAGAGAGAAAGGTCTTCCTTCCATTGGCTCACTCTCCAAATGGTTGTTAACAGCTGGAACTGCACCCATCTGAAGCCAGGAGCCAGGCGAGTCTTCCTGGTCTCCCACAGGGGTGCGTAGGCCCAAGGTCTTAGACAATCCTCCACTGTTCTCCCAGTCCACAGCAGAGAGCTGGATTGGAAGAGGACCAACCGGGACTAGAACCAGCACGCATATGGGATGCTGGTGCCGCAGACAGGATTAACCTACTTTGCCATGCGCCGCCATCCCCTCATGAACTTTTTTAATACCCTCATATTATTATGGTCAGGGCTAGCAAAATAGTGTGCAAGATTCTTACCACCAGGCTGCTCAGCCTGTCCTCAAATAAGACTTTGGGATCATTTTCCAACATTTCACTGCCTTCACTGCAGTGGTCCTGATCCTTTGAGTACTCTCTTCAGGAGACTGTCATTTGAATTTCTATCTTGGTTATGAAAATGGGACAGCCATTTTTCCCATCTAGAAGCCAAAATTCCTCTACTGAAGTAGGTGAAGGATAGTTCATTGGTCTGTTTATTGTTCCAGCTGATTTCCCAAGAGCAAATGTTAAGCATTCTGGTAGTTGTTGGAGACACACTAGTTATCAATTCATAATATGTGCCCTCAAAATGAGTGTGAGAAAGAATAAAACTCAACAAAAACTAACTTAGGTTTAAAAGACAAAACAAAATAGATTTTGGAGTCAGACATTCCTAAAATTTAATCCAGGCATTGTTTATGAGCTACTCTATTGGGGCACATACTTTCCTCCCAAATTCAGATTTCTCATCTTTAATGGGAACAGCAAGTACAGACATCTTGCACAGTGGTTAAGATGCTAGTTGGGATGTGTACATTTCATGTTGATGCGTAGATTCTTCTCCGCTTGCAATTCCAGCTTCCTGCTAATGCACATCCTTCGAAGTAACAGGTAGTGGCTCAAGCATTTGAGTGCCTGCCACATATGTGAGAGTCTCAAATCAAGTTTGGGATTCCTAGCTTCTACTTGCCTTGGTCTAGAAGTAGAGGGTGTTTGAGGAGGCAACCAGTGAATAAATCTCTGTGTGTCTGTCTCTGTCTGTCTCTCAAATAAAATAAATGAAAGTAAAAAAAAAAATTAAAAATAAGCAAACGGGAACAGCACCCAACACAGGTGGTCATGATCTCATGAGCAACTGAATGTTGTGTGTTTATAGAGGTGTTTTTTTGCATAGTAAGGAGTGCAATACATATTAAAGCAGCGCTAATAACTAAAATGATTACTGTAGCAATAATTATTATTAGTGTCATTACCAGTTCAAAGTATCTCAAGCAAACAGCCAGGGATGAGGAAAGCTACAGATAATTGATGCAGGTGAGGTAGACAAAGGCCAGATTATGAAGGACTTCACGGAGCCTGAAGGGAGGTGGAGGATCACTGTAGAGTTTTATTAAGAGGAATTTTAAGCAGGAGGAAACAACTCAGACTTCCACTTCTGAAAGATTTCTTGCCCCTGGGGTGGAATTTGAAGCGCCTGCAAGCCCAGGATTGGCTCATTCTCATGACCCACAAGTGCCCCACATCTTGATGTGTCATGAAAAATTAAAATGAGGACAGTTCAGTCAACAGAGTGTCTGTGAAATTAATGAAGCCCCTTGCCTTCAACACCTAGTAATTATATCTTTCAATTAAGCCAACTCTCTAGCTGTCTATGATCTTATAAATTAACTCACAGCCTTGTATCTTTCTAAGCAGTCAGATCTTCAGGGCTCAAACCTGAAAAGCCAGAGACAGTCAAGTCAGAGAAGGTAAAGGAAAAGGCCTTGTACATCTCTCTTCTGATTGTCACAGAGAGACTAGAGTCTCTTCTCTCTTAGAGCCAAAGTTTCATGTTTTTGTGACATGTTTATCAATTTTATCTTTAGTTGACCCTATCTCATGGCTCACCTGGAAAGGAGAATTGGCCTATGAAACATGTTATTGAGCCTTTTTCATATCTGTATATTAATTAATTAAGTCAGTCATCCAGTTTTTAGAGAAATATAACCTTGAGATTGAAAACAAACAGAGGCATAAATGATCTTGATCATGAGGAAATGAATGAATGAATGCAAATTATGATTTAAAAACCATGGTATTAATATGTGCCTTGATCAATTTATCTTTCATGGACAATTTTTGAATTCTAAATATATGGAAGTCTTGCCATTATGATTATAGTGGAGTTGGAGCATGAAGTAAGATGGAGAAGTACAGTGATGAGATGAGAAAGGGTCAAATTTTTTATAATTTTATAATGGTATTCAGAAGTTTTGAGTTTTATCATAAGTCAAGAAGCTGTTCAGAGACATTAAGCTAATCAGTTTTCATGACCATTGTGGTTACTTTACATGCAGCATATGAGAGTACCTTGAAGTTAATAAGTCTGAAAATTGGCAAATTTGAAGATTCTTGTGAAAGTACAAGAATGTAGGGATAGGAACCAAAGATGTGGAAAAAAGCATATAGCTTCATAGAGTAAGTGATTCATAGTTGGTGAGATGAGGAAAATTTAAAGGTGCCAACTAGCTTTGAAGGTTAGGCTACTGTATTAAAAACAGAAAATTATGTTAATTTCTTGTCCTCTGTTTAAAGATTTTTCCCAAGTAATGTATGTTATCACAAGGATAGTGGCAACTGCAACTTATTACAGTTCTATCAAATGTATTCTAAGGATAGAAACTATTTTGATAACTGACAAATAGAGTCAAGCACTGGAACTCCTGGGTATAGTCGTCATCTTCTGTATGTGATATATAACATAAATCAACTTACAAGAATAGCCCAGGGGGTTTATATAGAAAACACAAATTGTAATTGCACAATACTCATTGGCTTTTCTCGCTGTTAAAAATTCTGTAACCTAACAGATAGATGAGAAAACACAAGTTGAAAATGTAAAGTGAATTTGTATACACAAGACTTTAAATTAGGTCTTTCTAACTTTCCTAGATCTATACACTTCTGTTATGATGTGGAATTCAGTCCTGTGAAAGCCATGGTTCAATCACTTTTTGTCTTGAAGTTGAAGGGTCAAAAATGCCCTTTATACCTCCCACAGCAATGGGAAACAGGTAAGTCTTCTTGGATTAAAAATTCTCGAAGCGATTATGGCCTTCCAATCCCATTCTTTGTATAATTTGCCATGATCTATTCTTCCTGCTGAGACATTGCAGCTGCTGCATCATTGCTTATCACATGGACTGGCATACAGAAATTTTATTTTCAGCCATTGGCTTTAAGAATGTTATATTTGCCATTTCAACTTCTGTTACATCTTTCTCGGCATAGTCTGAGCCCTGGTGTTTTTATCTGGCCTCTGTTTCAGGAAACAATTATTACAGCTCAAGTATTTTGAACTCTTGAACTTCCTTGTCAATTTAGGTGGGAAACTCAACAAATATTTTTATTGAGCATTACGTAACCCAACACTGCACCAAGTGTGGGAGTTCAGACTGTGGACCATGTTCTGATTACTTGTCTAAATGTGTGTGCAGCTGGTGCCAGTCCAAGTCCCGGCTGCTCCACTTCCAAGCCAGCTCTCTACTATGGTTTTAGATGCCCCAGGAATCTCCTGGCTCCTGGCTTCAGATTGGCCCAGCTCCGGTCATTGCAGCCATTTGAGGAGTGAACCAGCAGAAGGAGACCTCTCTCTCTCTCTCTCTCTCTCTCTCTCTCTCTGTCTCTGCCTCTCAAATAGCAAATAAACAAATCTTAAAAATGTTTATTTACTCATCTTTATCTATTTGAAAGGCAAAATGATGGTAGATAGATGATAAATGGATAGAAAAATAGATGATGGGGGTCAGCATTGTGGCACCGCAAGTAAAGCCACCATCTGCAGTTCTGGCATCCCGTCTGCAGTTTTGGCATTCCATATGGGCTCCAATTTGAGTCTGGCTGCTCTGCTTCAGGTCCAGCTCCTTGTTAATGGGCCTGGGGAGGCCCCTGTACCCATGTGGAGACCTGGAAAAAGCTCCTGGCTCCTGGCTCCTGGCTTTGGATTGGACAAGCTCTGGTCATTGTGGCAATTTGGTGAGTTAACCAGTGGGTAGAAGCGCTCTCTCTCTCTCTCTCTCTCTCTCTCTCTCTCTCTCTCTCTCTCTCTCTCCTCTAACTTGGCCTTTCAAATAAATAAAGTAAATCTTTAAAAAAGATAGATGATAGATAAAAACAGAGATATTTCCCCAGCTGGTTCCGTCTCCAACTGCCCACAACAGCTAGAGTTGGATCAGGACAAAGTCATAAACCTGGACCTTCATCCAGATCTTCCACTTATTGGCAGAGCCCCAAACACCTGATGCATCATCTGCTGCTTCCCAGGATGCATTATAAGGAAGCTGGATTGGAACTGGGGTAGCTGAAACTCCAACTTGCACTCTGATATGGGATGCAGGTGTCCCAAGAGGTGGCTTAATGCACTCCACCACAATGCCTGTCCACCCAGCACATACTTGGCACAATACTGAGAAGCTGTGTTTTTTTTTTTTTTTTTCCAAATTGACGCACACTTTGACCTGATCTCTGCTGCCCAATATCCATCCCTGTTTATCCTCAACAATTAATTTGTGAAATACAGCAACTATAGCATTTTAATTATAACATTATAATGAAGTTTTCTGAGTTTAGTAATATAACAATATAATTGTATTGCATTATTATTCACTCTTTACAAAGTTTTGCACTAAATGTTCCCCTAAAAGCGTTCATCAGTATGATTATATGATAGTACCTCACTGTTGTTATCACCCATCCCCTTATTTTTCATATGAATAAATTGGGGTTCAGAGATGTCAAAATGAGTGATGTGAAATTATAAAATTAAAAGTTCAGAAAATAAGATTGTAAAGCATCATTATTTTTCTCATTAATTCAAACCATTATTAATTTTTATATCTTTTGTTATAATTTCATAGCTCTTTTCCTAATTCAGACTTTTTTTCATTTTTATTTTAATGACGGAGACAGTGAGAGAGTGAGAGAGAGAGTGAGGGAGAGAGAGGCAATGAGAGAGAGAGTGCTCCAATCCATTGGTTCACTCCTCTAATACCTTCAATGCCTGGGGGTGGAGTTAAGAGTTACAAATTCAATCCAGGTCACTCACATAATTGGAATGAATCCAACTACCTGAGCCATTATCATTATCTCCCAGGGTCTGCATTGGAGGGAACTGAATTCAGGATGTAGAATAAGTTATCAAACTCAGGTGCTCTGATGTGGAATGCAGACATCTTAACCAGCACTGTCAGTGTTATGCCAAATGGCCACCTTAGAACTTTGTTCTTTTATTTGGAGATCCAAAATTCTTTAGTGCAAATCAATAAATGCTCAAGAGAATACATTGATGAGATTATTGGGAGGGACATTGTTGTATGGCCTTCCAAAGCTGGAAGAGAATCCTGTATGGAAGAATTATGGCTGGGACCAGTGCTGTGGTGCAGTGAGTTAACGTCCTGGCCTAAAGTGCCGGCATCCAATATGGGTGCCAGTTCAAGACCCTGCTGCTCCTCTTCCAATCCAGCTCTCTGCTGAGGCCTGGGAAAGCAGTGGAAGATGGCCCAAGTCCTTGGGCCCCTGCACCCACGTGGGAGAGCTGGAAGAAGCTCCTAGCTTCTGATCAGTGCAGCTCCAGCCGTTGCGGCCATTTGAGGAGTGAACCATTGGATGGAAGATTCTTTCTCTCTCTGCCTCTCCTCTCTCTGTGTAACTCTGACTTTCAAATAATAAATAAAATGATTCTTTTTTTTTAAAATAATTATGGCTAATTATTTCTTTGTTTTTCCTGAACAAGAGTAGGAGCTACATCTATTCTAGGCTGATCTCAGAAGCTACTTACTTACATTCCAAGGTACATGTTGTACTTAGCCATAGGTTTCAGAAGCAGATGACATGTGCTAAACAATGTATTTGTGAAGCTGATCTGGGAATGACTCCTGCTCAGGGTATCAGAGAAATTATGGGCCAGAGACGCGCCTGGGCTGGAGGGTGCTCCGAGCGCCGCCCTGCAGAAGCAGGCAGGTGTGGGCCCTGGAGACGCAGGCAGGCGGGCGGGCAGGCACAGGCTCTGAGAGGGAGTTCCCGCAGCCAGCCCCGCCCTGTGCACCCGCGGTTAAAAAAAAAAAAAAAGGAAAGGAAAGAAATTATGAGGTAAGCCAAATTAAAATTGGGCACAGGCCTGTATAAAATTGTACTTTTAGACTTTCTTACCATACTATATATATGTATGTGTGTAAAATGTGCATGCATACCTTTAAAATATACATGTTCACACATACACATTAACATAAACAGACTCCTATCCATATGTCTTATAATTCTACTCTGTACTATAAATAAATCAAAATAATTTTTCTCTTGATATTCAAGGAATTCACTGTACTAATAGACATACAGAGTTTTGTTCCCATTTGAATATTCCTGGTGGATGTAAGATCTTGAGAATTTTGCTTAACATTTCTTTGATAAATATTTATCTGTAAAACAGAGTCATTGACGAAGATTGTCTTTGCTTCTTTTTACATCTAACATTCTGAGTACAGGATTCTATAAACCTAAACACTAATAACTATCTTCACATAACTGATATCCAAATCCCCTGATCCCCCTGTCTTCAAAAAATATTCTTGTCTATATATCTTAAGCAAACTGTAAGATCAACAAATTAAAAATGGTTATGATTCTTTTTTCTAAAGCTATACACTTCAGAATATCACTTAGTTTCTCTACTTATTGAATACAAATTGGATTTACAGCCTATTTTTACCAATAATTTTCCACACAATTACATGGTGCAAGTCCCACAACCATGAGTTCTTGTGAGTTTCTACTCTCTCTTTTGGAAACTTGACAAGTTTTCAGTAGAACAAGTGGTCTTGCATGTTGATGGGAAACAGACCCTAAGGAGCAGAGTTGAATCATCACAACTAAATACATCTTAGATAATCAGCCCTCCGGTACCTAGCTGCTCACCACAGGTTCTGATGTAAGCTCAGCAGGGAACAGAACTTCTCAGATAAACCTGAACTAAAGTTTTGACCAACTGAGTTTTGAAATAAAGTAATATTTATTTAAAGCCCAGAATTTGTAGTGTCTTGTTACACATACAGGTGATAGACAGAGTTTTCTATTTCATTTTTATTTTATGAATATCTTTACACATAATTATGGACTGGTCTGATTCCATTCCTTCAATAAAATCTATTCTAGTAATTTCAATCTACATTGAACATAATCAATCAGTCATGAACAAATATTTAGTGATTGTTCACTACATCTTTTTCTTTTTTTCTTAATCATATTTAATCCTGCCTACATAGGATTATCTGTTAGCGTCTTACCGTATTAGGCCTTATCTCATGTATTAGCAGATGGAGGACTGGCAGTTCCTGGATGCCTGTATCTGTCCATTCCAGTTTAGATTTTTACAAGTGAGAACCCTGACAAGATATTTGGACTGGGGAAAGAAAGAGAGGTTGTTATCTTCCTAGGTGATGCTGGGCTTCAGTAGAAGGAAGATGTGACATTTTGTCAGTGGCTCACACTCATCCACCTATAAATTACTTACTTTACTACTAGCGCTGATGTGCTTGACAGACATTATTTGGGATTCTTATACATCCCAGATTCCTGAGTGGTGTCAGCATCTTCCTTAACCTTTTCTAACCCTGCCCTTCCAATATTTTTGTAAGGATTTACTTCCCTGTAGGAAGTCCCTCTCTTTGAAATATCTAGATTGATTTGCACTTCCCACATTGAACTGTGAGGAGGTTGAGCATACCTAACCTGAAAATCTTAAACTCAAAATACTACAAAATCCAAAACTTTCCAAGTGCCAATATGACGCCAAAAGTGAAAAATTCTACACTGTGAAGCTTTATGTGTAAAATTATTTTAAAACATGATATAACATTACGTTCAAGCTGTATGTATCAGATGTCCATGAACAAAATAAATTTTATGTGTAGACTTGGTTCTCATTTCCAAGACTTCTCATTGTGTGCATGCAAATATTCAAAAATCCAAAAAAAAAAAAAAAACTGGAATCGAAAATAATTTTGTCCCAAATACTTCATATAATGGATATTCAACCAGTTTATAACTCTTTTCTCTTCTATATTTATACAATTTAGAGCTAGTATTAACTACCTAATTATATTTAATAAACTTCATCCATCTAATTTTTTAATGGTGAGATGGAGATCCAGATAAATAAAATAACTTATCCAAGTGGGTCAAGAGCTACTGTTAGTACTGAGGTAATTATGGCCATTGATTGACATAATTGGACTTAAAAACCCCAGTGTAAAAAAAGCACAGAGTTGGATTGCTATTTTATGACAGATCAGGTTATGTAGAGATACACAGGAGTTCTAGACCTGGGAGGGAAAGCAAGAGACAGCAATAATATGGCACTTCTAGGCCATGAGATCTCACTTTAAGAAGATAAACTCTACTTTAACCTACCGTATTTATATGATTCCCTTTTAGTATTTCATTTAAAGGTTAATTATAATGCCTTTGAAAATATGAGTATCTGTTGCCTGTGGTCTTAGGAATGACGAATTGACTATGGAGTATGGAGAACATTTTAGAAAATTTCTCATTATAAATCCAATTTTGAAGACTAGTTGATATACAACAAGCTGCAAATACAGTGCTTTGCATATGTGTATTGCATATGTGTATGCACCTATGAAACCATCAGCACAATCAAAAAAGCATAGTAAATATTGTTATCACTTTCAAACATTTTCTTGTACTCTTTGAAGTCTATCTGTCCTTCTACTACCATTACTAGGAGATAATCTAATTTCTATCATTGTTGATAATTCACACTTTCTTGGATTTGTGTAAGTGAATTATTTTGTCTGTCTGTATTCTTTTATTAACATAAAGGTTTTGAGATTCATAAATTTTGTTACACATATGTTTATTGTTCTTTTGTACTGCAGTCAAACATTCTGTCATAAGAATATACCACAGTTTGTATATTCACTCACCCATGAAGGGATATTTAGATTGTTTCCAAGATTTTGAACATCACAATTGAAGCATCTAAATATGAGGAAATTAAATACTTAGGTCTCATAGTAGGCATTGGTTTCACTTTTAAGAAACCATAAAACTGTTTCTAAGATCGTTGTACCATTTTATGTCCCCTTATTGGTGTATGAAGCCTACAATTGTTTCACATCCTCAATAATACTTAGTATTATCACTCTTTTCCATTTTAGTCATAGTAATGTGTAGTGAATCATAACTTATTGTGATTCTCTTAATTAAACAGAGGCTATAATTTAGTCATATTACCTTAGTTTTTAACTAATATTTCCTTTTGTGTGTGCATTGTCTGATCTAATTCAGAATACCATTGTACATTTAATCATAATATCATTTGGTCACATCTTGGTAATGACTATTTTGTTTCTGACCTTGGCAATTTTGAGTACTGCTCTTGTATTTTATAGAATGTCTCTGAATTAGGGTTTATCCATTGTTTTAAAGATTAAATGAAATGGCTATTTATAATTAAATCAGAATTCTGGCAGTGGAGGAGGTGGGCAATCACAGAGGTAAAGCAGCTATCACATTATTATCATATCAAGAATATGTGTCACCAGGATAATTTATCACTACTGGTGCTAATAATCTTTCTGGAGGACTTGATTCATTGTAAAGCTTGAATTCCCACGGATGAATACTGTTTTCCTTAGAAAGACATCATGTGTAGTCTACAGCTGAGGAGTTAGAAGTTATGCTATACCATTATGTATGCGGAATGCATTAATTATTTCAAGTTAGTCTACATAGGAGATTTGATTTGTGTTATTCATTCATTTATTAATCAATCATTTATTTATCAGTATGGTAATAATTTTTTCATATTTGGCATTGTAAACCAATATTACTTTACTCATTTTGTTGTTTAGGGTGTTTCAACTTTGAATTTTGCGGGATTTTTCAGTTAGTACCTGTGTTCCCTTGACATTTGCACAATATTATGATAATGTTACTTGTCTAATTTGTGCTTCCTTAATTTCTGACGCTAGAAGTTTTATTTTCTCTTACTCTTTCTCTGATGATCTTCTTTTCTTTATCTAAATTAGAGTCAGGCCTATGTGATTTTCATTTCTTGGAAGAAATTATAAGAGTGTTTAGTTGATATTCAATTGCAAGGTTTTTTTTTTCTTCAAGCACTTTAAGTATTTCACTCCACTTTCTTTTTACATGTATTGTTTGTTAAGTTTTATAGGAGAACCATTCTAACTGGATTAATTTCTGGAGTTTCTCTTCTGTTCCATTTGTCTATGTGTCTCTTTTTTGTGCCAATACCAGGATGTATTGATTATAATTGTCCTTTAGTATGTCTTGAAATCTGGTATTATAAATGTCTGGCTTTGTTTTGTTGTTTAACATACTTATAGCCATCTGGGGTCTCTTGTGTATCCATATGAATATTAGCATGTGTTTTCTAGATCTGAGAAGAATGTTGTTGGTATTTTGATTGGAATTGCATTCCTTGAGTCTGTAAATTGCTCTGGACAGTATATTCATTTGATAATATTAATTGTTCCAATAAACGAACATGGACGACATTTCCATTTTTTGTGTGTTTTCTTCTATTTCTTTCTTTAATGTTTCTTAATTTTCATTATAAGATCTTTTACCTCCTTGGTTAAACTTATTTCAAAGCATTTAAATTTTTGTAGCTATTGTGAATGGGATTAATCTTTAAAGTTCTTTCTCAGCCAAAGCATTGTCTGTATATACAAAGGCTATTGATTTTTGAGTATGGGTTTTATATCCTGCAACTTTACCGAACTATTTTATGAGTTCCAATAGTGAATTTGTTAGTGAAGTCTTTTGTATCCCCTTTATGTACAATCATATGATCTGCAAATAGTGATGATTTGACTTTTTTCTTTACAACTTGCATCTCTTTGATTTCTTTTTCTTGCCTAATGGCCTTGGCTATAACTTCTCATTCTATATTGAACAGCAGTGGTGACAATTGGTATTATTGACTGGTTTTCTATATTAGAGGAAATGCTTCCAACTTTTCCCAATTAAGTATGATGCTGGCTATGGGTTTGTCATAAATTGCCTTGATTGTATCTCTGTTGTTTATTTGTTGATTTTCTGTCTAGTTGATCTGTCCATTGATTAATGTGGGTGTTGATGTCCCCTATTACTAATGTATTTGAGTGTATGTTTCCCTTTAGATTCACTAACATTTGTTTAAAATGGCTAGGTGTCCTGGCATTGAGTGTATTTACATTTTTATAGCCACATCTTCTATTTGAATTGATCTTAATCATTATATAATGCCCTTCTTTGTCTCTTTTAACAGTTTTTGTGTTAAAGTCCATTTCATGTGATATTATTACGGCTGCACTTGCTTGTTTTTGCTTTCTGTTAGACTGAGCAACTTTTCCATCCTTTCACTTTCAGTCTGCACATATCTTTGTTGGTGAAGTATGTTTCTCATAGGCAACAAATAGATGGGTCTTTTTTCAAAGACAGAGTTACAGAGAGAGGTAGAAACAGAGAGAGAGGTCTTCTATCCACTGATTCACTTCCTAGATGGCTGCAATGGCTGGAGCTGTGCCCATCCAAAGCCAGGAGCCATAAGTCTCCCACGCGGCTGCAGGGGCACAAGAACTTGGACCATCTTCTACTGCTATCCCAGGCAATAGCAGAGAGCTGGATTGGAAGAGGAGCAGCTGGGATTAGAACTTCAGGCCAGGGCATTAACCTGCTGAGCCACAATGTTGAGCCCATTGGGTCTTGTTTTGTAATACGTTCAGCCAATCTGGAACTTTTAATTGGAGAATTACGCCATTTACATTCAATATTACTATTGATAAGTAATAACTTGGCCCTGCCATTTTTCCATAAATGTTTCTATCATTTACTTTGAATTTCTCTTGCATTTTTACTGGGAGATTTTCTGCTTTCACAATGATGACTATATCTCTGTGTTTCTGTGTGTAGCACGTTCTTAAGCATCATTTGTAAGGCTGGATGGTTACTGACAAATTCTTTTAATTTCTGTTTGTAATTGAAGAACTTTTCTTCACCTTCATTTATAAATGAGAACTTTGCTGGATATGGTATTCTGAGTTGACAGTTTTTTTTTTCTTTTAGAACTTGGACTATGTCTCTCCATTTTCTCCTGGCCTGTAGGGTTTCTAATGAGAAATCAGCTTCTAGTACAATTGGAGAGCTTCTGAAAATCATCTAGCACTTTTCTTGTGCATATTTTAGAATTTTTTCTTTATTTTTTACTGTGGAAAGTTTGACTACAATGTGTCATGGTGAAGATCTTTTCTGACCATGTCTATTAGGAATTCTATGCGTCTTCTTATGTATTTAGGCATCCCTTTCTTTATCCAACTTAGGGAAGTTTTCTGCAGTTATTTCACAGAAAGGCCTTCTAATCCATTCTCTCTTTTCACACCTTCAGAAAGTCCTAAGATACATGTGTTGGATCATTTGAAGACTTTAAATATGTCTTCTGCTTCGTTCTCTCTGTCCTCCCTTATAGTAATCCAGTTTCCCCACAGTTCTTCAATATTCTATTCTATTTTTGTTGTTTCCATTCTTTCCTCTTTGAAATTTGGTTCGAGGAGTTTCTTCAGTCTCATTGATTCTTTTAATCCTCTGTGTTGAATTTACTGATGAACCCATCAAAACATTTTTCACTAATATTTCTGTTTTTTCATTCATAGTCTTTATATTTTTCTTAGTTTCCATATTTCTGATCACATGACCTATATGTTCCTATAGCTGTCTACATTATTTTTCCATTAGAATCCTTACCATATTAATTACACTTCTTTTAAATTCCCTGTCTGATAGTTGCATCATGTGGGACGTAGATGAAGATGGCTAATGCTTGCTTGTCTCTTTAGATTGTGTTTTTTCTTGGCTTTAAAGATGTCTTTTTTTTTTTTTTTGACAGGCAGAGTGGACAGTGAGAGAGAGAGACAGAGAGAAAGAAGGTCTTCCTTTGCCGTTGGTTCACCCTCCAATGGCTGCCGCGGCCGGTGCGCTGCGGCCGGCGCACCCCGCTCATCCGATGGCAGGAGCCAGGTGCTAGGTGCTTTTTCCTGGTCTCCCATGGGGTGCAGGGCCCAAGCACTTGGGCCATCCTCCACTGCACTCCCGGGCCATAGCAGAGGGCTGGCCTGGAAGAGGGCAACCGGGACAGAATCCGGCGCCCCGACCGGGACTAGAACCCGGTGTGCCGGGGCCGCAAGGCGGAGGATTAGCCTGTTGAGCCACGGCGCCGGCCTTAAAGATGTCTTTTAATTTTATTTTTTTAAATCCATACCTGTACCAGGTTAAACAAATTATGCTACATGAGCTTTTGATGTGATGATTTATGATAACTTATTTGAGTTAGGATCTGATTAAGATTTTTATCGAGGTATACATGTCAGAGGCTTTAAATTCTTCTATGATTCTTGATTTTGTTTCCCCTCATGATTTTGGAATTCTCTATATTGCAAAAAGCATCTATGCTTGTTGCCACTTCTGTCTTAATACATTGTTATTACTCTGAAGTCTTGCTTGAGCAGTTTCAAGGCATGGATATAATCTACTTGTAAAATTCAATATTTTACTGGGCCTGAGATTTGGGGATGTGATCTTTGCGAGTATTTGTCAACTGATACAACCTTTTCGTCCTTCCACATCCCCATGTTCCTATACTGGAAGAGGCATTCCCAATAATTTTCCATGTATCCTTGACCCCTCTTACTGTATGTTTGCTCCATTGGGTGAGACAGAGAGGCTAATGGGACTGAATGGGACAAATGCCTCCACAAACCTCTCACAAAATCTTTTCTACCACAGAGTAGACAGGCTTTATGAAGAAAGCCCTGAGTGTACTTCCTAATGATTAATCTTTTCATGCCTATCCCAGAGCCATGAGAGGCTCTTTTTTATATTTACTCTGAGAATCTAGTAGAGTTCCAGTGAATTTGATATGTGAATATGTGAGAGGGCTCCTAAGAGCATTCAGGAGTTTTTCATTCTCATGCTTGTCCACATTATCTCCAGCTATTTGTCAGCATTCCTATATATGTGAACCTACCAATTAGGACTCCAGAGCTTATGCACCAGGTAAGTACATCTCAGGTCTTTCTCTCTCTCTCTCTCTCTCTCTCTCTCTCTCTCTCTCTCTCTCTCTCTTTTCTTTATGTCCTCTGTCCCTCCTGAACCTGTCTAACAAAATTTCAAGCTCTGATCTGTACTGATTCCATTGAAAGTACTTGGTCGTTTATTTGTCCAGGTGTATTTAATGAAAACACACATAATGACATCTAATATATTTACATTTGCATTTTGAAATTAGAAGTCTCCTTTCTTTGTGGAATTAAATTGCATTTCACAAAAAGGAAATTTTGTATTTTTAAGGAATATGCTCTTGAGTCTGTGATTTTATTTTATATTTTTTCTTGTCACATTTTGTTGCTAAATGTCACCAGTGATATATAACTTCAATGAGGTTTGAGGATGGAAGTGTATTTTAATTGTGTGTGCCTTCCTAGTATTTGGTGTTATGCATGGAACTTACTATGCAACTTATACATCTATATTTAATGAATTAAATAAATCCAGAGGAAAAATGTATCCATTATTAAATTGAAAATATTGTGGTAGATCAAATCATTAGCACCCAAGTTTTTAATGACTTAATGAACAAATCCTAACGAAAATGATGCAAATAGTTACATTTTGAGCATTTACCTTGCAAAAGTTACCATGAACAAAGGTGTAATGCCGTAAGCCATTTAATATTAACAGCTATCCCATTCCACCAGATCATCACACACTTAAAGTAATTAAAGTCCTCAAAAGTTAATTGAATATACCAAAATTTTATAGCTGGATAATAGCAAAGCCAGATTTCAAATTCAATTCTGACTTGCACTTTTGCCTTTACCATTACTGTGAACAACAGTGTTTCTGCTACCATTTAGTAGTATCAAATGTGATAATAATCAATTAAGAAATCTTAATTCAAACAGCTGAAGACCTTAAGTCAAAGAAACTAGGTGAGAATTAGGCTGTGCTAATTAGTCTTCATATTTTTCAATGTTGAGATTTCATCTGAAGAAATATGGCAAACAATAATTTTTTTCTTAATATTAAGATTACCTGAAATTTAATAGATTTAATAGCTTTCTTTCCTTTTTATTCCACACTAGGGCTTAGAGAAATGGGAAATCAGTAAGATCATCTACTTCCCTTTAACCATTTTATTTCCTTACTTTTTCTATGACTCTTTCAGTTTAGTCTTGTTATACAAAACTTATGGAAGACAATTGTATTAGACTGAGTTCCAGCACTAGGCCGCAACTGACCAGACCAACCTAAAATGCAGTCATTCATGTTAAATGCCACATAATTGAATCAAAACTTTAAGAAAGCGTAAGTTTTCCCTGAAGACAGGAGATTCCAGTCTCCTTGAATAAACATGTTTCCTTTGCTTTAACCCTTGTAGAAAAAAATGTAAACTGAAGTAATCTGATGTTAAACCATCAACTTTTCTTTGTTTCTGTTATTCTGTCTCCTTGATACAAAACCCATGTTTTTACTATTGTGCAGTGAGAACTCTCATCATATTTTGTAGAATGGAGCCTGCCCTAACTCATGAATCATAAAAATAATGCCATTTAGACCCAAAACTAAATTGGTTGTAATTTTAGCTTCCAACTGTCTTCTGAGGCTGGTGGCCTATGAGTCACCAAATTCTGTCTTTTTAGCTAAGGAGAATGAAATGAAATTTTATGATGTTAATCATATATTGATCCCATGACCTCACTGGATGATCTGGAACAAACTTGGCCCTTTAGGCCCATCATTATAAACTGAATGAGCCACAGAACTTGCTTTTAAGTAAGGAGAACATCTTGGAAATACAAAGTTGTAGTTAATAAAACAGTGGTCATCTTGGACACTAGGCTTGTAGTTGTCAAATGGGGCAGTTGAATAAGTTGAATAAGATAAATACACATTCATAAATCAGCATTACCATTTCTCATCTAGAAAATGGAAGTTAAAACAATTATCTACATTAGAATATTTTATACATATACATGTTGATCAAGAAATATCGATTGAGGTCTTTTCTAGGAAATTAAGATAAATAATGGATAATATGGACAAAAATTTGTATGTTTAAGAAAGGAGGAAAATTAGGTTAATTATCCCATCTATTGCTGGGTTGCTAGATAAGAGGTGGGATATTATAACAATCTTTTCTTATAAAGATTAGGGAAAAGATTGAAGAACTCCTATATGTAGGATAGTTAATCTGTAATCTTCAGTATTTTTCAATGCTTGGAAGCAAAGATTGACCTGAGCACTTGTATACGAAGAGGCTCTGAAGAACAAGACAAAATAAAGATAAGTGTATTTTACTTGCAGGCCTGGGTAGGCCAGTATTTAATTCCACATCCACAGTTAACTGCTGGTGAAATTGACTGTATTTCAGGAATCAAATTGGATAGAGTTGTAAAGCACATGGCACACTGCTTTGCAAATAATGAGAATTCAATAAATAATAGCTATTATGACTATAGGGGATTTAATTTGTTAAAATATCACACACTTTTACTGAATTCAAATAATTTTAGAATAGAGTATTTAGTTCTGTGTTAATAAGAACAGCAAAACTGTATTAAATTTGTATCATGTTTTATTGCTTATGAAGCCCTTACATATATATGCTCTTTTGTTTTCATTTTTCTTTTCTGTAACCTTAGAAAACAGACAATTTTCTTCTTTTAAATAGGATTAAATATGCCCCTTGGCCATGATACTACATTCTGAGTATTCCCCACAGCTAATAAATGAGAGTGAGAGGATGAAATCCAGATATTTTTACTCTAAAGTTCAGGTCTATCTCATTGTACCATGCTATCTAAATCACTAAAATCTACAACTGCTCTCTGTTGTTAAGAGTTTGGCTATGTTTCCAGCCACGCTTTGACTGCCTGTGAATTCTCAAGACTGTTCTTTCTTATGGTCCTAATATCCTTCATAAGCTCCTAATATTGCATTTAATATTTCAGGAGGATGTACCACTAAAGAAATCATCTGTTGATTTGTTTTTAAAACCTTGAGTATATTTTAAACACTTTAATGAGGGACTTCAGGTCCAGGAAATAAAAGGCAATAAGAGGAGATCTGGAAATAATATTAAATCAGCAATTCTTGGTGAAAATGTACAAGTTTATATGGTTGAATAAGAATAAAGACACAGATACTATATTGAAGTACTTAAAGAACCTTAAAGAGGGTTAAGTTCTCTAAAATCATTTATTTTTGAAGATTTATATATTTAGTTGAGAAGTAAAGTTACAGACAGAGAAAAGAAAAGACAGAGAGAAAGGTCTTCCATCCACTGGTTCACTCTCCAAGTGGCCACAATGGCCAGAGCGGGGCCGATCCAAATCCATGAGCAAAGAACTTCTGGGACTCCACCACAGATGCAGGGACCCAAGCACTTGGGCCATATTCTACTGTTTTCCCAGGCCATAGCAAAGAGCTGGATTGGAAGTGGAATAGACAGAACTCAAACCAGCACCCATATGGGATACCAGCACCTACCGCAGGTGGCAGCTTTACCCAATACACCACAGCACTGGCCCCTGTCCCATTATTCATGTGTTCTTTGTGTTCCACTTTTTCTTTCTCACTGCACAGTCTCATTTCTCCCAAGAAGCCACCTCATTACTTTTTTGGTATAACCAGTGTTTCTTTATATATTTTATTGAATTTAAGAATGTATCCTGTTATGAATTTCTCTATTACCAATTGTTTTCAATTCCATCTTGAATAAGTATTTCCTAAATTTTGAATGTTCACATTTTTCCTTCTACTATTGTATCCGTACATGAAAGAAAATAGAATTTTCTATAGGTTGAAATTATTAATTAAAGTCTATCTTTCCTGGCCATATATAGTCACTAATAATTAGCAGTTTGTATCACATTTTCCAAATTATTTGTATCACAGTTTCCAAATGTATATATATATATGTGTGTGTGTGTGTGATCTTATTTACCCATAAGATTTCTATGAGGCATAAAAGACAAGTTTCATTATTCTCATTTAACATATAGGAGTTGAAGCAGAGTGAGAAGTGTAACTTGCTAACTGAAAATCAGTCATTTGGAGAAGGTGTTACGGTGCAGTGGGTTAAGTTTCCACATGGGATGCCTGCATCCTATATCTGAGTGTGCATGAATTGTGGCTACTCTGCTTGGGATTCAGCTCACTATTACTAGGCTTCAAATGCAGCAGATGATGGCCCAAGTATTTGAGTCCCTGCCACACATGTGGCAGACCACAAGGAGATTCTGGTCCCTAGCTTCATCTTGGAGATTTTGGCTATCTGGGGAGTGAGCTGACAAATGGAAGAGTCAGGTTCTCTCTTTCTCTTTCCCTTTCCCTTTCAAAGATGAGAGAGAGAGAGAGAGAGAGAAAGAGAAAGAAGAAGAAGAAGAAGAAGAAGAAGAAGGAGAAGGAGAAGGAGAAGGAGAAGGAGAAGGAGAAGGAGAAGGAGAAGGAGAAGGAGAAGGAGAAGAAAAAGAAAAAGAAAAAGAAGAAGGAGAAGAAGAAGAAGAAAAAGAAGAAGGAGAAGAAGAGGAAGAGAAAGAGGAAGGGGAAGAGGAAGAAGAAGAGGAGGAGGAGGAAGGAAGGAAGGAAGGAAGGAAGGAAGGAAGGAAGGAAGGAAGGAAGGAAGGAAGGAAGGAAGGAAGGAAGTCACTGAATCATTACTGGGAGTTTCAGAAAGATAATTCCCCTGTTAGTATTTATTGTCCCACAGTTTACCGAGCTGAATTCTAACTTGTGTGTGTGTGTATGTGTGTGTGTGTGTTTTGGGAACCCCAGATACGTTGGGGTTCCAGAACCACGGTAGCTAGTAACCTTGCTTTAATGGGGTATTAAGGGAAGCTGAATGTAAATATTTATAGCTTTCCTTTTACAAGATACTCCTTTTTGTTGGCCAAGGGTCCTTCCCATGGGAAGCTTGTTTATTTTGGCAGAGGCTCTTGTACCTCTTGTCTGACCTGTGTATAGTGTATGCCTGCATGACTTCTACTCTAGTGCTGGGAGCCCAATATCTCTGTTGTCCATAGTATACCAGGGAAAGCCTTGACTAGGGTAATCGCTGGTTCTCCCCATGGAAGTCACAAATTCAATAAATCAGCACGACAGAAAACAAACTCATATTTTTGCTTACAGATGCTGGGAACGGAGGACACTGAGTTAAGCAAGCAGTTCTTTATCTCAGGTTCACCCAGGGAAGGAATGAAGAGTCTAGCAGGGCTCGGAGTGGTAGTGTTGAGTTAGTGGGGCATGTAGCGGTACACACACACACACACACACACACACACACACACAAGTGATTCGGTTATAGGTCACTTAAAATTTGTGATAAAATGATCAAAAGGCTCATATAAAGGAAATGACAAGAAAAGTGGGGACCTAGTCTATTAAGCAGGACAAATGACTCTAATTCTTGTCTCTGGCCACCAGCTTGAGCCACTTGGGTATAATGTTCTACTTTAAAAATGCCTGCAACAGCTTGGGCTAGCCTGGAATCAAATCTGGGAGCCAGGAACAGAATCCAGATTTCTTACATAGTTGGCAGGGATCCAGGACCATCACCTGTTGCAGAGGCAAGCAAGGCAACATAGCTGGGAACAAAAGCCAGACCAGGACTACAACCCAAACATTCACTTACAGGATGTGGACATCTCAACTGATGTCTTAACGGTTGTGATAAATGCCTGCCTCGGGCCTGGCTCCGTGGCTCACTTGGCTAAACTTCTGCCTGTGGCACTGGCATCCCAGATGGGCACCAGGTTCTAGTCCCGGTTACTCCTCTTCCAGTCCAGCTCTCTGCTGTGGCCCAGGAAGGCAGTGGAGGATGACCCAAGTGCTTGGGCCCCTGCACCTGCATGGGAAACCAGGAGGAGGCACCTGGCTCCTGGCTTCGGATCAGTGCAGGGCCGGCCATAGCAGCCACTTGAGGGGTGAACCAACAGAAGGAAGACCTCTCTCTCTCTCTCTCTCTCTCTCTCTCTCTGTCTATAACTCTACCTTTCAAATAAATAAATAAATAAATAAATCTTTAAAAAATAAATGCCTGCCTCAACTCTTAGTACCCAGGCATTCTATTTTTATCTAGATTCTTCCTGGTGACATAAGATGCCTCTGGTTATTCTGAGATAAAGATTCTTCTTTATTTAATTTACGTCTGTCACCCTATGCCTACTGAAATTTTGCATATTGGCAGTGTAATTGCTGATAAATGTAAGCACAAATACAAGCTTGGCTTTCTGCAGGAGAATTTGGGCATTTGTGTTATGAAGTTCAGCTTTAATTAATGTAGTTTTTTGATCCTTATTAAATGCGGGATGAAATTCTCATTCTACATATAAGTACCTTGCCTCAGGTCAAGTACAGAGGGAAAAACGAAGCAGGTCCCAGAGTAAGAGAATATAGATAAAAGAGTTATTGGTGAAGATAACCTTCAGGTGTTCCTTATAATCACCGTTTTCAATCATGAAACTAAAATGAATACCTCCCCTTGGAGTATAGCCACACCACAGGGTGTGGTTTATTAGAAGAAGAATATGCAAGCTCTTCTACTGATTCAGGAGACAGGAACTCTTTATGCTCAAAGAGCAGTATGGAATAGGGTGGCAGGAATTATTTTATCTAGCTGAAACAGGGCAATGGCTTCAGTAAAGACTCTTGTGTCGGTCCATAGTGCTAAATGAACGCCAGCCTTGGCGTCCAACCAGCTAACTTCTCTGGTTTTAACTTTTATTCATTGTTGAAACCACATCAAACTTTTCCACTGATTCTTTCTTGACACTTGCTTATAATGGCTACTCAAATGACCAAATAAATTAAATTGTTTGTGATTTCACCATCTGTGACAAAACCTTTAATTTAGTTTTTGATTCTAATCTTCTTTGTCTAGACATGTCTATTGTTTAAAACTTGAACTGTTTTACATTCCACTTCAACCCCAATTTAAGCTTATCTCTTGATTGAGCCATTTTCTTATTTGAAAAACAATCACCCGCTACCTAATGTCTGCCAAATAATTCTAGGGGTTGGGGATCTCATCCCTGTCTATTGTCTCCTTTATATGGAACACAGCAGATCCAAGATTAGCTTTTGTTGTGTTGCTTTAGATTCTCCAAGGTGAATAGTATTTGGAAATTCACAACTAAAATGATTCATAAAACCTCTAGACTAACCTTAGTGTTTAGTTTATTATCTTCTTTCTATACTTCCAAGTAGGACTGTCTCTTGAAATAGTCATGAGGTAGGAAAATTAAGTAGATAAAAATAGTCTGTTGACTCAGAAAAATAGTGACATAAGTAGTAATTCTGTATCAGCTCCTCATTATTCTTGTAACCTTTAAAAATTTTCCCTTCTGACATTTCAATTTTCTTCTCTTTAGAATTATGTTTCTTCATAATATTTTGTGAAAATTAAATGTGATAATTAATGAATTGTACACAGCGCAGTCATACATGTACTAAATTCAATAAATGATAAAATATTATTGTGTCTAATGCCTTTATTTTTTCTCTTTATCTCAAATAGTCTTAGCTACTCTAATATTCATAGTGCACAGTCATTATGTAATTTATTATTTTCCCCGCATTATATACTCTTAATTTTATTTCCCTCTCCTGATGGAGACCTACAAATTTCTATTCAAATATTTCCTTCCAATGTACTTTTATTTTTTTACATATATGAAAGTCAGAAAAAAATGATTTGTTGCATAGGTCTATGACATTGAAATTATGGTATCCATATTACTTCATAATTTCTTCCTTAACATCATACTTTGGGGGATAAACATCACCATATTTGAACTAGTTCAATCTTTCCAAACATTGCCTAGTGCAAATCTACACATTGCCTAATGTAAATCTTCAGCATGTGTTCATTTTTAAATCTGATATACCCTAGATTGCACCACCTCTTAACAACCACCTGTGAAAAAGGGATAATGTACAATAGAATAAACAGACCTTGTGTCCCTGTGTAAAAATTTCTCTGGGACCTCTACATAAGAGCTTAGTGGCTATATTTAAAGTGTGGCCATGCTGACAGGATAAATGACATGTGAGTTTTCCCAGCCTCGTTTGTTACTTTATGTTCCATCAACACTGCATAAGGGTTACTATTTTCCTACCATCACAAGCTTGCAGGGCTAGTTTTTCTGACAGTTGCTACTCAGATTGTGGAAAATCATGTCTAATTATTGCTGTAATTTGCATTAGTCTGATCAATATTGAGGTTGAATATTTCATCCAGCTAAGTCATCTCTCAAGTTGTTCTTCATGTGTTAATCAAATAACATACTCATATTTCTTTCAGGTGCTCACAGACCATTTTTGCTTTTTTTCCGGAACTCTGATTAATTCGTCATCAGTTATTAACTAGGCAATTATCTTTTCTGAATCTGGCACCTGACTGTTAACTTTCTCAATACTATCCTCTGCCAGTTGTATTTTAATGTTGATGTGTGAAAATCCATCAATGTTTTCTTGGCTTATGATTCTCAGGCCTTGATTTGGAAATTCTTTCCAATTTCAGAATCATAAATATATTATCCTTTTTATTACTTTATCTTTCGTATTTGGAGATTGAATCTATCTCTAATTTTGTCCTTGAAAATAGCAAAAATTATAATTTTCAGCCTTTTACATGGTTCTGATGATTAGCTGCTTGCTCTTTATATTGGAATAGTTTATGCCAGGCAGGATGAATGGGTAGGGGTAGGCTAGCTATAAGGAATGTAGAAAATCTCTTCTGTAACTGGATCTAAATGTAACTACAGTTCAGCTCGGATACAAAATAGACTTAACAATTCCAGAGTTCTCTTTGTATTTTTAGTAATTCCAAATATTTTATGAATTCTGTGAATAAAATAGCTATGAACTTTAAGTCCGAATTCTGGCTCCCTTTGTCATCCTGGCTACTACTTTTATTTCCTGTTCCTTTCTTTGATTATAAGTCACATCCACCTTAAAAAAATTTTAAAATCTCATCCATTTATTTGAAAGCCAGATTTAGAGAGAGAGAGAGAGGGAGAGACAGAGAATGAGAAGGAGAGTGAGAGAGAGATCTTCCATCAGCTGGTTCAGTTCATTCCCCAGATGGCCACATTAGCCAGCACCAGCTAGGCAGAAGCAACGAGCCAGTAGCTTCCTCTAGATCTCCACATGGGTGCAGGGACCCAAGCAGTTGGGCCATTCTCTGCTACCCTCCCTGGTATATCAACAGGGAACTGGACTAAACGTGGAGCAGCCGGGACTCAAACTGATGCTCATATGAGATGCCTGTGTCCCAAGCAACAACTTTACCTGCTCTGCCACAACACTATCCCCAGACACATCCACTTTTCTGATGCAGGATAAGGGAGTGTCTGAGAACACAGATTTTATAATTAGCAAAATAAGTACCCAGATGTAATTCTCTTCAGTCCTTCATTGCTCCTATAATCTTTAGCAAGTGTACCTTTAAAGTGTCAATTTCCTTATTTGAAAAATAACTATAAATACTTGTAATGATTTGTGAATGTTAAAAAGAGTGGGTTTATTGATTGATTTATTTTATAATAAACTTGTATTTTTGGTATCAAGGATTGTGTCAGGCCTTTTTCTTCATTCTCTCAGCATGTATCACATTGCCTGACTCATTGATTTTTCAAGATTTTCTGAGTCATAAGAAATTCTAGACTATATTTTATTTCAAAAAAATTCTTCTCTTTTTACATTTAATAAAAATACTATGTAATGCTTATAAAGTCTGTACTGTGTAGCAGACTGTTTTACATCTTTCAAACATTTAATTTAAATTGTTTTCACAGTAGCCCTTAGTGTAAGTGTCAATATATGTTACAGGTGACTTAGTTGGATGAAATCTCCATTTCAAAGAGTAGAAAATTGAGGCAAAGAGTCATGAGATATCTTGCCTAAGGCCTCATAACTAGTAAATAGCAAAACCCATATTGAAACTAAAAATGTGAGTCTCCAAAGTTTATGTGCATAGCCACTGCCCTTTGCTGCTTCTCTTTAGAGCCTGAACTCATCTGCAGTTACGGAGTGAGTTCAGGTTGAAATTGAACACCAGCTCGGCGTCCCACTAACTGTGGGGTTACAGACACATGTCTTGACCTTACTTAGCCTGTACTATATTTTCTGCAAAATAAGAAAGCAAATACCCCAGCCTCATATAGAGCCCTAAATGAAAAAAATCTATGAGGCATTTAGTATAGTTCCTCATACAGAAATAGTTAATATGCATGATCATTACTAGCATTATTCTAGCTACATGTGTCTTTCATTTTTGCCTGTAATTGGAATAGGCAAGTTCAATGTTTCATTTTTTTAGCGTTTACAATCACATGATAAATATACTTTGTAGAACTATCAGATGTACTAAATGACATATTCTTTTTTTTTTTTTTTTTTTGACAGGCAGAGTGGACAGTGAGAGAGAGAGACAGAGAGAAAGGTCTTCCTTTGCCGTTGGTTCACCCTCCAATGGCTGCCGCGGTCGGCGCGCTGCGGCCGGCGTACCGCGCTCCTCCGATGGCAGGAGCCAGGTGCTAGGTGCTTTTTCCTGGTGTCCCATGGGGTGCAGGGCCCAAGCACTTGGGCCATCCTCCACTGCACACCTGGGCCACAGCAGAGGGCTGGCCTGGAAGAGGGGCAACCGGGACAGAATCCGGTGCCCCGACCGGGACTAGAACCCGGTGTGCCGGCGCCGCAAGGCGGAGGATTAGCCTGTTGAGCCACAGCGTCGGCCTTAAATGACATATTCTAACGAGTCTTCCTTTACCACCACTTCCATTCTGAGTTTGACAATAAGTATACCAAGATCTAAGAAAACTGATAACTCACCCTGTGTAGACAACTGTACAAGAGAGGATTAACCTCGTTTCTCTTCCTGACTCTTAGCATCTACGAATCTCTAACGTGAAACCATTGAAGATCAGGTTATCTAGATGGGTGAGAAACTTTTGAGTTAAATGGTAACAGTGTTGGGTCATGTTAATTCTATTTATACTGTTGAAGAGCAGGTATCAGTGTCTCTCAGTGCTACCTCTTTTTCCTCTTCCCTACCGACCCTGACCAAGGTCATCTTGCACTCTTTGGAGGCCCCAAACTCCTGCCACTGGTTTAATGGCTGTTGCAAGCAGAGAGCGAGTTATGAATGTGAAGTGTCTGTCAGCCACTAAAAGCCTGTGAATTAGTGTTTCTTGCCCCTGTCTGTCAGGCAGCATACTTTTATAGAGAAATAACTTATCCTTATGAAGGGGCTGTCCTGTCCCTGCTCTGCTGCACTGGGCTCAGCACCAATCCCTCCAAACATTCGCAGAGAAGAGGTCTTATGTGTTCCAGGAGAGCTCTCTGAATTTCCTGGGTCATATTCGGGCTTCTTCCAGGTCACAGAAGATTTTCAATGTGTAGATTATTCTCAATTTCAAAATTAACCTGTATTTTGTACCAAAGGACATCCATTAAAATACTTCTGCTCAAAAACCTTGAATTTCTTCATTTCTCCCTCATTTTCCTCAGCTCTGCTAGCTTCACGTTGGGTCTCACTAGTCTGTATATGCATATAAGTGTGGAAGGACCAGTCTTCTTTCAGTGCTGTGAACCACCAAGTCCCCATGACAGAGGATGCCCTGTGAGTTTTGCACAGCAAACATGGACTGTGATTTGTGGGAGGATGAGATTTTGTCTTCTATAAAGAAATTTTAGGAATTATTGAGCCAGATTACTATTACTGCAAAAGGTACTATTTGGGTAGGATAATACTGATTGTTCAGGGGATGCTTAGCTACCGTCATTGCTTCTATGCATGTAAAATCATTTAGAACTTCACAGGAGATTTTGTCCTATCACTTTTTAAATCTAGTCTCACAATAGCTTTTATGTTTTTTGAGGAATACTTGAAAATTTTTGCTTCCTCCATTTTATAGATTTATGATTTGAGACTCAGAGAGGTGGTGTGATTTGCTCCTGGTGGCCTGATTTCTAAGTGAAAAATGGACACAAGACACAATCCCCAGTTTGGAGCATTTTTTTACCTATACATGGTGCACTTGGTGAACTTTGGTAGACTGTATGCTATTTTGTTACCTTGAAGCTGACTATCTTGTTTGCAATTGCTCTAAGTACTAGGAAAATAGGAACTGGTTGGACTCACAGTGGGTATGCCAAACTTTTTCTCTGATAAGGGAAATTGTTTGTGCTATCGGAGTAAGGATTCAACATTGCAGAATTTAATATTTCCTTAGGAATGTATCAGGCTAGTCTCAATATAAGTGTAGATAGAGACATTAAGGTCAGGATACTAATCTGTGGTTCTGAGCAAAGTGCCAGTCAATGCTTGGTATTAGGATCTCTAAAAACAGAGTGAAGACTCTGGCCTCAGAATCAGCCCTTAACGCATTCGGATATGGCTGAAGAACCTGTGAGAGTATTTTAGGCATGGAAAGCCAAGACACTCTGGAAAAAAAAAAAAGGACCTAAATGAAAGATCTCTGCGAGTGAGATCCCAGTGGAAAGAACGGGGCCATCAAAGAAGGAGGTACCTTTCTCTGAAGGGAGGAGAGAACTTCCACTTTGACTAGGACCTTGTCTCTGCATAAGATCGAAGTCGGCAAACCCAAAAGACTTCCATAGACTTGGCAACTCATGACTAGAGCCTAGGGAGGTTACTGACACCATAAGCAAGAGTGTTAAATTGTTAAGTCAACAACAGGAGTCACTGTGTACTTACTTCTCATGTGGGATCTGTCCTTCATGTGTTGTCCGATGTGAAGTAATGCTATAACTAGTACTGAAACAGTACTTTTACACTTTGTGTTTCTGTGTGGGTGCAAACTGATGAAATCTTTACTTAATAGGTACTGAATCGATCTTCTGTATATAAAGAGAATTGAAATTGAATCTTGATGTGAATGAAATGGGAGAGGGAGCGGGAGATGGGAAGGGTGCAAGTGGGAGGGAAGTTATGGGGGGGAAAGCCATTGTAATCCATAAACTGTACTTTGGAAATTTATATTTACTAAAGAAAAGTTAAAAAACAAAACAAACAAAAAACAGAATGAAGAGTCACTCACTCCTGAAAGCCTGCAGGGTATGCTGTTGGCAAAGCTGGGGAGTGTTGAAAGGCTCCTACCACCACACATTTAAGTCTTATGAAATTTCCTTAAGAGCAAGCCATTCCTTTCTTTTAGACCACAGGACATAGCACAGAAGGTCAGCAGGGCTCTAAAAGAATAAACCTTGACATGATCAAAGCAAAAAGTGAATAAGATTTTGCTCTGCTTTGATTATTAAAATTAAGCAAATACTGGTAAGGCTACTAATTTTTGAACAGCTGTCAATCTTTGCATCAAAGTTGGCTACATCCTCTAGCAAGAATATAACACTAGTTCTCAAACTTGTTTCACAAGCTCACATTGGAATGCCTGTTTAAAATAATGATCCTGAACTTAATTTTCAGGTGTTTTCATTTATTTTTAATCTATATTTTTAGTAAGTGGCCAGGTGATTTTTATAGTCAGCTCACAGCTCCCATATTATTAAACAGTACTGTGATTTATTGACCTTGATGGAGGTAATGTGTTTGGACAGAGCTTGGGAGAAAATTTGATAAATGTATGAATTAAAACCAGAACACAGGGGTTCTTTCTCTAAGTATAATTGTTTTCTTTTTTTTTTATTTATTTGAAAGTCAGAATTACACAGAGAGGAGAGGCAGAGAGAGAGAGAGAGAGAGAGAGAGACAGAGAGAGAGAGAAAGGTCTTCCATCCAGTGGTCCACTCTTAATTGACTGCAATTGCCAGAGTTGCGCCAATTCGAAGCCAGGAGCCAGAAGCTTCTTCCAGGTTTCCCATTCAGGTGCAGGGGCCCAAGGATTTGGGCCATCTTGTACTGCTTTCCCAGGTCATAGCTGAGAGCTGGATTGAAAATGGAGCAGCTGGGTCTCGAACTGGCGCCCATATGGGATGCCAGTACTGCAGGCCAGGGTGTTAATCTGCTGTGCCACAGTGCCGGTCCTGGGCTAATTGTTTTCAATTGTTGGCTGTCTGTTGAGACTCCTCTAATGATCTTAAAACTATGCTCATATGCAGAACAAAAATAGATCAATTGAATAACAGAAGTATTTCACTCATTCATTGATGTTTTCTGAAGAACTCCTCCCAGATGACACCAAAACCAGAGGTGAGAGTCAGATGCTGGGTGATGGTCTCATTCATGTGAATGTATGCTCTTTACAGCAGGTGCACCCAAATGCACTGTGTTTTCCAGGGATCAGATGAACATACCTTAGCTTTAGCTAAAGCCCAGCACGATGAAGTGGATTTGAGGTCTGGGGATAGTTGTTGACACAGTTTACCTCTGGCTTCACTTGGCATACTTCATTAGCTGTAATTAGTCAGCTGCCTCTTTGACTCAGAGGACTTGAGGCACTCAGAGTCCACTGCCTGAGGAAGTTTTTCCCTCTCTCTGCACATAATAAAAAAAAAACCTCCCCTCAGAGTACCATGAGGGGCCTTTGTCTTCTCATTTCTTTGGAAATTAGAGCATCAATGACATCTTTATTCCTCCACTTCCTTCTTGGGCTTCCTGAGACACAACCATCACAGCAAAAGACCCATGTGCATATGAGAGGTTCTTTCACCTGTTCTTAAAATGAATATAACTTTTATAATCCTTCAAAACTATGCGCTTATTATTTTTGAAATGTAAAAATTTCTGACAAAAATAGTATAAAAGTTAGTTATTTTCAAATATTATTTTTATCAATATATAAATGACCCTCTCAATTTCTTTCCTCCTGTGTGTGTAACACATAAACACACAATATACTTGCAGCACAAATTTGTTCAAATTGGGCCAATGCTTGATATTTAGCCATTGGTTCAATAAAGACTTAGTTTACACCAAAGGGGAAACCTGTTGAAGTGAAATGGACACTGTGAGAAACAATGACTTGATTAGCTCTTGTCCCGACTATTGATGTACAATGTAATACTTTATCCATTTTAGTATTTTTTTGTTCTAGTACTATTGGTTGAACTCTATAATTAACACACAATTATTCTTAGGTGTTGAAATTTAACTGAAAAGTGATCCCTGTTAAATATAAGACTGGGAATAAGAGAGAGAGGAGATGCACAATTTGGGACATGCTCAATTGGACTTGCTCCAAATGGTGGAGTTAGAAACGTGCCAGGGGATTCCAATACAATCCCATCAAAGTGGCATGTACCAATGCCATTTCACTAGTCCAAGTGATCAATTTCAGTTCACAATTGATCACACTGATAAGAGTCTAAGAGTCAAAGGGATCACACAAACAAGACTAGTGGCTGCTAATACTAACTGATAGAATCAAAAAGGGAGAGAACAATCCAACCTGGGAAGCAGGATACACAGCAGATTCATAGAATGGCAATGTCCTAAATAGCACTCTGGCCTCAGAATCAGCCCTTAAGGCATTCGGATATGGCTGAAGAACCTGTGAGAGTATTTTAGGCATGGAAAGCCAAGACACTCTGAAAAAAAAAAAGAAGACCTAAATGAAAGATCTCTGCGAGTGAGATCCCAGTGGAAAGAATGGGGCCATCAAAGAAAGAGGTACCTTTCTCTGAAGGGAGGAGAGAACTTCCACTTTGACTAGGACCTTGTCTCTGCATAAGATCGAAGTCGGCAAACCCAAAAGACTTCCATAGACTTGGCAACTCATGACTAGAGCCTAGGGAGGTTACTGACACCATAAGCAAGAGTGTTAAATTGTTAAGTCAACAACAGGAGTCACTGTGTACTTACTTCTCATGTGGGATCTGTCCTTCATGTGTTGTCCGATGTGAAGTAATGCTATAACTAGTACTGAAACAGTACTTTTACACTTTGTGTTTCTGTGTGGGTGCAAACTGATGAAATCTTTACTTAATAGGTACTGAATCGATCTTCTGTATATAAAGAGAATTGAAATTGAATCTTGATGTGAATGAAATGGGAGAGGGAGCGGGAGATGGGAAGGGTGCAAGTGGGAGGGAAGTTATGCGGGGGAAAGCCATTGTAATCCATAAACTGTACTTTCTAAATGTATATTTACTAAATAAAGACTTAGTTTATTCATGAATATACATACATGTTGACCTGTAACCTGTTTCTCCACTTACCAAAAATTCTTTTTTGTTAATGTTTTATTTCTTTATTTGAAAGGCAGACTGGTAGAGAGATTGGTAGGCAGAGATAAAAGTCTTCCATCTGTTGGTTCCCTCTCCAATGACCTCAACATTCAGGACTAGACCATGTTAAAGCTAGGAGTCAGGAATTTCTTCTCAGTCTCTCACATGGGTGCAGGGACCCAAGCACTTATACTATCATCTGCTGCTTTCCCAGGGTGCTGAATTGGAAGTGGAGCAGCAGGGACTCAAACCAATGACTATATGGGTTGCCAGTATTGCAGGTGGTAGCTTAACCCACTGCCCCACTGCACCAGTAGCTACGAGAAATTCTTTTACAGTTTTTTCCTTGTCTTTACATATAGATATGCCTCTTTCTTGTAAAGAAAAGTATAAATTCATTTAATTTATTTATCATAATCTATTCAAATTGCTTGCTAACTGAATAACATTTAGGTTGCATCCAGTTTGTCAATATCACAATAAATGCCATTTATCCATTTATCTATATAGTTTTTGTTCTTACAAAATGTGTACCTTATTGTTTATATATTTTAAAAAACTTACTTATTTGAAAGTCAGAGTTACGGAGAGAGAGGGTTAAATAGAAAGAGAGGGAGATCTTTCATCGCTTGGGAGTGATGGCCAGGGCTGAGCCAAGCCAAAGCCAGGAGCTTCATCCAATTCTTCCACATGGGTGAGAGGAACCCAAACACTTGAGCCATCTTCTGTTGCTTTTCCCAGGCTGTTAGCACAGAGTTAGCTTAGAAGTGGAGCAGCTGGGATATGAAGCAGTCCCCATATGGTATACCAGCATTGCAGGCAGCAGTTTTCCCACAAACAACAACAATGGCTCCCTTTCTTGTTAATTTCTACAGTAGATCATTGTGTTAAAGGGTCCTTAAATGATAAATTTAATCTATGTTGTTCAACTATTCTCCAGAAATGGTACCCTCATTTATACTCCCAATATTGTACTGCATTTTTAAGCATTTTGTTTTCTATCATGCATCACAGCAAGAGGACCTAGTATTTTAGATGATAAGTTCATGTAAAAAAATGTTGTTCACCTCGGTTATTCTTTTAAGGAAAATATCAAAAGGATTCCATAGGAATTTAGTATATCTCCCAGGTCCAGCTAATGTCCACACAGGATCCAGAGTAAGAAAGATAACCATATTTTCTAAAACAATTATTTTGATTGCTTTGGACCATGTTCATTAGGCTATAGGGCTGAAGAAAAAGGTGCTACATAAATGTGGACAATCATTTAGATTTTCTCAGTATAAATTCTTCATCCAGAAAAAAAATAAATGGTTGTGGCCAATATATTCACAGGACGTGGAAAGCTATGACCACTAGTACATGCTAAGCACTGACAGGCTACCATTTGCTAAGCATAAATTATGTGTCAATCACTAAGTTAAGCAGTTGATGTATTCTCTCATTTAATAACTCCTAACAGTCAATGAATGAGGTTTATTTCTATTGCCCCAATTTTCAGATGAGATTGACTAAGAAGCACAAGATAGATGACATAGGTCTGTTCACGAAACTGGTCAGCAGACAGTTAAGACTACTTCCAGGCCAGTCAAAACATACCAAATTCTGGGAATTAGCCTCTGTACTTCCAAAATAGTTACATATGTCAACTCTTTCTTCAAATATTCACTTGTAAAGTAAATCATATTTCAGAATATCTTTTTTTTTTTGGAGTATCTTGACCTCTGTCTCTTCCCCATACTCCGTAGTACTTTCCATATGAAAAAATGTGTGTGTTTATGCCTTTAGTGTTACATGTGTGCTTGTGTATAAAAATGTAAACATGGATACACACATTTTTCAAGGCTATGTATTAGTGACTTTTGGCAGTTAACAACAATGCCCCATGAATCCAAGACTGAAGCATAATACTTGTACCTATAAGTGAGTTATTAATGATAAGAGTTGTCAGACTGTGCAAGGAACATGACATCTTTTGTGAAATCTACTTTAAATAATGATAATTATGATGTAGATGAGAGTGGAGAATATTTCAATAGAAAAGACATTCTAAAAGTCTTTCCTCAGCATCTCATTCAAAATAAATTCTCTGTTAATATTTACTGATTCAATGACTAGATCTTATACTTTGAGGTATATTTAAGACAACTAAGCTTAAAAGCAGAGGAATTACTAAAAAAATCTTTCCAAAAGATTTTCACAATATTCATGGCTTGCATTGTGATACAACAGATTAAGCCACCACTTGCATCACTGGCATCTCATATTGGAGCACCAATTTGAGTTCGGTTGCTTGGCTTCCCATCCAGCTCCCCACTAATGACCTGAGAAAGCAGCAGATGATGGCTCAAGTGCTTAGATCTCTCAAAGTGATGTGGGAGGCTTGAATGGAGTCCCTGGCTCTTGGCTTTGACTGAGCCCAGCCCTGGCTACTTGCCGCAACTTGTGGAGTGAACCAGAGGATGGAAGATCTCTTTCTTTTTCTGTCTCCTCATCTCTTCTGCCACTCTGGCTTTCACTAAAATAAAATAAAAGTTTAAAGACATTGATATTTTTGATGACTTTCAGAGCTCTTATATCAATTGATTTTCCTCTTAATAATCACCATGTTTCCATACTATGAAATATAACTTGATCTTTGAGTATTTGAGAAGGCAAGTAGACAGGAGCAGTGCACTTAGAAATGCCTTGGCCATTAGCAAGTAAGTGAATTTGAGTGAGGAAAAGAAAATCAATTCCAGAAACTTTAAAAGTATTTAAGTGGATTTCATGTGAAGAAAACAAAATAATTTAACTAAAATATCTTGAGGCTAATGTACATACAATTAGCCCTCAAATTTCCAGAAATAACACCTTACTCAATCCCTCTCCTTAAAGCATCCTATAGGGCATTTAAGGACTCTCAAGTAGCAGCTTTTAGTACTTCATAATGTTACAGCTGGTTGAAGAATTCAGAGTTGATCTAACTTGCCCACGTACATGCAAAATTAAAAAGAAAAGGCCGGCGCCGTGGCTCAACAGGCTAATCCTCCGCCTTGCGGCGCCGGCACACCGGGTTCTAGTCCCGGTTGGGGCACCGGATTCTGTCCCGGTTGCCCCTCTTCCAGGCCAGCCCTCTGCTGTGGCCCTGGAGTGCAGTGGAGGATGGCCCAGGTGCTTGGGCCCTGCACCCCATGGGGAGACCAGGAAAAGCACCTGGCTCTTGGCTCCTGCCATCGGATGAGTGCGGTGCGCCGGCCGCAGCGCGCCGGCCGCGGCAGCCATTGGAGGGTGAACCAACGGCGAAGGAAGACCTTTCTCTCTGTGTCTCTCTCTCACTGTCCACTCTGCCTGTAAAAAAAAAAAAAAAAAAAAAAATTAAAAAAAAAAATTAAAAAGAAAAGAAAAGAAACTTCTAAGGGATTTTCTAGTAGGCAATTCACAGATATGAGTAATTCAAGATCTACAACTCTTTCAATACTGTGTTTTATAACAAGGGAACCATTTTTGGCAGGTATTAACCCAAGAAAATAAATATAAGACAGTTTTATTTCTCCTTCAAAACCCATTCAAGCAAAAGATATGGACATTCCTATCCCCTCAAATTGTATGAAATTTCAGGTAGGTATCATATTTTTTCTTCCACCTTTTTTGAGAAAAAAATAAAATATTTGATCATTTTAATTTCAGAAATAGCCTTATTTCTGTCATTAAAATCTCCAGTCCAGTGCAATCACCTAAAAGCTGTCAGTTTTAGTTAATTTAGAGCTTGTTCTGAAAATTGATATGGCTGCTAGCTTAAATGTCCAAATTGAGAGAAGATGGTGGTCAACTAATTCTATCTCTCCTTTTATCCCTTCTTCTTCTCATTGCTGGTATTTGACCCCTTCCAGGTCAAGAAAGAAGAGTGAAAGTAGTCTTTGGTAATGTGTACCTTACTGATGCTAAAACCTGCTTCTTTTATAGGTAGCTTCCCTTGTCTCTTCCCAATGCCTGGATGCCACCAATATTCTTTGACTTGTGGTCCCTTTCCTCCATCTTAAATAGAAACATCTGTGATAAAGTTTTCACATTGCATCACCTTGAATACCTTCAGTAGTCACATTACTTCTATGTTATTTCTGCCTCCATCTTCCATCATTAATGCTCCTTTTTATTACATTACATCCACCCACATAATCCAAGTTAACCTCATTATCTCAAAGTCAGCCAATTAGCAACCTTAATTGTATTGGCAAACATAATTCTCCTTTGCCATATAATTAGTATCTTTATAAGCTCAAGGATGTAGACATTTTGGGGAGAACATAATTCTTCCTACCATACTATGCTATTAAATATATAGAAAAGTATACAGAGGTACAGATAGAGGTAATCCCATACATATATGTCTTAACTTTATCCATTGAGGTGGTTTTGGCACAGAACACCCAACATCTCCTAAGGTTGTATTTCCAGAAAACAGATTTTGAGACTAGATGTTTCTTAGTTATTGTTTTGGGAACCAGAGAGGGGATGAAGAAGGATAGGGCACAAGGAGTAACTCAGCTCTTTAGCAGACTCATTGAAGTCTTCAGCTGACTCCACAGAAAGTTCTGAAACTGGAATCAGAATGATGACTTCCTGAAGTAGAGCAAAGAAACTAAGCTAAGCTGGTTTTAATAACCAGCTCATCTTTGCAGTGCTACCTCTAATAGGGGACATGATCTTGGACAAGATAACATTTCATATGATGGGATATCTGTGTGTTTGACTATCTGAGGGCAGAGCTCTGAGCAGTTGAGATTCGTGCAGTGTATATCACGCCCACTACATTGGCCATATCTTTGTTCCAATACTTGATGTTAAAGTGCCATCCTTCAGTAAAAGGAATTAGGGCTCTTTGAAAAACTGATTCCAATGATGAAGTCCAAGATGAACTCAGGACATCTTGTTATACCTACAGTAAAGAGGGACTCAGATTGTGAGGAGGATTTGAGAAAGGAAGGGAAATTAGCTTTGAGGAGAGCCTGCTGGTCAAATCTAAAATAGTTTAATTAATAATGATGGAGTATATAACACTGAATAAAATAGAATCTGCAAGCTTTTTAAATATCGTGTAGATTTTTTTCTCTAAATTTCCTTTGCTTATTTATTTATGTGAAAGAGGGAGAGAGGGAGAGAGGAAGAAGGGGAGAGAGAGAGTAAATGACTGAGTTAGAGAAAATGGTTCCATTTGAGGTTCATTACCCAAATGCCCAAAATGGCTGAATTTGGGTGAGACAGAAGTTGGGTGCTTGAAACTCAATCTGGGACTATCATGAAGGTATCAGGGACCCAACTACTTCAGCTATTAGCTTCTGCCTCATGGGGTGCACATTAGTAGGACTTGGGGCAAGGCCAGAACTCAAACCCTGGCATTCTGATATGGGATGCCCACCTCTCAACTGGCATTTTAACTGACAAACCAAACACTTGCCATCCCCATACTATGTAACTTAAGTTAAAAAATACAATAAGACAGTCTCACTACAGTAAAATGTCAAACAATACATTTCAAACAAATGATGAAATTTTATTTAAAAGGTACCATTTCCAACAATCAGAATAAAAATTAAACCAGACAAGAAAAATCAATAGATGAATTAATGGAAGAATGCTTGGAGGTGAATGTGACATTTATATACATCAAAATATCTCAACACCATATCCTTGATCATTTCAAAGGGAAAAACAATAATTCTGTATAAGAGGAAACCTGGTAGATATCTCCTTAGTAAAAATGTTACCATTGACATTGCTTAGTGATGGTTCAAATTCAAATTGTGTATCACTCAATAGGATGCAATAAGAAAAAAAAAACACTTTTGTTATATTTTGCTCCCCAAAAGGCATAATTTGAGTCCAATTGTGAGGAAATATCAGATAAATACAAACTGGGAGCTATTCTATAAAGCAGTTTGATTTAATCTTCAAAATATCAAAGTTATCAAAGTCCAGTGAAGACTGAAAAACTTTTCCAAAGCTAAGGAGACTAAAGAAGCATGCACACTATAGGGCAAATATTCAGATTGAATAATTTTGCTACAAAGAATGTCATTCTGACAACTAGCAGAAACTGCATACATTCTGTGAATTAGATAGCAGAGAATATCAGTTTAATTTTCTAATTATCATGACCATCCCATTGCTACATAGGATAATAACCTTGTTTATAGGATAGTAGGTGGAAGTGTTCAGAGGCAATGTGTAATATGTGAACTACAGCTTACTTCTAAATTACCCAGTTGATAAAAGGATCTTTTGTGCTATTCTTATAAGTTTTTTCTGAGTTTCAAATTATGTCGAAAGACAAAGAAACACAACCATCTTAATTCAAAAGCAGCTATTTCCCTTTTTGAAGAGGTCAATAAAAGTGTTAATATCTCTATTTAAAAAAGGGGAAACTGAGGGAAAAGAAGCCTAGTAAATTTATATATATTCACATACTTAGTCCTTGGTAGAACTGGAATTAAAATCCTATTTACTAATACTTTTAGAACAACCACTTCACTCTCATACATTACCAAACTGAAAGAAAGGAAGGGAAGGGGGAAGAAGAATTGGAAGGATGGAGGGAATATCGCTCTACTTTTTAACCTGATGTTCACTATGACTTGTTTATTTTTAGTGACATTTCAGGTACATTCAACACAATGTTAGAGAGAAGACACTGATAAAAAGTGAAAATATTTACAGTATTTGATCCATGAGCCACTCTCATCCCCCATGCTATAGATGGAAGGGTAATTACAGCCCATTACCAAATTACTCGCAGTTATCCTTTGATCTTGTAGTTAATACAGTGAACCCTTATTTGCATAGATATTATTAGCATATTTCACATCACATTCTGATATTTTTATGGAGTGACTGTTGCCTAGCTAGAGCATACCAACTTGGAATATTGTCCTTCTTCTTTCCAGCTCTTGCTAGGCAAAGTTTAAATTTCAGAAGCAGTGGCCGATGCAGCTTGAGGAAGCCAGGGTGGCAAAGCAGAGGCGTGTGAGCTGGGAAATAATGAATTCTGGGTGTAGAACATAGCCTATATTTACCTCTGTATCCACAGAACCCAGCGTTGGTTATGTTATTATATTTGCCATCTTTAATGAAGATCTCACACTTTATCCAGGATTAAGCTCATTCCTTTTTCAACCCCAAAAACTTTTCTGACAGGCCATCATCATCAACTTATTTATTAAAGCCCAAATCCTAGAATTCATCCTTTAAAATTATCTTTCTCTCTTACCAACCATCTGTTAGTATATCCCATCTCGCTATATTCCTCAATATCCCTCAAATCCATTTACTTCTCTGCATCTTCCCATATATCAGCTTAGTCCTTATAGCCATCATTTCACACTTGTTCAATAATGATAGCATTCCATAATTCCTCTACATATGTATTTAATTTCTTCAGTTCCTTCTTTATATAGCAATCAGAATATGCCTTACATAATACAGATTTCCTCTAGTGGTACAATGGTGTAAATATGCTTCAATTTCTTCCCAACATTTTTCATAAAAAAAATCTCAACTTTTATTTTTTGAAAGGCAGAGTTACAGAGAGGCACAGAGGGAGAGGGAGAGGGAGAGGGAGAGGGAGAGGGAGAGGGAGAGGGAGAGAGAGAGGTTTTCCATCCATTGGTTCAAGCTTCACAGCCAGAGCTGGTCTGATACAAAGCCAGGAGCCAGGAACTGAGTTTTTTCTGGGTCTCCTATGTGGGTGCCTAGGACCAAGGACTTGGGCCACCTGCCACTGCTTTCCCAGGCCATAGTAGAGAGCTGGGTCAGCAGTGGAGCAGTAGGGACTGGAACCAGCACCCTTATGGGATACTGGCATTACAGGTGGCAGCTTTACCCACTATACCACAGTGCCAGTCCCTCAACTCTAAATTATGGCCCAGTGATACAGTCCAAACTTGTCCTCCAACTTATACTTCTACCCACCTTCCCCTTGCCTTGTTGTCAAAGGGCCAGGCACTTTGTTTATATCTGGAGATCTCTGAGTATAATACTCCTACTTCATGTGATGTTCTTACCTATGTTACCTACACTTCAATTAACATATTAACATATTCAAGTCCTATTCATTTTTCAGATCTTGGCTTATCAATTATTTATGTTTTCAAGCTATCTAATCAGTCCTCATATTTTGTACTTAGTCAAAATGGATCTTGTTTTGTAGAACCTATGGCAATTTACATGTGTAAGTTAGTTATACACTCTATGCCTATTTCATTTTCTAGATTAAGATAAATTAGAAAACAGAAATCAAATTATTTACTACTTAATCCCAATGTCTGGAGTGATTCCTGGCCAATGTGGTTCATTAACTTTTTATTTAATGGATAATGAATGAACTGAACATCAGGAAAATAGTCATCAAAATACTGAGTTTCTGGTCCTAAATGTGCCTCTAATTTTATGGGTGGCATTAGATAATCACTCCCACAATAATTTGTTTGTAGTCAATTACATGATATCATTTGGGAATTATCATGACTCTGAGGTCTGGAAATGCAAGGAATAATATAAGACAACATTTCTCTCCTCAAATCTATGAACATATCTGCTTCTACACCCAAACAATGTTCATTTTCAGTTATAATACATATTACTGTCTTATAGCAAGCTATAGGAAATTATCCTGAAAGTATAGTCTTAGATGTTTCCTTCATAAGCTAAACTTTCCCATTTTATACGTGCAAGGATATCATTTCCTTATTGTTATTTTTTCCTGTCTCCTGGGCTATATACTTCACCATTCAGATGTGCTATATATGATTTCTTTGTTTATAACAGCAACAACAAAATTTCCTTTTCATTAATACTCTCCATTCCTAGTTATATTTTCTAATTCCGCTAAAAGCAAAACAAACCAGAAATGCCTTCCTCAAAAGAGTCATCTATATTCACCTTCCTGACCTCCTATCTTCACAATCTTCATCAAACACTCAATTCAAATGTTATTCACAAAAATTTGCCTCTATTTTGTACTATTAGCTGAATTTTTTTATATACTTTTTCCTTTTGGATACTGAAAAATTGCTTTCTTTATCATTTTTTTAAATATACCTCACTGTTAATTTCTTTTTTAGTTTTTCTATGCTGGATCTTCTTCTTTCTTATGTTCAGTAAATATTGGAATTTCCCCAAAGCTCAGACCTAAGATCTTTCCTCTACTAAAAAATAAAAAATATTTCTTTAGTTAGTTAATTAGTTGTATTTTTGTAAGTGGGATAGAATATAGGGAAAGCTATAGGGAGAAAAATCTTCCATCTGTTAGTTCTTTCCCAAATTCCTGCAACAATTGTGATGGGACTTGATTTAAGCCAGAGCCTGAGACTTCATCTAGGTCTCCACCATGAGTGGCAGGGACTTACTTTAAGTTATCATCCCTTGCTGCTCCCCAGGGTGTACAATAGCAGGAATCTAGAATCAAAGCTTGACTCTGACACTCCAATCTGTGATGAAGACCTCCCAGGCAGCATCTTTACCTCTTTTCCAAATACCTGCCCTTCTCTTATTTTTTAAACATAAATATATAGATAATTGTATTTTATTACTTATGTTTCAAATGCCTTCTATATGCTGTCAACTTCAAAATGTTTACATCTAATGCTAATGTTTTTCATGAACTCTCTAACTCTCATGGATATTCAATAGCCTTTTTGTATCCACATTTGAATAACAGCTAGCTATCTCAAGATTAGCATAACCAAACTGAAATTATTGAATATCTCTCCTCATCTGCTTCTCTACATTTATAATTTCAAGAAATTACTCCACTATTTTACTTGGTCAAATCTCAAATCTTACGTCACACTTGATTCATTTTTCTTTTGTCTTTTATCTTCCCTGTGTCTAAGCATTCACCAAATTCTAAGTTCTACTCTTCAATTATCCAGAATCCATCTATTTCTATGAAGTTTTCCACTACTATCTGAAATGATCCTAAATGGCCTTCATGATTTCACCTTGATCCTAATCTCTAATTTCAACACAGCAACATTAGTGATATTTTTTTAAAAAAATCCAGATTACAGCAGCTCAAAACTCTTTAATAGTTTAAGTAATAATTAGCAACAAAATTTAAAACTCTTACCTTGACCCATAAACGTCATCTTTGAATTTGAAACAGACAACATTTCTGGCCTTGTCTCACATATCCCTTCTCATCATTCATAGGACTCCTAGCAAATTTGGTATTCCTTCAATAATAGCCTAGGTTTTCTTTTACCTCATAGTTTTTTTTTTTACTCTTATTCTAGTTATCAATCATAAAATTGATAATTAGGGAAGTCTTCTATGACCACAAATGTACATATTTAGTATCTATTTTGCCTAGTGTTAGAATCCACTAATTTTATTATTACCCATCCCTCAGTGCTGTTTCCTGCCTCTTTTACTTCTTTTTACTACCATTGAGCATATGCAGGATTGTTTTCCACTAAAAAGAAGGTTCACATTGCTTAAATAAAAGATTGATTATACTAAGTTATTGCTTACCCTATGAGTCTATCTTGGGCAAGTGGCATGGAGAGGGTTTTTGTTCAAAATAGTAACTCAAGGATCAAGCAAAACTTAAAACCATCATGATAATGTCATCGATTATCTTCTCAATAAAAAGAGTTCTGATTCAATTCAATCTGGCCGTAATCTTATATAACTCTTCACGTGTTATTTCACATTGATCATATTTATTTTCTCTGCTGTGAACTGCCTAATTGTATCCTACTCCTTTATCTATTAGATTTTTCCTCTTCATAGGAGTTTTTAAAAAAATATTCTGGCAAATAATCCTTGATTAGCTGTATATATTGTAAATAGCTTCTACAAAATTCCCAATGCCTTCATTTGCTTCATGGTTTCTATTGATAATAAGGAAAATTATTTATTTTATTGGAGTCTAAGTATTAGTATTCTCTTAAGTAGTTGCTACTTTCTATAACTGCTAATTTATTAAATCACTAGACTATAGTGTAAAAGATAATCATACGTGACCTTTCTAAATGTCTGAAAATTTTATTTTTAAGTCTGAGTACTTAATCTGTCTTGACTTGTTATTTCTATAGGGAGTGAAGCACAAGTCCAATTTTGTTATTTTGTACACAACTAAGTACTTTATTAACTTTCATGTGGGGTATCATACCTCCTTCCTCCAGTATCTGACACTCCATCCACACACTGAAGTTCTACCTATCTATGAATCTGTTTCAGGATGGACAATCTGTTCTATTGCTAAATTAGCCTCTCTTTTAAATATTGTTTTATATATTCCTACTTTATAATATGCTCTGAATTCTAGAAGGATAATATTTTCCTCAAAACTTTCTTGATTTTTCTTATCTCAATGAAATTTTCAATATTTTTGTTACAATTTCCCAAGGAATATGTTTTAAATCTTCTCTGATAAGATATAGAATGTCTTCCAGATTCCTCCATCTTGTTGCAAATGACTGGATTTCATTGTTTTTGACTGCTGTATAGTATTCTATAGAGTACATGTCCCATAATTTCTTTATCCAGTCTACTGTTGATGGGCATTTGGGTTGGTTCCAGGTTTTAACTACTGATACATTATGCTGAGTGAATTAAGCCAGTCCCAAAGGGACAGATATCATATGTTTTCCCTGATCGGTGACAACTAACTGAGCACCAAAGGGGAAACCTGCTAAAGTGAAATGGACACTATGAGAAACAGTGACTTGATCATCTCTTGTCCTGAATGTTGATGTACAATGTAATACTTTATCCATTTTAGTATTTTTTCTTTGTTTTGTTCTAGTACTATTGGTTGAACTCTGTAATTAACACACAATTATTCTTAGGTGTTTAAATTTTAACTGAAAAGTGATCCCTGTTAAATAGAAGAGAGGGAGGAGATGTACAATTTGGGACCTTCTCTATCGGACTTGCCCCAAATGGTGGAGTTAGAATCGTGCCAGGGAATTCCAATACAATCCCATCAAGGTGGCATGTACCAATGCCATCTCACTAGTCCAAGTGTTCAATTTCAGTTCAGAATTGATCACACTGATAGGTCTAAGAGTCAAAGGGATCACACAAACAAGACTAGTGTCTGCGAATACTAACTGATAGAATCAAAAAGGGAGAGAATGATCCATCATGGGAAGCAGGAGACACAGCAGATTCATAGAATGGCAGATGTCTAAATAACACTCTGGCCTCAGAATCAGCCCTTAAGTCATTTGGATCTGGCTCAAGAGCCCATGAGAGTATTTTATGCATGGAAAGCCAAGACACTCTGGAAAAACAAACAAACAAAAAAGAAGACCTAAATGAAAGATCTCTGTGAGTGAGATCCCAGTGGAAAGAATGGGGCCATCAAAGAAGGAGCTACCTTTCTCTGAAGGAGGAGAGAACTTCCACTTTGACTATGACCCGGTCAGAATAAGATGCAAGTTGGTGAACTCTAAAGGCTTCTGTAGCCTTGGCAACTCATGACTAGAGCCTAGGGAAATTGCTGACACCATAGAGTGTCAAATTGTTAAGTCAACATCAGGAGTCACTGTGTACTTACTTCTCATGTGGGATCTGTCCTTCATGTGTTGTCCGATGTGAAGTAATGCTATAACTAGTACTGAAACAGTATTTTACACTTTGTGTTTCTGTGTGGATGCAAACTGATGAAATCTTTACTTAATAGGTACTGAATCGATCTTCTGTATATAAAGAGAATTGAAAATGAATCTTGATGTGAATGAAATGGGAGAGGGAGCGCAAGATGGGAGGGGTGTGAGTGGGAGGGGAATTATGGGGGGGGAAGCCATTGTAATCCATAAACTGTACTTTGGAAATTTATATTTACTAAATAAAAAAATAAAGATATAGAGTATCTTCTAACTATGTGTTTTCTAATAGAAGTTCTGAAACAAGTACCTTTCAAAATAATTCCTACATTCATCAACTTGGAAAAATGCTTGTAAAATTTAAATTTACTTATTTATAGGTCCAAACACTTTTATATATAACCATAGGTTTTTATTGTTTAAAATTCAATTATTTTTAAAATGTTTTAGGTTTTAATAGGATAAATATAGTTCATAGACACATTTCTGAGAGTATAATGATATTCCATGTGTAGAGGTTTCTTGATCATTTTTCCAATCCTTATGCTTCTAGTCACTTCTTTGAATTTATTACTGAGATTAACACCTACACTGTAATCATGAATGGAGTGAGTAAAAATATTTCCTTCGTTTTCAAGTAACTCAGTGGCTTAGGTCAACTATTTATACTAAAACATGAATTCATAGATCTTCAAAGAAATAGAAAAGGGAACCTTGTTGTAATGTCCTTATTAGTGGAAATTATATTAAGAAGTGACAAAAGATGATGCACTACTATACAAATATGTTAGCTCTGGGAAAGAGTAGCTTTATCCATAAGTAAAATATGACGCAGTAAAAGTCTGCACTCTGGGGACCGGTGCTGTGGCTCAGCGGGTTGAAGTCCTGGCCTGAAGTACCTGCATCCCAAATGGACGCAGGTTCTGGTCCCAGGTGCTCCTCTTCCTATCCAGCTCTCTGCTGTGGCCTGGGATAGCAGTGGAGGATGGCCCAAGTCCTTGGGCCCCTGCTCCCATGTGGGAGACCAGAGGAAGCTCCTGGTTCCTGGCTTTGGATCAGCGCAGCTCCTGCCGTTGTGGCCATCTGTGGAGTGAACCATCCGATGGAAGATCTCTCTCTCTCTCTCTCTCTCTCTCTTTCTCTCTCTCTGCCTCTCCTCTCTCTGTGTAACTCTGACTTTCAAATAAATAAATAAATCTTAATAAAAGTCTTTTATTAAAAAAAGTCTGCACTCCGATCAAACAGATCATCACTGATTTCTCTCTTTAGTGAGGTGATGATCTTTGAATGCACTGATGTATCACATCTGAGGTGATGGGCAATGTGGTTCTCTATCAGGAATGGTTTAGAATCCACAACTCTGGAACATGTATGCACACTTCATCACATCCTCTCCATTTTGTTTAGCCAGTGCTATGTAATACAACATATTTTGTACTGCTAATGAATCTAAGGCATTGGCAGAGAAGAAAGAAAAAAAAATGTGATGCAAATAATAACATTAAAAAGAAATGAAAGAAAATCTCTGAATCTATGCCTGAGTGGGTCCTTATCCACCTTAGTCCCCATATCCCAAACTTTTTAAAAGCAGTTACTCATGATATCTCTTGCTCATACAGCTCTCTGATTAAAATGTGCTGTGCTGGTTTTCTTATCCTTTCAAGTGCTAAGTGCCATCTGGTGAGCTGGTTAGTACTAATGTGTTAGTGATTATATTTGCCAGGCTTCAGAAATGACCAGGTGATAGGCCTTGGACTAAGGTCAGAACATCTGAATTTGTATTACTCCAGGTAAGTAATCATGCTCCCAGGAACCTCAGTTTTCTCATTTCTAACATGGGTATAACATTGTTAGCTATTTCTGTGAAGGCAAGATGAAATCATAAACAATGTTGAATTGCCTTGTTTCCCCACTATAACCCAAATATCAGAATCACATAGGAGGTTTGTAAAATTATGCAATTTTTGAGTTTCACCAAAGCAAGTCTCTACAGATGGTATGTGTGAATGAGTATTTTTAAAGCAAATTTCCTGGGTTAGTGAGCTGTGTCTGACCTGTCAAACTCGTTGCTCTTTTTAAAAAAAATTCGAGTGTGTTATATGAGAGTATTTGAGAATAATAGCCTGAATGTTTGCTTCTTCCACAACTATGTCTACAAGAGATTCGGGGGTCAGCACCCACGATTTCCCTTTCAGAACCACAACTTGCTCTCACTCTAGTGGGGCCAATGGGCAAGGTCCTGGAGGCTCCTCTGGAGGCCTGGTCTGAAAGCTTCAACTTGTTTTGAGAGCGAGGCAGAGGCACAGGATTGATGTTGTCTTTTATGGTGTTTCCAGCTTTGAGGCAAGCTGTAAGACTTTTAATGGACTTAAAAGCTTGGCTCTGACAAATGACCACTTAACACAAATTAGCAGGACAGATAAATGATCACAGGGAAAAAGGCTTCACTTGGCTTTGATAGACTCTGAAGTTGAGAAACATGAACAAAGAACATTGAGAAGAGGTCAGCTGAGATAAAACTCAAACCCAGCTGTTTCTGTTTAACATGCCACCCTGATAATGTATAATCATTTACTCAACAAACACTTCTACGACCCTAAGCTAACCAAGGCGCACAGAAAGCCTATTTCGTTTCTCCACACTGGATACAAGCTAGTGGGCAAGATGAAGCATGTCCTTACATATCTTACATATTGTAAATAGTGCCGAGTGTATTAAGAGAAGATGATGGAATACGAAGTTCCAAGGATCTGTCTCTTCACACAGACAATGGTTTCAATGTCAGAATCTGTGTAACATAACTACTAGGGAGCTATGAAATTAATTGAAGGCTTCTAGGTGAAGGTATTGATGGAAAATTGTGGTTAATTTGAATTGTAACACTATAAAAATTTTTATTAATATAAAGAGAACTGATTTCATGTATTTCATAGGTATAATACTAAGGAGATAACCATACTTATTGCAGGAACAGTCATCCATCCTCTACAAAAACCTCAAAGCAGACAGCTATAGCAACTGCATGAAGTTTGAGAAAGCCAGAGTCACCAAAAGGGACCTGTTCCACATATACCAGGGACACATGCAGGTTGTTGGTTCCGATCACCAAAGAACAGACAAATCTGTGCAGTTTGCATCCATTTTAACCCCCCTTCCCGCACCTGTGGTAAGTCTCTCATTAAGCTTATGTGAATTTCAGGGAATTTGAAGACTCTGCCCTTCCTCCATCATATTTCTCTGTTCTTTTTTTCTCTTCCAACTTTAAGAGCCAGACATTAAAATCTAGGATATTAAAACACAATTGATTATACTGAAAAATTTGGAAAGTGACCAGGCATTCTGGGGAAAAATGAAAGCTCAGAAAAACTTGAGAAAATCTTGAATTTTCATCTCACCCTGACTCTCAGTACAAAGACTGTATATAAAATAAAAATAAGTAAATAACATAAAACCCCAGAAAATCCTGGAGAAAAGCAAAAAAATCTGATTTTTAGAGTTTCTAAAAGATTCAAGTATCCACTTTTCATAAAATATTCACAGGTATATAAAGATATAGGAAAATAAAGCCAAATAAATGTAAATAAATAATAAATGAACAGAAACTACCACTGAGAAGCCTAATATTAGATCTACTAGTAAAGATTAAAAAGAAACTTTGAAACAATCATTTTAAAATTGCTCAAGTGGCTTGTATTGTGACACAGTGGGTTAAGCTGCTGCTTGCCATGCCAACATCCCCTATTTTTGTGTCATTTTGATTCCTGGCTACTCTGCTTCTGATCAGATTCCTGATAATGTATCTTGGAAGGCAGCAAAATATGTCTCAAGTGCTACAGTCTCTGCCATCCATGTGAGAGGCCAGGATGGGGTTCCTGGTTTCTGGGCTTGGTCTGCCCCATCCTAGACCTAGCTATTGGAGCCATCTGGGGACTGAACAAGCAGATAAAAATCTCTCTCCTCTCTCTCTCTCTCTCTCTCCCTCTGTATGTGTGTTTGTCACTAAGTCTTTCAAATAAACAAAAAAATAAATATTAAAAATCTCAAGTAACTAAGATGTGGAGAAAATAAAAAACATGCATGTATAAAATATAAATATCAATAAAAAGATAGAAAACCTAAAAATGAACCAAAAGTCATGATGGAATGGGAAATTACAGTATCATAAATGAAACCAAATTACTAGACTGATACAACGACCGATTTGAACAGAGATCAGTGAGATTTCAAATAGAAAAATAGGAATTATTATGTCTGAAGAACAGAAAAAAGCTGAGGTGAACACAATGAAAGTAACTTATAGGCACCATCAAGGAGATAAACATATGCTTTGTGGTAGTCCCAGAAAATGGAAAAAGAGAGAAAAAAGGAAGAGAGAACATTTAAAGAAATTATGGGTTACAGGGGTTCAAAATTTGAGATGTTATGATCAGCATTCAAGTAGTTCAAGGATCTGCATATAAGGTGAACAGAGATGAACATCAAGCCATATAGCCAATTTTCAAAGGAGAGTGTCAGTCCCAACACTGTGGTGTAGCGGGCAAAGCTGTCACCTGCAGGGCTGGCATCCCATACGGGTGCTGGTTCAAGTCCTGGCTGCTTCCCTTCTGATGCAGCTCTCTGCTATGGCCTGAGAAAGCAGTGAAAGATGGCCCAGGTCCTTGGGCCCCTGCACCCCCATGGGAGACCCTGAAAAAGCTCCTGTCTTCTGTCTTCAGATTGGCTCAGCTCCTGCCATTGCAGGCATCCGAGGAGTGAACCAACAGATGGAAGACCTCTCTCTCTCTCACTCTCTCTCCCTCTCTCTCCCTCTCTGTGCCTCTGCTTCTCTGTATCTCTGCCTTTCAAATAAATCAAAAAATTTTGAAAGTGTCATAGAGAATCCTCAAAATAGCAGAAGAGAAGAAACTTGCTACATGCAAGGCATCCTAAGTTTATCAGCAGGCTTCTAATTAGAAATTAGGAGACCAGAATGTAGCAGAACAACATATTTAGAGAGCTATAAAATGTTGTATTGTCAAACAAGAATCCTATGTTCAGCAAAACTGTTTTTGAAAAGTGAAGGACAGGGGCTAGCGCTGTGGTATAGTAGAGTCAGCCCCTGCCTGCAGTGCCGGCATCCCATATGGGTGTCAGTCAGAGGACTGGCTATTCCATTTCAGATCCAGCTTCCTGCTAATGGCCTGGGAAAGCAGCAAAAGATGGCCCAAGTGCTTGGGACCCTGCACCCACATGGGAGACCCAGATGAAATTCCTGGCTCCTGGCTTCAGCCTGGTGCAGCCCTGGCCATTGTAGTCTTTTGGAGGGTGAACCAGTGGATACAAGATCTCATTCTCTCTCTCTCTCTCTCTCTCTCTCTCTCTCTCTCTCTCTCTCACTCCTCCCCCTTCTCTCTCTGTGTATCTCTGCATTTAAACAAATGTACATACATCTTAAAAAAAAAGTTAAGGACAGGGACTAACACTGCGGCATAGCAAGTAAAGCCACCACCGGGATGCAGGCATCCCATATGGGCACCAATTTGAAGCCCAGCTGCTCCAGTTCTGATCCATTCCCTTCTAATGTGCCTGGGAAAGCAGTGGAGGATGGCCCAGGTATTTGCCCCTGCATTTTTGTGGGAGAACCAGAAGAGACTCCTGGTTCCTGGATTCAGACTGGCCCAGCTCCAGCCGTTGCAACCATTTGGGGAGTGAACCAGCAGATGGAAGACCTCTTTTGCTGTCTCTCCCTCTCTCCTTCTGCGTCTGCCTTTCAAATAAATAAAAAGTGAAGGATAAGTTAACATTTTACCAGAGGAAAACTGGAGCTCATTACCATTGGATGTACAAGAAACACTTAGGTCTTATAATTTGAAATGAAAGGACACTAGTTAGTAGACAGTAATTCAAAACAACATGAGGCCGGCTCCATGGCTCAATAGGCTAATCCTCCACATTGTGGTGCCGGCACACTGCGTTCTAGTCCCGGTTGGGACACCAGATTCTGTCCCGGTTGCCCCTCTCTCTGATGTGGCCCCAGAGTGCAGTGGAGGATGGCCCAAGTACTTGGGCCCTGCACCCATGGGAGACCAGGATGAGCACCTGGCTCCTGCCTGTGGATCAGCGTGGTGCACTGGCCGCAGTGTGCCGGCCGCGGCGGCCATTGGAGGGTGAACCAACAGCAAAGGAAGATCTTTCTCTCTGTATCTTTCTCCACTGTCCACTCTGCCTGTCAAAATAAATAAATACATACATACATACATACATACAAAACAACATGAAGAAATAAAGGTCTTAATAAAGGTAATATCAAGGAATTACAAAGGCTAATATTATTGTAATAATAGTTTGTAGTTTCAGTTTTGTTTTCTCTGTGATTTAATACATTAATAACTTTTAAAATATTAATCTAAATCTATATTATTGAAACTTTGATTTGTAACCCCATATTTTGTTTTCTATATCATTTAGGGACTTAATGCATTTAAAAGAATTATTGGATTATGGTTTTGGGAACGGAATGTATAAAGCTGTAATTTTTTTGCCATAAAGAGCTGGAGTTGGGAGCAGAGCTATAAAGAAGCAGTTTTTATGCTACTGAAGTTAACACAGTATAAATTCTAATTAGAATCTTGTAATTTTATGATGTTAATTATAATCACTATACTAGCCACAAAGAAAATACATGGTGTACATATATAATGCCTAATATACAGAAATAGAATATACAAAAAGAAAATTAGAAAGAAATTGAAATATTTCCCCAAAAACTCAATTAAACATAAAAGAAGACAGCAATGAGGACTATAAATTATGTAAGAAATATATAGAAGCCAAAAGTAAATTGATGGGAAAAATCCTTTCTATCAGCAATAACTTTAAGTGTAAATATATTAAACTCTCCAAACAAAAGACAGAGATTGACATAGGGTAAGATAATATGTATTAAAACTATATACAGTCCAGAACAGACTCACTTTAGATCCATATCAATAAATAAACTGAAAATGAAGGGATAGACAAAGCTATTCCATATGAATAGTAACCACAGGAGAACAATAGTGGCTATGCTACATTTAGGCTATTCTTAAGTCACAAAATGAGAGTTAATAATTATAAAAATTTATACACTACTTAAGAGACCATCAAAATACATGAGGCAAACATGGATGAAATGAATGGAAAAATAGACAGTTCTAAAATAATAATAATAATTATCCTCAATAATGGATAGGAAAAACAGAAAACATGGAAGCAAAAGAAGGGATCAATCAAAACATAAATCAACTAAATCTAGGGGCCGGTGCTGTGGTGTAGTGGATAAAGTCGCTGCCTCCAGTGCTGGCATCCCATGTGGTTGCCTGTTCATGTCCCAGCTGCTCCACTTCCCATCTAGATCTATGTCCTGGGAAAGCAGTAGAAGATGGCCCAATATCTTGGGCCCTGTACCTGCGTGGGAGACCTGGAAGAAGCTCCTGGCTTCAGATTAGCTCAGCTTCAGCCATTGCAGCCATTTGGGAAGTAAACAAGCAGGTGGAAGACCTCTCTCTCTCTCTCTCTCTGCCTCTCTCTGTAACTCTGCTTTTCAAAAATAAAATAAATAAATCCTTAAAAATTCAACTAGTTCTTACAGATACATATAGAACAATCTGACCAATAACATATTTTCTTAAATGTATATGGAACATTTCTAAATAAATCATGTTAGGACATTGTTAAATAACAATAGATTTTTACAAATGATACCACATAAAGTATGTTTTCTGACCACAATGATATGAAAATAGATATCAACAATGACATAACACTGGAAAATTTGTAGCTATAGATAAAAATACCAAAACAATAGCATAATGTTACAGCTTACCGACTTAGAAAAAGAACAAACTAAACTCAAAGCTAAAATAGAAAATAAATTGTATAAGAGATAAATGAAATAAGGAAAAACAAAAAACAAGATTACAAGACCTGGAAGAAGCTCCTGGCTCCTTTTATAAACGAGAGTGTCAAATTGTTAAGTAAACAACAGGAGTCACTGTGTACTTACTCCTCATGTGGGATCTCTGTCCTTAATGTGTTGTCCAATGTGATTAATGCTATAACTAGTACTGAAACAGTATTTTACACTTTATGTTCTGTGTGGGTGCTAACTGATGAAATCTTTACTTAATATATACTAAATTGATCTTCTGTATATACAGATAATTGAAAAATGAATCTTGATGTGAATGGAATGGGAGAGGGAGCGGGAGATGGGAGGGGTGCGAGTGGGAGGGAAGTTATGGGAGGGGAACCATTGTAATCCATAAACTGTACTTTGGAAATTTATATTTACTAAATAAAAGTTTTTAAAAAAACAAAAATAAAAGAAACTAACAGAACTGAAGTTGATCCTTTGAAAATAATTAACAAAGTGACCACCTCTAGCTCAGAAGGACTAATGGGAAAAAAGAGAGAAAACAGTCAACTTACTTGGGGCCAATGCTGTGGCTCAGTGGATTAATCCTCCACCTAAAGTGCTGGCATCCCATATGGGTGCCAGTTCGAGTCCTGGCTGCTTGTCTTCTAATCTCGCTCCCAGCTATGGTATGGGAAAGCAGTAGAAGATGGCCCAAGATGCAACCGCATGGGGGACATGGAAGAAGCTCCTGGCTCCTGCCTTTGGATTGGTGCAGCTCCGGCCATTGTGGCCATTTCTGGAATGAACAGTGGAAGGAAGACTTTCTATCTCCCTCTGTCTGTAAATCTACCTCTCGAATAAATAAATAAAATCTTAAAAAAGAAAGCGTCAACTTACTAAAACCAGAAATAAAAATGGGTACATCGCTACTGATTGTAAAGAAAGAGAAAAACTATGAATACAATGAATAATTATATGCTCATATATTGGTTAGATAGAAATCAGGGAAGTTTATTCCAGAATATAATCTGAACTCATCTTTGAAGGAGAAAATAGTAAGACTTAAAATACTCAGCAAATTGGTTCTTATAGACACAAAATGCAAAACAAAGGAAAAATGTTTTTTTTTTTTTTAATATAGAGGTAAAGAGGTATGCTCCCTAAAGCAGAGAGCAATCAAAGGTATTAAATTTCTTGGGCAGGAAGTGATGTTGTTATTGGTGGTGGTAGGGATAAAAGATAGAAGATTCAGGAAGAGTTTTAAAGGAAGAAATGGGTTATTCCGCCTAAATTCAGAAAATGTAGTGAGATCAAAGCAGAAGAGATTTTGTTTTTCATAGATATGATAAAGAGAGAAACATTAGAGATGGAGAAAAATATGCTATTTTAGTATCACTGTAATTTTTCATAGGGTAGAATTTCTGGTTTGAAAAATGACTTTATTCTGCACTATACCTAAATAAGCAATTTTGATATGCTTTTTCTTATCTTCATGATACAGAAATCATTGCTACAAAAACCAAGAAATACATGCTTTGAATCAGTTGTTTCCCTCTGGGTGAAATTTCCCACTAATTCCCTCACTATTATGTAGTTGGGAAACTAAAAATGGTTGTTTGTTTTTCTCCCAAATAGTCCTAAAATGACACTCTCTTATGGCACAGGGCAGACATTTGGAAGGTTGGATGTGAGCAACGGTGACTTCAGCCTTGACACGTGAGGAGTGATGATCACCAGCACAGTGATGAGGCTCTGTGGTGTGAAGACTATGCTCCGTTGTGGTGTAGGTGCTATGGGACCTGGTTAGTTTTAGAGACACTGGTAGAAAGGAACACTTTGAATGTCCATGAAGTTAAGTTAGAGTGAGGGACTTGACTTGATGGGCTAAGAGCTGTAGACTGGGGAAAATTAGACTTTAGAAATCACCTAGTCCAATCCGAGTTTTGGAAAATGCTAAGCACCAAAAGTTGAATTACTAGCTTAAAGTCGCATAGCAGCCAGCTTACTGCTCAACTTTAACAAAATTCTGAGGCTATGGTTTCCCAGTTTCACATTTTTTTCACTCTGGTGTTTATAGTTTCTTTTCTTTTTTTTTTTTTTTTTTTGACAGGCAGAGTGGACAGTGAGAGAGAGAGACAGAGAAAGATCTTCCTTTGCCGTTGGTTCACCCTCCAATGGCCGCCGTGGCCGGCGCGCTGCAGCCGGCGCACCACGCTCATCCGATGGCAGGAGCCAGGTGCCAGGTGCTTTTCCTGGTCTCCCATGGGGTGCAGGGCCCAAGCACTTGGGCCATCCTCCACTGCACTCCGGGGCCACAGCAGAGAGCTGGCCTGGAAGAGGGGCAACCGGGACAGAATCCGGCACCCCGACCGGGACTAGAACCCGGTGTGCTGGCGCCGCAAGGCGGAGGATTAGCCTGTTGAGCCACGGCGCCGGCGTTTATAGTTTCTGAAGAATAGGTTGTGATGAGTAGAAAATCAGAACTGACTTCACAGACACGCAATCTGTATAGTTGTTTGGGACCCCATGCTTGGTATAGTGACCCCTTGTCACTGTATCGAAATTCTTACTAGTTCTGAAACAAAGGCCAAGTTTGTTTTTGAATTGGGCCTAAAATTATGTCCTTAGGCCAGCTAACCTCACGATTTGACCTCACTGAAACCAGAATTAGAACAATTATGAAATGTCTCCAGTGCACTGCTAGACATGAATGTGTGCACTGAGCTGCTGCAAATTAGGGAAAGGGGGAGAGACGTGGACTGAACACTGACAATTAGAGAATTGCTGAACTTATCAAGGTGTAAGACAGGTAAGAATAGTTAAATATTGTTTAGAAAACAAATTTAGGCTGGGGTGACAAAAAAAACCCACATTACTGAGATTCTAGTGAGTGATTTTTGGAGAAAATAATTTGTTTTTTAGTTTTTGTTATTTTATTAAAAAGGAGCATTGAAAAACAAATAACCTAAAACTTCACTTATTGTAATAAGAATGAAAAGTAGAGAATAAAATTTGTGACATAAAATATCTTTTGAAGAATCTTGCTACTAACATTTCTGTGGTGTGATGAAGCTTGGCAGGTAATATAGTCATTAAGGGTATAGATCTTGTTGTCAAAGTCCATACCCAGTCTCTGCCATCTAATAGCTGTAATTGCGAATTGTTGACCTAAGCTGTCTGAGTCTTATTTAGTTGACTAATCTGTAAAATGGGGATGAAGTTACTTCCCAGAAAGTTTATTTTAGGAATTGAAATTATAGTGTATATAAAATGTTTGGCACAGCGCTAACTTATAGTAGGAACCTATTAAATGATACTCATGCTGTTGATACTAAGTTGACATCATTGGTTGTGAGTCATCTACTGAGTATTAGAATTCAGATCTAAGTCAGGAGGCTTGTTCTTAGACTCTGAAATATTTCTCTGACTTTCTAAAGGATTTACTAACTATTTTGAGTAAGGTGTGAGGAGAAGGAGACAGCATTTGTTTCCACCAAGTGGGAGCCATCCTTTTTTCAGATCCAAGATTTTGCCCAGCAAGACCTGCTATGCATATTCACAGCATCCGACAGCTTGTTCTGTCATGCCTAAAAGATGAGTTATTGCATGGGCCCCCGACATTCCACTTGCAAGCTGTCCACTTCTATACCAAAGCCTTATCAGGACTGTGGCAGGAGGTATAGGGGCATGTTTAAGGTTGGGAGGAGGCTAGGATGAAAACAGATGGTGATTTGGCAGAGTGATTAAAACACTAGATATCTGTTTTAATGAATTGCCCACCCAGCAGATAAAACACTTCAGTAGTGAGTCTTAGTCTTCTCAGCCAGTAATTGCAGTCTTATTTACAGATTGCATTTGCTGCTAGTGAAGCCATGCATTTTCCACCATCCCCATGACTGTCATGGAGTGCAGAATTATAAGGGCAGAGGGGAGACACTCAGAAAGCAAGAAAAAATAGATTAGTCAGCTCCCCACAAGGTTCATACCAATCTGAGAGGATCCCCAAGTAGTTAAATTTTCTGTGTGATCCTTAGCAAGCCACTTAACTTCCCTGGGCTTTCTTTGCTCCCTAAGGAACATACAGCTGAGTATCTGTTCTCCAACTACCACATGTTTAAGTAACAATATAGAGATGAAGTTCAGGTTATAATTCACTTTGGAAGGAGGATACTATGGTGACCATTAAGCCATGTTGTGAAATGACCAGCAGGAAACCAAAACAAACCACTGTGTAACTGTTGACCTTCAGGCTCAAAGTGATTTTAGGCATTTAGGTGCCAATATTGTCACTTGCAAGTTAGGGATTAGTATGCATAATAATAATTTAAAGCCCTTTGCAGAGTGGGAGGACAAGAAGAGACCTGCTGACACTTCTATGCTTACAAAAGTTAATTTGGAGTTATTCTAACTATATTGATGCCAAAAAATCAGAATTAAGAGTCCCATGTTAATGCTAATTCTTTGGATTCAATTGCTGAGGTAATTATACCTGGATTTGAGTGTTCTGGCCTTTGTTTTCTATTATAGACCTTCTAAATTTAGAATTATGAAATTGTCAATAAACATAATTTTCCTTGTTTTAAGAAAGATTACTTGTTAATTTGAAAGTCAGATCAACAGAGAGAGGGAAGAGAGAGAGAGAGAGAGAGAGAGAGAGAGATCTTCCATCTGCTGATTCAAGAAAGAAAGAGAGAGAGAGAGAGTCAGAGAGAGAGAGAGATCTTCCTTCTGCTGATTCACAGCCTAGATGGCCACAACAGCTTAGGTTGGGCCAGGCAAAGCCAGAAGCTTGAACCACATGAGGTCTACCATTGTGAGTGGCAGGGGCCCAAGTACTTGGGCCATCTTCTGCTGCTTTCCCTGGTGCATTAGCAGGAAGCTGGATTGGAACTTGAATTATACTCCAACTGGGATGCCAGTATCATAAGCAGTGGCTTAACCTACTGTGCCACAATGCTGGTCCAATACTTTTTTTATATACCCCCAATCTCCTTTATGAATATTAACTTCTTCATCTGTAACATGGGACATGTTGAACATATCACAAATTTACAGTCATATATAACCAGTGTGAGAATACTTGGTAAATTCTAAAACATCATAACAACAGTACAAAATTATTTTCAATATTTGTTTTAGGAATTTCAAATGAGATTGAGTGAAAGCAAGAGCTTAAGTTATTAGCTAATATTTAAAGGTGCATTTTAATGGGCTAAAGATGCAAATATTATGTAGTGAATGAATAAATTGATCCTGTAAATGAAAGTATTGTGGTATCCAAGATGGTATTGATCTATTGTGACTTAATAGTAATAATTAAGCAAAAATTTGCAGTACCTTACTTTTCATTATTATTTACATTGAAGTTATGCAATATTTTTCACTCACTTAATTTCCAATATGCTTACCTAGTGGGTAAGGAAGAAAAGGATTTATAGCACATTCTTGACCTGGATCCCAACACTCAGGACTCATGATCTAGTCAGTTTTATGAGTTATATAACTTACTACTATTGTCAATTAAAACGCTGTTAAACCACGATGGGTTTATTAGACTGATAGACAGGTTGCCTGAGAAAAATTTGATGTCATCTTTTCCATAACAATAATTTTTTTTTGACAGGCAGAGTGGACAGTGAGAGAGAGAGAGACAGAGAGAAAGGTCTTCCTTTTGCCGTTGGTTCACCCTCCAATGGCCGCCGCGGATCGCGCGCTGCGGCCGGCGCACCGCGCTCATCCGATGGCAGGAGCCAGGAGCCAGGTGCTTTTCCTGGTCTCCCCATGCGGGTGCAGGGCCCAAGCACCTGGGCCATCCTCCACTGCACTCCCGGGCCACAGCAGAGGGCTGGCCTGGAAGAGGGGCAACCGGGACAGAATCCAGTGCCCCGACCGGGACAAGAACCCGGTGTGCTGGCGCCGCAAGGCAGAGGATTAGCCTGTTGAGCCACGGCGCCGGCCATAACAATAATTTAAAAACTATTAGTTTCAGTTCTTTTAGTTCACATAACTTTCTGTCACTAAGTCACAAGATATTCATAATATTATTTTGGCAGCTCAATATTTAGACATAATAACCTCACAAAGTTTGCTGAAAAAAAGAACAAAACACCAAACTTCAGTCAAGTGGCTAGAAATATACCTTGACTCCACTACTTATTAGCTGTGTGACTGAGGGCTACTTAGTAACTCTTACCCACAGTACTCTGAGTAAGAAAAAAATAGAGTGTATAAATCCATGAACATGCTTTTGCTGCAAATTAAATACTAGAATATAAACATTATAAAATGTTAGGAAGCACTACCTGTTGGAACCTGTTGGGCCTCTGGGGCCTGAAATCCCAGGCCCGATGAAACTAAGCATAGATAGATAATCTAAAGGATAGTAGAATCTTTATTGCTTAGGAAAGTCCCTAACCTGGGACATTTCGAACTGCCAAGACAATGCAGTGTAAACTTTACCAAGGAGCCCACCGTGTCTGGATCCATGTGGCCTCCTAAACTTCGCTCAACAAGCAGTTTAAGAAGGGACTGCGCCTGTAGCCAAAACGGAATGAAACCTGACTTCAAATACCCTGCCCTCTGTCCAGGCAGGAAGAACACCCACTCTCTTTATTCCTCTTTCTGTCCTCTCTAAAATAAATTCTTTTCTACTGTAACTGCCAACCTCCATGCTTTCTTTGAACACTGAAAATCTTGAAACCTAACACTACTATTGTTACGAGAAAATGGCAGTGGAGAAATTATTGTTACCTTAGCTCTTTGTCTCACATGGAAGAAGAATTTCCAAATGGACTGCCAAGAGATTTAAAAGTATTTGTGAGAATCAAGGACCTCCAGCTGGAGTGGCAGGAAGGGGTCTTCCAAGAGAGCAAAGAACTCAAAAGGCCCTGTAGCATTTGTTTGTTTGTTTGTTTTAAGTACAATTTGGAAGGAAAAAAGCAAAACAAAATTTGACAATCAGATTGACATTCAGTTACCAGGTGGGGACAAAAACCCATCAAAAGTCCTGATATACAATTCTCCATCCTGTCTGGCCTGCTAAAACAAAAATCCATACAGATGGGTGGGATGGGTGACTTGTTTTCACAATGAGCTGTGAGCTCAGGAAGAGCTCCCTTGCTCTTGGTAAATTTGGAGATTTTGAAGGGAGCAGGGTTTCCTGTTTGTTCTTGCTAAAGATAATGTTTGGGGAAGTAAGCATATATTTTACATCCCAAAATCCACTGGGATCCCAGACTACCTATTAATCCTCTTGACTCTTCACACTATCAGCGCAAATGGAATCATTCTGTTTTTCAGTAAAAGGTTTTCATGAATTGGGTTTAACTGAAGAAATGGTGGTCAGCATTGCTGGACCTGAGTTAGATAGTCTTCAGATGCAGATGATGACTTAGAATAAGGATTTGTTTTCCATTGCTAGTTCTTTGGAGGTGAAATTCAAAGTGTATCTGTAGACATTTCTTAACATAGATGACTCATTTTCCCCAAAGTACAATTTCTTGCATAGGCTCTTCTGCTCTCTCTTGGAAACGAAGGGAAATGGCTAAGTTCAAGTGTCCTGACTTAGTGTAGTTGTTGTTATTGATGTTCTTTTTATTCTTTCTAAGCCTCAGGTAGAAGCAATTTGGTTTGACTTGTGTCTGCTCAATTGGAATGAAGCCCATTTCTGGAGCTTAAGAAGTTTCCCCCAATTTTCTTTCAGTTGACATGGGAAGGCAGATAGGATTAAATTAATTCGATTCATGAGCTGGAAAATCACACTCTTGTCCCCTTTCATGATCTCACACTCTTATCTGTATGTCCACTACATAACCACTCAACTTTTGGAAGCTGATAAAAGATAGAGAGCTCACTTGACCTGCTCCTTGCTGTCCCTCATCTCCAGGCATGTGGCCTTCTGGCTGGCTCCTCTCTGCTTTCCTGTCCACCTGTTACGCTACCTGTGGCTACTCTTATCCTCAAGCTTTGCTCTGTGTGGTTGTGGCCTGTGGATTTCTCCTGCATGGCTCTCAGTCTGTTCTCTGCCTCATATGGACCCAGCTTACGTTTCTAGATTCCTTTCTCCCTTAAATTAAGCCCTTAACTTCCTTTGTACTGCTCTCACTAAATGAATGCTAAAACTTTATCATGTCACCTGTTTTATTGAATGAGCTGATATTCAGAATTCTTATCGGAAAAGATGGCAAGGAGCCTCAAGGTGTTACATTAAACTAATTATTAAAGGAAACCCACATCACAACAAAGCAATGATTCCATCCTCTTTAAAACACTCTTAATATGTACTTATTATATCTGACATATTAAACTTGCATATTAACACAACGGTTTTCTCCATTAGACTATATGCTCCTTGATACATGGGAAAGTATGTTTTTCTTCAATTTCTACCACAGCACATGGTATATAATGGATACCCAACACATAACAGCAACTCAATAAATATTTGTGGAAAGAATGAAAATGAGCATTAGGACCATTACATTCTGTGGCCATAAAGTTGCCCACTTATCCACCAGACCAAAACTTAATTATCTTCCCAGGCCCTGATCCAAAATTGCATTTCCTCTTTTAGCATGGTGGGAGGAACAAATAAATGTCTTCTGCATGATGAAAAGAATAATAAAAATGAATGTGCTGCCATTTATTGAGCCACCAATATGTGCAGTATTTCTAAATAAAGTCACTCTAATTCTTACAACATCCTTTGAAACATATATTGTTGTCCCTGAACCCTATTTGAAGATACAAGAACCCACAAAGTTTAAATTATATGCCTGAGTTTACGTTGCTAGCAATTGACAGATCTGGGACTGAAAAATGGATTTCTCTGCTGAGCTTTTCCAACTATGCCATGCTGTTTTCCACACTTTAAACAAGTGCAGTGATACACTAATTTAAATAGGCATCATTTGCATTATTGAGCAGCTGTGTGACTCTCCAAATTGACTTGTCTTCCAAAATGCATGGAAAATAATATCTAATCCATATTAATTGCAAATACATAACCCTGTGTTTTAAGTACTGGGTAATTGGATGTTGCTAAGCTAAATTTTTAGCAAGTGATAAAGGTTAAATCCTTTGACTAGCAATTGCATCTCAATAAAAGGCAAAAATTGGTACAGTAGTATTTTAAGTCTTGAAAGAACTTAGCAATATTTGATCTAGTATTTTACAATGGGATGCTTTTGCATTTTGGGCAAGAGCAGTCGGTTGCTCAGGTCTGAAGATGGCTCAACATTTAGCATCCTTTATTTATCTTTGCACCCTGCTCAAGACCAGTAGCATATTGTCTTCATGGCAGTCAGAAATGCCTTCATGAATTAGAAAAAAGAAAAAAAAAACAAACTTCTCCTGTGCATATGAAATGCTCCATTTCATGTGTTTAAGGATTGTTGACTGTCCACTTTATCTTGTCTGCCGCCTGTGCATTTAGAGACTATGGGGAAGCTAGTTGAGATCACCTAGTAAAAGAAGGTACAAATCTATGATTGCTATTTGAGTAATAATAACTGTGGCGATTTATGAAAAATTTTTGTGCCTGGGGCTGGCGCTGTGGTGCAGCGGGTTAAAGCCGCCACCTGCAGTGCCGGCATCCCATTAGGGTACCGGTTCAAGAGCCAGCTGCTCCACTTCCTGTCCAGCTCTCTGCTATGGCCTGGGAAAGCAGTAGAAGATGGCCCAAGCCCTTGGGGCCTTGCGGCCATGTGGGAGACCCAGAGAAAGCTCCTGGCTCTTGGCTTCAGATCAGCGCAGCTCCGGCTATTGAGGCCAATTGGGGAGTGAATCAGCGGATGGAAGACCTCTCTCTCTCTCTCTCTCTCTCTCTCTCTCTCTCTGCTTCTTCTCTGTGTAATTCTTTTGAAGTAAATAAATACATCTTAAAAAAATGTTTGTACCTGATCTTATCCTAGAGGGATTTTATTACTGCTTCTTTGTTCTTCCTCACAACACAATTTGCACATATTACACCATCTAGTGTTTGAGGGTATGGACTTGAGCCACGTGACTCATATCTGAATACTGTCTCTACCACTTATTAGCTGTGCAAAATTAAGTTAGTTGATTTCTCCTCCTATCATTTTATCAGTAAAGTGAATATTATAACAATGACAACCTCTTAACATTGACAGGAGGACTAGTCAGTCGTACAAACTGATTAAACTACAATCCTGAGTTAGTGTGCTGTCCCAACATCTGGATTCTGATAACCAGTTTATGATTGGCTAGCACTGTATTAGAAGACACCAGAGATGCAAGATTGTGTGTATGTTTGTGTGTGTGTAAGAGAGAGAGAGAGAGAAAGAGAGAGAGAGATGTTCAGCTGATAATATCCACAGCAAAGAGCAAGTATAATTGGAGAATGGAGTGTTAGAAAATGTTAGAATATACAGATTTCAGGCTGAAACAAAGGAATTTTATCTTCTACCTATGAGGAAAGTGCTTATTCATTCATGGCTCTTTAACCATGACTCCAATTATAATAAATGGAGTTAAAGGAATCCCAAGACACTGAAGAGGCACTAATTGTTTTCAGCCTTGTCACTGATCATGGGGGTGTTATGTTCAAAGGGTTGGATTCCTTCGAATAAGAAAAAATAAATAAAAGAGCAATGTTAGGTAAAGACACAATGAAAGAATAAGAAAAAAAGGGGGGCCAGTGCCATGGTTTTACTTGGTTAATCCTCTGCCTATGGCGCAGGCATCCCATAGGGGCACCTGGTTCTAGTCCCGGTTGCTCCTATTCCAGTCCAGCTCTCTGCTGTGACCCAGGAGGGCAGTGGAGGATGGCCCAAGTGCATGCGAGACCAGGAAAAGCACCTGGCTCCTGGCTTCGGATCAACACAGCGCTGGACAAAGTGGCCATTTGGGGGGTGAACCAACGGAAGGAAAAACCTTTCTCTCTGTCTCTCTGTCTCTCTCTCTCTCACGCTCTATAACTACCTGTCAAATAAATAAAGAAAAAAGAAAAAAAGAAAATTATATGGATTAGTCTAGAAAATAAGGTTGGGGTAAAGGCAATGGGGAATAGAAAGTAAAGGAGATGGTTGATAAGAAACAGTGCTTGTCACATATTTCTTTGCACAGAACACAGTAGCACCGTCTCTGGCAGTATGTGATTTGTAGAGATGATGTAAATGTGGTCTATATTCTTAAGAAGTCTGTAGTCTTAAAAAGCCTATATAATGGATGCAAATATACCACTCTAATAAAATGTAAGAGGTTATAATGGCGATGGTAGCTTAATGGAGGGAAAAATGCACCCTGCGGAGGAAGTAGAATGGGTCACTTCCCCACTGAGGTTCTAGAAACAGTATTGCAGTAGAATCATACAATAGGCAATTGGTGTTTGCATCCTCCCTCTGTCCTTCAACATCTCCAGCAGCAGACCTTGGGCAGTGTTTCCCTTCTCCACTGGTCAGTGTCTGTGTGTGCACATGTGCGTGGGCATGCACACATGTCTATGTTTTTTTTTTTTTTTTTTTTTTTTTTTGCCAGACAGAGTTAGACAGTGAGAGAGAGAGACAGAGAGAGAGTTATAGACTGTGAGAGAGAGACAGAGAGAAAGGTCTTCCTTCCATTGGTTCGGTCCTCTAATGGCCACTATGGCAGGCGCTGCGCTGATCCAAAGCTAGGAGCTGGGTACTTCCTCATGGTCTCCCATGTGGGTACAGGAACCCAAGCACTTGGGCCATCCTCCACTGCCCTCCCAGGCCACAGCAGAGAGCTGGACTGGAAGAGGAGCAAGCAGGACTAGAACCTGGCGCCCTAGCCGGGACTAGAACCCCGGGGTGCCAGCGCCGCAGGTAGAGGATTAGCCTAGTGAGCCACAGCACCGGCCATATCTGTTGTTTTAAAATCAAGTTGCTCATATGAATCGCATAGGGGGCTTTCAACAATTGCTTAATACTATGCCTTTTTCCAGATTATATATAAGAAATTTATTGTAAACTGGGGTTGGGCTAGAGCACTTCAATACATTTGCCTGGTGTTTCTAAAGAGGAGGTTGGAGAGTGCCTTTACTTTGCTTTGCTTATAAAGATGGCAAAATAATTAAGATAAATATGGTTTAATGTCCATTCATTTAATCTTTTCATTTACAGATTACTTTCTCCTTTTACAGATGAAAAGACAGAGGTTTAAACAGAGTATGGGACTTCTCCTCAAAGGCAGTTAACACCAGGAATGCAGCACAGTCTGAACTGGGATCCTATGTCTATGCTTACAAATATTGCACTTTCATACTCTTTGACATCTTCCTCCTAGATGAACTCTGAGACTATTAGCACTGGGAAGAGTTAGGTTGAAGGCTTCGGGCATTTGTGAAAGCAAAACACAATTTGTCAGCTCTCTGGCGTTGAAAGTTACATCAGAAATAGCAGTGTTAGGGTTGGCAGAGTGATGATCCAGTGTGATTCCCTTGTTTACTCTATCTGTGTGGATAGTTCACCCCTATTTGAGGAAATGACCAGAGTATGTCAGCACAACGACGTCTCAGGGCACACAGGAGTGGAGAAAAGCCTGCTACTTCTCTGGTTGAACAGTGGAGGGAGACAGACTTCTGAATTTGCCCTAATGGGCTATTCGACCACCAAGTGCTGGTTTTCATTTTCTCTGAAATGTTTTTTATGGAAAATATCTCTAAGTGACCTCACCTCAGAGTTACAAAGAAGATTAGATTAAAAGTGCTGCAGGGAGAGGCAGATGAATAATCTCAGGGTAACAAACTCAGGATGGGATGAGGAAGAAGGAGAATTGAGACATGCAGGGAATGGGTACAAGGGCCTGAGTGGTGTTCATCCAACAGCAAAATGAGCTGTGAAGCCTGTGCTGAGGTGGCAGAATGTAAATGGGGGCAGTGAGCTGGGTGCTAGCAAGCAGAGTGTCCCCTCAGTACTCCAGGGGGCTGGTTCCAGGACCTCCCCACAGATGCCAAATTCCGCAGATGCTCACTCCCCTACATAAAATGCTATAGTATCTTCATGTAACCTAAATGCGTTCTCCTATATACTTCAAATCATCTCTACATTACTTATAATGCACAATGTAATTTAAATACTATGTAAATAGTTGCCATACTGTATTGTTTAGTAATTAATGACAAGAAAAAATGTGTGCACAAGTTCAATAAAGATACAATTTCTTTTCCAACCCTTTTCTATCTGCAGTTAGTTGTATCCATAGGTGCATGTATGGAGGGCTGGCTGTATGTTGTAACAACTGACCCCATGTTTTTGTCTTAAGAGTACATTCTGTATAAGCTATTCAATGTTATTGTGGTTTACATTTTTCATCTGACTTTTCTCAACTGAAATTCCTATAAAGTATACACTAAACACAGAGCTATGAGCTTTATGATTGTAGAGCTGTGTCTGATTGGCTCATTTCTTTGACCAAGACCTAGCAGGGTGTTTAGGCCACAATATATGCTCATTTAATATTTGATTGCATGGAATCCAGAAAGAACATGTGCCCATCAGGACAAGGGGCATGTCCCTATGCATTTTCTCTTATACTACCTCAGTATTTTTTATGTGTCTCATCATAATAGGTAAGCAAGTTATATTTGCTTATAATATCAGAGCTTAGCTGAAGTCATCTTAGTAGTGGATGGTGTTCAGTTCTCTGCAGTGTTTTCTGTTCTTAGCACATCTTTGATGCTGTTCTCTGCCTAGTGAGCCTCTCATCTTCTGTGATCCTTAGGATGGTGTTTTATCTAAGGAAATCACCTTTATTGTAGCCAAAAATGTTTCCCAAATATATTGTGAGTGGTTCTGCCAACTCTTGTTAATTTTCACAGCCTATGAACAACTGGCAAAATAACTGCTGATGTAGCAGCTGCTATAATGCTCGCAGGTAATTCAGGTAATTTTAATATTTTTGGTGCATTGACAACAGTTTAGAGCTATGATTATTATGAAAGAGTGAATATATCCTATTCATTCATTCATTCAGCTTTGATTTCCACATACATCTTCATAGACTTACTTAAAATTACCATAAATGGTGCCTGTTAAGACATTAATTATTGAATATACAAGTCATTAATAGAGACTCCTTCTCTGAACATTTAATAGGAGGCTCTGGAGGAGACCAGTATTATGCAGGTTCTGCTTGCTCATTGATTTACTGCTTGCTTTACCCAGGAGAAAGCTATGACCAAAAGGTGATGTGGTTGCATTTAGGAGAAGAAATTCATTTTGAGTTAATGGAAGTATCCCTTCTTCCACTAATCCCCCCATGTAAGATCTCCAAGTATATAAGGAACTCATAGAGCTGCATGTAGAATTTCATTGTCTGGAAAAGGGGATTAAATGATAAAATAAGACTCTGGATTTTAAGAGTTGAAAAGGTGATGAAGCTGAAATCTTGATGGTGTTGATGCATGGGGAAAAGGAGACAGGGGTTCTTACTTTACAGTGGGCATATGCATTAACTAAATGTGACTTACCATTATGGGAAGAGCTGGGTTTTGGAGTTATGACAACATATACGAATGAAAGAAATAAATCCCAAGTTAGACAAGATAGACTCAAGCATGTAGCTGGTATTAGCATAATGGAGCAAAATGAACATTTCTTGAAGGCCTAAGAACACGTCCAGGGGCCTGGCTCAGCAGTTGATTTATATGGTGCATGGAGTGGAGTCTCTTCATTCTCTTAAGTCTGTGGTAACGATAATAGGTGGCAGTAGCTGGATTCTGCTCAGGAACATGGATTGCATTTGAGCCAGGTGGGCCTCAACATTTCTTCCACAATCCAGAAGTAAGAAACTTCAAATGAAACCTATTGTGTTTGACTATTAAACCTATTGTATTTGAATATTAAAAGGCATATTTTCACAAGTTGAGATCTTGAGTTTTAAGAAGAATTTGTACTGGATTCAAGAAAACTTTTATGCATCCTAATAAAGATGAGATCACAATCCTGAATCTCAGTATTTTCAGGTACTTAAAATCTTCTTTTTAAGGATTTATTTATTTATTTGAAAGTCAAATGGGGCCAGCGCTGTGGCACAGTGGGTACATTTTACTTCATTAAAACTAGTGACATCTCCCCATGTAAGTCTACCTTTGTGGAACCCACCACTCTCAGGCTGACCCAGCTCCCTGCAAGAGCAGAAGAACCACCTTCTCATGTTCTTCACAATTCCTAAGTTCCACAGATTGTTCCAAATTATTCTGGGAAAGCTAATGGCATTCGTCTCCACCAATCTGCCTTCCTGACCTCATCTCATATTGCTGGCTTCAGAGAGATCTCTGTGACTTCACACTTGCACAGATATCTTTATTACCTTCTGTTTATACTCCGTATAGTAATGCACTGCTCCAAGAATCTTTGCTGCAGTAACCTTCTGCTATTGTCTGCAACTGTAATTCTGTCCCTAACTTTGGCCATGGGCTTGAAGGCAATTGCCCCCACTGCCTGGACTGGTGGTAGATTCTCTGAGAAGTCTTTTATCTCTTCTGGATGGCATGCTTTTCTGCTATCTCCCGCTTCTAATCTGGTCCCCTAACAGGGCTTCAAGTCCTCATGTATCTCTCATTCACAGTTCCACCAAAATTCTTACATACCTCTCATTCACATTTCTAGTAGTCTGTTTTTTGAAGATAATCCTAATGTCTCTTCCTGTTGTATCCGCACACACTCTTCTCCTGAGGGCTGGCAAGACCTCCCCACCCCCACCCAGCTCTGGGAAATGGCCCATTGACTTGTTTATAATACAAAGACCAGAACTCTCCTAGCAGAACCCAGGACATATATCTCTTCTGGAATTCCCAGGAGGAAACATCAGCATGGCTAGAGGCAGGAACACTGGCATTGTATTTGGAAATAAAACCAGAGGATCTGCCTGCTATATCTGTCCAAGGCATTTTTGCTATGGCTTTGCTGATTGGTCAAGCCCCTTTATGTATCATGTGGTCTTCCTTCCCTTCTTCCATAATGTCGTGGGTTAACTGTCCCACAACACCTGTGACCTAGTTGTCACTCTGCCAGCCCCCCCCCCCCCCCCCCCCGTTAGCTGCCACTACTCACACAATGAATGTGGCTGCAATGGCATTAGTCATCATATTACCCTGCCACATGAAAACGTAAAGGTTATCTTTTACCATATGATCACAAGTACAGGACCAGAAACAGAGTCCTTCTTTCTCTGTGGTAACCAGGCATGCATCTGCTTCCCCATCAGTTGGACAGGGACTTGCACATTCACCTTCTTATTTCCTCTTTGTCCTATAACCTAATCTATTTTCTGTTCCTATAATCCACTGTGTAAAGAGGGATTTTGAACTCACCCCCTTGACAATCTTGCTGGGTATCTTGATAGGAATTGGAACAGAAACCACTAGATTAGACATTTAAGTAGACAAGGCAAATAAAATTAAAGGTTTTATTTCTCAGTTTCAAAGAAACTGTCTCCCCTCCAGGATCAGGTGGATTCACTGGCAGCAGTAGCTCTCCAGAACTCCTCACAGTGGAGAGAAGAGGGCTTTGTCTCTTTTTGGGTAAAGAATGTTGTTTTTATACCAATAAATCAGGGGTGGTAAAAGATGGGATTGAACACATAAAAATATGTGCTAACATATTCAAAAAGTAACTCTGCCTCATTTTTGCCATCTTTTCTGCCACGGGCAATCTCTAGTGTCTCCTTTTGTCCTCATAATCATAGTGCTTTATTTCTGCCATGTATAATTAACTTATTTTAAAAATTCTTGCAGGAGTGAATAACTGCTGTATCTCAAGCCATCTCTCAGGAACATAACAAGACTGCTCTTCTTCCACTTCAGTCAATCCAATCCCACTATAGACTCCTGCTTAAGTCCTCTCTTGTGTCTGCACCTCTTATCAGGAGGAACTGGCCAAAAAGAAATCAGCACCAGTCTCCTTATCTATACTCAGAGTCAGGATTGATGGACAAAGACATAAGCCTCAGCCGTTTTCCATTGTCCAAAAGACAGATAAACATCAGAATTTGTCCCTTACCTTTGAATCTCAGCTGGGTCTCACACTTTATTGCCTTTATATGCCACCCCCCCCCCATTCTTCTCCAGGTTCCTAGGCCCCATAGGGCCACCTGAAAGACCAGTTCTGAGGAATTCACCTCCTCCTGCTGTCCCCTACCCCCAACCCCATCCCTAGCCCTCCTAAGATTTAAAAAATCCTGGCCCCTGGGGTCAGGGCTCCTGCTGCATATTCTGTCAATGTGCATGCCAGCAGTTGCTCACCCACCTCTGTAAATGTATTTTCTATGAATAAATTCAGTCTCCCTCTAGATTCGCATTCTGTCTCCTCTGTTCTGTGCCTCTTTTCCTAACAATAATAAGAATTGAAGTTTGAAGGAAATTTTATGTGCAGAATTAGTATCTACCATTCATTTTCTATAAAACAATGACAACTAGCACATTGTAACATAATGTAAGATTGTCATGAGTGCTGTACAACAATTGATCAAATTGCCTTAAAGGAAATGAGCCATCCATCTTTGGATTGGCCAAGTCCAAGTAGGCAGTATGGCTTTAGGAGATGAAGAGGTGTATGAATGAAACTTTAACAGGTACTTATATCTTTCCTTATACATTCTTATTTGCCAGGCACAAAGTTAAATGATTTCACACAGTATTGCATCTACAAATGCAAATATATGAGATCCCTGTCCACTTAATATAACTGGTAATATTCAGAGGTACAATCTGAAGCTAGATTTTTCAAATCTTCCAACTCATTGATTTCATGGATCCATTTATCTGTAGTTTCCTGTTGATAATTTTTTCTCCACTTAGTGATTATCTTAATGAAATAGAATTAATGGTTCTTGGTATTCATTGGACAATACTTTTCAACAAAAATGTAGATGAGTATAGCAAAGGAAATATAAAAATCCAAATCAGAAAACTTACATTCTTGTGCTAACCACTCTTCTGAAATGGCCATGGGCTGGCCTTTGAACCTATTCTTTAGTTCTCTGTGTCTTAATTTGTAGGAAAGACTCTATAATATATCCTGCTTTCTTGGAGCTTGAAATAATATATTTTATAAAGCAAATATATTTGACTGAATATGTTTGGGTCAAAATTTTTATAATACAAAATAGAAACATTTAATATGAACTGTGTGTGATATAAATCATGGTGTATACATTAATTGTCCTGGTAAATCAGATGTGTTCTTCCCTAAGTTCTTCCCTCAGCAAAGTTTGGTGTTACCCCCTGAGAATTCTCAAAAGATAATTCTTTTCTTTCTCTCAATAATGTATTATTCCTGTTTTTTTTTTTTTTTTCAGTACCATCTGTCAAGGTTAGCTTCTCTACCAAGTTCTCAGCTAAATTATCAACCTTTGGTAAAAGATGATACCAAAATACCTTGTTTTCATTTATTGAGCAATTGGATTGTGGACACTGGAAATTAACCTTCACAATAAATATATAAATCATACTTTTTCTTACAACCCAAGAAACCAATGCTCAAGAGATTAAATAACCTTCAAAGTCCTTCAACTTAGTGTCAGTATGACCTTAAACTCCAAATTCTTTCCACCATAGATGTACCACTTTATCTTTTCCTTCTCCCACATCTGTAATTTCATTGTGATCACCCTCAGGAGGTCACATTACTGTGAGATATGTTTTTCCTCTGCATAGCTTCTCTGGTTAGGAAAATCTCCTTCAGTCCCCATGACCCATTAGCATGTTTTGTGAGTAAGCACCAATGAATCACCATGAAATACACACTTCATTTGGAACTGATAGAAAGCTCTCCGTTTTCCACCTCTAGTAAAATTTCATGCAAATATTATTCCTCCCTTTAGTGTGTTCTCTAGCTGAATGGATTTGTGAGCTCTCTCCCAACTATGATGGAAGCTCCATGAAAGGATTAATTTTGTATGAATTACAGTCACTACAGCAGGGGTTGTCACAGACTAGATGCTTAATCAATAGATATTGGATGAATAAATTAAAAGCATGCTGCCCAACCAATCTCTGAACATCTTAAAGGATGCCTTATATACATTTCCACTTATCTCATGTATTTTATTTTTATGCTTAGTTATTTGTGAGACAGAATACGACACACACACACACACACACACACACACACACAGAGAGAGAGAAAGAGAGAGAGAGAGAGAGAGAGAGAGAGAGAGAGAGAGAGAGAGAGAGAATCCCATCAATTCTTTCCACAGAATCAATCTCCAAATGTTAGCGATAGCTGGGGCTTGGGTAGGCCAAAGCTATGATGTCAATGCATGTTTTGTATGGGGATTGCAGGGATCCAAACAAACTACCACCTCTAATACAAGGGCTGTGTTAACAGAAAACTAGACTTAGGAACAGAGCTGGGACTCAAACCCAGACCCTCTAGCATGGGATGCATGTGTCCCAAGCAGATTTTCAACAACTATGTCAGGCAGCTACCCACACGTACCTGACTTGTATTCAGTGTCCAAGAGCTAGCTAAAGGGTTACTTCTTCCATGAATACTTCCCCTAGTCTCAGTCTGAAGATTTATACAGTCAATACATATACATATACAGTCTCTCACAGTGAGTTGCCTTCTATGAACTTAGAAGTAGCCAACCATTTGCCAACATTGATTTCTTCTCTTTTGACTTTGTACATGGAAAACAGCAACAGGTAGAAATGACTATTCCAGTGTCATATAGACAGCATACAGTTATCAGCAGGAATCAGGAAAATGAAAATGTACCTTCAATCCAAGTTCAGTAATCTTTCCATTTTTAAATGGTAATAAATATAAAAAATTCATCTCTCTGAATGCTAAAGGCTAATTATTATATTCAAATGTATACAGAGCTACCTCCATATGGCATATTTCTATAGGTCACAATTTGAGAAAGTGAATGTGGGAAGAAATTTAGTTAGTTCCCTGGAAATGCAATCTGTGTATGTATATAATGAAGATGGTGAGAATGCAATCAGTAATAACTTTTCGTTTTCTTTCTTTTTTTCTTTCTTTTTTTGGGGTCTCCATTGCCTGAAAATTCATGACAGACTTGGTAGCTGATAAGACTGAACAGCAGTAGGAGTCCAGTCCAAGCTGCTTGAATGAAAGGAAGAAACAAATGAAACAAACTTTTTGAAGCCAGAGCAGAAGTAATCCCTCTTGTGCAAGCTTTAGCGAATTTGGCCTCCCAGATATAGATTTGTAAAGAACAAAGTAGTAGCCTATGGATGAAAGTGGGAAAATCAGCTTTATAGACAAAAATCTCAGAAGGAATATAGGAAAAGAAAAGAGAAGGAATACACTTTGGAGGATGGATTAGGGTGTCTATTGTTCATTGTTTTTATTCTCCCAATTGCAATTTTGTTATTCCCACAGTACAGTTGTAGAAGCATGATGATATCATTTGCATGGAAATGTTAGGCTGCAAAGTGCTATTTTTAATATATTCATTATCTCATTTGAGTTTCACAACAGCTACATAAGAAACATACTATCCTTTATATTTATTCTTATCTAGTTATTTTTGATTGGCAGGTTTCGTACTTTTCCTATCATTACAAAGGATGCAACTGAGGCAGCAAATTGGACATTGGGAAAGGCAAGCGCAGCAATTCACTGAGGTTCAGGACTTTTTTCAATGGTGTTATAAGACCAATCTAAGGGTTTTCAGAGTCGATCTTGTAATAATTTAACAGGTAACTTAAATGTCTAAAATTTCCTTGCATCTCTTCCCTTTTTCTACCCTTTGCTATTTTTCTGCCCTACTCCTACTCCTTCTTTCCTCTGTATACATTTCTTTTGTGCATTTGTTCTCTTCCTTGTCCTGACATTGCCATTATTTCTCTCTGTCGCATTTTTGTTCTTACTTCTTTCATCTATTTTACTCTCTTGTCAATATCCCCATCTCTATTGGAAGAAACTAAAGCATAATACTATTATTTATTCCAACTTTGAAATGATTTTGAAATTTAAAAAAGTCAATCATGCTTATTCTAGAACTCCAGAAACTAAAAGATAGAGAAAAAAATCAAAATGCATATACTCACAAATCTTATATATATGACAATAATTGTGATACTTTATTTCTATATTATAATTCATAAAACAAGATATCTATCTGTATGCAAAACAGCACACCCTCACTCACATTCCTCTCATGATCATCAATAATGAAATAAATTAAAAAAAAACTCTGAGAGACCAACATTGCTCTATATATGTGGTTGCTCATTGAAAAACATTTCTCACATTAAGTCCTATTAGATTATTACTAATAAAACATGTGTTGTGCTTCTGCAATTCTAGGTTCCTGCTGACATTTTAATCACTCAGAATTATAATCACAAGCTAGATTTAGTCCAGAAGTTCCTTATAACTGTAAGTTCAGATAACACTGACCTATACTTATAGAACTACAGAGAAACAGAGAAATAAAGACAAATGTACCACTGTTGCCAATTCTGTTCCTTTTGCTTTATCTTGGAAACTGGGCCAAGACTAGAGAAAATTGTCAAGGCCATTTAAATTCAACCCTGCATCTGTACAAAGTCACAGGATCTAAACCATTAAGAGTTCCACTTCGTAATGCTTGGTCCTTGAACAAAGAAATTTACTTTTCAATTGTTAACTGTGAAGCAGATAATTTGGAGTTGTCTTCTGCCATCCCTGAAATTTATATAGCTTCATGGTTCCCGCCTGGAGAAATAACATTGCAGCAACTGGAAGAGACTTGTCCCTAATTCCGAGATATTTTGAAATGAACCCATACATACCCAAACTCATGGCTAAAAATCTGGGCCTACACCAAATTGTGATACTATACAAATTCACAGGATGTGACTAAAATAAGATGAGAATCAATTGCTTTATGCTACAACAGAGTTTCCAAAGGCATAAGAGCTGTTGTTGTTAAGTAGAATCCATGGGTCACCAGCTATGATAATTTCCCTGTTGATTTTTATATCATACCTTCAGTTTCTGTTGATTATCTCCATCTGTCTCATTCAAGTTTTTTTTTTTTTTTTTGTGGAGGTAGTTTCAATTATGCCGTTGTATGCTAGCCTGTTTTTCCTCTGTATCATCCCTGACTTGGAACACACACTCTGCAAAAAACACACTATGCCTAAGAAGAGTTGTGGCCAGTTACAAATAGGAGGGCAAGAGCATAACCTGAACTTTGGGAGCTGTTTTTATGCCACAAGATGCTGTTGTCTTAAGTACTTATGATGTGGCCCAGAAAAGATAAATAGTCTTCTGAAAATATCTCTACAGGAAGAGCCTTTTTCCCCAGTACCTATAAAACATTCATAACACCTTCATTGTGCTGTAAATCCTTAGCAGGAGTTGATAACAGTGTATGAATTTTTAATGTAACATTTATAAATGGTTATTAAAACTATCCTTAAAGTAAAGTGTCAGTTTATTTTTAATTAACTGTTGGCTATTTAAACTCCCAGATGGCCTGAGGAAAGACCAATAGGCCCACATGTCAATTATCTTCTATCCTGCTCCATCTTTAACCCCTTGTTGCCTACTTTCTAGAAAGCTATTGCATATGAACTCTAAGAACTTAAACTCCAGCTATGGCATCAGGAACATTTTGTTTCTTACAAAATAATCCTGAAACAACTGTCAGCTACCACAACACTATGAGATAAACTCGATGTGTTCTAAGTCCCAACAGCCTGAAACACCCTGCATGTCTCTACCCAGTAAGACAGAAAATCAGGATGGAGAGTGGTAAGAGTGGTAGGTGGGTTCTAGAACAGTAGACAGGAGGGAAAAGATTCCAACTCAGACTCAGGCATATTCAACTTGTATGACCTTGGGCAAATTTCAGTTGCCTGCAATGTTCTTTATCTCAAAGGTACAGATGATGCAAACTACTCTGCCTCCCTGAAGAAATTGTCAGCATCAAATTACAAGCTGAATATATGCACTTAGTTTATAAAACTACTGCCTATTTTAGAAAATGATCTCCTGGACCCTGGTTGCACAGTAGGTTAAGCTGTTGCTTGTGATGCTGGCATTGAGCAGCTCGTAGAGTCTTGGATGCTTCATTTTCTATCCAGATTCCTGCTAATATGCCTGGAGAGGTAGCATGTGATGGCTTACGTACTTGGGCTCTGCAATCAACATGGGAGTCTAGGATGGAGTTCCTGGCTTCTGACTTTGACCTTGCCCAGACTTGGCTGTCTGGGGGAATGAACTAGTAAATGGAAGATCTCTTTTACCATTTCTTCTCAAGTAGATAAATAAATAAACTTTTAACAGATAATCTCTCTTCTTCCCTTCCAATTTTTGTCATTGTTCTCAAGGTCTCCTAGTATGACTTTCACATATTCTGAGTTCAATGTTTCTTTCTTGAACTCAGAAATCAGAGAAACTCATTTTGTTCATATATTTTAAGATTCAATTTTTCCTAGGTCTGGAAATATTGTTTCAGTTGAGGTATAAATCATTTCTACATTATCCCCTGGGATTGCCTGTGTGGCCTTTGGGGACAATCCCAAGAGCAAGGCACTCATTCTACTTTATAATTAGAAAATACACTTGTGAAAGCTGTTTGATTTCTTTTGAGTTTTGTATTCCCCAATTGTATTTGTTCTGATTCCCATCTAGATGCTTGGAAAACATTCTCCTCTCTGTTGGTTATGTTGGCTATGACTCTGCAATGTTGCATCAGATGTCCCCAAAAAAAACCCACACCCAATGTTCTTTGTTCTCCTTCATTGGCTTTAGGTGACATTTTCCAGTCCAACATAGGGAATTTGGAAATCCAGAAATAGATTCAAATGGAACACGGTGAGTACATTTGTCTGTGTGCATGTGTGTGTGTGTTGGTAAAGCGTTAAAGTGTCTCTTATTAAATGGGAAGATTTTTTTTATTTGACAGAGTTAGACAGTGAGAGAGAGAGAGACAGAGAGACAGAGAAACAGAGAGAAAGGTCTTCCTTCTATTGGTTCACCCCCCAAATGGCCACTATAGCCAGAGCTACACCGATCCGAAGCCATGAGCCAGATGCTTCCTCCAAGTCTCCCGTGCAGGTGTAGGGGCCCAAGCACCTAGGCCATCCTCCACTGCCTTCCCAGGCAGAGAGCTAGACTGAAAGAAGAGCAACCAGGACTAGAACCCAGCGCCCATATGGGATGCCAGCACCACAGGTGGGGGATTAACCAAGTGAGCCACAGCGCCAGCACGGGAAGATTTGTTAATATGCTTTAATACATGAAAAAATTAAATCTGGTGGACATGCACACAAATTCATTAAAATAGTATGCAAAGCCCTTGAAAGCCTGTCTTCAGACAACCCTGGTTTCATATCCCATCCCACTCACTGTTCTGTGCTTTATGAAGACTGAATTACTTACTATTCCTCTAGGTGGAGCATTCTTGTTTCAGGTAACTTGCACATAGTGCCTCTTCTGCCAAGAGTGTTCTTCATATCCTTTTATACTTGGAGAACTCTGAATCATTCTTCACTATTCCACTTAGTGCTGTCTCCTGAGAATTTCCTGACCATATAATCCATGTGATGACTTGTATTAAATAATCTATCACATTATGTGGTAATGTCATGCTTACATTTTTGTTTCGTTCTTAAATGTGTGAGGTCTATAAGAGTAAATAAAGTGTTTTATTCATCTATCACTCACTTATGACACAGTACTGACCACAAGAGGAGTAACTCTGTAATCAATTGTTGAATAAGAGAATGCAGAGTAAGTTCTAATGCAGGCTTCATAAATTTTTCTGATTTTAGGTAAAATAAAAGGGTTAAAAACCTTTTGGTTTAACTATGTTATTGCTCATTAACTAAAAAGTAAGTGTTTTTGTGGTTATGAATGATGATGTGTTTGTTCAAATTTGGACCCATAGGTGGGAGGCGTTGGCAACATATTTGAGTTCTAACTGGAAGTAAAATGGTAAGAATGAGAATGGTTGAGTCTATGGTTATAGATACATGACTTCTCTAAGCATAAAATGACTAAATGCTTATGTAAGGAAAAAAGAATATTGGAGAGAAAATCATGGACCTGAAATTAAGCACTAAACTTCATATGGATTTTATACAAATTTCTCCAAACTGTACTGAAATGCTAGTGCAAGGCAGACATTTTGGATTAACAGGTTAAGTCAGCATTTGTGAGGCCCAAATCCGAAATTGGAATGCCAGTTTGATGCCTGGCTCCTCTGTTTCCAGACCAGCTTCCTACTAATACATCCTAAGAGACAGCAAATGCTGGCCCCGCTGCCACCCATGTGGGTGGCCCAGATGGACAATGAAGTCCAGGCTCCTGGCTTAAATCTGACTACCACCAGAATGTTGCTAGCATTTAGAGAAGTAAATCAGCACATGAATGACTCTCTCTCTCTCTATTTCAATAAACCAATAATTAAAAAGATAAAATGATAGTGATTCACAATAAATAACTTAATAGATGGAGTAAAAGGGAATGAGAGGGCTGTTGGTAGGTAATGATAATATCCAAAATCAGACCAGAGATTTCCTACCATAGAAGACTGAGTCAGAGGGACTCTATTCTCAGAGTTATCAGACAAAACTGAGACCAGAAAAAGAGGCAATGTGTGGAAAATAAGGTATTGATTACAAATATGCCACTAACTGGCTTCCAGAATATCAGAAACAAAACTATATCCCTCATATACTTACCTCTCAGCAAGTGGTTTGTTCAATCAAAAAATTTAGGTAAGCAGACATCTGATAGCATAATGGCAGGTCCTGACATGACCCAATTTACACTCAAGTGCACCTGTTGATAAGCCACACCCTTCAAACTGTTTTGAAGAAGCTTCAATGTTAGCAAGACAGATAGAAAGATACATAGATAGAAAATATCACAGTAAAACTTATATCAAAGGAAAGTTAAAATAAGTAACTTTGGGAAGAATAAACATTGGAGAATGGAAATAATGCAAAAGAAATGCCTTGTGGGAAAATATAATTATTCTTGAGACAGAAGAAAAAAATATTCTCAATCTAAAACACACCAATTTATTTTAAAATAGTATAGAGAAAAAGAAAGATATTGATAACTGGAAAAATGGAAGAAGAAAGTTAAAAATAAGAATGCAATATTAAGGTCATAAAAATTTCTCAGAAAATAAATGAAAATGTTATGTATACATAAATATATATGAAAATATATACATATATACATATATGGAAAAATATAACATATGAAATCAATACAGGAAGTCTAACATATGATTAAAGAAAGTTACAAATAACAGAAAAAATGTATTAACTAAAATATTTAAAATGGTCCATGAAATATTCAGCATATTACAGATTTATCATAATATTTCTGAACATAACAAATAGATTACATTTCTTTTTTTTATTTTCAAACAGTAACAGTTTATTTCTTAATTGATAATTGCTGCAACTATTGAATGAGAACATGTTGAGGATCAAGATTTCACATAATTTCTAGGCATAAACACACAGAATACCCAGTAATTATTAAATGAAAAACATGTGTTTACAATGAGAGATCTTATAGATACTATTTTAACCAGATGCTCAAATTTAGCATCACCAGTAGAATAAAAACAAAACAGACACCACAACCCTTCAATTTAGTGAAATTGGAAATATGAACATCATCTACAAATTATTCTTGACAAAATATTTAACTTAAATCTAATCATAAGGGAGCAAATGTACACATCTAAATTACAAGACCACAAACCTGGAGTCTTAAAAAATGTTGTACCCAAATAAAGCTAAAAGTATAAGAGGACTATCTTAAATTTTAAAGAATTAAAAAACACACAAGACCGGTGCCGTGACTCACTTGGTTAATCCTCCACCTGTGGCACTGGCATCCCATATGGGCGCCGGGTTCTAGTCTTGGTTGCTCTTCTTCCAGTCTAGCTCTCTGCTATGGCCCAGGAGTGCAGTGGAGGATAGCCCAAATGCTTGGGCCCCTGCACCCGCATAGGAGACCAGCAGGAAGCACCTGGCTCCTGGCTTTGGATCAACATAGCTCCGGCTGTGGCGGCCATTTGGGGGGTGAACCAACGGAAGGAAGACCTTTCTCTCTATCCCTCTCTCTCATTGTCTATAACTCCACCTGTCAAATAAAAAAAAAAAAAGAAAAAGAAAAGACAAAGAATTATAAAAAGATCATTAATCAAATCTTGAATTTAAAATAAAAACAGGTTAAAAGGACATTTGAGGTTGAATTGGGGAAACATGAGTATGAATTACATATATCATTACTGCATCAAAATTAAATTTCTTTTTTTAACTTTGAAAAGCTATTTATAATTCTAAAGTTATTTATCTTACCAAGATTATTTACAAGACTACTCCAAGAAAGAAGATAATCATTAAGCAGATAAGTCCAATAAACAGATTACTTTAAAATTATAAAACTATACGTTTTTTCACTCCAGGTCTCCAGCATGGGTGGCAGAGACCCAAGTATTCTTTTAAAAAAATTTTAAGGTGAACAAATTTTATGTTTCTCTTATATTCAGATTTAGGGACATAGTGATACTTCACCCACTACCCTCCTTTGTGCCCATGCACCCACCCCTGCTCAATTATTATCTCTTTAATTTTACAAAGATATACTCTCAGTTTATTTTAAAATTAGATTAACCCTACCCTAAATAAAGAGTTAAGCAAATAGTAAGAAGAAAAAGATAAAAAGAAGCTTCCTCAACAGTAAACAAAAGGGCAATAAAGGGCTATAAACAATCATCAGATCTCGAAATGTTAATTTCTTTTTTTTTGACAGGCAGAGTGGACAGTGAGAGAGAGAGAGAGAGAGAGAGAGAGAGAGGTCTTCCTTTGCCATTGGTTCACCCTCCAATGGCCGCCGCGGCCGGCGCACCGCACTCATCCAATAGCAGGAGCCAGGTGCTTCTCCTGGTCTCCCATGGGGTGCAGGGCCCAAGCACTTGGGCCATCCTCCACTGCACTCCCGGGTCACAGCAGAGAGCTGGCCTGGAAGAGGGGCAGCCGGAATAGAATCCGGTGCCCCGACCGGGACTAGAACCCGGTGTGCCGGCACTGCAAGGCGGAGGATTAGCCTGTTGAGCTACTGCACCGGCTTAATTTCCTTTCTATAGGATTACACTACTATATTAGTTATCACAGGTCAGGAGAACATGATATTTTTCTTTTGAGGACTGGCTTATTTTATCAATATAATGATTTCCAGTTGCATCTATTTTGTTTCAAAAGATAGGATTTCATTTTTTATGGCTGAATAATTTTCCATAGTGTGATTTCTTTATATAGTCATCATGTGATAGACATCTGGGTTGATTCCATATCTTAGCTATTTTGAATCAAACTGCAATAAGCATGGGGCTACAGATAACACTTTCATATGCTGCTTTCATTTCCATTGTGTAGATTCCCAGGAGTGGGATTGCTAGGTCATATGGTCTACACTGTGACTTGAGGGTAATATGGAGTTACAAGAGGGAGAAGGTGGTAAATGCAGGGGAGAGATTACTTTAGGAGAGGTTGAAAGTGTTTCTCCAAGAAACATAGTCCAGTATCAAGAAATACAAACTCTTTGCCTAAGTGAATGTGAACTTTCTTTCTATCTTTGCATCTCAACTCTGTCATTCATTAGTTGTATGATTTTGGACAAAGCCAAATTCCTTAGGGCTACATGACAGTAATTACAGTTACTATAGGAGACAGTGTGGCAGACCATGTTGCTTAAGGTTGAGGGCTTTGTTTTGTAAAACAGAGCAAAGAAGCAGGGATGAGGTTTAGAGTGTTAGTTTTTGTGATTGTCATTTGTTATTAATTCAATTCAATTTACTCTTTCATTCATGTGTTCACTCTCTGAATACGTGTAGAAGACAAGCTCAGGTTTGCACATGAAGCCCTTGAGGAGTTATCACAAAGATCTTCTTTCATTTCCATGACTTGTTCTGCTGCTTCTCTGCTCAGAGACATTGACTGTATACTCATCTTTGTTTCTGCTCCTTCTCATTCCTCCTACTTCACATCTTAGCTGAAACTTCCACACATTAGGGAAGCCACCCTTGAAATTCCAGTTGTGGTTAGGATACCATAATTACCCAAAATCTTATGACTCAATATTGGGGAAGTAACCAAAAATTGGAAACACAAATTAAATAATGTAATTTGTTTAATATTAGTGTTTCTTTGCCAGGATAAGAATATGTAGTAAAGAAATATTTCCATTTCACCATTGTGATCTAGAACTTAGTGTGATTCCTACCCATAAAAGAACTTCAATATACCTTTTCTGAATGAATGCTCTGACAGAGTTGGTCACAGGTAGTGATTTATTCTCATGAATCTCTAACTTACCTTAATAATCTATTGCAGGTCTGTCTTACCTTGGTTTCTCTAACCGTCTCTGAATCTATTTTTATACACTTGCGAATTCTTTAAGTTATCTCAAGAATGTCAAACCCAGAAAAAATTATATAATCTCTGTCCACTCCTACCAGAAACCAAAGGCTTTTCTTATTCTTTATTTTTCAATTTTCTTGTAAAATTGGCGAGGGGAGGAGGAAGTCTGATGTAATAGGGGCATTTATTGCAGTATGGAAATAACTGGTAATTATACTCTCTAAATGAACTTGACTCTGTGGCTGGTGTCAGGGTTTGCTAAGTGCCCCAGGCCCAACTGAGACTAATTAGGCCTGCATTAAATATTAAAGCTTTCTGACACCCTGGTTCTGACGGTGACAGAGAGAAGAAATCCTGTAACCTAATCTGCACTCAACAGGAGTAATTTATGTTCACTTCTTATAACAAAAGAAAATCCAATTATGTAGCTGGTTGGTAGATATATATAAAGGAGAAATTATGTAAAAATTGCATAAATACACAGACACATAGGGTACATAAAATAACACAAAAATATCAACAGATGGTTCCTCTTTGCCACCAACTACATCAAATACCGGTTGATCATTCTGCTATAAACTGATGTTCAGATGGAAATAGCTTTTTGTATAAAAACGTGTTTAATATGGTATGGGGGCGTGGAGTCAGCATGGTCCTTTGGATGGTGAAAAGTGGTAATGGTACCTGCACATAGGAAAGAACGGTTCTATGTAGACTTCATTTATAAACTATCACTGGAAGTACGTTTGTGTTTCTTCAGTTGTTTTTGTATTATTTGATATTTATTTTTTTCATGTTAATGTGATATTACAAAGAAAACATTAAATTTAGTTCATGGATGCAGTTCTAAGAATATAATGATTCTCAGTTTTTTATACTTTTTCATACAGCTTTTTAAAAAAATTTAAAATATTTTATTTAGTTATTTGAGGAGGATAGCTACAGGAAGAGGAGGAGAGACAGAGATAAAGGTCTTCCATCAAGGTGTTCACTCCCTAAGTGGCCACAACAGTTGGAGCTGGGCCGATCTGAAACCAGGAGCCAGGAGCTTCTTCTGGATCGTTCATGTGGGTGAAGGGGCCCAACCACTTGGGCCATTTTTCACTGCTTTCTCAGGCCATAAACAGAGAACTGAGTAGGAAGAGGAGCAGCCAGGACATAAACCAGCACCCACAGGGATGCTGGCACTATAGGTGGAAGCTTAACCCAGATGCCCCAGCACAGGCCTGAGATAACATATTTTTAACTTACATTACAGTCAAGGGCTTAGTGCTCCACTAAATAGAGTTCAACAAGTAAAACTATCCTAGTTCCGTGAGAATATAGACAAGGACTATACACAATAATCGAATGGAAAGAAGACCAATTTCATCCATCCATAGTAAATTTTAAAATAATCATAGATCACTAAAACTATATTAGTATAACATTCCCAACCACTGGTTTGACAAAAATATGAAACAAAGATCGACAAAACTGTATTTGCAGCAGTACTGATAGATACAGCATCTATTTTTTGTTTTATTTCTGTTGTTGTTGATGTTTTTTCTTTTTAAATTTTAGCTCCCACACATAAGGGAGAACATCTGTAAAGAGGCAACTCTCCCAGGTTGGTAGCTGCTAAAGGTTAGGAAATGCAGTTTAAGTTCCAGCTCTGTCCCTAACTGGGTGGGCGGCCCTAAATAAGGCATAGAATCGTGGGTACTTCTGTGTGCCTTTCCAACAAATGCAGCATGTCACGGTGTTGACACAGATTTTTGAGAGTGAGATAGTGCAGTAGTTTTCACTATTAATGGCTGAAGATCATTGCTCTAAATGAATCCCACATTGTCTTTCAATGATAAAATAACATGCATTTTGTTAACACAAATATATTTTATAAACCCAAATGCGTGTTGCTTTGAAGCCGCTTAATGAGAAAAATAAAACTTCTTTCAGTACCATTTTTTTATAGTAGGAAAATTCAAAGATAGGCAAAGATAGAGATAATGGTGTAAGAAATTCCAAGATGCACATCACCCAGATTCTATATCAACTCATGGACAATCCTGTTTCATCTTTCCTTCACAGCTCATTTTATTTGAGGCTGGTCATTTCAATGTTTATTGATAAACATTTCATATACACACTGAAAAACGTGAGTTTTCCTTTAAAAAGTGTGATGATATCAGGACAGGCATTTTGGTGCAAAGGTTAAGTTACCTTTTGGAATGTCCACATCCGTATCTGGTGCTTTGTTCATTGTCTGGGCTACATTTCTAATCCAGCTTCCTGCTTATGTGCACTGGGTGAGGTGGCAGGTGATTGCTTAATATTTGGGTCTCTGCCACCCACATGGGAGACCTGGAAGGAGAACTGGGCATTTTGCTTTGACCTGGTCCAACTCCAGCTATTTTGAGTGTTTAGGGAGTGAACCAACAAATGGAAGAACTCTCTCCCCTATCACTCTGCCTTTCAAATAACTAAAAAAATAAAGAATGAAACTTTATAAAAGATATGGTCTCAAATTAAAAGTTAATGTTATTTCCTAAATAAAAATTGAGCTATTTTAATGAATAAAAATTATATAGGAAAAAGTGATCTTAAAAGTTATCATGTCTATATCAATCCTATTTTTTAAAATATATTTCTCATGGGAAGTGATTTCAAATAGTGGTGATCTCAGCAATACACCTGGCAACATCAAGTGTATTTTCAAGATTTTTTTTTTGACAAGCAGAGTGGACAGTGAGAGAGAGAGAGAGACAGAGAGAAAGGTCTTCCTTTGCCGTTGGTTCACTCTCCAATGGCCACCGCGGCTGGTGTGCTGCGGCCTGCACACTGCGCTGATCCTATGGCAGGAGCCAGGTGCTTCTCCTGGTATCCCATTTAGTGCAGGGCCCAAGCACTTGGGCCATCCTCCACTGCACTCCCTGGCCACAGCAGAGAGCTGGCCTGGAAGAGGGACAACCGGGACATAATCCGGCGCCCCGATCGGGACTAGAACCTGGTGTGCCAGCGCCGCAAGGTGGAGGATTAGCCTAGTGAGCCGCGGCGCTGGCCTATATTTTCAAGATTTTAATAAAATTATTAATTTGAAAGAGAGAGAGATCATAATGATGGGAGTAGAGACAGAAATAAATAGACAGACATAGAGAGAGTCAGAGGAAGTGAGTGAATGGGATCTGATCCTTTGATTCACTCTCCAAGTGCCTATAATGGCTAAGGCTGGGTCAAACAAAACTCAAGAATGGGGAGCTCAATCCAAATCTTGCACATGAGTGGCAGGAACCCAGTTGTGTGAGTTATCACCACCATTCCTAGGGTCTGCCTTAACAGGAAGCTGGGGTTAGGAGTTAGAACCAGGAAGCAAATCCAAGCTGTCCAATATATGATACAGGCATCCTAACTATTGTCTTAAACTCTAGCCAAATGCCTGCCACAAGTATATTTTTGAAATGAGTGTGATTAAAACAAGAAATTTTAATGCTACTCTTTACACTAAAGACTTTAATTTAACAGCTAAAGAATTTTGGGTTTTCTCCACTTGTTACAATGTGGCATAAAACAAATGGTGCACTTGTTACTTATTCTTTCTGTTATTATAATTTTGAATAGATTATTTCATGTGTGCTGAAAATCTAGTTTAAGACTCTGCACAGAGCATGGTCTCAATTAGTGTTGATTACTTTTAAAAATGAGAAAATAAAAGTAATAGTTTAAACAAATACATGTGAAATTATGCAACATCTATGGAAACCCCTTGAAAACTTTAAATGAACTGTAATCCTAAACAATTAAAAAAGTCTTAAAACAATGAAACAATTCAATAAATCTAGGATTATGCCATTATTATTTTATTATTTTCTAATTAAAACTGGATTACTCAACATACACATATCCCTTTATTTACAGATTAATATATTTTACTTCATGTCAGGATGCGTGGGTTCCAGGATCTCACTGATTTGGAATCTTGGATGAGCCTTTCCACCCATGGGACCTGAATTATGTGATGCAGTCAGGGGTCGAATATGATAATGGTTCTTCTTCTTTTGGTTCTCAGTTCTGGTGATTCTAAATCTATGAGTGAAGTGAACTAATTAGGTACATCCAGGTATCTCATTTGGGGCAATAACTTTTCAGTAACATTTTCAGGACCTGTCTGAAAACCTTGGGACAACTTGGAGCCAGCTTTTCTGTACAAATTGGGCAGCCACAGTGCACACTGTGTTAAAAATAATTAGATAGCTAGTACTGGAGCTCTTTTGAACTGCCCAGTGAGGACGGCCTTTCTGAGTTTACTGGAAGAGAGAGTGATTTCCCTCAGAAAGGTAGTTTAGGCAACTTGGAGAATATTGTAGCCCTTCAATCCCCTGGTGAGTGTAGCAGCCTTCAGAGCCAGACTCATTTCTTTTTTTTTTTTTTCTAATTAAAAAAAATTTTTTTGACAGGCAGAGTGGACAGTGAGAGAGACAGAGAGAAAGGTCTTCCTTTGCCATTGGTTCACCCTCCAATGGCTGCCACGGCCAGTGCGCTGCGGCTGGCACATCGCACTGATCTGATGGCAGGAGCCAGGTGCTTCTCCCGGTCTCCCATGCAGGTGCAGGGCCCAAGCACTTGGGCCATCCTCCACTGCACTCCCAGGCCACAGCAGAGAGCTGGCCTGGAAGAGGGGCAACCAGGACAGAATCCGGCACCCCGACTGGGACTAGAACCCGGTGTGCCGGCGCCGCAGGCACATGATTAGCCTATTGAGCTGCAGCGCCGGCCCCAGACTCATTTCTTTATTTTCCCATTTATTTCTCCCACCTCCCTTCTAAAGCACATTATGAAATTATGGAAAAGCCTTTTTCTATCCAAGGGCAGCTGGTTGCCATGGGTTACAAAAGCTGCATCTGTCCCCAGTGTAATTGTGCTGACTAAATCCATTAGTGGAGAGGTGGGAGGATGCTAAAGAAGAGGGAAAGTGAGACTAGGGGATTCAAATCCCAGCATAAATCCACCCTCCTCTCCTCCACAGAAGGGGATCTTGGTGATATGTTAGTGCACTTTCTCTGAAGCCCAAGTCTTATATAAGCATGGCATGGACTTCGAGTGTGTCTGAATCAAGGTAGTTGGTGGAAAATTGGATAAGGAAGTGGCCTATTTGGTTTCTGGAGAAATATTTTAAGGATGGGTTGATCAAGGCAGTCACAATACATTGGAAGTTGGAAAAGACTTCATTAAAGATTCTTTCTCGGCCAGCGCCGCAGCTCAATAGGCTAATCCTCTGGGTTCTAGTCCCAGTCGGGGCACCAGATTCTGTCCCGGTTGCTCCTCTTCCAGGCCAGCTCTCTGCTGTGGCCCGGGAGTGCAGTGGAGGATGGCCCAAGTGCTTGGGCCCTGCACCCCATGGGAGACCAGGAGAAGCACCTGGCTCCTGGCTTCGGATCAGCCGACCGCAGCAGCCATTGGGGGGTGAACCAATGGAAAAAAGGAAGACCTTTCTTTCTGTCTCTCTCTCTCTCACTGTCCACTCTGCCTGTCCAAAAAAAAAAAAAAAAAGATTCTTTTCCTCCCATCCTCCATCCACTACTGCTATTTTAGAATATAGTAAATCATAAATCAGAATTGGGAAAAAGAGTAGAGTTTCCCATTTGATAGTAAATTCTTTCCCCATCCTCCTTCCACCAATAATTTATCCAATCTCTTTGAATTCCCAGAGTGGCAACAAGCTCAGTCCCTCTCAAGAATTCTACAGAAGGTTGTTAGCATAAATATTGATAATATAAAATAAAACATATTGAATATATAGTACATAATGGACTTAGGTTATTGGATTTCATTTTATCCTCACAATAAATTACTGAGGCTGATGGATTATACACATGTTTCTCAGCTGATAAAACTAAGATATAAGGTCACAAGTCAAGAAAAAAGGATGAGTTTGAATTTAAATCAACGTTTAAAGAATTTTTCCTAAACTTCAACTCTTTCATCTGTACTGTTCTGCCATTTGTATGCATCACTCTTCCCCTTTCTCTCTCTTAATGTAAAAGCCTACCATCATTAATCCAAAAAATCTGAAATTAGAAGTACTCTGAAATACTAAATGGTGTGAGTACCCAAAATGATTTTGGATTGTCACGTATGGAATTCTCAACCAATAAAAATTAAGCAAATACCCCAAAATATATATAAAAAAAAACTCTTCAAAATCTAAAAGATTTCTGGCTTCAGACATTTCAAATGAGCAATTCTCAACCTTTATAAATCCCTGCTATTTTCATTTCCTGTGTTCATTTCTCCTTCTTCCTCCTGACCCTCTTCTATGCCTTCTTCCACTGTGAATGCCTGTTTAAACTCTCAAGGCTTGAGCATCCCTGAGGTAGTTTTATCACCTGAAGGATAGTCGCTCTTCCACTTTCCATATTTTGCTCCTATTCTAGAGCTAACACATTTTTCTGATTTTTGCATGCTTTATACTCCTGAACCATTTGAGCCAGCTGACAGTCCTGCACTTACTTCATTCTTGCTGAGTTTTATTTATGCTCTTCTCACCTTTTTTTTAGAATTTTTTTAACTGTTGCGGAAACTGAAAAACTTAATACTGTTAAAATAACAACATTCCTCAAATTGGCGTACAGACTCAACACAATCACTATAAAAAATTCCAGCTGCCTGTTTTACAGAAATTGACAAGCTGATCCTAAAATTCATATGGAATGCAAGGGACCTAAACAGACAAAATGACTTTGAAAAAGAAAAGTTGAAGGACTCACACATTCCAAATCCCATTAAAAGCTACAATAATCAAGGCACTGCAGTCCTGGTATAAGATATACATATAGAACAATGGAATAAAATTGAGTTCAAAAATGAAATTTTATATATTTACAGTCAACTTTTGTCATGGATGCCAAGACCATTCATAGGGGAAATGACATAGGGGAAATGTTGTTATTTTAACAGTATTAAGTTTTTCAGTTCCCGCAACATATAATGTCTTTCCGCTGTTATGGTCTTTAGTTTCTTTCAGTGATGTTTTATAGATTTCAGTGTACAAATCTTGACCTCGTTGGTTAATTTTTTTCCTCTTATTTTTAGTGTTATTACAAACAATTGTTTCTTAATTCTCATTTTTTGAATTATTGATTGCTAATGTCTAGAAATACAAAGGATTTTGTATGATGATCTTGTATACTGTAGCTTTTCTGAAGTCATTTATTCTAATACTTTTTTTTTAATTGCTTAGGATTTTCAATATACAAGATCATGCACCTGTGAATAGAAATACTTCTTTCTTTCCAATCTGGATTCTTTTAATTTTATTTTCTTGACCAAGTGCTCTGGCTAGCACCTCCAGTAAAATATTAAATAGAAGTGGCAAGAGCAGCCATCTTTTACTTGTTCCTGATTGTAGGGGGAAAGCATTCAGTCTTTCACCATTAAGTATGATGTTAGTTGTGGGTTTTTCATAGATGCTTCAAGCTGAGGAAATTCCTATCTGTTCCTAGTTGGTTGAGTGTTTGTATCAACAAGGGTATTGGACTTTGTCAAATGCTTCCGTATCTATTAAGGTTGCCGTGTAGTTTTTGTCCTTTATTGATATGTTGTATAACATTGATGGACTTTTGTATATTGATCCAATCTACATTCCTGGAATAATCTCACTTGTCCATGCTATATAAATCATTTTCTATGCTGCTGGAAAAAAAAAAGAATTTTTTTAAGTGAATAATGTCTGATGTTTATATTTATGTATTTGAAAATTTAATTGATTAGTGTCATCATTCCAGGTAATGAAAATCTCTTTAGACACCAATTTTTAAAATATGACATATTCAGGTTCCCCAGAGATCTATGACTCAACTCATGTCATAAATTTAAATATAATGATAATTATATGGCAGGTGGGCAAAGATCGATTGTCAGGTACCGAGATCTAGAACTGGCAAAGATCATGCATCTATCTTCTGGTTTAGTTGATAAAATGTTATTGGAACAGGATACTTAAGGAAGAGGTGTTTGGAGAAGGAGGCTGGCTAAGATTGACATCAGTCTTCAGATATGTATTTGTTGGAGACTGGTAGGATAAAGGCAGACATTCTAGGCTTGGGATGACAACTGCAGACATGGATCCTGTGCTTTCACCAGTTTTGTTTACTCATCATTCAGTATATTTTTAAAATTACCTTAAAGTCAAGAGGATGTTAATGATTTAACAGTTAAAATGCACAGGTAAGCGTTAAGAGGTATAGTTTTAGAAGCATCTGTTCATTCAACAAGTGTTTATTTATGTCCACCCCTGTAGGTTTCCATGTAGCCATGCGTTTTGCATAGTTAAATAAATGGTTATGTCAAAAATGTGTGTATATATATATACATATATATATATATGTAAGTATTAATTTTTACTTATTTGACAGAAAGAAAATTTATATAGTTTAAGTAAGGTATTCAGTAGTTCATACCTGTTTAAGTGATTTTCCTATTCTGTACCTAAATTAGCTGGATTTAAGGATTTGAAATACATAATTGCAGCACCTGCCCCCCAGTGCTCTATGCCTTATTTTTCTTCACACACTTGAACTACCTGACTTCTATGTATTTACTTCTTTATTTGCTTTTATTATCTGCTTCTCCAACTAGAATTTTAAGGCCAGTGAAGGCCATGAAAAGCCCAGTGAAGACCAAGATTTTGCTGTGTTGTTAACTGCTGGATTTCCAGCACTTGGTTAGGGCCTATACATTGTACTTAACTCAACAGAATGAATAAACTTTAAAGATAAATTTTTCTAAACTTATTTTCTTCCCACAAACCAAAACATTCTATTTAATTCTAATATATCAGTTTTAATGTTATTTATCTAATTTTACTGACTCAATCCATATTTTATATTATCCTGCTTTCTTTTTATTATCTACAAATCTGTCACCAGCAATTTATTGACCTGTGAGCTGAGCTCCAGGGTGACGATAAAGACATGTAATAGAGCCTATGTCCTCGTGGAGGATATGATATATTTGAAGACACATGAGATAATCTTATGAAAGGTTAAGTAAAACTAACACAGCAGTATAATCAATACCACAAGACTGCATTAACACAAAATTGAAGTGCCAAAGAAAACAATAAGTATAATAAATGCTAGGGGGGATAAGAAGAGGAGGGAATTACAGACAGGTGAGTCCACTTATTTTTGCTTTACAGAAGAAAAGAAACTTGACTGAGATAGGTAAATTTTTCTTAGCCAAAGATAAGATCCTAGAATAAATCAGGTACAAGATGAATAAAAGCAGAAACATACAGGTGAGCCTCAGTAATTTGGAGGGAAAACCTGTTTATGAAAGGGATGGCTGTATCAGGCAGGGAAGGAAGTGCATGAATTCCTAGGATACCCTGCCCACATATTACTGAGCCATAAAATGAGAATGAAATCCCATCTTTTGCAACAAAATAGTTGCAACTGGAAAATATTATGCTTAGTGAAATAAGCCAGTCCAAAAAGATAAATATGATATGTTTTCTCTGATATGATAGTTAATATAGAATACAAAAAATATATACAGGAGTACAATGTAAAACAGAGAAAAAAAACCTAGAATTTGTAAATATGCTTTTCCCAAAAGTGGGTACCCAGAATACTTTGATTCAAGTCTTGATTTAGGTGATAGCGGCAATTTTGTTTCTGAACTACTTTGCCATGACCAGGTAGGTGAAGACATCACACAGTGAGAAACAAGGGACAAGTTTTATCAAGGAAAAATTAAATCTGCTATCCTTGTATATTTTTATTTATTTATTTATTTTAAAAGATTTATTTATTTATTTGAAAGTCAGAGTTACACAGAGAGAGAAGGAGAGGCAGAGAGAGAAAGAGAGTGAGAGAGAGAGAGTGAGAAAGAGGTCTTCCATCCACTGGCCCACTTTCCAACTGGTGGAAACGTCCAGAGATGCCCCAATCCGAAGCCAGGAGCCAGCAGCTTTTTTCTGGAGCTCCCACACATGTGCAGGAGCTCAAGGACTTGGGCCATCTTCTACTGCCTTCCCAGGCCACAGAAGAGAGCTGGATTGAAAGTGGAGCAGCGTGACTCAAACCAGCACCCTTATGGGATGCCGGCACTGCAGGTGGTGGCCTAACCCGCTAAGCTACAGAGCTGGCTCCTCTCCTTGTATTAATATCACATTACATGAGAAGTGATGAGAATTATTGTGTATTGATTATCAAGTATTTGTTGGGACTCTAAGACTCTAACATCAATAAATTCCTTAAAAATAAAATAAAACAAAAATTTTAAAATTTCTATGCTGATAACATCATGCAGAATTCTAGGGCCAGAATGATCTAATGGAAACAGAGTTTGTTTGATTATCAGGGAACTGACTGCAGTGCAAGGGTAAGGACCACACTGAATGAATGAGAGTTTCTTACTAGGCGTCCTGAGGCAAAGGCCAGATTGGTAGGAATGCCCTGAGAATGGCAGCCTGCAATATCTAGACTTTAAAAACTTTGGGGTTGAGATATTGGACAAAAGTGATCTTCCTGATCTTTTGGGAAGCAAGAGTCAGGCACCTACAACTGAATGATCTGAGTCAGCACAGAACTATCTTACTTGTGTCACTCACCCATTGATGAATTGTTAGATATGCTCTATTTTTTAGAAGATTATTTATTTATTCATTTACTTGAAAGGCACAATGATAGACAAGTAGAGTTAGAAACAGAGACAGAGAAATCTTTCTCTACAATTCACTTCCCAAATAGCAATAGCAACTGGGGATGGGCTATGCCAAAGCCAGAAGTTTCCTCATGAGTGGAATGGGGCCTAAGTACTTGGGCCATCTTTTACTATTTTCCTAGGTGCATTAGAATAAGAGCATCCAGGACTAAAACTGGTGTTCTGATATGGGATGCTGATGTTGCAAGCAGTAGCTCACCTGCTGTTCAGCAATGCTGCCCACAAATACGCCCTATTTATTTAAAAGAATGAGGGTTAATTGAATTATTTTTATTCAAAAATTTTCTGAATTATACATAAAAATCATTGTAATTATCTGTGTCAACCACAAATCTGGGTATTAGATGTACACCGTAAAGAAACAGAACCGCTGCTCAGTATCTATAGTAAAGGGGCTGATCCACTTCTGATCCAGCTCTCTGCTGTGGCCTAGGAAAGCAGTGGAGGATGGCCCAAGTCCTTGCACCTGTGTGGAAAACTCAAGGAGAAACTCCTGGCTCCTGGCTTCAGATCAGCCCAGGTCTGGCCATTGTGGCCATTTGGGGAGTGAACCAACGGATGGAAGACTTTTCTCTCTATCTCTGCCTCTGTCTATCTGTAACTCTGCCTATCAAATAAATAAATATTTAAACATTTTCAGGTACCTACACTTTTAAAAACATTAAATAATTTAGTAATATTTTAATAATTTAGTAATATTTAAAATAATTTAGTAACATTTTATTTAACAAAATGTATCTAAATATCATTTGGGAATGAAATCAATATAAAAGTATCAAAGAAATATTTTGTTTTGTTTGTGTTAAATCTTAGAATCCCAGTGTGAAATTTACACTTGGAGTGCATTTTGATTCAAATTAACTACATTCAAGGACTTAATAGCTTCATGTGGCCAGTGGCTACTATTAGAGTTAGTGCAGAATGGTTCAGCAGTAGATAAAATGGTTTGGGGGCAGAGAATGGCTTAGGGTGGGGTGGAGAAAGACCTAAAGAGTGTTTGAAATACAATACCTGTTGTAGGACAGATCAGGCATGGGTGATTTAAAAAGAAAGAGTTTATATATTTATTTGAAAAGTATAGTGATGGGATTGGGGAAAAAGGGAGAATAGAGAGAGGGAGAAAGAGAGAGAGAGAGAGAAATTTCAGTTGGTTTACTCTTCCAAACGGCTGAAATACCTGGGGCTGGTCCAGGCTGAGGCCAGGAGCCTGGAGCTGTAACTAGGTCTCCAACATGGGTGACAAGGACCCAGGTACTTGGACCATTACCTTCTGCCTTCACAAGCCATTAGCAGAGAGTTGGATAGTGAGGGGAGCAGCCGAGACTCAAACTGGCACTCCAAAATAGGATATCAGCATTGCAGATGGCAGCTCAGCCTGCTGTGCCACAATGCTGGCCCCAGCAGTGGGTGATTTTGCATGAGGTTGGATCTGGGCAACAGATTCACTTATGAAGTAGCTTAGCTGCTGGGTAGAACAGAATAAAACAGTAGAACAGTAGAACGCGGGAACAGAGAGAAACCACCGAGATGCTTTTGTAGCACCCATCTGAGATCTGCCTCCAGGAGACCCTTGATTACTTCATTTTAGCAAGGAGAGGAACTGAAGGCACAGTAGAGTTAGAAGCAGGCAGTCAGCAAGCAGGAGGTCTGACCACTGTAGTAAAAGCCAAGCACAGAGACTGAGTCTCAGAACAGATCATCAGATCCTGAAAAGCCTAATGTGGCAAGAATACATCAGAGAACTATCTAGAAAAGAAAGAAAAGGCAAAGAAAGAGATGAGTAAAATGTTTTTTAAAGGTTGGGTATTTATGCTTGTGCCAAATAACAGAACAGAGTTAAAAGCAAACACATCATATAGATTAAATGAAACCGCTGGACATCTCCCACATGCCCTAGAATTGCATCAGGTAAAGTTTTGGGTCCTCACTCAGGTTGAGCTAGTTGTTATAATCAAGGCAGACGTCTACTGAGCTTGCTGTCCTCACAATACTAAGTGCAAACTCTAATTTCATAAGCTTCTGATACTTTCAAACCTTCACCTTGCTGTGAAGGGAGAAGAGAACATCCACTTCCCTCTGTGTTGTTTTGAGTTAGACAGGAATGCACAGCAAGGCTGTAGGAGTGGAAGAGGAGTTGGAGTTAATGCAGCATCTCTCAGTTGACAGGCACAATCCATTTCTTCCCAGTGGGCTCACAGGCTAACAGCATGCCTTGGCAAGGACAGGTTTAATTAAGAGTCACAGGCCTCTTAGAAGAATCTCACTTCTCTGTTCAACTTAGAATGTAACCCAATCTGGTTGATCTCTCTTGATTCTTCCTTCACTTAGGAAAAGAAGGAAATTTTCTCTCTCAAAAGATCCACAGGCCTCCCTGTAATTTGCCTGTTCCCAGCATGTGTCTTCTTCCACACTCACTGCCTGCCAGGGTGCATAAGCAGAAGGCTGGAGTTTGAAGTGGATCCAACACTCAGACCTAAGCACTCCGATTTGGGATGCAGACATCCCAAGTGCTGTCTTAATTCTGCACCAGTTGTCCACTCCGGTAAGTTCATCTTCTTAAAATTGTACCTATGAAATTTGTTCTCTTAATAAAAATAATAAAAACAAAAATAGAAAATTAAAATCTATGTGTATATTTATAATGTGTATTTTCCACAAAATTTTATTTTCTAAACTTATCTCTTTGCTTATTTGAGACTCAGAGGCAGTCCTCATCCACTGGTTCACTTTTTAAATGCTCACAATGAATGGCCTAGGCTTGGCCAGTGCCAAAGCCTGAATCTGGGAACTCAGTCCAAGTCTCCTATTTAGGTGGAGGGGAAACAAACTCTTGAGCCATCACTTACTGCCTCAGGAGCTGCACTGTCAGCGAGGTGGAATTGGGAGCTGTAACAGTTTATGGAATCCATATACTCTGATATGGGATCTGGGGATACTAAACATTAGGTAAAAATGCCTTTCCCTAGAGATAGACATGGACATGGAGGTGGAGAGGGGAATAGGGAGAGAGCATATGGGGAGGTAAAGGGCTGGGAGAGTGAGAGAACACAAGGACTCCTATCTGCGGGGTCATTTTTCAAATTCTGTCAATGGCCAGGGAGGTCAAAGCCAAGATAGGAACTCAACCTGGGCTTCCCACAAAGATGGTAGGAGTCCAATCACTGTTGCTTCCCCAGGCCTACTTACTTGGAAGCTGCAATCATAGGCTAGAGCCTATAGTCAAACCCAGGCACTCGGGTATAGGACCTGAGCATCCTAATCACTAGGCTAAATGCTCACCCCCTAAGAACTTTTGAAAGATCTCTTGCAGATACTGCTGAAGTAAATGTTTCAGTTCTTCAAGGCAGAAATTTTTAAATCCACTTTTTCCCCAAAAGAACACTATATTGTACTTTTATTCTTTCACTAATATACTTTTCCATATTTTACATCAGAAAGCAGTCTTGGGACCAGCAATATCAACTCTGATGCAAAGGTGTGGCAGGGCCATGATTTGAACTTAAAAAAGCAACTCTGCCTTCATGTTTTGGACACACTGAACAAATGAAGGACTGAGTTGCAAAACTGGATCATAGGCCGGCACCGTGCCTTACTACGCTAATCCTCTGCCTGCGGTGACGGTACCCCAGGTTTGAGTCCTGGTTGGGGCGCCGGATTCTGTCCCGGTTGCTCCTCTTCCAGTCCAGCCCTCTGCTGTGGCCTGGGAAGGCAATGGAGGATGGCCCAAGTGCTTGGGCCCTGCACCCACATGGGAGACCAGGAGAAGTACCTGGCTCCTGGCTTCGGATCAGTGCAGCGTGCAGGTTGTAGAGGCCATTTGGGGGTGAACCAATGGAAGACCTTTCTCTCTGTCTCTTTCTCTCACTGTCTAACTCTGCCTGTCCAAAAAAAAAACACAAAAAACAAACAAACAAACAAAAAAACTGGATCATAAAGGAAAGAAGGTCTAAGAAGTCATACTAATTCTCAAGATCAACACTACGCTTTAAGGCCAAGGTAAACAGCACAGTGAAAGACTAAATTCTGAGTCTTAGATTATCCACCTAGAGTTCTACAACCACATATTTTCTCCTTGGATTAAATATTACAGGATCACAGTTTAGCTTCATGATAGGTAAAAACTTAACCTACCTCTGAAATCAGAATATCTGGGTTTGAATGCTGGCTGGCTTGGGTATAAGTCTCAATTATTTCGACCCTCACTTTTTATAGGTACATATATTTGAGAATTAATATCCACTATATTGTAAGAGAAATAAATGCTTAACACCTATGCAGTGCGGTTCTGACCCTAACTACCAAAAGTTAACATGTAACACAGACATCACAAAGGTACAGTTCTCTCTAAGAATGCCTTACTGCTAACACTAGTTATATGCCTGGGATACCCAGGCTCCCCTACTTCTGATCAGTTTATAAATTGAAATTTCCACTATATCTTCAACTTCAATAATTGCATAGAACAACTCAAAGAACTCAGAATACTGTATGTGTGATTTCAGGTTTCTCATAAATGATACATATAGAAGTCAGGACCAGCTAAATGAAGAAAAGCACAGGGAGAGATCTAAGCTGACCAAAGCAGAGTTTCTGCAAGGTCAGGATCCATCACCCTCCTGGCTCATCAAAGTGCGTCATCAATTAGGAAGCTCTCTGCAGCTTCCAGTGCAATCATCCCTGGATTGGCCTTTCTGACATGGCCAGCCCCCATTCTAAAGCTCCCATGCACTACCATGCCTGTTAGCTCAAATTCAAGCATGGTCTAAAGAAACCACTGTGATGTGTTACAAGGCATTACAGGTCAGGCTCCGTCCCAGAAGCCAGTAACAGAAATCAGAAACATTCTTCATTTATGCATTACCCTGGTATTGTACAATTGCTATGTGAATATTAATATATACTAGGATTGGTCAAACATTTTCTGTAAAGGGCTGCAAGGCAAATACTTTAGGTTTTGTGGAACACAGAGTCTCTGTGACATGATCTTTTTTATTTACAATCCTATAAAATGTAAAAACTAATCTTAGCTCGTGCTTATCCTTAGAATACACCATTTAGTTAATGTAATTTTTATTAAATATGATAACTTAAGATACTATGATATTATAGTAATGTACTATAATATGCACTACTATGAAATTACTGTATAATATAGAAGCACATTCTTATTAGACTATTTTTTATAGTTGTTGCTATTATTATGAATATAATACTTTGTTGTTTTACATTAAAACAGAATATGGGATTTCAAACCACATGGCAGACAGACCTGAAATAATTTAGACAATGACATAATTTCCACTGCTGAATTCTTGGTCACTGTGCCAGATGGATACTATTGAAGCCATGTGAAATCCTGGGTTATAGTCTGAGATAGACTACTTCTGCCATAGTCTGGAAACAAGATTGTGAAAAAAATTATTTCTTTTTCCTGCATTGCCTGACACTTTATTTTTTGTCCTACTTTATGCGTTTACCAAGTAACTTCATCTGAAAAAGAATGGCATTCTGCAAGGCTGTCCATGTTGTCAAAAATAAGTTTTAAATCTCTGATTATCACTCTGGCCGAGATGCTCTTCCTTTTTGTTTTTATTTGCCATTTTCCAAAGTGCCCTCTTTGCGCTCATTGTTTCTTGTTGAAAGAAAGTTGCCAGAGCAAACGGGGGAAATAACCATAAATTATACTCTAGTGTGTTTCATGCTTACAATTCCCAGGCCTGGAGTTGGTTTGACAGGAACACTAGTAATCATTTCCATCAAGGTTCATTTAAATTAGCATTAATAATGAAGAACGGGGAAAGGAACCATCTTTGAGATTCAGGAATTGCTCAAAATTTTGCCATGGGACTCTGCCATACCGACTAATGAGCAAGAACCAGGGAAATCATTTTAAAGATTTAAACTGGTTGTTTTTTAATTCATGTGAGCATCAGTCTCATTTCATTCTTAAATATTTGCCCTCCTTCCCAGAAGTGAGATTTGCTGTGGGAGTGGACAAATTATGTGGCATTTTTTCTTAAGTGATAGGTCTAATTAACGCTCTAAAATCCTGAACTTTTATTTTGAATTTCCAAAGAAAAACTCAAATGCAGGGAATTCATAATGATTATCAAATTGATTAGAGGCCCCATTTCTCTATACTGAGCCTGGGAGTAAGAGCATCAAAAACTAGCAAGAAGGAAAAGACTTTCCTTTATTAGGGCACCTTCTGAGCTTTTGGGCAGCTGAACAAGAGAATTTGAGAAAAATAGAGGATATAGTATAGAAGATCAATGATTTTCAGTTAAACACACACACACACACACACACACACACACAGAATGGGTCAGATTGATTCTGATTAAGCAAGAAGCTATAAGGAGAACCGAAAAATAGTTATTTATGGGGTTTCTGTGTCTCATAAATGCAACTTAAAAACATGTTCAAAGCAGGTGGTCCTGTCTTAACTCATCTGCTTCTGTAGAAATGAAAGTAGCTCTCCTTTTTTTATACAGTGTATTACATGTTCATGGCATCAAGAGCACACCCTGTGCTGAACCCCATGGTGATGCTCTTTGTGAAGCATCTGAGTATTTTAAAATGTGCAGAATGATCTTGACAGTTTATATCGTTTGTAAGAATGGCATTCTATAAAGACACAGTTTTTTAACCTGCGAAATAGCCAGGTAGATACCACTGCAGGTAAAGTTGCTAATGTTAGCATGGGGATGAAACAGAGTGTTGTCATTATTGGTAGGTTGGGGGGCTACATCAAAGATGCTTAAGAATAAGGATTTCTCAAATCTCTATTGCCTCTACATAGGCTATTTCCTTTGTCTAGAATTTCTGTTTCCTATGCATTTCCTCAATCTTTAATGTTCAACATCGACACATCAACTAAGACTCATCTCAAGTAGTACTTCTCTTTCTAGGCTTTTCCCACAGCCTCCAGCTTGATTTTCGTGTCTTTTTGTTAACCACCACTCTATGCCTCTTTCGCAGTGCTTGCAGTCGTATGGTGTTTATTGATTTTCTCACATTTCTTTCCCTTCAGCCTGTTTTGAAGACTTTAAACAAAAGTGCTATATGAACAATGCTCAATAAATATTAGATGAATTAATGGATGAATGGGTGAATTTAGCACTGAAGAGATGAAAGGATTCTTCTACTGCCTTGTGTGGTAATATGATCCCTATATCCTGGTAATATGAGAATAATGCATGTGTATTCATGCACACACATATCTATCTATCTATCTATCTATCTATATATATACACACACACACACATATATATATATATATATATATATATATATATATATATATATGTGTGTGTAGTTCCTATTCTCAGGAGAATTGATACACATAGCTCTAAGTTTTATTTTGGACAAATTGAATAATGATACAAGGAGAGTTTTCACATATTGCTTCTCCATCACTACATCATTATTATTCCATTTTAGTCCCTCTATAAAATTTCTCACCATGCAGTCCTCCAAGAGACTTCTGCTTGTACCAGTGAATAGCATATCAGGTAGTTGTTCCCAAATGTTCGGGTCACAGGAGTGTGTATTGGCCTCATGATGCTGATTTGCAGATCCCCAGAGTTATGAATGTCAAATAAAGAACACTGTAATATAATTTGTACAAATTCTTGGTTGTTTTAAAGACTTCATGAGAAGTCTTTCAAAAATACATAAAAATCTGTGCTCATATTATGAAAAAAACCAGTGCCTGAATTTCAAAATACTTTCCACTAAAATAAACTTATCTTTTCATTTTCCACAAACTTAGTCTTATGTTTATATCTATCTTTTTACGTACCTATGCATATCTGTATTTTTCTTGATACTTCATGGTCACCAATCAGTAGCTGTTTGCTAAGATGAAAGCATAGCAACAATTATGTATTGGTGTAAGATGATAGATTCAGTTTACAGATAACTACAATGTCATAGTTAGACTAATTGTTTGATAGAAGCAATACTAAAGACAATTAAGAAAGAGGAATCAAGTATCAAGACACTTGGAGGTATTTACTGAATTCTCTGTCTCCAAAAGAACAGGAAATGAAAGTGGGTGTTTTTATATGCTTGTTGTTCTTGGATGATGTGAGAGTACTGTTAAAGAAGACAATTTAAGGCTAAAGTTTCAATTCTCTTTCCTGAGCCTCAGTTATGTTATCTACAAAGTGGGAATGAAGTTTTTCTTTGTCTTAAGTATATTGTGAAGAAATCTAAAAATGAATGTGAGATCATTCTATAAACTGCTAAATGTTGTATAGCTATAACTGGTAGAATTATTTACTCAGGTTCCTGTTCTTTGCCAAAGAAACAATAACTGAAATTGTGTTCAGGTAATAATAGATGTCTGTAGTGTTCATGCAATAATAGATGTCAGAGGGTTCACAGACAATATTGTTCCTAACACTAGACAAGTCATACAGGGCAAGTCTGGATAAAATTAATGAAGTGCCAATGTGGAATGAAATACTAGGGAAATAGCAGATAGAGACATGCTAAGGGACTTACTTTCAGCTCTGTGGAAATGTGAATCAGGAGGGAGAGGATTAAACCAGCTTCCAACTCCTGCTTCTTGGTCTCTATGATACAGAGTAGCTTTAAGCATGCTGTTTCCACAGCAGGAGAAAATCTAATTGAAAAACCTGGGAAATATCCTCCAACTCTCCAATCCCTAAATTGGAAGAGTGAGAAGAGGTCAGAAAGCACCACCCAGATTCTGATTAAAGTTATGAATCATTTCTGCCCTTGAAAATCACATGCACACATATATAATTTTTCATATATATTCAGGGCATTTGTAGATTCCTTAGTGTCATCGAAACCCAGATCAGTAGCCCCTACATTCTATTATAAACAGAGCTTTCACTTCTGACAAACAGAAACCACAGGATGCTGAGTGTTTCCTATATATTATCTGATTCTGTACTATAGTATCCTCTACTCCACTGTACTAGTAATTCAATTATGTGTATCTCATGTAATTCTAACAACTCTAATAGCTTGTTCCTATTATTTTTCTCCAATTTGCAGATAAGGAAACTGAGACTCAAAGTAGTGCAGTAATTTATCCAAGATCACACAATTAGAAGGCTGTAAGTTGAACTTGAATTGTTATCTTCCAACTGAACAGGCAAAGAAACAGGTTTTCTGACATTATTTTAGAAGTCCAGATTGCTATTAGAATGGATTTAAGTGTCCCTGCCATGGAAAATGAATAGTGTGAGAGACAGCAACTGTGTCCCTGGACCAAGGGAGATTTTAGAGTGACCTCACTTCACACCCTGTGCCCAGAAGTGCACCACCAGGGACTGACACACAAGTTTTGCCTTTCCTTTCCTTTACCTTTCACTGTGAGAAGAGTTCAAGAACACCCCTGGCTTAATTAGTTGTGTCTCTCTGGAAATGAATGTCTGTCAGTAGGGTTGTGACCATGGTTTGGGAGTGACAAATCAGTCGACCTCTGAATGCGTATTGGGCAATCCCACATCTCTGAGGGACCTAGAGGTTGCAGGTGGCACTAATTTCACATGAGAGAAAGGCATTTGCCAAAGGAAAGACAGATGGTTTGAGTCACTAGTTATTTATTTCTATAATTAGCTGCATGCTGTGATCTCAGAACTTGAAGAAATTGCCACTTCCTATGGAATTCCTCCTGTCATTAGGGAAGAAATGGGAATTGGAAACCAAAGAGAAGGTATTTGTTGAATAGTAACTCCCCAAATCTGTCAGTCTGCAGCTGTGCAGGGAGAAAGGGTACAGTCTGGAGAAATGATCTAAATAAAGGTAAAGTGACTTAGTTTTAAGTAAAACTCACACCGCCGTGTGGTTCCACATAACATTTACCATTCCTGTGTTTTGTGTTAGGCATCTAATAGAAAGGAATATTTCATTAAGACAGTTTACACATGGATGTGATAAATTCCTGTTGGTTATATATAATTGAGTATGTTAAATGTGTTAAGATACAACAGATAGTTGAATCCAATTTATTAGATAAATGGATGTGAGTCTGAATCAAACCATCCCCACTTACTAGCGAATCAGCTCTGAAAAAAATGACTTTAACTTTCAAATGTTCACTTTCTGTATCTGTGAAATGGGCTGACTGTGCCCAAATAGCAGTTTTACTCTGAGTATTGATGAGGATATGCTTGTAATACTCTGGACTAGTTTGATCAAAAGTAGGCACTCAGTAAATATGCTTTTGCTTTATTAATTTAATTTAGTAGAGAATACAGAGTCTAGGAAACACAATACTTATCTAGTATAACATAGAGAAAGTTTGGTGCCAGATTGATCCATCTAAGTCTGCTGAGGATAACAAAGACATAATTAATATTAATATTAATATTGATAGCACTCTCTGGTTCATTTTAAAACAATAGGCTTTGTTCTCTAGAAATTCTCTTGTGATGATGCAGATTTCTGTGATTGGCCTTGTGAATTTCTACTTGGACCCCAATTCTTATCCTTTTCTGTAGTCCTGGGCAGTTCATTCTTCTTTACAAGAGAACATATTGGTTTACTTCTGGCATACTCCTGGGAATTAGCACCTTACATGTCCTGAATCGGGCAACAGGTTCTGTGCCTATGGAAATAAATTGAGTGAAAAAGGAGCATCCTTTTAATGCAAACTGAAGAAGAGAAAACAGATCCAAAGAGAGCAAGATTTTTTCCACATTTTGTTTATCTTAATTGATATTTTCAAGGCCCTTCTTCTCTAAAGAGCTTCAGGCACTCTAAATGCATTTGTTACACTCTAAATACATTTGTAGGTCAAGAGAATGAAAATTGTCTTAGTCATTGCACTATGTATCATTCCATCTATATTTTCTTAAGTAAGTCACAACCCAACAAAATGGACCTAAGTAGAGAAAGTCTAATACTATGTTGATATAGATACCATCATATTTCAACCTCACTGTGATTAAGACCCAGCTACCCCCATCCCTCAAAACTACACTGACCCTTACCTCCGGTAATAGCATTCCTTTCTATTCAGTTGAGCAAGCAACACATTTAAAGTCATATTTGATACTTATCTCTCTATGATCACTCTGGGTGCAGTTTGCAGAATAGATTACAGACAGGCAAAGTAAATTGTGCTGGTGTGTGTTGATCAGATATGAGAATATTGCAATATGTAACAATGGCTTTAATTTAAAGTTTTAGCCATGGAGATGGAGAAAAAGGAATAGAAATGGGAGACATTTAGAACACTTCAATAGTGTTGCAAAGCTTCCAAACCGAAGATACGACCTAACTGGGAATCTTACTTCAGTCTTTGATCCTGATTCCAGTATACATTTCTTTTTTTGCCTGCCTCTTAATATATTCTTTAACTGAAGACATACTATGGCCAGAGTCTTTGATTTTTAGGTTTTTATATAAAGTGGGGCTGATAATAACACCTAACTCACAGTGTCATTGTGAGGATTAAATATGGTAGCATATAAGGATTCACTAACAGACTCATGAAAAATTTGTATTATGAAAAATTACACATGGATTTCAAATAGTTTTACACTAAAATAAGCATATCTTTAAATTCCATTTTTTCATGAACATTTTGGAGTACCCTTATGTATAATGTATTTAGCACTTAGCTAAAGACATATTGAGAACTCAATATTGTATACAAAGGAACAAATTATAGCTGCAAATTTGGTTCCTACTGCCCTCTGCATCTACTTTATGCTTTCATTTTACTGTGATCAGAATCCAGATAATACACATCATTTCTCATTGCCTCCTACCTGACTCAGGTGATGGACAATGTAAAAGATCTTCTACTCTGACCAGTCTTCTTGGTGTTTGTGTGGAGGTGTTATGTGTGTGTGTGTGTGTGTGTGTGTGTGTGTGTGAGTTTAACATTAATTTTGAACAGCAAGCAGAAGGTGCTGCTTTTACTTGTTTTTGGGATGAACCTTTCTTTTCTTGATTGAGGGACATTTTAACAGCTAAAATGTACAGGTCAAAGTAATTTTTAACAGGTAATATACCTAGCCATATCTCTCTAGGAATCCGATGTCTCCCCACCCCATATCCTCTCTCCTGTGCTGTGATATCTTTCTCTATAACTTACTGCGTTCCCATGGCTGTCTATCATTCCCTCTAACTTACCTACCGGTACCTTCTCCTCCTGTCCACCTTGTCCCTTCTTTGATTTGTATGCTGCCAGAGTTACAATCTGACCCCAAATTACCATTCAAGTCTTGACGTCTTGAATCAAGATAGGAATACCCACTGTAAGAATTAGAGAGGGGACCAGCGCCGCAGCTCAGTAGGCTAATCTTCTGCCTGGCGCGCCGGCACACCGGGTTCTAGAGTCCTGGTCAGGGTGCCGGATTCTGTCCTGGTTGCCCCTCTTCCAGGCCAGCTCTCTGCTATGGCCTGGGAGTGCAGTGGAAGATGGCCCAAGTGCTTGGGCCCTGCACCCCATAGGAGACCAGGAGAAGCACCTGGCTCCTGCCTTCGGATAAGCGTGGTGTGCTGGCTGCAGCGGTGGCCATTGGAGGGTGAAGCAATGGCAAAGGAAGACCTTTCTCTCTGTCTTTCTTTCTCTCTCTCAGTGTCCACTCTGCCTGTCCAAAAAAAAAAAAACAAGAACAAAAGAATTAGAGAGGGAGTGCAGCAGTGTGAACCTCAAGCCCAAATCAAAATACCTGAGCAGCACCCTGAAGTTAATTGAAGAGTATTTACTTTAAATATATAAAATATTAAAATGGCATTAATTGAAGTAAAATACCAGGTCTAACATTTGCCATTTGTTGGACCTTGACCATTTTATTCAATATTTTCTTCGGGAAAATACCTTCTAGAAGTTAAATAAATATGTGAAGCACTTAGTACACTGGCACAATGACTTATTTAAGAAGCATTGAACATTATTTTCTTAATTTTTGTTTTAGAAATTATCCCATCACCTTCAGGTAATAAAGGAGTAAGCTGATGTTCAGAGAGGTTTAATTCTTTCCCTCAGTCATAACATAAATGATCGACCTGAGACTTGCATGTCACCTGCACCTGGTTGGTCTAATGCCAAAATCTATGACCAAGACCACTAAACTACATATCAAATAAATGCTCTTCTTGGGTAGTAGACACTTGCGGCTATTCCCAATATTCCCAAATTATTAATTCACTCTTGTTTTCATTTATTTAATTATTTGGCAGAGATAGAGTATTTCCAATTCATTGTTACACCCCTCAAATGCCACAATGGCTAAAGCTGGTTCAGACCAAAACCAGAAGCTGGAAATCTAGTCTAGGTTTCCCATCTGGGTGGCAGGGGTTCAACTACTTGAGCCATTATCTACTGTCTTCAAGGAAGTTGGAATTGGGAGCACACCTGAGACTCCAATCCACACACTCTGATATGCATGCAGGTATCCCAAGATGTGTCTTAACTGACATGCCAAATATCCACTCCTATCATGGCTTTTAAAAAGGTATATAGTTGGCCAGCGCTGCGGCTCACTTGGCTAATCCTCTGCCTGCGGCACTGGCACCCCAGTTTCTAGTCCCGGTTGGGGCGCCAGATTCTGTCCCGGTTGCTCCTCTTCCAGTCCAGCTCTCCGCTGTGGCCCAGGAAGGCAGTGGAGGATGGCCCAAGTGCTTGGGCCCTGCACCCACAGGCACCCTCTGTCTAACTCTGCCTGTCAAAAAAATAAATAAATAAATAAAGGTATATAGTCAAGAAATGATCTGACCTTTAATGCTTTGCTTCCTATTTTCTTTCATGGAAGATTTTGGGTTGGTTATACCGATTAGCTGTCCAAACAAATAGATAGCTTCTGGTTATTCAGCAGCATTCTCATCCATGGGCTTTTGCAAGGCAAATATCTTTAAGCTCTAGATGAATTCTAGATCACTAATAAAATGCCTGGAATGATGGATTCCCCCAACATACTGTTCAATAAATGTTTTAAATATTATTATTACATTAGTCAAATCTAAGAAGCAAATACCAAGCCAGGATTAAATGTGCAAGGGCTTTTGTAGAGGGAATATCTGAGAAAAAAAATGGTATAAGAGTTGGTTATCCTCAGAGAGCCATTATACCATGATACAAATGTAGTCCTGCATGAAGGAGAAAGAGCACCATGTTCTGTAAGAATGGGTCAGCTTTGGCAGTCCTGCTGTGCACAGTTGCTGAGTGGTAACAGCCCAGAGGAAAAGTGGCCCAAGAAGAGTGAAGGAATGAAATTCATAGCGAAGCAGCCAGGCCTCCGTAGTTTACCCTCCCTGAAGCTGGAGTTCTGCGGCTTGCACTCTCATGTTTTGCCCTGAATATGAAATGTAAGTTATTATCAACTTAACCATTCTATTTTCTTAAGAAGTTTTTATATTTTTATTTTTTGAAAAGAGAAAGAGAGAGAAAGAGGGAAGGGAGGAGAGAGAGAGATGCCAGCTGTTGGTTCTCTTTCCTAACGTTGGCCAATAGCTGGGGCTTGGGTTAGGCTGAAGCCAGGAGCCATGAATTCCATCCGGGTCTCCCATGTAGGTGTCAGGGATTCAGACTCTTAAGGTATCATCTGCTGCCTCCCAGGGTGCACATTAGCAGGGAGCTGGACCAGATGCTGAGGTAGGACTCAATTTCAAGCACTCCGACATGGGATGCTGACATCCCAAGTGGTGGCTTAACTCACTGCACCATAATTCCTGCTCCTATGATGCCCAGGTTTATTCAGCTGATACTTACCACATGGATCATTTATGCCACGAATAACACTATAGACAGACAAGTAGAAGTGAAGTAAATCGCATTTTCCCTTAAAGAGCTTATCTTCTGTCAGGACACAGATATGCACATACACAGATGTCTACCATGAACTACTGTTACATGTAGGATGCAGATAACACTGAGTTCTGTGGGACCAATGAGAGTCCATTAACCATACCAGGATTTGGGGAAGATGAAGAGAACAAGGTGAAAAAGGCCATGATATTTCTGGTAAGTGCCCCTATAAGAAGCCAACAGGGGAAGGAAGACAGACCAGGTAGACCAAGTAGCAAATGGAGTTTCAAGCTCTCTGCAATTCCTAGAGGCTGTTATCTGACTTGAACATTATGGGCAGTGAAACTAGACACATGGTGAGTGGCCATACTGCAGAGGACTTACAAAGATCCAAAGCCTGAGCTAAGGTGGGGAACACAGAACACTCTCACTGTTCATTGAAGCTTTCTGGACCATACACTAGGGAGGCATCCAGGCAGCAACCAGTATTAACAATGCACAAGAAGCAATGATATCCCTGAGAAAAACAAAGAATTGGGAAATAAATTAAGAAATGTGTGCAGAAACAAGTAGTGGATCCTCCAATTTTATTTTATTATTGTTCTCTTCTTTGGAGAGTTAGAAGCCTGATACTGAGTCCTCACTTATAGAGAGGGAGAAATTGTATAACAGGTATACCAACCAGACATCTTTCAAGAATCCCCTTAGAGTGTTTGGTACTATTTATTTATTTATTTTTAAAGATTTATTTATTTATTTATAAGTAAGAGTTACACACAGAGAGAAGAAGAGAGAGAGAGAGCGAGAGAGAGAGAGAGAGAAAGAGAGAGAGAATCTTCCATCCACTGGTTCACTCCCCAGTTGGCAGCAATGGCCAGAGCTGTTCAGATCTGAAGCCAGGAGCTTGGAGCTTCCTCCGGGTATCCCACATGGGTATGAGGGCCCAAGGACTTGAGCCATCTTCTAATACTTTCCCAGACCTTAGCAGAGAGCTGGATTAGAAGTGGAGCTTCCGGGACTGAATCAGGTGCCCATATGGGATGCCGACACTGCAGGCGGTAGCTTTATCAGCTATGCCATGGACCGGCCTCATATTTGGTACTATTTAAAACAAATGTCAACACAGACTCAAATTCACTGTATATTGAAAACACTGAAGTTCTTTATTTTGATGTTTATGGCCCTATGTTACCTTCCCTTCATCTACTACTCTACCCATACCACACATTTATCTCCTTATGATTGAGCCTCATGTGCCTTCTCTCAGAAGCCCAAACACACACAATCCTTCTGATTCTAGGAAGGTGGCTGTGGTTTTTACCTTGCCCTGAATGTGTCTTCCTTCAGAACTTTGCAAGGCTGACTCCTTGACATTAGAGCCTAAATTAGTAGGGTTGCCCAGAGATACAGAATTGCTAAGATTTGCATGTAAGTATAGGAAAGAGAGTTTATCACGGGCATTATGGTCCTGCAACAGGTCATCTGCAGGCTGGAGTGCCTAGGATGCCAGTAGTGTGTCTCAGTCCACGTGCAAGGGCCTCAGGATTAGATAAGCCAAGGATGTGTGTCTCAGTTTGAGGTTGAGAAGCGTGAGTGACAGCAAGGGAATATCAGGTGTAGTCCTGAAGTCCAAAAGCCAGCAACTGTCATCTAAGACAAGAGTCGAGTCTGTCATAGCTCTATCTCCATCTCTGGGAAAGCCCAAATACTTTCCCGTTTAATCTCTCCAGATCCCCAGGTAATTGATAATGCTTGTCTTTGTGAAAGCTAGGTTTCCCCACCTCATTCTCTCAGGTTGATGAACTAATCTAATTTGGAAACAACCTCCTAGATGTTCGCAAAATAATACCTTTCTAGGTTTCTAGGTATCCTTTAAACCATCCAATTTTACACCATAATATTAACTATCACAGATTCTCAGGTTAATGAGAGGTTTGCTCATGACCATATGATTAAAAATAGACCACCCCTGCTCTCATCATTCCATCAACATAATTTATTTTGCATAGCACCGCTTACTACCCGATAGTGTATCTTCTAAATTGCTTGTGTATATTTGATTATTGTCTGCTCCTCTTACATGTACACACCTTGAGAATCCCATCTGCATTGTTCTCAGTGATAACTGCGGTGCCTACAAAACCATCTGATTACCAGCAGGCATCAACATATATTTATTGAGTGGATGAAGGAATAAATGCAGGAGTGGATAGAGGGAGAATTGTCCTCATTTCCCAGATTCTCTGTTCGTCATGCTGTTTCCATGGGCTGCAGGGAGGAGAAAAGCAATCACCAAAGAGCACACTTGCTCCTGAGAAAAAACACACTTTGAAAAATGAAGCGTTCCCTGCCATTAGCTTTCAGTCAAGCATCACATCAGGAAACTTTTGCGTCAGATGCCGCGATTGGACCTTGAGGGGGGACGCCTGCGATGCGGGTCCTGGCCCTCCTGTGAGCTGGAACAGATGGCTCCTTCACACACATCTAAATAAAGCTGTAATGGTGTTGGCCTGCAAACACAGTGCAGGTGAACCTTTCTTTTCAAAGAGAAAGTGTTTCTTGGATGTTATGTGAAAATCAATTTCTGCAAAGCCACTGCTTTTCATTTCAGACACAGTTTATCTTCATTTTGGATGCCTCATCAAGGGACTGCTGTTCTTCCTCATCTAGTCTAGGAGCAGCAGGCCTCTCTCTAGAATACTTTCCCCTAAAATACCCTGTTCGTTCTGTAGAGATATTGGCTTAGAGTATCACTCCCATAATGCGCTGCTTTCCCTCAATATCTGAGTAATGAGTCCCTTTTGATTATCTGATTAAGATAGAGTGTCACATGCAACATGTCTGTAATTAGGCTGTGGTATGATTAGGGAGTTAAAGGCAAACCCACAGCCAATGCCTTACAGCATAGGAAGTAGCTTGGAAAGATAAGGCTGGATTGTTTAGAGAGAAAATACAGCCATATGACAAGGATTCTGTACTTAATAAAGAAAGATATAAAAAATTAGGGCAAGTGTAAAGAAAAGGGTACAATGTGTGAGTGAAATTGTGGGGAGTGAAAAGAGTAATGTGCGGTACCCCAAGGGACCAAGAACACAGGTGAGGGTGTGTTGGTGTTTTCCTAGTTCACTTAGTTCCATCTCTTCCTCCTTGCACTTAGTTTCTGGACCTTTGACTTACCTTTCTAGGATAGTTACACTCCACAGTAAGGATTTGTGGGTTCTTCACTCTATTTTTTTCGAACATAAGTTGGATGAGATGAGGGAAAGCTTTTGGGGGCAGGGGAATTTGTATTCCTTATCATGTTTTATCATGTGAGCAAGAATGAAATGGATCCTGTTGATATTAGTGAACTGAGAGTTTGGGCCACAATAATCTGCTTAATCCAAGAGCAAGTAGAATTTTTATGTGTTGATAAAGGCAGAAGTTACTTAAGGAGGCCTGTGTGAGTACTGATAAAGAAAATCCCCAGGGCTGTGTCCACTTGTAAGTCCAAGCCCTAGAGTCAGCACTTATCTCTTCTCATAGATTCTTTCACTGTAGCATCCTCTTTGAAAGACACTCCATTATTTTAAGACATGTATGCTGAATAAAGTAAGCAGATGGCATAAGTGGCCATATAAATTTTAATTAATAAAAAATTAAGTAGCGAACTATAGAAATGATCCCTGAAAGTATAATAGACTATAAGTCTACTATAAGTAAAAAAATTAAGTGAATGTAAAAGTTCCATTTTTAGCTACCCTGGCTATATTTCATGTGCCAATAGTCAGAGTATAGTGTATATGATGGACGGTAACATACATAACAAAATCTTACCTGACAGAATGTTCTGTGGGGCAGTGCCACCCTATCAGAAGATGCTTTTGTGATGCTTTGATACATGGAAGTTCTGACGACATTCTCTGTGTTGACAATGAAAATGATCGTTTTCTCTCCAGGCTCTTAGTGCTAACTAACCACACAGCAATAGCCAAGAATGGGATTTGTAGCATATAGAAAGATAGCTTTTTTTACCACATTTTACTCTTGCTCACTCTCATCATAATAGTATAGAGTGAGATATTTTACTTGTAAGCTGTTCTTTAAATGATACTCTTCTATCAATCATTGTATAGTTCTAAGTGAATTACAATGTTGATTAGAGCTTTGCTTTTAATTTAATTAACTATTTCTATTAATTACCAATGCATATTCTTAGGCTTACATAACATTGTAAATGAACTCATAATCCAAGTATTTTAGGGTACCCACATCTTACTAAACTAGTTACAAGTTCATTTCATTTCTGTAGAAATACTTTGATGTAGAAAGACATTTAATATTTTTTCAGGTTTACTGCTAGCTTTAATACTGTGAACATATTGCTCTCTTGTCCAAATCGTTTATATTTCCTCCTTGGGCTATTTTTCATTACATGGACTTCATTCACAAAGGGATATTATTTTTTAGAAACATCATGACAACAATAAAACTGGGGATTGGGTTTGTAAGACATATGGGAGACATCTTACTTAATCAAGAACATTAAGGACTTAAGTGAAAGTGTCTTCTCCTTTACACAAATTACAGCAAAAATATACAGACAGTTCAGTGCTCTGAAGCTGCTCTGATGTACCTTGCCAAGACGACTCAACATGACTGTGAATCTCCTCTATGAGAAAACTGTATGTTTAACTTTGCAAAATTAGTATTTATATGAAAAGCAGAGAGAGAATCTCTTCCATCCACTGGTTCACTCTCCAATTGCTCACAATAGTTTGGGGCTAGGCCTATTGAAACTCAGGGACCAGGAATTCGATCTGGGTTTCTCATATGGGTAACAGGGACCCAAGTATTCCAACCTGGCTGCATCCAAGACTGTCCATTAGAAGAAACTGGAATTGGAAGTGGAGGAAGGATCTCTGAGGCATTCCAGTATAGGATGCTGGAAAGGCATCCTAACCAGTGTACCCAATGCCATCCAGAGAAAGTTGTATTTTGGGTGAGCTGAGCACCTGACAAATGCCAGGGGACTGGAGGAAAAGAGGGAACACCATCATGTGTTGAGGCTGAGAGTAAATGAAAAGCATCGGTCACTGAGTAGTGGTAAAGGAAAGTGAGTCATTCAAACAGGCATTTAAAAAATGGACTTTTTAAGACATATGGAAATTGCAGTGAATGAACCCAGACTCTCTGAAGGTCTTTTTGGGGAAGACCTTGGGAAGTCAATGATAAGTTAAGGTTGCAGCATCCAATGCAGAACTTTTTTTTCTTTTTAACTATGTCTTTTTTTTATATACAAAGTTATTTTAGAACAAGACTCAAAACTTGAAATGAAAACCTTAATGGTAAATCGTGTCTTTTATTCACATTACCTAAAAATATTTTTTCTTTCTCAGAACTTGATGTGCTCAAGAATTCAGCTAATTGCTTATGAGAAGAGGAAATTTCAGATATGTAGATTTCAGTATATAAAGTCAAACTCTTGTTAGCTAATGAGTATTTCAAGTATTTATAAGGAACAACTAATATTAACTAACATTAATGAGTCTAATAATGACTAATTTATTCATAGTATTAATCTGATAATTATACAAATCAGGTCCTGAAAACCTTTTCTTCTTCTTTTATTTATTTTTTATTTTTTTGGCTTTTCTGCTTTGCCCTTTATCTGAAACCTTTGAGAGCAAGGACTCATTCTTCTCACTTCACAGCACATAATCATCATTGCTCTGTATAATGCCCTTCTTGTATTTTATTTTACATCAACATTCCTAAACCATTCACTTCTCCTGGATCTCCTCTATCTCACAGACAACTGAAATGTATATATATCTTTACAAAATACATATGCTATATTATGTATAATTATGTTTTAATTGATGTAATATTGTCTAAACAATTAATATAAATAAATATTTTTTAAAGATTTACTGACTTATTTGAAAGAGTTACATAGAGAGAGGGAGAGACACAGAGCGAGATCTTTACTCCCCAAGTGGCTGCAGCGGCATGAGTAGGCCCATCCAAAGTCAGGAGATAGGAGCTTCTTTGGGTTTCCCACTTAAGTGACAGAGGCACATATACTTGGGACACATTTGCTGTTTCTCCCAGGCCATTGGCAGGGAGCTAGATCTGAAGTGGAGCAGCCAGGACACAAACCAGATCCCATGCGGGATGCCAGAGTTGCAAGTGCCACCTTTACCCACTACGCCACAATGCTGGCTCCATATTAAGAATATTTTAAGATTGAATCATGTTGCCATTTATATATTTGGTTTGTAGACTCTATTTGTGTTCTGGTATTCTTCACACACAAAATTTTATTTCTGCATTCTCCTGGTAATAGCCATCTAAACTGTAGCTTTCAACCATGGAAACAACATCAAAATAACATATTGTTGTACAGATCCTTTTTGGCCCTGTGTGAAAATGCCTCTGGAATACATTTGTGGGGGGGGGAGTTCTGAGTCATAGGGCAGATTCATACCTGTTTTGTTAGTGATTACCAGATTGTTGTCTATAACGCATAACTTTATATTCCTATCATGGAGAATGAATATGCCAGTCTCAACTTGTGTTTTCTCACAATTGATATTATACTGTTTTCTCATATTTTGCGTTCTGAACAGTTTAAAATGCTGCTTCTCAGTTGTTTATGAATGGAAGACAAAAATGATAAATTAACCATGCAAATAAATGCAAACTGGCAGTGCAGTATCACTGACTGCACTCCTGTTACAACATCAAAATTAGGAATCTTTTTTTGAAAGAATCAGAAACTGATTTTGGATAACTTTTTAAAGATGTATTTAAAGTAGAAACTAAGAAAATCAGTTTGAGAAATGATAGAACTTGAAGGGAATCCGAGAGATCCAGGTAACAGGAAGCCCTGGACAACTCCTTCGGGTTCTCTTGTCAATGCGATGACTTCTGTTTTCAGTCTCAAGATGGTTGTCACTCCCCTAAATAGTCATATTTTAAAGGGAAACTGGATGAACTTGGGTCATGTGCCCAAGGATAGGACCCTGTTATCATGATGTTACCAAGATTGTACCAAATAGTAGATGACTAAAGCAACACTGGAGGCTGTCTAGAAAATTAACATGCATAAGTCTGACTCTATATAGCTATATATCTATACAAACAGATGAACTGAAAGGTAAAATTATGACTCATGTCAATGACTTCATGTCAATAACAACATCTGTGTCATTAAACAGGAATCAATAAAATGTTACAACATAAAAGAAAACCTAAAAAGGTTGTATGTATAAATACACATCTATGGATATGTAAATATTCTGTCAAGAATTCACACTTAGAAGGCAGTAACTGACATCATCTCTGGATTTAATTTTTACTTCTATGGAGAATAATTGGTTGCATTATTATTAGTTTTCTACAAATTACCTAGTTGTATAAGTGACTCAGAGTAGAGAAAAAGTCAATAATTTTAATAACAGATGTCCAATAATATTGTTGTGCCTTTTGAATTATTTTATATTTTGTTGATTTAGCTAAGAAAAAAACTAGAAACGAATGTATGTGCAGCCCATTCAAAACTTTTGCTGACATGTCGACCTCCTAGTTTCCTTATTACTATCCTCAGCTATCACCTACTTGTCTACCTATGTATCCACCTACCTCCCTATTTATTCAACTACTTACCTACCTACTTTGATGTAAATATGTTTATAGAAATCTACAAAGATTCAAAGTTGTCTAAACTGTTCCAAATCAAAAGCATTCGTGAATTCTTTTTTCTAACGTGGTCTTTAACTTAGGCTACAGAAATTATGTGACATTCCAGATGGCATTATCTTATGTGCCCAGTAACACCAATTGCTTGGATTCCAAGAATTTCATAATATTTTCTGTAGAGACTTTAATGCTTTGTTATCAGTATGACATAGGTCAGGGGTGAAATGAATTATAGCAATGACTTTCAGTGTATTTGAGGGGCTGCTCTGGCTTTCAAATACTGACTCTACTTCCTACACATTATGTGGTTTTGTGACATAGTTTCTTCATCAATAAAATGAGGATCATATTAGTGTTATCTAACACAAAGGGTTATGAAGATTAAATAGATTAATATACAAAAATTAGAAAATTTGCAGCACTGGGATTGAGACATTACAGTCATGAAGCCCACACATGTATCTTTATTGTTGAAAGTGGATTAGGAAAAATAGCATAGTCCTAGAAATCGGGAAGACAGAGCAAGCTTTGTGGTGCTGTGGGTTGAGCTGATACTTGGGATGCTTGACTGCATCCCATAGGGGAGTGCCTGGAATCAATTTCCACACCCAGATTCAATCCTGCTTCCCACTAGGAAGCAGCAGATGATTGCAAAAGTGCTTGGGTCCCTGTCACCCACATGGGAGACCTAGATGGAGTTCCTGGCTCCTGGTTTCAGTCTGACCCAATCCAAATACTGTGGGCATTTGGGAAGTGAACTATCAGATAGAAAATTCCCTCTCTCTCTTTCTCTCTCTGCCTTTCAAGTAAATAAACCTAAAAAATCAGGAAGACTTTTTCTCGGGCTTTAATGTACAGAGGAAAATTTCTGCAGTTACTCAAATATTCAGATCTGTATCATAAGTGGGAGTGGAGTCAGATTTCCTATCCTTCACACTGTACTGGAGTCCGAAGATTAGAAATTGACATTAAGAAAAAAAGCAAATATGAGATGAGAGTTTGGCACAATAGTTAAAACGCCGGTGTCTGGATTTGAATCCCGGCTGCACTTCTGATTCCAGCTTCTTACTAATGCAGACCCTGGAAGGCAGCAGAGGTGACTCAAGTGCTTGAGTCCCTACCACCCAAGTAGGAGTCTCTGAGTTCTAGGATCCTGTCTTTGGCCAGGCCAGCCTTGGCTCTTGCAGGCATTTGAGGAGTAAGTAAATAAATGATTGGAAGATTGTTTTCTGTCTATTAGTTCCTGTCATTCTCTCTCTCTGCTTGACAAATAAAATGAAAGTAAAAAAAAAAAATGCACATGGATCAGTTCATATTTACATCCTAAAATACTAAAATGAAAACCAATTTATAAGCTGTTTGGACAACTAAAGTACTTGCATTTCTATAGAAAACAAAAGTATTTGGTGAAGAATAGATAAAATTCAAAAGAAAATTTAGGGAAAGTAAGAAAATAAGAAATGAAAGAGTAAATATCTTGAGAACTTGAGGTATAACAGACAAATCTGGGAATTACTATAAAATGACTATAATTGAAATTAATAGAGACAATATAAACCACAATATAATAACAAACTACAAAATAGAACAACAATGAATTCACGGGGAAACAAATTTAGTCCTGAAGTGAAAAATCAAGTTTTGAAATCATTAAAGCAATACTCAAAACATTACAAATGTGTAAATTTGATTAAAAAATTAGGAATTATTTAAACAATCTGTAAATGTAAAAATACTATGTTTTAGTATATAAATTGCTTTAAACTTATATTCTGCTCCATAGGTAATGGTATTTAATATACTTGTGAGTCTTAAACACTTCATATTAAAGGTATTACCTATATTTTGAAAATTATTTAATAACAGCGGATATGAGATATCTTCCCTAAGTTAGCTCATATAAATTTTACTCATTACTTGTAAAAGCTGCATAGAAATTATTTATATTTTCTTCCATTGATAGGTTGATTTTCTTTCTTGATATTATAAGTGACATAAGATTATGTCATGGCATTTTGATTTCAAGATTATGTGCATGGCATTTTGCACAATGTGAACTTTTTTGAAGACTAAAATACTAGAAAAATAATTGCTTTGTCAAACAATATGAACATTTCAATTTTAGATAAATACAAGCTGTTTTTCAGAAAAGCAATATATACTTCTTAACTAAAGAAGTTTCAATCATACTTATCTTAATAAGCTGCATTCTGAATGTGATTTTGTTTAAAAATAAAAATAAAATGGATTCTGGGGGCCAAAGCAACTGGAGAAATTACCAAACCAAATGGACTTGAGGCCTCTACCATCTTTGGCAGAACTGACAGTGACTGATGAATGGGAACAAAAGCCCCTCTTCTCTTTGCAGTTCTGTGGAATATCTGTGGTTTAAAAACCACAAAGTTCTATCAAATATCCCTTTTAGCATATACAAGTTATTCTATCAACCTTATATTTTTGGGCTTTTCTAACTGACTCCCATGTTATTCTCAGTTCAATAAGCTCCAGAGGGTCTGCTCCCCTGCCTCCATAACCCCCAAAATATTTTAAGTCCTGCAACTGTATCTTCTTTTCCAGACACTGAGAACAACTGCTTGGCCATCATGAGTGGCTTTAAATGAATTAAAGCCAGACAAGTTTCCCCTAAGAGTAGCTCATTGGAGGGTGATTCAAGAACCAATAAACGATGGCAAATCATTTTATGGAAATCAGCTTTTAATTATTCACTGACAATTTGACTGCAATCCAGCAGAAGTCCTGTTAGGATGATGATGACAGAAGAAATGAACATTTTTCTCTCCACGAGACACGCTGAACACATCACTCCCGAAATTCACTTGAAACATGCAGCTTGAAGTAGTCTTGAAGAAAGTGCAGTCCATCTCCTTCAGAATGAGTGGATTCAGTAGAGATTTATTACTCATTTATAATTGATCAACTGATTCTCATGCTCTACTAATGAATTGTCTATGGGAAATACTAGAGAAAGGACTGATTAAAAAGAACAAAAACCATAAAATAATCTGATATAAATTTATATATATTTTTTTGTTTTTTTATAACGCTTTTCTTTAAAGAATATAAATTTCCAAAATACAGCTTATAGATTACAATGGCTTCCCCCCCATAAATTCCCCCCCCCCCCGCAACCCTCCCCTTTCCCGCTCCCTCTCCCCTTGCTTCACATCAAGATTCATTTTCAATTCTCTTTATATACAGAAGATCAGTTTACTATATATTAAGTAAAGATTTCAACAGTTTGCCCTCACATAGCAACACAAAGTGAAAAATACTGTTGGAGTACTAGTTATAGTATTAATTCACAATGTATAGCACATTAAGGACAGAGATCCTACATGATATATTTTTTAAAAAATTGATTAATTTTCTAGGCAATTTCAAATTTAACACCAAGATTTTTTTTTTCATTTTTAATTATCTATATACAGAAGATAGATTCAGTATATACTAAGTAAAGATTTCATCAGTTTGCACTCACACCGAAACACAAACTGTAAAATCCTGTTTCAGTGCTAGTTATAGCATTACTTCACATTGGACAACACATTAAGGACAGATCCCACATGAGACATAAGTACACAGTGACTCCTGAAGTTGATTTAACAATTTGACACTCTTGTTTATGGCATCAGTAATCTCCCTAGGCTCTAGTCATGAGTTGCCAAGGCTATGGAAGCCTTTAGGGTTCACTGACTTCGATCTTATTCCGACAGGGTCATAGTCAAAGTGGAGGTTCTCTCCTCCCTTCAGAGAAAGGTACCTCCTTCTTTGATGGCCCCATTCGTTCCACTGGGATCTCACTCACAGAGATCTTTCATTTAGGTCTTCTTTTTTTTCCAGAGTGTCTTGGCTTTCCATGCCTAGAATATTCTCATGGGCTCTTGAGCCAGATCTGAATGCCTTAAGGGCTGATTCTGAGGCCAGAGTGCTATTTAGGACATCTGCCATTCTATGAGTCTGCTGTGTATCTTGCTTCCCATGTTGGATCATTCTCTCCCTTTTTGATTCTATCAGTTAGTATTAGCAGACACTAGTCTTGTTTGTGTGATCCCTTTGACTCTTAGACCTATCAGTGTGATCAATTGTGAACTGAAATTGATCACTTGGACTAGTGAGATGGCCTTGGTACATGCCACCTTGATGGGATTGTATTGGAATCCCCTGGCACAATTCTAACTCCATCATTTGGGGCAGTTCCGATTGAGCATGTCCCAAATTGTACATCTCCTCCCTCTCTTATTCCCACTCTTATATTTCACAGGGATCACTTTTCAGTTAAAATTTAAACACCTAAGAATAATTGTTTGTTAATTACAGAGTTCAACCAATAGTACTAGAATAAAAAATTACTAAAATGGATGAAGTATTACATTGTACAACAACAGTCAGCACAAGAGCTGATCTTCCTCTACTCACTTCCTGGAAGTCAAGAAGTACGGTATTATGAGAAAAAAGATTGGAGGCAGACTGACAGTTATTGACTGTGTGACACTGGGCAAATCAGTTAACCTGTCTGAAACCCAACTTATTCATTTGCAAATGGGGGCATATTAAAATATTGAATGATGAGTGAAAAAATTATTGTGTATGCCTGGAAAACTGTCATTATTTTAATAAATGACAGATGGCATGATCTTTATGTCACGAAATGTTTTTGAATTGTGTTAGAAGCCTGATCTTTACCTATCTGGGGTGTGAAAACATGCTACCATTTACAAATTGTCCACAGAATCATTTACTTATCATTTCATTTAGGAGATTTGAAGGGCTGAATCCAATCCTGCTCTTTAGCCTCATCAGCCTCCTTCTGTACTGAAAGGTCTGTTAAATGAGTGGCCAGAAAAATTCCAGCTTTGGAGATGCAGAACTCATCCTTTTCCCCATTAACCTTAACATCAATATCAAAGCCATTGAAAAGAAAAAATATATCTGTCCATTTTCTGTTACTAGTAACACAATATAACATACTGGGTAATTAATCACGAGGTTTCATTGATGCACAGTTCTGATAGCCACATCTGGTTATGGCCTTCTTTGCAACAGAGTTATGAGGTATAGGGAAACATATGGTGAAGAATCAGGGTGTGCACAAAGGTCTAACCAGATTTACCTTTTAAAAAAATTATTTAAAGTTTACAGATCTCATATATTTCCTATAAACAGATTCAGGATCATAGTGATACTTGCCACCCTACCCTCCCTCCCTCAGGTGCTCCTACCCAACTTCCTACTCTCTCTCTTATTCCCACTCTTAATTTTTACAAAGATCTATTTTCAGTTTACTTTTTACTCATAAGAATAATGCTGCACTAAATAAAGAGTTCAACAAATAGTATGAGGAAAAAAAACCACTGTTTCTCAATAGTTGAGACAAGGGCTGTAAGGAATCAGCAAATCGACCTTGATCTACCCTTGAGACATGCAATTAATGCCATATTTTGGTTTGGATATGGTTTGTCCACCACTAGTTCCTGTGTTAGATTGTAGATTTGATCCTCAGTGTGATGGTGTTGAAGTGGTGGACACTTAAAGGAGTTTTACCTTTAGTGGGAGGACACTGGGCATGATGCTCTCGTGTGAGACTCAGGTAGCTCCCATGGGATCCTGGTGAGTTCCTGTAAGAGTGAGTTGTTACAGAAGCACAAGCCTTGTCACTGAGCAGCTCTCTGGCTTCCTATTTTGCCATGTGATCTCTCAATTATCTGGCAAGTACTCCCACCATGCCATCTGTCATGATCAGGTATAGACAAGGGGACCTCACCAGAGGCCAACAACTTGGACTTCCAATTTCCCAAACAAATTATCCTCTTTTCTTCACAATTTGGAGCATTTTGATATAGCATCAGACAACTGACCAATGATATCTCCATTATTCTATTATTTACATGAATGGATTAATCCTTTCATAAGGGCAGAACTCTAAATATCTCTTATGGTCTCACTTGGTTCCGTCTATTAATATCTCATAGTGAAGATTAAGTTCCAAACTGTGTTTTGGAGGGGACAAACCATTTTAAAACTATATCAATTTGGTATCTGAGAAACTCTTCCTCATTTCTGAACTGTTCTTCAGATATAATTATGATAATGATGTCACCCAAGCATATTAGACTTGGAGAAAAGCTAATTATTACTAATTGTGGAGTGTCTACAAGAACAGCAAAGAGAAGATGGTTGATAATAATCCAACCTCTAACTTGATATACTGTATTAGTTTCTGCTTCTTAGCTAATTTAAGTTTTAAAGTTCCACTACAAAAACCAGTGACAACTATAGTTTCCTCCATCCTTTTTTCTCTAGGATTCACTTCAATTATTCATCCTCATAATACTCATTTTTCATAAAGTTTTTTAAATTAATTTTGCTACAATAGAAGAGGAGATATATCAGAAAAATGAAATCAGTGGTTTGGGTTTGTAAAACATTTTACTCCCATTTGTGTTTTTAATCTGACTCCTCCCATAGTTCAAGTCAACTTACCTACCATAACTCTATATTGTTACAAGTGAAGAGGAGGCAGCATAGAAGACATAAGTTCTTTGTCTCACGCAAAAGAAAGAAGAATTATCACACAAACAAGGCAATGAGAGAAAAGCTGTACAAGTTGGAAACAACCTGCCAATGTGTCTGGGGGGGGGTTGTTTCCAAGAGAGGAAGACCCAAAGGGCTTGTAGCAGTTGGGTTTTTAAGCAAAATCTTGGTGGATAAATCGTTAATCAGTTCAAGGCTGAGACAAACCTATCAAAAGACCTGATTTGTAGTCTTTTTACCCTGTCTGGCTTGCTCATGATAAAACAAGAGTCATCAGAAGGGTGGGATACCTAATTTATTTTACAATAAACTGGGAACTCAGAAGGATGGAATCACCACTACCTTGCTATTCTCATAGTAAGATTGAAAATTTCTAAGGAGTGGGGCAGGCACTTTGGACTTTGCTAAAGGTAACTTTTGGGGAAGCAAGCATTTCTACCAGGGTCAACTTGATCAACCTGTCTGACTCTTCACAATATGATTTGAAAGAATAGAAGAGTCTTTGGTTTATCAAAAGTTACAAAATGATATATGTCTCATTTTAAGATAGGATGAAACTTGAGGTCATCTCAGGATACCTGAACCTTACTCATGATTCTGTCATTGTGAAGCACAAAGTCCAGATAAAGAAAACATCTACAGACTGACATCTGAGAAGCAAAGGAAATACTTTTCCCTTAGGCAGGGAGAAACTGTGAGGAATATACACTATTTAGTAGGGTACATTGTCTCACACCCTTCATATGAGACATAAAGAATGAATCTGAGGATATTTACTTTCCTATTGTACTTTCCATATCTGGAACTTATCCCATGTCTCTCTTGGAAAAAATGAAATGATATGAAAATTATATCATGTTTATATATACACATATACAAAGTAAAATGTATATATACAGGGGAGAGATCTAGAGATAGATTTTAAGAGAGATAAAGCACATAAAGAAAAAAAGATATGTGAAAATAAGCAGTTCTGCCAGCCAAGAGTTGGGTCCCTGGAAACGGAGCTGCCCAGGAGTCGAAGGACTCCCAGGTTAGAGCCACAGACCTGGTTGGCTCTAAGCTTAAAAGCTCTTCAGTCTGCCCAGCTTCCAAAGCAACCACCACTGTTGAGGGAATGGCCAAGTAGGGTCAGCAACATTGCAGCAGAACTGTATATTAACTAAAATGTTTTTCTTTTTAAGAGATGCCACCTACCTTCTCTTCATGCCAGCTCTCCTCCCAGGCCAGCTAGGTAATGGAAGTTAACAGAGTGCCTTCCCTAAGGAGGTTCACACCTCCTTTAGGAGGTACCCTATGTGAAGAGATAGGTCTGGGCCTCATAACTGGAAGGGCTTTAAAACTCACCTGATTCTTATCTAACCCCTCTGTCAGTTTCTGTTTTCCTCTCAATGGGAAAACTTGCTCGTTGTTTAGTCAGCACCTTTCTTAGGTCCTCTGATAATGACTGTCCTTTGTTTTAGATGTTGTGAGTTTAAACTGCTTGTTAGATTCATTTTCTCCAGACTTGATATGGTATAATTCTAGATTCCCATGCACATGAAGCCTGAGAGAGAAGCAGTTTATGCAAGCTGGCACCTCCTGCTGAGAAGCCATTTCCTGATGGAATCCTGTCTTGACTGCCATTCCCAAGGATGCCCCTTTTCTGCACAATGCAGCCAGAGTGGTCATCTTCCAGCTCCCTTAACAGAAGTTAGGTTCCATTCTTCAGAGGGGGCACTGTGAGGAGTCAGATGGGTTAATAGGCAGTCAGTGGAAATTGTGATGCATTTCCTCAAGGATGTCCCAATTTTACCATGAGGATAGCAAGGAAGTGGTGATTCCATGCTCTTAGCCCACAGTTTACTGCAAAAACAATTTACCTATCCCACCCTTCTCGATGGATTTTTTGTTTTATCATGAGCAAGTCAGACAGGATAAAGGATTGAAAATCAGGTCTTCTGATGGATTTTTGTCCCTGCCTTGTAATTGAATGTCAATCTGATTGTCAAGTTTTTCTTTTTTTTTTTTTTTTTTAAACGTTGTGCTTAAAAACCCCAGTGACCTGGGCCCCTTCCAATTGTGGGGTTTTTGGTTTTCATTCTTTGAAAGCCCTACTCCTTGCCACCCTGGCTGTAGGTCTCTGACTAATACATCTCACTTTTAAATCTCTCTGTTTGTCCACTTGGAATTTTTCTATGTGAGACAAAAAACAAGGTAATAATACCTTCTCTGCCACAGTTTCCCCATAACATGTGGAGAGAGAAATAAATGATGAGAAAAACAGGCAGAGAGGGGAAAAAGAAAAAGAGATACAGAAAGAAAAATAATCAGAGAAAGTGGGAGAGAGATTCAGAAAGACTCAGACCTAAAGAGAAGATGGAAAGCTGCAGAAGGAGGCGGGGAAGGGAGGGGAGGGCAGGAAGGGAGAGGAAGAGAGATCACAAGATGGAACAAAACAAAGAAAATAGAATCATTTAAATTCTTGGGACAGATGGTAAGTGTTACAGTAAGGGGTCAAGGAAAATAATACTGAGTCAAAGTCAACATCAGATTAAATTAGAAAATTTGGGAGGAAATCATGGTACAATTAAATCTAATAGAAGAGAAAGAGGAGGAGAGGAGGGGGAGACAACAGACAGATGGAGACTGGGTTAAAGGGCAATGAGAAATTGCATTAAAAAAAAACACCAGCAAAGGCACAGCCATGAACTTAAAAACGAGACAAGAGAAGGTTTCTGTAAATGTTTGAATCTAAGAGACCTGAGAAGTAGTATAAACCGGAAGTAAAGTCAAATACAAGCCCTGGAGGGTTCTGGGACATATGTCATTTTCTTAACTAAAGTACGGAGTAAGAAGAAAGGAAAAGTGAACCCTGACATCAGTCTTCTCATTCACAAACAGTATGTACTGGGTAAGTTGAGTGAACCCTTGGGACATTGATTTCTTTATCTTTCAAATGTGAAATAGTGCCTATGTAAAGTGTGAGGCCCTTCCTAACACTGAGATGGTTTGGAAAGCTCAAAACTGAGGCACAGGATCCAAGATGAGCAGAAGCCCAGGATTTGGGGATGCATGGTACATGGTGCTATTACAGAGCCCTAGTGTCTGGAAAGTTTTGACTACAAAGGACCTTCTGCTTTTTCTGCTACAAACTAGCTGTGTGTTTTTGGGTGGTCCATAGAGGAGTTCTCATCTCTTTTTTTTTGAATACATGCAATATATCCATGGATTTCTAAGTGGGTTGCGTAGAAGGCAGACAGAGGGACTGGAGCAAATCCTAAATAGCCTACTCTACTGTCTAGGAGAGAATTCAGCCAATAGAGAAGCTGAGTGAGTTTAAGGAGAACTAGGAATGTCATACCCTACCTGAAGGGAGTTTATTACAGCTTTATTTCAATTAATTGTTCCCAATCAATATATGTGAGCATAAGAGTAAAGTCTTAATATGTCCCCAAAGTTTAGAAGAGTTTTTTGAATCCCTGAACTGCATGAAAAATACAATGCTCAAAAAAGCAATGAGTGGGGAATTTCAACCTAACAATATATGAATGGAGCCACAAGCATGCAGCTTGCAGCAGGTGGAGAAAATCCCTTTTGAAAAGGATGTCCCCTGCTCTCCAATTCTAGGATTCTATAATTTCAGGAATGATAAGTTATTTGATATAGAAATAAAAATTAAAAGTAAGTGATAGAATAGATTAGAGAAGATGCTTATTATCATTTTCTATTCATTCTTATTTTTTTCCTCTGGTACTTGATTGGCTTAGCCCTCCAAATTTCAGTGCAAAACTACTAGAAGTAGTGCCTCTTCAATGCCACCACTGTCTCTTTTTTATTTTTTCTCTTATCCTTGGCTTCATCCTATCTCATTCACAGCCTTTCTCTTGTACATTTTTGAATTAATCCTTATTCCTCATTACTGATTGTTCTTTATCTCCTTGCTGCCCCCATCCTCTCCTCTCTGGGTTTGTTCCCCATGACTCAGAGCCCTCCAGTAGCTCCCACCCTGGTATCGCAAGGCAAGTACAATTCTACTCTATAGAAAGTTAAAAACATTTCTTTGGTGGGATATTTAATCATTTGAATCCTTGATAGGAATAGCTTCTTTTATGTTTTCCAGCAATAAATCCAGGCTGTATCTAATCTCTGATCTGAGAGAAGAGAATTAACCAGCTGAGAGTGTGACTAGAAATAAAATCCAGAGAGAAGGGAATCAAAAAGAGACCAGTTTATCTATGTGTGCAAATAGCATAGTAACATGGACTCAGTGAGCAATGGAAAAAAGATGTGGGGCAGTCCTGCCTCGTCAATCTGTGACATGTTAAAATGCTTGAGTTTTTACTCTTTTTCTAAGATCATATTTTCCCCTCTAACATCCTTACTCTACTGTCAAGAAACCCCTTGATTGTTACTCTCTACTTGCTTATATTTCCTTAATCATTTATTTACTTATTTTGTCATTTTCTCTGGCTTCTACTTGTCTCTCAAAATGTATTGTTATTTGTTTTCCCACCAGGTAGTAAACTATATGTAGTCAGAACAATGCCTGTTCCATTCACTACTGTATTCTCTGTGTTTGTTGGATGTCTAGCACTTTGTAGGTACTCAGCAGTCTGTCCAAGCATATGTTGCTGTCTCACACACACACACACACACACACACACACAGAGTACATGGATGCTTTTCTTACCTCCTTTTCCATCTCTGCTGGTATTTACAGCTTACCAAGGTCACATAAAGCTTCTACTCAGAATGCTGTTTCTAGGGTACATGACTCACCTCTACTGAGCACATAGAGGTGTAAGCTAAGACCTATCCCAGAATGATCCTTAATTCATAGCAGAGACTCAGTTTTATATGAAATTTATTGAGAGTAAAATTATTTACACTATAACCGAAACTCTTAGCCACTCATCATCTGGCCATGGAATTTGAATTTTCTGACACTCACCTTTTTCATCTCTAACATGAAAGAATAAATTATCTTTCAAATCTATTTGCGTCTTTAGCTAATATACTTGTATTTGAACTATTTTGTCTGAATTCCAGATAATTACTCCTAATGAAAGCAAAAATAACATGTGACTCTGCTCCATATTTCAGACCAGGAGGTGGAAAGAAAACAAGGTTAAATGTAGTACGATAGAAAGTTAATAAAGCAACAGTAATAACTTATGTAGATACCCTATTGGGAGAAAACACTGCTCTCCTAAGTCAGCAGTGCTGTTGAAACTATGGAGGTAAATAGGAGAGAGGACAAAGGCAGAAACCTTGTCTGTGGTCCCATTTCAAGTCATGTTCCTTTCATGGGGCTCAGTCTATCTCCTGCGTATGGTGAAGGACCTCCAAAAAAAAAAAAATGATCTTAACAACTTTCTCTGGTATTTGACAAACTAGAGTTGAACAAAAGCAGTTTAAGACCAAAGTAAGAGTCCAAACTGAATAGGAATTAAAAGTAAGGGATTTTGATAACACTCATCATAAAATAAACCATGTTGAAAAGGGAACTACAAGCTGAGATTTCAGCCACTGCCACCCAGCAGATCAGGTACACACCCTGCCCCCATCCTTACCTGTAATTCTGTGAAATCCTGTTTCTTTCCCATGCATACATTCATCTTTCTACTTTCCTTGTTCTCCTCTCCTCTTGTCTTGCAGAGATTCTGACATCTTGTTTACTTCTAATACTTGCAATAAAGCATGTTATTCCAGATGCACATTCTCTTTGACTGTCAACATACTTAAAAGAACGGATTTGATACATCAAAGGCACTAACTAATTTGGGGAAAAACACACACATACACAAAATAGACAAAGATATCTTTCCAGAAATGTCTTACGGCTCTGAGTAGTTAAAAAAGGTACCTATAAGTATGTACTGATGCATTTCAAAACCTCTGCATCCTCACCTATTTTTCCCTTCAGTGAACATTATTTCTGTCTTTATAGATTTTTCCCTCTCCTCTCCCATGTGATTCTATGTGTATTATCTGTCACATTTCTCATCTCTCTGGTCTCTATCTTCTTTGTTCTCTTCTGTCTTCCTTTCTCTATATGAACTCTCCTTCTCTCTTCATTTCCTCATAGATAGATAAAATCAGAAAGGAATGAGGGTTGATTTTTTGCACAGAAACTCAAGTCACTGCTTGAGTACCTACATCCTACATTGGAGTAGACTGTCTCCACTTCAGATTCAGCTCCCACCTAATGTGCATGGGAAATAGCAGATGATGGCCGAAGTACTTGGGTTCCTGTCACCCACTTGGGAGACCTGGATGGAGTTCCTGGTTTCTGGTTTCTTCCTGATCAGCCCTAAAATTTGGGGCATGAAACAGCAGATGAAAGATCTCTCTGTCTCTCCCTCCCTGTCACTCTGCTTTTAAATAATGAATGAATCATTTTACAAATAGTAAAAAGAAATAAATGCAGATATAGTTACCATAGATAAAGGTTTATTTAACAATTATAACTTAGCCATTCCCCAATGACATAACCTTTATAGTCACATTTAAAAAAAATATACGGTTCATCCTATTTCATCAAATGATTATATGCATAACCCTATGACCCAGAAATTCCACACAGGTGTATATCACCAAGGTAAATGATTCTGCAATGTAGCCAAAAGGCATGCAATTGAAAGTCCTTAGCCACATTACTTGTGATAGTTAGAAACTGGCATCCATCCAAGTCAATGAAAAGTAAATTGTTTATGGTCACATAATGGATTACAATGCAGCAATTAGAATGGGCAATAAACAATATATAGCAATTTACACTTTTTTATTTTTTTTACTTTGAAGCACTGCCAGATCACATGGGATTTTATTCTGATTTCCCAGCCCTGCCCTGTCTCCATTAGCACTGCAGACTTCAGCAGATCCTATGGAGAAAAATCAGCCTAGCATTTGGGGAAAGTTCTATTCCCTCCTGTTACCCCACATGACCTTAAAAAGTACCTCTGTTTTTTCTTTTCCTCAGAAGAGTCTCTCTGTCTCCTGGCATGCTTTAGCCTCAGCCTTTGTGTGAACTCAAAAAAAAAAAATGTTATCAGGAGCTCAGTGCTTAAGATGCTGCTTGGGACAACTGCATGCATTATTGGAGAGCCTGAAAGGAAGTGTCTGGGTTCAACTTTCTGCTTTGCTTCACTTCTAATTCCAGCTCCCTGCTAATGTACACCCTGTGAAGTAGCAGGTGCTGGTTCAATTGCTTGGGTCTCTGCTGCCCATGAGGGAGACTTGGATTGAACTCCAAGCTCCTGGCCTACATCTCCCAGACTTGGCTGTTACAGAAACTGGGAGAGTGAACCAGTGGATGGGAGAACTCTTTCAGTCTGTCTGTCTCTTTCTGTTTTTAACATAAAAAAAAAAAAAAATCGGCCGGCGCCGTGGCTCAACAGGCTAATCCTCCGCCTTGCGGCGCCAGCACACCGGGTTCTAGTCCCGGTCGGGGCGCCGGATTCTGTCCCGGTTGCCCCTCTTCCAGGCCAGCCCTCTGCTGTGGCCCGGGAGTGCAGTGGAGGATGGCCCAGGTGCTTGGGCCCTGCACCCGCATGGGGAGACCAGGAAAAGCACCTGGCTCCTGGCTCCTGCCATCGGATGAGCGTGGTGCGCTGGCCGCAGCGCGCTGGCCGCAGCGCGCTGTCCGCGGCGGCCATTGGAGGGTGAACCAACGGCAAAGGAAGACCTTTCTCTCTGTCTCTCTCTCTCACTGTCCACTCTGCCTGTCAAAAAAACAAACAAACAAACAAAAAAAAAACAAAAAAAAAATAAAAAAAAATTAAAAATCACCCTCAGTAAAGAAAACAACAGTTTTACTCATTCTGAGAGAAAGTACTATTTTCTTTATTGTCGTTATTTGTTTTGAACTTTTGCACATATCTGATAACTTTTTAAAAAATGGCTACTTTTGTAATATATGGGGTTCCTGTCGCAGCAACTGCAACAAGAACAAGAATTCCCTGCTACCTTCTACCTCCTATCTAGAAACTCAAGCCATCGTAGGTTTATGTTTCATTTCTTCTATTTATTAGTTCTGTAGGATTAAAAAAAATCTTTGCCGCCTCGGCTCACTAGACTAATCCTCCGCCTGTGGCGCTGGTACCCTGGGTTCTAGTCCTGGTTGAGGGGCTGGATTCTGTCCCGGTGGCTCCTCTTCCTGTCCAGCTCTTTGCTGTGGCCCTGGAGTGCAGTGGAGGATGGTCCCAGTCCTTGGGCCCTGCACCCCATAGGAGACCAGGAGGAAGCACGTGGCTCCTGGCTTTGGATCTGCACAGCGTGCCTGCCGCAAGGCCGTGGCTGCCACTTGTGGGGTGAACCAACGGAAAAAGGAAGACCTTTCTCTGTCTCTCTCACTAACTCTGCCTGTCAAAAAAAAAAGAAAAGAAAAGAAAAGAAAAAAAAATCTCTGAACCTCAGTTTCTTATCTCAAAAACTGAGGTAATAATAACACCTTTAAAATGAGGGCACAGAGTTTAAAACACAAAAGAAATCATTAAGAGTCACATTTAGTTAGAAAAGCAAGGAACTCAACTCAAATTTTTAGATTTCCCAAATCCAGGAAACTCATATAATCTTTTTTTACAAAATAATTATCTTTATGACATACTTCTGTAATAATATTTCCTTAGATTTTTTTTTTTTGCTTTTGGCTTCATTTGATCATGTTTCTCAACGACATTGCTTTTGTAGTAGCCTCTAAACAGAAAATAGAAGGTAATTTGATCTTTTCTTTAATAGTATTTCTTGAAATTTGTTTTCCATTAAAGATACTTTAGTTGAGAGAAATTTCTTTGGGTTTCAGTAATTACTGTAATGTAATGTAAATTTTTTAAGATTGTAGTCAAATTGCGCAAATCTTTAGAGAGTTTGCTTCAAATATGAGCTGTAAAATTTACAAACATTTTACCTTTTCTTTCAAATAAATTAATCTTACATTAGGAGCATTGTTGAAAGCCATTCTAACTGGAATGGCTGGAAACAATATACCTATGTGCAAAAGTGACGTAAACTGTGTACATATGTTTTATTTATATCCAAACACTCTGCATTGTCAGTTCAACTTCCCATTATCCAGATTCCAAGAATGTTCATGACACATAGCCATTGCCTATTTTAATCTGTTCAGGCTGTCCTAACAAAAATACCATAAACTGGGTGGTTTAGATACCATAGACATGCATTTCTCACAGTTCCAAATTTGGGGTAGTCCAAGATCAAGGCATTAGCAAATCTGATGTGTAGTATGGACTTGTTCCATGTAGAAGATGCCTTCTGGCTAATCCTTTCCTAGTGGAGGGAGCAAGACAACTCTTTTCACGTCTTTTATAAAGGGCCCTGATTCCATTTATGAAGATTCTGACTTCACGACCTAGTTATCTCCCAAAGGCACCAACTGCTAGTACCCTCACACTGGCAGTAAAGATTTTAACTTTGAATTTCGGAAGGAGACACAGACATACAGCCCACAGTACCACCCAACATGAAACGAAACATGATGTAACGGAAGTTAAAGTGATGGAGCTATTTGATTTCATTAGTATCAAACTTCTCTGACATTGACAATTTTAAAAGTAAATGTACTACACAAGAAAAATCTTGGGACCTTAGATGAACCCATGGAAGACAGTAGTGTCGAAACTTAAGTTTCATTAGCTTAGTGAACCCAACTTAAATAGGAGCTGCCGTACATGGGTTTTTATTGCCTGAGTGATACCAACAGATCTCTTCCTGACTACATCGTCCTGCTTTCCAGGCATTGAGTTTCTGACTGTTTGCCCCAACTGTTGGCACTACTGCAGCATTTTCAAGTGTTTTCTGAAACTGAAGTCTCTCTAACTGTTTTGTGGTGTTCACTAGCCACAAATGTCTATTTAAGTTCAAGTTACAAATTAATCTAGTTGGATGAAGTTAACTTTTTCTTAGTCAATGGGCCATTTTTCAGGGTGTTAACAAACATTTGTAGTTTGTGGTTATTGTGTATGTTACAGCAGATTCAGAACACACCTGTCATCAAGGAAAGCTCTATAGGACAGTGCCACTCTACATACATTCCATATATATTCCTTTTTTTTTTTTTTTTGACAGGCAGAGTTAGACATTGAGAGAGAGAGAGACAGAGAGACAGAGAGAAAGGTCTTCCTTTTTCCGTTGGTTCACCCCAAAATGGCCACTATGACCGGTGTTCTGTGCCGATCCGAAGCCAGGTGCTTCCTCCTGGTCTCCCATGTGGGTGCAAGGCCCAAGCACCTGGGCCATCCTCCACTGCCCTTCCAGGCCAGGTAGGTTTGGAAGATGATTTATAAACCATAATATTTTCATATTAGAGATATCAAAGCACAAAAAATGCTGCATAAAAACACAGAAAATCCAGTCTTTCTTAAAAACTATTGGATAACTGAATCACTCTTTTTTTTATGTTTGCTTACTTCTTAGTCATAATTTGTATCATTTGGCCTCACAACTCTCAACATAAAAACCAATTGAAAAATAAAATTAAATCACTACCTAATATCAAATTATTTATATTGTAACACATAATCCTCCATATTCTGTATATATATTAATAGTTTTTCTTCCAGCAAAAAGAAATATGATTTTCTGAGTCAAGAAACTTGGTGAGTTCACATAACATTAGGACTGGAACCTTCCCCTTAAGTCCTTGGAAACTCCCTACTTGCCCTTGTCTTTTTTGTTTGTTTTTGTTTTCTTTTGCAGTTGACTTAGTCTCCACATTTGTACGGTTGTAGGCTGTACAGTGAGCCTGCTAGGTGGACATGGTTGCCTGACAGGATCTCAGAACAGGTTTTGATTGTTTTCTTGGTGCTGTTGATGGTAGGCTAGAAAGGAGAAGAAGATGATTTTAGAACAAATTTAATAATTCTGACATCCTCTTACCACTCTAATGTTTTAGAATTTATAAAGGGTGGCTTCTCCCAGATGTCATAACATTGAGTCTGATTTAATGGAACAGAATTCAGAAATGATTATAATAGCATCTGTGGCCCCATGTCACAGGAAGTATCCCTGAACAGGTTCAAACATGTTAGAGAGAAACCTAAGAATAGCAAAGTAATTATGTACTCTCAAAAGAAACTGTAAAATTCTTAATGACTAATCTAAAAACTTGAAATTGGTCTCGTCATACCAATGATTGTTTGGTCACTAACTTTGAAACAGAGTGGGAGTGGAACAAAGCAGGTGATTTATAATTTACTCATAGGATGATTACAATCATGACAATCTCCTCTGTCTTGAAGCTTCTCATCAAAACTTATTAGAAGTTATATATCCATAGAAGATTTATAAAAAATACACAGGAATGGTTGGATGGCAGCATTCCTCATATTTGACTTAAATGGAAAATATTAAATCTAAAAGGATATTGTACATGATTAAAGTGTCAAAGACCAGAGATTTATTCTATTTCTATATTCTAGGGATCCAGAATTGTGGTACGATGGGTAGAATCGCTGCCTGTTATGCTGGCATCGCATATGAGCACTGGTTCAAGTCTTGGCTATCCCACCTCCTATCTAGTTCCCTGCCAACATGCCTGGGAAAGCAGTGGAGGATGCTCCAAGCTCTTGGGCCCCTGCCACTCACATGGATGACCCAGATGGAATTCCAGGCTCCTGGCTTTGGCCTGATGAGCCCTGGCTTCTGTGGCCATTTGGGGCGTGAGCCAGGCTCACTCTTCCTCTTTCTGTATTTCTTTCTCTGACATTCTATCTCTCAAATAAATAAATAAGCCTTAACAAAATAAAACAAAACAATTTATTGCAGCCAACCAAGTAGTCCAGTAATTTGTTATATTAAACAGTAATTTCTGTCTTTGTCACCCCTTCCCACTGCTACCCCCACCACCCATGCACACATAGCTTTATACTTAATGCTTAACACTGGGGAGTTAGGGAGACTGGACTGCACTATTAATGAAGAACTGTATACATGGGATATATCATTACTGTCCTTTTTCCCCTTCCTGTTTCTCTTTGTTTCTTTGGAAATAGCACTCAAGTCTATTCTGTCAGGAAGGTGGATTGCCTACAGGCAAAAAGCCCTGGTTACATGGGGCTTTAGCATGACCTGTATTTGACACAACTTGCCTTGGGCAATAAGTTTTGGGATGCTACAGTGTGCATCATGTCACTGCAATATATCTCTGCAAGCCCATAAGAAATATATACATTTATTTCAAAGACAGCAATTGTTCTTCCTGTATCACCTCCCTATACTTGAGCCTTGTTGTTGTTTGCAAAGTTATCCAGGGCAATATGAAATTTCCAAAAAGGATATGGCACTGGCAGACTGAGAGTTAGAGGTTTGTGTGTGTTGGGAGAGTGTAGGTATAAGTGTTCTTCAGGAGGGAATCACAAGTTCTTTGTCCTAAAAGGCTGTTCTTGTTAGAAGTGGCCAATCAGTCACTGTCACTGGGCAAAGAGGAGGTGGGGAGGTGGCGGTGGGGGTGGGACGTGCCAACTTTGCCCAGAATACTCATTGCACAGGATGATCCTCACAGCTGTTGCACACCCAATGTAAATATGGACAGCCTCATTCATCACAGGGCTCCCTTCCGCAGCACATGTCCAAAGCACAGTGATGATTTAGTGCCTGCAGCTGGAACTGCACTATGTTTCTCCAAAACAGAGGCATTTAAAAATGAGGAGGTGGAAATGGAAAGGAAGCAAGGGTTACTGAGAGGGAGGAACTAATTTCAGGTTTCTGAGAAGAGGGGAGAAGGGCAACCAGGCTGAGCTACTCCAGTGGACTTGAACTGCAGTTTTCTTCCCAAATGAATTTGTTTTTGTGTAATTCAAACTAACGTTTTTGAATCGGTATTGCTTCTGCCTTATCGTTGGCCCATGGCCTGGCATGAATGCTATGGGTCTCAGGACCTCTTCTTTAAGCTGTATTGACTCAGACCTCCTGAAAACTTCTTTGAGAAAATGGACACATCCAGCAGCAGCATCCAGCCAATAGCTGTATTTCTAACACATTCATTCATTTAACAGATAGTGACATTCACTACGTGGTAGATTCTCTGTAGGTTACTGCATGTTTAAAACAAAGAATAAGATATGCCCAGAAAGAATTTATATGTTAGTTAAAGCAACAGATTCATAGCTAAAATATGAGTTCTTTGAAGTCAGGCACACAATAGACACTCAGTGAATGCTGAGCACCAGAATAGAGAAAGCTAGCAAGTTTTGGGCAGTAGGAAGAGAATCACTGTTTTTGGAGATGTGATAAATTTTAAGAGTTCCTTATGTGGAGTTGTAATGAAGACTATTTTCAGGTTTGCCAGAGCAAATGGTCAATACAGTGGGGAATCACATTTGGAAAGGTCTCCAAGCATCATGACTATTTGTAAAAGAAACAACTAGCATGTAGTTGTGGTGGGAGCCTGGAGGGAAGGAAGAGAAGGAAGTCCAATTCCATAGCTGTTATGGACTCTCTGGATAAGATAGACACACATCTAGGGGATGTGCAGCAGGAAATGAGATGGAGAGTTCTTGTGGCTCTGTATGAAAGAAGGGTTTATAGAGCTTGGTGATCTTTTGATGTGAAAGTTATTGCCTTTTACTTCCAACACACCACCTCTTCTTGCTTTTTTGTAGCAAGGACTAGACTTCTGAAAATCCATGTCTTTTCTGGTAGCTGGTTAATTACAAGGATTTAAACGAAGGGCAATTAGAAGAAGGCAGAAGACAAGCAGCTGAGGCTTGCTCTTGCTTCTCCTTATTTTGATCTATGTACTTGCCAGAAATGACTGAAGATGACATTTTACCCTGGCAACACAATTGGTTCCAGTTCCAAGCTTCTTTTATGTTCACATTGCCCACTCTCATACGTGCCAGTGAGAGTAGTCTTATGCCTCTTTTACAGTGGTTAGAGCCTCAGCTCTGTGGGGAGTCTCCTTAAATAGTCCAGGTTACAGCAACCCCAATCTGTTCTCTTTGTTCCTCTACTTTTAAAGACACAAGCTGATTCCTGAAGCTATTAATTCTCATTCTCTCTTTCTCTTGCTCTCTCATTCCCTCTCTCTCTCCCCAATATCTATATAATCAATTTCCTATATTAAATATACCTCTTTTTTAGATATTTATTTATTTATTTGACAGGTAGAGTTATAGACAGTGAGAGAGAGAGAGACAGAGAGACAGAGAGACAGAGAGAAAGGTCTTCCTTCCATTGGTTCACTCCCCAAATGGCCACAATGGCCAGAGCTGTGCTAATCTGAAGCCAGGAACCAGGAGTTTCTTCCTGATCTCCCATGCAGGTGCAGGTGCCCAAACACTTGGGCCATCCTCCACTGCCTTCCCAGGCCACAGCAGAGAGCTGGACTGGAAGAGGAATAACCGGGACTAGAACCGAGTGCCCATATGGTATGCCAGTGCTGCAGGCAGAGGATTAACCTAGTGTGCCATGGCGCCGGCCCCAAATATACCTCTTAAAATATTTGGTTGGACATAAGTTTGCCTGATCTAAATCTTGATCAATGCAAGTCATTGACAATTCTGGAGACTGGCCTGGGGATCTTATGAAATATGAAGTTTACGTAAATATGAAGACCAAAACTTTAGAATAAAGAAGAATGCTGTGAAAGATACAGGTTATTTTGACAGTGTCACAGAAATTTGGGACAAATACTGAAACTGCCTCAAATAGAGTGTTTTGACTTCTACACCTCTGATTTAGATAAGACCAGCAACATAACAATGTGGAAATTTGTGAAATGTGTCCTCATATAACTGAGGGTTGTATTGAAGCCTTCTAAATTTATATAAAGTTCATTAATTCTTCATATAATCCTCTACTCATGTTATTTAGCTCTCCTGGCAGCCTCCCAGAGAAAATTGTGTGGGTGTTAAAATAAACATTTTATACTTGGAAAAACTAAAATGTCTTACCAAATACAAGAGCTGGAAATTCAAGCCAACCTGCCTCTATTCAAATCCATATAACTACCAACATTGAAGATTAAAAACAGCCTTGTGACACAGAGGTTAAGCCACCACTCAGGACACCAGCATTCCATATCAGTTTAAGTGCCATCTCTCAGCCTCCAATCCAGCTCCCTGCTAATGTGCATGGGTAAGCAGAGGAAGCTGGTCCAAGATTTGAGCCTCTACCAACCAGGTGGGAGACATGAATGGAGTTCCAGACCCCAGGCTTTGACATGGGCCAACCACGTTTCTTGTAGGCATTTGGGGAATGAACTGGAAGACTAAAGAGCCTCTTTATCTCTCTCTCTTTCTCTCTCTCTCTCTCTCTGTGTGCGTGTGTGTGTGTGTATCTGTCTTTCAAATAAAATGAAATTTTAAAAACACTTTAAAGACAGGGAGAAGGGAGACATTCCACTTTTAGAACTTTATGAAATCAGTTTTTTGAAAGCTTATTTTTACCCCTAAATAAATCCCATGAAAAAGTAAAATGCTACAACAAACTGTAGAAGAGCTATTCTGATTGAAGTGGGAGAAAGGATACTTGAAGTGCAGGATCCTCTCTAAATTCTATCACTTGCTACGGCAGAGTGGCTTCTTGAGATACTGCTATGAAACCTGGGTCTTTCGGGAACATGCCTGGAAAACCGAAGATCTAAGTTCAGTTGCATACAGGATGTGATCAAAGTCCAGGGACTTGAAGTTTCTTGCACTCTACTGGAAATTGCAATAAAATCTAGGGGAGACCAATACTTTCTGACTCTATTGTTCTCATTCTCTATGACACAGGATCAAATGCTTATGCTCTTAGTTCTGAAAAACTTTAATTTTCTGTGCCAAGTATGCTTTGTAGGCAAAGCAGAGTACTCTTCAACTCACAAAACAATGGTCTAGACTCCTTTAATATAATTTTGTTCCAAGAATCACCTTCTCTTTAGCAAGTATTTAATCAGTGCCATGTGTTGGTTCAGATGGTAATGATAATTTGAGCCTCATCAGTAAGGATTGCTTATCTGCGAAGAATTTCATCTGCGTAGAATGAATAATGAAGGCGATCTGGAAAGATTGGGTGACTGGCAGACAGATGCTTCCACATGTTGCAATGGAGCTCAGGCAACATCAAGGGGTGACAGAAAGTACAATGAAACAGAGCTCTAGTGCCAGCATTTCATCCCATCTCTGCCTTTACCACATAAATAACTTATAAATAATTAACTCATGTTGTATATGGAGACCTGCACATATGGAGGTGAACATTAAGATAAATGATCACCCAATAATTTTTGTCACATTAAAAAAAATGAACCTAATGTCAAGACTTGCATCTGTTTAATAGAGAAATATGACACTAGAGTCTGGTACAGGGCCTGGGAGCAAACTGGAAAATCATGTGATATAATATCTTCATTTGAAATGCCTGATAGTGATGGTCCAAAAATGTGACTGGCCCATGGGAAGCTTGTGGTTTAGTAAAAGAGTGAAAATTAACACACAGTTATTGTTTGCCTTTCTCTTCTGGTGCTGAAACGCTAAATGAGAATGATTATATGGGTTTTATGAGATCATTTACTTAACTTATTCTTCAAACATTCACTCTGTAAATTTTTGAGATTTGTCAAGTGGTAAATAAAATGATAAATAAAATTAAATATGATTCTGATTCTTTTGATTAATGTATCAGAAGCTAGCATAGGCTAACTGTAGAAAGTGGAAATTTTGCAAGAATATTGAGTATTTCATTAAGTGCAAACAATTAGATGAAGACTTAGGTGAGGTGGTAAGTGGGAATGTTTGATGACATTATCAGCCTGGTGTATCTCTCTTTCTCTACTTTTGAGGTTAACAATTTTAGAGAATAGAGAATCTGTCTGTTCCAATAGAATTAGCTTTTCATTCTGGAATAAAACTGCTCTGGCCAGAGATATACTGATGGATAAAATAGTCAGAGCAAGTGAGTGTCACACCTGGAAAATTCTGAAATTAAAGAATCATTGATGGCATGTGGTTTTGCTGCACAGTGGGTTAAGCTGCTGCTTGAGATGCATCCCATATGAGCATGGGTTCAATTCTTGGCTGCTCCATTTCTGATCCAGTTTCCTGTTAATGTGCCTGCTTAAGCAAAGGAAGATAGACTGAGTGCTTGGGCTCCTGCCACCCATGTGGGAGACCTGGATGAATTCTAAGCTCCTGACTTTGACCTGGTCCAACCCCAGCAATTTTGGCCATTTGTGGAGTGAATTAGCAGGTGGAAATTCTTTCTCTCCCCATTTCCCTCTCTCTCTCTCTCTCTCTCTCCTTTTCTGTAACTTCATCTTTCAAATTAATTAATTAATTTTAAAAGATTTGTTACGACATAGGGATCCCCTCTACAAGGAGATCTAGTTCAGTAAAGGATAGCATATGCGTTTAATAGAGTTACTATGTAATTGACCTGATGATCATGTAGAACTACAACAAAAATGGTGCACATTACACTACAGAAGCATGAAAAAAAGGATTATGTAAGCTCAAATGATAAATATTTTTGAAAAAATAATTAAGATTTTTCTTTATTTTTGTTCTCTCAAATTTTTATATTACTTCTAATACCTAGAATTTAGGTAAAATATGGTTTCAACTGTTCTCCAATTTCATTAAAAAACATGAAATTATTCTACATAAGTAACATTTGAGAATGGGAGCATAATGTAACAATCTCAATTTGCAAAAGCCACATTTACAAACCTATTTTCAACAGAAAACTTCTTACCTACCTCACATGAACAATGCAACAGAAAAATAAAGAGAGAAGTATGGTACATGAATAAGACTATAAAAATAGGAGAAACCTACTCTAAGTAATGAAAGTGGAATTGAGACACAAGTGTGCTAGGTGGGGGACTCATAAGAATCTTCAAACACACCCTAAACATAACTCTTAGTGAACCAGGGAGACCTATGAACTATTAGTAACAGAGATGTGTCCTCAGATTGTGGATTAAAAGAAGGTAAGTGGTTCAATAATAAAGGATATATGACCCTCATGAACTTATAGTTAAACTTTCTAGAGAATGAGTATATAAGGAGATCTCCCAGTCTGGATAGAAATCATTTCCTTCTATTCTGATACATAAAATACAAGTCTGGAAGAAAGAGGATCATTACTATAGTTTTAGTACCACTATGAATCCACTTCAACTTCTAGCCCAACCAAGGCTTTTTGAAGAAATCTCTTCACTGTGCAAAGCCTTCCATTGTGTTTGTTACCTGTGCTAATGGAATGGAATTCAAATGCCTGAAACAATTTTAAAAACTGCAACAATATAGTTCCTAACAGTTATTCTAGTTTCATTCCTACTGCTCTGCTCCATAGATGCTGTATTTTTGCCACACTATGCGATTTTATTTGCTTTGATTTTGTTCATAGTGATCACACGAATACAAATATTCTTAATCATATTTTAGGATATGCTTTAAAAGCTTCATGTCTACAATTATAACCTTGATTTGTTGCAATTTATGTGTGTCCACTTGCCTTCTTTGTTTTTGTCCTGTCTGTATTTCATTTAATTTTTTTTTTTTCTGTTCTTCCAATAAACTTTAACTTCACAGAGGCGAGACTGAGGCCTCTACAGGAAAGTGACAGACTGAGACTTGCATCACAGATTTCATATTTCCTGGACATGTGTCCTAGGAAAATATGATCTCTTTGAGCTTTTTCTACCTTTGCAAAATGGAATGATGTTAGCATTTCAGATATAATAACATCACAAATTATAAGTAAATGATTTTAAATAAATTGGTATGCATGTGGAACTATTGAAATTATTTTTGGAATTGTTATTTCTGTCTTAACCACATTTCTTTTTGTTGGAGGGAGGAAATATATCAACCAGGTTAAGGAAAACTAGTGCCTCTCAGAACTTAAGAGTTTTAAGTAACAAAACTGATGACAGGGGAAGAATAGATGCGGGCAAGCTTCAGACAAATTGAGACTACTGATGTCAGGCCCACCAGGGATATCTGTCCTCTTCTCAATCCAGATTCTATATTTTAGGCTAATTCTCTGTACACGACAGAAAACATAACCACAGATATTCAAACGTAAATCTACAGCTTCTGCCTTGGAAGAAAGATTCAATCTCAGAGTCGAAAACAACCCTGAAAAAAACTTTGGCTCAACTTGACTCAGTACTTTGGGCAAAGGAGTGAAAGCACAGCATAGCAGAACATGACAACTCTGCTCCTGATGTATGGAACAGGGGGCACTACCCAGAAGAATGGGTTTCTCAGAAAACAGCACCATAAATGTCCATCAGAGCACCCTGATGAGGTTGCTAAAATCTTCTACTTATGGTTTTCATTGATTTTTATTTTCTAGAGAGGACATATCAATTAAAAACCAGAACATCCTTTGAAGATAATTGTAGAGATGATCATGATACTCATCAAAGAAAAACTTTCCCTTCAAATGGGTTTTTTAAGTGCTTAATTGCATTGAGAGGACTTTTTGAAATTTATTTATTTATTTATTTATTTATTTTTAAATGGAGAAGTGGAGAGAGAGAGAGAGAGAGAAAGAGAGAGAAACAATGCCTTCTATTTTCTGGTTTACTCTCCAAATGCTCGTAGCTGCAGGGGCTGGACTAGGCTGAAGGCATGAGCTGCTAGCTCAGTCCAGGCCTCTCACATGGGTGGTAGTGACCAAGAACTAGAAACTAGAAACTTCACCTGCTGCCTTCCCTGGTTGTATATTACCTGCTGGAATTGGGAGCAGAAGTGGCACTTCCATATGGAATGCAGTGACCTCTTAACTACTAACCCATATGCCTACCCTAGAGGGCGTTTTTCCAAAACTATCGCTGTCTATGAGCCATTTTCCAAGGTGCTTCAGCTTCCCAACATCACTTGCTACACTATATATATATATATATATATATATATATATATATGTTTATATTTATACCTGAATTTGATATTGCTTGTTCTCCAAGAAGTAGTAAGTGTGATTTTGGTTAAATTGCCTATATTATTCTTTTATTCACTTGATTAGGATTTGTAATTTGATTAGGATTTGGCTCCTCAAACTTATGCAAACATTTAAACTTTCATGTTAATGGGTAATGGATTAATGCTTGATGGACAAGGAATGAAACTTAATCCAATTATTGTGTCAAGGTGACACTTCAAAAAGCGATTGTATTGCATTAGTTTACTAAAGTGGAGGCCCAGGATTGAATCAAGACGGTATCATAAGGGTAGGTGAAGAGCATGTTCCCTGTCTCTCTGGTTCTGGCTAACCATGTGGGCATTCATCTGGACATGCCGGACTAATGAAGCCACGTTAAACTAATACACCCATATTTACATTTGCCTCAAATACTCATCATTTCACCTGCCTACATTGTTAATAGAATTAGAATTCTGATGTGAGAGTTTAAATCCCTGAGGTTTCAATATGGACAAATTAGGATTTTAATATTAGTTTTTCTAATTGATTAGTCGTTGGCTTCATGTTAGCTTTATCTCTTGGAAATTCAGGGCCCAGTTGATTGGATGATTCTAAAAGCTCTACTTTCTGTGGCATTCCAGGAGTCACTGGCCTCTGGGTGTGTTCTTTGGATTCAGGGCTTTATGATCCATATATTAGGAATGCACTCACTTAAAACATCTATATTCCAAAATCTCTGAGGCTTTGCAAATACAGAAACAAAAGGAGGTTTTATTACATTTTCTTTCTCCATTTCTCTTTAACATCTGGCTTAATCCAAAGACTTGAGAAAACCATGTGGATTAAAAGGAGGAAGAAAACACCCATCCTCCCAGCAAGTGTAGGCCCTGGACATGAGCCATTTATGGAGTTGAATAAATGTTCTATTTCTTTTCATCTGTATTTTCTCCATCTGTTCTAATTATGTCCCTTCATTAGGAGTAGGAGAACTGCTACTGTCTGTTGCCATGTGAAGGTGAGAAGGTTAATTAACACTGAAGACAGATCCCAACTGCCCCCACATCACATTCTGTCGGGATGAATTAGACTGTGAGAGGGTACCAGCCTTTCCTCTGACCTGGTGCTGCTCAGGACTTTGTTCTTGCTCCTCTTAGCCTCTTACATGGCTCCCCTCTTTCCTTAGTGGCCTCCAGAGCATTGAATGCAAAGGCACTCATCCATGCTGATGTGGCAATATGCCTTAGTCTTAGAAGGGAGAGCACGTGTTGGAGTAGAAAGAGCCATGTAGAACTGCCATCCGTAGCACATTCAGATGCAACCAGCAAGAAGACCTACATAACTCAAGTGAGTTAAGGTCATTTAATCCATACAATGTCTTGGAGGCTAAAGAAATGGTATGATCATTTTGTAGACTGAGGGTAAAAGTATTGGTAAGATAACTTATGAATGATTGTGCAACTCACAAAATATACTAAGAAAAATGCATATATATTTGTCTCACTGTTAAAATGCTTTCATTATAAACATTGTGAGAGCAGGGGCTTTAGTGTTGTTCATCACTGAATTCAGAGCAAATAGCAGATATATAATTAATAATTCATTGATGGACATCACCAAATGCAAAATATTGTCTGTTTTTGATGATTTGAATCATATTTATTTGGTATAAATAGTGTACTGTAAAGCATTACAAGAAGACATTACTAAAGGATTTTCAAGTAGAATTCAGTAGATAGCACTAAAACAAAATTTAATGTTCAATTATTCTTTCATTTATTTATCAAATATATATGTTAGATAGCTACTCTCTACTAGGAAATGTTCTTGTTTCTTGACAAAAGCAATAAACAATCTTATATTTTAACATTAAAGTCTAGATATGTTATTATCAATGGATAAAAGCTAAAGAAGAATGTATAAGTGGGGCTATGAAAGGAAAGAACACACGCAGCTACTTTTGAATCCATTGCTGCAGGAGAGTGTATGATAGAGAAAGCAGGATCTACAGCCATGAAGCAGAGAGGCAAGCAAATTTAGTAGAACAAAACATTTCAGAAAACGGAACATATAGCAATACAGGAGAAAAATATAAATCACACATAGTATGGCTAGAGGATAGAGCTTGAGGTGAAAAATTCTGACAGCTGACAATAAGTAAATAAGTAGTGATCACTCAAGATTTGTTTTTCCACATGTAGTTCTAAAACAAGCATCACCATCATCCACTGGAACTTGGCAAGACAGAAATGAAATTCATATCATTTAAGATGACATAGGTTTATGCAAGCACAGAATTGGCACTAGAATTTCCCTGAACGTGAGTGCTTTCTTAAATTGGTATTTTTGGATGTCTCACTCAACTCAAAGTTAGTCCCAGAACCTGAATCCTAGACCTGAGACCCACTGGATCAGAATTATATTTTCACAAGGTACTCAAGGAATGCGTGCCCACAATAATTTATTAAGAATTGCTCTAAAGGTTTTGTGTGTCAAACTTGAGTTTTGATATTGTCCTGTGAAGAGCATAGTGAAGTGAGCCATGCCAGGAGTTACAAAAGCCAGTTACAAAATTGATACTGTTGTTCAGGACTGGAGGAGTAGTAATATTTGAGGGGTGTTTGACCAAACTTAATGGATTGTTGATGTATGAAGTAAAGAGGAAAGAAAAATCAAGAACACATGACTCATAGCTACAGGAACCAGGTGGTTGGAATTATGACTCACAGAGGTAGAGAAAAATACAGAACACACGTATGAAGAGTAAATGATGAGCTACCATCTGGAGAGGTTAAATTTGATAAATTTAAGATTATCTAACATGATAAATGGGGTCCAACTCATGAAGAGAGATGAGATGCAAACATAAATCTCAGAACTGTCTTCTCTAAGTGGCAATTAAGTCTATGGGAAGAAATAGAAGTTTTTAGAGAGAGTATTTAAAAGAAGAAAACAAGAGCTTAAGATTTTTTAATGTGAAGAAACAATTAGGTAATATCCTGATAATCATTTTAATTTTGCAAAATATCTCCACATCCAATATATCATTTGAGCAACATAAGCATTTTGGAGTAGACATGACCACATTTTTATCCTTGTTTTATAAAGAAACTGATGGATCTGAGTTTTAAGTTGTTTTGGATTATTAAGAGAGACACTGAGTAGAATACACTGTAGTTTTACAAGAATTGGAGGCAATGGTGTAGACTACAGTGGTTAGAAAAGATTTCATGGGAAAAGTATCCATTACGTCATCAATTGCTATATTTCTCTTTGAAGATGGAAGTTTCTGAGTAGATACTTGTGGTTTGATATTTTCAGTTAATATTATTCCCAAATGTTTGGGAATCTTGGATAATTGTTAGTAAAGAATGTTAAGTGCTCCAGTGTCTACACAGTATTATTGAAGACTAACTTGACTCAGGCAAGATATTAAAACTGGAGCATTTTAAATCTTGAATGACAAAATCTTGTCATAAATATCCCTAAATCTTTCTATCACTTGAGGCCAGACTAATTATGATGGTTCAGACGTGCTCTTTGAAGCAGAATTGCAACCAATAATTCTATCTGCTTTAAGAAGCTCCTGGGACAAGAGAGAGATACAATAACTGATTTACAGTGTGAGCCATGATGAAGAGGAAATTTTTGACTGTGTTAATTTCATCTATATCCCTTGACCTTGGGTGACTCAGAATCAACTGTAACAACATCCTTAGTTCTCATACAAGCTTCCATTTTACACACAGAGGATTTTCCCGTCATATCACCTTTAAAGTGACCTAAGGTTCCTGAGAAGTGTAACAATTAGTATCCACAATAACATGGTTTATGATAGTTGTTTGAAGTAGTATAACATATAATGTTTAATAATTACTAAAGTCTCATTAGGAGTAAAAGATGGGCGCTTTTATTCCCATTTTTAAAATTTAAAAATGAGAAAAAATAGTTTGAGGCTGTCCCTTGCTTGGTTTGAGTCAGTAATTAATAGCAATAGTTTTAATATAAATAATTTATTAGGAGCTTATTGTATGCCAGGCATAGAGCCAAATGTTTTACAATCATTATTTCACTTAATCCTCACAGTGAGAGAAGTATTATTAGGTTCATTTTATAGATAATAAACCTAAACCTTGAACAAGGCAAGAAAGTTTTACAAAGTTACACATAGAATTCTGTAGAAATTAGATTTAAAGTTGGTTTCCACCAGCCATTATACTTCTTCCTTGGGGTCACTAAATAACTTTGGTTATGTATTCATTAAAATAGGGTACAAGAGCCAGCATTGTGGAATAATGGGTTAATCACTACCTTCATTGCAGGCATACCATATGGGCACCAGTTTGAGCCCTGGCTGCTTCATTTCCCATCGACCTCCCTGCTAATGTGCCTGGGAAAGCAACAGAAGATGGCTCAAGTCCTTGGACCCCTGCACCCATATGGGAGACCCAGATGAAGCTCCCGGCTTTCGCCTGTACCATCCTTAGCCATTATAGCCATTTAGGGAGTGAACCAGCAGATAGACAGATGGAAGAGTTTTCTTTCCTTTCTCTCTCTCTCTCTCCCCACCCCCCCTTTATCTCTTTCTCTCTCTCTGTCTCCTCCATCTCCTTCTTTCTCTCTGTAACTCTGCCCTTCAAATAATTAAAATAAATTTTTAAAAAGTAGGGTATAACTGGAGATGCATTAAATTTATAAATTATTAATCTATGAATAAAATATGAATCAGAATATCAAAACTTAAACAACTAAAATTACAATATTCTTATCTATACAAAATACAAACATGGTGCATCTCCTTAAGAATTTGTAGTTCAATGGAGGCTTATACAAAAATAATTCTAATGTGATGTTATAAGTATTGTCAGACAGCAATCTGGGACACACAGATGAATCACAGAAGTGATGACCAAATGGGTCTTGACAGAGTCAACAAGAACATTTTTGTGAGAAACCAATTCTAGACAGTGGAGTCAGTGATTAAAAAGTGCATGCAGTTATAAAAGAATAACTCAGAGAAAAATAAAGAAGAAGTTTTGAGGAAGATGTTTGGCCTAGTAGTCAAGACGCCACTTGGGACACCTGCACCCTACATCAGGCTCCTTGAGTTCAAGTCCTAACTCTGCTATTGACTCCACTCCCAATTCCTTCTTCCTACTAATGCAGACCCTGGAAGGCAGCAGATGTCTCAAGTGATTGGTCCCACCCATATTGGTTCCACCATGAAGCTTCCAGCTTCAGCCTGGCCCAGCCTAGGATGCCATGGGCACTTGGGGAGAGAATCAGCAGCTGCAATATCTGTGAATCTCCCCCTTTTTTATTTCTGCCTCTCTTTTAAATAAATAAAAAATTTATAACATGAAAAAAATGGAACCAACCCAAATGCCCATCAACAGTAGACTGGATTAGGAAATTATGGGACATGTACTCTACAGAATACTATACAGCAGTCAAAAACAATGAAATCCGGTCATTTGCAGCAAAATGGAGGAATCTGGAAAACATCATGCTGAGTGAATTAAGCCAATCCCAAAGAGACAAATATCATTTGTTTTCCTTGATTGGCGACGATTAACTGAGCACCAAAGGGGAAACCTGTTGAAGTGAAATGGACACTATGAGACAGTGACTTGATCAGCTCTTGTACTGACTGTTGTTGTACAATGTAATACTTTATCCATTTTAGTATTTTTTTTATCCTAGTACTAGTGAAAAAATATTTTAGAAAGCTCCACCTTGGTTGTAAGAATGAAATGGTGCAATATATCATTGGAACAAGGTTATCACACCTCCTTCAGTTAAAAGACTAATTGTAAGCATTAAATAAGGAAAGGAACATGGAGACTTGTTTACTAGTATAACAGTAGACTGTTCAGTGTGCAGAAAACAAAGAGAGGCTAAAGAGAGGAGACAGGAGTGTTTGATACAAGAAGGGAATGAAGAGGTCTGACTTGAAGCAGTGGTAGCAGGCACAGTTTAGGTCATATATTTTAAGAATCTTCAAGTGGACTTAGATATCAATTGGCTGTCCTCACAAGACCCAATAAACCTATTTCTTTATTATTGTGCTCCTAAGTCATTTTATATTTATTAATTGTTTCCTGAAATCTGAAACTTTTCCAGATAAGTGACCCAAACAGATCAACGTTTCTTTCTGCTCAATCTCTGTTATATTTCTTTTGTCAGAAGCTTAGTGCAGCTTCATTAATTTAGAAGTTGTTTTTCTGTATGCTTCCCTTATTATTCTACAAACACCTAGAATTGATGGTCAGTGATTAATTCATTTTAAATTCACCACAAACCCTGTTCAGTATCTAAAGCATGTATAAGTATTCAACACATAATTTAAATGTACTAATATGTCATTTTCTTCGTGAACTTAATCATGCACTTAATCCATAGCTGAATGCATATCTACTCCCAAACACTTGATAACCCTACTCATAAGACTTATCATTGAGTATTGAAATTCACTTATAAGCTTTAAATTCTCCAACTCCATACATATTCATGTAGTTAAGGAACACATACATAATCTATTATAATGATGTCTCCTGATGTGTTTTGCATTTGATTCTCATATCTATCCTTTGTTGTCCACACAAAAAACACTCACAATTCTTTACTACCTGCCCAGTAACTTCAACCATTCGGTGCATATTCAAAAAACACAAAGAAACCTGAGAGTGCTGTATCCAGTAAAATAGACGTAACAACATACATTTCGACTCTTCCTGAGCAATACTATGAACTGTGAAAACAATTTCCAAAGGTTGGCTCTTTTGTCATATTGGACAAGAGAATCAGACCATGCAGGGTAACAGGTTCTACTGCATGGTTTAAGTGAGTGTTACATGGCCTTTTACTATGTTCTTTCCAAATGTATATTCTGTGCTCAAATTGTCCAAGGAAGGTCTATTGATGTTGATTGGAAAACTAAGAAAAATGCCTCCCGGTATTCACTTACACCTCATTTGAAAATACAGTATGTGACATAATCAACTGGGTTAAAAAATAAATTATTGCTAACCTTACTTCCAATAAAGAAAAAATTGTTTTGAGTGGGAAAGTTTCAACCAGCGCCTAAACACAAGAAAAGTATCTTATGATCATTATCCATGTCACCACACTGACTGCATTCTTCTGTTAACTCCATCACCTAAATGTCTTCTGTGATATATATTTCATCTTTGGCTGTCCTGGTTTAGGCTCTCTTCTTTCATCCCACACTGCTGAAATGGCATCTCCTTTACCCCCTGGCACCCATGACTTCTTATTTACATATTCCACCCACCACAACTTCCAGAACATCAAGCTAGGCACCTGCTCAATCTTTGATAATGGCTCACTTCAACTGTGGCATAAAATCATCCGAATATTTTTGGGAAGATGAATATCCTCACATTGAACTTCTTTTTAAAAACAAAACAAAATAAAAAACTAAGGAGCAGGTTATTATTTTGCAGATATTTTTGCCACTGTGTAAGATGATTTCTCTGCATGACATGGCCTTCCCTCTGATTTTTTATCTTCATAAATCCTGCTTATCCTTTAGAAATCAGTTCAGATATTTTCTCTTTTGTAATGTCTTACTTCAAGACCTTATACCATGAGAAGTGTTGCTTCACTCAATTTTATGAACCATATGCAGCACAGAGCTTCTTTTTATCTTTACATCCCTAGGCTGGGAGCTCAGGTCCACAAATGGAGAGACCCTGTCTTTTCAATTCTATCCTCTCTGTTGAGCTGCAAGTGTGAGTCCAGAGTGGAAACTGTGCTCTGGTTTGGATGTATCATGTCCCCAAATTATTGTGCTGGCAGCATTGTCCCCAATATAATGGGGTTGCAGTGATGGAAACTTTGAGATGGAGATGATCAGATCATTGAAACCACCATCAGAAGGAATCAAGTCCTGTCTTGTAGGAACAGAGAAGGTCTCTTAAGGCTGCTTTACATTAGTTCTCAAAACAGTGGGTTCTTAGAAAGCAAGGTTAGACTCTAGGCTTGTCCCTTTCTGCACACAGCTGGTTATCCTTCTTCTAATTCTCTGCTGTGTGTGACAGCAGTCAGAGAGCCCTCTCTGGGATGCTGCCCACATACCATTTGGACCTTTGGTCACTAGAATCATGAACCAAATAAACCTCTCTTCTTTATACATAACCCAGCATCAGATATTTTTTATAGCAACCTAAAATGGTCTAGAATACTTCAACTGTTGCTAAGTGATTCTATTCATGTTTCCAGAATAATTGTTTACTAATTACAGATAGAGATCCAGTTAGATGCTGTTAGGTCAACTGTTTCTGTCTCTAACATGACAACCCTGATCTTCCATTATTCCCTTACTCACGGGTGGCTCTCATATTTTAGCTGATATGGAGTCAATCTTCATAGACATAGCACCTTTGCTCTGCCTTGATCACTAAGAAGCCATAAAAAGAAATTAATCAGGTTAGGTGAATAATTGATGGGTGTCAAGTGTCCCTCTGTAGAAAAGATTTTTGCTCCTAGACTGATTGCCTGAGGGTTCAAGAGACTCCTAGGAGACAGCCTGTATGCCTTCTTCCCATTTCCTCTGAATATCTGCATTTCCTTTCAAAATTAAGGTACTAAGAATAAGCTTTAAACAAAGTGATGGCCTCAGGACTGGTATTTTTAATGAGAAATCATCTTTTCAAGAGTCTTCTGATAGTACTGAGCATGTCTGGCCTTGAAACAATAGAATTGTTGCATACCTAGTTAAAATTTAAAAAAATTAAAATTTACTAGTTATAGAAGTTTTTGACATTTGATTTGTTCCGTCTTAATTAGTTAATGGTTGATTCTGTCTCCCTTAAGACTTTTAGCTTATACTCAAGGCTTATTGCCTTGAAACATGAACTTGAATCTCAGAGCAGTTGGGGAAAATCATAAACAGGAAATGATGTGTGTTATCCAGAATAAAAGTCTCTGTCATACAAAAACCTGGGGAAGGTATTTTTTCCCGCATAATGAGAAAGTGGCACTCTAAAAACAAGAGTTAGAAGTGGCTTGCTCAAACTCCAAAGAAGTTTTCACTGTAGTTAGGATAAAAATCCAGATTTTTGGCTGCCATTCCAAAATTCATTCCAAGCAACACTGTGCTGCTCCTTTCAGTAGTCATCTGTTAAAAATTAAAAGGATTAAAATGCTTTAGCAGGACCATGAAGGAGAAGTGGGTAGAGAGGAAATGCTGAAAGAGAACCACACTTGTTGATTCACATTGTTTAATGCAACCACACAACATGCTTGTACCCTCCTAGTCCAGTGCTGAGCATTCTCTTTTCATGCAGACTTCATAGTCAAAGAATCAGTACATCATTAGCCTGCGGGATGCTGTTTTCTAGGCATTAGGAGAGCTCCTGGGAGTATTATCTGAGTTATAATGACAGGGGTTGGGCTGTGATAAAAGTCCTGAATTATGCCACATTAAGAATCATCCCCCCATGAAGCTGGTAAGCTGTTCAAATATTCCCTTGTGTGACTTCAGACACAACCATCAAATATTTAGCATGGATTTTGGCTAATGCACCTCACTTATCCCCAAGATATTTTTCTAAAGCAGGGTTTGGTGTTACTACACTTTAAGAGATAAGGAAAGAGAGGCTTGCAGAGATTAACTGGACAAGACATGCATTCTGTAACAGCCAAATCAATGCCTTAGATCCCTTTAATACAAAAGCCACTCCCTGCTTCTTTTGGCTCCAAAAACTGGCAGAATTTTAAAAATTCTCCTCACTGACAGTCTCCAACTGCTCTATCTCCAGCCAGAAAACTCATGACCACTGACTGGCCTTGAACTTCATCATTCTATCTTCTCTACTACCATTCCTGAATCTGCCCCATTCCAAGCCTCAGAAATCCCCTCTACCTCAGCTCTCCTCTGCTTACCTTTTTTCCCCTCTCATTCCCCCTGAATGACTCACTTTGTTTACTGAGCAGAGAAGCTAATAGAAGGCAGCAGAATTTAAGCTTCCCTGGGACTTGCTTTACACGCTGACAAAATCATTCTTTTCTCCCTCTGTTAAATATTCATGGATCTCCGATTTTAGATACAAAGGTACATTTTGTTTTAAAATGTGCTGATCCAAGACATACTGGTTTGCATTGATTTCCTCTTTTTTGCATTTCTATTGCATTGAAAATAAAGAGGTCCTCATTCACTTTTTCTGAAATATGGAACTGAATTTATCTTTGGTTTACTTTTTAATTTGATTTCTATTTAATGAAAGGACTGATGTTGGTAGACATTTTGTCTGTTTCTGTTTTTCTGTTTTGAAATTGCACACACACACACACACACACACACAATTGCAAGGAGAGAAGAATCACATCTTTTACATGCATCTCAGCCTAAAATAATATAATTTAAAAGAGGTTTTAACAAAGGTTTGGCCTTTTACAGATTGAAATATTTTACACATTGGAGAAGAAATAAAGATAGACTTATAGAATGAAGAAAAGGCTCACTTAAAGAGAAGAAGAAAGCACATACCCAATAAAAGCTTAGTTTGAAAAGTGAAATGAGCATAGAAGTGCCTCCATTTTATAAGAAGTGAGAGAAAAGCTATGAAAAGAGAAGTGAGCGTGGGCTGGAGAAGGGATAAACATCCTGATGGATGCAGGTCACTTGACACGGATTCCCAGTGTAACAAAGCCAGTGAACAAAAGCATAATATGATTTACAGATTATGGAAGTTAACACAAGGATTTTTGTTTCTCAAGCTGGTCTCGCATATGTTACTCTATGCTTTTGAGAGGAAAAACAACCAGCTGACAAGAAAAGGCTGAATGCATTCTTACTGTGGTGAGATAATGTACCATATTATTAGACTCTTGGTGAATTCTAGAAACGAGGAGAATAAAGTTAGGATCTATATGAAGTTTTGGTTTGTTTTAATAAAGAAGTTTGATCAGGACCCTGTAAGGATCGCAGTAGTTGTAGTGCATTGATGAACACTTGGTGAGAAAACTGTTATAGAGTAAGCTATCATTTGATACTATGACTAATTTAAATATTGTTTATTTAAGTGAATTTTTGTGAAAATTCTGTGATAAACCATTTCTTCAAATAATAATGCCCTGCTGATGCAGACAATGGATTAGTAAAATGATGTTATTGAGAGTAAGCTGTGTGTGTAGATTATTTTGTAACTATTGTAGATTTTCATTATTAGAAAACACTTAAAAGTTTATCTATTTTAGTCTCAAAATCATTCTTGTATTTCTTTGTGAAATGTCAGTCAAATGCTTATTCAGCCCCTTAAAGACTAAAACTAAGGCCAAGTTGTAGAGATTCCAGCTGTAGGTACTAGCAGATAATTACTTTAGCTATCCATTCCACCATCAATGTAAGCCCAATATTGTCTGGACATCTACTTTGCTTTCATGTCTGTTATTTAGCTCACTGAACTTTGTTGTCCTTCATGCTCTACCTGCTTTTCTCCACAATATTTGTCTACTTGCATTTACTTACATGTAATTGCGTCCTCATTGTACAGCTTCTTCAGACTCTTCAAAGCCCCCTCAATGTACTTCAAGACTTTATGACTGAACACTTCCATCTGAACCTCCCCTCACCTGAGCTTCCCGGCTTCCATCAGCACCTTTTTCCAAATGTTTACACATGCAAACTTCTTATACAGGATATCTGACTGGTCAGGACTATGTTTTATGCCAGACAGTTTCAGGATCACCAACCTGTTAATGCAGTGGCTATTTTGGGGGACAGATGCCCAACTCTGATCAGTTTTAAGTGTAGCCTGAGATGAGGCAAGTCCTTGGGATAAGGGAACATGATGGTGTCACTCAGAAAGATCACATGGATATTTTCTACAAGAATATCTTAGATAGGAGGTTTTTACAATATTTTTTAAAGAAAGGGATAAGATTGTCAATTTCATAGCAAACATGTCTAAATCAGAGAAAAATTATCCACTTATTATCTTAAACGTTGGCTTTGGAAGACTCACAGTTTGCAGAGATCCTTCCATTGCTATAGATAAAATATTCTTAACCTAAAGTTCTAGATACAAACATATATTAGCACTTAGATTATTACCTGTTTAGTGTTACCATGAAAAGCTTAGCAGTAACAGGTGTACCCAATATCTCTGAACGCATTATTTATGTTTTTGAGATAAAGCTTTTATTTAAGGTTCTTCTTCTCCTTCTATAGTTTGTGTTATTCTATGACATTTTATGAGTCATAGCATTTATGAAAACCAATTTAAATGCTGCATATGTTTTACTTTTAAAAATTTACTAATTCAATAAAAAATTTTTATTTAAAAAATAACAGATATATGATTCTTTTTATGAGGTAGTATTTGATACCTCAATACACATATACATTACATAACATCCAATAAGGGTAAATATATCTTTTTTATCAAAAAATAAACATTTCCTTGTGATGAAACCATTTAAGGCCTTATTTTCTAGCTTCTGTTTTTATAGAGAAACCTACACTGCATATTAACATTATCTATATTCATAATATTGTTCCATAGAGCCCCAAATGTCTAAAACATATCAAGTTCTAATTTAATATTTTTTAATCAGTCTTTCCATATCTTATCTTTCCCTTTCTATTCCCAAGTCTCTGGTAACCACCATTTCTTTTTATTTTTTAAAGATTTATTTATTTATTTGAAAGTCAGAGTTACACAGATTGAAGAGAGGCAGAGAGAGAAAGAAAAATCTTCCATCTGATGATTCATTCCCCAGTTGGCCACAATGACTGGAGCTGAGCCGATCTGAAGCCAGGAGCCAGGAGTTTCTTCCTGGTCTCCCACATGGATGAAGAGGCCCAAGGACTGGGCCATCTTTTACTGCTTTCCCAGGCCACAGCAGAGAGCTGGATCGGAAGTGGAGCAGCAGGGTCTTGAACCAGAGCCCATGTGGGATGCCAGCACTTAGGCCAGGGCGTTAACCCGCTGCGCCACAGTGCCAGCCCCTACCATTTCTATTATATTGTTAGATTCTGTAAAATTATCTTTTTTGTGGTTATACGCTGCACATGAGTGAGATCATGTAGTCCTTGTCATTCTGTGCTTGACTTAATTCATTTAATATAATGACTTCTAGTTCTACCCACAGTATTTATGGCTGAGCAGTAATTGTAGAAATCCAACCTCAATCCCCATTCCATTCTCATATGGACATCTAGGTTGCTTCCAATTCCTGGTTATTGCGAATATTGTTGGAGTAAACATAGGAGTGCACATGTCTCTTTTGACAGAGTGATTTCATTTTCATTGGATTTATACCAATTAGAGGGGTTGCTAGGTCATATTGAAATTTTTTCCCCTAAGTTTTACTTTAAAAGTAGAGAAAGGGCTGGTGCCATGGCTCACTTGGTTAATCTTCCACCTGTGGCGCCAGCATCCCGTATGGGCACCAGTTCCAGTCCTGGTTGCTCCTCTTCCAGTCCAGCTCTCTGCTGTGGCGCAGGAAGGCAGTGGAGGATGGCCCAGGTACTTGGGTCTCTGCACCCACATAGGAGACCAGGAAGAAGCACCTGGCTCCTGGCTTTGGATCAGTGCAGTGCCAGCTGTAGCAACCATTTGGGGAGCGAACCAACGGAAGGAAGACTTTTGTTTCTCTCTCTCACTGTCTAACGCTATCTGTCAAATAAATATATAAAAAAAAAAAGGTAGAGAGAGAGCGTGGCAGAGAAGGAGAGAGAGAGAGAGAGAGAGAGAGAGAGAGAGAGAGAGAGAGAGAGAGATTCTAATAGCTGATTCACTCAACAAATACCAGAACAGCTAGGGCTGGGCCAGGCTGAACCCATGAGCCACAAAGTCTACCTGAGTGTCTTAAATTTTCTGCTGAGATGTCTACCATTGGCCTTTATAGAACTCCCTCCAGTGTGATATGCTTCTTTTCTCTTGCTGTTTTATGATCTTTTCTTTGTACCGGATATTTGACAATTTGATTATTACTTGTCTTGGTATAGTAGGAGACTTTGACGTTCCCATGTGGATATTAGAATTTTCCTTATATTTGGAAAAGTTTCTGGCACTGTTCCTTTTTTTAATCTTTTATTTAGTAAATATAAATTTCCAAAGTGCAGCTTATAGATTACAATGTCTCCCCCCCCATAATTTCCCACCCTCCCATCTCCTGCTCCCTCTCTCATTCCATTCACAACAAGATACATTTTCAATTATCTTTATATACAGAAGATCAATTTAGTATATACTAAGTAAAGATTTCAACAGTTTGCATCCACACAGAAACCCAAAGTGTAAAGTACTGTTCAAGTACTAGTTATAGCATTAATTCACATTGTACCACACATTAAGGACAGAGTTCCTACATGAGGAGTAAGTGCACAGTGACTCCTGTTGTTGACTTAACAAATTGACACTCTTATTTATGGCATCAGTAATCTCCTTAGGCTCTTGTCATGAGTTGCCAAGGCTATGGAAGCCTTTTGAGTTCACCAACTCTGATCTTATTTAGAAAAGGTCCTAGTCAAAGTGGAAGTTCATTCCTCCCTTCATAGAAAGGTACCTCCTTCTTTGATGGCCTGTTCTTTCTACTGGGATCTGACTCGCAGAGATCTTTCATTTAGGTCTTCTTTTTTGTTTGTTTGTTTTTCCAGAGTGTCTTGGCTTTCCATGCCTAAAATACTCTCATAGGCTCTTCAGCCAGATCTGAATGCCTTAAAGGCTGATTCTGAGGCCAGAGTGCTGTTTAGGACATCTGCCATTCTATGAGTCTGCTGTGTATCATGCTTCTCATGTTGGTTTGTTCTCTCCTTCTTAATTCTATCAGTTAGTATTAGCAAACACTAGACTTGTTAATGTGATCCCTTTGACTCTTAGTCCTATCATTATGATCAATTGTGAACAGAAATTGATCACTTGGACTAGTGTGATGGCATTTGTACATGCCACCTTGGTGGGATTGAATTGGAATCCCCTGGCACGTTTCTAACTCTACCATTTGGGGCAAGTCAGCTTGAGCATGTCCCAAATTGTACATCTCCTCCCTCTCTTATTTCCACTCTTATATTTCACAGGGATCACTTTTCAGTTAAAATTTAAACACCTAATAATTGTGTGTTAATTACAGAGTTCAACAGTGACTTGACTGGTACTGTTCTTTTACGTATATTTTCTCTACCATTGTTTCGCTGTTTTCCTTCTTTAACTCTTATAAATTTAATATTTATATTAAATATTAGATATCTTGGTATTGTCCCATAAATCCCAAACACTTTCTTTACTCCTATTTATTAGCTTTTTTCTTTTTCCTACTCTGTATATTTTCAAATAATCTTTGTGTTCACAGATATTTTCTTCTGTATGACAAATTATATTATTGATCCTCCCCACTGCACTTCTCATTTCATTTATTGTGATAATTGATATATCACACCTCCAAAATTGGTTGGACTTACTGCTATAGAATACAAAAATCTGGGTCACTGTGCCCAACACACAGCAAGCCAATTACTGACACCAAGATATAGAAGAAAGTAGCATTGAATGCAAAGTGCAAAGAAAGGAGTTAGGCTGCTGTTTCTTAATTCTCAGGCTCCCCAAGAGTTAAGGATGAAGGTCTTATACAATACTATGAATGTACAAGTCCCTGGTTGATTGGTGGTGCTAATGACGTTTCTTTGATTGGTCAGTAGTGCTGTGCTCTTTAGGGGATTTTAATGATGGAAAAGTGGGCTCAATTCAGTTTGCTACATGCAGAGTGTAGTTACTTATTGCTTCATGTAAGGAATTTTTGGTTAAAAAACAAACACAAAACTTTGATACAAGAAGGGGCATCAGACATTATCCATAAGGGAAATACATGATCCCATGAGTCAATTGTTAATTATTTGATCAAACTTGTAGGGCCAGCTGCACCACTCCCTCAATTCAGTGAGGTGATTTTAGTAAGAGGTTGATTTACAGGCATAAAGGCAGGGCAATGAAACTTTAAGCCAAAGGAATGAGGCTGGCAAACTGTGAGAGATTTGAAACTTATGGTACCTAGCATCTGCATCCAAGCCACTGTAAAAGGATTCTGTTTCAAAATTAATTCCCAAATTTCTACTTGATTCTTTTTTTGCAACTAAAACCCATGTTTAATTTTATTAAAGTTTATTTGTTTATTTATTTGAGAGGTAGAGTTACACACAGAGAGAGGGAGGGATAGAGAGAAAGGTCTTCCACCCACTAGTTTACTCCCCAAATGGCTGCAACAGCCAAAGCTGAGCTGATCTGGAGCCAGGAGCGTGGGACTTCCACTGGGTCTCCCATGTGAGTGCAGGGGTCCAAGGACTTGAGCCATCCTCTACTGCCTTCCCAGGTCATAGCAGAGAGCTGGATCAGAAATGGAGCTGCCAGGACATGAATTGGTGCCCATTTTGAATACTTGTGCCACAGGCAGAAGCCTAGCCTAGTACATCACTGTGCCAGCCTTTTGTTCAATTTTTATTCACTTTGATCTTTCTTTGTTTTCCTGATTTTATGGAAGAATTCTCTGTATTTTCTTTAAATGTGCTGACTTTCCTCAAAAAGTTAGTTTTTATTCTGATTTTTCTCAAGTACTTCATAAATCTCTACTTTTAAAGGTAAGTTACAGAAGATTTATTATTTATTTCTTTGGTGCTATCGTATTTCTCAGATTCTTCTTGATCCTTGTGGCTACACATTGATGTCTATGCATTTGAAGATCCGGGGCTTTATCTGTGAAAACACTTCATCTGCCAGCCTGTCCAGAGATTATTGGCAGGCCATCTAGTGTGGTCTATGAGTGGACTTGTTGTTGATGAAATCATTTTTTTAAATATTTCATTTATTTATTTGAGGGGTAGAATTACAGACAGTGAGAGGCAGAGACAGATAGAAAGGTCCCCCGTCCACTGGTTCACTCCCCAATTGGCCACAACGACTGGAGCTGGGCCGATCTGAAGCCAGGAGCCAGGAGTTTCTTCCTGGTCTCCCACATGGGTGAAGGGGCCCAAGGACTTGGGCCATCCTCCACTGCTTTCCCAGGCTACAGCAGAGAGCTGGATCGGAAGAGCAGCAGCCTAGAACTGGCATCCATATGGGATGCCAGTGCTGCAAGCAGAGGATTAACCTAGTGTGCCACAGTACCAGCCCTGTGATGATGAAATCCTTAAGCAATCTAGCCTGTTACCTGGTTCTATGGATTTGAGCCTGGTACATAAAACAACGAAGGTGAATTTGTTGATTATATTAGCAGTGAGCACTGAGAATAGAGTCAAAGACTTCATCTGACACTGGAATGGGCTTTGAGTTTGAGTAGACCTGATACATGGGTACACAGGAATGGCCTTAGAGTCTGGATGTGTAAGGACAAAATTGCATCATGGGTTCCTATGGATTTTCCTGCAGCCTGTTTTGCAGACATGATTCTGGAGCTTAAATCCATGGAAGTCCAGCCTGATATTGGGATCTACAGAGTAGCTCTAGACTTGGATCTGTGGCAGGATGCCTATTTTGGGTCCACTGAGCCTGGGACCACTGGGACCAGCCTAGATTCTGAATCTGACCTGGTGCCAGTGTAGGTATAGAGTCTGGGAACATAAGGGCCTATCTGAAAATTGGGCTTGTAGATGCTAGCATGGTACATGATGCCATGAGGGCTTTCCTGGGTCCTGTAGCCATGGGGACTAACCTGGAGGTGGGTATGAGAATGCTGATCTGGAAAGGGGGGGTGTAAATGTTGGCCTAGGGTCTAGGGCCTTGGAAACTGGCCTAGAATCTGGGTCTAGCAGAATATTCATGGAGTGTAGGACCATGGTAGCCTGTCCACTGTGGTGATCCCTCATGATAGGTTTGAACTCCAGGTCTGCAGGAATGACCTTGAAGCCTAGACTGATAGAGCAAGGGTCTTCAGGGTCAGACTGGAAGTTCAGGTCACACTCAGGAAATTTCATCCTGGTGCTTGAGAACAGGGGTGCTATTGCAGACCTGAAGTCTGGGACTGTGTGCATGGCCTTGGCTCTGGATGCTCTAAAACATGGAGCAGGAATGGAGCCTGAAACCTCAGAGCCTAGCTTTTCACTGGGTAGACTTTGAGACTGAGTGTGTGGGTGCTACCCTGATGAATTGGGCTGCAGGGACCAACCTGGTCTTGGGGAAATCCTGAAACCCGTGGCTTGGGATCCAGAAGTGAACTAGATCCAGGGTACCTGGGACTGACTAGAGATTGATTCCATTGGTTGAGGCTAAAGTCTGAGTCTGGGAGGCCTAACCTGCTGTTGGATTTGAGCTGGACCTGGGGCTGTCACAGTCTTGGACCACTGGAGTTAGCTTGAAGATGGGATCAACCTGGATATTAAGTCTTCTAGGAAGACCTGGAGCTTAGGGCTGTAGCAACTAGCCTGACAGAGGGGTGAGCCTGGAGAATCTGTCTGGTACCAGTTTGGATTCTGAGACCTTGGCTGCTTGCCTAATGCTTAATTTTGCTGGGGCAAGCGAAGTGTTGTGATCTAAGACTTAGTCTGGTGCTCACTTCCTTCTCTTTCCTTGAAGTGGGGAAAATTCATTTCCATGATGTGATGCCTAGGATTTGGGAAAAGTTGATGAAGGTAGTATAAAACTATTGGTTCTACTTTCTTCTGTGAGTCTTTTCTCTGTGCTACACCAGGTTGCTATAGTCTCCTCCTGGTTTCCTTAGTTTGGGACACATTATTTTCATGTGTGGATAGTTGTTCAAATTGATGTCTCTGTAGTATGATAAGCACTAAAAAGCCTTATTCCATCTACTTCTCTTCTATTTATTTACTATTTTATCTGCATTTCCCTTTTAAAAAGTAAGTGTTCCTGTTTAAGGGAACTTTGCTATCCTGTTCCTAACAAATTCTTAATATATAGGTTTAGATTTATTCTTAATATAGAGGTATGCATTGAAGAGTAACAAAGTAGAGTCTAAGGAATAAGACTGAGAAAAAATAAATTAATTAATAAAAATGCAGTGGGACTTCATTATCCCTATAAAGTAACCTGAAACACTTTCATGAAGATACATAACGGGGGCTGGCGCCACAGCTCAATAGGCTAATCCTCCGCCTGCGGCGCCAGCACTCCAGGTTCTAGTCCCAGTCAGGGCACCGGATTCTGTCCCGGTTGCCCCTCTTCCAGGCCAGCTCTCTGCTGTGGCCTGGGAGTGCAGTGGAGGATGGCCCAAGTGCTTGGCCCCTGCACCTGCATGGGAGACCAGGAGAAGCACCTGGCTCCTGCCTTCGGATCAGCAGCCGCGGCGGCCATTGGAGGGTAAACCAACAGTAAAGAAAGACCTTTCTGTCTCTCTCTCTCACTGTCCACTCTGCCTGTCAAAAAAAAAAAATAAGATACATAATGGGGCATGGAAACACACAATACTTCTGACTATGGCATCTTTTCTTGTTAAGAATTTAATGTGGTGTTCTTTACAAAATAGTGTCTGCACTATTGTTGAAATATGAGCCATAAGCATCAAACATACAAATGAAAACATAAATATTAATAAATCATTACTTGCTGCTTGATTTTAGAGAATTCTTTCCTGGGACAGTATTGCCTGTGTGTGTGTGTGTGTGTGTGTGTATAATCTTTTTTTTTTTTTTATTTGGAGTGAAATTTAGCTGCGAAAGCCTCAAGAAAAATAAAAGGCAAACTAAACTTCACTTTTGGAAATAGTAGTATTTTCAGTTCCTGGCTGTGTCACGTCTGTGTGAGATGTGGGCACATGGCTTAGCCACTTTGAGCTTGAGCTTCCTTATTGGTAAAATGGCCATGCCATCATGCCATGATGATTCTTATCTACCATACAGGGTGGCTTCGAATGGTAAATGCCCTAAAGAATTCCTTAAAACATGGTAGCAAAATGTAACTAATATTTTGTTTTGTATTCTGTGTTACTTATTTCTTTTCTAAAATTATTAATGTATTTATTTGTTTATTTGAAAAGCAGAGAGAGCGAGATATTTCTTGTCTACTGATTTACTCCCTAAATGCCACCAACATCCAGGACTAGGCCAAGTGAAACCCAGGAGCTAAGAATCTAGGTTTCCCACATGGATGGAGCAATCCAACTATTTTAGTCAGGGTGCTACCTCTCAGGGAAACCGGAATCATAAACAGAGCATTCTATATGTGATGCAAATATCTCAAGTCACATCTTAACCACTACACCAAACACCCACCACTATGTTATATAATTATCATCTCATGTATTATCAACATGTACATTGGAAATTTTGCCTTTGCTTTCGCATATGAAAAAATTGAAGCTCAGAGAGTTCAAGGAACTTTCCTAAATTATGCATCTTAGAAAATGCAACGATGGGATTTTAACCTACTTATTGAAGGGGAAGGAAAAAGGAGAAATATTAGAGGAGGTTATAAATGTCAATGATTCTTGGAGTTTTAATAAGTTTGAACCCTCATGCTGGAGACATTTAGCCTACTCTAAGGATCTCTTGAGCTGCATTTTCCCAGAATCACTGGTTAATCCTGATACTTAATATTTACTCATTACTGATTTATTCTTTCAGGCATTGTTCTAAATGTTTAAGTGCTTTGCTCAGATTCTCATAGAAGGTAGGTGGCCAAGTTAGGATTTAGCTCTAGTGGCCAAATTCTTAATTACTACATGGTAGCAGCTTCTCTGTGTCAGATTATTGTGTACCAAATTTTGAGAACCATGGAGATAAATGACTCCAGACAGTGCAACTTCAGGAACTGTGGCTGCTATAGGGAGCATAGTGCCTGGGAAAAATCACTAGGCAGAATCCAGCTAAAATTAATCTGAGAACTAGTCATGATCAATAAAACCAATGGCATAAACTAATACTTGGCACAACATATTCAATAAATATTTGTTGAATAAATACATATCTATGAGGCCAGCTGCAAGTTTTCTGTCTTAGAATAGAGAGACAAAATTTTCAATGAGCCATGGAATCATAAACTCTACAAGTTATTAGGAATAATTCCCTCCCTGCCCATGAATGTGACAATCCCTTCCACAACAATTTAGTCCTGTGGCCATTAAGTAATAGAAAACGTATCCTCCATCTTGTAGTAAGGGAATAAGAAAGGAGAAGAAAACTGACCTATGGAGAATTAAGAAAGCTTAAAATGCCAGAGTCAATGGACTTCTTTTTTTTCTTTTCTTTTTTTTTTATTTGACACATAGAGAGTTATAGACAGTGAGAGAGAGACAGAGAGAAAGGTCTTCCTTTCATTGGTTCACCCCCCCCCCCCCCCCAAATGGCCGTCACGGATGGAGCTACACCGATCTGAAGCCAGGAGCCAGGTGCTTCTTCCTGGTCTCCTATGTGGGTGCAGGTGCCCAAGCACTTGGGCCATCCTCCACTGCCTTCCCGGGCCACAGCAGAGAGCTGGACTGGAAGAGGAGCAACTAGGACTAGAACCCGGCGCTCACATGGGATGTCAGCGCCGCAGGTGGAGGATTAACCAAATGAGCCATGGCGCCTCCCCCAAGAGTCAAATAGACTTCTGATTTTAGCCAGGTATTTGATGGATGAGGTATAGGAGGATAAATAATGTAGAAATGATGGCTACCATTTCAAATATTTTCTAACAGTAAAAAGATACTTGTGCACACGTGGGGCAGTGTGAGACTATTGATTTCTCTCATGATCTCTTTTTATTACATGTCTTTTCCTGTTAGCTCACGTAGCTGGTATCTTAGGAACTGAATTTACTCTTGGGCCTCTCAACCTGGTCACTTTTGAACAATCATGAAATATGAAGTTCCATGTGCACTATAATTGGACAAGTCTCAGTTAATGCAGAAGAGATACTGGGAGTTGGCAAGATAGGTGGGAGAGAGAAAGGCAAACTTAGACAAAAAGTAAAGAATCCATGAATACTTTCTTTTTGGGAAGAAGGCAAACAAATACAGAAAAATAATTGCTACACAAAATTCAGTCTAAACATCACTGCTCATAAATAAGCTTTGGCGCCCACTCCCCACCTGACTAATAAATACTTTCTCTTATGAAACTGACATTTTATAATAGTTGAGTTTGATGGTGACATTTCTGATATTTACATTCTACTTGATGCTTACTAGGTAGAAAAAATAATCTTAAACCACAATCAATGAATCATAGAATTTGCTGATAGATGTTATGTATATATATCCAAATCTTATTTCCAGTCCAGAACTTATATTCTATGTCACACTAAGGTCCTCATTTCAGATCAGTCTACATAATAAAATATTCCTAAACTCCAAAACATGTTTACTAAGAATTTGGCTTGTTTTTGATTTAAAATAAACTGAGAAACATTAATCATAAATTATAATGGAAAATCGGGTAGTTGAGAGACATTTACTGCATCTTATTAAAAATGAATAAGCCTGAGCTGGCATTTAAAAATTTTATTTGTACAGCTGTTTAACAAATAGTGAGTGACTATTTAATTCAAGTGAAAAGGAATAGGGGCCGGTGCTGTGGCATAGTGGGTAAAGCCATCGCCTGCAGTTCCAGGATTCCATCTGGGCGCCGGTTCAAGTCCCAGCTGCTCCATTTCCAATCCAGCTCTCTGCTATGGCCTGAGAGAACAGCAGATATTCCAAGTCCTTGGAACCCTGCACCCACGTAGAAGACCCGGAAGAAGCTCCTGGCTGCTGGCTTCAGATCAGTACAGCTCTAGCTGTTGTGGCCAACTGGGGAATGAACCAGCAGATAGAAGTCTTTCTCTCTCTCTCCTTCTCTTTCTCTCTCTCTCTCTCTCTCTCTCTCTCTCTATCTCTGTTTCTCTGTCTCTGTCTCTATATCTCTCTCTGTAACTCTGACTTTCAAATAAAAAATAAATCTAAAAAAAAAGAATAGGTGGGACACTATGCATAGGACTCAATGATGACAAAGTTATGCTCATTCTTGGTCACTACATGAGTAGTGTAGACAGGAATAGTTTTTCAGATAATTAATTAAATGGCATAGGGTAAATGTTATGAAAGAAGTATGACAAGTTGTAAGATCATTAAAAAGGGTGTCTCAGCAAAACATGGAGACAATAAAGCCTTCCTGAAGGAGGTATCTTCTTCCTGGAGAGTGTGGAGAAATACTGAAGAAAGAGAGAACACAATATATAGAGGCTAAGACACATTTAAGAAAGTATAAAATAAAACAAATTCATCCTTGTTGCAGTACAGGGTACAAAATGAGACATGTTGTGAAATGAGGATGGAATAGTGACCAGAGAGCAGAACATGACATTTTTTACAAGTCCTGGTATAAAACAATTTTTACACTATTGGATCTTCCATCTTTTTTGTGTATGATACTCAATTTCTTAATGTATCAAAACATTTAGTTTCATTTGGTATTCCAGTTTGAGTTCCTCCACGGATACTTCTTCCTTCATAGATTAAGTTACTAAGGAACACAGTAGAGGTACTTCTGCTTTAGAGTGTCTTCCATAAACCAGCTTCCACTTAATTTCCCTGTGAAACGATTATCCTGTTCCATGGGTTACAAGATTCCAGTTCTCCCAAAATTCGGTGAAATTCCAATCAAGATCCAAAATGCTTATTGGTAGAAATTGTCAAACTGATTCTAAACTTCATATACATGTGCAAACATCTAGAATGACCGAAACCACTTAGAAAAAGAATAAATTAAGAGAATTTAAGCTATCTGATTTAAGACATTATAGTAATCAAATACATATGGTATGGGTGTAAAATAGATTAATAGATCAGTGGAACTAAATGAGATCTCCAGAAAATAATCTTTATGTATATAGACATCTATGGTTTGATGAAGGTACCCAGATGATGACACTGAGAAAGATAATCTTTTTCCCCAAAGATCATTCGGGATAATTGAATGCTTATATGCAAAATAAAATTAAATGAAATTTGAATTATAGCTCCAACCATATGCAAAAATCAGCTCAAAAATCATTGTGGATCTAAATATAATACTGAAATAATAAATCTTTTGGAAGAAAGCTAAATATAACACGATTGTGGCTAGAAATAGAGGTCTTAATTTAATTCTATCACAAGATCCTGCCATTAGGCAGATCAGTTGGGTCAAATAGCTCTAAACTCTATGTATTTCAGGAACCAAATGGAGATTGTGTTGGAAAGGGGGAAAACATAAATAACACTTGGCAGGACTCCAGCAAACTGCTTTGTATTTCAGAGAGTTTGGCAGCCCTGGCATACAGGTAGGTAAATAATGAAAGAAATTTACATTATTATTTTGACAAACATATATGGCTGTTGACACCCTCAAAATCAACAGATGTTTTGGCTGAAATGTCTAATTTTTGCATGGCTAGAAAGTTACCACTACATTTGATCCAAGCTAAAAAGCTGAGAAGTGATCAAACCCTTGATGCTTATTCTTCACTCATTCATGCAGATGATACGTAATCCTACACAATTTCTAGCAAACATGGAAGGAGCGATATATCAGTTATCAGTAATAACAAAATATCTGCCGTCATTCTTAACATTTCTTGATGCTGCATGTTGGCAAGCATGGTAGTGAGTTACGGAATAAAATATGAGGACACACTTACTAATAAACTACAACCTCTTCTGTTACTGACTGAAATGTGTTCCTTCCAAAGTCCATATAGTGAAGTTCTAACTAGCGAGTAGAATGTATTTGGAGTTTGGGTTTCTAAGGATGTAAGTACGGTTCAAGGCAAGCTTAAGAGTGAAAGTCTAATCCAGTAGAAGTGATATCCATATACAAAAAGGAGGAGATACCAAGAATGCCTGAACACACAGTGGAAAGGTCATGTGAGGACAAAGTGAGAAGGTAATCACCACAAAGAAACCCCTGTGGATCTCTGGAATTCTGACCTTGTACATCCAGGCCCCAGAAAGTTAGTTTTTGTTGTTTAAGCCATGCAGTCTGTGGTCTTGTGTTATAGCAGCTTAATAGACTTACATATCATCTGAGAGTTTAAGCCAACTTGGAAATCAAAGGGACCACAGAGCATACAGGATTACCATCCTTCTTGGTCAAAACTGCCAATTTGGCAAGGTTTCAAAATCACTCTTATGGCCTATAAATTGCTAGCAGAAAACACAGACATCATTGAAAGCTATTATACTCATAGGTATGGTTCAGAAAGCAAATGGATGCAGATTATAATCAGACAAGGGGGAAATACCAATATATAGGACAGAACCTGTGGAAATAGCAAATGTTGATCTTTTATTTCCCTGAGAAGTTATAATGTGCTACTTTAATGATCTTGTTACCAAAAAAAAATGTGCATGGAGTATTTCCAAGAAGAAAAATTCACCTAGACTTTGTATTTGGTGTTTTTATTGAGGCTCCAATAAATTTAAATAATTGAAGGATTGATTTGATTAATTGATGGCCCACATGGTTTAGCTCCGTCTCCAGGTTGACTAACATTGTATGATCCAAAGTTTCAGCCTTAAATATCATTGCTGTTTTCTTGTCTAGCCTCCATCCTTCATAATATTATTAGATACTCTTCTGTGATTCAAGGCCCCCAGGTACAATTTTCTAAGTCAGTATCACCTCCCAGAAGATAAGGTTAAATTTTTTTTCCTAAAAGCCATCCTTATCTTTACCTGTGAGAAGTACCCAGGACTATGATCCTAAAATGTCTGCCACCCTACCTATTTTGCATCCGGTGTGTCATTGTAAAGTCTATAACTACGTTTCTGAGCATATATACACATGCTTGTGGTGTATGTGTGTGCATGTGTAAGTGTTTGGGCTAAACATTTGAAGCAGACCTTGAAGATCGCTACAAAGCTAAAAAATGTTTCAGAAAGAGTGAAATCAGAGGTCATTTAGAAAAGAAGAGATATTTTGCAAGCACTCACCCCTCATAACAAAGTTTACTTCACTTGTCTAAGTCATAGGAAAGAGTGTCAAAGGAGAAATTATACTAAAAAGATTGTATTCTTTCAAGCAGTGCACTCCTACCAAGGAGAATGGAGGAAAGTAAAGGAGTAAGCATGATTAACAATTGTATGGATTAATTATCCACTTGGTTTCTTAGGGTCTTCATTTTCTTATACCCTGTCCTGGGGAAACTTCTTGTTTGGTTCTAGGAATCCATCTTTTAAAAAAAATGTGGGGGCAGCACCATGGCTCATTTGGTTAATCCTCCATCTGCGGCGCTGGCATCCCATATGGGCACCGGGTTCCAGTCCCGGTTGTTTCTCTTCCAGTCCAGCTCTCTGCTGTGGCCTGGGAGGGCAGTGGAGGATGGCCCAAGTGCTTGGGCCCCTCCACCAGCATGGGAGACCTAGAAGAAGCACCTGACTCCTGGCTTTGGATCAGCGTAGCACCAGATGTAGTGGCCATTGGGTAGTGAACCGATGGAAGGAAGACCTTTCTCTCTGTCTCTGTCTCTCTCTCTCTCTCTCACTGTCTAACTCTGTCAAATAAAAAATGTGCATTTAATTTTTATTATTTGAAAGGGAGAGTGACACAGACACAGAAACATGAACGGATACAGAGGCACAGAGAGAAATCTTCCATCTACTAGTTTACTCCCTAAATGCCTGCAATAGCCAGGGCTAGGCCCAGCTGAAGCCAGGAGACTAAAACTCCATCCAGGTCTTCCACATGGGTGGCAGGGGCCCAAGCATTTGAACCATCTCTCATGCCTCCAAGGACACATAACACTTGATCAAAAGCAGGGTAGTTAAGACTCAAAGTGACGCTTCAGTATAGAATGCCAGTGTTGCCAGCAGAAGCATAACTCACACTGTGTCAATATTGACCACTACAAATCAATATTATATTCAAAATCTCCATTCTGATCACTAGGATTTTACCTTGACTTACGCAAAGCCAATATTGTAATTCCATTTTCCCCATGTTGTCCATGCCTTGATTCACAATGTTTGAGTCTCATTCTAGAAAACTTTCTGAACATCCACTATTTTCTCTCAGATTGGAACTCTGATGTTCCCTTTGTGCACCTAACAAAATTGTACATATTCCTGGGGTCCTGCTTGCTTGTCCTTCTCTGTCTGATCATTGCCTATAGTCTCAGCAGGACCTCAATTTATCTGCTAGTATAGCATTCTACTTGCCAGGACATCAGGTGTCAAAATGTCCACTTTTAAATCTACCTTTGTGCATTCTCTTCCTCCTTGTCTGCCTTTTCTCCAACTCCTAAAGCTGAATATTTCTCTGTAAGCTCTTTGAATGTCATATCCAGTCTCTATTTATTGAACTTGGTCTGGCATGATAACTGCTGTTTCTGAATAACTGCTTTATACCATTTATGAAACACCACAAGTTCAGCTAAACACAGTATAAAACAACAAATACCAAATAAAGACAATTGAGAAATAGTACAATAAGTTTTGGCAACTCACAGCATTTGAGAAATAGGAGAAGGAATTAATTTTTATGTGACCCAACAGAGAGGTTTGTTGAGTTAGTTTTCCTGTATTTAATTATTAGACAATTGGTAGACAGCTGCTTTGTTTCAGAAACTAATCTAGGTGATGAGATTTTGTCTGTTAGCAAATTAAACTTACATAGAGATTCTAATCTAGAGAAGAATAAAATCCAAGATTTAAATTTCATCTTGAATGGAGTAACAGCATTTTAGTTGTAGAGAGACATTGATGTGGCTAGTATAGATATTGCTTTCCAACTGCTACATACTCTACTTAAGAAGAGATTGATACAATCAGCAGTTTTTAAAATATTAAAAATATAATGTGATGATTGATCATTTTCATCAATAATTTCATTTAATAGAGAAAAATTAAAGCCCAAGGAGATTCAGTAGTATTTTTAAGGATACCAAGTAAAGCTGTGAAGTTTGTATGTGTCCCAGTGTATCTTTATTTTTCACATTTCAGTTTTATGAGAAAATATCTTCTCCATTTGTTTAGCCCTGAAAATTTATGGGGTCCAGGAATAAAAAGTAATTCTTACTGTTTTTCTTTTTTAAAACTTTTTACTTTGAAAAGTTTTCAGACTTATAAAAATGTTACAAAACTGGTATAATGAATTCAGGTACATCCTTTACCCAGACCCAGATTCCCCAAATTTTAACAAATAGCACCAGCATATTAAAGATAAAACAGGAAATTAATATTGACAAGATATTAGTAATCTAAAGACTTTTAAATTTCCTGACTTTTTCCAATGATGTCTATTTCTGGTTCAATACCCAATCTAGAATCACACACTTTATTTAGACTCTATTTCTCCTTTAAGTCTCCTTCAATCTGATACAATTCTTTAATCTTTGTCTTTGAAAGTCTTTATACTTTTGGAAAATGTTGCCCAGTTATTTTGTCAAATGTCCCTTAATTTAGATTCACTAAATGTTCCCTATTGTTAAATTCAGAATGTGCATTTTTGGCAAGAATACCATAGAACTGATGCTGTGTGTTTATAATTGCATCATGCCACTCTCCCATTGCTGCTGTTTACTGATTGGTTTGTTATGGATGATACTGACTTCGATTTCCTGGCTAGGAAAGTGTCTTTCAGTGTTGTCCACCATCCAATGAGATACTTCCTTCACATATTAATGAATATCTTGTGAGAACATATTTTGAAACCAGATAAATAGAGTTCTGGCTTTTAAGGATGAACACCAAAGTGTACCTTTGGTACAGTGTGATATGAGTCACCACACCTGGATTCATTTATAATGCATTCAGCATCACCTTGTTTAAATATATGTTTCTGAATGCCATCTTAGGTTTCATTCAAAGTGCCAACACTGGCTTTTCAGAAGTAATGGCTTTTACATAGTCCACAAAGAAGTCTAAGGTTTCTGAGAATTCCCATACCATATATGCTATGTGTTCTGAAATTCTCTGCTTTGCTGAGTTCTTTTGCCAGGAATTTTCTGGTACAAAGTAGAGGATATAGCGAAAGTATCCCTGAAAGAAAATTTTCAAGTTATTTGCTTAGATAGTTGATGTCACATTTGCAAACAGAACCCAGAGCAAGGGAGAGAAGGAGATGGATACAGCAGAAATGTTTCTGCTTTATCTACCGTTCTACTTTGTGACATCTCATTCTTCACACAGACTGTTTTTCATGAGCATTTTCCTCCCAAATATATGGAGTAGAGATATTATTCAATGATTGTCAGCAATGAGAAATGAATGGAGAGATAAAGAAAGGAGCTTTCCTCTTAGTGACAGTACATACGGATCTAGTCCCTTTATCAGAGTATCTAGACACTAATGAATAGGTCCCATAATGCCTATCCATCACCTGCACGGGAAACATAACAACCCTCCCTGCTGAGTTTCCAGCTACCTGGGCCTCACCACATCCTACCAGGTCCGTGCACCCACTCTTTTGCAGAGGAAGTTACTGCTCCTCCATTCATTCCAGGCTGTGTTAAAAGGGAGACAGGAAAAGGTCTCAGGAGCTGTGGAAATACAATGTTGGGAAGGTTTTGGTGCTAAATTGAAACCAATCAGCTTACTCTTCTAGAATATCAATTAAACTTATATCTCGGGCTATCAATCTAGGATGGTTTTTTAAGCCAACCTTCTTTCTCTTCACTTAAGCTTAAAAATTTTTCCTCCAATTTATATAAATAATTAATAAGTTATTTCCAGGTGATATATGTTTGGTAATATTTATTTCATTTTTAATCAATATATTTAAAATATGCATTCTGCACGTAAGTTTTTAAAATATATTTTGATAAACCTGTACAATTTTGGGAGAACAGATTGGTATAAACTCCTTGCAGGGGGGATTTTTAAATTTTTTATAAAGATTTATTTATTTATTTGCAAAGTAATTATAAAGAGAGACAGACACACAGAGGAAACGAGATCTTCCATATACTGTTTCACTCCCAAATGGCTAAAATGACCTGCACTAGACCAATCCAAAGCCAGGAGATATAAACTTCTTTCAGGTCTCCCATGTGGAAGCAGGGGCTCAAGTACTTGAGCCATCTTCCAGTGATTTCCCAGGTGCATTAGTAGAGAGCTGGATGGAAAGTGGATCAGCCTGGACTTGAACCAGCAACCATATGGGTTGCTGGAGCCTCAGACAGATGCTTTACCTTCTATATCACAGTTCCAGTCTCTAAATAATCTTGATAATTAAAGTGAGGGTACTCCTGATTGCAATTCTAGTTCAGAAATATGTTCAAAGGAGTGATACTCAGAAGTATATGAATATATACTTAAAAATTCAAATGACAGTATTTACAAAGCAAAACTGAAAATTACCTAAAAGTTCTTCAATTGCCAATTAGTTAAATAAATGGTGATTCTTTCATTTATTGAAGTACTCCATAAGTATTAAAAGAAAATGGTAGATCCAGCTGGCGCCGTGGCTCAATAGGCTAATCCTCCACCTAGCAGCACACTGGGTTCCAGTCCGGTCAGGGCGCCGGATTCTGTCCCAGTTGCCCCCCATCCAGGCCAGCTTTCTGCTGTGGCCCGGGAAGACAGTGGAGGATGGCCCAAGTCCTTGGGCCCTGCACCTGCATGGGAGACCAGGAGAAGCACCTGGCTCCTGCCATCTGATCAGCGCGGTGCAACGGCCGCAGCGCGCTGGCCACAGTGTCCACTGGGGAGTGAACCAACGGCAAAGGAAGACCTTTCTCTCTGTCTCTCTCTCACTGTCCATTCTGCCTGTCAAAAAATAAAAATAAATAAATAAAAGAAAATGGTAGATCCATATATGCTGTTCTATCAAATCATAAAGCAAATGCTAAAGAGGGTCTGAGTGCAGCTGACTGGATCTGAGCAATCAGCTTATAAAATTTTAAGGAGTTACAAACTTAAAATAAATACATTTTTTCAGAATGCATATTATGCTTCAATAAATGATTTAGATCAATGGACAGAATCTTATATATGATACATTGGTGATTTTAAAACTGTGCGTATTTATACTACTTTTCTCATATTTGTACACATTCTAAAAGGATATAGAAAATTTTATAAGCAGTGATTAACTCTGGATTGGAGAAAGGATTTAGACTTTTACTGTTAATTTTGTATCTTTTGCACCTTTTAATTTATAAATAAGAGAAAGGAAATAATGGAAATTATATTGAATGCTGGTACACATTCCTGGGAAAGGTGAAAGACTCTCTTCATCATTCCAAATCAACTATGAGAGATTACGGTGGTTTTTCCTTGCACAACGTATGTTCCCAAAATTTAAAAATTAATTACAATGCACCTGCAATATTCTCCTCTCTCCTGTTGGTCTACCAAACAGTCTCTCATTATCTTTCAAGGCTGCCTTTCCAAATATAAGTTGGTGGGCATCTGTTAGAGAGCTGCTACAACCAAACTGAGTTAGATTCATCACATTGTGAGCAAGAGGCCAGAGAAAGAATCGTTCTGAATGTAAGATGACTTGGGAGAGTCCAAGGTTCCGGTACTCATCTGAAGGGAAAGATCATTAATGTTAAATGTAACTGAGCTCAGGGTGGGAGGAAGAAGAGCTGTGTTTTCTGAAGGAAATGGCTTGAAGCGTGGACTGGTTTCATTTGATGGAGACGATAGGGAATCACTTGCCTGTGCTAAAGGGGGACATGAGTATTCATAATCGATACATGACTCAACTACCGTTTCCTTGGTCAGGAGCAGAGAAAAAACTCAGTGAAGAATTTATGTCACAGAACCTCACAATTCCAAAAGTTATGTGCAAGTATGGGGCTGCAAGTTTTCAGTCTGGGTTGGAGAACTGAAGGCGCTGCTTATAGATGACTAAGGTTTCTTAGGAACCCATAAAATAATATCTGCTAAAGTGGCCAAAAGCAAGAAATTTTGAATCAAGCAACCATATGCTTAAGTGGTGATTTTTTTAAAAAATCATTCTATTTTAGTCAGACAGGGAGGTTTCTTTCATCACTGGTTCATTCTCCAAATGCCCATAATAGCCAGGGCAGAACAAAGGCTCAAGCTGGGATGCAGGAAATCAATGGATTTCCTGCATATTGATTAGGACCCAAGTACTTGAGCCATCACTGGCTGCTTCCAGGGGGTGCATTAGCAGGAAAGTAGATCTGAACCATAGTAACTGTGATTCAAACCATGGACTTTGGATACCAGTGTCCCAAGAAGGATTTTAAATGCTGTTCCACATGCTTCTCCCCTCCTGATTTTAACACTAACAGACTTTGTGACCTTAAAGAGCATCTAACCTTCAGTTTCTTCATCAAAAATAAGGTAATGACAACTGTATTTGCATTGTAAAGTTGTTTCAGTAATTGTTAACAATGATATGTCACATTTGCAGAATGTTTCTTTTGCTCCATACTTTCCTATGAGATACATATAAAGACATGCAAGTTATATGATAGAAAATTGGAAATCCAAAAGCATGCCAAGTATGGAGAAAAGATAAAATTGAAATATGTCTAACTGATATGGAAGTCAGTGTACACTGAATCACACAGTGTGCTGTACCAATGTTGCTCAGTCCTTTCAAAATAATGTTTTCTGCAGAGATAACATGAAAACAAATGTGTTTAATGAAAACCTCAATCATTCTTTTAAGCTCTTCTTACAGCATGCACTCAGAATCCCCAGTGGCTCAAAACACTAATAGAATTATCCAAGGACCAAAAACAATAAGATTGGCTTACAACTAAGCTTCCAATTTGTCCAATGTCAACCAGATAGTCACTGTGTCACTGTGATCAACTGGCTAGGCTAGACTAGTGATGCACAATGGTTCCTTTGCAGGAGAGTAGAAAGAGTATCACAGGTAGTTTTTAGAAATACAGCTTATTCCCTACTTCAGACCCATTGAATTAAAATCTCTGAAGGTTGGCAGCCAGGGATGTGTTACAACCAGATTTCTCAGTGATTCTTGTTCATACTGAAATTTGAGAAGTCCTGTAGTTAGAACAAAATATCTGGACCAAACATTGTTAGCCATGAAATGGGAAGAGGGTAATTGATCTTTGTATCCATATCATTGGGGAAGAGTATCTTTTCCCAATTGGTATGCCTGATTCTTTTCCCTAGACTCAAATTGTGGGCATTTTATATGTAGGCTGAGAAAGGAGAGAGAGTAGGGAAGGCAGAAGTAAACAGCTTCCTAAAATCTGCATTAGTTTTTTTTTTTTTTTTCAAATATCAAGAAGTCTTCAGGTAACCTGGGCAGGGATTGCCTTCCCTTCTTATCTCTTCTCCATCATTTTTTTTTTAATTTTTAGCTTTATGGAAGGGTTCTTTAGAGACAAATATATGTGCTGTACAAGAGTTAAAGGAGCTGAGTTCTGATGTCATGATTTTCTTTTCTTTCCATTCTTCATTCCCACCCCTCATTTTCACATATTTTTGCTTTTCCTATTCCCACTCATTTACTTATCTAATTTTCATTTAGTGTCATGAGCCTGATTGGGGATTTAATTGTGAATAAGGTAGAGACAGTTTATCTATCCTTGAGAAGAATGGAGGTGAGTGAGGTGATAATGAGAAATAAATGGACAAATGCAGTGCATTGTTCTGAAATCAGTGGGATACAGAAGAATCTCTCCCCACAGGAAGGCACAACTAGGATGAGAATTGGTTAGGCAGAATTTTGGAGTAGAGTGAGGACAGACTGGTGCATGGACAAAGAAACATAAGGATAAAGTAGGGAACTCATGCCAGAATTTTAAGAAGTTCTCTTACCTAGAGCAGAAAGGAAGTGGGGCTCTTCTCCCTTCATCTGAAACCTGATAGACATCCAGGGGTTAGAGGGGAAAGTGCTTAAAGCAGTTAACAAAGGTGATACTTTGCTAGGGATAGACATCACTTGAGATGGATAGAGTAGAATGCTATCTGCTCCTTTCAATTTTTCCATCCTAAGCTAGGAATGTGAAGAGGATTCAATAATAATAATAAAAAAGTTTCTGGTCCATAGCATTTTCTGTTAACAGAAGGAATGCATGAGTAAGAAATCATATAAATTCCAAATTGCAATTTCATATAAAGCCATTTCATAGCCTGTCCTTTCCCAAGCCTAGGGGTCTAAAGGGCAGCATTGCTTCATGGTTACAAATATGATCTTCAGAGTGAGCTAGCTATGGCTACATGCTGCCTCTTATTGCCTCTGTGTCCATGGTCAAGGTCACTAAAATTATCTGACCTTCCATCTCCTCTGTATAAGGCAAATAATAAAATCTACCTGCAAGGTTAAGTGAAATAATGTATTCTTGGCACAGTTCTTGAGTACATTGCAAGCCCTCAAATGTTCTAATTAAAATATTTTTTCCTTTATGCATTCAATGGATCAGCAAGCATTTACTTTCTTTCTATAAGAGTAAGATGGTTCCTCCTCTTCTGTCTTAGGGTCATTGAGTAGTAGAGATGGAACTTGTACATATGTAGATATCATCCAATGGGAAAGCATAATGAAATATGATATATGAGATGGAGACTATGATTTGTGCGAACTTCGAAATGAAAAAGTTAAATGCTGGCTGGGGAGGTGATCTTATAGCAATGGCAGTATTGTAGTTGAATCTTGAAGGTCTGCTAAAGATGAAAGGAGGTAGGTGGTACAGAACATGTTTTTATAACAGCTACAGTTTATTGAATACTTATTAAGTACCAGATACTGTTCTAGCTACAATGACTTTTCTATTCATTTACTCTATAAAATCCCTAGAAGGTAGATACCATTTTTTTGACAGGCAGAGTGGACAGTGAGAGAGAGAGACAGAGAAAAAGGTCTTCCTTTGCCGTGGGTTCACTCCCCAATGGCCGGTGCTGCTGGCGCTGATCTGAAGCCAGGAGCCAGGTGCTTCTCCTGGTTTCCCATGCAGGTTCAGGACCCAACCACTTGGGCCATCCCCCACTGCCTTCCCAGGCCACAGCAGAGAGCTGGCCTGGAAGAGGGGCAACCGGACAGAATCCAGCACCCCGACCGGGACTAGAACCCAGTGTGTGGTGCTGCTAGGTGGAGGATTAGCTTATTGAGCTGCAGCGCCGACCCGGTAGATACCATTATTGTCATGTTTTATAGAGAAGAAAACAGAAGCATAGAGAGGTAAAGGTTAAAGTCATGCTTTTAATCACTGCACTAATATTTGTATTATAATTAATAAATTAGTCAGTTAATTTTGCTTCCATTTTATTCCAAATTAATTATTAAAACACAAATAGATAAGCTTGGCAGAAGTATACATTGCTTGAAGGAGATTATTTGTAGAAATTACTGCAGGGAATGGGATTAAAGAAATGGTTTGGGTGCACAAGTGAGGAACAGAGGTTTCTGAGGAGAAACATTTAAAAATAATGATAATTCTATGTCCTCTGGTGCCCTAATTTCATTGCCTCACATCTTTATGAACTGAAATATATTCTGCTCACACAAACCACTTCAACATCTTTTGTTTTTAATCTTTCCGACATAGGAGAACAAATTTAACAATGAGATTCTGTTTCTGTTCTGTACATGTGGAATAATTAAATTTGCATCCCACTTTAGTGTTGGATGTGCTATTTGAAGGGAAATGTATCAATTGGACACATGCCCCATGAATTCTAGTCTGCAAATAAGGCACTCGGAAGAGGTGGGCGTGGGGGCAGATAAAGCAACATCTTTCTCCCAAGCAATAATCACAGTAAAATCTTCAGTTAGTGACAGCTGGTTTGAGGTTTGATTAATTCCCATTTGAGAGGGGCCAAGGGGGCAAGGAAGTGAAGGGAGGAAGCCGCAGAGAGGCAGAGCATAATTATGGAAAGTCTCAGAGGATTTTGAAAGGCAAAGTTTTACAAGAGAGCTCAACTAACAGGCATATCTGAAAGGACGTTGGTGAGGGGGCATCAGGGACCTCTTTCAGTCTCTGGCTTATTTTCAAGGTCTCAATATTCTCTTCCTTATAAAACCCTGGGGAAGAGCCCGATTACAGAATATACAAATGTTGTAGGATAAATTGATGCTAGTATTTGAGATTGAGGAGAACTTGGGTTTGCATTTTGTCCTGCCACTTTGTGCATCTGTGAGACCTTGAGTAAGTTCATTGCCATCTGAGAGATATTTTCATTCTCTTTGAAAAGGAGTGAGATAATTATTGCTAGCTCACACTGTTAATGTAAGGGAAAAATAGGATAATAAATACAAGCTCTTGACACGTATTAGGTACTCAAATACTATTTTTCTACTTTCTCCTTTCAATGTCATCCCTACCTTTATATTTCACAATTGTAATATTTGTTTTGCTAAAATAAATTTTACTTCTTAGATTAGGGGATAAGAGTTAGAAATTGTAAGGGTATTTATTGAACTAAATTTCCAGGATCTACGGCTATTGTATTTAAAAACAAAACAAACAAACAAGAAAACAAGGCAAAAATCTCACCTGGTTAATGCTTCAATTTTCTCAATGATCTCATAAAACCTTCCTTTATCCCAGTTTTTTTTTTTTATATTGCTTCAGTGGAATTGAGTAAATCTTAAAAGATGTCTTACAAATACTTTTATTTCCTACTAACCTATAATCCATGGGAGGAAAAAGACTATATCTGAAGCATCAATATCTGTGTCACTCTTTCATAAATCAGTCTAGAATTTATGTTCCCAAACCATGTGTAGTGCGGCTGATGTTGTGTTGTAGCAGGTAAAGCTTCCCCCTAAGATTATAGCATCTCATATCTCAGTGTCAGTGTGAGTCTCAGCTCCTCCATTTCTGACCCAACTAATGCACCTAGGAAGGTAGAGAAAGATGGCTGAAATACGTGGACCGCTGCCATCCATGTTGGAAACCAGAATGGAGTGCCTGAGTCCTGGCTTCAGCCTGCTCCAGACTTGGATGTCGTGACCATTTGAGGAGCAATCAGGACAGAATCCAGCGCCCTGACCGGCACTAGAACCTGGGGTGCTGGCGCTGCAGGCGGAAGATTAGCCTAGTGAGTCGTGGTGCTGGCTCTCTTAGTAATTTGCTATCTACTGATTCCCACCCTGCTCCTCAGCTCAACTTGTTCTTGTTGGGTTCAGAATTGTGCTCAATCTTTGTCCCTCTTTGAAAAATCTCCCCATTTTAATGGACCCTCTTGAATAAAGTCTTCCTTGCCATCTTTAATTTATGTCATGAATAATTTTTTCCTTTATACCAGCATGAATAAATGAATAAATGGATTAGTGAAGAATGAATTTTATTCTTTTTACCATATACTCTTCCAAACCCTAAGTTTTGACAGAACATGGAAGAAAAAAAAGAAAACATTGAAGAATGCTTATTGTGATTTTTATAAAATAAGAACCAATCCGTATTGTGTCAATCAAAGAGAAATTATATCCTACCCATCCTTCTTATAAATTCTGGAGATAATATTTTCTGATTGAAAGGAACTGAATTCATTATTTTATTAAACAATAACTAAGTCACTAAAGTGTAGAAATAAAGATAGTATTTTTCAGATTCAGAAACTGATCATGTTTGTTATGTAAACACAGTGATCTCAAGCATATCATTATACATCTTCCTTCTCCTTTTTCGGGTTGTGGTGTGAAGAATGGATCAGAAACACTCAGGAGTGGGAGCATGGAGACCAATTTGAGATAATAATAGTAGTCTAGGGGATTTGAGATGTTGGCTTGACTAGAGTATGACCAGAGTAAATGGAAATATGATATACATGAAATAAAAATTTTAACTAAAAAGAAATTGAAATGATTTGTGTAGTAGAAAATGATATAAAAGGACTTGATAAACATTGACTGAGTTAAGGTTCTTTAAGATGAAGAATTCTAGGCGAGGAAAGGGCCTGTAGGTAAAATAAGCATCACAGTTTTGGCTTTTTATTTTGAATTTTTTTTATTTTCAATTGTTTTAAACAAACAAAATTCATATACACTGTTTTAGGAACACAGTTAAACTTCCCACCCTAACCCTCCCATCCATCCTCCTAGCCTTCCTACTCATTCCTTTCCCATTCCTTCCTTTAATTTTTACAATGACCAACTCTCAACCTCTTTTATAAACATAAGATTAACCCAACACTAAGTAGGTAATCCAACAAATAGTAAGAATTAAATGTCTACTGAATGAAAAAGAAAATGTCTAGGTAGCATTGATTAAGAATCTGTAGTTTCAAGGTTAGTTCTCAGCTGGAGATGAATTTGGGTTTCTTTAGCGTGAAAATGGCATTTAATGCCATGGATTTGAAGAATCAGCTCTTTAGGATATCTTACACTCTTTCTTTTTTAGTAACAGTCTCAACCAAGTTCAGTGGTGGTTAGCTTCCCAGTGAGGATTCATGTTCCACTTACAATCAGAAATGATCCTCACTGTAAAATCATGAAATCAAGGAAACTGTTGAAAGAAGTTAAACATTTGGTGGCAATCTTCCTGTAGCTATGTTTTAAACCTGGTTTAAATGTTTAAGGGAAATTCTTAGATGACTGTTTAAGAAACTTTTATGACTATTATGCCTTTGAAGAAATACTCTATAAATTGGAATATTATCAAAAAGTCAGTCTTATACTTTTCTAGCAAACCTGCAGAGCTTTGGGAGCACACTACCTTGTGACATGAGTTGATTGCCTTCACTTTTACTTACTTTTATCATAAAGAATTTGGATAAGTGTGTTTTATTCCCACAACAATGCTGCAGTTATATGAATATTTTGACTGTAAATACCCCTCTCTCACCAGAATTCATATTCCTACATTTTTTATTTCTTATTAATTTAATTTACTTTAAATTTGAATATATAATTATATATTTTCATCATGTATAATTTATATAATTTATATATATATATGAATACACATATACAGCTATCTAATATAGTTGGCCAAATACAGCTAACTAATACAGTCATTACATTGTATAGTTATCGCTTGGGGAATGAGAACTCAGCATCCACTCTCTTGGCACTTTTCAAGAATACTATATACTGTTATTAACTGTAGTCACCATTTTATGCATTAGTTCCCTGGAGATTATTCCTCCTATCTAACTGAAATTTTGTACCATTTCACCATTATCTCCCTAAGCCCCATTAACTGCCCCAGCCCTGGTAACATTCTCCTCTCCAGATATTTGAGATAATAAATTTTAGAACCAAAATATGAGTGAGATATTTAACTATCTCACTTTCTGTGCCTAGTTTATTTCACTTAATGTAATGGTTTCCAGGTTCACCTGTGTTGTGGTTAAAGGCAGGATTTCCTTCTTGTGTATAGTTACAAAACATTCCAGTGTATGTGTGTATTACATATATATATATCATATTTTCTTGATACATTCATCTGCCAATGATTTCTGATATTTTCTACTGTGGATAATGGTGCATTAAATATGGAACTACGGATCCCTTCTACACATTGATTGAATATCCTTTGAATATATTTACTCAATACCTATATTTCTAGATCATATGATAATTCTATCTTTAATTTTTTGAGGAAGTTCCATAGTGTTTTCTATAATACCATACTAATATATATATATATATATATATATATATATATTCTTTTTTTTTTTGTCAGGCAGAGTGGACAGTGAGAGAGAGAGACAGAGAGAAAGTCTTCCTTTTCCATTGATTCACCCCACAATGGCCACTGCAGCCGGCGCGCTGCGGCCAGCACACCGCGCTGATCCGAAGCCACGAACCAGGTGCTTCTCCTGGTCTCCCATGCAGGTGCAGGGCCCAAGGACTTGGGCCATCCTCCACTGCACTCCTGGGCCACAGCAGAGAGCTGGACTGGAAAAGGAACAACCGGGACAAAATCTGGCGTACCAACCGGGACTAGAATCCAGTGTGCCAGCGCCACAGGCAGATTAGCCTACTGAGTCGCGGCACCAGCTTAATATATATTCTTACCAACAGTGTGCAAGGATTCCCCTTTATACACACATTTTCCAATACTTGTTATTTTTCAACTTTGTTTGAATCACCTTACAATATCCTTTTTTAAAAGACTGTATGTATTTACTTGAGAGTAGAGTTTCAAAGAGAGGGAGAGACAGAGAGAAATGTTTTCCATCCTCTGGCTCATTCCCCCAAATGGCCGCAAAAGCAAGAGCTGAGCCCGTCTGGAGCCAGGAGCCAAGAGTTTCTTCTGGGTCTCCCATAAACATGCAGGGGCCCAAGTATTTGGGCCATCTGCTACTGCCTTCCAAGGTTTTAGCAGAGAGCTGGATCAGAAGAGGCCCAGTGGGTTCACCTGCTACACCACAATGTTGGCTCCTCATTCTCTCTGTTCTTCATCATTTATTGCCCACAAGTTTAAGTTTGAATGCTAACTTATTTTTCTGCTTCAAATATTATCACAGATGTTTTGTACCCTGAATTAAGTTATAACATCCTTGAATATGAAAATTGTCATTATATTTGAAAAAACTGTTTTGTGTAGGCCCCTGGTGGGAAAATGTGGAACTGACAATCTACTATAAAGTTCATAAATCCTCTAGATAATATTAAAATATCGCCATCATATTAAATTCACCTTATAATTGTTTTCTTTTCAAAATGTATATATACATTAACATGTAAAATAAAATTATACATATTAATGTATACATAAATATAAATCTACAAATATGTATTCATACACTGGTAATAGCAAGGCATCAAAGTGCCTCGTAGGGAGATTTCAAAGGCAGCTATATCAAACTGAAAAAGTATTTGCATATTTAGTTTGGAAAACTAATTTGTATCAAAAAATCTAGAGGGGTTATTTCTTAGCATTAATACAAATACAGCCATTTCCTCCAGCCCGTTCCCTTGATCAACACCCTGTATTTTCTATTCCTATATTGACCTGCTCTACTCCCACCATCTCTGCTTTTCATACCTGAATTACGTGACATGGATATGCATGAAAAATATTTCTAGTTCACAAAATACAATCCATCAACACTAAGTATTGCACAGAAATAGATCCATTTTAGCTAGGAAAGTAGATACATCAATTTAAGGGGAATACTTTTGACAGTTTAATTCAAATTAAGTCCACTTTGCTCAATTAGAGGGAATCTGAGAGGAGTTGTTGGAGGATGGTGGAGGTGAGCACATCTTATTACAGGAAAACAAATGGGCATCTCTACATTAAATATATCTGTGGGGTTTCTTATTTTGAAAAAAGCAACATCCTAACAAGTTGCTAATTTATGTATGCTCAACGAATGGTGAATTACTCACTTCACTTTATTCTTTGCTTTTTGCTGAACTCTGACAGTGCTGACATTACAGGGAAGAACAGAGGGATGTGGACTCTACCAACTTTGGAGCTGGCTACCCTATGTCGGCCAGGATTTATTTAATAAAACTTTTGCTAAAAGGCTTGATCAATGCATAATAGAATTGAAATTTTCAAGACTTACACTTCTAGAATTGAAATAAGAAAAAAAAATGAATCATATAGTATTGGGTCATCCATTTCCTTGTCTTTAGAATTTAGTGATCTTAATATGAAGTGTTCAGATTGTTTGTCTTAGTCTGATTTTTTAAGATGAATCTAACATACTGCAAATATCTGTTGGAAAACTGAAAGTCAATAAACAGAAATGCTAAAGCCCACATAATAATAGAAAAGTGTGGTAAATGAGGGAAAGCTACAAGAGTAAGGCAATAGCGAGAGGTGTGGGCTAGATTAATTGGAGGGTGTATTCTTCATCTAAAATGTGAAATGAAGCAATGAATAGGTCTTTTTTTTTTTTTTTGGCAGGCAGAGTGGACAGTGAGAGAGAAAGGTCTTCCTTTTACCGTTGGTTCACCTCCCAGTGGCCGCTGCAGCCGGTGAGCTGTGGCCGGCGCACCACGCTGATCCGAAGCCAGGAGCTAGGTGCTTCTCCTGGTCTCCCATGCGGGTGTAGGGCCCAAGGACTTGGGCCATCCTCCACTGCTCTCCTGGGCTACAGCAGAGAGCTGGACTGGAAGAGGAGCGACCAGGACAGAATCTGGCGCCCCATCCGGGACTAGAACCTGGTGTGCCAGTGCTGCAGGCAGAGCATTAGCCTATTAGAGCTGCGGTGCCGGCCATTGAATAGGTATTGATTACTGTTGTCATAGATAAGCATAGGCACAGTTTTACTGAATCTTTATTTTTTGAGAGTATAAATAAATTGAATATATATGTCATCTGTATCATCATTTCAAAATGCGAAGATTTTTATCGGAATGCATAATGCACATGTAATTACTGTAATTTAGTGATTGTATATGTGTGTATGTGATATTTTATATATATATATATATATACACACATATACATATTTTCCAATTTTTAAAGCTTGGAGCAGGTGACAAAAACATGTCTTGGGCTGAATTTCGTATATGTACCTGTATGAGATTATCTCTAGTGTCTATATTTTAAGGCATTGCATAGAGTTAGCAAATATTCACTCTACATGACACTTTCTTTCCCATGGAATATGCTGTTCATTGATCATGGAATTCTATCCCACAGAGTCCAGAAATGAACTTAGAATTATTTCTGACAAGCACTGCAAGTTGCCACCACTAGCCATTCAGATGTGGAATACAAGAAGGAATTGTCTATAATCCTAGCCATGTGAGAATTAGTCACCATATTCAAAGGTGTTACCACGTATGATAGTATTTTGAAACCCGGATAAAGAAGTGGCTCAGACACTAAATTACAATAATTATATCTCATTACTTGATTGTCTTGTTCAAATGCAAACTGTATTCTAGTGTCTTTTCTAATTACAGCCACTAACATCCTTAGGAGGTAGGAGAGAAATTGTACCTATATTAAAAGGAGAAAACAAGTGTTCAGATAAGTTAAATGAATTGCCAAAAATCACACATCAAGTAATTAGCAGCCTAAAAAGTGGTAACTCAGGTAACTTGGGATTTTTACAATTAAAGGAAGAAAAATAAAACATGAAGAAAGTAGAAAAAAAGAAGCAAGGAAATTTCCACTGAGGGTTCAGTTAACTTATATCACCCTGCATGCCAATACGCGTTTCTGTATTTGAGAGTAATCCCATACCTTCAGAATTGAGAAACCTTACTTTATATTTATGCCATATTTGCCACAGACCTTCTGTTGGAATTAAGGACATTTGGAGGGAATGAGAAGGAAAGGATGGAGAGAGAGTGTGATAGAGATGGATGCTGAGACATCCACCTCAAAGAGATTCTTGAAAGAACTAACTATTTTTAGCTGATGATCTACAGAGAAGGCATTTATTCCATTGTTCTTTATAACTTTTATTTCCCACCTAGTTAATTTCATTGTTTTCTCACCATCAACGTGTTTTCCTCTTGGGACTTATAAAAAATAATTAGCTTGATTTCTCCACATTTTTAGGGAGGAGTATCACTTGATTGGGACATCAAAGCCATTGGTCCTTCAACAAATAAGCTACTTTGGATCCTTCCACCAAATTCCAGTGACAAAGCTGCTGCAATGGAGATGATGATAAACACTTATATTAATAATTCCTCTGATTTTTGCATTTAAAATAAGCTATATTATACTGTCATGCATTCCTTTACATTTGATTTTCAACAAAGCTCCACTTAGGTAAACAGAGCAGATAGAAAGAGAGGATAAAAAAATCGATGCTTGCAGTCTTCAACAATTAAATGTCAAAATCAAATCAAATAAAAACAATAGCAAAGGCTAACATTTGCAATGTGAGAACATAGGGAGGGGGACTGTAAGACAAGTACTGACAGACACAATAGAATCATACAAATATTTATGAACTGCTAGGATTATACACAAACACCCACTCACTTAAGTCCACTAATTCTTGGCTTTTAGAGTTACTTCTTTTGAATTAATAATCCTTAGATTTAACACAAGTGATTAGATTATGAGTAGCCAATTGTGCATGCCGATTCTTAGAGAATATGATACAATGTACTTTTGTGCATAGGTAAGCCAAGGAAATATTTTTCAAATATTTTCTCTACCCAAATTTTATAACATTTTCACAAAATGTATGGTGGATGACATTCTTCAGTTTTGCTGCAGTTCTGAATTTTCATCATATCTGGAAAAGTGGAATTTGGCTCAATTCTCTAATCATTGCTCATAAAAACAGTTTTGCAGGTAAGAACATAGTCTTAGTTATCTTCAGCATTCCATTTATTCCCAATATTACTCTCAGATATTTTGTTATTACTTATGCCAAATATCAAGTCCCATTTCATTGAAAACCTCTCTATTGAACACTTCAACTTATATTCATTTTTCCTTTCATGCACTCAGATCTTAAACACCTGTCATATCAACACAGATTGCACATATTTCAAGTTTTTTACATAACAAAATATGTAACTTTTATCTGAAATTAATATCACTTTATTACTCACAGTGTCAACAAAGCTTTTGTGACTCATTAATCTATCAATTTTTCACCTTATTCACAATGCATCCATCAATCTGTCTATTCAATCACAGTATTATTTAAATATATTTACTGAGTACTAGCTAGTGAACATGACACAATCTCTGCATTGTCTTGTTCATGGGTCTCCATGAGAATATTATGTTAGAAAAACATGAAGATTTTTAAGACTATGGACACCTGAGTCTTGTTCCAGAAAATCTGGTTTGGGTTGTTCAATGGAGGGCTTAGGTATGTGAAGCTTAAAACTAGAAAAAACTCAGATAATTTTTGATGTATAGCTCAAAATAAGAACATTGGATTTTAATCTAACATTAATATCTAATATTAGTGTTGTTAATTTTTCACCATAAGTGAAATGGGGGGTGGTGTAATGAATTTTTCAGGGTCACAAGCCAGAACAACATGACCAATCTTGGCTTTAATATGCAGATTCTTTCTCCACTTAAAGTGATGTTTTCATAGCACTCCCTCTATCAACATAGTGCTTTCTATTGTCAAAAAATCAAACTTGAACCTGACCAGTATATATCAAAATACTAATTTAAATAATACAAAAATCTCAGAGAATGCCAGAATATAATAAGCAAATAGCCTATTGAAATGCTATAGAACAAATCACCTAATTTCTTTCAACGAACACATTTTATGAAAAGACATAAAAGGGCTCCTACAGATGTAACAAGATGAACAGACACACCAGTTATAATGTATGGACCTTATTTAGATCCTACTCCAAACAGCCTATTAAAAATGGGAAAAAATCAGGGAAACTTGAAAATGGATATTTAAGTAAAGTTTTTTTAACTTCTTTTTGAATCCCTATCTTACACCTTACACAAAAATCAATTCAAAATGGATCAATGATCTAAATCATAGATACTATTTAGGGAAATGCAAATAAAAACCACCAAGGGGTTTCACCTCACTCCAGTTAGAATGGCTCTAACACAGAAATCAAGAAACAATAAATGCTGGTGAGGATGTGGGGAAAAACTTTGCCTAATCCACTCTTGGTTGCAGTGTAAACTGGTTTAGCCACTGTGGCAGACAGTATAGAGATACCTCAGAAATCTGAATATTGACCTACCACATGATCAGCCATCCCACTTCTGGGAATGCACTGAAATGAAATGAAATCATTATATGAAAGTGCTGTCTGTACCCCATGTTTATTTCAGCTTAATTCACAGCAGCTAAGTTCTGGAATCAACACAGATACCCATCAACCAATGATTGGATAAAGAAAATGTGGTGGAGATTCCAAGACAACTGACTATGGAAAAGACAAACTGCTTTCGAAGAGGGGAAAATAGCAGAAAAAAGTGGAGGAAGTGCATTCCCAGGGGAGAGTTGGAAAGAAATTGCAGAGGATATTCTACAGAAGGAAGAGGGATGCCATGGATCAGCTTGCAAGATGCTAATGAGCATCCATGATCCCCAAAACTGTTAGCTGGAGGACATGCCAGCTTTGGAGAACAAAGAGAGCAGACTGCAGCATGCTGTACCACTGGTAATATTATTAGAGGGGAGAGTCTTGTGAACCGCACTGTTTTTCACTCGTGCCTGGAGCCTTAAAGTGGGGCAAAATACCCAAGTAATCAATTGAAAGAAAATCATTTTTTTGCCCTTCCCAAATTCTCCACAAGGGTGCTTGACATCTGGCTTAGATAAACTGCCATTTTGACACCAGTAGAAGCTTCAGTGGCTCTTGTGTGAGCATGTGATCAGAGGATTTTACCAGAGGGAAAAATACATGTTCCTCACTGAGTTTGAGACTGGCTGGGAGGCATGATAGAGGGCTAGGTACCCACTTAGGACTCAGAGGTGCCCCAATCCTCTCAACCTATCACAGGCTCTGGGGCTCAAACTGTCAAGAAGTAGCACCAACAGGCAGTGGCCTCTGGGAATGTTTCTGTTCTTTCCATGGATAGGACAGGTTACCATGGTGGAGCAGATCCTTTGCTCCCCATATCCGTGGGAGTCTTGTGTGCTGTGACTGTGGGAACCCATTGACTGTATGATAGGGCTCAGAGTGTAGCTGGGTCTCTGGGAAATCACTGTGTCTGGTGTGAGAGGTTCAGAGCTCCCTGATTGCCTTGGGTGGGTCATTTTAGAGGGAACTGTGCTCATACTGAGGACTGTATAGATCCTTTGTGCAATTCATGTGGCAGCACTGGTGAATATTGTATCCACAGTGGGCTAAACCAGGCATTGATCACATTGGAAAAGAGGGAGTGTGTCATTGAGCCAAAAAAGGTGATCTTACCCTCCCCCATGCTGACAGTAGAGATCTACCACATCTATTTGTGTGTCACCCTGGATATTCACCCTGCACTGCAGCACTAACCAGAGTTCCATGGGCACACCCAAAACACTCTTCTGGGTATGCACTGAAAGAGAAAACACTCCAGTAAGCTGCAGAGGAATAGTTCAAAGACAAAATCCATGAAAAGAGAAAACCAACAAGTATTTCCACAAATGCCTAAAGTTAAATGCAGAAATTTAAGAAACAAGAATAAAGAAGACAACATCACTCTTTCAAAGGCACACTTCAATATCAGATGAAGAGATTGAGGAAATTCCTGAAAAAATAATTCAAATATTAATCATAGAATTATTCAGAAACAATGAAAAGCAAATTCACAAATTGAAGAAATATAATCATGATGGGCCCAGCACCGTGGCACAGTGGGTTAATCCTCTGCCTGTGGCACTGGCATCCCATATGGGTGCCAGTTCTAGTCCTGGCTACCCTTCTTCCAATCCATCCCTCTGCTATGGCCGGGGAAACAATAGAAGATGGCCCAACTTGGGCCCCTGCACCCACATGGGAGACCAGGAAGAAGCACCTGGCTCCTGGCTTCAGATCTGCGCAGCTCCAGCCGTTGTGGCCAATTGGGAAGTGAACCAGCAGATGGAATACCTCTCTCTGTCTCTCCCTCTCCTTATCTGTAACTCTACTTCTCAAATAAATAAATAAAATATTTTAAAAAAGAAATGTAATCATGACATGGAAGAAAAATTTTCTGCTGAGATTGAGATTTTAAAGGGAATTCAAAATGAAATATTAGAAATGAACAATTCAATATGTCAGATAAAAATACATCGGAAGGCCTTACCAGCAAACTTGTTGAGGCAGAAGAAAAAATATACAAGCTAGAAGAAAAGTCTTTGAAATTCTTGAGTCAGACAAAAAAAGAAGAAATTAGAAAAATTAAAAACATTGTTTGAGAATTATGTGATACTAACAAATGACCCAACATAGGGATCTTAGGAGTTCCTGAAGGTTTGGCAAATGAGAATAAATTAGAAGGCTTATTCAGTAAAATAATTACAGAAAACTTCCCTAATTTGGAGAAACATAGAGACATGCAAATACAGGAAGCACAAAGAACTCCTAGTAGATACTTTCAACAGTAAAACATAAAGATTCTAAAATGTTCATGGGAGAATGTCCAGATTACCTTCACAGGATCCCCAATTAGACTCACATCTGATTCCTCATCAGAATTCCTGCAGGCTAGGAGAGAATGAGGGGACATAGTCCCATTTTTAAAAGAAAAAAAAAATTGTCAACCCAGAATACCATACCCGGTAAAGTTCTAATTTGTAAATGAAGGTGAAATGAAGACCCTCTCCATAAAAAACTGACATTAAAAGAATTTGTTACCGAAACACAGAAACATAGTCCCATTATGGAAGAATGTGAAAGTAGAAAATCTCCTAGTAAAAGTATAAAGGAAATCCAAAGCAAACAATTGGCATAGTTATGGAAAAATGTCAGGGCCAAGACATTACTTATCAATAGAAACCATGAATGTAAGTGGCCAAAGTTTTCCAAGAAAATATAAAGACTGGTTGAATGGATTAACAAATTCATCCCTTTGCTGCCTACCAGAAACACAGCTCATTACCCAAGATACACTCAGTTGGAGAGTGAAAGAATGAAAAAAATACATTAGGTGCTAACAGAAAGCAAAAATGACAGATGTAGCCATCATAATATCAGACAATGAGAAAATAGCACAAAAATGTTAAAAGAGGAAAAGAAGGGTATTATGCAATGAATGAGATATCGATTCAAGAAAAATGTGAATATAATAAATGTATATGCAACTATTGCCATAGCTCTTACCTATTTCAAACAAATATTAATGGATCAAAATGGAGACATGGACTCCAATACAACAGTAATGGGGGATTACAACAACCCAATTTCACCAACGAACAGATAATTTAGGCAGAAAATCAGCAGGAAAACAAAGGAAAAACATTCTTTACATCAGTGCATGGAACTTTATCTAGGATAGACCATATGCTAGGCCATAAATCAAGTCTCAGCAAATTAAAAAATAAATGAAATCGCATTATGCATCCTTTCTGACCACAATGGATTGCAGTTGAAAAATGAACAATTTAAAATCTCTATGGAATATACTAACACATGGAAACTAAACAATATGCTTCTGAATGAACAGTGGATCATAGAAAGTATCAAAAGGGAAATGGAAAATAATCCTGGAAACTACTAAAGATGACAATACAACATATGAACAATTATGGGATACAGCACAAACAGTGTTAAGAGGGAAGTTTATAGTAATGGCTGCCTACATCAAGAAATTGGAAAGGCTTCAAATAAATGAGCTACCATTGCAATTTGAGGACCTAGAAAGACAACAACAAACTCCAAATTAGTACAAGGAAAGAAATATTTAAAATTACAGAGAGATTAAGTAATGTGGAAATAAAAAAAGATAGATTGGTGAAATGAATAGTTGCTTTTTTAATAAAAGAAAGAAAACTGATACATAGTTGGCCCAACTAATGAAAAAAAGGACAACTCTCAAATCACTAGAATCAGAGATAATGAAAAAGGAAAATGTGACAATGGACACCACAGAAATTTTAAAAATCAATAGGACTCCAAACAGCTATATAACAACAAATTGGAAAATCTAGAAGAAATGGATAGATTTATGGGCACATATAATCTACCAAAATTGAGCATGAAGACACTGAAAACATAAATGGACTAGTAACCAAGAAGGAGCATCTTATTGAATGTGAAAAAATTAAAAGCATTTCCATTAAGACCCAAAACTAGAAAAAGCATGCCCACTCTCACCATTGCTATTCAATGTAGTTCTGGAGATTTTACTCAGAGCCATTAAGCAAAACAAGAATTCAAAGGGATACAAATTAAGAAGGAGAAAATAAAATTATCCCTATTTTCAGATGACATGATTCTCTACATAGGAGAATAAAAGACTCCACTAAGATTACTGGAACTCATAAAAGAGTTTGTTAAAGTGGCAGGGTATAAATTTAACACACAAAGCTCAGTAGCCTTTGTATACATAGACAATGCCATGGCTAAGATCAATTCCATCTACAATATCTACAAAAAATGTAAATATTGGAATAAATTTAACCTAGGAGATGAACGGTCTGTATGATGAAAATTGCAAAATAAAGAAATAGAAGAAGACAAAACAATGAAAAATCTCATGTTTGTGGATTTGAAGAATTAATATCTTCAAAATATACATACTAACAAAAGAAATTTGCAGATTTGATGCTATCCCAATCAAAAAAGATTGAAATCCTATCTTTTGCTACAAAACAAATGCAACTAGAAACCAGTATATTTAAATAAGCCAGTCCCCCAAAAAAATAAATCATGTTTTCCCTGACTAATGGAGTACAAAAATGTTATGTATATGGCTAAAATTGACATTTTGAGATTTGGTTATTGTTTATAACTCTTGTCTCTACCATTGAGGAACAGTTTTTTGTTTCTTCTTACTTTTTGTTGAAATCTTTAATTAGTGGACTGTTAAAAAATCATGATTATAAAATAAACTGAAAGTATTTCATTATAAAACGCCAAAGAGAGAATATGAAAGGCAGGAGGAGGATGGGAGTGTGGGAGGGTTGAGGGCAGCTGATTGGGAAGTATCCCTACACTATTGAATCTGTATGTATGAAATATACAAAAATTTGGTCATTTTATATTAAAATGTTTTGTTTTAGAAAGAGTAAAATAATTAAAATATTTGAAAAAAGCTCATTGATGTATGCTGCTGCTATAATGTAACTGTTTATTACAAAGCATTATCCTGTCCATACCTAAATCACCAGACTTCCAGAGAAACATTTTGGTACATCCCACACTACCTCTGGGGGTCATTGTGGTAAAAAATTAGACACACTCTTGGCTGTTTTTTGATCAAGAACAATTACTTATTCACAGAGTCAATTTTCTCAATAATAAAGGTTAACAAATCCTCTTTGCCTTCCTCAATAAAAATAGAGTAATGTAAGCTATCCAAAATGTGAAAGATCAGAGAGCTTCTTGGGTCATATTACTTTCTCCCACCCTCACCTTCTGGTATCTAGATCTCTAGCCAACTTCTGAACACTGGCTCCTTTGCCAAATAGTGACAAAATACCTGGAGTCAGAGTATTCTTTTATAGATAGGGTTTATGATCCTATAAACTCTGGAACACTGTATGTATAATAAAGAATCTTGCAGGCATGAGTGGTACCCAATTTCATAATTGCTAGAGTAACTCAATCATATTAAAGAATGTGCTCTCAGCAGCCAGGACCTTGAACTTTACGAAGTGTAGATTTTACCAATTGGTCCTTAGAATCATCAGACTGACTTTTCATGTAAGCTGAGCCCTCTTTCCATCCCTAAGTGTTATACCAATCTGCAATCAAGAAGCTGATAGATGGAGAATTTCCTTCTTTCCTTCTTTCCTTCTTTCCTTTCTTCTTTCCTTCCTTCCTTCCTTCCATCCTTCCTTCCTTCCTTCCTTCCTTCCTTCCTTCCTTCCTTCCTTCCTTCCTTCCCTCCTCCCTTCCTTCCTTCATTCCCTGTTTCCTTTTTTGCTCTTTTACTTTTTAAATTTATTCAATTTTTTTTTTGAAAAGCAGAAACAGAAACTTAGAGCAGACATAGAGACTGTCTTGTCACTGGTTCATTCCACAATTACAACAGACAGAGTTGTGCCAGGCTGAAGCCCAGAACCTAGAACTCAATAAAAATAACCCACATGCATGACAGGACTGAAGTACACATAGAAAGTGGAAGAACTTATCTTAGCTCTGTGGAGATATGATTTAAATTGAAGTTAGTGACTGCCTTTGTTTTTTCAAATTAAACTTTCTGTGTTATATGTGTGTGTGTGTGTGTGTGTGTGTGTGTGTGTAGAGGAGGTGATTGTTTTGGTTTAGTTAAGAATAAAAAGAAGAGACCTCTTCTTTTTTCCCTAATGTCAGGAATTTTAGTTTAGGAAATAATTCAAAACTTCTTAATGTTTCAATTCTCCTTGGTTGCTCAGAAATTTATAGATTGTGATTTATTTTTGACATTTTGCATTTTATTTTCTTCTTTTTTAACTTTTATTAAATAAATAAAATTTTCAAAGTACAGCTTTTGGATTACAGTGGCTTTTTCACCCCTTAACTTCCCTCCCACCCACATGCCTCCCATCTCCTGCTCTCTCTCACAACCCATTCACATCAAGATTCATTTTCAATTATCTTTATATACAGAAGATCAATTCAGTATATATTAAGTAAAGATTTCAACAGTTTGCACCCACACAGTAAGACAAAGTGTAAAGTACTGTTCAAGTACTAGTTATAGCATTAATTAACATTGTACCACACATTAAAGACAGAGATCCTACATGAGGAGTAAGCGCACAGTGACTCCTGTTGTTGACTTAACAAATTGACACTCTTATTTATGGCATCAGTAATCACCCTAGGCTCTTGTCATGAGTTATCAAGGCTATGGAAGCCTTTTGAGTTCGCCTACTCTGATCTTATTTAGAAAAGGTCATAGTCAAAGTGGAAGTTCTCTCCTCCCTTCAGAGAAAGGTACCTCCTTCTTTGATGGCCTGTTCTTTCTACTGGGATCTGACTAGCTGAGATCTTTCATTTAGGTTTTTTTTTTTTTTTTTTCCCCAGAGTGTCTTGGCTTTCCATGCCTAAAATACTCTCATGGGCTCTTGAGCCAGATCCAAATGCCTTAAGGGCTGATTCTGAGGCCAGAGTGCTATTTAGGACATCTGCCATTCTATGAGTCTGCTGTGTATCATGCTTCTCATGTTGGTTTGTTCTCTCCTTCTTAATTCTGTCAGTTAGTATTAGCAGATACTAGTCTTGTTTATGTGATCCCTTTGACTCTTAGTCCTATCATTATGATCAATTGTGAACTGAAACTGATCGATCACTTGGACTAGTGAGATGGCATTGGTTCATGTCACCATGATGGAATAGAATTGGAATCCCCTGGCACGTTTTTAACTCTACCATTTGGGGCAAGTCAGCTTGAGCATGTCCCAAATTGTACATCTCCTCCCTCTCTTATTTCCACTCTTATATTTAACATGGATCACCATTCAGTTAAATTTAAACACCTAAGAATAATTGTGTGTTAATTAAAGAGTTTAACCAATAGTATGAAGTAGAACAAAAAAATAGTAAAAGGGATAAAGTATTAAGTTGTTCCTCATCAGTCAGGTCAAGGGCTGATCAATTCACTGTTTTTAGTTCTATATATTATTATTAGGGGACACTTGGTCTTATTTATGTGATCCCTTTGACACTTTTTCCTATCTTTATGATCAGTTATGAACTTAAACTGATCCCTTTAACTAGTAAGATGGCATTGGTACCTGCCAACTTAATGGGATCTGGAGTACCATGAAAAGTTTTTGGCTTCACTCTTAAGGGTATATCCGAGGGAACATGTGCCAAACTGTGTAAGATATTGTATTTTACCAAAGCCTTCTCTTTGGCTGGCCAGCCATCCCATATTTATTCCATCGTAGCTCATCATACACAGTTGTACCTCAGAATATTACAGAGTCCCTCCACTTTGGCTCATTTTTTATTTCATTAGTATATAAACCATCACTACAAACATTCCCACAAATATATTGTAGGGAATGATATCTGCACAGAGTTAGAAGATATGACCATAAAATTGAAAATTTACTAAATGTTTGGGAAATGTGGTAGACATTAAACATCTTTTATAAGACTTCTTAGGATTTTTAATATTATACTTTGCTTTGTGACTCTCCAAAGTTTCTTGTAATCTGCCTCAAAATCATTATTTGACAGAATAAGTGATTTTTCTTTTCCTTATGGCATCTTACAGGATGAGTGCTCCATGGAAAATTTGTTTAGAGATGCAGAATCAATATTGATATAAACCTTTGGTTAGGTATCTGAATATTTTGTCATTAAAACTGTCATTCTTTTACTTTTTAAATAAATTTATAATTTTAGGTTTACCAAGTTATTATAAGTATATTACAAAGACCTACTATGTACTGTATCTTCAGTTTCTTCTATTATTATCTTACATTAGTGTGGAATATTTGTCATAATTAATGAACCACAATTAACATGATAACTAATTCCATGACTTCTTGATATTTCCTCAGTTTTTCCTTTTTTTTTTTCCTATTCCAGCGTTCTATCCAGGATGTCATGCTGCATTTAATAGTCATACCTCCTCAAACACCTCCTGGTTGCAGATTTCAGATTTTCCGTGTGGGTGTGCATGTTTGCATCGGGATATGTTTAGTATGTTTTTACTGTTACTACATCATCATGCAGGCTCATCTTATGTATTTCCTACCCAAGTAGGCTGACTCCTTGTCACTGAGTATTATTTGCTTATCTGGTCTGTTCTATTTCTGTTCTTCTATAAGCCTTTTATCAAAAACATTGCTGGTCTATTTTGTGGGAGAATGGTTTTAGACACCAAAATATGAGTGAGAGGTTTGATCGTTAGTAATGGAATGTTACTGCTTTAAAGACTTCTCGGATTACAGAGCAAGGAATTATATGAAAATGTGCTAATCTGTGCATACATATCTATCATGAATGTATCTATATGTAATATATATTCTAGTGATATTAAGCTAAATATGAATTCATATCCATGTCTCTAATTCTAGTCCATTACTGTACACATATTTTTAACCTTCTTCCCTTTTGTATCTACATTATACACTTGCAATGAGTAATAGCTCCCACTATTTGGAATCCATAAGCATAATTACTTAATTCTAATGCAGATGTTAGTGTTTTTTAGAATTTTAATTCATATCCTTCTGGGAAACAACTTTATTAACTAGAGCACAATGGTATATACAGTTCTTTTTACCCCTAGTCTTATGTATTTCACTCATTTCTAAAATCATTAATATTAATAACTTTTACTATCATTTCTGTGCTACTTTTAAAGTAATTCATTTTAAGCACTTTGTTTTTCTGTTTCTTTTTAAATTGTCATTTAACAATTGTATCTTATTTATGAGGTGAGTTTGATAATCTGATAAATGCATATGATGTATAATAATCAAATCAAGGTAATTATCATTTTTAACATTTTAAACATTTATTCTCATACAAAGAACTTCAAACCCCTTTCTTCTAGTGATTCATAAAATATATAATAAAAAAATTTTAACTATGGTTAGCCTCTTGTGTTGTGGAACACTAGGAGATATTCCTTCTCTCTAAATGTATTTTGATACCCATTATTCAACCACCTTCTAACTCTCCCCACCAATATCCTTCCTATCCTCTATTGATCATTATTCTACTCTGTATTTCTATGAATTTTTTTTTCACTTCTGGCATAAGAGTGAGAACATATGTTATTTTTCTTTCTGATTTTGACTTATTTTACTTAACATAATGTTCTACAGTTATATCCATATTGCTACAAATGATGGTTTTTCATTCGCTTTTATGAAAGTATAGTATTCCATGTTGTTTATATAACATATTTCTCTGATCTTCTCATCTGTGGATAGATAACTTGATTGATATCATATTTGGCTATTGTGAATAGTGTAGCATGGTAGTGTACATATTTATTTGTTATACCAGTTTTAACCCTTTTTTATCCCAGTTTTGAGTTTTTAAACATGATCTTATGCACATTTTACATCTTCAGTCCCTAACATGTGAACTAGCATGTAGTGAAAATTCACTCAGTAGATATATATTTATTAAACATATTTGAGTAACCATAACATAATTATTTATATTTTACTCACAACAATTTTTGTTCTTATCTGTCCTAATCTTGGTGTTTTTCAGGAAAAACAAGCATGAAACACTTTTTCATACATAACATTTTAATATTTTGATTTCTTTGATAGAATTGTGCTTCCCCAAAAATAAGACCAAGTATCTCATAATACAATAGATTGAATTACAAAGGAGAGGAAGTTCCAACATGGGAAGCAGTCTACACAGCAGACTCACAGAATGACAAATGCCCTAAATAGCACTCTGACCTCAGAATCAGCCCCTAAGTCATTTGGATCTGTCTGAAAGTCCAATGAGAGCATTTCAGGCATGGACAAATCTCTGGAAATTTTACAGTAAAACCAAAAACAAGAATAATAAATTAGAAAACATAAAAAAGTGTTAGAGATATATGGGATACTGTCAAAAGACCCAACAAGGTGTCTTAGGAGTGCCTGAAGGTGTGGAAAGAGAGAAGGGACTAGAAAGCTTAGCCACATAATTACAGAAAACTTCCCTAACTTGGAGAAAGAAAGGAATGTCCATGTAGAGGAATTGCAGAGAACTCCTAACAGATATGTCCTACAAATATCTTAACCATGACAAATTGTAATCAAATTTTCCACAGTAAAGCATAAAGAAAATATTCTAAAATGTTCACGAGAGATATGCCAAATAACATTCAGAGGATCTCCATTTGGACTGATAGCTGACTTCTCATCAAAAACCCTACAGGCTAGAAGACAGTGGCAAGATATAATCCAAATCTTAAGAGAAAAAAAAAAACTATTAACTTATAATACTTCACCCTGCAAAGCTCTCATTTATGAATGAAGATGAAATAAAGACTTTCCAAAACAAACATAAATTGAAAGAATTTGTCATCACTTGTCCAGCCTTATGAAAGATGCTTAAGAATGTGCTATACACAGAAATGTAGAAAGAAAGCAATCAACATGGAAGAATGCAAAAACCACAAAACTCCCCAGTAAAAGAACAGAATAAATAAAAAGCAAACAATAGGAACACTTGTAGAAAAATGGCAGGGCCAAGTAGTTATTTATCATTAGTTACCCTGAATGTAAATGGCCTCAACTCTCCAGTTAAAAGTACAGATTAGCTGAGTGTATCAAAAAGCAAGACCCATCTATTTGCTACCTACAAGAAAAACACCTCAACAGCAAAGATACACATAGACTGAAATTGAAAGAATGGAAACAGATATTCCATGCTTATGGGGAACAAAAGGACAGGTATTGCCATCCTAATATCAGACAAAATAGACTTTAACACAAAAACTGTTAAAAGAGACAAATAGGGATGCTATATAATGATTAAGGGTTCAATACTACAGGAAGATGTGATAATTATAAGTGAATATGCACCCAACTACAGGGCACCTGGCCAAAAGAAATATTAATGGATCTAAAGTGAGATATAGACTTCAATACAACATAACAGAGGACTTCAACACCCAAATTACATCACTGGATATATCAACCAGACCAACCATCAACAAAGAAACAACAGAGCTAACTGAAACTATGGACCAAATAGACCTAACTTATATCTACGTAACTTTTCACCCTACAGTGTCAGAATACACATTCTTCTCAGCAGTGCATGGAAATGTCTCTAGGATATACCAAATACTAAGTCATAAAGCAAGTCTCAGCAAATTTGAAAAAATAAAAATCATACTGTGCACCTTCTGATCACAATGGATTGAAGTTTGAAACCAACAAGTCAAGAATCTCAAGAACATATGCAAATACATGGATACTACACAATATGCTCCTAAATGAAAAGTGGATCAAAAAAGCAATCAAAAGAGAAATAAAATTTTGGAAATGAATAAAGATGACAATACCTCATGTCAAAACTTACAGGATATAGGAGAAGCAATGTTAAGAGGAAATATTGTATCAATTAATGCCTACAGAAACAAAATGGAAAGTCAGCAAATAAATGAGCTGTCATTGCATCTCAAGGATATAGAAAACAGCAAACAAAACTCCAAATTAGTAGAAGGAAAGAAATAAAATTAATGAATAAACAAAATTGAAACAAAAAATTCAAAAGATCAATGAAATGAAGAACTGTTTTTTTAAAAAAAATAAACAAAATAGATGCACCATCGGCCTAAATGGCCTTCAAGTATGTTTAACCCACCTTGAGGACTCAGATTTGCCTAGTTTATATTATCTCTCCATGAATTCTAAAGTTTTATTTTATTTTATTTTCCCATTCTGTGCAGTTTCAGCCACAGGTATCACATAAGGCTTCCTAAATCTTTGAGACAACTCTCCATTGTGAAAGATAGTGGCAGAGCAAGTTGTCAAATGCAGATACTAAAGGAAAATCCATCCAAAAGTTTCAAAGGAGATTCCATATTCACATGTTATCCATGAAACCCCTAGGTGAGAAAAGGAAGTTAAGCCTTTTCTGGATGAATATTTGATAAAAAATAACTTTAAAGATATTCAAAAATTCAGTATGAAAAAAATCCATTTTTTAATGACAAGGAATCACTGCATTTGTCTTGTTGGCACTGATGAATACTTTAAGCTTATGGGAAAAACAGGAGGGGTAGCTTTGCTTAATACATACCCTCAACCCTGACACAGCACATTAATCAACCTCAGTTGACTGTCTGTCTCATTCTTTTCTTAAATAATACCTGTTCCAAAGTGTGAGATGATGCATGTGTTTAATTCGTAGAAGAGATGGCACCAGATATAGAGTTCATGGGAGAAAGGATGCAATTATAAAAGTGTGGTCTAAAGAAACTAAGGTGGGTGTGACAATGCTGAAGTTTTATTTCTTTTGTTTTAACTGATTTCATTGGAAACCTTGAAGCATCAATTGTTGACTAATACAACTGGAATATGTTTTACAGAAAACTTAGTCCAAACCTCTGATTTTATCAATGAGACACTGAGACACAGAGAGATAAGTGACACTGAGAGCATAAGGAACTCACTCCTCCTGATTGTCTCCTAGAAAACAATTTACCATATCATTTTGTGAAATAATAGCATTATAGTTATGACCCATTTTCTCAGCACATAATCTTCACTCAGTTTCTTCCCAATTCATCAGTATTTTCTAGAACGTTCTCTCTTACATTAATGACAGATTCTCAGCCACCAATATCATTCAGTTTTTTGGACTTGCTGAATCATTTTCACAGTGAATATGCATAGCTTTTATAATGGTTCCTTCTGTGATAATCACCTATCATAGATACTTTTAAAAACAATTGTTCTTGGGCTGACTGTTTTAAAATTCCTGTCACCTGTATTCAGTACTGTGCTAGTATAAAAGCTAACTCTTTGGTACTGTAGGTGGTGGAAGGATCCTTAATTTGTGTTATTTGCTGATATTCATAGCTCAAATAATCTCAATATGACCTAGTTTAAGCTAACAAGGCAATAAATGGGTGAACACAGTGTTAGGAAGCAATGTGTAAAATCCACTGATGCAGGCCTGCACAAGCCAGGGCAAACTCACCCCTGCAATCACCCAGTACATTATAGGAAGATTTCTGTTGTATTTCCCTGTCTTCATGTATCCATCCATTTCCATGCTTATTAATTTTATTTAAATGACTACTACATATTATATTATAATTTAGTTTCTGTCCATATTCCCACACACCATCTGCAATGCACTCTGTGATGTATTTGCGTATGTGTCAAATCATTGTCCTCACCCAACAGCTCTGCCCCTTCTAATTTTTCCACTTTTGTATCACCAACTTTCTGAGTGACATATGTCAAAGTTCTACAACCTTCACTCTTTTATTTATCTCTGCCCCCATATGTCACCAGGAACTGGAATATATTATATCTACATACAGATTAAGTGTTGTAATTGATATCCCCAATCCTTGGGTTATACGCCTCAAATTACTAGCCTTTCTGGAATGAAATATGTTCTTTTACCTCAAACACTTCCTATAGCAAATGTGTCAATCACACTTCTTAGGAGTAAGTTTGTATGAAGGGGAGACCAGTCAACTTTCCACTGAATATCAAAGTCAGGATACAGTGTGTCACTGTAAATAAAGGTACATAGAGAAAATAAATGGAAGATAAGCAGATAGTAGACTATCCAAGTTTGGAGCATGGTATATTGTAGGAGATAGATAACAAGTTAGTAATAATATTTAAATGGAAGTCTCATTTTTAGTCTGGCACATTGAATCTGGGTTCTTTTCCCAGAACACCAGTAGGCTAAAATCAAAGTTCCACTTAAGAGATGGACCAAGGACCTAAATAGACATTTTTCAAAAGAGAAAATCCAAATGGCCAATAAACACGTGAAAAAATGTTCAGGATCACTAGCTGTTGAAGTTGATTTCTTCTGAGTGGATTCGTTCTGAGAAGAGGAGTGTGGTGGGGGGCAAGAGGTGCGGAGTCACCACACAGGCCTCAGGAGTGAAAGCAGGCCTGAGGCAAGAAGCCCACAGACTTGTTTATTTCAGTTGCTATAGCTGCTTATATAGCCAAGGCAGCCATCAGTCAAGGGGCAGTCTATGCCATAACCAATCACAGCCTGCTGGCAGGCAGTTTCCAAAGCCATCCAATCACAGCCTGTTGCCAGTCAGGCTCTCTTGCCAGGCAGTTTCTGAAATCATCCAATCACGACACGCTGTCAGTCAGGCTCTGTTGTCATGTGGTTTCCTCTGTTGTCATGTGGTTTCCGAAGCCATCAATCATGACCTGTTGCCAGGCAGTTTCTGTTGTCAGCGGCCATATTGGCATGACCTTCTCACCTCAGTGGCCATCTTGGCATGACCTTTTCACCTCCTCATTCCACATTTCACCTCCTCATTCCACCACAACTAGCCATCAGGGAAATGCAAATCAAAACCACAATGAGGTTTCATGTCACCCTAGTTAGAATAGCTTACATACAGAAATCAACTAACAACAAATGCTGGCGAGGATGTGGGGAAAAAGGCACACTAATCTATTGTTGGTGGGTGTGCAAAGTGGTAAAGCCACTAAGAAAGACAGTTTGGAGATTCCTCAGAAACCTGAATATAGCCCAACCACATGACCCAGCCATCCCACTCCTTGGAATTTATCCAAGGGAAATTAAATTGGCAAATAAAAGGGCTATCTGCACCTCAGTGTTTATTGCAATTCAATTCACAACAGCTAAGACATCAAATCAACCTAAATGCCCATTAACAAAGATTGGATAAAGAAATTATGGGACATAACTTCTTTTATTATAAAATTCTTTCATGTACCTTTTGTGTTGACAATATTGCTTAATTATAAAAATAATTATTAATTATTTGTGTGTATGATAATGTCCAAAAACATATATTCAACATTAATGTTAATAATAGTATGAAATTTGGTTTATGATTGCTTTCAGGTTTTTTCAGCCTTCATTATATATATCATCAGATATACAATTTATAAAAATTCTTAATTTTTTTATATAAAGCTTTTATTTAAAGAATATAAATTTCCAAAGTACAGCTTATGGATTACAATGGCTCCCCCCACACAACTTCCCTCCCTCCCGCTACCCTCCCCTTTCCCGCTCCCTCTCCCCTTCCATTCACACCAAGATTCATTTTCAATTCTCTTTGTATACAGAAGATCAGTTTAGTACATATTACGTAAAGATTTCAACAGTTCGCCCTCACATAGAGACACAAAGTGAAAATACTGTTGGAGTACTAGTTATAGTATTAATTCACAATGTACAGCACATTAAGGACAGAGATCCTACATGATTTTTTTTTTTTAAATTGATTAATTGTCTATGCAATTTCCAGTTTAACACCAAGATTTTTTAATCATTTGCAATTATCTTTATATAAAGAAGATCGATTCAATATATACTATGTAAGGATTTCATCAGTTTGCACCCACTCAGAAACACAAAGTGTAAAAATACTGTTTCAGTACTAGTAATAGCATCGCTTCACATTGGATAACACATTAAGGACAGATCCCTCATGAGACGTAAGTACACAGTGACTCCTGATGTTGATTTAACAATTTGACACTCTTGTTTATGGTGTCAGTAATCTCCCTAGGGTCGAGTCATGAGTTGCCGAGGCTATGGAAGCCTTTAGGGTTCGCCGACTTCGAACTTATTCCGACAGGGTCATAGTCAAAGTGGAAGTTCTCTCCTCCCTTCAGAGAAAGGTACCTCCTTCTTTGATGGCCCCGTTCTTTCCACTGGGATCTCACTCACAGAGATCTTTCATTTAGGTCTTCTTTTTTTTTTTTTTTGTTTTTCAGAGTGTCTTGCTTTCCATGCCTAAAATGCTCTCATGGGCTCTTGAGCCAGATCCAAATGCCTTAAGGGCTGATTCTGAGGCCAGAGTGCTATTTAGGACATCTGCCATTCTATGAGTCTGCTGTGTATCCCGCTTCCCATGTTGGATCATTCTCTCCCTTTTTGATTCTATCAGTTAGTATTAGCAGACACTAGTCTTGTTTGTGTGATCCATTTGACTCTTAGACCTCTCAGTGTGATCAATTGTGAGCTGAAATTGATCACTTGGACTAATGAGATGGCCTTGGTACATGTCACCTTGATGGGATTGTATTGGAATCCCCTGGCACAATTCTAACTCCTTCATTTGGGGCAGTTCCGATTGAGCATGTCCCAAATTGTACATCTCCTCCCTCTCTTATTCCCACTCTTATATTTCACAGGGATCACTTTTCAGTTAAAATTTAAACACCTAAGAATAATTGTGTGTTAATTACTGAGTTCAACCACTAGTACTAGGATAAAAAAAAATACTACAATGGATAAAGTATTACATTGTACAACAACAGTCAGCACAAGAGCTGATCAAGTCACTGTTAATTTTAACATCATTAAAAGTATGGCACTAACTGGATTTTAAAGTATGCTTCCATTTATTTTCTTTCAAAATTCATGTGTCTTTTTAATCTTTACTGATGTATAATTGATAAATAGGAGTTGTATGTATTTGAAATATGCAATTTGATATTTTGACATATGTATATATTATGAAATGATTAGCACAATCAGGGTAATTATAGTATCCATCACTCAGACAGCAGCCACATTCTTTTACTTTCATTTTGTTTGTGGTAAGAATTTTTAAGTTATCCTTTATCAAATTATAAATATATAATATAGAATTCTTAATTATAGTCACCATGCCATACATTGTACCTCCGGAACTCATTAATCTTACATAACTGAAACTGCATACCTTTTGATCAACATCCCCTGGCAGCCACCATTCTAAGTTTTGCTTCTGTGAGTTTGAGTATTTAAATGCAACCTATATATGAGCTCATGCAGTATAATTTTGTGTTTTGCATATTTTCCTTACATAATACCCCAAGTGTATTCCATGTTATCAGGAGTGATAGAAATCTCTTAATTTTAAAGTTTATATCATGCTTATGTGTGTGCATCTCACAATGTATTCATCCACCTATCCTTTGATGATTGATTAGTTTGATTCTACGTTTTAGTTATAAGGACTAGTGCTGCAAAGGGTGTGGGATTACAGATAACAATTCAACATACTGATGCTCATTTCTTTTTATGTGAATCAGCAGTGGATTCTTTGGTCATTTGGAAGTATGTTTTTTTTGAGGATTATTCATATTATATTCCATAATGTCTATACTAGTTTATATTCCTATAGGCATTGTGCAAGTGTACCATTTTCTCCAGATCCTCTAGTTACCACTTGTGTTTTTGATAACAGCCACCTCACAGATGCAAGGTGTTATTGTAAGGTATTTTGATTTGAGTTTCCCTGATGATTCATGTTGTTGGGCACATTTTAAGACACTTGTGTTTCTTCTTTTCAGAAATTTGCATTCAGATCTAATGCCTATTTTAATATAATCTGTTTATTTATTAACAGATTGTTGCATGAAATCCTTACATATTTTGTATACTAATCTCTCATCAGATACACAGTTTTTAGTTATTTTATGCCCTTTCCTAGGTTGCCTTTTTACTTTCTTGATTGTTCCATCATCCTTTCAGTCGGATGCAGTCTTATTTTTTGTGTTTAGGTTTTTGTTATTTTGTTATTGGTGATATGTCTCTACTATTGAAGAATAGTACTTTTTTTTTTCTTCTTACTAATTGTTGGATTCTTACTTAGTGGAAGGTAAGTTTGATTATAAATTAAAGTATGTCAATGTAAAAAGTAAAAGAATAACAAAGGAAAGAGGAGGGAGGGTGGGAAATATCACTATTATCTTAAATTTGTATATATGAAATACATTAAATTTGGTCACCTTCCATAAATAACAAAATTAGAAAAAGATAATTAAGTTTATTTTTGTTTTTATTTGTTAACTGGATGACCCCAAAGTAAACAAATATTCCATTATTTAAAAAGTATTATTTTCTTCTCCAATCATTCCTCCACTTTATTTCCTTCCTGACACAATAAGTAATGATGCGTATGTTAACATACATGAATGCCCATGTGCTTGCATGTGTGTGGTGTGTTTCCCTCTTAGATATGAAGAAATTAGCACACTTCAAAACTGTTCATCACATCACTTTTACCCATAATAATTAACAATATATATTTTAGTTGGCCATTGGTTTCTACAAAGAAACATTATTTATTCTTTTACACACTATTATAATATCCAATTGAGAAATATATCATGCTATAATTAATTAATCAGACAATTATTTAAGACACATATGTAGTTTTCATATTCTGTTATCCTAAAAATGAAATAAAAGGTTTTTATAAAGATTACATATATGCTTCATTTAATATTTCATTATTTCTGACCAAGGTGCTATTTTTATGAAGAGTTGCAAAACAGATTAAATCCCTTTAAAAAATATTTATTTATTTGAAAGACAGAGAGAAAGAGAAAGAGAAAGAGAAAGAGAAAGAGAAAGAGAAGGAGAAAGAGAAAGAGAGAGAGAGAGAGAGAGAGAGAGAGAGAGAGAGATTGTATATCAGCTGGTTTACTCCCCAAGTGGCCACAACAGTAGGGGCTTAACCAGATTCAGGCTCCTGGAAGCCCATAAAGTCTCCCAGGTGGGTGGCAGGAACTCATTTGAGTCATCATCCACTGTTTCCCAGATGAATTAGCAGTGAGCTGGATCAGAAGTGGAGTAGCTGGACTGTCACTTTAATATGTAAGATTTGTGTCCTAAGTGACAGCTTAACCCCGTGTACCCCAAGGTGTGTCTCCATACCGAATCTTTCTGTCCCCACCTTTCCAAATTCATTTCCTGTACAGACACAGGGATTTTTTCTGGCTGCACTGTTGGAGTATATGAAAGTCCCTCTTAGAATCTTTAATGTAAACAAAAATTGCTTTTTTTCATACATCTATCTAGTCATATTATATTTATCATTCAAATCACATATTGAATTTCAGCTTTTTCATACATTGTCCATGGCAAATTCATCTACTTTTGCATTCTTTCTGCTTTGAAATTGCGTGGCATGATTACTCCTCTTGGAACATAATCAGTAACGATCTTATAGTTTTATTGAGATGTGGCATAAGTCAGCATGTTATTTAAATTAAATATTACATTCCTGTAAGACAAAAATCAACTCGTTTTTTCTGCATCTGTCATAACTCTATCATTGCATTGATTATTAAGCATGCAATAAAAATACTTACTGAAACAATTAAGCCAAAATGAATTGATTCTTCTAGATCATCAGCATTTTTTGAGGCATGATATGGAGTTATTCTACTCTGAGAAACATAACATAATGGTTTTTTAAAAAAAATATTTTCAGATGTATGTTCTTCAGCAAAGTAAAAATCAATGCACATGCAAACAGAGAGAAGTGATACCATGCAATTTTAGGTGGATATTAATGTGTGTCTGATTTAAAAATATGATCCTGCTTGGCAGGAGTGATATAATATTAAATTTCAAGTAAATATACAGCATCTGTAAAAATTCATTATTGAGCAGAATTGTCTAATAACAAAAAGAGAACATAGGAATTTTAATCAGTAGACCAGGGTTTAAGTCATAATTGTGCCCTTTCTTACTATAGTACATTGGATAAATTATTGAACCTCACCAAGATGCAGGATCTATGAATAAATCATAGATATATATGAATTATAGATATATGTTTGGATCAGCGCTATGGCTCCCTAGGCTAATCTTCTGCCTGTGGTGCCGGCAACCCAGGTTCTAGTCCTGGATGGGGCACCGGATTCTGTCCCGGTTGCTCCTCTTCCAGTCCAGCTCTCTGCTGTGGACCGGGAGTGTAGTGGAGGATGGCCCAAGTGCTTGGGCCCTGCACCCGCATGGGAGACTAGGAGGAGGCACCTGGCTCCTGGCTTCGGGTCAGCACAGCACGCCAGTTGTAGTGGCCATTTAGGGGGGTGAACCAATGGAAGGAAGACCTTTCTCTCTGTCTGTCTCTGTCTCACTGTCTAACTCTGCCCGTCAAAAAAATAGATATATGTTTGAAAATTTTGAAACATTCAAATGTGTTTGTTGATTATGCATATTCTAGTTATAATTATAGGAATAAAGAATTAAAAAAAGATTGGTTAATTGACCTCCATAAAAATCGCAATGTTTTGGGGACAGTTTAGGAACTTGAAGTCAATGTCTCTGTTTGTTATTTAGTTTTATTTCTGCTATGCTTTCATTATTTCCCTATAGTGTTTTCTAGGATCCAGCACTAATGGTATCTCCTTCAGTTGCCTCTTGCCCCTAATTTTTGCAAACTGATACCTACATCTCACTAACTAGGACTTTTCTGGTGCATTTTTACTCTATTAAGCATGATACTTTTTACTTTTGAGCTATTTTATTTGCAATGTATTTTCCTGTTAGAACTTGAGATTACCTTATCATTTCATTTGATATATACCAAAAATTATCACTTCCAGAATTAGTACTTGTAATAGCTTCAAGCTATAAACCTAGAATTGATAAGTTCTTCAAGTCATAATTTATTCCTCAAGTCAAGTGCCCTTTCAAAATCAGAATTGTTTTTATTATGTTAAAAGAAACAGTATAACATTCCCAAGCCCCTCAAGTTTCCAAGTTTCCAATGTCAGTTCTTGAAGTAACTAGAAAACCTGCCAAATCTGACCTTCTTTAAACAACATATCTCTCTTTTTTCCAGAGGAAAACTGTAAAGATCAAGTCACAGCTGCACGTAGTACCTAATTAAACAAGTGTTAGAAAGCCAAGAAAGGTCAGGTTGTCAAAAATCATTGCTGGATCTCTACTGGACTGCATTTAAAGACTCATTGCAGCAAAGAAAATAACTCAATACTGTGCATGAGACTGGAGTAACAAATAAACTCAAGGGGAAGATTTCTTCCTGGCACATAATGAAAGATTTGGAGATAAAAACCTAGGAAACAAACCAAGGGAAATCAAAAGAAGAGATTATGTGGTGGGTAAAACAAACAGCTGATGTTAATATGGAAAAGAGGTTTCATAGGTCAAGTTCAAAGAAGGAACAGAATGAAATTATAGATAACAGTTTGTTGAGTTTATTTTTTCTCTTTAAATCAGGGAGTAAAAAGAATAGGTGTGTGAGCAATGGTGTGGGAAAAGAAAACCATGATGGCTTGACCAGTATAAAACAGAATAAAGGACAAATTATTTTAAACCACTGAAACACATTAGTTAGGAGTGAAAAATATTTTTAATTATCTGTTCAGACTCAGAACTTCCTAGGTTGCATGATGTTTATCGCAGGGTCCTTGTAGTCACCTTGTTTCTTTTCCACCCATCCTTTCAATATGGGCTTAAGTCAGAGTAATCTCTAAAGAGTGCACCCCAAGGAAACCAAAATACACAAATATTGCTATAAATTATCAGCTTATTCTTTGAGAAAAGAAGTAGTAAAAGTTTGCTTTTCTTCCTCAAGTTCTACTTTATTTGTGAAATATTGTAGACATGAGTCCACTGGGAAATTCTGTGGGGTACTAGTTAGCACCTGAGTGTAATTTCCAGTTCAGTAAACATTTGTATGCTTTCTGGTTCCATACTAAATCTCTGGGGACATGGTATAATCTAAAGGATAGACTCCATGACCTCTGGGAAGGAATTGTGTGTGTTTTTGAAAGTGAGTAGGAATAAATATTTTATGTGTTAGTTATTCAAGGGAGACACATATACAAAATATTATTATCTAAAATATATGTGTGCATAAATATGCAATATAAAATATGTGTATCTTTACATTAGCATGTGTATTATTAAAATATTTATTTAGTGGCTCAGAGATCCATAGATCTTCATTTCTCCAATGATATTTAAATATTTACAAATTAAGTTATAATGGGATCTACAAATACAAAAAAGAAGAAAGAATGCTTTAATTGTGACATATGAGACTTCAGCGTTTCCTCTCAACCCTCGGGATAGCATGGATGCCATCTTGCTATGAGCAACTGACAATGCATTTAAATACTGTACCATTGGAAGTGTAATTGCAATTTGCTGTAATTCCTGCTTAAATTCATCCCTGACACAGTTGATTTATTTTGCAAATCAGTGCATCTAGAGGGTGTACTGTGTCGCATTATGGGCCTTTGATATAGACCCTTTGTTTTATAACAGAGAAAATAATTAGCTTTTGGATAAGCTTGAGTTGTGATGCCAGGCGCTATCCGTGGTGCTGAAAGAAGTTATTAGCGCTAAGCTAATGAAGGCCCTCAGCCAGGCTCTGCCATTTTACTAATTTGTCTCTTTGGGATTTTAGTAAAATTAGAAATGAGATAAGCACAAAATAGGATAAATTTTATAGAATAAATAGTAAAAATTGTTGACATAATCTTTTTGGACATTTGGCAAAACCAAAATTTAGGGAAATATTACCATACAAACACTAATTCCCTTAGTGGTGGTGATAAAATTGTTTAGGTACATTTAAATTAACTTTTGTACAGATTTATGTATTTGAGCTTTTAAAAGTTTGAAGTTATCTGCGAATTGTGATGCATCTTGCATCCTGTGACAAATAAAGGCCAAATTTCATCATACATTCTGAGATTAAAAAATGGATTTGTATTAAAGACAAATATTAAGTGAGAGGTACAATTAAATGAGTAATAGTTGGTTGTTACATGCCATATTTCACCAAAGAGTATCCATATGTTTTCTGTCTCTATTCTTAGGAATTGCTAAATTAAATGTAATTACTGAGTTCTTCATGCTTTCTTTGACATGATACATTGGAATGTGTTTGCATTGTAACCAGTTCAATGTTTAACTTGATGCTGGTTATGGGAGCATTTAGGGTTGTTCTAAACAAAATCATCACCAGCTGGTTATTTTACACTTTTATTAGGTTATAAAATAGCACTCAGGTATACAACAGTAATCACAAAGCTGTGATGCTGGAAAAAATAATTACATTAAATTGACCTTCATGAATAACAAGTGAGGTTCCATTTCACTTCATTTCTGTTCATTTTAAAACCAGCATTAGCTTTTCTGGCACATAATTTTTCATTGTTTGCTGAACACAGCTCTAACAGAATGATTCACTGTCTTTAATATTAGTGATTATAGTCCATTTTAATTACAGAGCATATTATATAGCTTGTTGTGTTATTCTCATATTTCTGCTAAATGTCTTTGCTGGAAAGGATTAAACGTAGCAGTGGGGGTATAGAGCTTGTGTTCTGGGGGTGGCCAAGGATCCATATAAACTTTTTTAGAATAATGTGATGGTATAATCATAGATAACTAAGCAAACTTTCAAATATCAAGGTGATATCAAGTCAACTTGTTATGTCACCTGACACTTACACCTTGGTTATCTTTAGCATATATATTAAATTTTACCTAAATTCCATGAAGATATAGTTTACATTTAATAAAATTATCCCTTTTAAATATATACTCTGAAGAGTATAATAAAAGAATACACCCATAAAATAATTCTGCCAATCAAATAAAAAGGTTGTATTAATCTCAAAATATTTCCACATGTGCTTTTCTAGTAATTCTATTTTCAGATAAACTGTGATATCATTTATATCACAAGTTTTTTTTAAATTTCTGTAAGTTCATATGAATGGACTAATATATAACTAACACTTTTGTGCCTGGAGTACATGTAAGATTAATGCAGTTTCATGTACTTTTGAGTAATTCTTTATAGTTTAGTTGTATAGCATCATATTGAATATACCATAATTTGATAATACATTCAAGAGTGATAGTGTTTTTTTAACACTTTCTGGCTGACAAGAAATAACCAACTAGGAGAATTTGTGCACTTTTTGTTTGTGGGCTTATCTTTAATTCTGTTTATTTTGTTAAACAGGATTGTAAGAGTTGATTTTTATAGTGAGAGTAAGCTTGACTTTATGCTTAATTACAAAAATGTTATTGAAAATAACACTTTAATTTATCAGTTTTACATGACATTTATGATTGTTGCATATCATAATCAAAACTTGGAATTGATGGACTTTTTAATTTTATTTATTTCTGCAGTGTGATAGTCCTTTTCCCAGATTGTAAAATAATGTCCTTAATAACTAATGATGTTGAAATAAATTTCATGTACTTATCAATCATTATGTTGTGTTCCTTTTTTAATATTTATTTTTATATGATTTTCTCACTTGTGAGAGTTTGTTAATTTATATCATTAGTTTGTAAAAATGTGTGTTTTATTTTCTGGAGTCTTGTCAAGTATATGTGACTGTAATATATTTACATATTTTAAGAATTTTACTTACAGTATATTTAGGTTGTCTGATTTAATACCTTAATTTTTACTTTTAGTTTTTTCCTATGTTCTTTTTTTTTTTTTTTGACAGGCAGAGTGGGCAGTGAGAGAGGCAGAGAGAAAAGTCTTCTTTTGCTGTTGGTTCACCCTCCAATGGCCACCACGGCCGGTGCGCTGTGGCCCGTGCACCGGGCTGATCCGAAGGCAGGAGCCAGGTGCTTCTCCTGGTCTCCCATGGGGTGCAGGGCCCAAGCACTTGGGCCATCCTCCACTGCACTCCCGGGCCACAGCAGAGAGCTGACCTGGAATAGGGGCAACCGTGACATAATGTGGTTCCCCGACCGGGAATAGAACCCAGGGTGCCGGTGCCACAGGCGGAGGATTAGCCTATTGAGCTGCGGTGCCAGCCAGTTTTTTCTATAGTCTAACAAATCATTGCCTGTATCAAATTTGGAAAGATTGTCCCTTTTGTGTTATCCAGTTTTGTTCTATGGTCACACTCTTGCAATATTATGATAGTCATCATAGTGAATATTGTCTGGGCTCACAACATTTCTTCATACTTTCCTGTATTCCTGTTTACATCCTGTTTTTTTTCCCCCTCCTGAAACCTGATCCAGACAAGAAAAGATGTGCATATTACCACTATTTATTAATTTTCAGTTTTTAGAAATTTACATAAAGAATTATACAGTAAATTTTTGTTTCATCTTCTTTCTTCTCTATAATAATAATATATACATTTGTGTGGTTGTGTATACTGATAGTTTTTTCTTGCATAATATTTTGCTATTTTTATTGTTACATAATATTCCAATGTATGAATTATAGACATGTTGTTCATACATCCACCTATTGATGAATGTTTGAGCTGCTTGTTATGAAGTTAATATGAATATGTATGTACAAGTCTTTGACACATAAATACTTCACGTTCTCTTGGATAAACACCTAGGGAGTAGAACTGGATCACTTAGTAGGTGTATATTTATTATTTTCTTGTTTTAAAATAACTCTAAAATGTTTTCTAGAACAGTAGTATAGTTTCACAGTCTTCTCAGCAGTATGTGAGAATTCTAGATTCTCCAAAATTTTCCACCACTGGTATGTTCAGGATTTTTAATTTTAGTTATTCTATTAAATGTTTAGTGATATCACATTGCTATTTTAATTTTACTCCCCTAATACCTTATTGTATTGTCTATCATTCCTTATTACTTGCTATTTGTGTATCTTAAGTGTCAGTTCAAATCATTTGTCCAAAATACTGTGATTTCCATGTTTTCTTTTTAATTTGGTTGGGTGGGAACCAGTGCTCTGTCATTTTTTCTGCATGAATGCAGGTTTCTTTTTTTTTTTTTTTAAGATTCATTTATTTATTTGAAAGTCAGAGTTACACAGAGAAGGAAAGGCAGAAAGAGAGAGAGAGAGTGAGAGAGAAGTCTTCCATCTTCTGGGTCACTCCCCAGCTCTCTGCAACTGCCGGAGCTGTGCCGATCCGAAGCTAGGAGCCAGGAGTTTCTTCTGAGTCTCCCACATGTGTGCAGGGGCCCAAGGACTTTGGCCATCTTCCACTGCTTTCCCAGGTCATAGCAGAGAGCTGGATCAGAAGTGGAGCAGCTGAGACCAACACACATAGGGGAATGTGGGCACAGCAGGTGGCAGCTTTACCCATTATGCCACAGTGCTGGCCCCAAATGCAGATTTCTTTTAAATCTTTTGCATTATTATTCTCCTGACTTTAAATAGTTTCTTCTGGTAAGAGCTCTGATAGTGCTGTTTTGAATTATTTACAAATTCTGCAAATTTCCAGAATTATATTTCATTACAGCTAGTTCCTCCATGATACTGTATTCTGCTAATGATGGTTGTCATATTCTATTTAAACTCTTCTAGCTCCATCTGTTAAAGTTGGGGTCCAGTGGTTTCACCTGTGTTCTCTCTTTGACTTATGTCTTGGAAACTCTCAAGTCAGCAACTTGTGACAACTGTGGTACTCACTTCATTTGTTTCCTTTCTCTTAGAGTCTACATTTTTTGGTTTCTATCTTAAATAAGATTGTCTTCAATATTTTTTCTCATTTGTATAGTTTGTTTCAACCAAGTGGATAAATCCAGCCCTTTTTACATCATCTTGACTCAGAAGAGAAGTTTCCATAAAATGGTTATTTCTTTCTCTTGTATTTGTCCTGGCTAGTTACTTCAGTACAAAATTTTATTGAAAAAGTAAAGTAAAAGCTGAAATCCTGAACTATTCTTGAATTAAGAGAAACATATTAAATTTTTCACTATTAAATATTTTTTTCATTGCAGTGATTTTGGGCACTTCTTTTTTTTTTATCAGTTTAAGGAAGCTTTTTCTCCACTTTTAAATTAAGGAGAATTTATCTTATTAATTAAAACTGACTTTTTTCTATTTTCTTTTTAAATTTCTAAAATTTAAGGTAAACAGATTTTATGTAATTCATATATACAAATATAGGAAAAGTCAACTTTCATTAAGTCACTTTTTTTGGAATGTTTATGTGATTTTCTGTTTTATTAAAATATAAATTATATTGACTGGTTTCCAAATGTCAAACCAAAACTTGAATTCCCAAGGAAAGCATATTTTCTCATGTTATTTCTTTATTAAAAAATTACAGAGAGAACACAAAATGGGGAAATAAAGTTAATAGAATAAAAATGCCTTAAAATGTATATTGTGTTATTTATTAGGATTTTACTTTTTCCTATTTAAAATATACTTATTTAAATTTATTCTTATTATATTTGAGTATTAGACACACACACACACCATACACAGATGCCTTCCATTCACTGGTTCACTCCCCGCATGCCTACAGTAGTCACATTTGGACTAGGCTACAGTTAGGAATAAAGAACTCAATCTGGGTCTCCCATGTTAGTGGCATAGACCCAAATACTTGAGACATCATCTGTTGTCTACCAGGATGCACGTTAAAAGAAAATTAGATGAGAAGCAGGCTAGCCCTCAATCAGACACTCTGACATTGGACAGGGGTGAGGGAGCGGAAAAGGGAGGGTTGCGGGTGGGAGGGAAGTTATGGGGGGGGGGAGCCATTGTAATCCATAAGTTGTATTTTGGAAATTTATATTCTTTAAATAAAAGCTTTATAAAAAAATAAAATAAAAGCTTGATGAAAACCTAAAAAAAAAAAAAAAACGCAACGGAAGGAAGACCTTTCTCTCTGTCTCTCCCTCTCGTTGTCTGTAACTCTTCCTCTCAAATAAATGAATAAAATCCTAAAAAAAAGAAATAGAGAACAGATGTGTCAATATTAGATAAAATAGAGTTTGAGAAATATTATCATAGCAAAGGGTATTTCACAGTGTTTCAAGGGTCAACTCATTAAGATGAATCAGAACACTTCCAATGAAAGATCGATAAACCTGAACCAAAAGTGGACAAAATTGAAGGGAGAAATAAGTATATCTTGCATTCTATTTCCAAAGTTCAACACTCATTTCTGATGTTGAATGGATACTAGGAATAAATCAGTAAAAATAGAATAAAACTTACTGACCTACTAGGCAAGAGTAATTGAACAATATTAATTTATTTATTTACAAACATAAAAATGAGCTACAGTTTCAATAAATTTAAAATGATTAAAATAACATAAATATTTTCTCAGAAAATAATAGAATTAATTAGAAATCAATAATGAAAAGGTCCCTAGAAAGACATCCAAAGAGATGGCAATTAAACACATAATTCCAACAACTTCAAGATCAAAAAGTAAAATATAAAGTTACTTGAAAAATATTTAAAATGAATGGATATTAAATTATATTACATAAAATTCATGAGCTACAGATAACATAATGCTTACAAGTAAACTTGCTGCTTTAAATGCATTATTAAAAATCCAGAAAGATTTAAAGCAAATCATTAAGGTGTCTCATTTAAGCAGCTAGAAAAAAGAACACTGTGTTTGTATAACAATAAATAGAAGTCAGGAAATGAAACATTATATGTGAATATAAATACAGCAAAAGCTCAAAAAAGCAATAAAACTATTTTTTGAAAAGGTCAATAAAATGAAAATAAAAACAAGAATCATCAAGGACAAAACAGAGATTATACAAAATTTTAAATATTTAACATGAAAGAGAGCTGTCTAAGCTTCAACTTTTAAGTGCAGCACAATGGCTCACCCCTAAAACTTAGACATTTTTATGAGTTAGAGTGTGTTACTGCAATACAGATACGAAGCATAATCCAATCAGTTACATCATTATAAATTCTGTGTGTGTGTTCTTTGTGTGTCTGTGTCTTGTTCGAGGCTCATTGTACCTCCTTCTTCTGGGCATTAGATTTATTTTTATCAAATAAGCAAGATTAAATTCATCGATTCTTCAAATATTACATGCAAATGTTTTCCTTCTGTTATTCTGAATAAATTATATATGATTGCCTGATATTATGACATAGCATGTTAGATAACATTATCACAGAAGTATAAATATGGACCTCTAGAAACTTATTCTGTTAACTTCAAGCATATTTTATTTCTTTTCAAAACTAACATCTGAATTGATTCTTTTGATCTGAGTTCAACTTCACTGATCATTTCTTCTTTGGTTTGAAATAGTCAGTTAAGCCACAATCATTGATATTTTCATTTCCATTGTTGTATTTTTTTCTATTCTAGGACTCCCATCTGGTTTTCTAAAATTTTTAATTTTTCTAATATTCCTTATCCTTTTACCCATTGCATCTCTTTTTCTTTCAATGCTTAAGCATCTGTATCTTATCCATAGCTTCTTTAAAGCCTTTGTCTGTAATTTCAACATCTTCAACATTTGTGGATTTGTTTTCACTGATTGTATTCTTCCTCATCTCGGGTTACAGCTTTCTGATTTCTCACATGTTTGCTTATTTTGAATATAGTACTGACATCATAGAAGTCCACCATGTTTGTGTTCCTGGAGTCTGTATTTTTCTCTTAGGTAGTGGTAAATTTTCTTCTGACATGCAACGTTTTTCTCTTGTCTGAACTTTATCATCTGAGGACTGATAATAGTAATATTCTAGGTAAATAGAAATTTCTTATCCTAGGGTTAAATTATACCTTTTTGTTGTGAACCTTTTGGTGTCTTAATGGAAAAAAGAATATTCAGTAAAATTTATCTACTTCGGATGATCAGAATGCCTGTTTTCCAAAACTCTGACTACTGAACCTCTGTCTCACAGTTTCTCAATATTTGTTTTCTTCTGGGCCTTATAGAATGTGACTTAATAAATCCAGTGCTTGTATTCATGGTCCTCTATTATTCTATTTTTTGGACATTATCTATGTTTATGTATCTCCATTTCCTTCTCTTTTCCCCAAAATTCCAACCATGTTTTCAACCTTACACCTTGTTCTTTCAGGTTTATAACTGAAGATAGATAATTATTAATAGAAAGGTACAGAAAATACTTTTTGCTCTTAAAATAGTATAAGCACTGTGTCTTATATGTATTTAAATTTAGAAAATAAATTATGTAAAACTGAAGACACCTATCTCATCTTATAGATGGAGAAACACAACCAGAAATCCAAGGCCCATGAAGCTGATCAGTAATAGGATTTTATCTTTTTTTTTTTTAATTACTCATGTCTCACTCCAGTATTCTTCATACTATAATTTGGTTTAATGAGACACATTAATTTATATAAAGTTGTAGTTCCCATTTTTGGCTTCTATAAACAGACTATAGCAAATTAAACTCATGAGGGCTGTATCAGCTTTGTTCTTTAAACTAAGTAACCATTAAGTGATTGATGAAACACATATTTAACTGACTTGATCAAGGGGATTTCTAAGAAGGTCAGAACTTGCACAAACCTTATCCTGACCTTTCAGTATGAATCTTGGCATTAATTCTTACTAGAACAAATTGCCTCTTGAGCTTTCTACTCAACTCAGTTCCTAACTGTTTCTACATTATTGTAACAATGTTTTTTGTATAATTCATTTCTTCATCCCACCATGAATATGGAGTTCACAGCCAAATTTAGGGTGGGAAGTAAAATGCTATAAAATTCAAAGAGCTAATTGAAAACCGTTCTCTTTCTCTTACACATTCTTTCTCTCTCACACACACACGTACACACCATGAATTTTTCCATTTTGTTAATAAAATGGAAATAATTCATATTTTAAGATCAATTTGTTTTTATTAGTCTTGATATACCCAATATTACATAGGAGTTAATTCTAGGGGTAAATGATAATGCTATTTCCAATTTTTAACATAACAGGGTAGTACTAGGACTATGTAATATATAGACTAAGGTAGTATTTCCTTTTATGTCTCATAATTGACCACAAGTAAGCATTTGTGTTATAAAATATTAAGTTTTTACCTCACATGTGAAGTTACAGAGAGATGTCTTCTTTCATTCTTCATTTTATAATCACAATCACTGTAATAATTATATATATATATATATATATATATATATATATATATATGTCAAATGGGACAGTAAGTGCCAAGATGTGTAGCTTAAGGGAAAATGAAGAAAATCCAATTCTTATATAGGAGATATTAAAACTAGATTAAAGTGATTAGTGTAATCATACAGATGAGTTTATTAGGAAATATACATGCCATACATTTATTGTTAAGAAATACTAAATTGCTTGGAATCTCCATAAATTTATTTCTTTACATCGGCATTTATTTTTCTGAGTCTTGTACTCCAATTTCTGCAAATAGGAAAAAATACGTTATTCTGATCAAGACCCAAAATAACTGTGGAAACCCTTTAATAGCTGAAGATGCTGCAAAGATGTTGATAATATAATGAAGCTAAAAATGAAAAAGTTGATGTTGAATAAGAGAAAATAACATGAAAAAAATAATTGTCTGCATTGCCAAGATCTTGGATCCTTTGTAGGTTCTCTGTGCTCTGTCCCGGATGTTGTTCTAAAAGTGTTTATCATACAGTAGTTGTCTGCAAGGCAGATACTTGAAGTGCCAGGGAGTTTCCATCAGCCTGTGATGACAGTTAGCCACTGACTTACTGTTGCAGGAGTGTCAAACCCTAGCTCCTAGACCCCAAGTACACAAAATTGGAAAAATTGCCTAACATCTGACACTAGAGATTTATTTGTCTCTGGGCTAACTTCATAGATTCTTGCTTGAAATTGCCTCATTGGTTTGCATTCTCTCTTGTAATGTTCTAATCACCTACTTTCTTACTAAGTTTTATTCTGGTAGTATTTCCTTAGGAAATTACTCAGGAGAAGTTAGTTCTCTTAGGGTATTCTATGACAGACAATGCATACTATTATGTATTACTTTATGGTTTTCTTTGGTATATTATTTTATCTACAATTCATCTTGTGAGATTTTCACTTTAAAAGGAAAAAAGAGTGAAATTTTAGAAATTAAGAGGTTAACTTGAAATTTTCCAGAAATTCAAGTGCAAGGTCAAAACTCAAACAACATTTTTGTCAAAATGTTAGCAGATATTTTTTGATTGATGCCCATACAATTATTAACAATACTATGGTTTATAAGATAACTGCTCTTGTTTGGGGGGGGGGATACTGGCTTGATTTCAAACATGAATTTCTAAAATAAAAATAACAGTTTTTGAGAAAGGAGTCTGTTTTCTTTTCTATATCTGTAGACATAAGACCAAGGTAAAAAAGACTATTAAAATGTGTCTTACTTGTACTGGTAATAAGTGTCAATGTGCATGACCTCACAATTTTTTTAAATGTGGATGATAATGGTTAAGTTAAAAAAAGAAATGATATTTATCTACTCAGAATAGAGTAGAGAAGCACCTTCATTTTGAATATTTATCACTTTACACTATCTAATGGATACTTGAAATACTACCCCTAGTGATATATTTGAAAACAAACTACTTGGGACTGATGTTGTATCCTAATAAGTAAAGCCACCACTTGCTAAGTTAGGGTTCGTGTCCCAACTGCTCCTCTTTTGATTCAACTGCCTGCCAATGAAAGGGAAAAAGCAATGGAAAATGGGCCAAGTGTTTGATACTCTGTCACTCACGTGGGAGTCCTAGATAAAGCTCCTGGACTCTAGCTTTATCCTGCCTCAATCATGGCCATTGTCCCCATCTGGGGAATAAACAAAAACATAGAAGATCTCTCTCTCTCTCTGTGATTCTGACTTTTAAATAAATGAACAAATAAAATAAATGTTTATTAAAAAATAAAACACTTAAGCTTTAACATTTTATGAGATTTTAAATAACAAATTGAAAAGTTGAAGCCATTGGTAAAATGGGAACTTCCTTGCACAACAAAATGTTAACACAGAAATTTTCTCCTAATATTCTGCACACTGATAGAAAGTGTTTACCATTTAACAATATACCAGTTATACTCTTCTAGCTGGTTTCCTGTATTATAAGTGGAGGCACAGAATCTCATTATTTGATTTTTTTTTTGCTGATTTACTAAATATGCTTCAACTCCAGAGAATATCAACAAAGGCACGCAGTTCTTGTGCCAACCATCTAAACTCAAAAGTGATCTAAACAGAATATTCAAGGTAAAAATACAACTGAAAAAAACAAACACACACGGTGATGAATGCTTCTAGCCTTGACATAGTAAGTGGTATTGGACTTAACATTCCTATAACCAAAATAGAAAATTAGATAAAATGCATAAAAAACTGCTTTCAAGCATTAGACATGTTGAAATACGTCTGAATTCTGATCTTTGAAAGGAGAAAAAACAGAAAAAGTTAACCAATTGGTCTACTTTTCAACCAAAATTCATGTACCCAACTACAGTATGGGAGAGGCAAATCTAAGTTCAGTAGGATAGTTTCATTGAGATGAAAAAATGGAATTCTTAAATTCTTTGGTCAAAATTATGCATGTCACTCACATGCTATTTGGCTATAACTCATCATTTGGCTAAACTTGACTTCACTGGGACCTGGAAAGTATAGTCTTAAATGGAACAGACACATACCAAAGGAATTCTATGTGATGAAAAGACAGCATGGAATTTGGATGGTTGGTTAGCTATCTACTTATTACTCATACCAGTACTGTCTAGTCTTTTGGCCAATAAATAACTACAAGACCTTCTTTTCTCACAATTGTATTACAGACATACATTACTTGGTACAAAAACCCAATATTCCATACCATTAGACTACTTAGTGTAATGTCAAATTTATCTCATTGACATGGATTAAATCCTTTTTACCTAATCAAAGTATGAGTCTTCATTGACAAAGGACCCATCAACTAACAGGTAAGTTGGGACCCGCACTGTGGTGCAGTGAGTTAAAGCCCTGAACTGCAGGGCTAGCATCCCATATGCACGCTGGTCCAAGTACCAGCTGCTCCACTTCATTTCCAGCTCTCTGCCATGGCTTGGGAAAGCGACAGAAGATGGTCCAAGTCCTTGGGCCTCTGCACCTGCATGGGAGAGCTGGAAGAAGCTCCTAGTTCCTGTCTTTGGATCAGCACATTTCCGGCTGTTGCACCCATCTGGGGAGTGAACCAGCAGATGGAAGATCTCTCTCTCTCTCTGCCTGCCTCTGAAGCTCTGCCTTTCAAACAAAGAAATCAATCTTTAAAAAAAAATGAAAGGCAAGTCATCTGAATCTCTATTCCAGGACCACTGCCATATGTATGTAGAACTGATATATAATTTACAACAACAAGGGCAGAAGAGCTATAATAAAACTGTGTCTCAGGTAGGAGAAAGATAATATACATTGAGGGTACAGCCATAATGAACTCTTACCAGGCAGGTGTTTTAAAAGCCCTTGTCTTGACAGTTGAGGAACAGTTTTTTTAATGCAATTTGTTGTATAAATGTATAGAGTTAATCTGTATATGCAGTTAACTGAAAGTAGATATTAGTAAACAATAAGTCTGGGAATAGGAGAGGGAAGAGAGAGAGGGATGGGAGTGTATGTGGGAGGGCAGGTATGGTGAGAATTAAGATGTTCCTAAAGTTGTATTTATGAAATGCATGGAGTTTGTATTCCTTAAATAAAAGGTTTCTTTGGGGAAAAAAATAAAGAGCATCTGCTCTAACAAAGGGGAAAATTGTTTGAATAGACCCTAGTTCAGCCCTCTGAGAGTATCTTTTTTGTCTATTGCTCTTATTGCTCCAGTTCCACTCTGATGGTTCTTTGAACATTGTGCTCCATGTCCACAATTGAATGATCATTAGGAAAAATTTTTGAAGCTAAGAAAATAGTGTTTTTTTTTTTTGACAGGCAGAGTTAGACAGTGAGAGAGAGAGACAGAGAGAAAGGTCTTCCTTCCATTGGTTCACCCCCATAAATGGCTGCTATGGCCGGCACGCTGCGCCCATCTGAAGCCAGGAGCCAGGTGCTTCCTCCTAGTCTCCCATGCAAGTGCAGGGCCCAGGCACTTGGGCTATCCTCCACTGCCTTCCTGGTCCACAGAAGAGAGCTGGACTGGAAAAGGAGCAACTAGGACAGAATCTGGTGCCCCAGCCAGGACTAGAACCCGGGGTGCCGGCACCGCAGGCAGAGGATTAGCCAAGTGAGCAGTGGTGCCGGCTTAACCAAGAAAATAGTTTTATCAAAAATTCCTGAAGAAAACAAAGAAGTATACTATTCCATTTTATTTTAGAGATGAAGCAAGATGATAGACTGCTCAAGAGCACAAGCCTTCAGCTGAGTTGACTGGAATTAAATCTTGACTGCAATTTAGCAGCTGGGAATCTTAGTCTAAATTTCTACAAATGGTTCCTAACACAAGAACTTGAGTGGAAATGGTTCATTTTGAAACTAATTACAGAGGAGATAAGTAGAGAATTAGGTAGGGGAAACGATGAAACAATGATACCTGATAACCGGTGGACTCTCAAGCCAGTTTCCACTGTGGATAAATGAGGTTATGCTCCACTAAGAAATTCCAGCAACCAGTGTAGAATAGTATCTCACTTGAGGGGCAAGGAATCTGGTAATGAGCCAATGAGTGTGGTTACATAGTGCAAAGGTTCATTTCCAGATATTAACGGTCTGCTGTATGCCTGTCTTACAACTAAGAAAAGCCCTCAAAGAGGCAAATGTTGATAGCTGCACTTCAGGACACAGAGGAAATATGGCTGGGTTATCAAAAATGTCCACTACATTGCATCACATTGGACAAACTATTTAATTTCTAGATCTTTCTTTGCAGACGTGTACAATGGGGTTAATAATAATTAATAGCTACTGTATATTTTTGTTATGAATATTAAGTGAATTAATAGTATAGTGCACTTCTGACAGTTTCTGGACTTAGGAACCCCTATGGAAGAAGTTATGACTAAGCAAATCTTTAGAAACAGCCTACTGTATAAAATCACAAATATGGGAAAGAGCTGGTATACAAGTTTTTTCAACCTTTATTTTATATCTTTGTCAAGGCAGTGGTTAAGAAAGATAGATTTAATGATCTGTGATTATTTTAAAATTTATTGTACATCAGTGCAAAAGTGATTTTTTCATTGGATTTTTGTTTATAGTTTTTGCCTCTCTTCCAGCTGAATTATGGCCTTTTTTGCTTTTCACTTGTTGAACTCTTTACTTAGTGGAGCATTAAGCCTTTGATTACAATGTAAACGAAAAATATGTCATCTCAAAAATTAAGAAGGCCGGCACTGTGGCGCAGTAGGTTAATCTTCTGAATGTGGCACAGGCGTTCCATATGGGCGCCGGTTCTAGTCCCAGCTGCTGCTCTTCCAATCCAGCTCTCTGCTATGACCTGGGAAAGCAGAAGAAGATGGTCCGAGTCCTTGGGCCCCTGCACCCACATGGGAGACCCAGAGGAAACTCCTGGCTCCTGGCTTTGGATCGGCGCAGCTCAGGCTGATGCAGCCATTTGGGAGTGAAACAGCGGACAGAAGACCTTTCTCTCTGTCTTTCCCTCTCACTGTCTGTAACTCTACCTCTCAAATAAATAAATACGATCTTTTAAAAAATTAAGAAAGAAACAAAGAAAGGAAGAAGAAAGGAAAGGAAAGGAAAGGAGGAAAGAAGGAGGGTAGGAAGGATCATTATATTAGAATTGTATCTATGGACTGCATTGAGTCTGTTCCTTTTGTATTAAAATAACATTAACATGACAATTTATAGTTGTGATATAGTAATAAAAATTAAAATAAATATTTTAAAAAGAAGGAAAGCCAGTAGGTAGCAAAATTGTCAACATAGGAGATCATGGTCAAGGATAGTTCAGAAATCAGACCAGTGATGAATCATGCACAGTCTCTCTAATGAGAGGTAAAGCTTTAGTAATCTGTGTGATTTCTCTGTGTTTTAAGAACCATATTTCCATGGCAGAGGCACATTAGAATCAGGGAAAATTTTTGGAAGCATCTTATTGAGAAATTATCTTTCCTAATCAACAGTAATAGAAGTTCCATGAGGGGTTGACCTGGTAGGTACTGATAGGAGTCTCACTTGAGTGCAGTTAGTTCTGTTGCTAATGCAAGACAGATATTTTAGAAACTAACAAAATTATACAAAGTTGATAACATTTTCCCAGGGACATTTCTTATTTATAAACATATGATTTTAAAAGTAGCTAAGGAGTGGATGTTTAGCTAAGCAGTTAAGAGACTAACATCCCCAAACATAGCACCTGGATGGGATTCTAGGTTAAAACTCCTTTTTTTTTTTTTTTTTTTGACAGGCAGAGGGGACAGTGAGAGAGAGAGACAGGGAGAAAGGTCTTCCTTTTGCCATTGGTTCACCCTCCAATGGCTGCCGCGGTCGGCACGCTGCGCTCATTTGATGGCAGGAGCCAGGTGCTAGGTGCTTTTTCCTGGTCTCCCATGGGGTGCAGGGCCCAAGCACTTGGGCCATCCTCCACTGCACTCCCGGGCCACAGCAGAGGGCTGGCCTGGAAGAGGGGCAACCGGGACAGAATCTGGCGTCCCGACCGGGACTAGAACCCGGTGTGCCGGTGCCGCAAGGCAGAGGATTAGCCCGTTGAGCCACGGCGCCGGCCTAGGTTAAAACTCCTAACTCCAGCTTCTTGTCAGTGTAGAGTCTGGAAGGCAGTGTTGATGATCCAAGTGATTAAGTTCCTAAAATCAATGTAGGAGACTTGGGGTGCAATAATAGATCATGACCACGGCCCTGGCTTAGCTCTGGAAATTTCAGGCACTTAAGAAATAGACTAACACATAGCAAATCACTGTCTGTCTATCTCTCTGTGTCTCTCTGCCTCTGAAATAAACAAATCATGTCACTATTATCATCAGTTCTACATAAGAAAGTAAATATTAGGATACTTAAAAAAATTATGGGAAATGGGATTAAAATATAAGTTTATTTTGCTGCAATTTTTGTGTAGTTGGTGAATTTATAATAATTTGTATCTTCCATGAACATTTTGAAAGCCCCTCATAAAATATGTTTCAAATATTTTCCCCCAAATAAAATTACGTTTAATTCCATTTGCTCCACACCTTTTTTCAACTAAGCTTGTATATTTCCAGAGATGGAGGTACTTTAAAAATTATCTGCTTGAGTCAGAAATTGGAAAATACATGCAACCATAAGCATATTGACCATTTTTACTTGAAAAATATCTGTTGCAAAGTATAAAGAGACATCATTAAAAGTAATAATACCTTTTAGAGAGGTAGCTATTGAAATTCATATATTCACAATATTTTGATAATAAACCATATAAAATATACTCTACAGAATTCTAATCCATGCCTTACTTCTATTCTAAAATCTCCATCATATCCTGATCCATCCTAACTCTTAGAGGACAATGGTAATGCTTCCTACGTAAAAGACAAAATACGTTAGAATGCCACAGGGCCAGTGCTGTGGCACAGCGGGCTAACGCCCTGGCCTAAAGTGCCAGCATCCCATATGGATGATGGTTCTAGTCCCGGCTGCTCCTCTTCCTATCCAGCTCTCTGCTATGGCCTGGGATAGCAGTAGAAGATGGCCCAAGTCCTTGGGCTCATGGCTTCGGATTGGCTCAGCTCCAGCCAATTCAGCCAATTATGGAGTGAACCATAGGATGGAAGACCCTCTCTCTTCCTCTCCTCTCTCTGTGTGTAATTCTGACTTTCAAATAAATAAATAAATCTTTTTTTTTAAAAGAAAGCAATGTCACACAGTCTACCCATATACCAATATAATTGTCTAAGTATGTAGTATTTTTTCTGACTACCACATAGGAAGAGTCTCTGTTCCTATTTAAGCATGCTTTATCCATAATCTTCTCTATTTAAGTAAGAGTCAATTTCATTCTTGTTGTTAAGATCATGAAACTCAGAGCCATTTTGAATCTTCTGTGATAGCACACAACCACTCCATTTTCAACCTTCAGAATTGATTGATATAACCTTCCCATATTTTGAATGCTACTGTTATTATTCACGTTATTAAGATTATTATATTGATTTTCAAGTTGGATTTTTAACTTTTCCTCTTATCTACTTGCAATGGGTGGTAATTCATCCTCCCCCATAGAGACACTTGGTCATGTTTAGAGACATTTTTGTTGTTATAACTGACAGGTGCAGGGCCGGCACTGTGGCGTAGTGGGTAAATCTGCTGCCTGCACTGCTGGCATCCCATTTGGGCACTGGTTCAAGTCCTGGTTGTTCCACTTCCAATGTAGCTCTCTGCTATGGTCTGGGAGAGTAAAAAGAGGATGGCCTCAGTCCTTGGGCCCCGGTATCTGCATGGGAGATCCAGAAGAGTCTCCTGGCTCCTGGAGATCTCTTCAGATCAGCACAGCTCCAATTGTTATGGCCATTTGGGGAGTGAACCAGAGGATGAAAGATAACGCTCTCTCTCTCTCTCTCTCTCTCTCTCTCTCTCTCACTCTCTCTCTCTCTCTGCCTCTGCCTCTCTCTGACTCTGCCTTTCAAATAAATGAATAAAATCTTTTAAAAATAATAACAGACAGGTGGGGGTTATGGAAATCTAGAGGGTAAAGGCAAGGGGTACTGTTAAACAGCCTACAATGCACAGAACAGGCTCCTATAACAGAGAATTCTCTGGCTAGAAATATCAATGGTGTCCTTGCTGAGAAACACTGACCTACAATCTATTCTTGAGCAACTGAGTAAGTGAGATGTGGAAGGGTAACATGGTCTGCCTATTCTTAAGCTCAGAACTTCTAATGACTCCAATTATCTTAGAGTAAAAGCAGCATTCCTTTCAATCATCCACAGAATTTGCAAAGATGCAATGCCTCTGCTGTGTCTCTGACCAAATTGCCACTGTCTCTTGAAGCCACATTGGCCAATGCACAGACCCTTATATATCTCTGGTCTTGCTTAGTCCAAAATCTTTAGATTGATTGTTTCCACTGGTCAGTCACACTCTTTCAAGACATCCACAAAGCCTATTCCTTCTGCTCCTTCATGACTTGCAGCTATGTTACCATTTCAGTCAAGCCTATTCTCATGATGCCATTACTGCTGAATAACTGCTCAGAATTCACTATTCAGTTTATAGGCATTTTATTTTTTATTTTTTATTTTAATTTTTAATTAGTTTTTAACAGATTCAATGTGATTTGTAGATACAATTCTTTATATATATATATATATATATATATATATATATATATATATATATATATAAAGCTTTTATTTAAAGAATATAAATTTCCAAAGAACAGCTTATGGATCACAATGGCCCCCCCCCCACAACTTCTCTCCCTCCCCCTACCCTCCCCTTTCCCGCTCCCTCTCCCCTTCTGTTCACATCAAGATTCATTTTCAATTCTCTTTATACACAGAAGATCAATTTAGTACATATTACGTAAAGATTTCAACGGTTTGCCCTCGCATAGAGACACAAAATGATAATACTGTTGGAGTGCTAGTTATAGTATTAATTCACAATGTACAGCACATTAAGGACAGAGATCCTACATGATTATTTTTTTTAAAAAAAAATTGATTAATTGTCTATGCAATTTCCAGTTTAACACCAAGATTTTTTAATCATTTGCAATTATCTTTATATAAAGAAGATCGATTCAATATATACTATGTAAAGATTTCATCAGTTTGCACCCACTCAGAAACACAAAGTATAAAAATACTGTTTCAGTACTAGTAATAGCATTATTTCACATTGGATAATACATTAAGGACAGATCCCTCATGAGACGTAAGTACACAGTGACTCCTGATGTTGATTTAACAATTTGACACTCTTGTTTATGGCGTCAGTAATCTCCCTAGGCTCTGGTCATGAGTTGCCGAGGCTATGGAAGCCTTTAGGGTTCGTGGACTTCGATCTTATTCCGACAGGGTCATAGTCAAAGTGGAAGTTCTCTCCTCCCTTCAGAGAAAGTTACCTCCTTGATCACACTGATAGGTCTAAGAGTCAAAGGGATCGCACAAGCAAGACTAGTGTCTGCTAATACTAACTGATAGAATGAAAAAGGGAGAGAATGATCCAACATGGGAAGCAGGATACACAGCAGACTCATAGAATGGCAGATGTCCTAAATAGCACTCTGGCCTCAGAATCAGCCCTTAAGGAATTCAGATCTGGCTGAAGAGCCCATGAGAATAGTTTAGGCATGGAAAGCCAAGACATTCTGGAAAAAAACAGAAGACCTAAATGAAAGATCTCTGCGAGTGAGATCCCAGTGTAGATACAATTCTAAGGACATAATGATAGTCTCTTCCTCCCTCCCTCCTTTTCTTCTTCCCTTCTTCCTTCCTTCCTTCCTTCCTTCCTTCCTTCCTTCCTTCCTTCCTTCCTTTCTTTCTTTCTTTCTTTCTTTCTTTCTTTCTTTCTTTCTTTCTTTCTCTCTCTCCTTCCTTCCTTCCTTCCTTCCTTTCTTTCTTTCTTTCTTTCTTTCTTTCTTTCTTTCTTTCTTTCTTTCTTTCTTTCTTTCTTTCTTTCTTTCTTTCTTTCTTTCTTTCTTCTCCTTTCCTTTTTTTTAGTTGTTGGGTAACAAAGTTTGAGTTTGAATTACAATAAGACTTAATACTTCACCAAATATGAAGTTTAACAAGTAAAAAGTGAAAAAATATTTTCCTGGGAATATAGACAATGGCTAAAAATAATGATTGAATGGAAAAATGATAATGTCACCCATATACAGTACATTTAAAGTAATCACAGATATTTAAAACTATAGTGGTACAACATTCTTAACCATTGGTTTGACAAAGATATGAAACAAAACTTTACAAAAGTGCATTTGCAGCAATACTGATACACACGAACATTTTGTATTTGTCTCCCTGGGTCTGGCTTATTCCACTCAATATGATGTCCTCCAGTTGTGTCCATTTTGCTGCAAATACTGGAATTTGATTCTTTTATAGCTGAATAATATTCCTTTGTATATGTATATCTCAATTTCTTTACCCATTCATCTAATGATGGGAACCTGTTATAAAACATTATGGTTTACATATGTCTTTGATACACTGTGTTCGAGTCTTTTGGGTATATACCCAGTAGTGGGATTAACGGATTAAATGGCAAATCCATTTCTAGCTTTTTAAGAAATCTCCACACTGTTTTCCACAGTGGCTGAACTATTTTGCATTACATCAACAGTATAAGTGACCCACTGATCGTTCAGTAGCTTGTTGCTTGATTTTTAAGTATTTATGAGTATTCTATCATTCTTCTTGTTGTTGATTTCTAGTTTTATTCCTTTATGGTTTGAGAAGATCTATGGTGCAATTTCAACATTTTTAAATTTTCAGAGACTTGATTTGTGGCCTAATGTGGTTTATCCTAGAAAATGTTCCATGTGCTAATGATAAAAATGTGTATTCTGTAGCTGATGGGAAAAATGTCCTGTAAATGTCTATTAGGTCCATTTATTCGAAATATGTTTCAAGTCTGATGTCCCTTTATTGATTTTTTAGAAGTTTTATTTTTATTGATTTGAAAGGTAGAGTTACAGAGAAAAGGGGGAGATGCAGAGAGAGAGAGAGAGAGAGAGAGAGAGAGAGAGAGATCGATCTACCATATGCTGGCTCAATGCCCCAAATGACTACAACAGCTGGGGCTGGGCCAGACAGAAGCCAGGAGCCAGGAGCTTCATCTATGTTTCCCACAGAGATGCAGGGGCCAAGGACTTGAGCTATCATTGCATGATTTCTCACACACATTAGCAGGGATCCAGATAGGAAGTGGGGCTAATGTGGGATGAGTAGAGTTGCAGGTGGTAATCGAACTTGCTACACCAAAATGCCAACCTCTCTTTATTTATTTCTTTGTCTAGATGATCTCTCCATTGATGAGAGTGGGGTGTTGAAGTCACCTACTATTGTTGAATTGGATTCTACCTATCCCTTAGGTCTAAAAGTAGCTTCTGTTTATATCTGTGTGGTCTTGTATTGGGTGCATATATAATTTTGATTGCTATGTCCTCTTGCTGCATTGAGCCTTTTATCCTAATATAATGTCCTTCATTATCTGTTTTGATTTAATGTTTATTTAATCTGATATCAGAATAGCTACTCCTGCACACTTTAGGTTTTCATTTCTCTGATGTATCTTTTCCCAACCCTTCACTTTGAGTCTGTGTGTATCCTTATGAGGTGAGTTTCTTGTAGGCACCATATGGTGTGGTTGTGTTTTCTTATTTATTTGTTTTTTTTTAATATATTCAGCCAAACTAAGTCATTTTGGTGACTTTAATCCATTTATATTCAAGGTTAGCATTGATAAGAAGAACTAAGGCCTACCATTTTGTTGATTGGATAATGATCTGTCTGCTCTGTTAGTGAATTGGGTGTTGGCATATATTCTCATGTTACTTATAGTGCAAGATGCCCTTCAAATTTCTTGTGATTCTGGTCTGGTGGTGGTAGATCTCTAAGTTTTTGTTTATCTGTAAAATACTTTATTTCTCCTTTACTTACTTTATAATAATATTTTATTTATTTATTTGAAAGGCAGAGTTACAGAGAGGCAGAGGCAGAGAGAGAGACATCTTCCATCCAAAGGTTCAATCCCTGGATGGCTACAACAGTCAGAGCTGAGCCAATCCGAAGCCAGAAACCAGGAGCTTCTTCCAGGTCTCTCATGTGACTGCAGTGGCCCAAGGACTTGGGTCACCTTCTGCTGCTTTCCCTGGCCTTATCAGAGAGCTGGATTGGAAGTGGAGCAGCCAGACTCAAACTGGTTCCCATAAAGGATGCAGGTGTTGCAGGCAAGAGCTTTATCCGCTATGCCACAGCTCTGTCCCAGAAATTCTACCATTTGCTTCAGAATGAGAACAAATAGAGGACATCATGTTGAGTGAAATAAACCTAAGCTGGACATGGAAAGACAAATACCTCAGGTTCTCCTTTATTTGTGGAGTAAAATGTAAAAAAAAAAAAAAAAAAGAAAGGAAAAAAATCAAAACACTAATGCAAAAATGAATCTGAATATCTTCCTCCTAGACACTGGCTGTCAGAAACTCATTGAAATGCATGATGGATGTGAGCTTTGCACTTTTTTTGAGAAGCATTTGGCCACAGAAGTTGCCACACATACTCTAGGTGAAGAATGGAAGGGCTATATTGTCCAAATCAGTGGTAGTAATGACAAACCAGGTTTTCCCATGAAGCATTATGTCTTTTTTTTTCAAAACTCCCATATTTATTTTTTTGATTTTTTTTATTTAGAATATAAATTTCCAAGGTACAACTTGTGGGTTGCAATGGCTTCCCCACCCATACCTCCCCTCCCCCCCACTACCCTTCCCCCTACCCACTCCCCCTCCCCTTTCATTCACATCCAGATTCATTTTCAATTCTCTTTGTATACAGGAGCTCAGTTTAGTATGTGTTAAGAAAAGATTTTAAACCATTTGCCCTCACATATCATCACAAAGTGAAATATACTCTTTGAGTACTAGTTGTAGCATTAAATCATGTTGTACAGCACATTAAGGACAGAGATCCTACATGATATTATTTTTTTAATTGATTGATTTTTATGTAACTTCCAATTTTTTTAAACATTTCCAATTATCTTTCTATACGGAAGATCGATTCAGTATATACTAAGCAAAGATTTTGTCAGTTTGCACCCGCGCAGAGACACAAGGTGCAAAAATACTGTTTCAGTACTAGTTATTGCATTACTTCACCTTGGACAGCACATTAAGGACAGATCATACATGGGCCGTAAGTACACAGTGACTACTGTTGTTGATTTAACAATTTGCCACTCTTGTTTATGGCGTCAGTAATCTCCTTAGGCTCTAGTCATGAGTTGCTGAGGCTATGGAAGCCTTTAGTGTTCGCCGACTTGGATCTTGTTCTGACAGGGTCATAGTCAAAGTGGAGGTTCTCTCCTCCCTTCGGAGAAAGGTACCTCCTTCTCTGGTGGCCCTGTTCCTTCCGTTGGGATCTCATTCGCAGATATCTTTCGTTTATGTCTTCTTCTTTTTTTTTTTTTTCCCAGAGTTTCTTGGCTTTCCATGCCAAAAATACTCTCATGGGTTCTTGAGCCAGATCCTAATGCCATAAGGGCTGATTCTGAGGCCAGAGTGATTTATTAGGATATCTGCCATTCTATGAGTCTGCTGTGTATCCTACTTCCCATGTTGGATCAGTCTCTCACTTTTTTAGTTCTGTTAGTATTAGCAGTCACTAGTCTTGCTTGTGTGATCCCTTTGACTCCTAGACCTATCGATGTGATCAATTGTGAACTGGAATTGATCACTTGGGCCAGTGAGATGGCTTGGTACATGCCACCTTGCTGGGGTTGTATTATGGTCTCCTGGCGCGTTTCTAACTCCGTCATTTGGGGCAAGTCCGATTGAGTTTGCCCACCTTGTACATATCCTCCCTTTCTTTTTCCCTCTCTTATAAATTAACAGGGATTGCTTTTCAGTTGAAATTTAAACACCTAGGAATAATTGTGTGTTAATTGCAGAGTTCAACCAATAGTACTAGAACAATAATGAACAACGTCAAGAAATACTAAAATGGGAAAAGATTTACATTGTATATCAACCGTCCAGACAAGATTTGATCCAGTCATAGTTTCTCATAGAGTTCATTTCACTTCAACAGGTTTCCCCTTTGGTGTTCAGTTAGTCGTCACCAATCAGGGAGAACAAATGATATTTGTCTTTTTGGGACTGGCTTAATTCACTCAGCATGATGTTTTCCAGATTCCTCCATTTTGTTGCAAATGACCGGATTTCATTGTTTTTAACTGCTGTATAGTATTCTGTAGAGTACATGTCCCATAATTTCCTAATCCAGTCTACTGTTGATGGGCATTTGGGTTGGTTCCAGGTCTTAGCTGTGGTGAATTGAGCTGCAATAAACATTAGTGTGCAGACGGCTTTTTTGTTTGTCAATTTGACTTCCTTTGGGTAAATTCCAAGGAGTGGGATGGCTGGGTTGTATGGTAGGGTTATATTCATGTTTCTGAGGAATCTCCAGACTGACTTCCATAGTGGTTTAACCAGTTTGCATTCCCACCAACAGTGGGTTAGTGTCCCTTTTTCCCCACATCCTCTCCAGCATCTATTATTGGTAGATTTCTGGATGTGAGCCATTCTCACCGGGGTCAGGTGAAACCTCATTGTGGTTTTGATTTGCATTTCTCTGATTGCCAGTGATCCTGAACATTTTTTCATGTGTCTGTTGGCCGTTTGGATTTCCTCTTTGGAAAAGTGTCTATTGAGGTCCTTGGCCCATCTCTTAAGTGGGTTGTTTGTTTTGATGTTGTGGCATTTCTTGATTTCTTTGTAGATTCTGGTTATCAACCCTTTATCTGTTGCATAGTTTGCAAATATTTTTTTCCCATTCTGTCAGTTGCCTATTCGCTTTCTTGACTGTTTCTTTTGCAGTACAGAAACTTCTCAGTTTGATGTGATCCCAGTAGTTAATTTTGGCTTTGAGTGCCTGTGCTTCTGGGGTCTTTTCCAAGAAGTCTTTGCCGGTACCTATATCTTGCAGGGTTTTTCCAATGCTCTCTAATAACCTGATGGTGTCGGGACGTAGGTTTAAGTTTTTAATCCATGTTGAATGGATTTTTGTGCAGGGTGAAAGGTGTGGGTCTTGCTTCATGATTCTACACGTGGAGATCCGGTTTTCCCAGCACCATTTATTAAATAGACTGTCTTTACTCCAGGGATTGGTTTTGGATCTTTGATCGAATATAAGTTGGCTGTAGATGTTTGGGTTGATTTCTGGTGTATCTATTCTGTTCCATTGGTCTATCCATCTGTTTCTGTACCAGTTCCATGCTGTTTTGATAACTACTGCCCTGTAGTATGTCCTAAAATCTGGTATTGTGATGCCTCCGGCTTTGTTTTTGTTGTATAAGATTGCTTTAGCTATTCGAGGTCTCCTGTGCTTCCATATGAATCTCATGATCCTTTTTTCCAGGTCTGAGAAGAATGTCCTCGGTATCTTGATTGGTATTGCGTTGAATCTGTAATTGCTTTTGGCAGAATAGACATTTTGATGATATTGATTCTTCCAATCCATGAGCATGGAAGAGTTCCTCATTTTTAGGTATCCTCATCTGTTTATTTCTTTAAGGTTTTATAATTTTCATCGTAGAGCTCTTTAATGTCCTGGGTTAAGTTTATTCCAAGGTATTTGATTGTTTTTGTAGCTATTGTGAATGGGATTGATCTTAGAAGTTCTTTCTCCACCTTGGCATTGCTTGTGTATACAAAGGCTGTTGATTTTTGTGCATTGATTTTATATCCTGCTACTTTGCCAAACTCTTCTAGGAGTTCCAATAGTCTCTGAGTAGAGTTCTTTGGGTCCCCTAAATAAAGAATCATATCATCTGCAAAAAGGGATAGTTTGAGTTCTTCCTTCCCAATTTGTATCCCTTTAATTTCTTTTTCTTGCCTAACAGCTCTGGCTAAGCCTTCCAGAACTATATTGAATAACAGTGGTGAGAGTGGGCATCCCTGTCTGGTACCTGATCTCAGTGGAAATGCTTCCAGCTTTTCCCCATTCAGTAGGATGTTGGCCATGGGCTTTTCATAAATTATTTGATTATATTGAGGAATGTGCCTTCTATACCCAGTTTGCTTAGGGTTTTCATCATGAAAGAGTGTTGTATTTTGTCAAATGCCTTCTCCGCGTCAACTGAGATAATCATATGTTTCTTCTTCAGCAGTCTGTTAATGTGGTGTATCACGTTGATTGTTTTGCGAACATTGAACCATCTCTGCATACCAGGGATAAATCCCACTTGGTCTGGGTGGATGATCTTTCTGATGTGTTGTTGCAGTCTATTGGCCAGAATTTTATTGAGGATTTTTGCATCTATGTTCATCTGGATATTGGTCTGTAATTCTCTTTCAATGTTGCATCTTTTCCCGGCTTATGAATTAAAGTTATGCTGGCTTCATAGAAAGAATTTGGAAGGATTCCTTCTTTTTCGATTGTTCTGAATAGTTTGAGAAGGATTGGAGTTAGTTCTTCTTTAAATGTCTGGTAGAATTCAGCAGTGAATCCATCTGGTCCTGGGCTTTTCTTTGTTGGGAGGGCCTTTATTACTGTTTCGATTTCTGTCTCTGTTATGGGTCTATTTAGTTTTTCTATTTCTTCCTGGTCCAATTTTGGTAGGTTGTATGTGTCCAGGAATCTATCCATTTCTGATAGGTTTCCCTGTTTACTGGCATACAAGTCCTTGTAGTAGTTTCTGATGACTCTTTTTATTTCTGTGGTGTCTGTTGTTACGTTTCCTTTTTCATCTCTGATTTTGTTGATTTGGGTCTTTTCCCTTCTTTTTTTTTGTTAGTTGGGCCAATGGTGTGTCAATCTTGTTTATTTTTTCAAAAAACCAGCTCCTCGTTTGGCTGATTTTTTGTATTGTTTCTTTGGATTCGATCCTGTTGATTTCTTCTCTGATTTTAATTATTTCTCTTCTCCTACTAGCTTTGTTTCTGGTTTGCTGTTGATTTTCTAGATCCTTGAGATGAGCTGAAAGCTCGTCTATTTGGTGTCTTTCCAATTTCTTGATGTAGGCACCTATTGATATAAACTTTCCTCTTAATACTGCTTTTGCTGTATCCCATAGATTTTGGTATGATGTGCTGTTATCCTCATTTACTTCCAGGAAATTTTTGATTTCTCTCTTGATTTGTTCTATGACCCATTGTTCATTCAGGAGCATGTTGTTCAGTCTCCATGTGTTTGCATATGCTCTAGGGATTCCTGAGTTGCTAATTTCCACCTTCATTGCTTTATGGTCTGAGAAGCTGCATAGTATGATTCTAATTCTTTTGAATTTGCTGAGACTTGCTTTATGGCCTAGTATGTGGTCTATCCTGGAGAAGGTTCCATGTACTGCTGAGAAGAATGTAAATTGTTTCTCTGTAGGATGAAAAGTTCTGTAGATATCTGTTAGGTCCATTTGGGCTATCACGTCATTTAAATTTTCTGTCTCCTTGTTGATCCTCTGTCTTGGTGATCTATCTATCTCTGAGAGTGGGGTATTGAAGTCCCCTAGTATTAATGTATTGGGGTCTAAGTCTCCTTTTAAGTCCCTTAGCAAGTCTTTTAAATACGTTGGTGCCTTGTAATTAGGTGCATGCACAGTGATAATCATTATATCTTCTTGTTGGATGGATCCCTTAATCATTATATAGTGTCCCTCTTTGTCTCTTCTAATAGTTTTTGTGGTAAAATTTATATTATCCGATATTAGGATGGCTACGCCTGCTTTTTTTTCGTTTCTGCTGGCGTGGTATACTTTTTTCCAGCCTTCCACTTTCAATCTGTATGGATCTTTGTTGGAAAGATGTGTTTCTTGTAGGCAGCAAAGAGATGGCTTTTGTTCCCTAATCCAGGTTTCCAGTCTGTTTCGTTTGACTGGGCAATTCAAACCGTTCACGTTCAAAGTGACTATTGATAAATAGTAGCTTTGCCCTGCCATTTGCCAAAAATAGTTTCTTATATATGCTTTGAGTTTTGTGTGATCTTTTGCTGCGAGGTTTCCTTCCTTTAGCTTCTTTCAAGTTGACGACCGTGTTTCTGTGTGTAGCACATCTTTAAGTATCTTTTGTAGGGCTGGACGCGTGGCGACAAATTCTCTCAGTTTCTGCTTGCTGTGAAAGATCCTGATTTCACCTTCATTCACAAATGAGAGCTTTGCAGGATATAGTATTCTGGGTTGATAGTTTTTCTCTCTTATTACTTGGGCTATGTCTCACCATTCCCTCCTAGCTTGCAGGGTTTCTGATGAGAAGTCAGCTGTGAGTCTAATTGGAGATCCTCTGAGAGTAATCTGACATTTCTCTCTTGCACCTTTTAGGATCTTTTCTTTTTGTTTCACTGTGGTGAGTTTAATTACAACATGTCGTGCTGAGGATCTCTTTTGGTCACGTTTATTAGGGGTTCTATGGGCTTCCTGTACTAGGATTTCTCTGTCTTTCTCCAAACCTGGAAAATTTTCTGCTAGTATCTCACTAAAAAGGCCTTCTAATCCTTTCTCCCTCTCCATGCCTTCAGGAATACCTAGAACCAGAATGTTGGGTTTTTTAATAGTATCCTGTAAATTCCCTATGATATTTTTTAGATTTCTAATTTCCTCTTCTTGTCTTTGGTTTGACTGTTTCCTCTCCTGTTCTCTGTCTTCTAGGTCCGATATCCTCTCTTCTGCTTCACCCATTCTGGTTTTAAGTTCCTCAAGATTGCTTGTCACTTGATCTATTGAATTCTTCAATTCATTAAGATTTTTTGTCACTATCGTAGCTTCTTGTTCTACTAGTTGTTTCGTTTCGTTTTGATTCCTCTGTAATATTTCATTCTCGTGAGAGAGATTTTCTATCTTATCCATTAAAGATTTCTGTAGTTCAAGAATTTGTTTTTGAGAACTTCTTAATGTTCTTATCAATTTTTTGAGATCTGCTTCTTGCATTTCTTCTATCTCATTATCTTCATAATCCTGACTTGGGGTGTCTTTTCCGTTTGGGGTCATCATAGTGTCTTCCTTGATCTTGCTCCCTCAGAATCTATTCTTGTTTGGCATTTTTTTCCCACACTCTTTCTCCAGGTTGTCAAGGCAATGGAGTTTGTGTGCACGGTGTGTTCCCAGATTTTGGACCCCCTCAGATTTATACAGCCTCGGGTTTTTGGTTCCGTCTGCCTCAATGACGGGCGGGCGAGTGCGTGCCGTCCCACTGCATTTGATCTAGTTTGATTTCGCAAGGTGGGCGACGAGAGAGGCTAGTGTCCATGCGGGCTCCCCTCAATTGTGCTGTTTCCCCCATGGGGTCTGTTTCCCCCCGCCAGTGTCTTGGGCGTTCAGTTCCTAAGGCGACTTTGTTGCCGCCCCACTTCCGTCCCGCCCGGCGGCTCCCGTGCCGCCCAGTGGGCGCGCGCCGTCCCACTGCCTTCAATTTAGTTCGGCTTCACAAGGTGGGCGACGAGAGAGGCTAGTGTCCGTGCGGGCTCCCCTCTATTGTGTTGTTTCCCCCGTGGGGTCTGTTTCCCCCCGCCAGTGTCTCGGGATCTTTGTATCTCCTCCCATTCAAGTGCTCAGTTCCTAAGGTGACTTTGTTCTGCCCAGCTCCCGTCCCGCCCGGCGTCTCCCGTGCTGCTGTGGCAAGATTTGCTGTCAGCAAACTTACTTTCACCTAGGTCCTCTGTGTCTCTTTCACTGGGCCCAGAAAAATTTCCTCTGCATTTTTTTCCTGAGACTTTTCCTGAGGCTACAGTAACTCTGATTTTATTAAACTATCTTTTCGCGGACTGCCAGTGTGCGTCCTCACTATTCCACCATCTTGGCTCCCTCGAAGCATTATGTCTTGACCCACGAATGGATCCACCTACTGCTGAGTAAGGGACATTCCTATTAGACCAAGGAGTACTGGAGAAAAAAAGTGCAAATCTGATCAGGGCTGCATTGTCAATGCCAATTTGAGTGTTCTTGGTTATTGCAACTAAAAAGGAGAGAATGATATTCCTGGATTAAGTGATTCCATGGTGCTTCATTGCCTGGATCCTAAAGGAGCCAGTTGAATTTGCAAACTCTTCAATCTCTGTAAAGAAGATGCTATAAGCCTGTTTGTTGTAAGAAAGCCCTCAAACAAAGGAGGTAAGAACCTTAGGAACAAGTCACCCAAGATTCACTGTCTAGTTACTCCACATTTCCTGCAACACAAATGTCAGTGTACTGCTCTGGAGAAACAACACACTAAGAACAAGGAAGAGGCTACCGAATAAGCTCAACTTTTGGCCCACAGCATGAAGTAGGTCAAAGAAAAATGCCAGGAACAGGTTGCCAAGAGACGTAGGCTGACTTCTCTGAGAGCCTCTACTTCTAAATCAGAGTCCAGTCAAAAATAAGGCTTAATAACAACAAATAAATAAGATTGGGTTTCAGGGAAAAAAAGAAAATACAAATGTACAAAATGAAACAAAGAAATGCCCATGTATAGCAGTATTGCTGTAAATACAGTTTTTTTTTTTAAAGACAGATTTATTTATTTATTTGAAAGGCAGAGAGTTACAGAGAGGCAGAGGTAGAGACAGAGACAGAGACAGATGTTTTCCATCTGCAGGTTCACTCTCCAGATGTCTGCAATGGCCAGGATTGAGCTGATCCAAAGATAGGTGTCAGGACTTCCTTCTGGGTCTCCCATGCGGATGCAGAGGACCAAGGACTTGGGCCATCTCCCATTGTTTTCCCAGGCCATAGCAGAGAGCTAGATAGGGAGTGAAGCAGAGGGACTTGAGATGACATCCACATGGAATGCCAGCACTGCAGGTGGCAGCTTTACCCACTACGCCACAGTGCCAGCCCTTCTCCTTTACTTTTAAAGGATAGCTTTACTATACATAATATTCTTTGGTTGAAAGTTTTTTTTTCCCTAAGAACTTGAACATACCATCCCTCTCTCTTCTGACCTGTAGGGTTTCCACTGAGATGTCTGATGTTAATCTAACTGCTTTACCTTTTATACGTGACGACATTTTTTTCTTACCATCTTTAGGATTTTCTCCTTGTCTTTAACTTTTGAAATTTGACAAAAATATGCCTCAGAAAAGACCATTTTGGCTGAGTTGGTTTCAGGTTCTTTGGGCTTCTTGTATCTGGATGTCCATGTCTCTTGCAAAATCTGGGAAATTTTGAACCATTATTTCGTTTAGCAGGTTCTCAACACCTTTTGCCTTTTCTCTCCTTTGGGAATACCTATAAAATGATTGTTTGGTCACTTAATGGTATCTCATATTCCATGTAGACTTTCTTTATTCTTTTTCATTCTTTTCCTTTTTTTTTGTTTTTTTAATCAGGTTGTTTGAAAATCCTTGTCCTTGAGCTCAGAAATTATTTCCTCTACTTCGTCTATTCTGCTATTAAAACTCTCAATCATATTTTTATTTCACTGATTGAAAAATCATCTCTAACATTTCTTATTGATTCTTCTTAATAAGTTCTATATCCTCAGTAATATTTTCATTCATGTCACCCATTGATTTCCTCATTTCCTTAATCTGTCTGTCTATATTATCTTGCATCTCATTGAGTTCCCTTACAATCATTATTTGAATTTTATGTCTGTCATTTTATAGATTTCCTCCAGTTCAGGATCTAATTCTGGAGTATTGTTGTGGTCTTTTGGGGGCATCATGCTACTTTGCTTCTTCATGTCTCCTCTTTCCCTACATTGATGTCTCTCCATCCGGTGAAATAATCCCTTCTTTATAGAATAAGTTTTACTGTAAAAGAGTTTACCATTTAGCCAGAATACAGTGTATCACTTGGCTTGCTGCTTTGGTTTTGGTTCTAGGTGAACCCAGGAATGTAGTCTGAGTAATTTCTTTTGTTTTAATCAATATCAGCTGTGTCTATAAATGACACAGTTTGTCTAGTCTATTACAGTTCATAGGGATAAAAGTGAGATTTTTTCTTAATAATTATGATAATTATGATGAACTGAATTGTATCCCCCTGAATTTTGCATGTTAAAAAATCCTAATCATTGATCCTTTAAAATGTGATTATATTTGGAGACAAGGACTTCATAGTAGTAAATAAGCAAAGATCAGAGAGATCTCCAATCCAATATGACTAGTGTTCTTACAAAAAGAGGAGATTAAGATATGGAAAGTACAGAAGGAAGATAAGGTGAGGATACTAGGATAAGGTGGCCATCTATGAGCCAAAGAGACTTCAGAAGTAAAGACACTTGGGATCAGACTTCCAGTCTCCAGTGTTGTGAGAAAATTGAATGTATTGTTTAAGACTCCAGTCTGCGGTACTTTGTTACAATTTATTGGCAAACTAAAGTGATAAATATTAACTTCTAATATACGGCTTCATATAACGTTGAGATAAATTTATTGCTTAATTGCCTCCCTACAGCTTATTATAATCTTCTTGAAATCAAGGATTTCATTCTTCTTTTTTCAGATGTATAAATTTATTCTTTGCTACAATCAATACCTAGCAAATGAGGAAAGTATGACACAGAAAATTCATATAGTTTGTTCAAGGCTATAAAGGTAGGGAATGAATGGCAGAGGTAGTACAAAACCCAAGATTCCTTACTCTGACTCTACTTTAATATCTTATGAACCAGGTCAATTACATAGATAATGGGAAATTGCTAGAATAGAGCTCTGGCAACAGAAGATTTCATCTTAATCATCAAACCCTGTATATCAATACACTCTAGACACAAATGAGCCCTAAGGGTCAAGTGCTAAAACCATTTAGCTATATAAGAAATGCACATTATTATTCACAATAATCATGGTGTGGAATCAACCCATATATCCTTCAACTGACCACTGGATAAAGAAATTGTGTTATATATTCATGATGAAATTCTACTCAGCTATACAAAGAATTAAATCCTGTCTTTCAGAATAAAATGCATAAAATTGGTGACCAATATACTTATTGAAATAAGCCAGTCCCCTAAAGATGAATATCATGTTTTTCCTGATTTCTGCTAACTAATATATAGAGTACCAAAAAACTAATGTATATGATGGAAATTACATTTTGGCATTTTAAAAATATTAACATATTTATTTGTAAGTCAAAGTTATAGAAACAGCGGGGGTAGAGACAGTGAGAAAGAGAGAGAGAGAGAGGAAGATCTTCTGTCTTCAGATTCACTCTCCAGATGGCTGCAGCAGAAGCCTGGATTCAGGAGTTTATCTGGGTTTCTCACAAGGATACAAGACTCAATCACTTGGAACATATTCCACTGCTTTTCTCAGGCAATTAGCAAGAGCTGGATCAGAAGTGGAGCAGCTGGGACATGAATCTGTTTCCATATGGGATGCTAGCCTTTTAGGCAGCAGTTTTAACCATTATGCTACAATGCTGGCCACAAAATTTTAAGACTTGATTATTGTTTATAGGCCTTCTTTATACCCCTGAGGAACAGTGATTTTTCTGCTTACTACTTGTTGAGTTCTTTATTAGTGGAGGTAAATTGAAAGTATTTCATTGCAAAAATTAAAAGGAAAATGAGAAAGAAGGAGGAAGGAGGGTGGAAAGCATCATTATGTTCTTAAAACTATAATACATGAAATACATGAGTTTATTCTTTTGTATAAATTTAAAAACTGTCAACAAAAAAATGAAATGTATTTTTTGTGACAAATATAATATAGGGGCCATCATCGAGGTGTAGCAGGTAAAACTACCACCTGCAACACCAGCATCCCATATGGGCTCTGGTTTGAGTCATGACTGCTCCACTTCTGATCCAACTCCCTGCTAATTTGCCTGGGAAAGAACTGGAGGATAGCCCAAGTCCTTGGTCCCTACACCCACATGGGAGACCCAGAATAAGCTCCTGGCCCCTGGCTCCTGGCTTTGGACCAGTCCAGCTCTGGCCATTGCTGCCATCTGGGAAGTGAACCAGCAGTTCGAAGATTCTCTCTCTCTGTCTCTTGCTCTCTCTATCCCTGTAACTCTACCTTTCAAATAGATAAAAAATCTTTTTTTTTAAAGAAAAAGAAAAATATATATAGAGACCAATGTCAGTTATAGTACTGCTCAGTCAAGTGATGTGTGTCAGAAAATGAAAAATCAAATTCTTGAAGAAAAGCTATGTAGTATAGAGAAGCAGAAATATGAAGGCGACACATGCATTTCATGGTTGTTTTTGTGCATACCAAAACAAAAATGAGCCCTTATGAATAAAGTATTCACTTCTTCTCCCAACAAAAGATTCTCATTAAGCACATTAGCCCTTTTCTCTACCATCCTATGAACTTGAAAAATCAACAGGTTTATATACAATTACCAGAGGGACTCTCAATACAATGAAAGCTTTGTTCTCAAGGAAGAATAACCCTGTGTTCTCATCTCTCACAGTGGTTTCATTTTAACTAAATTATCTGCTAAGTAAATAAATAAATAATACATAAATTATAAATAAATAAATAAAATGAAGTGAAATAAATAAGTAAGTAGGAAGAGTTAAGGAAAAACTACCCTCTCTGATTGAAATCCATTTTCATCTCATGAAAAATATCTTAATTTTCACTTATATTCCATGCCTGTAGCTGAGAGCCATTAAAACTAATAAAACTAAATCATTTGTGACAGATCTTAGAAAACAGTTTCTGCAATCCACTGCACTCTCAAATGCTCATTAGAAATAGTGGTTTTCTTTTCAGAAGAATGCTTGCTGAATGCTTAAAATGTGTTCCTTCAACTTTTGACAAGTTAAACTGGCAATGGAGTGTTTGAAGCAAAGCTTTGACATGAAATAGATGTTGTGCAACTATACCAAATATGACCAGGAACAGTGCATCAAAGCAGAAACTGTTACAATGCAAGGCAGTTGGAGGAAAGAGAGACTCAAAACATTTGTTTCTGCTTTCAGCATCTTCTAGCATCAGAATAAACAATGAATTTGCATTTATTGTAAGTAGAATATTCTACTCATATCCCAGAATGATTTTGAATTAAAAACGCCTGAGAGTTTTGGGGCAATGCAAGCACAGTGGATTTTTTTCTTCCATTAGGAGTCAAATGACCCTTCAACATATATGTAAGCCCTTGAAAATATTTTTGTATGTACCTGTAAAATTGGAACAGAAATAACAGCAATTATCATGGTAATTGTTATACATGTTTACCCCACATATAATTTTATGGGTCTAAGACATAGTAAAACAAATTTAAAATATTTAACCATTAAACAAATACAAATTTTATTATATGTAATAGCAATAGCTATCAAAATTGAGCACTTTTTTTGTGCAGTGAATTCCATCTTTATGATATCTATTTTTACATGGACTCTTCAAATATCTAAAATTATCCCCATGAGGTGTAAGAGTCAGAGTAATTTTTGTAATTAATTAATGTGATCATATAACAGTATTACTATTACCAAAGAAGCATTACACAAAAAATGTAGAAGCAAAGGAGATGACCAAAGTTAATTAGAAGACTTTCGTCATTCAGTGTGAACTGTAAAGATACCTGCCCCAGCCTTCCAGTCATAAAAAGTAAAGTGATTGCTGCTTCACTTCTGGTTTCAAATTTTATCAGAAAAGTTCTCTCTGGTCTACTCCAACTGGAAACATGAAATTAAATTCTGGAAAACAGCTTTGCTTAGCAAAATGACATACCAGAAAACTAGTGCTGTCCACCCTCTTCACATTAGCAAACTCATAAGGTCACATTCCTGCCTTAATTAGACAACTATTTAAGTGTGCATCCTACTTGCTCATGGATCATACTCCATTTCTCTTTCTCTAGGGCCTGCTGGGACTTGAGGATATTTATTGACGTAGAAGAAAGTATAGAGAGTAGGAGTATTGCTGTGTAGAATTAGCATTTTTGGTAGACAATTATAGTTTCTTCAGAAGGCTGTGGAGAGATTGCTTTTACTGTAAAATGAGCCACCACTGATTTAAGGGTTCAAAATCTCCACCTGAATTAAAATATGCCAGTATGTTCCACTACAAAAATCATAGACTTACTGCTGGTCAATTAATAAAGACATCCTGGGGGTTGAAAATTCAATTTGCATCATAATTTTGCTCCCTGCGGGATTACACTTTAAATTTTCTTTTCAGAAATCCATCCCTGTGATCACAAGAGCTAAGGTTTTTGTTTGTGTGTGTTTCTTTTTCTTCTTAGGGAAGACCCAAGCAACTTGAGATCCCTTATGTGGTTATATGTTGGGATGTTATGGTCCAGTGATTATCACTCTCATCCCCGTCCCAAGTTTCCAGTAGTTAGAAGGCACAAACCAAACCTGTCATTTACCTTATTTTGATTAAAATATTGTATAGTAGAAGATATTTTGTCATTCAGAAACTTATTTTCTAAAGTTATCTATAGATAACTGCAGGTGATAATTTGCTTAACTTTTACCATTGCCTTACTCCTTTCTCTTTAACCATTGCAATGGATGATCTAATTATATTAGAGCAATTCAGATAAACTAGATCTGGTCCAGAAAATCCTTCCTTAAGATGTCCACATCCTATATCAGAGTGTCTAGTTTCCACTCCTGTCTGCCTTTTTCAATCTATCTTCTTCCTAGTATGTAGCTTGGGAGGCAGGAGATGACAGAAACCTAAATGGAGTTCCAGACCCCAGACTTTGGCCTGGCCTAGCCCCAACAGTTGAAGAGACAGCTGGTGAACCAGCAGTTGGAAGATCTCTTCATGCGAGAAAAACTCAAGATTATATGACATCATAATCCACAGGCCCATACTGAAATGCCTCTTCCATTATTCTAATATTAGAGTTGTGTACATTGCAGGCACGGACTTTGATTATCTACTCTATCCATTCAATGAGAGTCCGTTTTTCCAGAGAGATGTCTACACATCTGATAGAATGAATAACTCAGAAAGCTAAGCCCAAATATGTGAGAGTAGGAGGACAGAAAATACACCAAACATATATTGAAAAAGAAAAATACAATATGATGTTGAAGAATAAGGCCTTATTCAGGTCCAAATTAGCGTTAGAAATAGAAAAATAGAAAGATGCTTTTCTTTCAAGAAGTTTATAATTGGTATGGAAGTTGGGTCTTTTTTTTTTTTTTTTTTTGACAGGCAGAGTTAGTGAGAGAGAGTCAGAGAGAAAGGTCTTCCTTTTGCTGTTGGTTCACCCCCCAAATGGCCACTGTGGTCGGCACGCTGTGCTGAACCGAAGCCAGGAGCCAGGTGCCTCCTCCTAGTCTCCTATGCAGGTTCAGAGCCCAAGCACTTGGGCCATCCTCCACTGCACTCCTGGTCCACAGCAGAGAGCTGGACTGGAAGAGGAGCAACTGGGACAGAATCCGGCGCCCCAACCAGGACTATAACCTGGGGTACTGGTGCCGCTGGTGGAGGATTAGCCAAGTGAGCCGTGGTACTGGCCAGGAAGTTGGGTCTTACTTTCTAAGAAAAACAAAAACAAGACAAATCAAAAATGCATATTGTCAAGATTCTATGTTCTGTGAATAGACAATGCTAAATATCCTGAGAACTAGGAAAAGTTTTAAATTTGTGGACAGGAGGTGATATTTCCTTACTACCTCTAAATAATACTTATTGTAATATAATCTTGAATTCCCAGCCTAATGGCAATAAAATTTAACCTCACAATGCAATGTTTTTGTGATTGCACAATACATTCTGCATTTGTATTTGTGGGCCGTTTATCATAACAAAACACTTTTGAACACTTTAGCTTTGTGATTCCCAAAAATTTGATGGACTACAGTTTCTGGAAGCAAAGTAGCTACACCCTCACACACATGAGCACTCAGAGAGATTCAAATACAATTTAAAAAATCATCTTTTATGTGGCTGGTTATGCGGCATAGCAGGTAAAGCCGCCACTGCAGTACCAGCATCCCACATGGCCACTGGTTCGAGTCCTGGCTGCTCCACTTCCAATTAAGCTCTCTGCTATAACCTGGGAAAGCAGTGGAAGTCAGCTCAAGTCCTTGGGTCCCTGCATCTGTGTGGGAGACCCGAAAGAAGCTCCTGGCTCCTGATGGGTGCAGCTCCAGCCATTGCGGTCAATTGGGGAGTGAACCAGTGGATGAAAGACTTCTTTCTCTCTCTCTCTCTTTCTGCCTATCTGTGTAACTCTGACTTTCAAATAAATAAATCTTTTAAAAAATCATCTTTTATGTCTTGACATTTAATGTATTTAAGCCTCAAAATTTCCATTTCCAGAATTGATTATATCTTATTTTCAACCAATAACAAAAATTGGTTTAACAAGATTAAAATAACTCTGTATGCTAGTGTTTGAGCAATCATTTTTCCAATTTCAATTAATATTGAAAATTACTGGCCAGCACCATGGCTCAATAGGCTAATCCTCCACCTTGCGTTGCCTGCATATTGGGTTCTAGTCCTGGTCGGGGCACTGGATTCTGTCCCGGTTGCCCCTCTTCCAGGCCAGCTCTCTGCTGTGGCCAGGGAGTGCAGTGGAGGATGGCCCAAGTGCTTGGGCCCTGGACCCCATGGGAGACCAGGAGAAACACCTGATTCCTGCCTTTGGATCACACGGTGCGCCAGTTGCAGCACACCGGCCGCGGCAGCCATTGGAGGGTGAACCAACGGCAAAAGGAAGACCTTTCTCTCTGTCTCTCTCTCTTACTAACTCTGCCCGTCAAAGAAAAAAAAACAAAAAAAAAGAAAGAAAATTACTAAATGACAATATAAGTATTTACTCAGAACCAGGGACTTGATTCCAGGACAAATCTCTCACATTTGGTGTACAGGTATCATTGGGAAAAAAAACAGGCACCATCTTCTCAAGAAAGGGGATCGAAATTGCAATAGAATTTTAAGACCTCAGCAAGATTTTAATGCACAGGCAGAAATAGATGAGGGAATTTGTGGTGTTGCAGAAGGTAGAAGTGAGAATTCATTCAGCTTACTAATTCTTATGCAGGAAGAGGAAAGGGGCTTATGCATTTCAATTGTGATTTTGTTATTACTTTATATTTTCATGCGTATATAGTTGTATGGAAATTTGGTAAAATCTCTGAAAATGTATGCAAAACCATTCACTAAAATAGCCTGGAAATTTCAGAAGGGAAAACTAATCTAATCACTTTATTTTCCATCTTTCATAGAAATTCATGGTTCAGCAAAATACCATAACAAATATAAAGAACCAAGAAAGCTTCCAGTGTCTCAGTGATCACAGAGCCACGAGTTGTAAGTAGGCTGGCTCTATAGAGAATAAATCATTCAAGGGAAACTTGATTACATTTGTGATAAAATTAGAAGATTAGTTGTCAGAAGGAATGGTGTAGTTGCAATATATCTTGAATTTTAAGAAATCATGTCCACTGGGGATTTTTCTATAAGAAATTAATTTTACTTGCATTGAATATAAGCCTTGTCAAAACGGTGAAAACCACACTGATGGCCATAAATTATATGGAGAGAGAGAGAGAAAGAAGAGAAGAGAGTATTAGCAAGCCCAGGGATGTAATAAGGATTTGATTTTTTGATGCAGATTTTTCCACAAAGACAGTGTATTATGATGTTGAAGTCATTTTTGCAACATTCATAGAGATGTTATTCCTGAAAATTCCAGGATTTAAAAACTTACATGGAATATTCATTTCCAAGAGACAGAGACCTTATGAGATCATTTTGATTAGACCATTTACTTCAATTGGGTTTACGACCATACAGGTTCAATGGACTAGTGTTGTTCAGAGAATCTTCAGAACAGCTTTAAAAGTCTAGCCAGCAAGGTTCAGAATAATATTTAAGTCAGGAAAACCTGAATGCAAGTGCAGGTTTTAGCAGTTCCTTCTTTAACTTTTTTTCTCATCAAAGGTTAATTCTAACTTTCCTTCTCTTGAAAATAGACTTGCTCTACTGGCTCACATCTAATGAATGGAATATGATAGAAGTAGCACTGTATGAATTCTGAAGCTACGTCATAGAAGACAATACAGTGTCCACCCAACTCTCTATCAGGACATGTACCTCTGGGATCACATGCAACATGATCAATATGAACATAAAAGTAACATTAACATGCTTGAGAGACCACGTAGAGAGATCACATAAAAGTATAGCGAGAGGCCCTTCGGAAGGACGTATTTTCCAATTGTTAGCTAATTGAAACTTCTTAGTCAATGGCTCAGATATGTAAGTGAAGGAGGATCTGGAATTATTATAGCCCCAGCCACGGTCTGACTTAAAATGCATAAAACCCCAAGATATAAGCATCCAGATGAGGCCAGGCAGGTGTCCACGCCATGAGAGAGAAAATAAAATTTCTTGTGATATGTCACTATATTTGGGATGATTTGCTACAAAGCAGAAATAGTTAATGAGCATAATATATGCATTACTACAGTTTGCGTAAGTTTGAAATTTATGCGATAATAATACCTAATCAATGAATTGTAAGTATTAATTGAGATAGCCTAATAATATTGCCTTGTTAATAGTTCTGAACATTTGTAGTCAGTAAAATAATAGTACCAATTGAATAAGTAAAGTAATATTAAAATAACTGTAGTAATGGCTTAGTAAAGATCAAATTAAGGGACTTAGAAAACCCTTTTGAGGTTAGACCACAAAGTAATGACCACATTAATAGACAAACTGAATCTGATATATCTAAGAACTACGTTATCCCTGATGTTTCCAATCTATATTTCTCCCCAAAGAATGAGTGACTAGAAGTTTGGTATCTTGATTTTTTTCCAACTTTGTGAAACATAGCACCAAACTTGGTATGTTGGTTGATATATGTCCTATAAATTGGTTTTGAAACACTCTTTTTCATTACTAAAGGAGCTATTATTCATTTCCACCTATTTGTATATATCGACTTCTCTCTCTCTTTTTAGATTTTATTTATTTATTTGAGAGGTATATTTACAGAGAGTGAGTAGGAGAGACAGAGATACAGGTCTTCCATCCGCTGCTTCACTCCACAAATGGCTGCAACAGCTGGAGCTGAGCCAATCCTAAGCCAGGAGCCAGGAGCCTTTTCTGGGTCTCCCACATGGGTGCAGGAGCCCACGCACTTGGGCCATCTTCTACTGCCTACGCAGGCCATAGCAGAGAGCTGGATCAGAAGAGGAGCTGCCAGGACTATAACTGGTGCCCGTATAGAATGCCAGTGCCATAGGCAGATAATTAACCTACTGCACCATAGCACCAGCTCTTTTCTATATATTTTCTTGAATATAGAAGCTAAAGATAAAAAATGCTTCAGAGGCTCTTACAGGCAGAAACACCAAATTTCCCGAGTAGCTTTAAACATGAATTTTTAGCTGTCCTTCAGATTACCCACATTCTTTTTCATGATTTCCTACAGTTACTCCTCAATCATTTTAAGAATAAATTAAAACACATATGCACACACAAATTCATGTGCACACACAATTAGTTAACAATCAAATATAGCTAAAACAAATAACAAAGGTTACTTCTTCATGCTTCAATGTTATATTCTTTCCACATAGTTTTAGTATTTTTAAACATATTTTACCAAAAGAACAATGCATGGTAGCATAATTTAGGATCCATTATATTTTATATATCTAGAGAATGGTAGATTAATCCATTAGAAATCTTAAAATCAACTAAGAATTTTCTATATAAGGAGACAAGTATACAGCTTCTGTAGAAGATAGTAATGAGTAGATTCTTATTTAAGAGCTTGCACATAGTGATGTGGCTGAGGAAGTATTATTTTTTTTTTACTCCAGGAATTGGTCATGCACGAAGACAAACATTTGCTACATGCTGACACCTATAAGGAGTACAAAGTGATAATAAATTTATTCAAAAGGTGAGGAAGTGAATACACATACACACCTGTGAGCATGGTTTGTTCCATACAGAGGAATACCCATCATGAGTGGGCAGTCAGCCAGAACACTGTGTTACAGGGGAAGAGATGGGATAGGGCAAGCAGAGAGAGAGAGAGAACACTACAGCCACGGTAGAAGAAAGAGAGATAGCCCCTCCCAGTTGTGGGTCTTCTTCATGAATTAGGGGGTGGTATTTCTCCAGGTATGAAGCCAACTGGTAATTATTTTGTACCTCCATAAACTCTACATGGAGATCAATATCCATATTTTCATGGAGTCCCCTTTAGGTCCTGGTTGAAGCAGATGCACCCTGGGGAAGGGAGCATTTTGAATGACAAGTAGGAAACTAGAATTACTTGAGGCTCACGATTTCCAAATCAGCCGATATAGGTATCTTCTTCCCTACCCCATATCAATAGTACCATAGGTAATTCTTTATTTTAACAAAGAGTGTTTTAAAACTGGTCACTCTTAGAGAAATCTTTTTATTTATTTTTTTATCATGTTGCTCAAGACGTAAGAATGTGGTAGAATACATTTCATTCTATAAACTCCATAAATCTACCCTACACCAATTGCACATCATGATCTTAAAAATAAATGTCTACTATTTATGAATAAGAATCTTTGAGGTTTAAACTTATAGAATAGGAATAAACCTATCTAGTTTCCATCTAAAAATAACTTATATATCCAATCTGCTGATAGTTTAATAGAAAAGAGAAAAATACAAATATGAAGCTGTATGGGAAATTACTGATGAGGGTCATGGCATTTCTTGTGAAATTGCCAATGCAACGACTTTGCTGTAGGAGAAACAGAAAAGGAAACATGATTGCAAATAAAGTTCACATTGAAAATTAGTGAAAATGTCTTAAGTTTAGTATTTCTTCTTCCACGTACCACTGCTTTTGTAATCCGTGGGATGTCTCACTATATTGTCATCACAGGGAATTCAGGGAGGTCTCAAAAGGAAACTTACTGCTTTCAAGGTCCTAGATATAATCTCCATTTGAATCTCTCTCTGGCTTTTCTCTGATCCAAAAGTGGTCTTAGTAGGGCCCAGGAGGAAATCATGACATTTCCCCATTTTCTACCTCAGTCCCTTTGTAGCACTAGGGAATTAAATCTGAATCTCCAGGAGCTTCAGTTCAGTTATGATTTCTGTAGCTCTTCTTTAACTCCGTTTAATCTATACTGGATAAACTGGCTTAAGCAAGTCCTTCTTAAAGTGCCTCCTGTCCATTTGCATTCTTTAATCATTTTTTTTTCACCTTATCATTTGTTTTCAGGACTGGATCTCTGCATTTTAAAGACAATGGCTACTGTTGTTTATTGAATCTGCCTAAGCAGGTAGGGACTGATGTATCACATATGCATACATATGCTACTGATACAACTGTAATATAGCAGGGTTCCCAGAATAACATATTTCCATTCCTGCCACTCTGCATATTTCCCCTGGGACCAACCAGAAAGCTACGCTATCTTTCAGTATATGATAGACCTGGATTCTATTTCAGGTGCATAAAAATAAGAAATACTCCACTGGGATTTGTTTATGTCATTACTGTTCCAAACTCTAAAAGGGAAATGGCGCTTGATATCCATCTCTTAAAGACATAGGGGAATTTATTTTTCAGGGGCAAACACTATAGCTATGGGAAATGATTATATCCAGATACACATACTGTTAAAAGGAGATTTATCTAGTAGATTACACATCAAATCCTTTCCCAGGCTCTCGATCCTCTCTTCAGAAGAAATGTTGTAACACAGAGCCCGTTCCGTGAGTAACAATGCCTTTAGCAGGTGCCATCTGTAAACTCTTTCTTCCTACGTTGGCCCATAGACTAACCTCATCCCTGATTGGTTTTCATGGTCATTCCAATCTGTGGGGTTATTTGTTCAGATAAAATGGAAAATTGAAATGGAACTGGTGCTACACACAACATTATCCACTTTTTCTATTTTGTCAAAATGCTTTGGCTGATCGTTTTTTCATGGCTACAAGTTGAAATAAATTAAGCTTCCTAGTGGCAAAACTTCTCTCAGATCAGATTGGAATATATCGATTAGCTCTTTGAGAGCTGATGGATTGGAGGCTCTTGCTTTATAAACACATTTACAATCATGCCTTAAGAAATAGTTGCTTAGCACTGAGCAGACTGATTGTGTTTATTTGGAACTGCAGGGAAGGGTGTACCTGCAACCTCTGATTTTAATCTATCAATATTTTCCTCCTGACCAATGGTGACAAGTGAAGTGCTGCTCTCTTTAGTGAATTCTAAAACCAGCTCAAGGCCAGCTCACCCAATGACATGTCAAGTAATACATCAAAGTCTTAGGAACAACGTAACTTGTCATAAAGTACTAGAATATTAGAGCTTGAAAGAGCTTAAGACATCATCTTCCCTAGTCTGTGAACCGATTTTTCAAATAGTTTAATATATTCAGCTAACAACATTGATGTCTTTACAGTCAATTTTAGAGTTAGAAAGAATCTTAGCAATTCTCTATCCCAAGGCTTAAAAATTCAAATAACTAGGTCATCAAGTTTACATGCTAAATAAGTGAAGTGTATCTGGCAGGCAGTGTTGTTAATGGGGGACATTGACTTACTGTAATAGTGGCAGAAGCTCCTTTATTAAAAGTGATAATGTCATGGAAGCACGTGTACCCACTATTGCCAAATTGATGGACTTTTAAGAATAAAATTCAGATTCAAGAACATTATGTGGCTTATTTCAATACTTAAAACAAAACCCCACCAAATTTCTGCAGATAAATAAAACAAAAAATGCTGATTGAATTTATGAAACACAAGAATGTTATCTCTAATTTATTTACTCATGATGTCATACTGATAAGAAATATGAGATTCATAAGAGTGAACGTAATAAATAAGTGGTATCCACAACACCATTACACAGATTTCCATATTTCCAGTGGCCATAGACAACATCTGGGAATCATAATCTTACTCTAGTTGCTGAGATGGAATTGTCAGTCTTTAGAACTAAAATTAAAGAACACAACTCCAAACTTAACACCAAAGAGCTGAGATTCCACCCTATGCATTTACTTTTCCAGAGACTTGTCTGGTCAAAGGCTATTTCTACATGCCTTTCTATGAACTAGGTCTTATGGGCTAATGAGACTTTCCAGGTCTTGTCTCAAGACTTGGCATTTAGAATGAGACTGCAAAGTCCTATTGGTCCAGATCCTAGGTATTTATAAGGTAGTTTACACTAAGGAAAATGTGATAGTTGTAACAGAAATTATTTTTAGTTCAATTAATAAAACAATCAAGCAAATGATGCACCTGACTTAAGAAAATGTGACTTCTTATTAACTTATTTTAAATTACATAATAAAATATCTGGATATAGGCAGTTGTTAATATTGTTTACTGTCTCAACAGTCTCAGGACCAATGTCTGTGATATGTTGATTTTTCTTCTGAGCTCGCTGTTAGGCATTTAGCTTCAAGCGTCAAAGAAACATTAAACTGGTTAAGGGTGATACCTTCTACGTATTTTTTACATTTTGTCATGAAAGCAAAAGCTTTCCAAAATATTCTTGTAACAGTTGTCTACTTACATCTCTTTGGTCTTAATTATGCACATGACCACCTTTATTTGCAAGCAAGGCTGAAGAAGAATGTTCACCTCTACTGGATATTGAAAATAAACATGTGGTTTGAGTGTAGATGTGTGGTAACTCAAGCTGAACTATTTTCCTCAAGAAGGAATTTTAATAATTTAGGAAATATTTATCATCAGATTTGAGTTAACAAAGACTTGAGATTTTACTCCACAGTAAATCAGAACATATCAACCTATAAGAATTTATTGATTTTTTTTAGAATCCATTTTCTTTACTGTCATTTTTTTAAAACTTTTATTTAATAAATATAAATTTCCAAAGTGCAACTTATAGATTACAATGGCTTTTTCCCCCCATAACTTCCCTCCCACCTGCAACCCTCCCATCTCCTGCTCCCTCTCCTTCTATGTATTTCATATACACAGTGTTAAGAAAATAATGATACTTTCCACCCTCCCTCTCTCCATTTCACCCTCCCTCTTCCAATCTTTCTTATTTTAATTTTTGTGATCACATGCTTTCAATTTACTATATAATCACAAGCTTAATCCTCCAATAAAGAATTCAACAAGTAGTAAGTAGAAAAAAAATCTCTGTCTTCATGTGTAAAGACAAGGGATATAAACAATAATCAAATCTCAAAATGTCAGTTTCACACAAAAGTGTTGCATTTTTGGTACTCTCTATTGGTTACACAAATCAGAGAAGACATACATTTTTCTTTCTGGGACTGGCTTATTTCATTAAGCATAATTGTCTCCAATTGAATGCATTTTGTTGTGAAAGACAGGGTTTCATTCATTTTTATGACTGAGAAGTATTTTATGACTGAGAAGTAGTCCATCATATATAAACACACACACACACACACACACACACACACACACACGTGTGTATTGCATTTTCTTTATACAATCATTAGTTGATAGACATCTGGATTGATTCCAAATCTTAGCTACTGTGAATTGAGCTGCCATAATCATTGGGGAACAGACCATATCCTTCAGATGTTTATTTCATTTCCTTCGGGAAAATTCCCAAGAGTAGGATGGTTGGGTCATGTGTTGATCAACTTTCATGTTTCTGAGGAATCTTTATACTGTCTTCCATACATCCTCAATAGCACTTGTTACTTTTTGATTTTTGAATGGTAACCATTCTAACTGGAGTGAGGATAAACCTAATTGTGTTTTTTTTTTTTTTATTTTATTTCCCTGATGGCTAGTGACCCTGAGCACCTTTTCATGTGTCTATTGGCCATTTGTATTTCATCCTTTGAAAAATGCTTGTTCATATCCTTAGCCTATTTCTTATTTGATTGTTTAGTTATTACTGAGTTTCTTGAGCTCCTTATACATTGTAGATTTTAATCCTTTATCAGATGTATAGTTTAGAAATATTTTTCTCCTTATTCTGATGGTTGCCTCCTCACTTTGTTAAGTGTTTCATTTTCTGTGTAGAAACTTCTTAGCTTAATGCAATCCCTTTCTTTTTTTCTTTTATTGCTTGTGTTTCTTATTTTATTTTTTTTTTAATTTATTTGACAGATAGAGTTAGACAGTGAGAGAGAGCGACAGAGAGAAAGGTCTTCCTTCCATTGGTTCACCCCTGCAAATGGCCACTATGGCAGAAACTATGCCAATCTGAAGCCAGGAGCCAGGTGCTTCCTCCTGGTCTCCCATGCAAGTGCAGGGCCCAAGCACTTGGGCCATCCTCCACTGCCTTCCCAGGCCACAGCAGAGAGCTGAAGTGGAAGAGGAGTAACCGGGACTAGAACCCGGTGCCCATATGGGATGCCAGCACCGTAGGCGGAGGATTAACCAAGTGAGCAACAGCGCCAGCCCCTTATTGCTTATGTTTCTTAGATTTCATCCAAGAAGTCTTTGTCTAGGCTAATCTTTCAGTTTTTCCTCTATGTTTTCTCGTAGTAATTTGATGGTTCCTGGTCTTAGGTTTAGATCCTTGATCCTTTGTGAGTGGGTTTTTTATAAGGTGTGATATAGGGGTCTTATTCCATCCTTCTGTATATGGAGATCTAATTTTCCAAAACCATTTGTTGAAGAGACTGTCATTTCTCTAGGGAGTGAATTTAGCTTGTTTGTTGAAGATTAGTTGCTTAAAAATGTTTCGATTAATTTCTGTGGTATGTAATGTGTCCCATTGTTCCACATGTCTATTTTTGTGCCAGTACCAGGCTGTTTTGATTCTAACTTCCCTGTCATATGTCTTGAAATCAGCTAGTGTGATGCCTCTGGCTTATTGTAAAGTATTCTAATCCTTTGACTATGTCCTTTTATGCTATTATGCAACTACTTATTAGATCATCTTTGTCTCCGTCCTACTGAGCTACTTCCAGCCTACATTGAAATGTATCCATTCCAATGGCTTAGAGATGGTTATTGGATTCACAGAACAGAGAGTTATGAAGCACATCAAGAACAGTGGGGGGAAAATGTGATTCTGCTCAGATTCTATTAGAACAGAAAACATGCTGGATATCAAAGGAAAATTTATGTAATATATTCCAGCATTGTTTGAGGTAGAGCATCATGTTTTATGCAAGCAGAGGCAGTTAGGGCATGCAATGTGAAAATCTAGCTACACATACTGAAACAAACAATAAAACACTGAATGGGCAATGGGCAGAAAATAAACCCTGTTTTTTATGGGACGTATTCACAATCCTTGTTCAACACCAAGACTTTTTATTCTATCTCTGTGAGATAGTCTTCTTAAAAGCCTATAAGAATCTTCAATTGTTTACTTAGGTGAATTCTAAGTGAATAAGTAATTTTTCTTTTGTAAATCAAGGTTGTATGATTTAAGCAAACAGGGCAATCTTGATTAAGTGAATTGAGAGAAATGCAGTAGAGAGATATAGTGTTATCACATTCATCTGTTTTAGAAGCAAGTTTATGGAAACTCAGGAGCAAGAAAATAGGAGAAATTCCTCAGAAAACCAGAATTTTCAATGGAAAATATAAAGGATTGAGTTTAGGAAACTACAAGCTGAGAGAGAAATGCAGTTCTTTGGAAGAGCAAGGTAGTTGTAGATGTAAAATATGAGTATTTATCATTTAGGAATAGCATACTATGTTCCTAATACTTCTCTAAGTAGTTGAATTAATTTCATATATATATATACATATATATAACAAGTATTACTTGTTTATATATATTACTTATCTATATAAGTATCATATATATATATATATATATATATATATATATATAAAACAAGTATTACTGTTAGGAATTCTAATCTTGGAGGAGCTAGGCAAAGTCAAGTATTTCTTAGAAATCCTTTCCAGTGGATGATCAACAAGTGGCTGGATTGATGCAAAGTTTCATTTTTTAATCTTTTCTTAATTTTGCACTCATATTTTTCTTACAAGTGTTTGATTCTAACTGCCCTGTCATATGTCTTGAAATCTGATATTGTGATTCCTCTAGCTTATTGTATGTTGCATATTTTCAGTCAGAATTTCAGAGGATGCATTACAGCATCAGTAGCATATATTAATTAGACATAATCAATTTTCAAATAATTCAAATATATGTGTAAATCCTTGTGTGACAGTAAACCTTAGTCATGCTATATTGAGTCTTGCTCTCTCAGAAGGCAGCTGACCACCCCTCAGCCTAACTAGTGTCATTACTCAGGCATAAAGTTTAAATGCTATCATGAGACTTTTTGATAAGGTAGGATAGCCCAGCAATATGTCTAAGGAGATATATCTAAAAGGTAGTAAATGAATATTGTATCACAAGTTCCAAATCCCAGCTCTGCATTAATTCGTAAAAGCATTAAACCTTGCTTCTTCTATTGTTGTGTGCAGAGTAAGTCTTACTGTAACTGTGCCCAGATGGGCTCCTTCCCTGGCCTGCCATCCAATATATAAATCGCCCTAATACACTCTTGTATTCTCATGTGGAGCTTCGTTTTTCATTTTTTTAGTCTCAGAATTCCTGCTTAGTTTAGGGGAATTACATGCTGATCTCTGGCAACACTACACGCAGACGCTCATGCAGCATTCTTTCTTTGCAAGGTGATGACAACTGGTCCTTATATGAATGTACAATCTTGACTTTTCAGTCAACTAATCCATATATAAACTTTATCAGTAAGAAATCAAAGATGTCCTGATCTATCTGGGTCTTACAAATACTGTTGGATTTATATCACTGATATAAAGGTTTGAGAAACTAATAAGATCACTAATTTGGTATGGAATACAGAAAAATATAGATCAATTTAAAATAGAATTGACTGTATAATAATAAAGTATAATCTTGTGTATTATACCCTGTAAATGCTATCTACAAAAGAAAAGAAAATGAAATGACACCTCATTAGCTAATATTTGGTTCCTACCACTTTTCTGAATAATTAAATACATAACTAATAGTCACAGTAATTTTATATGGTGAATACTATTATCCACATATTACATAAGAGATGTGAAAAAAAGAGATTATATATTTATTGGAATTCACAAACATTGTAAAGTCCAGAGTTGAGGCTTTTTTTCCTTTTTTAAGACTTATTTCTTTATTTCAAAGGCAGAGTTACTGAGAGAGAAAGAGAGAGAGCGAGCAAGCTTGAATCCACTGGGCCACTCCCCAAATGTCTGCAACAGCTAGAGCTGAGCCAAGCTGAAGCCAGGAACCTTGAACTACATCCAGGACTTCCAAATGGGTAGTAAGATCCCGGGCACTTGAATGATCCTCTGCTGCATCCCAAGATAAATTAACAGAGAGCTTTGATAGGAAGCAAAGCAAGCAAAACTCAGACTGGCACCAATACAGGATGCCAGCAACACAGGCAATGGCTCAGCTGTGTGCACCAAAATGCTAGGCCCCAAAAGCTGAGCTTGAATTAAAGTTTTATGACTATAGATCTTATATGCATTGCCTATAGATCTTACTATGCATTGCCAAACACAACAAAGATTTAAAAAATAGTGCATTAGCAAATTTCAAAAGACAAATTTGTTTGACTTTAAAGTGATTGGCTTTCATAATTCTATTACCTTTCTAAACCCATCTCAGCCAATAGACAAATATTGCTGAGAATACATAGACTCTATATACTTGAAATGGTTTCAAGTAATGCCTATAATAATAATATTTACTGAGTGCCTAGTGTGTACCCAGTTCTGAACTTATTCATTATATCTTATTTATTATTCACCATATATTGCCTATTACTTACCTGCATGGCGCACATGAGAAGAAGAAATATAGAAACCAAATAACTTAGTCATATAATTTATAATTATTAGCACCAAGCATAACCAACTGAGCTAACCGGTCACACAATAATTTATAATTATAAAGGAATTTAAATCTATGATTCCAAAGCTACTAAGACTTAAGCACAGACTATGTATCAAATACTGTGCTGAGTACTTTACATGCATTGCAAGATTTAACACTCAGAATCCTTTTATAAAATAAATATAATAATTTCTCATTGAGCATAGAAATGTCTTGGGTTATTAAGAAGAAGAAAGGTAAAATGTGTTTTATAAATATATCTAAGCTGTAAGGATATTCAATTTGTTGACTCAAGTTTAGATTTTATACTCAATTTTGTTAATTATTTTTTCTCATTTCTATTGGAGTGGTATTTCTGCATTTGGAAGCCATATATTAAGAAGGAAATGAAATGTCAAACACCAAGTTTCTTCCATGTGGCTTTTTTAAAGCTAATAAGGCACATTTTTGAACATTCATCTTATGATCTCTTCCAGCTCCTATTTAAAGGAAGGAGTGATACTAATCTTCTTAAAATGTCCAATAATTTAATTGACCAGCAGTTAATAGTGAAGATTTATGTTGAACATATTCCAATGCACTTTATTTATTTATTTGTTTATTTATTTACTTATTGTTGTCAGCCCTGAGCAGAACCTTCATCCATGGACTTTTCTTAGGGTGATTTAGTATTATCCCTGCTTGCAATTGGGTTATGAAGTTAGACAAACGTGGGCTTTAATAGAGTTTTCTATTCAATGAGTAAACTTCAGAAAACACCACAATTAAGCCATGAGTTGGAGTTGTGTTTTCCTAAAGATCTTTACCCAGATAATTCTTCACTGTCATGGGGAGAACTTCTTCAATCCCTAACAGGCAAGTACTTTTCAACATCATTCTCCTTCGGTTCTTATATTTATCTCTCAGTTCAGAATCCTACTAAAAGGGTTACCTTTATGATAATGATATCAACACTCCACCCAGAACTTCAACAATGAATGTTAAGAAAGGATATTATGCCATTGTTCATATGTCCAAGAAGTCTATCATTCAGCAGTGTTTAATCTTATATAGCAGAGAGGAGCCTTTTGAGGCTGCTTCAAGGAGAAACATAGGGTGTCTATGAATGAATAGGACATTTCTATATGTTTGCAACCTTCAAATTTAAGACATTTAAGTCTCAATGTAGTTAAATATTTTGTTTATTTCTATTTCCTTACTCTTTATTAAGAGATGGGAAACTTCTACGTACTTGCAACCTACAAACTCTACTTTGAAAACTCCGAAGGATTGAAAACCTTTAGTAAGGTTTGTTTGTTTATTTTCCTGAACCTCCAATTGGTTTAACCATTAAACCCTTACAGGGGTGATGAATCATTCATGAGAAGCTGAATTAAATTTCCAGAATCCCCCTAATGGAGCACCAAATAGAAGGGAGGTGGATGGATACTGGATGTTTGGAACTTTGTCCTACTGTGTTAAGGATCTGCAAATGGGATGAACATCTGCTTTAAAGCAGCACTTGAGCATGTGTAGCAATCTTTCCTGAGGTGAGTGGTAGCCAGGTCTTCCCTTGGTTGAACTGATTCATTATCATCTGTCATAAAAGGGTTGAATTTATCCTGCCTCCCTCTTGCTGAGCATTGATATGCCATCCTTCTATTTCCTCTTTTTAAAAATATTGCATTTCCTTTCCTCTGGTTATAAATACTCTCAGGAATCTCTACATTTCACACTCTTTGGAGAAGGGCTTGTGGTTCTCCTTAAAATTCATACTCTCAAGTAGAAAATTTATGAAACCATCATTATTCATTCACACTTTGGTCTGAATTAACTCATCAGAGCCATTAGGTAGCAACACTAGGATAGCCTTGTGACTTATGATCTGAGATGAAGGAGAACTTAGTATTGATTAATGGTAATGGCCTGGAGAAGGAAGAAAGTTGAAAAGGGCATTGGACCCCTCAAAGAGCAAGGGCAAATCAAAGGGAAGATTTCGTAACAGAGGCTAATACAGGGGCTCTGATCAGTCTGCTGGGTATACATACTGATTTTCCTGTTTGCCTTAGGTGATCTGCATATGCAATGTAGTTACTACTACCACCACTGTTGTCACAGTTGCTCACATTGTTAGTTTAACATTAGGTGAGCCATCTCCCAGATAAGATTATGATTCACACAGTTCAAGAAAGCTGAAGAAGCATTTTGAACATAAATTTCCTCGATGATGGGGCCCCGGACAGCAATGCCTAGAAAAATTGATTACACTTAAATTCGGAGACTGTATTTGAGATCAAATATCTGAATTTCAATGTTTCATCGATAATTTGAAATTGATGATTCCTATCCCCAGTGTATGGTGGTGAAGATTTAATGTGACAGGTTACATGAAAATTTGTATGAAGCTAAAAGAAATTGTGGATATACTATTAAATAATTTTATAGAAAAATACTAAAATGGAATCTGCTGACAGGTTTCATGTTTTTCAGGCTTAATTATTCATCAGTCTTGGGTAAAATTATACAAATGGGAACACTTTACAACTCTTCTTCATCTTCACCTGTGTTCATTTTGAAGAAGTAAACATGTATGTTTACTTTTTTATTATACAGGTAATTATACCCCATTGGTCCAGCAAGTTTCTTATGATGAACTACTAATCTCTCATCTATTTTTGTTCCTGTTGTGTTTGTGTTAGAGACTAAATATACCTTTGGACTAAAAATTAAGGATTTAGGATTCTCATATGTGGCTCCAAGAAGTCTGAAATTGTTGATAGAAGTCCCGAATTATGGCTTTTTCTGGATGTTGTAAAACATATGAAACTACAGAAGAAATAATATAAATTTCCTGCCAGGGGCTGGAGCTGTGACATACAGGGTAAATCCACCATTTATAGTGCTGGCTTCCCATAGGGGCACCGTTTCAAGTCCCAACTACTTCGCTTCCGATCCAGCTCTATGCTTTGGCCTGGGAAAGCAGTAGAAAATGGCCAAAGTCCTTGGGCCCCTGTACCCATGTAGGGGACTCGGAAGAAGCTCTTGGCTCCTGGCTTAGAATTGGCTCAGCTCTGGCCATTGTGGCCATTTGGGGAGTGAACCAATGGATGGAAGACCTCTCTCTCTTACTCTCTCTCCTGTTCTCTCTCTCTCTCTCTCACTACCTTTCAAATAAAATAAATAAATTCTTTAAAAAATTTTCCTGCTTTTAACTCTAAAAAGAAAAAGGACTGATTTCAATGAACCTGGGTTGAACATTTGTCCTTTGAGGTGTGCTAGAGAAGTTAAATAACTATCTTCCATGGAGAAAATTCATTTTGGGAGTAAAACATCACTTGCTTAATGCAATCTGCTTTGATTTGACATTTTCAAGGTTGTGTTGTAGTTCTCAAGGGACTCCAGTCTTAGTCTGTTTTGACTTTCATACTATATAAACAGTTGGTTTATAAAACATAGAGTTTTTTTTTTCATAATTCTACAAGTTTGGATGCATGGCCAAGGCAGTTGTGAGGTGTGCTTTCTGCTTCACAAGACAGTACTTTCTTATTTTGTCTTCACAATATGAAAAAGACAAAGCAATCTCTCTCAGGACACTTTGTTAAGCATACTAATCCCATTCATGTGGGCTGCCCCCCATGACCCAAGTTACCACCTCCTAATACCATCATTTATGATTTTGGGGGGAGACACAAACATTCAGAATACAGGACACCCTATAAAAGGAATGGGGAGTAATACATTTATTTTTGCTCTCCGAGTCTGAATATGAACCTAGTATTCTGACTCCAGACTCATGATTCTTAACGATTATTTCATTGGTTCCAACATCAATGTGGTAGATAGAAGGGGCAAGAGAAAGACTGAGGGTGTGCTACATAATTTGAGATAAAAAAAAAAAAGTAGTCCATGGAATGATATGTATTTGAGGAGGGAGTGAAGAAATCATTTCTTTTTTTAAAAGATTTATTTTTTTTAATTTATTTGAAAGAGTTACAGAGAGAGATAAGAGACAGAGGAAGAGGTCTGCAATCCACTGGTTCACTCCCCGGATGGACACAATGGCCAGTACTGTGTCTATCCAAAGCCAGGAGCCAGGAGCTTCTTCCCGATTTCCCATGCAGGTACAGGGGCCCAAGGACTTGAGCCATCTTCTACTGTTCTCCCAGGCCATAGCAGAGAGCTGGATCGGAAGAGGAGCTGCCGGGACTAGAACCAGAACCCATATGGGATGCCTGCACTTCAGGCCAGAGCTTTAACCCACTGTGCCACAGCACCAGCCCCAAAGAAGTCATTTCTTTAGCTTATGGGTAGGAGGACCAGGTATGTAGCAAAGAAATCCTCCTGCCAAGAAAAAAATGTCAAATGTGTGTATTAACATAATTATAATACTAATAACACAAAGTTATCTTTGAAGGCATAGGGTAGATAAAATAAGAGCCAGTATTTGTGGATCCAAGAGATTAGGGAAAAGGGAGACACACGGACTAATATTCAAAGTTGCCTTGTCCATCTGTATATTTTATTTTCTTTCTTTTTTTTTTTTTCAATTTTAAAATTTAGAGAGAAGAGTATTCATCTGCTCGTTCACTCCCCATATTTCCTTTGGAAAATGCCAGGAGCTAAATTTTGGAACCTGGCATTCTATTCAGGTCTTTCATGTGGTTGAAAGCATGCAATCACTTCAGCTGTCATTCCTGCCTTCCAGTGTCTGCATTGGTAGAAAGCTGAGTCAGGGGCTAAACCACGTATTGAACTCAGTTGCTCCAATGTGGGAAATGCAGGAATTTTAACATTTAGACTAAAAGCATGTGAAAAATATTGTGTATTTAGGCACAAAGTGACTAGAAATTGGCACAGAAAAGGAGCCCAAATTTTAACAATCTTACAGGGCTGAAGAAACAACAGTGTGCATTGAGAGTTACCAAAAAGCTACAAAGTAAAAAAAAAAAAAAAGTGTTGTTTTCAATTTTATGAACTGAGTCTCAGACATTATTGGTGGAGAGGAAAGAAGAAATGTTGACTCATTTCAAAATGTTAAATGTAACCTCTTGGTGTGGGTTATAGATATAAATATGACACATAAAGCAAAAGGAATTTCTGGAGCATGGCATGGAAACATTCCCTTCATGTACTTGGAATTACAAAGGTATTTTCATGAGACACAAAAGCATACAATTTATAATTATAAGTGTAAAATTTATAATTTGACCATAAACATAAAAAGTTACACCATGGTAAAATAAAAAATATTTTCATTAGAATTTGACATTATAAGCATGAAATGACAATACAGTATATTGAATACTTACAGCACATGTAACTGAAAAAGTGTAACTAAAATAATATACTGGGGCTGGCATTGTGGTATAACGGATAAAGCTGCTGCCTGTGACGCTGGTATCCCTCATGGGCACCAGTTCAAGTTCTAGTTGCTCCACTTCCAATCCAGCTCCCTGCTAATGTGCCTGGGAAAGCAGGGAATGAAGACCCAAGGATTTGGGCCCCTTAACCCACATGGAAGACCCAGAAGAGATTCCTGATTCCTGGCTTTGTTGGATCAGCCCGGGTCCAGCTGTTGCAGTCATTTAGGGACTGAACTCGTGAATGGAAGATTGCTCTGTCTCTCCCTGTCTACAACTCTGCTTTCCAAATAAATAAATAAATCTGTAAAAATAAATAAAATAAAATAAAATAAAAATATTAAAGGTAAAACAAATAAAATGATCAATAGGCTTGAAGAGATATCTTCTCACACAGATATCCAAATGGCCAATAAACACACAAAAATACCTAAGAGAAATGGATAAACATGTTTAGTCATAGACATGTATATGAGTGTTTGTAGGAATATTATTTATAGGAGTTACAAATTGGAAACAACATAAGGACCATAATAGAATAGATACCTTACTATATACTTATGCAAAAGAAAATTATAGAGCAAAGACAATTAACTATATCATGCAACAAAGCAGATGAACCTCACCCAATGACTTTGGTGAAGAAAAGCCAGAGATGGGTGATAAAATGTTATGTGATACCATTACAGAGTATTTAAAAATCAGACAAAATGAATCTAATGGAAGTCACATGATAGTATGTATCTTGGTGGGTGATGCTGACTGGGAAAAATCAAAAAATGAGTTTTGGTAATGTTGTTAATATTTTATCCTAACTGACAGTTATTTAAGTGCATTGGTGAAAATTCCTCAATCCCTTTGTCCATGCTTTGTATGCTGTTCTGTATATGAGCTTATGTTAATACAAAACACTTAATATAACCATGCAGTAATACACAAAATTTTTATAGGTAAAAAAAGCATAATAGAAAAACAATACAATTGGTCCTGGTTAAAAGAATGTGTCAATCATTTCCATATATACTTGATGTCAATTTTTGTACAGGTGAATAAAAGGAACAACCAAAGTTTTAGTTTGGCTTCCTGTATGCACCTCAAGGGACTGCTGAGTTCCAAGGGGTTCTTACCTTACCCCAAATTAACCATTTTCTTGGTGTAAGGGATAAACTCAAGTAATATCTTTGGTATTATGGTCAATGCTGAGAAATAAACTCAATGTTTAATTTTAATGTTTATTTATTTTAATTTATTTGAAAGGCAGGGTGCCAGAGAGTGAGAGATGATAGATAGAAGGATAGATAGATAGATAGGATGGATAAGTAGATAGACAGATGATAGGTAGCTAGCTCATCCATCTGCTGGTTCACATTACAAATGCTCAAAATAACCAAAACTGAGCCATAGTGAAACTGGGAATTATGAATTCCATGTGGGACTCCCTTCATGAATGGCATGAATCCAATTACTTGACTTTCATGCACTGCTTCCCTAAGTATTAGAAGAAAGCTGGAACAGAACCTAAGAAGCTAGGACTCAAATCAGCACCTCTGTTTGGGATATGGGCATCCCAAACAGTGGCTTAATCTGTTGCACCCCCCCATTAATGTTTACTGGAACTATGATCTATGCAAAAACTCAGGTTTAGATATATAAAACTGCCTTTCTAGTAACCCTGTTTTATTTCTTTTATATTTTTTAAAGCCTGGTGTCTGTGATTTATTGAAAAAAAGTAATTTATGACCTACTAATTTGACTGAGCCATAAATATATGGTAGGCAGTATGATTATTTTGAGACAATTAATGCCATGTATCAACCTACAGTTAAACAATAGAAGATACAAATTTATTTCTTCAAACTATCCCAGATTTATCTCAATTGTTAATATTTCTTGTATTTTTCCAGACAAAACCAAACAAAACAAAAGCTCAAAATTAAATAGAGATCAAAACATTCTAGATATGACTCTGAACAGATGTCCCTTCAAATATGGACTTAACTTCAAAATTTATATAACATTGTAGAATCCATAATCAGGTGATATAGTCATATCTCCAAAATTCATAATTACCATTTTTCCCTCATCTATCAGATCTCAATTTAAATTAAGTAGGGAGTTTTTCCTCCTACATTAAATCTTCTAATTTATATTAAGAAGAAACAAAAACTGAACATTCAAAAAAAAAAAAAAAGACCTTCCATCATCTACATAGTGCTTTCTGCAGGTGTTATTAATGGCCCATTTCTAGCTAGCCAAGGGGAACAATGAGGAAAGGACACTGTAAGTTTTGTTTCTTATTGAATTTTGGAACCCAGACATGTTTCTGTTATTTACTAAAAAAAAAAAAAAAAATCATTGTGCGATGTGAAAATTCCTGTTTTGTCTTATATGCCTCATTTGAGCTCTAATATTTCCTTGTCCAGAATTTGGAATGATCTTTGGATGTTTTCACTCCCACTCTACCAACTCACTTAGATGCACCCACCCAATCTAACCTTTGAAGGCAAATCTGTTTTCTGATTGTTGATCCATTGTCCCTATGTTAGTATAATCTCCAGCTTCTAAGGAAGGGATTCTGTGACCCAGCACTAGTGACGTTTTGCACCAGATAAATCTTTGTGGGCACTTTCTTGAATTATTAGAGATTGTGTTATCAATGCCCGGCCTACTACCTATTGACTGTCATTCATGCAGCATGCCTGTCGCCATCATTTACCTAGCAATGGCAATGAGAAATTCCATGGGGAATCAACATAAATGCATCATTAGGAGTCAAAATTGTCCCTCTTTGAGACTACTTTTGTAAGAGGAGTTACAGCTTTCAACAATGTAAATAAACTTTGATCCCAATCCTACATCCTTGGTTTATAGGTGAATTTAGCTAAGAGGTACCATTCAGGTGAGGTTGTTTCCTCTGTACTGGATTTCTGGGTTGACTACAGTGTCCTATCCCTAGTTTAGGCAGTGTAGTATTTCATTTTCAGTTAGGAAGGAACTGCTTTTTGAGGGGGTGATGTGAGCTCCAGTGAGTTTGGGATTGTTGAATATTATGTGCAGTATTCTGTTTTCCTGAAATGCCTGTATTAGAGAAAGACTCCTGTGGCTGGTGCTGTAGCATAGGGAGTAAAGCTGGTGCCTGCAGTGCCAGAATCCCATATCGGTGCTGGTTCGAGTCCTGGCTGCTCCACTTCCAATCCAGCTCTGTGCTATGGCCTGGGAAAGCAGTAAAGGATGGTCCAAGTCCTTGGGCCCCTGCAACCACGTGGAAGAATGGCAGAGGCTCCTGGCTCCTGGCTTCTGTTCAGCATAGCTCCAGCCATTGTGGCCATCTAGGGAGTGAATCAGAGGAAGGAAGCTCTCTCTCTCTCTCTCTCTCTCTCTCTCTTTCTTTCATCCTCTGTCTGCCTTTGCCTCTCTGTAACTCTGCTTTTCAAATAAAATAAATAAATCATTAAAAAAATAAAAGAAAAAGACTCCTAAATACTGAGATAATCCTTTCTCTACCTCCCATTTTGACACTCTGCTTAATGCATCCCGTAAAAAGGTTCAACAATTTCCCCAGACTAATAAGCTGTGGGAAGCAGGAAAATAACCAAGGGACTTCATTCTTTTATTTCACTTTATCTTTATTTTTTACCCAAACTGCCTCTGTAGGAGTGTGAATACCTACACGCTACAAAGGGAAGCGGCATTAGGAGACAAAAGGAAATTTCCATTTTCAGAAATTATCACAATTTAAAAAAGCTTGAATTGCCATGGAAACTGCCTGGTCATATCATACTGAATGGTTATTTTTCCAAGGGAGTCCTTGAGACATGCTTTGTTTCTTTGAAATTGGGAGGAGATGGGTCATGGTGTCAAAGAAGTGGAAAGTGAGGGAATTTATGTTTCTTTCATTCAAAGAGCTGGCATCTTCAAGGGGTGGAGGTGGGGTATGAACAAATTTTACCCCCAAATGGTTTCAATATGTGTTTTCTTGGGGAAAAACGGGAAAAGTGGGATGTCTTTGGAAGGAAAGATACTTTGTCTGAGATACATTATTGCAACTATCCTGTGAGACTGGCAGACAGGCAGAGCGAACCTGAACATCTAAGTGTACCAGGGTACTTAGCAAAGTTTATGGAAAATGAAATAAAAAGATGAGTTTGATTCAAAGTAAAATTTCAAAATCCATGCATACATGTGATCTTCCAAAAGTTCATGGAAAATGTATATTATAAAAATGCTATACATGGATTTCAAAAATTTTGTGCCAAATTAAATATATCTTTTTTATCCCACTTCCCACAAGCTTTGGGAAGTATTTTTGTTTACCCATCTAGTTCTAGGATATTAATTCTGGCCCCTACACACTCATGCACTTTGAGAATTGAGGCCATCTAAGACCAAAACTTAGAACTCTATTTGGGTTACTGCAAAGAGACTTTCCTTAAGAGTTATCGGAATATAGATACCAATTAATTAATTAATTCTCGATTAATTCTGCAATGAAGCTCAAATAGTCTCTCTCTTTTTAAAAAAACTTTTATTTAATAAATATAAATTTTGAAAGTATGACTTTTGGATTATAGCAGTTTTTCCCCCATAACCACCCTCAAAATAGTCTATTACCAATCATATCAGGATGATGGCTTTCCCTGAAGTCTCACATCTCCTAATGATTCAAGAAAATTGTTGATCTTGTTTGTCCAGGTTTTTCCCAATGTAACCACAGGAGAAATGACTATTAAAAACTTTGTGTATCACAACTGAACGCTAAAAAAATGTGACAATACTTCTTTAATTTTTATTTTTAAGCTCATTCCTTCTACCTTTTTAGTTTTATTTTTTCCACTATCCTTTAATTCATTGCTAAGCTCCTTGCCCTTTTTACTTTGAATGCTTCAAATGCCTTGAGGACAAGACCCAGCAGGTCTGGCTTGCTTTTCTGGGTTCCTTTTCTTTATGGAGGAAATAGTGGTTCCTCAAGACCTGGCTGCTTTGAGACATTCTAACTCCAATTTCTGTCTGTCTGCCCTCTGAGATTTTCCAAACTTCTGGTTGCTTATCTGACTCTGAGTCTTGACTTTCTGTTAGCACCTTCAGATTTGATATGAGCCCCAATTGGACGTATACTGTGAGAGGACATACAGCTTCTAGAATGTTGCTTAATATATTTACCCTTACTTTTTTTTTTTTTTTTTTTGGCCATTCAAATCCCGAATTCCTTGTTCATACTCTGATTGATGCCTTCATTCAAATATTATCGCTATTTTAAAATATTTATGTAGATGTGTGTATCATTTGTTTATTTGAAAGGCAGAGTTACAGAGAGAGAGAGAGAGAGAGAGAGAGAGAGAGAGAGCTTCAATCAATTAATTCATTCTGCAAAGGCCCACAACATCAAGAGATAGACCAGTTAGAAATCAGGAGCCAAGAATTCCAAGCCTTTCAGCCCTCACTGTTGCCTCCCCAGTGTCTTAGTCAGAAACTGGATGGGAAGCACAGCCTATCTGGGGCTTGTTCCAGGCACTGAGATATAGATAGGATGCACGCTTCCCAAGCAGTGGTTTAACCCACTACACTACATTTGCCTTAATTACAGTTAATGTTGTAGTCTACCATATATGATCCCATTTCTGCTTTAAATGGATGCTTAACTCTAAACTACAATTGGTAGGGGCAGCCATTATTTTCCTCATATTAAAGATTGTCATGAAGCTTAAATACATGAAGAGGTGTGTCTAAAGTCATCTGTTGAACAGGTGTTAGGGTTGGGGCTGAAAATCAATTTACTGTTCCCCATCCATTTTAGCCCATTTTTATTCTGCCCAATAAACCAGTTATTGACCTAGTAGAAATACATATGGGAATTAAAACTACTGTGCATATCACAGTATAAAAATAAAATTGGAATAAAGTTTTTAGAGTGACATCAGTAGTTTTATAAAATCCAAATAGTACATTTCTCTAGGAGTAGGTTTGTCTTTACAAAGATCTCACTTTTTCCTCATATTTTTCACATATGCATAAAAGATAATATTTTTGCACTGTGTTTAATAATAATTTTTGTTCAAAAAGGGAATTTCACCTCTGAGCTGCATGCTCCTATGAATAATTGCCTACTTAATGTTTTCTCTACTATGGCACACAGATATCTCAAACCAAAACCAATTGTGATTCTATTCCATACTCTAGTTTTCCCATTTCTATTTCCAAAGTCAGAAATCAAAGGAATAGTCCTTGATTTCTCTGTCTTCTTCCCACATCACATCTAATCCATCTCTACACCTGCTTTGTATCTCCAAATTATATTTCAAAACCATTAACTTCTCCACACAGTTTCTGTCACACTTATGTCTAAATTTATTTTATCTCTGTTCTCCAATAACTTACTATTTCACTGCCTCCATTTCTGCCCAATTTATTCTCATAGTAACTAGACTATCCTGTCTCTTACCAAATTCACAGTGATTTACTTAGAATAGGTTAGTGCCACTTTGCAATTTGTCAATCATGTAGATGCATGCTTTGTTCATTGTCAGTCTTCACTTCCAGAGATAAACTCCTCCAGAACTGGTCTGTGATAGTCATATTCTGCCTATTAGAGGTGCTCTGTGACTTATGATGGGGTTATGTTTTGATAAACCTGTGGTAAACTGAAGATGCTGTAAATAAGATTCTCAGAAGTGGAACTGCTGGGTATGGCAGTTCCATTTTTAGTTTTTTGAGGAACTTCCATATTATTTTTCCCAATCGCTATATGAATTTACATTCCTACTGACAATGTGAAAGAGAACCCCTTTCTCACAACCTTTCCAGAAGATGTTATCTTGGGTCTTTCTGATTATAGCCATGCAAACTAGAGTGATGTTTTATCTCCTTGCAGTTTTATTAGATAGACAGGATTAAGAAACTCTAGGGCTCTATGCAGAGAAGTGTGACTATAGGAAATGATATTGTGTTGTGCGTCTCTCTAAATGAAACTAGAAGAAAAGATTTTGAATGCATTCAACACAAAGAAATGTTAGATGTTTCAGGATATAAATCCGTTTATCCTGATTGAATGTTACACAATGTGTACATGTAACAGAACACCACATTGTGGCACATAAATATGTATAATTTCTATTTGTCAGTTAAAAATTAAAAAAAAAGAAAATGCACTAAATTATTTAAACTGTAGGACACAATTGCCCCTCAAGGCAGTACACAGTGAAGTATCCTGATCATATGGCTGACTGGGAGCTATGGCTTCTGCTCCTGCCCAGCAATCAGTGTGTGAGACTATCCAACCACATATCGCTAGCCTGGGAAAAGATAAAAACCCAAACTTCAAATGTATACATTTTTTCACAATTGTGAATTAGAAACATCATTAGTCAAACCATGTAAGTACTTGCATGTAGCAAATATCACCTGTGTGAAGGGACAAATGAATTGGATTCTTTTATGTGAATGAACAAATGCTTGAACTGTGTGTGTATGCTTGTGTGTGTACATCTATGTATATCCTAATTTGTATATTTTCTGGAACGAGAACTTCTAGAACACATAAGTGCATCATTTTTTGCTATTTTAATATCTCATTCACAGCCTAGAACATCATAAGTCTTGACAATTTTGAGATTTCATTATTATTTACAGCTCTTGTCTCTACTGTTTGAAGAACTGTGTTATAACCTTCTATTTATTAAATTCTTTACTTACTGGAGTATTAAGCTTATGGGTATAAAATAAAATGAAAGCATATCATGGTAGAAAAAGAAAGAAAGAAAAAGAAAAACTTTTTTTTTTTTTAATATAAAGCTTTTATTTAAAGAATATAAATTTCCAAAGAACAGCTCATGGACCACAATGGCTCCCCCCCCGACAACTTCCCTCCCTCCCCCCACCCTCCCCTTTCCCGCTCCCTCTCCCCTTCTGTTCACATCAAGATTCATTTTCAATTCTCTTTATACACAGAAGATCAATTTAGTACATATTACGTAAAGATTTCAACGGTTTGCCCTCGCATAGAGACACAAAATGATAATACTGTTGGAGTACTAGTTATAGTATTAATTCACAATGTACAGCACATTAAGGACAGAGATCCTACATGATTTTTTTTTTTTAAAAATTGATTAATTGTCTATGCAATTTCCAGTTTAACACCAAGATTTTTTAATCATTTGCAATTATCTTTATATAAAGAAGATCGATTCAATATATACTATGTAAGGATTTCATCAGTTTGCACCCACTCAGAAACACAAAGTGTAAAAATACTGTTTCAGTACTAGTAATAGCATCGCTTCACATTGGATAACACATTAAGGACAGATCCCTCATGAGACGTAAGTACACAGTGACTCCTGATGTTGATTTAACAATTTGACACTCTTGTTTATGGCGTCAGTAATCTCCCTAGGCTCTGGTCATGAGTTGCCGAGGCTATGGAAGCCTTTAGGGTTTGCCGACTTCGATCTTATTCCGACAGGGTCATAGTCAAAGTGGAAGTTCTCTCCTCCCTTCAGAGAAAGGTACCTCCTTCTTTGATGGCCCATTCTTTCCACTGGGATCTCACTCGCAGAGATTTTTCATTTAGATCTTCTTTTTTTTGTTTATCAGAGTGTCTTAGCTTTCCATGCCTAAAATATTCTCATGGGCTCTTGAGCCAGATCCGAATGCCTTAAGGGCTGATTCTGAGGCCAGAGTGCTATTTAGGACATCTGCCATTCTATGAGTCTGCTGTGTATCCTGCTTCCCATGTTGGATCATTAGAATTGTGCCAGGGGTTTCCAATACAATCCCATCAAGGTGGCATGTACCAAGGCCATCTCATTAGTCCAAGTGATCAATTTCAGCTCACAATTGATCACACTGATAGGTCTAAGAGTCAAAGGGATCACACAAACAAGACTAGTGTCTGCTAATACTAACTGATAGAATGAAAAAGGGAGAGAAAAACCTTTTTTAGGACCACTGACCAGTTGAACCTGTACAGCTGTGAAAACACACTGACACTGAAACTTTTCTTAATGCTTTGTGTATTTCATCGATCATGCAGACCACTTATATTGAGTAATTTGTTTTAGACCCTTAAATTATGATGGGATTGATTAATAAAAAATTTGTTTTACTCTAGCATTATTTTGTATTCTGGAATAGATCTTACAGCTTCACAATTATACTCCTGTCTAGATTTATGGTTTTAGTGATATTGGGAATTTTCTTTGCTGCCATACTGAATCCAGGAAAACCTTTTCTACTGATGAACTCAAGGCTAGTTTCACAGTTTCACTAACACAATTACTAAATGCAGTTTCAGTAAAATTCCTTCTATCAAATTCTATAGACAACTATTAACTTCCATATATCAGTTGCATTAAAATAAATCTAACTTTTGTCTAACAAATTCTCTTGATCTCAATATCAAGGGTTGACAACATTTGACACTTCTTCTGATTTTAAAGAGTGAGGATAAAACACATAGGTGCTTTAAGTTTGAAACAGGCATATGAGTTGGGGTTGGTTAAGATTTTGAACTTGATGTTTTGTCTATGGTAAAACTAAAGCTAGAGAAAATGACCTTACATAGTATTTGCTTTATTTAGCAAGGAAATTTCTGGTATTTTTTCTAGCTAAGAAGGTTTGTGACCCTCAATCATTGTCTCTTGGTTAAATGTTTCAAGCTATCAAGACCCAACTTCTAATGCACAGATATAGAAAAATAGGTCCTGCTGATATGTGTAAGGTAAAATGATGCTGAATCATAATTAGAAAACTAGCAATGAAAAAGTTAGGGAGGAGATGCACAATTTGGGACATGCTGAATTGGACTTGCCCCAAATGGTGGAGTTAGAAACTCGCCAGGGGATTCCAATACAATCCCATCAATGTGGCATGTACCAAGGCCATCTCACTAGGCCAAGTGATCAACTTCAGGTCACAATTGATCATACTGATATGTCTAAGAGTCAAAAGGATCACATATACAAGATTAGCATCTGCAAATACTAACTGATAGAGTAAAAAAGGGAGAGAACGATCTAACATGGGAAGCGAGATACACAGCAGACTCATAGAATGGCAGATGTCCTAAACAGCACTCTGGCCTCAGAATCAGCCCTTTAGGCATTCGGATCTGGCCGAAGAGCCCATGAGAGTATTTTAGGTATGGAAAACCAAGACACACTGGGAAAAAAAAAAACCTAGTGAAAGATCTCTGTGAGTGAGATCCCAGTGGAAAGAGTGGGGCCATCAAAGAAGGAAGTACCTTCCTCTGAAGGGAGGAGTGAACTTCCACTTTGACTATGACTTCGTCTGAATAAGATCGAAGTCGGAAAACTCAAAAGGCTTCCATAGACTTGGCAACTCATGACAAGAGCCTAGGGAGATTACTGACACCATAAACAAGAATGTCAAATTGTTAAGTCAACAACAGGAGTCACTGTGTACTTACTCCTCATGTATGATCTCCGTCTTTAATGTGTTGTCCAATGTGAAGTAATGCTACAACTAGTACTGAAACAGTATTTTACACTTTGTGTTTCTGTGTGGGTGCAAACTGATGAAATCTTTACTTAATATATACTAAATTTATCTTCTATATATAAAGATAATTGAAAATGAATCTTGATGTGAATGGAATGGGAGAGGGAGCAAGAGATGGGAGGGTTGTGGGTGGAGGGAAATTATGGGGGTGGGAAGCCATTGTAATCCATAAGCTATACTTGGAAATTTATATTTACTAAATAAAAGTTTTAAAAAAAAGTTAGATACACCCCATGCAGAAAGAAAGAAAAGAAAAGAAAAGAAAAGAAAAGAAAAGAAAAGAAAAGAAAAGAAAGAAGAGAAAGGAAAAGAAATTAAAAGAAAAAAAGAAAAAGGAAAGGAAAGGAAAGGAAAGGAAAGGAAAGGAAAGGAAAGGAAAGGAAAGGAAAGGAAAGGAAAGGAAAGGAAAGGAAAGGAAAGGAAAGGAAAAAGAAAATCTATTCATTGAACATTTACTTCAGATCAGATCTTTATTAAAATTGCTGGCAACAAAATTTTGCTCCTGAACCTTATAAATTTGGTACTGACATCTTTGAAAATATCTACAAGTAAGGTAATTGTTGCTATGGCAAAAATAGTAGCATTTCCAGAACTGTGTTTTATTTGTATAGACCATTAAATGCTTTACAAAATTTTCTTTCAGTTGTAATTTCACAGTGGTCAAGTTGACATTTGGGATGCTGGCACCCCATTTTGGAGCACAGGTTCAAATTCTGACTGCATGTGTTTGGGAAGGAAGCAGAAGATGGCTCAAATGTATGTGTCTCTGCCACCCATGCAGGAGACCTTGAAAGAATTCCTGGCTCTTGAGGTCTGCTTGATGTAAACCTGGCTGTTGCAGTCATCTGGGAACTGAATCAGAGTAAGTACGATCTTTTTCTCTTTGTTTCTCTCTCTGAGTGTATGCATATGTCTGTGTCCTCTCTATTGCTATGACTTTCAAATAAGTAAAAATTGCCTTATATTTCTGACACTTCTAAGTTTAGTGTAATTCTCATCAGAACTGTCAGAAAATCAAGGTAGATATACAAACCCCAAGATACATACAAGGAAACAGGTGTTCACTGGTATTGAGTGATTTACTCATAATCACATAGGTATTAATTAAATAATGGAGATATTCAGGATCAAGAATGTTGCTTGTTCCCACTCCAATTCAATTTTTGTTTTCTGGAATACAACACTCTTGTCTTACTTTCTTCTCTAAGCCTTTAATTAAGACATTTTTTGATTCTCTGGTGGGTTACAATAGTCTGTCTCTCATTCCACCTCTTTTTTTTCTTCCTCCTGACTCTCATTTTTTATTCAAGGCATCTTACTTTCTAGTTCCCCCCAAACAACCAAAAATAATGAGAAATAAACTCATCCAGGAACCAAGGAGCCTGAGTTTGCTTCTCATTACCTGAATAATCTCTCTGATCCACACAATCCCCATGCAAAAAAGATGATAAATGCAAACTTGAGAGGACTGATTTGTGTGTGTGTGTGAATATATTTTATAAACGTTAAAGTTGAATTTTTTTAATTAACTTTATTGTGCTTTCCCAAAGCCTCCTATGTCTTCATGGTTGTTCCACAGTTCCTAACAAGCATGGTGGTTTCTTGAACTGTAGCATACTACCTTATTTCTACTATATCTACCTCACACAGGACTGTGCCAGAACCAGGCGGATGATATCCACAAATAGCTCAGTTTGGATTCAGCCAGTGTTTTCTCTTGCCAGATAAATCCCAGCACGGACACAGTAAAAATTTCTGTGGTTATTGAATGTATCAATTATGAATACACCAGATATACTGTGTAGAGACAAGTAGGGTGTCGCCATTAATTACGCCCTTGTATAACTCTGTAGCCTGGACTTTCTTGAACCCAGTGGGTGATTTATTTATCAAAATGGATGATGCAGGTGGTTCTTGAAAAGGCCTATTCCTTGTACATGATTGGTGAGCTTAGGGAAGAAGGATATCTCATATTGTATCACATTTGGCTATTGCCAGAGAAGAACGAGAGTCCTTTCATGTGCATATTTCTTTCCTTGTGCCATAATAAAGTATAAGGAATCTTTGTTTCCATTTTTTATTTTAATTTTAATTAAATTTTAATGGATTCAGTATCATTTGTAGACACAAGTTTAAGAACAAAGTGATATTTCCCTCCTCCCTCCCTCCCACTCTCATTCCTACTACCTTTTTAATTTTTTTAGTTTTGAGAAAATATATTTTAAATTTACATTACAGTTAAAAGGCTCAATACTTTACCAAATAAGAAATTTAAACAGTATAGAGCAAAAAGACTCTAGTTTAGTGAGAATATAGACAACGGCCATAATTGAAAGCATAAATGACCATTTCAGCCATATACAGTTTTAAAGCCAATTAGTCATGCATAATTTCTTTCAATGAAATATAATCAATGACAATTTAACATCTAAATATTTCCTGTGTGATTATAAAACAATAACTAAGTACATTTAGATTCGAAGCCATTTCTGCTCAACAGTTCATACACAGGAATAATTTAATGCACATTACAATGCAAATAATTATATACTGCATTCTTTGAACTCTCTATTAGTGACACAGATCAGGGAAAATATATGATATTTGTCTTTTTGGACTAGTTTATTGCACTTAGTATAATGATTTCAAGTTGCATCCATTTTGTTGCAAAAGACAGGATTTTTTTTACAGCTGAGTAATATTCCATGGTGTATATGTAGCCACATTTTCTTAATATACTCTTCAATTGATGGACATCTGGGTTGATGCCATACCTATTGTAAATTGAGTTGCAATAAACATGGGAAGACAGGCAACTCTAATTTCATTTACTTGCAATATGTCATTGATAGGATTAAACTTGGAAATTAAATTTCAACTGGTGTACATCTACTTTTGATCAAAGGAATAGTCCATTTTAGAATTTTAGGGAATAGTGAGTTTTTGTGTCATCTCTATTCAGTTTTGGGGCCTTGTTATAATCATAACATGATTAACGGCTATGCTGCAAATGTGTTCATGATGTCCACATGGGTTGCTTTGAGAGTTAAAGAGGCCTGGGTCAGCTGATGTGTGATTTCTGGCAGGTTACCTGTCCCTCATATCACTGTCTCCTGTCAGTAAAATGGAAATGATAATACATACATTGCAGGATTATTGTGAAGATGAAAATGATTAATTTATGGGATGGCAGTCCCTTACTAAAACCTCAGTAAACTTTACTCAAACCTTAGTAAGATCAGAATACAAGGCAATTTTTTGCATTTCAAATAAATTACCTCAGTTGAAATTTGTCATAATTCTCTGAAGTATGTGCTATGTGGACTTTTATCCAGAGCATTTCAAAGGAAAACTATTGAGGTATAGAGGGCTGAGGTAAATGATCTAAGGTTGTACAACCAGGAAGTGGCAGAACTGACTCTCTGAATCAGGTCTTTAAATTTAAAATTCATGCTATTGCACCCACTGCTACATACAACCTCTGCTAGACTTTTGCACTACAAAGTCTTTTGAATAAATACATCATGAATGAACTGAATTGCTTCGCATTGTATTATTTGATTAGAAAAGAAGTGCACACTGTTAAAATATAGAGATACAACATAAGATTGAAAACTCTTGTATGAAAGACTTTCTGTATACATTTCCTGAAGATATATATTTTTTGCAAGGCACCATAATTTGGGCAGAATAGCAACAATAAGAAAGCTCTTCCTCTGATATCCATATTTTAACAAAAAATAAAGCTAACACTATTAATAAGAGCAACATAAATGATGGCAGTTTACAGTACTTTGCAATTTAAAAATATGCATTAAAACAATTATTATTATTGTTCAAAACAATTTAGTAGCTAATACTAGACGGACTTTCCATAATAAGCAGCAAGAAAAATTAGAAGAATATTAAAACAACCCAAATTAAATGGGCAAGGCATTTGAATAGGTACTTCACAAAACAGGAGATCCAAATGGCTGTTTATATGTTTCTCATCCTTGTTCTTCATCAAGGAAATGCAAATTAAAACATAAATGAGATACCACTGCACAATCACCAGACTGATTACAGTAGTAAAAAAACTGACAACATCATGTGCTGGTGAGAACGGGAAACCCCTGGAATATTCAGACATTGTTAGTGATTGTTTAAATAGGTTTATACATTTTTCCAATATCTACTGAAGCTAGACATATTCTGTGACCTCAAAACTCCACTCCTAAGTAGTGTAAATATGATTGGATAAACATATACAAGCATGATCTTCATAATATTCATAATATACTAACAAAATCAAACAGAAAGAGAATTAAATTTAAAACTGTGATGTATACTAGAGTAAAATATTATAACATAGAAATATGGCTGAAATTTAAGAACAGTACATTGAGGGGCTGGTGCTGTGGCATAGCGGGTAAAGCGTGCAATGCTGGCCTTCTAAATTGGTGCCAGTCCTGGTCCCAGCTGCTCCTCTTCTGATCCAGCTCTCTGCTATGGCTTGAGAAAGCAGTAAAAAAATGGCTCAACTCCTTGGGCCCATGCACCTGCATGGGAGACCCGGAAGAAGCTCCTGACTCCTGGCTTCTGATCAGCTCAGCTCCAGCTATTGCGGCCATCTAGGGGAGTGAACCGGAGTATGGAAGACCTCTCTCTCTCTGTTTCTCCCTCCAACTCTCTCTCACTGCCTCTGCATCTCTGTAACTCTGCCTTTCAAATAAATAAATAAATATTTAAAAAATTACATTGAGTAAAAGAACCTGGACCTTAAAAGACATTATCGATTTCCTTTTATATGAAGTTCAAAAGTACACAAAAGGAATGTAAGCTGTAGACTCAAAATAGCGGTTGCTAATGGGGAATAATGTTGGAATTGCTAAGAAAATAAATGAAGGTTTCAAAAACATTGCATGAGATATATTTATACTAAAAATTTATTGTTCACAGGATATTCAAATTTAAGTGAGTGTCTTGTGTTTTTATTTGTTAAATATAGCCTTATGGAAAAAGTATGTGAATATTATATAATTTAATTTAAAGATTATATGAAGGTATATGTATTTAAAAATCAATTTCGCTTTACACTTCATTATGTATATATGTATGCATTTCAATAAGAATTAAAAAATCGAAAACCAGAAAAATAAAACTAAAAAATGCATTATATCAGTTAATCATTGCAGTAGTACTTTTATATATTTATCGTGCAAATATTCAAAGAATCTAAAAGTTGTTAAATGACTTTCCCAGGGTAATTTCATTTATAGCAAAATCAACTCAGTGATACTGCCAGTAGGAGCTGGACACACATTAAGTATGACTAAACTATATGACAAAGCAATCTTAATGTATTTGGTGATAAGTATTTTAAATTTTCATATTACCGAATAAATAGCTTCTTGATTTACTAAATATATAGCTTCTTAAAGCTTGTGTTTTTGACTTAGGAAATAATTGAATTAGATAAAATACCAGGACTGATCATCTCTTTGTAAACACAATCCTAGCATGAAAGTTTGAATCTTGGAAATCAGTGTGATTTATATGTAAACACATTGGTGTAGGTCTCCAAAATCATGGGCTTTGCTTCTAGCTTTGCTTTTAGCTGCCTGTTTTATCCTGGAGGAAAAGACTGTCCTGTAATGCTGTTTCTTAAGGTATAAAATTGAGAAAACTCTTTGAGTCTATGTAACTTATGTATTATATGATTCATGAAAACATAGCATTACAAGACATTTTAAGGCTTGGAATGAAGATAGAAAAATTTGCTTTGATAAAGGGCATAATTTGATGCTACTTGCATGGGGATGTGAGGACATTGAGCTAATAAGAAAAATAATGACGATCATTTACTTAGAGCTTATGATATGCCTTGCAATTGATGTGTACTATCTCGGTTAATCTTATCAGCATTCTACTCATAGGCATTAATATTTGTTTTTACAGAAAGGCAAAATATATATTAATGTGCTTAATTACATAATAAATATCATAAAAGATATTAAGGATATAGGAATAACAGAACTCAGATTTCCCTGTTACCAAAGTTGTATTATTTTTCAAATAAAAGTCCTGAGGCCTTGGTATTTTGTCATATTGTTTGTCTTAGAAGTTGGAATGGGAGAAATAGTTCATTATATTCTTTTTTCTGTGAGACTAATCAAAATTTAGTGGACAGTGTCTCTAGAAGAATTCATGAGCAACACATTGGGAGTCTCATGATGAAAACTGTAGAGGGAAGAGAAACTGACTGAAACGACTGATCTAATGGTTCAGTAGAACTCAAAAATTGTTTGTGTAGCTACTGAAAAAACAGAAATGTGGAAACACGAAAGAGAAAAATCAGGGGAAGTATGACCATTTCCCAAAGATATCTTTAGAGTTTCTTTGCAGAAATTGATGAGTAGTATCTTCCATTTGACCCTGAAGCAGGAGAGGACCAAAGGAAAAAATGACACACCCAAGTGATTCAGGATGCAGAATGAGACAGATTTCAACCCTAGCTTTATCACTTACAGACTGGAAAGTTTAGGACAAAATATATAAGAAACATTTAGCATGTTGGCTAGCTTATAGTAAGAATCAATCAAAAGAAGTTGTTCTCTTTCTTGTTATTACTTTATACTCCTAAATACTTCCCCTTGTCTTCTCACTTCTATTCTGGATCTCTCTTGCTTTGTTGTTGTTATTTATTTATTTATTTTTTTGCTTTTTCCTTGTCCTTTTCCCTGTTCTCTGCTCTTCCATTTGTCCGCTTCTTATCATGGAAATCACATTATAACTACCAATGTGAAACAACTGTTGGTCCACAAGGACAAACTTTTCAGAAATTCTGGTACATAGCAGAATTTGATTTTGGAATAGGTTGTTTCAAGTGGTAGAACACCTGGTAATTATCAATGAGATTATGTCTACCACAGGCAGTTGAAACCCAAGTGCAAAGTGATGCAGGTGACTAATCTCAGCAGAGGGTGTTAACCAAATACAGAAACCACGACAGAAGACAAAATCAATCAACATATATTTATATATGATAGAATACCATCAAATAGAATAAAATCCAGTATTTTGCAACAAAATAAATGCAATTGGAGATCATATGTGTAATGAAATAAACAAGTCCACTTGAAAACAAATGTCATATTCTTTCTCTGATTTTGGTAACTAATATAAAGAGTACTAAAAAATGTGTATGAGTGAAATTGACATCTTGATATTTGATTGTTAATAGCCCTTGTCAATATTCCTGAGGAATAGTTTTTCTATTTACTCTTTGTTAAGTTTTATATTTAATGGAGGATTAAGCTTGTTATTATAAAGTAAATTGAAAATAGGTCATTGTAAAAATTAAAATAAAAATAGGAAGGGAAAGAGTAGGGAGGGTGCAAATTAAGGAAAAAGATGCAGCATTGAAAGAGAATTACAGACCAATATCCCTCATGAACATAGATGCAAAAATCCTCAATAAAATTCTGGCCAATAGACTGCAACAACACATCAGAAAAATCATCCACCCAGACCAATGGGATTTATCCCTGGTGTGCAGGGATGGTTCAATGTTTGTAAAACAATCATCATGATACACCACATTAACAGACTGCAGAAGAAAAACCATATGACTATCTCAATAGATGCAGAGAAAGCATTTGATAAAATACAACACTCTTTCATGATGAAAACTCTAAGAAAATTGGGTATAGAAGGAACATTCCTCAGTACAATCAAAGCAATTTATTACAAACCCATGGCCAGCATCCTATTGAATGAGGAAAAGTTGGAAGCATTTCCACTGATCTGGTACCAAACAGGGATGCCCACTCTCACCACTGCTATTCAATATAGTTCTGGAAGTCCTAGCCAGAGCTATGAGGCAAGAAAAACAAAATATAAAAGGATACAAATTGGGAAGGAAGAACTCAAACTATCCCTCTTTGCAGATGATATGATTCTTTATTTAGGGGATCCAAAGAACTCTACTAAGAGACTATTGGAACTCCTAGAAGAGTTTGGCAAAGTAGCAGGATATAAAATCAATGCACAAAAATCAACAGCCTTTGTATACACAGGCAATGCCACGGCTGAGGAAGAACTTCTAAGATCAGTCCCATTCACAATAGCTACAAAAACAATCAAATACCTTGGAATAAACTTAACCAAGGACATTAAAGATCTCTACGATGAAAATTACAAAACCTTAAAGAAAGAAATAGAAGAGGATACCAAAAAATGGAGAAATCTTCCATGCTTATGCATTGGAATAATCGTTATCATCAAAATGTCTATTCTCCCAAAAGCAATTTACAGATTCAATGCAATACCTATCAAAATACCAAAGACATTCTTCTCAGATCTGGAAAAAATGATGCTGAAATTCATATGGAGACACAGGAGACCTCGAATAGCTAAAGCAATCTTGTACAACAAAAACAAAGTCAGAGGCATCACCATACCAGTTTTCAGGACATGCACAGGGCAGTTGCTATCAAAACAGCATGGTACTGGTACAGAAACAGATGGATAGACCAATGGAACAGAATAGAAACACCAGAAATCAATCCAAACATCTACAGCCAACTTATATTTGAACAAGATCTAAAACCAATCCCTGGAGTAAGGACAGTCTGTTCAAAAAATGGTGCTGGTAAAATTGGATTTCCACTTGCAGAATCATGAAGAAAGACCCCTACCTTTCACCTTACACAAAAATCCACTCAACATGGATTAAAGACTTAAATCTATGACCTGACACCATCAAATTATTAGAGAGCATTGGAGAAACCCTGCAAGATATAGGTACCTGCAAAGACTTCCTAGAAAAAGCCCTGGAGGCACGGGCAGTCAAAGCCAAAATTAACTATTCGGATTGCATCAAATTGAGAAGTTTTTGTACTGCAAATTGTGAGGAGTCTTGATGTAAGTAAGAAGAAATGGGTTACCAAAGAAATTTTTAAGTGTATGGGTGAGGGAATATAACAAACAGTGATGTAAAGCTGTAGGTCATATCCTAGTTTCTCACTCTATCGCTATCCTTAGTAGAAACATGGGCTTGTAAAATGTGTTTATTCCATGTCTGGGTGCAGGGTGAATTAGCATAATGGTTGAAAGAATAGGCCCTTCAATCTGCCTACATGGTTTTGAAGACTGGTTGTACTGTTTGCCAAGTAGACGACCATTAGAAAATTTCTTACGAACTCAGAGATTCAGTTTCTTCATCTGTAAAATAGGCATAAAGGGGAAAAAAACTTGTAATTTTTAGAGGGGATATAATAAAGAAATAATGTGAAAATCCTAGTCAGAATGGAGACTTGGTTATGCTAGTTTGATTTTTATTGTCCTCTTAAAGAGAACAGTTTTTATTGCAGGGGAAGTATTGATTAGAAAGAGACAAGATTGGAAATAAGAACACTAGTTAAGAGAGATGAAAGTCTAGACAAAGTCCAGAGTTATGGGAGTATTTAAAGTGGAAAATGGATTTGAGAGACAGATAATTAAGACTTAGTTGCATAGGCAATTTAGGGGAGAATAGATCCCTTGCAAGGTGTCTATTCTGTATTACTTGGATTGGAGATGTCTTAAAGATGGTACTGTTAGAAAAAAAGGAATAATTTTATCAAACTGTTTTAAACAAATATGGAGAATAAGTAGAAATAAATGACACACCGCAATCCAAGAAAAGTCTGACAACCTTGTCAGAAGATTAAGGCAGTTCTACTATAATATTAATTGTTCATAATCTCTTATGTTAGTGCCTTATTTTGACTATGACTCGACTCTGTAATCTCCAAGTCTCTCCTGTCTTATTTGAAGTTAGTAGGAAAGAGAGGCTGATAGGTCATTGGCCAAACTATTATTTGTATTCTTTGGGCAAGGTTTCCTGCCCTATGAGTCATGGGAGGAATACTCAGAGAGTAGAAAGTTGTCTACAAGAGTAGGTGATTTTATTAATTTTGAATAAACAAATAATTGCATATAAGTAGATGACAAGAAATGGAAATTAATGTCTTCTAGTTCTTATGTCCTACTATGAATGTTCCGACTTCACACTTGATGCTACCTTAACTACCACCTCTTTTTATTGGCCCTAGTTTTTCACAACATTTACTTTGTGAGGGCTTCTTAATACTCATAGATGTGAAGCTGCAATAACTCTGAAGGTGTTCAACTGATCTCATTGAAAGCATCAAAAAGATCTGCTATATCTCCATTTTACATCCTGATGAGACGTGCTTTGTTTATAAGAACAATAAAAAATTGTAGTTGCTTGCAAACAAACATCTGACCTAATCGAATATTATGAAAGAGCTTCTCATTCTTACATACAAACTTTCTCCCACCAGCATTGCCTATACGTATAAAAGCTTCAAACGCCTAATTGTTGGTCACTTAGATTGAAATTGTATGAACCCCTAGCTAGTTCACAATACACTGTGAAGTAGTAGGCAAGATCCCCATTATGAAGATGAGGAAACTGAGGTTCAAGATAGCCAGGAGATCTGGGAATCAAACCCAAGTCTGTTTAAGCCCAAAGACTAAGCTTTTCATCATCATTTCCTGCTTTTTCCCTGTTCAAATGAAAGCCTTCCTGTGAAGTCTTCTTTGATACTGCAAATCAAAAATGATATTTTCTTCCTTTAGAAACTTGTAAAACTTTGCTTTGGGCAATTGTATCCATCCAGGTAATTTTTTGAACATCTCCTGTTGACAAGTTGCCTTCTAAGAGCTGTAGTTACAAAGGTGAAACATAACTCTTTATTAGTCAGAATATGCTATGTTCTACTGTGGTATAAAACACTCCTTAAATTCACTAAGACTTATCATAAAGGAGTATTTTTCTTTCTCATGGGATATATCCAATTCCATGCAGGTTGACATTAGGTTCTGTTCCCAGGAGTATCATTGAGACTCAGATGGTTAAGTCTTCAACTCTGTTGTTTGTTGAGTTGGGGGAAGAGGAAGAATGGGAAATTATGTATGTGCCTTTTGAGTATTCACTGCTTCAGCCAAGAAGTGACACACCTTGTTTTTGCTTACATTTCATTGACCAAAAGTCATCACATGATGCTGCTTAACCACACTGAGTCTGTGGAATACAGGAAACTGTGTACATGGTCCAATGGCATTTTCCAGAATGTAAGTGTCATTAAAAAAGTGATTTTTATCTCTTTTCTTTCATTGATATAGCACAACTCTTAGGATAGTGACTGGCACACAGCTCTTCCACAAGATTCGCCCCTATATACTCAACACTCAGTATATGCATGCTAATTGAATTAATATCCTGAGTAGGCATTTAGCCTAGTAGTTAAGATGCTAATAAAGAACCCAACACTCACATTGGGGTACCTGGATTCAGTACTCAACTCTGAGGTCCTGACTCCAGCTTTGAGCTAGCACAGACCTAGCAATGCAGCAGTGATGTACCAAGTGGCTAGGTTCCTGTAAACCACTTGGGAGACCCGGATTGGATTTTTGACTCTTGTATTTTTACTGGCTTGACCTAGGCTGGTGTGAGCATTTGGAGTGAATCAGCAGCTGAAGTTTTCTCTTCCTGTCTATTTTTCTCTCTGTCTCTTTTACTTTGCCTTTCAAAAAAAAATACCAAAAATATTATGAGGGTCAAAAATTCTATCAAGAACTCAGTAGTAAACATTGACCCAATTTTTTTTTTAATAATTCTCACAATGAGACATACATCAACTGTTACCTTGAGTAATTGTATCTTTGTTTTTTTCCTCATACCAGATTGTACAGAGTAAATCCACATTGTCATATAAAGCCTCATCTTCCCTGCCTTCATCCACCTATCAGAATGTTGTAAACGTAGAAGACTATGAATGCATACTTATTGATTAATCACATAATGTATTTCTGAGCTTTGTGGAGTGGGTGTGATCTATATAACTCATCATAGTGTACTTGGGAATATACATTATGTATTCAAAGATAATGCATTAATTCAATACATGCTTTTTAATACTCCATCTTGATGTAGTTTAAAGTTTGGAATCCAAATTTGGAGGATGAGGTGGAAATGGCTTCTTTCTTTTCTTTGTTCCTTTCTTATATTTCCTTCTTTCTAACAAGTTCCCTCCCACTCTCTATCCACCCTTGCTCCTCCTACTTTCTTTTCCTCCTACTTTTTATCCCCCTATTCCTCCATCTTCCTCTCTACTCCCACACCCCAGGCATTCACATGGTCCTGCTCTTTAGGTAAGTTGTATCAAATCTTATGAAAATTCATGTTGCAGCCCCTTCTAGAAAGTGAAGTGTTGGCAAGAGACCAATTTAATGCTTCTGTTCTTTGTGGTCACAGTATATAGGATATAATCACTATAAAATTTGGCTTGAGTTCTCATACATCAGGGAAATAAATTGCATCATCTTCCTTCCAGTCACTCCTATTCAAGGTACAAGATTGTCCAAAAATTCACAAACATATATTTTCATTAGTACTTTATCATTTGTATTCTTGTTTTTAAACAATACTAGCTTATTTTAAAATATATCAGTATGTGGAGTTAAACATGATCAATGGGATTTAGAAGCCAAGCAAATTATGTTTGGATTTGGCTGATTGGCCTTAGGTAAATGACTTCATTGTCCTTCATTTTGGAGTAAATATTGTGTTTACAGAGATAATTCTGAATATACAAAGATGGCTTAGAGGTTTAAAGAAGAAAATATATACAAAAGTTTCAGTTTAATATCTTGTCTATGAAAAGCACATAATAAATCATGGGAGAGGATAAAAAAGTATGCACTGATGGTAAATCCTGATGTGACCTTGAGTGTCAAAACTTCTGGTACAGCCATAACGACAGAAGCCAACTTGCCTCAGCTGGATTCTCTTTCTTCCTCTGCTACTTTTACATAAGAGTTCAGTTATTCATCCAATTCCATAACTGAGATCCAATTAACATCTATTAGGGGCCTATGGCACTGTCATGTTCAGTTGTAAGTAAAAGAAACTTCCCTCACAACAATAGCTTAAACAAATTAATGGTCCTTTTTTTTTTTTGACAGGCAGAGTGGACAGTGGGAGAGAGACAGAGAGAAAGGTCTTCCTTTGCCGTTGGTTCACCCTCCAATGGCCGCCATGACCGGCGCACCACACTGATCTGAAGCCAAGAACCAGGTGCTTCTCCTGGTCTCCCATGTGGTTGCAGGGCCCAAGCACTTGGGGCATCCTCCACTGCACTCCCAGGCCACAGCAGAGAGCTGGACTGGAAGAGGGGCAACCTGGACAGAATCTGGCGCCCCGACCGGGACTAGAATGCGGTGTGCCGGCACCGCAGGCAGAGGATTAGCCTAGTGAGCTGCGGTGCCGACCTTGGGTCCATTTTTATCTCACAAAAAAGAAGTCCAGATGTTGACAGTCCTGGGACCACAAGATCATCAGGATTGTAGACATTTCCCATTTCTTACTCTGTCATTTTTTAACATGCGTTCAAAATTTAGAAATGAATACTATGGTTCTGTGAGTTAAATTACTATTTGGATTGCCCTTATCCCATATCAGCTTGCTGATTTGAATAATGGCTACCTCATTTCTTACCCAGCTCCCTACTAATGTACTTGGGAAACATCAGATGATGATTCAAGTATTTAAACTCCTGCCATCCACATGGCAGACCTGGATGGAATTCTATCTCATAGCTTCAGCCTGGCCCAGGCCTGGCTACTGTGATTATTTAGGGGAGTGAATCAGGGGATAGAATATTTGTGTGTGTGTGTGTGTGTGTGTGTCTCATAATTGCCTTATTTAAGTTTAAATGCCTCTCTCTGCCTTTTAAATAATTGAATCTTTCTTTTTGTTGTTAAAGAAGTGACAGATCTCCAACCTTCAAGTTTGTATTACAAGAAGGAAGAAGAAAAATATAAAAGGGGAATTGAATTTCATTTAAAATAAATATGGAAACCCTTCCTAATATAGTCTACTTAAATTTCATTGATTGTCTTTATGCACATGTTAGGTTAGAAAATGTAGACTTAATTAAGGCTTTTTATTGCTCCCCAACTTCCTCCCAAAAGATTGTCTATCACTTGTAAGTAAGAATGGGAGGGGAAACTTTGGGGAAGACATAAGTAGTCTTTGCTATACTAAGCATCTTCTATTCACTGAGTTAATGATTATTGAGCAGTTGTCTTATCATAGATAATGTCCTTTGTGACAGTCATTGTGCTGGGTTGCAGAAGTGATGGTGGCAGACATTACTTGCCCTTATTTGAGTAAAGAGGCAATAACAGAGGATACACATTAAGACTAGAAGCTTCAAAATGTATATGGTATATAACAAGAATGCAAATAACAAAAGTGAAATAACAATAGAAACATAAGCCAGTAACTAAAGCTACTGCTGGAAACCTGGTTATCACAGGAGAGAGTATAGAGTCAAAAGGCAGTGAAAAAATGTTACCCCGGATTTCATACATTTTCCTAATCTTAAATTCCACATCCTGAATCTTAAAGTGATTTTCCAAATTGGAAATTGCAATGCAATTTTAATAATTTGATTACTGACTATGGTTTTATGGTAGATGTTTGGGTTAATGCTCTAAATTCATCTATCCTTCTCTGTAGTAGAAAGAAACATCTACTCCCTTTTCCAAGTGACTTTCCACGCCTGTTACTAGAATAGGTATGATGTACTTCCTATTCCTGTGATGAGCTTAACCATGTGACATGAATAAGCCTATAGGATGACAATAGACACAATGTGAATAGGGCCATTAAGTTTATTTATTTGGTTTGCTTCATCCACTTATGCTTCTCCATCTGCCATAATAATATACCCTGGGTGGCTGCTGGTCACAGAATGAGAAAACATGTTGAGCAGATGTGAACATGCATATAGCCAAGAACCAAGCCCTGTCAATCAGAGCAGAAACACTGCCAACACATGGGGTTCAGAAATAAACTTGTTGTAAGCCATTCAATGTTGTTTGTTATGTAGGATTATTACAGCAATATAATATTTTCTATTTTTTAATGCCCATTATATTCATGTGTGGTGTACTATTTGAGAGATAAATCATTGTAACTTTTATAGCTTAACTGAAGGTACAGAGCTAAAATATTTGGAAGAGTCAGAAACACTCTGATACTTATTGGTCTTCAAGACTTATATTTCTGTTTTCCAAAACTACCACTTCTATCCATCCTATCTACCCACCTCATGGGATTGATAGCACAATCACATAGGGCAATGCAATGAAAATTCTGTCCATTGTAGTAAATCCCTTATTTTCAGTTTATAACTTTCAGGTGGATATCAGCTTATGCCAGTTCTTAGGGTTGAGGACACAACACCACTATGTCCAGTTAGAATACAGTAAAGCTCTGGTTAAAAGGATCGCCTTAGGGATGGGCATATGGGGAAAGGCAGATAGAGGGAAAGAAAAAAAAAAACCTTTAAACCACTCACAAATGAGCACATCTTGTTTTTGAGAGAGTAAGTACTAAGGCCCAGTTAAAACCAAAGCTGGCAATAGCTGTCTTTGCCACTACAAGAGAAAAATATTTTTGAGAGAAAAGCACAGCTGATATCCCCATCCCTCAACAACAACAATAAAAGACAAAGTTGAACAATGTCAAGTGGTGTTGATATCAGTTCAAACTCTAGATCCTACCATTTCTATCTTCTTCCACTACATGGGATGTCAGGGTCATAAATTTACTATTTTTGTAGATTGCAACAGAAAAAAAACAGATAATACAGATAATGCAAATTAACATATTACATAAGAACACAATTCGCAAATATGTATTTTTGCTCATTTTTTGTTAGAGCAAGAAGCGATAAAGGCATCAGAAGTATGGTGAGCACAGACCTCACTTTTGAGTTAAAAATATGACCTTGGAATTATACATTTTAGTTACCATTTTCTGTCTTCTTTCTCTTAAAATAGTTATAGCAGGCGCCGTGGCTCAGTAGGCTAATCCTCTGCCTTGCGGCACCGGCATGCCGGGTTCTAGTCTCCATCGGGGAGCCGGATTCTGTCCAGGTTGCCCCTCTTCCAGGTCAGCTCTCTGCTGTGGCCCGGGAGTGCAGTGGAGCATGGCCCAAGTGCTTGGGCCCTGCAACCACATGGGAGACCAGGAGAAGCACCTGGCTCCTGGCTTTGGATCAGCGTGGTGCGCCAGCCACTGCAGCCATTGGAGGGTGAACCAACGGCAAAGGAAGACCTTTCTCTCTGTCTCTGTCTCTGTCTCTCTCTCTCTCACTGTCCACTCTGCCTGTCAAAAAAAAAATACTTAGTTACAAATATAGGTTAATTAAGGGGCTTATATTGCTAGTGTCTGACTAATCACAAGTTCTTTGTAATGGCTCCCAAAATGGCTTACCTTCTGAAGGGGAACAAAAGCTACACATGGCAAAGTTACACTCTAGCACTTTCATTCACTTTCTTTGCGGCACCCCATCCTTCTCCCCTCCCCCCCAAAAAATCCTGACTGCCCTTTTCTGAAGACTTGTCAAGATTTTCATTTTGGCTGCAGTATTTTAAAGTTTTCTACTCTGCACAACTCAATGATATTCTCCACTCTTGAATAAACCAAAGGTGGCTTTGTGTGTGTGGAAAGCACATTGTATTGTTGGTGACACATTCCCTATTTTTGTATTTTACATTTCATAGACAAACAGATAGCTTGCTAACCTGATGCTTTCCATACTGATTAGAATCCCCTGCTAGCAGTAGGTGCTGACTCTCAAGAGCCTGGTGTCCTGTGTGCAACCTTCTTATCCAGTTGCCATGAAGTGGGGGGCAGGGTGGAAGAGAGTATACATACTAATTGCCATGGAGACAACAGAAGGATCTAGATAGCATTATTTGTGGTCTTTTCTTTTCTTTTTTTGTCCATTGAGAAAATAAAGCTAGAGTGTCTGTTTATAACAGGAAGATCAGGAGGGGAATACATATTCTGGGCAACGGGATGTAAGTTGTTATGTCCAAATACATGGGTGGCCACCCCTCAAGTCACCATGAAAGAATGAAGAGAGGCACCTGTGTAAGCAGTGTGTTTTGCTTGAACACCTTTTGTTTATGAACCAAAAGCACGTGCTTAGGAAATATGGCAGTGATGGTTCAATTTTGGATTGTCTGACACCACAGCATGTATATATAATATCTGAGGCATATACATATATCAATTAGCAATGGCCATATTTGTGGAGTTCAAAATAATTTTTCAAAAAATATTTTAAATGAAAAACTTTTCAATACTGATATGTAATGCCCATGTTATTGATTATACCCTCCAATAATTTACTATTTATTAAGATGCAGGTTTTTGGAAACTATTATGAAGATATGATGATGATGATGATGATGGCCAACACTTCCATCATAGTGTAATTTATAACAGCCATGCATGCACACGCTTTTTTGTCTCAGAGTTCTTGGGATACTGGTGTGAACACAATAGGCAGAAATGTCTTCCTATGAGAAAATTACATTGTACAGGAGGCAGACAGACAATAAATAAAACAGAAGAGTAAATTCTGGTATGTTAAATTCTGGTATGGAGAAAAAATTAAACACATAACTTAGTATCATGCTGTTATCCGGATATGTCTGTTTTCCCCTAGAGAAACAGAATAATTGGTAAGATTTTATTTGTTGTCCTTTGCAATTTTGACTGATGAATTGTTCACTGATGCAATGTGTGTTTCCTCTAGGTTGGTACATCATATGCCAAAGTATGAGCACTCAATGCTCTCTTCTTTGTTCTGTTCAAGAACCAACACAGGTCAAGAAAGGTCAAGATGGTGATCACTGTCCTCTCATCCAGGGCTATTGAGTGACCAGAGTCAAGCTGATGGAAGAGGAGAAAGAAAAAATATTACTATTTTAACCACTACTGCATGAGATTTTTCTTCATTACCTTATAGGAACAATAATATTTGATTAATGCATGTTATATTGCAGACACTATGTAAAGCATATTCTGTACATTACATAATTTAATCTCTCTGACAATGCTGCAATACATGTATTATAATTTCTATACTATTTAGAAGTTAAACATAACACATTGCTCAAATTAGCTTTTGCTATATGCATAAGAAATCCTTAAGACGTAAGGAAATATAACAATTTATTATTTTTGTTCCTTAAGGTTTTATAGCTGTCTTGCTATCATCTAAGCATTTTTCAACTAGAGTCAATTCTTGGCTGGGGAGTGCAGTAATCTAAAGGGTTAAGTGTGTATGTGTGTGTATGTCAGTGATATGTCAAGTTTTCTTTGTGTGTGTGTGTGTGTGTGTGTGTGTGTGTGGTTTAGATGCATTATGCCACATTATGATGTAAACTGTTAATAGGCAGATGGGAATTTGATATTGGAATATTATTGGCTCAGTTTGTTTCCTTAGATCAAAGTTTATAAGATCAATATACAAAGATGGATGCTGCAGGGTTTTCTGGACCTTCCCACTTACAAGTTTCATGCTTGGGCTCCCTGCTGACTCATTTCTCATGTCTCTTTCCATGGACTATGAAAATTGAAGCTCCCTTCACAATAAGTAATGAACAAGAAATTTCATGTTTTTAGTGCCAAGTCCATCATTTCCAGTGTGACTCACATCTCAGTGGGTGACAGAACTCTCTGATGGCCTGGAAAAGCTTCTACAAGTATTCAGGTCCTCACCCACTGATTTCAGATCACTGGATTTTTTCCATTAAACAGTCATTTTTAAAATTTTAAACCTTTGCTTACATTTATCATTGATATTTCTGTATATCCAAAAAGGTACAGCATGGGGTTTAGATCACTTTCATTCCACAGTCATTTACTGAATACCCACTTTATGAAACATAACAATGCAAGAAATTACAAGTGAAAATTACAAGTGAAAGGCATGGGCCATGTCAATTTTGCATGTAAGTAACCTAAATACCTGCATACAGAAGTGAATACAGTGTAGTGGAGTCCAACGGGCCTGGGTTGAATCCCTCTTTTCTCATTTGCTCTGTGACCTAACTCCTTGTGTTTAGTGACTTTGGCTATAAAGATGGGGAAAATGATACATACTAGAGAGTTATTGTGAAGATGTTTTTTTTGAAGATTTATTTACTTGAAAGACAGAGTTACAGAGATAGGTAGAGACAGAGACAGAGACAGAGACAGAGACAGAGAGATCTTCCATCCTCTGTTTCACTCCCCAGATGGCCGCAACAGCCAGAGCTGCACCGATGCAAAGCCAAGAGCCAGGAGCGCCTTCTTGGTCTCCCACGTGGTGCAGGGGCCCAAGGACTTTGGGCCATCTTCTACTGCTTTCCCATGCCATAGCAAAGAACTGGATCAGAAGAAGAACAGCTGGGACTAGAACCAGTGCCCATACGGGATGCCTGTGCTTCAGGCCATGGCTTTAACCTGCTGTGCCACAGTGCTGGCCCCATGAAGATATTTTAACAGTGTACATTCTAAATATCATTCCAAATTGAAGGTAACACTAATGAAAGCACACAGATGAGAGGAAGAGAAAGACATATTCAAGGAATAAATTTTGAACATAATAAAGTAACCATAAGGGAATTATAAAGAAAAGTGAGGCTGGAGAAAAAAAACTGATCTTGCATCTCAAACTTACTCATTTGGATTTCATTTTAAAGTTAAAGGAAGGTGAACTGATTAGAAAAACATGCAATCAATTGCTGTTGTTTTATTTAGAAATAATTTAAGGATAGGTCAAAGTTGCAATAATATTATAGAGTTTCCATGTCTTCATCCAGCTTTCCTCAATGGCTATGGGGAAATAGTTTTTTTTTTAATTTCCTGGATCATTTAACAAAATCCTATAAGTGGATGGGCCAGGCAAATGCTAGGATCCAAAATTTCATCGAGGTCCCTAACATGGGTGACAAGGATACAAGTACTGTTACCATCATCTGCTGCCTTTCCAGGCACATTGTCAGGAAGACAAATCAGAAGCAGAAGAGCTCTGTGACAGGGTATGCCAGCATCCCAATGCTCCCCACCCCCAGGAATTGGGAGATTTCAATCTGATACTCAGCAGTGGGAACAATGTTGGCAAGATTGATTCATGAGTCATCACTGTGGAAGGGATAGATTGGTATGCTAGTGTAGAGAAGTTTAATGGTAAAGAGGAAAACATTATGGTAGGAAGATTTGAGATTGCAAAGTGATATATATTATCCACAATTTCAGTATGAATGCCTAGGTTTTATTCATGTAGATGAATAGGATGACAAGCTGACTTCTACTTCCCATTCGTGTTCTGTGGAAGCTGCCAGCTCTCTTCAAGTTTCCCCCAAATTTCCAAAGACATTTTCTTTTGTGAACACCATTTGGCACTAGATGGATGTGTTTCCACATGAACTGTTTCCATCTGACACTGTGTTGTTAACTCAGATGTGACAGGCAACCTATTTCTTGATGCTATCAACCACACAACTCCAAACAAAACCAAGCCAAATAGGCATAGCATAATAGTAATGATGATAAGAGCAAACTTTCATACAAATCATTAAACATTTATTTAATAAATATTAATTCATCTCTTACTGGAATATGCAAGTTAGTCTCAAGGTGCTTTGAGCAATAAATCCATCCTTTATGAGATCAAATAATTGCTATAAAAATTTAAAATTTTCCCTGGCATTTGAGTTTTATAGTTTTTCCCCCAGGTTGAGATTTTATCATATTATTGGAGTTTTAGGAAGCATTATCATTTTCAGGAGGTGGGAACAGGATGATTTATATTAAAAGATGGAAAACTAACTACATTTACAAGTGAGAAAAACCTCTGAATTTCTTGGAGTCTCAATCTCCTCATCATTAAATTGTAGAGAATAACTAATTGGCTCTAAATCATACTTTCAGGGTAAAATAAGTTTCAATTTTTTCAATAAATTTATTTGAGAGGAGAGAGAGAGAGAAACAGATAGACAGACACACCATTCATCCACTAGTTCACTCACCCAGATGCCTGCAATCGTCACAGTTGGGCTAGGCCAAATTCAGGAGCTAGAAACCCAACTTAGGTCTCCAACATTAGTAGCAGGATGCAACACTTAGCCTATGACCTGCTGCATACCAGAGTATGCATTAACAGAAAACTGGAATCAGGACTGGGACAGCTAACATAAGAATTTTGATGGAAAATTTGGGAAATCAACAATTCAAAAATGTCAATATACCTTATAAAAAGTAGAATAATAATTTCATTCCATCATTAGCTCATTTCAGAAGAGCTTGTCATACTTCTGCTACATTATGAATACAAGCTGGTCATGTAATAATTCCAATTTATAATACCTTATGGATTCCCACTAATCTTAGCATACAATGTAAAATTTTTATGATGGATTGTACTGGCATTCCTGATTTGTCCCATGTCTACCAAACCAGCCATGCTCTAGGGGCACCTCTCCATGCCATCTTCCTACATGATTCTGCTCCAGAAATATCCTCCCCTGCCTCTTTACTTATCCAACAGCACACTGCTTCATCTTACACACAATCAAGAAGCATTCTTTAAAGGAGTTCTTGCTTATGTTCTGGTGTCACACTTTATTTTTCCCTAGTATTTCATTCATCACCATTTATCCTAATTTTTTATAGTGTCTATCCTTTTGTTAGTAAACTCTGAGTTCAAGGATTATACATACTATTTTGTTTACTATCTTATCTTTAAAGTTAGACCTATACTAATAGGATCAGAATTCATACCCCATCTCTATGAGGTATAAGAATTGTAGAGATGAAAGACATAAAAATCATTACTTCAAGGTGTTTGTAGTCTATTAAATATTGTTTTAGAAAGGAAGACTTATTCAATTATTCAATTCTTAAAAAATCTCATCTTGAGATTTTGGGTTCCTTCAGAATAATTTGGGAGTCCTTTCAATGAATGGATTTCTGTGGCCATCTTGGTGACTTGGAAACTTGCTATTTGACACTGTAAATGCTGCAACCAAAATTAACTCTAGGTACAAAGGAGCTGGGTTAAATGCCTGTGGTAGAGTTCAGTAAAGACAGAACTCAGATTTATGGGGTAGTGTTTACAATGAAGAGACACAACCTGTTTTTATTGGATCTGCACCATCCAAAAAGAAAATTGGAATTATAATTAAAGCAAGGGGAAATGATAACTTAAGCATTGATTTTCCCATAAAAGTGCCAACCCTCAGAACAGTGGCTGGTTTCCATGTTCCACATCTTGCTGCGTAACTTTAGATGAATGAAATCTCCGTCTGCTATAAGCTGTATTACACTGGAGTGTATAAATTTCAGCTTGTATACCCTGATGACTTATCTTTATGGCTGAGCTATTGCTAGGGGTTTGAATTAAAGAAAGAGACCCTTAGAAAATCAGGAAGAGGTACCCTATTGGGACCAGCAGTTTGCTGTTAGAGACTCTTTTAGATTCACCTCTGATAAACATTCAGCTTCCTAACTGTTTCAGATTTCCCCAATCTCTTATGGAGATTAAATACAAAGGAAGTACCATTTATCTGTAAAGGTAAAATTTACACCACCTATAATCCTCTCATAAATAGATATATCAACTACCACATTAATACAAAAATGCAATATGAAGGCATAAGGCCATTATATTTGCTTACTGTCAGATATAAAGCTGCAGTTACAAGTCATGCATGATTTTAATAAGATTTGATAGTATGTGATCAACTGGCAGGAGCTATAGATTGAACTCTTATGGATTTTTGGCTTTAGCCTCCAAATAATCAATCATGTCAAGATATGAAAATCATTTCATTCCCTTCAATTGAAAAGAAGATGTGATTTAAAATGTCAGGCCTTGGATATATGAGCAAGATTCCTGTGATCAATCATGCAAAATAAACCATCTTGTATAGTAGCTCTTTTAAAGAAGGGAAGCTTTAAGAGGAAAAATAAACTTTTTGTTTGCATAATGTGGGTGAAACTCATGTATCATATGCATATAAATAACAAAGACAAACATAGACCTGGGCTTTCTCATTTGCTTCTTATTTCAGTTCACTAACCTTGGCAAGATATTGAATGGATTTAGAAGACCTTAAATCACAGGACATGGGAGGACAATATTGTCTATTATAGCTGAGCACTTTCAAGCATGAATTAGGAACTGCTTCAGACCCAGGCTCCCTGACCTGTTTTAGAAGCATCTATCCGGTCCTAGTTCAGCTCTCTCACTGCCAAACCAGGTCACACAAGTCAAGACTCTATATCTGAGCTTCAGTATTCCCACCTGTGATCAGTCTAGGTATCACTCATACTCATATAAAGGATGTGTTAGAAAATGTATTGGAGTGGGCTTTGCAGATGGGAACTCTATGAAGCTCTCCACAAACTTCAGAGATGATCATCATGGCTACACCAATAAATGCTAAAAGACATTGTTTTATTTTTTGGAAACCCACAAGGAAGCCCAGTATGCCTGAAGATATTAAAATCACACTCAGAGCAGGATTTGACTGAGGAAATTATACTTCCTCTCTACAAGTAAAACTGGCTCTAGAATTTGTTAATTTACTGTTTGCCGGTTTCAAACTGTAGTTTTTTCACAAGTTAAAATAATGAGGAGATTTGAGTTCTAATGTCTCTAAGATTTTTTGATCTCTAAGAACTGTTTTTTGAAATTGATTATTAACCCCAATATGCGTGGGTATCCTAGCTGAAGCACATTCCTCACATGCATGTCCTAAATATACAACTTGGTCCAAACTTTAACTTGCACAGAATTTGGAAAACTCAAATCAGATTTTATCATTAAACCTATTATGGAGGCAATGAGATTAAATGGTATATGTAAAGAACAGTAAAATTCTATTTAACAAAGAAATTATTTTTAAAATACTATGTTTGACAAAATGTAATTGCATCACAATAGTCCTTTCCAAATTTAATCATTTACAGGTTCCTGTTTAAATGGACCCAACAAGTTTGGTGGGATATAAGTATTAGGACTTACTTTAATTATTCATCGTAAGCACAATTAATGCTTTTGTCCAGTTCTAAATGGTAAATTATCATGAAGTGTTTAAACATTTACACAAATGTTTTCTTTATAAAAACATAAAGGAATTTCTTAATTAAGGGGAACTTACTACAGTTCTTTTCTGAATGCTCTTGGTGCAAAAATTCATGGACACTGGATAAATAAACAGTTAATCAAAGGTATTTTCATTCCTTAGGTGCACAACGTAGACTATAAAGATATACACTAAGTTAGTGTGGAAAATATATTTACCATTTGCTTCTATTATATATATATATATATATAACAGAATTGTTGTTATATATATATATAATAGCAGAATTATATATAATTATATATGTATATATATTATATTATGTATATAATATATGTATATAATTATGTATATAATATATACATAAGAGTTTGCCTTCTCATGCTCAGCAAATCAACCCTAAAGCTTTGGTTTCTCCTTTCTCAAATTGTATGTGCTGAAGAGTATGTGTGTATTTTGCATATTTTCTTTTTCCTTTTGAATTGTTGCCAAAAGTTACGCATATTTTAAGAACCACAGAGAGTGGTATGATAAGAGTTCCTTGATCCATCCTTTTTCCATCTCAATGAGAGATTGGTTTCTCCTTTAGTCTTGTTCATTGATGATGCACATGACTTAGATTTTTTAACTCTCTAGCTTTTTCCTCTTCTATTTCTTAGGAAATCCTCATGCTACTTGACATACATAGTTAGGTAATAAAGACTCACCAGGGCCTCTTTAATCAACTGCTATGCTGCCTGAACAATCTTGGCTCATTAACTGGCTGGAAAAGCAGCCTCTGCCATTGCAAAATTGTTAAATCTTTTTAAGAAAGGAAAATGTGCCATGCCATGAGCATCCACTGATTCTGATAATGTTACCATTCTCTCTCCCCTCTAGAATGTGAAACCCAGTTTTGGTTCTATCTCTGTGGTGCTAAATGTATAGAAAACACTTAAATAATTTATCTGTGACTGAAGAAAGTTGAAATCGATAACATGCTCCATTAATATTCCCCATGTGTTTGGAGTTAGACTGGTAGATTTGCAACCTAATATCAGGCATTACTAACTCAGAGTATATTGTAAACTCACTATTAACTCTCTCCCTGCTGAACTCTTTCCTTGACTTCCAGTCTATAATAACTCATGTGTTTTCTGCTAGGTTGCTCTGTCTCAGTTGATTTTACTTGATTCTTTTCATCTCTGAGATCCTTTATCATGAAGATCAACTAGCTACCTGTCTTTGAAATTTTACTCTCTACACTATCTTTTCTGGTGATTTCTCCTAATCTCCTGGCATTAAATACAATCTATATTTGTGAAGATTGCTTACCCTGCTAATACAAGGCTTTCCTAAATTGTATAATCATATATCCATCATCACATTTGGCATCTACACTAAAATATCTAAACAGCATTTCAAGATCATATCAGGAATACTCTGTCCTTAATGTGCTATACATTGTGAATTAATACTATAACTAGTACTCCAACAGTATTTTTCACTTTGTGTTGCTATGTGAGGGCAAACTGTTGAAATCTTTACGTAATATATACTAAACTGATCTTCTGTATATAAAGAGAATTGAAAATGAATCTTCATGTGAATGGAAGGGGAGAGGGAGTGGGAAAGGGGAGGGTTGCGGGTGGGAGGGAAGTTATGGAGGGGGGAAGCCATTGTAATCCATAAGCTGTATTTTGGAAATTTATATTCTTTAAATAAAAGCTTTATTTAAAAAAGGAATATATGCATATGTTAATACAAATTATCAAGCTAGAATATATTATAATTTCACATATCAATTACACACAAATAGTCTAAAAATGGACAATCCCAAACAAAGCTCTGATTACGCTTGTATTTCCCCTCTTTAGAAACCACAAATCCAGCTTTTCAGTTGTTCCAAACATGTCTCCCAGAATTAGTCTTGATTTCTTTCATTCTGTTACAGCTCAATTTCATTCCATCAGTAAAGCATGGGAATACAACCATCAAAAAATATAGACATCATAAACACTTACCTCCACATTTACCAAGCTCAGCCTTGTCCAAGCCACTACCATCTCTTCCCTGTGTTATTGCAATAGCTGCCCAAATGGTCTCTGCACTTCTACTCTTGTTCTCCTAAATCTATTTTTTTTTTGACAGGCAGAGTGGACAGTGAGAGAGAGACAGAGAGAAAGGTCTTCCTTTTGCCGTTGGTTCACCCTCCAATGGCTGCCGCGGCTGGCGCACTGCACAGATCTGATGGCAGGAGCCAGGTGCTTCTCCTGGTCTCCCATTGAGTGCAGGGCCCAAGCACTTGGGCCATCCTCCACTGCACTCCCGGGCCCCAGCAGAGAGCTGGCCTGGAAGAGGGGCAACTGGGACAGAATCCGGCACCCCGACCTGAACTAGAACCCCGTATGCTGGCACTGCAAGGCGGAGGATTAGCCTAGTGAGCTGCAGCATTGGCCCTGTTCCTAAATCTATTTTTAACTTAACAGATGTAAGTCTTGAGACACAGCACACAATACCGTCCATTGTGAAAATTCCTTAGCATACTGGCAGCTCATTTGAAGTAAAAGCCAAATCATTTTGATCAAATATGGGGCTGTACTCTAGTCCCCCGTCTACTCCCTCTCTGAACTTATCACCTGGGACTCTCTCTTTCTTAGTCTTCTGTAGTCATATTAGTCTCATTATTCATGGAAGGTGATAATTTTAGACTCTCTTGACATCCTTGTTGTAGTTTCTCCCTTTATAAGAAATATTTTCCCATTGGAAAATACCTGGTTTCTCTCCTATCTCCTTCTGGTCTTTGTGCAAAGTTCACTCCCTCAATGAAGTCTTCTCTATTTTATTTAAAAATGTACCAAACCTAGAATTCCCTAATCTTCTAGAAGGCAAACTTCCTAGGAGCAGAGATTTCTTATTTTATTTGAGCTGTATGCCAATGCTGGGATGAGTACCCAACAGAAAAAACAATTTTTCCTTTAATATTTGCCAAAATAATGAGAATGGAAAGTAGTCAAGAGATGGTCCCTGTATTCTCTTGTCATTCCTTCTTGGTTGCCTATTATCATTCCAGTTACCTTGAAAATTCCTTTATTTACTGAAATGTGCTCTGTCTTTTGAGCCCAGCCCTCAGGCTTTTATTTGCACCCCTTTATAGCCCATAATTCCTGTTTTGAATGGAAATTAAAGTTGCACATAAGAAAATCACAATGAAGAGTGGCTTAAACAATAGAGATCGATTTTTCTTACTTAAACATGCACTTAAAAATGACTGTTGGCTAGCGCTGTTTTGGTAACTCAAGAACATAAGAACGCTTGGAGGACTGGCTTCAGGATTCTGTCTCCTGGTCACAAGATAGCTTCTGTAGCCCCAAAAATTATGCAGCTCCATTTAGAGACACAAAGCAAGCAGCCTTTTATTCAGGAAAGACCATTGCTTTGAATCTATCTTCCTGGAAGAATGTATTAAAGACCTTTTTAAGAGTATCATCCTTTCCCCGCAGACCTATCTCCTCTGGCAGTGATAGATCCAAACTCTCTGAACAAGAAATAATGGAGGGTAACTTTTGGGAAGACAAAGGATTGTGTTAGCCTCATCTCTTTTATCCTATTAATTCTCATATCTTAACTCAGATTATTATATCATTCAGATTTTCTTGACCAATCCTCTCCTATCAGAAGGCTGGATTAAAACCCTTCTTCTTGAGTCACGTAGGCTCTGAAGTTTTCCTGGAACACTGTGTGATGCTGCACTATCAATCAGTATTCTCTGTATATTCCCACACACACACTCCAGACACATACATTATAAATTTGTGTAGGAAGAAGGATTAAGATTTCAAATAAAGAGCACATTTTGATTCCTCACATTTGAATGCCTAGCATCTAACACTTATCTATGGAATGAATGAGAACATACGGGCCGATGTGGCGGCTCACTAGGCTAATCCTCCACTTTGCTGCGCCAGCACACCGGGTTCTAGTCCTGGTCGGGGTGCCGGATTCTGTCCGGGTTGCCCCTCTTCCAGGCCAGCTCTCTGCTGTGGCCAGGGAGTGCAGTGGAGGATGGCCCAAGTGCTTGGGCCCTGCACTCCATGGGAGACCAAGATAAGCACCTGACTCCTGCCTTTGGATCAGCACGGTGTGCTGGCTGCAGCGCGCTGGCCGCGGCGGCCTTTGGAGGGTGAACCAATGGCTAAAGGAAGACCTTTCTGTTTCTCTCTTTCTCTCTCACTGTCCACTCTGCCTGTCAAAAAAAAAAAAAAAAAGAACATACCAATATATGAATGGATATTATTTTTATTGAAAGAAAGAGCTTTTAATGGCATTTTAAATAAATCTTAACATTAAATAATTGTTTAAAGATTATTTAAACCCCATTTTTATGTAACTATAACAAAAGCCAATATTTAAATTTTTTCTCCACATCCCCTCCTTCTTTTCTCAAGGACCTGGAGCCCCATTAATTAAATCTTTTAAACCATATTAGTAAATTTTTCAGTGTCATTTGATCATTTTTATCAAAATGATACAAAATTATCAAGATAAAGGTGAAAAGTTAAAATAAGTATTATTTCTTCTGTAGATATTACAATAGACATATTCCATCTCCATGGATGTATCAGTACTTGATCTTCGAATATGGTAGTAATGATATAATCCTAGTCTTGGAGATAGGATTAAGGTATTGAGCTGGGTACCACACTTCCTTGCTCCCATGTATCTACTCACTTGTCAATTAGACTATGCAACTGCTTCCCTTTTGGAAGTGAATAAGAGGTCTGGACAGTGCTGAGCCTGCACCTGTTTTGCTGCCACTCACCTGCAATCTCATTTGCCAACTTGTGCTCCCTGGCTTGCTCCCCGGTAGATACCTGGTAATGAGTGGTATAGAATTCCCCATTTACTCTTTCTGACCCACTATCCCTTAATAAAGCCCTCATGTTCCTGTGTATTCTTCTCACTCTCTAAATAAATCCTAAACTTTACCATATTGCATGTGTTGTTAGAGCCAGTGCTCTGAATTCTTATCTAGGTAAATGGTAAGCACTAGAAATATTAAATTTTGGCTGAAGTTATCACATAACATAATGACAGCCAAGATGGGACAAGATATCTGATTAAAAACAGCAACATAGTAAGGGAACTTCAAATAGTTTTCTGTTTAGGCATCGCACGGATTCCAAGTCCTGAAAATTTTTTCTGTCTCCCAGCCTCTCTTCTCTTGGCTTTCATGGTTTCCTGTCAAGAAACATGGCTTAGGCCGGCGCCTTGGCTCAATAGGCTAATCCTCTGCCTTGCAGCACCGGCACACTGGGTTCTAGTCCCTGTTGGGGCGCCGGATTCTGTCCCTGTTGCCCCTCTTCCAGGTCAGCTCTCTGCTGTGGCCAGGGAGTGCAGTGGAGGATGGCCCAAGTGCTTGGGCCCTGCACCCCATGGGAGACCAGGAGAAGCACCTGACTCCTGCCTTCTGACCAGCACAGTGCGCCGGCCACGGCGGCCATTGGAGGGTGAACCAACGGCAAAAGGAAGACCTGTCTCTCTCACTGTCCACTCTGCCTGTCAAAAATTTAAAAAAAAAAAAAAGAAAAGAAAAAAGAAACATGGCTTAGCAAATACGCAGTTTCATCTCTCTCAGGAAAAGTGCCTGAGCAAATGAGTGGGACTTTGGTTTTAGGTGGTTTTTCAGTTTTTATAAGTGGCGGTTTTTGGTTTTTAGAAGCAGCTGGACTTGTGGTTTCTGAGGTCCGAAATTCTCCCTCACCCATTTTCTCATTTCTCAGAGCTTGCAGTTTGGGAAGGTCGACTAAGATGCAGATGTTAATGTTTTTTACATTCCCAATTTTGGTCAAAATGTTAGTGTTAATGGAATTAGGAAGAAAATGCAAGAACAAAAGGAAGCAGGTCACATGCTTTTGTGGATACATAGGTTTCCAAGTTGCTTGCGATGTATTCTTAAGAATAATTTGTCTATTTGCAGAGCCCAAGAGTTAAAACTTTTTCAGGGAATTGGTTTATGATTACCAAACAATTTCCTTGCCTCAGGTCTTTTGATTTACAAATCAGGCATGCTTTTAATTGCTAATTTCTGGTGTAGGACCAGGTTCTATTGCCTAGTAACTGGATAGCATAAAAACAGAGGTCTCTAACATTCCACTTCCTGCCATGGAGGGTGGGACTTCTGTCCCCAGATGGCAGCCTCCATTAGAAACACATGGCTGCCAATACAGTGGCCTCCATTAAAGACATGTGATTGCCAAGGTGGTAGCCCCTGTGAGGACTTCCGCCCGTACTGCAAGATGGCAAAAGACTTCATCCCTAACATGATGGCCCCCATGGCTGGCCACATGCTACATGCCTAATTAGTGGAGTGACTTTTTATTTTGGATTTTTTTAAATTTTAGCTTTTTAGTTTTGACTATATGATAGTTTCACATTTAGCCTTCTGGGATAGGAGGTTTCTCTTTTGGTTTTGGTATAGTGGCTTTTTTTTATTTTAGCTTTATACTGATTTTCCCTTTGGCAGTCTAGAATGGTGCTTCTCAGATTAAATGGTATTTCCTTTTTATTTTGGTATCATATTTTAGTTTTATGCTTGTTTGAAAAAGGAAAGAAAAAGAAAAAAATTGGGAGCCCCATCAGTGGGTTTGGTAAGAAATGGACCACATTTTGTATACAAATGGAGACTGTAAGGTGTCAAAATTATAGCTAATGCAATCTATCCAGGTCACGTATTTAAGGATAATTAAGGGGGCCGGTGATGTAACGTAGTGGGTGACCTGTGGTACTAGCATCCCATATGGGTGCTGGTTTCGATCCTGGCTGCTTCACTTCTGATCCAGCTCTCTGCTGTGGCCTATGAGGGCAATAGAGGATGGCCTAAGTCCTTGGGCCCCTGTACCCACGTCGGAGACCCAAAAGAGGCTCCTGGCTATTCTCTTTGGATTGGTGCAGCTCTGGACATTGTGGCCATCTGGGTTGTTAATCTGGTGGAGGACCTCTCTCTCTCTCTCTCTGCCTCTCTATAATTCTGCCTTTCAAATAAATAAATAAATATTTTTTAAAATTATTTGACAGTTAGACAGTGAGAGAGTGAGAGACAGAGAGAAAGGTCTTCCATCCTAGGTTCATCCCCTTCCATTTAGGTTCATCCCCTAAATGGCTTCTACGGCCGGAGGTACACCGATCTGAAGCCAGGAATCAGGTACTTCCTCTCAGTCTCTCATGCGGGTGCAGGGGCCCAAGCACTTGGACCATCCTCCACTGCCTTCCCAGGCCACAGCGGAGAGCTGTACTGGAAGAGGTGCAACTGGGACTAGAACCCAGTACCCATATGGGATGCCAGTGCCACAGGCGGAAGATTGACCAAGTGAACTACAATGCCGGCCCTAAATAAATCTTTTTTAAAGAAAGGATAATTAAGGTTTGTGGAAGGCTGTGTGTCTCTTTTTTATCTTCTCAGGTCCTACAAAGAGATTGTTTAGTTGCATAGTTCTGTATATATTCCTATGGACTTACTTTTAAAGGTGCAGTTTAAAAACTTATCATGAAATCCCAAATATCCTTGGTCAAAGTAGCATTTTATGTGTTTAATGATAATATAGATAGATAAAGTTGGATAGAAAAATGCTCCAACACGGGAAGCAGTCCATACAATAGACTCATAGAATGGCAGTTGCTTTAAGTAACACTCAGTTGCCTCAGAATCAGCTCATAAGGCACTCTGGTCTGGCTGAAAAGGCCATGAGTGCATTTTAGGCATGGAAAGCCAATACACTGGTGCAAAAAGTGTCCCTGCATGAAGGACCTCTGTGGGTGAGACCCCAGTGGAAAGAAGTGGTGTTCAAAGAAGGATGTACTCTTCTCTTAAGGGAAAAGAGGACTTCCACTTTGCTCATGGCCTTGTCTAAAGACTGACAGTTTGCAGATTCAAAGAGTCTTCAAGTCTAAGCATCTCATGTTAAGAGCCTCAGGTGATTGTTGATGTCATACAAAATAGTTTCAGTTGTTAAAATAACAACAGGAGTCACTGTATACTAACTTCCCATGAAGGACCTCTGTCCTCAATGAGTTGTATTATTGGAGTTAATGATAAAGCTTGTTCTCAAAGATTTACTTTGTTTTAGTCTGGTAAGTATAGGATATTCTTATGTCTTGTATGTTTTAGTTATGTCTAAGTGTTCCACTCCATTACTTACAAAAGATTTGTTATCATCCTTGGGTGCTTGCTTAAAGTCAATTAAGTTTCTCAAACATTTATTCTTGGATCCATGTCTGCCTGTGATATTCCTTCCTATCATGTATGTTTCAAAGTCAAATAGAGAGTACAAAATGCTTCAAGTCCTCAGGGCTATAAATGAAGCAGTTGTTTCACTGCATCCTATTGAGTATTAAATCCTAACCTAAAAAATATTTTCTTATGAGTCCAATTGAACCCAGAATCTAGCAAAATGAAGATACAGAGTTTCTCCAACAAAATCTCATGTTTCTAAGTAAGAGGTAGATTTCCTCAGATATATTCTAACCCCAGGAAAACATACACTTTCAGACAAGAGAAAGGAAGATAATTTGTGTATAGGGTCACCACGGAAGAAAAAGCAGCTAAGAACATTTCTGGAAAAGGCAGGATTCTGTATCATATGGATTACAGGATTTTGATTAATAGCCAACTGTTTGTATAATTTTTTTTTTGATAGGCAGAGTGGACAGTGAGAGAGAGAGACAGAGAGAAAGGTCTTCCTTTGCCGTTGGTTCACCCTCCAATGGCCGCCACGGCCAGCGCGCTGTGGCCGGCGCACCGTGCTCATCCGATGGCAGGAGCCAGGTGACAGGTGCTTTTTCCTGGTCTCCCATGGGGTGCAGGGCCCAAGCACTTGGGCCATCCTCCACTGCACTCCCTGGCCACAGCAGAGAGCTGGCCTGGAAGAGGGGCAACCGGGACAGAATCCAGCTCCCTGATGGAGACTAGAACCCGGTGTGCCGGCGCCGCAAGGTGGAGGATTAGCCTATTGAGCTGCGGTGCCAGCCTCTTTGTATAAATTTTTACAAGGCCCTTCATATTATCAATTTAGGCCAGATAGAGAAGGCTCTTAGGGGGTACGGTAATAAAGTTCTCCCATTGCCAGATGCTGAGACTCATAAGCAGCCTATTTCTCCAGGAGATTTAGTTTTATCAAAAACTTGGAAGGAAGGATCCCCTTCAGACCAGTTGCAGAACAAATGGATGGGTCGCTACCAACTGCTACTGAACACACCTATCTTGGTGAAATTACAGGACATCCCAAGCTGGGTACATTTGTCAAGTATTAAACTTCTACCTCCTAAGTCTTCACAGGTACATTTTAAAGATAAGTTGGCTTATTCCTGTGTGCCAAAGATCTTAAGTACCTCTTCAAAAAGCAAAAACATAAGTAAAGCTTTTGCTTTAGTCACATCAAGATTGTTACACTTTAAGGCAGACATGTTGTACCTACCTCTTTGTTTGATTCTGGGAACTGTTATTTGCAGCAGAATTCCTTAGTGAGTTCTTATATTATAACACTGGAAGATCCTGGTGAACCACATGAAGCTGATTTTGAAAACATTGCTTTAGACAATCTGGCTTACAATTCAGGCCAACTTTTACAGTATGTGCTTATGTCTGTGGACCCTCTGTTGAAGGTAGTTATGGACAATTCACAGGCTTTGGAATATATGTGCATTGATTGATGGAATCTGCCACCTTTACTTGAACACTAATATGTTCACTGAAAGAGACATTGAAAATTTCTCTGCTCAGGCTAAATGGTTTCATAATCTGCATAAGGATAGCCTATCACCACCCACTATCTGGGAGTCTATAAAATGTGTTCTTTCCATCTTAAAAGGAACTCCACTTGCAATTTGTTTTGTTCCAGTTTTGCTTATGCTGATTGATAATCTTGTATGTTTTAGAACTCAATGACTTCTGAGAATAATGATGACCATGGAGGGGGCACAGCCATTGCTGGTGACTGAAAGTTCTCCAGTTCATGAAATGCAGTCATTAGAGGAAAAGGAAAAGATATTCAGACCTGAGACAGACAGGGCCTGTGCCTCTGATTAGCAAGAAGTAGATACAGAAGTCATAATAAGTGTATGCCTTTCAGCATCCCCTTAAGATTAAGAGCCAGGAATCTTTGAGGGGGAAATTATATGGGACTAACCAGGGAAATAAGTTTGGGTTAAGGAGCTGGAGACCACAACCCCTTGCCCCAATGTGATTTCACCTATATCCACTCACCTGTCAACCAGATTATGTAACCACTCCCCTTCTGGAAGTGCATAAGAGGCTTGGAGAGTGCTGAGCCCACCGCAGTTTTGCTGCTGCTCACCAACCCTCACTCCCTGGCTTGCTCCTGAGTAGACACCTGGAAATGACTGGTATAGAATTCCCCATTTACCCTTTCTTACCCATTCTCCGTTAATAAAGCCATCATGTTCCTGTGTATTTCACTCACTCTAAAGGAATTCAAAACTTTACTATGTTGCATGTCTTGTTTGAGCTTAGAATTCTTAACCTAAGTAAACAGCAAGAACCCAAAATATTAAATTTTCACTTAAGTTAGCCCTTAACAGTAAGGGTAAATGGTTTGGTCTCTGCTATTGCTTAGTGTTATGGTGATAATAGTGATGGAGACAGATGCAGAATAGTTATCCATTATGCATAGTGGTTAATGCTAGAGTAGAGATAAAGCATCACAGAGCAGGTTCTGTCACTCCTGCTTGAATTCTCCCCCAGATCTGTTTTATAAGCCAGTGCTAACAGGTACATTATTAACCAATTTTAACTTGTTTTTTTCATCTATGAAATGGGGATCATACCCAGGACCTCATAAGAATTGTTAGGAAACTGAAATTGATACTGCTTATATAATGATTAGTCCATGAATGACACACTGTTTTGAAAAGTGTTGAAATGCATAGCTGTCATTATTGTAAACAAAGCACTCCCAGATTATAAGAAAAGGAGCAATTGGCTATACAAAATTGTGTTAAAAGTGATTCTGCAGCCCATAGGCATTCAGATGTGCCTGAAAGGCTTTATGAGAGCATTTCAGGCATGGAAAAGCAAGACACCATGGCAAAAAAAAAATGCTCTACATGAAGGATCTCTGTAAGTGAGACCTCATTGGAAAGAAGGGGCCATCAAAGAAGGATGTACTTTTCTCTGAAGAGAGGAGAGAACTCCCAATTTGCTTATGGCCCTGTCTAAATACTGACAAAGTTTGTGGTCACAAAAGGCTTCTATAGCCTTGGCAGCTCATGTCAAGAGCCTCTGATGATCACTGATGTCATAAATGAGTGTTAATTATTAAATTAACAACAGAAGTCATTGTGCACTTACTCCCCATGTAGGACCTTTGTCCTTAATGAGTTGTATTAAGAGAATTAACAGCAAAACTTGTTCTCAAACAGTACTTTATGCATTGTGTGTGTGTTGAAATCTTTACTTAGTATAGAGTTGGTCTTCTGTATATAAAGTTAATTAAAAATGAATCTTAATGAAGGATGAAATGGTAGAGGGAGTAGGAGTTAGGGTGGGAATGGGAATGGGAGGGTGGGTATGTGGGGAAGAACAGCTATATTCCAAAAATTGTCGCTATAAAATTTGCATTCATTAAATAAAAGCTTTAAAAAAAAGAGATTCTGAAAACTTGAACTAAAATTTTCTTCTTCTAATGCTTTTTTACATAGTTCCCTATTTTTGCTTTCTCTAGACCCAGCTGGCCATAGAACAGGGTCCCTGAAAAGGTTAAAAATCAACAAAAATTTATAACAGGATTCATACTCTGGTTTCTGTAAAATGATTATATCACTTGTCCTGCCTCTTCTCACTTTATTTCAACATTTTATTTGTAATGACTTTTGCACAGATGTTAATTTGAAAGAGTGTTTGACAAGACAGGGATATTTTCGGGTACAACTGGTCCAATCCCTTCATTGCATACATGAGAATATGAGCCATACCATGACTGGCTTGAGACTGCAGAGCTGATTAATTAAGAATTGAAGTTGAAACAACAGTCATTATACATGGGGAAAGGGTCCTTCTTATAAGAGCTTGCAGGAGCAGGTAAATTTAGGTACTTCTGACATGGGCGGTAGAGATAACAATAGGTGAGCAATGAGAGGTCCTAAACATTTTTCATTGTCATCAAATATTTTGCTTTCCCCTCAAGACAGGACTGGTGCCTAAACTGGCCATTTGTTGAAGACAAGCTTATCTTCCTGGGATAGATAAATAACAAAATATATGTGTAATAATTAGTTAATTTTATAGTAGGCTTGAAGGTAATATGTGTATATATATATTTAATCACGTAGACTTATTAGGCAGACTGAGGGTAAAAATGTCACCATGTAACATGAAATAAAGGGCTTATCCTAGATCACGGTGGAATAGATATTGTTTTTAATCTCAGGGACATTTCACTTAAACACATTACTAGAGGCTAGAGGCCAGCGCCATGGTATAGAGGGTTAAGCCTCTGCCTGTGGTGCCGATTCAAGTCCTGGCTGCTCCACTTTTGATCCAGCTCCTTGCTGATGGCCTGGGAAGGCAGTGGGAAAAGGCCCAAGTTCTTGGGTTTCTGCACTCATGTAGGAGGTCCAGAGGAAGCTCCTGGCTTCAGGTCAGCCCAGCTCCAGCTATTGTGGCCACTTAGATGGTGAATCAGAGGATGGAAAACCTCTCTTTCTGTTTCTCTCTCTCCTTCCCTCTCTGTCTCTCTCTATCTCTGTCTCTGTCTGTCTGTCTGTCTCTCTCTGTGTCTTTCTGTAAATCTGACTCTCAAATGAATACATTTGAATTTCATATAAATCTTTAAAAAAACACTATCAAATACTATTTTCAGGAAAGTATGCTTCTCAAGAATGTGTTTGAACACATGAAATTACATATTAATTAAATGATTGTATAAATGGGTAAAAGGACCTTAAGATAATCTGTTCAATCCCCAAGCCAGCAGTTAAATGTCTTTTAACAAAAACACTATGCGCTTAGATCAAATAATAGGTGAGAACAATTAGAAAGTTCATGAGTCAATGATTTGTTTACACATCTGTTATGAACGCTAATTATTTTTCAGTTAAAATACTTGTCTCTATTTTAGTTACAAACACCAAAAGTACAAAGGATTGACTTAGAATCTGGAACCCTTCTGTTAAGTGAAAACTGTCAAAAAACTAACTGGAATTGTAATCTTTTTTACATGCTGTTTATTATATTTTAATAAGGCAAAATTCTTATGGAAGTATTCTTACTTTCTCATGCACACAAACATACACACATGCATGTAAATACATAAACACACAAATACAAAGTTAATCACCTCTTTATACAATGACGATTTTTTAGAACTACCATCTTCTGTCATATTTAATAGTTTCTAATATCTGAAGCAATCTTCAAGATTGCCACATAAAATACAGGGGAAACCAGTAAATTTAAACTTATGATAAACAGTGATTATTTTTCAGTATCAGTGTGTCCCCAAACATGACATAAGCATATTTATACTCAACATTATGTCTGGTTTATATGAAATTCAAATGTAACTGGGCATCCTATTTTTATTTGCAAAACCTGACAGTCCTATGAGTCTTAAATTTCTGGAAGAAAATTCTGGTTTTTCACTGTTTCTGCCTTTGTTTTGTGTTATTTTTGTAAATCTGAGAGAGAATGCTGCATGATTAGTCACTTCTATGATTAATTTACATACTCATTGACACCACATTGTTTTTTACTGCCTACTCTGTGAGTGAAACTATGCTAGCTGGAAAGCCAAATATCTCCAATATAATGGTAAGAAGAGGAGACCTGAAGCTTGCCCTCATTTAGCTTATAATAGAAAAAAGTAAGTGTGACAAGGATATACAGATAGAACACATAATCCTACCATATGAATTTGTAGATACACATAGTGTAAATTGGTAATTACTGTGTTAAAATTCCTTACATAAATGAAGGAGACAAGTTTTAAAAAAGTGGTGTCTAAATGTTTGCTGATTTTGCCTTGGTGCTGAACATATTGCATGAAATACCTGAGAACCTTAAGTGTGTAAAATGTAGTGCTAAGATCAGACTTTCATTTCAAGCTATTAGCAGTGGTAAATGGTAAATCCAATTGTCATATTGATGTAACTAATGGGAAAGGTAGAGCTTAAAAAGTCAAATAAATTGGTGGCCAGGGTTGTAGTTTAGTGAGAAAAATTGCCACCTGTGACACCAACATCCCACATGGGTGCCAGTTTCAGTCCCAGCTGCTCTGCTTCCCATCAAGTTCACTACTAATGTGTTTGGAAAGCAGCAGAAGATGGCCCAAGCTTGGGGCCCTGCACTCATATGGCAGATCCAGAAGAAGCTCCTGGCTCCTGGTTTTGGTCTGGCCCAGCTCTGGCTGTTGCAGCTATTTGGGGAGGGAACCAGTGGATGGAAGATATTCTCTCTCTCTCTCTCTCTCTCTCTCTCTCTCTCTCTCTCTCTCTCTCCTTTCTCTCTCTCCCTTTCTCTCTGTAACTCTGCTTTTTAAATAAATAATATGAATGTTGAAAAAATAGAAAGCTAAATAAATTGTCCAATTCTATATAACAAGAATGTGATAAGAACTAAATTCCTACAGTGGTCTGCTGTTTCAGAATAATGGTAGGTTTATGAAATTTTTCTAAATTTTTTGTTTTAGCAATAATTCATTCTTTTTTATTCCTTGATATTATTCCAACCTATGCATATATCTAAACTTATTGATCAAAGTATTTGTAAACATTTTATTTATTTCCAAGTTTGGGCTATAGTCCTAATAGCTAGTACTAATTGTACTGCTATGAGCATTCTCCTGTCCCTGTTTGTGTTCCCTTAAGTGCATTGTTATGGGGCATATAACCATGAAAAGAATTGTAGTTTACTAAAGTGGCTAAATTAATTTACAATTCACAAGCAATGTTTGAGAGTTGTTGATGTCCCACATCTTTCTGAATGATTTATCAGTCATCTATCTATCATCTACCTATGTATCTAATTTATCATTTATCTTTCTTTTTCTGTTCTGTCAATGTGTAGCCATATTCCATGGCTTTAATGTGCATTTTCCTGAAAAGTGAAAATGTTGAGCATAATGGATTTTGTATGGGGATTGTTTTTGAGTGTCATGCCTATCAAAAATTTTACATATTTTTCTGTTGCATTTCTGTTTATTTATTTATTGAAGTTACATCTGTATTTTGGAATTGAATTATCTGTTAGACATAGTATCTCAAGTACATTTTTGAACTCTATGATTTGTCTGTTTACAATGTTGTCTTTTGATAAACATGCTTAATTATAATATAGACAAACTTATCTAATATTTCCTTCATTCTTAGAATATTTTGTATCCTGTTTAAAGAATCTTTCTGCATTAAATCATAAATATATTTTCCTGTGCAATTCTTCAGGATTTTTATTATTTTTTCAATTTTTACTTGTATAAAGGGAACCTATTTCATGTATTCTTATATATAAATTTAAGAGCTTATTGATACTTCCCACCCTACCCTCACTCCCTCCTTCACTCTTTCCCTCCCTCTTCCTCCCTTTCATATTTTTCTTTCAATTTTTACAATGAATTACTTTCAATTTACTTTATTATCACAAGCTTAACACTCCAGTGAATAAAGAATTCAGCAAGTAGTAAGTAGAAAAATTACTGTTTCTCAAGAGTGTAGACAAGGGCTAAAAAATAATCAAATCTCAAAATGTAAGTTTTGCTCATATACATGGCCTTTTTTTGGTACTCTGTATTAGTTACCACAAATCAGAGAAAACATATGGTATCTGTCTTTTTGGACCTTTATGCCTAGTGAGCTAAGCCAGGGTTTTGACTGTTATTCCTCTAAAATTAGAAATAAAATACACTTTAAATTAATTTTCCTGTATGACATAATATAAAGGTTTTTGTGTGTGCATGGATGTCTAATTAACTCACTCAACACCATAAACTGAGAAGACTACCATTTATCCACCAAACTTCTGTTTTAACTTTTACTTCAATTAACAACATATTTGCCTGATACCTACTGAGTGCTTACTCTGACCTATTTCTGTATGGAGTCTTGGAAGTGCAGATTAACTGCTTATTGATCATTTATTCTGATTTGAGTCCTTTATTAGAATTATGACATAAATCATCTTTCTTATCCCAGCCTATACTGTCATTGAGATAGCAGATAATAATAAGCTAATCATCAAATAAAGAAGATAATTTTAGCATAAAATGAGTAGGAAATAAGAAGGAAAGGAGAAAGAAAGGGAAGATGTGATAAAGAATGGAGGAAAGGCAGGTGGAGGGAAGATTTGTGAAAGGGAGAAAAGATAACACTTGAGCAAAGATCTGAAGGAACATCCAGTACTTGAAGGAAGTATTTTTTTTCAATTACAAAAAATACCAATCTCTACTGAACATAAACTGAGGTATCGCCTATGTTGGTTTAATATGGGAATTGTCAGAAGGCAAAGGTGGCAAAACAGTGGGAATCGTGCTGAAAATGGCATAGAAAAGAGGCACATGGCAAGTGGAGGATCACCTGGAGTATTTGGGTTTCCACAAAATTTTTGTTTCCTTATAAAGAAAAAAGAAAGCCATGGAGGAGTTAAAAGAAAAAAATTACAATATGCTGTACAGGTTTATATTGAAAATTACTTACGTGGGAAATCCATCAAAGTAAAAGAATCAGGGATTCTGCCTCAGGAGTCCCCAATAGTTGATAGAGATGATATAATGGATTAGCATGCAATGAGCATGACTAAGCAACAAATTCCTCATTTTCAATTTATGCAGTTTAGAGTTCTGAGTTCCATTTAGTGAAGAGCTTTATTTTTTCCCCTTATTCCTGAGTAACTTAAAAATTTTGCTTTTGTCAACCAACTCAGTCATCCTATATGAAGACATTTTCTTCTTCTCAAACTACTCCCTATGTTTGAATACTGTGTGGATGTCTAATTACCTCACTCAACACCATAAACTGAGAAGGCTACCATTTATTTTACCAATTACCAATTATTTTATTACCAATTATTTTACTAACTCCATAACTTAGTTGCTGTGAAAGAACAGCTTTCTTCTATATTCTTCAAGAAAGAAAGCAGAAGAGATTCAAATAAAGAAAAAAAAAAGTGGAATTATTGATTTTAATTCTGGCATTTGAAAGCTGTGGAATTTCTAGAAGATTCATCTGACACTCTGTGAAGGGGTAGACTCTTGGGCTCCCACCCTGCACTTGACAGTGTATTGTTTGGAGTGGCTATAGGCTTGGTAGTAAAGAACAGAGCACTTTGGGTTTGGTATTTTGTCCTGCCACTTGCTGTGTGTGACCTTGTGTCACATTTCCTGGGGCTCTGGTTTTTCTTATCTTCAGAACAGGGAATGGTTCTACCTTTTATGCCTGCTTCTCAGGGTTAATTTGAAGACAGAATGAACTATTCTACATGTAAACTGCAGAGCTCATATCAATTGAAATTGTTAATACATCTAGGATTTTTTGATCCAATAAGAGCCTCCTGTCCACTAATCTCTTCCGTGACTATCATAGCTATCACTTTGTGCTCCGGCATGGTGGGGAGCTCAGGGTTTACCCAATTTCCTGGGGAATGGCAATTAAACATTATTAAAAGCTTTCTCTTAAGCTATTTCAACACCACCCATCTTCAGCTGTGACTATTAGAACAAGAGCCTTATCTCTTGGGCCACTAGATGGTGCTAGAATTCCTTTCTGCCTCTCCCTTCTGCCCATCACCGCCCCTCCAGCTCCCACTCATGCTGCTTCTGCGGTTTCTCAGGCTCCACTGGCTTGGGGATGAATTTGTGGGGAAAATAGCTGTTCCCTCAGGAATCCGTGGGACAGAAAATGCCTCATGGCCTAGGAACTTTCTCCTGCCTTTGTCTTGTTTTGATTTACATCCCCACAGCTTCTCCATTCCCTGCTCCTCCCAAAAAAGAACCCCAACCCCCCTCTCCCCCCAAAAAAACCCTCCACTCTTAAAAGAATGTAAAAGAAAAAAAGTAAGGGCAGTGGCTGTAAGAGTTTTCACACCATTAGGAACTCTGTTCCTCGGGCCAAAGCACACACCACTTCTGCTTGTATACATGACGCATGATGAATGCCAAACTGTTCCTAATGAAGACATTACCTAACTGCCTCTTCTTATCCCTGGACACCAGGCAAGAATCCTTCCATATTGTTACTGCATTCTTTCCAGGTGGCCAGAGAAACCCTTCTCTGGATTTTCTCCCCATGGGATTTGCAGTCATTAGTTAGGTAGGTGACACCTCTGAAGATTAAATTCATTCTACAAACAAGCCATTCAAGTCAGCTTTCCCTCCCAATGGTAACCCAGGTTGTCTTTTGCTCACTCTCATTCAAAAACCTCAAAACCGCACTTCACAGATGGCAGGTCCAAGGGAGATTTTCACATCCTCTGGTCCAGTGGCTCTTAGACTATGGCATCAGAATCACCTAGTTGACTTGTTAAAACATAAATTGCTGGACTTAACCCCCAAGTTTCAGTGCAGGAGGCCTGCAATGGGGTCTAAGGATCTGCATTTCTTGCAGGTTCCCTGGTGATGCTGATATTGCTGTACTGGGGACCATGGTCAGAGAAACACTGTTTCTGCCCAATCCTATTGTTTCACAGGTTCAGAACCTGAGGTTCAATGAAGTGAAATGATTGTTCAAGGTCAAACAGCAAATTGAAATTAGCAATGACTAGGAATCCAAGACTCTTTTAAATATAAGCTTTTAAAGCTTTCATTCAAATTGGTTCTGGCTAGAAATTTTCTTTTCTACTCTTTATGGAGACAGGATTTGCTGAACAAATTTACAGATGAAATCAGATTGTAGGAGAATTGTTTAATCTGCAATCACTTTAAATAGAGTTTTATTATTTTTGAGTTTAAATTAAAGCATGAACTACGGGGAACTTGTTTCTAAGTAAAAGAACTGCCCTTTCAGTGCTGCCACCATGGTAAAGTCCTCTCTAATGGCCATGTGTTTGAACAAAATTCCAAGAAAAGTCGCTCTGCTAATTCTCCTTCAATTTTTCATCTTCAAACTTCACCTTATTCTACCTACATCCAAAACAGAATTTCTTCCTTGCAATCACATTTAATATTTAGTATCAAATGCATTTAGTATTAGTAACTAATTTAGTTACTAGATTTAGTAACTAATTTAGTAAATTTAGTATCAAATGCATATAGTATTTAGTAACAAAGTGCATTTAGCATTTAGTATCAAATAGTAATTTGATAAGTTACATTTATCAAAATAGCTGAGTGGAATCAGTTTATTCTAATGACTTTTTTTGGGTGGGAAAGCATAGTGCTTCTAGCATTTGTGATAAGTGGCATGATTTTAGGTGTGTGGGTGTGTTTTACATGGATGTTATAATGATAGTCATAGTCATGGATTCATTAAAACTGGTACCTTCTATTTGGGCCAACATAAACTAGTTTTCAGTTAGTTTTTATAATAATATAATATCCCAGTTTAAATGTACTAATTGAAAAATGACTCAGTTTCAATGAAAGGCTTCAGACCACAGGAGTTAAAGTACAAAGTACAACCAAACTCGTTTAGATAATATTTTTTAAATTTAGTTTTTAACAAAATCTGTGATTTGGAGATACAATTCTGAGGACATAATGAAATCCCCTTCCTCCACCCACCCTTCTTCCTTTTCCCTTTCTGTCTTTTTTTTTTTTTTAGTTTTTGAGATAACATTTTAAATTTACATTACAGTAAAATGGCTTAATACTTCACCAACTAAGAAGCTTAACAAGTAATAAGCAAAAAGCCCTAGTTTAATGTGAATATAGACAATGGCTATAAACAATAATCTAATGAAAAATTTACCATTTCACCCATATACCATAAATTTTATCACAGATCACTGGAATTATAGTAGTATAACCTTCTTAATCTCTGGTTTGACAAAGGTATAAAATAAAGTTTTACAAACTATATTTACATCAATACTGATACACTGAGATATTTCTTCTTCCTTTTTCTTTCTTTCTCTATTTTTTGTGTTTGTTTTTGTTTTTTAAGTTTTAGCTCCCACATATACGGGGGAACATGCAGTATTTGTCTTTCTGGGTCTGGTTTATTTCATTCAACATGATGTCCTCCAGTGAATCCACTTTGCTGCAAATGGTTGAACTTCATTCTTTTTTATAGCTGATAATATTCCATTGTGTGTATATATATATATATATATATATTATATTTTCTTTATCCATTCAACTGGTGATGGACACCTTGATTGAATCCAAATGTTGTCTATTGTGAATAGCCCCATATAAACATGGTGGTGCAGGTATCTTTCTGATATATTGTGTTCAGATCTTTAGGTTACGTGCTCAGTAGTGGGATTGCCAAATCATATGGCAATTCTATTTCTAGTTTTTAAAGGAATCTCCATATTGTTTTTCACTTATTTTTTTGACATTCCCACCAACCATGTTTAAGTGTTCCCCTTTGTCTATATCCTTGTCAGAATTTGTTACTCTGTATTTTGGACTTTAGCCATTGTGACAGGGATGAGATGATATCTCATTGTGGTTTTGATTTGCATTTCTCTGATGACTAGTGATGCTGACCATTTTTAAAATATATTTGTTGAACATTTATATTTCTTCTTTTGAGTACTGTCTATTGAAGTCCTTTGCCCATTTCTCAACTGGATTTTTTTCTTGTTGTTTTTGTTGAGTTTTTTAAGTTGCTGATATATTTGGGATATCAATCCTTTGTTGGACAGGTGATTTGCAAGTTTTTTCCCATTCCTTTGGAAGTCTCTTCACTTCATTGACTGCTTCCTTTGCTTTGCAAAAAGTTGTGAGTTTGATATAGTCCCATTTTTTAGTTTAGCTTTTGTTCCCTGTGCTTTGGGGGCTCTTTTCTAAGTCTCCTATACCAATGTCCTGGAGTGTTTCCCATTTTTTTTTCTTCCAGCAAATTCATAGACTCAGGTATTAAATTTTTGTCTTTGATTCATCTTGAGTTGCTTTTATATGTGGTGAGAGATATGGATCCAATTTCATTCCTCTGCATTTATGTATGTCCAGTTGTGCCAGCACTATTTGTTGAAGGAATTATGGTTATTCCACTGTATGATCTGAGCATTTTGTGAAAAACTAGTTGGCTGTATGTATATGGATTAATATCTGGGCTCTCTATTTCTGTTATGTTGATCTATGCATTGATTTTTATGCCAGTCCCCTGCTGCTTTAATTACTAAAGCTTTGTAGTATGCTTTGAAGTCAGATATTATGAGGCCTCCAGCTTGATTTTCTTGTTCAGGATTGTTTTGGCTATTCTGAATCTTTTGTGATTCTATATGAATTTTAGTATTGATTTTTCTAATTCTATAATGAATGTCATGAATATTTTCATAGGAATTGCATTGAATCTTTAGGTTGTTTCAAGTAGTATAGATTTTCAAATGATATTGATTCTTCCCATCCATGAGCAAGGAATATCTTTCTGTTTTTTGTGTCTTTAATGATTTCTTTCAGCAATTTTAATAATTTTCTTTGTAGAGATAGTTTGCTTTTTTGATTAAATTTATTCCTAAATATTTGATTTTTGTGATTGTGAATGGGATTTCTTTCTTGATTTCTCTTTCTTTGAATTAATCATTAGCATAACAAAAAGCTACTTTTTTGTTTGTTATTTTAATATTTGAATGAGGGAAGTTTGGTGGTAAGTAGCATGATAGTGACTAAAATAATTCATTCTTTCAAGGGGAGTAAACACACTTCAATTTTGGAGATGTTCACATACAGGCAGAATTACTTGTAAAGATGATCAAAGTACTCCGGTGGATTAGATGATTTCTAAATCCTGAACTGTCATATAAGACTTGATTTTCCATTCATCTATCAAATATGTCAGCCTTCATGATTTTGGATCTGTTATTCTGTTTTTTGTGGGGAAGGATCTTCTGTGGATACACATCTACCCTTTATTCTAAGTTAGCTCTATGTTTCATGAAAACTTCAACAGCATCCTCATTTTCTTTCAACCCACCCTGTTATTCACTATTGGTATATATGCTCCACAGCACACATATTCTAAATGATTCTATCAATACTTACTCAGTACTTATTCAGTGTTTGAACTCAACATGCTATCAGGTTCACACCCCAGAAAGGGAGTCACGTAAAGAAATCAGTGGTACTATTAGAAACTAAATAATATGCCTTTAAAAGCATATATTGAGATCATGACCCCAGTACTGCAAGGGGGATGGCATTTGGAGACAGGGCTTTAAAGAAACTGAATATTCAGTGTTGTTGCCCGGGTGAAGTTCTTTATAATGCCTATTACTCTTATGCAACATTATAGGGACAGTTCTGATGATTGATAAAAAGATCTCCCATCTACTGGTTCATCTGCTTGGTTCAATCCCCAAATACCTACGGAAGCTGTGGTTGGTCCAGGTCAAGCTCAGGAGTCAGGAATTCAATCAAGTTCTCTCAGTTGAGGGTCAGAGAGCCAATGACCTGATCCATCACTTGGTACCTTCCACAGTGGACATCAGCAGGAGCCTGGAATTAGGAAGAAAGCTTGAACTTGAATGCAGGGTTTCATATATGGGATGTGGGTGTTCTAAGTGCTATCTTCACTACTACAACAAACACCTGCAAGAGGAAGTGCATTTTATGATACTTTATAAGATTTTATTTATTTTCAAGGCAGAGAAAAAGAGCTTTCTGTCTTACATCCATTTATCTACTTTGCAAATGCCTGCAACAGCTTGACTGGGTAGATTGAAGCCAGAAGTCCAAATCTGTCACCTGAGTGGCAGGGACTCAAGTATTTGTGCCATCAAAAGCTGCCTCCCGGGCCGGCGCCGTGGCTCAACAGGCTAATCCTCCGCCTTGCGGCACCGGCACAACGGGTTCTAGTCCTGGTCAGGGTACCGGATTCTGTCCCAGTTGTCCCTCTTCCAGGCCAGCTATCTGCTGTAGCCAGGGAGTTCAGTGGAGGATGGCCCAAGTGCTTGGTCCCTGCACCCATGGGAGACCAGGTTAAGCACCTGGCTCCTGCCTTTGGATCAGCGCAGTGTGCCGGCTGCAGTATGCTGGCCGCAGTGGCCATTGGAGGGTGAACCAACGGCAAAGGAAGACTTTCTCTCTGTCTCTTTCTTTCACTGTCCACTCTGCCTGTCAAAAAAAAAAATTTAAAAAAAAAAAAAGCTGCCTCCCAAGGAACACATTAGAAAGAAACTGGACTCAGGAACAGAGTTGGAACTCAAACCCAGGCACTCCAACATGTTGTATGGATATCTCAAACACTACAGCAATGCTCACCCCAGGAAATACATTCTTTAAAGAGAAACATGTGCAAAATAGGTTTTTTATTTTTGTCTGTAATATAGGAACATTTGCTTTAGTACACAATTAGGTATAGAAGATATTCATTAAAGAATTACTTATATGCTGGCGCCGTGGCTCACTTGGCTAATCCTCTGCCTGCGGCACCGGCACCCCGGGTTCTACTCCCAGTTGGGGTGCCGGGGTCCAGTCCAGCTCTCTGCTGTGGTCCAGGAAGGCAGTGAAGGATAGCCCAAGTGCTTGGGTCACTGCACCTGCATGGGAGACCAGGAGGAAGCACCCGGCTCCTGGCTTTGGATCGGTGCAGCGCCGACTGTGGAGGCCATTAGGGGATTGAACCAATGGAAGGTAGACATTTCTCTCTGTCTCTCTCTCTCTGTCTATAACTCTTTCTGTCTTTCTCTCTCACTGTCTATCCCTGCTTGTCAAAAAAGAATTAAAAAAAAAAGAATTACTTATAAACTAAAAGTTGAAATATAGTAAAAGTAATCAGTGAGGTAATGTTAAAGAGAATTAATGAATCTATAAAAAATTACAATGAAAAATTAAAATACATATATAGTCGGCCGGCGCCGTGGCTCAACAGGCTAATCCTCCGCCTTGCGGCGCCGGCACACCGGGTTCTAGTCCCGGTCGGGGCACCGGATTCTGTCCCGGTTGCCCCTCTTCCAGGCCAGCCCTCTGCTGTGGCCCAGGAGTGCAGTGGAGGATGGCCTAGGTGCTTGGGCCCTGCACCCCATGGGGAGACCAGGAAAAGCACCTGGCTCCTGGCTCCTGCCATCGGAGGAGCGCGGTGCGCCGGCCGCAGCGCGCCGACCGCGGCGGCCATTGGAGGGTGAACCAACGGCAAAAGGAAGACCTTTCTCTCTGTCTCTCTCTCTCACTGTCCACTCTGCCTGTAAAAAAAAAAAAAAAAAAAAAAAAAAAAATACATATATAGTCTGTTCTTTACTAACTGGTGTCCTATACACTACAGAGGAAAGTACTTGTGTTCAGCTCAAAGTGCTTGGATGTTTATAATGAACCAAAAATTAAGCAGACATACAATTAATATTTACTGGAAATTTGTAATGTAAAAATCACTCTGATGGAGTGATGCTTTGAAGATGAAATCAAAGGATTGCTTATAATGTGATGTTATGAAGAGGTATGATTAGACTTTATTTATTTGTCAGGATACTCCGTGAGGGGAGTGACTGTCTCTATTTTACTGTTGTATCTTCTAAGCCTAGCAAAGTCCTTAGAAGCTGAACAGTGCTAGGGAAAACGTTTTTGAATGAGTGATTTTCAGAAAACTTGATTATAAAACAAGGCAGCCTCGGATTCTGTTCCAGTTTTAACATAATTTTCTTGAAAGATGATAAGTAAGTTAATGGGAATTAGATTTTCATCTGCAATTAAAAAGATACTTGAACATTGTCTATAAAAACATCCAGTCAAGCCAGTCTACAGTTAAAACAAGAAATGTATAATGATTACATCAAATAAAAACCAGATTCTAAGTTGGCCTCCTATGAGACCTACTCAATCACTCTGAGATTTTATTCTTTCATTTGAAAATTGAAACCTTTGCTATAAAAACAAACATTTTTTAAATGGTACTTGATCCATTCAAAAAATTTTTTTTTGTCCTTGCTTATATTTCCACTGAACTAGGGAATTTTTTTTTTTTTACTTATTAAACATCTTATGTTGAAACATTAAGCCATTTTATTGTAGTGTAAACTTAAAATGTATTATCTGAGGAACTAAATTAAAGAAAGAGGGCAGAAGGGAAGTGGCGAATAAGAAAAAGAGGGAGGAAGCAAAGCGGGGAGGTACGGATGGAGGAAGGGAATATCAGTGTATTCTTGGAATTGTTCTACAAACTACATTGACTGTTAAAAACTAATTTAAGGGGCTGGAGCTGTGGGATATTGGGTAAAGCCTCTGCAGCATCTGCATCCTAAATGGGCTCTGGTTTTGGCTGCTCTACTTCCAATCCACCTCTCTGCTATCGTGCCTGGGAAAGCAGTGGAAGATGGCCCCCAAGTGCTTGTGCCCCTGTACACTTGTGGAGGACCCCAATGAAGTCCCTGGTTCCTGACTTCTGACTGACCAAACCCTGGCCATTGTGGCTGTCTGGAGAGTGAACCAGCATATAGAAGATCTCTCTACTTCTCTGTAACTCTGACTTTTGAATAAATAAATAAATGTCAAAAAACTTAATTAGAGGCTGGCGCTGGCTCAACAGGCAAATCCTCCGCCTTGCGGCGCTGGCACACCGGGTTCCAGTCCCGGTCGGGGTGCCGGATTCTGTCCCGGTTGCCCCTCTTCCTGGCCAGCCCTCTGCTGTGGCCCGGGAGTGCAGTGGAGGATGGCCCAAGTGCTTGGGCCCTGCACCCCATGGGAGACCAGGAAAAAGCACCTAGCACCTGGCTCCTGCCATCGGATGAGCACGGTGCGCTGGACGCAGCTCGCCGTCCGCGGCAGCCATTGGAGGTTGAACCAACGGCAAAAGGAAGACCTTTCTCTCTGTCTCTCTCTCTCACTGTCCACTCTGCCTGTCCACAAAAAAACAAAATAAAATAAAATAAAAACTTAATTAGAAAATGAAAATAAATAAATATCATATAATATGGGGACATTTAAAGGAGAAAAAAGTTTCCCTTTTCCTCACCCATTAAAAAAAGCTTTCATAACACTTTTGATATATTTACTTTCAAACATTTTCTGATTTTATATATATTACAAATTTGGCAACATTCTGCATTTTCAAATTTGTACACTCTTCTGTCACCTCGTATTATGTAGTGACTATTTTCTTATGCCATTAAATCTTGCTTACGAACATAATTTTAATGGCTCTATAGCATTCCATGATATAAATTTATCATAATTCATATAATCATTTTTCTATATTTGGGCATTACCTTGCTTCCAATTTACACCACAAATGGTTATATTGCAAGAAACTCTTAGCACACAGTGTCACTGAAGAGAATTTGTAACTCAGTAGTATTATCTAATTTGTAAGATTCCTAAGATACATTGCCATAGTTGTTTTAAGAACTATTATGTAGTTTATTCTCTTACTGTATTTGTCAGCTTTTCCTAGATTATGATTCAGTAATGACAACATAGAAGGCAGCATTGCGACTAAGAAGCTACCAAAATGAACTGGAACTTAATTTTGGTGTGCAGATTCACATCCTTGCTAGTCTGCTTCCAATCCAGCTTCTTACTAATGCAGTGGGAAGGCAGTGGAAGATGGTTTAAATATTTGAGTCTCTATGTGGAATAGAGGATGAAGTATTTGGGATAGTAGGATGAAGTTTTTGGCTCTTGGATTTAGATAGGACGAGATCTAGCTGTTCCCTTAATTTTTGGAGTGAATCACTAGATAGAAGATTCTTTCTCTCTCTCTCTGCCTTTCAAATAAATAAATAAATATTTTTTAAAAATTAACATAAATGACATAAAAGTGTAATATTTTTACTTCCATTACCTATTGACTATAAATCATTTGTGACTCTTGTCTATGTGCCAACTTTATTTGGTGATGCAGCCAAAAAGTACTCTTATTTGTGACATGTTGCTTTTCTTTCTTTCTTTCTTTCTTTCTTTCTTTCTTTCTTTCTTTCTTTCTTTCTTTCTTTCTTTCTTTCTTTCTTTCTTTCTTTTTTTCTTTTCTTTCTTTCTTTCTTTCTTTCTTTCTTTCTTTCTTTCTTTCTTTCTTTCTTTCTTTCTTTCTTTCTTTCCTTCCTTCCTTCCTTCCTTCCTTCCTTTTTTTTTTTTTTTTTCTGAGAGAGGGGCAGAGGAGAGGAGAGAGCGAGTGAGTATTTGCAAATACTGGTTACTCCCCAAATGCCTGCAATGGCTGGGGTAGAGCTAGGACTGAAGTTGTGAACCAGGAATTCAATCTAGGTTTCCCACATGGGTGGCACAATCTCAATTACTTGAGCTATCACTGCTAACTCTGAGAGCTGTACTAGCAGCAAGTTGGAGTCAGGAATTGGAAGCTTGGTATTGAACCAGATACTCCAATATTAGATAAGGGTATCCTAACCACTAGATTAAGCGCATGCCCCAGAAATGCTCTCCTTTACATGGAGGGAACAGAACAATAATACAATGACAATGGTTCTTAATATTTCTTGTTTTAAACACAGGGCCAAAAATGACATAATAAGATAGGAAAGATAACCCAGAAGCCCTATGAAATAGAATTAGTAGAGAAGGGAAGCAACTACTTAGAACAAATATCACAATTCACTAGCATTGTCAAAATTATAATTTTCTTACAGCTTCACAGACTCAATATAACAAATTTTAAATATTTAAAAATTTGATTGGGGAAATGATGACATATCTTATTCCATTGTAGTGCTATATTAACCTTTGAATCGCAAAGTATTTTCATGATTGTGCCATTTAGGTTTTATATACTCAGATTCTGTGCAGTTTTCTTGTTATGTTTTTCTCTTTTGGAATGAAATATTTTTCGATTAAGAACATCAAGATCTTATCTGTTTCATTTAGAGTGTTTTTCTCTGGTTTCTCCTTAAATTTATTCAAATGATTTTTGAGGAATAGTGTATTAAAATTTACATGCAATCAAATTCATCAATTTTGATAAATCATTCCATAGTTTTCTGCTTAGAAAGTACCTCCCAAGTTATTAGTTACATTTTCAGCTATCCTTTCTTTTACAGTCTCTCCTTTTACTCATTTAATCCAATTAAGTATATTTTGCAGTTAGAGTGTGAAGTCAGGATAAAACTTGATCTCCCAATAGTGAACCAACATAGAAGTTATACTTTCTTACCTATCATTTTCTTGCTTGCCTTCTTAATTGGAAAGAGAGGCACAAAGCAGAAAGCATACTGAATAGGTGGGCCAATTGATGCAAATATTGGAAATAGCTTAGACAGTACAATTTGTAGTTTTACTTGAGACAATTCAAATGAGTTTTCTGCTTTCCTACAACTTTATGCCATGAGAATTCAAAAAAATCATTTTATATAATTATACATATATATTTACATATAATTCATATAATAATTATATAATTATAATTACATGAGTATATAATTACATAGTAATTATATAAATTTATAAATTATATAAATATAATTTTATTATATAATTATATAAATGTAAAATATTTTTATATTTATATAATTTATACGATAAATATAAATTTATTTATACAATATATTGTTCCTGCCATATTCTTTTTTTCATTCATATCATCTACATATTTCTTTAATTTGTGGTTTTGCTCCTGATGACTTCTGAATAATCCTATGATCATTTTTTTTTTTTTGAGTTCAGGTCTGGCATTCCTTCAGTCTCTTCATCTTCACAACATAGTATTGAAGTGTTGTGTTCCTTTGGGGGTGTCCTGCTGTCTTCCTTATGCTTATTTCTTGAATTGCTGTGTTTATTTTTTTTAGGCATCTGTGGAGATATTTGTTTTTCCCTGGGATGGCTTTTGTCTTTGAAATGTCTTTGAAATGTCTGATCTTCCAGTGAATACCCAGGGGCATGCACTGGGTGATCAGGGAGTGTCCAAGGTGACACCCAAATTGGGCATGTTAAATCTCTCCCTCTCTCTCTCTCCTTTTTTTTTTTTTTTGACAGGCAGAGTGGACAGTGAGAGAGAGAGACAGAGAGAAAGGTCTTCCTTTTGCCGTTGGTTCAACCTCCAATGGCCACCGAGGCCGGCGCGCTGCGGCCGGGGCACTGTGCTCATCCAATGGCAGGAGCCAGGTGCCAGATGCTTTTCCTGGTCTCCCATGGGGTGCAGGGCCCAAGCACTTGGGCCATCCTCCACTGCACTCCCGGGCCACAGCAGAGGGCTGGCCTGGAAGAGGGGCAACCGGGACAGAATCCGGCTCCCCGACCAGGACTAGAACCCGGTGTGCCAGCGCCACAAGGCGGAGGATTAGCCTGTTGAGCCACGGCACCGGCCCATATTCTTATAATGTATCCCACTGGACCCACTCTGTCACCATGGCACATGAGCCTAATACCACAGACTACTTTTTTTTATTGATTCTCAAACAACAAGAGGACTTTTGTTCTCACAGTAATCTAAAAATTTAATGAATAAGCATGTCAAATACAAGTTACTTAACAGTATGGCTCTGAGAATTCAGAGCTGTTGTAGATTCCTAATCCAAATACTTGTTCTGTTTAGAAAATACCTACTTATCATATACTTTAAGTCTATTTTAATCTTACTCATAATCAGTATTCTGATCTAACTGCCTTTCATTCCATAATAATTTTTCATCTAAACTTTATTTTTTAAGGCATGTGAGGTCATGGTTGGTTACACATATTTTTTTGATTTTGCTGCCTAAGTCACTGAATTTTGCTCCAATGGATAACAACAGTCTATCATTGATATTAATTAATTAATGTCATTAATATTAGTATATTGTGGTTTAAATAATAATGGTATAAAAGTCAAAATAGGCATAGTCTGTCAGAGTTGAAAAGAATCTCATGTCTTCTATCCTAACCAATTTTATTCCCAGAAAAAAAAAAAAAACTTCTACACCTCAGAGAAATTAAGCTCTCATAGCTTTTATAATATAAAGTAGCATATTAGAAGCAATCAGATTCTTGAATACAGTTCAAGGATCACACACTAATAAATAGGGTCTTTAAATTGCATATGGTAATGGACTTTATTGGCATTGGGACAGTGCTTTTATCCTATCTTTTTCAAATCTGAGGTCTGAAGTCATAACTGTTCAATTTTTAAACAATATTTTAGGTTTGTGCCATTCTGTACTTAGCAATACTATAACTCATTTGCCTATATTTTCTTCATACTTGAAGTCTATATTTCAACAATGAGAAATCCCATAACAGCCTTTGCTTTTTCTAGTAGTATACACAAATATGTACAATCTATTCAATTCTGGAAAAAAATAACTACTCTTGCAATGGGGCTAGAAAAGATTGTCTAATTAGGTCTATGTGCTTTATAGACTAAAGAAATAGACCTTGTGTGCTTATTGTTCAAGGAGAGGTTTGAAAAGTCCTCATCAAAAGAATATTTTATGATTAAAATCATATATATATATAATGATAATATTCCCTCTATATTTTAATCTCCCTATCCTCTGACACAAGAAATACATAAACTTTATTTGAGGTTGAGAAGAGATATAAGAAGTTATAGGTGTACCAATACTTTCTCATTCTTGTGGTGTCTCTTTTCCTTTGAATTAGATTTAGACAAAGACTTTACATTAGACAATAGGGTATGGACTTTGAGCTATATGTTAACACACATTCTATTCTATGGTAAATTACCTAAGAACCTAATATATCCCCAATTACTCTATGTGTGACAAACTATGGTGAAATCCTCCAAAACTTTTAACTGATAAGTAAAAATAAAAAATAACAGAAACAAAAATCACTAGCCAGAGATATCATAGGTTGGTAATGACATAGTAATCATCATTCAGATCTCTAAACTCTCAAATCTACAGCTTCCAATATATTAAATCCTTTCTAGTACAAAATAGGAACTTCTATCAACATGAAGACCTGAAGCTATAAGTATTCCTCTTTTGTTGTCCAAGAGAAAGCATGAAACATTTACTCTTTGTTTTTAATAGCTAGTGGCAAAAGGATATTGATGTGGTTGAGATGAATCATTAAAATAAAAATTATATAGGGAATAAAAAGAAAGCATGATTTAGAAGCATTTGCTTCCACTGTGCTTTAAAAGAGTTAGCATTGCTCCAGATTCATATAACATTTTGGGGGTGAGTTTATGTATGGATTGGGCAATATATCTAAAACAGCATTAAAAATCAATGATTTAGCTATGGCAGAAGGCCACTGCAAAAAAATGAATGGTCATCAACAGAGGCTGTTCTCATGGAAGATTGAATTGTTTTCTCTGAAATAGTAAGGTAGGACACATACAATTACAGTGTTTGAGAAGAAAGGGATTAGCTTCTATGCTCTGTATCAATCCTTTCATTAATTTAGATGTTTAAGGTTATGTCTTTTACCCAGCATCGTGGAGCAAAAAGGACCACAGATTAATTATTTATCTATTGCTGAACAGCACAGTGCCCCAAAACATAAGGATGATCAAAACAGCAGCATACCTTAAATAGCTGTCACAATTTCTGTGCACCCTAAGTAGCTTGATCTCAGTGTCTCTCATTGAATTGCAGTCAAGATGATAACTGAGAGGGCCAGCTCTGTGGCATAGTGGGTAAAGCCACTGCCTGCAGTGCTGGCATCCCATATGGGCGCCGGTTCAAGTCCAGGTTGCTCTACTTCCCATCCAGCTCTCTGCTCTGGCCTGGGGAAGCAATGAAGGAAGTCCTTGGGCTCCTGCACCCACATGGGAGACCTGGAGGAAGCTCCTAGCTACTCGCTTTGGATCAGCGCAGCTCTAGCTGATGTGGCCAATTGGGGAGTGAACCAACAGATGAAAGACTTCTCTCTCTCTCTTTCTCTCTGCCTCTCCTTTTTCTGTGTAACTCTTTCAAATAAATAAATAAAAAATGATGACTGGGACTAGAGTCATGTGAAGTTTTGGTTGAGGATGAAGGATATGCACGTAAAATAGCTCACTCACGTTATCAGCAATCAATGAAGTCCTTTCTACTTGTGGCTCAGGCATCACTTTGCAATGGCATATAGCTGACTTCCTTTGGTATAAGTGACCCAAAGAGCCTAATGTCTTTTTTTTTTTTGACAGGCAGAGTGGACAGTGATAGAGACAGAGAGAAAGGTCTTCCTTTTTCTGTTGGTTCACCCTCCAATGGCCGCTGCTGCTGGCGCGCTGTGACCAGCACACAGCACTGATCCGAAGCCAGGAGCCAGGTGCTTTCCCTGGTCTCCCATGCGGGTGCAGGGCCTAAGGATTTGGGACATCCTCCACTGCACTCCCAGGCCACAGCAGAGAGCTGGCCTGGAAGAGGAGCAACCCGGACAGAATCCGGCACCCTGACCGGGACTAGAACCCAGTGTGCAGGCGCTGCAGGCGGAGGATTAGCCTATTGAGCCGTGGTCTTTTAAACTGGAAATTGCATAGACAATTAATCAATTTTTTTAAAAAAAAATCATGTAGGATCTCTGTCCTTAATGTGCTGTACATTGTGAATTAATACTATAACTAGTACTCCAACAGTATTATCATTTTGTGTCTCTATGCGAGGGCAAACCGTTGAAATCTTTACGTAATATGTACTAAATTGATCTTCTGTGTATAAAGAGAATTGAAAATGAATCTTGATGTGAACAGAAGGGGAGAGGGAGCGGGAAAGGGGAGGGTGGGGGGAGGGAGGGAAGTTGTGGGGGGGGGGAGCCATTGTGGTCCATGAGCTGTTCTTTGGAAATTTATATTCTTTAAATAAAAGCTTTATAAAAAAAAAAAAAAAACTTAAGTCTTTTAAAACTTAGCATCTCAGATGTTACGCACTATTGTTTCCTTAAAATCCTGTTGGTTCCAGGTTCATCCATACTCACTGTGGGAGAGGAATGCACAAAGATAAGGATTTCTGAAAGCGAGGATGATGGGAGGCCATCTTGAGAGTGGCTTCAATAGCCAACCTAACATGCGGTACTTACATTACGCAGCATAGAAGAAATGCATAGTTAATATTACTTATTCTTGGTAGTAAAATTGTTGTTATTACTATTTCATAGCTTAGAAGAGTGTATATCATAATTCTAATATTTTTTTCTGCTATTGGGAACTGGCACTGTTGTACAGTGGGTTAAGGCACTGCTTGAGATGCCGGCATCCTATATTGGAGTGTCAGTTTGAGTCCAGGCTGCTCTGTTTCTGATCCAGCTCCCAAGTAATGCATATAGGAAGGCCATAGAAGATAGTCCAATTATTTTAAACCCTACTACCCATGATTGGACTCTTGCTTCCTGGCTTCAGTTTGTTCAGCTCTGGCTTTCACAGCCATTCGTGGAGTGAACCAGCAGGATGGAAGAAATCTATTTCTCTCTCTCTCTGCACCACTTCCTTTCACATTAATTAATTAATTAATTACTAAATATTTTTTCTGCTATTCATTGTAATCTAATTTTCAAGAGGCTAGTAATACAATGAGAAATTAAATTCTTTGACTGTTGTCTTCTTAAGTTATGAGTACATCCATATAAATTTTGAAAAAAATATTAGTTGGTAGAACAATGTTCGTGTTTTATTTGGACATGGATGAGAACGAATGAATAAGATAATGGAAAACCATAACATATTATATAAAATCACAAAGACAATGAAAAAATAAGCAAAATTCCATGGGATTTGGAGTTATGAAAATTTCTGATATGAGGAGAGATTTGTAGAGGGAAAATACTAGATTACTTTTACAAATTCTTCACAGATCACTAGACTTCAAATAATATAGAAAGGTGATTTTATATGGAGGGAACAGAGGGAGTTAAAATGCTGTGATGGGAAATAATATGAAATTCCAATGACAAAGGGAAGACATTATTTCTTTGGCAGGAATATTAGATAAGACAAAAAGCATGAAGTCTATTTTTTAAGCAATATGGAAATATTCAGAGTGAAGAATGTCAGGATTGTAGAGAAATTATCTGACAATGTTTTTATATTGAAATGGAGAAATAAAAGAATGGATACTAGATATCAGTTAGGTGGTAATTCTATGACATACTTAAGCTTCAAGAGATCTAAAAGGAGATTTTTGGTTTTTTTTAGAGAATGAGAGTAGCTTACTTTATAAAGAGGGTTTATAGCATGGGGTGTCTGAATGAGTGAGAAGGAAAATCCATTAACCAAACACATTTTCTATTAGCGCTAAATGGGATGAAGTAAATAGACATGGTCTCTTTTCTTTCTTCATTCATTTATAGTCATTTTGTTAGAGACTACAATTTTTTTCCTTTTTTTAAAATTTTATTTAAGTTAAACAAATTTCATGTATTTCATAAATATTCTTAATTGCCATGAAAAATCTATGTGATTAAGATGAGAAAGATTAAATTTATATCTGTTTCTTTGTTCCCTTTGGAGCAAATAGCCAAAAAAAATGTTGATTATGCCTGTTTTCTTTGATTCCCGTTTTCTCATTGGATCTTCAACTCACACTGGTGTAATCATTGTTTCCATCATTTTTTCAAGGCTGTATGTGCCAAGGTCACCAATATCCTACATATTACTAGAACTAATGGTTAATCCTTAGTTAGCCTACATGTTTATCCACGATATTTGTCTCCATTTACATTTCTCTCATATCTGTGTCACTTGACTTCTCATATCCTTCTGCTGATTCAACTCCTGCTTCACTGGCTAATATTTCATAAATTATTTTTCTGGTTCTTTTTTATTTCTACTTCTAGGACTTAGTACTAGGACTTAATACTTGACCTTCTCTTCTTTATTGACATCATCTTCCTAGTGGTCTCAAGTAAATACCTACATTGGTGCTGAAGATGTTCACATTTGTATTTTTATATTAGACTTTTCTTCTGACATCTGAGTTATGTATCCACTTGCCCACTAATGACCTCATACAAACAGAATTGACATATCATATAAGCATGTCCAAAAAGTGAATTAGCTTTTCCCTATAAAATTCACTCCCTTATTAATGTGATGTGTCAAGTTTATTGATTTGTGAATGTTGAAACATCCATGCAAACCAGGGATAAATCCCACTTAGTCCAGGTGAGTGATCTTTCTGATGTGTTGTTGGATATGATTAGCTAGAATTTTACTGAGGATTTTTGCATCTATGTTCATCAAGGATATTTGTTTTGGTTCTCTTTTTTTGTTGTATCTTCTTCTGATTTTGGAATTCAGGTAATTCTGGAATCCTAGGAGGAGTTTGGGAAGATTCTCTCCATTTGAATTATTTGAAATAGTTTAAGAAAATTTAAATTAGCTCTTTAAAAGTGTAGTACAATTTAGCAGTATAGCCTTCCTATCTTGGGCTTTCCTAAGTTGGAAGGGTCTTTGTTAATGATTCAATCTCTGTCTTGGTTATTTATCAGTTTAGGTTTTCTATGCCTTCATGCCTCAATTTTACTAGGTTGTATGTGTTCAGGAATCTATACATTTCTTCTAGATTTTTCCAAGTTGTTGGAATATAGGAGTTTTCAGTAAATTGATGATTGTTTTTATTTCTTTGATATGATGTGTTACATCTCCGTTTTCATCTCTGATTTATTAATTTGACTTTCTTTCTTTCTTTCTTTCTTTTTCTTTCTTGTTTGTTCAGTTGGACCAATAGTGTATCAATTTTTTATTTTTTCAAAAAAACATCTTCATTTAATCAATTTTTATTGTTATTTTGGCTTCAATTTTGTTTTTCTTCTCTAATTTTAATTATTGTTTTTCTCTTACTAACTTTGGGTTTGGTTTGTTGTTGTTTTTCTAAGTCCTGGATATGCATCTATAGATTATTTATTTGATATCTTTTTAATTTCTTCATTTTGGCACTAATAGCTATAAGCTTCCCTTTTAACACTACTTTTCCTATAGCTCATAAGTTTTGATATGTTCTATTGCCATTTTCATATATTTCCAAGAATTTTTTTTTAAATGTATTTATTTATTTGAAAGTCAGAGTTACACAGAGCAAGAAGGAGAGGTAGGGAGAGAAAGAGGTCTTCCATCTGCTGGTTCACTCCCCAGTTGGTTGCAACAGCTGGAGCTGCACTGTTCCAAAGCCAGGAGGCAGGAGCTTCTCATGGATCTTCCCATGACTTGGGCCATCTTCTAGTGCTTTCCCAGGCTATAGCAGAGAGCTGGATTGGAAGTGTAGCAACTGGGACTTGAACTGTTAAAATACAGAAAGGATATCATGTAATGATTAAGGGATCAATTCAACAGGAAGAGAATACAATAATAAATGTATATGCATCCAATGCCAGGATGCCAGGCTTACTTAAAACAAATGTTATTATATCAAAAGGGAGACGTAGATTCTAGTACAATAGAACTGGGTGACTTCAATACCCTGCTTCAATACCCATATGGAATGCCAGCACTCAGGTGGAAGCTTTACCTGCTAAGCCATCGCTTCAGCTCCAAGAATTTTTAATTTTCCATTTCAATTTCTTCTATGACTCACTATTCATTCAGGAACATGTTGTTCAGTTTCCATGTGTTGCATATTTTGGAGAGATTCTTAAATTGTTAATTTCCAGCTTCATTCCAGTGTGGTCATAAAAGATACATAGTATGATTCCAATTTTTTTGAATTACCTGAGACTTGTTTTACAGCCTAGCATATGATCTATCCTAGAGAAAATCTCATGCATTGATGAAGAGAATGTGGGATGAAAGCGTCCATAGATATCAGATACATTTTGTCTAGAGTATAGATTAGCTCTGTTGTTTCTTTGTTGATTTTTTTCTCCATTGGCAATCTGTTGATTGATGACAGTAGGATATTGATGTCACCCAGTTCTATTTTACTAGAATCTATGTCTCCCTTTCGATATAATAACATTTGTTTTAAGTAGCCTGGCATCCTGGCATTGGATGCATATACATTTACTATTGTGATCTTTTCCTGTTGAATTGATCCCTTAATCATTACATGATATCCTTTCTGTATTTTAACAGTTTTTGTCTTAAAGTCTATTTTGTCTGATATTAGAATGGCTACACCTGCTCATTTTTTCTTTTCATTAGCATAGGATATCTTTTTTCCATGCTTTCACTTTCAGTTGGCTTGGATCTTTGTGAGTGAGGTTTTTTTTTGTAGGAACAAATACATGGTTCTTATTTTTATCCATTCATTCATCTCCAACTTTTAATCAGAGAATTTAGGCCATTTACATTTAAAATAAATAATGAGTTGGCCCAGACATTTTTCTGTAAATATTTCTATTGTTTACTTTGCATTTATTGTGTACTTTTACTGAGAAATTTTTGTCTTTAATTTTCTTTCATAATTGTGACTATATTTCTCTGTTTATGTGTGTACCACACCCTTATGCATCCTCTGTAAGGCTGGATGAGTGGTGGTGACAAATCCTTTTATGGACAGTCGTTATTTCACCTTCATTCATAATTGAGAACTTTTCAGGGTACTCTGGGTTGACAGTTTTTTTTTTTTTCCTTTTAAGATTTGGACTATGTCTCTCAATCTCTCCTAGCATGTAAGGGTTTGGATGACAACTCAGCTGTGTCTAATTGGAAATCCTCTGAAAGTAATCTCCTCCTTTTCATTTACATTTTAGAATATGTTCTTTATTTTTTGAGGTTGAAAATTTGACTACAATGTGTCTTGTTGAAGATCTTTTCAGGTCATATCTATTAGGAGTTCCAATTGCCTCATGTACTTATATATCCTTTTCTTTATCTAAATTAGGGAAGTTTTCTGTAATTATTTCATTTAATAAGCCATATAATCTAATCTCTTTACACCTTCAGAAAGCCCTAAGATTCATATGTTTCATGATTTGATAGTATTCCATAAATCTCCAATAATGTTTTTTGTTTTGTTTTGTTGTTTTTTTATTTTTTAAAAATTTTATTTGTTATACAAGTTTCATATATGTCGTATATACAGTTTTAAGAACATAGTGATACTTCCCCCCAACCTCCTTCCTGCCCATGCCCCAACCTCACTTTCTCCTCCCTCTCATCTCACATTCCTGCTTTTAATTTTTACATAGATTTATTTTCAGTGTACTAAATGATCATGTAGTTAACCTTATACTTTGTAAAGTGCAACATATAGCATGAATAAAAAAAAACAAACACTGTTTCTCAATGGAAGAGAAAAGAGCTGTAAACAATCATGGAATCTCAAAATGTCCATTTCACTCCAATACTTTCCATTTTAGGTACACTATTGACCTTGGGTCAGGGAAAATATTTGATATCTATCATTTTAGGACTGGCTTAGTTCACTAAGCATAATGGAGTCCAGTTGCATACATCTTGTTGCAAAAGATAGGATTTCCTTTTTTAATAGCTGAGTGGTACTCCATAGTGTATATATACCATAATTTCTTTATCCAGTCAACAGTTGATAGATGTCTGGATTGATTGCATATCTTAGAAATTATGGATTGTAATGCAATGATCATGGGATACAGATCATTCTTTCAGATGCTGATTTCATTTCCTATGGGTAAATTCTGAGAAACAGGATGGCCGGATCATATGGTAAGTCTATAATTAGGTTTCTGAGGTATCTCCATACTGTCTTCCACAGTGATTGCACCAATTTATATTCCAACCGACACTGGATAAGTGTACATTTTCCCCCACATCCTTGCCAGCATTTGTTGTTTGTTGTTTTCTGTATGAGAGCCATTCTAATTGGAGTGAGGCAAAACCTCATTGTGGTTTTGATTTGCATTTCCCTGATGGCTAGTGATTCTGAGCATCTTTTCAAGTGTCTGTTGCCCATTTAAATTTTCTCTTAAAATGCCTGTTAAAATCCTTTTACCATTTCTTAACTGGATTGTTTGTTTTGTCCAACTGTTTTTAATTTTTCTAATTTCTTCTTATTTTTGGGTATGATCTAGATATTTCCAAAGATTTGTCTTCTAGTTCAGATATTATTTCTTCTGCCTCAGCAAGTATGTTTTTAAGGCTTTCCAGTGTATATTGAATTCTTCATTTATAATATTGCAGTATGAATTCTCTTCAAAATTTCTGCTGTGTGAGAAAACTTTCCTTTACGTCGTGTATAGATTTCTTAACTTGTGAATTTGCTTCTCATTTCTTGTGAGAGATCATACAATTAATCTTTGAATTCCTTTTCAGTAATGTCATCAAGATATTCACTTTCCCATTCTAATGTATAAGTGTTGTGCTGCTTTGAGCTATACCCTGTGCCCTATTTTTCAGTCAGAGTTCCCATAGTCACAACTCCCAAGGCTCCTACAGTCATGAGGTGCAGAGGATCCATTCTGCCCAGCTAGCCTGTCCCATTTATGCAAAGCAGAGATGTTCCCAGAGCCATCTGCCTGGTGGTTTGAGCCCTTGAGCATATGATAAGTTGAGAGGATGGGGCACCTCACATTACTGAGTGAGTGCTCAGCCCTCTTTCAACCCTCACAGTCAGACCAAAGTCATTGTGGAGTGCAGATTTTCCTGAGTGGTAAAATTCCCAGATCTCATACATTGTCAGAGCTATTGGTATCAAAATGGTAACTTCTCCCTGCCAGTGACCAGGCATGTGCTCAAAAGCCACAACAGCTTCTAGTGGTGTCAAAATGACACTTTCTCCCTGCCAGGTTGCCAGGCACCCATGAAGGTGGGGGAAAAAATGTGCCTTTTCTTCCTGTTGGATTTGGTGGGTGCCTTGCCTCCTGTTAGGGCTCCAGGCTAGACTCAAAGACAGTAGGGTCTGCAAGGGCTCCTCTGGCAATATCATCGTAGCACAGGGTGCTATAGCCTGCTCTCACTTTGCTCTCCAATGCTGGAGTATCCTGCGGCTCTTAGCTGTAAAGAATGTGTGTTGTGTCTATGTTCATTGCTGTGCATCTATACCACACTGATCCACGATGTCCCTCTTCCTGCTGTAGAATTTCCACTGTAAATTTCTCTCCAGCTCTCCCCTAGGAATGTTCTTCCTCCACATTTTTTTTTTTTTGCTATTTTCTCCTTGCCTAAAGCAGTATTTTTTTTCTCTATTCAACCAACTTAGAATCACCCAAGAGACATATTTTCCAAACCTGCTTTCCAAAGCTCTAGCAATTCTCCAAGACTTAGATCAAATACAATTTGAGGAAGCTTGTATTTCACTTATCAGAAATTAGCACTTATAATTATTAGTTCAAATACAATTCTCCATTCATAATTATAAACTCACCATGAATACAGAGCTTGTGATTAACTTTGGGTTCTGTACCTTTCAGGGAAAAACACCCATGGGGTTTTAACATACATTACTTCATGTAATGTTCAAAAAAGCACCATTTTTTCAGGTATAATTGCTTTTTTTATTTTTTCTAAATGAGAAAATGGAGTATCCTAAATGTGAATGACATCTTGAAGGTCACACATCCTCTAAGTGACAGAGTTAGAAATCTAATCCAGGTGTGTATTATTTCACAAACTCAGGATCCACTTGACAAAAAAAATGAAAAAACTAGGAGTGATAGCCAATTCAGAGTCGTTAGAAAACAGTAGATGCAATAAAATGAAAATGATGAATATAATATTCTGGCACAGTTTGTGGAACTAATTCAACAATACCATAAACAATTGATTCAGGAACTACTTCACACTAAAACATATAAGACAAGATGCTATTCTTGACTCTATCTTGAATAAAAATGGGTGTCATCAAAGGCACTAAAAGAGGTTGCAATGCTAAGGCATAACGATAATTATATAATAATTAAATCTGACATCTTCACTGGCGATCCTATCAGGTACTGTTGTCTCTATCAAATATAAGAACAAAAAAAGGTGTGTGTTGTAAACTATCTGAAAGGAAAGCTAGAAAATTAAAACCTATAGTATTCAAATGAAACTGGTTTAAGAATGACTTATGAGAATTTCCAAAGGGTTGTCAGCTACAGAACAACCAAAAGTAGGAACTAAGTGGGTGATAATAGAATCAAAATCCTTAGGTACAAGAGTAGAAGTTGATTCAGGTCAAGAAAATGTACTTTAAACATTAGAAGACGAGTATATGTAATTTCATCAGTGAGAGATGAAACTGAGAGAGCATAACAGGAAGAGAAAAATGGTAAAGAAAATGAAATGTATTGTCTTTTTGATATATAAAACAGAACCTTACGCCTTATCAAATACTTCATATAGTTCTATGTATCCTAGTTACATGATACAAGAAATAAGATGGGAGTGTGTTGAAACTTTGCACTTTATCTGGCCAATCTTTTATACTAATATTTTTATTCTCCCTGAACACACATTTCTTCATTGCTTGCACTATTTGTAGCCATGTCAGTAAGTACCAGCTGATGGAACATGAACAGAGTGATGTCTGCTACCCTAGTCTAAGCCTATCAAGCACTCCTCTAGATAAGCCTCCATATTCTTTCCCATTCCCTTCCCTTTAAATGGATAGGACATATTTGGCAGGAATAATTGACAATGATGCAAGCAGAACATAGAAAAATCCTGTACCTTTCTGCCCATCTATACAGTAGCATGAGTTTTTGAGGTCATTTGAATAAGAGGTGCATATCTACATCACTATATCCACTATATATTTTGGGTTTGTATATTAGAATGGTCAATATTACATGAAATAATATAATGATCACATAATCCAATTTTAGAGACAAATAAAGGAGTAAAGACTGAAAAGAAGAATAGGGGTGAAAATTGAGATAGGATTTTTGGGTACTTCTATGTGTGAGTCTAAGAATAGACAGCTATGGGGAAAATTGGGGCACAGAAACAGAAAACTATAGATATTTCCATAAGTTAATTAATAGTTTTCTCATCTAAGCAAAAAACCTCAAACCTTAGAACTGAATATAATTTATGTCATTGAGAATTGTGATTTTAGCATGAGTTTAAAGGTTGGAAGGAACCTGTGAAAGACATAAAATAATGAAGTAGATTTTATTAGTGTTTCAAAACGTGTATTACAGTAACACTTCACAAACAACTCAATAGTTTTGAAGATCTTTAATTTGCAATTATTTTCACTCATATTCAAATATATATAGCATATTTAATGAATGTTTTATTTGGGAGTTTAATGGGAGATGATCACAAAGCAAAATTATCAATCCATTTTTAAGCTGATAGAGGAAGTAGAAATAAATTAAGTCTCCAAATAAATACAAAAATGGTATAAAATTAACATAAGGTTAGGATTTATGTTGCTTGACTATTTGATTAATTTGCTTGATGTTGAAAATCTCATTTAAATCTGTGCTCCAGTACTGTTGCTTTTGAAGTTAGGACTGAGGGTTAGTTTCTAGTTTGTGTTGAAGGTAAAAGAGATGGATTACTTCAATGTAATGTATGTAATACAAGATGTCAAGGAGCACACCTTAGTTCTATTATTAGTAAATAGGAATTTATGGCCGGCGCCATGGCTCAACAGGCTAATCCTCCGCCTTGCGGCGCCGGCACACCGGGTTCTAGTCCCGGTCGGGGCACCGGATTCTGTCCCGGTTGCCCCTCTTCCAGGCCAGCCCTCTGCTGTGGCCCAGGAGTGCAGTGGAGGATGGCCCAGGTGCTTGGGCCCTGCACCCCATGGGGAGACCAGGAAAAGCACCTGGCTCCTGGCTCCTGCCATCGGAGGAGCGCGGTGCGCCGGCCGCAGTGCGCCGACCGCGGCGGCCGTTGGAGGGTGAACCAATGGCAAAGGAAGACCTTTCTGTCTGTCTCTCTCTCTCATTGTCCACTCTGCCTGTAAAAAAAAAAAGTAAATAGGAATTTATCATAAGGGAAACATGATTCTTTCTTAAAAATTTCAAACTTGGGCAAGACCTTTTTTTGGGCAACCGGGACAGAATCCAGCGCTCCAACCGGGATTAGCCTGTTGAGCCACAGCGCCGGCTGGGCAAGACCTTTTAAAGATCTACTTTATATGAATGGCTTTGATAGGGAAATATGTCAGAACACAAAGTTACTGTCTCCTCTATGATTGTGCTTCAGAAAGCTCATGGAGAATGGAATTAAAAACTAGTTTATTTTGGTGCCAATTTTTTGCAAAACTATACATAGTTTTTATTTTTTTTCATAAATCGTATTTCTCTGTAATTTTTGGAGATCTCTTGCCTATTCCCAGTAAGAGTGATGTAATAAACAGTTAGATTATTTTCCTATACAGCATCAGCCTCTGACCAAATACAGGAATCTTTTTTTTTCCTATGAATCTATCCAATCCTTCAGTTAATGTTTTTTCCATGATACTTCGTTGGAGACAAAACAGAGGAACCATCTTCCTGTGACTCTGTCTGAAGGCTCAAGTTTTCAGAAGAAAGAGATCTTCCTCATTTCTGTTACTACACTCCCAGAACTGAATTTCTTCGGTAAAGGCAACACCAAATCCTGAATCTCTTGGCTCATATAGAATATTGAAATAATTTCCATAAAGTAAGTGACATAATCACCAAACACGAAAGTCTTCGGTACAAGACTCACCATGTTTTCCATTTTCCTGTTCTTTCGGTGTGGTCTATTTTCATGGACAACATTTACATGCAATGAAGTTCAGGAATGATGTTAATAATAGTCACCATCTACTATTGCAGATATTAGCTATCTGGGAAAGTTGATAATATACTATGGTGACATTTCTGCTAAAGACCTGTCGGAGAATTCACCAGTCTCATCCATAGAGGCACAACGCTAGGACTTGTTATCATCTCCAACTTCCTTCTATGCGTTCAAAAATAGGAGTAAGGGAATTAGATAGTGTGATGGTGTTAGCTATAGTATGAAGTAGAGATCAGGTGGTGATCCAGTCTAGTGTGTGGGGAAACAATTAGTTTTGATGAAACAATTCAAGTCTAACAGGTTCAAGGATTCTACAATGTAATAGCAGATGAGAACCTGGATAGATGAGAAGAGATATTGGTTGAAATTATAGTTTTAATGATTCTTAACCTGCTGAATTACTTGAAAGCTTTTAACAAAGGAGATGGATGAATTACGGCAGGAAGTTCAATAAAGACTTTACAGACCGGTGCGCCCTGACAGTTGGCAAAGTGGTTTATAAAAACAGAGAACTGTATTTAGCTGCTACATAAGTCACTCTTGTAGATTATGTTTTCAGGTTAATGATACTGAAAGGAGATGTAGAAACAGTTTTGGAAAAAAAAAAAGATGTATAAAGATTTCAGGATACCAAAGGTATGATAGATTGTATGAATTCTATAGAAAATAAAGAAATGAAAAGAATGGTTGGCATGTTGATGAGCTAAAGCATGTCCACAGGTTGTAATTATAGGAGAGAGCATGAAAGTCTGACAAAAAAGAAGATTGTGGGTAAATTTTTTCATAAAAAGAAAATGCAAGTGCAGCCAAACAACTTTAGTCAAATGTTCTAGGCGACCCTAGAGAAAAAGAGGAAGATGGCTTAAAGAGGATTCAGCTTGCATGATGTGGTGTGGTAGGTTTTAACCAAATTCTCCCTTTCAATATTCACAATATACATTGAGGGAGGTGTTATTTTCGTTATTTTATAGATAAAGATAAAAATTCAGAGTAAATTGCCAAAGACTAGAAATAAACTGGCATTATATGAAACCATGGGTCATTTTTTTTTCCTTTAAAGGCCTGTGGATGTCTACGGCACTTTACGAAATTAGCTGATTTTTGCCTTTCTTTAGAAAAATATAAAAATTCCAACTATGAATATTAAGTAAGTTAGAACAATATCAGTTGCACCATTCTCAGAAGGGTATATTTTCCATGTTGCAAAAAAGACATTATATGATGCTTGAAAGTGTTTGAAATATATAGCTGTTTAAAATCTTTCTTTTTTTCTATATCTTAAGTTGTATATTTACCATTTCTTAAATTTCATATTAGTAATTATATATCACTGTGTATACAAATATATTTTTGAATGTTCTGATTTCTACCCAGATACTTTTATCTTGGATTATACCAAAAAATTGTTTTATATAATGGAAGATAACATATAAAAGTTTGTGTGTTTTTTTCTCTCTCTCTAACTCTCTTAAGCTCATGGTGTTAAAGGCCTCTGGCAGCTGATTGGTAAATTCCAATAAAATATTACCCTTTGAATATTCATCCTCGAGCTTCTCCAACAGAAGCGTATTCATGACTTTTGTTATAAATACATTGATGATATCAATTTTGCAAAAATATTACCTATCTTGAGAATGCCCAAACATGCCGATTCTAGATCTCCACCTCTGAAGATCCATCTCAAGAAAATACTACGAAGCTCAGATCATTGTCTACTGATACTACTAAGCTGGAATCAGTATCATAAGAATGAAATATTTATCCATAACCCATTTTTGAAAGAGCAGATACTTTTGAAACATTTACAATGATTTTGTAATAAAATGAAAAGATCTGCATGTGAAATGGAAGTTAAGTCAATAATTTATAACATTTGCACGTATAGAATGACTTCAAGTCATTGAAAATATGTTCAGAAGAATTGTACAGACATTTTCAAAATGTGACTGATAGCCAAGACTTTGAGTCACAGAATAATGTGGGAGAGTTTATCACGTTTTCATAATTTTTGTATTTTCCTAAACATAAACCTATTATATTTATAATAAATAACTTTTCAAATCTTAAATTAATCAATCAATAATTGAAATACTTAAGGCATGCAAGAATTCAAAGTCTAATGAGAACAAATGATTTAGGATGAAAATCAAGACTCTATCTGTGTTAAATGACCTATTTATTTTCACCAGAAAAGGACAATGAAACCACTGTTAGCTGTTTTGAATCATTATTACTGATTACATTATTCCTGTGGAAATAAATGATTTGTTCAACCATTCCTCTATGGGTGTTTAGCTAGATGAAATTTAATCCTCTGGTATTATAAACCACAACTACCCATACTATCTTGAAGTTAAGTAATTTGTAAACCTGTGTTATGTGTTGACTCTTTTGTATTAATATGCCCTAGCATTGCTCTTCAATCAGAGATTTGAGCTATTTGAGTAAATTATTGTTATTTATCTCTATTGGTTGCTCCAGAAATTGAATCAAGCTTTCACAGTCTTCTTCACATCCCACTATCTTTTTATAACTTCCAACTACCTTGAAAATGATTTATTTTCTGCTGTGCTGAAAGGCAAAAGTCAATCCAAAAAGCTAAAGTCATAGAGAAGCAGTTTTCAGGTCACCGCAGATAAGTGTTTCCTAATAAGAGCAATAATGGCAGTTGCAGCAACTTCTATTTCCATAATTATTTACCATCTATAATAACCTCTTTTCAGAACTACCTCATGAACAGTAAGGTCTCCTGTGTTGGAAAATTTCCCAGAGAGCCTGGAAGGACTTACCAAATTTGTAGATGTAGAAATTGTAAATGTTTGAAAGGAATATACTAGAATAGCTTTAATATCATTCCTAAGCACAATATTCCCTTTTGCCTACATTAGGAATTTTGGGTTAATAATTTAGTTAACATTCTAATGAACTTATGGTGAAGGAGAGAAAAAGACACTTAGCTGTTACTTTTCTACACTATAAAAGTGAACAGAATAATCACATTAGATGGATACTACACAACTTAATTAGCTAATATCTGGACAGTAATATAGATTATACAACAGAAGGTCTACCTAATAATAAAGGCTGCCCAAAGGGCTAACTGGAATTTACCCAGCACTTTGTAATGGCAAAATGGAGGGCAAAGGGTGAAATAGCCAAAAAGTAAATAAATAATTAAATAAATAAAGAGTGCATACACACAATTGCAAATGCTTAAAACACACATATTCATACATAGAACAACTTAATTAACCTGTAAAGACCTCTGCCACTCAATGACCTAAACACAGTTAGATTAGAAAGGATATTTAAAAGGGGATCTAATTCCTAATGAGAAAAGGATCTACAGTTAACCAGCATACACTAGTTTAAGTTGTTCAAATGGCCTTGTAAATTTGTACTTTTTAAAATAAACTTGTTTTTCAGAATAGCTTTAGATTAATAGAAAAATTAAAAATATAGTTCAAAAAATTCACATAGATCTCATAGCCAGTTTCACTTATTATTTTTTTCTTATAAAGCTTTTATTTAAAAAATATAAATTTCCGAAGTACAGCTTATGGATTACAATGGCTACCCCCCTCACAACTTCCCTCCCTCCCGCCACCCTCCCCTCTCCCGCTCCCTCTCCCCTTCTGTTCACATCAAGATTCATTTTCAATTCTCTTTATACACAGAAGATCAGTTTAGTACATATTACGTAAAGATTTCAGCAGTTTGCCCTCACATAGAGACACAAACTGTAAATACTGTTGGAGTACTAGTTATAGTATTAATTCACAATGTATAGCACATTAAAGACAGAGATCCTAATACTAACTGATAGAATGAAAAAGGGAGAGAATGATCCAACATGGGAAGCGAGATACACAGCAGACTCATAGAATGGCAGATGTCCTAAATAGCACTCTGGCCTCAGAATCAGCCCTTAAGGCATTCAGATCTGGCTCAAGAGCCCATGAGAATATTTTAGGCATGGAAAGCTAAGACACTCTGAAAAACAGAAAAAAAGAAGACCTAAATGAAAGATCTCTGCGAGTGAGATCCCAGTGGAAAGAACGGGGCCATCAAAGAAGGAGGTACCTTTCTCTGAAGGGAGGAGAGAACTTCCACTTTGACTATGACCCTGTCGGATTAAGACCGAAGTCGGCGAACCCTAAAGGCTTCCATAGCCTCGGCAACTCATGACTAGAGCCTGGGGAGATTACTGACGCCATAAACAAGAGTGTCAAATTGTTAAATCAACATCAGGAGTCACTGTGTACTTGTGTCTCATGAGGGATCTGTCCTTAATGTGTTATCCAATGTGAAATAATGCTATTACTAGTACTGAAACAGTATTTTTACACTTTGTGTTTCTGTGTGGGTGCAAACTGATGAAATCTTTACATAGTATATATTAAATCAATCATCTGTGTATAAAGATAATTGCAAATGATTAAAAAATCTTGGTGTTAAATTGGAAATTGCATAGATAATTAATCAATTATTTTAAAAAAATCATGTAGGATCTCTGTCTTTAATGTACTGTACATTGTGAATTAATACTATAACTAGTACTCCAACAATAATTTCAGTTTGTGTCTCTATGTGAGGGCAAACTGTTGAAATCTTTACATAATATGTTCTAAACTGATCTTCTGTGTATAAAGAGAATTGAAAATGAATCTTGATGTGAACAGAAGGGGAGAGGGAGCGGGAGAGGGGAGGGTGGCGGGAGGGAGGGAAGTTGTGAGGGGGGGGAGCCATTGTAATCCATAAGCTATACTTTGGAAATTTATATTCTTTAAATAAAATCTAAAAAAAAAAAAAAAAAAAGACAGAGATCCTACATGATTTTTTTTCAAAGAATTGATTAATTATTTATGCAATTTCCAGTTTAACACCAAGTTTTTTTAATCATTTGCTATTATCTTTATACACAGAAGATCGATTTAATATATACTATGTAAAGATTTCATCAGTTTGCACCCACACAGAAACACAAAGTGAAAAAATACTGTTTCATTACTAGTAATAGAATTATTTCACATTGGATAACACATTAAGGACAGATCCCTCATGAGACGTAAGTACACAGTGACTCCTGAAGTTGATTTAACAATTTGACACTCTTGTTTATGGCCTCAGTAATCTCCCTAGGCTCTAGTCGTGAGTTGCCAAGGCTATGGAAGCCTTTAGGGTTCGCCGACTTCGGTCTTAATCTGACAGGGTCATAGTCAAAGTGGAAGTTCTCTCCTCCCTTCAGAGAAAGGTACCTCCTTCTTTGATGGCCCCGTTCTTTCCACTGGGATCTCACTCGCAGAGATCTTTCATTTAGGTCTTCTTTTTTTGTTTGTTTGTTTTTCAGAGTGTCTTAGCTTTCCATGCCTAAAATATTCTCATGGGCTCTTGAGCCAGATCCGAATGCCTTAAGGGCTGATTCTGAGGCCAGAGTGCTATTTAGGACATCTGCCATTCTATGAGTCTGCTGTGTATCTCGCTTCCCATGTTCGATCATTCTCTCCCTTTTTGATTCTATCAGTTAGTATTAGCAGACACTAGTCTTGTTTGTGTGAACCCTTTGACTCTTAGACCTATCAGTGTGATCAATTGTGAGCTGAAATTGATCACCTGGACTAATGAGATGGCCTTGGTACATGCCACCTTGATGGGAATGTATTGGAATCCCCTGGCACACTTCTAACTCCATCATTTGGGGCAGTTCCGATTGAGCATGTCCCAAATTGTACATCTCCTCCCTCTCTTATTCCCACTCTTATATTTCACAGGGATCACTTTTCAGTTAAAATTTAAACACCTACGGCTAATTGTGTGTTAGTTGCCAAATTCAACCTATAGTACTAGAACGAATACAAACAACAAAGGGAGATACTAATATGGGTAAAGATTTACATTGTACATCAACAGTTCAGACAGGAGCTGATCATGTCTTATTTTCTCATAGTGTTCATTTCGTTTCAACAGGTTTCCTCTTTGGTGCTCAGTTAATCATCACCAATCAGGGAAAACAAATGATATTTGTCTCTTTGGGACTGGCTTAATTCACTCAGCATGATGTTTTCCAGATCCCTCCATTTTGTTGCAAATGATTGGATTTCATTGTTTTTGACTGCTGTATAGTAATCTGTAGAGTACATGCCCCATAATCCCATAAAAGGACTGTCCTAATCCAGTCTACTGTTGATGGGCATTTGGGTTGGTTCCAGGTCTTAGCTATTATGAACTGAGCTGCAATAAACATTAGTGTGCAGATGGCTTTTTGGTTTTCCAATTTAATTTCCTTTGGGTAAATTCCAAGGAGTGGGATGGCTGGGTTGTATGGTAGGGTTATATTCATGTTTCTGAGGAGTCTCCAGACTGACTTCCATAGTGGTTTGACCAGTTTGCATTCCCAGCAACAGTGGATTAGTGTCCCTTTTTCCCCACATCCTCTCCAGAATCTATTGTTGGTAGATTTCTGAATGTGAGCCATTCTGACCGGGGTGAGGTGAAACCTCATGGTGGTCTTGATTTGCATTTCCCGGATTGCCAGTGATCTTGAGCATTTTTTCATGTGTCTTTGGCCATTTGGATTTCCTCTCTGGAAAAAATGTCTATTGAGGTCCTTGGCCCATCTCTTAAGTGGGTTGTTTGTTTTAATGTTGTGGCATTTCTTGATTTCATTGTAGATTCTCGTTATCAGCCCTTTATCTGTTGCATAGTTTGCAAATATTTTTTCCCATTCTGAAGGTTGCCTATTCACTTTCCTGACTGTTTCTTTTGCAGTACAGAAACTTCTCAGTTTGATGCGATCCCAATGGTTAATTTTGGCTTTGAGTGCCTGTGCTTTTGGGGTATTTTCCAAGAAGTCTTTGCCAGTACCTATATCTTGCAGGGTTTCTCCTATGCTCTCCAGTAATTTGATGGTGTCGGGTCGTAGGTTTAGGTTTTTAATCCATGTTGAATGAATTTTTGTGTAAGGTGTAAGGTAGGGGTCTTGCTTCATGATTCTGCAGGTGGAAATCCAGTTTTCCCAGCACCATTTGTTAAATAGACTGTCTTTACTCCAGGGGTTAGTTTTGGGTCCTTGATCAAATATAAGTTGGCTGTAGATGTTTGGGTTGATTTCAGGTGTTTCTATTCTGTTCCATTGGTCTATCCATCTGTTTCTGTACCAGTACCATGCTGTTTTGATTACAACTGCCCTGTAGTATGTCCTGAAATCTGGTATTGTGATGCCTCCGGCTTTGTTTTTGTTGTACAAGATTGCTTTAGCTATTCGAGGCCTCTTATTCCTCCATACGAATTTCAGCATCATTTTTTCCAGATCTGAGAAGAAAGCCTTTGGTATCTTGATTGGGATTGCATTGAATCTGTAAATTGCTTTTGGGAGAATGGACATTTTGATGATATTGATTCTTCCAATCCATGAGCGTGGGAGATTTCTCCATTTTTTGGTGTCCTCTTCTATTTCTTTCTTTAAGGTTTTATAATTTTCATCATAGAGATCTTTAACATCCTTGGTTAAGTTTATTCCAAGGTATTTGATTGTTTTTGTGGCTATTGTGAATGGGATTGATTTTAGCAGTACTTCCTCAGCCGTGGCATTGCTTGTGTATATAAAGGCTGTTGATTTTTGAGCATTGATTTTATATCCTGATACTTTGCCAAACTCTTCTATGAGTTCCAATAGTCTCTTAGTAGAGTTCTTTGTGTCCCCTAAATAAAGAATCATGTCGTCTGCAAAGAGGGATAGTTTGAGTTCTTCCTTCCCAATTTGTATCCCTTTGATTTCTTTTTCTTGCCTAATAGCTCTGGCTAAGACTTCCAGCACTATGTTGAATAGCAGTGGCGAGAGTGGGCATCCCTGTTTGGTACCCGATCTCAGTGGGATTGCTTGCAGCTTTTCCCCGTTCAATAGGATACTGGCCGTGGTTTTTCATAAATTGCTTTGATTATATTGAGGAATGTGCCTTCTATACCCAGTTTGCTTAGGGTTTTCATCATGAAAGGGTGTTGTATTTTATCAAATGCTTTCTCCGCGTCTATTGAAATAATCATATGGTTTTTCTTCTGCTGTCTGTTAATGTGGTGTATCACGTTGATTGTTTTGTGAACATTGAACTATCCCTGCATACCAGGGATAAACCCCACTTGGTCTGGGTGGATGATCTTTCTGATGTGTTGTTGTATTCTATTGGCCAGAATTTTATTGAGGATTTTTGCATCTATGTTCATCAGGGATATTGGTCTGTAATTCTCTTTCAATACTGCATCTTTTCCCGGTTTAGGAATTAAGGTGATGCTGGCTTCATAGAAAGAATTTGGGAGGATTCCCTCTTTTTCGATTGTTCTGAATAGTTTGAGAAGGATTGGAGTTAGTTCTTCTTTAAATGTCTGGTAGAATTCAGCAGTGAATCCATCTGGTCCTGGGCTTTTCTTTGTTGTGAGGACGTTTATTACTGTTTCAATTTCCGTCTCAGTTATGGGTCTGTTTAGGTTTTCTATGTCTTCCTGGTTCAGTTTAGGTAGGTTGTATGTGTCCAGGCATCTATCTATTTCTGAAAGGTTTCCCTGTTTGCTGGCATACAAGTCCTTGTAGTAATTTCTGATGATTCTTTTGATTTCTGTGGTGTCTGTTGTTACGTTTCCTTTTTCGTCTTTGATATTATTAATTTGGGTCTTTTCTCTTCTTTTTTTTAGTTAGTTGGGCCAATGGGGTGTCAATTTTGTTTATTTTTTCGAAAAACCAGCTCCTCGTTTGGCTGATTTTTTGTAATGTTTTTTTGGATTCAATCCTGTTGATTTCTTCTCTGATTTTGATTATTTCTCTTTTTCTTCTAGATTTGGGTCTAGTTTGCTGCTGATTTTCTAGATCCTTGAGATGAACTGAAAGCTCATCTATTTGGTGCCTTTCCAATTTCTTGATGTAGGCACCTATTGATATAAATTTTCCTCTTAACACCGCTTTTGCTGTATCCCATAGGTTTTGGTATGATGTGCTGTTATCTTCATTTACTTCCAGGAAATTTTTAATTTCTCTTTTGATTTCTTCTATGACCCTTTGTTCATTCAGGAGCATGTTGTTCATTCTCCATGTGTTTGCATATGCTCTAGAGATTCCTGAGTTGCTAATTTCCAACTTCACTCCCTCATGGTCTGAGAAGTTGCATGGTATGATTCTTATTCTTTTGAATTTGCTGAGGCTTGCTTTATGGCCTAGTATGTGGTCAATCCTGGAGAAGGTTCCATGTACTGCTGAGAAGAATGTAAATTCTTTTTCTGTGGGATAAAAAGTTCTGAAGATATCTGTTAGGTCCATTTGGGCTATAGTGTCATTTAAATCTACTGTCTCCTTGTTAATCCTCTGTCTTGGTGATCTGTCTATCTCTGAAATATCCCAGTACTATTGTATTGCGGTCTAAATCTCCCTTTAAGTCCCTTAACAGGTCTTTTAAATAGACCGGTGCCCGGTAATTAGGTGCATATACATTGATAATCGTTATATCTTCCTGTTGAATGGATCCCTTAATCATTATATAGTGCCCCTCTTTGTCTCTCTTAATAGTTTTTGTGGTAAAATTTATGTTATCTGATATTAAGATGGCTACACCTGCTCTTTTTTCATTTCTGCTCGCATGGTATATATTTTTCCAACCTTTCACTTTGAGACTGTATGGATCTTTGTTGGAAAGATGTGTTTCTTATAGGCAGCAAATAGCTGGGTTTTGTTCCCTCATCCAGTCAGTAAATCTTTGCCTTTTAATAGCACAGTTCAAACCATTCACGTTCAATGTGACTATCGGTAAGTAGTAACTTTGCCCTACCATTTGCCAAAGATTTTCTTATGTATGCTTTGAGTTTCCTATGATCTTTTGCTGTGAGATTTCCTTCCTTTAGCTTCTTTCAAATTGATGACCATGTTTCTGTGTATCTGCGTGTAGCACATCTTTAAGGATCTTTTGCAGGGCTGGACGAGTGGTGACAAATTCTTTCAGTTTCTGTTTGCTTTGAAAGGATTTTATTTCACCTTCATTCACAAATGAGAGCTTTGCAGGGTATAATATTCTGGGCTGGCAGTTTTTCTCTCTTAGTACCTGGGCTATATCTCGCCATTCCCTCCTGGCTTTTAGGGTTTCAGATGAGAAATCTGCTGTGAGTCTGATTGGAGATCCTTTGAGGGTAATCTGACGTTTCTCTCTTGCGCATTTTAGGATCTTTTCTTTGTTTCACTGTGGTGAGTTTAATTACAATGTGTCGTGGTGAGGATCTCTTTTGGTCATGTTTGTTAGGGGTTCTATGAGCTTCCTGTACTAGGATTTCTCTGTTCTTCTCCAGACCTGGGAAATTTTCTGCTAGTATTTCACCAAAAAGTCCTTCTAGTCCTTTCTCTCTCTCCATGCCTTCAGGAACTCCTAGAATCCGAATGTTAGGTTTTCTAATAGTATCCTGTAGATTCTCGACAATATTTTTTAGATTTTTAATTTCCTCTTCTTGTCTTTGGTTTGACTGTTTCCTTTCCTGTTCTCTGTCTTCTAAGTCCGATATCCTCTCTTCTGCTTCACCCATCCTGGTTTTAAGGCTCTCTAGTGTGCTTGTCATGTGATCAATTGAATTTTTCACTTCATTAAGATTTTTTGTCACTATCGTAGCTTCTTGTTCTACTAGTTGCTTCGTTTCATTCTGATTCTTCCTTAATAATTCATTTTCGCGAGAGAGATTTTCTATCTTATCCATTAAAGATTTCTGTAGTTCAAGTATTTGTTTTTGTGAACTTCTTAATGTTCGTATCAATATTTGAGATCCGCTTCTTGCATCTCTTCTATCTCATCATCTTCATAATCTTGAATTGGGGTGTCTTTCATTTGGGGTCATCATAGTGTCTTCCTTGCTCTTGTTAGGTTGGTGTCTGCTTTTGTTTGGCATTTCTCCACTCTGTCTCACCGGGTTGTCAATGTAACGGAGCTGTCTACAAGTTGGGATCCCTGGCTGCAGCACCCCCTCAGATTTATGCAGCTTCACTGCTTTAGAGGCGGGCGGGCTGCGCGAGGGCCTGCTTCCGAGGCGATGGGTGCGGGCGGGCGGGGCGCTCGAGGGCCTGCTTCCGGGGCGACCGGGTGCGGGCGGGCACGCGCGTGCCTGCTTTAATGGCGGGCTGGTGCCGTTTCACCCCTCCTTGTCCCGCTAGACTTTTTAAGGTGAGTGAAGGGGGAGGCTAGTGACAGTGTTGGTTCCCCGAATTTATTCTTTATTTATTTATTTATTTTTTTTGATGCACTATCCCCGGTGGGGTCTGTCTCTTCCCGCCAATGTCTCGAGTTACCGAGGGATCTCCACCTCACCTCCCCCTCCAGTGCTGGCGTGCCGATTCCACGGCTGCGTTCCCTTTCGCGTCTCCTTTCCCGCGGCACGGCGAGTCCGTTCTCCTCTGCGTCAGGTCCACTGGATCAGGGAGAGTTTCCCCTGCATTGTTTTTTGAAGTCTTTACCTGGGGCTACCGTAACTCCACTTTTATTAAACTATCTTTTCCCGGACTGTTTGTGTGCGCCCTCCAGTTTCTCTTATTATTAACATTTTATACCAATATGATCATTTGTTAAAATTAATGAGCTGGGGCTGGCACTGTGGCATAGAAGGTAAAGTCACCTCATATGGATGCTGGGTAAGGCCCTGCTACTCCACTTCGGATCCAGCTCTCTACTATGGCCTGGGAAAGCAGTGGAAATAGCCCAGGTGCTTGGGTCCCTGCAACTGTATGGGGAGACCAAGAGGAGGCTTCTGGCTCTTGACTTCAAATCAGCACAGCTCTGGCTGTTGCTGCCAATTGGTGAGTGAACCAATGGATGGAGGACCTCTCTCTCTCTGTGTTCTCTTTCTCTGTGATACTCTGACTTTCAAATAAGTAAATAAATCTTTTAAAATATAATTAAATTAATGAGGCAATGTATATACATTATTATTAACTAATATTAATACTCTTTTTTGGAATTCTTAGTTTTTACATAATGATCCCATCTAGGATACTATATCACTTTTGGTCATCCTTAGGTTTGATCAAAATTTTATTCTTTTTGGTGACTATTATGAAAGAAGTTATATCTTCCCCAAATCCATATGCTGAAACCCTAAATCCAATGTAATGGTATTTGGAGAAAGAACCCTTGGGAGGCAATCAGGCTTATATCACTTCGTGAGTGTAGGACTTTCCTAGTGGGACTAATGCCCTCAAAAAAGACTCACAAGGGAGTGGATGTTTAGCCTAGTGTTTAAGCTGTTTAGATTATCTGGATTCAGTTCCTGGCTCTGTCTTGTTGACTCAAGCTTCCTACTAACGCAGACCCTGGCATGAAGTGATGATGCGCTCTTTAAAAGGAGATCACTACATGCAGTGTACACTTAAGGCACGGAGAGTTGCGTTGGTGGCATCTACATAAATTATTTTGAATTCTTTTGGGTGACAGATTTGCCCTTTTTATAACCTCTGAGTCATTTATTCAGTTGCTAGCATGTGTTATTATTGAATCATGGATATTCATTTTACACTTTGGGTTATAGTTCAATATAATTTTAGTTAGCTTGTTACTGGGGAAACTTTTCAGTTCACTCCTCTAAACCTCTTTGATGTATTCTCACCTTTCACCTTGAGTATTCTTTAATTTTTGGATGCCATAAAATGTCCTAGGCTCATCTTGCACACATTACTGCATCAATCTTAGAATCTGCCATTTTTCAAAGAATTCTTGTTTTTTTTTTTCTTTTTTGCTTTTTTATTTGTCTTTTTAATTAGTAATGATGTGAATAACCAAGATTTGGGCACTGAGTATGCTATAGGTTTACACTTTTCAGTCATTTTTTAAAAAATTCCTGGAATTATTCATGTGAAGCTTTTAATTCTCTTTTCTATAAACTATTAAAAAATATTTTATTTGCTTGAAATTCAGAGAGAGAGAGAGTGCGCACCAGACATAGAGATAGAGATAGCTTCTTATCCTTCGGTTCATTTCCTAAATGTCCACAAACAGTGTCAAGCAAGGATTCAATCTGGGTCCTCCACATGAGTGTCAGGGCCCAACCACTTTAGTCACTATCAACTGTTGCCTTCATGGGTGTGAATAGAAGACTGGAATCAGGAGCACAGTCAGGAGTCAAATCCAACAATTCCAATGGATGCAGGCATCCCAAATATTGTCTTAACCACTATGGCATAGGCTTAGTGAGCACCTTTTTTGTGTGTGCATGTATTATGTGTGGTACGTTGGCTCCATTTTAGTATGTATGCTTGGAATAATGGACAATAACCAAAGAAGTGAGGGAGAGGGGCCAGCATTGTGGCATAATGGATTAAAACACTGCCTGCAATATCAGCATCCAACATGCATGCTGGTTGGTACCTGGGCTGCTAACTTCTGTTCCAGGTCCCTGCTAATGTCCCTGGTAAATGAGCAACAGCACATGACTCAAGTTCTTGTGTCCCTGCCACCCAGGTGGGAGACCTAGATCAAGTTTCAGTCTCCTGGTTTTGGAGCTCAGGCCATTGCAGCCATTTGGGAAGTTAATCAGCACATGGAAGAACTCTTTCACTTTTGCTCTCACTCTCACTCTTATTCTGTCTCTTCCTCTCTCTCTGACTCTGTCTTTCACGTAAATAAATAAATAATCTTTTAAAAAAAACAAGGGGAACATTTTACATATACATATGTATACACACACACAAACACACCATCTCTCTTTTTGGTCCTTTTCACACACTAGGATTGTTGACTTCCAACTTGTCAAAAATAACGTTATCAATAATATTTTGCTTTTTTCATTGGAAATTGATTATGCTTTTCTCTATACCTTGAAGCTTTCATTTTTTCTTTATCAAAGTATGGATGTCTCAATATATAACTTTGTTAGGTTTCAAGTTTTTTTTAAAATTTGTTATTGCATTATTTCCTTGATTGAAAGTGTTTTAACGTTACTAGTACTAATCATCTAATTAAATGTGTAAACATTTATATGATTATGAAAATACCTCAATAATAGATTAAAATAGAAAATATTGGCCAGATTTTCATGAAAAATGAAAATAAAAACAACTGAAACAGGAGATATTATGAATATTGAGCATTCGTTCATCAACTTTTTGTTTCCTAAAGGAAGCTAACTAAAATATTTAAGTATGAGATAAACTGAAAAATATTGATTTTCTGATGGAATTTGTAGGCAGCACATGCCTGAGCAAGCTTGTAGAAAAGCAGGTCATATTCACTTTGCAAGATTGTTTTGCTTGATTGGGTTTGAGTCTCATTTTTTAAGAAGGTGAGGGGAATGGATCAGCATCATCATATTCATTTCTATCACTGATATCATACAACCTCTGTGATTTTGCCTATATACATAGAAATAAAATTTTTCCATTGTAGTGAGAATCAATTCATCTTCTTTCCATGGTCCATAGGACTCCACAGTGACCTCTATCATTTCCTCTATTCTTTTTTAAAAGATTTATTTATTTATTAAAAGGCAGAGAAAGAGAGAGAGCATGCAATGTCTTTCGTGGTTTACTCCCGAATGGCTGCAGCAGCCAGAGCTGGGCTGATCCAAAGCCAGGATCTAGGAGCTTCATTCAGGTCTTCCACAAGGATGCAAGGGCCCAAGTACTTGGGCCATCTTCTGTTGCTTTTCCTGGTGCATTATCATGGAGTTGGATTGGTAGTGGAGCAGCCAGGACTTGATCAGTACCCATGTTGGATGCTGGTGCAATAGGTTGCAGCTTTACCACTATTCCACCACGCCAGCTCCAATTTCCTCTATTCTTTTCATCTAATATTTTCCCCTTCTTCTCCACCCATAAACCACACTGTCCTTATTTCTTGTCTTCAAATAAGCTGAGCCTACTCTCTACTTAGTTTCTTGACAAATGATTTTTCACCTTTGTAGAATGTTCTGTGCTTATTAATTTCCAAAGCTGATTCCTTGTTATCATTTCAGGTCTTATGTTGAATGCTCCAAAAGGCCTTTCCTTAGTACAAAGTCTAAATAATCTCCATTTTTTCAATCGCATTGACCTTTTATTTACTTCATAGCATACATAACCATCTGCATTTATTTCACTGAATTATTTATTCATTTGCATTGTGTTATTTAAAAGCTAACAAAGTATACCTCCTATGCACCAGATCTTGTTGGAGGCTGTATGTATTACAGCAAACAAAGTAGACAATGTTCTCAACTTAGTGATGCTTGCAATAAAAAATGGATCACAAATGTGTATGAACAAATAGAAAAGTTAATCTGGCATATGCTGAATGGATGATAGAACAATAAAGACTAATAAAACAGAAAGGAAAAAAAAGGGGCAAGGGTTAATAGGAATTGGTTGTAATGATGAGGGCAGTGGTCCTTAGTAAGTTGTCATTTGAGCAGACTGGTTAGAACCCAGCATTTATGTTTTTTTCTTTATTTTGTTCTGGTACTACTGGTTGAACTCTGTAATTAACAAACAATTATTCTTCGGTGTTTAAATTTTAACTGAAAAGTGATCCCTGTTAAATGTAACAGTGGGAATAAGAGAGAGAGGAGATGTACAATTTAGGACATGCTCAATCGGAACTGCCCCAAATGGTGGAGTTAGAAACTCACCAGGAGATTCCAATACAATCCCATCAAGGTGGCATGTACCAATGCTATCTCACTAGTCCAAGTGATCAACTTCAGTTCACAATTGATCACACTGATAGGTCTAAGAGTCAAAGGGATCACAGAAACAAGACTAGTGTCTGCTAATACTAACTGATAGAATCAAATAGGGAGAGAATGATCCAACATGGGAAGCGGGATACACAGCAGACTTATAGAATGGCAGATGTCCTCAATATCACCCTGGCCTCAGAATCAGCCCTTAAGACATTCGGATCTGACTGAAGAACCCATGAGAGTATTTTAGGCATGGAAAGCCAAGACACTCTGGAAAAAACAACAACAACAACAAAAAAACTAAATGAAAGATCTCTGCGAGTGAGATCCCAGTGGAAAGAAAGGGGCCATCAAAGAAGGAGGTACCTTTCTCTGAAGGGAGGAGAGAACTTCCACTTTGACTATGATCCTGTCAGAATAAGATTGAAGTCAGCGAACTCAAAAGGCTTCCACAGCCTTGGAAACTCATGACAAGATCCTATGGAGATTACTGACGCCGTAAACAAGAGTGTCAAGTTGATTCCTATCAACAACAGGAGTCACTGTGTACTTACTCCTCATGTAGGATCTGTCCTTAATGTGTTGTCCAATGTGAAGTAATGCTATAAGTAGTACTGAAACAGTATTTTACACTTTGTGTTTCTGTGCGGGTGCAAACTGATGAAATCTTTACTTAATATATACTAAATTGATCTTCTGTATCTAAAGATAATTGAAAATGAATCTTGATGTGAATGGAATGGGAGAGGGAGCTGGAGATGGGAGAGTTGCAGGTGGGAGGGAAGTCATGGGGGGGAAAAGCCATTGTAATCCATAAACTGTACTTTGGAAATTTGTATTTACTAAATAAAAGTTTAAAAAAATTTCAGAAAAAAAAGAACCCAGCATTAAGTAATGCAGATCACAACAGGAAAGATCCTGAAGCTGGAATGTACTTCTTGTATTTGAGGAATAGCTTCAGAGTCAGGGTGACCTGAATGGACAGGACAAGATAGGGAGTTGTAGTTGACAAAGTCAATAGGAGACTGATCACTTACAGGCTTGTAATTTCCGGGGGAACTTGGCCCTTGCTCTGAGAAGTGGGAATCACTTTGAGAAAGCAATGCCAAGAACTGACCTAAACTTTCAAAAAATCAATCAAATGCTCATCTGAGGATTTGCTACCATGGTGCCTGGACCTCAGAGAGCAATTTACACCCATTTTTGCACTAAAATGTGGGCTTCTAAAGAATGGGGAAATCATATGTGTCTTAAGTATTATTGTAGAGATTTAATGAGATAATAATAATAATATTTTAATTTCTTCTTAAAACATTAAATAAAATTGTTAATGTCTGAAAGAAATATTAATTTACTATTTTCCTTATTTATATATAAAGACACCTGCTCTGTCAGTACAGATGCTTTCTTAATAAAATTCTGTTATAAGTTGAAAATAATCTAAGTTGGAAATATGTTTAATACACTTAACCTGCCAAACAGCATAGTTTATCCTAGCCTACCTCAAATTTACTCAGAACACTTACCTTAACATACCGCAGGGCAAAATCATCTAACACAAAAACTGTTTTATAATACAGTGTAGAATATCTCATGTAGAATTTCTCATGTAGAATATCTCATGCTCACATGCAAAACACTCTGGAAACACAGTTCAATGTAGAGCATAAGTTATTTCCCCTATGTGATGTGTGCATGTCTGGGAGCGGTGGCTCACTGCTAGCCAGCATCATGAGAGACTACCATGCTACCTATCTTTTGGAAATGAAAAGATCAGAATGAAAACTTTGAAGTATGGTTTCAATGGAATGTGTATCATTTTCGCAGCATCATGAATTTGAAATATCCTAAATTAATCTTTGGTTGGTCAGAGACTATCTTTGTTTGAAATAACAGGCTTTTCCACACTATTTAGTATTACTCCAAATAACTGAGACAGCAAGAGATTTAGGAGTGATCATGATATTAAAATATCAGTAGAATTACTGGGAGAGTGATTGCTACATCTAATCCATCAGGTCCAGAGTAATGATTACTTACATGTGCTAGAAGGGCTCTTTAGGTTAAAAAAGATATATTGGAATATTCCTCCACACTGCTGTTCTTTTTAAAAATATTATCTAAAATTATTTCCATATAATAGGTTGTAGCTTTAAAATACTTATAAATGTAAGTTATTTTAACAAGTAACATTTAATATTATTAATGAAGACTTAAATCATATAAAGTAGTTTCATTATATGTATACATACACACACTATATCTAAATTATACATTATATTATATATATTATATAAAATACTCCACTTATTGGCCATGTTCTTCCTATAACCCCATATAATCCATTTATACTTAGATATATGTTACCAGCATTCATGGATCACTGTATGTTTTTGGGGAACTATGGAAATTGTGGAGAGTTATGAAAATTAATGTTTAAGAATACTTTTCTACACAACATGTGGAACAAAAAAACAAAAAGAAAAATATTCCAAAAAGGTGTCCTAATTATTTTTACCACAAGGATACCATTTTTCAGGATAGTAGTATAAACCTTTTCTTTATATTTAGAAAAAGTTATATTTATGTTTGCATTTGATCATTCTACTCACTGTTTGAAAAAAATCAAATTTCAGTTTGCTATCACAGTTCTGCTGATAAGGAAATAAACCTGCTCATGATTGCCTGTGAATCAAATCATTAGATTCTAACTGAAATGTTTGAAGACCAAAAGATTGTGCATTCCAAGTAATGTTCCTAAGCAATGTTAATGTTTAATTGAAATATGCTTTCTGTTTAGTTTTTTTGTCTACCTTTTGATGCCATGAGTGAGTTATTCAAAAATTTTTGCCTACAATACAAAACTGAATTGAAATCTATTAATCCTTTATCGTTATTGATATTGCTGTATCAGGACATATCATTGTCTTACTGGGCATGTATAGCAGTTCGTTGTCCTAGAACAAATTTGTATTTTAATATTTGTTTTGTTTATTTGAAGGGCAGAATTTTGGGGGTTGGGTGGAGAGAGGAAGAGAGGGAAGGGGAGTTCTTCCATCCACTGATTCACTACTCAAATGGTCTTTTTTAATATTTTATTTTATCTTTTTATTTGAGAGGTAGGGTTACAGACAATGAGGGAGAGGAACAGAGAGAAAAGCCTTCCTTCTGTTGGTTCACTCTCCAGGTGGCCACAATGGCCGGAGCTGTGCTGATCCGAAGTCAGGAGCCAGGTGCTTCTTCCCAGTCTCCCACGCAGGTGCAGGGGCCCAAGCACTTGGACCATCTTTCACTGCTTTCCCGGGCCACAGCAGAGACTGGACTGGAAGAGGAGCAACTGATACTAGAACCCTGCGCCCATATGGAATGTTGGCGCTGCAGGCAGAGGATTAACCTACTGCGCCACAGCACCGGCCCAAATGGTCTTAACAGCCAGGGCTGGGCCAGACTGAAGCTAGGAGCTGCCCCAGGGTCTTCCATGTGGGTGCAGGGGCCCAAGCACTTGGGTCATCTCCCACTGCTTTTCCAGGCACATTAGCAGGCAGCTGGATCAGAACTGGAACAGCTGGCACATGAACTGGTGCCCATATGGAATACTGGCATTACAGGTGGTGGTTAACACATGCTAGAACAATTTAAAAGGCATAATAATGCTAAACAAATATATATCCCAAAGGAGAACTCATCCACCCCCAGCAGATCTGTGTATTTTGATTGTAAGTAGGATTGCCAGGATATGTAAAATAAAGCTAAGATGATAATTTTGGAATTTGATTTCCTTCAGAGTTGACTATTCTCCAAAACAAACCAGTATCTTTCCCTGTGCAATAATGTTGAGATAAGTGCCCAGGTCACACAGGCACTGCACAGCTTTTAAATACAGGAGCTGTCTCTGGAATGAATGAGGTAGAAGGAACACAATATTAACCTCTGTGGTGTTTCTGTTCTGAGTCTGATCAAATGCATAGCGCATCCTTTTCAGAAAGTGCATGTGAAAATCTGCAGTCTATGCAAATGTTAATAAACTTCCTCCAGCTTTTATGATCCCTGTTAGGATACAATGTATTTTAGTTGCATTGTCAAATGCTTTTGAGAGTTACATTTGGTTTTGAATTATGTACACAGGAGAGAAAGGTATTTTCTCCATCAGAGGAAATGCATTTTAACACACTGAATGACTGAGACTAAGACTGTATGAAAGGGAGATGCAGCAATGTGAAACTAAATAAATTTACTTCCTTAAAACAAGTATCACAGCACCCTACCAAATTCACTAAGAGTAGCATTTATGACTGGAATTACTAAAACTCTATAAAAATATGCAATGTTTCTATGATAAAAATTCTTAGTATTCCTACTAATTCCACACAGTCTTTTTATAATATTTTATAATTAATTATTTATTTATTTGAATAGAGCTACAGAGATGCAGGGGCAGAGAGAAAGCGAGAGAGAGAGAGAGAAAGAAAGAGAGAGAGATCTTCCATTCACTGGTTCACTCCCCACATGGCAGCAATGGCCAGAGCTAAACGGATCCAAAGCCAGGACCCAGGAGCTTCTAGAGGGTCTCTCACAGGGATGCAGGGGCGCAAGGACTTGGGCCATCTCCTTCTGCTTTCCCAGACCATAGCAGAAAGTTAGATCAGAAGTGGAGTAGCTGGGACTCAAACTGGCACCCAAATGAGATGCCAGCAGCGAAGGCAGCAGCTTTACTCACTATGCCACAGTGCTGGCCCCTCCATACAATATTTTTAAATTTATTCAAGAGAGAAAAGAGAGAAGAAGAAATGAGAGCTGGAAACTCAACCCCTGTCTTCCATGGGGGTGATGGGACCAACTAGTTGAGACAGCATCTGCTGCCAGTAACAGGATGCTGGAATCCTGAGCTTGAGTGAGAACGAAGCATCAAACCCAGGTACTCCAACACGAGGCAAAGTTTTGATTATCTTATCCACTAGTCCAAACACCTGACCTGCTCCAGACAAGTTTTCTTGCTCCTCTTAAATACTCATTTATTCATTTGTTCATTTGCTCATATCTGTAGTACATAAATATTTATAAAATATGTGATTTACTAGACGTTTTATTCATACTTGTAGAAAACAGCAATGAATAAAAGAGGTGAATATCCCTCTCCTAATTGTTTTCACATATATAGTTACCAGTTTATGATATTGATTTTGTTATATTTTGTTAAGTATGTCAGGTGGTCAGGTTTTCTATATTTTGTTAAGTATGTCAGCTGACTTGCAGAAAAATAATGCGAAGGATGGGTGTCAGTGAGGGGAACAGTGTCGTGTTTTTAAATAGTGTGTTTTGGGAGCAACACATTGAAAAAGTAACATTTGAGCATAAGTCAATGGGAGGAAAATGATTGAGCCATGTGTGTTCCAAGGTTAGGTGCATGGCAGGTAAAGGTGATCAGGTGGAAGGCATCTGAGGCAGGGATATATTCTTGGCAGGAACGGATCTTGTGACCAGGGCATTCAGTGACAGGGAGAGTGAGAGTCAGAGAAAATAGGGGCAGTAGTTTTACGGCTTTTTAGGCCATTCTTAGGATTGTTCGAAAAAATAAAGAAATCAATAAATCAGTGGTGTATGAGTAGCACTTCACATACTACAAGCCAAGAAAGGAGAGAGTTTCAAGATTTTAATACTGCTCTGCAGTCTCAGATTTTAACAAAAGTAATCATTTACTAATTCACTGTGATATACACAAAGCTCTAAGCCCTACACCAGCAACTACCATGTTTGTCTTATTCTCAATTATCTCTGCTGCAACTGACCAGTCCCTGGCACAAAAAGACTGACGAATGCGTAGTTTACAAGTAGATGAACACATTTCCTGATTTAATGATCACAATATTTACTGTTTATCACCTTCTGTTTTAGAGATGAGGAAGAGAGGAACAGGAGCGGGAAAGAGACTATAAGAGGCATCTTGGGTTCTCTGATCCTATGTTAAGTGATATTTCTGGTCTTGATAATAGACTTCTAAATCTTCAGGGTAGATGCCTGAAATCTGGGATTTTCCCTCCCTTTTTGGATACGAGAAAAATGTGAATCTTACCTGCTGCTCATTGCTGGCTCTGAATACACTTCTTAGTGCCAATTTTGCCTCCCTACTCTCAGATGTCACCAGCTACCCTGCTGAATTCTCATCTCGCCAGCCATGGCCTGGCTTGGGCATCAAATGGCCAGGGTAAACAAACAAGAAATTATCCCTTGGAACAAACATCTGATTATCTCAGCAGCAATTGCTATGAAAACAAAACACAGGAAAGGGCAGCTGCCTGCTTCACTGCTTTCATTCCAGGCTCAGATTGTTATGGAATGAGGTGGCCTTTCCACCTGGCATTGGATCCTAGGGCCAGGTGGTGCCAGGTGGCAGGGACTGTGGGGAAGAAGTCGGAACATCTGTGACCCACCCATTTGGACTCTGATGAGTCCCTTCAGGACTCCAGGGTGCCTGGACATGTGAAAAACAGAAATATAAGAGAAAAGGATCCCAGGGATCTGATTTGGGATCTTGCCTCGATGACTTTCATGCTGGTGATGTTAGGCAGCACATTTTACCTTTCTGAGATATTGCTGCATCTGTGGTGAAATGTTGTTAACAACACCTAACTCACCATGTTGCTGTGAGACTTGATGAAAGGATATTTAGAAATAATTGGCCTCCGTAGAGACCACAAAATAGTAGTTGACTCTAATGAAAAATGGCACGTGTAATGTTCAGATACAAGAATTCTCCTGTAGGGATTGGAGAAAAAGTGCATTCAATTAAGAAAGTACTATGTGCATCATGGACACTTTACAGGGAAACTCGCTATGCTTGAGGGTAGGTTTTTGTTATTACTGGCATGTGATCTTCTAGCGTCATATTAGAATTAGGTTGAAGGAAGTCTTTAGCAAGCCCAGTATCTTGGGTTGTAGATGGATCTTGCTTGTTAAGTGAGATTGATTGTCATGGTCAACTGTGGCTGAGGACTATATTCTGGGAGTGAATTGAGGAAAAGTGAGATGAGTGGTAGAAGTGAAATAATTAACTTTCATCTCAATTTATGAAGAACACAATATAAATATTCGACAAATAAAGATCTTAGAAGAAAATGTGTCCTGTGCCCTTGAGAATAGAAAAAGTGGATAGAGGAGAAGAAAGATCAAGAAAACATCTCTATGGGGCCTATGCTGTGGTGTAGTGGGCTAAGCCTCAGCCTGAGGTATTGACATCTCATATGGGCATTGATTCATGTCCTGGCTGTTCCTCTTCCAACCCAGCTCTGTGCTATCGACTGTAAAAGCAGTAGAAGATGACCCAAGTCTTTGGGCTCCTGCACCCACATGGGAGACCCAGAAGAAGCTCCTGGCTCCTGGCTTCAGATCAACTCAACTCCAGCTGTTGTGGTCATCTGGGGAGTGAACCAGCAAGGGGAAGACCTTTCTCTCTGTCTGTCACTCTACCTCTCAAAAAAAATAAAATCTTAAAAAAAAGAAAATATCTACAAAGCTGTACAAGCCTATTGGGGATTTTATCTGGTGGGTTGTAAAAGCAACACAATGCTAGTCCAGAGGGACCGTTTTGAAAATCAGAGATAATGTGCCCCTTGTTCTACATACTCTATTGCTCCATGCCTGAATGATGTGATATGCATTTGTATAGTTTTGTGGTGGTTCTGATGTGAATGGTGACAATACATAGATATATAGCTGAGATTGTAGAAACATGTGCTGCTGCCCTTGGAACCAAATCATTAGGGCCAGTGTTGAGGCACACCGGGTTGAATTGGCACTTGCAATACCAGCATCTCATATAAGATCGTTGGTTCAAATCTTAACTGTTCTGCTTCGGATCCAACTTTCTGCTGGTGACTCTGGGAAAGCAATGAATGGTGGTTCAAGTAAAGGTACTTACATGGGAGACCCAGATGTATTTCTGAGCTATTGGCTTTGGCTTAGCTCAGCCCAAATGTTGTAGGCATTTGGTGAGTGAACCAAGGTATGGAAGCTCTCTCTCTGTATCTCTCCCACTCTCTCTGTTACTCTGTCTTTTAAAAATAGATAAATAAATAAATATTTTAAAAGGAATCAAAACATTTACATTTGGGAGTTTGGTTACTGAACACTTAGAATAAAAAAGAAATTGTAGCTACTGCCTTTTTCTTATCCATCACTATCCAGTAATTTTTGTTGTACTTGTAAAGATTTTTTTCCTCTACTTAAAGACCTGAATATCAGACAATAACTGCAAGATAAAAAGACTGCTTTATGAAAGAAACTATATTTCAAATAATAAAGCAAGCACATATATATATTTTCTCATTTAATTATTATTAAAAATCCATAGAGGTAGAAGAATTATTTATTCCTTTTCATGTATTAAAAAAAGCTAAGAAAGTAAAAATTTGCTATTATGTACAGATTAATATTTGTGCTTCTGCCTGATTCCAAAAGTAGTACTAGTGAGAATATAAGTAAAAACAAACAGAAATTACCATTGCTTCTGTCAATCTAGTCCAGCTCCGTTTGCAACACACATGGACAAGTGATCCTGGGTAAGTCACCCTTTTTCTTGTAGCTATTTCATGTCTTCTAATATTGGGAGCATTTTAGGTCCTGGTCCAAAATGGGGTCTATGTTTAATTAGAACCGGCAATTTCTAAGTTTTAAACAGTTGCAGAGTCCCACCTATTTATATTGAATTAGAGTTTGCATCTTTACACTATCTGTAGGTAATTTGTGTGCATATTGAAGTCTGGGAAACACTAATCTAGTCTTTTGAGATCTTCTTCAATCTAATACTCTTTAAGCCTTAATTGCCATTTGGTTATATTTGTGCAGTACAAATAAGGCAGAGTGTTTTCATAAAAACTAAGTACGATTTGGAATCAAGAGGCCTCAAATATGATCCAACCACTATTATCACAGTCACCTTGTTTGGCCTCTTACTTTTTCTTGGAAACTTGAAAATGCACTGAGTCAGTAGCCAGTGACTTACTTTCTACTGATAGGAAGGCCCAGTCTTTATTCCTGACTCTTGCAGCAAAAAGCAGTTTAGATTCAGACATGCTCACATTTTAGGAAGATGCAAACCCTTTGTGTCATTTGCCTCATCAAAAATTATAGAAGCCATTCTGCCCTCACTTTTAACCCTGAACTCAATTGTTGTGCAGCACCAACCAATTTGCTTTAATGTTCCTGCTCTCTGGCTATAACTCAGGGATGCTCTGATTAGCTGCATCCTAGGGAATGACAAATGGAAGCATGAGCTATTTCTGTTTGGGGGGGGGGTATTGGTGAAGCTGCTCTGTGATTAGATTTTGGAAGTAGGGGGGTGAATTTATGGTCAAGTCTATGTCCAACTCTTTGGCAAATAAAATAAATTCTTGAAATCTTTCATGTTTTGAGTGCTTATTCTGAGTTCAGACCACCCCTGGATTTCAAATCCTATTTTAAACTTCCCTCTGTTGTTAGAAAGATGTGACAAATGTTGTCATTTTCTTGTCATTATTCATCCTCCTATGAGTCCATCTGTCTTCCTGGATCTGTATCTGGAGATCAAAGGTAAACTGAGACAACTAATCCACTCACAGGGCTGCTTTGCCCAGACTGCACCATATGTGATGCAGATGGAACTACTGGAACGAGGCGGAATGGTTACAAGAAGCAGGAGAATGTGGGAGGTGTATGGAGATGAAGGTAGATATCAGACACAGACAGAGAAAGGGCTGGGAAAGCACATGAAGAGACTGAAAATGTGGAACAAGAAAGGAAGGTTGTCATTTGATCAGGGGAGGCTGAGGAAAAGATAGGAAGAATGAAGAAAAACCAAAAGTACAAGCATAAATAAAGGGAAGACATAAAAAAAGGCACATAGGAACCAGGGTACGAGAGAGAGAGAGAGAGAGAGAGAGAGAGAAGAATGAAAATTAAAGGGAAGACAAATTTTCAAGGGGCAGGGTGATAATATAATTTGTTAATCAAACTTTCAGAGTGTAGGGTGGAGAAATTAATTACATTAAGACAATAGATGAAAACAAGACTTTCCTAGGAAAAAAAGGGATATGTGTTTGGTGACTGGTGGTAAAAAGTATTTGCTTAGGAATTAGTATTGTGGTGTAGCAGGTAAAAGCTGCCACCTGCAATGCCAACATCCTGTATGGGCACTGGTTTAAGTCCTGGCTGCTCCACTTCCAATCCAGCTCTCTGATAATGAGCCTCGGAAAGCAGCAAAAGATGGCCCAAGTATGTGGGCCCCTGAACCCATGTGGGAGACCCAGAAGCTTCTGGCTCCAGGAGTTGGATCGGACCAGTTCTGGTCATGCAAACATTTGGGGAGTGAAACAATGAATAAATGATTCTCTCTCTCTCTCTCTCTCTCTCTCTCTCTCTCTCTCTCTCTCTCTCTGTTTCTCTTTCTTCTCTTTCTCTGTCTCTCCCTTTCTCTCTCTTGGTAACTGCATTTCAAATAAAAAAATTTTTTCAAAATTTTCTTAAAAGTATCTGTTTATATTCTCATCAGCTTATTTTCTATTTCTGTATATAGTTTTGTTGATCAAGGCTCTGATTGGATGTGTGGCAAGACAAAGGGATATTGGGGAGTGCACACAACATACAGTGGGGCGTCTTTCAGAAGAAACAAGAAAGGTGAGCCTGAGGCTAGGAGCTGCTTTCCAGGAAATAAACCCATAAGTCTAGTGAAGTTATTTGACAGAAAACCATTTTGTTGTCTCAACTATAGCAGGATATTTCCAAACTCTTTCACTGCATCTTGGAAGAACATTGTGAGTTAAACATTATTTCCAAAAGTTGCACTTGATGGCAAGGGATAGGAGGATGGATTGAGATAGGAATGCCTGAAAATAAACATTTAAAGTAAGTTAAGATAGGTCCAATCATGCAATTAATCTTTTTTCCTGCTATTCATTTGTGTCTGTAATACATACACATCTTTATAATAGTACTCATAATTTTTCCTTTACATTATTTCTGCTTCTCCATCCCTTTCTGTACAACCTCCTACCTTGTTCTATACTCAGAAGAGAAGCAATTCCAACCTGGCTATGCCTCTCTTCTCTTTAAATTCCTCAAGTACCAGAGTGAACAAGTTACTTCAAATTCACTCCTGCCACTCCCAGGAATTCCACTGTTTGGTCTCTACTTTTATCATCTTCTATATCAGTCATACCTGTTCATAAACCTTAGTTCCTTTGACATGTCAGCCAGATTTCTATAACTGCTCATTCCATATTTCCCTCAATATTGTCCTTTGAGGGATGTGTATGCCCCTGAATTTTTTTTTGCATTTCATTACGCCATAGCCTAGTTCTATTATAAGCATGTAATAAGCCTTTAACAATTTTTTAAGTTCAAGAAGTCAGAATAAGAAGATTAAAATTATAGTTAAAGCAGATTAAGCATCAGTTCTTATTATTCAGAAGTAAAATGACCATGTACAGCATAGACAAGTATATCTTTGAACCAGGTCTTTTTTTTAAAAAAAAATTATTTAAGTTATACAAGTTTCATTTATTTCATATATATACAGATTTAGGAACATAGGGATACTTCCCACGCTACTATTCCTCCCAACCAGGCTCCAGCCCTTCTTCCTCCTCCCTCTCCCATTACCACTCTTAATTTTTACAAAGATCTGTTTTCAGTTTACTTAATGACTCTAAAATTAACCAGGTCTACTTTATGATCTATGATCAATTTCATATGGGGCTTAAAAAGTTTTACAGATGGGTTACAAGTTGTTCAGGGTCCATAAACCTTTCCTTACACCTGAGAGAAGGTGCAATATTTTCACCTCTTTATCTATGCATCACAGTGTAGCACCTGGAACAACAAAACATCTGCAAATAATGTAATCTAATAGATATAGACTACATGTATTAATAGAATCAGCCATTCTAGGCCAGTCCCTAAACTGAATTCTGAATCAGAGGTCTTAGTTATATAAACTTGTCTGAAAATATTCAATTAGCATCATTTTTAGCCTTAAAATTGTTTCTTTAAATAAAATCTACCCTATTTAAATGGATGAAAGAAGTATACTCTCTTTGAAATGAGGGATTAGGGCAGAGATCTGACCACTAGACATCATCTTGCTAAAGTCCTTCCAATATAAATATCTTGAGAAAAATTTGAAAACAATTGTGAAGAAGATCAAGAAGTAGAACAGTTTTGAATTGCAAATGGAGCCCCTAAATTTTGGCTAAGAAGTCATCAATCACAATGTCATCATTGGAATGTAATCAAAATCTATGAGCAAAGCCTCTCTCTCTCTCTCTCTCTCTCTCTCTCTTTTTCTCTCTCTCTCTCTCACACTCTTTGTCTCTTCCTCTTTATCTATATCTATATCTATATTTATTATCTATCATTTATCTTGCTATTTCATTACCTTTAAAAGCTTAATAACTCATTTTTTCTACCTTAAGGGAGTTGAATTTTCACACCACTAAATATTGTCTAAAATAGCAACTTGTGTAAACAGCACACATATCTGGATCAATATTCTAGATTATGAATAGCATATTCACAACTTTAAAAATATTGAAAATGCTTAAGAAAGTGATTAGTAAAGAGATGAGGTTGATCAAGATGACCAAGAAGTAGAATGAGTTCAAATGAGGAACTGAGATTCAGAACTATGATGTCCAGGCCAGTAGCCACACGTGGTTGTAAAGCATTGTGAATGTAGCTAGTATTAGTTAGAGGAACAACTTAATACTTTACCCCGTTTAGTATTTTTTTGTTGTTGTTGTTCTACTTAATACTATAGGTTGAACTCTTTAATTAGCACACAATTATTCTTAGGTGTTTAAATTTAACTAAAAAGTGATCCCTGTTAAATATAGGAGTGGGAATAAGAGAGGGAGGAGATGTACAGTTTGGCAAATGCTCAATCAGACTTGCCCCAAACAGTAGAGTTAGATACGTGCCTGGGGACTCCAATTCAATCCTATCAAAGTGGCATGTACCAATGCCATCTCATTAGTCTAAGTGATCAGTTTCAGTTCATAATTGATCATAATGATAGGATTAAGAGTCAAAGGGATCACTTAAATAAGACTAGTGTCTGCGAATATTAACTGATATAATTAAAAAGCAGAGAACGATCCAACATGGGAAGCGGGATACACAGCAGATTCATAGAATGGCAGATGTCTTTTTTTTAAAGCTTTTATTTAGAGAATATAAATTTCCAAAGTATAGCTTATGGATTACAATGGCTTCCCCCCAAATAACTTCCCTCCGACCCCAACCCTCCCCCCTCCCGCTCCCTCTCCCCTTGCATTCACATCAAGACTCATTTTAATTCTCTTTATATACAGAAGATCAGTTTAGTATATATTACGTAAAGATTTCAACAGTTTGCCCCCACATAGCAACACAAAGTGAAAAATACTGTTGGAGTACTAGTTATAGTATTAATTCACAATGTACAGCACATTAAGGACGGAGATCCTACATGATTTTTGTTTTAATTGATTAATTTTCTATGCAATTTCCAATTTAACACCAAGGTGTTTTTTTTCATTTTCAATTATCTTTATATACAGAAGATTGATTCAGTATATACTAAGTAAAGATTTCATCAGTTTGCACCCACACAGAAACACAAAGTGTAAAATACTGTTTCAGTACTACTTATAGCATTACTTCACATTGGACAACACATTAAGGACAGTGATCCAACATGAGGAGTAAGTACACAGTGACTCCTGATGTTGATTTAACAATTTGACACTCTTGTTTATGGCGTCAATAATCTCCCTAGGCTCTAGTCATGAGTTGCAAAGGGTATGAAAGCCTTTAGGGTTCACCAACTTCGATCTTATTCTGACAGGGTCATAGTCAAAGTGGAAGTTCTCTCCTCCCTTCAGAGAAAGATACCTCCTTCTTTGATGGCCCCTTTCTTTCCACTGGGATCTTACTCACAGAGATCTATCATTTAGGTCTTCTTCTTCTTCTTTTTTTTTTTTTTCCATAGTGTCTTGGCTTTCCATGCCTAAAATACTCTCATGGGCTCTTCAGCCAGATCCGAATGCCTTAAGGGCTGATTCTGAGGCCAGAGTGCTATTTAGAACATCTGTCATTCTATGAATCTGCTGTGTATCTCGCTTCCCATGTTGGATCATTCTCTCCCTTTTTGATTCTATCAGTTAGTATTAGCAGACACTAGTCTTGTTTGTGTGATCCCTTTGACTCTTAGACCTATCAGTGTGATCAATTGTGAACTGAAATCGATCACTTGGACTAGTGAGATGGCCTTGGTACATGCCACCTTGATGGGATTGTATTGGGATCTCCTGTCATGTTTCTAACTCCATCATTTGGGCCAAGTCCAATTGAGCATGTTCCAAATTGTACATCTCCTCCCTCTCATATTCCCACTGTTACATTTAACAAGGATCACTTTCCAGTTAAATTTCAACACCTAAGAATAATTGTTTGTTAATTACAGAGTTCAACCACTAGTGCTAGAATAAAAAAATACTAAAATGGATAAAGTATTATATTGTACAACAACAACAGTCACCAGCACTCTGGTCTCAGAATCAGCCCTAGGGCATTCGGATCCAGCTAAAAAGCCCATGAGAGTATTTTAGGCATGGAAAACCAAGACACTGTAGCAAACAAACAAACAAACAAAAAAACTCTAAATGAAAGATCTCTGTGAGTGAGATCCCAGCGGAAAGTACAGGGCCATCAAAGAAGGAGGTACCTTTCTCTGAAGGGAGAGGAGAACTTCCATGTTGACTATGGCCTTATCTAAATAAGATCGGAATTGGCTAACTCAAAATGCTTCCATAGCCTTGGCAACTCATGACAAGAGCCTAGGGTGATTACTGATGCCATAAACAAGAGTATCAATTTGTTAAGTCAACAACAGGAGTCACTGTGCATTTTCTCCCCATGTAGGATCTCTGTCCTTTATGTGTTGTACTATGTGAATCAATGGTATAACTGGTAATTAAACAATACCTTACACTTTGTGTTTCTGTGTGGGTGCAAACTGTTGAAATCTTTACTTAATATATACTAAATTGATCTTCTGTTTATAAAGATAATTGAAAAATGAATCTTGATGTGAATGGGATGGGAGAGGGAGCAGGAGATGGGAGGGTGTGAGTGGGAGGGAAGTTATGAGGGGGGGCAGCCACTGTAATCCAAAAGCTGTACTTTGGAAATTTATATTTATTAAATAAAAAGTTAAAAAAAGAGATGAGATCTCCAATTCTATTTAATTTTAATTATTTTATATTTAATTTTAAATATGAGGTTGATAACTAATAAGTTAGGCAATAAAATTTAAAATATTTACAGCATCTTGGCCAGTTCTGCTCCAAGAGATTAAGTCACATTTTATTTAAGATAATAAGGCACAAATTAAAAAATAATATGTTTATTCTCATTCTAAATACTGAACTCTTTAAATGGATAATTTTCTGAGAATGAACAGATCTAATATTAAGTCCTAACTTGGCCAATTTCCACCTATTGTTTACAAGGAAAGTCTATCTAATTTGCAATTTTTCATCTATCAATGGAAATATGATAAAATTATATACACATGTACATATATGGATATATATAAATTAGTGTTCAATTCTAATAATGTATCATGTATATATGAATATAAATAACTAATACTGCATTATATACTATTGTAAAATTTAATGGCTTAGAAATGATTTGTGATTTCTCATGAGACCTGAGTCAGCAAGGAAGTTCTGTTGAACTATGGAAAGCAAAGCTGATCAACATGGCTGTTTGCGTGTCTATAGCAGTTGTCTATTAATGTGGAATAACTCTATCTAAGATAATTGGGATGACAATTGTTTGTTTTTCATGTCTCTGTACTCTAGCAAAATAGCCTTGGAATTTTTCACTGAGAGGATACAAGAACAAGTGGGAAAATGATAAAAAGGGGTGGAAATATGTAGGAAATTTCTCAAGTTCCTGTATCAAATTCTCTAACATCTTATTGACCAAAGCCAGTTATATTGTCAAAACTATCCAAGGCATGGCCCAACTCACAAAATGATCATTTAGTAGAGTAACCTCAAAACTAAAGAGCAAATGATAAAAAATGAGACCTTAAATAAATTCAGTACAAAACAGAGTTTAATAGCAATATTGGATTCTTTCTTGTATGGGGAATAATATCTTGGTCCAAAGCAGGTTCTCCTCAACTTACAATGGGGTTATATTCAGTAAACTCATCATAGGTTGAAAACAGCACTGGTCAAAAATGTAATTAATACACCTACCACATTGGGTATCATCGCCTAGCCTAGCCTAACTGAAACATGCTCAGAACACTTACATGAACCTATGGATGGATAAAATATCCTAATGTATTAGTCTACTTTATGATAAAGTGTTGAATAACTCATGTTATTAATTAACTAGTGTACTACAAGCAATAGAGAGTGGTTGTGTGAGTACACTTTCAATCAACATTGATATGAATAGTCCTGTCAAACTCTTGTCAGTGGAGGCCATCTGCAGTAGTTTTGAATACAATTTGAAGTTATTATTTAGGGGGCCGTGGCTGTGGCTCACTTGGTTAATCTTCCGCCTGTGGCGCTGGCATCCCATATGGGTGCCAGCTCTAGTCCCGGTTGTTCCTCTTCCAGTCCAACTCTCTGCTGTGGCCCGGGAGGTCAGTGGAGGATGGCCCAAGTACTTGGGCCCCTGCACCTGCATGGGAGACCAGGGAGAAGCACCTGGCTCCTGACTTCGGACTGGCACAGTGCTGGCTGTAGTGGCCATTTGGGGAGTGAACCAAAGGAAGGAAGACCTTTCTCTTTCTCATTGTCTATAACTGTACCTGTCAAAAAAATTAAAAAAAAATTTAAAGAAGTTATTATTTGATAATAATTTTATAGTTATTTCAGACTAAGCATGCTATATCATTCTTCAAGTTTTAGTATAAACTGGGAAAACTGAAATCTCAGAATTCAGTCATTTTTATTTCAGTCTATTAGCCTCTGTAGTTAAGTATTTGGGTAGGAAGGGCATTTTTTGGGAATCCTTGCTTCCTGTTATCTTTCCAATGCTAATGATAATCATCACTGTTGGGCAGGATAAAATTTATTTCCCTTGTTATAGTTTAAAGTATTTTCTAACAAAGCAGTCCAGGAAGCCACCAACAGCCAAATAGTGACTTATCCATGGAGTCATACAGGAATTGGAAGATCTTGGTCTTTTTTGTTTGTTTATTTTGTATGTTTTAATTTTTTTTCCAGTTTGAGTAAAAAATAGATTTATTCACAAGCAGAGAATGAAAATAAGTTTAAAATTATTATATATGGATATAGATACAGTTCATCTCTGTCTTGAATTACAAATCCTAGCAGACATCACTATTGCAAATGCATAACCCCTCTTTGATTAAATTATCTTTTTTTTTTATATAAAGCTTTTATTTAAAGAATATAAATTTCCAAAGAACAGCTTATGGATCACAATGGCTCCTCCCCCCCCCACAACTTCTCTCCCTCCCCCTACCCTCCCCTTTCCCGCTCCCTCTCCCCTTCTGTTCACATCAAGATTCATTTTCAATTCTCTTTATACACAGAAGATCAATTTAGTATATATTACGTAAAGATTTCAACGGTTTGCCCTCGCATAGAGATACAAAATGATAATACTGTTGGAGTGCTAGTTATAGTATTAATTCACAATGTACAGCACATTAAGGACAGAGATCCTACATGATTTTTTTTTAAAAAAAATTGATTAATTGTCTATGCAATTTCCAGTTTAACACCAAGATTTTTTAATCATTTGCAATTATCTTTATATAAAGAAGATCGATTCAATATATACTATGTAAAGATTTCATCAGTTTGCACCCACACAGAAACACAAAGTGTAAAAATACTGTTTCAGTACTAGTAATAGCATTATTTCACATTGGATAACACATTAAGGACAGATCCCTCATGAGACGTAAGTACACAGTGACTCCTGATGTTGATTTAACAATTTGACACTCTTGTTTATGGCGTCAGTAATCTCCCTAGGCTCTGGTCATGAGTTGCCGAGGCTATGGAAGCCTTTAGGGTTCGCCGACTTCGATCTTATTCCGACAGGGTCATAGTCAAAGTGGAAGTTCTCTCCTCCCTTCAGAGAAAGGTACCTCCTTCTTTGATGGCCCCGTTCTTTCCACTTCGATCTCACTCGCAGAGATCTTTCATTTAGGTCTTCTGTTTTTTCCAGAGTGTCTTGGCTTTCCATGCCTAAACTATTCTCATGGGCTCTTCAGCCAGATCCGAATGCCTTAAGGGCTGATTCTGAGGCCAGGGTGATATTGAGGACATCTGCCATTCTATGAGTCTGCTGTGTATCCTGCTTCCCATGTTGGATAATTCTCTCCCTTTTTCATTCTATCAGTTAGTATTAGCAGACACTAGTCTTGCTTGTGCAATCCCTTTGACTCTTAGACCTATCAGTGTGATCAATTGTGAGCTGAAATTGACCACTTGGACTAATGAGATGGCCTTGGTACATGCCACCTTGATGGGATTGTATTGGAATCCCCTGGCACAATTCTAACTCCATCATTTGGGGCCGTTCCGATTGAGCATGTCCCAAATTTTACATCTCCTCCCTCTCTTATTCCCACTCTTATATTTCACAGAGATCACTTTTCAGTTAAAATTTAAACACCTAAGAATAATTGTTTGTTAATTACAGAGTTCAACCACTAGTACTAGGATAAAAAAAAAATACTACCATGGATAAAGTATTACATTGTACAACAACAGTCACACAAGAGCTGATCGAGTCACTGTTTCTCATAGTGTCCATTTCACTTCTACAAGTTTCCCCTTTGGTGCTCAGTTAGTCATCGCCAATCAAGGGAAACAAATGATATTTGTCTCTTTAGGACTGACTTAATTCACTCAGAATGATGTTTTCCAGATTCCTCCATTTTGTTGCAAGTGACCGGATTTCATTGTTTTTGACTGCTGTATAGTATTCTGTAGAGTACATGTCCCATAATTTCCTAATCCAGTCTACTGTTGATGGGCATTTGGGTTGGTTCCAAGTCTTAGCTATTGTGAATTGAGCCGCAATAAACATTACTGTGCAGACGGCTTTTTTGTTTGCCCATTTAATTTCCTTTGGGTAAATTCCAAGGAGTGGGATGGCTGGGTTGAATGGTAGGGTTATATTCAGGTTTCTGAGGAATCTCCAGACTGACTTCCATAGTGGCTTCACCAGTTTGCATTCCCACCAACAGTGGATTAGTGTCCCTTTTTCCCCACATCCTCTCCAGCATCTATTGTTGGTGGATTTCTGAATGTGAGCCATTCTCACCGGGGTGAGGTGAAACCTCATTGTGGTTTTGATTTGCATTTCCCTGATTGCTAGGGATCTTGAACATTTTTTCATGTGTCTTTGGCCATTTGGATTTCCTCTTTTGAAAAATGTCTATTGAGGTCCTTGGCCCATCTCTTAAGTGGGTTGTTTGTTTTGATGTTGTGGAGTTTCTTAATTTCTTTGTAGATTCTGGTTATCAACCCTTTATCTGTTGCATAGTTTGCAAATATATTTTCCCATTCTGTCGGTTTCCTATTCACTTTCCTGACTGTTTCTTTTGCAGTACAGAAACTTTTCAATTTGATGCAATCCCAGTAGTTAATTTTGGTTTTCAGTGCCTGTGCTTCTGGGGTCTTTTCCAAGAAGTCTTTGCCAGTACCTATGTCTTGCAGGGTTTCTCCTATGCTCTCTAGTAATTTGATGGTGTCGGGTCGTAGGTTTAAATTATTAATCCATGTTGAATGGATTTTTGTGTAAGGTGAAAGGTAGGGGTCTTGCTTCATGGTTCTGCACGTGGAAATCCAGTTTTCCCAGCACCATTTATTAAACAGACTGACCTTACTCCAGGGACTGGTTTTGGATCGTTGATCAAATATAAGTTGGCTGTAGGTGTTTGGATTGATTTCTGGAGTTTCTATTCTGTTCCATTGGTCTATCCATGTTTCTGTACCAGTACCATGCTGTTTTGATAACAACTGCCCTGTAGTATGTCCTGAAATCTGGTATTGTGATGCCTCCGGCTTTGTTTTTGTTGTACAAGATTGCTTTAGCTATTCGAGGTCTCCTGTGTCTCCATATGAATTTCAGCATCATTTTTTCCAGATCTGAGAAGAATGTCCTCGGTATCTTGATTGGTATTGCATTGAATCTGCAAATTGCTTTTGGGAGAATGGACATTTTGATGATATTGATTCTTCCAATCCATGAGCATGGGAGATTTCTCCATTTTTTGGTATCCTCTTCTATTTCTTTCTTTAAGGTTTTGTAATTTTCATTGTAGAGATCTTTAATGTCCTTAGTTAAATTTATTCCAAGGTTTTTGATTGTTTTTGTAGCTATTGTGAATGGGATTGATCTTAGCAGTTCTTCCTCAGCCGTGGCATTGTCTGTGTATACAAAGGCTGTTGATTTTTGTGCATTGATTTTATATCCTGCTACTTTGCCAAACTCTTCTATGAGTTCCAATAGTCTCTTAGTAGAGTTCTTTGGGTCCCCTAAATAAAGAATCATGTCGTCTGCAAAGAGGGATAGTTTGAGTTCTTCCTTCCCAACTTGTAACCCTTTAATTTCTTTTTCTTGCCTAATAGCTCTGGCTAAGACTTCCAGCACTATATTGAATAGCAGTGGTGAGAGTGGGCATCCCTGTCTGGTACCAGATCTCAGTGGAAATGCTTCCAACTTTTCCCCATTTAATAGGATATTGGCCGTGGGTTTTTCATAAATTGCTTTGATTGTATTGAGGAATGTGCCTTCTATACCCAGTTTGCTTAGGGTTTTCATCATGAAAGGGTGTTGAATTTTATCGAATGCTTTCTCTGCGTCTAGTGAGATAATCATATGGTTTTTCTTCTGCAGTCTGTTAATGTGGTGTATCACGATGATTGTTTTGCGAATATTGAACCATCCCTGCATACCAGGGATGAATCCCACTTGGTCTGGGTGGATGATCTTTCTGATGTGTTGTTGCAGTCTATTGGCCAGAATTTTGTTGAGGATTTTTGCATCTATGTTCATGAGGGATATTGGTCTGTAATTCTCTTTCAATGCTTCATCTTTTTCTGGCTTAGGAATTAAGGTGATGCTGGCTTCATAGAAAGAATTTGGAGAATTCCCTCTTTTTCAATTGTTCTGAAAAGTTTGAGAAGAATTGGGGTTAGTTCTTCTTTAAATGTCTGGTAGAATTCAGCAGTGAATCCATCTGGTCCTGGGCTTTTCTTTGTTGGTAGGGCCTTTATTACTGATTCAATTTCTGACTCACTTATGGGTCTGTTTAGGTTTTCTATGTCTTCCTGGTTCAATTTAGGTAGGTTGCATGTGTCCAGGAATCTATCCATTTCTGATAGGTTTCCCCGTTTACTGGCATACAAGTCCTTGTAGTAATTTCTGATGATTCTTTTGATTTCTGTGGTGTCTGTTGTTATATTTCCTTTTTCATCTCTGATTTTACTGATTTGGGTCTTTTCTCTTCTTTTTTTAGTTAGTTGGGCCAATGGGGTGTCAATCTTGTTTATTTTTTCAAAAAACCAGCTCCTCGTTTGGCTGATTTTTTGTAATGTTTTTTTGGATTCAATCCTGTTGATTTCTTCTCTGATTTTGATTATTTCTCTTTTTCTACTAGATTTGGGTCTAGTTTGCTGCAAATTTTCTAGATCCTTGAGATGCATTGAAAGCTCATCTATTTGGTGCCTTTCCAGTTTCTTGATGTAGGCACCTATTGCTATAAACTTTCCTCTTAACACTGCTTTTGCTGTATCCCATAAGTTTTGGTATGTTGTGCTGTTATCCTCATTTACTTCCAGAAAATTTTTGATTTCTCTTTTGATTTCTTCAGTGACCCATTGTCATTCAGGAGCATGTTGTTCAATCTCCATGTGTTTGCATATGCTCTAGGGATTCCTGAGTTGCTAATTTCCAACTTCAATCCCTTATGGTCTGAGTAGTTGCATCGTATGATTCTAATTCTTTTGAATTTGCTGAGACTTGCTTTATGGCCTAATATGTGATCAATCCTAGAGTAGGTTCCATGTACTGCTGAGAAGAATGTGAATGCTTTACGTGTAGGATGAAAAGTTCTGTAGATATCTGTTAGATCCATTTGGGCTATAGTGTTGTTTAAATCTACTGTCTCCTTGTTGATCTTCTGTTCTGTCGATCTGTCAATATCTGTGAGTGGAGTATTGAAGTCCCCCAGTACTATTGTGTTGGGGTCTAAGTCTCCCTTTAAGTTTCTTAACAAATTTTTTAAATAAACCTGTGGCCTGTAATTAGGTGCATATACATTGAGAATTGTTATATCTTCCTGTAGTATTGATCCCTTAATCATTATATAGTGCCCCTCTTTGTCTCTCTTAACAGTTTTCGTGTTAAAGTTTATGTAGTCTGATATTAAGATGGTTACACCCGCTCTTTTTTCATTTCTGTTGGCATGGTATATCTTGTTCCATCCTTTTATTTTCAGTCTGTATGGATCTTCGTTGGAAAGATGTGTTTCTTGTAGGCAGCAAATAGATGGTTTTTGTTCCTTAACCCAGTCAGCCAATCTCTGTCTTTTAACAGGACAGTTTAGACCTTTAACGTTCAATGTGACTATTGATAAGTGGTAAGTTTGCCCTGCCATTTGCCAGATATTTTCTAATGTATGCTTTGAATTCCCTGTGATCTTTTGCTGTGAGGATCCCTTCGTTTACCTTCTTTCATGTTGATGGTCGTGTTTCTGTGTTTCTGTGTGTAACACGTCTTTAAGTATCTTTTGCAGGGCTGGACGAGTGGCAACAAATTCTTTCAATTTTTGTTTGTTATGAAAGGTCTTTATTTCGCCTTCATTCACAAATGAGAGCTTTGCAAGGTATAATATTCTGGGCTGGCAGTTTTTCTCTCTAAGAACCTGGGCTATGTCTCGCCATTCCCTTCTAGCTTGTAGGGTTTCTGTTGAGAAGTCAGCTGTGAGTCTAATTGGAGATCCTCTGAGAGTAATCTGACGTTTCTCTCTTTCACATTTTAGGATCTTTTCTTTTTGCTTCACTGTGGTGAGTTTAATTACAATATGTCGTGCAGAGGATCTCTTTGGTCATGTTTATTAGGGGTTCTATGAGCTTCCTGGATTAGGATTTCTCTGTCTTTCTCCAAGCCTGGAAAATTTTCTGCTAGTATCTCCCTAAAAAGGCCTTCTAATCCCTTCTCCCTTTCCATACCTTCAGGAACACCTAGAACCCGAATGTTGGGTTTTTTAATAGTATCCTGTAAATTCCCGACGATATCTTTTAGTTTTCTAATTTCCTCTTCTTGTCTTTGGTTTGACTGTTTCCTCTCCGGTTCACTGTCTTCTAGGTCCGATATTCTCTCTTCTGCTTCACCCATTCTGGTTTTAAGGCCCTCAAGATTGCTTGTCACTTGATCTATTGAGTTCTTCAATTTATTAAGATTTTTTGTCACTATCGTAGCTTCTTGTTCTACTAGTTGTTTCATTTCATTTTGATTTCTCCATAGTACTTCATTCTCGCGCGAGAGATTTTCTATCTTATCCATTAAAGATTTCTGTAGTTCAAGAATTTGTTTTTGAGAACTTCTTAATGTTCTTATCAATTCTTTGAGATCTGCTTCTTGCATTTCTTCTATCTCATTATCTTCATAATCCTGACTTGGGATGTCTTTTCCGTTTGGGGTCATCATAGCGTCTTCCTTGATCTTGCTCCCTCGGAATCTGTTTTTGTTTGACATTTTTTTTTTCCCCCACACTCTTTCTCTGGGTTGTCAAGGTAACGGAGTTTGTGTGCGCGGTGTGTTCCCAGTTTTTGGATCCCCTTCAGGTTTCTACAGCCTCGGGTTTTTGGTTCCGTCTGCCTCAGTGATGGGCGGGCGCACCTTGTCCCACTGCGTTTAATCAAATTCGACTTCGCAAGGTGGGCGGCGAGAGGGGCTAGTGTCCGTGCGGGCTCACCTCAACTGTGCTGTTTCCCCCGTGGGGGTCTGCTTCCCCCCGCCAGTGTCTCAGGATCCCTGTATCGGCTCCCGTTCAAGCGCGCAGATCCTGCGGCGATTGTGTTCCGCCCGGCTCCCGTCTCAGCCGGCGGGCGCAGGCCATGCCACTGCGTTTAATCTAGCTCGACTTAGCAGGGTGGGTGACTAGAGAGGCTAGTGTCCGTGCGGGCTCGCCTCAACTGTGCTGTTTCCCCCGTGGGGGTCTGCTTCCCCCCGCCAGTGTCTCGGGATCCCTGTATCGGCCCCCGTTCAAGCGCGCAGATCCTGCGGTGATTGTGTTCCGCCTGGCTCCTGTCGCAGCCTGCGGGCGCGCACCGTGCCACTGCGTTCAATCTAGCTCAATTTCGTAGATTGGGCGACGAGAGAGGCTAGTGTCCATGCGGGCTCGCCTCAAATGTGCTGTTTCCCCCGTGGGGGTCTGCTTCCCCCCGCCAGTGTCTCGGGATCCCTGTATCGGCTCCCGTTCAAGCGCTCAGTTCCAATGGCGACTGTGTTCCGCCCGGCTACCGTTGCAGCCGGTGGGCGCGCGCCGTCCCACTGCGTTCAGTCTAGCTCGAGTTAGCAGAGTGGGCGACGAAAGAGGCTAGTGTCCGTGTGGGCTCGCATCAATTGTGCTGTTTCTCCCGTGGGGTCTGCTTCCCCCCGCCAGTGTCTCAGGATCCCTGTATCGGCTCCCGTTTAAGTGCTCAATTCCAATGGCGACTGTGTTCCGTCCGGTTCCCGTCCCTCCCGGCAGCTCCCATGCCACTATGGCACGATTTGCTGTTCGCAAACTTACTTTCCCCTAGGTCCTCTGCGTCTCATTCACTGGGTCCGGAAGAATTTCCACTGCATTTTTTTCCCTGAGATTTTTCCTGAGGCTACAGTAACTCTGTTTTTATTAAACTATCTTTTTGCGGACTGCTAGTGCGTGTCCTCACTATTCCGCCATCTTGGCTCCGCCCCTGTATGTTTTAATTTAAGAAATCAATTATTCTTTAATATCTGTCACACTTGAGTCACCTGTTTCTAGTTTCATGGTAACTATCTCCAATTAGATATTTATCACTTTATTTCCAATTTATTATTTTATTTATTTATAATTTGTTATATTCCCTAGTAGTTTCCCTACTTTCTGTCTTCCTCCCATAATTATAATAGAAAACTCAAACTACAAGAAAAATTAACTTGTATGATGATACTGACATATTATAAGAGTCATAAAATCAGTCACACAACCATGGTGTGTAATAGGAATGCATTCATGTTTCATTCACATAAGTAGATTGCTACCATATTCTATAAATCCATAAACTTTGTGTAAGCTGTCCCTGCTTCTGTGACCATACTCATTACACTTACCTCCTTCTCTTCCCTCTAACCCTTCAATCCTTTCATATGCTCAGTCAGAATCCATAATCCTCCCAGCTTCAAGTCCTTCAGATCCCCTAATCCCTCTTCTTGCAATTTCTATTTTTTTCTATTACTTTTAAAAAAATATTTATTTGAGATACAGAGAGAGTGGGAGAGAGTGTGTGTTTGTGTGTACATGACAGAGTGTGTTCTTATCCAATGCTTTACTCCACAAATGCATACAATCTTAGCTCTGGGCCAGAAGTCAATCTGGAAGCCAGGAACTCATTCAAGAGTCTTCACATGAGTGGCAAAAACCCAATTGCTTGAGATATCACTGCTGTCTCTCAGGATCTGTATTACAGGAAACTGGAGTAAAGAGCCAGGGCCAAGGTATTGAACTAGGCAGCTCTGATGTGCAAAGTGGGTATCTCAACCAGTGTCTTAAAAGCTAGATTGAATGCCATTACCTTTTTTTCAATTGTTTTTACTGTATTACTCAGTTGTATTTAAGATTCCATATTCAATATCACTTTCCTAAAGGAATGTTCCCTTGTTTTTTAGCCCAAGAAAAGCACCTGGCTACATTTCCTTAATGCATCTTTACTGTAGATGCACCACAATGACAAAGAAATACTTGAATCTTAGGCATTAAACTCTCCCAATAAAACTGAAGTGCCATGGAAGAAACTGATGCATCTCATTATGCACTATTGGCTCCTCACCTATGGACCTGTAGGAGGCTTTCAAGAAAGATTTCTGAAATAAATGACGAACAATCATCCAGAGTAATTAAAAGACTCATCCCAAATAAATATGCTCACTAATTGCAGACATTGGAAATAATTTTTAATCCTATGTACACTGTGAATATATTTATCTAAAACACAAGGCTGCCTCTATGAATGTCAAATTATTATTTAAATAAAGGAAAGAGTGAAAATAAAGAAGAATAGAAGGAAGGGATAGAAAAAGGAAAACAAAGAAGGAATTGAAGTAAAGAAGAAATAAAAGGAAAAAAGAAAGAAAATGAGAAAGGCTCATAGACTGGATCTTTAGCTAGTCACAGAGGGAATCATAAATAAAAAGGTAACTCTCTGATGTGTACCTTTAATGATATCTTTGTCCTTGACTAAGATTGATAAAACTACCTGAGTGTTGTGGCACAGTTGGTTAAGTTGTGTCTTGTGACACCAGCATCCCATATTGGAATCCTGATTTGAGTCTTGGCTGCTCTGCTTCATAATCTGGTTTCTGTTAATGCATATTCTGGAATGGCAGTGGATGATGGCCCAAGTTCTTGTCTTGTCTTTATCTCTCTCCTTCTTTATGTCTTTCCTTTTTCTGTTACTCTATTTTATAAAATAATAAATACACAAATAAATAATCGTTTAGAACAAACATTGCTAAAAATAAATTGACATAAATAGGGTGCAGCTAGAATGAAAAATGTTAATCATTACAAGTTATTCCCAATAATTGTGAAATGGAAAGTACCTTGTTATCTGAGATAAAAGTCATTCTTTCTGAAAACTTTAGTCATGACAATAATAATTTGAAAAACAGCCCTACCAGCTCTTATCTAGCTGTTCTGTATTTGTCAGTAACAGGTCTAAGGTGTGATTCATAATTTATTTTATTTTCACAACAACTTAAAGGGCTAATATACTTGCAAATTTAATTTTACAGCTAGGAAAAATTTCTTAATTATTATATCAATTCAGTTTTATCAAAAATTGGTATTCTCCATTGTCAGATAAAGAAAAGACAGTCTCTTATATTAATGGCAGAGTATAATTTTACAGAAATATTTTATAAGACAATTTGAAGGTAGAGATAAATATTTCAAGTGCACATATCTTTGACTCAATAGATATACTTCTGGAATCTTCCTCAGACATTTCTACACAGCTGTACAAGAAACAACAGCAATAGCAACAGTATACCCTAAATATACATCAGCTTACAACTGGTAAAAATATTGTACCTATTCTGTTAGAAGACTTCAAAAATTCATGAAAGTGAATTTAAAATATAATGTGGAAATAGATGTTAGCCTTGCAGTTCAGACACCTGTGTTCCACATCAAAATATCCAGGTTTGATTTCCAGCCCTGTCTCCAACCCCCAGTTTCATGCCAATGCAGATGATAGGAGTTCATGGTGATGGCTCAAGTGATTGGGTTCCTGCCACACACATTGGAATCCTGGATTGAGTTCATTTGGGGAGTGAACCTGTGGGTGGACAATCTCTGCCTCTGCCTCTCTGTAACTCTGCCTTTCAAATGAATGAATGAATAAATAAATATATAAATCTTTTAAAAAATGTATTTGAATGGCAGAGTTACACAGAGAGAGAAGGAGAGGCAGAGAGAGAGAGAGAGAGAGAGAGAGAGAGAGAAGTCTTCCATTCACTGGTTCACTCCCCACTTGGCTGCAACAACCAGAGCTGTACCTATTGGAAGCCAGGAGCTAGTAGCATCTCCTGGCTCTCCCACATGGGTATAGGGCCCAAGGACTTGGGTCATCTTCTATGCTTTCCCAGGCCATAGTAGAGAGCTGGATCAGAAATGGAGCGGCAGGGACTCAAACTGGCACCCATATAGAATGCCAGAACTGCAGGCGGGGCTTTGCCTGCTATGCCACAGCACTGGCCCCAAGTAAATCTTTAAAAAAGATTTGATTATCAATATACTTAGACAAAATAGTGTAATGGACTGTGAAAAGTCCATGACGTTTATAAGTAGAAGGTACTTAATTGAATATTTATGGCCATATGTACCTAGAAAATAACTAAATGGAAAGCAGAAATACTATCTAATACTTTTCTCTCTATATATTTGTATCTATACTTTCAATGTTTAATTCCTTAAATGTAATTTTCTTACAAATTTTGTCAACTTTCTATCCCTAGAACCAAGAAAAAATTTGATATTGTATAGAAACTAATTAAATTCATTTCCTTGGTAAAACTAAGTGAGATTAATGTGAAACATTTTCAAAGTCACAGCATGCTACTTAGGAGGGTACACTCTAGTGAAAAGAGCCCTGGAGTGGAGTCAGCCTCCTTTGATTCAAATCTGTCTTCCTCTTTGTGTTATTTGTCGAACCCCCTGGATGTCATCCAGCCTTGCTTTCCCACAAAGTAAGCAGCAGGCCATAATATTTTGCCTGAATAGTTTATACAAAGTCAAAGAAGATAACAGATACTGTGAGTTTTAGGAGACTTTGGATTTCTATAAATACTAGCAATTATTTATGTGCAAGAAAATTCTCTCATCCATCTCTACTTCAGCTATATTCTGATAGCACAGTGTTACCCAATGTGTGCAGTTCATTCATATGGGTTACAACTGGCCCAAGACATTGAATTCTTTCAAGAAAAGACTGTTTTATACATATTGAATCCAAAGGACATAAAATTATCAGGTATACGATAATAAAGGTTTATTTAAATGCTTCCTAATGGAAATGAAATTGATTTTATTTGATATAAGATGGTGATTTGAGTAGAGTCATAAGCAAAGACAAATGAAGAAAAATTAAATAAGAAGGAAATATAGAAATTAAATGAAATAAAGAAAGAAAAATGCCCAGTATACCACCTTTTCAAAGATGTTCTCAAATTATCTAGGGATAGCTTTCAAGTCACTTCACTGTTCCTAGTTATAGACCTGAACAGCATATTAGTGAGTTAGTCTGAGTCTGTTCCCTATGAAGTGGTGATAATGTTGGATTGCTAATACAAGTAGAGCTTTTTTTTTTTTAAGATGTATGTATTTATTAATTTGAAAGAGTTACAGGAGAGAAAGAGGTATCTTCTGTTTGCTGGTTCCCTCCCCAGATAGGTGCAACAACCAGGGCTTGGCCAGCCCAAAGCCAGGAGCCAGAGGCTTCCTCCTGGCCTCCTGTGTGAGTGGAAGGGGCTGAAGCATCTTTTCCTGCTTTTACCAGGCCATTAGCCAGAAGCTGCTCAAAAGTGGAGCAGGGTAGCACGCACTGGGCTGCAGGCACTGCAGATGACAGCTTAATCTGACCTCAAGTATAGCATTTTAAACAGTGTTTCCTTACCTTCAAAATGAGAGTAATGCTACCAACCTAATGAAATGATTGCAGCTTAAGTAAATAAAATACATGGATATTTTAGTGTAATTCCTTTTTTTCCTATTTTCTGTACATTGGTACAAGTCAGGACGACACTGTAACACTGTATTAAATCACTACACAGTGGAATTTATTCCAGTGGAGTTTAACTCAATGAGTACACGCAGTGCGAAATATCTCTTAAACTTCTTGTCTTAGATTACCATGTCTACTTCTCTTTGCAAGGTGGTTTTTTCAGTTGCATTTTGCTTTGAAGCTCCACCTGTAAAACTACTACTTACCACTGACTCCTCCCCAATTCAGATTTCATTTTTCTCTGTGTTTCTTTACAATGTATATGACAAGGTAAATTCTGGGCCAATAACCTATTCCTGTCAAGCAAAATCTGTTTGCTGGCTTGGATCTTGAGTTGCTTCCCTTCTTATCTGTTGAGTTGAAAAATAGATGGCAAAGGGCCAAGTTTCCTTTGGTTCTAGACATTTTGAGCATCTCACAGTACCATTTGGGAGGGAGTATGCCACTGCTAACTCTCATTTTATAATCTTCTGGAGAGGCCGGCACTGTGGTGTAGCAGGTAAAGCCACTGCCTGCAGTTCCAGCATCCCATATAGGAACCAGTTTGAGACTGGGCTGCTCCACTTCTAATCCAGCTATCTGATATGGCCTGGGAAAGCAGTAGATGACCCAAGTCCTTGAGCCCCTGGACCATCATGGGAGACCTGGAAGAAGCTCCTAGCTCTTGGATTCAGATTGGCATAACTCTGGCCGTTGCAGTCATTTGGGGAGTGAACCAGCAGAAGAAAAATTCTCGCTCTCTCTCTCTCTCTTTCTCGATCTTGCTCTCGTTCTCTTGTTCTCTGTCTCTTCAACTTTGCCTTTCAAATAAATAAATAAATCTTTTAAACAATGTTTTAAAATCTTCTGGAATAATATGTTTCTGATAAGAGGTGACAATGTACTTTTTTGTATAGATTGTGAAGAGATAATTCTATATACACTGTAGGTACTGCTTTAAGCTTCAAAAAGCTATTAAAGATAATGATTAGCAGTTCCAAAATTCCAGGATGAATTTAAGTTCCAAAATTTTGCACAAATATACAGTTGGTGGAGCTGAGTGTGATTCTTGATTTTATAACCCACTAGCTGTGTGTTCCTGGGAAAGTTAATTAGTTTTTTTAAGCCATAGTATCTTAAATTACAATGTGATTATAAAAAGAATCCCTACTATAATCTGTCATGCAGCTATTGAGAGAAATAAAGTGGGATCATATTAATGAGATTGTGCATTAGTAAACACTTATTCAAATTTCTCTAATATTTCTGTGGCAAATTTTGTTTGTTCTGCCAACCACCAATACACATTTTTTTCTTTCTCTTCTTTTAGAAACAGCTCACTATGAATCCATGTAATTTGAATGCTTCACCAGCCATCTTCATTATGTGTTGAAATACGACCCAGTTCCATCCAATCACTGTCTTTATTTCATTCCTGTATTGCTGTAATTGAGGTCCACTGAACTTATTTTGGATTTCTTATCTCAGAAGAGGCATTCAACCTATTGGGCAAAATATCTTTCTTACTACAGGGGTTGCTCTGGATAACAGGGTGTGAGAATACAGCTGCCACCTACAGTGAAGCCAACTCACTGTGGAGTGATGGAGCTGACACTGTTTGAATCTCTAATTCTACAAAATTTTTATTTACCAAAACCAGTAGCTTCCCTTTTGTTCTTCAAGAAAACTGTTGAATTTCCTATTGATTGTAACTAAATAAATCTAGGCTAATAGAGATATTATGATTTGTTCTGTTAAAGAAAATAAGTTTAAACCAGGTGAGATACCCAGTGCTTAGAGATAAAGGCATCTAAGCAAGTTAGCTTGTTGTTTGTAAATTTGAGAGCGTTGAGTTAGAGCCTAGCTTCATTACCCATTGATTGTAGGACCACAGACAAGGTGCCTATATTCTCTGTGCTTCAGTGTCTTGTCTGTAAAAGGAGGATTTTAATCCTTGCCTCCTAGTTTTTGATCTGATAAATATCACTTAGAACCCAGACACATCAAGTAATTGGTAGCGAAAATAGCAATAACAACAATGTTAAGAGTTGTGCAGATTGAATATCCCTTTATAAAATGTTAAGGGCTAGTGTTTTGGGTTTTGAATATTTTCATATTTTGTGATTTTGCATGGACATAACAAGATATATTTGGTATGTCACCCAATTCTAAACTGAAATTCTTATACACCTTACACACATAACCTAAAGGTAATTTTATACAATATTTTTGTTTACCTGTTTTGACTGCAGCCTTTCATAAGGTCAGGTGTGGGATTTTGCTCTTGTAACATCAAGATAAGACTAAACATTCTGATCTTTGAGCATTTTGGATTGCAGATTTTCATGTTCAATCTATATAAAAGCAATTGAATAATGATAATTATTATTCTGTGGGATCAAAAGTTAGAACTCTAACCATTCCCAACCTTATACTTTTTCTACTATGACTCTTTTATTAGGATGGTGATACACAGTAGGCAAAGGCATCTAGGCCACTGAATCCCAAGGGATGAAATATGAAGAGGTTAAATCCTGTGTGACAAAGCGTCATTGCAATACTCCAGGCCTAAGAACCTGGAAATCACAACTAAGTAGTGGCAGTGAGAATGGAGTTAAGCAAGGGAAGTAGTTCCCAGCCTTTTTCAGTTTAGCTGGTTAGCTGGCAGCCATTGGAAATATTGTAAATTTCCCTGTTCTTCTGCATCACTGGCCTGACCATCTCCCTTGAGAACTCATTAACTCCCTACTTGTGTGAATTCCTCTGAGGGCAGAGTGGCAGCATGGAATGGCATAGATACCACCTTAAATCACAGGCCTCCTGCTCCAACCCAGCTGTCTGCCTATTTCAGAGGCAGCTTGGGACACTGCATCACTGTCTCTGAGCAGCTTGGGGGACGATGGATGACACAGACTCAATCAGACAGCTGCTGGGATCCATGTTTATTTGTCCTCCCTGGGATCTGGGTCCTTCTGGTGAAATCTCATTCCTCAAGAAAAGAGAACCACTTTGACAGAAATCCCATATGAAAGTTAGAACCTGCATTATGAATCCCAATGCAATCACCAATCCCTGCTCTCATCCTCCAATCTGAAGTTAAATCTAAGACTTAATACAATTAGTGCAATCAGCACCTAGTAGCATAGGGTCTATGGTAAGCCAGAAGAACTAACTTTAAATGTCATCTCTGTTGCTTACTAACTCTAGTGATCTTGAATGCATTTCTTGACCATATCCTTTTCAGTTCTCTGCTAATTCTCAAGATTTGTAGCAGTTGACTTTGCCATAGTTATTGTGTATAGTAAGCCATCCCTAAACTGATTAGCTCAAAAAAATTGCTTGTTTTCAGAATCATAGAGATTTGGCTGGTTGAGGGTTGGCTCAGCTGGGGAGCTCTTCTGCAGGCGGCAGCACTGGAAGTAATTCTGCTTTGTCCTGCTGGTCGTTCACTCGGCTGGCTGTGCACACCTGTCTCTTCTTTTTTTGCATCGCCAAGTTATCTGAGACTTACTCTCTTTCTGGGATAGCAAAAGCAGAAGAGATCATGAGAAAACACATGAAAGTTCTTTATACCAGGTCATCTATTACTACAATTACCTGCATATCAATGGCCAAAAAAAAATCAAATGTAGAAATAGCAAAGTCAGGATGGAGAGATGATACTTAGCCCAGAGAAAAATTCTGAGAAGAGCATGAATGCAGAGGACAAGTGAAGAACTGGAAGACATCACTCTAGATTGTTATGAAAATTACATGAGGTATAAAAGAAGTACTTGACACAATTCTTGACAAACACTAAGACAGTTAAGATGGTATCTAAATTATTTGTTGTCTATTTTGCTAGTCTATAAATTTTATAGTTTAAATTCTGTACTGGTCACTTGCCTCAAATTCAAGTTTCCCCTTGTTTTTCTTTGTTCTGTACTAGAAAAACAAAAGTTTGACATTTACTAGGAGCACTTACTCTTTGGAGTCCTGATAGATTAGCCAATGAGAAGAATGAAAATTAATGAAAAAAGGGGAAATCTTAGAATGACAATTTCTTTTTTCCTGAGTTGACTCCCACAATGTCTTCACCTTCTATAGGTCTCTGGATCACACTGGTTTGCCTTCAGCATCCTTCCCATTCTGTGCTCTGCAACAACACTCGCTCTCATGTCACCTCCAGCCCTAGCAAGTGATAGTAACTTCCTTCCTTGTTTGGCTTATTAGCATTTTAAATTTATTTTTATTAATATACTTAAAACATATTTAATGTAGTTCAAAGATACAATTCTAATAATATAATGGTATTTCTCTAACTTCATCCCTTCCTCTTTTTCCTTCTTTTTCTTTCTTTCTCTTTCTTTCTTTCATTTTTGAGACAATATTTTACAGGTTTCTGCATTTATTTGAAACACAGAAGGAGGAACACACACATGCAGACACACACATAGAAAGAGAGAGAGAGAGAGAGAGAGAGAGAAATCCATCTGCTGGTTCGCTCTGCAAATGACCACAAGGACCAGACCTGAGCTCACCCAAAGCTGAGAGGCAGGAACTTATTCCTAGTCTCTCACATAGGTGGAGGGGACAAAGTATTTGGGCCATCTTCTGGCGCTTTCCCAGGCACATTAACAGGGAGTTTGTTAGGAAGATGAGCAACTAGGACTTGAACCAGCAACCATATGGGATGGCATGTTTGCAGGCAGCGGCTTTACCTACTATGCCACAATATTGGCCCTGAAATAATAAATACTTTTAAAGATTTATTTTATTTTATTTATTTGGCAGGCAGAGTTACAGACAGAGGCAGAGACAGAGAGGTCTTCCAACTGCCGGTTCATTCCCCAGATGACCGCAATGGCTGGAGATATGCTGATCCGAAGTCAGGAGCCAGGAGCTTCTTCTGGGTCTCCCACATGGGTGCAGGGGCCACCTTCCACTGCTATCCCAGGCCAAAGCAGAGAGCTGGATCGGAAGAGGAGCAGCCTGGACTTGAACTGGTGCCCATATGGGCTGCCGGTGTTGCAGGCCAGGGTGTTAACCCACTGTGCCACAGCGCCGGCACCAAGATAATATATTTTTAATTTTCATATAGACAAATGCTTAATTATCCACTAAATAAAGAATTCAACAAGTAAAAAATTTTAAAAAGACTACTATTCTGCAGGAAAATAGACAATGGCTATAAACAATAATCAAATAAAAATGTCAATTACAGTCACATATAATACATTTGTTTATCTTCTGTCTATATGGTAATTACTGCAAATTAGAGAAACCACGCAATATTTTTCTTTTGAGGTCTGGCTTACTTCACTAAGAATAGCGATCTCCAATTGCATTCATTTTTTTTATTTTTGCAAAAATCAAAATTTCATTCTTTTCTATGGCTGTATTGATAAAACCAAACATTATATTTTCCCTACTGGTCGGTGATTGTATTTTTTTCCTATTGCTGTGTAACAAATTATCACGTATTTAGATGCTTAGAATGATACCATTTGTTATCAATGACTTTCTTTTGATGAAAAATCTAGGTGAGCTTGGCTGGGTACTCTGCTACAGCTCTGATAAGAAAAATAATCAAGGCATTTGATGCACTGATTTTTTTTTTTTTTCTAGAAGCCTTGGTGAACAATCTACTTTTGAGATCATTGAGGTTGTTGAAACAACTCATTTCTTTAATGTTCTAGGACTGCTTTCCTTGTTTCCTTGGCTAGTGTCTGTTTTCTGATCTTAAAATCTGCCTTATTCTTTCCCACAGGGTCTTTTATTCCGTATTCAAAATAATTACTACACATTGAATCCTTTTCACACTTCAAATCTCTGATTCTTCTGCTACTGAATTAGGCAGATGTACTCTAGTAGGCCAGACCTTCGAGATTAGCCCCTGGAAAATCCAGATGCTGAATGGTTTACTGATGGCAGCAGCTATCTGAAGGAAGGAGTTAGAAAGGCAGATGATAGAAGCCCAAGCACTACCACACAATACTTTAGCCAAAAAGGCGGAGCTTATTGCACTGACTAGGTGGACCAAATATGGTCATAAAGGAAATGACTCTCTCTTGGCCACTATGTTTACAGAAAAACCCTCACAACGTAAGTCTACCTCCCCTGTTGACTCCTGTGCAGAGGAGGGGAGCATAAACAGGTGTAGATTGGCAGGTTGATTTTACCAACATGCTCCCAACAAGCAATTATAGGTACCTTTTAGTCTTTATTGATACTTTTACAGGATGGATAGAGGCCTTTCAGACCCAAATGGAGAAAGCACATGAGGTGTTTAAAGCTTTGTTGAAAGACATCGTGCCATGCTATGGACTCCTACAGTCACTCCAGAGTGAAAATGGACCTTCATTTATATCTAAATTAACCCAGCAGAATCTAGCAGCTTCTGAGAATAATGATGACCATGCAGGAGACACCCAGAATGCCGATGACTGAAAGAGATCCAGCTCATGAAATGAACTCATTAGATGAGATAGGCAGAGACTTCCAGACCGAGAACAGGCAGGGTCCGTGCGCCTAATCAGCAGGAAGTAGCTACAGAAGATGGAGACTCGACGTCTGTCTATCAACATCCCCTTAAGATTAAGGTCTGGAGTCTCTGAGGGGGGAATGAAGTAGGCAGGCATACAGGTTAAAATTGTTAAATTTGTGAACTGGAAGACTATGCCTTTGCCATGCCACTGTGTGACGTCATGCCCCTACCTGATGCCTTTGCCATGCCCCTGAGTGGCCTCATTCCCCTACCTGGCCACACCGGGGTGCCCACCAGCCAATCAGGTTAATTAACCACTCCCCTTTGGAGTGGGTTAAAAGTCTAGAGCACAGTGTGCCCGGGCCCTGCTCTTCTTCCCTGGCCTCTTGCCAGGACAGGGCTTGCTGTAGCCCTGTGCCTTCAGGCGCATGGCCTTCAGGCCATGTGCTCTAGGCTTCCTGGCCTAGGTGCTCTTCCACGTGGCTGGTTCCTGGTGCTCAGTATGAACCCCTATTTACCTCTCTTTCTTAAATAAAGCTCTCACTCTTCTATGCATCTTTCTCACTAAATAAAAGCTTAAAACGTACCATGCTGCCTCATTTATCTGTGCCAGTATTTAGAATTTTTCTCCAAATATTAGGCAAGAACCCTTTCGGGCTTATTAATATCGGGGATTTAGTAAAAAGCCCATGGTAAAATCATAAGGCACCCCAAATTCCGGTAGCACATGTGGCACCCCTGGATAGCATTTCTAGGGAACTTTAAGGGGCCACATTTTAGTGTAAACTTTAGGGAGTCTTTTCCAATTTCACTACCAATGGGAAAAACACTGTTTTTATAGGAATCTGTGATATCATTTGATGTTATCCAATAACAAGATTCTGACTATATTTTAAAGTCACCTGTGCCATGTAACATAACACAATCATAGTAATGATATTCATCACAATCATAGGTTTCGGGGATTAGGGTAAGACAGGACATCCTTGAGTGTCTATAATAGAAGTGTAGCCCACCAACTGACTAAAACAAGATAAGACTAAATGTTCTTAGTCACAATAATATTTCAGAGTATATTATAACTTTGTCTAGCATTTGTAAGTTTCTAAGTGAACTTTGTAAATCATCTAATAGAAAATGGACATTTTCAAAGTGTAGTCTGAGCCTAGCCAAGATTCACAAAACCTAATAAATATATATGTAAATATATTTATTACTATATTAGTATATAATACACAAATACATACATTAATCTTTTAAGAGGTCCTGAAAGATACAACCTGATGTTCCATTTGAAATTTATTTGAATCATGTTAATAAATAGATATAAAATTATATCCTAAAGGTCTAAGTAAGTTGGAAAAATGCTTTAAACAAATTTTAAAAAGTTGAATGTAAAAGCTCAAATTTGGATTCCCAAAATATCTTTACACCCAAGGAAATAGGACAGTAGCACAAATAAAAACTTGGTTGTCAGATTCGATGTATATCAGTAGTATAAAATAGCTGCTCTCAACACTAAAACAATTTAAGCCTAAATTAAAGAAGTATTATGTTAGGCTCCAGGTAGGAGACAGCTCTGCTTTATGGTTTTTGGCAAAATCATGCCAAATTTTACATAATATAATGTAAAGTGAATTTAGGCAAATATAAACAGATCAAAAGGAGAAAACCCATGTTGTGTGTGGCTTCTAAATCATGCCATATGTGTAAGCTTTAGCTGAAGTAATGAGGACAGGAGTAAAAGAATAAATATGAGTATTACTCAGATTTAAGCAGGGTCAGATGACTCAGCATCATCACCACCTAAGCTGGGGGATGGGGAAATGGAGAATAACTCCTTAATGGTCACAGGATTCTTTTTGGAAAAAATTCTGGGGTTACCTATTGGTGATGGTTGTGCTCACACAACAGTGGAATATACTTGACATCACTGAATCATAAACTTTAAGATAATAAAATATGTTTATGATGTATATATATGCTGTTATAGTAAAATAAAGATTAAAAGTTTAAATAGCTTAATGGTAAACTTTATATTATATGGATTTATCCACAATAGAAATTAATCTAACAGCCTCAGTGAGATGGTTTGAACATGGTCAAAATTATCTGAAAGGATTTGTTAAAAATATATACCTGACACTTCACATTGGAAATTCCAATTCAGAAAGATCTAGAGGGAAATTTAATAATCAGTGTGTTTAACAGATGTTTTTGAAACACCTAATGGACTCCTGATGTGCTACCATCCATGACTTAAAGCATAAACCAACATTTTGGAACAACTTTTCTCAAAGCTTAAGTTTACTATTCATGCAGGTATTCAGGTTATGTCCCTTAGTAGCTGGACCATTGCCAAAGCCAGGAACTGGGCGCTCAGTTCAGATCTAACTCATGGGCTGCAGCAACTCAGTCATTTGGAGCCATCACTGCTGCCTCCCAGGGTCTGCATTAGTGGAAATTTGTAGTCAGGAGCTGGAACTGAGTATTGAACCCAGACATTCAGGTGTGGGATATAAGTTTCTTAATTACATGGCTCAATGCCTTATTTGTTTTGTGTATCTTGACTCTAAAAAGAAAGTGAAATGTTTTTATGCAGACCCTGGGAAGCAGCATAACAGCTTAAATACCTGGATTCTTAACAGCTATTTAAGATATTTGAATTGGGTTCCCACCTGCCAGATTTGGACTTGGCCTAGTTCTGGTCATTTGTAGGCATTTGGGATTGAATTAGCAGATAGGGGAGTGCTCTCGCTCTTTCTCTTTCTTTTTCTGTCTCTCCCTCTCTCTCTTTCTTTAATTGATAAGCATTTTATTTAAAAAAGATCCTTACAATCAAAATACCAAGGTCAGTCTTCCCAGATCTAGAAAAAATGATGCTAAAATTCATATGGAAATTCAAGAGACCCCAAATAGCTAAAGCAATCTTATACAACAAAAACAAAGCTGGAGACATCACAATACATTATACACAATGCAGTATGCAAAGTATACTGCAGGGCAGCTATAATCAAAACAGCCTGGTACAGAAACAGACATGTAGAACAATGGAAGAGAAAAGAAACTCCGTCCGGCGCCGTGGCTCAACAGGCTAATCCTCCGCCTTGCGGCGCCAGCACACCAGGTTCTAGTCCCGGTCGGGGCGCCAGATTCTGTCCCGGTTGCCCCTCTTCCAGGCCAGCCCTCTGCTCTGGCCCGGGAGTGCAGTGGAGGATGGCCCAAGTGCTTGGGCCCTGCACCCCATGGGAGACCAGGAAAAAACACCTAGCACCTGGCTCCTGCCATCGATGAGCGTGGTGCGCTGGCCGCAGCTCGCCATCCGCGGCAGCCATTGGAGGGTGAACCAACGGCAAAGGAAGACCTTTCTCTCTGTCTCTCTCTCTCTTTCTCACTGTCCACTCTACCTGTCAAAAAAAAAAAAAAAAAGAAAAGAAACTCCATAAATCAATCAACACATCTACAACCAACTTATCTTTGACAAAGGAGCTAAAATCAATCCCTGGAGCAAGGACAGTCTTTTTCAACAATTGGTACTGGGAAAACTGGATCTGTGCATGCAGAGTATGAATCAAGACCCCGACGTGACACCTTACACAATAATTTACTCAAAATATATTAAAGATCTGACTCTATGACCTGATACCATCAACTCATTGAAGAATATTTGGGAAACCCTACATGACATTGGATAGGCAAACTTCCTGGAAAAGAAATCAGAACACAGGCAATCAAGGTCAAAATTGACAAATGGGATTGCATCAAGCCTGAGAAGCTTCTGCACTGCAAAATAAGAAAAAAAAAATTCTCAAAGTGAAGAGGTAACTGAAGGATGGGAGAAAATATTTGAAAAACTATGCAACTGATAAAGTATTCATTTTTTTCATAAAATTTGTTTTTATTTAGTATAAACTTCATTCTCTGTTTCTCAAAAGCTTCAGTAAAGTTTATCATATAAAATGATACTTCAACAAGTTTGTGGAGAAATTAAATTATGATGTATCAGATTTTAAGACATATTACAGGGCAGTTATAATCAAAACAGTCTGGTACTGCCATAAAAGCAGAATGTGCACCAATGGAACAGATTAGAAACCCCAGAAATCAATCCATGCATTTATAACCAACTAATCTTGGACAAATGAGCTAAAATCATAGCCTGAAGGAAGAACAATCTCTTCAGTAAATGCTAGTGGGAAAATTGGATCTGCACACCACCACACAGAATTATGGAACAAAACCCACATCTTACATTCTATACAAAAATGCATCAAGGATCTAATTTTTTTTTCATTTTCAATTATCTTTATATACAGAAGATTGATTCAGTATATACAAATAAAGATTTCATCAGTTTGCACCCACACAGAAACACAAAGTGTAAAATACTGTTTCAGTAGTAGTGAAGCATTAATTCGCATTGGACAACACATTAAGGACAGAGATCCCACATAAGGAGTAAGTACACAGTGACTCTTGTTGTTGACTTAACAATTTGACACACTTGTTTATGGCGTCAGAAATCTCCCTAGGCTCTAGTCACCAGTTTCCAAGGCTAATGGAAGCCTCTTGAGTTCGCCAACTCTGATCTTATTTAGACAAGGCCATTGTCAACATGGAAGTTCTCTCCTCCCTTCAGAGAAAGGTACCTCCTTCTTTGATGGCCCCGTTCTTTCCACTGGGATCTCACTCACAGAGACCTTTCATTTAGTTAGGTTTTTTTTTTTTTTTTTTTTGCCAGAGTGTCTTGGCTTTCCATGCCTAAAATACTTTCATGGGCTCTTCAGTCAGATCTGAATGCCTTAAGGGCTGACTCTGAGCCCAGAGTGCTATTTAGGACACCTGCCATTCTATGAGTCTGCTGTGTATCCCACTTCCCATGTTAGATCATGTGCATCCCACTTCCCATGTTGGATCATGTGCATCCCACTTCCCATGTTGGATTGTTCTCTCCCTTTTTGATTCTATCAGTTAGTATTAGCAGACACTAGTCTTGTTTGTGTGATCCCTTTGACACTTAAGCCTTTCATTATGATCAATTGTGAACTGAAATTGATCACTTGGACTAGTGAAATGGCATTGGTACATGCAATCTTGATGGGATTGTATTGGAATCCCCTGGCATGTTTCTAACTCCACTATTTGGGGCAAGTCCGATTAAGCATGTCCCAAATTGTACATCTCCTCCCTCTCTTATTCCTACTCTTATATTTAACAGGGATCACTTTTCAGTTAAATTTAAACACCTAAGAATAAATGTGTGTTAATTACAGAATTCAACCTATAGTATTAAGTAGAACAAAAAAAATACTAAGATGGATAAAGTATTAAATTGTACATCAACAGTCAGGACAAGGGCTGATCAAGTCACTGTTTCTCATAGTGTCCCTTTCACTTCAACAGGTTTCCTTTTTTTTGGTTGGTTAGTTGTAACCAATCGGGAGAACATATGATATTTGTCCCTTTGGACTGGCTTAATTCACTCAGCATAATGTTTTCCAGATTCCTCCATTTTGTTACAAATGACCGGGTTTCATTATAATCTATAAATAGCTCAAGGAACACAACAACAATAAAATAACACAGTTAAAAAATGGTCAAAGGTCTTGAACAGTCATTTTCAAGAAAGAAAATTCAAATGGCCAACACACACTTGAAAAATTGTTCAGCATACTAGCCATCAGGGAAATGCAAATCAAAAACACAGTGAGATTCCACCTCACTCTAGTTAAAAAGACAGAAATCATAAATGAAAAATGCTGGTGAGGATGAAGGGAGGGGAAGGTACCCTAATCCACTGTTAGTGAGAATATAAACTGGTACTGTCACTGTGGAATACAGTATAGAGATACCTCAGAAATCTAATTATAGACCTACTAGATGACCCAGCCATCCTACTCCTGGAAATTTAGTCAAATAAACAAAAACCAGCATATGAAAGAGTGATCTGTACCCTTTTGTTTACTGCAGTTCAATTTACAATAAGTAAGATATGGAATCAACTTAAATGTCCAACAACTGAAGACTGGATAAAGAATTTATGGGGGCCAGAGCTGTGGTGTACCTGGTAAAGCTGCCACCTGCAGGTCAGCATCTCATATGGGCTCCACTTCCTATCCAGCTCTCTGCTATGGCCTGGAAAAGCAGTAGAAGATGATCCAAGTCCTTGGGCCCCTGCACCCATGTGGGAGACCCAGAGGAAGCTCCTGGCTCCTGGCTTTGGATCAGCACAGCTCCAGTCATTGTGGCCAATTGTGGGGTGAACCAGCGGATGGTAGACCTCTCTCTCTCTCTCTCTCACTTTCTGCCTCTCCTTCTCTTTCTGTGTAACTCTGACTTTCAAATAAATAAATACATTAAAAATTTATGGTGTATGTAACTATGGGATACCACACTGTAGTGAAAAAAAGAAGTCCTGTCATTTGCAAAAATTAAAAAAAAAGAAAGAAATGGTACAACTGCAAACCATTATGCTTAGTGATATAACCCAGTGTGCAAATCACAAGCACCACATATTTGCCTTGATCTGTAGTAACTAATAGAGTACCTAAAAGGTAATCAATAGAAATGATATTGACACTTTGAGATATGATGGTTTTTAACAGCTCATCTCAACTGTTAAGGAACAGTGTTTTTTTTCTCTCTTCCTACCATTTGTTAAACTCTTTACTAAGTATAGGGTTAATCTTATGAATATAGCATTAGCTTAAAATAGATCTTTATAAAAAATAAAAATGGGAATATGAGAGGGAGGAGGACAAATGGTGCAAGTGTGAGTGGGAGAGAGAATTGAGTGGGAAGAATCACTATGTTCCTAAATTTGTATATATGAAATGCATGAAGTTTGTATTCCTCAAATAAAATTTTTTAAAAATCATTCTGATAAAAAAAGAATTTAAAGAAAAAATAACCAGGAAAGTGAAACATTCTTCCATCTGTTCTTTGTCCTAATTGTACCATGCCCAAACTGCTATTAAATATCAAGGAACACAATCATACTCATTTTCCAAATTCTTCACTTGTAATGCCCAAGTGACTATGATAGGATACTCAAGAGTCAGTCTATCACAGTGATTTAAAGCATGAGTTATTTTTCGAATATCAGTTCTATCTTGGTGAACAGGGATGCGTGTGGTTGGAGGGATGTATGCATGTATTATATTTGGTTTTTCCATCTGCACATACTAGGCTATAATGCATGTAATAGACAGGTTTGTGACAAAGACTGCAGTATATCATTTGTAGAATTCTGGGATTGAATATAGCATTGTCAACTTTAAAGAGCATGGTGCCGAGACTATAATCTACAGTTCCAGCCACTGGGGTGTCAATGTGACATTGAGTGGATGAGTTGTCTTTGTCCAGTGATGTTTCCTGGAAACATCTTAGAGTCATCAAAAACTAAATTCCCCAGTAGTTGGAGGAGAGGAATATGAATCCTGAAGTGGGAGGAAGGGATGTGAATGGTGCCACAGCATCAACTATAGTCTCTAAGTATCATAATTTTTCAATTTCAATGTAAAATAACAAAGATGATGGTACATTTAAATAAAACAATGTATACACAATGCTTACTGTCCTATGAAACTGTTAAAAATGACACATAAGCTCAGTTACTATTAGCAGACACTATTCGGGTTTTAAAAAGGAGAGAATGATCCAACATTGGAAGCAGGATACAGCAGACTCATAGAATGGCGGATGTCCCAAACAGCACTCTGGCCTCAGAATCAGCCCTTAAGGCATTCAGATCCAGCTAAAAAAGCCCATGAGAGTATTTCTGGCATGGAAAGCCAAGACATTCTGACAAAAATAAATAAATAAACCTAAATGAAAGATCTCTGTGAGTCAGATCCCAGCAGAAAGAACAGGTCATCAAAGAAGGAGGCACCTTTTTCTGAAGAGAGAACTTCCATGTTGACTATGGCCTTGTCTAACTAAGGTCAGAGTTGGTGAACTCAAAAGGCTTCCATAGCTTTGGCAACTCATGACAAGAGCATAGGGTGATTACTGATGCCATAAACAAGAGTGTCAATTTGTTAAATCAACAACAGGAGTCACTGTACACTTACTCCCCATGTAGGATCTCTGTACTTAATGTATTGTACTATGTGAATCAATGCTATAACTAGTACTCAAACAGTAATTTCTATTTTGTGTTTCTGTGTGGGTGCAAACTGTTGAAATCTTTACTTAATATATCCTAAATTGCTTTTCTGTATATAAAGATAACTGAAAAATGAATCTTGATGTGAATGGGATGGGAGATAGAGCAGAAGATGGGAGGGTTGCAGGTGGGAGGGAAGTTATGGGGGGGAACCACTGTATTCCAAAAGTAGTACTTTGGAAATTTATATTTATTAAATAAAAGTTAAAAAAAATGACGCATACTTACACAGGGGGAAGATTACTAAGGTAACCACAATGACACACATTTTCTGTAATCCATTGTCATTGAAAAGCAAGTGGAGTCTTTTTTGAAGATCTATTTATTTAATTGAGAGTAAAAGTCAGAGAGATGGAGAGAGAGAGAGAGAAAGAAAGAGAGAGAGAGGTCTTCCATCTGCTGGTTCTCTCCCCAGATGGCTGCAATGGCTGAGGCTGTGCTGATCTGAAGCCAGGAACCAGGAGCTTCTTTTGGGTCTCCCGCACAGGTTCAGGAGCCCAAGGACTGGTGCCATCTTCTACTGCTTTCCCATGCCATAGAAGAGAGCTGGGTCGTAAGAGGAACAGCTGGGACTAGAACTGGCACCTATATGGGAAGCCAGTGCTGCAGGCAGCAGCTTTACCAACTATGGCACAGCACTGGCCCCCAAGTGGAATCTGTTACTGTCATGGGATATTATGGTCTTTATGGTATATTACATGGCAAAAGGGAGGTTATCCTGGATGAGAATGTGTTGATCATGTAAATTCTTTAAAGACATAGCTTATCTTTTTTTTTTTTTTTTTTTTTTTTTTTGCAGTAGAGGAATCCAGAGATATACTTGACTAGTCTCAAAGAAGAGAGATGGGACATTGATGTTGAGTAGACCTCAGCTAAGGACTGGTGAAAAAAAAAGTCCTATATTCACAAGGCAGTGAATCATATCAACACCAATGAGCTTGGAAGATTACTGTGAAATTCAAATGATAACACAGCTCTAATAGACATTTTGAATATAGCTGGGAAAAAAAATCCAATTACTCCATATGAGACTTCTTACCTACAGAAAGTTAGAGATAATATATCTTTTTGTGTGTGTGTAAAGTCACTAAATTTATAATGCAGCAATTACCATGATGTTTATTTTTTACTAATATCCTATTACACTATTTCATTTCATATTAAAATCTTTGGGAACTCTGTTTCAAACTTGAAATCCTCCAAATATTTTCCAAGGAGGATGAACAAGACAACTGAGTAACATCAATTATTGAGCTATGAAGAATCAGTTTTTTTATTTAATAAATATAAATTTCCAAAGTACTACTTTTGGATTATAGCAGCTTTTTCCCCCATAACCTCCCTCCCACCAAGAACCCTCCCATTTCCTGCTTCATCTCCCATCCCATTCTTCTTCAAGATTTATTTTCAGTTATCTTTATATACAGAAAATCAATTTAGTATATATTAAGTAAAGATTACAACAGTTTGCACCCACACAGAAACACAAAATAGAAATTACTGTTTGAGTACTAGTTATAGCATTGATTCACATAGTACAACACATTAAGTACAGAGATCCTACATGGGGAGTAAGTGTACAGTGACTCCTGTTGTTGATTTAACAATTGACACTCTTGTTTATGGCATCAGTAATCACCCTATGCTCTTGTCGTGAGTTGCCAAAGCTGTGGAAGCCTTTTGAGTTCACCAACTCTGATCGTAGTTAGACAAGGCCATAGTCAACATGGAAGTTCTGTCCTCTCTTCAGAAAAAGGTGCCTCCTTCTTTGATGGCCCATTCTTTCTTCTGGGATCTCACTCACAGAGATCTTTCATTTAGGGTTTTGTGTGTGGTTTTTTTTTTTTTTTTTTTTTTTTGCCAGAGTGTCTTGGCTTTCCATGCCTGAAATACTCTCATAGGCTTTTTTAGCTGGATCTGAATGCCTTAAGGGCTGATTCTGAGGCCAGAGTGCTGTTTGGGACATCCGCCATTCTATGAGTCTGCTGTGTATCTTGCTTCCCATATTGGATTATTCTCTCCTTTTTAATTATATCAGTTAATATTAGCAGACACTAGTCTTGTTTATGTGATCCCTTTGACACTTAAGCCTTTCATTATGATCAATTATGAACTGAAACTGATCATTTTACTAGTGAGATGGCATTGGTACATGCCACCTTGAATTGGAATCCCCTGGCACTTTCAAACTCTACCATTAAGGGTAAGGCTGAGTGAGCATGTGCCAAACTGTACATCTCCTCCCTCTCTTATTCCTACTCTTATATTTAACAGGGATCACTTTTCAGTTAAATTTAAACACCTAAGAATAAATGTGTGTTAATTACAGAATTCAACCTATAGTATTAAGTAGAACAAAAAAATACTAAAAGGGATAAAGTATTAAGTTGTACATCAACAGTCAGGACAAGGGCTGATCAAGTCACTGTTTCTCATAGTGTCCATTTCACTTCAACAGGTTTCCTTTTTTTTGATTGGTTAGTTGTAACCAATCAGGAGAACATATGATATTTGTCCCTTTGGGACTGGCTTAATTCACTCAGCATAATGTTTCCCAGATTCCTCCATTTTGTTGCAAATGACCGGATTTCATTGTTTTTGACTACTGTATAGTATTCTATAGAGTACATGTCCCATAATTTCTTTATGCAGTCATCTGTTGATGGGCATTTCCGTTGATTCTAGGTCTTAGCTGTTGTGAATTGAGCTGCAATAAATATTGAGGTGCAGGCAGCTCTTTTATTTGCCAATTTATTTCCTTTGGGTAAACTCCAAGAAGTGGGATGGCTTGGGTTGTATTGTAGGGTTATATTCAGGTTTCTGAGGAATCTCCAGACTGACTTCCATAGTGGCTTTACCAGTTCCCTTTTCCTCCACATCCTCGCCAGGCCAGCATCTGTTGTTGGTAGATTTCTGTATGTAAGCCATTCTAACCGGGGTGAGGTGAAACCTCATTGTGGTTTTGATTTGCACTTCCCTGGTGGCTAGTTATCCTGAACATTTTTTCATGTGTCTGTTGGCCATTCAGAATTCCTCTTTTGAAAAATGTCTATTGAGGTCCTTGGCCCATCTCTTAAGCGGGTTGTTTCTTTTGCTTTTGTGGAGTTTCTTGATCTCTTTGTAGATTCTGGTTATTAATCTTTTATCGGTCACATAGTTTGCAAATACTTTTTCCCATTCTGTTGGTTGCCTCTTCACTTTCCTGACTGTTTCTTTTGAAGTACAGAAACTTCTCAATTTGATGTAATCCCAATTGTTAATTTTGGCTTTGACTGCCTGTGCATCTGGGGTCTTTTCCAGGAAGTCTTCGCCTGTGCTTGTATCTTGCAGGGTTTCTCCAATGTTCTTTAATAATTTGATGGTGTCGGGTCATAGATTTAGTTCTTTAATCCATGTTGAGTGGATTTTTGTGTAAGTTGTAAGGTAGAGGTCTTGCTTCATGATTCTGCACATGGAAATCCAGTTTTCCCAGCACCATTTGTTGAATAGACTGTCCTTGGTCCAGGGATTGATTTTGGATCCTTGATCAAATATAAGCTGGCTGTAGATGTTTGGATTGATTTCTGGTGTTTGTATTCTGTTCCATTGGTCTATCCATCTGTTTCTGTACCAGTACCATGCTGTTTTGATAACAACTGCCCTGTAGTATGTCCTGAAATCTGGTATTGTGATGCCTCTAGCTTTGTTTTTGTTGTTCAAGATTGCTTTACCTATTCGAGGTCTCCTGTGTCTCCATATGAATTTCAGCATCATTTTTTTCCAGATCTGAGAAGAATGTTTTTGGTATCTTGATTGGTGTTGCATTGAATGTATAAATTGCTTTTGGGAGAATGGACATTTTGATGATATTGATTCTTCCAATCCATGAGCATGGAAGATTTTTCCATTTTTTGGAATCCTTGAAGAGTTAGTTTTAAGGACTACTTTTTTGTCTTCAGTGAAATTTTGTATTACACCAAGCTAAGAGGAAGTCACAGTTGAGATATAACTCTAGTTTGAGGGAAACTTTAATTTATTCCTACTTCACAGCAAATAAGGGTATAGTGGGTAGAATGATACATTTTAGGGTCATCACACAGCTGATCCTCACAGTCATAGTTCTAGAAATATTGAAAAATCTCCAATCCTCCTTTTTACAAATAAATCAGTTATCCAATCAATATAGAATATTCACTATATTCCAGATGATGTAGTTATACCAGTGAGTGATGCAAATCAAATACCCCTCACACACACATACACACATAGGTCCTTTGCAGAGATTGAAAAATAATTCAAAATACAATACAGGGTTGGACAATGGTACACAATATTGTGTTTTATGATTGTCATGAATGACAGCTGTGGAGTTACTGAAGAGGGTGAAGAAGATTGGACTTGTTGAATATGAGAACTTTTCAGAGAATGAATGAAGAATTTGTCAGAGGCAGAAAACAGAAGAGAGTCATCTTCTAAGGCATACTAATGGATTTGGACACATTCCTAAGGGAAAAGTTATAACGTTGAAATATTTAAAAGAGGCTAATTAAATGCTCCATTGTTTTTCTACATTTATGACTTTATGTCATATCTGCCAACTGAAATGCTTGTCATCCAGCTTTGACTATCAACACTTCTTCTACTTCTTAAATTCCTCTGTTTTGTGATAATTTAATTGAATTTGTGATAATTTAATTGAATGTGAACAAATCTGAGTCTCTATTTTGATATAATACATTGTAACTTTCTATCTCAGTTACCTGGATGCATATCCTATTTTTCCTAGGTAAGATTAGGATCTCGTGGAAAATGGTAGAAGTGCTTTTTGCATGCAGTAAAGAGCAGGTGATTTCTTGAGGTTTCTTAGGGTTATTAAGGTAAGAGAATTATTGGCCTGAGTGTAAGAATAACCAAGATAGTATGCACTCTGGACTAGTTAGTTTGGATATTAAATATATGCTCACAAGTGACCCCACCTATGGTTCAGCTGGCTCTAGGAAGGACAGTTTTCCAGGGGTCAGAAGAGCACCAGGGGGCCAGTGTTGCTGCTCTGTGGGATAAGTCACTGCCTGCAGTGCTGGAATCCCATGTGGGTGCCAGTTTGAGTCCTACCTGATCCACTTCCAATTCAACTCTTTGCTAATGTGCATGGGAATGTAGCAAAGGATGGCCCAAGTGCTTGAGTCCCCCACACCCTAGAAGAAGCTCTTGGCTCTTGGCTTCAGCCTATCCTAATCCTGGCTGTTGGGGCCATTTGGGGAGTGATCCAGTGGATGGAAGACCTCCCTCACTCCCTCCCTAGACATGCATTTCAAAGAACTCTACTAAGAGACTATTGGAACTCATAGAAGAGTTTGGTAAAGTAGCAGGATATAAAATCAATGCACAAAAATCAACAGCCTTTGTATACACAGGAAATGCCACGGCTGAGGAAGAACTTCTAAGATCAATCCCATTCACAATAGCTACAAAAACAATCAAATTCCTCTATGATGAAAACTACAAAACCTTAAAGAAAGAAATAGAAGAGGATACAAAAAATGGAGAAATTTTCCATGCTCATGGATTGGAAGAATCAATATCATCAAAATGTCCATTCTCCCAAAAGCAATTTATACATTCAATGCAACACCAATCAAGATACCAAAAACATTCTTCTCAGATCTGGAAAAAAATGATGCTGAAATTCATATGGAGACACAGGAGACCTCGAATAGGTAAAGCAATCTTGAACAACAAAAACAAAGCTAGAGGCATCACAATACCAGATTTCAGGACATACTACAGGGCAGTTGTTATCAAAACAGCATGGTACTGGTACAGAAACAGATGGATAGACCAATGGAACAGAATACAAACACCAGAAATCAATCCAAACATCTACAGCCAGCTTGTATTTGATCAAGGATCCAAAATCAATCCCTGGACCAAGGACAGTCTATTCAACAAATGGTGCTGGGAAAACTGGATTTCCATGTGCAGAATCATGAAGCAAGACCTCTACCTTACAACTTACACAAAAATCCACTCAACATGGATTAAAGACTTAATAAATGAAATAAATCTTAAAAAAAGAATTTCCCCAGGTATCAAGATATCAAAATTAAAAGACATGATTAACTTAATAGGAGAACTGAAAGTAAGTGTTTAGCTTTGGATGGAATGAATATATTATGTGAAAAGCACAGTGCAGTGTCAGGACTTCATTTCTATGTCATTCTGCCTTGAAACAGCTTTGTGGCCTTGCACAAGGCACTTAATCTCTCTGAGTTTCAATTTTCCATCATGAAAAATGAGAATGCTAGATCATTACTTTTCTAATTGCACTCCCAAAATCCCAACAGAAACTTTTGGGATAGCCAACTAACACCATCCAAGAAGACTTGGCTACTAGCCCTTCACTCCAGCTTCAATAAGAACAACAACGCTTTAATCCATTTTACATGCTGTAACCAAGTATTCTTAAATCTAAGGATAGGCTTGCATCCCATTTCTTCCAATATAGACTCAAGTCTGAGAATCATTCCAAGAAGGGATAGCCCTTCCTTTTCTTTCCCTTTTTTCTTCTTACTTCCCCCTACAGCCCCTTTTTAGGGAAATCATCCTGGAAATCTGGATGGATAAGCAGAGATATCTGGGACTAGAGCAGATGGACATTGATAAGCAAAATCCTCTTGGTGGCTGTAGTAAGCAGCTATAAGTGTCCTCATCAGGAAACTCAAGGCATGCTGCAATTTGCATTGCTGCAGAGGACTCTCAATTCTCTTTCCCTGCTTCTGTCTCATTATAGCTCCCAATTCTCTACCTTTGCACCATTCATGCATTTCAGCCGGCAGGGATCTCCAGACCACTAATTCATGCATTATAAAGTGATGACAGTTTGGCTTGCCGTGGAATGGCCACAGGACTGGATTACTACAAGCCCATAGCAGTGGAACTATGAGCAAACCATTATTTCCTTTTTTTCCTTGCAACATCTTTAAAACCTCTGCCAATCTCCATTCCTATTTTTGGTGTCCTACTTCATACCTCATTAACTTTTCACATGGTCTGTTTCTGAAGCCTCTGACCAGGGCTCTCTACCTCCAGACTTTTTCCTTCAAATCATCTTGCACACATTAGAAATAAAACATTGGCACTAAGACACAGGCTTGATCATGCCCTTTCTCTCTTTATGGTTATCTCCTGACTCCTCTATTTTTTATCAACATTAATTCCATGAGACCTAGATATCTCAAATGTTGTCCTCAATCTACATCTATATGTATTTTTTTTAACTTATACACCTGATATCCTGGGTGATTCTATCCTCCTTTAGCGTTTTCATTATATTCCAGTTGCATTTAACATATCAGATTTTCGCCCTCCCCCCATATAAGATATTTGTGCATTTTTAAAATCTATGCATGCTTAAAGAAAGGCTTGGCTTATAATGAGATCATACTGAAATTAATTTAATTAAATTTTAATAGTGTTGCTATCCTTCCATTTGGAGATATGATACTATTAAATCTTTACTTACAGGGTCGACACTGTGGCTCACTTGGTTAATCCTGGCCTGCGGTGCCAGCATCCCATATGGGCACTGGGTTCTAGTACCGGTTGTTCCTCCTCCAGTCTAGCTCTCTGCTGTGGTCCGGGAGGGCGGTGGGGGATGGCCCACATGCTTGGGTCCCTGCACTCACCTAGGAGAACAGGAAGAAACACGTGGCTCCTGGCTTCAGATCAGCGCAGTGTGCTGGCCGTAGTGGCCATTTGGGGAGTTAACCAACGGATGGAAGACCTTTCTCTCTGTCTCTCCCTCTCACTGTCTATAACTCTACCTGTCAAAAAAAAAAGAAACTTTTCTTACTCATATCTCTACCACAATTCTGACATACAAAATCTAATTCATATCTCTACCACAATTTTAACATATAAAATCTAATTCAGTGTCTAAAGGCCGATTTGTCTGCTTTACCTACAAATATATGGCAAATAGTAGAATATTAATCCACTTCTTTTTTTTTCTTTTAAAAAAACATTTTATTGAACTACAGCATACATACTGAGAAATGCACATAAGTGTATAGATAATTTTTTCTTCTGAGCTCACTCATAATGAACACTCAAATTAAAAATAAAACATTACTGGTATGCCAAGAATCCTCATTATTCTCTGCTCTCTAGTTCTTTTTTTAAATGTGGAGCAAGAACAATATATTATCATTTACATGGTATGATTCAGTGAAGTAATCATTTACAACTACATAACGAATGATGACACCTATACATTTTTATACTCTATATATTAACTTCCACAAATAAGAGAAAACAAGCTGTATTTGTCTTTCTGGGTCTGGTTTATTTCACCTAGGTTAATGATCTCCATTTACATCCATTTTGGTGCAGATTTCATGATATCATTCTTTTATTATGGCCTACTAGTATTCCATTCTGTATATATTCCACAATTTCTTTACCCAGTCATCAGCTGATGGACATGTAGGTTGATTCCATATCTTTGCTATTGTGAATTGAACTGCTCAGACCAAGGAATCCAGGTATCCCTTTCACATGCTGATTTTATTTCCTTTGTATATATTCTCAGAAATGGAATAGGTCTATTTTTAATTTTCTGGGGAATCTCCATATTGTCTTCTATAATGTTGCATTAGTTTTGTTTATTTTTGTTTGTTTGTTTTTTCATTTGGTAGGCAGAGTTAGACAGTGAGAGAGACAGAAACAGAGAGAAAGGTTTTCCTTCCATTGGTTCACCCTCCAAATGGCCATTGTGGCTGGCGTGCTGTGCCGATCCGAAGCCAGGAGCCACGTGCTTCCTCCTGGTCTCCTATGTGAGTGCAGGGACCCAAGCATTTGGGCCATCCCTCACTGCCCTCCTGGACCACAGCAGAGAGCTGCAGGAGCAACCGGGACTAGAACCCGGTGCCCATATGGGATGCTGGCACCTCAGGCGGAGGATTAACCAAGTGAGCCATGGCTCCGGCCCCGGTTGTGTAAGTTTACAATCCAACCAACAATTACACTCTTTGTAACTTTTTCTCCATGGTCTTGCAAGTATTTGTTATTTATTTATTTATTTATTTATTTATTTCGGGGATCATAGCCATTTTAACTGGAATGAAATGCCACCTTATTGCAGTTTTTATTTGATTATCCCTGATGGCTGGTGACCCTGAGAATTCTTTTTATGTGTATGTTGTCCATTTATATTTCTTCCTTTGAAAGACATCTGTTCATATCCTTTGCCCATTTCTTAACTGAATTTTTTTTCTTCTGTGGAGTTTCTTGAATCCCTTATTTATTTTAGATATTAATTCTCTTTTGGATGCATAGTGTGAAAATATATTCAAGTCTTCTATCTGTTGCCTCTTTATTTTATTAATTTTTTTCTTTGTTGTACAGAAGCTTCTTGGCTTTACATAATCCTCTTTGTTTATTTTGGTTTTCATTGCCTTTGCTTCTGTGGTCTTATTTAAGAAGTCTTTGCATAGACCAATGTGTTGTAGTGTTTGTCCTATGTTTTCCTCTACTAATTTAACAGTTCCAGGTCTTAAGTGTAGACCATTGATCCATTGTGTGTTGGCATGTATATAGGTCATAAAGTAGATGCCCTGTTTCAAACTTATGCAAGTGGAAATCCAGTTTCCCCTACAGCTTTGCTGAAAAGACTGTCCTTTAAAAAAAAGATTTATTTATTTATTTGAAAGTCAGAGATACGGAGAGAGAAAAAAAAGGAGTCACACATAGAAAGAGAGATCCTCTATCTGTTGGTTCACTCCACAAATAGCTGCAAATGCTGGAACTGGCTGGTCTGCAGTCAGGAGCCAGGAGCTTCTTCTGGGTGTCCCATTTGGATGCAGGGGCCCAAGCATTTGCGTCATTTTCCATTACTTTTCCAGGCAATTTCCAGGGAGCTAGCTGGGAAGCAGAGCAACCAGGACTTGAACTGAAGCCCATATATGATGCCTGCACTGCATAAAGTGGCTTAAACATTCATGCCATAGAGCTGGCTTCCAAAGAGACTGTCTTCACAAAGGAATGATTTTAACTCACTTGCCAAAGATTAGTTGGTTGTAGATGTGTGGGTTAATTTTTGGTATTTCTATTATGTCTGTTGGTCTACATTTCTGTTTTTGTACTTCTATCAGACTGTTTTGATTTTATAGTCACATATTATGCATCGCAATATGTATTGAGATGCCACAGGTTTCATTTTTTATTGCTTAATATTGCCTTGGCCATTTGGGGTCTTTTTGTTTCCATATTAATTTTATGATTTTTTTTTTTTTAGTTCTGTGAAGACTGTCCTTGAAATTTTGATTGGGATCACATTGAATCTGTAAATTCTTCAGGATATGATGGACATTTTCATGATATTAATTATTCTAATCCATGAATATGGAAGATTTTTCCAAGTTGTGTTGTCTTCAATTTTTTCATTCATGTTTTGTTATTTTCTTTGTAGTGAACTTTCACTTCCTTGACAAAATGTTTCCCAAGAATTTTTTAAAATTTCAAAATTTCGAACCTATTATGAGTTTGACTGGTATTATAAGTTTTTTTCTCAGCCATAGCAGTGTTGTATAAGAATGTAACTCATTTTTATGTGTTGATTTTATATTCAGCTACTTTACTAAACTCTCTTATGAGTTCCAATACTGTCCTTAAAAAATCTTTTTTGTTCCCCTATATAAATGATTTTTTTTGTTTGTAAACAGGGATAATTTGACTTCCCCATTTCCAATTTTCATTTCTTTGCTTTTTTTTTATTTCCTAATAGCTCTGCCTCCAGTACTGTGTTGTATAGTAGTGGTGAGAGTGGGCATTCTTGTCTGGTTCCAGCTCTTAGTGGAAATGCTTTCTGCTTTTCCTCATTCAATATGATGCTGCTGGCTGTGGGTTTGTCATATACTGATTTAACTGTATTGAGACATGTTATTTCTATACTCAATTTTTGTAAGGTTTTCATCATGAAATGATGCTGTGTTTTATTAAATGCTTTCTCTGCATCTATTGAAATAATGATACAGTGTCCATCCTTTATTTTGTTCATATGATGTACTACATGTACTGATTTGCTTATGTTGATACATTCCTGCATCCCTGGGAAAAATCTCACTCGGTCTGGTGATTGATCTTTTTTTGTGTTATTTTGATCAGATATTTTTCTTCTAAACTCATTTCTAGTTAAACTTATCTAAACCAACCTGCTGAAATAGCTGATCATCAATCATCTCAAGTTGCTGTGTCCAACCCTCACTTCTTTGCTTCCTCTTATTCAAATTTTTAGACACTTACAACACAATTAATTGCTTTCTCTGTTTTAAAGCATCCTGTTTACTCTTTTAGGCTTCTTACATAAAGAACTCAGATGATTTTTATCCGGCCTCACTAACTTTTCTTTCATAGTTGCCATTTTTGTTACTCCTTCTCAGCCAGACCTCTAATTTTTGTTGTGTCTAAAGATCATTTCTGGCCAACTGATTTCCTATCTGAACATTTTTCCTAGGTGAGGATTTACAGCCATCTGAATGAATTTGATTAAAACTTATTTGTTGGTAACCACACATTTTTATCTCTGATACTGATATCCTTGAATTACATATATAAATAATAAATATATACATAAATAATTGTGTTTAAAATGCTATGAATTACCCAAAGAGAAATCATGAAACTTGTTGTTACTTAACAGCTCACTCTTAATATAGTAATTGTCATTTCAATTTGTAACCTTAAGACCATAAAATCCAGATATTATTTTTGACTATTTTCTCTTTTGGACTCCATCATTCTGTCATTAAAGCCTAGCTGAACATCTAAACTAATATTCCAAATTAATTTACTTCTTCCAGCTTCCATAATTATTGCCCTAGCTCAAGCCATAATCATTTATTGGAATTATCTTAATGTACTTTATTGGCTTCTATGTCTATACTCTTGTCCCTTAAAACAGCATTCCTCAAAACAAAAACCTTTGTGATCTTTTAAAATCATGAATTATATTATGTAACTTATTTTCTTAACTTCTTCCAATTATTTCTTATTGTACTTGCAATAAAATTTCATTCATTCACCATGATCTCTAAATAGATCATGAGGCTCCTTAAATAAACCCCTGATTATTATTCCCAGGTTTCATGCACCCATATTACTTTTCTCATTGTGTTTCAGCCTATTTTCTTCCTCCCAATCAGTTCAATGTCAATGTAGCTCTAGTGCTGTGTTACCTCTTCCCTCTTAATAGTATCATTTCCTCTCAGAATTTGAAAGGTATTCTTTCTTGTCATTTATGTCTTAGTTGTGTCCACAATAACCCATTGTGAAGGAACTAATTACTAACCATCACCACCATCTATTTATTTTCTTCACACAACTTATCACTCTGCTAAATCATTTACTTGTTTATTATGTGTTTTACATCTCCCTTGATTAGAATATAAACTTATAAAGTCAAAGGCTTTATAGGTTGTATTTACTGTTTCCTCTACTCTAGAAATCTTGGTTTATTATAGGTACTAATTTATTATTTGTTTAATAAGTAAATAATGAAGAACATAACTTTGAGAGACATAGAAAGCTGTATTATAGTCATAACTCCTCCATTCTCTGTTCCAGTAACCCTGGAAAAATTTCTTTGACTTAGAAATTATCTCTTCATCTATAAAATGAGGGCAGTGATATTTCTTTTACATTGTTATTGGGAAGCTTATGAGAGTATGCTGTTACAATCCTTTACATAGTATTTAAAAAACAGAAAATGATTTATTTTCTTATCATTATAATTACTATAGTTATCATTATCTCTACTTCCACACCTATGATAGTGCATCTTCATTATTTGTACAACTCTTTATTATTATCTTCCTATTTTCACTGTTGGTTAAGAGCCATGTGCTTTAAGACATGAATGTAACTTGTAAAGGTGATAAAACAATTGTCACCCATCTTACCATTATAATCTTCCCTTCAAAATCTGCTTTTGAGTGAAAGAAGACTGAATTCTTTTTTTTTTAAGATTTATTTTATTTTATTTGAAAGTCAGAGTTACAGAGAGAGAAGGAGAGGCAGAGAGAGAGAAGTTTTCCATCTGCTGCTTTACTCCCCAATTGGCTGCAATGGCTGGAGATGCACTGATCCAAAGCCAGAAGCCAGGAGCTTCCTCTGGGTCTCCCACATGGGTGTAGGGGCCCAAGGACTTGGACCATCTTCTACTGCTTTCCCAGGCCATAGCAGAGAGCTGGATCAGAAGTGGAGTGGTTGGGACTCAAATTGGCGCCCATATGGAATGCCAGCACTGAGGGCATTGGTTTTACCTGCTACACTACAGTGCCGGCACCTAAAAGCCTAAATTCTGACTAAAGTGAGTTAACCTCAGACAGCTCAAGACTTGAGAGAACTGGGACTAGTCTTTGGGCTGCATTCAAATACAACCTTAGCAAGTTCATACTGCTCCCACAAGAAAGATAAATGATTCCCGTGCATCTGAATAACTTAAAAATTTAAGGTATATTTACCGCATCACTTAGTCAATTTAACTGCTGGTGCATAATAATTCACTTTGAAACTTAGTGTTTTAAAAATCAGTAATTAAATAAGTCCATTGCTCCACAACTTGGTAATTTGGGTAAGATTAAGTTGGTGATTCTTCTACGGTTTTGGCTGGGTACATTCGCCCATGCCTGATAAATGCTCTTCAGACAACCTCAGCCTCCTGGGTCTGATTATCAGTATGGGCATGAGGATACCTGCTTCCCATGACTCTCATTCTGCAGCAGCTGGCTAGGTTTTTTAACACATCAATAATGGTCTACATTCAAATGGTAGAGAAATCAACTTCCCTTCTTAATGAAAGTTGATATAAAGTATTAATATATAAAGTTATAAAGCATGAAAGTATCTGGATTAGTTAGCTCCTCCTGTTCTTCACATAATGTTAGATAGTTCACTTCTTCCTTCCATACTCCATTTCCTGAGTATGCCTTTCCCCATATGGGATTCACTGTGTTATAGCCTATTTTCTCTTTTTCACAATGGCTAAAACCTCATTATCATAATAGATGTAAAAATTTCATTTTTTGTATTGTTCAATATTATCTATGTTTTGTTCTGTACATTCAGGTTCAATTATAAATCTACTGCTTATATCATTGACAAATTCAATATTACTAATAATGATTTCCTACCCTGAGACAAAGAAATAATTTTATTTTGACTTTTAGAATACAAAGTGTGGGAACGGCACTGTGATGTAGCTGGGAAAGCTGCCACCTGTAGTGCCAGCATCTCAAGTGGATGCAGGGTCCAGCTTCAGCTGCTCCACTTCTGATTTAGCTCCCTGCTCACGCACCTGGGAAAGCAGCAAAAGATAGCCCAGGGCCTAGGGCCTCTGCACCCATGTGAGAGACCTGGAGGAATCTCCAGGCTCCTGGCTTCGGATAAGCCCACCTCTGGTGGTTGTGGCAGTTGGGGAGTGAACCAGCAGATGGAAGATCTTTCTCTCTCTGCCTCTGCCTCTCTGTAACTCTGCTTTTCAAATAAATAAGTAAATCTTAAAAAAAAATAAAGAAATGAAAGACAAAGTGTACAACAGGTCTAGTCAGGTAAAGTGACTAGAACAGGGAAAAATAAAAATGGGGCAAAAGAGTACTGCTTTTAGCTTGAGAAGCACATTAAGTAATCTTTTCTATGCATAAATTATACCTCCCAGATTCTAAAATGTGTGGTGGTTCAAGTTACAAGACACTTCTGTCATCTTCTCACAGAGCTCTAGGATATACACAAGGCTTTCTTTAAGAACTACATGCTTGTATAGCTCCCAAACATCTGGCACATGCAGTACTCAAATCAGTCGGTCTGATGATTTGGCATCCTATAGACCACGTATCTAAATAATCAACAAAACAGATTGAAATTACTGGGGTTTCAGATGTCATGTCAATAGATCAACTGAGCTAGGAGATGGTTGATTGACAGGTTGGTGCTGACTGGTTGGCTGCTTCAGACAGATGGGGCCCTCTCTGGTACATGGCCTTCTTCCCAAAGGCAATAGTGCATGCAGTGGCTAGAGACAGAGGCCACCTTCCAATGATGCAGTCAGTATCAACTGGATGGTTTCAATCAACCAAAGCAACATTCCATGTAAGAACAAACTGACCTTCCAGAGAGTTCAGCTATAGGGTTCCTAGGGAGTTGATAGATATCCTTCATATAAATATAACACACTTTACAAAGCACTTTCACATCATCTGACTCATTATAATGGAACATAGTTTTGTTTAAATTTTATCAACACATAATAAATGAGAAAATTGATGAAAGCGTACCAATTTGCTCAAGGTCACTTAGAAAAATAGTGAGCCAGGGTTAGCACACAGATATTCCAATTCTGAGATATCACTTCCTGTGCAGCAATGAGAAAGGCTGATGTTAGGAGTTGCAGCAATGAATAAATGAGAGACGCAGTTGTTGATATCCAACACTGAGCTCATATAGGAAGGATGATCAAAGAGGAAACGAAGATAATCTATAGTCATTTGGAATGGGGCTTATATTAAAAATAATAAGACTTATTAAGAATAATCTCCCTTCAGAAAAAAAATTTTCCCATTTTGATGGTTCTACAATTTCAAGAAGTAGGAAAATAAAGATAGTCAATCAACTCCTCTAATATGATAGAACCAAAGTTACTCTCTACTGTTGCTTGAAAAATTTTTAGTCCATGAAACAGGATAAAGCTCTTTTTTTTTTGAAGAATTATTTATTTATTTGAAAGTCAGAGTTACACAGAGGGAGAAGGAGAGGCAGAGAGATAGAGAGAGAGAGAGAGAGAGAGAGAGAGAGAGATCTTTTATTTGCTGGTTCACACCCCAGTTGACCACAATGGCCAGAGCCAGGAGCTTCTTCCAGGTCTCCCATGTGAGTGCAGAGGCCCAAGGACTTGCGCCATCTTCCACTGCTTTCCCAGGCCATAGAAGAGAGCTGGATTGGAAGTAGAGCAGCAGGGACTCAGATGCCCACATGGGATGCCAGCACTGCAGGCAGCAGCCCCAACAGCTACTCCACAGCATCAGCCCCTCTTTCTTTTTTTAAAAAAAATTTATTTTATTTGTTTGAAAGACATAGTTACATAGAAAGGTAGAAGCAGAGAGAGAGAAAGTGAGAGGACTTCCATCCGCTGTTTCACACCCCAAACGGACACAACAGCTTGAGTTGAGCCAATCTGAAGCTAGGAGCCAGGAGCTTTTTCTGGGTCCTCTATGTGGGTACAAAGGCCTACGGACTTGGGCTGTGCTCCAATACTTTCCCAGGAAGATTAGTAGAAGTGGAAAAGGCAATACTGGAATCAGAGCTCATATGAGATGCCAGTATTGCAAGCTGGGGCTGTAACCTGCTGTGCCACAGCACTAGCCCCAGTAAGGTTTCTTTTTCCAGCAGATTATGATGAACCCAACAGGAATCTTTGGCTGTCATTGAGAAATGGAGTTTGTTCTCCCTTTGTCCTGATCTTGAGACTATTTATCATTACAAAAAAGAAGAGCAGAAGAGCTGATGCTTAAGGAATTTCAGGCATACCCTTTAGAAGGGCAGGAAATATTTCTCTTTCTGTCTTAGGATATATTTTCATGAGATATGTTCTCTTGGAGACAACTACTATTGTATAGGAAGCCCAAACCATAGAGATCGATCACAGTTAGGCTCAATAACTCACATGATCCCCAAATCAACAGCCATATCAACTACTGGCCATGTAAATGAATAGGTTTTTGGCATTCTTATCAGATGAAACTCCAAGATGAATGTAACCTCAGTCAACATCACATGCAGAAAAAAACCACACAGATGAGCCCAGATAATCAATAAATACTATAAGAACTTGAGAAAATGAGCTGGTGAAATGCAAGCATAAGGGGAAAAAAAGAGAATGGAAATTCTGATTGATGTGATAATACATGTATTTAACTATTGCGTGATAACTCATAAAAATGCACAAGTTTTGGCTGGCGCCGTAGCTCACTAGGCTAATCCTCCGCCTGAGGCGCTGGTACCCTGTGTTCTAGTCCCAGTTGGGGCTTCTCTTCCAGGCCAGCTCTCTGCTGTGGCCCAGGTGTGCAGTGGAGGATGGCCAAGTGCTTGCACCTGCACCTGCATGAGAGACCAGGAGGAAGCACCTGGCTCCTGGCTTCAGATCTGCACAGCACGCTGGCCGTAGCGGCCATTTAGGGGGTGTCTTTCTCTCTGTCTTTCTCTCTCTTACTGTCTAACCCTGCCCTTCAAAAAAATGCACAAGTTTTCACGTTAATTGGATTTTTTTTTTTAATTTGAAAAGCTCAAATAATTGTAAGACATATTAAAGTAGCTCTAATTTTAGCTCAAAAAGTTTTGGGATGATTCATTATTCAAGAACAGATAACCAGAATGGAAATTAGTGCCTAGACGTGTGATATTGGTTTTGCAAAATTTAAACATTTGGTACAGGCTTTGTAGTTAACAAGAAGGCAGGGTGTGGTTATGCATCAAAGGAACCACTGGGAAAGGTGGGGAAGGGAGAATTTACTTAGTTACTCACATCATATAGTAGTAGTGAAAAGTTAACTGAGAACACAGAAAGCAGAAAAACACTTAAGGAAGAATATTTACAGTGATAACATTAAAGGAAACTGAACGTTTCTCTTTTTATAATTTATTTATTTTAAAAATTTTATTTAAGAAATACAAACTTCAAGCATTTAACATATAAACTTGAGAACATGGTGATTCCTCTCACCCTCCCTCCCTCCCACCCGTATTCCCACCCTTCTTCCTCCTCCCTCTTCCTTTTCCATTCTTATTTTTTTACAAAGATCAGTTTTCAGTTAATTTTATACTCATAAGATTAACCCTACACTAAGTAGAGTGTTCAATCTACTTAGTATGAAGAAAAAAAGAAAAGAACAGAAACAAACGAACAAGAAAAGCATTGTTCCTCAATGGTCAAGTCAAGAGCTGTTCAAAATCATAACATCTCACGATGTGTTTCACTCCTATAAATTATGTTTTGGGGACTTTACTAGTTACCACAGATCAGAGAGACCATATGGTGTTTATCTTTTTGTGACTGGCTTAATTCACTAAGTATAATGGCTTACAGTTTCATCCACTTTGTTGCAAATGATAGGACTTCATTTTTCTTTTTTTTACTGCTGTGTAGTGTTCCATAGTGTATATATACCATAATTTCTTTATCTAGTCCTCAGTTGATGGATATCTGGGTTGTTTCCAAATCTTAGCTATTATAAATTGAGCTGAAATGAATATGGGGTACAAATAACTCTTTCATATGCTGATTTTATTTCTATTGGATAAATTCTCAGGAGTGGGATGGCTGGGTCATATGGTAGGTCTATAATTAGATTTCTAAGGTATCTCCATACTGTCCTCCACAGTGGCTGTACCAATTTACATTCCCTCCAACAGTGGATTAGGGTACCATTCTCCCCACATCCTCACCAGCATTTGTTATTTGGTGATTTCTGTAGGAGAGCCATTCTAACAGGAGTGAAGTGAAACCTCATTGTGGTTTTGTATTAACAGTGGTGCAATCAGTGCTGTTTGACCTCACCTGGATTACCAGGGTGGGTGCTTTTTGTTGGTTCCAAGCTGCTGGATCCTTTTTCATTGTCTTGCTCATTGCTTCATGTCTGCACCTTCCAAACAGGTCCTGGACATATCGGCGGCTTTTGCAGTATTTCACACTGCAGTTTCCCCTGCTGTGTTACCCTGAGAGTTTACTTCTTCCACTTCTTTTCTATTAATTTCACATAGCCAAGATCAGAGCACCCTGTCTCTATTCCGCATCTTGGAACCCCGCCCCACATACAACAATCATTTCTCTTAGTTGCACTTGATAATTCTGGATATAGAGACAGATGAAAAGATATAGGGAAATGATCTTTCAGTTTTCAAAAAGAATCTGGAGAATTTTTTTTAAAGATTTTATTTATTTACCTGAAAGAATTACAGCTAGGCAGAGGCAGAGACAGAGAGAGACAGGGAAAGAGTCTTCCATCCTCTGGTTCACTCCCCAAATGGCTGCCACAGCCAGAGCTGAGCGGATCTGGAGCCAGGAGCCAGGAGCTTCTTCCAGGTTTCCCATGTGGGTGCAGGGGCCCAAGGATTTGGGCCATCTTGTATTGCTGTCCCAGGCCATAGCAGAGAACTGGATTGGAAGTGGAGCTGCCGGGTCTCAAATCAGCACCCATATGGGATGCCAGCACTGCAGGCAGTGGCTGAACCCGCCACGCCACAGCGCCAGTCCCCTATTTTTTTTTTTTTTTTAAGTTAGGACTTGCTGGCTAAAGAAAAAAGTGATTTTCTCCCTCAGGTATTCAAGAAAATTGCTCATGCTAGTAAACCAAAATGTAAAGGTGTAGCTTTGGGAATGCTTCTCTTGGGTGCTTTTTATTTTTGCAGAAATTTAACCAGGAAATGGGGCTTCTAATCTTTATGCAGGGCATTTATTTTAAATAATAACTTCTAGATAATAAGGATAATAAGAATCTTAAAGACTTTTTGAGAGTGGCAACTGAATATCATGATGCCCTCTCAGTATAAGGTGCTCTCAGATCCCCTCCTCACTTCCATTTCATGCTATCACTAATAAATGCTGGTCACACCAGAAAAAAAAAAAGAATTTTAAGGTTGACATTCTGTAGTACTCTAAAGCCCAGACCAAGGTAAGAAGGGACCTTTCTGAAAATGATTTGCTATTCTATTATTTTGTGGGTTTTTTTTTTTGTTTTTTTAATAAATATTTTTTTCTATTTATTTGAGAGGCAGAGTTACAGACAGTGAGGGAGACAGAGAGAAAGGTCTTCCTTCCACTGTTTCACTCCCCAAATGGCCTCAACGGCCAGAGCTGCACCAATCCAAAGCCAGAAGCCAGGTGCTTCTTCCTGGTCTCCCATGTGGGTGCAGGGACCCAAGGACTTGGGCATCTTCTACTGCTTTCCCAGGCCACAGCAGAGAGCTGGATTGGAAGAGGAGCAGGCAGGACTAGAACCAGCACCCATAGGGGATGCTGGCACCACAGGTGGAGGATTAACCTACTGCACCAAAGTGCCGGCACCTATCATTTTGGATAATACCATTTTATATAATACAGGCTTACATTTATAGAGTAATTATAAATTGATACATAGGAAGCCCACATGATTTTAAAGGGGGGTATTTGTAAACTTGAAATTTACATGACAGAGGTAATTTAAAACGAATTGAGACTTTTGGGTCTCTGACTTCCTATGTGCAAGAAAGACACTGAGCATGCTAATTAAATGCAAAAATGGTATTTCTTGTGGAACAGAATGGATAGCGCAGAAGAGACAACCAAGAACCCAGACAACAGAACATGCATAACAAATAGCAAGGCACATGCCTCTAATCAAATAATTGCCAATACTACCCAGCTTCATTTCAGAATTGTGATGGACATTTGATGTGGTTTATATGGTTTCAATTTCCCAACACCCTTTCTTGGATAAGACAGCATGCTGTACATGGGTGGTTTCTTAAATTTGGGGGAATTTTGCAAACTGGTTTGTAGCTCATTCAGTGACAGAAATTGGCCATGTTGGGAATATTTTACAGCATGAAAATCAGTAAATGCTACAAATCAACTCTGTGCAGTACCTAAAGCATGACACACCTATTTAGTAACAGAGCCCTGAATGTGTTAAATGTGTGTCTCCTGTCTCATTCTCATCGTTGCATATTGAGGAGAGGGGCAGGTCCAGTTAGTCTTTTGTTCAATGGACTTTAATATAGAAAGGTATCACTTTCTTTTTTTAAAGATCTATTTATTTATTTGAAAGTCAGAGTTACACAGAGAGAGGAGAGGTCTTCCATCTGCTGTTTCACTCCCCAAATGGCCACAATGATGGGAGCTGCGCCAATCCAAAGCCAGGAGCCAGGAGCTTCTTCCGGTCTCCCATGTGGATGCGGGGACCCAAGGATTTGGGCCATCTTGTACTGCTTTCCCAGGCCATAGCAGAGAGCTGGATTGGAAGTAGAGCAGGCAGGACTAGAACCGGCACCCAGATGGGGTGCTAGTGCTTCAGGCCAGGATGTTAACCTGCTGCACTACAGCGCCAGTCCCAGAAAAAGTACCACTTTCAACCCATCTCATTTGTACCTGGACTTTATTTAGATGATGACAGCCGGTTCTTGGAGTTATATCAGATAGGAAGAAGAGACTTTTGGCAATCTGTGGGAAAGGGGTTATTGTATTTTGCAATAAAAGGGATATAATTAATGTACTATCAGTAGGCAAGTTATAAATGACTTAAAACTTTCTGCAATTTCTTTGACTTTCTTTCCAGTGAAAGTTGAAATGTGCGTTATTCATCTTTTTGATTCTAGCTGATCTTGACCTTAGCTGACAGAATGGAGTAAAAGTGACACTCCAGTAGTTTTAGGCCTGAACTTTAAGGAGTCTGGGAACTTTTCCTTTCACTTTTATGGAACACTTACACTTGCGTCACTCCTTCTTAGTATCTTAGTATCTAACTGTAATTCTCCGAGAAGCCACGGTATAAGAATAAGCTATGTGTAAGTCTTCCAGTTGACAGCATCAGCTACATTTCCAGCCATGAGCCAGCATTAATCACCAGATGTGAAGAAACCATCACGGATTTTCAAACCAATTATATCAAAAGATGACTGTAATAACAACCAGTATTACATGAAGCCGAAGAACTTTGGCCAAGCCCTGTCACATCATGAAACTGTGGAAGAGAGTGATTGATGGTTATTTTCAGGTATAAATGTTGCAGTAGACAGACACAATAACAAACATATCTCCTATTAAACTATATTAGCTTACATTGATGAGGGTGTTGTTAAGAGGTAGTTAAAATTATGTTCAGCCCAAATGTGTGGGCTCTTGCCCCCCATGTAGGAGATCTGATTGAAGCTCCTGGCTCCTGGCTTCAGCCTAGTCTAACCCTGGCAATCAGGGGAGTAAACTAACAGATGGAAGATCTATATGTCTCTGTCTTTCCTTCTCTAACTTGCTTTTTTACAAATATTTATTTATTTATTTGAAAGAGTTACACAGAGAGAAGAGAGAGAGAGAGAGAGAGAGAGAGAGAGAGAGAGAGAGAGAGAGAATAGAGAGGTCTTCCATTGCTGGTTCACTCCCTGATTGGCCACAACAGCTGGAGCTGATCTGAAGCCAGGAGCCAGGAGCTTCTTCCGGTTCCCCCACATGGGTGCAGGGGCCCAAGGTCTTGGACCATCTTCTATTGCTTTCCCAGGCCACAACAGAGAGCTGGATCAGAAGTGCAGCAGCCTGTTCTTGAACTGGTGCCCATATTGGATGCCAGCGCTACAGGCCACAGAGTTAACCCACTGAACCACAGCACCGGCCCCTCTAACTGGTTTTAAGGTTAATAAATACATCTTTAAAAATTATTTTCAAGATAAATGTTATCTTTAAGCCAGTAGTTTACAAATGAAAACACGGATAGCTTAATTGGGATGAAGTAGCTTATACAAACCACACTGAGCTTGCCTTGCAACTCTTGTTTTCTGAATCCTACCTGATTTTCAGTCCTTTGTATCTGACTATTTTGGCTACTTCCTGGCATTCTTGACATCATTCTCTGTGATGTTTATTGCCTGTTAGCAAACCTTACAGATTCAACACTTCTATGTTTTGAAAATAATGAAAACTTAAACCTACCACACCCCCAACCCAGAAAATGTATTATGAATCAAACATAGTATCCATCACCTCTATCTGCAACATTTGACATATTGGTAGATACTTAGTAAGTATATGACTTGGAAGGATTTCTCATTGAATTATTCATTCTTTTTTTAACAATACCTCAAGCAACATTTGTCCAGTAGACTTCTTCATTATATGGTGTTCAGCAAGTATTTATGAGTTTCCTTCCCTATGGCCAGCTTCGTATAATGCCTAGTACAATGTTTAGTATAATGCCAGAATTATACATAAAGTTGAGGTAGATACATACAGTAAATATATTGACATTCACTTGGAGCTCTTGGAAGGAAACTTTGTTCAAGAAAATAAGAATGTCTGTATAAGGAAATACAAATGTGACATTATTATCTTATTGGTGAACAGTGATGCATAGATTATCTGTGATTATTTTAAAAGTTACTGTTTATGGATGAAATGGTCATATTTCCATTTGATTATTCCTAATAACCTTTGCCTATGTTCTTGCTGAGCTAGGGTCTTTTTGCTTTTTATTTGTTGAATTGTTGATTTGGTGGAGCATTAAATCCTTGACTAGTATAAATTAAAAATATGTAATCTCAAAAATGAAAGAAAGAAGTAAAAGTTATTTATTAATTAATTAATTTAAGAAAGATTACCAGCTAAAATATTTATAAAACCATTATATAAGCACGTACACATACACATTCTATACACTGAATTATGAGAAAATGACTACAGAGTCCCTTTTCAAACAAAAATGTTCTGGAAATATTTTTCCCATCAATAACTCAAAACTTAAATGAAAAAAACCATATTTTTGGGTTGACAGCTCACTAGAACTCCATGAGTGATATTCTCCAAATATTCCCCAAGATGGAAAAACAGGGGAAAAAAGAATATAAATTGAATGAACCCAGGAAAAATTGCTTCTGAATTGTGGCTAACTCCATTATTTTTTGCAATAGTTCACATATATGCTCAAGCAGGACTCTCTAGTTCCATATTACCTTAATATATAGTACAAAAACTCACCTTCCTAAATTCCAGACAACTTAGTTCACATTCTGTCAAGAAGTTATTTTTAAGCCTACTTCCTCACATTTATTTTAAAAATAGTAAAGATGCTCACCAACATGTACATTGCTTCCTTTTAATGTTTTATTAATTATTTGAAAGGTAAAGCTAGAAAAAGAGAGAGAATGAGAGAGAGAGAATTGTCCATCCCCTGGTTCACTTTCCAACTGTCTGCTACAGTTGGGCTTGACCAGGTAGAAGACAAGATCCAGAAACTTCATCTGAGTCTCCAGATGGGTGTCTGGGACCCAGATATTTTAGCTATCACCTGCTGCCTCCTAACACATCGATTAACAGGAAGCTAGATTGGAAGAAAGTTCGGACTAGAGCATAGGAACTCTGAAATAGGATGTCAGTATCCCTAGTGGTGTGTTAACCACTCTGTCTAATGTCTGTCCCATTTTTTAAAAAAATATTTATTTATTTATTTGAAAGTCAGAGTTACACAGAGAGAGAAGGAGAGGAAGAGAGAGAAAGAGAGAGAGAGAGAGAGAGAGAGGAGAGAGAGGTCTTCCATCCACTGGTTCACTCTCCAATTGACCACAACAACCAGAGCTGCCAGGAGCTTCTTCCAGGTCTCCCTCTTGGGTGTAGGGGCCCAAGGTCTTGGGCCATCTTCTACTGATTTCCCAGGCCACAGCAGAGAGCTGGATCGGAAGTGGTGCATGCAGGACTCGAACTCCTATGCCACAGCACCTGCCCTTCCCACTTCTTTTTAATGAAAATACTTTGAAATAGTTCATCAAATGTTAATAATGTGCCGCACAATATTTACACATATTAATTCATTTTGCAAATTAAAAAATGAAAGTAAAATATTTAGGGAATTTTACCAGTGTTTTTTTTTTTTTAATCAGAGAACGTACAAGTTATGATTATAACACCATTTACCAAGAGCCCTTTAGGTGACAAATAATTTTATTACTAAAAGTTGCATGAGATAACTGAGGATCTAAAAGATTAAGTTATGCCTGCAGGTAAAGCAGCCCTTGCAGTGCTGGCATCCCATATGGGCGCTGGTTCAAGACCCAGTTGCTCCACTTCCAATCCAGCTTTGCTATGGCCTGGGAAAGCAGTAGAAGATGGCCCATGTAGTTGGGCCCCTGTACCCATGTGGGAAACCTGGAAGAAGTTTCTGGCTTTTGGATTTGCACAGCTCTGGCCTTTGCAGCCTCTCTCTCTCTCTCTCTCTCTCTCCCTGCCTCTCTTCTCTCTGTGTAACTCTCACTTTCAAATAAATAAATAAATCTTTAAAAAAAAAGATTATGTGTTGAAAATCATTCAGGTTAAAAGTAGTAAATGTTAGATTTAATTCCAAATAAGTCCTTCTAATACACAACGAAAGTTTTTAAAAACAAATTATAGAATCTTCTATATTATAATCTGTATTAGGTGATTATTATATATGATTGAATGAATGAATAAGAACAAATTAAGGGCTATTTTGGTATCAACATTAGAGGTAAATTTACATAACTGTTGGTGAGCTTGCCAAGGTAACATTTATGACCTCTTCTTTTTGTGAAATTCCTTGAGAATAATAAAATTAAGAGATATGAAGAGAAAAAGTCCAATCTGATTGGCTGGGATAGAATGCCTTAAAGCAAGCACTTAACAAATGTGACAAAGCAGTCAATTTACAACCACTTGAAGGTGCAATGTGTTAGGCCTTGGGACATCCTATTAGTGGGCATTTTAGAACCCAATAGAGATCTTTTACTTGATTTCTTGTGTGTATGTAAATGATGCATTTCTGGAATGAAGAACTTACGTATACAACAATGCAATTCACATTTCTCAATGAAAAGATTTCATAACCAGGGTTGAGGGAATATGTTACTGATATGAGCTCCCCTTCTGTTAAGTTGGAGGTAGAATTTTACCACTTAGGACAACATGGGTAAAAATGGAGGATGTTGGCTATGTGAAACAAGTCACACATGGAAAGAAAATGCTGCATAATCTCACGTAAATGTGGGCTCCAAAACTGTCAAACGCAATAGAAGCAGAGAGAATGCCAGTTCCCACTAACTGGGGGAAGAAGAAATGGGGAGATGTTGGTCAAAGTGTACAAAGTTTCATTCATATGGGAAGAATAAATTCTGGAGATCTATTATACAACAAGTCAACTGTTGTTAGTGATACTGTGCTGTATACTTGTAATTTGCCAAGAGAGTTTATCACACACATTCACACACGAAAGAAAATGGTAACGGAATGAAGTGATGGATATTTTGATTAGCTTGATTGTGGTGATCATTTACAATATATGCATATCAAAACATCAAGTTTCTTATATCATATCAAATTTTACTTTGTTAATTATACCTTAATAAAGCTGCAAAGAGAGGATATGAAGATAGGACTAAAGTATCACAATGGATGTGTGCTTAAGAAACATTGCTGAATTATTGATAAAAACGTATACAAAACAAAATAAATAAATTCTGTGTAGTGTAAGAGGAAAAATCAAATGGAATTTTACAACTTGGGAATATTTTCTGAAAATCGCCATGGATTTAGAAGAGTTCTGTAAGCTTCATTTCCACTCTGTATCTCTTCTTTTACAATTAAACAGGCAGAAGGTTTACCATAGATTTTCCTGAATGCCTGCTTTTGGTCTGCAATCTTTGTGGTGATTAAGAATATGGACTTTGGTGTCAGAAGTCTTATGGTGGAAACACTGACTACAAAATACTTGGAAGTATGTGATCCTGGACAACTCACTTAAACTCTGATTATTTCTTCCCTTGTGTAGGAATAACAGCTGCCCCATTGATGAGAGTTTAAAAAATTAGATATCGTAACTAACATTACCTAAGTTCCTGACTTACAGTAAAGATTAATGTTATTATATTTAAATATATTACTATTATTATTTTAAAGTGTAATGCTTCAGTTATTGAAAGGTAGGTGAAGTAACGGGTCTTATAACTAAAAATACACCAACTTTCACACTGGAATGTCGTTTAGTGATGAGTGCAGGGACCCAGGTTCTTGAGCCAGCATCTGCTGCCTCCAGGGTACACATTAGCAGTTATTAATGTGTACTTTGATAGTAGTATTTGTGTTTAAGTTCATTTTATTTAGGTAGCGTAGGTAGATATTTGTAGATTCATAGAATTTTAGGATCTTGGGGTGGAGTGACGCTGATGCAGTGGTTAAAACATAATTTGGTACACCCACATCCCTATCCGAGTCCCTGGGTTAGAGTCCCAATTCTGCTTCTGATCAAGATCCTGATAATGCGAACGGTGGGAGGCAGGAGATGCTGGCTCAAGTACCTGGGTCCCTGCCATCCAGGGGGAGACCTGCATCCTGTTTCAGGTTCCTAACATCAGCCTGGCCCAGTCTCAACTCTGACTCTTGTGGGCATTTAAGGGTGAACCAGTGGATGGAACCCCCCTCACTCTCTCTCATTCTCTCTCTTTCCTACATCCCCGGCTCTAGTCCCTTTTCCACCTCTAAAACTTAAAAAAAAAAAAGAATTTGTGATCCTGTGAGTATGAAGGAAGACATTGCTAAAATATATAAAAGTTGAAATTTCTTGCTGAATGTTGTAGATTGCAGCCACTGATCATAGAAATGTGTTACTAGTACAGGAGGTAATTAAGCTGATTTTTAAAAAATATATTATTTAGGTAAACATTCACAGAGAATTTTTGATGGTACAGTAGACTTAATGACCTGAATAATTATAGTTAACTCCTGAGTGTTCATGTGTGGAAAAACCAGAAGAGATGAATGGAAAGCACACTAATGTAGACCTTTACTTGAGAAGATTGTTTTCAATTTCTCCTCTACTTTGCTTTTCAAAGAACTGCAAATGAAGAACAGAGATGACTTAAGTGAAATTTTATCCTCTTACCTTCCCTTAAAGCAATGCCCGTTTATTACTACCGTCTTCCACAATTGCCTATGTCTTCATAGTCACAAATAATCTGTCATTAAACACTAAAGGATGCAGAAAAAGAGGAAGAAAGTAGCTGGAAGAAAAAAATGTAGCACTGTAGTGCACATATGTTCTCTTAGTGACTTATTTGGTTGTACTAATTTGTGCATATTCCATTTAAAACAGCAATTCTCAAGTCTTTTTTCCTCTTCTTCTTGCTACCCATTACTGATGGCATACACATATGCTTGAGGCTCTCACATGCATTTGGCCATTTGCAATGTACTATAATCCCACTTTTTCCTCTTATATCCAAATAATAATAACACATTCCAAGCAAGTATATGATCAGCCACTCTTATTAATGTTTAAACTTCTATAATATTAATATTTAGCAAATGATTGGCAAATTAAAATTTTACCCTGCTATATTCTTTATGAGAATTGTCTCACTTAACCCGCAATAATTCTATGAAGTAGGGATTAATCTCTTTTTGGCTTAAGTAGTCAGTTATCAAACCAACACACCTTCTCCTCTTGCACAGAGGATGCATTAGTTTCCTGTGTCATTTGAAACAAATTACCAAGAACTTGGTGACTTAAACAGAACTTTATGTTCTCAGTGCTTTGGAGTTCAGAATTCTATAATTACTTCTGATGAAACAAAATCACATTTTTGTCATGGCTTTGCTATCCCTGAAGAGGAAGAATCTGTTTCTTGGCTCTTTATGTTTCTGGAATTTCACTATGTGGTCAGGTTATGCTGTAAAGTATAATATAAAATGAGTGTGGCCACATCTAAAAGCAGGTAGGTACTCTCAGGGGAAGATACAGTGCATGGTTCTATGTTGCTGAGAACAGATGCCATGCATGCCTGTTTCAAGTAGTACAGTGCATAATTAAAGCAACAAGAACAGGTGGAAACACACAATATCTAGCAATTCTAACAAACTCATTCCTCAGCTAATTTGGCCAGTGTAGCCATATGTGCTGAACTTGGTGCTGCAAAAGATATACCCTGATCCTTATTACAAAAAGCTCAGGGTGTATTTGAGGGCCCTCATTTCATATAAAGCTAAGCAGTTCTAGGAAAATTTTACATGTGTCCTATAAGAAATAACAGGGGTGTACTGGTTGTGCTCTGAGTTACTTGCATGCAAAATGATTTGTGAACTTACCAGTGCATTCTACATGGAACACAAGGTTCTCCTTGGAAAAGCAGAGGAGGTATGGGGACCATACTGGGGCACTTCTGTCACAGCTGTCAATCCTTGACGTTGCTAAATCACTCCAGTTTCTCCCACAATATCATATTTCTGCTTCTGTTTGTAAGAAATATTTCTTGGCCTTTATTCTTTTTGTTTTCACATTCATTATTTAAATTGACAAATAAAATTGTACATATCCGTTTATGTATAACATTTATATGTTGTTTGGGGACTTGTGGAATGGCTAAATTGAGATCATGAACATAGATATTAATTTATATATTTATCAAAATTTTTGTAGTGAGATCACTTAAAAACATAACCCTTGGCAATTTTCAAGAAGACACAACACTGTTGTTTACTATAGTCATCATGATGTGCAATAGGTCACTTATTTAACTGAGAATTGTTTCTATTCTTTCACCAATATCTTACCAACCCTGCACCTAGCCCTTGGTAACCACTATTCTACTCTATACTCCCAAGAGTTAAATTTTTTAGATCTCATACATGTATAATACGATGCAATATTTGTTTTTCTGTATCTGGTTTATTCCATTTAACATAATATTCTCCAGGTTCACCTATCTTATCAACAATGGCAAGATTTTCTTGTTTTCTTAAAGCTGAAAATAATCCAAAATATTTATAGGTTTATTTTTATTTATCTATTCATCCAGTGGTGACCATTTAGGTTGATTCCACATCTTGACTATTGTGAATAATGCTGCAGTGAAGATGGGAGTAATCTCTCCAACATACTGATTTCATATCCTTGGATAGCTTTCTAAAAGCGACATTGTTCAGCCAGCGCTGTAGCATAGCAGGTAAAGCTGCTGCCTGAAGTGCTGGCATCCCATATGGGTGCCAGTTCGAGCCCCTGCTGCTCCACTTATGATCCAGCTCCCTTATAGTGTTCCTGGGAAAACATGAAGATGATACAAGTCCATGGGCCCCTGCACCCACTTGGGATACTCAGAAGGCTTTGTATTGGCTCAGCTCCAGCCATTGTAGCCATCTGGGAAGTGAACCAGCGGATGGAAGATCTTTTTCTCTCACTCTCTTTGCCTCTGCCTCTCTGTAACTCTGCCTTTCAAATAAATAAATACATCTTTTGTTAAAAAAAAAGTGACGTTGTTGAATCATGTGGTATTTTTCTGTTTTTAATATTTTGAGGACTCTGCATAACATTTTCCATAATGAACATTTTAATATACATTACCACCAAGAGTGTAAAAATGTTCACTTTTACCATATTCTCTCCAAGACTAATTTTTCATGGTTTTGATTATAATCATTCTTGTGATATGAAATAATATCTTATAGAGCTTTAATTTGTACTTCTCAGATGACTAGAGATTTTGAGCATTTTTTCAAACATTGTTGGTGTTGGGCATTTGTGTGTCTTCTTTTGAGAATTGTCTGTTTAGAACCTTTACCCTTTTGAAAATCAGTTGATTTGTCCTCTTTTTGGCTATCTGAATTTCTCAGATATTTTGGATATTTATATCAAATACGTGATTTGGAAATACTTTATAGGCTGTCTCTTAAATTTACTGACTATTTCCTTGACTGTTTAGATGACTTTTAAAAGATTTATTTATCTCTTTGAAAGTCAGAGTTAGAGAAGGAGAGAGAGAGAGAGTCTTCTATCTGCTGGTTTACTCCCCAATTGGCTGCAAATGGCCAGAGGTACACTGATCTGAAGTCAGGAGCCAAGAGTTTCTTCTGGATCTCCCACATGGGTTCAGTGGCCCAAGGACATGAGCCATCTTTTATTGCTTTTCCAGGCCTCAGCAGGGAGCTGGATCTTAAGTGGAGAAGCCGTGACTTGGACTGGCACCCATATGGGATGCCTCCACTGCAGGTGGCAGCTTTACCTACTACGCCACAATGCTAGCCCCTTATAGAAGATCTTAATTGATGTAACCTCATTTGTCTACTTTTTTATGTCCTGCTTTCTTTACCACCTATCTGGATTATTAAGCATAATCACTTCAGGTCAAATTTCTTAATGTAAAAACAATACCAAATGCTTTTTTTTTCCAACAAGCTAAACATTACAGGGCCTAGAGATTACAACCTGGTATTTTGGGTAGCCATCATTGAGTCTACCAGAGTACAGAATCATTCTTGACAATAATGTTATCAGATTTTACATTCCTCTTCCCCCTACCATATGGATATCATTATGTGATAATGGCCGCAAGCAAAAGTAATATGTTCTGTTGAAAATTACTTCCCATACCAAAAGTCAGCAATGAAAATATTTGACTTCTGGTTGTCCACTAATTTCCACAACCTTTAAAAATATGGAATGATAATTGCACATGCCATAAAAAAGAAAATCCTCACAACAACTTTTAACAAGGATAACAAAAGGAAAATGACATAAAAAATATCCAACTTCATAAAATAATTGGTTCCTCTGCTGATTCTACAATTCTGGAATCAAAAATCAGCATTGAGTTTTGTAAAATTTTGTTTTTAAAGTAATAAACTGACATAAATAAGCAGAAATACTTTTATATTAAATGAACATTATCCCATCATCCTATGACTGCAGCTGTGATCACTTTTACTTGAACTGACTCTCAGTCAATATTACGAAATTCTCAGTCCTAAGAAACTTTAGTGTTAGAACATAGGAAAATTGTCATTCATAATTCCCTAATGTATTATCATTTGCTTATTGTCTTCTTTAATTCATTGCCACAGTCACTGTGAGATTGGTTTCTGATATAGTAGAAAGTACACAGACAGGACAAGTACACACGAATCAGTTCATCTGTCTTCCAAGCTTGGCTGTTTCACAACTTTTTTATGATCGTGGGTAAATATCTTTCACTGTTTCCTCAGTGACTACTTGATTCTTCGAAAAACAATAAACTGTTAATAAAATAAACCAACTAATACATATGCAAATATTAATAAAACCTACACTATGTCATGACTGGAGCACATTCAATAGTTCATTATCATAAATTGTGAAAGTTCCACGATGATGGTGAAGATTAAAAAGTGGCCCAGCCAAAGCGAAACATCTACTCCTAACATCTCGTGTGTTGAGCTCTTGACTGATCTCTATTCTTGGGTTTGGTTTTGCATTTGTACTGTCAGATTTAGATACTTACATATCCTATCCTGGAACATGTTCCCTTCTATCCCCTCAGTGCTCTACCTTACAGTCTTTGAGTAACTCCTCATGGGCAATTTCTAAGTTAACACCTACCTGTGACTTTACATTTCCATGTTGGTGCTCACCGTTTTAAAGGGCACTACCTCTCTATTTATTCCAAGGGGAATCACCTTCCTTTGGGAGTTTATGATGCCAGGAAGCCTATAGTTTTTCTTGGAAGTTCTTACACTTTGAATATCTTGGCTGATGATGTGAGGTGAACAATGGGGGAAAGGGCAAGTCTAGTTCAATTACCTATATTGCCTTGAAGAAGGTAGAGGAGCTAACTTACATCTACATAACCTGGATACTGGAGATCATTGTCCCACTGCTGTTCTCAAAACCAGACCCCACTGTGAACAAACATTTTTTAGATCCAATTTTCATCAAGACTAAGTCACTGAGCTGATGGACTATTGCCTTTTGGAGATAAATTATGCTTTTAATTTTGCAAATGCATCTGAACTGCAAAGGCATACACATCTAGATGTAAAACTAAGAGCAATTCCATAGATTAGGAAGCTGCATGATTTGCATTCTGCTGAGCAGGACCAATGGGCAAGGAGTGGTCAGAGTCCCTAATTTATTGATATTTAATATTCTGTGTCTCAGTGACTATGTTGTTGCATTTTATTGAACAAAGACACAATAGAGGCATGCTTATTTGCCATTAATTAAAAATATATTCTAATCAATAAAATAAAAAATAAATCTCATGAGCTTTTTCCATGCTGCAAATGCATGCTTGGGTTGCAAAACACTTTTGAGAATATTCAAGCAGCAGCACATTTCTTTAAAACTTATTTTATTTTCTTGAAGATCCAAAAATAGAGGAGACAAAGTATTGACTTTAAAATCATTCTTTTATTTTTTGGTTGCTATTAAAAATGATCTAACAGGGGCTGGCACTGTGGCTCAGTAGGTTAATCCTCTGCCTGCAGCACTGGCATCCCATATGGGCATTGGTTCTAATTCCAGCTGCTGCTCTTCCAATCCAGCTCTCTGCTACAGCCTGAGAAAGCAGTGGAGGATGGCCCAAGTGCATGGGCCCCTGCACCTTCATGGGAGACCTGGAAGAAGTTCCTGGCTCCTGGCTTCGGATCAGGCCAGCTCTGGCTGTTGCAGTCATTTGGGGAGTGAACCAGTGGATGGAAGACCTTTCTCTCTCTTTCACCCTGTCACTGTCTGTAATTCGTCAAATAAATAAAATCTTTAAAAAAAAATCTAACACACTTAAAACATTAAAAAAAACACTCTTGATAGTAAGGGAAATAGAAGTGCATTCTCTTTATCTGAGTGTCTTTAATTTTTTCCTCTTTGAAAGTTTGGGTGAAAAGTCAAAATAATAGCCATCTCAACTATTCAATTCACATGTTCACATATATATAACTTATCATGATTGTGAAGATACATATCTATACACACATACATACATGATATCCACGGATATAGGCATAGTACATCTACATCATACTCATATTTAATGCAGATCTCTGGGAATAGATATAGAAACCCTCAGGCATGAAATTACAGTCATGCCTCCTTTAATCCACCATGAGAAGTTTATAATTAGGCAATTTACTTGTTGTGAGAATATAATAGAGGGTTCTTAACAGAAACCTAGATATTACAGCCTACTGCACATCTAAGTTATATGGTATATCCAATTGATCCTAGAATACAAATCTATATAATATGCTACTGTCCAGAACAATACAGTAGGCAATTGAAAGACAATAGTATTTAAGTGTCTATATTAACAAAGAAAAGGTACAGTAACAATAATAGAAGGTATGAATTTTTCAGCACAATTATAATCTTGTGACGCTACCTACATATATGTGGTCAATTGTTGGTTGAAATGTCATTATACGGCACATGGCTGGGCATATACATGTTCATAAACATAAGCATTATTCTCAACTGAAATGCTCAAAATTAACACAGAAAACCCATTGGTGGAAATTTGATGCCAAACCCACTCATTTGTACTACAGTGTTAATTATGAAGTCCTCTGTCCCCATTTGTTCAACATGTATTTCTTCCTTCTGAAATCCGTATATGTCATTTGAATCCAAATTCAAGTGTGCATGTTACGGTTCTTGGGATCTTATTTTTCATGAACACTAGTCACCAGTTCTATAATAAATATTTCCAGATACTGCATGAAAATCTGTTAAACAAAATTTCATAAATGATGTATCATTTCCCAATTATACAAATCCGTCTTAGGACAGTAGAGAGCTAATGTCTGTCTATAAGCTCTTAATTGAATAAAAAAAAGATGATTAAAAACTCTTTCTAGTGTGTGTTAAAACTTTCTTGGTGTTGGTAAACAAACCTGGACCCTTCATTGCTGGTCTGTCCTTATATTTTGCCTGGTTTCTGAAGCACATCAAGATTTTTGAAGATCCACAAAAACATATTTTATGGCATCTTGAGGCAGAACAGTTTTAGGGGAAGAAATTGAAAAGTTTGTTCCCATAACAATAACTGACTTTGTTCATTTCTGACATCCATCCATTTCATTTACTCAATGAATAATTAGCAGATTGTCTATTCTTGGCTGAACTACATCACAGTGAAGCCATGGAGGTACAGGATCAAGAGCAACATTCAAAGTTTCTGTCCTTATGTTGTACACAGTCCTGGAAAGAGAGGTGAAAGAAATAATCATAGAAATAAATGAAATAGTGCAACAGAAAAAAAAAACAGTTTAGAAATTACCTTACTCTATGACTGGATGGCTTCACTGATTAATTCTACCACACTTTTAAAGAACTATTAGCAATTCTTAAACTATTCAAAAACAATCAAAAGGGAGGAGATCCTCCAAAAACTACTTATATGAGGTCAGTACCACCTTAATTCCTAAAACAGAAAAAGATATAACAGAGAAAGAGAACTGTAGACCAATATCCCTGATGAACATTGATACAAAAATCCTTAACAAAATACTAACTAATGGAATTAAACAATACATCAGAAAGATCATTCACCCAGACCAAGTGGGATTTAGCCCTGGTGTGCAGGGATGTTTCAACATTAATAAATCAATAAATATGACACATCACATTAACAAACTGAAGAACAAAACCATATGAGTATCTTAATAGATGCAGAGAAAGCATTTGATAAAATACTACATCTTTTCAAGACGATAACCTTAAGCAAATTGGGAATAGAAGGAACATTCCACAACACAATAAAGGAAATTTAACACAAACCCACAATCATCATCTTATTTAATGGGAAAAAAATTGGAAGCATTTCTAACTAAGATCTGGAACCAGACAAGGAAGCTTACTTACCATGCTATTTATTATGGTCCAGAAAGTTTTAGCCAGCACTATTAGGCAAGAAAAACACATCAAAGGGATATAAATTAGAAAGGAAAATGTCAAATTATTTGTCAAATTATCCCTATTTTCAGAGTATATGAACTCATAAATGAGTTTGGTTTAGTGGCAGGATATGAAATCAACAACAACAAAAAAACCAATAGCCTTTGTATACACAGATGACACCATGGCTAAGAGAGGGCATCTAAGATCAATCACAATAGCTACAGAAAATATTAAATCCCTTGGAAATAATTTAACCAAGGAGGTGGAAGATCTCTAAACCAAGGCGGTGAAAGATCTCTACCATGAAAATTACAAAACATTAAATAAAGAAATAGAAGAAGACATAAAGATGGAAAAATCTTCCATGTTTGTGATTGGAAGAATGAATATCATCAAAAATCCATGCTACTGAAAGCAATTTACAGATTCAATGTGATCCCAATCAAAATACCAATGGCATTGTTCTAAGATAGAGAAAATATGATGCTAAAATTGATATGGAACACAAGAGACTTCAAATAGGTAAAGAAACTGTAAACCATAAAAAAAGCCAGAAGCATCATAATACCAGATTTCAAGACATTGAACTGGGCAGTTATAATCAAAATAGCCTGGTACTGGTGAAAAACAGGTAAGTAGACCAATGGAACATAATGGAAACTCCAGAAATCAATTCACACATGTATAATCAACTTGTCTTTGACAAAGGAGCTAAAATCAATCCCTTGAGCAAAGATATCTCTTCAACAAATGGCGCTCAGGAACATGGATCTCTGCATGCAGAAATATTTAACAAGACCCTTACGTAACACTTTACACAAAAATCCACTCATAATGGATCAGAGACCTAAATCTATGATCTGATGCCATCAAATTACTGGAGAACGTTTGGGAAACCCTATAAGACAATGGCATAGGTAAAAACTTGTTGGAAAATTCCCCAGAATCATAGGCAATCAAGGCCAAAATTGACAAATGAGATTGCATCAAGCTGAGAAGCTTCTGCACTGCAAACAATACATTCAGCAAAGTGAAGAGGCAATCAACAGAATGAGAGAAGTTATTTGCAAAGTAGGCAACTATTAAAGGATTAACATAAAGAATTTATAAAGAGCTTAAGAGATTTAATAGTAACAAAATAATCAAGTTAAGAAATGGGCAGTGGACTTGAATAGGCATTTTGGGAGAGAGGAAATTCAAATGGCCGACAGACACATGAGGAATTGCTCAGGATCACTAACCATCAGGTAAATGCAAATGAAAACTAGAAAGAAGTTTCACCTCATTCTAGTTAAAATGGCTCTCAAATAGTAGTCAGCAAACAAAAAGTGTTGGCTGGAAAATATTTACCCTAATCCACTGTGGGTGGGAATGTAAACTAGCACGGTCATTATGGAAGACAGTATAGGGATATCTCAAAAAGGTGAAAAAAGATATACAATAGGATCCAGGAATTGCACTCCTGGAATTGACACAAACAAATTGAAATCGGCATATGAAAGAGTTATCTGTACCCCGATGTTTATTGTAGTTCAATTCACAATAGCTAAGATGTGGAATCAATGCAGATGTCCATCAACTGATGACTGGATAAAAAAATAACGTGATATATACACTATGGAATACTAATCAGCCATAAAAAGCAATGAAATCCTGTCTTTTGCAACAAAATGGATACAATGGAAACCATTATACTTAGAGAAATAAACCAGTTCCAAAATTTCAAATATCATGTTTTCCCTGATATATAATATATAATAATTAATATAATATATTTCCAAAAATGTGATGAATAAGAATGGAATTGACATTTTAAGATTCAGTCATTATTTACAGCTCTTGTCTCTACTGTTGAGTAACAATATTCTCTTCTTGTTACTCTTCGTTGAACACTTTACTTACTGTAGGAATAATCTTATGAGTATAAAATAAACTGAAAGTAGATCACTGTAAAAATTGAGATGGAATAAGAAAAAGAAGGAGGAAGAAACATCACAATGTTCCTAAATCTGTATATATAAAGCAGATGAAATGTGTATACCTTAAATTAAAAAAACTATCTTTAAAAATATTATCAATTTAATTTTTAAAATGACCTTTCTTGGAAAAATGAAATTTGAAGTAAAATCTGAAGAATGGGTAAGGTATGAGGTAACCTGAACATAGTGAACAAAGAGATTCGCTCATAAAGATTAATTTATTGGGCATTCTATTAAGTATAAGCATTTACATGTAAAGTGTCCTGTGCCAGAATGTAAGCTCCATTGTCCAGGAATTTTATTCTTTTTCTATTTACTTCCTGCAGCCTGGCCTGGTGTATATTGGGTGCTCAATAGCATTTCTTTTAAAGCATGAATTCTTGCCCAATACTAAAGTAACCCTAAGAATTTGGCACTATCATGATTCTTAGCTTATTATCAATGAAAATGTTCAAGCTTGAAATGGATAAGTGTCTTTCTCAAAGTCAAGAAGTTTCAATATGGATTCATTTGACTCTCATTTTATTTTTCTGTTTTTGAACTGACAGCATTATGTTCATAGTAGGATGATGCATAGAAAAATGCATACATTCCCAGGAGTAGATGAATGCCAAAGAAATGTGTGTTACATTGATATAATACCATATGATATGATATAATACCATATGATATAAAGTATTATATCATATGGTAATAAAATATAATTACAAAGCTTAGAATATAATTCCACATAAAAACTGCATACTTGGACACATTATGCTAAACTTTACAATCTAACAATACATATTTGTGTTTGTTTATTACCTGTGTTTTCCCAGATAACTGTAAGAAGATACATAATCATTCTGGCATGAACTCTATCTTCAGATTCCTTATAATCTGATCTGTTTATAATCATACTATAGGTCATGCAACTTTCTTGAGAATTCTTTCCTTAAGAATTTTGGGCAGGTTAATAAATTTCTCTGAGACTTGACTTTTTCCTTCATTGGAAATATGAAATAATAACTATTCCCATAGAGTTCCATGAGCACTGAGGATAATGTTTATGAACTGCATGTTTAAGGATGGCTGCTCTACTAATGACCTCAACGCTAGTGATGACAATGAGGATGACAATGATTTGAGGATGATGAAGGTGCCTGTACCCAGAATGAATTAAGGCAGGCAACGTACAAATGCGTAACAGTAATGATATAAAGTAGACCTTAAAAGGAATTCATATTTTTCACAATAGAATTTCAAAAACGGGAGGTATATGTTTATACAAAATATTCAGGGAGATGTTACGATCTTTGAGAAAATGAGAGCATAAAATAGTCAATTTACGCCCTGATTGTAAACACATGAAAACATACAAATATGTAAATGGGTATCGAAAGTGGTTTGATGTCATTTATACATTTCTCTCTGGAGTTACTTCAGTATGTATACATACAGATATACATGTTCTCACTCTGACACCTTCACCTTAATGGAGTTCTCTTGCTTGATTCCTATGGTAAAGGGGACTGCTACTAACATGAACCTTGATCTTAACAGCACCAAGCGCATTAACTCTGAAGACTCCTCTGGGAACTATAACAAGTGAGAACGTGGCTTTGGTCCAGTTTCTAATGGACACCTGTCCCAGTGACAAATAACCACTTTCACGGTGGGCATATTTGGAACTCTTGGGTATTAGATCACAAGCAAGGCAAAGAAAGTCATTCAAGTTCCCATCATCATTTGAGAGGCTGAGATAATCTCTATGAGTCACAGGGTCCCACTTCTAATAAAACAGCCTTGTAAAGTGTGCATGCATTAAGGATGGATGGGAATTCACATGGGGAGGTTCAGAACTTAGAAGGTTGCAGGAAAAAAAGTGCACATATGAAGAAAATGTGTTGACTGTAAGTGTCCAAAAGTTACTTGTGTTTCCTGTTATCAAAATATGAAGTCTCTTTCCCTTCCCTTTGAGTCTGGGTTGACCGTGTGACTTGCTTTGGCCAACAGAAAGTGCAGGTTCCAAAACCAAGGCCTCAGAACAAATTTAATTACATTTCCCCGAGATCATCATGCAAGAAATCAAAAATGGGATTCTAGAAGAGGAGAGGTAACCAGAAAGAGAAACAAGCCCCACAGTTGAGAATTTTCACTGATTTACAGACATATATAGGCAACTCGTACCTTTAAGCAAAAGTGAATGTAACTACATGAGTGATTCTAGGAATACCAATCCAGCCAGCCTTCTGACCTGACAGAAATAGTACATCATTACTGATTAAACTACTAGGTGAAGGGTGGTTTGTTACACAGCAATAAGAAACTGATACATTTGGTCATAGAGATTAGTTGAATTCCATAATTTTCTTTCTGTTACCTCCCTGAAAACAAATACAGGTAATGATATTGGGTTTGGCTACATCTTTCAACATGATATCAGGAATAGGAAATGACCAATGGTTTTAAGCCCCACTATTAAAAGAATAATTCATTTAGCAGTGAAATGGGGATATGGTTAACACGTACGTTTCCTTTAAGTTGTAAAATCCAGTCCATCTGGATTCACTCCCACATGGATCTGGGAACTAAAAGATTTTCCCTTTGGTTCTGCAGAGAAATTTACTGTTCTCTGTTGAAATTTCTTCATTTATTAACCCATCCATTTACTCTCTGATTTGTCAGATATTTATTGATTATCAATTATTTGTATTCAAGGAAACATGCTGCAGATAGAATAGTAGGAAAAAAAAGAAAGGCTACCATTGTCTTATGCTCCAAATCCATCCATATATCGAACAGGGATAAAGTAAAATAAAAGAAATTTCTATTTTTAAATACAAACTACTTGGAAGAAAACTCAGATATAGAACCATTTTTCACATATGTTTGTATCTATATGCATGCACGCATGAGTTTAATTGTATAATGCAGTGAATGTGAAAGACATGCCTTTCAGTGTAAGTTTATACATTTATACATATTTTGTATATACTCATGAATGTGCACAGGTGTGAATTTATATACTTCAATTGCAGTGTTTCAGCAGGTATAGCATATATGTTTAGCCTGTATGTGTGTGCATGTTTGTGCATCTCCATGTGTGTGTATGTGTGTGTATGCTTACAAGCAGATAAAAGCACATGCAAGAACAAGGCACCCAATAGGTATACATTCATGTTTTGGTTATGTATGCATACCTATAGCTGCACATGCATATGATGAAAAGGAAAACACATATGATGTAAAAAAACAAATAAAAAATTGTCAATATTTTACCTGTTTCTGATAAGTAGGAATTCCTTACTTGGACATCTTATCTTGATACTTCTGAAGGTATCAAAAATAGGAATAGAAAAACTATTCCTAAGCTTCCCATATCCTCCAAGTTTTGATATTCTCTCAATTCATTTATAAAAAGCTCCATTTCTAGGTACTAATTTATCTAAAATAAGACAGAATCCACCATTTGAAAAAAAAACAAGTCAGATCCATTAGAATTATTATGAAATATTCAGTAAGAAATATTTGAAGAAGATATATTAGTATTTGACAAGACTCAGCATAGACATTTGATGGTGTCTTTATAAGGAGAATAAGATAACCAACCAAGAGCTTTGGTTACACAATTTGACCTCTGAAAGGTGCCACATCAATTCCACTAATTAAGGATCAGGGAATTTTATGGGATTCATTGATGACATGGATTGCTGACAAAATACCCTTTCTAGGCTATTTAAATGAGCAAGATTTCAGTTAGCAGTCATCATCGGTTTGGAATGAATTACTTGCTTCTGTTCCATACTACACCCCTAGGAAGGCTTAATGGGTAATGTGTTGTATTTTTCTAGATTTAGCAATCACACAAGATAATGATGCAGGGAAGTTCCCATTGTCTTACCTTGGAGACTCCTGAGTGCTCAATATATTCAACAGTTACATTTGGGAGGTCCCAGCCTCATCAAGAAATTCCAACCTCAAACAAACCAGCAAAACTATTATGTAATTTGTTGTTTTATCCTCAAAGCAAACTTTTAAAGCATCTGCAACATCCTCAGAAATCTCTTTACTAATCAACCATGCTACAAATAATGCATAATACCCTATTTCAAATAGAACTGTAACAACAAAGTGTTTTCTATTTACCAATAATGCACATACATTATTTCATTTCCTCTTAACTGTATCTGTGATAGGCCATCATTATTATCTCTGTTTCAAAGATGATGAAATGAATGTTCTTAGAGAATTAAGGAATTTACAATGGCATATGGACTGAACCTGGGAAAATCTGGATTAAAAACCAGTTCTGCCTTTTATACATTTATTCATCAACCACATATTTGCTGAGCACAGTTCACCATATATTAGACTCATTCTAGCAACTTGGAATACAGCATTGAACAAAAGAGACAAAAATACCTTCCATGAGAACTGAAGATCGGATTTTACAATGTGAATATTATTGCTGACTTCCATAAGAACAGGGTTAGTGGTCATGAATGATTGGAATGCTTCCAGGGAGAAAAGGAGCAAAGGATTAGAGGCAAGGAGTTAGCATATTTGCCATAAAGAAACAGAGACAAAGGCCAGAAGCTGAAAGGGGTTAAGGAATCCAGACACAATTTTATTCCTGTTTCTTTTTTTTTTTTTTTCATTCTTCAAAACCCTAAACAAAAGAAGAGTTCATGAACAGGTCAAGGAACTGATTTAGACAGGAGCATAGAATATAATAGAAACATTAGGGAATAATGTTAAGGTTCCACATTGGGGAATAATGCTAAGGTTCCAGACATCCATTTACATGAGAGGAACACTAGAGTATGAACATGAACACATTTGTCTAAAATGAGTTGACAAGGATCTGTGATCTGATTGCTGCCATTGTTTTTGGTAAAACAGAATACAGATGAACAGAGGTATGGTTTGAGAACAGAAGTAATAGAAAATGTCATCCACCAGAAAGGGAGGATGAACAAGGGTGAGTAGTGTGATGTCCAAGAAGCACCACGAATGAACTTAACTCTTTAACTATTGTAAAAGTTTATTTTTTATTTGAAAATAAGAGTGAGGGGACAGCGTTGTGGTATAACAGGTATAGCCTTCACCTGTGGTGATCCATATGGGTGCCAGTTTGTGTTTCACTTCTTCCACTTCCAATCTTACTCTTTGCTAATGGCCTGAGAAAAGCAGAGGAAGATTACTTAAGTGATTGAGACCTTGCTACTCATGTGAGAGACCTGGATGGAGTTTCTGGTGCCTGGCTTTGGAATGGCCTTCTCTGGCTGTTTCAGCCATCTGGAGAAAGAACTTGCAGATGGAAGATATTTCTCAATCTCTCTCTCTCTCTCCCTCTATCTCTCTAACTCTGACTTTGAAATAAATAAATAAATAAATAAATAAATAAATAAATAAATATATTTTAAAAAAGAGAAGAGTGATATATACAAGGAGAGAGAGAGAGAGAGAGAGAGAGAGACCATTCCAATTCACTGATTTGCCCTACAAATGTCCAATATAATCAGGGCAGGGCCAGGCTGAAGCCAAGAACAAGAATTCCATCCATGTCACCAAGATGAGTGGCAGGGAACAAAGTACTTGAACCATCTTCTACTGCTTCCCAGAGTGTTCATCCACAAGAAACTAGATCAGAAACAGAAATGGAAATCAATCCCAGTCACTCTGATATGGGATGATGGTGGTCCTGCTGGCAGCTTAACCCACTGAGCCACAATGCCCACCCCATACTTCCTTTTAAACTATAATTTTCCTCTTCCATTTTTCAATTGCCCTAGGTCTTAATCAGTTTTTTATAGAAAAGAAACATAAATTTGTGACTACTACCTTTGTCCAATATTGCAGTTACTAAGTGCAATGGCAAATTAGCCATTTAATATCATGAGGGCTGTGGGCTTGTGAGTGATAAACTTCAGTTTCCTTATTCATAAATTGGAGTTAGTTTTATTCATGGTACATTTAAAAATAGTTATTTATTTGAGGGACAGAGTTATAGGCAGAGTGAGAGGTCTTCCATCTGTGGGTTCACTCCTCAAATCAGCACAACGGCTGGAGCTGGGCTAATCCAAAACCAGGAGCCAGGAGCTTCTTCTGTCTCCCACAGGCGTGCAGCGGGCCAAGCATCTGGGCAATCTTCCACTGCTTTCCCAGGCCATTGGCAGGGAGCTGGATCAGAAGCAGAGCAGCTGGGACTTGAACAGGCACCCATATGGGATGCTGGTTCCACAGGTAGAGGCCTAAATTACTATTCCCATAGCTGCAGCCTCCAGGGCACTGTTTAAAAATTCAAAAGAACATGTTAACATACACTGTTCTCTCTAAAGTGTCATAGTAATATGAGTGCTTGTTATGTTTTTATCTGAAATCTATTTAATAACACATCTATATTTTATTTTCATAATACATATTTGCATAGATTAACTTTTCTGAATAATGACTTTACTACAATATTGTGTATGATATTAACCCAAGGCAATGTAATCCTTCCTCTTAGAGGAAGATATGAAGGAATGAGTTGTTTGAATGACTGGTCCAAAGTCTGCTCTGGCTTCTATAGATACTCAGGGCAACTGATTCATATTTGAGAGATCTTTGTCACAGAACAATAACAGAGACATTAAAATAAGAGGAAAGTAAATTGACATTCAGAACCTTACCTTATACCCCAGCGTCCCTATGATTATTCAATCTAGTGACTTTTGTTGGTTCTGGAGTCCAGGGATCTGTGCTTGCAAACTCAGCCACAAGAATTGAGTATGCAGATTTTTAGGGCTGTCTGAGGTCCCACACAGAGTAACATCAAGAAAGAAAGAATTCCACAAAGGGGAATCAACTTCTGGTAATATAGGTGTTTTTCTAAACCTCCTAGGTAATTACAGACAAGCAAAGGAAGACAGTGAGACTTTCTTTAGAAAAAAAAAAAAAGAGAGCTGTGATAATAGGCACTTCTTCAAGCCTAGAATCTCATGTTTAAGTATGCAAAACACATTTTAATTATCATCACTATTATACCATTCATCATTGTGCTGTATTGTAATAAGAGGTAATAGGATGCATTGTCCCTTTCTTGCATTAAACATGTCAAGTACCATAAATAGGACAATTGACATAATTGCTGTAAATCCCAGGGTGTGTATGTATGTGGGAGGTAGTGGGGAAAATTATTACCCAACCCTCACTTACAATATTCCAGGATGAATTTACATAATTGGGTCTAAAAATGGTATGTCACCATTAAATACACTCACCTTTCTTGCCTCTAGCTCAGCACCACCCTTATGCCCTTTTTTCTGAGGAGGAAGGGTTGCTACAGTTTTCATTGTGTTCTTTTAAATGCTCTCTTTTGTTCTGTGAGCTAGATGGAAAAATAGGGCTGATGCCACTGGAACTTGGTCCTGAGTTTGTTGAAAAAATTCAATTATCCTTTAAGTAGGAAGAGGGACAGGAAATATCACATTTTATGACAAATATGCAAACCGGAATTAAACATCTTTGAAAATATTTACATTCCAGAATGTGTCCTGACAAATTCGAAGAAGAAAGCCTGGGCCAGCCAGTTGACATGGAGTTTGACCACAGTTTATTGCAGAAAACTTTGTGGCAAAAATTATACATTGTTTTCTTTAATAAAATCACCCCCAAAATAACCATAGTGGAAAATGTATATAATAGAAATACTACCAACCTGTCCCTCAAAAAAGTCGAGAATGAAAAAATGTCAGAACTTTTCAGAATAGAGAATAACTGAAGCCATTGAAAGCTGAGAGCTCTGTCTGTGTCCTAGGGTCAACCCCCTATCCCATAAAAGAAATCCAAACAGACCATTCTGTCCCAGGGTCAACCCCCATCCCATAAAGGTAAACCAAACAGACCATTCTGATCTGAAAATGCAGAGAAGAGTCACAATTTGCATTTTTTCTTGCACTGGAGGATTGTACTCTTTATTTACTTTTTAAATATTACTACCATAACTGTATTTCCATGAAAATTATGTTACTATCCCATTAGTCTGAGATGTATCCTGAATTTTGATCTCTATGAAAGAGATTTCCTTAAAATGTCCCATATGTAACAGAAGCTTTATTCATACTTCTTGTGCTTGTTTCAATTCAGTTTTCATAAAAGATTTATAATGATTTTTCTAAAAGCTTAAATGAAACATCTTTCTCTTACTAAACTTTAGGTTCTTCCCATTGCCATTAGGATAAAGTTCAAACTTGAATGTGTGTTATTTGATCTTGCTCCTGTTTGATACCAGCCTCATTCCTCACCTGTCTTCCCATACCAACCCCTACCCCCTAATTTGGACTCCTTTATCCCCCTATCTTTCCATTTAATGCTCATGGGATCCTTCTAAGACTCTTTCACTTTTTTTTTTTTTCCGAGTTAACTCTATTCTCTGCCATTAGACTCACATTGAGGTTTTACTTCTGTCCAGGATACCCTATCCAGATAAATAAATGACTACATCTCCTGGCTAACACCTTACTCTTTGGTTGTATTATTAAAGATCACTTCCCCTGATAAGTTAACATTTTTCCCCAAACAGCCCTTCAGCAAGTTATCTTGACTCCACTTTTACAATATATATCCTGAATTCACTCAGTTTTTTCCATTCCTACATTGACCATTCTCATCTAAACAAAAATTTACTCTTACAATGGCCATAGTTTTATCTCTCAGTTGGTCTCCCTGTTCCATCTCTGGGTACATGCATTCTAGTCTTCATGACAGAAATGATTATTTGATATGAGGCAGCTTCTAATACTCCCCTTGTTTAAAATATTTTAGTGGCTTCCCACTGAATACTGAGTAAAGTCCAAATTTCTTAGGAAATGTTAATGGCTTTGCTTAAGCTGGACTCTGTCCATCTCTGGACACTGGACCCATGGTACCCTGAATCAGTATGGGGCATGGATGGCTAATTCTCATCATTGAGGAATAAAGTCATTTGTCATCCTCTCCTCAGGACATCTGCAGCTAGATTATTCTTCCCCTATCTACCTGCTCACTTTTCTCTATTCCTGCTTCCTTTCACTACTTGAAAGCATGTTTAATCCCCAGAATATAAGGGAAGGGAATGACTCTGACTTATAGACCACTGTGCCCATATAGTTCAGTCCAGGGCTTGATCTCCCAAATATATGCAGTAAATATTACTAATGAATGAATAGTGTATGTGTTTCATATAATGATAATTACTGTTTTCTACAAAGGTATACTCTCTAGGAGGAGGTTAGAACATGAGTAGACTTCACCCTGTCTTGACATATTACCTAATGCACTGAATTTTTGCTCGTTATTGGCTGAGTAAATCAGTTGCTTGTAATATGGTACTTATCCTTCTTTTTTCTCCAACTTTAAATGACACAACAGGCATTTCATAAATTTTTGGGTGACTGAATACAGAATAAACATAGATAGCTTTAAGTCTCTGTAATGGTTAAAAAAGAGAAGGTCCTATTGGAATTTATATTTGGAGGTTATAATTCTTACACTCCAATCCAGAAAACTTTATTTCAGGAAATCTTATTATAAGATTGTCAAAATTTAATTAACTTAAACCTCTCCAACTTATTTTACCCAGAAATCCTTTTTTCCTGTAGAATTTTAGTTCTGAGAAAGATGTTTTGGAAAAGCTATTGAGGAGAAAATAGCAAGGGAGTTGGAAGAAGTTGTTGATTTAAATTTTGCCTCTGACAGTTACTGTTTGTAAGACTTTAAACAAGTTATTTAACCTTGCTCCTTACTCTTCTCATCTTTGAAATAGGCGTAATGATGCCTTCCTGTCAGCCTCATCATGGTAATGAGATGGTGTATGTTTTAGCGCCTGAAACACAGATGGCACTCAGTAGAGGTGTTTTCTACTTCATATCTCCCATTTAACCTTCTCTCATCCAAAATGTGAGCCTGGTATCATTTTGTTGTCATTTTTGTTGTTTGTTTTATTACAAAAGTGGATGAGACTTGGCTATGACTCTGTGTTCCCTTGTTTGCAACAGCTGCCCTCCCTCCATTGAGTCAGGCATCATTTAATAGTTGATTTGACCGTACACGTACCAGCAGCAGTCAAGACATAATTCTTCCATCTTTTCTGTAGCTGCAGATGGCCATAGAACCATCTGTGCCTTGGAGAATGAGTCATTCTTGGAGACAATGTGGAAGTAAATGGCCATTTGTATCTAACACATGAATTTTTTACTGATGGAAAGTACTGAATCCTTCCCAATATATCTTTGTTCTTTATGGAAATTTGTGACGTTCTTTGTTCAGTGTTCTAAAAAGAAGACCATGTCGATGATGTTTTTCAACATAATAATAACTTGCATTCATATAGCATAGTATGATATTTATACTAGAGTTAATTCCATTTATTCCAGATGGCATTTGTAGATTGTCAATTACACGTCAGTCCCTGATGGTGTAAGAGAGTTTGATCTCAAGAGATTATATGAAATTCTGAAGGAACTTAAAAAAAATTCAAGAACAATTGGACTAAAAATAAGTTTATTTTGGTGCAAAAATGTTTTCAAATTGTGTGCAGTTCTTTCATAATAAGCATTTTCCATGAACTATTTGAAGATCATTTATACACAGCCACATAAACAATGAATCCAGTACAGCCTTATTTGTTTCTGAAGGCAGATATACTGTGGTCTTCTTTTTAAAGCTGAGAAAACTGAGCTATAAAGTAAATAACTTGCTCAAAATGATCCCTACTTTGTCTTCTATAATAATTTCAATATTGAGCACTTATTACCACATACTATAGAAATTAGTTATTTTAATAAAGTGAAATGTTGAAACATATGAATGGTTTTCAAACAAGTGTATTTGTCTTATTTTTTATTTAGACTAGCACACATCATTAGTCAGTAGGGCTATCAAAGCTTACAGGAATGTTTAGTAAATATATTAGACATGATTATCATAGTTTGTGAGATTTTTTTAACGATTTATTTATTTATTTGAAAGGCAGAGTTACAGAGAGACAGAGGTAGTGAGAGGAGAGAGAGAGAAAGAGAGAGGGCGAGAGAGAGAGAGAGATGGAAGTGGAGAGTTCTTCCATATGCTGGTTCACACCACAAATGGCCACCGTGGCTGGAGCTGGGCCAGTCTGAAGCCAGGAGCCAGGATTCAGGAGCTTCTTCCAGGTCTCCCATGTGGGTGCAGGGGCCCCAGGGTTTGGGCCATCTTCTTCTGCTTTCCCAGGCCATAGCAGGGTCTTAGATCAGAAGTGGAGCAAACCGGACATGACCCGGTCTCGATATGGATCCTGGCACTGTAGGCAGCATCTTATACACTCTGCCACAGTGCTGGCCCCCACAAGATTTTAAAATTCATTCTGTTGGGGTTTTTAAAAGCCTCAAAAATACTTTGATCCCAGGAGCGAAAAAGTGCTCATATTGCTAATGTGCTCAATAAATTCTTCCTCTGGCCTATCTTCAGAAATTTATATTTTTGATATAACCATTGATTAACCACACTTGAGTCCTGTGTTTTCCATAGTAATTTGTGCTTTTTGCTATACCTAGAATCACCTTGTGTCTGAATATCAGAGATAGGATGCTCATTGTCCAGGATCTTACTCAAAATGCACCTCCTCTCCTGATTCAGATGGCAGTAATTGGAAACTCATTTATGATCCCATAACACTATGCAAATATTTCTGCTATAACATTTTAGTCTATGATACCCCAATTATTTCCTTCTGTTTCTGTGTTGAATGTGTACTCCCTCCCTGATTTATCCACTATAATCACTGCTGACAAGAATAATAAAAATAATAACTCTGATATGTTAAGTGCTAATAACATGACTGTATTACAGACTATAAGAATTATCTTGTTATAACAACTCAGCTATTATTATATCCATCTTATAAATTTTAAAAAAAGCTGACATTTATTCACGTTTACACAGAGACACTGCAGTTCTGGGATGCAAATCCAGGTAAGCCTGATTTTATAGCCTAGAGACTATTTAATTATTATACCAGAGCCTATCTCAGTACTTGGCTCTCAGGCTTTGACCAAATATTTATTGAATTCCATTAAAATTAAACTTAGTGATCATATGGGGAAGCACTTTGGTCTAGTTATAGTCAAATAAGTACACATTGCAAATTAGTGACGTCCAGATTAATGAGGCCTAGGCTGAGTTCTGGTGGTGCTGCTAGCAGATGCTAATATGATCTATTATTATAGTTAATAATCATCATAATTACAATCTGAACTATGTGCCTTGGTTAAATAATGTTTTCTGACTCAGCCCAGAGCTCTAAACTGGACAAAGGTATGGTGTTATCTGCTGATTGTGGTTACATTTATTTTAGACAAATTGAATAATTGAAAGAAAGCTAAAAACCTTGTATCCAACTCTATAATTTTGGCAACCTAAAATGAAATAATATCAATAAGAACAAGGCCATTTTAGTAGTTGTCTAGCCATGACTTAGGGTCGTGTCATCTAGAGGAAGACATACTTACATTTATTTAGTACCTACTCTGTGATAAATTATTTAATTCTCAAAAAGATTAGAAGATCTAGTAATTATTATTGCTAATGTATAAAATAAAGAAGCTGAAACTTAAAAGTGAACAGATGTAATGTTAATGGGAAGAAGGGCAGATGAGATTTGAGAAAGACTGACAGTACTGCACTGATGTAGACCATGTTATATGTCCTTGTTCCTCCCTAATTGGAGAACGGAGTGACATGAGGGGGTCAGACCTCTAGAGGCTGCATTATGGAACTTTGTTTACTGATAGACAAGGTCACAGTGTGCCCATATATAAGCTCTATCTCTGTCTTTGGCCTTTTTTTGCATCAGCCAAAGCAATTCCTGGACTTTTAATATTTAACAAACACTTTCTGTTTCCTTTTACTTAAAAGGGACACGGGACAGTTTTTTTTTTTCTTTGTCTCATTACCAATGGTAAAAAAAAATTAGGCTCTAGGAGAAGGACCATACTTTGCACTTGAAGTTAAGGGACATGTTTTTGCTTAACTTGTGAGTCCTAAATTGAGAACTTTTGTCAATTGACTAATAATTATGCTGCCCAACCTTTCTTTTTCTGCACATACACACACACACACACATTCATACACACACATTCACACATGTGCAATTTGTGGAATTATTATGGAGAGCGGTTACGGATTCTAACAAGATCTAGGTCCTTTGGATCCTCCTGCAAAGGATCACAGAGCTTACTGGTTTCTAGTTTCACCTCTTGTGACCCCGTCCTAATACTTGATACAACTTGAATACAAATTTCCTGTGAAGTGTTCTGTTTAGCAAATCTTGGATCTGTTCAGCATCATTGTTCCTATCAGTGTGACCAATGGTTGAAGGATGGAATAAAACTTTTAAGAATATGTCAGTGTCTGTGATAATGTAGTTTGAATAGGACAAGAAACAAAACTTATAAGAATTTGAGGGATGTTTTGTTTCCATCCAAAGATTCACTTCACAGCTGGATTAATTTAATCTCTCTAATACAGACGGTAACCTGCTCCCCACTAGGGTCTCTCCTATCTCCAAATTTTTCTCATTTACCACTTATTCTTCTTGGCCTATGAGTGTTATTTAAGATATCATCCAGGTATAATCTATCCAATAACAGTAACTCTTTAAAAAATCCCATGTCAGGTCCATTTTACCTGCTTTTTTATTTTTAGATATGAATTCAGATTCCTTAATTTTGTGTTTAGGGTTCCATTTGTCCCTTTCTCTCTCTTCAGTTCTATTAAATGTTCTTATGTCAGAGCTAGAGCTGAGCTGACCTGAAGCTAGCAGCAGCCAAGAGTTCTTCTGGGTCCCCCATGTAGTTGCAGGGGCCTAAGGACTTGGGCCATCCTCTGCTGCTTCCCCAGGCCATAGCAGGGAGCTGGATCAGAAGTGGAGCAGTAAGGACTCCAAGCAGCACCCATATGGGATGCTGGTGCTGCAGGCTGGGGCTTTAACCTGCTGCACCACAGCACCAGCCCCTGTCACATAACATTTTAAATTTACATTATAGTGTTTTGTCAAAATTTGTTTTAAATCTTTACCAAACAAATTAAAAATTATACACTACTACAGCTTTCATGGTCTATGACTTTTCTAACATTTACTTTATATGCGTGAAGTTGAACAGCTTTTCATTTGATTATTGTTTATAGCCTATGTTTCTGCTGAACTATGGTCTATTTATTTTTATTTGTTGAACTCTTTCTTTAGTGAAACTTTAAGATACATATCTTAAATGCTTATATCTATTACAGAATTTTACCAAAAGGCTGACCTTATAAGAGTCATAACAGTTAGCAAAATTCAATCTAATAATTGTTTATATGTAAGTTATCATAAAGAAGTCACTGTCCTAAGCATTAGATTGTTTTTACATGGCAAACATCAATAGCTTATAGAAGAACAGATGATTAATCATGTCTTTTGCCTCCCCTTTTCTCCCTACCTTTGTCTTTTCCCTGTAACTTGCAATTTTTGACCTTGGCACACACCAAATTGCTTATTGGATTCATGAATAAACAGTTTCTTTAAGCTGTCAAACAATGAGCATTCAATTTACTCTCTCCAGAATGACTTTCATATGACTTTAAAGTTAACATTAACCTTAGTAAGTCCCTCAATTCAGATTAGGGATGTTTCTCCTAAGAAGCATCACTGATCACCAGTAGGAAACAGCATCCCATACTTTTACTATCACCATTTGAAAAACAGTAACTGTAGCAAAAGTTCTCATTTTTTTTTGGCATGTATGAAAAACTGGGCAAAGAAATAGCAGCCAGCTGCAGATCAGCCCAGGATGCTCTCAGCTACCATCTCATAATTGAAAAGGGGCACTCCAGGCAGTGGCTCCAGCAGACTGGTGTTTGTAAAACTGCATCTTGTTTTTCTTTTTAGACAAGTTCCCACTGAACGTCTTCTTTTCCTTCTTAGAGATTTTCTGCTGCCTACAAACACCATGGAGATGAGTATGGCTACTTTGTTATTGAAATACCATGGTTGAAATCTCTTTCTTTATGCCTTTTTTTTTTCCTAAGGAGGAGAAAACTGAACATGGCACACAAATCAAAGAATGTAATCCAATCGAATAACCCAACATGGCAATGATTTGTTTTTACCTACAAGGCTGTAGGTATTTTATTTCTAATAAAAAGTTCTAGAAGAGATATTTTTTACTTTCTTAATTTGTTTCTGTTTATGGTCCTGTAGTAGAGATTCCTACAACCATCTGGTGGAAACGGGTTAGGGAAGTCAGCACTATGAAGCCAACAGGAAGCCAAGGGCTTTACAACTTGAGTGTTTCCAAGCCTGCGTGTTGTACACAACTGTCCGCTTGCTTTTCAGTCGAGGAAGGCCACAGCTTGCTTTGCCTGGAATCTACTTTGACTTTTCCTGTCTCAGGTTTTACCTTGAAACCTAATACAGTATTGATCTATTGTCTGTTCCTAATAGATGCCAATTGACCTGGATTCAAGCTTTTCTCCCTTGCTTTCTAGTTGGATGCTAGTAGTTTCTTGTCAGCCTTTTCTTTTTCTCATGAAAATAACTAGCTCCCAAGGAAATCTACAATGAATATTCCGAGTGTCACTCGAAGTGTCAGATGGATAATCAATGTTAAAATGTTTAGTAACGTTAAATACTAAACACAAATCTTAAGATGCTTTTGCTGTGTTGATACTTTTTCATCTGATTATAAATGCTGTTTACTTCAAGTTATAAACGTGTTAAGTATCAAAGAGAGAGCTCAACAAAATGCTCATTTTACTCTTAGTCCCCACATTCTGCTGTTTTTCAGTATTCTTCCAAAATAGATATATGGCTTTATAGGGTTATAGCTTAATTGATATCCTTACTGAAAACTGAAAATCGTGTGAGTTCCTGTACTTCTCATATTTCTTCACACCATTTGTTCCTCCTGTCATACTTTCTGCATATTTTTACCTAAATTATAGCAATCCCTTAAATATGCAGGCAAACTCCACTTCTGTGAATCATTTTCTGTTTTTCTTTGTACATTATAGAAATCAAATAATGGTGGTAATGGCAATAATGTTGATGATGGTGGTTGTGGCAGTGATACCAGTAGTGATATTGTTAATAATGTTGTTGTTTTTAGAGTTAGACAGTGAGAGGGAGAGAGAGAGAGACAGACAGAGAGAAAGGTCTTCCTTTCCGTTGGTTCACCCCCAAATGGCCGCTGCGGCCAGTGCGCTGTGCTGATCCGAAGCCAGGAGCCAGGTGCTTCCTCCTGGTCTCCCATGTGGGTGCAGGGCCCAAGCAACTGGGCCATCCTCCACTGCCTTCCCGGGCCACAGTAGAGAGCTGGACCGGAAAAGGAGCACCCGGGACAGAATCTGGCGCCCCAACCAGGACTAGAAACTGGGGTGCTGGTGCGGCAGGCGGACGATTAGCCTAGTGAGCCCTGGCGCCGGCAATAATGTTGGTTTTAATAATAGTTCTGCCGGCGCCGTGGCTCAACAGGCTAATCCTCCGCCTTGCGGCACCGGCACACCGGGTTCTAGTCCTCGTTGGGGCGCCAGATTCTGTCCCGGGTGCTCCTTTTCTGGTCCAGCTCTCTGCTGTGGCCCGGGAGTGCAGTGGAGAATGGCCCAAGTGCTTGGGCCCTGCACCCCATGGGAGACCAGGAAAAGCACCTGGCACCTGGTTCCTGCCATCGGATAAGCGCGGTGCGCTGACTGCGGCGGCCATTGGAGGGTGAACCAATGGCAAAGGAATACCTTTCTCTCTCTCTCTCACTGTCCACTCTGCCTGTCAAAAAAAATAAATAAATAATAGTTCTAAAACCTGAAAGCTCTAGGTCCTTAGTGGTAATGGAAGACTCACATAAATCAGAAAAATGCAGATGGGAGATTGTTCAGTTACTGGAGAAAGAAGGAGCATGTGGATTCTAAGGATCCACATAGTGAACTGAGGGTCAGAGTCCATGTAATCCAATGTATTCTGGAGTAAAAACAGTTAAAACTGTTGCAATACATATTGCCAAAAACAGAAGCCAGAAGGGAGTAAGAGGGGCTGTGGGCATGGCCCTGATTGTTGAGGCGTATCCTTACAATATTCTAGAATGGGAATTTATATGATTTAATGTGGCATCTCTTAGCTTCAGTTGATAAGCATGGACTTGGGAAAGTATGGGACTGTATTCTGTTCCTAGTTTACTCTTCTAGATCATATGTCCCCAGTTACTTAATGCTGTTCAGTGTGTGTGTGTGTGTGTGTGTGTGTGTGTATGTGTGTGTGTTCTGTTTAAGTGGGTAATAAGCAATAGATTTGTACATATTCATCAGACAGAAAAGTGATTACAGTCAACAATACTGTGTGATGTTATAATTCAAGAAAGGCATAAAAGAGGATTTTGAATGTTCTTATCACAAAGAAATGATAAAGGCTGAGATGCATTATCTATTATCCAGAGTTGATCCACACACAATATATAAATATACTGAACCATCGTACTTACCCTGTAAGGATATCCAGTCATAAGCTGTCAATAGAGATTTTTAAAAACAAGGAACTGTTGTTCATAAAGTGCTCCTCACGGTGCATGACACCCTATGAATCTTCAATTACGGCAGACAAGCAGGCTGAAGATCACACAGTAGATGAGGCAGTATAATGAGGTCCTCTAGCAGGTGCAGGCAGCAGAAATTCTTTTTAAGAAGGATACATTGTTTGATAGCAGGAAATTCAGGAATTGGGAATCATAATCCCTAATAGTCAACCAACAACTGGCAGGGTTTGAGGACCACAATCAAATGGATTGAGGCAGACAGCAGGAATTTAGATACACGTTTAACTTTAAGATTGGATAGGAAAACAGAGGCAGCATCCCAAGACTACAAACGGGGAAAAAAAAAAGAAGGGAAAACTGTGAAAAATTCAAAGCAAAACATGAGTTTTGCGAGGTGTGTCCTAAACTTCAGACACCAGGTGCATGTTTTAAGCAGCAGGATTCATTCCATGCCACATACTCTGGTGGGCCTGAGGCTAGCATACCATCTGCCCTTGTCAGATTACTCAGGAACTAGATGATGCCAGGCTTACAAGTGAAAAAGTAGCCATGACTTCAATTGCTTTGCCCCAAGGAAGATGGGATGTCCCCACAAAAGTGGGAAAGTGTTCAGATGAGTAGTCACAGTACCAGGCTAATTATGTTCCCTAGAGTTTGGGCCAGATCTGAGGATGGTTGCAGACATAAAGTACAAACGTACGAGAGCATCAGGAGCATCTTATGGTGCCATGGGAGATGCACAGAGGAAAGATGCGCCACAGACCCAGTGAGACAAAAAGTCTTGAGCTCTGACGTCAAATCTTGACATTATCAGTTACACAGTCTTGAGAAAATGCTGAGGAAGGCCCACTTTGTCTTTATCTGAGATATTAGCAAACGTTACTGTCATGTATTGAGCAATGACAAGGTGCCGAGCTTACATTCCTAAGAACTTCATGTATATAATCTTATTTTGTGTATATAATCTTATTTCACTTTCATAAGGATTTATGAAAGATAAAATCTTATTTTCTCAATCCTCTGATGAGGTCAGTGAGAGCTAGACAAGGCAGAATGAGGTAAAAAGGACGAAGAGTCCAGAAATTAAAAAGGTTTGTTGGAGTCTGGCTTTCAATTTTGGGCTATTCAAACTCAGACACTGCAACCTTAATTAATATGCTTTACAATGGAATTCAACTTTGTATGATTTTACTTTTTGGAGGGGGAGAGCATACAAACTTCCTTGATGCATTTTACATATAAAAGGAATCCAGAGTGTTTTTGTTGAATGAGCTTAAATTGAGGACTTTTTTATTTATTTATTTTATTATTTTATTTTATTTTATTTATTTATTTGAGAGGTAGAGTTACACATAGAGAAACAACAGAAGGAAAGGTCTTCCCTCAACTGGTTCATTCCCCAAATGGCAGCAGCAGCTAGAGCTATGTCAATCCAGGAGCCAGGAGCTTTCTCTGGGTCTCCCAGATTGGTACGGGGTTGGGGTGGGAGACTAAAGCACTTGGGCCACCTTCCATTGCTTCTCCAGGCCACAGCAGAGAGCTGGATTGGAAGAAGAGCAGTTGGGAATAGAACTGGTGTTCATATGGGATGCCAGTGCCACAGGCTGATTACTGACTCACCACACCACAGCACAGGCCCCAAAGTGATGGAATCTTCCATCTGCTGGTTCACTCCTCAGATGAGTGCAACAGCCAGCACTGGACCAGGCAAAAGCCAGGAACCAGGAGCATCATCCACGTCTCCCATGTGGTGGCAGGGGCCCAGACACTTGTGCCATTTTCTGTTGTTTTTTCCCAGGCATTAGCAGAGAGCTGGATGGAAATGGAGCAGCTGGGACATGAACAAATCCCATATGGGATGCTGGCTTCACAGATGGCAGCTCTCCTTGCTACATAATACAGACCTATGTAATACAGACCTCTAAATCATGACGTTTTAAAATTGTACAAGCAGACAGGCATGATTAGCACCTTAGACTTCAGTATATATTGTCAGTATAAGCTTGATAGTGATGTTATTTCCTGTAAAGCCACAATTCATTTTTACTCATCCCAAGATTTCTCTAGAGCAACGCTAGTAACATATTGATCCTTTATTGTGAGGGGCTGTCCTGGGCATCATAGGATATTTAGCTTCTACTTGGCCTCTACTCTCTAAATGACAGTAGCACATACTACTACCCCTAGTTGAGACAATAATCAATGACATTACCAAAGGTACTCCAGGAGCAGCAACTCCCCAAGGTGATAACAAATCTTGCTAATTTATAACCCCATCTTCTGTGTGAGGGGGTTTCTCAAGAGAAAAAATGGGCACCACATGGTGGATAATTATTTTATCCATGTAAATAGTTTGCTGGATCCTATACGTCATTTAATAAAAGACTCTAAAAGCAGGCAATGTTTCATTCTGTTGAAAAGTGTAGTCTGTGCCTTTATTACAAATGTAACAACTAATATCACAGAACGTATTCTTTTTTTATTTTAAGGAGATTTATTTATTTGATAGGCAGAGTTACAGAGAGGCAGAGGCACACACACACACACACACACAGATAGAGAAAGGGGAGAATCTTCTATCTGCTGATTCACTCCCCAGCTGACTTAAAAGGCCAGAGATGCACTGATCAGAAGCCAGGAGCCAGGAGCTCCTTCCAGGTCTCCCACAGGAGGTGCAGGGGGCCAAACTTGGGCCATCTTCCACTGCTTCCCCAGGCCATAGAGCTGGATCGGAAGTTGAGCAGCTAGGGGACTTGAACTGGCACCCACATGGGATCCTGATACTGCAGGAGGCAGCTTTACCAGCTATGCCACAGCACCAGCCCCACATGCTTATTCTAATGCTAGTTCAAATCCCAGTTGTATCATTTCCTGTCAACATGGCCAAGTTTTCCAACCTCTTGCAATCTATTTTTTTAATCTGTGAAATAAGCATACTAACAATTTATTTCAAGAAGTAATCTGGGGGCTGGCACTGTGGCGTAGCGGGTAAGGCCACTGCCTGCAGTGCTGGCATCCCAGATGGCTGCCGGTTCAAGTCCTAGCTGCTTCACTTCTGATCCAGCTCTCTGCTGTGGCCTGGTAAAGAGTGTAAGATGGCTCAAGTCCTTGGACCCCTGCACCTTTGTGGGAGACCCAGAAAAAAACTCCTGGCTCTTGGCTTATAATTGGCCCTACTCTTACTGTTGCGGCCCTCTGGGGAGTGAACTGGCAAAGGGAAGACCTCTATTTCTGTCTCTCTCTCTCTCTCTCTCTCTCTCTCTCTCTCTGGCTCTCTGTAACTCTTTCATATAAATAAACAAATCTTAAAAAAAGAAGTAATTTGTAAATTGGAGATAATGGTAAGGTTGATCTCATAAAAAGACAATAATTTAATATTCATAAAGCCCAGTGAGGAAAAGGAATAAGCTAAGTAAACATCAGTGATTACTTTTAACAGTTCTTGGCCTTATTGTATAATCTGTTGCCTTTTTTCCTGCCAACTGAGCTGCTAATGCAATTAGAAAGTAAGCTCTTTTGAACAGGGGCCATGTTGAAGCTGTTTATTGCTGAGTTCCTAATACCTAGGGCATAGCCTAGAATGTAATAGCTGCTTAGGAAATATTTGACGAATGAATCAATGGATTGAATAACAAAGCAATATTCTAAGAAGGACCAAATGCAGTCAGTATCATTAAGCACTGGTTGTAATGCCAATGATTGCTAGCAACTGGATTAGGAGGAAAAATTATATATCTCCCAAGGAGAAAGAGAAAAAAAAATAGAACGCATTTGCAAGCTATCTTTCAAAATTGGCTGAAAGGTCATTTGAATTTGGAAGTTGATTTAGCTAGCCTTCTCCTTCCCCTACGCAATGCAGATTTTAATTGAAACATACACCCCCAGCAGCAGAGAAGTAATGAGCTAAAATGTCATTGCTGTGAAGTAGAGCAAGAGTGGCCCCTTAAAGGATACCTTTCTTTGCTGGGTAGAGGAGACTTAGCTGAATCAATTAAGAGAGGAGAACTAAGGAGTGACATGGGGCATATACAGGAAAAGAGTGATTTCTTCTGGGGGAACCTGAACAGCCGTTGTGAGGAAGGTCGTATCTGTCCCGAGCTCTTCACCAGGAGTAGAGAAATAGCCTAGTGATTGCATTTAGGTGTTTATCATAAACAAAGGTTATAGATCATAATTCTGCAACCCAGTCCCTAGGCATGTGAGGTTATTTGTATTTTACTTTATTCCATCATCACTTTTAAAGCTCCAATTTCCTTATATAACAGATGGGGGGAAATAATACCATGCCCTTCATAACATCCTTGTAAGCATGACATGAGATAAATGCATAACATTTTGGCACTGTTCCTGGCACACAGTAAGTATGGAATTCAAGTGTCTGTTATTGATGTTCTTATTACATGTGACGTGAGCTTCCAGCAGATGAAGCAACATAAACTTGGGGTGTAAAGAGGCTATAAAGTACAGAAGTTAGGGGTGAGCTTGTTTCTGAGAAAACGCAGAGGGAAGTTGTGATGGACAATCAAGTAGGGATCAGATAGATGAGAACATGCATTATGATTTTAAATATTTGAGGTTTTTGTGACAAGGGAGAGAAAATAGAGACATTTTTGGTTTTCTGTCAGTCATAAGGGTTATGTAGGCAAGAAGCGGCCTTTCAATCCCTGTAAATCAATTCATGTAGGTGACCTGGACCAAATTCTCTGTCTAAGAAGGAAATGTTGCTTGTGGCAGGAGTTATTCCCTAGCCAATCTTCTCCATTTTCCTGCCAAAATGAAGGCCTCTTTCATTGTGTGATGGAGAGAGAATGCCACATGTAATTAGAGAGAATGAGCAGAGAGGAAGAGAAAAGGCGGTAAGCATGCCACTGCGCTGGCGGAAGTCTCTCAGGAACAGAAGGCGATGTGTTGTGACAGATGCCTTTGTTATGTTGTTTGTTAAACACCGCGTGGCTGCATTTCACAACATTTCTGAATCTGCCCCTGCATTCCTCCGGCATTTTGACAGCAGAGAATGCAAACTCTTGGGGCTGAGGTCAGGAAGTGGATGGGATGATGTGGAAGGCAAGGAGGTTTCAGACAAATTGATGCAGTGACATTTGTGTTCCAAATCACCCTCATCCAAATATCCTACCCCCATCCAAACACTGCCTGTTTTGGGGTCTGATAGTCATAGTTTGAGAAGTCTATTCATTCTATTCAATTAGATTCAAATCTAATGAACATTTGCGTCCCAGAAATGCAGCTAACTATTCTGAGCTCTGGGGAAAGAAATAGGATAAAACACTGCCCCAACTCCCAAGAGATCCACAATGCAGTGGAGACAATTAGATAAATACATACCAAACATATGCACATGCCCAGACACGTTTACATATTCAATCCAGAAACTAGGGTGTAATGAGATTTCAAAATAGTCATGATTTGTTCAAATTTGAAGGAAAGAATGGTAGCAGAAATCATTGAGAAATGTAATAAGTCTTTGTGAATCATGAAGGAAGAGGAATAGGTGTTGATTGGTGAATAGCAAGTACATGGATAAAGACAGGGAGATGAATCCTTGGGAAACATTGCGTGATTATATTATATTGATCTGGAACACAGGATTTTTTAGATGAGAGGGTAAGAGAAGAACATAAAGATGGAACAATGGAAAGTTTCTCTAGTACTATGGAAATCCTTAATAGCAGAAGGGGAAGAGAAGGAGAACAGAGAGACAAAAACAGATTTGGCAAAGGAGAGTTATTGAATGATTTCTGATAATTTGCATGATACTTCAGGTTATACTTTGAAGTACAGATGAAATTTTTCAATTACAATCAACTTTACATGAGGGGTTTTATAACAGCGTGATAATCTAACTGCTGTCTTGTCTTAGTTGGTTTTCTGCTGCTGTAACCGAATGCCACAGTGGGAAGTTCATAAATAATAAAAGTGTATCTGACTCATGGCTCTGGAGGCTGCAAGGTTCAAGATCATAGCTCAGGCATTGGGCACCATCCCATGAAGGAAGGCAGAACAGCAAGAGTATGTGAGAACGAAAGACACAGTACAGATAATCCTGCTTTCCTAATAAATCTACTCTCACAATAACTCAACCAATCTCATGACAGTAACACTGATCCACGCATGAGCCAATAACCTCTTATTGGGTCTCACCTCCCAACACTGTTACACTGGGGACTAAACTTCTAAAATATGAACATTGTAGGACACATTCCAAAACTTGCATTCCATTCCAGGGCCAAAAAATTCAGGTCTTTCTCACAATGTGATCTGCTTTTATTCCATGTGAGTTGTTCCACAAGTCTGAACTTATTCCAGCATCAATACATATGCCCCATGTCCAGAGTCTCTCCTAAATCAGGAATGTGTGAGACTCAAGGAACAATGCATCCTGAGGAAACTTTTGCACAGAATTTGAGAACTGAGTAAGGATGTAATTAAAAAAAATTTTTTTGACAGTCAGAGTGGACAGGAGAGAGAGAGAGAGAGAGAAAGAGAGAGAGAGAGAAAGGTCTTCCTTGTTCAGTGGTTCACCCCCCCAATGCCTGCTGTGGCCAGCACACCACGTTGATCCAAGTGCTTCTCCTGGTCTCCCATGCAGGTGCAGGGCCCAAGCACTTAGGCCATCCTCCACTGCACTCCCAGGCCACAGCAGAGAGCTGGACTGGAAGAGGAGCAACCAGGACAGAATCCAGCGCCCCAACCAGGACTAGAACCTGGTGTGCCAGTGCCGCAGGCGGAGGATTAGCTCATTGAGCCTGGTGCTGGCCTGTAATTAGCATTTATATATGAGTATAAATATCACTATGAGAAAGGTATCAAATTTTATTTTATTTTTTAAAGATTTTCTCATTTATTTGAAAGGCAGAGTTACAGAGAGAGAGGGAGAGATTTAGAAAATAATTTTGCAACCACTGGTTCACTCCCCAAATAGCCACATGGATGGGGATGAGCCAAGCTCAAGCCAGGAGCTTCATTTGGATCTCCCACATAGGCACCATGCAGGTGCAGGTGCAGCCCGCATACTTGGACCATCTTCTACTACTTTTTCAGGAATCTTGATAGGCAGCTGGATCAAAAGTAGAGTAGCTGAGACTTGAACCATTGCTCACACAGATGCCAGCGTCACAGCCCAGTGAGTTAACCTTAGCCTCAAGAGACAGGTGTGTTTCAAAATTGAAGAATTCTAACATAAAACATTTAATTGTATTTGGAAGAACATATAAAATAGTAGGCACACTTTTTATGAGAGAGTAGAAAAGAACCTCCTTAGTATGCTTTATAAAATATGTTTTATTTAAGTAATATAGTATTTGATTATATTTTAGCTAGAAACAAATTCTTAAATAAAAACGAGAGTTAACTTGGTCCACATTTTCTCATAACAACCTAAATTTCACTATAAACAAATTATTAAACAGTTGACCAAAGTATCTTAACTACTTGAACATTAAGTAAATTAAATTTATATAACCTTTGTATTAAAGGGAAACCAAAAAAAAAAGTTAAAAACTATCTAGAGAGCAATATAAGGAATATAAGAAACTTATTTGCATATGTCTTCACAATTCAAGAAAATAGTGAAAAACTAGAGATAGCATTTATCTTGAGGAATTAATAGAAAAGCAAATAAATTTGTACAAGGAATTAATAAAGATAAAGTTTAAAATTAATGAAAGTGAATTAAAAATGGCACAAAAGGGGCCGGTGCTGTTGCGCAATGGGTTAAAGCCCTGGCCTGAAGCACTGGCATCCCATATGGGTGCTGGTTCTAGTCCCAGCTGCTCTTCTTCCAATCCAGCTCTCTGCTATGGCCTGGGATAATAGTCCTTGGGCCCCTGCACCCGCGTTGGAGACCCAGAAGAAGCTCCTGGCTCCTGGCTTTGGATTAGTGCAGCTCCAGCCATGTGGTCAATTGGGGAGTGAACCAACGGATGGAAAACTTCTCTCTCTCTTTCTCTCTCTCTCTCTCTCTCTCTGCCTCTCCTCTCTCTGTGTAACTCTGACTTTGAAATAAATAAAATATATCTTTAAAAAAATGGCAGAAAAAATATATCCAGCATACAAGCTGGTTGATTAAAAAGGCAGTGAGACAGATAAAGCTCTTTTTAGCTTGATAACAATGAAAATGTCCATAAAATATTAAAAATTAAGAACTATTAAGGAGATATAACTACAAACACAATGTGGTCAAAGGATCAATGTATATATTTTATAGAAAAATTTTGAAAACCTAGATGTAAAAGGATGATTCCTGGGAAAACTAAATAACTATAATTGATACTATAATTGATCCAATTGATCCCAGAGACATAGAAAATGAGAAAAAAAAGTCCAATAAAAGATACATAGAGCGTAATTATGCAACTACCATTAAAAGTAGTCATAGGGTGGGGTGGGGGCAGGTGTGAGTGTTGTGGCTCGGCTGGGTAAGCTGCTGCTTGGGATGCCTGCCTCTCATAACCCAGTGCTGGATGAAACACTAGTTCCTCTGCTTCCTATCCAACTTCCTGCTAAAGCATCCTGGAATGTTGTGGATAATGACTCCAGTGCTTGGGCTGCTGCCACCCATGTGAGAATTGTAGATGAATTTCCAAGCTCCTGGCTTTGGCCTGGCCCAGTTCTGGCTATTGTTATTGTTTGGAAATGGAACCAGAAATTGGAAGCTCTCTTTCTTTTTTAAAATTTTTTAAAATTTTATTTTTTTATTTATTTGACAGGCAGAGTGGACAGTGAGAGAGAGAGACAAAGGTCTTCCTTTATCTGTTGCTTCACCCCCCAATGGCTGCTGCAGCTGGAGCACTGTGGCCGGCACACTGCGCTGATCCGAAGTCAGGAGCCAGGTGCTTCTCCTAGTCTCCCATGCAGGTGCAGGGCCCAAGCACTTGGGCCATCCTCCACTGCCTTCCCAGGTCACAGCAGAGAGCTGGACTGGAAGAGGAGCAACCAGGACAGAATCCGGCGCCCCTACTGGGACTAGAACCCAGGGTGCCGGCGCCGCAGGCAGAGGATTAGCCTGTTGAGCCACGGAGCCGGCCAGAAGCTCTCTTTTTCTATCTCCCTCTCTCTTCTTCTCATTCTGTCTTTGAAGTAAAATAAATGAACAGACATTTTTAAAAGCCACATGAAACAGATTCAAATGACTTTAATAAAGAATAATAATTTCAATGTTATTTACAATATGCTATTCCCTAGAAAAAGACCTCATCTCAATTTATTTTATGAAGGCAGTAGGATTTTAAAATCAAGAGGTCACAAAAGATGACAGAAGCACCTTCATAGACTGGAGGATTTGTGTAGAGTACCTAGAAACGGATCTGCATGTATACAATGTGTGTTAATTAAAAGACATTTTCTTGGAATAGGATATAAATGCAAATAACATATACGGTATACAGTTTCAGGAATTCGTAACTGAACTCGCTCATGTGAGCACTGTATCTACTAGATTTGTCATCATTACCTCACTCCAGGAATCCCATGTTTGCATTTTTTCAAGAACTACCTCAAACTCTTCTCCAAGAATAAACTCTATTTATAATAATATCATAGATCTAATTTTCCATAGAATGTCTTGAGATGCTATAAGTCTTTTGGTTAAATTTTTTATTATTATTATAACTCCTCAGCTCAAATGATCCTTAGGTTATAGGTCAAATCATCATCATGTTCATAAAAATTATGAGTAGATTTCATGTAATTATTATAAGGTGAGTGTTTTACTCTTATTTTGTAATTTGAATCACATAAACTAATCTGAATATGCACTATTATTTTGTTTAAAAAATAAAGAAATTCAGACTTAGAGAAATGAAACAATTATCCAAATTAACATAGGAAGGAGTTGGTAGAACCAGGGCTCAACTCATTTATGAGATCCTTCCACAGGATATTTCTACACCAGAAATTATTAGGGGAATTAAGTCAAATAATAATCACAAAGTGTTTAAAACACTACTCACTACAAGATATATGCATAATAAAAGTATAATTACATAGCAATGCCAAAAAATACTCAGTCTTCACAACAGTATCAGGTGGATTGATTAACCTCCCATTTGCAGATGAGGAAACCATGGCTCATGGTAGGTAAATTATCTGTCAAGTTCACACAACTACCTGGGAAATACAGAGGCAACATTGGCCGCTTATTTCCAAATCTTGTGTTCTTAAACATTGCAAAGCCCTAGGATCAGCTGCAACTACAGTGACCTTAGGCAATTCATCTAACCTCCTTGTGTCTTGTCTGAATAATCACTACTTTTGAGAGCCTTAACTACTGCTCTAGTTATCTCAGAGTGATGGGATAAGAAAGGTGAAGGGGCTTTGTAATAATAACATCATAATACAGAAGATTATTGCCTATTCCTCCCTTAGCGGCATAAAGTGGCAGAGATAACAGCCAGGTCACCATTACTGCCAACAAATAATCATTTCAAACTAAGAAGAAAACTATGTGCTTTGACATATATTACCATAATAATTTCATAATATGTTTAATTTTCATGGAAATGGAGTTTATATGCCTGGCAAATGGTACTTATTTCTGCATCCCACAACATTAATGGCAAAAAAGCAGAGCAAGCTATTTTCATCATTTGGGAGAACAGAGGTGGGGTGGATAACTGAGCCTTTGGGAAATAATGACCATTGTCATGATTCATATTGTGAATTGTCGCTTAAACAAAGGCAAGAATCTGTATTCACTGATGTTCAAGACTCCATGGGTTCTTGCAAGGAGAAATGGGGGTTAGCACTTCAGAAGATGCTCACAGCATTACACTCTACTACTGCAGCTGTCAAACATTCTCTACTGACTACTGGACCACCTGTCTCTCCTGTTGTCATCAGTTCTCAATTCATCCCAAGCTTTCTTTATTTGCTCTCTATTTTTCTGCCTCTCTAACTCGACTTTCTATTCCCCCAATCTCTCTTTTTTTATATACACACTCTACTTATCAGTAACCATTACAAAGGTCATGCTCCTCCAAAATTTCTCTTTTTTTCTTCATTAGGTGTCATATTTTTCATTTCCTTTAATTAAATTTTATTTTCATTAGTGGCATATTTCCTGTTTTCCATGAAAAATCAACTATTTGTCACTACAACAAAAAAATCCAATTCATTATGTGTGACAAATATATAATTGATAAATGAAAGTGTTATTATTCCTACTTGTGTCCTATGCTCTTCTGCCAGAGTACTTTATTTTACTATTATTTTTAATTTATAGTTTTCCAAATTTTTATATGCATTATATACATACAAATACTCTATTTATCCTAAATGTACTTTGCAATGAAAACCACTGTTCTAATTATAAATATGTTGTCAAGTAATAAGATCTATAAAGAAAAATAAAATGAGGTAAGGAGATCAGGTTGATAACAATAGATTTATGTGGGATGACATCACCCACATACATAAAGCAGGAATGTTCCTGGAAGTTATAGAAGCTATTGGAACAAGTACTGCAGAAAAGGTAGATTCGCTGAAATGTGAAGTGTGGGAATTTAAGATTGTAAGAGGATGATATGCGAAGATGCAGAAATGGAAATGAACAAAGTAGGAATAGCAAAGGGATCCTCTCCAACTTTCTCCCATGTCATCTGCTGCCAAGTCATGACCATCCTAATCCAATGATACCTTTAAACAATAGATTATTTATTTCCTTATTTATGAGAGAGAGAGAGAGAGAGAGGGGGAGAGAAACTCCCCTCTGCTGGTTCACTCCCCAAATGTCTGTACTGGCTGGGTTGGGCTCGGCCAAAACTGCAAGCTAGGAACCCAATCCAAATCTCTCATTCTTGTTGCAAGGACCCAATGATCTTAGCCATCATCTTCTGACTGCTACCTCCCTGAGTGTCTTAGGAGGAAACTGGAATCAGGAGGGGAGCCAGGGCTAGAACCCAGGGACTCCAATATGGGATGAAGTTATCTCAAGCAATATTTTAACTGCAAGGACTAACACGAGTCCCTCATTGGCACTTCTTAACTTCTTCATTCACTTAATCAACACCTACACTAGAACAAAGGCATTCAACCCCTAGAGGTGTACCAAGATCCATGTTGCCTATCTTACTAGTGCTTCCTCCTGGAAGCTACCTAAAATAGACCACAAAGCATGTACATGCACACACACATATACACATGCATATATATATATATATATATATATACACACATATATGCATGCACATACATAAAAATATGTATTTATTTAAAAGTAATGCATGAATAAGAGACATAATGTGTTGTCCAATATGAACCATTAATTTTTTTAAGATTTATTTTATTTATTTGAAATAGCCACAGAGAGAGGTAGAGACAGAGAGAGAGGTTTTCCATCCGCTGGTCTACTCCCCAGATGGCTGCAATGGTAGGAGCTGAGCCGATCCGAAGCCAGAAGCCAGGATCTTCCTATGGCTCTCCCACACAGGCACAAAGGCCCAGGCACTTGGGCCATTTTCCACTGCTTTCCCAAGCCACAGCAGAGAACTGAATCAGAAGAGGATCAGCTGGGACTATAACCGGCACCCATTTGGGGTGCTGGCGCCTCAGGCCATGGCTTTAACCCGCTGAGCCACAACACAGGCCCCAGTGTCATTAATTTTTGTTTTTTAAATATACTAACATTATTAAGGAAGTTGAGGATCTACTTCTCTTTCACCATCCTAACAATTCCATTTCCCACTCTCTCCAATAAATATACTTATATTTTCAATGTATTTATTATTGCATTTAGTTTTACAAAACAGATGCTTTATATTAGTTCATCATTTAAACAATATACACAATTGAGCTAGGCAGTCTACTCTGTTTATTAGTCCATATGTGTTCCTCTAACAAATATCTGAGATCAGGTGATTTATAAACAGCAGACATTTATTTCTCACAGCTTCAGAGTCTGTGAAAGCTGAAATCAAGGCACTGGCAGGTGTAGTATTTGCTGAGGGCGAACTCACTGTTCACAAGATGTAATCTTGTATGTTGGGTCATCAGTAGAGACACATGCTGTACCCTCATATGCTGTTAAGGGACAAAAATTAAAAGGGCCTAGTTAATTCCCTCCAGCCCTTTTATAAAGCCTGAGACCATGTGTCACACCACCTGCACGGCTTACTTCCCTCCTTGAGGCCCTACCTCCTATACTTGATATTGGAGATTAAGTTTCAGTATGAATTTTAGGAGCACAAAAATCATTCATAGACATATGATTAAATTTCTATACTTTTCATCTCTTTTCCCCTCCTGGAATTAATAATTGCTTTTTTTACTTCTCTTTGCTTTGATTTCAGACATTAATTCGTCTACAAATTTCCAACAAAACCAACCACGGAACTCATTTGGTAGCCACACACTGTAGTCTGTGTGTATCTGCTGACAAATTAGCCCCTGTGGAACACTTGATCCTGCTCCATTCTGGATTTAATTATTCTCTAGCAGGAATTCACAGCTGTTTTCTGGGAATCTCTTTCATTGTAATTTTAAAATTGCATTATCCTCTCCTCTGCCCTGCTTCTGTTGGGGATTTAGCATCTTCTCTTGATTTGTACTTTCATATTGCTGGATCATCTCTCATAATATTTTCTCTAGTACTTCCAGAATTACATTTTTGAAACCTTGTTTTTAATAGTGTCTTTATCATTGTTTATGGTGTTGGGAGTAGATTGGGTGTAGGAATGCTGCTTTTCTTTCTGGGAGATTTTAGTGTTGATTCTTTCATTTTGTTCTGTGAAATTTCTTCAGATGTTCCCTAGTGCAGCAATTATTTTTGTTTTTTGGAGTGAGGATTTGTTGAAATTCTTGTCTAGGATCTATGGTCTTCATTTCTTAGAGAGAGGTACATTCATACACATATGATGGGTTTATGCATATGAGAGTATGTGTGTATTTATAATGTCTTTCCTGTATATCTTCTATATTCTCTTTCTTTTTATTCATAATATAATTGTCTTTCAGTATACACAGGCATTGGTTCCAGGACCCCTAAAGACATCACAGTTTGGGAATGCTTAATTCCTTTACTTAAAAAAGGAGTAAGAAGTGTATATAGCCTCATACATATACTCTCCCTTATACTTTTGTCATTTTAAACTTATTCTTAATATTATTACTGCTATAATTAGGGATGTAAAAGACATGGGGATAAAGAGACAGCCTATGTTTCCATCCACTGGGTCATCTCCCAAATGCTCATAAGAGCCTGGATTGAGGAACAGAGTCCAGGTCTCCCATTCAGTTCTAGTCTCCAACATGAGTGTCAGGGTCCAGATATTTGTACCATCAGGTGCTGCCTCCCTGCATTAGCAGTGAGTTGGGATCAGGACCTAGAGCCAGAATTTGAACACAGGCCCTCAAAATTGTGTGTTGGCATTTTATATCTTGTCTTTATTGCTAGGCCATGTACCCTAACGTCTTGTATACTTTAAACCAAGTCTTGAATATTTATAATTAATAAAATTTAAATGTTATGTGAATAGTTGTTAATATTTTCTAAAGATAATAATAAGCAAAAACTGTGTACATGTTCAATATGGACACAATTTTTTTCCTCAAATATGTTTGAACTACCTTAATGTAGTTAGTTAAATCCATGGAAGCAGAAATGAGGGATGCAGAAGGCCAACTCTATTCACATACTAGACCTCCTATATTTGTCCTCTGATTTTCCTTTTCTTCTTATTTCTCTTTTTTCCCCTTATTTCTCTTCTCTCCACCCCCTTGGGTTTGTTCAACTTTCTAAGGATTTCCTCAAATTTATCTTCCAACCCATCCATTGAATTCTATTAAAGTTGTTTTACATTTTAAAAATTACTTAACACTTTTATTCCTGAGTTCTCTGATTTTTACTGAGGATGTTAGACATTCGCCATGTAGAATACGGGATGTGATCCTGTCCCATGGAGGACGTGTGCCCAGTAGGTTCCCTCTACTCTGTGACAACTCTCCACTTGACTGCTCTGCATCAACCCCTGCCCATCAAATTGTATTTTGAAAACAGCAGAAAGAGCAACTCTTTAAAAAGTGACTTAGATCATTAGAAAAGCTATATCTGAAGTGGTAAAATAATCCTTCCAAAAAAGCAAGCAATGCAAAAATATGAAAAGTTGTGAGCATTTATCTGCAATTCATCACCCAGCAACAACTTCCATGAGTTTCTGGAGGCTCTCACTCTGATATCTCTCTAAGGAACATACAGAGGTACACATTGCTGTCTGAGGCATATATGGAAATGCATATATGAGTAGAGAGACAGATAAAATTATGCTATTGGCACTTTTGTTAATTATCCTTTAATTGTGTATGTTTGTGGTGTGTGGCTTAATGTCTTCACACATGCATACACCACAGAACGGCCAAATCAAGCTAATTAACACAGGTGTCACTCCATCTCTCTCTCTCTCTCTCTCTCTCTTTTAAGTGAAAGCACCAGAATTAATTCTCCCAATAATCGACATTATATTGTTGATAGCTTTGGTCGTCCGGCACCACGGCTCACTTGGCTAATCCTCCGCCTTCGGGGGAGCACTCAGGGTTCTAGTCCCGGTCGGGGCACCGGATTCTGTCCCAGTTTCCCGTCTTCCAGTCCAGCTCTCTGCTGTGGCCCGGGAGTGCAGTGGAAGATGGCCCATGTCCTTGGGCCCTGCACCCGCACAGGAGACCAGGAGGAAGCACCTGGCTCCTGGCTTCGGATCAGCGCAGCGTGTGGGCTGTGGTGACCATTTGGGGGGTGAACCAACGGAAAAAGGAAGACCTTTTTCTCTGTCTCTCTCTCTTTCTCACTGTCTAACTCTGCCTGTCAAAAAAAAAAAAAAGAAAAGAAAAGAAAAGAAAAGAAAAGAAAAGAAAAGAAAAGAAAAGAAAAGAAAAGAAAAGAAAAGAAAAGAAAAGAAAAGATAGCATTGGCCATAAGGTTTTCACAATTCCCTGAACCCAGCCCTCCTAGCCTGAAATTTTACCTTGTGGACAAAATCACCCAGTCCTCTCACCCCCAGCCTCTTGTGACCACCCGGATATTCTCTGCTGCTGTGAATTTTGCTTTAGTAGATTCCACATAAAAGTAAGGTAAGCAGTGTTTGTCTCCATGCACGAGGCTTATTTCACTTGACATCTTTTCCCACTCGATTATTTTACTTAACTCTTAACAGTAAGAAAAATAAATTGAAATAAATATGAAAGCACTGATGAAAGCAGACAAATATTTTCCACCATAAAAAGAGATTAACACTTATAGCATATCAAGAGTTAAGGAAAAATTGTACAAGAAATTTTGAGTTCTTAATACTTAGAAAAACAATGTATGTGTGTCCATTTACAATCTATGTATCATCTCCTTCTTTGAGGAAACCAGCTCTTAATTCTCAATCTCTGTCCAGTCCTCCTCTATCAAGTGATATTGTTAGTAAAGTTTATAATGTTTACATATTCTGGTCTGAAACTACAATTCTCACTGTTGTTTCATTTAATTGTATATTGAATTAGAATCTGAATTCACCCCTGATCCCGTTCCCATGGCTTCCTCATTTCCAATTACTTTGTCATAATTTATAATTTTGTTTGCCTGATTTCATTTTCCAGAGCTTTTTGTTTTTAAAATTCTAACAGCATATTTTATTTAACCCCATCTATTCAAAATATTATCATATCAACATATAATCCACACAAAATTATTGAGATCTTTTGTTTTGTCTTAGTCAATTTATCCCTATGAAGTCCTCAATGTCTGGTGTGTGTGTTCAGTTAGAGACTTTTCCAATCACATTAATTGCAGTTCAGGATTTCAATGGCACACACGGCTAGTGCTGCAACATTGGAAGCACAGTCCTAGACTTTCTCCTTTCTTTTATCCATTTCCTACTGAATTGTGATTCTACCCCTGCAGCTTCTGGATGGATTCTTGGAGTGTCAGTTTTTTAGTTATCTGTTTTTTCTTATTTTAAAAAACTTTTCAGATGAGGCTCCTGGCTCATGGCTTTGGCCTGTCCCAGCCCTGGCTATTGCAGCCATTTGGGGAGTTAACATGGAGAATTAACCAGAGGTTGAAAGGCCTCTCTGCCTCTGTCTCTATTTCTCCTCTCTGTAATTCTAACTTTCAAATAAATACATCTAACTTTTAAGTAAACACATCTTTAAAAAAAAAAACCTCTCAATAGTGTTTACTTAAAATAGCTTACATTTATTATCACAACCATGGCAATAATTATTTATTCAGGTAGTCTCATGTTTCAAATGAAGAAACTGAGCTCCCCAGTGGTGCAAACACTTGTTCACAAGATGAGTGATTTTTGAAGTTGGGTTGTGTCCCAAGTTCCTCTGGTTGCAGATTCATACTCATGTTCTTTTAATTTTGTCAAAAAACCTTAAAAGTTTGCCAGATGAAGGAACAAATGTAAGTAATACACTGCTTTTAATCTCCCGTTCTTTTAAAAAAAGATGTGTTTATTTGAAAGGCAGAATGACACAGAGAAAGGGACAGAGTCCCCATCTGCTGGTTCACTTCCCAAATGCCTGCAATAACCAGGGTAATGCTACACTGAAGCTAAGATCCAGGAAATAAATGTGGGCAGGAATCCAAGTACTTGGACAAAATGATCTGCTGATCCTTCCTGGCATATTAGCCGGAAGGTGGATCAGGAGCACAAAGGAATCAGGAATTGAAGGGACTCTGATATGGGATGTAGGCTCCTCAGAGGAGTCTAATCCTCTTTGCAGCAATACCCATACTAATTTTTTCCTTCTCTAATATCTAACCCCTTCTACAATATTTCTTAAACTTAAATACTTATATAATTTGACTTGGATATACTTCTTCCAGTGAATTTAAGCAGTTAGGAATCAACAACATTTCAGTAACTTGGATATTGACTATTTTTTTGATTGTTGTCTGCATTACTCCAATTTATGGAGTAATCAGCATGCTATCCTACTATCCTACAACCCTGTGAGCTCTCCCACTGTCATCAATCATTCCTCCTGTATGTATTTTATTGCAACCTTCACTTGGGGGCCCCAGCTGCCAAATAAAAGGTCATTTAACAGGCCTGTTATCTTTTTGAGCACCATTCAAGGCCACCTCTTCAATGAGCTCCTCAGAGAGAGATCCAGGTGGGAGCAGAAGGGCAGGTCACTTCAACAGTGTTTCCATGGTGACCCCTACATGAATGTGATGTTAGCTCATGACTTTGGACATAATGACCACTAATCACATCCTCTATGCCCCTCAGGACTCAGTGACTGCTTCGGCAATTTCCTGTGACTTCCTATAGTGGCATGAGTTTCAGAAAGGTAAACTTCCTACCTCAAGCAGGCAGGGCCAACCAGCAATTACTTTGGGGCAGAAACTTAGAAAAGAGTCTTTGCAGGTACCTCCACTAGGGTAGGAGATAAAAATCTTACTAGGATCTGAAGTGCCAAATAGACCACTCTCGATGGAGTGTTTCAGCTCCTAATTAACCCTGACTCAATTCAGTTCTGACCTACTTCCTTTCTGAATCCCACACAAAGATAATGTAGATAAAGGAAACTATTTCTAAAGTAAGATCTTTGAAGGAACAAAGAATGCTGGAATAAGTAGGAAGAGGATATACTATAAGGTCAAAGTTAACAATCTTCAAATATATCAAATATTGTCATGAGAAAGAAAAATTAAGGTTGTACTGTCTAGAAGTGCAATCACTAAGAGGGAGTTACAGGCAGCCATCCTCTACTTGGGAGGCTCATATATCATTGTGATCAGGGTAAAATATGAATCATGCTTCTGCCTTTGACCAACAGTGTGGCTGTGTGAGAATGTTGGTTTTCCTATACTTGTATTTCCTTTTTTATAAAATAAGGATAATATTGATATTTCTACATTTTGTATTTATCGAGACCCTTTGTGTATTCATAGGGGCACTGTGAGGATTAAAGATACTGACTCATAGAAAGCATTTGACCTAGTTTATGGTAAATGACACACATGCTAGAAGTGGTCAAGACTGCTGTTATTATCATCATTCAAGCAATTACTAAATATAAATTTATAAAATTTAGAATTGCTAGAAATCTTAGAGGTATTCGGTATCCCATTGCAAGCCAAACAATGACAAACAAAACATGGGAAAAGTGTGTGTGTTTGGAGTATTGGGGCAGGGGTTAGCATGTAGTAAAGGGTTAAAACATAAGGCAATTAATTGAACTACAGCTATTGGATTATTAGGTTGCTAATTGTGAAATACCATTACACTGTGGTGCTTGGACACCCCTCACTATTGCCAAGTGTCTATGTAGGGTTTCACTTTCTTTTACTGACAGCCAGTAGGTATGGAGTGGAACCATCACTTGTCACCAAAGCAAACTGATAGGAAAATCACAACTTTCCTTTATATAGCATTCCTATGCTTTCTGCATCCCAGTCTCATAAATTGTATTTGATTTTTTTTCTTAGATATGTCACTGCCAGGGCATTGTATCTTCATACAGGCTCTTAATTTCCTACCTTCATGGGTTTTCTTAATCCGTCTCTCAAAAGACAGAACATATTGTGAAAGTTAAACTTTGAGTGACATGTTCTCTTCCCACAATTCCCACTTGAGTAAATTTCTTCTTCACTTTTCAATATGTTAAATCATTCAGCACATGGTTACTGACTGTCCAATGCAAATACAGAGATGAGAACAATCTAATTAGAACCATCATGGAGATTTGACTCTGGAGTGGGGGAAGAAGAAAATACACAAAAAACGACATGGGTAACCCCTTTGCCAACATGAAATACCATGCAACAGAAAAACTGACTGGTCTAAATTTACATCTATTAATATGACTGCACCTTAAATACTATTATATGAGTGAAAATAGGAAATGTGATGTTAATACACAATAGTGGCACTTTAAAATAGATTTTGCAGTGTAGGCAAAGAGAATTAGAAAACAAATTAAGAGTGGTGAATCCAGTGTGGGGTAGAGAGTGAAAAAGAGGAAAGGGATTTCGTAAGAACAAATAAATACTTCAGCTTCTTTAAGAAAATCTATTTTTTTTTCCTTTGGAAGGTAAAAATAAGGATATGTGTTTGAAGTGATTCCTAAAATAAAATAATGCTACAAAAGGTATTATAAATCATAAAAGGGATTTTTAAATATTCTACGATATTAAATCAAAATAAGGAGTGATTGATTTAGTAGGGACATAGGACAAGACTGGCTTCTCTGTTGCAGTGGCAATACCGTTCAATAATGAAAATTAATAAGGTATAGAGCATGGAGGAAAGGAAATGTGCTAGCTCTATCTATCTCCTTCAACATGAAACCTATTTCATCTCCACACCTGAAAAGGAAACTGATTAAAACTCTGATTATTGTTTACCTTTGCATCCAGTGAAACACTGAGCATTTTGTTATGTTGAACCCTAAAATAAGTAGAATCTTGGAGCTCATGTAACCTGAGAATAACAGAGGTTAAGAATGCAATGCACATTTAATTTTTGTTGGTACTTCTTTGGCAACTAGTCTAAAAAAATCTTTAAAAATATTCTTTTTTTATAAAGCTTTTATGTAAACAATACAAATTTCCAAAGTACAGCTTATGGATTACAACGCCCCCCCCCATAACTTCCCTCCCACCCGCAACCCTCCCATTTCTCACTCCCTCTCTCCTTCCATTCACATCAAGATTCATTTTCAATTCTCTTTATATACAGAAGATCAGTTTAGTACGTATTACGTAAAGATTTCAACAGTTTGCCCTCCCATAGGGACACAAAGTAAAAAATACTGTCGGAGTACTAGTTATAGTATTAATTCACAGTGTACAGCACATTAAGGACAGAAATCCTACATGCTATTTTTTTTTTAAAAATTGATTAATTATCTATGCAATTTCCAATTTAACACCAAGTTTTTAAAATCATTTTCAATTATCTTTATATACAGAAGATCGATTCAGCATATACTAAGTAAAGATTTCATCAGTTTGCACCCACACAGAAACACAAAGTATAAAAATACTGTTTCAGTACTAGTTATAGCTTTACTTCACATTGGACAACACATGAAGGACAGATCCCTCATGAGACGTAAGTACACAGTGACTCCTGTTGTTGATTTAACAATTTGACACACTTGTTTATGGCGTCAGTAATCTCCCTAGGTTCTAGTCATGAGTTGCCAAGGCTATGGAAGCCTTTAGGGTTCACCAACTTCGATCTTATTCCGACAGGGTCATAGTCAAAGTGGAAGCTCTCTCCTCCCTTCAGAGAAAGGTACCTCCTTCTTTGATGGCCCCTTTCTTTCCACTGGGATCTTACTCGCAGAGATCTATCATTTAGGTCTTCTTTTTTTCCCTGAGTGTCTTGGCTTTCCATGCCTAAAATATTCTCATGGGCTCTTGAGCCTGATCCGAATGCCTTAAGGGCTGATTCTGAGGCCAGAGTGCTATTTAGGACATCTGCCATTCTGTGAGTTTAAAAATGTTCTTATTGGGCAATTTTCTACCCTATCTGTTCCATATAATATCTCCTCTTTGTTTCCAATTAATTAATGGATGATGTCTGAATTACAAGCTTCCCCCTATGAAATATACTTTCCTCATTGTCCTTTATGTAGTTCATGCTACGATATTCTTTAAGGTTTTACTCATATACCTGTGCCTTCATGAAATCTTTACTAATCAGTTGACTCCAAAGACTGAAGTCACTCCTCTGTACTCCTTTATAACTTTGTGATATCCCTTAACATGAGCTTTCTGGATATAAATTAGTTAAGTTAAAATATATGAAATAAATAACATGATTCATATATGTCTAGCACATTAGATAGCTCAAACTTGCCATGGTACATGAGTCATTGTAGAGAGCAATACATTATAGCCATTATTATTATTATTATTATTATTAAAAGATGTGTCCCACCCTCAAAAATGTATATCCCATCATGAGAGATGGCAATGTTATAGGTGTAACACAATATACATTATTGTTATCTTTATGTCTCATAGTCTAACAAATTCATTTTGGCACACAATAGCTACTCAAGTATGAAAGAAAGAGATAGATAAATAAATAAATAAATAAATTCATGAACTAACCAATATATGAATTCTGTTTACCTAGCCACATGGATATCTCATTCTTGCAAACATCCACCTTGAGCCCTAAGGGGTGGTGTTATTTATTATTTGCATAGGATAGCTGTTTGACAAATGAACAAAAGTCTGAGCTGGCTTCATTAAGAAGGATGGATATAAAGCAGCAACATGTCTGTGCTGAGCCATTGAAAGTGAAATGGGATAATTGCTGTGGTTACAATGAGGCTGATCAAGCTGAGAGAAACAAGTTTCAAATTGTTCCAATCAGTCCTAATCCAGCAGAGTTATTAACAGTGTTCTACCCTGGTGCGACTGCATCTGCTAACTCGAGATAATGATTTATATCACAGTTTATGAAAGTTCCAATTTGTCCTAATTCAATAAGTGAAACCCAGCAAGGCAGGCAGGAGACATACATTGCACTGTGGCTGGAATCTCCATTTCTTCCTCCTCCTCTGCCACCCCCATGCAATCAAAGCTGAATGTGCATCTGTTTGCCAAGCACCTGTTTTTGTAGTCTTTGAAAGTGCCAAGGGAGACAGAGCAGCAAACTGAAGAAGTTCTTGATCATACCCTATGTCTGAAAGACCCCGCAGGAAGAAATGTTTAGGGCAAAATTGCCATGGTAGAATCACATGATTAGGAGGCTATGTGCAACCAAGGTAGGCCAATGTGTAGAGACAGAAAGTAAATATGGGCCTGGAGGTTGGAATGAATAAGGGTTAGGGAAGGATGGAAAAGTAAAATGACTAGTAATCATTATGAAGTTTCTTTTTATGAGATGAAAATGTTCTGAAGGTAATTATGCTGGTGGTTGCACAATTGTGAACATATTAAGAATCGTTTGATTGTGAACTATGAAGGGGTGAGTTATATGATATGTAAATTATATCTCAATAAAGCTGTTTTAAAATGAATACACACATAAATGAAAACAACAAATGGAAATGCTTTAGAGACTCATGGTCTAGAAGTTCTCTCTCTAGAAATCAACGGCCCTTAGATTAGAGAGTGGTAACTTCATGAATAATTCAATACTCATTATGTTTGTTTCTGCAGGTGTGTGTGTGTGTGTGTTTGTGTGTGTGTGTGTGTGTGTGTGTGTGTGTGTGTGTGTTTGCTTACGTGCAGGTTTCTCTCCTGGGAAGAAAGTACAGAACTTCTATTAGATGTCAAATTACTTCTGTGATCTAATAAGTTTATGAACCATGGACAGGTTCGATTCATTAAGAAGAAAGTGGATTGTTCAGACAATTTCCCTAAGTCACTGTTAGATGAAGAACTAAATGGCAGGAATTCCAGAGCCAGTCAGGAAGTAATTTGCGTGCTGAGATCTCTTGGACACCAGTTCTTGGCTCCTACTCCTCCTTTGAAGCAATGTTCTTCTCCCTCCAGCAAGTAGCTGTGTGTCTCCTTCCTAGCCCAAGGTGATATATACAGATGACAGATGACACTATGGAAAGCACACTGAACTAGCTCCCTTCTGTAATAGAGAGTTGGATATAGGATAACACAAAGCGTGTGGTTATTGAACCAATGAATAAAATGAGAGCCATGAAATGCTATCAGTTTACTTCATTGGCATTCATTTAAATCATTGAAAAATTAAAAGATAGGTCTTTAAAACGCATGACAAGAGCCTTGGGTGAATACTGACATCATAAATAAGAGTGTCAATTGTAAAATCAACAACACAAGTCACTGTTCACTTACTCCCCATATCAGATCTCTGTCCTTAATGTGCTGTACCAAGTGAATTAATGGTATAACTAATACTCAAACAGTACTCTATACTTTGTGTGTTTGTGTGGATGCAATTTGTTGAAATCTTTAAGTAGTATGTACTAAGTTTATCTTCTGTATAAAAAGAGAATTAAAAATGAATTTTAATGAAGAATGGGATGGGAGAGGGAGTAGGAGATGGGATGCTTTGCAAGTGTGAGGCTGGTTATGGGGCGGGAGGACCACTATAATCCGAAAGTTGTACTTTCGAAATTTATATTTATTAAATAAGAGTTTTAAAAAAATGCCTGTTTCGGGGCCAGCACTGTGGCATAGCAGATTAAAGCCCTGACCTGAAGCGCCGCCATCCCATATGGGCACCGATTCTAGCCCCAGCTGCTCCTCTTCCAATCCAGCTCTCTGCTATGTCCTGCGAAAGCAGTAGAAGATGGCCCAACTCCTTGGGCCCCTTCATCCATGTGGGAGACCCGGAAGAAGCTCCTGGCTCCTGGCTTTGAATCGGCATAGCTGGGGCCATTATGGCCATCTGGGGAGTGAACCAGCAGATGGAAGACCTCTCTTTGTCTCTACCTCTCTCTGTAACTGTCTTCCAAATAAATAAAACAAATCTTAAAAAAATGAAATAAAATGACTGTTTAAATTGCCTTAATATTTGTCAGTAATGGTCACTTACTTGAGACTATATTCTGCATAAGTTAAGATTATACCTGATTTCAAAGATTCTATCCTCTGTGTTTACACTGAGGATGGGAGAACTTCATGTCACCTCTAACTCAAGTAGACAGCTAACCACTCAGTTCAGCTGTGAGTAATGCCCTAGTGACCCTCATTGCATGACAAGTAAACTCAGTCTCCCAATGCTGACTAAGCCAGCCGGTTATTAAAATAAATACATAACACTTCTTGAGTGTCCTTGCTAACCAAATAAGATTTATAGCTAAGAACATACAAGTTCAAATTAAAAATGAATCCTTCCTTAAAGATCTCACAGTCTTTTGAAAAAGAAAAACAATCTGGAGACAACAATCAAGAAGTCAGGTCAGGTGATGAGCATTTCACACAGTGATTCAGATGAACTTGAGGCACCCACATCCCTTATCAAAGCGCCTGGTTGAAGTTGAAGTTGAAGTTTCCATTCAACTTCCTACGAATGTACATCTTGAGAAGGCTATAGGTGATGGTTTAAGTACTGAGGTCTCCACCACCCACAGGAGAGACCAGGATTGAGTTCCTGGCTCCTGGCTTCCACCTAGCCCAACTTTGACAGGAAAGTGAAAAGTGGATAGAAGATTCTCTCTCTCTCTCTCTCTCTCTCTCTCTCTCTCTCTCTCTCTCTCTCTCCCTTCCAAATAAAATAAAATAACTTAAAAATATTTTTAGAAAAAGATGACAGATTATAGCTATTGAAGTCCTGGACTGAACAGATTATTTGAACTATTTGGGAAAGGTGCTATGAGTATTTCTAGGATTAGCAATGGTGTTGGAAGAAAACTGGTTACTCAGTCTTAGAGGTAAATAAGAATAAATTTATCAGAGAGAGAAAGTGTCCTAAATAATGATATTGTAAAAGCACATTACATATTTCTGGCATACTGATTACTCTGGAATGAGCCTAGGATAGTATCTGCTGTTTAAGGAAAGCTCAACAAATATTTGTGGAGTTAATGAGTCAATAAACAGCTAAATATTAAACTATTATTACTAATGATACTAAAAAATGAAAGAAATATCTATATGTATCAGCTTGGCTGCAAATACAGTGTTTGGTCAAACTTTGTTTTAAAACTTTGCCAAACAAATAGATGGGAATTATATACTGCTACTGTTTTACAGATTTATTATTTTAAAATTTATTTTATATGAGTGAAGTTCAGCATGTTTTCATTTGATTCTCATTTGCCTATTTTCCTGCTGGACTATGGTCTTTTTTACTTTTTATTTGTTGAACTCCTTCTTTAATAGAGTCATTAAACCTTTCATTATAATGCAAATGAAAACATACCATTGCAAAAAATAATAAATATTAATTTGGAAAAAAAGAAAAAATGATATCTGCATTATTAAATATTTATTGGTGTCAGACTCACTATTGAACAGTTTTCATGAATTGTAACTATTTTTATAGCAACTGATGAGGTAAGCTTTGCTATGATTCTCATTTTGTAGATGAGTTTCCTAAAGCTCTGGGAGAACTTCTCCAGTGTTACACAAGAACTGGGCTACTGTACTGTTCATGACTTTATATTTTGTGCACTTAATTATTTTACTATAAGATATACAGTGTGTTGAAAAGTGGGTTAAGAGGAGATATACTTGGAAAGATGTATTACAGCCATACTGTGGACAGATTTGAACATTCCATTAGAGAACTTGGGTTTCACCCTAGTAGGAAAGAAAGCTGTTTAGAGTTTTTAAGAATAGGTAAGGCAGGCAGGAGCTAATCTATATTTGGGAAAGACAACAAGAGTGTTGTAAAATATGGGCCAAAATGACAAGAGTCAATATGGTTTAGAATCAATTGAGAGAAAATAAATAAGGCATCTTCCACATAATATTTTCTAGCCTACTTTTATTTTGCTTAATAATATACCATGCATATAGTTCCACATGAATACACCAACATATATCTCAATCATCATTTTCAGATAAAGTTTTTTTTTTTATTGTAAGAAATTATAAATGTAAAAAATGAAAGCCAGCGCCGTGGCTCACTTGGCTAATCCTTTGCCTGCGGTGCCGGCACGTTGGGTTCTAGTCCCGGTCGGGGCGCTGGATCCTGTCCTGGTTGCTCCTCTTCCAGTCCAGCTCTCTGCTGTGGCCCAGGAAGGCAGTGGAGGATGGCCCAAGTGCTTGGGCCCTGCACCCACATGGGAGACCAGGTGGAGGCACCTGGCTCCTGGCTTCAGATCAGCGCAGCGCACAGGCTGTAGCGGCCATTTTGGGGGTGAACCAACGGCAAAGGAAGACCTTTCTCTCTGTCTCTCTCTCTCACTGTCTAACTCTGCCTGTCCAAAAAAAATGTGAAAAATGAAAATAAAATCCTAACTTCATGTATCTAGCATATATTTTTCACAATGATCATATTATCTAATTTTATCACTCCCTATCTTATTATGAAGCAAATTTCGAAGCAATTTTGTGTTATTTATTAAAGATGTATTTCTATGTACATTTCTAAAATAAAGAGCCTTTTATCTTCATTCAATTTAAATTCTCTAAAGTGTTATTCTTGAACTACAACCCATACCAAATACCACCTGCTCCAATTTCATGTGTGATTCAACCTAATAATTATTTTGGCATTTTTACATTTTGACATAAGTAAAAAGAAAACAATATTTCATAAGTGAAAACTCTATGAAACTAAAATTTTAGTGTCCATTAATAAAAGATTTTCATTATTTAAATTTTAAACAAGTTAATTGACACATAATTTACATATTTATAGGATATAGTAATAGCTCAATACATGAATACAATGTGTAATGATCAAATCAGTGTAATTAATAGTCCCATCCTTTTAAAGATTTAACATTTCTTTGTATTGGAAATCTTTAAATTCTTCTTGTTCATTATTTATAAAATATAAGAAGTCTTAAGCATTAGTGGAAAATTGTATTATGAATAAAGCTATGCATGAATTTAAACATTTTTGCTCTGAGATGAATTTACCTGTTAATTCTATCTTTCATGAATTTTTGAAGTACCCTCCTACAAGTACCTACACAATATCCTCAATTTTGTCTGTAGACCCCTAGAACTTAAAATCTTTAGTGAGAATCACTTAGAAAGCTTCTAAAACACACATTCCTGAGACCCAGCCCAGTGACTCTGATTCAGTGTGCCTAGGACAAAGTTATGAATTTAAATCTCTTGTTTTGATGTGTCTTTTTAAACATTATTTTATTTATTTGAAAGGCAGAGCTACCAAGACAGAGAAGGAGAGGCACAGAGAGAGAGAGAGATCTTTCTATCTTCTGTTTTGCTCCCTAAATAGCCACAACAGCCAAGACTGAGCCAGGATGAAGTCAGGAGCCAGGAGTTTCTTCTGGATCTTCCATGTGGGTCCAAAGCCATCCTCTGATGCTTTCCCAGGCACATTAGCAGGGAGCTGTATCAGAAGTGGAGCAGCCAGGACTCAAACTGGAGATCACATGAGTTGCCAGTTCTGCAGGCCTTGGCTTTAATCTGCTGAGCCCCTGCGCTGGCCCCAGAATGTGAATTTCTTATAAGCTCCCAAGTATTGATATCACTGGTCAGCACCCACATTTTCTCTTATCTGACAAGGAAATGAGCAAGGATTCACGGCAGGGGAAGTGATGAGATCTTACTGTTTAGTACTTCACTGAATTCCTGTCCTAGTATTTCCTCTGAGAGTCTCTCCCTATGCCCAGCAGTCACAGCCTGAGCCTCATACATGAAATTTCATCTCTTCTTGGAGTAAATGGGGATAGCAATCCTGCCCACGTGGATCACATTAACCAGGCAGATATTTATACATTAGATGCACAGCACACCTTAACTAGGAGTCTGGATCCTAAGCTTAAAATATAGATAATTATCCAGTCTCAAAAATAACCTCTCTGCACTGAGCCTTTAAACAAAACGAGGGAGGAGGGTCTGAAGAAATTGAAGGTATGAAAGAGAAGGACTAAAATAAAATAGTAATGAAAGCCTCTATTTTAGAAAACTCGAACATCAATTTTCCAAAATAGAACATTTAACTCCCATGTCTTTCCCAGTCTGAATCAAATGTGTTTCTTCTCTTGTACTGCCTTTCTGGATTGTGCCATCATCTGTCCTTTGGTGTGAACTTTGGATAAGAGAGGATAAAGCTTGGCTCTGCTCATTCCAAGCTGCGTGACTTTGGCCAAGTTACATAAACACTCTGAGTTCAGGTGCTAGAATGATCCCTTGCTGTCATTTGGCTGGAGCTATCTCTGATACAGCACTGAAATTCCCATGTCTCTGGGACCTCTTAGTCCCAGGCAAACTAGAATGTTTGGTCACATACCGCAATTGTTAAGATACAACAAAACGAATTTTAAAACCAAACATATATATTGGCTAAATGATTAGGTTATTGTGAACATTCAAGAGCAAAAAATCAAGCACTGAAGATGAGTTTATTCCTCCCTCCTTCGTCAGGTACCCATGCTACAAAGTTCAGCATACTTCTTGAGTATCCCCACTCAAGGACAATCCACACCATTCCCATGGCACAGCATCTTTCATTTAGCTCCTCCCACTCTTACAGCCCATTCGCCCTGCTCAGTATAATGCCTCACTTGTCTATATAGAAAGTACTAGTCATCTGGGCTTCTCCATTGGGTTTCATACCTCTATTCTCAGCATCTCCAATGAATCCCACAGGTATCTCTTTCTCAATTCTCAGTCATACAAGTTATTTTAGCAGTACATCTCCTTCTGTGACTCTCTTTTGCCCAATTAAAAGTGATGGCCTAATTCCTCTGTAGGAGTTTGTGGTCACCCCCTTCAGTGGCCTTAACACCTATTAGAAGTCTCCACTTTGGTTTACTGATTTGTTTGCTATTGTGAAGTGGCTTTGCTTAAACTTTCTTCTGCCAGAAATACTCTCTTCCTCCTTGATTCAGAACAGTGTTTCTCAAACTCAGTGCTATTGATATTTTGGATTTCTTGTGTGGGGGGGAGGGAGGGAGCTTCCTGTGCATTATAAGATGTTTAGCAGCATCTTTGGCCTTTACCCCTTATTTGCTTGATGTCAGTATTGCTTCCAACTTCAGCAATTATGAAAATCAACAATCAACTTGTAGACTATGTCAGATAGCTCCCAAAGGACAAAGCTGCCTGCCTTTGAGAGTTAAATATGCCTACTTCTGCCTACCACCCAAAACCCAGTTTTCATTGTCCATAGACTCTTCCAAAGGCAGATTTATACCTTGCATCAATTGTTTATGAATATGTCTTTCTCCCTCATGAACTTGAGAACTGTTGAAAGGAAGGATCTATTTTTGATTTTCATCGTTTTACTCTCTCCACTCTCCAGGATAAATGCTTTATTAACAAGCCCCCAGTAAGTATTTCTTAAGTGAACTGTGAAGCCAAGCAGATGGTTCTTTTGCTGAGGCTTTATATTTCTTATTGAAAGTTAACCCAGGGTTTCTTAGCACACTGAGATCATCTAATGCCTTTAAATAAATATATGGGGAGATCTTCAAAAAGTTCATGCAAAATTCACGTTATGAAAAATTGTACATGGCTCTCAAATATTTTTGCACCAGAATAAACTTGTCTCTGAATTTCTTTTTCAGCAAGTTTTCTTTAAGTATCCTCACACTTGTGTGTATATGTACTTATTATTAAATTTTTAAAGGTTGGATTTTCCAGTATCTTCTTAAGTTTGACAAATGAAATGTTCACCAATCTTTTCTAATCTTCTTTTATATTTTGGCTTTGTTTGTTTTCTCTTGACTGTGCTTTTTCTACCCTGGTCCCATTTTACACAGAGCTCTTCCTTTGCTTAGCTTGCAAGCCTTTATTGCTGCGTTAGCCAGTTATACAGTCACATTTGCTCCTTTTTCTATCCTGTCCTTTCTAATCAGCTGCTTCACTAACTGGTGGCTGACATAAAGAAGCCGTGCTAAGTGCACATCTGTTCACATCTGGCACATAAAGGGCTGTAGGTCACATTTGTACAGGCTGCACAGATGATTTCACAGCAGTCTAGGGAAAAGAAAAGAAAAAATCTCTGGCCTGAAAGTTCTCTGTATTTGATAGACCACAGTAACTGGGGCATTTCCAGCTGGCATTCAGGTTGGCACTTGGAACAAAGAATGAAGTGGGTTAGAAACAGGGAGCTGGCTGTTGCCAAGACCTTTTTTTTTCCTTTTAGTTCCTTCTGGACTTGAGCATAAGCTAGTTGGAAAGGATTCTCCATCTCGTTTTCTCCTGCAGTCTGCCCTCTTTCAGTTTGCATGGACCAGCCAGTCTCAGACCATTGTTTCTAACTGCATCCTGTCTTCAGCTTGCAAACATTAATAAAGGCAATGTTTTTACAAATAGTAGGCATTATGATTGCCTTTCCTCACTCTGTTCCTGAATCTACAATAACAGATTGGAAAATGAAAGCCAAGGTTCCAAGTCTTTGGGAAAGTCAGAGTCTCCTTCTGAGTTGGTTGCTGGGACCAAGAAGCAAGGGGCACCTTGGGAAGTAGCCAGGAAAACACAGGCTGGTGTAAATGTAGTCCAAAATGAACTGAGATTTTTGCCTACAAAATGGAAATGAAAGTAATTTGTAAATGCTCTTTTGTGATACATTTTTTGAAAGAGCCAAATAAGCAGCTGTCAGGGGCTGCAACTAGATGTTTTATAAGGCACTTTTTAAATGCTGACAAATCTGTCATGTTTTTATCAACTTACCTACCTCTACTCCCAGATTCTATTGTTCATTTGTTTGCATTCGGTTTCTCCTTCTGCATTCTCTTCCCTCTTCTCTTTCTCCTGTCTTAACTTTTCAACAGACACAAATATTCTGAGGAGACATCAGAACAAAAAAGAAAAATATAATAAAGCCAAATCACTCTACAAATGTGATCCCAGTGGCTAAACATAATCACTTCTATAAGACTATGTTGTTAATAGATTATTTTCAAATTGAAATATAACCGGCCTCAGCACGCTGGTCGCAGTGGTCATTGTGGGGTGAACCACTCTCTCTCTCTCTCACTGTACACTCTGCCTGGTAAAATAAATAAATAAATAAATAAATAAATAAATAAAGGACCTCGTTTTTAGTGTCAGCATAAGAATTAAGTGAGATAGTATACTGAAAGTATTGTAAGTTCATTGGTAGTGATTGGTAGTTTTTATTTTTATTTTTATTTTTATTTTCTTTTATCCTCTCTCAGTCCTGACTATATTATTTTTTCCATAAATTGAGATGGAATTTACATGTGATAACTTCACCATTTTAAAATGTGTAATTCAATGATATATATTCACAAAATTGTGTAACAGTTAATATTACGTCATTCTAGAATATTTTTATCATCCTTAAAACAGTCTCATTCCCATTAGAAGACACTCTTTTTGCCTCCTTAAATTCCCTGACCACTATGAATCTGCTTTCTGTTTCTATACGTGTGTTTCTTTTGGATGTTGAATATTAACGGAATCATAAAATACGTGTTCCTTTGTGCATGGCTCCCTTCATAAAGCATGTTTTCAAAATTCATTCATGTTGTAATAAGTTAGTACTTAAATCCTGGTTGACAGCTGAATAATATTCCATTGTGTAGGAATAGTGCATTATGTTTACCTTGGGGTATATTCAAAACTTGAAATTATATAATTTATTGCTTAAGCAATCACACTTTGCCTTTCATTTTAAGATTCCCAAAGAACAAGTTTGCATCAGACGTACATTGAGAGACACTATTGCATGTTGCATATCAAACTTTAGAATTTGATGCCTAAGTTTAATGGTAGCTTCATCAGTTCTTTTTTGAATATATTTAGCTCAGATATATAATTTCTTTTTAGCTTATTTTTCTAATTTATAAATGAGAACAATAATGTTACTCATATAGTTTCTTTTAGAGTCAAAATTGGACACTTTCTGATGCAAAGATGCAAAATTAGGTCCTCTTTTCCTAAGACATAGTCTCTTCTGTTTGTGAGAAATGCTTACTCAGATTTTCTGGGAATTTTTCTCTCACATGTCAATGGACACAGACTTCCACAGCAATCCCATCTTTACTATTTAAGCATCACAGATAAATAAATGTTCCAGATAACATTTGCCACCCTGTGCCCAAAATTATATGATATAATAAAATAGTTCTTTTTTTTTTTGAGTATCAATGTTTACTTAGAATCATAAGAACCAATTAATTCAAGTGAACTGAGACTTTTAAAAAATATTTATTTATTTGAAATTCATAGTTATAGAGAGAGAGGGAGAGACTAAGTGAGTGAGAGAGACAGAGAGATACTTCCTTCAACCGGTTAACTTCCCAGATGGTTGCGATGGCCTTGGCTGGGCCGACTAAAGCCAGAAGTTTCATCTGGATCGCCCATGTGGATAGTAGGGGCCCAAATACTTCAGCTGTTGTTGGATGATTTTTCTGAGGCCATGAACAAGGAGCTGGTTCAGAAATGGAGCAACTGAGACACAAACTGGCATTTGTTTGGGATGCTGGAGTCACAGATGGAGGCTTTACTTGTGGTGCCCCAACACTGGCCCCCCTGGTGAACTGGGATTTAAATATTGACTAGTGTGCTTTCATTGGCTCAATTTTGGCCTCAAGTAATTTTGTAAAAAGGTTATTCAGTGTAGTTCAAGAGGACAGTTACTAATGATGCAATAATACAAAAAGGTAATGACAGATATAGGCTAGTTTAAGTATACATAAATATGCAAGTAATATCCATCTCTGATTATCTCCCAATCTATCTATCATCTACCTACCTATCTATATCTATTTTTTCCACCACATCCTAAATTGGAACCAGTCATCAAAATCTGCTGAAATCAATTGAAAAAAGTCATTATGCAGGAGCTCAAGAGTTGTATAGAAGTCCTTGTGCATGATGGATTCTCCGGGGAGCCTCATCCATTCCCTTTCTTTTCAGCGGTTTGTTCCATTGGTCCAGATCACCAGACTGGGAGTAGATATCCTGAAGATCCATTCTCTGCAATCATCCATGGAGGAAGCAGTCACCTGTTAAATTTAGATTTCTCGAATCTGCCAAGAGTCTGACACAATGATAAACAGCCACCATTTCTGGTAAAGATTGGGAAAGCTCACTTATTCATTGCTAATTGCTTTGTGGTACTGAACCATAAAAAACGGCAGCAACTCAGTCCACAGCAACGTGTGATCATGTAAGGATGGCCACCCATCTTGATGACACTGAAGTCATTTCATCCATCTCCAGACTGCTGCTTAATTGGTTACTACCAGTTTTAAGACACAGCGTTTTGAGTAATTGAGGGTCTGTAGGAACTTTTTGAAAAATTACTTAAAGAAAATCATTTTCTTCCTCACTACCTCTAGAGTTATATAGAGAAGAGAAGCACTCAGACTTCTTTATTTTTATCTTTAGTTTCTTCATTTTCATTCCGTTTAGGTTATTCCCAAGAAGATGACATACAAACAGAATTGATTGACTACTGGTCAGTGGGTGTAAGGATTCTCTCTCGCTCTTTCTCTCACTCACTCTCTCTCTCCTCACATCTTGTCCTTCTCTCTGTGTGTGCCTCTACCCCACCTTGCAAGGACTGGGTCACATTTATAAGATCAACAATCGGAAAATCGGGGGGCTGGCGCCATGGCTCACTTAATCTTCCACCTGGGGCTCTGGCATCCCATATAGGTGCTAGATTCTAGTCCCGGTTGCTCCTCTTCCAGCCCAGCTCTTTGCTGTGGCCTGGGGGGGGGAGTGGAAAATGGCCCAGGTACTTGGGCCCCTGCACCCGCATGAGGGATCAGGAGGAAGCACCTGGCTCCTGGCTTCGGATCAGCACAGTGCCATCCGTGGTGGCCATTTGGAGAGTGAACCAACGGAAGAAAGACCTTTCTGTGTCTCTCTCTCTCACTGTCTATAACGCTAACGGTCAAAAAAAAATCTGAAAATGAATTCTGTAGGTAAAAATGAAGGAACAGTGTGCTTTGTACTAAAGTGGATGTTTCATGTGTTCAAGTTGTGCCAGAGTTCCTGCTAAGCATAAAATTCCATATTAGTTATTATACAACATGTGTTGCACATGGAGACTTTCTCTAAGAACCTCTTTGCAGGGAGTTCCTATCTTATTGTAGTATATTAATTTCCCTGCAGTTTCTTTGGTTTAGTCCCATAATGACATCAGTCCCACTATCACCCCATCATCTTACCTTTACTTCTAAAACCAGCTTCCTGGAAAGTGCCACCAGAATAATTTATTATGATATGTTTTGTAATATTTTATATGGATAGACAATGCAGTAAATTTAGTAAAAAATTGAGTAACGTAAGGGAAAAAACTACTAACATTCCAACACTTATTCAAAAATATTCACTGAGCACCGACTTTCTGCTACTTACTGTTCTCGAAACTGGGATTGCAATAGTGAACAAAACGCTTACAATCCCTGCTATTGTGGCTGTAAAATTTTGGAGTGGTAGGTCCATAAGTAAATATATAAAACATTCAGCCTGCTGAATGATAAGGGCTATGGAAAAAAAATAAAAAAAGAAAGAGACTAGGGTATTTGGGGTTCAGAAGGGAGATGGGCATTTTGAATAGAGCTTTCAGAGAAGATTTTACTGAAAATATGATATTTGAATGATGTTCTGGAGGAGATAAGAAAATGAGCCACTTAGCATTATGGGCAGAAGTTATAGGGTAGTGATGCAGTAAGAACAAATAGAGGAGCAAATCGTATGAGGGGAATAAATGCAATCCTGTTTAATATTTTCCATTTAATACTATTGAAGACTAACTGATTTATAATCAGAAGTATCTTCTTAAGCCTACAATTCTCTGAGTTTTGACAAGCCTATACTAAATTTATACTCATATAGTCATCAACATAATCACCAAGAAGTAGAATTTGCATTTGATTCCCCTAAATGTTCCTTGTGTCCCTTTCTTCAGCTGCAGCACCAGTAACGTCCAACCTGCTGTCTGTCACAGTAATTTGATTTTTCTACAATGTATCCTATGGTTTATATTCTTTCATGTCAGGTTTATTTTACTTAGCAAAAAATAAAATAAAATAAAAGAATATGCAACAACATGGATGAAACTCAAAATGTGTCATGCTAAGGAGAATTTCATTAGAAGAAGACGCTAAAATATGTGTATCCATATTCATCTACTGATAGAACTGTGGATTATTTCCAGTCTTGCATTACTAGAAATTAAGAAGCTACAAATACACGTATCCAATTTTTATGGAGACATATGTTTTAACTTTAGTCAGAAAAATACCTAAAAGTGTAATGTTTACATTATGTGGTATATGTGTGTTTAGTATATAAAACCTGTCAAATTATTTTTAAAAATGGAAATACCTTTTGCATTCATAGTAGCAATGCATACATTTACAGGAACACCATATATTTAAGGACGTTTTACATGATCAGTCCTTTACTGAGATACTGGCAGTATCTAACTACTTTTCTATGCCCATTTACATATTGACTACTGAGGTCCAAAATCCTTTTGTATGCTTACTGGAAATTTATATATTTGCTTTTTGAAGAGAATTTACAAGTAAGCTATTTTCAAAATTTTAAATAGGTTTTATCATTATTAAATTATAAAAGCTCCCTATGTACTCATATTCTAGATATCAATCTTTTATCAGTATGTATATCAACTTTTAATTTTCTTAATGCTATATTTTGAAGAACAGTTTTAATTTTGATGAAATCCAACTCACAAATGTTTCATTATTTTTGACAACTCTAAGTTTGGGTAGATTCTCTTATAGACAAAATTTCATTTTATGTTTAGGCCTATGATCATTTACAGGTGTTCTATTTTTCTATATATAATTTCAAGTCAGCATCAAGATTACTTTATTCCATAAGAATATCCATTGTCCTGATATTTGCTGTAAATACCTTAATTTCATGATCCCAATGCTTTAGCTATAGTGTGAAAAACAGTTAGTTTTGTTAAGTACATCTTTATTCCATTCAAATCTCTCTAGCCTTGTGTGAATGATACACTTTTTATTCATTGTAATTTAAGAACATGTCTTAAATCAGGACATTTGTTTATAATTTCCAGAATTATTTTAGCTACCCTTGAGTTTTTAATGTCAATTTTAAAATCTGTTTGCCAGTTTTTGCTGGATTTTAATTGGTGTGGTATCAACACTATAGTTAAATTTGGGATTACCAGATTAACACTGTTGGGTCTTCCATTTTAGTAATATAACACATAGGTCTCATAGACTGTCCTTTATATATGTTCCCCCCAGAAGTAGGTTGACAATGTTTTGCCATATTTTGTGTGCCCCAGTACCACATTGGCATACACATAGTGACCAGAATATGTACAAAGCATTGGAAAGTGAAGAACCTACTCTTGGTTTGGCCCAACAATGCTTAAAGCTGGGTAAACTGATTTATTTTCTAATTCTCAATTTCACCTTCTGGGAAACATAAAACATCCCTCCTTAACTAACTTCAAAATAGTTTGATTAAAATAAGACAAGATTAATATGAATTTTTGTAAACTTTGAGGATATATATAAGGATAATTAATAGTATAATATTACTAATATGGTACTATAAATTGTGGTGCGTTAAAATCTATAGATCTGTTTTGGAATGGTTTTCTTGCACTCCAAATATTTCCACAAACTCAGGGTAGCTAACTGGGTTTCTTGGATCTATCATAGTGAGATGTGGAGATTTGGCAGCATATGAGCAGGTACTTGTTATAGCAGTTAAAATGCCTCTTGGAAAGCCCACATCCCATATCAAAATGCCTGATGTTAAGTTTTGGATCGACTCTGATTTCAGCATCCTATTAAGTGCATCCTGGGGGGCAATAGGTTGTGACTCAAGTCGTTGCATCCCTATCACCCATATGGGAGACTCAGATTGACTTCCCACTTCCTGCCTTCAGCTTGATCCAGTCCTGACTGTTGGAATTATTTGAGGAGGGAACCAGTGAATGGAATAACTCTATCTGTTTGTTGCACTACTTTTCTGTCCGATATTAAAACTAATAAAATAAATTTCAAAAGCATTTCAAAAACTTTACAAAAATCAGTGTAACCAGAACATGCATGTATGAACATAATCAGATTTATGTATCTATTCATGTGCCTGGTTGTGTATATGTGTACATGTATGTGCACATGTACATGTATATCTCCTGACTCAACCTATTTGAAATGCTAATTGATAAAATATCAGTGACAATCAGAAAACTCTCTAACAGTAGTATAGTTATTAGGAAAAATAAGGTCAAAATATGTTTACTGCTAGTCTAAATATAGAGCCAATTGCTTAGAAAGAGCTTTGTTCATTCCAACAGAGAAATATCCTGGGGAAATGAGTTGATGATTTTTTAACTATCTTGATTACCCATGTGTTTTATAGAGACAGAAGTGGAACTTTCAGTATCAGCATTCACTTGTTAGGATTTGTGGCACAAATGCAATACTTTTCTTATATATGAGTATATTATAATGAGGACAGGGAATAATTACTTCCAATTGGGACTCCTTTTGATGGCCACTGGATTGTTAAGAGTGATAGCACAGTGTGATAAGGATGGTATAATGTAGAGATTAGAATCACTGAATCAGATCCTGACATTGCCACTTGCTAACGTTGTGAACATGCTAAGATAAACCTGCCTGTGGATCAATTTCTTTGACCATGGTTGGGAAGGACTGCCTAGATGACTTATGTTCTAACCCTATTTAAGGTTGCACTTGAGCCAGCGTTATGGAGAAAGTCCTTGTAAAACACACATCAAAGAGATCTACCCCACAATACCTAACATTCTGGGATTTTGGAATTATTTCTGTGTATTGAACATGAGTGATGCAGACTAAAACTTTTTGAGTTTTAAATGTACCATGAATGCTCCCAAGTGCCAATACTTTGTTGAGTATTTGTTAAACGAAGCAAGTACTGAGTGCATTCCAGCTTGTCAAAGATTTGAATTATGCTTCCTCCTTCTTTAATATAGACACGTGAAGGTCCTCAAATCTTGGATTGAAGCCTCACTGGAATTTTATTCACAGAGTTGTTTCTGATCTACTCTACGCAGTCCCTTCACAGTTTTTCTCATTGGATACTCTGTGGCTTAAACTTAGGCACCTCTAACAGAATAGTTGTCATAGAAAAAGGGCACCACATGTGACAATAGTCAAGATGGGACACAGTAAAAGTGTTACTGGAAACAAATAATGTTTTAGGGTGAAGTTAAATCTGAAGTTAACACATACGTTTTATTAAACAGTAGAGAAAACCTAACATAACCTGGTTCCTAAGCAGTTATATCTCACTATTATAATATCTCATTATATAATTTGGTTTATATGTTTTTTACTATTAGGCTATAATTTTTATTGACATGTCTGAATCACGATAAGCTATTGAAATAAATCACTGTAGAACAAAATATAACATTATAGATGTAATGGAAGACTAAATGTCACAATCTGTAGACAAACCTCTTCTACTAAGAGGGGGCATTTACTGTTAAGTTTCCTCTCCATAGTACTGTCTGGTTTCTATCATGTTGTATAACTCAGTGACTCTAAAGAATTGAGGTCTGTGGTTAACATCTCAGGAAAAAAAATCTTCTGAATATATAAAAAATCTGATTAGCATCATCTCCAGTTCTACCACCCTGGTCTATGTCATCATTGTTTCAAATTTAGTAGCCCCTAGAATGGTCTCTGCAATTCATGGCAGCTTGAGTGAACCTATTAAAGTCAGATCATGCAACACCCCTTTCTGGAGCCCACCAAGGACTACCTTTTATGATCCAAAGAAAAGCCAAAAATGTAAAAAACCGTGCATAATCTGGCTGTTAGCTTCTCCTCTGACATTACCTGCAGCCCCCTCTGCTCAAGCAATACATCTGCTCTGCTTGCTACCATCAAGTCCACAGGACACATCCTGTCTCACAGTGTACACTTGCTCTTTCTTCTACCTAGAATGCTCTTCTCCTAGATACATTATGTCTTACTTAACTCCTTAGGGTCCTTATTCACTCTGTTGAGCCTTTCTCTAACCACCCACTTAGAATTACAGTGTTTCCAACTCTCCTGACACACTTTTCTAGCTGAAGTTTTCCTCATAGCTCCTGTTACCTTTTAAAGCATACATTTTATTTATTTACTGTTTTCAATAGTTGTTTTGACTGCAAGCAACTAATAAAATAGAAAATAAACTCTATTATAGCCATAGCTTTTTGGTCTATTTTGACTATTGAGATAAATTATCTATCTAGAAAAGTAATAAACTCATGAAATATACCTAATGAATCTATTTTGAATAAATGAAACAATGGAAAAAAGGAAGCAGGAAAAAGGGAATTGAAGGATAGGTAGTTAATTAGAACTAGCACTTTGAATTATTCCAAGAAGAGTAAACTTCATTTGGGAACATAAATTGAAATTTGTATTGGAACAGTGCCCTGCCAGGACACAGCCAGTTCACTGGAGTCAGAGGTTAAGTGGCTTGCTTGAGATCATTCAGTGATTTATGGCCAAACCAGGCCTACCGCCAACCAGCACACTCATTTACTGCCCCAACACCCATTCTCTCCTCAGTAGACACAGAATCACTATGAACAATCATTTGCCAGCATGGATTTCTTTTCCCCAACCATGAGTTTTCATTTAAGAAGTAAAAAAAGAAAGAAATCCAGATTATGAATATAAAGTAACAATTGAAATGAGACCTTTTATGTATACTTTTCATCCTTTGTTCTTGATGACATAAGGTCTTTTTAAGACTTTCTTCCCCACATTAGTAACCACAATTGAGGAAGTTGAATATGGAGACATTAAGTCATGACTAGCTGTGTATCCCCAACTCCACAGCATGATGGAAGAAACCAAGGACCTTTCTGCCATAATTCTGGCTCTCTTTATCTTATAGCTGAGCCAAAACGAATAAAACATTTTTAAGTTGTGAAAAGTACAATATACACTCATTCGTCTACTCTCTTACAAAGTATTTCCAATATAGAATATCTTTACTTTTAGGATAAATACCACTGTGGGATGAGTAGGAAGAAGGGGACTCTCTTTCATGTCCTCTGGGGAGAGAGTGTGGTATGGAGGACATAGTGAAACTAAAACATTTTTAGAACTATCGATTATCAGTAATGAAAAGGACTTTGGAGCTCTCCTGCCAGCACCCTATTTCAGAATGCAGTAATAGAAGCATGGAGCAGTGATTCATCTACTGTCACACACACTATGGGCAAACTGGGATATGAAGGCAAATCATGTGATTCTCAATTTGGAACCATTTCTTGCTTTTATGCTATTTTTGTACACTAAGCTGCATTTATCTCTAAAAACCAATATTCCATGTTACAGTCAAAGAAAACCAGAAGTGCCAGAGCAGAGAGTCAAATATGTATTTTAGTGATAAAATTGTATAAACCCAAGGTAAAGAAATAGAGCTGTTGAAAGGCAACTGATGAAAGCGTAAGTAGCTGAGAGATTCAAGTTGTTTTGAGTCTAGAAACCAATGCTTTCTCAATAATCATGTTGCCTACAGACAGAATTTCAAACATGGATGCTGATATTTCATTAGCAATGATTATATCAGATCAAAACACTTAGGGAGGGTGTGCAATATGTTGGGGGATATGGTCTATCCAAAAGGTAACAGTGCTTTGCCACACCTATCAGATGAGGAACCTGAGTCTCCCACTAAAAAACAGATAAGAGGATGTAAATTTGACTGTAGATCTGTTTAACTCCAATGCCCAGTCGATACAAAGAAGATTATTGGCTGCCTTTTAGAATGTACACTAGAGAGTGGAGAGAACTATACATCATTCTTGGAGACTGAACTTATCAAAAGCACACCTCAAGTTTCAATTAAAATACATTTAAATGTTTTTGCTTATTTTTTCATTTATTTGAGAGACAGAGAGACTGAGAGATTGAGAGAGTTAGCGATATAGGCTAGCAGACAGAGCTGCCATCTACTTGTTAACTTGCCAAATGCTCACAATAACTAGGGCTGGGTCAGGTTAAACAAAGGAGCCAGGAATTAAGGGTTTCCCAGCTAGGTGGCAGAAACTTAATTATCTGAGTCATCATGGTTACCTTTCAGAGTCTGCATTAGCAGGAAACTAGGCAGGAGCTAGAGCTGAGTATTGACTCCAGAAACCCTGATGAACATAACCATTCTGGTCTGGAACTTGGGCATCTAAATATGTGTCTTAATTTCTATCTAAATACCTGTCCCTGTATTACATAAGTTTTAATAGAGGTCATACCTTTCATAGTTAGGTAGATAACTGTTGTATTCAGCATGTACTAAGTGATCAATTAATATTTTTAAAATTCAATTATAATAATGTTATAATTACATAATTTACTGTAAAAATTACTCATTAATATTTTACAAATTCATTATAATATTAAGCCATTTTCATATAGCTCAGAAAATTATCTCTGGAACCTAAAATCATGCTATTAATATTATTTATTTGTGTATGTTTCTCTCTTACTAAACTTGAAGACTCTTTTTTTGTTGTTGTTGTTGACAGGCAGAGTTATCCACAGTGAGAGAGAGAAACAGAAAGAAAGATCTTCCTTCCATTGGTTTACTCCCCAAAACGGCTGCCACGGCTGGCGCTGCACCAGCTCAAAGCCAGGAGCCAAGTACTTCTTCCTGGTCTCTTATGCAGGTGCAGGGCCCAAGCACTTGGGCCATCCTCCACTGCCCTCCCAGGCCACAGCAGAGAGCTGGACTGGAAAAGAGCAACTGGGACTAGAACCTGGCAGCCACATGGGATGTGGGCGCCGCAGGCAGAGGATTAACCAAGTGATCCACGGTGCCTGCCCCAGAAGACTCTTTAGGGGCAAAAAGAATGTCATATCTTCCAAATGTGGTTCTGTGAGAAGCCTTCATCCACTAAAGGGTTAAGAAAAAAAGAGTTCATGACTCTTGGAGGCAGAGTAAATATTATTTCTAGAAAATTAGAGCTCTGAGTGATTAGTTTTCTGCTAAACTACCATTGGTGAAATAGGCATTAGAATTAGAATTTTCCTTAGTAAATTCAATTTTTCATTATTTGTATTGCATATTTTAGTATATGCAAGTTTCCTTAAGTTTCCTAACTAATAGAAATTAGAGCATTTCTTTCTCTTTTTCTTATCTGGTGATTCTAACTTGTAATCACTTGGGTAATATTTTTTAAAATACACCTGGACACTATGTAGCATTTAATTCTTTCTCTGTCTCCTTTCCAAGTCTCTCAGGTCAAAGATTTCACAAAGTCCCTATAATTGTCAGATAAATAAAATCACATTGCTCATAATTACCAGGAACAATTCTGTGTAATTAGATGTTAACTCTAGTGTCCCCTCTCCTTTATGACTCTAAATAAATACCTATTCCTGTCTCAGTCTGGGAAAAAGCTTGGTTGAAAATGTAACTGCTTTTTGCTCTCCATGTAATTAACTACCATTAAAAGCTACTAATTAGATCGTAAGTTTTAAATAAGTTGCCCTAATTACCTTTGGTACACGGTGTATTGAGTCAGAAGGGCAAGTCCTTCAGAGCCAAGAAAACTTGGCTCTGTCACTGAGAGAATTAACAGGGCTATTGGGTTTTCTGTTTTTCCTCCCATTCATAAATGGGTAAATGAGAAGATGGGGTGGGATGGATGGAGGCAGGGGTAAGAAATGTGGGTGAGATATGCAAGGCTTGGCAAAGCCAATCTCATACCGTCATCTTGGAAATTCACTTACCTGTGATCCTAAACATTGCTATTGGACAGAGCCTACCACGTAATAACTGTTATTGAGTGCTGAATGAATGAATGGCTGAATAAACAGGTAAGTGTAAAAATGGATTAGAATCAACATGTCATATAAGATTATAAATTTTTGAAATATAAACAATTTATAGAATTAAATTCAATACTGATAATTACTCTTAGAAAAAGTCCCAATGGTAATTTTAATAGAGTAATAATTTTTACTAACATCCATTTGTCATCATTTAATGATTCTGATTGACTGGTATTTCCACATAGTAATCACTCAATAAATCCTATCAGTGAAAATGGTGATGAATAATGGTGATGATAATGATGATGATGATACAGCAAAATGTACATTTTAGAAGATTCAGTGGCCAGTGCTCTGGTAGTAGGATAAGCCTCCACCCACGGTGCCGGCATCCCACATAGGCACCAGTTTGCATCCCAGCTACTCCTCTTCCTAACTAGCTCTCTGCTTACAGCCTGTGAAAGCAGTGGAAGATGGCTCAAGTGCTTGGGCCCCTGCACCCAAGTGGGAGAACCGGAAGAAGCTCTTGGTTCCTGGCTTCAGATTTCCCCAGCCAGTGGATGGAATACCTTTCTCTGTTGCTCCCTTTCTGTATAACTCTGCCTCTCAAAATAAATAAATAAAATAAAAAAGTTCACCACAAGGAAGCCTCTCCTAAAAAAAAAAAGTTGCAAATGAGCTCTATTGCTGATATTATGATAAGCAACATTTTACTTTTATCTGTTACATTATTAAGTCACTCCTAACAAACTAACCCTAGAATATTTTCTATATCCTTAATTGGGTCTGGAACAATTAAAGAAGAAAATTCTGGGATTGTTGTTGTGGTATAGTGGGTAAAGCCACTGTCTGTAATCCAGCATCCCAACTGGAGACCAGTTCAACATCCTGATGTTCTGGTTCCAATTCAGATCCCTGCTAATGTGGCTGGAAAGAGCAGCAGAGGACGGCCCAAGTTGTTGGGGCCCATGTCACCCATGCGGGTGACCAGGATGGAGTTCCATGCTCCTGATTTCAGCCTGGTCCAGCCACATCTGTGTCAGGCATTTTGGAGTGAACCAGTGGATGGAATCTCTCTCTCTCTCTCTCTCTCTCTCTCTCTCTCTGTGCAACTGCATTTCAAGTAAAATAAAGAAATGAAGAAGAAGAAGAAGAAGAAGAAGAAGAAGAAGAAGAAGAAGAAGAAGAAGAAGAAGAAGAAGAAGAAGTTGTTTTTGCAATAGCAAAACCTTTACAAAGTACTGCAAGTCACCTCATAGAACACATAATATCATTGATCCATTTGTTCAATCATTTCTGTCTTAAACACATAATTTAATATGTAACAGTTGTGACAAGTAGGGTAACAGCAATAATAAGAAAGTGGAGATAATAGCTAAGGTTAACTTAGTGTGTATTATGTGACACAATCTGTTCATAACGTTTTATGGAGATTAAGTATTCACCACAGCAAACCTTCAAGTAGAGACAAAACTGGGGACCCACAGTGATTTCTTTACGAGTTCCCATTAATGCAGCATATTAAAATTTGAAAATGGCAAAGTCAACACACAAATATGATATTCTTGCTACAAAACTAAAATTCTTAAGTATTGGATAATATGACCATGTTTGGAAAGGAAATAATTGAAGTTTCTTCTACCGTGACCTGAAAATCATGAGTAAACTTTTCTATATGTATCTCCTTTTCACTTTCTTTCTCTTTGCATCTTCATCCCATCGTAACAAAGGAAGGAATAGATTATCTATCAGGATATTTATAACTACACATTTACCTACTTGATATTTCTTATAGCACTAGGAATCTGATTGAATGGGACTGGCACTGCATGGTAGGCTAAGCGACTGCCCACGGTACTGGCAATCCATATGAGCACAGGTCCCTGTCCCAGTTGCTCATCTTTCTATTCATCTCTGCTTATAGCCTGGGAGAGCAGTGGGAAGATGGACCAAGTGTTTGTGTCCCTGCATCCATGTGGGAGACCTGGAAGAAGCACCTGTCTCTAAGCTTTATATCAGCCCAACTCCAACCATTGCAGCCAATTGGGGAGTGAACCAGTGGATGGAAGATCTCTCTCTCTCTCTCTCTCTCTCTCTGTGTGTGTGTGTGTGTCTCCTTTTCTCTGTTTGTAACTCTTCCCCTCAAATAAATTATAATAAATATTAAAAAATAATCTTAGTGAGTAAGCTAGACTTTTAATATGTATTAGTCTCTCTGACAACAAGGTCAAGTTTTCTTAGAGTTTCAAAAGCACTTGTCATAAAGTCAAATTCAAAATGATGTCTTCTATCTCTGTCTCTGCCATTGTCTCTCTCCCCATTTCTATGCCTATGTTTCTCTGTCCCTCTGACTGCCTGTTTCCCTTTCTCTCTCCCTCTCTCTCCACAAATAGGTGAGGGGACTTGAAAACTCATGGAAAAATGGAGTAAAAGGATAAATTTAGTGCAAAAACTTTTGAAATTCACACTTAGTTTTATAATATGAATTTTCCATGAATTTTTGTAAATCCCCATATGCTATATGAGAATAATATACAGTTATGAATGTATTTATGAATTTATGTGTACATGCAAGCATACATATGGTAAATATATATACATACACATGCATATACACACACAGACATATATATATATATATGGATGTTCTAAAATGTTCCTGGAAAAATTAAATTAAAAGGATGAGTTTATTTTGGTGCAAAAATATTTTAAATTCCATGCCCAGTTTTCATATGAGATGCATATTCTATGAACTTTTTAAAGATCCCTTATATTTTTTATAATTTTTTGCACCAAAATAAACTTATTTTTCAATGCCCTTTCAACAAACTTTTTGAAATATTCTTGTAGGTATACAAACTAATATCAACATTTAAGTGCACACATACACATAATATATCTATATATTTAAGATGTTTGTACTTATTAAAATAGTATAGGAAAATTATATTTATACATGAATTATATCTTATAAAACTACTATCATTAATATCAAAGTGATTAACAGCACAAAACAGGCAAAGTTTTCTCCCTGAACTCTAAAAAGCATCATCTTCCTCTGAATAGTAACACATTCTTTTCTTACCCTGAGATTTATTTTTATCATGACATGTAATTGCTTTATATTTACTCACTTTTGACAAGAAAAAAAATCTATTGAATTCAGTGTTTTTTTCAAGATGTGTGTGCATTACCCTTTACCTTGTTCTCTTTCCACCTGTGTTTCGGTTATCCCATATCTCAGATTTATAGTCTAAGGTTAGATTTATGCACAGAACCCCTTCAACATTGCCCACAGTCAAACACATTTGCATCCACTTTGGCTCTATGGAGACGAGAGGATACTTTTTCCTATACCCACTGTCTGGCACTCTGACATTCTAAACAGGTGGAGAGCACTCGGCATTGTCATTATTCTAAATCGCCTATTAGCAGAGCCAATGACTATTAGTGCATTACCCACAGTGCTGCAAAGAGAACCTAGGGAGGCACAAAGTTTCCTACCTGTTTATATATGTGTGATTACAGGTGTCAAAATGGGCGATGATTCGAGTCCCGGCTGCTCCACTTCCCATCCAGCTCTCTGCTATGTCCTGAGAAAGCAGTGGAAGATGGCCCAAGCACTTGGGAACCTGCACCCACGTGGGAGACCCGGAAGAAGCTCCTGGCTCCTGGCTTTGGTTCGGTCCAGCTCCAACTGTTGCAGCAATTTGGGGAGTAAATCTGCAGGTGAAAGTTTTCTCTCTCTCTCTCTCTCTCTCTCTCTCTCTCTTTTTCTTTGCTTCTGCCTCTCTGTATCTTTACCTTTGAAATAAACAAATAAATAAGTCTTAAAAAACACAGTAGTATTCTGAGTTCACAATTGGAGTGTACTATGAGAAATTTTGTTTGTAAATGCCCAAGTTTCTAATACAGATAATCTAAGAAACTCAATCTGATCAAGATGGGACACGGGCAAGAAAGGTGTTATGGAAGATATTAATGCTAAGGTAATCCATAATGAAAAATGATAACTAGTCTGGCAGAAAGGAAGAAAATTCAGACACAGGGAAAAAGAATTTGCAAAATAGGTTAGTCAATGCTTAGTTTTAAAATATTGGGTATAACCTTATAAGACAGGAAATAGAGTCCAGCATCAGCCTCTAAGATATATACATTTATTTATTTATTAGTGTTTTACTCAAAACTATGAATGGACATGAAATTAGCTTGGTCTTTCTTCGCATGTCATCTAATGGTAGGAGAATTCTGACATGAGAAGGAGGTTTTTGGAATTATCTACATTTTGTTTTACAATAAACATATAACTTTAAAAATGTTAAATAAAAGTAGATATAGATGACCTACAGTTGTTCAATATTAAAGCAATTAAAAGCTTATCTGTTGGGGAAAATATTACTTTTTGCTGCGAATATCAGAATAATTCTGTCCAGCTCCAGCATGAAACAGTAAGATGTTTTCTATTTCCTGATTCTTCCTCACTTTGGGACTTAGAGAAAAACTATGGGGGTATTTGCAATGGTCTATCTGTCTCTATCCTTTTCTAGGTCTGAATGACAAGTCAAGCAGAGAAATTGAATTTTCACTTCTCTAAACACTTTTGGCCCTTAGGAACGCTGGAAAAGGTCAAGAATTTTGCAGTATGTTCTTCTCTAGGCTACAGGATCAAAGCTTCTTTTTTAAAAGGTTGCTGCAGGCCCAATGAGACAGTCAGTCGTGACGGAGAATATAAACAACAGTTTGTGTCTTTCGTGGCAGTGCATGCTACTCCTGGGGGGTTGACTGTGAAGACAATTTCTCCAGAGAAATCTGTTGCTCTCATTAGGGAAACAATAGGAGGAGAAAACAGTTAGACACATGGAAGTGTGTGGATAAAGATTTGTGTTTTGCATTCCATATCCCCATTTTTTTCCTTTTACTTTGCTCTCTTATTTCCCTTTTTTCTGTTTTTTTTTTTCTATTGGTTCTCTCCACCAGTTGCCTTCATAGTTTTTCTTAAATTTTAGACCAATCTCACTTATATATTTTCTGATTGTATTGTGCTTACTGTTGTTGTAGACATTTTCCAAACTGGCTCACTCATGTGGGGTATTCCTGTCCTTGTGAAATTCTCTCCCCTCTATTGTAAGCTGCAGATACTGACTTGCTTTTAATAAGCACATTAGAGTGACAATTATGGGATGTCATTCCAAGATGAAATTACATAAAGCAGATATATTTTATCTTGCTAGTCTTTTTGTTGTCATTTTTGGAGCCATCTCTCTGCCTATGAAGAAGCTCAGAAGGCAAGAGATTCATTTTTCTTTTTTAACCAACAGCCATGAGAGTGCCCTTAGATGAGGGTCCTTCCCAGTAGAATCTCGCATTGACAGATACCTTGTTTGTTATTTTTTTGTGGCACTGGAAGAGACTTTGTGCCAGAAAACCTAACTAAACGCCTTTGATTCCTGACTTACAGACACTGTGAGATAATGGTTATTGTGTTAGGTCACTATGTTTTGAGACATTATGCTTTACAACAATAGATAATTAATGCAATTCATATCCTTCAACATCTCCCATATTTATTGAATCTTTTTGGAACCTCTTTTGTTCCCTGTTTAGTCTCTATCTAAATTCTAAGCTGCACAGATTTCAAGTTTGTCCATGACACAGAAAATTAAAAGAATCAGAATGGTTATTATTAGTAACTATCAAACTAAATTAGTTGTCTGCGAACATACCCTGCATATTGGAAAGGTCAGCTTTTCTGGCCTTCCTTTAATTGTACTATTTGTTAAATATACATCCATTTGTCACTTTGAAAAACTATTTAATGAGTATCTACTACCTTTAGTATATTGTTTCAGCTGCCATATAGAACAGGGCAAGGAGATTCATTTCCTGTCATCAAAAATATTTTGAATAAAATTTTAAAAGTAGTAATGAAGCATTTTATGTTTTAGGAGGGAGAGAATACCTTCTACTAGAATATCAGGTAAGGCTCTGTAAAGGGAAAATATTGTGCTGAATTTTGAAGACTGTGCTTGATTTGTATATTCCCGTTTCAAATTTTGTTCACTCTCTCCATTTGAGAGCCCATCTGTCTTACACTGTGTCTATAATCAACTCCTACATAATATGCAAAGACTGAAACATGATAGAAAAGATTTGCTTTGGATGTCTGCATCACGTGTTGGAGTGCTTGTTCTGAGCCCCAGCTCCTCTGTTTCCAATCAATCGAGTTCCTTGCTAATGCACCTCTCTCTCTCTCTCTCTTTCTCTCTCTCTCTCTTTCTTTCTTTTTTTTTTGACAGGCAGAGTGGACAGTGAGAGAGAGAGACAGAGAGAAAGGTCTTCCTTTTTCTGTTGGTTCACCCTCTAATGGCCGCTGTGGCTGGCGCACTGTGCTGATCTGAAGCCAGGTGCCAGGTGCTTTTCCTGGTCTCCCATGTGGGTGCAGGGTCCAAGGACTTGGGCCATCTTCCTAGGCACTCCCAGGCCACAGCAGAGAGCTGGATTGGAAGAGGAGCAACCGGGACAGAATCCAACGCTCCGACCAGGACTAGAACCTGGAGTGCTGGCACCACAGGTGGAGGATTAGCCTATTGAGCTGTGGCACTGGCCACTTTCTGCCTTTCAAATAAAGGAATGCAAGGGCTAGCCTGATGTCTACTTTTATTCTACTTCATCCTCAATATTCTTACTAGCTAGCTATGTTTATCTTTTTAATGCTTCTACATCCTTCATTAGCTATATATATTCAAGCATTTTATGAATATTTGACTCTTCCCTTAACAGCAAAAAAAAAGTGTAAATCTCTGGTGTAGGGACAATTCACCATGTTCCTGTCTTAGGACTAGTGTATCTAGATGGTAGAGGCCATGATGGATGGCAATATTTAGAATAATAAATTATTTGTTGTGAGAGAAACAAACCATTGGTGAGACAAAGTGATTTCTTTCTATAGAATACACAATTGTTTATTTACAACTGGAATATCAGAGTGATTGCAATTTCCCATTTTTCCTTCCTTTGTAACTTGGAGTAAAACTAAGGCAATATTTGAAATGCCTATTGTACTCAGTCCTGTATCTTCATTTCAGCTTAAAATGTATGTTTCTTTGAAAAATTAGAGGGCCAGCATTGTGGCATACAGGGTAAAACCACTGCCTGTGACACCATCATTCCATATGGGCACCGGTTTTTATTCTAATAGATCTACTCTGATCCACCTCCCTGTTAATATGGCTGGGAAAGCAGCCAAAGATGGCCTGAATGTTTGGCCCCTCATCCACATAGAAGACCCAGAAGAATTTCCTGGCTTTGGCTAGGCCTAGCCCCAGTCATTGCAGCCATTTGAGGAATGAACAGTAGAAGGAAGATCTCTTTCTCTGTGTCTTCCTCTCTTGCTATAACTTTGTCTTTCATATCAATAAATAATCTCAAAAAATTTAAAGATATATGTATAGCACTCTGGAGTTATTCTCTCTTTTTTTCAAATATATATATATATTTCTTCAGACTAGAAAAAGTTACATCACAGCAGATTTTTTATTTTGTTCTTCCAAATTGTACTTTGTGAGATACACAAGAGATAAGTGGTTAAATTTGAGCTATGCCATTGCCATGTATATTTTTTATGGACTTTCATCAAAATCCCTAAAAGATGTTCAAATTTTTAATATTAAATTTGGAACCCAAAGACTTAAAAACAATAATAATGATGACACTATAATTTGCATCTCAGAATATTTATCATAAAAAATCCTTAAATTAAAAGAATGTGTTGGAAAGAACATACAAGATAAACAGCACAAATATGGTGCTGTATATTGCAGTAGATCAACCCAATGGATTTTTAGCCAGCCATTAAAATGATAACTAGTAAAACATAAATGTAAGTGTGGAAATGTTTAGAATGTAACATTAATAAAAAGAGAATACAAAGTTACATGTTAATCATAATTATAACTATAATTTATATTTACTTATGAAAGAAAATAAAAAATAACAGAAAATAAATCAGCTGCTATGTTAGAATACACACTCTTTAAATTTTAATATGGGTTTTCTTGACACTGAATTTAGGGTCTGATCATTTCTTGGGTGGTAGTGAAAGGGCCTCTTAACCATGGTAGAATGTTTAGTCATATCCTGGCATCTACTTAGTAGATGCCAGCCGCATTTTCCTAGTTGAAACAAACAAAAATGGTTTTAGACCTTGTGAAATGTCCTGGGAGGAAAGAGGATACACACAATTACTTCCAGGTGTAAACCACTGTTTTAATGAAGGGTTTGTCACTATTTTCTTTTGTTTTTAGAAGATAGAACATCCATAAATAAAAATGATTTAAAAAATCTTTGCCCTTGACCTGGCATTCACTTCAGCAATTTACCTAGAGAATAGTTGATATCAGCAATGTTCTGGTTTTAACAGACAAGGGAGCAAAGCATTAATGCATGTTGACCTGCTTGGGGATGTCAGCAAACCCCTCCATTCCTCTGAGTACTTGAAATTGGGGAAGAGAAATCAGTGCACGTTATGTAAGAATATCTTCTACTGACAGTGCAGAGTATTTTTATCCTAGTGGAATTTGCCTCTGGGCTCTGAAACCCTCTGTCAGGGAGTAAAGAAAACTAATTGCAGTGAAATATCTTTTCAGGCAACCTGCCCATCACCAAACTCTATATGTAGGGGAAATGCACATTTCCTTTAAAGATGTTTCAATGGAAGTCAAACCCCAGAGGAGTCTTTTCAGTGCCAGGGAAACTTCTACACAGTATAGCACTTTAGTTCAATTGAGGAAATGCAAAAATTTCAATAAACCATTAAAAATTTCTCTAAGAATTCAAGAACCCATATTACCCAATCACCTGTCTTGACCTCTTATTTTATATTCAGGGAAACTTGAATCTAGAGGAGCTAAATCGCATACCAGTTCAAAACACCTAATTGGGCGCACAGCACACTATTAAGCCACGTATATCTAAACTTTCTTATCCTTGAGGCAAACTTTGTCTTTAAAATAATATTTTCTATTTCTATAATTGTTTATCATTGGAAAATCATTTATTTCTAGGTGAGTAATGTCTTCCACTGTTTGGCATATGGGTTGATCTTAAAATAGGAAATCAAATTCAAGTACTTATTGAATAAACATTTGTTGAATACTGTGTGCCAAATGCTGTGTCACAGAGTGCGTTTGCAAGATTAGAATACCAATGTTTTATACTTTTTCTGCTATTTTTTAGATTTGTACATTATGCCACTCACACAAAGGACATTCAATCAATGCAGACTGGTGATCTGTACAGTTTGGCACACATTCCCATGGACTTACTGTGAAGGGTAAAGCTGAAAACTTGTCATGGGACTCCAATCCTATTAATCTGAGTGATACTAATGTTATCTTTTATGTTAAAGTCATGATATCAAGTGTTCACTTACTTAGAGGAGTCACTATACACTTACTCCCCCTGTAGGACCTCTGTCCTTAATGACTTGCACTATGAGAATTCACTGTAAACCTTGTTTTCAAACAGTACTTTATACTTTGTGTGTGTGTGGGTGCAAATTATTGAAATTTTTATTTAGTATAGAATTGCTCTTCTGTATATACTTAATTAAAAACAAATAAATCTTAATGAGGAGGTGGGGCGTGAGTGGGGGGGGGCAGGTATGGGGGAAAGAACCATTATATTCCTAAAGTTGTACCGATAAAAATTGTATTCATTAAATAAAAGTTTTCTTAAAAAATAGAATAGCATTAACTTGAATCCTTATTCTTGAGACTCTACTTCCATATTCCTGGGAACAACTCCTGCAATCTTTCCTTTCTATGACCTTCTCAGGCTCCCTCACTATCCTGGGCCAATATATGTGTTAATGCATTCACAATAACCCTGCCATAGAAAAGTATAGATAAGCACCTAGCACCTGGCTCCTGCCATCGGATGAGCGCGGTGCGCCGGCCGCAGCGGGCCGCCCGCGTCCGTGGCAGCCATTGGAGGGTGAACCAACGGCAAAGGAAGACCTTTCTCTCTGTCTCTCTCTCTCACTGTCCACTCTGCCTGTCAAAAAAAAAAAGTATACCTTTTTTTTTTAAATTATTTATTTGAAAGGCAGAGTTAGAGAGAGAGAGAGATTTCCATTATCTGGTTCACTCCCCAAATGGTCTCAACAGCCAGGGCTGGGCCTGACCAACGGCAGGAGCCAAGATCTTTTTCTAGGTCTCCCACACTGGTGTAGGGGCCAAAGCATTTGGACTATCTTCCATTTCTTTCCCAGGTGCATTAGCGGAAAGCTAGAGTGGAAGCAGAGCAGCTGGGATTCAAACCAGCACCCAAATGAGATGATGGTATCTGGTATCCTGGGCAGCAGCTTTACTGCTATGCCTCAATGCTGGCCCCAGAACTTACCATTTTAATTTAGAGCAAAGGAAATTCTAGCATGCTGTGTAAGAACTGTTTCAAATATAAACAATTCCAACTTTGCACAAGAAAGGAAGTGTGAATTTAAAAAGTGGCTAAATGCCAGAAATTCTTGAATGTGCTTGGGGTTTCCATGAAAAGAATGTTTACTCACACAATCCTCATGGAATTTTTTTCAGCAATTCATATTTTTTCTGTGAACCAATAGCCATTTTACTTTTGCAGTTGCTCATAGAAATCAGGCTTTTGGACTTGTCTTAACTTTTTTTGTGTGTTTGTTTATTTTCCATAATGCCTTTGGGATAGCAAAATTTAAAGTTTTTGATTTGCTGAGATAGCCAAGTAGGGATCAAAATGCTTTCTCACTTGAATCATAGGGGGAAAAAAGAAAAAAAACAAGAGAAGACAAGAAAAGAAAGAATTGGCAGCAAGGATTATCCGCATTTTTCTCCTCAATGGGTTAGCGAAAAGCAAACCACATGTGCCTGAAAATCAAGATATTTTAATTTGAATCCTGGTTCTATGATTGTGTTAGAAGACTCATGGACATCTTAGTGCTACCAGTTTTGTTGCCTGTTTTACAGAGATGTAAATACGTTCCTTAAAAGCAATATGCCAGAGCAGGAAAGTGACATTAAGTTAATATGCTATACTATTTCTTGGATTGGCCATAAAATTTTATATATAATTAAAGCCATAAGATTTTAAATGCAAATTTAAATATGTATGTTATTAATGCAATAAGCATTCAGTTTGTCCTTTAAGATGCATAGATGCAACCAGATCAAGTAATCAGTGCGTATGCATGATAAGAATTTTATGATGTGTGCATTTAAACAATTGAATTCCAGTTGAATGATCTTTATTCCAATCAGAGGACACAAACTAATTTTTAAGTTATGGGAAATGACTGGATTAGAGGAAGGAAACAGAAACAAAATTTAGAGTCAGTAATGCATAAGGCAGGAAAACCTGAGTTGAGATTGATGTATAAGTTGCTTACTGTGGGAGATATCACAGGAATAATCTGTAAAGGAATAGAGGAAACAGGACAGGAAATATTATTCATTAAAAAAAGCTGTCTTTTCATCTAAATCTACCCTGGGATCTTGGGAGTGTGAATATCATCACAAAGCTAGGTCCACATTTTGGTGGGAGTATCTGATATTTTTTTTCCCAAGAGTCCTATTATGCATCAAGGTGACTACAGTTAATGATGAGATATTATATTCTTAAAAATGCCTGCCTTTTTATCTCAACGTATCAACCAGTGATTTTACTCAAGCCACTCTTGGGGGAGATGTCTCTCTCTGTTTCTTCAGCCTGTGTGACTTTCAGTAGCTATTGTAAGAAAACCAAGGGTCATTAATGGCCCACACTAGTGGCATCTGTAGAAAGCATGCACTAGCCAGGTCACAGCTTTGTGAGTTTGACACCGATAGCAAGTCTTAGTTACAATAAGGCATACCTATACCTATTTCTTCCACATCTAAACCCTTCCCCTTGCTAATAGTGAGACTTCCTGCACATTCTCACAGACTCTAGACAACCTTCTTCCTTTCAACCACAATGTGAGCTGAATGTACAAAGGTTCTCTTCCCTTATTCTTACTCAAGATTATAACTCACAAAAGTCAGTTCTCAACCCCCCAACCCTGTAATTGCTGTCCTTCCTCTCAAGACCAGTGCCTGTTTATTCATCTGTGTTTCCCAAGGGACTAGAAGAGTGATTGGAATATAGTTGCCAATAAATGATATGTTGTCTTCAGCTAGAACAGAAGCATGGATATTCTAATAACTAAAAATATTCTCTCCAACTCACCTTCACTGTAAGATGTGAAGACAGTGACTATGTCAGATATAGTTCTTATCCTCTCCAATACCTAGGATATTGTCTATTGTGTAATAGGCTCTTAGTAACTTATTGATTGATAAATATTGATATTGTTACCTTGAATTAGTCCACAATTTTCAGCTAGGAAAGTAAATTGACTAAGGCTTTTGCTCTAACTCCAGATTTAAAGTTATGAAGCTTTAGGACTGAAAATCATCAAAATAGTCCGCATCATTCATGAATGAATTGTTTTTACATCACATTGTGGGTGTAATTGTACCATGTCCATGTGAAACTCTCTCATTCTGGAGAACTTACTACAACTGAGGAGAGGATTCTCTGTTATTGAAAACTCAAGAATTTCAGCACATTGTTTCTCATTGAATTGAGATCTGCTAGGCAGGGAACTTAGGGTTCTATCAGTAATTCAGTGGAGGGCAAGCTGACATTATTCTTGCTTTACTAATCTGTGTTTCCCCTCCCTGAATTCTAACTGAAGGACCTTTGAAAAACTCTCACCTTGGGAGGAGCTGGCACAGTGGGGGTGTCCAGAGGGAATCTCGATGCCTTGCTTGAAATTGTCCCTTATAGCAATCATTGTCCAGTGTTTTTGGCTTTAGCTCAACCTGCCTATGTGATTGTCCATTCTCCCTGACTCAGCCTTCTGTGCCCAGACAAATGATTCACTCCCACTGCATTTTTCTGCTCTTGCTAAATAGGCCCTCGAACCATCACTGTATCTTTCAGTTCCAGCTAACAGCTTGGACAGCAGTTTTTAAAAAATGTTACTAAGCAAGCATGCTCAGCCAGAGAAATCATGCAGACTCCTTTCCAAAAGCTTCCTCATTCCCTCTGGGCTCACAGAGATTGCTGTCTTCTCTGAACTCAGTACAAAGTCCACTTCACACATTGTATTCAATGACAAATTGTTTACCAACCTGAGCAATTTTTTGAATCTTAGCTAAAGATTTATCACATATTAGCTATATGCAAACAGTTTGCAAAATCCTTTGGACACCTAATCTTATTTAATTTCTACTAAGAACCTTTGAGCTTACTACTGTATGAATTCAGATTTTACAGAGGAGAAAATGGAGGCACAGAAAAAGTAGGCACAAATAATTAAGTGGCTTGCCTGAAAGGGCACGGTGAAAAAAAAATTTTGACACCACACATCTGACTACTGTGTGAAACTTCTGTCCTAACCTTATATTTTTATGCTAAGATGTCTTGAATAGCATACGGTGATTTCTTCCTTTAAGTTTTTCAAGAGCTGTGACATAACACCTGAACTCTCTGGAGCTCATTTTCTTCATATTAACAAGGAAGAATATTGAGTTCAGTGCTTCCCAATCTAATAAATCCCATATAACAACTATATCATTTCCCAAAGGACAAGTTAGGTAAGAAGATAAGGAGATTGGATGGAAAAAACAATTGCTTACCAGGGAAGACATAAGAGAATAATATGGGCCATGGATGGGACTATACCCCATTAATATTTCTGCAGTAGGAAAGCCAAGGATTAAATCAGCAAACTAATTCTCATCCATCTGCAGCTAGAAACATTCTCAGAGATGACATGTATTTCAGTTCTCAAACTCTCTGAAACTCTGGACTTAGAAACTGAGTACGATTAAAAATATTCCATTTTCCTTGGGAAAAGAGGGAAAATGAAGGTAAGCAAACTGTACCAGGCTGGTATTTGTGAGTGTGTATTTGTGTATATGTGTGTGTGTTTAAAAAGGCAGCTCCAAAAACTGCCCATGTGAGTGAATGGTTGCCTATGTTGCCATCCATCTTACAGTCTCTATTCTTTGCCTCTTGAAACACAGGTATAATATTAGAATTCTAACAGATTTCTTGGTCTTTGGAACAGGGCTTTCTTTGCCAAAAACCAGTTATGGCATAATGGTGGGTTAAAGAATGTTGAATTACAGAGGACTTTGTGCACTTTCCATGCCAGTTCCGGCTGCCTAGCTTCAACATCTCTATGTGAAATGATAAAATTAATAATCCAATAAACATCAGAATTTGGATTTTCTTCTCTTTGAGGCTGCTAAATTGGCTATTAAAAAGCATTAAAGAGGAATTTGAAACTAAGAGCTGATATAGCCATTTGGTCTTCCAATTAAGATGTCAGGAAGGATTCCCCTGTTCCATATTGGTATGTGTGAATTTGATACCTGGCTCAAGTTAATGCTTCCAGCTTCCATTGATGATGGCCCTGGGAGGGCACAGTGAGGGCTCAAGTACGTGTGTTACTGCCACAATTCCAGCGGGACAACTGGATTGAGTTCCCAGTTCCTAGATTCACCTCATTCTTTCCAGTCTTTTTAAGTGTTTCATGAATGAACCAGAGATGGCTCTTGTTCTCTCTTTTACTTGATCTTGCTTTCTCTCTTCTTTCTTTTGACCTCTCTCTCTTTTGACCTGTCTCTCTCTCTCTCTCTCAAATAGTTTTTATTATTTTTTAAAAAGTATTCAGAGCTGAGTTTTCTGGTAGCCAAATTAAGGAAGGAATTAGAAGTATTAATTAATTTTCTGCAGAAAAATAGAACTAATTGTATGTTCTCTGTGTGTGTATAATTAAAAGATAAATGCCATGAATTTCTGAAATCTCTCTCTCTCTCTTTCAGTGTGTATGTGTGTGTGTGTGTGTGTGAGAGAGAGAGAGAGAGAGAGAGACCTTTTTATGTAAATTGACTGAAATAAATACATAAGCCAGGAAGTTCCAAATAGGCTGTCTGCAATTTGGAGAACAAGGAAAGCTGGTGCTACAATTCAGTCCATGTGTGAAGATCTGAACCAGTGATGTAAGTTCTAGAATCCAAAGTTCCACAAACCTGAAGCTCCGATGTCTAAGGGCATGAGAATGTAGATATTCCTGCTCAAGAAGAGATAGATTTTGAATTTGACCTTTGTTTGACTTGTTCTATTTGGGCACTAAGCGGATTGCATGATACTCTCCCACATTTATGAGGAGAGATCTTCTTCACTCAGTCTAAATATTCAGATACAAATCTCTTCAAATAGCTGCACAGACACACCCAGAAATAATGACACAAAATTAACCTCATGAGGATTATCATAGAATGAATCCTGGATTAGATGAATCTGAAACAAGATTATATATCTTCTTTTTAAAATGAAAAAATGATTGATGCGGGATTACATGAGTACTACAATAGAAGTTTCTAAGCATCTCCATCTCCAACACTGAAGATTTTTGTAATTAAGTTCAGTGTCCGCATGCTGAGTCACATAGGAAAACTACTTGTTAGGACAGGAGCTTGCATGCCCCTACATCTCTCATAACCTCGCCCATATCTGATTTATTATTTACCTCATGGGCTAATTGTATCATACTCATGAAGTGTGAATCTTTGAGGTACTCCATGCTTCAATATTGACATTTAATTCCTCTATGATAGTAAAACCACAGATTACCTTTCCTGCTTGTCTTTTTATTTATTTATTTATTTATTTTTAATTTTTTGACAGGCAGAGTGGAAAGTGAGAGAGAGAGAGAGAGAAAGGTCTTCCTTTGCCGTTGGTTCACCCTCCAATGGCCGCCGCGGCTGGCGCGCTGCGGCCGGCACACTGCTCTCATCCGATGGCAGGAGCCAGGTGCCAGGTGCTTTTCCCGGTCTCCCATGGGGTGCAGGGCCCAAGCACTTGGGCCATCCTCCACTGCACTCCCGGGCCACAGCAGAGAGCTGGCCTGGAAGAGGGGCAACCAGGACAGAATCCGGCGCCCCAACCGGGACTAGAACCCGGTGTGCCGGCGCCGCAAGGCGGAGGATTAGCCTGTTGAGTCACGGCTCCAGCCTCCTGCTTGTTTGATGCCACTCAATATCCCTTCAGCTAGACAATGTGGTCCTTTGGTAGAAAGTGGATGTAAGTAAGAAACACGGGACATGCAGTAGGGTCCATAAATCAGGAATTATGACCACAATCACATTACTAAATAATTAATTTTAGTTGCTTAGGATACTCTTTTCTTCTCTCTCTGCATAAAGGAGTATGTGATCACAGAATTCTTAAACTTTACCCTTCTCAGGACCCTTCAAGTCTACCTAGCTTTTATCTCATATTTAAAATTTCACAAACTGGACCTAGAGAAGGGAAGAGACAGATCCTAGGAAATACAAAAATAGCTAAAAAACAAACAAACAAACAAACAAAAATCGCTTAGGACTTCTGAAATCAAACTTGAAAGTGCCCAAGTAAGAGGATTTCCATATGACATGGATGTTTTGCTTCCTGTCGCATTGCTTTATGATCCTCTTGGGTTTTCTTTCTAGATTTCACATGCATTTGATCTTGCAGTTTTATGAAATTTAGACAAATGTCAAAGAACTGAACAGTTCTCCCTGATGATCACACTAGAAGACACAGAGTGGGTTCATTCCATCAACCTCCCCAGACATGGTCTCCCGTCAGAGGAAACAATGCTTGCCTTAAGGAAACAGGAACGTGTGAAATTAAAATACTACCATGGTTCAGAGCAAGGGATCCAATTTAGATTATGTCTTCTTCCTACTTAATAATTAAGAAATCTTGGTTATATTCATGAACTTCTTTGAGCCTGAGTTCCCCATTATGTTATTCTAAAATGAAACAAACTATATATCATAGGCTTTTTACAAGTACAAATATAGCATTTGTAATATGCCCAGCAAATGTTTTTCATATAAATTTTTTGATGAAATTTCTTTACCTATTTTTCAATAATATGCTCATATTTGGGAAGAGTGAAAGGACAAAAACTAGAATAATTTAGTGATTCACTCAAAGATAATGTGGTCATACAAGAATAATTAGGGCTCAAGCATTCTGAATGTGGCTCATTTCTGATACCTCAAATGAATACTGTGGGACACATCATTGAATACACTAACTTCAAAGAGGGTCTCATTGAATACAGATGTGAGAGTGGAAAATATCTTCATGAATGAAACAAGATATAAGAAGAACCTGCAAGAGTATAGTTTTTGCCTGCAAGAAAACAAAAAACTCTTAGTAGGAACAATCTCAGGCTAGCAAGGGGTAAGACATTTGAGTGGTCAGGGAATATACAAATAGTCATGGAAAGATGGCCATAAAGCTTTAGTTGGACTTCCACCCATTAATTTGATCAGGAACATAAGGAGATAAGATGTATATAAGGAAAATGTTTTCCTAGTTCCTAATTTCTGACTCATTGTATGACAACATAATATGGTTACTGATAAAAAATTATTTTTTTTAGTTTTTAAAGCCTCCACAGATATTTATACAATGTTTCATATGTAGCAAATGTTCAGTAAATAGGATGACAATATAAATAGTTGCACAAATCCAAATGAAAGGGATTTATACTGAGAATTATGCAAGGATGACTTGCATACACCATGATTATCACAGGTAAGAGAGATATACTTTTTTCCTAGGAATAAATACATCTCTCTTACCTGGATACTAATTGAAAATTATCCTGCCTGTCTTAATATTCCAATCTCAATTTGATTTTCTTCGATTTCTTGGAAGATCTGGTGATTGCCCTCAATAAACTCTTACTTTTTTAAAGATTAGGGCACATTTTTAACATTCTCAGGTAACTGACACATGAGATAGATTAAGCTTGGCATTGATTAATCTTCATGACTTAAGTCAAGGTCATTTTCCACAGACCTTTTGCCCTCTATTACTAAGGCTACGGTAAAATATTTATCCAATTGACTATTTCTCTACCAACCCCCTCTACATTAACCTTATGGATTAGTCTTTTATGTGTATTGTATCGAAAGTCTACTAGAAGTCCAAGTGAATTATATCTATTGTAACTGTCACCTTTACTGAAAAATTAATCAACTTCGTTAAGCATGTGCTGCCTATAAATGTCTATTTTTACAGGACTGTGCAACAGAAAGAGGCTTCAGATTGCTGTTATGGAAAGCTCTCTGGTCTGCAAACCAAATTTCTGCATTCTTTTTTTCAATTCTGGCTGTGACTGACTGTGATGACCTTCAGCCATCTGCACTCAATCTTTGTGATGCTGAAGAACGTAATGTAGTAATAAAATAAATATCTTGAAATCACAGAGAATTTGAACTACCTATTATATGTAATTTAGGGTAGGTTATTTAATTCACCAAAACCTCAAGATTTTCTTTTATAAAATGTAGATAATAATAGTATAATCTATTATTTAGGGTACACATATGAAGTTCCTAAAATCTTATGGTTAAGTTATACATTGGCATTTTTCTATAATTCCTTATTTCAGGTTTTTTAGTAGATGCCTCTTGTGTGTTGAGTTTCATCCTCTGTCAAAGGAGGAGGTAGAGAAAGTATTTGAAGTCCTAAGCCCAAGTACCGCAGAATGTGATCTTAACTGGTAATAGAGCTTTTGCAGATGATCAAGTTAAGATGAGTTCATTAGGGTGAACTCTAAACGAATATGGTAGGTGTGCTCATAGAAGGGGAAATTCAGATATTGAGACAAGCACAGGGGGAATATAGTGGAAGACACGAAGAGAATTCTATCCAAATGCCAAGATTGTTTGAGGCTACCAGAAAGATTCTTCTTCTGCCTTGATATCTGGCTTTTGGCTTACAGAATTATGTGACAATTAACTTTCTATTACTGTACACCACCCACTTTGTTGTACTTTGTGGCACCAGCCATTGAAGTCTAATACATTATGCTAAAATTCACAGTACTCATATACATCCTTATATCTTCACTTGAAGTTTTCACATTTAAAGTTTTAATATTTTACTTTAAAATTGTCAATATACTACTGCAAGGAATATCTGAAACAATATAAGTCCATTAATCACCTTTCATCCTTTAAAACAGAGTTTTTATGTGTATTATAATTGCAAATGTTATACATTACTCATTACAACATTATAGTTTTTAGGTAATCATATATACTTAAACCAATTAAGATAAAAATTATAATTACCCATACAATATTGTAATTGCCTATATAATTGCAATCTACTGCTCTTTTGCCTCTTGAATTCAAGTTTCCATCTGATATTATTTCTTTTTAATCTGACAGACTCTCTGTAGCATTTTTGCAACATTCATCTACTGGTATTAAGTTCTCTTGGTTTTTATTTTGAAAATTACTTATTTCATCTATTTTTTAAAAAAATTTCATTCTTTAAAATTTTAATTAACAGGAAACACTTGCATATTTTTATGAAGTACAATGAGAATATTTCAACACATTTCCAGAGGGTAAATCAACCAAACCAGGTAACTAGCCTTTCTATTTCCTTGTCATTGATGTATGGGCCCTACCAACTGCTCTCTTCCATTTCTTTATTTTTAAGATTTTTATTTATTTATTTGACAGGTAAAGTTACAGACAGTGATAGAGACAGAGAGAAAGGTCTTCCTTCCATTGGTTCACTCCCCAAATGGCTGCTGCGGCTGGAGCTATGCCGATCCCAAGCCAGGGGCTAGGTGCTTCTTCCTGGTATCCCATATGCCCATGTGCAGGGGCTCAAGCATTTGGGCCTTCCTACACCACCCTCCTGGGCCACTGCAGAAAGCTGGACTGGAAGAGGAGCAGCCGGGACTAGCACTGGCTCCCATATGGGATGCTGGTGCCACAGGTGGAAGATTAACATAGTGTGCCACGGCGCCAGCCCTTCTTCCATTTCTTTGTACAATATGTAACACATTATTATGAATTATTGTCACCCCACTGTGCTATAAAGCAATAGAAGCTGTTATTCTATTTAAGTATGTTTTGATGACCTGTTTTCAAAACTCTGTTAGTCTCTATTATAAGTTCTAGGCTGCTGCTCTATCTTTTTGTTAACTTCCACATAGGAGAGAACATGCTATATTTGTTTTCTGTGTCGGGCTTATTTCATTTAGCATGATGATCTCCAGTTCCATCTATTTTGCACAAATGTTAGGAATTCATTCTTTTTTTTATGACCGAATAGTATTCTAATGTGTAAACGTATCACATATGTCTTATCTGGACAGCAATTGATGGACATCTAGGCTGATTCTCTACCTTGGCTATTGTGAATAGTCACAAAATGAAAGAGTTTGGATATCTCTTTCATGTGCTGATTTCATTTTTTTAAAATATATACCCAGATAATATTGTTGGGTCATTTGGTAGATCTATTTTTATTTTGATTTTGTTTATTTATTTATTTGAAAGTCAGAAGAGAGAGAGAAAGAGAGGGAGCCAGAGAGAAAGAAAGAGAGAGAGAGAGAGAGGAAGATCTTCCATCCATGGGTTCATTTTCCCAGTGCCATCAACAGTCAAAGCTAGGCCAGCCAAGGCCTAGAGCCAGGAACTCCAGTCAGGTCTCCTGTGGATGGAAGGAACATAGCTGCTTAAGCCATCAGAGCTGCTTCCCAGGGTGTGCATTAGTAGGCTGCAGAGGCTGGACTGGATTCCAGGCACTCTGATTAAGGATGTGGGCATCCTAAGCTACAGGTATACCTAACCCCTCTTTTTAGGTTTTTGAGAAGCCTCCATAGTGTTCTCCACAATGGCTGATCTAAATCGTTTTCTGACCACAATGAATAAAGTTTCCTTTTTCTTCACACCTTTCCTAGGAAATTTTTTTGCTTTTTTTTTTTTTAATAAAAGTCATTCTAACTGGATTGAAATGACACCTCATTGTGGTTTTAATTTGCATTTCCCTGATAGCAGGTGAAGTTGAATATTTTTTCATGTATTTGTTGGCAATTTGTATTTCTTCTTCTGAGAGATTTCTATTTAGATTGTTTGCCTATTTCTCACTGGAATGTTTGGTTTTATTATTGTTGTGTTTGAAGTTTGTGAGTTTCTTATATATCCTTAGTGTGGATCATTTATCAGAAGTCTCGTTTGCGAATACTTTCTCCTATTTTCTCCCATACTGTCTCCTCACTCTGTCGACAGTTTCTTTTGCTATACAAAATCCTATTGGTTTAATATAATCCCATTTGTCTACTTTTCTTTTCATTGCCTGTTCTTTGGGAGTCATCCAAAAAGTCATTGCCTGCCCAATGTCTGGAAGTGTTTTCTCTGTTTTATTCTTGTAATTTCATAGCTTCATGTCTTACATTAGGTATTAAATTCATTTGGAATGGGCCTTTTTGTGGGGTTGCAACAGATTATTAATTTTTTGCATGTATCCATGTCTTTGTTCTCAGAGCTAATGAAAGCACACACAAGTACAATGTAAAAAGCAGAGTATTCAAGATACAATGCTGCCCACAAAAACAGTAGCTAAAAACAATGTGAAAAGCTTTTTAGGTATTTGGGTAGGAAAAATTAAGTTCTTGTTACAGTACTAAACATTTGAGAGTTAAAAAGCCACTTTGGGGGCTAGCATTGTGGCATAACAGATAAAACTGCAGTCTGCAATGGCAGCATCCCTTATGGGAGTTGTTCAAGTCCCAGCTGCTCCATTTCCAATCCAGCTCCTTGCTAATGAGCCTGGAAAAGCAGCAGTTTTCCCAAGTACCTGGGCCCCTGCAGCGCCATATGAGATCTGCAAGAAGCTCCTGGCTCCTGCTTCGGCCTGGCCATTGCAGCCATTTGAGAAGTGAACCAGCAAATGGAAGATCTCTCTATCCCTCTCTCTGTAATACTGCAATACAGTTCATACAGTTCTAAGTGGGTAACAATATTTCATCTCTTTCTCCATTATGCTGTCTCTCTAACCCTCTCTTTCTATCCCTTTGTTTCATTTTTTCAGTTTTTGAGATAATATCTTTTATATTTACATTACAGTAAAAAGGCTTAATATTTCACTATGTAAGATTTTAACAAGAAAAAAAAAACCTGTAGTTTAGCAGGAATATAGGAAATGGTTATAAACAATAGTTGACTGGAAAGATGACCATTTCATCCAAATACAGTAAATTTTAAAGTAATTACAAATTATTAAAACTATAATAGTATAACATGCTTGATCATTGGCTTGATAAAGGTATAAACAAAGTTTTGCACCACTATATTTACAGAAATACTGATGCACACACAGGCATTTCTTTATTTTTAGTTTTGTTTTTTAATTTTTTTAAAATTTTAGCTCCCACTTATAAGAGATAGTATGAAGTATTTGTCTTTCTGAGTCTGACTTATTTCACTCAATATGATGTGCTTCAATTGCATCCATTTTTTTGCAAATGGTAAAGTTTCATTCTTTTTTAAAGTTGAACAATATTCCATTGTATATATATATATATATACCACATTTTCTTTATCCATTCATATGATGAAGGACATCTTGATTGATTCCATATTTTGGATATTATGAACAACACTGCTATAAACATAGTGGAGCAAGTATCTCTCTGAAACAATGTGTTCATGCCTCTTAGGTATATATCCAGTTATGGGTTTGCTAGATCATATGGCAAGTCTATTTCTAGTTTTAAGAAATCTCCACACTGTTTTACACAGTGGCTGCAATAATTTAAATTCTCACCAGTAATTTATACTCCAGATCCTCACCAGCACTTGCTACTTTGTGTTCTGGATTTTAGCCATTCTGACAAGGGTAAGGTAGTTTTGATTTGCATTTGGAGTGGATTTATTGGAGGGGTTTCTTTTTTTAATTTTAATTTTTTAAATTTAATTTTTAATTTCCAATTTTTAATTGGAGATTCCTCAGAAACCTGAATATAACCCTACCATACAACCCAGCCATCCCACTCCTTGGAATTTACCCAAAGGAAATTAAATTGGCAAACAAAAAAGCTGTCTGCACATTAATGTTTATTGCAGCCCAATTCACAATAGCTAAGACCTGGAACCAACCTAAATGCCCATCAACAGTACACTGGATAAAGAAATTATGGGACATGTACTCTATAGAATACTATATAGCAGTCAAAAACAATGAAATCCAATCATTTGCAACAAGATGGAGGAATCTGGAAAACATTATGCTGAGTGAATTAAGCCAGTCCCAAAGAGACAAATATCATATGTTCTCCCTGATCAGCGACAACTAACTGATCACCAAAGGGGAAACCTGTAGAAGTGAAATGGACACTATGAGAAACAGTGACTTGATCAGCCCTTGTCCTGACTGGTGATGTACAATGAAATACTTTATCCATTTTAGTGTTTTTTCTTTGTTTTGTTCTAGTACTATTGGTTGAACTCTGTAATTAACACACAATTATTCTTAGGTGTTTAAAGTTTAACTGAAAAGTGATCCCTGTTAAATGAAACAGTGGGAATAAGAGAGGGAGCAGATGTACAATTTGGGACATGCTCAATCGGACTTGCCCCAAATGGTGGAGTTAGAATCGTGCCAGGGGATTCCAATACAATCCCATCAAGGTGGCATGTACCAATGCCATCTTACTAGTCCAAGTGATCAATTTTAGTTCACAATTGATCACACAGATAGGTCTAAGAGTCAAAGGGATCACACAAACAAGACTAGTGTCTGCTAATACTGATAGAATCAAAAAGGGAGAGAACGATCAAACTTGGGAAGTGGGATACACAGCAGACTCATAGAATGGCAGATGCCCTAAATAGCACTCTGGCCTCAGAATCAGCCCTTAAGACATTCGGATCTGACTGAAGAGCCCATGAGAGTATTTTAGGCATGGAAAGCCAAGACACTCTGGAAAAAAAAAAAGAAGACCTAAATGAAAGGTCCCTGCGAGTGAGATCCCAGTAGAAAGAATGGGGCCATCAAAGAAGGAGGTACCTTTCTCTGAAGGGAGGAGAGAACTTCCACTTTGACTATGAACCTGTCGGAATAAGATGGAAATTGGTGAACTCAAAAGGCTTCCATAGCCTTGGCAGCTCATGACTAGAGCCTAGGGAGATTACTGATGCCATATACAAGAGTGTCAAAATGTTAAGTCAGCAACAGGAGACACTGTGTACTTATGTCTCATGTGGGATCTGTCCTTAATGTGTTGTCCAATGTGAAGTAAAGCTATAACTAGTACTGAAACAGTATTTTACATTTTGTGTTTCTGTGTGGGTGCAAACTGATGAAATCTTTACTTAATATATACTAAATTAATCTTCTGTATATAAAGATAATTGAAAATGAATCTTGATGTGAATGGGATGGGAGAGGGAGCAGGAGATGGGAAGGGTGTGAGTGGGAGGGAACTTATGGGGGAGGGAAGCCATTGTAATTCATAAACTGTAATTTGTAAATTTATACTTACTAAATAAAAAAAGAAAAAAATAAAGTGAAGGCAGAAAAAACTCCAGTGAATGTATGGAAGAAATCTCAATCAAAACAGGAGTATATATAGGAAAATGGTAGGGTCAGGTTGTTACTTATCAATAGTCACCTTGAATATAAATGGACTCAAATCTCCAGTTAAAAGAAACAGACTGATAAATGACTTAAAAAACAAATCCATCTATTTGCTGCCTAAAAATCACTTCTCACTAATGACAATACATGCAGACTGAAAGTGAAAGGTTAGAAAAAGATATCCCATGCTAACAGAAAGAAAAATGGGCACATGTTGCCATCCAAATAGGCTTTAACATAAAATCTGAAAAGAGAGACAAAGAAGAACATCAAGTAATGATTAAGGAATCAATTCAATAGGAAGATGTGACTATAATAAATGTAGACACACCCAATTACAGGGAAACTGGGTATTTCAAAGAAATGTTAATAGATATTTAAAATAAATATTAAGGGATCTAAAGGGAAACATAGTCTCCAATATAATGGTAATAGTAATGGGGAACTTCAACACCTCACTCTCATCAATGGAAGAACAACTAGACAGAAAGTCAACAAAGAAACAATGGAGTTAATCAACACTACAGACCAAATGGACATAACTGATCTATACAGAACTTTTCATCCTACAGTCATGGAATATACATTCTTCTCATCAGTGCATGGAACTTTAGGATAGATCGTATGTTAGGCCATAAGGCAAGTCATACTCAGAAAATTTTTTAAAATGTTGAAATGTTGTGCATATTCTCTGACCACAATAGAATGAAGCTGGAAATCAACAACTCAAGAATCTCTAAATCATATGCAAACACATGCAGACTGAATAACATGTTCCTGAATGCGCAGTGGGTCATAGAATAAATCTAAAGAGAAATAAAAAAAAAATTGGAAATTCATGAAGACAACACTACATCAATTCAAATCTTATGGGATACAGCAAAAAAGTTTTTGGAGAGAAATTTATAGTTAACAGTGCCTACATGAAGACATTGGAAATATACCAAATAAATGAACTATCAATGCATCTCAAGAACATAGAAAAATAACAAAAAAGCAAAACCCAAACTAGTAGGTTAAAAATTTTTTAAATTATAGAAGAAATATGTAAATTTGAAACAAAGAAATACAAAAAATCAGGGGCCAGCACCGTGGCTCACTTGGTAAATCCTCCGCCTCTGGAGCCGGCATCCCATATGGGTGCCAGGTTCTAGTCCTGGTTGCTCCTCTTCCAGTTACACACATGGAAGATCAGGAAGAAGCACTTGGCTCCTGGCTTTGGATCTGCACAGCACCGGCCATAGCAGCCATTTGGGGAGTGAATCAATGGAAGGAAGACCTTTCTCACCGTGTCTCTCTCACTGTCTATAACTCTACCTGCCAAATATATAAATATATATATGCATAAAAAATCAAATTGCAATGTACTTGATACAATCAAAAAATTAAGAGGAAAAGGAGTAAGAGACTGTCATAAGTAACGACTTCTTGGATAAGATTACAGAAGTACAGGCAAAAATAGACAAATAGGATTACATCGAATAAAGAAACTTCCACAGTGGGATACACATCAGACTCATAGAATGGCAGATGTTCTAAACCGCACTCTGGCCTCATAATCAGCCCTTAAAGCATTCGGATATGGCTGAAGAGCCCATGAGAGTATTTCATGCATGGAAAGCCAAGACACTCTGGCAAAAAAAAAAAAGCCTAAATGAAAGATCTCTGTGAGTGAGATCCCAGAGGAAAGAATGGGCCATGAAAGAAGGAGGTGCCTTTCTCTGAAGGGAGGAGAGAACTTCCACTTTGACTATGCCCTTGTGTAACTAAGATCAGAGCTGGTGAACTCAAAAGGCTTCCATAGCCTTGGAAACTCATGACAAGAGCCTAGGGTGATTACTGACGCCATAAACAAGAGTGTCATTTTGTTAAGTCAATAGCCGGAGTCACTGTGTACATATTCCTCATGTAGGATCTCTGTCCTTAATGTGTTGTACAATGTGAATTAAAGTTATAACTAGTACTTAAACAGTACTTTACACTTTGTATTTCTGTGTGGGTGCAAACTGTTGAAATCTTTACTTAATTTATATTAACTTGATCTTCTGTATATAAAGTTAATTGAAAATGAATCTTGATGTGAATGGGATGGGAGAGGGAGTGGGAGATGGAAAGGTTGCAGGTGGGAGGGAGGTTATGGGGGGAAAAAGCCATTGTAATACACAAGCTGTACTTTGGAAAATTTATATTTGTTAAGTAAAAGTTAAAAAAAACCAAAGAAGTTTCTGCACATTAAAAGAAACAACAAAAAGGGGCAATCAGCAGAATGGGAGAAAATATTTGTAAATTATGCATCTGATAATGTATTTATATCCAGAATATATAAGGAGTACAAGAAACTGAACAACAACAAACAATCCGGTTAAGAAATGGGCAATAGAAACAAATACTCATCTATCAAAGTATTAAATCTAAATGGCCACCAAACACACACACACAAAATGCTCAGATCACTAGTGAGCTTGGAAATGCAAACAGAAACCACAATGAGGTATCATTTAACACCAGTGAGGATGGCTATCATCCAAAAATAAATAAATAAATAAATGTTGGTAAGGATCTGGAGAAAAAGGTACCCTTGGTGGGACTACAAAATGCTACAACCAATAGGGAAGACAGCATGGAGATTCCTCAGAAATCTGAAAATAGAGCCACTGTTTGACTCTGCCATCTCACTCTGGGGAACTTACACAAATGAAATGAAATCAGCATATGAAAGAGAAAGAGTTTTTGTACCTCCATGTTTATAGCAGCTCAATTCAAAATAGCTGAGACGGATATGGAATCACCACAGATGTTTCTCAACTAATGACTAGATAAAGAAAATGTGATAAATACATACAATCAAATGCTACTCAACCATCAAAAATATTTCTGAAAACAGAATGATGAAACTGGAAACCATTATGCTTATTTGTTCCAAAAAGACAAATATCATGTATTTTCCTTCATTTATAGTGGTGATTATGTGGAATAAAGAAACAAACAAATAAAAAAAGTTTAAGGATTAAACTGATGTCTTATGATTTGATTATTGTTGATAGCACTTGTCTATATTCCTGTAGAACAGTTGTCTTTCTACCTTTTGCTTGTTGAGCATGACAGTGATTAATTAAGCCTGAGATAATAAACTAATTTCAAAGTATGTTATTTCCAAAATTAAAGGAAAAAGAAGTGAGGAAGAAGGAGGGACTGAGGGAGGAAGAGGAAGAGAATTAAGGTTATGTTATCACAATTCTATCTATGAAATATGTGAAATCTGTTCTGCATATATTAATAAAAATAAAATGTTAAAAATAGAAGAAAAATTTACAGTGAAGAGGCACATGAAACATATTGTTTCTCTTTTTTTTAAGATTTATTGATTTATTTATTCAAAAGGCAGAGTTACAGAGAGTCAGAGATAGGGGTAAAGAGATAGAGAGAGAGAGAGAGAGAGAGGAAAAGAGAGAAAATCTGTCTACCATCCTTTGGTTCATTCACAAATGGCCACAATGGCCAAAGCTGGGCTGATCAGAAGCCAGCAGCCTGGAGATTCTTCTAGGTCTCCCACAAGTTTGCAGGGGCCCAAGGACTTGGGCCAACTTTTGCTGCTTTCCCAGGCCATAGCACAGAGCTGGATCATAAGAGGAGCAGCCAGGACTTGAACTGGTGCCAATATGGGATTCTGACACCACAGATGGAGGCTTAGCACACTCCATCACAGTGGCAGTCCCAACATATTGTTTCTAACATCAAAAAATAAATTTGAAATAAGCCAAGTTCCATAAATAGTGGGAACAGAGGGTGAATTGCCAAAACCACAACCTAAGCCAACAGGATGGAGACGTAATACTGAAGCAAAAGAGGAAAAAGAAAACAAACAAACAAAAATTTGAATCTTGTCTTTTAATCCATTCAGTCAATTTCTATCATTCAATTTGGAAACAGTCTATTTATAATCACGGTTATCATTGATAAGTAATGGTTTTGTCCTGTCATTTAAAATTATTTATATTGAATATCCTTTTTTTGTTTTGTTTTTCTTGTGGGTTTTATGCATTCACTTGTTTTATGATGGCTATCTTTCTTTTGCTTCTATAAGTAGAACTCCCTTAAGTACACTTTTGTGAGACTGGTCTGATAAGTTATGAATTCCCTAAACTTTTGCTTGTCTAAGAAAGTCTTTATTTCTCTTTCAGTTATGAAGTGTAACTTCATTGGGAAAAATAGTCTCTGTTGGTAGTTATTTTCTTTCAGAACTTGGATGGTGCCATTCCAACCCCTCCTTACCTGTAAGGTTTCTGCTGAAAAATCTACTGTTAGTCTAATAAACATTATATTTGTAGGTTTCATGTCTTTTAATACTTAAAAATTCTTTTTCAGTTTCTTTTTTGAGGAATCGTGGACTGTGATCTCATTCTTATTATAGCAATAATTATATATGTTTATGGGGTATAGTATAAAATTTCTGTTTTGTGCTCTTAGAAGTATTTTTAAATTTGTTTTATCATTTAATAACTTTTCGCATTTCTCCATATCTACTTCATATGTAGATATTATATACATACATATGTTTATAAGTTTTTCATGAAAAAAGGGATTTTATTACCACATAATTTTGGACTGATGACAACTGACACAAAGTGAGAAAAGAAAAGTATATTGCTATGTAGATAATATAATTCAACAAAAATAACATGCTACATTTATGTTTTTCTGTCTGTCTCATTTCACTTGGCATAATGATCTCCAGTGTCATCCATTCTGTTGCAAATATCAGGATTTCACTCTTTTTTATGAATGAGTAGTATTCCATCAGGTATATCCACCATATTTTATATATTTTATCACCAATTGATGGCCATATGGGAGTTGATTCCATATCTTTGAAGTTATTATATAGCAATAATGAAATGATACTTGTCAGGAATTGCAAATATTCTTTCTACTGGTAGAAAAGTAACTTTCTGTTTTGGGCTCTGGTTTTTCTCTCTGGGAGACTATTTGCCTAGTGTCCTGTGTGGTCCATGACCTTTCTCTCTAAATAATTCTTACTTTCTAATCTTTCTTGTGGTCATATATGCAATGAAAATTATAATTTTTTTTGATTATAGCTGATTTTGTTACTTTATTCTTCCTGCTACAGGATTACTGCCTGGGGTGCTTATTTAGGGTCATCCTTTGGTTTTGATTTCTCTGGCAATAAATACAAAATGAGCAATGAATAGAAACTGTAAAGTATACATTGGTTATAAGCTTACATTTAGTTGGATATGTGCATATCCACATCCAAGTATTCCTTGTGTTCATTCTTCTCTTCTATCTGTTAGATCAGGTGTGACTATATTATGCCATTCTCCATCTGTGGAATATTACCTTGAATTCACTAAAATAAGGGAGTATATAAGAATGGTCAGGTATCTATTTAAAAAACAGGTTTATTTATTTATTTATTCAAAAGGCAGAATGATGGCATGCCTCCCAGACAGGGAACCGAACCTAAAATCTCTGTTAAATATAAGAGTGGGCATAAAAGAGGGAGGACATGTACAATTTGGGACATGCTCGATCGGATTTGCCCCAAATGGTAGAGTTAGAAATGTGCCAGGGGATTCCAAATAAATTCCATCAAGGTGGCATGTACCAATGCCATCTCACTAGTCAAAGTGATCAGTTTCAGTTCACAACTGATCATAATGATAGGACTAAGAGTCAAAGGGATCACATAAACAAGACTAGTGTCTGCGAATACTAACTGATAGAAATAAAAAGGAGAGAACGATCCAACATGGGAAGTGGGATACACAGCAGACTCATAGAATGGCAGATGTCCTAAACGGCACTCTGGCCTTAGAAACAGCATTCAGATCTGAGAGTATATCAGGCATGGAAAGCCAATAAACTGGCAAAAAAAAAAGACCTAAATGAAAGATCTCTGTGAGTGAGATCCCAAAGGAAAGAACAGGTCATCAAAGAAGGAGGTACCTTTCTCTGAAGGGAGGAGAGAACTTCCACTTTAACTGTGACCTGTAAAATAAGATCAGAGTTGTTGAACTCAAGAGGCTTCCATAGTCTTGGCAACTCATGACAAGAGCCTAGGGTGATTAGTGATGCCATAAACAAGAGTGTCAATTTGTTAAGTCAGCAACAGGAGTCACTGTGTACATATTCCTCATGTAGGATATCTGTCCTTAATGTGTTGTACAATGTGAATTAATGCTATAACTAGTACTCAAACAGTACTTTACACTTTGTGTTTCTGTGTGGGTGCAAACTGTTGAAATCTTTACTTAGTTTATACTAACTTGATCTTCTGTATATAAAGTTACTAACTTGATCTTCTGTATATAAAGTTAATTGAAAATGAATCTTGATGTGAATAGAATGGGAGAGGGAGCAGGAGATGGGATGGTTGTGGGTGGGAGGAAAGTTATGGGGGGTCAAAACCACTGTAATCCATAAGGTGCACTTTGGAAATTTATATTTATTAAATAAAAGTTCAAAAAGGAGGAAAAAAATAAAATCAGTGGATTGATTTACTCAAGATAACATGGTTTATGACTGACATGGTGAAAATGGTCTTAATGTATTATTTTATAATACTTGGTCACCAAAAACAGTTATAAAGCAGCATGTAAAGCTAATGCTAATCTTTTTTAAAGTTAATTAAGTGTATAAAAAGGTTCTCAATATGTGTAACAAAGAAATTTTCAAAAATCAAAAAATAAAAACTCAGAATGATACAGAGATGGAGAGACACAGCAAAAGAGAGGGAGAGATATCTTCCATTCACTTCTTTATTCTCCAAATGGCGTTAACAACCAGGTGTGTGCCAGGCTGAAGCAAGGATGAAAGAACTCCATCTGAGTCTCTCATATGTCTGTCAGATGTCCTCTCATGCGATCCGTCTTTCACTGCTTTCCCAGGTGCATTAGTAGGAAGCATCAGAAGTGAAATAACCAGGACTTGAACTGGCATTCCAGTATGGGATGACAGCATTCCAAGTGTGTATGCTAGGCCAGAATATTGACCCAGGCATTTATTTTAATGACTTTTGCTGATATAAATGTGCTTAGTGAAAATCTTATGTTATTTAGGATACTGATATGGTTGACTTTTCAACACTGAACTCTCCACTATCCAGAATGTCAATTTGCTTGCATATGGTAGGTGATCTATGGGGACATTCTTCAATCAGCAGAAAGCCCTTAAGAACAATAGTTAGGGTTTTTCTGAAGGAGAAATTCTTTCAATGGGTAGAAGCTTTAGCTAATGACCAAAGATCCTATCCTGCCTTTCCAGGTAGTTTTGAGTTTCTTGCTGGCCAGCTTTTCAGATTTTCACTTTTCTATCTCCCAAAGTTGTACAAACTGCTTATTTTCAAAATTTATTTTTGAATAAATAGATAAATAAACCTGTTTTTTAAATACGGTAATATATGTGAACATATATTACCTCATAACTGTTCTTCTCTTCTTGGTCCCTGACAAACTCCCTAAGCTGACAAACAAGGCAAGACCATAAAATATTAATTAAAAAAAAAAACTGTAAAATGATATAAGAATATACTGTGTTCATGGATTAGAATGATAAATTTCAAAATCCATTCTAAATGGTATTTATTTTCAATGAAATCAATATACATTAAAGCAACATTTTAGTAGAAATTGACAAAGTGAATATAAAATTGTACAGATAAGCAGTGAGCCCATAACAGCAAAAATTCAAACAATAAAGTAATTGGTTGACTGGTAGTACATGATTCTAAGTCTTAACTGGTTTTAAGACTTAAGTTTTAGCTATATTAACAAAGATAATATAGTCTTAGTCAAAGGATAGACACATGAAACAGAGAAACATAATTAGAAAGTCTAGAAACACCTCTACACATATAAATTTCATGTATTTTCAGCAAAATTTCAAAGATAATTTTGAGAAAAAGTAGTGCTTTTCTCAGTTGATGCTAGAAATATTGCATATCTATACCCAAGAGAAAAAAACAGAATTTGACCTAAACTCACATCTTAATTGTATTAAAATACACTCAAAATTCACAACCTAAAACTAAAAAAGTAAAACGTTTGAAGAAATCTAAGAGAAAAATCCTTGTGTGGCCAGAGAGTGCAGTGGAGGATGGCCCAAGTGCTAGGGCCCTGCACCCCATGGGAGACCAGGAGAAGCACCTGGCTTCTGGCTTTGGATCAGTGCGGTGTGCTGGCGGCAGCAGCCATTTGGGGGGTGAACCAACAGTAAAGGAAGACCCTTCTCTCTCTCACTGTCCACTCCGCCTGTCAAAAATTTTTTTTTAGAAATCCTTGTGACCTTGTGTTAGACAAATACCTGTTAGGTAAGATACAAAAATTATTAGCACCACAGAACAGTATTACAAATTGTAGTAAATAAAAATGTCAAATTTTATCTCCTCTAATAGCACTGTTAATGAAGTGAAAATTCAACTCTAAGATTGACAGAAAAAGATTTTTCAAAACACACATATAGAGATGTATTATCTGAATATGTAAATAATTCTTCTAACTCAATAAAATAAGCAACAATATTATAGAAAAATCAGCACAGATTTTGAATGGCTATTTCATCAAAGAAGACACACAGATAAAAAGTAAGCACATGCAAATATGCCATACATCTTCAGTAAGAAAAATTCAATTCAAAGCACAATGAGCTACTATTCTACACATATTAAAATAAATGAAATGAATAAAATTTATAGTATCAGGCATTGGAAAGGAGAAGTGACTGAAACCTGCATGAATTGCTGATAGGTGTAGATACTTAGGAAAAACTTTTTGCCAATTTGTAAAACTAAATATAAACTTATCATGTAATGTAGCAATGTATTTACTCCAGAGAAATGAAGAAACATGTTCACAGAAAAATGCCTGCACATATGTTCATAGCAGTTTTGTTCATTATTACTAAAAACCAAATGTTCATTAATTAGAAATTCTTCATCTTTGGTTGTGTTGGTAATGATAACATCATCTAAGTTTTTTCCCATTTAATGCAACTATGCATTTTATATATAAATTTTATGTATTTACTGTACAAAATTCAACTCAGTCTTTCACACCCTGAAACTGAAAAATTAATGCCAGATGAATTACAATGTTAACTATGAAAATCAAAGCTTTAAACCATTTAAATAAATAATTTGTGAGTATCTAATTGTTCTTTCCTAAGGAGCAGCATCATAAGAACTAACCAACATTTTTTAAAAGACTGATCATTCAACTATAATAAACTTAAGAGTTTCTATTTATCAAAAGAAATAAAGATGCTAAGTAGCAAGTAAGAACCTGAAAGAGATAGCAGCTGAGACTAAGTGGTCTTCCTACATAAAGTATCATATATCATGAAGAAATAACACAATCAGCTCAATAAAATAATTGGCAAAAAATGAGCAGGCATTTTACAAAAGAGGAAAAAATAAAGTAAAAATTATATATGTAAAGATACTCATTCTGAGCAACAAGAAATCAGATCAATGGGAATACTGACATACTTTAAGTGGAGATGTAAATTGAAATAACTCTTTGAGAAACAATTTGACATTATCTTGTAAAGTTGAACCTAATTGAAAAGTACTACACAGATATTTCAGTCCCATTATACACAAATGACTTTTTGTAATATGATGTTGAATGAGGAAAAATGATAACATGTTTGGTAAATGGGTAAGTAGATGCTCCTCAACTTCTAATGGGGTTATATCTCAATAAACCTATCATAATTTCAAAATATCATTAAGTTTATACTTTGTTTAATACACATAATTTAACACCTAAGCAATTTACTAAGCTACAGAGTATTGGTTGCTTACTCTCATGTAAGTGACTTACTGCCAACTGCAGAATACTGTCACTGCCCAGCATCACAAGAGAGTATGGTATTGCATACTGCTAGGCCAAGCAAAGATCAAAATTCAGAGCACAATTTCTATTGGATGTATATTGCTTCTGCACCAACATAAAGTAAAAAATTCATAAGTTAACCATAATAAGTCAGACACAATCTGTATAGTTAATGTGTGAAAAAGAAAGCAATAGATGATGTATGTATGATTCAGGAAAGGAGTTACTTTGAGGTAAAGGAGGGAAAGAGGAGAATAGGTTCATGATGGAACACAGTGTTACTTTCAGTGATTTTGTAAGTTCTGCATATTTATAGATCAGACAAAATGGTCCTGAATATTATCTATCACGCTTCATACATTTACGTGTAACATGTATTTTGTAGCTACCAAGGGCTGCATAAATTATTTTAAAGAAACTAGTATAGTGAATGGATTGAAAATATGGATGAGTTCCATTGTTTTCAGGAGTAGGAATAATTAGAGCAGATGAACTGGAATTATAGAACATAAAAGCCTGAGAGTGATATATTTAATTTCTAGATTTAAAAGCTGGAGTGATTGGCTGGCTATTGTTGATGACAATGTTTATGGTATATTCTTATTGCAGAATCATTAAATAGTGCCAGAGGAGATTGAGGAAGTCAGTGAAGTTAATGAACTGAGAGTTTAAGAGTTTGAGTAGAACACCATAGCTGATGAAGCTACCCAAAATAATTAAAGCAATAATGGTATAAGAAAATGAGTAAGCAAAATACCAAAATAGCAATGAATATATGGTTGAGTAGCAATAAATGATAGTAACAAGTAGAAACCGTTTCAAAATTGTCTGGTGCTTTTACACAATGAAAACAGCTTGTGCACAATGAAAACATCAGGTCTTTGTTCAAATAAGTATCAAAAATTTGTAGAAGGCAATAAGCATAGCATGAAAGTAAGGATAGAGCTCTCGGAATCTAAAGAGACCCATGAAACTGACCATGGTAGTGGGAAATACAAATGGATAATGAAGTGTCTGATAATTTACTTTATTTTTTTTTGACAGGCAGAGTGGACAGTGAGAGAGAGAGAAAGACAGAGAGAAAGGTCTTCCTTTGCCATTGGTTCACCCTCCAATGGCTGCTGCAGCCAGCGCACTGAAGTCGGAGCACTGCAGTCGGCGCACAGCAGCTGGCTCACGGTGCTGATCAGAAGCCAGGAGCCAGGTGCTTTTCCTGGTCTCCCCATGGGGTGCAGGGCCCAAGCACTTGGGCCATCCTCCACTGCACTCCCTGGCCACAGCAGAGAGCTGGCCTGGAAGAGGGGCAGCCGGGACAGAATCCGGCGCCCCAACCGGGACTACAACCTGGAGTCTCGTTCTCATGACTTCATTTAACCTTAATTACTTCCTTACTCCAAATGCACCCAACCTGTGGGTTAGGACTTCAACCTATACGTTCTTTGGGAATATACACATTCAGTAAATAACATACAATTTTCTTCAAAAGACCTCAAGATCCAGTTTCATTTTTTCCTGTCTAGAACATAGTCGTCACATTCCCCATTTCATCCAAAGTCTGAGAAGCATACACAGTGTTTACTTTGCCAGTCTATCTCCTATGTATCCTGTGGAGTTCAGGTTACTTACAAGTACTAGGTAAGTGCTTTTTCAAGAGCAACATGTAATACCACATGCATTGTGACTTCTTGCTTTATCTTCCATCTCTCTTACTTAGCATAAACTCAATAAAGGCAGCAACTGTATCTTTCTTGCTGATACTTTGATGAACTGAAGCTTAACAGTTTTTGGCACAGGGTAGATACTCAATAAATATCTACAGAAGGAAGGAAGGGATAAAGAAAATTGGACAGAGAGGAAATAAATTATTCAAAATTTCATACTTCATGGCAAGCTAATAGGAAAAAGAAATCTGTGGCTTTTAAGTCACATCATATGAGTGTAAATGGGTGGTCAGTGATATTGTCTAGGTCCAGGGCTAAAGTTACTGGCTTTGTATGAAAATGCTGTTTTTTCATGATTCAAAAATTGTGGAGTAGAGCCACCAGTCCTTTTCTATATCTTGAATATTGGATTTTATTCTCTTTATCCTTCTCAGGCTTCTGCAATATTGGTCCTTTTAAATTTCTTTTTTTTTTTTTTTTTTTGACAGGCAGAGTGGACAGTGAGAGAGAGAGACAGAGAGAAAGGTCTTCCTTTGCCGTTGGTTCACCCTCCAATGGCTGCCGCGGATTGCACGCTGCGGCCGGCGCACCGCGCTGATCCGATGGCAGGAGCCAGGTACTAGGTGCTTTTTCCTGGTCTCCCATGGGGTGCAGGGCCCAAGCACTTGGGCCATCCTCCACTGCACTCCGGGCCACAGCAGAGAGCTGGCCTGGAAGAGGGGCAACCGGGACAGAATCCGGCGCCCCGACCGGGACTAGAACCTGGTGTGCCGGCGCCGCAAGGCGGAGGATTAGCCTGTTGAGCCACGGCGCCGGCGCGGTCCTTTTAAATTTCTTCAAGCTGGTTTTCCCAGGCAGGAAATAGAATATGACCACTGTTATTCTAATGGTTTACAATTAATAATTTCCAATTTTAATTATGCTAATGGAGTTAGATGGAGATTGAAAGGCTTGTTTCATAATATTCATAATCCATTTAACTCATTATCATTTTGAATAATAGAATCACAAACATTAAGAAGGAGGCTATAAGTTATGATTGTGAGCATGATTCACATGTGAGCTCCATCCCCGAGAGGGGGCCATAACCAAATGACTTGATCTGGTTGAACCCCTTTTGCTAATCTCTGAATAGAGATCTTGCTTAACCCAAAATATACAAAATAAATAAGAACAATAAAGGCACAACACTTAGGTCATAATGCAGAGGCAGAAAAAGAAGATGTGACGAAATTCATATTAAGATTTCCCTCTGTGTTTGTCCAGAAACTATTATACTGTTCAATCAGTTTTCCTAAAAGTGTCAGTATTTGGTAATATTGCAGAAATTAATGTGAAGTAGGCTCTTTTTAATAATTTTCCAAATTTTCCATTATTTATATCTATTAGGATCCAGTTTAAAGCTAAGATACCTATAAATTTTAATCATCTTCTTTAAGATATTTTTATTTTCTTCTCATGTTCCAGTGTAGCTTTGAGTATGTACCTCTTATTATAACATTTTTTCATTGAGGATGGTATTTGCGTTTCTCAGCCAACAAATTTTGGACCACATATAAGCTATTGGCAACTTAGAGTTGAAAATATTATTAAAATGTCAGCCCTACTATTTGGAGAAAGATAATTTTTTTCTAATTAAATAAATGAGACAAGCAGAGTCCTAATAAATTTAAGTGAATTTTTGAAGGCTGTGAGAAAAAATAAGTGTTCCCTGAAAACCTATGTGTATGTCTTTTTTTCCAGTCACTTGTATATGGCCATGAGAACTAAGATTTATTTAGCACTTGCTGTGTGGCAGGTACAATTTAATAAGATTTGCATTTAGGAAACCATGTAAAACCCAAAGCAGGATGAGGTAGTTGCTGGCATACAATATCCCATAAATGGAACATGAAGTACAAAGGCATTAAGCAACTTACACAATGTTGTGTAGATCAGAATTGATGTCTACATCTGATCCATGAGACACTAGAGCATACATTTTAAAGCACAACTCAATACTTCTCCATGGAAGTTCTATTTCAAAACAGATTGAAGTTACCAAAGATGAGAATACTTAATAATTTTGTGCAAATTTCAACTGCAAAATGTACAGTCAAAATATTAGCAGGGCCCAAGATGTTCAAATTCAGTGCTCTTTCTATAACATGGTGTTTTATTCATCTATTTTAATGATGTTGGTGTCTCTCTCTCTTTTTTTTTTTATTTGACAGGTAGAGTTATAGACAGTGAGAGAGAGAGAGACAGAGAGAGAGGTCTTCCTTCCATTGGTTCACTCCCCAAATGGCTGCCACGGCCGGCACTGCGCTGATCAGAAGCCAGGAGCCAGGTGCTTCCTCCTGGTCTCCCATGGGGATGCAGAGACCCAAGGACTTGGGCCATCCTCCACTGCCTTCCCGGGCCACCGCAGAGAGCTGGACTGGAAGAGGAGCAACAGGGACAGAATCCGGCGCCCGTATGGGATGCCAGCGCCACAGTTGGAGGATTAACCAAGTGAGCCATGGCGCCGGCCCCTGATATTGGTCTCTTTCAACCATGTTGAAAACAAGATAAGAAGATAACAATAGATCTAGACCTTTAAATTCTCAAGGATTTGTCTCTTTGCTCAGTCAACAGAAAGGGAACCTCAATGAACATCAAGGACCATCCTAGAAACCAAGTTAAAGCTAAATCAAATAAACACATTTTACCTCCCATAACTTCTTGCTTTGTATCCTAGAGGGACTCATTTAATTCTGTCCATATTCAGCTATAACATTGAGTTAGCAATTTTCCAGCTATTAACACTGGGATAACAATGGTTGTCTAGTGACTAATCAAAACATTGTTAGCAAATAACATCTGATGCAGGTCTGACATATGATTGCCATTGATAAGCAAAAACTAGTAAATAAAATGAGTACTGTAGGTAATTAGTTTTACTGATGTACTGAGGAAGACTGTGTCATATCTGGCTTGGAAAGTCAAGGAGGGATTTACTCAGTGTCCTGTGTTCCTTGGCTCCCGATATCTACAGGAGAAAAGAAGGATGTTTCCAAGAAGGAAATGGTGTGAAATCAGAACAGTTACTGACTCTATGTTAATGCGACACTTTTTCCCTATTAATATAAAGGAAACATAATAAATAATTGCTGCAAAAAACTGAGATTGTTGGATCATTGGGACAGGATGGCAATATCTTAATTGTCAGACTTAGGAGTTCACATGTTTTTAAAAATGTTATTAATACAAAGTAACAGATTTCATGTATAACATAGATATAATTTCAAGAAGATAGCCATAAATACCTTTCTCTGATTTTCTCTCCCTCAATCCCCCTCCTTCCTTTCTTTTCTTTCCTTTAATTTTTGCAATAACATTATTTCAATTTACTTTATAATCACAAGCTTAATGCACCACTAACCATAATGTGCAACAAGTAAAAAGTAGATAGACTACTGTTCCATAGGAATATAGATGAGGGGGCTTTAAACAATAATCAAATCCTAAGACGTCACTTTCATTCTTATGCTTCTTCGCATTCTATATTCCCTACCATAATTTCGAGAAAACATATGACATTTGTCTTTTAATGTATCTAACAATGATGCAAATTACAGGTTGTTTGGTGGGGGCTATTCGGGAGCAGCTGACATAGGACTGTACAGATTAAGACACGTTTCTCCTTGTCTTCATCCAAATGTGTGTGCATTTTTCAGGTTCTAATGTCACCGTTTGTAAAGTTACTGTGGCCACCCTGGTTTTGTTGTCAGATGACTTAGTTCCAGTTGAACTCCTCTGCTCTACTCCGTTAAACAAATGAAAAGCCAAATTGTCACTTTTAAATAGAGTCCACACATAATCACATTTTGAAATGGTCCTTCTCTGGCAGAGGAGAAGCTGTGTGCATTATAATATTGAATTTTAAATAATATATTACACAAAATAGTTTCCAATTTGATTTGGGGGATATATTTTCATGAATTATTGAATATCTGATTATTGTAGAAAGCTTTAGACATTATGCACTGAAACTGTCATTCTCTCAGCTCTGTGATATATGAGCTTTCTTATCAATATTTAAAGTCACAGTTAGCTCACCATGAGGTGTCTAAAAGCTGAGACAAGGATTAATCAGCAGTGACGAAGGCAAAATGCCTTCCATGCCCAGTGATGCTCTGGGCGAGTTTCCTAGCCTGCTTTCTGTGGATGTATCTCAAGTCCAGCTCATCTTAGAGAAACTCACTTGGCAAAAAGTAGCTCTCAGTGAAAAATGAGAAGCTGATCCAATATAAAGAAGAAATTTATATGTACTTAAGGTTGATATTGTATTCCAAAAACTTAACATTTTTGCATTAGATGATGTTTAATTGCAGTTCAATTGATAAAAAAAAATGCACTTAAGTTTGGCTTATTTGATTCTCCTACTCTAATATTAGATCTCAGAAGGGAGGAGCATTTCTTGTCTTGTTCATGTTTATATCCCAAAAATTATCTCTTTGGTATAGATTACCAAAGACAGTTATTTTAAGTATTGTTCCGTTCAATTAATGAAATGTTTTATTTCCTTTGAAAGGAGAAATGAGTAAACAATGAATGAATGAATGAAAACTTAGTGTATGGTGTTCATTATACACTTTTTTGTAGCGTAGAATAGTTTCCTTATTTTACTTAGAATATATATTTGTATGTTTGTGCCAGAAAACTATATACTGTGTGCATCTTTGTCACTTTACTTAATGTTGTTAGCGTCTTTTAGCACGCTAAACACATTTTTCCCTTTGTAGCTTTCATGTTTTTAGCAAATTGACATAGAGGTTAGTTATTTATACATACAATGAAGTATGCAAGCAAAGAAAAGACGAAATGTTTTAGAAAAATCTAATGAAAAAAGCTTGTGGATGGCATGCGGCTCCCTTGGCTAATCCTCCACCTGTGGCACCAGCATCCTGGATTCTATCCCGGTTGGGGCGCTAGATTGTGTCCTGGTTGCTCCTCTTCCAGTCCAGCTCTCTGCTAAGGCCTGGAAAGGCCGTGGAGGATGGCCAAGTGCTTGGGCCCTTGCTCCCACTTGGGAGACCTTGAGGAAGCACCTGGCTCCTGACTTTGGATCAGCGCAGCATGGGCCGTAGCGGCCATTTGGGGGGGTGAACCAATGGAGAAGGAAGACTTCTCTCTCTCTCTCTCTCCTTTACTGTCTAACTCTGCCTGTCAAAAAAAAAAGTGTAGTCCATGGTAGAAAAGATCAGCCTAGGGAAGTAATATGAAAGATGATCTGGCAATGAATAAGAATAAGCTAGGTAATGCACATGGGATTAAAGAAGAAAAAGAATAGTGTTCTAGGTACAGGGAACAGCACTTTTTGAGGGCCCTCCCCATGCAACGTAAATGATAATAAATAATAATGCATTGCTCACCACTTAAAATTTTGAGTGGATCATATGTTGTGTTCTAATAATTAAATGAAATTTCAAGTCCGATTGAGCATGTCCCAAAATGTACATCTCCTTCCTCTCTTATTCTCACTCATATTTAAAAGGGGTCACTTTTCAGTTAAATTTCAACACCTAAGAATAAATGTGTGTTAATTACGGAGTTAAACCAATACTATTAACTAGAACAAAAAATAATAAAAGATATAAAGTGGAAGATTCCAATAAAATCCCATCAAGGTGGCAAGTACCAATGCCATCTCACTAGTCCAAGTGATCAACTTCAGTTCACAATTGATCACACTGATAGGTCTAAGAGTCAAAAGGATCACACAAACAAGACTAGTGTCTGCGAATACTAACTGATAGAATTAAAAAGGGAGAGAATGATCCATCATGGGAAGCAGGATACACAGCAGACTCATAGAATGGCAGATGTCCTAAATAGCACTCTGGCCTCAGAATCAGCCCTTAAGGCATTCAGATCCAGCTAAAAAGCCCATGAGAGTATTTTAGGCATGGAAAGCCAAGACACTCTGGCCAAAAAAAAAAACCTAAATGAAAATCTCTGCGAGTGAGATCCCAGTGGAAACAACAGGGCCATCAAAGGAGGAGGTACCTTTCTCTGAAGGGAGGAGAGAACTTCCACTTTGACTATGACCTTGTATAAATAAGATCAACGTCAACGAACTCAAGAGGCTTCCATAGCCTTGGCAACTCATGACAAGAGCCTAGGGAGATTCCTGATGCCTAAAACAAGAGTGTCAAATTGTTAAGTCAACAACAGGAGTCACTGTGTACTTACTCCTCATGTGGGATCTCTGTCCTTAATGTGTTGTCCAATGTGAAGTAATGCTATAACTAGTACTCAAACAGTGCTTTACACTTTGTGTTTCTGTGTGGGTGCAAACTGCTGAAATCTTTACTTAATATATGCTAAATCAATCTTCTGTATATAAAGATAATTGAAAATGAATCTTGATGTCAATGGGATGGGAGAAGGAGCGGGAGATGGGAGGGGTGTGTGTGGGAGGGAAGTTATGGGTGGGGAAAAAGCCATTGTAATTCATAAACTGTACTTCAGAAAATTATATATACTAAATAAAAGTTTTAAAAAATCCAAATGTAATAACCTTATCAATAATAGTAATAATGATCTCTCTACCTTTAATGTGGCTATCATTTTGCTACATGAATCATATAATAAATCAACTACTTCATTAGAAAAAAATTTTTTTCAAAAAAATTAAAAAGTAAATGATAGTAAGTGAGTTGTGGATTATTTGAAGAATCCCAAATCCCTGTCTCCTGTATTGATAGAACTATTGTCTGACTTTTCAACACAATTGCATATGTCTATTGAAAAAACAGGTGATGAAAGAAAGAAAAGATTCAACATTCAGAATCTTAATACCTAAACACATTTGACTCTCTCTTTGTATCTCAAGGTCTCTCTCTGCTTTGCACACACATGTCAATAAGGACCTTCATACACACAATTTTACAAGATAATTCAGAGATTGAGAGACTCTTCATTTTAAATCTCATGTTGATTTCATTCTTCATGGCTGCAGCTCTGTGTCCCAAAACACATATTTTCCATAGATAACTACCATGATGGTTTATTTGACAAAAAGCACTCTATTTCAAACCATGCATGATTTTGGCAACTCAATTGTAAAACATTTTTTATTTTCTTTTTTAAAAGATCTATTTATTTATCTGAAAGACAGTCAGTTTGAAGATTTCTCAGAAACCTGAATATAACCCTACCATACAACCCAGCCATACCACTCCTTGGAATTTACCCAAAGGTAATTAAATTGGCAAACAAAAAAGTCATCTGCACATTAATGTTTATTGCAGCTCAATTCACAATAGCTAAGACCTGGAACCAACCCAAATGCCCATCAACAGTAGACTGGAAAAGAATTATGGGACATGTACTCTATAGAATACTATATAGCAGTCAAAAACAATGAAATCCGATCATTTGCAACAAAATGGAGGAATCTGGAACACATCATTCTGAGTGACTTAAGCCAGTCCCAAAGGGACAAATATAATAAGAGAGGGAGGAGATGTACAATTTGGGACATGCTCAAACTGAATTGCCCAAAATGGTAGAGTTAGAAACGTGCCGGGGGATTCCAATTCAATCCCATCAAGGTGGCATGTACCAATGCCATCTCGCTAGTCCAAGTGATCAATTTCAGTTCACAATTGATCACACTGATAGTCAAAGGGATCACACAAACAAGACTAGTGTCTGCAAATATTAACTGATAGAATTAAAAAGGAGAGGTCAATCCAACATGGGAAACAGGATGCACAGTAGACTCATAGAATGGCAGATGTCCTAAACAGCACTCTGGCCTTAGAATCAGCCCTTAAGGCATTCAGATCCAGCTAAAAAGCCCATGAGAGTATTTTAGGCATGGAAAACCAGGACACTCTGGCAAAAAAACAAACAAACAAACAAAAACACACCTAAATGAAAGATCTCTGCGAGTGAGATCCCAGTGGAAAGAAAAGGTCATCAAAGGAGGAGGTACCTTTCTCTGAAGGGAGGAGAGAACTTCTACTTTGACTGTGACCCTGTAAAAGAAGATCAACGTCAACGAACTCAAGAGGCTTCCATAGCCTTGGCAACTCATGACAAGAGCCTAGGGTGATTAGTGATGCCATAAGCAAGAGTGTCATTTTGTTAAGTCAGCAACAGGAGTCACTGTGTACATATTCCTCATGTAGGATATCTGTCCTTAATGTGTTGTACTGTGTGAATTAATGTTATAATTAGTACTGAAAAAGTACTTTACACTTTGTGTTTCTGTGTGGGTGCAAACTGCTGAAATCTTTACTTAATATATGCTAAATCAATCTTCTGTATATAAAGATAATTGAAAATGAATCTTGATGTCAATGGGATGGGAGATGAAGCGGAAGATGGCAGGGTTGCAGGTGGGAGGGAAGTTATGGGGGGGATCATTGTAATCCATAAGCTGTACTTTGGAAATTTGTATTTATTAAATAAAAGTTAAAAAAAAAAGAAAGACAGCTACATAAAGATGAAGAGACAGAGAGAGGGAGAGAGAGAGAAAGAGAGAGAGAGAAAGATTTCATTTGCTATTTCTTTTCACAAATAGCTGTTATCAATAAGAGTTGGGGCAGCTTAAAACCATGAGCCAGAAACAACCCAGATCCCCAACATCGGTGGGGGCCAAGACAAAACACTTGGGCCATCATCTGCTGCTTTCCCAAGCACACTAGCAGGTAACTGGATCAAAATTGAAAAATTCGTTTCTCAAATCAGTGTTCATGGGATGCTAGCATTGCATCTAGAGACTTAACCTGCTGCACACTACATTGGACCCCATACTTTCAATTTCTAACCAAAGTGTTCATCATTCTTAAATAGCGGAAATATGATATTTTTTCTTGTTCACATATACAAACACACGCACATTCTTGATCTGTTCTCAAACTCTGGAATTCCCCACCCCTCTGACACATGGCTGCCTTCCTTCATCTGACTTGCTTACCTTCCAGTCTTGACATCAGTGAAGCTCATATTCAAAATTATTTGTCAAGTAACCTTGTTTCTTTCTTCAAACAAACATGTAATGGTCCAGCTCTCTGCTGTGGCCCGTGAAGGCAGTGGAGGATGGCCCAAGTGCCTGGCCCTGCACTGGCGTGGGAGACCAAGAGGAAGCACCTGGCTCCTGGCTTTGGATCAGTGCAGAGCACCAGCTGTGGTGGCCATTTGGGGGGTGAACCAATGGAAGGAAGACCTTTCTATCTGTGTGTCTCTCTCTCTCTCTCACTGTCTAACTCTGCCTGTAAAAAAAAAAAAAAAAAAAAAAAAAAAAAAAAAAAAAAAGCTGCAATCTTCCAACTCACTCTCCCCATGATTCAAACCAATTTGCTAAATTTGCTACCACTTTCCACTCCAATATTTTCATTACTTCTAAATAATGTGTAGTATTTATTGATTCTTTCTGTTATCTCCCATCTATAAAAGTTGTTAATTTAGCCTTTTTGTACACGTTACCATACTCATATGTATGGATTTCAAAAATTTTTGCAACAAAATACATTACACTTTTAATTGTGTTTTGGTGAATTTTCTGAAGGACCCTGATATAGTTCACAAGCACATACCCCACTGTCATAGTAAATTAACCTTGTTTATCTGATTGCAATCTATATTCAGTTATTATGTTAATATAATTATGTATCTGTTTTGCACATAATGTACTGAAGTAGTATTCCATTTGTCCAATTATTTTTGTTTAAACTGCTTAATAATTATATCCTTCTGTTACTTAGTTTTCTGTATACTTGTAATTATCCTTTCCATTTACAAACAGAGCTGTCAATCTGGTTACACACAAGTCCCACATTTTTTCTTAGAGCCTCCTTTTTTGGACTCCTTTGTACTTTTGCCCCGTGTGATTAAAACAGCCCATATCTATTAATTCTGGACTATCTTTCATCTTAATTTAGGGAATTCCTGCTATGGTTCTCCAGAGTTACATGTCGTTTTTTTTGTTTAGTTCAGTTCTTGGCACATATTTTCTAGTAACTTACAAAAAATGTTTGAAGTGTACCCTACAATAAAATTCACTTATAATAAATTTATATATTTATTAGATTATATTTAATTAATAGTTTGACTGGAATTTTCAAGCTCAAATCCCATTCCTTCAGTTATTTGAAAGAATTCCCCTATTGTCTTCTAAGAAGCCTGCCATCATTCCAAACCCTGGTTCTTTCATTAGTTTTTCCTCTGCTTAGGAAGTTATGAGAAGTTATCTAAGGCATAGTAGAGGAGGAAACACTTCTAAACACTTGTAGCAAAACTAGCATTACACTAATACCATAGGCACACAAGAAAAATTTGAAAAAAATAATTAAAGACCAATATCTCTGATAGATATCAATGTAAAAATACTCAACAAAATACTAATAACTCTAATGAAACAGCACATTAAAAGGATTTTATACCATAATCAATTAGGATTTATCATTGATATGCAAGAGTGATTCAATATTTGCCCACCATTATATGTGACACATCAAATTCACATACATGTATGGACACACATTCACAATGGAATATTGTTCAGTCTTTAACATGAAGGAAATTCTTCTATTTTTAATGTGGAATAGGCTTGAGGAAGTTATACTAGGAAAAATGTCAAATATTGTATGATCTCACTTATATTTAGGATTTTAAAAAAAGCCAAACTCACAATAAAAGAGAGTGAAATGATAGTTACCAGGAACTGATGAGTGGCAGCAAAGGGACCTTTTAGTCAAAGGCACAACTCTTCATTATAAATAGGTAAGTACTGGCAACCTAACATGGTGACTATAGTTAATGATAATGTATTGTATACCTGAAATTTCCTGAGAGTAGATCTCAAATATTCTCACCACACTTAAGTGATCAAAACATTGAGATAATAGATATGTTAATCTGCTTGATTGTGATAATCATTTTATACATGTATACATATACCAAAACATCATGTCGTACCCCTTAAGTACATACATTTTCGTTTTTGCCAACCATACCTCCACAGAGTTAGGAGGAAAAAAAAAATTAAAAGCTAGGAATAAAGACAAATAACCAAAAAAGATTTTATCTTTAAACTCAGAATTCTGAAGTTTTATGCTGCTATTGTAGGGTGTGGAACTTTAAATTTTGTTTTGCTGGGGGCTGTCGTTGTGGCACCAAGGGTTAATCTGCGACCTGTGACAAGAGCATCCCATATGGGAACTGGTTCAAGTTTCTACTCCACTTCCAATACAGCTTCATGCTCTCTTCTGTCTCTCTGCCTTTCAAATAAACAGCAGAAGATGGCCCAAGTGTTTGGGTCCTTTAACCCCCTGGAAGATCCAGAAAGAGTTCAGGCTGCTGGCTTCTTTTGCACTAGCTCCAGGCATTGTGGCGATTTGGGGAGTGAACCAGTAGATAGAAGAGATTTTTCTTTTTGTCTCTCACTCTGTGTGTGTGTGTGTGTGTGTGTGTGTGTATGTAACTCTACATTTGTTCTACTACTTGGTGAATTCTTTATTTATTGGATGGTTAACTTGTGGATATAAAGTAAATTAAAAATTTGCCATTGCATAAATTCAAAGAAAAATAAGAAAGGAAGGAGAAGGGAAGGTGGGAGGAAGAAGAGGAAAAAGTATCATTCTGCTTTTAAAACTGTGTGCATATATGAAATATGTGAAATTTGTTCCCTTTATAAAAAACAAAAAATTACATTAAAAATTGTTGTGCTGGATACTTGATTCACTTTCATTCTCAATAGACAAGCCCTTCTGAAAAAATATTCTTGCATTATATCTTTTGACAATTATGCATCCTCAATTTCTCTTTATTTAAAAAAATGCTTATTAGGCCGGCGCAGTGGCTCACTTGGTTAATCCTCTGTCTGCGACGCTGGCATCCCATATGGGCACCGGTTCAAGTCCCTGTCGCTCCTCTTCCAGTACAGCTCTCTGTTGTGGCCTGGGAGGGCAGTGGAGGATGGCCCAAGTGCTTGGGCCCCTGTACCCACGTGGGAGACCAGGAAGAAGCACCTGACTCCTGGCTTCGAATCAGCACAGCACCAGCTGTGGAGAATGAATCAACGGAAGGAAAACCTTTCTCTCTGTCTCTCTCTCTCTCCCACGGACTATAACTCTACCTGTATAAATAAATAAATAAATACTTATTTATTTGAAAGGCATAGAGGAGAAAGAAAGAATGAGAGATAGAGATATAGATAGAGATGATAGAGCTAGAGCTAGAGCTAGAGCTAGATAGAGCTAGATAGATACATATAGAGAGAAATCTCCCATCTGCCAGCTCACTCCCCAGATTCTCACAACATCTGGTCTCTTATGTGGGTGACAGGAACATATATATTTCAACCATCACTGGTTGCATCCCAGGATGCACATTAGCAGGAAGTTGGATGTGAAATGGGAACAGAATATGAACTCTGATGAGGAGTGCCAACTTTAGCTGCCTCTGATTTTCTTCTAATTGTTTTTCAGTCTTCATTTTAGTATTTTTTAAAATGATTTGTTTATTTATTTTAAAAGTCAGAGAGACAGAGTGAGATATCTTCCGTTCTCTGGTTCACTCCCAAGAAGGCTGAAACAGCCAAGACTGGGCCAGATGGCAGTGTATTTCATTATTCTACTTCTAGATTTCCTAAATCTATCTTCAAATTTTGTTAATGTTTGTCATTTTGTATGTGTTTGCCTTTCCTTCCATTTCCAAGAGTTCGTTATTATTTTATGAATATTTTCTTTTTGTGGTTTTAAAACTTTACCATACATATTCATTGATGTCAATTATAGTTATTTCATTTTTCTTTGGATATCTATGTTTTCCCTAATTCTTTTGTGTTTCTTTAATTGTTTGTGCTTTCCTCTTTGCAGAAAGAGGCTGTTTTTATGTGTCTGGCGGGAACCAGATGTCCTTAAATGAGGCATTAGGGAAACTCTCTGCCCTTGGTAAGACTTGTTTATTGGTGTGCTTTCTGCGGGCACTTACTAGAGTTTAGAGATTGGATCAGACTATCCTGATCACAGGAATCTCCAGTCTCCAGATTAGGGATTCGCCTGACCACTAACCACCGACATGAGTTGGAGAAAAGGGTTGTGAGGTCTCGCTGTTCATTATGGAGATTTTCAGTTAATTCTGTTTTTGTCAGCTGTACACTCTGCTGTGCCAGGTGATGTGGAATCTCATGCATTTCTCCTACAATTTAAACAACAAACTTACTTTTTATCTATAAATGTAGAGTTTATTCATAATTTCCTGACTATATATGGTGAAAGGGAGAATTTGGGATTAATGATTTCTTTATTCATATCATTCAATCAATTTTAGCCAAAACTTAATGGTTGGCTTTTGAGAACTGGGTACCTTTCATAACTGAACCTTTGAGAGTTAGCAACATGGATACACTTGATCGCTATCATCTTTTGCAAAACTTAAATTTTTAACTTTCCATGTTTTTTTAGGTCCATGAGGGCTTATAGGGCATTACAGTTACTTCAAATTTGCTGTTGTCGAGGGTTTATCATTTTTAACTTATTTTTAAATTTTGGATTAGCGAGTAATATTTATACCTTTTAAGGGATATTTATTTGAGAGGTAGAATTACAGACAGTGAGAGGTAGAGACAGAGAGAAAGGTCTTCCTTTGTTGGTTCACTCCCCAGATGGCTGCAACAGCCAGAGCTGCGCCAATCCGAAGCCAGGAGCCAGGAGATTCTTCCGGGTCTCCCATGTAGGTCCAGGGGCCCAAGGGCTTGGGCCATATTCTGCTTTCCCAGGCTATAGCAGAGAGCTGGATTGGAAGAGGAGCAGCCAGGCCTAGAGCCAGCACCCATAAGGGATGCCAGAACCACAGGTGGGGGATTAACCTACTGCACCACGGCGCTTGCCCGTCGAATATTCTTTTAAAGATTGCTTGAAAGAGAATTATGGAGGAGAGGGAGAGACAAGCAAGAGTTCTCCTATCTGCTTCTTCATTCCCAGGATGGCCTCAATGACAGGGGCTGGTCAGGAGACAGGAACTTCGTCTGGATCTTCCACATGGGCTGCGGGGGCCCAGGTATTTGGACCATCTTTCATTGCCATCCCAGGCCATTAGCAGGGAGCTGGAAGTGGAACAGTCAGAACATGAACTGGCACCCATATGGGATGCAGGGCCTCTAGGGGCTGTCTTACCCACTGGGGAATATTTTAGCACATATGCATACAATCATTCCATTGTATCAGGCAATAACATTTTCCATTTCTTTGTGTTTGCATTGTATTTGGAGTGTACGAGTTCCTCTGGCTCAGCTCTTTAGAGAGGATATAACACACTTTCTTGAACTAGGCAATGCATTGCACTGAAAAACAACAAAACCTATTACATTTAGCTACTGTGTGCTGGTGCCTATTATCCAACCCCCCTTCATACAAACACTACCTTTCTCAGTCTCTTGTAATTACTGTTTTTTGAAAAGATTTAATTATTTGTTTGAAGGCATTAGCAGGAAGCTGGATCAGAAGGGGAATAGTCAGAACTGGAAAAGGTGCTCTGGTGTGGAATGCCAGCACCGCAAGCTGCAACTTAAACTTCTGCGTCTCAATTCTGGCCCCCTGTAATCACCATTCTAAATACACTTAAAAACAGCATTTTTATTATCATCGTTTAACTTCCTGTGTGTGAAATATAACATGTGATATTTATTGTACTGTGTCTGGCTTATTTCACATACTACAATTATGTCCATTTCCTCCATTTTGCTGCTGCAAATATCAGGATTTCATTGTTTCTTATGGTTGACTAGTATCACTGGGTGTGTACATCATGTTTTCTTTATCCTTTCATCTAGCGGTTGCTACCTAGATTGTTTCAATGTCTTGGCTATTGTGACTACTGCTGCCATAAGCCTACAAGTGCATTTATCTAATGCTGATTTCATTTCCTTTGAACATACACCAAGAACAGGAATGGATAGGTCATGTGGTAGATCGATTTCTAGTTTTTTGGGGAACCTCCATATTTTCTCCATAATGGCTATACTGACTTGCATTGCTACCAACAGTGTATTAAGGTTCTCTTTCTTACACATCTTTGCCGACTTTTTTAATGTTTTGTCTTTTTCATAATAATAATTCTAACTGGAGTGTGATAATCCCTTGTTGTGGTTTTGATTTGAATTTACTCCTATTGTAGAATTTGGGACTTCAGGTACACCTTTACTTGAAGTCGAGGACTGTAGAGATCAGGACTTGTAAAGAAACCAAGCATGTCCGTGCTGCGACCAAAGCTTCTGACTCTCTGAAAGCCTTCCTCCTTGTCTTCCAGGTGGTCGGATGTGCTGGCCCTCATCAGACTGCATGACTTCATCCTCGAGTCTTTTGAAATAACTAATGTTAAGCCCCTAAAAGGAGACCACCTGTTCAATGCACTAGGAAGAACCACCAGCAACAGAGGTAAAACCAAATTCACCATAGAGAGTGGGACATGGGCATGGGTAGTTTGGGCTGATGTGAAAGATGTGTAAGAAACAGAACCGGGTCAAGCTGCCACTTGCGGTGCTGACATCTCATATGGGCACCAGTTCAAATCCCAGATGCCTCAGTTCGGATCCAGCTCTCTGCTCTGGCCTGGGAAGGCAGTAGAAGATGGCCCAAGTGATTGGGCCTCTGTACTTGCTTGGGAGACTCAGAAGAAGCTCCTAGCTCCTGGCTTTGGATCAGCTCAGCTCCTGCTGTTGTGGCCATCTGAGGAGTGAACCAGCGGATGGACTCTCTCTCTCTCTCTCCCCTTCCCCCTGATTCTGCCTCTCTATAGCTCTTCTCTTCAAATAAATAAATAACATCTTTTTTAAAAAGTGGTTTATGGCAACATTCGAGCTGTGGCTAGCAGATCAGCAGATTGATTCTGATGTCAACTCTGAGTCTCTTTATCTTGTCCTTGGACTCCAAAGAAAAAGACCTGACAGTCTACAGGCCATCACAAGAAACCATGTCATTTTGCACCTCAGTCACTTCATTTTTAGCTAGAAGCATGGACACTAAGGTTTAACAGTTTCACCCTCAGTAGCTTTCAAAGCAATATAAATGTCAATATCTAACACTGATTATATGTATAATTTTTTCTTTCTTTTCTCTTTAAAACACATGTAGCAGATTTGCATGGAATGTAAATCTTTTATTTGGTGTAAACTTCTGGCTTAAACAGTTCTGTATGAATGTGTTAGTTTTTATTTATAAATTTATAACTTTTTATGAATTTACAAACATTTTTTCTGTATAAATTGTAATTAAAAGAACCATCTCAGAAAAAAGGAGTAACATCTCTATGTATAGTTATTTTTTCTATAACTGTCAAACATTGATAACGCATTGACAACCATAATTATGTTTCTGTCATTCTCCCTATATTTTGAACAGTTTTCTCTTTATGTATTATGAAGTTTTATTTCATCCTTTTGAAGTTATCAATGGTGCATTATCATCTCCAAGAGTTCTTGTTATCACTGGGCAACTTTTGTATCACATTTGAGCAATTTTGAGTATATATTTTCAACATTTTTACCATAAATTTGTGAGAGTTTATTTGCCTATTTTTATTGCTATCATTTCTGTAATTTTTTTTGGATTAGAAAAACTACTGAATAATAGAATATTCTATTTAAAGCCACCATACCCATTGCATCTTGATTGGAGGAACTTAGGATATCATTGTAGAATATTGTAATACTATGTCAAATATCATCCCTTTTATTGAGCTAAAATTTATTTTATTTTTGTTTATTTTTATATAATTGCATGTATAGATCTTGTTTGTTTCATGTTCTAGAACAATTTGAGAATAAATAATGTTTGAATTATTAAACATTATTTCAAAATCATTCATATACATTAATATAAAATATAATAAGGACATATACTTATGACTTGTAAAATATTTGACATTTTATCTTTTCCTTTTTCTACATTTCCATAGCTAATTAATATAATTTGAAAGCAGATAATCATATTTTTCAAACAAATTTTATTTGGTTAGAGTTAAAAGGAGCATTCATAGTAGCTGTGTATTCATTAATAAGTGCTCCATAAATATTTACTTTTACCCCATTATAGCAATTATTTTATCTTTTAATATGCATCACATTTTAATAGGAATGCACTGATGATTCTATTTAAGAGAACACAGCAAAATATACTCCACAAAAATAGGAGAACAAGAAAATGAACAGGCTTGAAACAAAGTATGTGCAAAGGCAGTAATGAATAAAATCATACAGAATGTTTTTTAAAAAAGATTTGTTTATTTATTTGAAAGTTAGAATTATACACAGAAAGGAGAGTTAGAGAGAGAGAGAGAAGGAGAGAGAGAGACAGAAAGTCTTCCATCTGCTGATTCACTCTCCAATTAACCGCAATGTCAAGAGCTGTGCTGTTTTAAAGGCAGGAACCAGGAACTTCTGGGTCTCCCATGTGGGTGCAGGGACTCAAGGACTTGGACCATCTTCCACTACTTTTCCAGGCTCTAGCAGAGAGCTGGATTGGAAGTGGAGCAGCTAGATCTAGAAGAGGTGCCCACATGGGATGCTGGCACTGGAGGCAATGGCTTTACCTGCTATGCCACAGTGCTGACCCCTAAATATACTCTTAAAATTACCAACAGTCACTCTAAAATAAAATATCATGAATTATTCCAATGGAGAAAGTCCATAGAAATCCTTTTCAAATTTATAAATAAAACAACATGTCCACAGAGTACTATTCAATTTTATATATTTTTAGAAATACATTAGCACAAGAAATGGGAGGAGAGTTTTAAGGGAAGATAGGATTAGGCGAGTATATTCATGTATATGTTTGGAGACAGAAATTTATTTGCAAGTGCTAAATCAAGATCTGCTTTAAAAAATTAAACTAATAAAATAGACAAGCAACAAAAATGTGGACATCAATTTATGATAGCTAAAATATACAGAAGCCTTACCGCATGTCAGTTACTATTTTAAATGTTTCTTTTTGGCTAACTCATTTAATATTTATAACTATTTCTCTCTTCTTCAAAAATTTTATTTATTTATTTGAGAGGCAGAGTTACAGGCAGAGAGAGAGAGAGAGAGCCAGAGTTGAGCCCATCCAAAGCTAGGAGCCAAGAGTCTTTTCTGGGTCTCTCATGTAGGTGCAGGGGCCCAAGCACTTGGACCATCTTCCAGTCCTTTCCCAGGCCTTAACAGGGAGCTGGATCGGAAGAGAAGCAGCCAGGACACAAATCAGAGCAGATGTGGGATGCCAGTGCCGCATGTAGAGGCTTAGCCCTCCCTCCATGCCACAACGCCAACCCCAATATTCATAACTATTTCTAGGATATAGGTCCATTTTCCAGATTAGGGCTCCGAAGCACACAGGCAAATTTTAATTGCTAAGGACATAAAAGTAGGTAGTGGCTGATCCATGATTATATCCAGGTGGTCTCCTTCCAAGGTTCTGTGCTTCTGAAATCTACTCTAAACTGCCAAGAAAAATATTAGCATAATAACAATTACCACTTGGAAAACATACTTAAAAATCCTTTCATAATAGCAATAAGATGTGAAATATTGAGACATCAATAGAATAGGCAATATGCAGTCATGAGTAAATCTATAAAATATTATTAGAGAGAATTTTAAAAGAAGATTTGATTAAATGGCTGGATACAGTATGTTCTTGAATGGAAAGAACAATATTGGAATATTGTCTATTAACCTTGATTTTAGATTAAATTGAATTCAAATATAAATCCACCATCTTATCTTTGAAACTCAATTAAATTATTTTACTTTCATTTGGAAATGTAAGTAGATGGAATGTCCATTACTCAATAAAAGAATATCAGTAAGAGTAGTCTAATCTTACCAGATAGAAGTTATGTTATATAAAAATAAAAAACATAAAAAATACAATTAAATGAGAGTATATTAACACATGGTTAATATGAGTGTTTTACGCTTTTGGTTGATTGTTACTGTGACTAACCACTTGCCACTAGGTTCAGAGATACGGAAGGAGCAACTGTTTCACATAACTGAAAAATTCAAATATATGGGCTCAGGGACACTTTAACCAAAGATTTAATTTTCATTTCTTTGAGGTTTTCTTTGCCTTCTCCTCAATTTCAGCTTTTTTTTATTTATTGATTTATTCCAAAACAGAGAGAAATAGAGTCATACAGAGAGTTCCCATCTGCTAATCCACTCCACAAATGCCGGCAACAGCCAGAACTGGGCCAGGAACTCAATCCATATCTTCCACATGGGTGATAGGAGGTCATTTGTTGGACTCATCACCTCTGCCTACCAGAGTATCCATCAGCATGCAGTTGGGATCAGGAGCTGGGCACTGAACTGGGGCCATTCTGATAGAGGATATGATGTGGGTTTTCTAACCAACAACTTCACTTTTGGCTAAATGCCCATTCCCAGTTTTCTTGCTTGCTTCCTTCCTTCCTTTTCCTTTGTTGGTTTGAAAGACACAGACAGACACACACATACACCCACATGCACACACACACACACACACAGAAAGAGAGAGAGAGAGAGAGAGAGAGAGAGAGAAAGAGAGAGAGAGTTCTTCTATCTTCTAGTTTGCTTGGCAAATACCATCAACAATAGGGGCTGGGCTAGTCAGAAGAAAAACACCACAAACTCAGTCTGGATTTTTCATGTGAGCAGCACAGATCCAACTACTTCAGACATAGCTACAAGCCAGAATAGGTACAGAACAGTGATACAAACTCAGCATTCAAATGTGGGATGCAGGTGCTTCAGGCAGCATCTTATCTACTGTGCTAAGTGCCCACACTCGTCCGTTCTTCTGCTTTATTTCTGACTGATCTTCCCTCTTAATATTGCAAGCTGGCCACCATTAGCAATTAAGCCTCCATGTATTATTATTATGACAATATACTAGACCTCATAGGGTTCCACTAGCATTGAACAAACATTTTATTTAAGTTCTACATGGGTCTTTATGAATCAATGTGACGAGCAGGGTTGCCCCATGTTGTGCACTAGATTAGGGTCCTACTGTCTACTGGGATGTGGTTTTGGCTTTCCTGGGGAACATCTCACTGCAGTTTGGAATGGTGAGATGGAAAGGAGGCTGCGTAGGCAAAGATGAAACAGGTACTATATAAGGGATCTTCATGAAATTCATGAACATGAGATGAAAAGACTAGTTTATATTTCATGGAAAACATTTATATCCATGCATACTACGGATTATCAAAGAGTTCATGGAAATATATACCATGCAAATACTAAGTACATAGAGATAGTCATGAAATTACAACTGTGCTGGAATATTACTTTATGAATATTTTAAAAGTAAAATAATAGTCATGTTTATTATTATTTTAATCATTAGTATTACACACTGAGAATTCATTTAATTCAAAGCTATGGTATTATAGCTAACATAGAAACATTGATAAAGTGAGCTGAAGAGATTGGTCTGAAATAGATAAAGCTGCATTTTAACACATGAGCTGATAACAGGTGGTTATTTATCAAGCTTTTGATACCAAGCAAAGAGGAAGCCATTTTAAACTGGCTTAAAAATAAAATGATTTATTATTTCTTCTAATTGAAAAATGTGGAAACATTACTATTCTCATTTTATAGATAGGGAAATGGAACACTAAGAAATTTTAAATAACTTTCCTGCAGTCCCATAGGCTGTGGATTCAAGGGGATTTTTATCCCTATTTCTGTCTCCATAGGTTTAATTCTTCTGTAGGATTCCATTATCATCTTATTTTTTTACTAGGAAAAATTCAAATTTCTGTAATATAAGCTGTTCGAGGAAAAATATGATATGATTTTTTATAGAAGATAACAACAAAAGGAAATAAATGAATGCTCTCTTACTATCTGAAAATGTGATTCCATTTGTGAAAAAAAGTCTGTGAAATAACTGAAATACTACACAAAGTAGTTGAGGTTCATTTTTGAAATATGTCAAGGCATTAAAAAGAGGAGAATTTATTTGCTAAGGAGTAGGAGGATATTTTCTTTAGAACGTCTGAGATCAGGTAAGGGACACTTGTGAGGAGAAAAGATATTTGAAAAAAAATAGCATGGAAAGCTGGGAGAAGACGAAAGAGAGTTACAGCACATATTTGGAGGAGAAGGGGTAGTCATGGCAGAGAATAGGGAGGCCAGAGGCTTTGCAGGGCGCTCTCCTGCTGTGATAACCCTTCCCTGACTCCTCCTAACATTAAATCTTAAATAAGATTGGCATCTATATATTTACAAAATGAAAGAAACAAAACTTTACCCACATCTTCAGCGTGGTACAAAGGAGAGAAAAAGATCTAGAAACAGAATGAAGGCTGATGTTCTCAAGAAACAAAAGTACTTTTTAAAAATACACTGAAAAATTCTGGGTTGAGGTGGGATATAATGGTTATGGACTTCCAAAGTCCCTGAAATTAGGGGTTCTTATTAATTCTCTGAAGGCCAGAGATTCCTCCTGCTGTTCTTATGGATGCATTTGTAAATGATGTCCAAATGAAACTGATGCACTCCTTAACTCCCCCTTTAATATTCTTTCAAGCAATTTTTATTGATCCCTTGTCATTTTATCAAACCCTGGGGATTCTAACCCCAAAAATCAGTTTCCCAGTTTTGTGGGGTTGGCACTATATAAGAGAATTACAACCATCAGTAAGCAATAAATTCGATGATTTTTATTATTTTAACTAAAATTATTAGATGTGATGCCAAAGAGAAACATAGGAGCTAAGAAACCATATGCTTCCCATGGCATTGTTGTCCTGCTCTGGGCACAGCTTCTTGATGAAACAGAATGTTGGTGGGTCCTTGATGAGTGTGATGGGAGAGTGTATTAAGAAGGTTGGCGTGGGTGATTAACTGGGAGATGAGCAAGCAGTGGAGGGAGATGGGCAGGCTTAAAAGTCTACAGAAGCCAGAGATATACATCATGGCAGGTCCTTTACCAAGGCTAGAATTTGCTGAAAGAGTTTTGGAACCAATTAAAAAGTATTTGTCCATCATGAATGAAAGAAAAAGGAGTCTAGTGGAGTGCATGACATGAACATAAATGTATTCCTAAAAGGACCATGCAGGTCAATGATTCAGACTTCAATTCTTTGTTCTGGACTGGAAACAATTCTTTTTTTTTTTTTTTTTGACAGGCAGAGTGGACAGTGAGAGAGAGAGAGATAGAGAGAAAGGTCTTCCTTTGCTGTTGGTTCACCCTCCAATGGCCACTGCGGTCGGTGAGCTGGCTGGCGCACTGCGCTCATCCAATGGCAGGAGCTAGGTGCCAGGTGCTTTTCCTGGTCTCCCATGGGGTACAGGGCCCAAGCACTTGGGCCATCCACCACTGCACTCCCGGGCCACAGCAGAGAGCTGGCCTGGAAGAGGGGCAACCGGGACAGAATCCGGCACCCCAACCAGGACTAGAACCCAGTGTGCCGGCGCCGCAAGGCAGAGGATTAGCCTGTTGAGCCACGGCGCCGGCCTGGAAACAATTCTTAAGCTGTCTCCATCAGCAGCAGCTAGAAACAGCACCATTTAAAATTTATACTTAAAAAAAAATCACGTGACAAAATGAACTCTCAAACTCAATCTCATTTGCCCCATGCTTCAGAGGACCCTAAAAGAGAGAAAAGAGGATGTGGGAGCAGAATGAACTAACTTCATTAGAGAAGAGAATGAGAGGTGCTCAAGGAAGTGGAGCCTAGTTGAGGCTCTAAGAAACCATGGTGTGCATCACTTGCTATGCTAGCGGCCACCTTGAGAACCCTCGCCTTCATGCTGAACGAATGCTATTGGTGGAACACTATAGACATGCCTGAGGCCATTGTCCCCACTCATGGCCATCCTCCACCACTGCCACCCCGAAATGCCTCTGTGCCGACTTAGTGCATTTGCTCTAAGCCACGTTTTCTCTCATTGGTGATTGTAAAGCTTCGCAGGTGACTGGGAGGCTCAGTGACTCAGAAAACTTGGGTGTTGGGGCCAGATTGAATCTGGAGAAGCGTTACCTCTTGGCTAGGTATTTATTTATTTATTTATTTCCACTGGCCCTTGTCTTTTTTTTCCCTGTTTTGTTTTAGAGGAGAAAACAGATTCCACAGAGACAGAATCTTAATAAAACCTGAAATTTCGAGGTGATGGAGAATACCTCAGGATCACCAAAATAACTCTCTCTCCTATTCTAAGAATATGTGGCGATTTTCTTGACTCAAGATTCAGACTCAGCAAGTCAGGAACTCAGTCTTGGAATCTGTTCCTCAATGAATCCACAGAAGATTGGAAAACAGTGAGAGAGATGGCAGGGTGGCACTAGGGGAGAAATGTTATAAGACCAGGTGGTAGTTCCTTGTATGGGCAGCGATTGAGAGCTCATTATGTTTGTCAGTTGGTTTGTGATCTGAGTTGTTTTTAAGAATCCGGCTCCTAGAAGAAGTTTAAGCTATTTTTAAAATTATTTTATTTCGGTTAAGGAATACAATTTTATGCACTTCATGTCTATAGATTTGGGAACATGATTCCTCCCCCCCAACACACACACCTCCCTCCCACCCATGCTCCTGCCCTTCTTCCAGTTAACATCACGGTTGAGTGACAGGCATGGGTAACAATTGTTTTCCTACAGGAAGTTGCTGTTGTTTTCAGTCATCTCTTACATTTATGTAGTGCTTCCTAAAGGATCTTCTCAGATCCTACCCACTCTTATCCTCAGAATAGCACTGTGAGTTTAACAAGACAGCTTTGAAAGCGGAAGCTCAAAAAGATCAAGTGAGTTTCCTTAAGCTACCAGCTGTTAAGTGTCACAAAAAGGTCTTAAAATGTGGCTTTTCTGTCCTCAGGTCTATATTAGGATTCCTAACTTTAACTTTAGCAAAAAAAAAAAAAAAAAAGACAAAATAAAAAGAGAGAGTGAGAGAGGAAATGTTTCAACATCAATCCTAGAAAAGAACACTGGCCCTGCATGGCTAGGTCAGAGGCTTAAATTATCTCATTTGGAAGTTGTATCCAAGTCATTTTTTTGGCTGATGGCTAATTTTCATCCTTGACTTCCTAAATTAAGGACATATTCTTATGTACCCACCTGTATTTTTCTCTTCTGTGATGTTCAATCATGATTATTACGACCTGTGTTTATTTTTATTTGCAGATTTATTTGTTTGTTATCTGATATCCTACTAATATTTTTAAGGTCCATGTTATGAGAGTCTATCTTGTGAATTGCTCATATAGAACTAAAACTACATAGAAAGTTGCTTGTCTTTTCTGTTCTGCTTCTTTACCAAGACTGTAAGTTCCATGTTGTATTTTCCAACGTATGCTCAATTGTAAGCAAAGAGAAAATGCTCAGTTAATAACTTGTCACATGAGTGAATGGAGAGTCATTAACTTCACTGAAGTTCAATATAAGATGGAGTTCTTGGTGCCGGCGCCGTGGCTCACTTGGTTAATCCTCTGCCTGAGGCACTGGCATCCCATGTGAGCGCCGGGTTCTAATCCTGGTTGCTTCTCTTCCAGTCCAGCTCTCTGCTGTGGCCCGGGAGGGCAGTAAAGGATAGCTCAACTGATTGGGCCCTGCACTCGCATAGGAGACCAGGAGGAAGCACCTGGCTCCTGGCTTCAGATCAACAAAGCTCTGGCTGTTGCAGCCATTTGGGGAGTGAACCAATGGAAGGAAGACCTTTCTCTCTGTTTTTCTCTCTCACTGTAACTCTGTCAAGTAAATAATAAAAAAGATGGTGTTCTTAACCTCTGGCTTAAAAATTGTGTTTTGAGAGAAAATGTATGAAAAATGTCTAGCACATTTCCTTGCATATATCAGCATTCAAAATATCAGATCCCTGATACTGGTGACATCCAAGTCAGAGTTTCAGAGTTTCCACTTACACCTAGCACAGCTCCAGAGAACTTTCTGGTGGCTGCTTTGTTTGAGCTGGATGTGAAGGCAAGGGTGGAAGAATTGAGTTCTTAGCAGCAGTAAGTATTAATTCAGCGGGTAGCTGATGCTCGCTGTTTTTGGATGGCAGTCTTCCAGCTGTTGAATGGGAAATACACAACCCTCAGTGTTTAAAAATACCCTGAGACTGATTAATTGTTGGTTGCTGACAGGCAAGGGGCATGTGTGCTACTTTATACCCTGACCCTGCACTCACAACAGAATAACACAGCAATTGATTTCCTCTCCCTCCCATTAACAGTTTTGTAGATGTTGTAATTGTATTAATGAACATTTTTATAACACTTTAGGATTTAGAAAGCACTTTCACATAGATTCTCTCATTTCAGCCTTCACAATCTTTCAAAGGTTGGAGTGAGATTCATGTGAGCAAATAAATTGCTGTGTATTGACTTAGAGCCTTCTGTAGTAAAAGAGGATAACCACACTTTCCCCATTAGTGTTCCCATCTCCCACATATGGAAATAGTTTTGGAAAATCAAGGTCAATTTGCCAAGGACATTGAGCTACTAAAGGTGAAAGCCAGTCCCGTATGAAAGATATGGAATTCTGGAGCAAGTTGTCTTGGTCAGTTTGAGCTGCTATAACAGATATACCATAGACTAAGTGCTTTAATCTATACTTTCATTTCCCACAGTTCAAGAGGCTGAACATCCAAGAATCCAGGTAAGCAGATCAAGCTGAGAGTCCAGTTCCTCATTTGCAAGTAAATGTCATGTCCTTAGAGTCTCACGTGACAGCAGAAAAAAAGGAAATAAGCTCTCTTATGTTTTATATTTGTAAGGACACAAGTTTCATTCATCAAAGCCTATTCCTAACTATCTGTCAGTGGCCCCACTCAGGATTTAATCCCATTTAGGAATAGGTTTCATTGTATGAATTTAAGGGGTGGGGGCACACATATTTGGGTATATATTTGAGCTACAGTACCAGTGGTCATCAAGCTACTTATGGTTAGCAGGAGGTTGGAGTGGGACAGTTTCTATCTACATTTCCCTCGTGGAACTCTGTTAGTTTGCTAGGTGGGCAATACCAAAATATCACAAACTGAGTGGATTAGTCACAGAAATGTGTTTCCAAAAACTTCTGGATGCTAGAAGTCCTAAATCATGATGGCAGCAGGAGTAGATTCCTGGTGGGGCCTCTCTCCTGGCTTGCAAATGATCACCCTCTTGCTGTATCTTCACATGGTTTTCTCTTCATGCACACTTGGCATCCTTTTTTTGTGTGCAAAATTCACTTTTTGTAAGGGCACCAGACAAATTGGATTAAGGCATACCCTATTCCTTTTGCTTGATGTAACTATCATTCTGTCTTCAAACACAATCACATTCTGATATGCAAGAGGTTAGTATCCAAAACAAGTGAATTTTTGAGAAGCACATTTCAATCCACACCAGGACCAACAACCAAAAAAGTATGCAATCAGTCCTCATTATGGATTAATGCAGGATTTATTTATTTGTTAAGGATTTATTTTATTCATTTGAAAGATAGGGTTACAGAGAGATGTAGAGACAGAGAGAGAGGCCTTCCATGCGCTGGTTTACTCCCCAGATGGCCTCAATGGCCAGAGCTGTGCCAATCCAAAGCCAGGAGCCAGGAGTTTCCTCTGGGTCTCCCACGTGGGGTACAGGGGTCCAAGCTTTTGGGCCATCTTCTACTGCTTTTCCAGGCCATACCAGATAGCTAGATTATAAGAGGAACAGCTGGGACTCGAACCAGTGCCCATAGGGGATGCCAGCGTTTCAGGCCAGGGCTTTAACCCACTGTGCCACAGCGCTGGCCTCTAATGCAGGATTTATAAAGTAAAGGGTTCCACAAGTTTTAGACCCTTCAAGTAGAAAGACATCAAAAAGAGAGCATAGGAAGGAGAGACCACTGCAAAGAGATGTGTTGGGGAAAAAAAAGTATAGAAATATATCCAAGACTGTTCATAGTAGGATTATTCACAGTAGCCAATCCCTCCCCACAATAAAAGGGTAGAAGCAGCCTAACTCTTCCAATTTATGAATATTAATATTATATTTGAATAGAAATGGCAGAGTACTATTCAGCCATTAAAATAAATGAGGTACTGGGGGCTGGTACTGTGGTGTAGCAAGTAAAACTGCTCCCTGCGACGCCAGCATCCCATATGGGTGTCAGTTTATACCCTGACTTCTCCACTTCCAATCCAGCTCCCTGCTAATGGCCAGGAAAAGTTGGTGGAAGAGGGCACAAGTGTTTGGGTGGGCCTCTGCCACCCACGTGGGAGACCTGGTTGAAGTTGCTGGCTCCTGGTTTCAGCCTGGCCCAGTACAGATCACTGTGGCCATCTGGAGAGTGAACCAGCATGCAGAAGATCTTTCTCACTTCTTCTCTTCCTCTTGTAACTCTGACTTTCAAAGTAAATAAGTAAGTCTTTGAAAACAAAGGAAATGAGGTAGGTACATAATAAACAGAAGAACATTGTGCTATTTAAAAGAAGTCAGTCACAATGGGCCATATAATGTATGATTGCATTTCTAAGAAATATTCAGAATATATATATATATATATATATATTCATAGGGATTGAAACAAGATTAGTAATTTCCAATGGATAGGGAGATTGGGGTATGGGGAAAGACAGCTTAGTGAATATGGGGTCCACTTTTCTTTTTCATCCAGCTCTCCTACTCATTGACTAAGTTATATGTGTGATAAGTTAAAATAACACCTGTGTGATACAATGGTCTGAGGATTTTTTTCTTTGCTACTACATGTACGTGGCTTGAACCAGCATCATTGTCATCATCTGGAAGCATGTTAGGAATGTAACTCTCCATCCTTTGTTTACTCAACAGAATTTACACTTGATCAGGTCATAAGAGATCCATTTACAAATTAAGGTGGAGACACACTTGATGAAATGATATATGTTATACCTGGCCTATTTAAAAAAATTCAATGAAAGGTTGTTCATTCATTCAACAAACATGAATATGTACAGATTTAGTTGGGGCCAGGAGTCATTTTAAGCATTGGGACTATAGTAGTTAATAAAACTGCTGGAGACCCTAAATTCATGGAGTTTATCTTTTAGGGGAGGAGATGGACAATAGATAATCAAATAAATATGTAAATTAATTTCCAAATATCATGTTAGTTAAGAGTCACAGCCAATCAAACTCAATCCAATTATCTATATGTACATATATATATGTGTATGTGTCTATATATATTATACATAAATGCATATATATATTATATGTATGTGTATATATAATGTAAACATGAGTTACATGGAATTTTGTAGGTACCTGTAGGGGGTAGAAAGAGAACAGGTATCTGCCCTATTAGAATGGATCTCTTTCCAAAGTGCCATGCTGATTTCTTACTGAACATGAGTGAAGAATAAATACTTCATTAGGACCAGAAAAAATAGGAAATCACAATACATTTTATAAAAATTATTAGAAGAACACTTCAAGGTCTCTGCTTGAAGAACCACAGGCTTACATTTGTCTGTATGTACAAAACAATTGCTGGTTGAATGCATTTTTTCCCTTCACAACATAGGTTAATTGTGGAATCCTCCAAGCAGATGAGAACTTCGAAGAAGTAAGTGAGGTCCATCTCCTGAGGGTTAATGGTTATTCTGGAGAATTCATGACATTCATGACACAGAAGTCTTGATCACATCACTAACCTCATCCAAGTACTCCTGTGTTTTAACTGAATCCAAATTTATTGTAGAGAATGAGTACATGGGCACATAAAAACACATGAACATGTACACACTGCAAACGTACAAAAGCAAATGTGTGTGTAGGGTAAATGCACAATGTACTAGATAAGGAGAACAAATATGAGTCTTAGAAGAGTACTGACTTACATGCTCAGGGTATATGTGTTGACCTGGGGTGGGAGAATTCCTGTGTGCTTCACTTATTTTCTGATTTTCCATGCCATCTGATTGTGCATGAGATTTGTTCCTTCTTAATGGACTTTCTGATCTTGTGGAAAGGAAATCACTGCCTTTTTATTCCCCATTCTGGTGCAACACCATGGCATATATGTTCCACTCTAAACTGGTAATCCAGAAGAAAATTGAATCCAAGTATACAAAAGATCCCCTATGTAGCATACAAGTGCACATTGGATTAGCCTTCGCTTGGGACACATTCATCCCAAGATTAATTTGAGACGTTTCTCTATTCCTTATTATAGCTTTCTGCTAATTCACATCCTGGGAAGCTCAAGTAACTGGCTGAGCTCACCCACATATAAGGCTCAGAATCAATCTGGGGCTCCCAGCTGTACTCTGACCCCAGCTCTTGCTGTTGAAGGCATCTGAAGAGTGAACCAGTGGATGGATGATACCTCTGCCTGGTGCTGTTTCCAAATAAGTAAGTAAGTAAATATTTGAAGAATCTCTTCAATGTAACAAACCAACTTTTATCCTATTTCATTAGAATTACTTCTTTATATACAATCTCTGGAATAATTTAGAAAATCTTTACTGAAATCATTGTTGCAATGCATGGTTCAGATGAAGAAATATAACTGGGAAAAATGGTATCAGGAATTCTTAACAAGTTCACTTATATTTCTCTGTTGTCACTCTACTTCTGCTCATGATTTCACTTCTCACTTATTGTGTGTTGTCTCACTGAATAGCAAATCTAGACTGAAATAGATTATTATCAGATTTGTCATTATGTGCTGTGATTGGAGGATGAATCTGCCCCCTCCATCAAGGGGACAGCAGATAATTGAGAAAATTATGAAGTATCTAATTTAACTTCTCAATTTAATTTTAATCTATATCTGTATGCTATAAAAAATTAATTGTTCTGAGTGGTTATTTTGTGTGTACAGTATATGGTTCTTGAAACAGCAGTTGCTTTGGGTGTTTTTATTATTAATAGTGATGCACTCATACTTTGTATGTGCCCAAGTACAAGAATAATTTTCAGCCTGTGGTGCCGGCACACCAGATTCTGTCCCGGTCTCTCCTCTTCCAGTCCAGCTCTCTGCTGTGGCCCGGGAGTGCAGTGGAGGATGGCCCAGGTCCTTGGGCCCTACACCCACATGGGAGACCAGGAGAAGCACCTGGTTCCTGGCTTCGAATCAGTGCTGTGCGCCAGCAGCAGTGGCCATTGTGGGGTGAACCAATGGAAAAGGAAGACCTTTCTCTCTGTCTCTCTCTCTCACTGTCCACTCTGCCTGTCCAAAAAAAAAAAAAACAATAATTTTCAGAGAGTACAGAAATCCATGCTGAGTTTAAGGATGAAAAAGAAGAAGCATCAGTTGAGAGCTTGCTACATACTAAGTAATGAAATGCGTCAATGTGTGGATAAAGTTTGAGTGTGTCTCCCAAAGATAAAGTGTGGAAGCTTGTCCCTGCTGTGGTAATGAGGAGGACAATACAACCTGTAAGTTAGGGGGCCTTGTGGGCATTGATGTAGTTATAGAGGTCATGCCTTCAGAAGGAAGAAATGTAGTTCTCATAGGACCCTGGTGAGTTCTTGTGAGTGGGATATTTGAAAACAGCAAAACTGGATCATTCCTACTTTCTGGCTCTCAGTTTCATGATAGAGTCTCTACCTCTTGCACTCCCTTCAATCACTGATATGCCAGCCACCATGAAGCCCTCACCAGGGCTGAGCAGAAACCGGCAACAGGCTCTTGAATATCTAAAACTGTGAAGCAAGCCTCTTTTAACTATACAAGCAAGGTGTTTTCTTACAGCAATAGCAAACAAACCTCTTAACTCACTAGGTACCAAAAGACAGGTTTATATTACTGTCATCCTCAAAATGGAGAAACTAAGGCACACAATGTTTGAGCAGCTTGCATAGTATTTCTTGGGTAGTATTTGGCTGCATCAGTCAAAACAGATGTTCAGGTTAAGTATCTGAGATAGTTAAGGCTCAAAGGGCTTGTTCCAGGGTAAGAATGGGCAGAATATAAGGACAGTGACAAAGTCTGAAACTCTACCTCCTTTTTGAAAATAGGAGACCTACTTTAATGGGTTTTATGATTTAGACTTCCAAACTATTTTTCACAGAGAAATGGCTTCTAATGTTTTAAAAATTGTAGAAAACCTCAAACTCTATTACTCTGTTTTGCTCCATCCAGACAGGATAAAACTTAATATATCTAAACTATCTCTCCCTTCCCTTTACAAATAATGAGATTAGTAATCACAAATTCATCAGTTTTCTTGGTGCTACTATACTTGCTGCATGCAATGAGTTTTGTAGGTCTGCTGCCCTTCTTTGAATGAAGTTCAATTATTACACAAGGATCTTATTCAAGCCTCAAGGGAGTTCCCCATTCTTTCTGGGTAGGCTGGGCTGTATGCTGTCTTGCTCCCTCCTCACCTCTCACCTTTCTATTTTTTGTGATTTTATAGAAGCTAAAATGAGTCCATGCATCTGGTTTACTTTCCCTGGGCTTTGCATTTTCCTATTAGTGAAAGGCAACTGGTAGTAGGAAGACCTTATTTCCTAATCCAACTGTCTTCTTTAGCATCTGGCCATAATAGGGACCCCCTCAACTTCAGTAGCACTTTTCTCAGAATATTTAGGGCTATTACAATATACTGCCACTGGAGAGCCTGAATAGGGAGCTCATTAGCTTTGTGAGCCTGCATATGTCCAAAGAGAGTTTATTTGTAATCCCAACAATTTTATTGTATTTGTTCTTTATGTTGCACTCTCTTTGGATGAGGTTGATTACACTGAAATCATTAACTCACACAGAACTGGAAATAACCCTGCAGGGAATCATCTCAGTTCAGACCCCAGGGAGGAGCAACACAATAGTCCCTCTCTATCTCCAATGACTCTGTTTCTAATTAATGACAGTCTCAGTGCTGCTTTTTATATGTTCTTACATCACTACAACATCAGCTCCACAAAGAAAAAGAACTACTTACAACCTTCATCATGAATTTAATTTCCTATTCTCACTTTCCTACTTGCTACTGAAAATTGAACTAGCCCATGCCTATCTATTAGATTCAGAGAGCCTAAGGGTACTGTTGGGGCTCAGTAAATGTTTCCCCAAAGTGCAGGCCACAGAAACAGGCTCAGAAGCAAGGTTTCTCTCTGAGTTTCCCCTGCTCCCCTCACCCTTTTCCATAAAACTTCCCTGAGACAATCCATGGAAAGTAGAATTTGTCTTCCCAAGGCAGTTTGTAGAAACAGGAAACTCTATTCTCCAAAGCCAGTCACAGAACTTTTAAGCAGACACGTTCTGCTGAGTTTCCCTACTCAGACTATCGCTATTAGACTATGCCCATTTTTTTCCATCACATGCAATTACATCCAAGCATATAAATGGTATTGCACCTTTGCCCTTCTGACCTTCAAGCTGAAAGTTTCTGTCATGAAAACTTATGATCTGTGGGGACCCATGGATAGGTCTGCCATGGGACCCCCCATGCTGGGCTTGGCTTATAGCAGTAATGCAGATGTAGCAGCTGATTGAACTTTCCATCTAGCTGAGGATCGTGGAAAACAACAAGATGGCGCTGATGCCCTGCCTGCTGCATGACTCCACAGCTGAGCATGATCAAGTGCAGGATTGGAGAGCTCTGTGCATGGACTGTGATTGATTGATTGTGATTGGTTGAATTCTGTATATAAGCAGACCGCGGGAGATGGAGCGTGTACGCCAGCTTTCCCCCTTAAGGAATGTGTGCGCCATCTCTCCCCCTTCTCCCCGTCCCCCACTCTCTTTTTCCTACTCTTTCTAAGTAAAGTCTACTGAAGACCGATTAACTGCAAGCAGCGTCGTTCCTTTTGCGGCTGAAGGAGCTGACAATGATCAAATAACTTTATTATGTTTTTCTCTTGTTGACATATCTTCTGTTATATGGAAGATGGCCATGACCCTTTATGATGGTCAGGAAAGGCATCACCTTCTTTTTTGCCCCCTACAGTACCATACCTATTTTATTCACTGTCTTTCTTTTTGAAACATTTCTTCACATGTGGACTAGTTCCATAGTAAGGATATAATTCTGTTTTTCAGTAATTTTATAATTAATTGTTTGATTCCTTTTCAGGTACTTTGTCAATCTCTTCATCTTCACAGTCTAATATTGAAGTATTATTGTGTTTTGGGGTGTCATATGGTCTTTTTGTCCATGTTTCTGGAAATATATATTGGAAATATCTCAGTCAGACAAAAGAAGGAGAAGGAGAGGTGGAGAAGGAGAAGAAGAAAAGCAGCAGCAGAAGAAGAAGAAGGAGGAGGAGGAAATAATAATTAGAGAAACTGAAAACAGTGTTCGAGATCTATGGGATACCATCAAAAAACCAAATATACGTGTCTTAGGAGTTCCTGAAGGAATGGAAAAACAAAAATAGCTCAGAAGACTTATTCCATAAAATAATAGAAGTTCCCTAATATGGAGAAAGATATGGAAATAAAGTCCAGGAAGTACATAGAATCCAAATGGACATAATCAGAAAAGATCTTCACCATGACACATTATAGTCAAACTTTCAAAAGTAAAAAAAAAAAAAAAAAAAAAAAAAAAAAAAAAAAAAAAAAAAAAAAAAAAAACTTAAAAGAATCCTAAAATGTGCAAGAAATAAAAGCCAGATTATCTTTAAAGTAGCTCCAAAAGAATTGACAGAAGACTTCTCATCAGAAACCCTACAGGCTAGGAGAGAATAGAGACACACATTCCAAGTCCTAAAAGTAAAAAAAAAAAAAAAAAAAGAATAAATGCAGAATACTGTACCCAGTGATATTCTTATTTATAAATGAAGGTGAACTTGGCAAGCTATATAAATGATAGTTAAGGATGTTTTAAACATAGAAACAGAGACAGAACCAGCATTATGAAAGAATGTGAAAAAAGAAAAATTCCCAGTAAAAGCACAAAGGAGATTAAAAAAATGTAAACTATGTAAACTATATGGGAAAATGGCAAGACCAAGTCATTACTTATTAATAATAACCTTAAATGTAAATGGACTAAAGTCCCCCCAAAAAAAAGATACAGACTTGCTGAATGGATTAAAAAACAAAATGATCTATGTGCTCCCTTCAAGAAATACACTTCATCAACAAAGAAACACAGACTAAAACTGAAACTGAAACTGAAAAAGAAACTCCACGCAAACAGAAATCAAATCAAGCAGGAACAGCCATCCTAATCAGAAAAAAATAGACTTTACAACAAACTACTATAATAGACGAATAAGAGTATAATGCATTGATCAACATATTAATTCAAAAGGAAGATGTAACTATAGTACATGTATATGCACCTTATGTTAGGGCACACATTTATTTAAAAAATGGTAATGGATCTAAAAAGAGACATACAATACAATAATACCTGAGAAGTTCATTATTCCACTTTCATAAATAGATCAACTAGACAATAAATCAACAAAGAAAACACAGAACTAAGCTAAAATTGCACCAAATGGATCTAATTGATATCCATAGAGCACTTCATCTCATGACTGCAAAATCCACATTATTTTCATCAGGGCATGGAGCTTTCTGTAGGATATACCCTAGGCTATGCAATAAAACAAGTGACCTGGAACCAACCCAAATGCCCATCAACAGTAGACTGGAGAAAGAAATTATGGGACATGTACTCTATAGAATACAGTACAGCAGTCAAAAACAATGAAATCCGGTCATTTGCAACAAGATGGAGGAATCTGGAAAACATCATGCTGAGTGAATTAAGCCAGTCCCAAAGGGACAAATATCATATGTTCTCCCTGATCGGCGACAACTAACTGAGCTCCAAAAGGGAAACCTGTTGAAGTGAATGGACACTATGAGAAACAGTGACTTGATCAGCACTTGTCCTGACTGTTGATGTACAATGTAAATCTTTATCCATTTGAGTATTTTTTTTTTGTTCTAGTACTATTGGTTGAACTCTGTAATTAACACACAATTACTCTTAGGTGTTTAAATTTAACTGGAAAGTGATCCCTGTTAACTATAAGAGCGGGAATAAGAGAGGGAGGAGATGTACAATTTGGGACATGCTCAATCAGACTTGCCCCAAATGGTGGAGTTAAAAACTCACCAGGAAATTCCAATACAATCCCATCAAGGTGGCATGTACCAATATCATCTAACTAGTCCAAGTGATCAATTTCAGTTCACAACTGATCACACTGATAGGTCTAAGAGTCAAAAGGATCACACAAACAAGACTAATGACTGCGAATACTAATGGATAGAATCAAAAAGGGAGAGAACGATCCAACATGGGAGGCAGGATACACAGCAGACTCATAGAATGGCAGATGTCCTAAATAGCACTCTGGCCTTAGAATCAGCCCTTAAGGCATTCAGATCTGGCTCAAGAGCCCATGAGAGTATTTTAGGCATGGAAAGCCAAGACACTCTGGGAAAAAAAAGAAGACCTAAATGAAAGATCTCTGCGAGTGAGATCCCAGTGGAAAGAACAGGTCATCAAAGAAGGAGGTACCTTTCTCTGAAGGGAGGAGAGAACTTCCACTTTGATTATGACTGTGTCGGAATAAGATCGAAGTTGACAAACTCAAGAGGCTTCCATAGCCTTGGAAACTCATGCTTAGAGACTAGGGAGATTACTGACACCATAAACAAGAGTGCCAAATTGTTAAGTCAACAACAGGAATCACTGTGTACAAACTTCTCATGTGGGATCTGACCTTAATGTGTTGTACAATGTGAAGTAATGCTATAACTAGTACTCAAACAGTACTTTACACTTTGTGTTTCTGTGTGGGTGCAAACTGATGAAATCTTTACTTAATATATACTAAATCGATCTTCTGTATATAAAGAAAATTGAAAATGAAGTTTGATGTGAATGGGATGGGAGAGGGAGCAGGAGATGGGAGGGGTGGGAGTGGGAGGGAAATTATGGGAGGGGCATTGTAATCTATAAACTGTACTTTGGAATTTTATATTTGCTAAATAAAAAAAAGAAAAAATGAAATTGTACCATATCTTTTTGACCACAATAAAATGCAGCTGGAAGTTAATAACATAAAATGAAAAAAATGCGCAAACACAAAGAGACTGAACAACATTTTCTTGATTGAACAGTGAGTCATAGAAGTAATCAGAGAGAAATTAAAAATTTCTACAAATGAAAGATGACAACAAAACATACACAAACGTATGAGATACCAGCAGTATGAGATACAAAGCAGTGTTGAAGAAAGTTTATAGCAATTAGTCCCTACAAAAAGAAATATGAAAGACTTCACATAAATGACCTAACAATGCATCTCATGGACCTAGATAAATAACAACAAACAAAACCCAAAGTCATGCCTCCAGCTTTGTTTATGTTGTACAAGATTGTTTTAGCTATTTGAGGTCTCCTGTGCCTCCATATGAATTTCAGCTTCATTTTTTCCAGATCTGAGAAGAATGTCTTTGTTATTTTGATTGGTATCACAATGAATCTATAAATTGCTTCTGGGAGAATGGACATCTTGATGATATTGATTCTTCCAATCCATGAGCATGGAAGATTTTTCTATTTTTTGGTATCCTCTTCTATTTTTTTCTTTAAGGTTTTGTAATTCTCATCATAGAGATCTTGAATGTCCTTGGTTAAATTTATTCTAAGGTATTTGTTTTTGTAGCTATTGTGAATGGGATTGATCTTAGAAGTACTTTCTCAGCCATGGCATTGCCTGTAATACAAAGGTTGTTGATTTTTGTGCATTGGTTTTATATCCTGCTACTTTGCCAAACTCTTCTATGAGTTCCAATAGTCTCTTAGTAGAGTTCTTTGGATCCCTTAAATAAAGAATCATATCATCTGCAAAGAGGGATAGTTTGAGTTCTTCCTTCCCAATTTTTATCCCTTTAGTTTCTTTTTCTTGCCTAACAGCTCTGGCTAAAACTTCCAGTACTATATTGAATAGCAATGATGAGAGTGGGCATCCCTGTCTGGTACCAGATCTCTTGCATATTGTTATGCCTCCAGTTTGTTCTTATTATTTAATATTGCTTTAGCTATTCAGGGTCTCTTATGTTTCCATATGAATTTGTCACAACTTGGCAAATCATACAAATGATACTTAAGAATGTTTTACACATAGAAATAGAGAAAGATAGCCATCATGATGAAAGAATGTGAAGAAAGGACCTTCAAAAAATCCAAAAATGTGCAAGAAATAACCCAGTTCGGTTTAAAAAAATGGGCAAAGAACATGAAAAGGCATTTTTCAAAGGATGAAATAAAATAACCAATGGAAACATGAAAAGATACTCAGTATCACTAGTCATCAGGGAAATGTAAAGAAAAATCATAATGAGATTTCACCTCACCACAGTTAGAATGGTTGTCATCTAAAAATAAAATTTCAAATAATGGTGAGGATATAGAAGAAAAAGTTACACTAATTTCTACCTATTATGGGAATATAAACAAGTAGAAGGTTATGGTAGACAGCATTAAGATTCTTCAGAAACCTGAAAATTGATCTACCAAATGGCCCAGCCTTCACACAGCTAGGAATTTTCCCTAAGGAAATGAAATTAGCATATTAAAGAGTTATCTGTTCACCCATGCTTATAGCAACTCAATTCCCGATATTGAATCAGCAAAGAAGTTCATGAACTGATGACTAGATAAAGAAAATGTGGTATATATACATATTGGAATACTACTCAGCCATTACAAGTAATTAAATCTATCTTTTTTTTTTTTTTTGACTGGCAGAGTGGACAGTGAGAGAGAGATACAGAGAGAAAGGTCTTCCTTTGCTGTTGGTTCACCCTCCAATGGCCGCCACAGCCGATGCGCTGTGGCCAGTGTGCCCTGCTGGTCTGAAGCCAGGAGCCAGGTGCTTCGTCTGGTCTCCCTTGGGGTGCAGGGCCCAAGCACTTGGGCTATCCTCCACTGCACTCCTGGGCCACAGCAGAGAGCTGGACTGGAAGAGGGGCAACCGGGACAGAATCTGGCGCTCCGACCGGGACTAGAACCCAGTGTGCCAGTGCCACAGGCAGAGGATTAGCCTGTTGAGCCATGGCGCCAGCCAAAATTTATCTTTTGAAATAAAATGGATGCGACTGGAGAAAATTGTGATTAGCGGAATAGATCAGACCTAAAAAGACAAATACTGTATGTTTTCTCTGGTTTGTGGTAGCTAATATATACAGTACAGAAATATAATATATAAAAGTGAAACCGACACACTGAGATTTTATTATTTATAGTCCTTGTTTATTCTCCTACAGAACAGTGATATTTCTACATTGTACTTGTTGAACTTCTTTATTTAGTGGAGTATCAAGCCTGTGATTATAAAGTAAATTGAATGTATGTTATTGCAAAAATTAAAAGGAAAAAAAGAAAGAAAGGAGGAGGGAAGAAGGGTGGGAAATATCATTATATGCTTAAAATATATGAAATACATAAAGCTATTTTCTTTATGTAAATAAATAAATACAACTAACTAAAAATATGTTTCCACAAAAAATCCATATTACTTTCTTTTTTTCTTAAAACCTGATTTTATTTATTTACTTGAGAGTTAGAATTACAGACGGGGAGAGGGGGAGAGAAAGAGAGAGAGAGAGAGAGAGGTCTTCCATTTGCTGGTTCGTTCCCCAGATGGCTGCAACAGCCAGAGTTGAGTGGATCTGAGGCCATGAGCCAGGAGTTTCTTCCAGGTCTCCCACACAGGTGCAGAAGCCCAAGCACTTGGACCATCTTCCACTATTTTCCAAAGCCATAGCAAAAAGCTGGATCAGAAGAGGAGCAACCAAAACTTGAACCGGCGCCCATATGGGATTCTGGCACCTCAGGTGGAGGTTTATCCCACTGAGCCACAGTGCCAGCCCCATAGTTACTTTCTAGGTTATGAAACTAATAAAAGTGTATTACTTTCAGTAACAGGATATTACAGTGAAGTTTTGCTTGTTCAGTCTTAGCTTTTGTTTTCTGAGGGTTGAAAATTAAAATTTAATTTCAAGTCTTGGAGCTTAAAAGCTGCAACAGGCAGCTGCTGCATAGTAGCTACACTTACACACAAAAAGGTTCCTTTTCCTTTTATTGGATATCCAGGATGTCACTATCCTATGATTTGACTTGAATTATTGTTCTAGTCACTGTAGACATTCAAATGTCTCAAAGGGCAAGTTGGATAGCAAACTCTTAGAACATGAATTCAAAAAGAAAATAATAATTTCATTGGTGACTTTTTTTTATCACATTTTGGTGTAAATGCTATGGCTACTATTAATTCTACCACAGTTTCTGTAATGAACATCACCAAAAACAATTATATGCTTATGAACCACATATGCTGCCAAAACCTTAATGTACATCATGTCTTTTTTCATCCTCCAACAATCCCTATTAACTCCATTTTTAAAACAAGTAAAATCAGAATTGGTAAGGTTAAGTAAATTAACCAGGATCACAAACAGAAGTAATGAAGCTAGAATTAGAATCAAGACCTTAATACTGGAGTACCTGTGATTGCAATTTTTCTGCCTCATCTACTCACCCATATTAACTCTCTCCTTTTCCTCTTTCACACCCTTTTTCTTTCTCTGACTATGTCATTCATCCATTTTGCTGGATATTAGATCTGAATGTATTGTGGAAATGAAAGCCAATGTGAGGTTAATAGAAAAATATTAGAGGTTTTATTGATCAGAAGTAGGAAGGCTATGTGGTTATAGAACATAGTTGAGACAGGATCTCTAGGGAGTAGGATGCTGGTGTTACTATGTTCATTTCCTAGGAACTGTAATAATATATGGTCATAAAACAATGAGAAACACTCTACCTCCATCATTAAGGATTTTTTTGATTCATAGACAAAATGGGAATGTAAAAAATTTTATTATTTAGAAAGAAATGTTAAAGCTAAGTGTATCATACTTCAGTAACCCAGAGAGGTCCATCTAATTAAATCTTAGGCATCACAGAGAAATTTCCAGAAGAAATTAAATCTAGAATGATTTTTAGAAGCATAAGTGTGAGATAAGTAGTCTAGAGTTTGCTGACCATTAAGAGATCAATTAGGGACAAGGAAGCATTGTAGGTAATCTGTGAGAATTTCTGAATGTAAAATACATCTAAAATAAAAATGTCTAATGTCCCAAAAGCACAGCACATAACACACCCTAAGAAATTGTAGGTGCTCTGTAAATATTTCTTTTTTCTGATATTAATGGCTAATAAATGGCCCTTTAAAGATGTGGATTTTTATTATAAGTAACAATAAGATTAGTGGAAGTTTATTCTAACTTGTTAATGCTGCATAATAACCCAGCCCAAACACTGGAGTGCAACATATCAATCACTTAATTATGCTTATAGATTAAGTATATCAAGAATTCAATTATATGCTCATACAACTTAAGTTGATTGTTGGCTAAAGCAACCACTGTTGGGCTTCAATCTCAGCTTTATTGTTTACCAGCTATATTATCTTCGGCAATCAGTCATACGCTGTGTAAGTTTCTGTTTATCATCTGTAAATTGGGAATATGAAGAATAATGCATAGTATATGTTACTTTAAAAAGTAAATGAACAATGAGTTATTTCTGTAAATCTTCAATCACGGTATCTGAAAAGTAGTAAGGGCCAATAAATTTTATCTGTCATCATTTAGAAAAAAGAGTACAGTGGAAATAGCTGGCCTCTGTTGAGGGCTCATCTGATAAGCCTTGAATGGTTGATGGTAGGATTCATCTGGAGGCTTCCTTTCTTGAATGGCTGGGATCTGAGAGGGATAGTGTCTACGTTTTGGCTTCGCTGGAACAGTAGATGACATTATAATGTATATGAGTCTTATTGTGTAGTTTTGGGTATTCTTAGCATGGCAGCTAAATTCCAAAGAAAGTGTTCCAAAGGTACCTCATTCTTTGATGGCCCGTTCTTTTCACTGGGATCTCGGATCTCACTGCAGAGATCTTTCATTTAGGTCTTTTTTTTTTTTTTTTTTTTTTTTTTTTTTGCCACAGAGCCTTGGCTTTCCATGCCTGAGAAACTCTCATAGGTTTTTTTTAGCCAGATCCGAATGCCTTAAGGGCTGATTCTGAGGCCAGAGTGCTGTTTAGGGCATTGGCCATTCTATGAGTCTGCTGTGTATCCCTCTTCCCATGTTGGATTGTTCTCTCCTTTTTAATGCTATCAAATATTATTAGCAGACACTGATCTTATTTATGTGATATCTTTAATGCTTAACCCTATCTTTATGATCAATTACAAACTTAAACTGATCACTTTAACTAGTAAGATGGCATTGGTACCTGCCAACTTATTGAGATTTGGAGTCCCGTGGCACATTTCTAGCTTTACCATTAGGGGTAAGTCTGAGTGAGCATGTGCCAAACTGTGCACTTAGTCCCCATGTAGGATCTCTGTCCTTAATGTGTTGTACTATGAGAATTAAAGGTAAAACTAGTCTTCAAACAGTACTTTATACTTTGTGTGTCTGTGTGGGTGCAAACTGTTGAAATCTTTACATAATGTATACTAAGTTGATCTTCTGAATATAAAGATAATTAAAAATAAATCTTAATGAAGAATGGGATGGGATGGGAGAGGGAGTAGGAGAAGGGGTGGTTTGCAGGCAAGAGGGTGGTTATGGAGGGAAAAACTAAAAAATATTTTTAAAAATAAATAAACAAATAACCCCCCCCCCAAAATAATAAAGTATTCCAAAGAGCAGCAAGCAGGGTGCATATGAAATTGGAAATATTTTATGGCCATCTTTGGAAATTAAAATCTGGTTATAAGGCCATCCTAAAAACGAAGTTTCATATTTTGAACAATATCACCTTGTCTTAAATGTTGAAGCATAGTACTTAATTGCCATCCTAGCTAAGATCTTGGGAGTAAGATATATGCCTTAGTCATCATTGAACTTTTTTGCCTTTTAATGTGGCTGGTCCATAATAAGTGTTCTATTGATGTTTGTTAAATGAACAAATTAAGTCATGTTCTATTAAAAGAATGTCAAGTAGGGAATACATATGTAACACTTAATGTGTTTTCTTGTGCTGAAATTACTAAAAAGAAAAAAAACAAAAGTGCTATATGTGGCCATAGTTTTCCTCTCCCCAAACAGTAACTAATTGTGTCATTTCTAAAACTATAATGTCAGGGTAGAAAATGCAAAATATTTATGAAAAAAAGACTTTTCCAATACTCTTCTCCCTGAAGATCCCATCATTTTTCCTAGGAGAAATTTTTCCAGTACAGAAAAATAATTTAATTTTCATCAAAAAAATTAGATACATCTCTTCTGTTGATTTGTGCTATTGCTGTGCCTTGGGAGACTAATTATCAATATAGAGCCTAAAACTGGAAATAATTTTGTTAATGACTCATTGTATGACCTTGAACCCATAGTGAGCTTTTGACATCAGCTTCCCTGTTACTTAGCAGAACTTACAGCCAGAAGACACAGCAGCAAATGAGCCAAAATTTTGTCCAAAGTGACAACATAAGGAATATTACAAAAATAATATGATGATCATAAAGACATTCTCCCTGTGTCTAAACACCCCCTTGACCATAAGTTAGGTCTCCCTGGAAGATATATTTACTCTCTCAGACAATTAGAATATATACACTAAATTGTGCCTCTGATGCAAAGCAGCTGGGAGAATTTGGCACCACTAACTTTTTTTATTTGCTAATATCATTTGGCTTACTCCTTAAATGAAATTTAAAATGAAACAGTTTGGCAATGCACATTAGCACCATCCAGCAAGAGTCCCATGTTGTTTCTACTGCAGTTTGATAATTTACAGACTCATTGGACTGAACGGGACTTGGCCAGCTTATCTAATTCAAAATGGTTCCTAAACCTGGCTGAATGTCAACATTTAATGTGGGCCTTTAAAAAATACAGATTCCTGGGCACAAAGCCCTACTGATCAGTAGGTTAGAATCTGCACAAATCGGACATAGCAATTTTCATTTTCACAAAGCTTTCCAAATTATTCTTACGATAAACTAAGGTTGGAGAATGCCACTTTATGTCTTATTCTCAGCTGAAACTTTGAGAGTGGTTTTGTTCAGTTGTTGGTATGTTTGTTCACTAGTTCACATATTCATTCATTCATTCATTCATTTATTTTCGGAAGGAATACCCAGTAACAAACCTTCCAATTCACTACTGGTAATTTTCAGACCCCTCACAGGTGAGTGCAGGGTGTGCTATGATCAATTTCAGAGATAAAACACTGGAAGAGATTCTTTAGAGCACAGGTGCTTTTGAGAGCTTACCATGCAGCATTTCTTCTTTGGTAAATCCCTCACAGTGAGGTCACTCTCTCTCCTTTCTAATTCTATTATCAAATTTGCTGATTTCTGTTGGACGTTGGTGCTTCCCCTAAAGCAAGGATTTTATCATACTTTGTTCTCATTCATATCTTTTTAACACATTCTTTTTTAACTTAGACATACAGATTAAAAGAAAATTTATGTGATTGTCATATCTCCCCCATTTAAAAATCCTCAAATATTTCTCATCTGATGAGAAAATCCAGAGTTGTTACTACGTCCTTGATCCTCTGGACAGTTTTGCTATTGATGGCCTTTTTGATCACACAATGCCTGATTTCCCTTCTTGCTGTATGGTCTCAAAATCTCCTTTTTGTTTCGTGAATATAAAACTCACTGCCTCTGCAGTTCAACTTCTTTTGCTCTGCCTTGAAAATTTCCTTAACAGATCACAGCCCAATTTTTCAGATTAAGCTTAATTATCCCCTTTCAGAGCCTGAGTAATCTACTTTGTCTTTTACACCTTGATGCTCTCTAACTTATCACCTAATGCATTTCCTATGCAGCAACAATCAGAAGCTATTATAGTATTGTTTATTAATGTATTCAATGCTATGTTCTGTCATAGTATGAGAATCTATGCTTCCCAAGGGGAGAGACATTCTACCTCTTCTCTGCTATATAATCTCTGGCTCTCAGAAGAGGGTTTGGCATAAATCAGGCAATCTATCTATATATATCTATATCTATCTATATAGATGGCATATATATATATTTATACATATATATGGCAGCACTTTAAAATGTGGAAAATGAAGTGAGAAAATAAGTTTATTTTAGTAAAAAATTTTGAAATTTGTTTTTCTTTTTTTTTTTTTTTTTTTTTTTTTTACAGGCAGAGTGGACAGTGAGAGAGAGAGACAGAGAGAAAGGTCTTCCTTTGCCGTTGGTTCACCCTCCAATGGCCGCCGCGGTCGGCGCGCTGCGGCCGGCGCACCGCGCTCGTCCGATGGCAGGAGCCAGGAGCCAGGTGCTTTTCCTGGTCTCCCCATGGGGTGCAGGGCCCAAGCACCTGGGCCATCCTCCACTGCACTCCTGGGCCACAGCAGAGGGCTGGCCTGGAAGAGGGGCAACCGGGACAGAATCCGGTGCCCCGAACGGGACTAGAACCCGGTGCCCCGACCGGGACTAGAACCTGGTGTGCCGGCGCCGCAAGGCGGAGGATTAGCCTGTTGAGCCACGGCGCCGGCCTTTATTTTTCATATTACACACTTTCCACTAGCTTTTTGAAGGCTCCTGTGGGCATGGGTTTCAAAAGTTTTTTTTAACCCCAAAATAAACATGTATTTTGATTCCATTTACCACATGTTTTTTGAAATACCCTCAAATCCGTTGAATAAGAGCATTGTGACTTTCCATTCTAGTTAGGGACTGCTAAAATCAGAAATAGATTCTTGCCCCAATTTGCAGTGTTGTGAGACTTTACTCTCTCAGTATATATATCTGACTTAAAAGTAACAATTGTACTTAGAATGGCTTATAAATTTTTATAACTATCTTATTAACTAACTTGAATACTGTTTTTCTCCAACACACTTTGCACATTGGTTTCAGAAAAAAAAAAAATTCAGTGCCATCCTTGCAGTATGTTCTCAGTAACTTAATTTTAGAAAATAACACCATTAGTTTTGAGAAACAACCTAGCCTAGCAGGGACCACACTGTAATACAGCAGGTTAAGCTGCTGCTTGCTCTACCAGAATCTCATATCAGAGTACCAGCTTGAGTCTCACCTTCTCTGCTTCAGATGCAGCTTCCTGATAATGCATCTGGGATGGCCGCAGGGGATGGCCCTGCCACACATGTGAGAGACATGAATGGACTTCCTGGCTCCAGGTTTTAGCCTGCCCCAGCCCTTGCTGTTGTGGTAATTTATGGGGACATGAACCAGTAAATGAAAAGTCTCTCTGATATCCCTCTGTCTCTGTCACTCTGCCAAATAAATAATAAATGAATTTTTTAAAATCTACCATGGAAATTAAATAATGTACTGAATGATGATGTACAGTCATTTCATTTTTTATATACAGAAAGCATATATTATCATGAGCTAATAAGTGTGGCTGCATTTAGAATCCCCTTAACTTTCTCAGCTTGATGTTTGTAGGAGTCTAAACTTGAAATATTTCATTATGGATCGGTGCCGCGGCTCAATAGGCTAATCCTCCACCTGCGGCACCTGCACACCAGGTTCTAGTCCTGGTCGGGGTGCCAGATTCTGTCCCAGTTGCTCCTCTTCCAGTCCAGCTCTCTGCTGTGGCCCGGGAGTGCAGTGATGGGCCCTGCGCCCGCATGGGAGACCAGGAGAAGCACCAGGCTACTGGCTTCAGACCAGCACAGCACGCTGGCTGCAGCACACAAGCTATGGCAGCGTGAACCAACGGAAAGGGAAGACATTTCTCTCTGTCTCTCTCTCTCAGTGTCCACTCTGCCTGTCAAAAAAAAAAAAAAAAGACAGAAATATGTCATTATGGAACAAACTTTGGGGTAAACAAGACTTGGAGTCATAATTTCATCTTCTATGATCCCAGAAGTGCATTGTCACATATATGAGCCTAAATTTATTCCTTAATAAACATGAGATAATATATCCTGACTCATGCAATTATTGTGACACTCGACATCCTGATATTGGAAAGGGGTATACTTTATAAAACCTTATTTATTCAAGCTTACAGTAATATAATAGAAGTGTAAGCTGCTAGTCACTTATCTAAAAAGACTTACTGGACATCCAGCATGTCTGATCATTTTGCTAAGTGCAATAAACACAATTAAGAAACATGAACAGAGTCTATGTCCTCATAGAGCTATAAGTTGAAGTCAGACAAATATTAAATACTCATAAATAATCATATCACCTCTACTTTTTATAACATTATAAAATACCATAGAAGATTGTCAAGGTGCCATAAAATTAATTTACTCATCAGTAAATCATAGTATAATTATAAAAGTGATATTATCCTAGGACATTCTGCTATTACGCCAAAATTAATCTTTGAAATTATTCAATCATGAAGGAACAAAAACAAGTAATAGACATCTCAGAAAAGCAATAGTTTTGTCTATTGTAAATCAATGAATACATTAGAATTATTTCTAGTTCAAATTAATAGTTTATGATAGTATAAAAAAACAAAGGAATTTTCTTTGAGAAAATGTATGTGCCAACTTTCAGTTACATCTCCATACTAATCTTAGAATTTTACTTTATTTAGTTTTCACTCATCTCTACTCTCTCTTATTTGTGCTAGTTTTCTAAAGAATTATACATTTATTTTCCTCCCTATTTCTTTACATTTACAGTAGTAACTTGACCATTTTCCAAATACATGGTACTATCCTTTAATTCATGAGTCTATTTCTAGTGTGTTTCTTACTAATATAAGTGAAATCTGCTCTTAGGAATCATTTAGTCAATAATCGTTCAATGTATACAAGTCATAAAAATAATTGGAGATTTGAAGAAATGATACTTAACAGAAAGCCAAAACTGTCTACACATAATCAAAGACAATAAATGAAGAAATTAGTTGCATCTCATAATGCAGAGAAAGGAAGATATTATTTATGCAAAGATGTATTGAAAATCAATAAGAGAAAGCCAAATGACCTAATAGGGCAATGTCAAAAAATATGAATAAGCAGTCAAAAAAAGAACAATGGAAATAGCAAATAAACATTAAAAGCAGCACAATTTCACATGTAATAAAGAAAACTAAAATTAAATTCTAATGACATGTTTGTGACCTGCCAGAATGGTATAGTTTAGAGTTTGAGATTTCTATAGTTTGGCAATGGCTAAGAAAACCAGATCTAGTATAACGGTGTATGACTGTACATTTTAAAAAATATATCATAAAAATAGAGTTCAATCTGATTCAGTTTTTTTAAAAAAATATTTTTCATAGAGTAACTACTTTTCTTAATTATACTCTTTAGACATGCTGCATTTATTCATTTGTGAAAGTGTTTTTACATGTTATCTGTGTTTTTTTAAAAAAGGTACAACTATAAATAACATCAACCGCACATGAACACAGATTGGTTAACTAAATTTCCTGCATTAGTATGTATTGAGTCTTTGACAAAGTGCTCAACAAACAGCATAACATATTCCTTCCTGAGCTCAGAATCACTTGCAAAAAATATAAAACTAGCATAACTAGCACATGTGGAGAGCAAAATATCCTCTTTTAAAAATGAGTAAAGGCTGTGTTTGAGCATGTAGATAATATCTTGTCAGATTGGCTTCCTAAAACACCCACTGCACCCTTGGATCATTCCAGGGCAGAATATGTTCCTGTAAGACATGCTCCATGGGACAGCACTCTAACAGAAAGGAAGAGTCTGATATAATGTCCAATCCATGGATAAGTTCAGCAATCATATAAACCCTTCCATTACAGGAGATGTGAATTAAATAAAGACCCACAGGAATAACAACATTCATACATTAATTTGATTCCATATGTGAGGTCGCAAAGAAATTCAGTCCTGGGTCAAATTTTCTCCCCACCCATAAAATACAGATAGCAACAAGTATATGCCCAAAAGAATACCAAAAATTGCTAAATATGAAGCAGAGTATAACAACTGATTCTATTTTATTACAAATCATCTAAGCCTTCAACACATATTTGAATAACTGAAATTCTTCTGGAAAAAAATGAAATCCTATTTTTTTTAAATTACTTATTTTGAAAAAGTTAAAGAGAGAAAGAGAGGGAGAGACAGAGAGATCTTACATCCACTGGTTCACTCCCCTGATGGTAGCAATGGCCAGTGCTGGTCTAGGTCAAAATCATTAGCCAAGAGCTTCATCTGGGTCTCCCACATTGGCAGGAGCCCAAACACTGGCTCTATCTTCCTCTGCTTTTCCCAGGCCATTAAGAGGGAGTGGGATATGAAGTGAAATAGCCAGGACATGAACCAGTGCACAGATGGGATGCTGGCATCATAACTATGGCTTTACCTGCTATGTTAGGATGCCAACTTCCAACTGCCTTTTAATTAGTTGGATTTGTGAAAGAGAACTGGATCCAGGATTGGGATAACCACTACTCTTCATTATATACCATCTATATTCTTCATATTTGCTTTTATTATTGGTAGATATTATCTTAATGATAATAATAACACAAGAATTAAAACATTAGTTTCTACCTTATTGTTGCTAACGAAAAGCAATTCATTCTTCACTCACTCGCTCCAAACCTCATTTCCTGCTTTGTCTCTAACACCTAAGCATGCAGCCTGAATACCATCAAATGTTTATACTATCTCAGCTAAGGTTACTGGGCCAGTGAAAAAAAATATTCCCCCTTAACTCTGTCAATAAGCTGTCTAAGAAGTCACACACTATGCTACTGGTGGGCAACAAGATTGATAGGCAATTTCTCAAAGATGACACTGCTGTATTTCTCAACAAATAAAAACACATTTTAACACAGCAATTCCAATGTGAAGAACTTATTCTAAAGAAATCATCAGAGATGTGAGTAAATATTTAGTTTATAGGTTGTTAATTAGGAAATTGCTTTTAATCACAGTGGCATGAATACTAACTGTTCAATATTAGAAAGTTCATTAACTAAATTAGGAGACATTTCTACCAAGGAAATCTTGTTATTAGAGTAACAGAGAAGCATATATATGACCTAAGAAGATATTCATGACTGAACCTCAAATAAAAAACACAGGTATGTAAGTTATGTAAGATGTGCACATCTACTTTTGTAAATAAAATCTAGATAGTAAAAGATGTGGAAGAACACGTGGTAAAATATAATTGCTAGTTAATTCTGAGTAATAATCACTGTATTTTTATTCTCTTTTGTTTATCTACATGGCTTAGTTTCTAAAATTTCTTTAGCAAGTATATTATTCCTGTACCAAATAGATTTAAGCATTTTAATGAAAAAAAAAAAGCTATAGCAAAAATGCTATTAGGTTCAGGACCCAAGTAAGGAGCCATTTATTTCAGGACATTTTCTCATGTTTCTTTGTTGCCATATTTTCTCCTGCCGCTATAGTTTCCCTCCATAGGTGTATAGATTCTTTTACTATATGTGTGAATCCCTCCCTAGGTATAAACTTTCTGGAGAGAGGAATCATGTCTTATCTCATTGGGATCCACTCACCCAGTTCCCATTTGAGTGGGTGACTAAGGATGGAAAATTCCAAGTTCACGAGGGTCAGCACCCCCTAAAATGATCTTTACATGTCGAACAGAAGCAATGATTTAGCAAATATCAGGTGTCAGAAAGGAAATGTTCACAATGGAGAAAGCTCTGGGTGCTCCATCAATCTAACCCTTGTTCAAGTCTGGAGTTATTAATAGCGAGCCTGGTAATCCAGCACCTGTTCTTATCCTTGCTTTTTGAGGAAATATAAACTGCAAAATAAGCCTTGGCAGTTTTGTGTCTCTCCAGGACTTGTTAAATTTCTCTCTCCTCTTCTCCTACTTCCAGAAATCTTAAGCTCTGATGCTTTATGTTCTAGCTTGTAAATGAAGCCTGTTATTATCATTGAGATAGTGTTTTTATGGCATAAATAATGAGCTCAAACAGAGGAAGCAGCGTTGAGTGGAATTACTGCCTGAGCTGCGATGGAAATAATCAATATGTCCTCACTTACAAATCTCATCTGCATGTCAACTCCATCCTGCTGGCTGTCTCCCTACAGATTCATTTCACAGGAGGCCCAATAAAACATGCGGGTGGCATTGATTTGTTTTATTCATAGCCAGAGATAGAAATGCATCATTCGAAATTAATAGAAGGACTTGTGTTTATAACCCAACCCAGAACGAGAAGCCTGCAATGCAGACCATTAAGAGAGGGTTCATTCACCCAGGAAAAGGGCAGACTCCAGGGACCAGGAAACAGGGAACCATATTGAAGTCCTTTGTAATGTTATGCCTGTTACCACTCAGCATGCTTCAGGGATTTGCGAATTGAATGCTATGACTACTCATTAGAAAAATTCCTTTCGTCAGCCCAAGATGCTATGAACAGTTTGAATACCTTACCCAGACTCTGTCGGCCCCCTATTTTTTTATTTTACCCTGTGCAAATGAACTTCATAGTAGAATCTCACAGAAGTTGAAAAGTTAAGTCAGAAAAATATATATTTCAATCTTATTCTTAATCATTATATATGTTCTATATTACAATAGACAACTAATCTGATTGAATTTATCCAGATGTGGGAAATTCAGTATTTTTAACACAGCCACACATATAATAGAGTTTAGAATATTTTGGTCAGTAGGAAATTTCTAGTAAAACTCAACCCCTTGATATTTCAAGAGGAAGTAGTTCTTTCCCTTAAACCATGGTATTCCTTGTATAGTAGGATTTTAAGAAAACACAGCATAAAGAAGCAATGTTTAAAATGACCTACAATGGACTGAATGATAGGATCCCATTTTCTTCTTCAATTCATCATGTACTATCCTATATTCATTCTATGTTAATTACCTTCAGTTTTAGGACATACCATGCTTCCTCCTGCCTAGATTCCCTCTCACTATTTGCCTGGTTAACACAAACACTTTATACTAAACTCAGATCAAATGCTGTAGGAGAGATTTTCCCAGGTATCTCAGGTTATATCAAAACTCTCTTTGAGGAACAGCGCTTAGCTAACAAGTTAACACAACTTCCTCCCACATCAGAGTACCTGAGTTCCAACCTTGGCTCTGGCTCTTTCCTTAAGCTTCCCACCAATGCAGAACCTGAAAGGCAGTGGTGATAGCTCATGTCAGTGAGTCCCTGCCATTCTTGTGACAGACTTCAATAGCATTCCTGCTTCCTGGACCCAGCCCAGTGCCAGTTGTGTGGGCAGATGGAAAGCTCTGCCTGTCTGTCTCCCTCTCAGTGTTTTTCTGCCTCTCAAACAAACTTTTAAAAATTTCTCATCATATCCTTTAATCCTATCAAATGTATTCCCTTATAACTGATATTGTAGTTTTAATTAAACTTTTTATCCTGAGATTATTTTAAATTAATATGAAACTATCAGAAATAATACAGTGACATCCTGTGTACCCTTCACTCAGATTTCCCCAATGAAAATGGTAACCTTGGGCAAAGCAATAGTACAAGGTCACTACTAGGATGTTGACATTGATGCAGTACATTGATTTTCTGTATAATTTTCTAATTTTACTCACACACACTTCTATATATTTAACTATATGTGATTTTATAGCATATGTGGATTCATATATCCAGTACCACATTTAAGACACAGCATTACAATAACTAGTTGTCCTTTTATTGTAACCTCCTTCCCCTGCATAATATCCTACCACTGAATGCTGTCATCCTTAATCCCTAATAGTCACTCATCTATTCTTCACTTTAATGATTTTGTCATTTTATGTGTTATATACGTGGAATCATACGTTTATGTAATCTTTTGGGATTGACTTCTTTCACTCAGAGTAATCCCACTGAGATAAAATCTTTTGCATGCATAAATTATTGTATTCCATGACATGGATGAGGTACAGTTTACTTGCATTCATCATCATTGAACAATGTCTGATATTTTCTTTCAATTTTTGGAGATTATAAATAAGGCATTTATGAACAATCATATATAGACAAACATTTTCAGTTTCTGGAAAAATTGCCCATGACACCATCTGCTGGGCTGTATTCCTATTGCTTCTTATAATTTCATATTTGTACTACTCGATCCACTTAGAATGTGTTACTAAGTTGATTGTAGAATCAGTGACAGGTAAAAGCTAAATCTCTGACATTTAGTACAATGTACAGCACTTAATGACTATTACATAAATACATATAAGTACTCTGTATTTTAACATTCTTTTTTACTAGAATAGGGAGTTATCTTGAGACCATACCTCTCAGTTCCATGTACCTTAATGTATTATTCTGGCAATGCCTTTACTTTTGGAGTCCAGGAATGTCCAGAACTTTTTATAGCTAAATATGCAGAAAGAGGAAGGCTTGTTAGTGTGACTCCTACAATGCCCTTCTCTTGGGTCATTTACCTGTTTTCTACAGTGATCTACAGAAATAATATACCTGTCCTCTTGATTCTAGGGGGTTCACTCCATAAAACTTAAGAATGGAAGAAAAATAAATAAGAAGAAACACTGGAAACCCAATTTTCATAAAAGCAATCTTTTATCTGCAAGTTGGTAGAACATGACTTGAAAGATAGTTTACTAAGTATGAGCAAAATGTCTTAATTATAAGAATGCATTTCCTTAGCTTGTTCTCCACTCTTGTCAAAAGTATCATTCTTAAAGGTAAACTTTGTAAGGGAGTGCACTCCCTGAAGAGATCTGAGTTTCTTTTATGATTTTATATTAGTTTGGTTGGGTAAATCCAGATCCCAGACCTTCAGATTCATAACAGAATAAATGGTGATAACAGTTACTAAGGTTTTCTGAAATAAAGCATGGAAAGAGAATTGTGTAGCCATTAATCACTATGTAAATTTATGTGTGCATTTTTGTTCGTTAGGTACTGAAATTGGCTCTTAGTACACTGGATATCATTTTAGTTTATTGGACTTGAATTGAGAATCTGCTGTATTCTAGACCCTAAAATAATTTTGATTGTGTGGTAGTGTTAGTGATGATGATGAGAGAATAGCTCCGTGTTATGAGTCAGGCACACTTTTCTCCATACAATAAAAGTAATTATAATACTGTAATGATAGATGAAAGAAGAAAATCCAACATAAAACTAGAGTATGGAATCTAATCCAACTTCAGAAGAAAAGACATCTCTGAATCTAAGGAAAGCCTTAGAAAAAGTAATATTTGAGAGTCCTGAGGAAGAGTGAGATATGGACTACTAGAGATGGAGGAAGGATATTCAAGAAAATTGACATAAGAAAACCAAAAGTGTAGAAAATTAAAGGAAATTAAGAGTATGTCAATTGAAAGAAAGCCAGAATGAGGGGACTGGAGTCATTAGGCATGTATAATAAAAGGGGAGGGTTTGTGTTGCATTAGGAAGTGCCTGTGCATGCAGATGTCATGTTTTGGCCTTTATCCTCTTGGCAAGAATATCAATTAAAGATTTTTGAGCAAGGAAACCATGTGGCATTATGCTGGGGAAGGTGCTTATGGTAGCAGAAAGGTTTGGAGAAAAAAGTGACTAGATTAACACATGTAGGTCAAGAAGTGCCACAGAGCACAAGTAAGCAAGAATGGGGAACTGGAACAGCTAAAAAAAAATCAGGGCACTGCAAGAAGACTTGAACAGCAAGAGTAGAGGATTTTAAGAAGGGCAATTGGAGGACTTGGACAGGAAACTTAAGTAGGAACACTCTGTGAAATGTCTAATAGCTAAGATTAAGATACAAGCATGGGCTCTACCAGCCGATTTAGCGTAGCTTCGATTCTCATTCTTCCACTTACTTGCTATGAACTTGGGCAAATAGAAAATCCTTTCTGGGCCTTAGTGCCCTCATCTCTGAAATGTAGTCAATGACAGAGACCTTACAATCTGTCCCTATTTTCATGAATAGATGAAGTTATAAATAGGAAATATTGTCGTTAGCACATAATAATTCAATAAATCTTAGCATTGCTGTTACCCTTATTTTTAATTATCATTATTATAGATAAAATTAAATAATATCTTTTTCCAGGGCACAAATGAAGAAAATTGTATTTTAAAAGATGGCCTTATGTATAGTGTAGAGAGTAGATTTGAGGAAATTGAGAGCCACAGCAAAAAGACCAGTTAAGAGACGATTGCAACAATGTGGGAAAGAGATATTGAAAACCTGGACTGGAGGAAAGATCTTATAAGTAAACCACATGGATTGTTCATTGCTGTAACCCCAGTTCCTAGAAATATACTGACACGTGTAGATTCTTGAAATAACTGATGAATGAATGAAAAATGCCTGAGTGTGTCCATAAAATCAACTTGTAAAACTGATACGTGATGTGCATAAAGATCTGTTCACATAGCCTAAATGCAATACGAACTTTCCCAAACTGAATTAATACCTGCAACCATCTTCCCAGCTGGAAAAAAAAAAAAACAGAAAATTATCTTCAACCCAGAACTCTGTCTTTGGTGTTCCTGCTACTTACTATCATACTACAAAAAGGCCATTGTACTGACTTTCAACAAAAATAATTTTATTTTAGCTCAATCTATATGTATTTCTTTTATTGTATATGTATTCCAACCTATAACTATGTTACAGTTATAATTTTATTATAGTTCAATCTATACATATTTACTTTGAGTATTTTTGACTTTTGTATTTAAAATTTTTGCCTGTCTCAAGGTTTAATAAATTTACTGCTATGATTTCTTGAAGGTCTTTATTGTTTCCCCTTTATTTTTAGATCAAAAATCCACACAGAATTTAATTTTGACACAGAAACTCAATGACTTTTTCATGAAGACATCCAGTTTACCTTTTACCCTATATTGGCAAGATCATAATTCCCCAACAATTTAATGTTCTCAGTATAGTGAATCAAGTAATCTCATATTTGGAATTATATTCTCTTTTATTATTCAATTTATGCAAAAAATCATCATTATTTTGCATTTTTGAGGAAACCAAATCATTAAGAAAGGGTAATGCTAGCAGTTATTGGTTTTTCTGGGAAAGTCCACAGTTTGCAACAAGTTCTAGATGTTGAGTTTGAACACACAGATAGTTGAAACTTCTGTTGTTTTCACATTCTTGAAATGAGATCTATTTGAAAGCTTCATGAAATGGCTACAGTTTTATTTGTCGTATGTGTAATAAAATATATTTTTACATTTTGCTGAGAACATATAGGGTAAGTTCATATCTTCTACACATCGTTATGCATAATGTATTTGTTCTAATGCTTCTTAGCAACCAAAGCTCAGTGTGGTCACAGAGAATAATGGGCAAAGCCATGATTCTTCCAGAGACCAAGTTCCAACCTCAGGGCTATCATTGCTTACAGAGCCAAAGAGAGCAGTTATTTTCTGTGCTTCCCTTTTCTCAGAGTACAATGAGGCTAATAAAGACTCAGGTTATGATCATGTATCATGAAGCTAATTAAACAATCAAAAATTCCCTTAAATGATTATTGTAATTGTTAAAATAGAAACATATATATGGCAGCATACTATAATGTTAATGCATTTTTGTATAAAGGTGTTATGCTTATGCACTGCTTTCCTCCAAAGTTATACTTTTTCCTAGGCCCACAAAACATTTAATTAAAGAAGAGTAGTAATGATTGTAATGCAGAAAAACTGACAGGCGTCTTCATTTTGTTCTTTAATTTTAAAGGAATTCATTATAAATTTTCCAAACACAGCCTCCCTGGAATCTGTCATAGACAGATTTCTCCTGGCTTCATGGTGCTCTCCTGTGGTGTGCACCAAAATTGAATACATGATTAAAATTCCCACAGGAATCTTTTATCTGTCAGTGATATGTTTGCTTCTCTCTCCCAGAGATATATTTCTGACTTAGGGAAATGGAATTTTGCTAATGTATTAATAGAGGGAAAAAGTAAGATAATTTCATATGAAGACGTAGCCTCTGGTCCTTTCTCATCACAACTCACTATTGCCAAAGGCTGGAACTCCTGAACCATAGCTTTTACAGGGGAGTGATAATTTCTCTTCCCTTCTCGCTCAAATTTTTAACCTTGAAATAATTACAAACTCAACAGGATTTGAAAAAATTATATATAAAAAGTTATAAAAACACTTCCACTGCCCCTAATTGTGACATTTCACATTACTCTATTAATATCAACAGGAAGTCATCATTGGTGCAGCACAAACCAGACTGCAAAGTTTGCTTGATTTTCACACAGTTTTTATGCCTTTGTGTGTGTGTGTAAATTTCTGTGTGATTTAATCCTTGTCTAGATGCATGCTTCCACCATTTTACTTAAGATACTCTACTGTGCCATCGTCAATGAGAGATTTCCTTGTGGTTCCCATTCGTTGGGGGTACCATAGTGGGTATGCTTGCTCTCTTCTGCCTAGGTTAAAGTTCAGACTTCTTAGTTTCTTTGTCAGCTTCTTCAAAGGGAGCAAATTCCCTTGTCTGCACAACACTAAGGTGTTTGCTGGGGCCCTAGTTTATTTGTTGGGTAGAACAGTGTACATTCAGAGATGAATATCCAAGGGACAAGCCCTTTCTAAACTTGCTCTAGTGGCATAGGTAACTTTTGGCAGAGTACTTTGTACATCCTCACTATTTCTAGCCTTCTCCATTTCCATGCGCGTGGTATGACAAAATGTGTTTCACAAGAACATGGAAAATTAGAATTGATCTGTCACTCTCAGATTGCTTTATTTCATTCCTGTTACCTGCAGTTGAAAAGGTAAGACAATCTCCTATAAAGATCATTTTAAATTCAGAGTGAGGAAATAGAAATTATGTTTTCCTATACAATTTGTTTAAAATTTTGCATTGAATATTGTCTGATGCTTTCTTGAATAATAATCAAAAAGCAGCAATGATTCAAATACTCTTTGTCTTATATATGTTGCTCATTCAGATTTTTATTCTGCCAAAGGAAAGGCAAGTGGCAGGATCATCAAATATCATTTATGTCCTCACATTCATTAAGTTCTAGTCATGTTCCTAGGTTCTAGGCTCTTACTAGTGAATAAAATTTACACAATTTCTCCCTTTATAAAATACGCTGTGTAAAGGAACAACTCTTAAGGGCAGCATTCATATCTGATTATCTCAAAATAGCAGTGTCTGGTACAATGTGTTGTAAATAGTAAATATTCTTTATATATTGGATAGATGAATTCTCTAGTACATAAGTCAGATGGAGAAACTTTTTTTATGCCAAGGGCAATTTGGATATCTATAACATAATTCACAGACCATACAAAATATCAATTTAAAATTAGCCTGCTGTAGATTCATTGACTTTTCAGTCCAGCCTGTGATTGTCTTGTCAGAGACAGACCAAAAAAAGCCTGTGTGCTCGACATTTCCCACCTTTGCAAAGGTATGAGTACTATATTTATGGATATTAGCAAAGATTTTATTCTTTTTCCCTTCTAAACAAATTTGTAAAGCTTGAAAATCAACTAAAGTTTTGTAAGAAAATGCCCTGTTTTGTGTGCAAGATGGAAACTTGAAGCCAAAGGCTTAACTGTCTCCACAGCTTAGTAACCTGCCTTTTGTGAGGGTTGTAACCAACTCCAAATAGTTTGCTTTGCTCTCTTCCTCATTCTAATTTACAGTGAAATTAACTCAAATAAATTAAATAAATTGCAAAAAAATGGTATTACTAAAACATGAGTCTAAACAATTAGCATACAAAAGCATAACTGCAGAAGATCTTTCCAGATAAAAGGTCCAGGGAGAGCTTGACAGCTTATAGGCAGGAACACTAGTAACCACGAACGTTTACATCTCCTTTAGGGAATTTGAGCAAGGGAAATCAACTCCCTGTTAGTGATCCTAAAGCAAACCAATTTTGTTTCCCTGCAAACTAATTTGAAAACCAGCATGATTCATTGTAAATGTGTGTGTTTTTGAGGAGGGTGGAGGGGAGACCTCTAAAGTCTTGTTAAAAGGAAAATGTCACCCATCCAAATACTCTACATTGGCCTGTAGAATTGACAATGACAAAATGTTCATTATGAGCAGGTCATTTGTTTAAAGTTTAGACTAAATGGTCTATTAAGGGCAAATGGGATTTAGTTGTTTTACAACAAACACTCCTACAATCCATATTCTTTTGTGTGAACTTACAGTGGAAGGACTTTTGTATAATGGAGAGTAGATGTGCTGCTATGGTTGTTCCATTTTTGTTTGATTTTTTGTATCATGCCATATTCAGAATGCTATCTCATTAGAGTGATATTGGCAAGTCCTCATAGTCATCATACAGTCTATTCTGGAATATCTCAGTATATTTTGCCCATCAGATAATTGCCTTAATAAGTTCTATAAGACCCTCTTTTATCATAATCCTTTCTATATAATCATCTTAATCTTCCTCATGCATTTTCTATTTCGACTTACTCAAATGAACCAAACTTTCCAAACATACTATGCCCATGCCATGTGGTTAAGCTCATGCTATTTCCCTCTACCACCATCCTGTCCCAACATATTTGATCAATTCATTCTATGTTCTTGAGACTCACTATAAAACTCACTTTGTTTTACTGCTAGAATTAGCACTCAAATTTATTGCAGAATTACTCACTGCCCTTTTTATGTTCTCCCAAACTGCGTGGATATAGTTTTCTTTATTGACTCTAGGTCTCAGGTATTTTCTGTTGCATTTTTAAAAATTTCTGTATCCTTAGTGTCTACAACAATGCTTTACAAGCAACATACATCATTAAATATCTAGAGAATAAAAAAATGGATGATGCTAAGAACAGGTACTAGTTTGAAACTTGTGCTAACTTTATGAGGTTGGGCCAACAATACAAATGTACCAAGCCTCATGTTCTTTGCGAAGATTACTGACAAATAAATATGAGCAGTAAGATGCAAAAGAGCCAGTGTATTTATTGACTCCTCCTTTGATATTTATTATTATTCAACATTTGTTGTTAGTTTCTCTTCTTCTGTCTCTCCTCAACTTGAGTTGTGATGACTGAAAATAGAAATTGAATTAAGTAAGGTTAAATCACTTTGAATAGAGGGAAAGAGAGAGTAGTATAAGGAGTATTGAGCCAGATGTGTGTGTGTGTGTGTGTGTGTGTGTGTGTGTTGTGAAGAGACACTCATCGCCTTACAAGACAACAGAGGAAAACAAGTACTTTTTGCTTAGGTAGGTTTTGAATTAATTGTTGGAGAATGAAAATATCCAGATTGAAAAGCAATAAAAAATAAATGTTGTCTTGGTATCTATAAGAGTCATTAGGCAATGCCTATGGAAAGTGATGATACAGATATATTTGAGGGTTGTCTACAGAGTCCAGAATTATCAGAAGGGACTGTCTTAGCAGCCATGTTTTAATTATGTCACCCCAGAGAGACTACATTCTACTCTATCTAAACCCAAGCTCAATCACAATCTTTACACTGTTGTTGGACTTCACTGAGACATTCTACTAACTGTGTTCTGGGAGCTTGAGAGAAGCAGATATAAACTCTGGTGTAGTGGAGTGGTACATACTCTTTTTCAAGTATGCTTAGGGGAGCAGAGAAATCCAATCTGGATTTCACAAACCATTGAATCTATGGGATGCAATTGGGTGTTATGAGAAAGAAAAAAAAGGAGACTCTGCAGTAAGCTGTGTGTGGTAAATTCTAGTTTAAGCAAAATTGAGTTTAACCACTTTCCTTGCTACAGAATTTCTCACAGCCTATAAAATGGTAATGTGTTTTGTGACTCCACAAGATATTTATAGAATACATAGTAACTTTCATATTTTAAAATCCTTGAGGCTTGTAGTCCATAGAACACCCTTGGGATTGTGTCATATAAATTTAGAAGAAGGGAGATGGGCCTTGCGGCACAGAGATTTGAGCCACAGTCTGGAATGTCCCCAACCCATACTGCAGCACCAGTTCTAATCTGCTTCCTGCTAATGCATCTTGGGAGGCATCAGATAAGAGATCAAGTGTTTAGGCCCCTTCTGCCTATATGAAGAACCCATATGAAGTCCTAGATTCTTGCCTTCAAGCCAGTTCAACTCTGGGTGTTGTGGGCATTTGGGAAGTGAACCAGATGAGATATCTTCCTCTCACTTACTACTCTCTCTCTCTCTCCCCTCTCTCTTCTCTCTTTGCCTTTAAAAAAAAGATTTGTTTATTTAATTGAACGTCAGAGTTACACAGAGAGAAGGAGGGGCAGGGAGAAAGAGAGAGAGGTCTTCCATCTGATAGTTCACTCTCCAATTGGCCACAACAGCCAGAGCTGCACTGATCCAAAGCCAGGAGCTTCCTTGAGGTCTCCCATGCAAGCACAGTGGCCCAAAGACTTGGACCACCTTGTACTGCTTTCCCAGGCCATAGCAGAGAGCTGGACCAGAAGTGGAGAAGCAAGGACTTGAACCAGTGCCCACATGGGATGCCGGCAGTACAGGTGGTTGCTTTACCTGCTATGCCACAGTGCCAACCCCTCTCTTTGCCTTTTAAGTAGAAAAAAATGAATAAACATTAAAAAAAAAAAACAGAGAGAAGATGAGCTTTAGTTCTGGCTCTACTCACAGTATTGACCCTCTTTGTGACCTTGGTGGAGTCAATTGAGAGTCCCCTAAAGCTCTACACTACAAGTGTAAATTCAAATCTATGTTCATATAACATTAATATATTTTTTGTCTCATATCAGTAAATACTCTCTATGCTGTACTTTTTTTTCTTTGACAGATAGAGTTAGACATTGAGAGAGATAGAGAGAAAGGTCTTCCTTCCGTTGGTTCACCCCCCCCCCCAAATGGCCGCTACAGCCGGAACTACGCTGATCTGAAGCCAGGAGCCAGGTGCTTCTTCCTGGTCTCCCAATGGGTACAGGGGCCCAAGCACTTGGGCCATCCTCCACTGCCCTCCTTGGCCACAGCAGAAAGCTGGACTGGGAGAGGAGCAATCAGGACTAGAACCTGGCGTCCATATGGGATGCTGGCGCCACAGGCAGAGGATTAACCAAGTGAGCTATGGTGCTGCCCCCCCCCATGCTGTATCTTGTGAGAAAGAAGTGACACACACAAAGGGGGGGGGTTAAGGAGAACTCCATATAGGGATGGTACAGGGAAACAAAAAATATTGAGAAAGTACTCCAGTGCTTCAAGCGCAGGGTGCTATTGATGCCTCCGGTCTAAAAAAAAAATGAGGTAAATACACAGTTTGGGAAATTATAGATATTTGTATTAGCAATAACAGAACACCACCTCACAGGAGCAGTGGCTTCTGTAAAAGGATACAGTTATCCCATGGTAATCTGAAGGAATGAGACCTGAGGAATTGATACCCAAACCTTATTATGCTACTACCCTCCAGATCTGTTGTCAATGCCTCTCGTTGGTTACACCTAGCAGAGCCACAGGGCAAAGGAAGATTGAAATAGTCACTCAAAGTCAGTCTCCTGGGTCTTGAGCAGGGGTGGGAAGAGGAGGGCCTGGTCTGTAGCTTCAAATAGTTTCCAGCCAATGAATGTAAATCCAGGTGATGATGCAATTTTTTTGGAAAATTGTGAAATCATGCCCCTGAAAATGACAATAAGGTCGGGTTCCCTGAATGTCTCAAAGTGTGCTCAAACTGCAAAAAGTTTCAGAAGGTTTTCCCTAATTTGGAGAAATCAAATATTTAAAAATAGACCCACTTTGAAGTTTCCCAGCAAGCAGCAAGTCTGGGACTTGATAGATCTAGTTATTAAAAGTCAGTCCATCTGAGCAATCTGTTTGACTGCCTTTCTTGCTGTGTTGGTAATTTTGTAAAAACTGCTGAATTTGCTTTTCTCACAGCAGATTGCAGTTGGAGTAAAAGATGTCTGTTGGTTGTCTATCACCCTTAGGAAGAACAACCCCGCCCCCCTCAACTACTCACAACCTTGTTACTCTGTACCTTTAGAAAAGAGAAGAAGCTGAGAATTATCATTATGCAAGTAATTGTATATGTTTGTATTTTATGTGTTGCAGGCGGAAAATAAGCTCATTCTTCCCAACACCTTTTATCTCATTGTTAATTAAAGTCTTTATCTGCTATTCAGATTGATAAATCTTGAGCCAGAGACAGATCAGCAGCCTATAAGATAAAGAAATAGATGGGGAAACTGAGGGATAAGCTCAAAGACTGAGCAAAAGAGTCAAGATGAGAGAGAGAGAGAGAGAGAGAGAGAGAGAGCCAAGCATGAAGGAGGGGAGGTTAGAAAAAGGAGGCAAAAGAAAAATTAAAAATAACAGTGTAGTTCCCAAAAGTTCAACTTAGTTTCTGCCTATTTGTTACCAAGGATAAGGCTCCAGGAACTAAAAATCCTCTTGCATTTCTGTTTCCATCTGAGTTATTATTGAACTATTGGGCACAATTAATTGTGAATTATACCCAACAAGCGTCTACCATCACCAGCACTGAAGAGAATGTTCGCCATATGCCAGATCATAAATGTCTGTTTCCCACAGGAGTGACTTACCTCCTCAGCAAGAATCTATTCATCCTTTTCTTAATGATGCTTGTCCCATTTTTTAAAATAAGGTATTGTTTGAAGCAGAAAATGTGGAAACTCCTGCTGTAGTCTTGGGAAGTCTTAAATTTGTAAGCAACCTTGGGCAATTTAAAAGACAAATCTGTTCTGATTTAAAAACATTTAATAATAAGGAAAATCACAGAGCATTTTATGCCAGTTGACCTAAAAAACTCCCCAAATTCTATGCCAAGAGAGCCTGGCCAAATGCAAAGCTTCAGCAGGGAAAAATCTGAGAATGTATGTGAATATAACAGTACTAAGCAATCAGAAAAACAGGGTCAGGTATGAGAATGTAAACAGGTTTCTGGTGTGTTAAAAGAGGGCAGTAATATCCTTCAACACCTGATTCACACAACATATTGAGCTCAAACATGGACAATAAGCAAATATGATTGATATGGTTGAATAATTTTTTCATTAGAAGTATACAGAGTATTTGTACTCCTATGAAATGTGCTCTTCCTACTTTTCACTTACTGAAATTACGTTAGTGATGAATTAAGCTTGTGATTATCAAGTGGATTGAAAGTATGTCTTTGTAAAAATTAAAGGAAAAGGAGAAAAGAAGGAAAGAGAAGAAGGCAGGGACAAAGAGGAAGAGGGAAGGGAGTATGGTTGTCTTCTTAGAACTATACCTGCAAAATACATGTAATCTGTTGTTTTTATACTAATGAAAACTTTTTTTTTTTTAACAGGCAGAGTGGACAGTGAGAAAGAGAGACAGAGAGAAAGGTCTTCCTTTGCTGTTGGTTCACTCTCCAATGGCTGCCGCAGTGATCCGAAGGCAGGAGCCAGGTGCTTATCCTGGTCTCCCATAGGGTGCAGGGCCCAAGCACTTGGGCCATCCTCCACTGCACTCCTGGCCACAGCAGAGAGCTGGCCTGGAAGAGGGGCAACCGGGACAGAATCTGGTGCCCCAACCGGGACTAGAACCCGGTGTGCCGGCGCCATAAGGTGGAGGATTAGCCTATTGAGCTGAGGCACCGGCCATGAAAACTTTTTTAAAAGACAAAAAAGGAATACTCAGAGTGCAAACAGAGCAATAAGGCGACTGTTTCAATTTAGAAATCAAAGCTCCCTAATGCTGTTTACTACTCTTGTCTCACTGGCTCTTCAACCCCCCCACATATGGATATTGTCTGTCCCCCTCTTTCTGAAATGACTTCCCTGTCACAATCCTTCACTCACCTAAAAAACACCACCTCTGCCAGGCAGATCCAATTGTTCCCATCCCAACTCTACCACCATCTACGACCTCAGTGTCAATCAATCTCAACAATTACATATGAAGGAGAAAGATAGACTCCTATAACCACCTCGATTCAATCATAGTTGGCCTTGGAGCCTAAGATTGATGAGGCCATGGTTTGAATTGATGCACATAGTAGTATGATGAGATATAAAGGATTTGGGAGCAATAACTCTTGTTAAAAACCTCCCTCCCAAGTTAAGTAGGATACAAAAGATGTTCCAAATTCATTTGTCATAATTGATGGAGATATTTTAAAAACACTTGTCTTAAAAATACAAGAAATTATGAGATTAATTGATCAATTGCAAAGTGATATTTGCAATAGTGGAATATATCCTTTGGCAGAGAGACAATGGTGGCTAGAGGCTAATAAAAAATCAACATCCCTGTGTTATTGGCTGAATTGGACCCCTGCCACCAAATTTATATATTGAAATCCTAATCTCCAGTGTCTCAGAATGGAGGCAGGGTATTTAATGATATAATTAGCATGAGGTCAATAGGCTGGACCATAATCTACCTTGTTAAAAGAAATTAAGACATGGACACATATAGAGGGACAATCATGTGAAGAAATGAGGAGAAGATAATCACCTGTAATCCACAGAGAGAGATCTCAGAAAACTCTGACCCTGCCAACAGTTGAATTTAGATTATAATCTCAAGAACCATGAAATAAATAAGCTTGTCCAACCCACCCAATCTGTCATGATTTGTTATGGCATCCACAGAAGATGGCTACACCTAAGAAACCTGGGATATTGAAACAGATAGAATTTTAAAGCCTGGACTCAAAAGTTTGGCACTACCACTAGGATACTGAATCACTTGCAGAAAGATTACTCAAGACTAGGTGGTTAGAATGTCAGGCCAACTAGTACCATATCTAGCATCACCTGAATCATCAGCCACATGACAAGCCTCTCTGAGTTTCAGGAGTTTTTTTTTTCCTTTTTCTTTAATAACTTATTTTTTAAGGAATACAAATTTCAAAAGTACAACTTTAGGAATATAGCTATTTTTCCCATCAAACCCTCACTCCCACAACTCCTCCTCCTCCTCCTTCCTCTCCCATTCCCTGCCCCATTCTCCATTAAGATTCATTTTCAATTACCTTTGTACACTGAAGACCAACTCTATACTAAGTAAAAATTTCAACAATTTGCACATACACACACACAGAAACTCTTTGAGAAGTAATTTTACAGTAAACTCTCATAATACAACTCATTGAGGACAGAGGTCCTGCATGGGGAGTTAGTGCACAGTGATTCCTGTTGTTAATTTAACAATTAACACTCTTATGTATGATGTCAGTGACAACCTGAGGCTCTTGACATGAACTGCCTAGGCTATGGAAGCCTTTTGAGAAAACAGTCTCCAACATCATTTAGGCAAGGCTATAAGCAAAGTAGAAGTTCTCTCCTCCCTTTAGATAAAAGTATATCTTTCTTTGATGGCCACTTCTTTCCGTTGGAGTCTCACTCACAAAGATCCTTCATGTAGAACATTTTTTGCCACAGTGTCTTCGCTTTCCATGCCTGAAATGCTCTCGTGGGCTTTTCAGCCAACCAGGAAGCCTTAAAGGCTGATTCTGAGGTCAGAGTGTTATACAGTCTGCTGTGTGGACTGCTTCCCATGTTGGAACATTTTCTCCTCTTTAATTCTATTATTTTTACCAGGCACTTGATCCTGTTTATATGATCACTTTAATACTTGAGGGAAAGGGAACAAGAAAATGGCCCTGTAGTGTAGCATGTAAAGCCACCACTTGCATCCCATGTGGGCACTGGTTCGAGTCCCAGCAGCTCCACTTCTGATCCAGCTCTCTGCTATGGAATGAAAAAGCAATGTAAGGTGCACCAAGTCCTTTGCCCCTACACTTACATGGGAGACCTGGAAGAAGCTCCAGGCTCCTGGCTTCCGATGGGCCCAGTTCCGACCATTGAGGCCATTTGGGGTGTGAACCAACAGATGGAAGACCACTCTTCTCTCTGTCTCTCTGTAACTCTGCCTTTCAAATAAATAAATAAATCATTAAAAACAACTGTTCAATAGAGAGTAGATGACAGTTCTTTATAAAAATATACTTCAATTAATTTGTGCCTTTCCGAACACACAGGAAATACTATGAAATACTAATTGTTATTATTACTACTATCATTATTTTATCTCTCCGTTCTTCAGCATTCATATGAAAAAAACAAAATTAATAACACTTCCTTACTGTCATGAAGAGCAAATATATTACTGTTGAACAAAGAATATTTCCCTAGTGTGCCAAGGCTCGTGGTAGAAGTGGTTTGTTCCAAATATGGGTGTCAGGATGGTTGTCTTCTGTGGTGAACTTAAAGATAAGAATAATACTAATATCTGGTATGCTTCAAAAATCTCAGTACGAAATACCCTTGCTGTGAATTTAATATTATAAAATGAAATGTGCAAACCAAGTTGAAATAAAACATAGGGTAAAAATAATTATATGTTCTTCCCAGGTTCTAAATATATACTCAGTACAGTATTGTACATATTATCTCATTTAAGTTGTAGAATCACTTTTCAAAGTGTTTCTAAAAAGGAGAAGTAAGGTTTCCAAGTTCACAAAATTCACGTAAAAGACTATCTGGGGCCGGCGCCATGGCTCCACCTTGCGGCGCCGGCACACCGGGTTCTAGTCCCGGTTGGGGCACCAGATTCTGTCCCGGTTGCCCCTCTTCCAGGCCAGCTCTCTGCTGTGGCCAGGGAGTGCAGTGGAGAATGGCCCAAGTGCTTGGGCCCTGCACCCCATGGGAGACCAGGATAAGCACCTAGCTCCTGCCTTCGGATCACGCGGTGCTCTGGGCAGCGCACCGGCCGTGGTGGAGGGTGAAAGAACGGCAAAAGAAAGACCTTTCTCTCGTCTCTCTCTCTCACTGTTCACTCTGCCTGTAAAAAAAAAAAAAAAAAAGACTATCTGAAGTCAACGAGTGTGAGTCCATAGCCAAACTAGTTTTATAACAACCATCACCAAGATTTGGAGAATAAATGTCTCCCTCCTCCATCCTCATTTCTTGGCAATGAGCATACATGGAAGAAGCATATCCACATGCATAGCATGAGTCCATAGGTAGCCAGCACATCTCCAATGTGTCCTGAGACCATCATTCTTGATGCGTCCTGTTCATACTGGCCCATTGTCTTGATCTCACTCATCTGGTGATTTATGGACCACATCAGTGTAATTTAGTGTCTTAATGCTCCTAGTCAAGGACCATCAAATGTCTTCTAAAGCCTCTGATGTCCTTCAGAGAAAAAGAATTAGAACTAAAGCGTTGTTTCTTAGGAGTACAAAAAAAAAAAAAAAACACAGGGCAAAGAGCCGAAAGATCTGAGACCCTGACTTTCAACTTATTAGCTGTGTGACTTTCCTCCCTGACCTAACTGTCAGTACTTGCCACTATTTGGTTTTTAAGCTGTTTATAGATTTGTCTCTTTCTCTCTGCTGTGAGAACCTACATCAATAAAATACAACTCTATATAAATAATTATATATTATCTTGTTCTTTATATGCTTAATATCTAAATAAGTTTATGGCCAGTTAGTGATAGTCTACAAATATTTGATGGATGAATACAAGAAGAAATGAAGTGAGATGAAGTTCTTATAAAACAAGTCCATCAGAGGGCTTATTGGGATCTGAAGTTGTTTATACTCCTGAATTATATATAGATGGTGCTGGAGAACAGGCTCATAATTTCATCTTAAAGACCACAGACTAAAATAGTGAAGACTATCACACATTTTTGAAGATGGGAAATCATTATATAAAAGCAGATTATGCGTCTTGAAATAAGCTTAACACAAGAGGGTGTTTCAAAAGTAAGAGATAAAATCAATAGTTCTCCCAGGAAGAGATACTCAAGAGGGAAGTAGGTTACCTTTATTTTGCATTTCTTGAGACTTCAAAATATTTTGAATACAAGTTTATGTGTTTTGATTCCATGATATTCAGTTGAGCATGGAATAGCAAAGAGAAGGGGTGTGTTAAAGATCAAACAGCTAATTAATGTCAAGTCTTCTAGTTCTTCTTTTCACTAACCCAATTCTTTCTATAATTTCTTTCCACACATTGAATTGTTTATAAACTATATTACTGGATCCCAACATGAAATAGCAGAATTGCAATCACTGAAGCAAGTGTTGAGTATCTGATACTGGAGCACACTCTTGAGCATGGAATCTGAAATTCTAGATTAAGATCATAGGACAAAGCCATGCTAGCTGTCATAATATTTTCAATTCAAATTAGAAATGCAAATCAGTTAAGAAAACTCTTTCATGATTATTAAGTGACTAAGTCCTTGTCCTTGCAGAAAAGATTTTCATTATATTCCCAGACTAAAAATCACATAAAAGGACACAGAGGTACAGATTGCATACCCCACACACAAGATTTCCACCAATATGTCTTTGATTCCTCCATAAGATGCCAGAAAAGACAATTGCTTGGATGCATGATGAATCATAGTTCTTAGATTTGTACTTAACTGCAGCATTCTTTGGCATGATACATAACAAGTCCGTTTTTTTGTTCCTGTCTCTCTTTTATTGCTTGTTTATGGAAGGGGTGGGGTATCTCACCTGGAGATTACTATTGTTCAGAGATACCACTTACTTGGTCTTCCTGGTGCTGCCACCAGAATAGTGATGGAAATTCTATACTGGGCCTAAGTACACTGATCTATTATGCTACTCAGCAAGGAGACTCAGTGCGTCTGCTGTCAAGACAAACTAACCATTTCCACACAGTGATACTAGTTTGAATTCAATTAAAAATTAGTCCTTGCAAGTTAAGAAAAGAAGTCCTTTATTCTTGATATACTACAAAACCATTTTTTCACCGTCTTACCCAATACTGCAGCAATCCCTTTAAGAAACTGATTGTTCCAGATTAAGTTCTAAATTCTTTGGCATGGATTTCAAAGCTCTTCCTGATCTGCCATCTGCCGACAGTTCTAGCATTCTGTGGGATGCTAGAAGTAGCCACATCTCTAGTTGATATTTTTCTCAATTTATTAGAAGTTTCTTTCTCTGCCTAAGGCCCTGAGTTTTGTTCACATATAGTCCTGAGTATAATCTATTTTCTCTATTTGAACTCTTCTATTCCTCCACTTTCTCTTTTCCTTTGGTTTCAGATTAAACTTCACCTCCATTGGTGGCTCTTCTTCAACTCCAAAGAGCATCTCAGGGTCTCCTCCTGTGCACCCTTCCCACCAGTTTGCTTAATACACTCCTGGGGATGAATGTTTCATTGTCTATATTTCCTATTAGATTATGAGATTTTTTGAGGCAGAAAATATGCTATTTATTGTTTATGGCAGGACTCCAAGAGTACCTTTCCCTGAGATCTCTGTGTAATCAATAAGTATGGATATTTAGCAGAGTGAATTCTCAGTCATTGAGAATAAAGCCTAAGTAAATGAGGCAGGTACATCTATGGTCAAGACCAGAAGGAATATATGTATATGGTAGCTATAGATCATAACTGTAAAAGCTAGGTGTGATAGTAGCCAAGTAAAGCCGTCAGGTTCTAAGGAGGAGGAAATCATCAGCAATTCAAATCATGAAAATAGCAAGAGAAAATGTGGCCCCAGGTTAACAAACAAGGGTGGACAGTGCACTTTTGGGGACAAGGACTCCATCAAACTAGCCTTACCTAGTATTTGGCTAAGCCTACCATCTGCATCTCTGTTACCTGAAATAGCCTTTATTGGTTAATATAAACTGATTATTTCCCAGGGTAGCTTAAATGCCTTTCCCAACATCTGATAAGTTGCAAAGCCTTTGGTCAGCAATAATATTATAAAGATAAATCAATGGCTATGTTGTTATACTCAAGTTGGCCTCATCTACTTTGCCCTTGTATGGTCTATATTTCTTTTTTTTTTTTTTTTTCACAGGCAGAGTGGACAGAGAGAGGGAGAGACAGAAAGGTCTTCCTTTGCCATTGGTTCACCCTCCAATGCCCGCTGATCCCAAGCCATGAGCCAGGTGCTTATCCTGGTCTCCCATGGGGTGCAGGGCCCAAGCACTTGGGCCATCCTCACTGCACTCCCGGACCACAGCAGAGAGCTGGCCTGGAAGAGGGGCAACCGGGACAGAATCCGGCGCCCCGACCGGGACTAGAACCCGGTGTGCCGGCGCCGCAAGGCGGAGGATTAGCCTGTTGAGCCACGGCGCTGGCCCTATGGTCTATATTTCTAAGTTTAATGGCTTGAGAGTGACTGATTACACTGTACTAGCTCTGAATTATGATAAAATGGGGATTTTTCCCTTTTCTTTCCAGAGGTCTGTTGTTTATTTTATATTATATTACATATTTTCTGTATATCTTCCCGAGATATCCTTTTTTAAAATGGAAATTCTGAGACCAGTACTATGGTCTAGCAGTAATTCTGCTTCCTGTAATGCCAGCATCCCTATGAGTGCCATATGAGATGACCGCACTGCAGGTGGTGGCTTTACCTGATAAGCCACAGTGCTGGTCCCTCCTTTTAGTTTTTAAACTTAATACTTCCATGATTCTGAACTCCATGCCTTCTCTTCCAAAGTTAACTATATCAGATGAATGGTCTTTAGTACTGTGTTTGGAAAACCCTTAGTAACTATCTATGACCTTTTCCTTTATTTTGAAAACCTACATTTCTCCAAAGAAAATTCAATCCACTTAATCTTTATTGATTGGCATTTAGTGCTGTGAGATGATACTTTGTGAGAACTCTAGGTGTCTAACCAGCAGTTTGATCAATTTGTTATAAGTCTTGTCATGCTAATCTTGTTCTGCACCAGGAATCCATGTTTCCCGGAAGTCCTCTAGCTTCATTTAAAGTCAACGTCATTTCTAATTTGGCAATGAAGAAACTGAGGTATGAACTGTTGACCATGGTATGATATTCTATGTTGAAAATTTTGTGCTACAGGAATTCCCTACACAACTAAAGCTCATCCTTCTCCTTTAATAGCAAATGTGTCCTGTTTTTCTTTATAATGAACACATTTCCATGATCTTGTAGCACTCATCTTTTTTTTTTTAAAGATCTATTTTATTTATTTTAAATGCAGAGATTTAGAGAGAGGTAGAGACAGAGAGAGGTAGCCTTCCAGCCACTGGTTTACTCCCCAAATGGCCGCAATGGCAAGGGCTGGGCCAGGCTAAAGGCAGGAGCTTCCTCCACATTTCCCATGTGGGGCAGGGGCCCAGGCACTTGGCCCTTCCTCCACTGCTTTCCCAGGCACATCAGCAGGGAGCTGGATTGGAACTGGAGCAGCCTGGACTTCAACAGGCACCTATATGGGATGATGGCACTGTGCCACAGCGCCAGCCCCTGCACTCACCTAACTTCATGAACCATAAGACTTATTTTTTCCTCCTATTAAATGGGGGTGGGGGAGATCTGCACTGTAGCACAGTAGGTTAACACCCTGGCCTAAAGTGCTGTCATCCAATATGAGCACCGGTTTGTGACCCAGCTGCTCCAGTTCCAATCCAGCTCTCTGCTATGGCCTGGGAAAGCAGTAGAAGATGGCCCAAGTCCTTGGGCCCCTGCACCTGAGTGGGAGATCTGGAGGAGGCTCCTGGCTTCTGGCTTCGTATCGGCACAGCTCCGGCCATTGCAGTCAATTGGGGAGTGAGCCAGCGGATGGAAGACCTCTCTCTCTCTCTCAGCCTCTCCTCTCTTTGTGTAATTCTGGCTTTCAAATAAATCAATAAATCTTTAAAAAAATAAAATAAAATAGGATGGGCAGACAATACTTACCTCAGGGTGTTTTTTATATTAAACGGGCCGGGACTGTGTCGTAGCAGGTAAAGCAGCCATATGGGTGCCGGTTCAAGTCCTGGCTGCTTCACTTCCCATCCAGCTCTCTGCTATGACCTGGGACAGAAGTAGAAGATAGCTCAAGTCCCTGGGCCCCTTTACCCAGAAGAACCTCCTGACTCCTGGCTTCCGATCAGCACAGCTCCAACAGTTGTGGCCATCTGGGGAATGAAGCAGCAGATGGAAGACTTTTCTCTCTCTCTCTCTGCCTCTGCTTCTCTGTAACTGTCTTTCGAATAAATAAATAAATTTTGTAAAAAGTATATTAAGATAATTTGTGGGAAAGACCCAGTGTAATGTTAAGAATATTATAAATGGTCAACAAATATTTCCTACAAATGAGTGTAAATTCACAAGAGTAAGAATAGTGAAGACAAATAGAGAACTTCCAAAGACAGCGTTCTTGGCCAGTGCCATGGCTCACTAGGCTAATTCTCCACCTGTGGCACCAGCACCCCAGGTTCTAGTCCCGGTTGGGATGCCAGATTCTCACCCAGTTGTTCTTCTTCCAGTGCAGCTCTCTGCTGTGGCCTGGGAATGCAGTGGAAGATGGCCCAAGTGCTTGGGCCCTGCACCCGCATGAGAGACCATGAGGAAACACCTGGCACCTGGCTCCTGGCTTCGGATTGGCTCAGCGTGCCGGCCGCAGCAGACCAGCCACAGCGGCCATTTTGGGGGTGAACCAATGGAAAGGAAGACCTTTATCTCTCTCTCTCTCACTAACTCTGCCTGTCCAAAAAAAAAAAATTCTCCAAGTCTAATGGGAGATTTCTTTACATTTTTCTAGAATTTTTTTGATTTTTTGTTAATGTAGATATTTTTGTCATTTTCAGTCTAATTATATATTCAGACTAATTGTATCCTCAGAGTGGGAATCTGTATTTTAACATGTTTTCCTATATGATAGTGATACACACTTGAATGACTACCATTTTCATCATATGTTTTTAAGAGTCCACAGAAATCCTAAAAGAGAGATGGTTAATTGAATAGGTACTGTACTTTAAGGGAGCTGGTATTGACTAGGTAGTTGAATACTCAGCTAACAACAGAAAGAATACAACCTGCATTCTATTTAATTTAAATTGACCTTAAGAGTAAGTGCCAGGGGATGGCAGATATCTAATAGGCAGACAGTTGTGAATGAGCAAGTTTAAGTATTTGCTTGAATCCCTTCACCCAAACACAACCTTCCAACTCCAGTCCTTCTTCACAATGACCTAAGGAAGAAAATGTATCAAGAACATTTCATTTGTACTTCTTACTTTGTCATATGTAAATTATATTGGGTGACAAAACTAGTATCCATTTCTATTTTGCTACCAAGAAATTTAGGAAAAATTCATAGAATAACTATTAGATACTTGTTTTACCAGAGTCTAACATTTATCCTCATTTGTTACTCCAATTAAAATACTATATTGTAATATTTGATGTCTTTAAATGAAATTTTAAAGGTAATAATAATGTATAAATGAAGAATTGAATGAATAGCTAACTCCTCATCTTCTAACCTAGCTTATAAAATTGAGTCCCTACTGAGTTTGAAGTCTTGGTAAAGTAAATAATAATTAGATTTTTACCAAGATACATGAATGGCTCCTGTAAATTATGGTCAGTTCAGGAAAGAGAAGGAAAATAGTTCCAAGTACATCTGTAGATTAGACTCACTGAAAAAGATGTGAAAATGCTGGTGTCTGTGTTCTATCCCCAAACATTGTGCCTTCATTAGTCTGTAGCGTGGTCTGGTCTTTAGAAGTTTTCGAAGATTTCAGGCTGATTCTACAGGACAGGTTCAGATACCACTGGGTTAGAAACAAAATCTGGAAAATATTTAAGAATTTTTCTCTTATTTAATTCCTGAATTTCTGTTACAGATTTTCTCTATTTTGGACAGAATGTTCTTGTTTCTGTTTTTGTTTTTAGCAACCTGACCAGAGTATTAGCATATCTATGCATCTGCTCCCACCTTTTCATGTTGTGGAACCAATCACAAATGGGCTCCTAGTCCCCAGTCCCAATTCTACATTGTAATGAAGAAAACTGAATTGTCTCATTATGACTCTAATAAGCCAAATAAATGCTGGGATTGTGAGCAAGACACTAGTTGTAAACACAGATACTGGTTGCACAGTCCTACAGATTGGAGAATAGGTCATCTTACAAAGGTAAGGTTACAATCAACTGGAAAGAAATTAACAAAATGTATACATCAGTACTTCTTCTTTTTTAAAAACAATGATGATGTTTATTAACAGTTGCATAATGCACTTAAAGCTGTACAATCATGGTATAGCCACAGAAAATGGAGTCCCAGATTTGAATACTACTACTTTCTAACTGAAGGTGAACTAATGTTACAAATTCTGAAACCACCCTATGGTTGACAGTGTTCTTTATTCTCCAAATGTGTCCAGGCTTACATCTAACAGTTGGGATATCTTTAGTTTGTAGTCACTGTAAATGAGAATTGAAATTATCCTAACAGTTAAATGATCCTAAGTCAGTGATTACTAAGCAGTAGGTGGTGCACTCAACATTTTAAATAGTCATTGGTTTAAATCCTCCAAAGACTCCTGGCTATATCTCCATATTATGGATGAGGGAACTGAGTCATTGTAGGTTAGTTCCCTACCCAAAGATGCTCAAATTAAAAATGGTGGTGTCAAGTTTCAAAGAGGTTGTGTGATACCAGATTTGTAATTAAATGTTAGTGCTTTGAGAATAAACATCCCCTCCTCAGAGGTATCTCCACAAAATCCATTCACATGCTAGTGATAATTAAGTTCCCTTGGTGGTCACAGTCTGAAGTGCCCATGTGAGCCCAAACCAAGGCTTCCACAGCAGTTATGTTGGACAAGATTTTCTGCCTAATATCTAAGATCCAATTGGCTGTCTTAATTTGAAACATCAAACAGTGAATAGATTATAGGTTCAAAACAATGGGGGTCTGATAGATTTCCCTGCACTACTTCCTGTATATGCATTTTATAGAATGAGGGCATGGAGATTCATTGAGGGCAATTCACTTAACCATAGTCATGGAGCAAGTGATTGGAAGATTGTTAAACTTCAGCAAAAGTAGCTATGAGATAAATACAGTTCTAGTTGGTAAATGTCTTTGAGTACAACTTGTGGTATTGAACTGTATATATAATATATATACATACAGTTATATATATATATTTTATATATATATATAATTTTATTTGCCTAAAAACTAATATAAATAAGATATCTCTGTCCTACTTATTTGTGAAAGCAAATCCCAAAACAGCCCCACATGGCTATTGCTCATCCCTGGAAGAGTTCTCACTCAGATTCTGCTTATTCAACTGCAGTACTGTGTTTAACTGCCTCTTGCAATGTTTGGTAATGAAATGTTCATTCATTGGTGTGCTCCTTCATTTACTTTATAGCTGTCTTCATAAAAATATTTGTTATTACTTTCACTAATAATTAAAATTTACCAAGCTGTTTCCAAAAATATTTCTTCACTGGAAATAAACAAGAAATAACAAGTAACTGTTAGCACTCTAGATTACAGAATCGGTCTCTATCTGCTTGTATTTATCTCATTATTTTTCTAAGATACTCTGAAAATGCTTCTCATATCCCCATAATATCAGTCCTGTAACACTGCATATGGTTTAAAATCTGGTATATATGCTATCATTAAGAGGTAGTGTCCTGAAATCTGTCTCCAACCACAGAAGGTTTGTTCCTTCCAATATGAAAATTCTAGTACCTGTTACTACTCTTTAACTAGGGAATCCTCCTTGACATCTAACTGAATTGCTTGTTGATTTTCTTCCTTAGTTATGAGTGCCATATGAGTAAGAGTTGTGAAAATCACCTAACTATGGATCCAGCAAGATTACCATAACAACAACTAACCTTTTCTTTGCAGATGATGAAAGGGCTAAAATTTAGAAAAGTGAATATTGAGGCACTGGTGTTTTCACATTGCAGGTAAATCTGCCACCTATGATGCTGGCATCCCATATGTGCACCAGTTCAAATCTTGGCTGCTCCATATCCAATCCAGCTCCCTTCTAATGCACCTGGGAAAGCTGTTGAAATTGGCCCAAGGGCCGGTGCCCTGGCTTAGTAGGCTAATCCTCCGCCTGCGGCGACAGCACACCGGGTTCTAGTCCCGGACGGGGCGCCGGATTCTGTCCCAGTTGCCCCTCTTCCAGGACAGTTCTCTGCCATGGCCCGGGAATGCAGTGGAGGATGGCCCAAGTCCTTGGGCCCTGCACCCGCATAGGAGACCAGGAGAAGCACCTGGCACCTGGCTTCGGATCAGCGCTGTGCATCGGCCGTGGCGGCCATTGGAGGGTGAACCAACGGCAAAGGAAGGCCTTTGTCTCTCTCTCTCACTGTCCACTCTGCCTGTCAAAAAAAAAAAAAAAAAAAGAAAGAAAGAAAGAAAGAAAGAAAGAAAGAAAGAAAGAAAGAAAGAAAGAAAAAAACAAGAAATTGGCCCAAGTCCTTGCACCCCTACTGTTAGGGAACTGACACAGTTTTAGCCAAGTGGCCACATGGCCCAACTTCTGTGGTCAAGCTCCACCCCATCCTAATAGGATTCGCTGCTCCTGCTTCCCTGCCCACCCTCGGCAACGTTTTGAAAGGGCCTGTTCCTGAACATATGCTCTCTTGGTTCTTCTCTCTAGCCTCCTCCTCTGGTCTCTTGGCTCTCTCTCTCAGCTCCTCTCCACCTTTAGTCTCTCCTCTCTGCTCTACCTTTCCTCACTAGCTCCTCTTCTCTGGTTCTGTTATACTTTCTCTCTTTTTCCTTCGCCTCCCCTTCACTCCAGTCTGTTGGGTGTTCCCCAATAAACCCTTTCCCTTACTCCGGTGTGTTTTGTGACGGCTAACATTAATATATAACACCTACATCCATGTGGGAGATTAGGATAAAACTCCTGGCTCCTAGATCCTAGTTTTGGTGTTGCTCAGCCCTGGGCACTGCAGCCATTTGGGGAGTGAACCAGCAGATGGAAGATCACTCTCTCTCTCTCTCTATCTCTCTTTGTCTCTCCTCCTCTCTCTTTAACTCTGATTTTGAAATAAATAATTCTTTAAAAAATATTGAAAACACTGTGGCACCATCTACATTGACTGCACACTATAGACTGTACTTACTTCCTGAGAATTTAAATATGATCCTCCTATGGGTATTTACATATTACATATACAAATAACCTGATCATCTCTTTAGTGTTAAATCTCATTATTCTTATTGAACTCTTCTGACAAAGGTTTCTCTTATCTACTGCCTATACAAAACCTATCTTTCAGGCCTATTTCATCCATTAACTATTAGAATATTAAATAATTTTGGCTTTTATTCTTATGGCAAAAATGTGCTGTTTTCCACAGAAGTTCATTCTTCTCTTTGCAATATGTAAGTCAACTTACATTATCAAACACTTAGTCTGAATAATGTGCTCCACCTGACAACACCTGGTAAAAACTTATTTTTACCTGTTCTATTTACCTGATTCTCACACAAATGATAAAAGGAAAACATTAGTTATTTAGCTTTGTGATCAGGATTAGAAAAATGAAGGCCAGAGATGTTAACTGACTTGTACATTGCTAGCTAGTGGTAGATCTGGAATTTGTAGTAATTATGACACAAAGCTTAAAGATCAAGCTTAGACACTATATAATCTGTGGTTTGTATAGGGTGCAGTGAGAGTTTTCAGTTTCATAGAAGACACTGGAATTATATTAACTATAGAATTATTATAGAATTATTATAGAATTATGAGTATAATGTGAAACAAATGTAAAAATTATAATCATAAGATGTCATGGGAATTCAATGGTAAAGAAACTACTACTACTACTTCTACTACAAATTTAACATTCTGATAAAGCTCTATCAACAAGATGGAATTAGAGACACAAAGGATGGAAGCATTGGATATTTATAATAGGATGCGTGAGATGCAATACAGACACAAGGGAACACCAATCAAAGGCAAAAATGTAGTCCTACAGATGCAGGTATTTTTAAAAGTTATATTTATTTATATTAATTTAATTTGAAAGACAAAAAGACTGAGGGGGGACAGATAGAAAGACAGCTGGAGAGAAAATTTCTATCTGCTGATTTACTCCCCAAAATTTTGCAACAGCCATGGTCAGGCGAGGCTGAATAGAAAACTAAATCTGGATCTCTCATGTGGGCCACATGAATCCAAGTACTTGAGCCCATCACCTCCTGCCAGCAAGAAGTACACATAAAAAGGAAGCTGGATCAGAAATCAAGAAGCTGAGAATTAAACCGAGCACTCCAATATGGAATGCATGGTGACTTCACCACCGTGCCACATACCTTTTTCAATTATAAAGGTTTTATTGTTTAGAAGTAGCACATGTAATTTATTATAGTTGGACTTTGTAAACAGATTTGGATTTAAATCCTTTCCCCGTGAGACACAAGCCATCTGATTTTAGGCAAGTTGCTCAATTTCTCTCTCAGCCTCCTCATTTCTTTTGTAAAATGGTAGCAAGAAACCTACTTAGATACAAGCAGTAATTGTTCTAAGACCTTTCTCAACTTTGGCATTGACTGCATACTTTCCTGTGTGCTAATTAGATTCCTTCAAAACAATGTAAATCCACATTATTTTCTTAAATAAGGAAATTAATTAATAAATAAATATGCAGTGTAAAACCTCCAGCTCAACTTTCTGTATCATCATTCTCATATTTATATTTTCATATGTGAATCACAGAATGGTTTCTTACTTCATGCTTTTATATTTTTACAGGGTCTCTGTTTGCATATATTATTATTATTATTTTATCATTGTTGTAATTATATATGCTCTCTGACTAAACCTCAGAAAAATTGTACTGATTTTCTAGATTTTTCATAATATCCAAAAATTTAAAGATATTATATTTTCCTCTGGTTGAGATGAGTTTAGAGGATTAACATTCTTCATTTTACATAGTAATGTTAAATCTTTGTTTTTCCAGCTAGCATTATCTTTGGTTACTGTTGCAATCCTCTTTAGAAAAGTGCTAACCCTGGTAAAGTCTTTGTTTACTGTGACCTGCAGAATCAGGAGTGATACCAAGCAGTGGCAGGTTTCTGGGGGTTCTGATACCAAATGCCCCAGATTCTTTTTTTTTTTTAATTCATTCATTTTATTTATTTGACAGACAGGGTTACAGAGAGAGAGAGAGAATAAGAGAAAGAGAGAGAGAGAGAAAGAAAATGAAAGAGAGAGAGAGAGAAAGAGAGAGAAGGAGAAGGAGAGAATAAGCGAAATCTTCCATCCGCTGGTTCATTCTCCAAGTGGCTGCAGCAGCCAGATTTGAGCCGATCTGAAGCCAGGAGCCAGGAGCTTCTTCCAGTTCTCCCACATGGTTCAAGTTAACCACAGCATCGGCAACAATGCTTCCTTCTATTTCTTTTCTTTTTTTCTTTTTTTTCTTTTTTTTTTTTTTTTTTGACAGGCAGAGTTAGTAAGAGAGAGAGACAGAGAGAAAAGTCTTCCTTCCATTGGTTCACTCCCCAAATGGCCGCCATGGCCGAGCGCACTGCGCTGATCTGAGCCAGGAGCCAGGTGACTCCTCCTGGTCTCCCATGCAGGTGCAGGGCCCAATTACTTGGGTCATCCTCCACTGCCCTCCCGGGCCACAGCAGAGAGCTGGACTGGAAGAGGAGCAACCTGGACAGTATCTGGCACCCCAACCGGGACCAGAACCCCGAGGCGCTGGCACAGCAGGCGGAGGACCAGCCAAGCAAGCCGCGGCGCCGACCAACACCTTCTTTCTATTTTTTTCTTCTTCTTCTCTTTGACTTCCCCCTTCTCCTCTTCCTCCTTCCTTCCTTTATTATTTTTTTGCTTATGTTGTTTCTGGTAATATTGCAATATTGCCAGAAAATATATCCTTACCACTCAGTGGACTGAAGGAACTTGAAGTTGGTTTCATTTTAGTTTGTTTGCTTCCCAAATTGCTTCTCCCATTATAGCTTTTAAATGAGTCAATGAAAACAATTTCTAAAGACAATTCACATTAACCTTACAAACTCTTCTTGAAAAATCTCATGAACAGTAATTTTTAAAATCTTTGATGCATGATTTCATTGCAAAAAAATGAAGTCATTTCCTAAAATATAATGTACAGAATTTCAAAATGGTCAATGATCCTCTTTCCAGAAAGAAACTGTCCCTGTTTGTAGCTTTGGTCTGCTACCAGTGAGGTAGGCAATGTTGGTGAATTTCCTGTCTTTACATCTTTAAATTAAATTTGTGTTTACTGGTAAAAGGAAATTGAACTAGATAATTTCTTTCTCTCTCTCTCTCTCAATCTCTCTCTCTCTCTCTCTTTCTCTCTCTCTCTCTCTGTCTAAAGATCTTATTCATTTGAGAGTTAGAGTTACAGACAGTGAGAGGGAGACACAGAGAAAGGTCTATCATCCTCTGGTTCACTCTCCAAATGGCTGCAACTGCCAGAGTTGCACCTATTCGAAGCAGGAACCAGGAGCTTCTTTCAGATCTCGCACATGGCTGCAGGATCCCAAGCACTTGGACTATCTTCTGTTGCTTCCCCAGGCCATAGCAGAGAGCTGAATTGGAAGAGGAGCAGCTGGGGCTAGGACGGGCTCCCATATGGGATGCCAGTGCCACAGGCAGAAGCTTAACCTAATGTGCCATAGGGTCGGCCCCTAGATACTTTCTAAGACCTGTTTTAGTGCTGTTATTCTATAAAACAAGACAAGATAAGCTATAAATACATAAAGCTTGACAGGTAGCAAATAAATGCACTGTGGATTACAGAATGCTACAGAACTTCAACAATATGCAGTTTAGACTAGAACTTGACTATTCTGCCCCTCTTCTCCGCTACTAATGGTCATCCAAGGAAATGTCTTATATAGCAATTCTTGAATTATTCTACAGTCCTAAACATGCTGTTCTCAGAATTCCACAGCGTTTATTTCTCAAATGCCATTTTCTTCATCCTCTTTCACAAGCATTGCCCCAATTGCTAGCATTCATGCCCCAGTGGGATAGTGTTGTCATGTCTTGGTTCTGTTCCACTCTTACGTTCTGACCTTAAGTCCCTGTCCATGCCAATCCTTTTTCCTGTATAATCTTACACATCAAGAATCAAGGGTGAATTTTATTTATTTTCTACTCCCTCTGATTTTCACCAATTTCTCACGCTCATGTATTTTTCTTTTGCAGTTTGATGAGCAGAGAAGGAATAGCTTGAGCTTGGGAGCTGAGGTCAAACTTCTGACAACAGAAAGGGCATCAAGATCCATAGTTTGTTTGCAGTAGTTATACAGAAAATAACAGAAAAGTTAAACAGACCAAAAGCTAGATAGGAAACTAGAAGTTGAATTCCATTTACTGTGGAAATTCAGTAATGAAAAAGATTTAATCAATCTTTGATATTTTTTTAATAATAATTATGTTATAATTTTTTGAGTATCTTTACATATAAAGGCCTAAATTATTTTTTAGATAAAATAGTAACTTTCATTAGCTAATATACTTGTTTGTATAGTGGTTGTGCTATCGTTTGTTGTGTGATCTTTGAATAGTTACTTAACATTTCTGTGACAAGTTTTTTTGTAAATGGGAAAAATAAAACACATATTATAGGGTTGTTGTAAAGAAAAGAAGAAGCTGGGCTGGAAAAATCCTTTGCCTAGACATCAAAAATAATAATGAATGCCTGACATAAAGAAAATATGCAGTTCTTTTTTTGTCTTCCTCCCCCTCTCCTCCTTCTTCATCATCACATTATCCTTAGTATTGCTGTATGTCAATCTTATGGGAGAAGAATATTTACTTTAGGGGCAGACATGTGGCTTTGCAGTTAGGTCTCAGGTTAGGACATCTGCATTTATATTGGAGTATTTGGGTTCCATATCTGTCTCAAGTTTCTGATCTCAGCAGTGGTGATGAGGATTGGGATCCTGTTTTCTGGGCTTCTGGTGTGTGCTCCATCCAAAGGGAGAATAAAACAGTGGGTGGGAGTGATCTCTCTCTCTGTCTCTCTCTCTCTCACTCTCTCTTTCTCTCTCTCCCCATTCTGCCTTTCAAATAAAGAAAATGAATTTTTAAGATTTATATGTATATTTACAAGCAAAAACTGCTAATGACGCTATTATTGTTCTGCCTTTTTTTTCAATGAATATATGATGTCTTTGAGCATAGTGAATATGAGCAAGTTTAGATGTTTTATTTTCTAGGGAAGGGAAAGTTATAAGAGGCATGTTTGATCCTTTGTTTCCTGCTTGTTTCACAGCAAATCATGAAAAGAGACAGGAAGTTTCACCATAACATTCTATCAAGAAAGACCCCTAGACATCCCTACTTATCCAGACCTGCCAATCTTTGCTGATTAGAACCTATATGATACACTTTCCCCAGACTCCAAACCAAAATCCCTGAAACTCAACCCTGCCACTTAGCACTGTGGTTCTTTCCTGCTGATCAATTCTGACCTTCTGTTTTGAAGTTTAAAAGCCTCCAAAGTCTCCTTGAACATCAAATAGCTCTTACCAAATGCCATTTGCACAGTTTAAATGCAAATGAATTGGCAATATTTGGGCTGCTTCCAGTTAACTTGCCTTTGCTTTCCAAAACAAAAGGGAAGCTAGACTGGAGCAACAATTCATCCCAGACTGTAAGGTAGCCAAATAGAGATGCACCAGACAATTATTACAGATGATAATACAGATTTCATCTGATCTCCTGCAATCTCTCACCTCAAGAGAGACTTCATTAGAGAGCTGAAATCAATTCCATTGAAACAAAAGGTATGAAACAAAAGGCATCACCACATTTTATTTTTTTACTGGAGTGAACTAATAACAACTCACTGGAGAACATTCAGGGGAAGCTGGCCCAGGTGAGGCCATCTGGGTTTGCAAATCATCCCTTATAGTAGTGAACCTCCTGTGTTCTCAACAAGACTGGGAGACAGTGGTCCTCTCTTCCTTTGTGAATACACATCTCAAAGTCCTCGAGGAAGATATTTCTGAGTTGTAAAATGAAAAAGAGGCTGGGAAAATTTTACATGTCAAAGGGGCAAAGAAAAAATTGACAATTACAAGTTTTTTAAAGCAGACTAAGAAAAATGAGGTTATGCACCTATAGTTGGAAAGAAACTGTCTCAATGTACTCAAGTTAAGGGAAACCTTAAGGCAATCTTTCTCAGTAGGCTTCAAAAAATGTTAAGACAGTAACAGATGCTGACATCCCATGTGAACACTGGTTCGAATTCCAGCTACTCCACTTCCAATCCAGCTCCCTGTTAATGTGCCTGGGAAACCAGTGGAAGATGGCCCAAGTTTTTGGGCCCCTACCACCCAAGTCAGAGACCTAGAAGAAGCTCCTGGCTCCTGACTTCAGACTAGCCCACTTCTGGCCCTGTGGTCACTTGGGAAGTGATCCAGAGGATAGTACATTTCTCTCTCACTCTGTCTCTCCCTCTCTTTGTATGTAAATCTGCTTTCAAATAAATAAATAAATCTTTTAAACAAACAGAAAAAGAAAATAATAATAATTCAAGATTTTTGGACAAGCATGCTCTGAATTTAGTCTGATCTGGTTTCAAAACAAGTGAGTATTTTCATTCTGAGAAAAGATTATATTAAGGATTCAGAGCAAGATAGAGATATACAATTAATGGATTGGGAAGAAACCAGATTTTATAAATATTCATTTATTTTTATTTATTTGAAAGGCAGAGCAAGAAAGAGGTGTAGTGGTAGGGGTGGGGAGATATCTTCCAACTGCAGTTTAGGGCATCAAATGCTTACAAAAGCTAAGGCTGGTTCAGGCCAAAGTGAGGAGCCAGGAACTCCATTTGTGTCTCCCACATGGTGGTAGGAATCCAAGTACTTGATACATCATGTTCTATTTCTCCCAAGATACACATTAGCATGAAGCTGGATGGAACCCAGGCATTCCACTATGGAATTCAGGCATTAGAAACAGTAGCTTAACTCTGTCTCACATTGACTGCCCTAGAATTTAGATTTTTAGTTTTATATTACCTATTAATTCTGTGGATGATCTTAAGAAATTCCATTCATCTTTTTGGCTCGCAATTTGCTCATCGATGAAATGGGGAATCTGACCTGAATGGATCTTAAAGAATCATTTCAAATCACTGATTTTCTATCATTGTGTAACTAATCAACTCACTGGAAAGAAAATCACCTGAGAAAAATAGCTATATTTCTTTTAGGAATAAATCTCTTTCCTTTTGAAAATTGTTAAATAAAACTTAAAAGATTGTGAAAGAGAAGGACTGGTACCACCTGATTGAGACAGACTGAGACTGAGGGAGACAAACTCCTCTGAGTGTGAAAATAACAAGGAGTTCTCTTTTCTCTTGGTTTCCTGGGAAAACTATATGAGGATCCAGAAATTCAGTGAGATGGATAATAATGTTAGTAGCGAATACTCTCTGGTATGCTTGAAAATGTTTGAGACCCTCAGTGTTTCATCTTTGTGAATTTTGCACAACTCTTTGCAATAGATACTTTGAGTATTACCTCAATTTTATAGAAGAACAAACTTACTCAAATTTTACAACTCAAAAGGAGTACCCTTGAATAACAACCTCAGGCCACAACTGAAGGAAATGTGACAAAGACCATAAGGGTGTGTCATAGGCTAGAGGTCATGGATCCAAAACTTGTCAGAGATTCCTGTGGAGAAGCTGGAGAAAGAGCTGTTGACTAATTCCAGCTCTAGTGACTTTCTATGTCCAGTTTTAAGTTGCTCTTTCTTGGTATTTTTCTTTCTCTCAATATTATTCATTTTCAGAAAAAAAGGTAGGTGACTACCAAAGACATTGGATTGCAAGTGTTTGGTCAGTGAAGCATTGGACAGACACAAAATCAACAGAGAAGAATGAAGCTGAAGAGAGAGGCCAGAAGGATGATGGCAGAAGGCAGCAGAGTCTGCACAGGGAAATCAGGGCCAGAACGCATCCAGTGCAAGTAAAGAAAAAGCAGAGAAAAGGGTATAGACTAGAAGTGCCAAAAAGCCTACAGGTTTATTTAATCACCACCTTTGGACATGCTGAGAATTAGGAGAAGAGTCTTCAGTCCAAAAATTGCATGGTGGGAAGTTCACTCCAAGGAGCAAGCCTTTGGAAAGACTGGGTGACCTCAGGCTCTTTTTGCATTTAGGAATATTTGCATGATAAGCAACATCTCCATCCATGGAATAGTACTGCAAAATCATCTTTCTGAATCCTCCCTAATTTTCAAAGACCAGTTCAGATCTACTGTTCATCTTAGAGATCTTCCTAACCTTTGAGTCAGCATTGATCTGTGCCTTCTTTAAACTCACAAGAAGGGTTTGCTCTAATTTTTATTGCAAATTAACTGCTTTATCTAAGGCAGTTATTTCTCCATCCTGAATCACAGAACTTGTCTTGATGTCATTTATTATTTTTTTTTCAAAATCTAACACCAGTCTGGGCACATGGTGGTTGTATCAAATTAATTGCACACATATTTGTGGACGTAGCATTTTAACATTTAGAATTATTACAGAATTCTACAGAATATTTTCATAAACAATGCAAATGGATCAGAAGCTTCTTAAAATCTTGTTCCTTAATCAATAAAGGAATTACATTTTACCCACGTGTGCTAAACTCAAACCCTCCTCTCTCTTCTCTTCCTCTTCTCTGTCTCTCACTATCTCTCTCATCTTCTCCCGCATACTTCAAAAAATTCACAAAGTAATGCAATTAAGAGACAAGTTTGTTTTGGTGCAAAAAATTTGAAATCATGCATAGATTTACCCTAATGTACATTTCCACATATGTGCTGGGTCTTTTAGAAGTTCATAAAAATTTCATATGCAGAAACCTTGTGAATCTTGAAAAGATTTCACCAAAATAAACCTATTTTTAATTACATTTTTCATTAACTTTTGAAGTCCGTGTGTGTGTGTGTGTGTGTGTGTGTGTAAGACATATGCCATTTAGGATTATTTTAACATTAAGAGCAAGAATATAACTGTCAGCATTTGGAAGTACAGCACAAGGGAAACATTGAAACATAATGCTTTCTCTATGCAAAGTGTGCCTTGGTTTTGCATAATGCATTGTGCTTCAGGTGCCAGATTCCAGACACAAGGAGAATTAATGGAATAGCTTCAGTAAAGGGCTTTATACTCCTCAGAGGAAGTTCCCCAGCCTCATTAAAGGTAATATTATTCCTGTTATAGAGTTTACTTAAAAACAACAAAATAATGTTTCCCATCTTTATTGCTAATTTTTCCAGAGTGGACGAAAAAAAATGCTACGCGGTGCCTTCATGGGCTCTATCATTCTTGTGAGTCATAGAATTGCATTTCAGAATGGCCTACACTATGATACTCATGATTGTGAATTGTAAGGATATGCAGGCACATGCATTTCCTGAATAATTTTGTGCATGTAGCTCTTGCCGCTCTGCATTTTATTTCCTATGATTAGGTTCATATTTTTATTTAATTTTCAGTCTTGGAAGCAAGGGGCCTTTTGGTTTCTTTCCATGAACTAGAACAATGTCTGACACATAGAAGGAGAAGTCATAAAGAATAAGTGAATGAATGAAGTAATTAGTTAGTGAACATCCACCCAATAAAACTTAGGAATGAACAATGGAAAGGATATAGAGAGAACAACTAAACTGCATGCATTCTGATGGAAGTATTCTATGAGCTCACCCGGAAAGCTCTTCAGAATGTTAGCTGAAACCCCCCACCGTCTACTGCAAGCAATCTACATTTAATACAAAGGACATACTTCAAAGAAGCACTCTGTTTCTGGACCACAAAGTCTCAGTGATCCGGTTTTAGCATGCTGCTTTTGGTTCCATCCCCTGCTTCTGTCTCCTTTCAGGCTCTACTTACTATGATCATCTTACATTCCTCAAATATCCATACATTCTCCTATCTCGTGGTTTTTTACTGGCTATGCCTTCTTTTTGGAGTCTTCATCCCATAGCATTGTTCCCGTTCATCAAGTCATTTGTACAGTGTAGACTGCACCTCCACAAAGAAGACTTCAGGGACAAACCTACTTAAAACACCATTCCTCTTCACTCCTTCAGAAAGGTCATTCTTCATGGCCCTCGTTGCTACCCAGCATAGATTATATCTTTAGTTATTCATGTTATTATGCTAATCCTGTCATTCATTACTATAATGTTTGTTCCATTAGGGAGAAAGTTTTTTTTTTTTTTTGCTGCTTCTTCATTATAGCAATTGTATATAGTAAGTATCTAGTATGCACTGGCTGACTGAATACGTGATAAATAAACAAATAAGTAAACTGTAACATGCATGATGGATGTAACACTGGACCAGGAGTGAAAAGAACTTCTATTTCTAAGGCACTCCTACAGTTTCTGATCCAGTTCCCTATTACTTTTAAGAAATATAGTCAGTACTATCTACCCTACCAAGGTTTCAAGTTTGTTTGATACTTAAGTAATTGCTTTAAATAACAGCAATATTAGCTAAAATTTATTGAGCAATCATTATATGCCCAACATTCTGTTTAGGGTATTTCATGAACATTTTCATTAATTCTCTGAAAAATTCTATTATCTCTGTTAAGTCTCTCTTTTCTGTAAATAAAGTGAGGATAATGATTATCTTTGCTTTACCAAAGAATAAAGTGTATAGAAAAATCAATATAAAAGTCCTTTTCAAGGAACAAATTTTGTGGTACCGACATCCTATATTGGAGTGCTTAGGATCCAGTCCCAGCTCCTCTGATTCTCACTGAATTTCTTTCTAATGTGCCTGGGAGGCAACCGATGACAGCCAGAATATTTGTTTCACTGATGCCCATGTGGGAGATGCAGATGGAGTTTCTGACTCCTAGCTTCTGCCTTTGGCCTGATCCATCTTCCCCTGTTGTAGGCAGTTAGGGAATGAACCAGTGGATAGAAGATAGATTCCCCACCGCCAGTACTCTGCCTTTCAAATAAGCAAATAAAATCTTTTTTAAAGACTGTCTTTCAAATGAAGGCCTTTATTGATGACAGATAATATCATCAACAAAACTCCTATGTTGAGTACTCACAGTCAAGACTTATATACGAGGAAGAGAGACAGCGAGAGCTCCTATCCACTTCATTATCCAAATACCAAGCTGAATCCAAGATCTGGGAGAACTCAATTACAAGTCTCCTCCTTTTTGAACTCAATTATTTGAGCCATCACCTTCTTCCTTCTCAGGTGTGCATTAGCAGAAAGCTGGAATCAAGAGCGAAGCTTACACTTGAATCCAGGCCTTGTGATATGAGACTAGGGCACCCAAACCTGCATCCTAAGTGCTAGACCCAACTCACCCCAAGAAAGCTTTTTGCAGACTTTTGTATCTGTGCCTTCTTTCATATCATATGTAGGCACAAAATGTATGTTTGACATGGATGAATACAGATATGTGTAACATCTAACTCTCTGAGGAAAAAAAGCCCCTATTTGTAGAATTTTCCAATTTCTGTGGTATAGATACTCCCACCACACTAATCTCATGTTACCAACTTGAAATCACTGAATTTAGAACGGGATATAGGCATTGACAGTCACCTCTGTTAAAGACTAAGGAATGCCCCATCCACAAGTGCTATGCAGTCTTCTTATGGGTATGATTCCCTCAAGTCTTGGCTGCTCTCCTTTCTATTTGACACAAAACAAGTGTTCTTTCCAAAATGCAAAATAGAGCATTTCATTTTAAACACTTCATGGCATGTCTGTCTTTCCACCCCAATTTAAAGGCCAAATTTTATCATATACCTTGTCTTATGAGACTCTCCAAGTTTACACTTTGTTTCTACCCTGTCTGTAAGTTTTTAAAAACTTTTATTTAGTAAATATAATTTTCCAAAGTACAGTTTATGGATTATAATGGCTTCCCCCCCATAACTTCCCTCCCACCCACACCCTTATTTGTAAGTCAGAGTTACAGAGAAGGAGACATACACACATACACACATCCCTCCAGTGAATAAGTTCCAAGATGGTCACAACTATCAGGGCTGATCCAGGCTGAAGCTAGGAACCTGAAACTTCATCCAGGTATCCCACATACAGGCCATCTTTAGCTGCTTTTCCAAGGCCTTTAGCAGGGACCTGAATCAGAAGTGGAGCATCTGGGCCATAAACCATCACCTATATATGATGCTGGAGACACAGATAGCAACTTTACCCACTATGACACAACTCTGGCCACTGTCTGTAATTCTTACTTCCAAACATACTGTTTGCGTTTTCACCCCCTCATCTTGAAGTATCTATGGTGCAGGGAATATAGCTGTTGTACTAACTGAGCAGAGAACTGCTTGACCCTTGGTGGATGGGTCAATGAATTTAAGACTGTGATTCTGAGAACATAGTTTTTGGCCTGCTTATATTATGTGACTGTGCACTTGCCCAGTATTAGCACATATTTCCGACTTAAGGGGATTTTACTTGGCAGGGAGCATTACTGAAGTTGCTTTGTGCATCGTGCATTATTATTCAATTGCATTTCCCCTGGTGAAAAGCTGGCAGACTGCACTTGAATGACAGATGCACTTGTTTTGGTTGAGTCACCACCACAAGGCATATTATCAGTTTTACTAATGTTTGCTCTTTTATACTCTAACAGGTAGTGTGATTCACCCAGTCCATACAAGTCAGGATCTGATGCATACATAAATCTATATTGAAGGAATGTGTAAGCACAAAACATTTCATCTAGTGAGAGGGCAAGGACACAGAAGACATTGCATATATGGATAATACATAAACACATAAAGAAAGATAAAATTAGAGTAGGTGATCATGGGCTCACGGACTTTTTTTGAAAGGCAGAGATTTTGAGGGGAGGGGGCATAGAGAGAGAAAGAGAGAGAGAGATCTTTCTGCTGGTTCATTCCTCAAATGCCCACAACAACCAGAGCTGGACTGGTCCAAAGCCAGGAGCAAGGAGCTTCCTCTTTTCTCATGTGGGTGCAGGGGGCCAAGCTCTTGGGTCATCCTCTACTGCCTTCCCTGACACACCAGCAGGGAACTAGATCAGAAATGGAGCAGCTGGGACTTGAACTGTTGCCTATATGGGATGCCAATACCACAGGTAGAAGCTTTATCTGCTATGCCATAGTGCCAGCCCAGCACATGCACATTTTTATTTTTAATCATTCGATATCAAATATCCAAAGGCTTATTATATTTACAGTTGATAAATACTAGTTTGCCAATCTGTGCTAGATGATACATCTGGGGATGGTTTTCATATACAAATTATTGGGTTCAGAACTTCATTTTATTTTTTCAGAAAAAATGAGATAGAGCTTGGATACCTGAAGTTTTTAATATTTCCAAAATTTCTACAGCTAATGCTGATGGGCAGCTAGGATTGGAACCATGTTTTATATCAAATATGGATACACTGAGTAAGAGAACAGTGTTTCCCTATCATATGTCAATTGGAAGTGGTTTTTTGAAGTCCTGTGTTCAGAAAGATTCTGAGGAAGCATTATGAAATGTGCCATGATAGATACATACTGTGTTTAATGAGTTTACTTGGGAGGGTAGCAGTGTGTTTGCAATGTAGTTGATAATCCTCTAAGGTAGTCCAACCATATAAATTCAATTCCTTCTGCAGTTCCTCTATGTTATGGCCTTTCTGATTCTTAAAATATTTCTAGTAAAAGGAAAGTCCCAATATTCTAGGAACAACATATTTATCTTCTTGTGGCTCTTTTTAACTTGAATTAAGCGGTTTATTTTTTTTAAGTATTTATTTATTTGAAAGTCAGAGTTACAGAGAGAGGGAGAGACCTTCCATCTGATGGTTAATTTCACAAATAGCTGGGACTGAGCCAGGCCAATGGCAAGCACCTGGAATTCCATCTAGGTCCCCACATGGGCGCAGGGACCCAGACACTTGGGCCAGCTTCTACTGCTTTCCCAAGTACCTTAGCAGGGAGTTGGATTGGAAGTGGAGCAGCCAAGACTCAAACCGGTGCTTCTGTGAGCTATCAGTGTCACACAGTGACATACATAACCCCCTGTGCCACACCACTGGCTACTTACATTGCTTTTCTGAGATTTGCATTATGATCAAAATTTCATTCATCTGAGCCGGACAACACAAATCTTCACCTTCTGGTCATGATGGGCTTTCAGCTCTCCTAAGGCTGTGGTGCATTATCCAAGCACTCATATGCTCTACCCCAGAACAAATACCTCCTTTTCCTAAGGTATTGACTGCTTCCCATTGGTGGTTGCTTTCCTCTAGGCACTGTTGTACTACAATTGTGCTGTCCAGAAATAGACAAGCTGCTACAGTTCTAGTGTACACATCTTTAAAAAGAATAAGATTGCCATTGCCCTCAGTTAATCAGTTAATGGTTTAGTTATTACAGCCTTTTGCCATGTATATTTATTTCTGACTCAAATGAGGCTTACTTTTTACAAAATGTATTTTATTTTTTACATATGGTTTTCTGACACCCATTTTTCTTACCTTTGTGTTAGATATTGTAGCACTAAAACATAAACTCTATATTTTTAAAATATCCCTAAATTTCATCTTGTTGGAGTAGATCATTCTAATGAAGGGTCTTCAAAAAGTTTATGTAAAGCATACATAACAAATCTATTCTGCATCGATTTAAAAAATTTCTGCACCTAAATTAATATATCTTTTAATTACATTTTTCTATGAACTTTTTGAGGTATCTCTATATACAACAAGGATATTCAATATATTGCTAAGCCATTCAGAGTGATGTTAAATGGATATTTAATCTTGATGTCATTTCTAAGTAGATATATTACTAGGCGATGTTCTTGAAATATTTAAGTTTTATTTTATTAATTCATAAAATTTATAAGATAAGATCTTCCCAAAGCTGATTTGTGATATGATTTCAAAAAATGTTGCTTTTATTGTCTGCTTTTCTTGTGATCCAACTCATTTCCTGATTGTCAAACTTCCTTTTACATATAATGGAAAGAAAATGCCTTTGTTTATAACTTCCTTAATTCATCAATAAAACCAATGGTTTAGTTGTGTACTTTATGCCAGAAACTCTGCTAGACATAGGAAATGGATAATTAATAGGCTAAATAAAATTCCAGCAATCATGAATTCACAGTACAACTAGTGTGATAATATAATTATCATTATGTGTGCAAAGGGCTAAAACAAAATCCCAACAGAATTTTAGGAGAGATCTGCATATCTTCACCCATGTTCTTTGCTAAAATAAAGCATATATTGGAGGAGGGCAGAAGATATAGTTCTACTTCAATGACCTTTAGTCCACAAATAATAATAATGAAAGAGTGAACAACTGAGATGTAAGACTTCAAATTTTACAATTTGGAATACTTCCCACTCTGGATTTTTAAAGTACAAGAAACAAAATGTGTGTGTGTCGTGTGTCTGTCTGTCTGTGTGTTTAACCATAATTTATATTTGAGCAATAGTGAACAATACCCTCTGTAGGTCACCTGGGCCATAACACCTTTCTGGTAAATGAGGCCATCGTAGACAGGAAACACAGCATAAATGTCATGCTGCCAACAGAGTTGCAGTGAAGTGCAATGAAAAGTGGTTTTGTTCATTATACTCTGAATCTCCATCTGTCTGGGGTGGTCCTTTTAATCCCTCCATTACAGTTCTACTTTGCAGGCTGTAATGAAGAGGTGAGTGGATTAAATTCCTGAACCCAGACAAAGCACTTAGTCAACTTTGTTTTTCTCCTGAGTTCATCATCTAGGCTACTTCAGAGACAGAAAAAAATTAACATACTTAGGAGTGAAGCTCTATGAATTTCTGAGGGCATTCCCCTCTGGATATTTCATTATTCAAAATTTGAAGCTAATTAGTACATGAGCATTGGCTTGTAATTGGTGATGAGGACATGTATCTGGGATATGATAACCACCCTTACAATTTCTGAATAGCTCCAGTGTGATTGATTCAGTTGTGTTGAGGGCTGGGTGGTATAGACATCAGCACAGAAAACATCTACACCAGGAACTTGACCCAGTGAAGATGGAAAGCAGTCAGTGATGGAATAAACCCAGCTTCATGGAGCATCAGGAAGCCACTCTACCCAGTAAACAAAGTAACCGAGGAGACAAGTATTATGTATCTCAATTGGTTGTTAACCATGATTGTGCCTCTAGTCAACTCAAGAAAATATTCTAAGTTAATAGAGTTCAAAGAAGCAGTTTCTCAAGAAGCAAAGGTATTATACCCAATATGGCAGTCATGAGTTAGCAAATTATAGGAACAATGGAGATCTCTAGTCTTGGGCATAGGAGACATGGGAATTAATTAGATTCAAATGATTGCATCAACCTAAGAAGCTTCTACACAGCAAAGGAGACACTCGAAGTGAAGAGGTAATTGACAGAATGGGAGAAAATATTTGCGAACTATACAACTGTTAAAGGATTAATATACAGAATATATAAGGAGAACAAGAAACTCAACAACAACAAAGCAAACAATCTAGTTAAGAAATGCTTTAAGGACATGAATAGGCATTTTACAAAGGCCCAAATGCAAATGGCCAATAGACACATAAAAGATGCTCAGGATCACTCGCCATCAGGGAAATGCAAACAAAATCCACAGAGAGATTTCATCTCACATCAGTTAGATTGACTATCATCCAAAAATCAAAAAATAAGAAATGATGATGAGGATATAGAGAAAAAGTTATCTTCATATACTCTTTTTGGGCATGTAAACTAGTACAAATATTATGGGAATATGGTATGGAGATTCCTTAGAAACCTAAAAATCGACCTACAATATGACTAATCCATCCCACTCTTGGGAATTTTCCCAAATGAAATAAAATCAGCATATTAAATAGTTATCTGTATCTCCATGTTTATAGCAGATAAATTCACAATAGCTAAGACATGAAATCAACCCAGATGTAAACCAACTGATAATTGGATAAAGAAAATATGATACACACACACACATACACACACACACACACACACACACTATGGACTACTACTCAGCCATAAAAAAGAATGAAATCCTGTCTTTTGCAAAAAAAGGGATGCAACTAGAGACCATTATACTAAATGAAATAAACCAGTTCCCAAAAGTCAAATATATGTTTTATCTGATTTGTGGTAGCTAATATAGAGATTACAAAAAAAGTAATAAAAATGAGTGAAATTGACATCTTGGGATTTGATTATTGTTTAAAGCCTTAGTCTATATTCCTGAGGCAACATATTCTTTCTACTTACTCATTTTCTACTTACTGGTTGAATTCTTTAGTGGAGGATTTAGCTTATTGGTATAAAGTAAATGGAAAATATGCCATTGTCAAAATTTAAAGAAAAATAAAAAAGGAAGGAGGAGAAAGGATGAGTGTAAGGAATGGGTAGGAAATATCATTATGTTCTTAAAACTATGTATAAGAAATATACAAAATATGTTCCCTTTATCTAAATAAATAAATTGATTGAAAAATGAAACACATTTGGGCACAATAGTGTTAAGTTGTAAACTGTGATTTATCATTGTATTTTTTTCTTTCTCTATATTTTTTTAGTTCCATTGTAGGAATTTACTTTTGCTTTTAGAATCTCAGGTTCCCTAGTGGAATGACTGAGGGCATCTTCCTCATTTTCCAACAGGGAAGGCCAATAGATCTTTAGATAGAAGGCCTCAAAAGTTATCCAAACCAAAGTAGAATGGTTTCATTTTTCTGTGTTTAAGATGTTAATTTCTATATAAAATTTCACTACAATTCTTTGATAATTATTGAAATTTGGCAATTGTTGAACTAGAATATGCAAGGACACTCTGGCTATCTGTGAACGGTACCTGCTAAAAACAGTCTATACATTCAAAGCATAATCTGAGGGATCTCCAGGTACGGTTAATGTAATCAGAGGTAGGGAAGAGATTTAAGAAATAGATTCAGCTTGAAATGACAGTTGTGTTTTTATACTAAAAATAGCCAACGTATATGGAAGTTACTATGTGTCACATACCAATTAAAGCACCTAACTTATACATATTGTATTAACTCATATAACCATCTCAACAGTCATAATTAGTTGATTTTTATTAATTTTTTAAATTTTACAGATAAGAGAAGAGGCATATAATGATTAAACACTTGTCGAATAACATGCAGAGCAAATTTATTTTCACTCCTACAGATTTCCTTCAGAAGTTAGGCTAAAAGCCATGGTGTTGTCCTTCCATTAGTCTCAATTTCAGTGGCAAGAAGTTCATCTTAGACCAACAGTAAATATAAATCCTCAGTCGTTTATCGTTATATTGTGTACATCATTCATGTACTCATCCAGTTTGTCAAAACATTTGTCAATTGTTTACTGAATATGTAAAATGTGCTGTATCATCAATTGCATCCCTTTCCTCATTTTTTGATATTGGTTCATTTAATTAGATTTCATAAAAATAACTTAGTTTCAATGAAACCCATTATATATTAAAGTTATAATTCTCTAAGAAGAATACAAAGCATTAGTAGTAAATTACTATGGACTCACACCCTCTGTAGATTTACTTATGATGAAATGGGAATTAGCTTTTATGAAACTCAAATATTTATTATAACCCAAGGCTACTCTTTTAGAGTCTTCTACTGATGTGAACAGCCTTGGAAATCATATAGGCTCAACAAAAAATAAATATAATACTTTCAGTTTCTTGGAAAAGAGAGTAGTTTTTATTTTTAACAATGAAACCATATTTGGAGAATGGACACCTCAAAATGTGATTACTTAAACAACTCTCTTTCTTAAAGTTAAATTCACAAAAAAGTCATTTATGTCCTCAGAGAAATCAATCTATTTTTTTTCAATATGGGTGTCCTTCTGGCTTTGGTATTGGGTGCAATCTCATTTTATTATTATATTAAACCAACAATAGCATTTCAGGCATTCTCTTGGCAGGGAGCAATAAAAAAAGGCAGCATCCTGTGTTAGATAAAATCTTTCATTATATACGACCTAAATGCCATGTATTTTGCAATGGTAAAATGTATTTGTGGATTTCACATGTGTGATGTGAATCATTTTAAAAGCCATAATCACAACACAGCAGATGCTAATAAATTTTCAATCTGTTAGGCTTTGTTTTCTGGAGAATGAATTTGATTTGTGATACAAATGTTACATGGGCGATTGTGTTTAGCCATGGAGAATATGGGAGGTTTGCTATGCTAACCTCTGGGGTCTTTTTTATTATTCAGTGACGGTTACAGAGAATCTACTTCCCAGGGTACTGTGCTTCATTGCAATGGCCTCAGTCACCTGTTGAAAAGCCCTTTTAGGACTGTCGTTGTAGCATTATGATATTTGACAGGACCTATGTTTCAGGTATCTGAATCCCTCACAGGACATCAAAATGCAGTGATCTTAGTCCTAATCTATCTATTTTTCTCTCCATTTCTTCATTCTTAGGAGTGGAGTCCATAGTGCTCCTTCTTTTAGCTTTATCAGGCTTCGTGGCTAATTGGTTAATTCCTACTACTCATTTATCCCCCTGATCTCTGAATTCCTTGACCTTGCCTCACATGCTTGTAATGACCTATAATTTCATCACTACCCATACAGACCTGTATGTATTTGAGGCAAAGCCTTGGTTTCAAAGACAATCAAAGCAGAAAAGTATTCACTACTGAAGGGCTGAAACTGGAAATAGATGATAGATGGTAGCTCAGAATGTTTGACTCTGGGGAAAGCAAACATAAGGCAGAAACTAAGAGAAAGCCATTGATAGATGTAATGTTTAGAATCTAGATGTCTGTCACAGTGTGCAGGGAATTCAGAAACTGTAATTAAAGCAATGTGGATCAAATTAGAACAGAAGGCAAAGTAGCAAAAATCATAAAATTGGAAAAGTAAAACAATGCAGTATCAGCATAGGATCCTAAATTGGAATCAGAATAACTTTGCTTGTGAGTTAAGGTAGCACTGCTGTGTTTGTATCTACTCCCCACCATTTGTCACAGTTTATATGCTAGAGAAGGTCTTAATTGCCTAATTGATTCTGACAGTGGTTTGCATAATGGTGAGAAGACATTTTAAATAGAAGGATAAATATTCTCATTAATTTGGACAAAAATGTTTAAAACTCTTCACTGAACTGGCAGAAGATAAAGATAATTATAAAAGGTATATGAGCAGTTCTCTAAAAATATGGTTTTGAATACATGGAGACTCAAAATTAAAAGAAGCTTTCTGAGCTGCTAAGTTACTAGGCATCTGCTTCTGGTGATGAGATAGTTTCTCTCAGTGCCTATTGTACCAGCATGATGGAAAACCAGAAACACATTTACTACATCATGGGTGGGACCAAGGACCAGGCAGCAAACTCGGGCTTCATGGAGCACCTTTAGGAGCGCTGCTTAGAAGTGATCTACATGATTGAGCTCATTGACAAGTATTACATCCAGCAGCTAAAGGAATTTGATGGGAAGACTTTAGTGTCCATCAGCAAGGAGAGTTTGGAGCTTCCAGAAGATGAAGAAGAGAAAAAGAAACAGGAAGAGAAAAGAACAAAGTTTGAAAACTTCTGTAAAAGCATGAAAGATATATTGTATAAAAAAATTGAAAACATAGTTGTATCAAACAGATTGGTGACATCTCCACGCTGTACCGTCACAGGCACTTACAGCTGGACTGCTAACACGAAAGCTCAGGCCCTAAGAGACAACCCAACAATGGATTACATGGCAGCAAAGAAACACCTGGAGATAAACCCTGACCATTCCATTATTGAGACCTTAAAGCCAAAATGCAGGGCTGATAAGAATGACAAGTCTATAAGGATCTGGTTATCTTGCTTCATGAAACTGTACTCCTTTCTTCTGGAAGATCCTCAGACACATGCTAACAGGGTTTACAGGATGATGAACCTTGGTCTGGGTATTGATGAAGGTGAACCACCTGCTGATGACATTAACACTGCTGTAACTGAAGAAGGGCTGTCCATGGAAGGTGACGATGGCACATCACACAGGAAGGAGGTAGACTAAGCTGTGCCTGACAGATGACTTGGACACGTGTTCAATACTTTACCTTCACTCCCTCTGATAATATATTTTTAAGGATTTTTTTCTGTATCCTTGTTAACATTTTTAAAAGTCTGTATGGCATGACAACTACTTAAGGGAAAGATAAGATTTCTTTCTACTTCTAAGTGATTCTGTGATGTTAGGAACAAGCAGAGGTAGTAACGCTTCTCTGGTTTCACATTGGCTTGCAATAGACACTTGCTGTAAGATGTATGTAACCCATCGTTAACTTTGTGGTCTACAGCGGTTAGCTATCAAGCTGGAATCCTTAGAAGACCAGATCTTTTGTCACTAAAGTGTTCTGAGCTAAACCTTGGTGTTTAAAAGAAAAATACTTTTTAAAATGCCTTGAGCTTCATCTTATAGAGTGTACTTTTTAAACTTTCCCCTGTAGTTACTGATCCTGCTTGTACTCATCCTCCAGAAATAGTTTAAACTGAAACAAGTTTATGGGAGGAACTCTCCACAAGGCGTATCTTCCAAAGAAAAGTATTATTAAGGGGAAAAAATTATAAACCTACCTAGGGGTGATGTAAAGCTGTTAAAAAGTAAGCTCACTAGGCTAATCCTCCTGCTATGGCACCAGCACTCTAGGTTCTAGTCCCAGTTGGGGCGCCAGTTCTGTCCTGGTAGCTCCTCTTCCAGTCCAGCTCTCTGCTGGTGGCCTGGGAAGGCAGTGGAGGAAGGCCCAAGTGCTTGGGCCCTGCACCCGCATGGGAGACCGGGAGAAGCATCTGGCTCCTGGCTTTGGATCAGCGTGGTACGCTGGACGCTGGCCGTAGCAGCCACTGGGGGGTGAACCTCAGAAAAGGAACTCCTTTCTCTCTATCTCTCTCTCTCTTTCACTGTCCACTCTACCTGTCAAAAAATATGGATGAGTTTAAAAGTTAAAGAATAAATAAAGGAAATAAGGAAAATGGCCGATGTTGTGGTGCAGAAGGTTGAACTGCCCCTTGGGATGCCCACATCTCAAATCTGAGTGAATATAATTCAAACTATATTCTGCTTCCTATCCAGCTTTCTGTTCATGTACCTGGGAGGCATAAGATGGTGACCTGAAATCTTGGGATCCTACCACTCTTGTAGGAGATCCTAATGAAGTTCATGGCTTCAGCTTGTCCCAGTTCTGGCTGTTGTGGGCATTTGGGAAATGAACCAGTGAATGAAAGATATTTATCTTTGTATCATCTTCTCTATCTGATGCTCTGCCTTTCAAACAAATAAATGTCTTTTGGCCGGCGCCGTGGCTCAACAGGCTAATCCTCCGCCTTGCGGCGCCAGCACACCGGGTTCTAGTCCCGGTCGGGGCGCCAGATTCTGTCCCGGTTGCCCCTCTTCCAGGCCAGCCCTCTGCTGTGGCCCGGGAGTGCAGTGGAGGATGGCCCAAGTGCTTGGGCCCTACACCCCATGGGGAGACCAGGAAAAGCACCTGGCTCCTGGCTCCTGCTATCGGAGGAGCGCGGTGCGCCGGCCGCAGCGCGCCGGCCGCCGCGGCCATTGGAGGGTGAACCAACGGCAAAAGGAAGACCTTTCTGTCTGTCTCTCTCTCTCTCACTGTCCACTCTGCCTGTCAAAAAAAAAAAAAAAAAAACAAATAAATGTCTTTTTATAAAGGTATACTTATGGGCTGGTGCTCTAGCACAGCGTGTTAAGCTGCCACCTGCAACACTAGCACCCCATATGGGCATTGGTTTGAATCCTGGCTGATCTTCTTCCTATCCAGCTCCCTGCTAATGCACCTGGGAAAACAGCAGATGATGGCCCAAGTCCTTGGACCTCTGTACCTACATGGGAGATCAGAAGAAGTTTCTGGTTCCTGGCTTCAGCCTGGCCCAGTCCCAGCAATTGCAGCCATTTGGGGAATGAACCAGTGGATCAAAGACCTCTCTCTCTGTATCTCTTCCTCTCTCTCAGTAACTCTGTATTTCAAATAAAGAAGATAAATCTTTAAAAAGGGCACTCTTACTGAGGGATATTACATAATCCAAACTTCCTTAGAATGAAAAGCAAATAAACCAAAAGCAACTACTGGTATTTCTAACAACCTTCAATTTTTAGATATTCTTCTCCAAAATGAACAAACGTTTACTCATATGTATTGTAACAACTTGCAATTACAATGCTAATGATATTATGTCCTGAACATATTCCAAATTCCAAGGCAAATTTTATGATATAATTTGTCAAGGCTGTCTCAGATTTCATTAATGTTTTACAAGTTAATTAACAATTCTCCACTTAGAAGATTTCCTTTATTGTAAACAATGACACAATGAACATCTTTCAACAAATGTATAGTGAAAATAATAGACTACTTTATTAGTATATGACAACCTAGAATATATGTTCAATTGTCCATGCCAAGGGTTTTATACTTTGATTCATTAAACAAAATTGTTTCGCAAATAAATATAAAAATAACACTAGTGTCAGAATGGTGTATATACCAATTTTATTGTAATTTCTCTAGTATTTTAATGCAAAAGTAGATAATTTAATTTAATGAGTAAAACACAAGGTTTCCTATACCTATTTCAAAGCAAAAGGGCTTCACAATATAATGTGGTATTATAATCAGAAAGAGCTTAAGAAATAAGTTAGCTCAATTCTCCTATTTTACAGCTCAAAGTTGAAAAGTGCATTATTATTGGATCAGGGAATATAAACCAGGTCACCTGACTCCTTTTTCAGTGATCCATTACATCACCACATTTTTTGGGATTCTCATGAGTGAGAACACTTGCATCTCAATCCAGGAGCAGTACTTATTGGTATTTTATTTATTGTCAGTTTTATAGCACATACCTGCATGTGTTCATTTATAAACCTATATCAAAAACACATTGTCATTTTCAAATGAGTTCTAGATATTGCTGTTGTTGTGGCTGTTCAGGAAATCTTTCTAGTTGCATCTCAATATTTTTGTCAGTAATATCTTTCTCCATCTTTATATTTATTTGGATAGGAGGGCATGGTAGACAGAATTCTGAATGGCTCCCTGGTACCACTGTAATTATTACATTATCTAATGTGGGAAAATGATTTTTCAGGTATGATTAACTTACTAATCTATTGATTTAAAATAGAGAAATTATCTAAATAGCCCTGACTAATCACAGGAACCTTTTAGAAGCTACCTTCTGCTACCCTCACCAACTTATAATTGATGATGATGTTGAAGAAATTCAAACTGTGAGAAATGTTAGACATGATTACTGGCCTGAAAATAGTAGAGAGCACATGTAAGGATTGGAGAATGGTCTCTAAGTGCTGAAAATGACCCTTAATTGAAAGCCATAGAGAAAATGGTCATCAACTACAAGGAACAGCATTTTGTTCACAACATGGTAAGTTTGGAAGCAGTTTCCTCCCCAAAGCCTCCAGGGAGGAACTCAACATGATAACAGATTGATCTGAGACTTAAGAGACAGGATAGAAAACCCTATAAATTGGCAGGGACTTGTGACCTACAGAATTGGGAGCTAATAAATGGGTATTATTTGAAGCTGTTAAGTTTATATTAATTTTGTAATGTTGCAGTAGGTAATTTTTTTTTAACAGGCAGAGTGGACAGTGAGAGAGAGAGACAGAGAGAAAGGTCTTCCTTTGCCGTTGGTTCACCCTCCAATGGCCACTGCGGCCGGCGCACTGCAGCCGGTGCACCGCGCTCATCCAATGGCAGGAGCCAGGTGCCAGGTGCTTTTCCTGGTCTCCCATGGGGTGTGCAGTAGGTAATTAATTCAGTCATTCAGGATGATGGGCTTCATCTACAGAAAGTTGAAAGGCAACTTTCACTCACTCCAACACAGGTGGTAGAGGGCACATGGTCTAAACTCATTCTCTAGACCTTCTTTCTTAGAATTTTGTATTTGAGCACGACTCCAGGATAATACGAAGAGTTATAAGCCAGGAATCACACTTAAATGCAATGTTGTCCTCAGATTTTTCCTGATCCCAGAGTACTGTGGTGTCTTTGTTTACTATCTTCAGCAAACTTCACTTCTGAATTATAAACGTGGGTTTCTAATTATCCTTGAAAATGGTAGATTATTTGGTGCACGGCTCAATAATTCTAGTTTGCTTAGATTAGCAAGATTTTTATACTGTTGCCTGTAAGAATCATCTAACTGGGGCTGGCACTGTGGTGTAGCAGGTAAAGCCACCATCTGCAGTGCTGGCATCCCATATGGGCACCGGTTCAAGGCCTAGATGCTACACTTATGATCCAGCTCTCTGCTATATCCTGGGAAAGCAGTAAAAGATGGCCCAAGTCCTTGGGCCCCTGCACCCACATGGGAGACCTTGAAGAAACTCCTGGCTCCTGGCTTTGGATCAGCACAGCTCTGACGGTTGCAGCCAATCTGGGAGTGAACCAGCAGATGGAAAACCTCTCTCTATTTTTCTGCCTTTCCTCACTCTGTAACTGTGACTTTCAAATAGATAATTTTTTTTTAAAAAAAGAATCATCCAACTGAGAGTAGTAGTAGGTAAAATATAAACAATTTTTTTCTATTCTTTCAGTCACATACAGTAAACAAAACAATTTCTTTCCAATCAAATTTATTTAATGGAATATACCATGGCCTCTGAACATCAGTTAAAGTCTTTATCAGAACCATCTGCTCAGTTTCTACTCACCAATTTTGGGGACAAAACCTAAAGAAACGAGAGTCAGGTCTGATGGTATGGTGGGAGTTTAAGCACAGTTATTTATTCAATATTCATTATCTTGTTCATTAGGCAGTTTCTGGAAAGAGTATTCTTTATTATTTTGAGGATTCGTCTTATATCTCAATAATATGATTCTGCATAAAGCTGCCAATCACAGTATCTGACTGTCCTAATCACACTGTAGGCAATGGATCTCACCTGAATCAGTCACGCAATCAATTCTCTAGTCATAGTATTTGAACAAGAAATAAGTAGATTGGGGTCGGTGCTGTGGCATAGTGGATAAAGCCATCGCCTGCAGCACTGGCATCCCATATGTGTGTTGGTTCAAGTCCTGACTGCTCCACTTCTGATCCAGCTCTCTTTTTTTCTTCTACTGTTATGGCCTGGCAGAGCAGTAGAAGATGGCCCAAGTCCTTGGGTCCCTACACCTGCATGTGCATGGAAGACCTGGAAGAAGCTCCTGGGTCCTGGCTTTGGATAGGTGCAACTCCAGCCTTTGCAGCCATCTGGAGATTGAACCAGCAGATGGAAGACTCTCTCTCTCTCTCTCTCTCTCTCTCTCTCTCTTCCTCTTTCTCTGTAACTCTGTCTTTCAAATAAATAAACAAATCTTTAAAAAAATTAAATTAAATTTTATATTTTTAAATATTTATATATTTACATGTAATTGTAAGAAATAATATATAAAGATTTGATGTACTTTTTGCACAGTCTCCCCAAATGGTAATACCTTGTACAGTTATATTACAATACCACAGCCAGGATACTGACAATAGTACAATCAAAGTACAGAATACTCTATTAATCATCTGTTCTCAATTTCTATAATTTTGTCACATCAGAACTGCTACATAAAGGAAATCCTACAGTATGTAATTTTTATATATTATTATTTTCACTCAGCATGAGTCCCTCAAGATGCCTCTGACTTTCTTCATTTATCCATGGTTATTTCCAATTATTGAAGAGTAGTATTTCATGCCATGAGTGTACCACAAATTTTCAAACATTTACCTATTGTTTCCAGTTATTTGGGCTAGAAAAATAAAGCAAATGTATTTATGTATTCATTGCTATGCAAACATAGATTTTCTTTTCTCTGAGATAAAAGTCCAGAAGTGCAATTGTTGAATCACATGCTCAGTTTTTAAAGAAACTGCCAGATTTTACAGTTAATTTTTACCATTTACATTCCCATTTGTTTTTTTAAATTATTCTGATAGCATGTTAGAGTTATATGAAATATTTTATAATATTCTCTGGTGCTTTCTCATTGTGATTTAAATTTTCATTTTCATAATCTTCTGCCCATTTTCTAATTATATTTCCCTTTTTTATTTTTGATAGTTGAGAATTTAAAAATACTTTCAAGGCATTATTCCTTTCTTTTCAGATTCGTGTCTTATTTTTTAAATATTTATTTTATTTATTTGAAAGGTAGAGATATAGAGAGAAGTACAGACAGAGAGGTTTTCCATCTGCTGGTTTACTCCTAAAATGACTGCAATGACCAGGGCTCGGTCAGGACAAACCAGGAGCCGGGAGCTTTTTCTGGGTCTCCCAAGTGGATACAGGGGCCGAAGAAGATGGACCATCCTACGCTGCTTTTTCCGTTGCATCAGCATAGATCTGGATTGGAAATGGAGCAGCCAGGACTTAAACAGGCTCCAATATAGGATGCTAGTGCCTCAGGTTGGGGCTTTAACACACTGTACTACTGCACTAGCCCCAAGATATGTGATTTCAAATATTGACTTCCAGTCTAGATCTTGTTGTTAATCGTCTTCAAGTGGACTTTAACAGAGTATTGGTTTTCAATTTTGATGAGACTTAACTTCTTAGTTTTTCATTCTATGAACCATGCTTTTGATATCAATTATAGGAAATCTTCAAGTTAGTCTAGATCCTGAAGACTTTACCTTGCTTTCTTAACATTCTGTGTTTTATGTTAAAATTAGTATGGCTTTTGTGTTAAGTTTTGTATATGATATGAGACAGGTTTAGCAGCTTCCCCACTTCCTCCTCTTTCTTAATTTTCTTCTTCCTATTAATATCTGATTGCTCAAGTGCTATTTGTTGAAATGACTATCCTTGCTCTATTGAATTGCTTTTGTGTCTGCAAAATTTCATTAAAGTACATTTGTGTGGATCTATTTTAAGTTCCCTATCTGTTCTATTAATCTATGTATCTATCCTTCATGAATATAACACTGTAATGGTAACAGTAGCTGTGTTTTAGATCATGATACCAGGTAGACTGATTTCCACAATTAATTTTTCCAAGATTGTTATAGCTATCCTGGGCAATTTTCTTTCCATCAAAATTGTACAGTAAACTTATCAATGTCTACAGAATACCATGCTAGGACCTTTATAGTAACTATATTAAATCGACAGATCACTTTGTTGATTGTCAATTTGCATATTTATATCTTTACTATGTTAAGATTTTAATTTATTTTATTTTATTTTTAGTTTTTGACAGGCAGAGTGGATAGGGAGAGAGAGAGAGACAAAGTGAAAGGTTTTCCTTTGCCGTTGGTTCACCCTCCAATGGCCAGCGCAGCTGGCGCGCTGCAGCCGGCGCACCGTGCTGATCCAAAGGCAGGAGCCAGGTGCTTCTCCTGGTCTCCAATGGGGTGCAGGGCCCAAGCACTTGTGCCATCCTCCACTGCACTCCCTGGCCACAGCAGAGAGCCGGCCTGGAAGAGGGGCAACGGGGACAGAATCCGGCGCCCTGACCAGGACTAGAACCCGCTGTGCTGGCGCCGAAAGGGGGAGGATTAGCCTAGTGAGCCACGGCACCGGCCAAGATTTTTAAAAAATGTTTTATTTATTATATGAGAGAGAGTTACTGACAGATAGAGGAAGCTATGAGGAGAAAGATCTTCCATCTGCTAGTTCATTCCCCAAATGGCTACAATGGCTGAAGCTGGGCTTATTAGAAGCCAGAAGCCAGGAGCTTCTTCTGGGTCTCCCATGCAGTTGCAGGGGCCCAAGATCTTGGCCCATCTTCTACTGCTTTCCTATGCCATAACAGAGAGCTGGATCTGAAGAGGAACATCCTAAACTAGAACTGGTGCCCATATGGGATGCCAGCACTGCAGGCATAGGCTTAGCCTACCATGCTCTAGCATCAGCCCCAATTATGTTATAATTTTTTACGCAAACATAAAATGCCTCTTTATTCATGTAAGTTTTTGATTTCTTTTTCTTTTATTTATCTATTTGAAAGTCAGAGTTACACAGAGAGAGAAGGAGATAGAAGGAGAAGCGGAGAGAAAGAGAGGTCTTCCATCTACTGGTTCACTCCTCCAAATGGCCACAATGGCTGGAGCTGCACCTATCTGAAGCCAGGAGCCAGGAGCCTCTCCAGGTCTCCCGCGTGGGTGCAGGGGCCCAAGGACTTGGACCATTTTCTATTGCTTTCCCAGACCATAGCAGAGAGCTTGACTGGAATTGGAACAGCTGGGACTTGAACTGGCACCCACAGGGGATGCTAGCACTGCAGGCAGCAGCTTTACCTGCTACACCACAGCGCCAGCCCCGTAAGTCTTTGATTTCTTTCATGAGTATTTTGCAGTTTTCATCACATGAATCCTAAGCACATCTTATGTTTAACAATTACATTTAATAGTTAAGTTAAAACATTTTATCTTTGGAATAATTGCAACTCGCATAATGCTTTTAGTGTTGGTTTCCATATGTTCATTGTTTGTGTATTCAGTGTTTTATATATCTTGATTTATTTTCATGTGTTGCTGTTGTATCTTATGACTATACTCAACTCAATTATAGCTTCTAGGAGGTTTTGTAGATTCCTTGAACTTTTCTATATAAACTACTATCCAAAAAAAGGACAGTTTTTTTTCTTCTCTTCAGATAGGAAGACCTTCTGTTTCTTTTTCTAGTGAGAATTTTGAGTAATACATTGAGTAAGTATCATCTGAACATCCTCACCTTGTCCCCAGTGTTAGAAGGAAAGTATTAGTCTTTTTACTGCTTTATTCTATATTTGAAGTAGAAATCTTTGCAGATTCTCTTCGTAAAATTTAGGCACTTCTTTTTTATTTTTAACTTACTAAGACTTTTATTTTTGTTTGCGTGTTTTAAATCATACCTGGGTATTGTAATACACATGATTAAAAAAAAAAACGCTTAAGTTTCCTTCAGGAACTAGAAAATGTCCTTGAGTTTCAGGGATATTATTCATTCGTCTTAATCTTTGCTGTCTCATTCCCTGGACGATAGAGTGGATTATGTGTCCAGTACCCACCACATTTTCAAAATAAAGTGTTTTCCTATCATCCACAATCTGGGGGATACACAGATGGATCAGATATAGGGCCCATTTTAAAGAACATTTAATGAGAGAAATAATGCACATTAGAGGATATGATATAGATAGGTGTCTTAAAAATATTCAATGGCAGGACTGATGTATTCATATGGCTTTAAAGAATTTTAATGAACTGACTTTTTGGAAATAATGCCACTTACAGTGAGTTTTAATGACAAGCATGATTTAGCCAGGGGACAGGGATGGGATGGAGATGGCAGGATGTGGAGAGGTTTCTGACACTTACACAACTGGCATCACACGTGCAGAACTGAGATACAGATAATGAAAAGGGTATGTAAATGTCTAAGCTGAAGCAAGAATAGATTAAAGTGAGAGTGAGGAAATACTCGATAGTAAAATACATTCAGGAATAGAGTTTAGTAACCCAGAGATCTTGCTATTGTTGGAAGTAGAATTAAATAGATCCTGGAGACCTTTCAAAACAAAACAATACCTATTGACTACCTTAACTATAGACCTACCCTGGAAGCAGAAATATAATTATACTTTTAATATTTTAAGCAGCTCACAGCACTTTCATATCCATTATTAGATTGGATGTATCTAAAATCACTGTTATACTTACTTTTTACGCTTTCCCTTTACAAATTCTCATGGTACCAAATTCATGAACTCATTCTCAAGAGAAACAAACATGTCTCCAGGCAGAAAGTAAGCAACTGAAAGACTGCATTCAGCTAAGGTGAATAAAATGAAATTCTATTTTCACCAAAATAGTGCAACTCAATTTACTGAGAAATGCTTGGTCCTCAGTCCTTTAATAATTGGAATTTATTTCCTCAACCTAAATAGAAGCAGATAAAAATGATTTTTTGACTCAGTAATTGCAGACAATGAAGAAAGAAAAGTATGAATTCTATATTGCCATACCAAATTTGTATAATTCTATTCATGAAAATCCTCAGATTAGGAAGTATATGAGCATATGACACTATACAAATATTTACATTTAACTGAGACTAATTATTCTGTCTTTCATAATGCTGAGAACTAGAGCAGAAAATACTGGGAATATAGGAAAGTTGAGTCTATGTACTTCCCACATACGTAAAGTGAGAAACTGGTATTATGTATGAGATATACTGGCAAAATACTGAGAGAAAGAGAGAGAGAGAGAGAGAGAGAGGAAGGGAGGGAGGGAGGGAGGGAGGGAGAAAGGAAGCGAGGGAGGGAGAAAGGAGGGAGAGAGAAGTGCAAAGCATTTTGTTAAGAAATAGAGATGGGCAGGCACCTCGGCTCACTAGGCTAATCCTCCACCTGCGGCACCAGAACCCCAGGTTCTAGTCCTGGTTGGGGCACCGGATTCTGTCCTGGTTGCTCCTCTTCCAGTCCAGCTCTCTGCTATGGCCTGGAAGTGCAGTTGAGGATGGCCCCAGTTCTTGGCCCCTGCAGCCGCGTAAGAGACCAGGAGAAGCACCTGGCTCCTGGCTTCGAATCAGCGCGGTGCACCGTCCACAGCGACCATTGGAGGGTGAACCAATGGAAAAGGAAGACCTTTTTCTCTGTCTCTCTCTCTCACTGTCCACTCTATCTGTCAAAAAAAAAAAAAATAGAGATTATAGAAGACCATTTCATTGCAGTGCAAAGAGGCTTGGTGGGAAAACATGCATAATGAATGAAACAGGCTTGAAGAATTCAGCTTAGCTGGAATACAATGTTTAAGAGGTGTATGGAGGGGCCGGTGCCATAGCGTAGCAGGTAAAGCCACCGCCTGCAGAGTCAACATCTAATATGGGAGCGAGTTCAAGTCCTGGCTGCTCCACTTCCTATCCAGCTCTCTAGGGAAGCAGTAGAAGATGACCCAAGACCTTGGGCCCCTGGACCTGCATGGGAGATCCTGAAGAATCTCCTTGCTCCTGGCCTCCTGGCTTAGGATTGGAGCACTCTTGCCGTTGCAGCCAACTGGGGAGTGAACCAGTGGATAGAAGAGTTCTGTCTGTCTCTCTCTGTCTCTCTCTATCTCTCTCTCTCCCTCTCCTTCTCTCTTTGTGTAACTCTGACTTTTAAGTAAAATAAATAAATCTTTAAAAAAATGACATATATGGAAAGACATATTTTAAATTGTATAATGAAAATGTTCATATCCTATGCTGACATTTTCAATGCCAGGTCTATCAAGCTCCAGCTTAAGTACTTCTGTACTTAATCTGAAAGATTTACACATTTGTTGGTTTGATTGTTCATTATGCAGATATCTTCCTGCACAATTAACAACTGGCAGGGTTGATTTTCTAAAAATTTTGTAATGCAAATGCTTGGTAACATATGTGTCTTATAAGTTCAGTTTCACTCTGAAATGCTAACAAATGTGTATCATCTCTAGGGTCTTTCATTCAGGAGAAATAAAGTTCCAAATATTGGAAACATATTGATTAATTTTCAAACTCATTTTGTATTATGTTTAAAGGAAGATATTTTGCAGGTCTCTTGGTAGGATGCCTATTTATTCTACTACTCTTCTTCAATATTTTTTATATACATACCAGCCAATATGTAGTCAATGCTTTAGTGATCTACTTATATCATACTTTCTCCCTTGTTTATAATAATCCATCAACCTAGCTGTAAGTTATAGCCCAATGTCATCCTTATATTTAAATCATAAATGTCTTTTTATGCTTGTTCAGAGGAAGTAGGGAGACTAAAGATTAAGTAAACCATTAGATTTCTTTTCACATATTTATAATTTGTGACTCAAGGAAAGTCAAGCAAGGAAAGCTGAACAGTGACCTGGTGGTACAATAAATACCAAAATATATGAGTGATTCAAAACTATTGAGTCAGCAGTACTGGTATAACTTCTAGATATAGGCAATTGGCATAAATGTTTTTCCTTGCCCTTTAAGAAGCTTTACTTAATAATTGTTCCACCAATTTGGTGAATATTCCTTCCAAAAACTTTGTTCTTTGAGCTAAATATAACAGTGACAAAAATTTGACTAGCACAATTAGAATTTACACCACACAGTAGGCATTTCGAACTTGGATCCTAAAGACAAGGGACAATTGTGTCCTATGTGTAAGGCATTGGAGCATGCTGGAATGGAGATCATTATATCCCAAGAGAAGGAACTGGCTTTTGCAAAGCATGATGGTGTCCTCTATGGGAAATAATTCGTGTAGGTGAGGGTGGTGAAAGCGACTTGCTATTGGTGATTGGCACTGGAGTTCAAAGTATATGAAGAATCATGGGCAGAGTGGACACCATTCATACTAAGCTAAGGAGTCTGAAGGCAATCATTAAGATGGCAAGGGAAATGAGTGAAAAAAAATCTGAGAAGTGCAAATGGTAAACATGACTTAGATATTGAAAGAGGAGAAACAGTATCTTTACTTTCAAAAGTTTGTCTTTGCTACACTTAGCATGCTATATTTGGATGATTATAATAACTCTCCCATCACCCTACCCCCATTGTCATGCACATCTACCAATTCTTTAATGTTACTTTATGTGAATGGTTGTTTCTTCTCACAAACCTCAGCAGGATCCCCATGAGCTCATTTAGATTCCTGTATCATGCTTAGAAGTTTACTGATCACACTTTTTTCCTAACATTTTATCATGTAAAATTTTAAGCATATAGTAAGTTTTAAAGAATTTTAAGTAAATACCCATCTACCCACAGCTCTGATTTTGCCATTAACATGTCACCATACTTATGTTATCCATACTTATCCATTATTCTTTCTTATATTTGTAACAAATTGGCAATATCCATACACTCCCTCCCATCAAATAATCCAGTATGCATATCATTATCTAGAATAATATTTTATATCATAAACATATTTACATAAAGTTTGTATAACATGAGATATATTAAATAATATCCCTCTGTAACCTAAACCATTATCAGGATTAAAGTACTATTTTATCATTTCCCCAAGAAGTGCCCTCATGCTCCTTGCAAATTTATTTTTATAAGAAAATGCTAAATATTTTTTCGAAGTTATCCCATTATTTCTCCACCAAACGTTTGAGACTTTCACTTGCCGTACATCATTACTATCATTTGATGTGTCACTCTTTTTAATTCTGGGCATTCTAGTGGTTATATAATAGCATCTCACTGTATTTTCAAGTTGCATTTCTTGATGACTAATAATGGAGAAAAACAACCTTGCATATCTCCCTTTCTGAAATATTTGTTTATACTTTTGCCAATTTTTATTGAATTGACAATACATTTTCATAATGGTATGTGCTGAATTTGATGAATCCTAATTTATAATTTTCCTCTTTTATGGTTGTTTCTTTCTATGATTTGTCTAAGAGAACCTTTACTCATGTGCAAGTTCAGACAATTTTTTCCTATATTTCCCTGAAAAAGCTTCATGATATTTTAGCTTTTATATTTAGGACTATATTATCCTTAATGTGTTAAATTTTGCATGGTACAAAGTAGATATTAAGGATCTTTTTATTTTCTTTAATATCTTATTATGCCAGGACCATTTCTCAAAAAGATCTTTTTGTTCAATTTTAAGCTGCTTTTTTCCCTCAGTTGAAAATGAAATGGTCTTAGCATAAGTGTCAGTTTATTTATGAGTCATTCTAGTCCATTGATTATATTCTGATCCTTACTACAATATCATATTATATTGATTACTACAGCCTTAAGGAATAGATAATGCTTTAAAATTTATTTATTTATTTGAAAGTTATAGAAAAAATAGAACACACACACACACACACACATAAACACAGAGCAAGAGCAAGAGTGAGAACTAAAGAGAAAGAGAGAGAGAGAAATCTTCTATCTGTTGGTGCACTCCTCAGATGGACTCAATGGCCAATACTGGGCCAGAACAAAGCCAGAAGCCAGCAGTTCCATTTAGGTTTCCCACATGGGTGGCGGGGACCTAAATACATGGGCCATCTTTTGCTTCTTTCCCAGGCCACTGGCAGGGAGCACGACAAAAAGTGGAGCAACTTGAACATGAACTGGTGTGCACATGGGATGTTGGCGTCACAGGCAGTAGCATTACCTGCTACCCCCTAATGCTGACCCCAAAGAATGAATAAGTTTTGAAACGAAAATGGAATAAATCTTTCAACTTGTTTCTTTTTTGAGATTGTTTTGCATAATCCAGGTCTTTTGTACTTCCATATAAATGTAACAATAAACTTGCCAACTTCTACAAAATAACCTACTAGAATTATTTAGAGAGAATTGACATCTTAAATATACTGAATTGTCCAAGAACAGATTATATCTTTCCATTTATCTAGGTATTCTTTACTCACATTTGGCAATATTCTGTAAATTTTATGGAATGGCCTTACCAAACTTTTGTTGAAAATATTTCCAGCTTTCTTTATAAATGATGTTATTGTAAATATAATTGGTTTATTTTGACTTTAGATGTTTTTATGGTAGTATATAACATATAATGAGTATTTGGATTACTCCTATATTCTGAAAACTTGCTAAATTCACTTATAAATTTTAATGATTACTTCTCAACCTTAGGATTCTCTATGTAAATAATCATGTCACCTATCAGGCAGGGCTCATTTGAAATGATTAGGTGCAATCATCTTGCACCCTCAACAAAAATACATCATTGGCAAAAGAATGTAGAGAAGAATTGAAAAATATGGTAAATAATTGGAGTTCAGTGTCATTAGGTAAGGATTTGCATTCAGCCTTTTTCTCGTTAATGTAATTCTGAACTAGATAATAGCGGAGAAAATCCAGAACTGGAAGAACATAACTTCAATTATCTATCCCTTCTTCACATTAATAAGCAATCAGACTTCTTTTTCTTCATCTTACAATTTAATAAAGTGAGAAACATAACATCCTTTAAAGATTCCCTTTCTCTTTTACTTCTGATGTAAAAGCCAATCATGTTCCCAATTTTCCATTTTCAGAGCATATTCTGGCCAAAGCATCATGTGTGAATAGCTTTATTTATCAATGAATTAATTTCTTCCTTATATCACAGCTAGAGAAAAGAACTATAAACAGAAAAAAATATTACCATCCAGTAAGTGCTGTGGAGTTTAATAAAAGTGAAGACGTCAGAAGATTTTAGTTGGCAAAGGTCAGTTGGAGCTGAGTTCTGAATGCTAATCAGTTTTGCCTTGTCACACCAGTCCCCAAGGGATGCGGCTGCCTTGGTAGATCCATATCCATCTAGGACTGTTCCTTGACATCCCTGTCTCAGACAATTCATCTCTGAAAGTGTTTCTGGTTTTATCTGCATCAGGAATGCTTGTTCACACTAAGGATGCTCACTAGAGGCTGATGGATAAAACCAGAATAACAATGTGCTAATTTACACTGAGAAATACCAATCTAACTTAGATTGAGTTTTATTTCAGCCTGGGCAGTACACTCTCTCCCAACAGACTAGATAAGTGGGAAGATAAATTAGCAAAAGGTATGCCTCATCAGCGCAAGATTTAAACGAGCAGATGAGCTCATATAATGCAAATAACTAATTGCTTTGGGTTAATAGACGCTGATGTGTCCGTCTCTGCACTAGGCATAGTCCAGCAACTAGAACAAGACAGGTGATAATTTTAGGCTAGATATTGTTCTTTCCTGGGCAGAACAAGTCTAATGATTGTTATATACATCCTTTGCAAATTTCTTCAAATCTGTTTTTACATATCCTTTCTGTAGTTGCATTTTACCTTCCATTAGATTACACAGCTGATTTAGAACAATTCTACATTTTAAAAATTTACATGGAATTTTCTTAACCATATCCATCATAAATTGATATCCTGGTTTACACATTAGCAAATGATTTTGTCTACCCAAATTCAAAATTATTTCCTTTGCAGTATTTTGATTTCTGTTCAATTGTTACCAAATCATGGTTCTTGAAATATCCTGTAAATTCCCAATAAATCTGCAGAATAATTCTGAGAGACCAGTGTTATTTCTCTATATGCGTTTACAGACATTAAAACTGAGGTTTAGAAAGTCAGGTGATTTTTAAATTGTCAGTTCACAAATGCATATTGAGACACTATTATCTACTAGGTTTGGCGTGAGATGTTAGGATAATAAACTGCTTTTCCATGCTGTCTTACAACAACATAGAAAGCACTGAATTAAATTAAAACATGTGAGCAATTTTGATACTTCCATTATAATTTACAAAATTTGAGAGCTTCATTTCTTTTGAGGTTTATTTTATTTTATGAAAATCAAATGAATGAATGAATGAATGAATGAGTACATATGTACCATTATCATTACCCCTGCTTTCTGTAAGTAAAGAAAAGACAAAGTTTAAAAAGTAGGTTCAATCCTTTTAGAACTTTCAAATGACTGGGGTCCCAATTGTTGCAACTTTTAATGAATTGCTGCAATGTTTCTGGCATTGTGGAGAATACAGAAGAGATATGACCCAGGCGAACATATACACCATCAAAGTGGGACAAAGGCCATCAAGAAACAGAAGGAGAAGGTGAATATCTTTTTCCAAGAAGAAACAGCTGGAGCTGGTTTCTGAATGCTAAACAGTTTTGAGTTCCTCTTTGATTCAAGGAAGCAAAATCCTCACAACTTAAAGTTTCAGATGGGTTTTGAACATCCACAGACCCCCAAACTGAGCTGGGAATCTCCTGTGGAGAGGTTTCCTTGGGTTATTTCCTTACCTCTTCTCTTCTGCGTTGGTTCAGCAATGTAAGAGGAACGGCCTCTGTCTGATATTTTCTTCTCTGATCCTAGCACAATGCTGGAGGGGCAAAGGTCTTGCAACATACAAAAGGGAAATATAAGCTAAACCAACTGGTAAGATGTTTCAGCTTAAGGCAACATTAATAGATTCCATTTATTTGGTTTTCAGCATATATTAGATAATGAAATAGCACTTAGTGTAGCTTAGTATCTTATTTAACATTAAGTTAATCATGTGTGGATGGGATTATTACAGTCCACCTGTTATAGCTGAGAACACCGGGGTACAGAGAAGAACAGCGACTTTACCTATTTCTGTTGAGAAGTGAGTAGGGGTTTGTACCCAATCATGGATATGTCCGATCGTCCAAAGGCTTAACTGCTCCCCACGGCCCCTTTCATTTAAGGTCTTGCAGGCTGCCCCTACCACACAAGCTGCATACCTGTATTTGCCCTCATTTAATCCCCTTTGTGAATCCTAGGATATATTTTATGATTGTATTAGAGAATGTAACATTTATTGCTGCTTAACATGTCAGCAAAGATATTTCCATACTAGATTCTGCTCTTCTTGAAGGCAAGAATAAGGTTAGAATCTGTTGTTCCTACCAATATTGTATAAGACAGTAATCAAAAGCAAACTTTAGCAAGGATTCACTGAATTGAAGATCAGTTAAGTGCCTGCAGAAAATTGGATAATATATATGCTAATGTGAAAATGCCATAGACGATCTGTTTCATGGATTTTGCCAAGATCATAGGCCAATCAGAGACAAGATCTACTTTGCAAGCAGGGAAATCTGGCCAATCTCTAGTATAAACCAAGAGGAGGACCATTTTATTGAATATCTACTATAATTCTATTGTAATTTGGGAGGATGTAGAGAAGGTTCAAAAAATTTTGGAAAAATGTAATTTAAAGATACATTTATGGTAGTGCCAAAAAACCCTTGAAATCCATCCGTGCTTTTTATTTCATAACATACATTTTCCCTGGACATTTCTGTGCATAAATTTTAAAAATTGTTTGTACCAACAACAACATCAACAAAAAACTCTTCTAAGTCCATTTCCCACATAGATGGTGAAGTACTCTTATAGTTACTCTTCTAAAAGAATTTATGGTCTTAGGGGGGTGAGCAGAAAACCACCCTTGTTGAGCAATAATCAAGAGTCATGGACAGTACACTAGTAACAACTATAATCCAGACTTTTAGAAGAGCCTGTATAAACTTCGCTTTCTTAGGTTGCAATTGACAGAAAACCCAATTCTACTCTTCTCTTCTCATCCCATCCAAGTTAATCTATTTTGTGTTGAGAGGGTTCATTTTCTCTGACTTGAAAGATCTTACTTTCCTGAAATCAGTTTCTGTTTCAAAAGATCAGTACATTTCTAGGAAGTAACATGTAAGAAACAGGAACAGGAAAAAGTCATCCAACAGAAATGTCAGTCCACAAAATGGGGTGATTAAATAGAAAAGGTCATTAATTCAGATTTTGTGAGAAATTCAGTCTGAGTTAAAGTGAAAAATACTTTTTGATGCCTATAGAGACAAGACTTGGTAAGAAAAATAATATAATGATATCAACAGAATATTTATTTAAAAATTGAGATCAAGGTGTTTCCAACTGTTTGCCTTCAACAATCATAATGCCACTCGCTATTTATTCATATATTTTTATTAAATCAAATCTGCTAAAAATTTCCAATTGACAATACCTTATTTACCTGATTATTTACGTATATTGTCTTGTTTAAAAAAATTGGTGCAGCTAAAATACTTTTTAGCCTGATTCAATGGAACACTGTATATTTGTAGAATGCATGAGAGAAAACATCCATATGTAAATCTAAGCTAGTTCGTGCAACAAAATTATCTAAAGAAGTTAAGAGTGAGTTGATAGAGCTCATTTCATAAGTAAAGAAACTGAGACACTCTTGATGACTTGTCATAGCTAATCCTTTTGATACATACAAGATGGAGGTCAAGGTCCTGGCTAAGATCACTGTCCACTATCATATCCAATGAATAGGCTGCCTACTACAGTAGCTTTACATGTTTGAAAATAAAGAAAGCTCTCATTTGCATAACAAACATCCCATCTCTGATTCAGACACCACACTAATCAGAGTAATTTCTCTTTCCTGTCTCTCTCTCTTTCTCTTTCTAGATTGATTTGTTTATTTGAAAGTCAGACTTGTGAGTGTGTGTGCGTGCATGCGTGTGTGTGTGTGTGTTTGAGAGAGAGAGAGAGAGAGACTTTTCATCTGGTTCACACCCCAGAAGGATGCAATGACCTGGGCAGGTCAAAACCAGGAGCCAGGAGCTTCATTTGGATCTCCCAAATGGGAGTACTTGGGCCATCTTCTGCAGCTTTTCCCAGGCCATTAGCAGGGATGTAGATCAGAAGTGGAGCATCTAGGAAGTGAACTGGTGCTTATATGGCATACTGTCATTGCAGGCAGCAGATTAATCTGCTAAGCCAGAAAGCGGGCCCCAGAGTTTCTCTTAATGATAATATATCTGCCTTGGGCTAGACGGACAAAGAGTCACAACAATAAAGGAGAAAGCACCAGCTGGATGCACTGAGAAGGGCATTTGTGAAAGGTCAGGCCCAGATACAATTTCACAAATATCTCCCATGTCAATGCCTTCCTCCATACCAGCCCTGGCCCTTTGGTCTTAAGTCTGCCCATCTCTGAAGGAGGCTATTATAACCCTCCCTGGAGCCAGTGCTCTTCCACTGGGTTTAACTCCTCCCGTTTCCAGTGGGATTGTATTTTATTTTGTATTCTTTTTTCATAAAGAAATCGGATCAAGTTACACCCTCCTGCAGAGCAATCTGCACTGTCTTTGTATTGCCTCTCTAGAACATAATAAAAATTCCTGAGCTGGGATGTAAATATCCTTGAGGTTCTAGCCTCAAAAGAACTCCCTTTCCCAAAGTGTGCTGTTCAATCTCCATGAGCTCTTTAAATGTGGATATTTAGTTATTCTTAGAGAATTTTTAGTTTCTCCTATATCTGCTCAGAGTATGTTTCTTCTGTGGCTTGGATGTATCTTCCTTCTCTATCTAGTCTTTGTCACATGCAAAATTTCTTTGCAGCCCTTGAGTTATGAATCAAATAGCATCTCCTCATAAAACCTACACCGAATGTCCAGGGATCATCATAAGGTCTATTCTTTATATTCACAGAATAAAAATACACTTCCTCTGATGATACATCATTAAGCATATTTGTTTCAATTTCTACAAGTGTCTTTGATCAAGCAAATATGTATGAGGAGATTGACCTAAGCAATAAACCAAACATGTCAGCAAATATTTATGTCTAACAGTCTTTCCATTTCTATATCTGCGAAAAACTGAAAACAGTTATTTAAAAAACAGGATACTAATAAAATAATTTTTAACTTTAACTCCATTTTCAAGGTTTTTATTTACTTTCATACCTTTTGAATCTTTTTAAATATTAATGACCTCTAATCTTATTCCTCTGGCTTGGACCATTCCCCTTAATCCTACTGCATATTGGATATCTCCACTTGGATGTGCTACAGGCACCACACACTCGATAAGGTCAAAATGAATGTCTGATATTCCCCCCACCCAAAACTAATTTCTTTCAGCATCCTTCTGCATCTCAGCTAAAAGCAACTCTATTCTTTCAATGGTGCAAATCAGATATTTTGGTCCCTTGCCATCTCTCTTCTTTTTATAAACACTATAAAGTTCTTTGAAAATTCTGTTACTGAGACGGTCAAAATAGATGCATAACTTGATCCCCTCTCTCCACTTCCACTGCTATCACACTCATTCAGGACATTTCTTACCTCAATAATTATGACAACTTCCCACTGTGGATTTTCAAAATTCTGCCAATGTACCCTTCTGTCTAGTAACAATGCATAAAACATTGAAATATTTTTTAAAATAAAATTTCACAGCCTTCACTCCTTTTTTCCAAGTCTTTTGAAAACATCCTGTTTCATTCAAATAGGAGACCATTCAGATGGACTACAAAGCCCAATACAATCTTGCCATGAATTTCATCTCTGTCTCATATCACTATTCTTCCTTCTATTTCCTTTGATTCAGACAAAATGGTGTCATTTTTGTTACTCAAACACGCAGGTCTGTCTGTTCCTGCATTAAAATCTTTGAACTTGGTGTTCTCTCTGCCTGTTCTATTCTTCCCCCAGCTATCTGGAAGCCTCACGCCCTCATTTACGCTTTATTTCAGGGATTCTATTCTGCATCCTTGAATATCTAAATTTCAGACTCAATTTGATATTTCCTATCATGTGATCTGATTCTCTAGATATCATAAACTCACTGTGTCCATGGTGCAAAAGTTTACTTCACCAGCGATGCTTTAATAATCATGTTTTAATCCTACTTTCTTACATACTAGGGGAGAGTCTTCAAAACACTCACAGAAAATGCATGTCATGAAACAGCTAGGCATGTAATTCAAATTTTTTTCACAGAAATAGATTTATCTTTTTAACTCCATTTTTTCATAAACTATTTGAAGAACTCCCATGTATTTACTTTTTTGTGTTTATTACTGATTTTTCCTCTGGAAACTATGTTTTATAAATTCAAGATTTTTGTCAGATTTATTCTCTCTCTATTCATAGGATATAGAATTGTATTAAGAACAAGACATAATTGTGAAAAGAAGACAGAAAGAAAAGAAGGGAGGGCACAAAGGATAGAAGGCGAGGAAGGCGATGGGAGGGAGGAAGGAAATTCATCCACTGAATTTACAGTTATGAAGTCATCCATAAAAATGAAGCCGATCTATATTAACAATATGGACATATCACCAATATATATTAGAGGAAGAAATCAGTTTTCAAAAAGGTATGCATATTGTTATTCCAGCTTTTAAAAGAAATATTTTTTCTAAGATTGTGTAGGAATAAAATGAAGGCCAAAAAGACTATAGACCACTTAATGGTGGTTGTCTCAGGAGGCAGTATAAAATGGTACTTAGCCTCTTTATTTTGCATTTCTATATATATTTGCCTTTTAAAATATCTATTAAAAATTTTACAGTGAAATTTGATATTCAATATAATTGCGCAGACATATATTTTTTCACAATGAAAACTATTCATAAAATAAATGTTAAGCCAAAAGGCAGTTTAGAGAATAATAATAGAGTGAGCATTAATTCAGAAATCCCAAAGCACTCCATAAATTAAATATATTTTAATATTAGTTAAAAAATATTTGACCACAAAACCTAACTGAATTGACATGAATTTATTTATAGACTTGAGTCACATATAATATTAATATTCATGATTTTCACTAATTCTGTCTTAGAATCTGCTGTGGGTGATATGCTACATAATACAAATGCTACACATGAACTATCTGATATTTAATCAAATCCTGAAACACATCCCACTTCAAGATGTTTCACATACGTCATTGTGGATATATTATATCTATTATATATACATTATTTTCACATCAGAGCTATCATATTTGGTTGGTGTGATTTTGACCATCTTTTTTTTCTGTTTTGCTCAACTCTGTCTTGTTCAATGATTTCCACAACAAATTATTATGTAACAAGTAAAAATTATTGGGGCTGGCTCACTTGGCTAATCCTCGGCCTGAGCAGCAGCATCCCATCTGGGCTCCTCTTCCAGTCCAGCTCTCTGCTGTGGCCTGGGAAGACAGTGGAGGATGGCCCAAGTGATTGGGTGCCTGCACCATGTCAGAGACCAGGAAGAAGTACCTGGCTCCTGGCTTCGGATCGGTATAGCTCCTGCCATGGCAGCCATTTGTGGGGTGAACCAATGGAAAGAAGACCTTTCTCTCTGTCTCTCTCTCTCTCACTTTGTAACTCTGTCAAATAAATAAATAAACAAGTAAAAATTATTTATAATTATATATAACATTAAATGTAAATTTTATGTAGGGTCTATAGTTTCAGGGAAAAAATAAGTTTAAAATAACAGCCACTACCTTATCCAAGGTGTGACTTGCAACAAAACATTGTAAGATATAGCAACTCAGAGTCTCCAGGTGAGAGAAAGAAAGCCCATCTGATGAAAATACCAAATGGGTAAATTTGAGTAAGATAGGGATACAGGAAGTAGACAGATTCCAAGCATACCAAGGGACAAGTTCTGCCCTGTGAAAAATTTGAATTCTCTACTGTTGACAGAAGCACAGTCATGGCAGGATTCATTGCATTTCAGCCCAAGACAGTCACATTTCTACCATCCCAACATCTTTGGCTGGTTTCCACCAAAGACAGGAGGGAGTGCTGGTGATAATAATAGAAGAAGCATGTTCTTCTCCTGCTCAGCTATTTAAAGAAATGTTCAGCTTCAAGGTATGCTGATGTATGCAGCTTATCTTCCTGAACACAGAGCGAGCTCACTGCTCTTCAGTCCATTACAACTCCCACTTAATGGAGCTGTAGCTGACTTTCGTCTTGTGATATAAAATTTACAAGGAAAAGGTTGTATGTGTGTGTGCATGCATGGGTGTAGAGAGAGGCACTGTTATTGTTTCCAGGTTCTGTTGTTCACACTTGTATGGGGTATGAACACTTCAAATTAAATTTTTGGCCATAAATGCATCATAAGCAAATTTAGAAGACAACTAGACAATGGTAAAGGAGAGGCAGGAAATTATTGTCAGCAACCAGGTGATCGTAAAGCACAAGTACTTTTTCATGGGCATTAGAAATGCAACCAGGGGGCTGGCACTGTGGCATAGTGTGTAAAACTGCCACCTGCGGTGCCAGCATTCCATATGGGCACTGGTTCAAGTCCTGGCTGATCCACTTCTGATCAAGCTCTCTGCTATGGTCTGGGAAAGCAGTAGAAGATGGCCCAAGTTCTTGGGCCCCTGTACCCATGTGAGAGACCCAGAAGAAGCTCCTGGACCCTTGCTTTGGATCAGCCCAGCTCCAGTAGTTGCAGCCATTTAGGAAGTGAACATGAAGATGGAAGACCTTTCTCTCTGTCTCTCCCTCTCACTGTCTATAACTCTACCTCTCAAATAAACAACATCTTTAAAAAAAATCCTACTTGTGTTGCCCACAACTCATGCTGAAGTGCCTGGTTGTGAATCCTGGCTTCACTGTCAATTCCAGCTTCCCGCCATTGGAGACCCTGGGAGGCAGCGGGTGATGGCTCAAGTAGTTGGGTCCCTGCCACCCACGTGGGAGACCCAAATTGAGGTTTTTGTTTTGTTTTAATTAGTTTATTTATTTGAGAGGCAGAGTTACAGAAGGAGAGACAGAGAGAAAGGTTTTCTATCTGCTGGTTTATTCCCTACATGGCCACAACGGCTAGAGCTGAGCTGATCCAAAACCAGAAGCCAGAAGCAAGGAGTCAGGAGTTTCTTCTGAGTCTCCCACATGGATGTAAGGGCCCAAGTACTTGGACCATCTTCCACTGTCTTCCTAGGCCATTAGCAGAGAGCTGGACTGGAAGAGGAGCAGCCAGGACAATGAACTGGTGTCCATATGGGATGTTGGCACTGCAGGCAGAAACCCTACCTACTATGCCACAGCACCAGCCCTGCCAAACCGAGTTCTGGCTCCTGCCTTTAGTGTGGCCCAGTCCTGACTGTCGTGGACACTTGGGGAGTGAACCAGCTGATGGAAGATCTCTCTCTCTCTCTCTCTCTCTCTCTCTCTGTCTCTGTCTCTGTCTCTACCTCTCTCTGTAACTCTTTCAAATAAATAAATAAATATTTAAAGAACGAAAACAAAGATGACATACAAATGGGCAACAAGCACAGGAAGAGATGTTTAATATCACTGGTCATTAGGAAAACGCTTATCAAATCCAAATGAGATTACTCAACAGGGTGGATACTACCAGAAACAACAACAAAAACAGAATAACACATGTAGGTGAGAATACAAGAAAATCGGCACATCGCTGGTGAGAATGCAAAATAAAACAGTTACTATTTTATGGAAAACAGTGGGATGGGTCCTCCAAAACTTAAAAAGAGAATTTCCACATGATCCAGCAACTCCACCTCTGGGTATATAAGCAAAAGAGGGTTATTCACAACATCCAAAAAAAGATAGAGGCACCACACAGGTCCATCTACAAGTAAGTAAAGAAAATACGGTCAGCACACTCAATGGAATATTATTCACCCCTCAAAAAGAAGGAACTTCTGATACAGGATACAACCTGAAGAACCTGAGGGACAGTGGAGTGAAATTAGGCAGGCATAAGACCACAAATGTTGCCCAAGTGTTTGGGACCCTACACCACGTGGGAAACCCAAAAGAAGCTCTTGATTCCTGGCTTGGAATCTGCGCAGCTCCAGCCATTCCAGTGAACCATTGGATGGAAGACCTCTCTCTCTGTGTGTCTCTCTTTCTCTCTCTGTGTAACTCTTTCAAATAAATAAATAAATCTTAAGAAAAAGAAATGCAACCAGCTCTTCATGAATGGCTTAGAAATGTAACCAGCTGAAATGAAAAAGAATGAGATCCAAGAATGAAATGCATCATGCAGTTTTGGACCTCAACTATTAGAGACTGACCTCACATCTACTTATGCAAGCCCTTGTTCAATAATTGCTTCCTCCCTCAAGCTTCCCCAGTTCCCATTTTTTTAATTTATTTTCCTTTTTCTCAGTTATTACTTTTTATATTTCCTGTCTTTGCTATTTATCTTTTGTATAATGTTTAAAATGTTTGCATTTATTACGGCACTGCCCAAATTTGTTATTGTTGCATTTGAGCTAGTTTCTGAAATGCATGTGTTGTGCATGCTGACTTTAAAAACACCTCTACTTTAACATTAGCCTCATCTGTTAAGTTAGAATTTTGAGGGAGAGGCATTGTAGTATAGTGGGTTAAGCTACCATGCTTGGGATGCCTATATCCCATATCAGAGGCCTGGGATCCAGTCCTGCCTCCACATCAGTGTAATTTTCTGACAGCACACTTGGAAGGCAGCAAATGATGGCTCAAGTTCCTGCCACCTACCTAGGAGATCGAGATGGAGTCCTTGGCTCTTAGTTTCCATCTGGCCCAGTCTTAGCTGTTGCCAATATTTGGGGAATGAATCAGTAGAATCATTCTTTCTCATTTTTTCTGTAATTCTATCTTTCAAATAAATCAAGCAATTTTTCTGAACTCATGTATATAGGTATTTGAAGACTTACCAAAGTTTACTATCAAAATTCTAAAATATTTTTGTATCACTTTATTTGAAATGTCAATAATTCATATACCATCTAATAAATTTGTGCTAGTCATTGCAAACCTACCCTATTTTACACTGTTCTGTCCTTATGAACTACAACTTACATTTTTTCATAAGCAATGTGTACAAGAACATTTGCTGAAAAACTGCACAGCTAAGCCAAATTACCAAAATCTTCATAATCATGATAAATAACAGTTTAATGTTAAATATTTTCATCTAGTTTCAAATGTACTTCAATTCCTGCTATGTACAATTACCATATTTTAAAAGTTCTTACAGAAATGAATGACTGCCATCACACAGGAACAACACAAGACTACTCTTCTTCAAACATTCCTATCCAGAGTGTAGACACCTGATCAGTCTAAACAGCCCATATCAGCAGGAAGCAGCCAGAAAGAAGTCAGCGCCCCGTCTCTTCATCTATGCTCAGAGTCAGGATTCATGGAACAAGGACAAAAGCTTCAGCCATTCTGACTTCTTACCATAAAATAGATAAAACCGGAATTTAACCCCTTACCTTTAAAATTCGAATTTTACCTCTTGCCCTGCCTTCTTTCAAAAGACCAGCTCAGCCCCTTGACCTGTATTGTTCTCTATCTGGCCTCTGCATTGTTTTCCAGGTTTGAAAGCCCAAGAGATACCTGAAAATCCTGTATGGAAAAATTCACCTCCAACTACTACCCTCCCACCCCTCTCTGAAGCCTTAATACACCCTAAGACATATACGGCCCAGTTCCCTGGAGGAGTGGGCCCTCTGCCACGTGTTCCATCTGTATGCATGCTAGCACTTGGACACCCACATCTGAGAAACTATGTTTCTTAAATACATTTGTTCTGGCTGTGAATGTGTGTCTTATCTCCTCTCTGTTCTGCAACCCCTTTCCGTGAAACATGCATGCAATTTTTCATAACATTTTTTCCCATGACCTTTTTGAAGACCTCTCCTTTATTATTTCCCAACAGTCCAACTTCCGAGATCATTTCTCAGGTATTTCTGAACCTGAGGGAAAGAAAGGCATATGACTTACTGATCTTGTTAAACAATAATGAAAGAGGAACTTCCTATTTTTAAGTGCATTACAAACTCCAATTATTAGTTATCTGTAATACAAATTCACTGCCCTCTTTTCTAAGTATTTTATATAAAATATGTACATAGTCATTTAAGCTTAGTCCCTTAGCTCTTGGGAGAAAAATGAACTCAAGACCGTATTCTCTTTTTTCATTCCACACTACTGTTACCATCCTGTCATCCCATGCACACACACTCCTCTCCTTTAATTATAAGTCACAAAGTATCTTGATGTCTCCCATCCTTGACCTCTAGCTACTGCCTCCATCTCTCTCCATTCATGCCCTGGCCCTCAAGGAAAACATCATGCTTAGCATGATAATGTAATTAAGGTCACATTCTGCCTTCAGTCATCAATGTGCAAATGCTGTATGACTAATGAGACCATCTTAACAGAATCTCCTAAACTGCATCGTCTAACAAGGCTAAACAGACACGGTTTCCTCAGCCCCTTTTTGACAGGGATGAAAATTTGTCCTCCCCTTCAGGCTGCTGGCAGAGTAAGAAAAAAGGAATCAGCGTTTGAATCATGGGGATTTTCAGAAAATTAGTTCTAAGAAAAATTAACTCCATGCCTACTATCTTTCTCCTCAGTGACATTGTCTCTTTCTGGAGGATGGATTTGTGTAACAGGATGGGGACTCAGGTACCAGGAAGACATGGTAGACTCTCAAGATAGGAAGTTGTACAAGCAAAAGTACAGGAAAGTAAAAAATAGAGGAATAGAGCAGACTCCAGCCCTGACCAGGAGGAGATGAATCAACTGGCATGAGGAGGCGGAGGTAGTTCAACTACTATTTTAGTTTTGATTCCCTTCATTGCCTAAAACATAGATCACGTCTTGTGTTCTTTCCACAGGGTACTTTTGAGCCTATTATTTTGCTTTTATAAACTATGGATCATGATAATAACTCCGTCTCTGGGCTTTGGTATGAATTCACTAAAACCAGAATCTGGATGGTGCACAGCACAGCATAATCCCATTCTCAAATATTGCTTTTCTTTTCAGTATCTTAAAACCATAGGCCTGATATTTATTTACTTTATTATTTTATTTGAAGAAGAGAGAGACAGAAAGAGAAAGATCCTCCATCTACTGGTTCACTCTCCAAATGGCCAAAACAGCTTGGACTGGGCCAGGTCAGAGCAATGGGTGCAGATATCTGAGCTCCCAAATAAGCAGCAGGAAGCAGTAGGATGTGCATGAACAGGAAGCTGGATCAGATGGAGCGGGATGGCAAAGGCTGAATTTCCACTGCAATAGGCCCCTCTTCTCAGACGGGAGCCATGTGTGTGCCCACTCCCACAAGCACCGCGACCTTCATAGGTAACACAAATGGAGAAGACGTGGGATCCGGTATCTACTTGGAGAGGCCAAGAATGCTGAACAGCTGTGTGGCCTGGACAATACAAAGCAAGATGACCAACCTCCATTGACTTCCTTGTATTCCTGTCACTGCTTCCACAGACATGCTCCACAGAACTGTCTCAGCCCCTGGGGTCCAGGGAGCAGCACCAGAGCTCAGACCTGGATTCTAACCAGACTCACTCTTCAGGAATCCTGACCTCCTCCTCCTCCTCCACATCTAACACTGATGACTTAAAGAAGCTGGAGAGAATAAAGAGCGATTGCGAGTGAAGCTGTCCACCTCTCTGGCACCCTGCAGCTTTAGTTTACTAAACTAGGAGTCCTCATAGCTGGAAGTGGCCTCCTCGCAGGCCTCGTGTGCACAGACTGGTGTGTAGGTGTCACACCAAGGATGGAGGACGGGGGCAGGAGTGGCCAAGGCACAAGTCTCTGCAGGTGCTCTGCTTCTCTCCGCCACAGCCACCACTCTAGGAGACTGACTGCGGGTTAGTGTAGTGCGCAGGCTTCTCAACAGCTGCTCTCCTCTCAGCCCACACTGGTTTCCATATCCTTTTTCTTTCTAACTGCTCATTTGTAAAGTCGTCCTTATCTTTCCCGGCTTTATTAGAAACACTTTACTAGTTTTCCTTTGAGTTTGTGAGCTCTTCCCTCTATAGTCACTGTAGTCTGTAAAAATGCAGGGCATGACACACTAACTTAAGAAAAATTTATAAATAAAGTGTGAATTAACTTAAAAAGAATCAAGGAGGTAGATCTGATGGAACTCGAACCAGGTATCCCAGTGGGTGACGCAGTGTCCCAGGTGGTGACTTAGCAGCTAAGTCTCCAATGCTCACTCCAACTTGGTTCTTTTATGAACAGTTCTGGGCAGCCATTCTTCTATCAGTTCTTGCCCTTAATCCGCATCACTGATTTAATCATTATAACTTAATGACCTTGTCATTTCTCCCTTGTAGTACTCAATAAAACAAAAACAAGCAAACTTAATAATGTCTACTGCTGCTTCCTCTCTTGCCTTTCTCAAATCTGATTTCTGTAATATTGTGAGAGTGATCTTTTATAAATTTATATCTTACTATAGCTCTCCCCTGCTTATAATCCTGCAATGCTTTTGTTGTTAGAATAAAAAATAAAATTCTCAAAGTAACTTAGGCTGTCCTATGTGAACCAGCTCCACACGTCGTGACTCCTTTCTCTTATTCTCCAACATCTAGCCATGCCGGTCTTTATTTCTTAGATGTCCTTTCCTTGCCTCAAGCCTTTTGCACATGCTATTCTCTGGGCTTCTTTGCCTAGCTGGTGTCTGTATGTTCTTCTCCTCTGTATAAACATCATTTGTTCCAGGGAAAATTATTTGATGTCCCCCTTGCTGCACCCCAGAAAATAGCTTCTTTTTAAATATTCAAATTCTTCATTACATGTTCTTTTTCTCTTTGCAGCACTTACATAAATTTAATTTACATAGTGAACATGCTCTTATTTACCTGGGACCTAAAAGCACTGGAAGAGACAGAACAAATGTGTGTTTAGGCACAGTACTGTAGCTCCACTTACTTTTTCTTTTTAAAGACTTAGTTATTTATTTGGAAGGCAATGTTCAGAGACAGAGAGAGCAAGATAGAGAGAGAGATCATCCATCTGCTGGTTCACTCCCCAGATGGCCACACTAGCCAGGGCTGTGCAGCCCAAACTGCATGACAGGTAGCTAATCCCCATGGCCAAGCTGAAGACAGGAAGCGGGAGCTTCTTCCAGTTCTTTCACATGCGTTCAGGGGCCCAAAGCCTTGGGCCATCCTCTGCTGCTTTCCCAGGCACATTAACAGGGTGCTGGTTCAGAAATGAACCAGAGCCCATATGGGATGCCTTCATTGCAGGCAGTGGCCTAACCTGTTATGCTACAATGCTGTCCCCATGTAGCTCCACTTTTAATATTCTAAAAACTGAGAATAAAATTTATTAAATTTTCTGTTGAAGGTCATCAGCCATCAAATGATAAGATAGAAAATTAATATTAATACAGGGGAAAACATTTAAACAGAGGAACACTCAAGATGCAAATCCAATTTAATTAGCAATTACAAAGAGCTGGTAGGAGTTTTACGTATCTTCCCATCAGAGATTTTTTAGTAAACCCCAATGCTCTTTCCATTAAACACAGATTGGAACTCAGAGTCCTTGTCAACACATTGTCCACCAACCAGTTGAAAAGTATTTTCCAGCCCTGCACTAGAAGATTTTTTAATGGTGAAATACAATGAGTAATATCCATATACAATCTCTGGCAATGGAACAAAAAATGAGGATTTAGCTTTTCTCAGATGTGTTTCAGAATCCTTTTTATTTTCTGAAATATTGTTAAACTTCATTTCAGATTATTTTGTGCAACTATAAATATGCAACCAAAATTGTATACTGATTGTAAATTAATTAATTTGGGCATGCAATCCTCAACGTGGGGTACTGTAAGCATCTCTGACCCCTGATTTATTCCAAAGTCAGTGCCAGCTTCTGAGCAGCTGAAAGTCTGTCCACACCTAGAAGGCATTGTCCACACCTGGATGGAACATTCCAGCTTCCCCCTGTCTAGTTGCATCTCTTTTTGAAGATCCTGTATCAGGCCAGACTTCCTTGTTTTTTTTTTTTTTTTTTTTTTTTTTTTTTTAATGTCATGCTTTACCAGAGAATATAAGGGAAATCATGTACAATGCTGTTGCATGGCCTTCAGGGGCTTCTCAGTTCACTCTGATTCTATGCAAACTGGAGCCTCCCTCCTTTGTGACTCTAACCTCACTCCCTTAGAATCTGCCTCAGCCAACCAAACCGAGGCATCTCTGATCCCCAGCTGAGCTCTTGAAATCTTTTTTGGCAGCCTTATCCACTACTAAAATTTAATCTGCCCCAGGTAGAGCACAAGGAATTGATATGAATTTTTTGATTGGGTGCCTGTCTTTTTTCTCTTCATCTCTTTACTTTTCGGCAGCTGAAGGGGATCCATCATGATAATTTCCTGTTATTAGGTTTGAAGTGTTTTGAATGTGAAATGCCTTTTCACTTAGGAAGAATTGATGCCTATAACTTGTAATGTGTTAGCAGTTTGGTAGAGTGCTTGACAGCCCAAACTGCATTACAGGTAGCTAATCCCCATGGCTGAGCTCCATTAAAGAATAGATCGTATCTGTTAATACAGTCATAGAGTGCGGGTCATTGTGCTGAAAGGCAGTCTAGCTGCTGGGAGAAAGATTATTATGTGACTTTATTCCATTTTAAACTTAGAGAATATATGGTAGATATACTAGTCATGATTGATTAAAGATGTGAGAGGGATTTTATGGCTCCTCTGGTATATACCAGGCTTATAATTCCCACCAGGAAGAAAAATTTCCCCAATGGATTAAATGAAACCAATAGCAAATATCAAGCTAAGGACAGCTAGCTAGCTCCTCTGCACTCTTCATTGTGGTTTCCGTAATATTTCACACCATTCTTTAGGAGAGGTGTGACTCTAATTCTCTCTGATTTTTAATGTTTATTAAAAGCAGCTCTCAGAAAGAAAGGGATTCTGATCCAATATCATGGACCCAGTCTAATTTGAGTTATTAATATTTTTCCTGCTGGACTTGTAAAGGCAAACACCTGTTAGTTCACATGGCATCTCTAAGAGATAATGAGAATCTTGAACTTTTTGAGTACCAAGGACTGTGATAACACATAGGTACCAGGATCTATTACAATGTCACCTGTAGACTTAGGTGGGTAAGTAGAGGCCAATGTATGACATATTTGCCATCCTTGATATAAACAAACTCAAACACATTTTGGTAATCACACTCTTTGAAGCAATTAAGAACATAGTCAAGATTATGACTCTCGCTGGGTCAAATAACCTATAGGCAGTCCAGTTAGAATATCTGAAGTCTGAATGATGAGTTAGCATCCACTTTATTGTGTTAAATATAGTTTTTAGTACACAAATGGTTATTAAAGGGTCCCCATAAATACAGCCCATTTCACAAGCAAGACTTCATTTAACAGGCAGTTGGTGTATTAACTGAAATTCCTTGAGAGAGAAGAAAAGCGCTGGCAGCACCTTAAACAATATGCACATTAGAGTGGGACACTAAGTGTGGATTTATGGAATAAATAACCAAAGAGAATTCAAGTACCAAAATATGAGCAATCCATGGATTCATAGATTTTACCACACAGATGGATTCAATATTATGTCAGAAGCATTGGGGTGGAAAGTACGTCTCTCCAGTACTTGTTTCTTGCTAACCAAAACCTGTTCCTTGGAATTTATCTAGCGTATCTCATTTGTGGGGTAACGAGTTGGTTGGGATTATTTATCACAAGTTCATGCTTTTGATAAATCATAAATCTGCATGCATGTTAATACTCATACTGAAAAATTTGATCTAATAGTGTTATTATATGGTTTTATAACACAAAATGAATTCAATTTTAGTATTGTTAGTTACAAATCTCATTTACTTAATTATTTCTTATTTCAGGTAGCATTGTATAGGAGGTGAGATCAAAAGACAGGAATTAGTACACTTTGCTTATTTTATTTATGATCCAATTAACTTAGACTTATTACCTGTATCTCTGTTTCCCCATCTGTAAAATGGAGCAAATAATACCTACTAAATCAAGTAAATGTGAATATTCAATGGAATAATGCATAAGAGGTCAATACACATCTCCTTGTCAATGTAGGATCTTCTTGTTTGAACTTCTACTCAATCACAGAAGAAATGCAAAACCTTGCTGATTCATCTCTCTTGTCCAATATGGAGTTTGAGCTGCTAAAGTGATTGAAAGTACATTTAAAATACCGGTTTACTAAAATTATGTCTCCTTATGTCAATTAAATCCAAAGAGCAGTCTGATAGCAAAAGTTCACTTTCCACTTATTATTTTTTAAAGATTTATTTTTTTTATTTGAGAGGTGGAGTTATAGAGGCAGAGAGAGAAAGAGAGAGATAGAAGTCTTCCAACCCCTGGTTCACTCCCCAAATGGCCACAACTAGAACTGGGCTGATCTGAACCAGGAACCAGGAATTTTTTTCAGGTATCTCATGCAGGTGCAGGGGCCCGAGGACTTGGGTCATCCTCTACTACTTTCGTAGGCCATAAGCAGAGAGATGGATCAGAAGTGGAGCAGCCAGGACTTGAACCAGTGCTCATACAGGATGCCGGTACTGCAGGTGGTGACTTTACCATGGTGCTGGCCCCTCCATTCTTTAATAATTAGCAAATGTTGCGTATTGAGTGAGTAGATTTTAGTTGCTATATTAGTTACAAGTTTGCTCAAAAAAAAAAAAAACCTCTGTTAGTAACAACTGAAGATTATTTGGATCTTGAACTTGAGGGTACACATGGCTAAAATACTTTTTTCTAAATAATCTTTATACCTTACAATGATAATGAGCTCCATTATCAATTTATCTCTCTACTCACACCTTTAGTTCACTGAGACATCAGAATCCAGGAGCTTCTCATATTCTAAAATCTCTCTAGTAGGAATGTTTGGTTAGAGTTCTTCCTCCTACTCAGTGATAGTTCTCTGTTTCATCTCCCTAAACTTTCAACAAAAACACATTTAAAGTTACAAGTCAATAATTAAGGTGCTCTTTTGGAATCCATATTTTGTCCTAGGGAAAAAACAACTGAAGTCAAGAAAATATTTATCAGAACACCTCAGACGTAAAAGAAGCTGTGTAGAGGCAGGGATATGGTGTAGCAGGTATGTTGCTTCATGGGATGCAAACACTCCATATCTCAGTGTTTGCTTAATGATCCAGCTACTCTGATTCTGATTCAACTTCCTGCTAATGCACATTCTGGGAGGCAGCAAGTGATGGTTCAAATATTTGAATCACTGTCATTCATATGAAAGACTCAAATGGAGTTTCTGGCTTTAGACCAACACAATCTGGGCTGTTATATGCATTTGGGAAGTGAATTAGTGGAGGTAAAATATCTTTCTATCTCTCTTTCTTTCTGCTTTTCAAATAAAATGAAACAGTAATAAATATAAGCTTTTAAAAATAAAATAAGCCATGTAATGATAATTTAGGACTGTACTTTCACATGATCAAAACTGGAGTCATTACTATAACCATCATGAAAAATCAAAGATGAACCCTCCAATTAAAAAAAAATAGTTTAGCTACTGAATTCAGTTGTCTCACAAAAGTGAAGAAAGTATTAGAAGAAGTTAACTGAAAAAGACTTGCCATTACTTGACAGAGTGCAGAATCAAATTGGCCTCTTACATGATTTACTAACCAATAGAGTTACTACTACTTAAAATTCCTCTGATAACAGCAAAAATATTCCTCTCAGATTTAAATTCTGTTTGGTTTGAATCTTCCATACATGTCTGCAAATAGAATTTTCTATGTCTTCTCTTAATTAAACAATACCCGTGATCATCGATCGATCTAGCTTTTATCTACATCTGGTTAAGATTTTTACATTGATCCATGCTTTCTGTTTGCACCAGAAATGCTAAATATTTTCTTTTTCTCTGACTTAGGGAACCAGCCTTGTCTCTGGGACTCAATCCTTATGTGCTTTTCCTTTCTAAGGAAGCAGAAGTGGAAGCGAAGCATTCGTACAGACCACCTTTGGTAACATTTTCCCAAGAGTTAACAGTCATCTCTTTGGTTCTGTACTATCTTTCAATATCCAAAGCCTTTTAAAAGTAATTAAAAAATAATTTCCATTTTATTTGAAAAGCAATGAGACACAAAATACACACACACACACACATACTGCGAGAGAGAGAGATTTTCCATCTATTACTCTTCTTTTTTTAATTTTATTTAAGTTAAATAGGTTTCATGTATTTCATATATACAGATTTAGAAACATAGTGATACTTCCCACCCTTCCCTCCCCTCTCTCCCGCCCACACTCCAAACTTTCTTCCTCCTCCCTCTCCAATTCCCATTCTTACTTTTTACAAAGATTTACTTTCAGTTTAGTTAACGATTGTAAAATTAACCCTAAACTAAGTAAAAGAGTTCAACAAATAGTATGAAGAAAAAAGAAAGAAAAACCGTTCCTCAGCAGTAGAGACAAGGGCTATAACAATCATCAAATCTCAAATTGTCCCTTTCACTCCAATACATTACATTTTAGGTCCTCAATTAGTAACATCCTCAAATGTTGACAATAACCAGGAATGGGTCAGGATGAAGCCTGGATTCAGGAACTCAATTCGGGTACATCAGCCATCAACTGCTGCTTTCCCAGAACATACATTAGCAGGAAGCTCGACCAGAAATGGATCTAGGACTCAGATCAGCATTCCCATGTGGTAGGCATGAGTTCCAACACTATATCAGCAACTGTGTCACACACATGCCTGCCGAACAGTGACCAGGGACTATTATGAAGGATATACTGATGGATTAGAGAAGAAAGGAGAAGAGAAAAACCTTGGTCTTCACAGAGAGGATATTGAGACAAATCTGTTGATATAATACAGAGTTTCATTGACAGCATTTTTTTTAAAGTTTATGAGTAGTAAATGAATAAACCTGAGTTAGTAACAAATATGTATACTTCACAGCTTATAAACTTTATGGAATTAAACACTTAGGGTGTTCATATGTTTAACTGATTAAATTTCATTGAGATAAACTTTTATCAAGAAATTATTTTATTGATGTAAATGACCTTTTCATATATAATCTGTGTTTATATAGGTGAGTTCAAAGAAAAATCTTGTATAGAAATTTTGAAAGTAAACACTTCAAAGACAGCATTTACAGGGCTGGTGTATACAGTGGTGACTCAGAGGGCCAGATCCAGTCCTGGCTGCTTCTCTTCTGCTACATGCTCCTGCTAATATGCTGGGAAAGCAGCTGAACTTGGCTGAAATGCTGGGGCTCCTGCCACCCATGTGGGAGACCATGATGGAGTTCCTAGTTCCTGTCTGGTCCCACCCAGGCTGTTTTGGTCATCCAGGGTGTTAATCTGGTGATAGAATTCCTGTCTGTCTCTGTCTCTCCCTCTTACCCTGTCACTCTGCCTTTCAAATAAATAAATCATTAAAAAGCAGCATTTAAGAAATATCTTTATGTTAGTACTTCTTTCTTTAGTTGCCTGTTGGACTATGTTAAATAATTCCAGCATTCTGGGAATCAGTGTATCATCAGTCTTTCTGGTAGTTGGCACTTTATCACACGTTTAAGTTTTATCTTATTATTAAGATAAAATTGACTTTTGGCACTTGAAAATACTAGTGCCTGGATCATTTTGAGTTCTATAAAATTTTAGTGAAAGTCTTTTTAGGTTGTACTAACCCAATATTCAAAAAATTTAATTATGTGAGAAACATTATGAGGATTCCTAATTTACTTGGATAGGGGAGATGAAGATCTTCTAAGATGGTACAATTGTTATAATATTGTTTTTCTATATTTTTGTGTTCTACGTCTGTGTTCCCAGTCACTTAGACATTGTACCACCTTTATTTCCTCATTCATTCACCTCATCAGATGTGTTTTTAATATGCCTGGCATATTTTCATTATGTCCCCTTTTAGAGTTTGATCCTACATGCCTTTCCCCTCTGCTGACCATCCAGTATTAGAATCATATTTGCCACTCTCAAAGAGGGACTTCATCTTTCTTTCATAATTTCTGTATCCAAGTTTTAGAAACTAGGTCTGAAAGCTACTCTGAGCTTGGTCTGAAGTGTGCCTGTGTAGATTGCCCTCAGATCAGATATCTACCTTGAATTCTAAGAAGCCTTCTAAATTGTCCCAGGTTGAGCCCCATCTGTTTTCTTCTTAATGCTCATAGCTTTCGAAGGTCACCCTCCTGTCTCCTGTCACTGTCCAACTGGAGATGACATTTTGAGCTTTCTTCCATTGCTTTTAGCTGGATCACCATCTAGGCAACCAGTACTCCAGAGAGTTGCAGTTAGTCATTATTATACATTCTTTTTTAACTTGTTTCCCTTTTTACTTCTTGTCCCATGAATTAAAATGAGGCTTAATTTTCATTTTATTTAAAAAGCAGAGAATGTCAATATTCACATCGCTTAAGTTACTATCACAATAATTCCTAGAATTTATTGAGTGCTTCTTCTATAAGAAATACTGCCAAGTGCTTTATGTCTCATATCTTTTTAATGTAATAATCCAATGAGGAAAGTCCTTTTTTCCTACATTTTTTTAGATAAAAAAGCAAAGCAAATAATCAAAGCCTGGGGTTTAGAGGTATCAGATAAACTGCTGAAATGCATGTTTTCAATGAGCAAGAATCAGAACTGGAGCCAGGATGTCTACTAAGAAAAACAATGCTGCTTTCTGACCAAGTTGGGTGCTACACAGATTTAAACACATGTTCCCATTGAGTCTTAGAACGAAGATAATTTGCAGAGCAGGTGAAAGAGTAAAAAAAGGAGGAAGGATAAAGATGTCTTGTTTCCCGCAGGAGACAATGAAGCAACATCTCTGCCATAATGCTGTTAATGCATTAAGACTTTCATCATCACTAGGAGTTGCCAGATGTTAGAGATGGTTCTAAAAAACACACTTAGACCATTTCATGACAACTTATAGTATATGTGACTTAACTAACAGATGTGTACTTTTGGCATCTAATATTCCATCTCATATGGTCACTTATATCTGGGGACAAGCAGCAGCTGTAGAGAGAGAAGGTCATGAGGATACCACTATGGGGAAACAGCAATTTCTTGGACCACTCTGATCCTGTTATACTTCCCTTGCTTCTCTATGTATTTTGGCCTTTCCGGATGCTTTGTTTCAGGAGCTCCCTGACAGTACAGTTTGCAAACTTGAAATTTCACACCACGTTTGTCACCATAGCAACAAAAACCCCTACAAAGTGGAAAATTTGTCAAATCAGCCACTGGATTTATGTCTTTTTGGTGTCCAGTGAAACACATCACTGCATCTTGGGTGATCTGTGCAATGGACTATTGTTTTTCCTAAGAACATCAGAGACCAAACTTCAATTTCCAACCGCCTCAATCACTTTTTTTATGACCTTGTTTGCTTTTGATCCAGACTTGGTCATTCGCCAAAGAAACATTTTACCCTTTCAAACTTAAAATTCTGTTTTTAGTAAGTCTTTCTTTTTGGTGCACAAAATAACTTTGGAAATAAACATAGTTAAAGAAAGAGTGTTTATCATGAACCCATGTTGCTCAAACAACATGGAGATAGCTTTTTCAACATCTGAATGATTTAGTTTAAGAGAGACTTTCAGGGGCCAGCACTGTGGCCTAGCAGGTAAATCCACCGCCTGCAGGCTGGCATCCCCTAAGGGCTCCCGGCTTCAGATCGGCGCAGCTCTCACTAATTGGCAAGTGAACCAGTGGATGGAAGACCTCTCTCTCTCTCTCTCTCTCTCTGCCTCTCTTCCTTTTTCTGTGTATCTCCGACTTTCAAATAAATAAATAAATCTTAAAAAAGGACTTAAAGATGAATCTTAGTCCGGTAGTACCTGAGATTGGATATTAGGAGCACTTCACAGTCAAAGCCTGGGGGCTGGTGTTGTAGTGTAGCGGATAGACCTTCTGCCTGTAACACTGGCATCCCATTTGGGTGCAAATTTATGTCCCAGCTGCTCCACCTCTGATCCAGCTCCCTGTTAGTGGCCTGGGAAAAGCAACAGAAGATAGTCCAAGTGTTTATGCCCCTGTGCCCATGTGGGATATCCAGATTAAATCCCTAGCTCCTGAATTTATCCTGGCCCATCCCTGGCCATTGCAGCTATCTAGAAAGTGAACCACCAGATGGAAGATCTCTCTGTCTCTCCTTTTCTCTCCGTAGTTCTGACTTTAATATAAGAAATAAATCTTTTAAAAAAATGTCTAAGTCTGGTGTAGAGTTAAAGTGACACCTGAGAAGCAGGGTCTAAGAGAGAAATTTTGTCAAGCAGATGGACTGGTAATGATGTTGGACTTCAGTAGAGAAGGAAGGTGCATATTCGGCAAATTACATGGTGGCAAGTTCAAATGATAGATAAGTATCTACAGATGAGCAAAGCCTCCTTCTCTTCTTCCTTGCTAATTTTATTTTAGTGAAACTTCATACATACAATGAAAATCACCTTTCTCTTCAAGCAATCTTTACGGCCATATTTTGTAATATTTCCCTTTTCCCCTTTCTCCATATTGCTGCTGTACAAATCTTGCCATCCTTAAAAAGACAATTAATGGAGTATATCCTCCCTGAACTTTTCCTTTAAACTACCCCCACAATTAAACATGACATCTCCTCCTCTGAATTACTGTACCAGTTGGTCTCTATCTCATAATGTTATAATGGTATTTGCTTTGTTTGTTATACTTGCATTGTTCTTCTCATTGCTGAGTATCTGTAGACAAAATAGACTCTAAACTCTGTAAGAACAGGCATCATATTCAGCCTGTTTATCCTCATTCTAAGAACTAACACCATGCTAGTTAATTTTATTTGCATATGCACAAGTAATTACACATAGGCTTATACTAATGTGTACAGTGTCTGGTGCAAATTACTAGTTGGCAAAGTATACATTAAATTGTCCATTCTCTGGTGTCTAGTGCAATGCTTTGAACACAGTGGGCTCTTTATAGTTCATTGAATGCTTGTTCTCAAGAATGCCAACTATAGATTCTCCAGTGCTTTTGAAGAGGCCATATGTTTCATGTGTATATAGATTAATGCAAACAAAAAAACATGCAAATATAGCTAAGAAAATTCAGGAAAGATGGAAATAGAAATAACTCACAAACAACACTTTGTTTACACTACTACTATGTTTCAGAATCCCTCATCCTGAACATGCCCAGTTGAAGCCCATTGCTCTTTCCAACAAAGATGATGGTATGATGTGCTGTCTCTGAGGCTCTTAAAATCCCTACTCCTTATTCCCCTATGGTGACCATGATTGGAGGAACCTGTGCAGCCCCTAAATGAGAACTTTTATAGCCAGGCACTGCTGCTGACACTACTTCATTATAAAGATGCATGGGGTGGCTGCTAGCTAATGAATGCCAGTGCTTGGAAGGATAAACTCAGCTTCTCCCTGATACAATTTAACATCGTATTTCCCTAATTTGAGCCTGATTTAGTCGCTGGGGTATTTGGACGCCTCTTCTATGGTGCCGATAGTTAATTAAACAGATGTTGCAGAGGGAATCATTAATTTTAGTGCTGCAGATGGGAGCGGAATGACTTTGTGAAGTTAATGTTTCAGCAAAACAATAGGCTTCTGTCATCAGTTGGTATAAACTGAGTAAATTAAGAGAACAAGTAAAATGAGGTAGGTTGCTCTGAAGAAATATCAATTATTCATTTTAGGAATTACACTTCTTTTTGTCTTTGCATTCCTGTAAGGGTAGAAATGTGGATGCCTACAGGGAGGGGTGGTAGAAGCAGAAGAGAAGCAGATTGAGAGTTTGGAGCTTTAGCTTTGCAAAGATTTTTAACGTTGGCAGAGTTTATTTTGTGTATGGGAGTCAATGCTGTAGGAACAAGAACTGTGTCAGATAAACTGGGAAAATTTGTGATTAGACCACAAGAATATACAACTGGTAGACATGCATTCCAATTAATTTCATTAGAGCTGTTCATTAATTCAGAAAATATTTATTATTGAGCAGCACTTTGGGACTGAAAACATGGCAATGAACATAACTGTGTCCTTTCATTTACAGAGACCATAATCATTCAGAAAAAAATATGTAGGTGTAGAATCTTTGCCCTAAAGTAGCGCCTTACACTAAAATATAAAGTGGATCACACACATTGTGGAGAAAAGAAATAATATTCCTTAAGCAGACGCTGTTCCAGGATTTTGTTTGTACTTAATATTTGTTGTGAGCAAACTCAACAGATATAAGAGGAAATTGAAGTCCCACTGTCACAAAGGCATTTTGAAGAAGTTGTATCAAAACATTGGTTCAGAAATTAATTTTTTTCAAATTGCTCCCATTCAATGAGAACATAATGATTATCTGAGTCTGATTATCCATTATACAAGCTTTAAAATTCTCATCATGTAAGTAAAATTCTGTGGAAATTCATGGGGGAAGAAATAGAGGTTCACTAGGACAATCACAACAGAAATTGTAGAGAAGGGCACATGTAAACTAAGCCTCAAAGGGTAGATTTATTTAGATATGTTAAAATAGATGAGGAATCATTGAGGAAACACATCAGAGCATGCTTTCTCCTGTTAAGGGTGATGTTTTCTCGTACAATAATCTGAGATTTATGATGACAGTCTATTTTAGCCTAACAAGATGTCCATATTCTAACCTTCAGAATGCAACTATGCTATATTGCATGACAAGGAAGGATTAAGGTTGCAAACATGCATTTTGTTAATCAGTTGGCTTGATTAATGATTATGCTGGATATTTGGATGAATCCATTGTAATCACAGAGTTCCTAAGTGAGGAAAAGGGAGACAAAAGTTTCAGAACCAGATGGATAGAAGCAGAGAAATGCCTGCCCATCCACAGCTATCTTTGAATCTTTGTAGATAGATGGGGATCATGAACCAAAGAACATGGATAGTCCTTACAGGATGTAAAGCAAGACAATGGATTTTCTGTTATAGCTTCCAGAAAAAACTGCTGTTTCATTCTTAGCCCAATGACACCTATTTCAGATTTCTGAGTGGCACAACTCTAAGATGATAATATGTGTCATTTCAGACCACCAAGTTTGTGTTGATTTGTTACAGCAGCAAGAAGAAACTGATTCATGGACAGAGAAGGGTTATCTCTTTGGTTTCTAAGCACATGACAAATAATAAGCTTACAATTTCTATCATAAAACCTGGATGCTTGTCTATCCTAATTCTATGTTTTTCTTAATAAAATCATGCAGTGCATGCAGCATTCCCTTATAGCCTGCTATCTTTTATGAATTCTAATTCTAATTTGAATGGTTCAATCATCAGCCAAGTGTCTCCTTAGATCTCTTGATAAATGACAATGAGTGAAATAGAGACCCTATACTCCTGAAGCTTACATCATGGTGAGATTTAGGCTTAAACAAGGCAGATGTACTTGCCACTTGCTGTGCCAAGGAACATGGAGGCAAAGCCTAGGTACGGAACCAAATGGCATTAGTTTAAATTTATGTGTGTTGAATATGAGGCTTGAGGAAGCCATTGCTGATGAAAGTTTGCAGGTCATAAGTGAGAAATGGTCTAGAACTACAAATCATTCTCCTTATTTATCATTCATGCCAATTGAATTTTTATTTAATGATGGGCCTCACGAATGGTGTTGTATATGAGACCTAATGATGCCCTGTGTGATTTCCTTAAGGCTGTTGGCATAGGCTGTATCCCTGCGAAACTTAGATGGTTCCTGGTTCTCTGAGTTTTACCGGCCTAGATGGCTGTTATGGGGAAATGAATCTGGGAAGAGCCAAGTGGTATACAAAATGATTACTTTGCTCCCTCTCAGCATGGTGCTGAGCATTCCAGCTGTGCAGGGCCCATTCATGTGCCATGCTCCAAGAGTGCTGATTAAACTGTATGCTCACTGATCTCTGGGGGCTTTGTTCTGTGATCGCACTGATTCAGCTGGGTAAACAGGTTTTATTTTTGCTTAGAATTTCATGATGGCTCCACCCTATCATTCTTAAACTACCTTCAGCAATAACTGCTTTCAAGAGTAAACCCCCAGTTCAGCCTAGATTCTAAATGCCTTCTGCCTCACATGTATACAACATATACTGTTAATAGACACTAAAAGGCAAATTTGACCAACACCACCCAATGAGTCAAGAGCTGGGTCATGTGCCTTTCTGAACATCTGAAGTTTCCCCCTTAAACTATGATTATTTGATCAAACTGAACCAACATACAAAATCAGTCTTAATGTTGTATAAATACATAAAAATATATGCTTAGCATCTAAACAATAGTAGGTATCTCAAACATTTAAGATTCAAGTCTTGAAAAATTAAAATTGAGTCCGACGTACTCTGACCATCATTGCTAGCTATTTGTGTGTGAGTTTCTTTTTATATGTTAATTATAGGATTAATTCAAAAACTACTATGCATAAACTTAAATTGAGAAGAGAACTTAGACCAATCAAATTACACACACTCATGCAAACATACTGAAAGTCCTTTTATTAATTAGAGAATCACTACACAAAAATGATTAAGAATGAGTTAAGGGCTGGCGCTGTGGCAAAGTGGATAAAGCCACTCCCTGCAGTGCCAGCATCCCATGTGGGCGTCAGTTCTAGTCCTGGCTGCTCCACTTCTGATCCAGCTCTGTCCTATGGCCTGGAAAGGCAACAGAAGATGGTCCAAGTCTTTGGGCCCCTGCACCCACATGGGAGACCCGGAAGAAGCTCCTGGCCCCTGGCTTCAGATCAACCCAGCTTCGGCAGTTGCAGCCATTTGGGGAGTGAACCAGCGGATGGAAGACCTCTCTTTGTCTGTCTCTGCCCCTCTGTAATTCTGCCTTTTAAATAATAAATAAATCTTAAAAAAATAAATAAAAAGAATGAGTTACACAGTAAGTATCTTTGACGTCTTAAGGTAACTTCTAAGTTATCTGAAATCTATTTTTGTACAAATTATGAACCTGGGGCAATATTGTGGTGTAACAGATAAAGCCACTACCTGCAATGCCAGAATCCCATGTGGATACTGGTTTGTGTCCCAGCTCTTCCACTTCTGATCCAGCTCCATGATAATGACCTAGGAAAAGCTTTAGAAATGTTTGGACTCTGCCACCCATGTAGAAGAGGAATGAAGCTCCTGGTTCCTGGCTTCTGCCTAGCCCAGCCTGGCCATTGTGGCATTGTGGCTATCTGAGAATTGAACCAGCAGATGGGAGATCTCTCTCTCTTTCTCTTTAACTGTAACTTTGTTACTCTGTAACTCTGACTTTCAAAGTAAACAAATAAATTAAAATGGGGAACCTATCTTTGCACTGTCATTATCTCTATTGTTGGTTTTAGGCAAATAGCTTTAGAAATATGGAATGCTAGCTAAATCCTATTGTTTGCTTTTGGGGTACTGAGGCACTAAAAGGGCAAGGAGTTTGGAAAAGGTCCTATGTTAAGTAACAAAGGTGAAAGTAGATTATTTTAATTCCTCTACAGGCTTTTGTCTTCCAAAAACATAATACAACTCTGTGTTTTTAGAAAATTGATTCAGAAAAAATAAGAGAAGAAAAATCCAGATTCTAGATAGGAAAAAATATGGAAGCATTGCTATTTTCTTTGAAGGTAAAGTATATTACCACCCTGCTTTCCAAACATATATTTCTATAAACTCGTAGAAGCTTGGGCAAATGGGCAAATATGGGAAGCGGCAGGTACTTGATGTAGATATCTAGAGCCCACCTGGATTAGGGTTAGTATCTAGCAAGGCATCAACCACAGTTGAGGACATTTCAAGGTCAGGAACTTTTGGTGAAGACAAAATGAAACCATATTTTAGATCTTTCTGTGCACAAAGGATTACTCTCTTATGAAGAGGGAGAATAGATCATTATTTAGTAATTATAGCAATGTCTTATTATAATGCTTAGTTTCTGGATATTTCTAACATGTCTAATAAGGACAAGGTTGCAGGTTTGATGGGCATTGAGGCAAGTTTATTTCAGTCCTGCCAGCAATACAGTCAGTTGAGTACTATTAATAATAAGGGCCACACACATTAAAATTATTGCTGATTCAGCTTAATCCATCACTGTTACAGTAATGCTCCAAAGTTTTGGAGTTAGCAAGAGTTTGGCCTCAACATAAGTGGGTCTATCACACCAACCTTGCTTAATCATGGTATCAGTTCTCTAAATTTCAAGAGGACATATCTTAAGTGTCTTGTTCTGTCACTCATTCCTGTATTCTGGATTTTTAGCTGATGGCTTTGCACATGGAAATAATCCTTTAATGTGAATGAATGAATTATCATAATCAATTTACAAAATATTTATTGTAATATTGTGGAGAAACCTGGCAACAAGGCCTTGGCTATGTCAGCAGAATTTCCCATAAATGCTATGGTCTGTGGAAGGCATTTAACCTTTCAGGAACTCATCACCTTTTTCATTTATAAATGGAATTTGAATACATATTTCACCAGACTGCTATAAGAGTTTATGAACTGAAAAGTACTCTGCAAATATTAGGTGCCATTATAAGTTTAGCTCTTGTGCACCCCTGAATGCAGAAATATAAATGAGGGAAGATATAAAGAAGAAATTGACAATTATTGATTGTCCACCAATAATGTCAGCCACATTTGCATGTGCTTAACAATATAATCTAGGCGAAAGCTCTTACTCTAATAGTAAATGTTACCATTCTTAATTATCAGGTAGAAAACATAAGTTTCAGGTAGAGATCAATTGATTTGACCTAACTTATGTGATTACAATGATTTCCTTCTCTCCATCATACCCCCACTGCTTTCTTATGCATGTGAAAGAACAATCATACACTACACCAAAGAGGAATTAATTGCTTGACTTTATGATAACAAATATAATATTTGAATTGGAAAAGTGGGAGAAGAATGGTATGAGGAAATGTTTTATAAACAAAGCAGAATTTTAGCAAAGGTTTAAAGCTTGTATAAAATTCTTTTCATCGGAGTAGATGGAAGACTGAATTAGACTTTGGTGTGCGTGAAACTACTAGCACCTGTGAAGGAGCAGAGGCAGACCTTAGCATTAAAGGAAACTCCAGTTTAAAGACCTGGACAGAGACAGTGTAGGAGTGTAAGGGAAATCAAGTTGAGTTACTTTTCTTTGCCTGAATAATGTACAAAAAAAGTTCAGCCCTTCCTGCACAAAGAATGATGGTTTCTCTAGGTTATCAAATTTTCCAGAATAAGGAATAAGAACTAAGAGTGAGTCTCTGACCTGTCATTGAAGCATCTGGCAGTGGCATAGCTCTTCATGACCTTCCTCACTTTCTCCCCTAACAAATCACAGAAATATTCAGTGCAATGAAAAAGGTTCTGGAATTCCAATGATACGGGCATAGTAGTTTGAACTATTTTATATACATATTAAATAAAAAGACACTGAATCTTAAGGATTTTTAGTATTCAAGAAATATAACCTGAGTTCCAGTTCCAATTATTATTTATCTTTTAAAGATTGATTTACATATTTGAAAGGAGGCAGAGTTAATGAGAGAGAGAGAAAGTGAGAGAGGAGGTTCTTATTCCACCTGCTGGTTCACTTTCAGAATAGATGCAACAAATGAACCTGGGCCAAGCTGAAGCCAGGAGCCAGAAACTAAACCCAGTTCCTCCACGTGGGAGGCAAAAATTCAAATATTTTAGCCATCATCCTCTGCTTTCCAAAGAGCAGCATCACAGAGCTACATCTGAAGTAGAGTAGCCAGGACTCGAATTGGCTCTCATATATGGGATGCAGACATTTCACTTTATTTTGAAATTACATTTAGTAATTTTCAATTCTGGTTGTACATCAGAATTGAATAACTATAGTTACCAGGTTCTCACATGACCCTTGAGATACTGATACTCTAAAGCCAAGGAGTCATGCAATCTGAATCTTGAAGATTCTCTCTTGATAATTCTGATGCATGGTCATTTAATATCCACCAGCATAGATAATCCACAAGTTCTGATCCATGCAGCTCATGAATTAATAGAATTTTTAAAGAGTTAAGAGGGCTCCTCTAATTATAATCAATGTTTCCAGCTATTTCAGGTATCAAACAATGACCATTGTCAAGCAAGAAAGCAACACTCTATGAGAAAGAAGGAAAGGAGAAGGTGGTCAGGGAAAACACACATAACCACATCATGCAAACTGTGTTTATCCAAGACTTTGTACATTCTTATTTGATTTTTAAAACAATCTCCGCAGATTATGGGGATACTTTCAAACGTTTTCTGCTCTCCTTAAAATTCCAGGCATTCTACAATTTGGGACATGCTCAATCAGACATGCCCCAAATGATGGAGTTAGAATCATGCCAGGGGATTCCAATACAATCCCATCAAGGTGGCATGTACCAAGGCCATCTCACTAGTCCAAGTGATCAATTTCAGTTCACAATTGATCACACTGATAGGTCTAAGAGTCAAAGGTCTGACACAAACAAGACTAGTGTCTGCTAATACTAATTGATAGAATCAAAAAGGGAGAGATTGATCCAACAAGGGAAGCGAGATACACAGCAGACTCATAGAATGGCAGATGTCCTAAAAGGCACTCTGGCCTCAGAATCAGCCCTTAAGGCATTCAGATATGGCTCAAGAGCACATGAGAATATTTTAGGCATGGAAAGCCAAGACACTCTGAAAAAAAGAAGACCTAAATGAAAAATCTCTGTGAGTGAGATCCCAGTGGAAATAATGGGCCATCAAAGAAGGAGGTACCTTTCTCTGAAGGGAGGAGAGAACCTCCACTTTGACTATGACCCTGTCGGAATAAGACTGAAGTCGGCAAACCCTAAAGGCTTCCATAGCCTTGGCAACTCATGACTAGAGCCTAGGGAGATTACTGATGCCATAAACAAGAGTGTCAAATTGTTAAATCAACATCAGGAGTCATGCGTACTTACGTCTCATGAAGGATCTGTCCTTAATGTGTTTTCTAATGTGAAGTAATGCTATAACTAGTATTGAAACAGTATTTTACACTTTGTGTTTCTGTGTGTGTGCAAACTGATGAAATCTTTACATAGTATATACTGAATCTATCTTCTGTATATAAAGATAATTAAAAATGAAAAAAAACTTGGTGTTAAATTGGAAATTGCATAGAAAATTAATCAATTTAAAAAATATATATCATGTAGGATCTCTGTCCTTAATGTGCTATACATTGTGAATTAATACTATAGTACTCCCACAGTATTTTTCACTTTGTGTTGCTATGTGAGGGCAAACTGTTGAAATCTTTACGTAATATATACTAAACTGACCTTCTGTATATAAAGAGAATTGAAAATGTATCTTGATGTGAATGCAAGGGGAGAGGGAGTGGGAAAGGGGAGGGTTGCGGGTGGGAGGGAAGTTATGGGGGGGAAGCCATTGTAATCCATAAGCTGTATTTTGGAAATTTATATTCTTTAAATAAAAGCGTTATAAAAAAATTCCAGGTGTTCTTTAGTTCTTTGGGATAGTAAGATTAACAACCAAGAAATATCTCTTCATTTCACTTACACAAAACCAATGACTACTATGTGCCAGTAACAGTGCCAACTTCTGGTTATAAAGATACTTTCCTGTGAAATATAAGAGTAGGAATAAGAGAGGGAGGAGATGTACAATTTGGGACATGCTCAATCGGAACTGCCCCAAATGATGGAGTTAGAATTGTGCCAGGGGATTCCAATACAATCCCATCAAGGTGGCATGTACCAAGGCCATCTCACTAGTCCAAGTGATCAATTTCAGTTCACAATTGATCACACTGATAGGTCTAAGAGTCAAAGGGACCACACAAACAAGACTAGTGTCTGCTAATACTAACTGATAGAATCAAAAAGGGAGAGAATGATCCAACATGGGAAGTGGGATACACAGCAGACTCATAGAATGGCAGATGTCCTAAATAGCACTCTGGCCTCAGAATCAGCCCTTAAGGCATTCAGATCTGGCTCAAGAGCACATGAGAATATTTTAGGCATTGAAAGCCAAGACACTCTGAAAAAAAGAAGACCTAAATGAAAAATCTCTGTGAGTGAGATCCCAGTGGAAAGAACGGGGCCATCAAAAAAGGAGGTACCTTTCTCTGAAGGGAGGAGAGAACTTCCACTTTGTCTATGACCCTGTCGGAATAAGATCGAAGTCGGCGAACCCTAAAGGCTTCCATAGCCTCTGCGACTCATGACTAGAGCCTAGGGAGATTACTGACGCCATAAACAAGAGTGTCAAATTGTTAAATCAACTTCAGGAGTCACTGTGTACTTACGTCTCATGAGGGATCTGTCCTTAATGTGTTATCCAATGTGAAATAATGCTATTACTAGTACTGAAACAGTATTTTTACACTTTGTGTTTCTGTGCGGGTGCAAACTGATGAAATCTTTACATAGTATATATTGAATCGATCTTCAGTATATAAAGATAATTGCAAATGATTAAAAAATCTTGGTGTTAAATTGGAAATTGCATAGAAAATTAATCAATTTAAAAATATATATATCATGTAGGATCTCTGTCCTTAACGTGCTATACATTGTGAATTAATACTATAACTGGTACTCCAACAGTATTTTTCACTTTGTGTTGCTATGTGAGGGCAAATTGTTGAAATCTTTACTTAATATATACTAAACTGACCTTCTGTATATAAAGAGAATTGAAAATGAATCTTGATGAGAACGGAAGGGGAGAAGGAGTTGGAAAGGTGAGTGTTGCGGGTGGTAGGGAAGTTATGGGGGGGAAGCCATTGTAATCCATAAGCTGTATTTTGGAAATTTATATTCTTTAAATAAAAGCGTTATTAAAAAAAAAAGATACTTTCCTTAACTTTGATATTTGAATCCCTTGAGAAACTTACGTGGCAACAGTAATAGAAATATGCAGATCTTTGAAAATGGTACTTTTAACATTAAATAAGACTGGTTCTTTGTGGGTTCTGAGTGGCAGCATTCAGTCACCTTACTTCATGAAGTCTTAATTAGCTTTTCACTTGTGCAAACAAATGCCTATCTTGTTATAAGATACAGGGCTGTAACAATACCAGAAACCAAATATTTTCTTTGGATAGAATGCTTAATGGATATTGGACTAGGGGAAGATGTAAGTTACCTATAGAACAGAGTGTCAATGTGCTATGATTTGTTGGATGTGAAATGTCTCCACTAAGCCGTGTCCTAGTAAACTATTTTACCTTGATATTTGTAAGGTGTCCAATATCCTGAAACTGATCAACAGACAGTTAGGATATATTGAGATATGTGATAGATTGAATCCAACTAATTCAAGATATTGATTTTACAGATATGGAGATTGAGACCAGAGGAAGGAAATGACTTATTCAAGATCACTGAACTATTTGGTCATGAATTCAAATAACAACATAACCCTTAACCCTTCTAATTTCTAGTCTGTTTTCAATTTCTATTTATCATTCATCAATTTTATTCTTCACTTGATCTTAGCCAAAAGGCCCAGAAGTGATCATCAATTTTATTCTTAATTGTTATTTATAGCTGTTTCATTCTAATGATGAAATACAGCCACATAAACATACAAGCTTTAGTTTCATGGTTCAATATAGAATTTGTATTTTAATAAACTACCTCAGGTGATTCTAATGCTCCTAGTCTGATATAAGTCCACAATGAACAATGAGTAACTCCAATTCCAATCTCTATTATGAGAGAATAGGTATTATGATATTATGATCCTTTTTGCAAACTTTTCTGTTATTGGCAAATATTTCTCTACATGTTATAACTTAAAAATAATGACTACTGTAGGCTGTCAATATTGAGATTTTAGAATCTAGATCGGTTGTGTCAACAATGCTCAAGATTCTAAGGGAAGGACTTTGGTGCAGTGGGTAAGCTATCATTGGGATGGCTAGATCAGAGTGTCTGGGTTTGAATCTTGTGTCTACTCTCCATCGCAGCTTCCTATTAATACACACTATGAAACATAGCAAGTGATAGTTCAAGTGGATGGTGCCCTGCCTCTCATACAAGACCTCCTAATTGGGTTTCCAGCTCCTGGCTTCAACCTATCCTTAACCTTGACCAGCTTTGAGTGTTGAAGGCATTTTGGTGAGTGAACAAGTGCATGCAAGGTCTCTTTCTGACTACCCCTTCCTCTATCAGCCTCTATACCTGTGAAATAAATAGCATAACTAAATAAAAGTTTTCAAAAATTCTCAACATTTCCTAAAAAACTGTGTCTATAAAAAGCAAGTGGCGGCCGGTGTTGAGGCTCACTAGGCTAATCCTCCGCCTTGCGGCGCGGGCACACCGGGTTCTAGTCCTGGTCTGGGTGCCGGATTCTGTCCCAGTTGCCCCTCTTCCAGGCCAGTTCTCTGCTGTGGCCAGGGAGTGCAGTGGTGAATGGCCCAAGTGCTTGGGCCCTGCACCCCGTGGGAGACCAGGAGAAGCACCTGGCTCCTGCCATCGGATCAGCGCTGTGCGCCGGCCGCAGCGGCCATTGGAGGGTGAACCAATGGCAAAAGGAAAACCTTTCTCTCTGTCTCTCTCTCTCTCACTGTCCACTCTGGACTGAAACAGTATTTTTGCATCTTGGTTCTCTACGCGGGTGCAAACTAACAAAATCTTTGCTTAATGTATACTGAATCGATCTTCCGTATAGAAAGACAATTGGAAATGATAAAAAAATTGGAAGTTACATAAAAATCAATCAATTAAAAAAATAATAATATCATGAAGGATCTCTGTCCCTAATGTGCTGTACAACGTGATTTAAAGCTACAACTAGTACTCAAAGAGTATATTTCACTCTATGATGCTATGTGAGGGCAAATGGTTTAAAATCTTTTCTTAACACATACTAAACTGAACTCCTGTATACAAAGAGAATTGAAAATGAATCTGAATGTGAATGAAAGAGGAGAGGGAGTGGGTAATGGGGAAGGGTAGCGGGGGGGGAGGGGAGGTATGGGTGGGGAAGCCATTGCAATCCACAAGTTGTACCTTGGAAATTTATATTAAAAAAAAAAAAAGCAAGTGGCAATACTGGAAACAGAAAATCATGAAATAAAATGAGTAAGATATCTTGTAAATATTTTAGCTCAATTTTTTTTGCATGTAGCTAGGAGGAAATAAGAGATGTATTCACTATTATACAGTGATGTAGTAAAATGTTTCCTTTGTTTTCTAGAGCCACCATAACCAAATACAATAGATTGGGTGACTAAACCAGTAGACGTATTCTCACAGCTCTAGAAGTTAGGAATTCCTGATTAAGGTGTCAGGAAGTTTTGTTTCTGAAGAGAGTTCTTTTCCTTGCTTGTGGATGGCCACCCTCTCATGTCCTCAAGTCGCCTTTTCTCATGTGTACATGCTTAAGGAGAAAGAGACCTCTCTCAGGTGTTTTCTCTTACAAAGACACTAATAATATCTTTATGAACTCATTTAACCTCAATTACTTTCATAAAAGTCTCCTTAAAATATATCCATACTGAGGTTTAAAGTTTGACACAGTAATCCGGGGAGGTGTATAGTATCCTGTTCATAGCTGAAGCATATATTAGTTTATACATAGATTTTTAAATGATACAGCTTCTCAGAAGTGGGAAATTTGAATTTTAAGCACTACTATGTATTCAAGGATTATAGTGTATTTCATATTTGTGTCTTCATTTCAGCATGGGCTTCGGGTATATCTTGGTGTTTAACCTCCATTCTAATGTTCTTATTATTTGGAAAATATGGCAATTAAAATGAGAGCAAGTATGAAAAGTAAGGTTGACACATGGTGCTTGTGCCAACTTGCACAAACCTACTATTAGCATCTCTTCACAATTGTGTGTTCAGGTAATGTGACATCACTTGACGAAATTAGTAAAGATAGGAATATCTACATCATGAAATTGTAAATTGTAATCAGTTAGGGCTCAACCAATCTTAATGAGTATATTGTTAAGCATTTACCAGCACTCAACACACAATGGAACATATTTGCTTAGTGATCTGTATATTAATGTTGAGGCAGGGGAGGCCAGAGTGCATAATAGCTTACGGTGGGGTACTAACTTGCAAATAGACATTCTGATATATATGGTGAATATATAAGAGTATAACATAAAGCAAATGATGCCGATGGATGGGGAAGAAAATTCACCATCAATGGATCTCATTTTTTCCCATTTATAAGATAGGATGACCTAGTCTTGACCTTCTATACACACTTATGAGGATATATTGTATGATGATTAAGAGAAAAAATAAAATTCTGACAAAATTTAATATTAGACCAAGGCCAATGATTGAGTAGCAATGTGTCTTAATTTTCATAGTCTAATTTATAAAATAGAATTGGTATATTACTTCCCAATAAAATTGTTGTGCAGTGTAAATTAGATAATAATGAAACATGTTTAACATACTTCCAGGCATCTTAGTATAGTATCCTAACTTTACAACGACAACAACTACTACGACTACTATCAGTACTATTACCACTGGTATTACATTGCTACTAATGATCTTCCTCACTCAACCAAAGGCAATTCTAGAGTTGGGAGATCTGAGGGTAGCGAGACTACTACTATTCTTGACTCAGGGCAGCCAATATTCTTTTTATTACGAAGTTACTAAATTGAATGCCTCTGCCACTAGATTGGCACTTTTCCTATGCCAACAACCTTAGAGTTACAAAATCCAAAATTACAACAGCTTATTTCTGAGCAAAGAATTAATATCAATTAAACAAGTTTCATTGTGAACATTTCATTGGGAATCAGTCTCGCCAATTGATTTCTACTGACAGCTAGGGATGGTCTAGAGACTAAATGTCAATTTCTAAGGAAGGAGAAAGGGGTGATTTAAGAATCTAGAGCAATACTTGAAGAAGGAAAACTGTGGAATTGGAGGTATGAGTACTTAAAACATCTTTTAAGAGGGTAGGTGAAAATTTCTTCAAACAAAAAATCTATGAACTTTGCATTTTAAACAGGGACATAAATGCATTTAGATGTGGAAAGAGAGTGCTCTGCAGGTGAAGAACACAGAGCTGAATTTAGGTTCTAAATGTTCCTATGCCTTTTTCAGTGTCATTTAGTTTAAGAGTAGTTATTAATCCTCCTTTATGACATGAGATAACACTGTGCCTTCTTCAGAGGGTTCTTATAAGTATTATGCAATCCACAGAAAGAAGACATGCTTGGAGCACAGGATGAGTTCAATATGTTGTTCATTATTATCATCTTCTTTTCTATCATCTTTCTTTCCCTCATGTTTCTTTTTCTTTCATCATTATTGTCATAATCATCACTAAGGTCATCATCATGTTTACTATTATCTTCATCATCATCATCAAACTGCACATGGAGCACTTACTTTGGGCTGGGCACTCCTCTTAGTACACATAATCATACTGTAATATATATATATATATAATTATTTTACAACTTAATAAATGGAGACAAAGAGAAGTAAAGCATTTAGCAAAAGCCTATGCAACTATTAGTGGTAGGACTAAATTTTAAATCTCAGCACCTTTACTTCATGTATACATTCATGTATTTTCTAATTACTACAAAAGCATGAATTGCCCCATAGTCCTTATTTTAGAATCATTGTTCTTAAGAGTCTAGTCTCCATTTTGTCATTTAGCAATATGAATAGGAAATTTAAAATGATCATCATTAAGATTCTATTTCTGTATTAAAAATGACTGTCTAAAAAGATGCTGTCAAGTCAAAATCTGGATTAATTAGTGCACAAATATTTTCAAATGATTCGCCATAATCTGGTTACTAATGATGATAAGGAGCATAAATTAGTTAAAAGGCCAGTAAGGCCCAAGTTACCAGGGAACTTACAATGTAGAGGAGGAAACAAGCAGAAAGCTATTTCTATTTTTTTTTTTTTATAAATAGCCAGACAGTAAATCTTTCATGCTTTGAAGTCCATATGTTCTCGGGTTCAACTACTCAACTTTACCATTACTGAGCAAAAACCAAAAGCAGACATAGATATGCATTTAAATACATGCCTCGGTTTTTTGTGAAACTTTGTTTACAAAAATAGTTGGCTGCCCAGATTTGGCTTTCAGGCAATTGTTTGCTGACTCATGAATTCTCAAAGAAATGAATATATAAAATCCCACAGTATTAGTTAGAGGCAAGTACTGATTAAATAAATAGCATAGGTAACATAGCGGTATTTTTTTTAAAGACTTATTTATTTATTGTTAGAAAGACAGAGATACAGACAGGAAGAGGCAGAGGCAGAGACAGAGAGAGAGGTCTTCCATCTGCTGGTTCACTCCCCAGGTGGCTGCAATGGTCAGAGCTGTACCAATCCGAAGCCAGAAGCCGGGAGCTTCTTCCAGGTCTCCTACACGGGTGCAGGAGCCCAAAGTCTTGGGCCACCTTCTACTGTTTTCCCAGGCCATAGCAGAGAGCTGGATCAGAAATGGAGCAGCTGGGACTTGAACAGGAATCCACTTGGGATGCCAGCACTGCAGGTGGGGCTTTATCCACTATGCTATAGCATCGGCCCCTGTGTTCTCTGTAGTCTGTAAGAATTCAGAGAATTTTTTGGAAAAGAGGACACCTCAGCTGATGGTTTAATAAAATGAGATAGACGGACATGGGAAAATCAGACAGAAGAGTACTCAGGGGAATTGCGAATGGTCTAGAAGAGCAAATCCTAAAACCTAATATGAAGGAAGGTAAGGTTGGAGGCATGCATATTAGACAGACGCATATTAGAGGAATACTTAATCTTGGTTAATAAGTATTAATTTCATTATGAATGAATTGAAGAATTACAAAAGTGTTGTGTTTTTGGGTTTTTTTTTTTTTTGGATCAAAAATGATCTTGAAGGGGTGAACATTTAGCCTAGTGGTTAGGATGCCTGTTGAGATGTCCACATATTACATCAGAATATAAGATTCACTATCCAGATATGACACCTGCATGCAACTTCTTGGTAATGCTGATTCGAGGAGGCTGTGGTGATAGCTCAAGTAACTGAGTTCCTATCACCCACATGGAAGACCTAGCTTGGGTTCCAAATTGCTGTCTTCAGCCCCAAACTAGGACTGCTGTGGGCACTTGGGGAGTGTATCAGTGGATGTGAGTTTCTCTTTCTCTCTTGCTCACTTGTTCTAGCTCTCTGTTTCTCAGATGAATAAATAAATAAAATTTATTTTTAAAATTGGGGTTTCTGGGAAGAGGGAAGTAATGGAATAATTTTTGTGCTTTCTTAATCTGAATATAAAGCAGAGAAACTAGACTTTAAAACAAAAAAAATCATAGAGTTAAATGTACAACAAATTTAAGCACATTGTCAGCATCCATAGAAAGCAGCATAGTACTAACATCAGTATGAGAATACAGAGAGAAAACAGGGAAACAAAATCTAAAATAGCAAATATTTACAAGAAAATTAGCAAGTCAGTTTGAGAAAAGTGTATGTAGGGATTTGGGCCAGATGAAAGCAAGAGGTCTATGATAAAGACTAGCTGAGCTTGAGCAGGAAATCCACACTTAACTGTTCACCAGGACTCCTTCTAGGACGAGGCCTCTGACTTAGGAGAAATTACTGAAAATGGGATCAAAACTGTACAGAAAAATGGCAATGGAGATTATGGAAAGGTAAATTTCAAATAAAATCACAGAAGGAAACAGAGATAGAATAGCTGAGAGGAAACCATTATATTTTGTGACATTCCCTAATTATAACATTTGAGAGAGCTCTGAAAAGTTAGAACAGCTATTCTAAATCACACCTCCATTTAAAAGCTCAGGAAAGCTATTTTTACACAAATGTAAACAATGGAAAACTATTGAGACTAAATCCCACCTAAAGTTATTATTAAGATCAAAGCAAATAAGGGATAGTTACTTACCCTTGGAAAAGGAAAGCATTTCAGAAAGATATGCACACAGAACAGAGCAAAACTGTAAACTCTCTGTTAACATGATAAAAGAGATTTAGAAATGAAATAAGAATCATGGCCTGCTCCTCGGCTCACTAGGCTAATCCTCCACCTGCGGCGCCTGAACACCGGGTTCTAGTCCCGATTAGGGCGCCAGATTCTGTCCCGGTTGCCCCTCTTCCAGGCCAGCTCTCTGCTGTGGCCAGGGAGTGCAGTGGAAGATGGCCCAAGTGCTTGGGTCCTGCACCTGCATGGGAGACCAGGAGAAGCACCTGGCTCCTGCCTTGGGATCAGCACCGTGCGTCGGCCGCAGTGGCCATTGGAGGGTGAACCAATGGCAAAGGAAAACCTTTCTGTCTCTCTCTTTCTCTCTCTCACTGTCCGCTCTGCCTGTCAAAAAAGAAAAAAAAAGAAAAGAAAAAAGAAAGAAGAATCAAATATAACTAATTTGAAAAAAAAAAAAGAGTTGCTAAAACTGAGGGAAAATCATTAAAATTATAAAAAGAACTAATTAATATACAGAGTCTTGATTAGAACAAGTACAATAATTAGTAAATATAATAGATAATGCTTTAAAAGAAATAAAGGAGGAAAATGAAAGACATTAAGAGAATAAATATAATTAAAAAAAAAGATGGAAGTTGAAGATCACCAAATGTTTATTATTCACATTTGAATCACTTAGGAGAAAAAAAAACACAGGAAAATAAAAAAATAATGAAGGTTACAATTTAATAAAAAATTGTTGAAAAAAAGTGTAAAGTTATATATTGAAAACGCTTATTACATATCTGAGTATATTAACTCAGGAAACGCGCACAAAGGCAGTTCCTATAGGATCACTTGACTTTACATAATAAAAATTCCTTGGGAATCTATACAAAGAGATCTACTCACTTATAAAAGAGAGAAAATTCATTATGAGGCTTTTCAGCACTACTGCTTTACTTCAGAAAGAAATGGAATAATATATGTAATATTCAATTATAGACAACATGAGGTTAATGGAATGTTTGGTACAAGAGCTGTATGTACAGAAAGTGAGAATGCAACAATAAAAACTAGAAGCAGAGGTAGAGAGAAAAAATAACTATTTTTACTGCTCTAAGTGGTTGTGATGTTTTAAGCTTATGATTATAAAATAAACTGGAAATATGTCATTGTTAAAATTAAAAGGAAGAATAAGAAAGGGGGGAGATTGGAGTGTGGGCAGGAAGGAGGGTAGGGTGCGAAGTATCACTTTGCTCCTAAACATATATATGAAATACATGAAATTTGTTCACCTTAAATAAATAAAAAATAATTAAAGCAATATTGAGTAGATGATATGGGAAAAGGTAAATTAAGCTGTGTGGACTACTATAATTGTATTATCCCACCTATCCTCAAGAACCAAGATTCTTGGTGCATACCAAGAGAGATATTACATAGAAGCTAAATTTATAGCAAAATCAAAAAAGCAAGTATGGATGCCAGAGTTCTAAATTTGAATAAGAAGTATCAATAGGGGCCGGCGCCACGGCTCTGTAGGCTAATCCTCCGCCTTGCGGCACCAGCACACCAGGTTCTAATCCCAGTTGGGGTACTGGATTCTGTCACGGTTGCCCCTCTTCCAGGCCAGCTCTCTGCTGTGGCCCGGGAGTGCAGTGGAGGATGGCCCAAGTGCTTGGGCCCTGCACCCCATGGGAGACCAGGAGAAGCACCTGGCTTCTGCCTTCGGATCAGAGTGGTGCACCAGTGGCAGCGCGCCGGCCACAGCGGGCATTGGAGGGTGAACCAATGGCAAAGGAAGACCTTTCTCTCTGTCTCTCTCTCTCACTGTCCACTCTGCCTGTCAAAAAAAAAAAAAAGAAGTATCAATAGGATAATTTCCCAATACCTCTTTTTATTTATCTCTATTTGTATATATATAAATATAGATACATACATATATATGTATATATATACACATACACACACATATTAATATGTAACTTTTTTCCTTTTAGTTCTGTCCAAAAGGGAATGACTAATTAGTTAGATCAGTTGTGATAAGCTCAGATAGTGTACTGCTTTTGGTCTGATATAGCATTTTCCATTTAAAGAAAAAAAAAGAAAGACTTCTAGATTTCTTGAATAAACAGTTACTAGCAGGCATGGAAATGTTCAAGATAAACCAGAACATCTTGTCATTCCAGTTGTTCAATTCTGGGAATCAATTAAAGACAACTAAATAGGCCCAAGAGATATTCAAAAAGACTCTTGTTGAGCAAAGATGAGACAAGTGAGTTTTGAAATGAACTGTAATTGCAATTGCTATAAACCTGTCAAAAAGGTTTAAATCTGACCTTGGTCAGTTTGGAAAATCTTTCTCTACCTCTTTCTCCGCCTTTGTCTGTAACTATTACTTTCAAAATAATAAATCTCTAAAAATGGTAATTAAAAGTAAAAGTTCAAATGATTATCTTAACTCTCCCATATGAACTTTGTCAACAGCCAACCAAATAGTTGATGAGGGAAGTTTCTCTTTACAGGAGCACATAAGCTATTAAATAAAAATAGAAATAAATAATTTGAACATCAACATTTATCAACTGAATGATTCAATGGATTCAGGCATTGCGTTTCAACAACTGAGAACATCTCAAAAAGGGATTTAAAGAGATGTTATGTGCCTCTTGATGACAGCACACAATCCCAACTCCAGTCTTGCCAAAAGGATTACATATATGAACATCACTCTGCATCCAGTTGTCAATTTGCAGGTTGAAGGAATGTGTTGACATGCACCATGACCCCCTATAAACAACAAAACTCAGACCTAGAAACTCTCCAAGTCAAATAATATTTAAGAAAAACTTAAAAAGGACATTATGATGGCTTTAGATTAAAAGAGTTCTATCAAACACATGTTAAATTATAGAAAAAATAACGAAGGGAGTGTGAAGGCAAAATAAATGTTAGAACACGTATAAAGAAGGGATTATTACAAAAATTAGCATAGCAGGAGCTGCTGAGGCAGATCTATTTTTTATCATTGCTGGTGGTTTCAAAGATGTTTGTGTTATAATGATCAGTTTGCCACTACATCTGTTTTGTTATTTTTGTATCAGTTTTGTTTTCCAATTAAATAATTTAAATATAAAATCCATTCTTCAGTAAGGTGATTAAACAGGAGCAATGATTAAAACAGAGTCAGATTAGGGAGCTACTGCAGTACAAAAGAAGAGGTTTTTGTATGATTCTCTGCTGTCTGAAAAAGAGAGAAATCATTTTTTTTAACTTCCTTGTAAAATAATACTCAAGCCACTGAAAGGGATGTGGATGAATGTGCCACTACCAGGGTTCTCACTGAAAGCTCAATAGCTTAATACTTGATTAAGGTATCAAAGTCAGCACCACTTGGCATTCTGAATGTTACAGAAGATATCTGTTTTTCTCCTTAGATATATAAGTACATTCTGATTAAAAATTTTAAAAAATCTTCAATAGCTACTGAATTTTGTCAATGGATGATATTTAAGTGTCCTAATGACCAAAATGTTTCCTACATTGCATAAATTATTTTATACTAGAACATATTACTTCACATTGAGGAAAACCACTTAGATTTTTGGGAAAAGTGTTTGACAAGTTATTCCTACAAATCCATTTATGTGACCCACCCACTAGGTTTTTAATTCCTAGACATGGGCTTGTTTCAGCTACCAGTAGGTCCCACATGACAGTCTCTACACTTCCCTGTGCAAAGAGTTACTTTTTAAGGACTTGATAAGCTGAATCCAAAATTAACTGAAAAATAAAACATTTGCATATTATAAAAATGATATCAGCCATTAAATTACATTGATAATTTACACTGAGCTCACACTCATACTTTCTCACTGAAAATGGGGATATATTTTGATGATTACTAGAAAAGTCAGAAATTAAGAAGTGTTACAAGTGGAGGTGGGGAAATGGGAAGACAGAGTGAAATATGAATTTGGGAATGGGATAGAATTGAATTTGATGCCTTATAATATTTCTAGCTTTATAAAACCAAGAAAGTCACTAAACACTATTAAATCTTAATTTCTACACTTGCAACTGGATGTGAATCAGCAGAATTACATGTATTCAAAAAACATTGAACTTTCCATCTTTGGCTCAATTTGTACATCACATAAACGTTGCTCAGTAAACGTGAGTGCCTTTCGTTCTTAGTGACAATTTCATTCATGAACTCTTAACCCTAGCTGCCTTCTACATACTGCAACATGTTTTTAATCTTGAAAAGATCACTACTGCCGTTAGGGCTGACATTTCTCAGTGTATCTTATGTGACCATTACATTGATGTCAACTTGACCAAAGTGGCTTCCATAAGAATTCCTTTTCTCTACAGTCACTTGCTGTCAGAAACTGCCAGTGCAGAGGTAATGAATTCTCATTCCCATCAGAGTCCTAATTAAAAGTATACCAAATTAAACTCAAATGTATGGGAAACAATTAGCTCTGTCTTTTGTCTCTCCATTCAAAGCCATTATGCAGAGCATCCAGGTGTCATGTTCAACAAATCCGAATCTCCTGATGGGGAGAGAAAAGAATAGAGTTGGAAAAATTCCAAGGCTTCCCCCAGAGGCCTCTTCTGGCCTTCCCATCTTTACCCGTGATGCAGTTATCACCACAGTACTGTTTGAATTCCCCTTTCTCCTTCCAAGAAAACAAACGTGGACATAGTTTTCTCTTTCACCATTTGCCTCTTTCTGGAGATTTGCAAACAATGTTTTCAACAAATGCCACAAACACTTGAATGCGATTTTTCACAGAACTGAAGAATCAGACACCTGTTCACCCTACTGTTGCCCTGACATTATGCACATACCTTAGTAGGAGGTACATATACCATGGCAAATATTGCTTCCCATCCCTGTGAAAGCCTTGGTATTATTTGTTCAAATATGTGCACTAATTATTCTTATCCAAAGCTGTTTCTTGCAACTGACTGATCTTTAACCTGAGACTAATTCCAGTAACTAAGACCACATATAGAAAATGGAACTTAATACACTGTTCAAACCCCTGACCCCTTTTAGACTAGATCCTTTGCTCCATCATTGGATGCCCCCTCCCCGGAATTTCTGTAAATGAAAAAGGTTTGCATACCCTTAGCTACTGAAGAAAATGGTTACTACTACAAGATTAAATCAAAGCATGCAATCAATTCTTAAACCGGTTTGAAAACGACATCTCAGGGAGGAGAGATTTAAGAAATATTGTAAAGGAAAAAAGAGAAGACTACAGTTTTGAGTTCAAATCCTGATTTTGCAACTTCACAGTCATGTGAATTCTCACATACTATTGAACCTTTCAGTGTCTCTATTTCATTGATCATTATCACTTAATATAGTGATAATAAAATGATATCCGTACTAGTTGACTTTTTTGAGGATTTGAGATGATTTACATAATACATTAGCATAACACTTAGAGTATTAGGAAGATTGTGTTATCACTGCAGAGGAGATCTGTCTGACTAGAATCCAAAGTTCACACTGAGCTGTTGCCTGCAAATGAGACTGAGGGGAGGATATGGTACAGAATGTGCTCAATTTTCTGCTTTCTCATGATGTTACTAGGGCTATAATACTCTAACTAATAGCCACCTGGTTATGTATGTTTCTGGGAATTCCACATATTTATTGGAGTAAATGAAAGTTCTCTTAGTAGTATGTAATTCAGAGTAAGCCCACATCATAAATGCCACCATTCCCATCATTTCACCAAGGTCAGTTCTAGTGCTTGGCTCATCACTCTTTTCTGCAGAGCTCGAGCGTATTCTCGGGATATTTTTTCTAATTCTTAATTTATATAAATGATTTAAAACAGCACTTAGGCCACAAAGACTGTAGCCCATAATAAATGATAATGACAAACTCAGTTTTCCAGTTTTCAGTTTTCCTGCTCAGAAAATATCATTCATCGTACTCACTGTGCAAATGCTGTCTGACTTACATGAATTACACTCATAATAAACAAACATTTCTGGCCAAAACTATCCAGTAGTAATAAAAGTCATGTGTGGTTTGCAGCACACATTCAAATACTAGAATTTCTTTTGTCCATTTAAAGGCTGTAAAGGACTCAAAATAATACTAAAAAACTCAGTGGTCATTACAACATAATCATCACCATGGTATAACAATGCCTTACAGAGTTTATAAAAACATTCACAGTTATTAGACAATTCTCTTGGTCACCCTTAGGCACTGCTTTGCTATTTGAAGGGAGCTGTTGGCTGCCCTGCAGAACTTTCTTACAATCTCATAAGATCAAGTACTCAAGTGTTTCAAAAAATGTGCTACCATTCTTCTTGTGTGTCTGATGTTTTACTGTACCTCTTACCTCTAACTGGTAGCATGAGGTCAGAATTGCAAAAGCCTCTTAGCTCATTGCTCCATCAGACAGATATCACTTTCACGAGATGTCTTTGCAATTGTAACCAAAGGGAATTGGACATCAACATCTGGTGACTCCTCTGGGACAAACTTGCAGTAGTATACCAGCGTGCTGATAGGTGCCACTGTTAAAAAAACAAAGCTTCTGTCGTAAATCACGAAAGGAGTTTCAACTGGGAAATAGTGGTCAATGCTTCAGGAAGTATCTTGAGGACCTAAAATAGAATAAAGACTCAAGAAAACCATCAGGAAAAATTGTAGTCATACTGAATTAGGGATACTTTGCCTACCAGAGGAGTTTTTGGTTTGGTCTGTTCCTTTGTCATGTTAATCACTGATACCAGAATAGAACACTTTTCCTCTTGTGCTTGTGATTCCTTAAAAATAATGCAGACAAAATTAATCTATTTGTCAGAATATTAGGACATCTTTCCCATATCATTATGGCCATCACATCATGATACAAGATTCTGGACAGCTTCAACCGTGACTCAAAAATATGTTTGGGGGAAGCTCTCTTTCTCTGTCCTCTTACATTGCTACCATACCAATACAATCTACATCCAAAGAAAATCACAGAAAAGAATGCCTAGAGATTTTAACAAAGAAGTCTTGTTTTTGTAAGTAAAGAATTCCTTTGGGCTTAGAGTCTTTATTATCACATATGATTTCTATGTTTAAACTCAAATGGTTTGCTGAATTTTGTGATGTTCAGTCTATCAGTACTAAATATCTTTCTAGTCTTCCACAGTACTGAACATAAATCTATCAGTCAATTCTCACAATTGACTAAGCCCTGAGTGTCAATTGAATAAAGACTAAAGATTCATGGTCTTACTGATTTATTTTTTTGGCAAAATCAGCGAATTAAGTTGAGAGAACTCGCAGAAGAGTTTCATGCTGATGATGATAGTAGGGGAAATATTAGGCAGGATTTTATTCCCATTATCACAAGCTTCAGCAACATGTTCAGAATGACACTTTTAATTATTTTGTAAACTTGCTTTTAATGAAGTTGGTTTCTGGAGCCTGACTGTTCCCCTGAATTCTGAGTTTGAGATCCCATTGTGAGCCTCTGATCTCTATATCACTCCTAACTATGAGCAGCCTAATTCTTAATTTTACCTTTTATGCCATTGGCCCACATCTTTTCTTCTCCCCTGGTACTTCTATACTTCCCATTTATTACTATTCATTTGTGCACCGTTCGCTGATTCTGATTCCTACAATCCCTGCAGTCTTTCACACTTGTTTTTTTTCCAGTTTTCCTTTTCCCCAAAGGCAGTATTCCTACTCAGTGAATTTTGCTCATAAGTGTGTTCATTTGAATCCACTGAGAAATAGCCACCAAGAAAGAACAAGGTGTAGGATTTATTGGTGCTGAAAGCAGGAGAAAACAGAGTCTTCAGACTGTGATATACAGAGCTGACATCTACAAAAAGAAAATAGAGTTCCAGATGGTAGCACAGTTATGGGAAAGTCTTAGCCGTTCTGGTGCTGACAGCTTGTGCCCAAGACATCCATACTGTGAGTTCCTCATCCCATTGATAGGATCTGTTTTCATGCCTCTAAAAAGCTAAGCAATTGGTTGGGAGCAGAGCCTGGGAAGTATGGTTTTGGTGGACCCTTGTTGCTAATAACTCCAGATTTTATTCAGCTATATCTCCTGTAGCAAGAGGTGTGAAAATGACATTTCCCTAGATGTCACACTGTATCAATGAACAATAGTGGAATTTCAAACATCATTGTGGAGAATATGTTTGATGCATAGTGTTTTTTGATGACTTTTCTTATGTGAAGCAAACTTACATGGACTTTTTTTTCTTATTTGCATCAATTAAAATATGAGTTCTTCAGATGGTCTTCTCTGACTTTGTTATTCAATGTTGCACTCATTCTTGAATAACTCAATATCACATTTTCATATTTGGTTCTCCTGATAGCCATAATTGCTATCTGATATTGTCTTTTTTTCTGACATTGTCTTATATTTTTGATACTTGCTGTATTATTGTCTTCCCCAGCACATTAGAGCGGTATTCTAGTCTAACTTGTTCACTGCTCTCTTGCCGATATCCAGACAAAATTCAACAACAATATCTAAAAAGCAGAGTTCATTATATAGTTACTATTATTCTGAAACATTTACCATTTTAATTCTATCACTCATTACGAGTTCCAGTACTTTAGATCATCCAAAACACTGTAGTGGTCTCCTACATTACTGCAGTGTCACAATACATTGTAGCTAGTGATTTCACATGTTTTAGTAATAATCAGGTGTGACACATTCAATAGATGAGGATTGCTAAATAGCAAAATGAATTACTAAAAGATTCTCAATATATGCAACATCCTCATAAGCACTATATCATATATGAATAATGACCTGCGAGGAGGTAATGTATGCATCTAAGTACCTACAAATATGGAAGAAACACAGGAGGAAAAGATGGGAGAAGGGTCTGAGAGCAACTTTGAACAAAATCTGTGAGATGCCTTTTCTCTTTGCAGGAGGTGCATCCATTTGTGGATCAAATAGGAGCAACACAGTCAGGTTTGGAGAGGAAACCTGGTGTTTTCTTTGTACTGGAGACAGGCCCTGAGGCTGCTGCCTAATCCTGGGGCCAGGGTCAGGAGCTGATTGTCCCAGCATCATTTCTTGTGAGAGCAAGTGCTTTGTTCAGTGATCAAAGGCTGCTTCCAGTCCATGTTCCACACTCCCGTGTCACCTTGGTCACGTACCTCCCCCTCCTGTGAAGATGAATGCTATTTCCTATCATGGAAGGAACAATTGTGTCTCATTGTAGAGCATCAATCTTGTCACAATTTGCGTTTGATATTGCTCAGTATTAAATCTATGATTTAACAATGGCTTTGTTTTGTTTTGTTTTTTAGAGAATTGTCCTGGGGCTTTATGTTGGCAGGGAAAGAAGCAGTAAGCCAAAAACATGGAATTAGGTGTTAGAGAAATCTGGTCTAGAATTTTATCTTCACCATTTTATAACTGTGTTATCTTGGACAAGTTACATAACCTCTTTGTATCTATTACCACATCCTTGGAGTTCGGATTGCAGTAACTCACTCCAGACTTTCTTGATGGACAAATAAGACGTTTGACTTTTAGAAACACCATTTCTGGTGCATATTATCCCTACCACATAGTGATCTCCTGCAAGGTCTCTGGATTAGCTTCCAGATATCTTTATTATCACCCAATGCTATAGTTTGATGATAGTGTCCCTTACAAAATTCATGTTGAAACTTCATCCCCAATGAAACACTTTTAGGAAGTGTAGCCCCGGGGAGGTGATTAAGTCATGAAGGCAGAGCCCTTCATAATGGGGTTTGCATCTTTATAAAAGTGCTTGAATTTGAAGAAAATGTTCTCTTTCCTTTCCATTCTTTGTGCCATATGAGATCATGTTCTTCTCCAGAAGATGCTGCAACAAGGAGCCGAACTAGAAGTATAGAATGGCCCTTACCAAATACAAAACTGCTGGCAAATTAATCATGAATTTGCAACCATCAGGTCGGTGAAAAATAAATTAGTGTTATTTATAAACTGTTCAGTCTTAGATATTTTGTAATAGCAACACAGAGAAAAACACCCAACAAAATGAGTGTAACACCAGTGGAACATGTAAATACTTGGGACTCCTGACTACAGTTGCCGAAGTTTTTCTCACTACAGAATTTTAGGGATCTGCAATCTGCTTGAGCTATTGCTTACATAGGCAGTTATGAAGCAAAGAAAGACTTTCAATCTATTTATCAAAAGCCTTGCAAGCTTTTGTTTCAAGGTAGCTCAATCAATTAGTCAGTATTGAGTAGGAAAAGTTAAACTGCATCCAAAATATCTTACTGCACAAATAAGTTAAATAAAAAATCAAGTGCAAGCCAATTGACTTTATCCCACAGTGACTAGAATTGAAGGAAGAGGAATTATTTTCTGTCAACTTGTTTTTTTTTTCTTTGATTTTTTTCCCAGAAACATTTTATTTAAGGTATACCTTTCCTACTTCAGCTTTAGATAAGGAGCAAGAATCTTATTGAAGTAAAATGCTGAGTGGGGGCATGGGGTGTTCTGACAAATGCCAAAAAGCAATGCAAATCATGATCATTATCTTAGAGAATTAAAGACTCATAATGTTATTGCTCATGGATGACTCAGAATAATTTTATCTAGGAGACAATTTGGGCCAATTGGTTTATGTTACAGGGAAATTCTTGCTTCCAAAGAGTATGCTTGCTTCCCTGTCTGTATTTTTGTTAGCTGGTTTAAAACTCACTATCATGCGGACAGTTCTCCCCACATATCCTGAACTTTTTCCTGAGATTGAAAAAATATTAAGTTGCTGAATTGTTGGTAGAGTCAAAGGAAGGAATTTAAAGTTAGCACCTGCCATGACCCATAGAAGATGGGCTATCTTAGCATTGTAGTCACTTCCCTCATTATGATCACTACCCCTTTATCCATAGTCTCATTAACCTTTGTCCACAATCCATTCATTTAAATGTAAACTCTTTCTCTAGTTCTATTCTCATCTCTAGTTCATCCTTTATACATAAGTTGAATTGCTTTTCATCATAACATGGTGAAAAGAACACAAACTGGGGCTAGCACCACAACGTAGTGGGTAAAGCCACTGCCTGCAGTGCTGCATCCCATTTGGGCACCAGTTTGAATCCTGGCTGCTCCACTTCCTATCCAGCTCTCTGCTATGGGCTGGGAAAGCAGTAGAAGATGGCCCAAGCCCTTGGGCCCCTACACCTGCATGGGAGACCTGCAAGAAGCTCCTGGCCTCTGGCTCCTGGCTTCGGATAGGCGCAGCTCCAGCCTTTGCGGCCAATTGGAGAGTGAACCAGAGGATAGAAGACTCTCTCTCTCTGCTCTCCTTCTCTCTGTGTGTAACTCTGACTTTCAAGTAAAATAAATAAATCTTTAAAAACAAAAAAAAGAAAAGAACACATACTTTAGGGACAGAAAGACTCCATTTTGCCATTCTGCTTTGGGAAAATCCTTAATCTTTCTGAGTTCCAGTTTACTTGTCTGCAAAATGAGAAGGGTTAGTTAACCCTAACTCACAAAATATTTATATTGATAGTGAGAAAGATTTGGTAAAATGCCTGTCATTTAGCAAATATTCAACAGGATGTTATAAGAGCTTGTTATAAGTGGCTTATTTTCACATTTTTTTCCCAACACTCAAGTTTTCCTTTGAGTAGAAAACATTTCTTATTCCTTCAGGTAGCAACATAAGCATGTGTATTACAACACTAGGTAAGCCCTCATGCAATTCCATCTACTATAATTATACAATAATCTTAACTTTACTGTTTATCTTGTAACTAAGCATAAATGGTGGAAGAACTCTTTCCAGATGGCATAATAAGGTAAACAAAGTATAGAGACCAATGAGTAAATGCTAGTGAATGTCTATATCTACTCATGCAAGGAATTCCAGATATGACCCAAAATATAACAGCAATAATTCATGTGGAAGGGAATTCAAAAATGGTCCTGGAGGTCCTAGAAGTCTAGACTACAAGTGCAGGGCAATGGGGAGCTATTTAAAGATTCTAAGCAGAAGGAGTAACAGAACTGGGTGAAAAAATAATGCTGACCAACCTAGGTTGGAGAAGGACAGGACACAATGCCACAAAAGCTCAGAACAAATCACCTAATTCTATTTCTTGAATTGTTCATCTTCCATGAGGCATGATGAATGCTGACTTTAGACTCCTTGCTTTGGTTCTGACAGCAATTCAGTAGCTTAATCTTTTTCCAATCTCAGCTGTTGCCTAATAATCTGTTCCAGGCACAGAAATTTCATTAACTCTTCAATGATATCCACAGGCTTTGACCATGGATTTCATCTGTTAAGCCGCTTTTATTTCAGCAACTATACAAATTACCTTCTGCCTGAGGGGGAAAAAGCAGGAGGATGGAGATAGAGAAAAGATTGGATGAAGCTCTTCTGTATTTCTTGAACAACTTCTCTCTCCTTAGTGAAAATAGATGTGCAGAGGAGAAATTGAATTCCAAAAGCAATGACTCGATAATGGAGTAACCCCAAATTTTCTCACTGGTAGCTTAAGACGGGTCCCCTGTCATGACCAGCGTGATATGTGATTGTCCTTGCATCCTTAGGAAACAACATTACATTTGATAGAAATAGAACTGTGACTCATGCTGGATATGTGGTTAGTATACATTGGATGCTGAAAAGTCCTGAGAAGTGGGTGGTGGAGCCCTACTGAAGACTTTTGCTTAAAGCCACTGCAAGCCTAGTGAAGAATGCTGAGATATCAGTCCTCAGTTAAAAAAAAAATTTTAGACATAGGTCATTCTTTATAAATTTCCCACTGTAAAATTTCTTCAAACTTATAGATCGAGTTGTAATTCTGTATTGCTATGCCACATTGAAATATTTTTTTCTAAAACCTATTACATCATTTTTATCACATATCTGTGTTTTCTTCTTTACCTTCAAGTTTTTTGATAGCAAAGAACAAGTTGCATAAGGCTAATACCAGCACTGAAAAACAAAGGCACACTCAGTGTCAGTTGCATCATAGCTAGAATTTACTAATTGGTAGTTATATTAGTCAGATTTTCATTATGACAATGAATATCTGAGGTGAGGCAACCAACTTTACAAAAAGAAAAGACTGGGGCCGGCATTGTAGTGCAGTGGGTTAATGCCCTGGCCTGAAGCACCAGCATCCCATATGGGTGCCGGTTCTAGTCCTGGATGCTCCTCTTCCGATCCAGCTCTCTGATATGGCCTGGATATCAGTAGAAGATGACCCAAGTCCTTGGGCCCCTGCACCCACGTGGAAGACCCAGAAGAAACTCCAGGCTCCTGGCTTCGGATCAGTGCAGCTCTGACTGTTGCGGCCATCTGGGGAATGAACCAGTGGATGGAAGACCTCTCTCTCTGCCTCTTCTCTCTCTGTGTAACTCTGTCTTTCACATAAATAAAATAATCTTTAAAAAAATTTAAAAAGAAAAAAAGAAAAAAATTATGTCATAGTTGTAGAGATTCAAGTTCAAGATCAGACGACCCCATGAGTTTAGCCTCTTTGAGGCAGTTGGATGCAGAGGCACAGTGTGCAGAGAAGGCAAGTCAGGAAGCAGAGAGAGAAAGAGAAAGAGAAAGAGAAAGAGAAAGAGAAAGAGAGAGAGAGAGAGAGAGAGAGAGAGAGAGAGAGAGAGAGAAAGAGAAATTGGTCTTAAATCTAGGCTTTTCTAACAACTCTTTCCAAAGCAATACCTCCCAAGGGCAGGTACTAATGATTTAAAGATCTCACACAAAGACTCACCTCATAAAGTTTTCATCCTTTTCCAATAGTACTATCCATGGGACCAAACTTTTAATACATGAACTTTTGGGGGGGATAATAAACACCCAAATAAATATCCAAGCCATAGCAATAGCTAAAGAAGCCAAAAAAATAGCAAGGGGGAATTGATTTTGGGTTGAATCCAGTAACTCCAGGAAAGTAACTGCTATTTGAACTAGGTATTTAATGCATGGTGGATGTCAGTGGAACTCGAGATGTTTTCTTTGTTACTTTAAGGGGCACATTAGTACATATTCACTTCTACCATTCATAACTAGTAAGTTTACTAGACACTCTGAAGCCTCTGATGTAGGAAATAACCTAGAATGGAGTGGGTGTCCATAGTGGTTGTATACTTGCTCCTTGACTTGAGAATCTAGATCATCACCCTACTTTATCTTTCTCCAGGACTTGATTGCAATTTTATTACATAACAGGTGATAGAAGGTTAATAATGGCAGTAAGCAAAGATCATATGAGTTCCTCTTTCTGGGTAATGTTTCCTCAAAGACATTTAGCAGATGTTGAATAGGCATAAACTAACTTCACCATTGCTGATATGCTTTCAAAATAATGCTTATAACCAATTTTTAGATCAATGAAATGAAATGATAGTCTGTGAACATTTTCAAATTAGTGGTTTTTCTGGGGCTTGAATTTTAGCATAGTGGGTAAAGTTGCCACCTGTGATGCCACTATCCCATATGGGAGCCAGCTATAATCCTAGCTGCTGCACTTTCAACCCAACTTCTTACTAATGTGCTTGGGAAAACAGCAGAAGATGGACCAAGTGCTTGGGTCCCTGCACCCACACAGGAGATGTGGAAGAAGATCCTGGTTTCTCATAACATCCTGGCCCAGCAATGGCCATTGTAGCCATTTGAAGAATGAAGCAGTGGATGGAAGATGGATCTCTCTCTCTCTCTCTCTTTCTCTCTCTCTCTTCCTCTCTCTCTCTCTTCCTCTTTCTCTCTCTCCTCCCCTCTTTCTGCACTGTGCCTTTCAAATAATTAAAATAAATCTTTAAAAAAAAGTTGTTTGTAATAGATTTCTTTGGGGTTTTTTCTTCAAATAGAAGTTTTAGATACAGAATCATTTACAGGAAAGATGTTAAACCTTTGATTATATTGTACTCAAACCACTTTTTAATATTTTGGAAGATAATTTACAAATAAATTGCAATGATTACAGTTTCTAATCTACAGAGATTCTCTATGTTAGAAGTGTTCAGAGCTGATGCAATTATGGCTCTAAATAGTTTTAGTTCTCTTTTCCTTGAAGAACACAGAATCAGTTTGCTATCTCCTATTTTTCCATTTTCCTCTTTGAATTATAGAGGGTGGTATTCATGTCTTATAAATAGAAAGTTTGAGGGCCAGAAATATCAGTCAACATATCCAATATCCTGAGCTATCTGTGATAAAATCACAATTCAAGGTCTGTAATAATATCTTCACAGTCTTCCCATCTACCCTCCTCAAAATGCTTTAAATGTATTTTTTTAATTTTTTAATTGCTTATGATTTTCCTTCTAAAATCAAATCTGATCACCATCCTAGTCCCATTTGTCTCAGACTAAGTTTGATCTCAATAAGGATTTCTGCAAAACTGTATATAGACCCAAAGTTTTTAGGCTTTGGCATCTATTAGTTCTGCTCTTAGCCCTAAAACCTCCTTTTTTTCCAAGGAAGTAGTATACAGCAAAGTGATGGAGCTCTCTATTTTAAAAATCTGGCAGAATTTCTCTTCTACTACCGACATAATGCTAAACATTTCATATAGCCACTAAATTATTATTTCCTTATAGGCTTGTAAGGTTTATATGGCATAAGGCATGGAAAAATGTGCAGTAGAGGAAGTAATTTTTAAATGATAGCTATGATTAATAATAGGAAAAATATTATCCAGGCCAGTTATCAAGTTCTTACCGACATCTGAATCCTTCAAGCAGATTTTTGTTTCCTTTTCAGTACCTGGAAACACTCAGATAACTAACATAGTTTTTCTCTTTTTTAAGGATATTTTCAAGTCTGATCAGATCACTTAAATCACCTTAAAAGCTTGTTTCAAATCACATAACTATGACTCACCTTTTCCTGTTGAGTTTTTGTGGTAGTGCTCAAGAACCCTGCCTCCCAGGTGCATTAGCAGAAAGCTGGATTGGAACCAGAAGTGGGATTCAGTCCCAACACCCCAGTATATGATGCAGGCATTCAAGGCACCTTAACCCACTGCACCTCAATTGCCTCCCCACTAGATAACTTTTTTTCATTCTTAAAGGATCCACACCTGACATCTCTCCAAACCTGAAAAGTGAAAATAATCTAACAGATATAACTTATGTGACTGAAGTAATAAAAATTATTAAAAATTGAATTTTCCACCACGGATAGAGCGGTGAGTGGGAAAAGAACCCCATATGAATTTTTTTGTACACTGCTAATTGTGGGGTGCAGAATTGCAGTATGAATCTGGAATTGCACTTGTCATTGTTATTATTATATGAAGAGTCACATGAAGAAGAAGCCATCTGGTTAAGAATAAAAATATCGATCTACTGAATTTAACCCATACCACATTTTCGATTACCATTATAGGTTATATTAGCTTGTGTTCTCTAGCAGCTTGTGCACATGGTTATTAATGTGCAGAGCTGTGTGACATTGTCGCCATCTTTCCCTCTGCATCGGGAGCCCCTTTCAGGCTTAGATCGATTCTTAGCAATCTTATGCAATGTGGGAAGGAGGGACTCTCGATGCCTTAATTTGAATTTAAGACTAAATAGACTCAAGAATAAGTCACAATTCTTTTTTGGCAGGAATTACTGCTTTGAAGATGTTAAATATTAACACCTAAATAGATATGTCTGAATGTATGATTCTGAAGAAGGTAACTGGAATGATGGCAGTTGACAGTTGTAGGTATCATTTATCAGAAGTACAGAAGGTGCCATGGATACATGCCAGTAGACATGATTTGGGCACGTTTTGGCCAGGGATACATTTCCTGCAGTAGTCTGACAACAAAAACTTCAGGAAAACAGTATCTAATACTCAGATTTTAGTCATGCATTATGCTTACATTTATCAAGACCATTCTAGCCCAGCCAACCAAACCTTTCAGAAACATGAGTACAATACATGAGTACAATACACAGCAACACTATACTGTTATTGCTTCAGAATAAATAATCAAATTAGATCACAAATAGCCAATATAAATCAGGGAAGAACAATAGCAAATATTATGACTGCTGAAAGAAGCATTCAAATGTCAAGTTAATTTGTTGAAATCAGGTGATATGTAGATTGATTCGGCAAAATGGTGAGCTTCCTTCTCCCAAACACATGGGTGATGTTGAAAATTCTGGACATCCAAGAGACAGTAGATCTTTAGCCTTGTTTTTAAAATCAGGCTAAAGCCTGGAATAATTTCTCTGGGTACTAACTTAACACAAATTGTAATTTACATGTAATAAAAGGCACTGATTTTAATTGTATCATTTGATATATTTTAATAAATTAATATATCTGTGTCATTGCCACCAACATCAAAGAGACTGATATTTTCTTTACCATAAAAGATTTTCTTGTGCTCATTTTGATGAATCATCTCTCCCTACTTCACCACTTATGATACCAAACGACTACTGGTTTATTGTGTATCACTACAGATTAGATATCTTTGTTGCTTAAGTTTCTAAGCATTTGCCAAACAATTGTCCAAGGAAATTGTGCCATTTTACATTCTCATTAGCTTGTGTGAGAATCCCAATTACTCCACAAATTCATCAATACTTGTTGATGCCATTTCTGTATGTGTTTAGTTCTAGTCCTTTATGCAAATTTAAGTGGAAAAATAAATTTGATCAAGTGTCTGTGATACAATCAACCTTCTTTTATTGTGCGAATGTAATTTTTGAAATCTTTGCATAGTTTTTCCATAATAAACATTTTCCATGATTTTTTAAAGATTTTTTTTACTTATGTGAAAGAGTTACAGAGAGGGAGAGACAGAAACAGAGAAAGAGATATTTTTGTTGGTTCATTCCCCAGCTGATTGCAAATGCTGGTGCTAGGAGAAGCCAAAGCCAGGAGACAGTAGCTTCCTCGGGGTATCCCACGTGGGTTGCAGGGGCCCAGGTACTTTGGCTATCTTATATTAATTTTCCATGAACATTATTAGGGATCTGGGTTGGAAGTGGAACAGCTGGGACATGGAATAGTGCCTATAGGGATGCCAGCATTGTCAGCAGTGGCTTTAATTACCATACCACAAACCCAGACACCCCCATGAACTTTTTAAAGGCCTCTCTGTATTAGTTGGCATTTAATTAGTTTAAAGTTCCTGAAAGGGGTTCCTTGGGAAGGAAAAGGTTTATTTCAACTTATAGTTTGGAAGTTCACAGTTGGTATCAGGTAGTCCCATTACTCTGTCATCTGGTGGAGCCTGGCAATGGTGGAACAATCTCATCATGAGCCAAGAAGCAGAGCGACAAAGGGAACATGCCCTCTACATAGTCTGTTCTTATAAAATCATCATGATTTGATCCACTCTAGCAACTTAACCCAATCCAAGCATTTCTCAAGTCCCAACCTTCAGATGCTATAATTGGATCAACCTTCCACTCAAATGTATCAACTATTAACACTAACCTATTAACCAATAACCTAAGATTTGGGGTTTTAAACATCTGCATGAATTTGGAAGTCAAGTCCTATTCAACCCATAATATCCTTGTATGCTCTTTTTTTATAGATTTTTTTTTATTTGACAGGTAAAGTTATAGACAGTGAGAGAGAGAGAGAGAAAGGTCTTCCTTCCGTTGGTTCACTCCCCACATGGCTGCTATGGCCAGTGCTGTGCCAATCTGAAGCCAGGAGCCAGGTACTTCTTCCTGGTCTCCCATGCAGGTGTGGGGGCCCAAGCACTTGGGCCATCCTCTACTGCCTGAGTGTCCTCCTGGGCCACAGCAGAGAGCTGGACTGGAAGAGGAGCAACCAGGACTAGAACTGGCACCTATATGGGATGCCGGCACCACAGGTGGAGGATTAATCAAGTGAGCCACAGCGCTGGCCCCTCCTTGTATATTCTTGCCACTCTTTTTATCAAGAGATGCTGTTTATTTTCCCTTCTCCCTAATCTGGGATTGGTGTCTATTCACTTTGACTCACAAAGTGGGAGTGTTCTGGGATTTTTGAGGCCAACACTCAAGAGGACTGATAATTTCTACTTTTCTGACTTGAGTAATTTATGTACTCTGCTGTTGGCAGCCCAACCAAATGGAGGCCATGTCATGGAGAATTGAGACACTCTGGTTGGGAACCCTAACAGAGCTCTCAGAGGGTTGACAGCAAGCACCATAAGACTGCTGGCTTGTATGTTAGATATTTCAACCATGACAAGTCTCCAGATGGTGTATGGACAGGGTAACCATCCAACTGAATCCATTCAACCCCTAACTTTGAGAGAAAATAAAATTGTTGTTTTAAGCCACTGAATTTTAGGGTGAATTGTTATGTAGCAATACCTAACCAAAAATTCTGCATACAAAATGCTTAGCTTAGAGCTCAGTAAATATTTCTAGAATTAATACATTCACCCTTTCAACACATTCTTTGTGTACTTAACATGGTGCTAAATATTGCAGCATTGTTATATGTCTTGAAAACAATAAAAGGAAATTGTTTCCTCATTTTGCAAATTATGTTAGTATGCAGTTATACAATTTAAAAATTCTATAATTTTAACTCCCTGATCTTTACTAGGCCTATATCAAAAGTCTTTATATCCCAACTGGGTCCCACTGGGAGCCTGAAATAATTTCCCTAGGTACCAACTAACATGTATCATCCACACCTGCTCCTCGAATCCAGACCTTGCAATGCTTTGGAATCCTAAGATACCTGCTGCTTGACTAACAGTGGAAACATGACCTACTTCAGTCACGTCAGCAGAGATTTTTGTCTTGCAACTGTTCATTCTTTGAGTAAATGAGGTGCAATCTTGAATAGCTGGAGGACAGTAAATGGAGCCTGTTCAAACAGCCCCCATCACCCACCACTCAGTTGCAGTTCACAGGCAGCTGTGACAGATTAAGTCCAAAAAGAGCATAGCAATTGCAAGTGTCTTGATGCCCAGAGCACAGGATGCCCTTTTTACCTCTTTTGAGAATGGAAAAGACAGAATGAATACCAGAATGCACTCTGCCCTATGTTTCTGTCCTTCTTGTGCCTATATCCAGAGACTTTGGATGGTCATTGATGGTGTGAGCTGAATGAAACCTAACACAGTCCAAACTCATCATTCAGCAGATGAGAGAAAGGAGGTCCTGAGAGAATAAGCAACACTCTGCTAATCCTACAGGGAATCAGGACAGCTACTAAAATCTTAATCATATGTCCATTACATTTCAATATACTTTTTTCTTTCCTTCCCTATATTTGAGACCTGTTTCTCATAACAGCTAAAGCTTTGGAAGACGTCTGTGATTTCCTCAGAGGACAGATCATGGGAACCAGTAAATGTATCAAAACCATCCCTAAGGCCTTGCCCCTTTATTATCACTATCAACATTCTACCTATCTAGCCACTGATTTTATTCATTCAAGAAAGTTACAAGAGTGACTGATATGTAGAAAAAATGTCTATGTAAGATAATTTGGAGTACTTAAAATAACACTATCTTCTGGGTTTAATGAAGTTATTTTTAGGGGGAGGTGATAATTGATATTCAATTATCTAAAATAAAAGCAGTTATGGGATGACATATATATGATCATTCAGCTTAATTTAATATTCCAATTAAACAAATCTTAAATCTTTCCACAAAACATTTGAAGTCACACAACAGTGACAGATAGCATAGGAAGTGAACATGGCCTACAGCCTGGCTCTTCAAAATGTGTATCCTGAGCCAGCAGTGTCAGAACCATCTAAGACATTCTTAGAAATGTAGATTATCAGAGTGTACCTTAGTCCTACTTTATCAGAATCTGCACTTAAGCAACTTCATAGGGAGATTTTTATCCACATTAACATTTGGGAAACCTGGAAGAGGAAAAATAAAAGTTAAGGAGTAATGTATTAATTTTGTCTGGTATGATTTAGGAAGACCCAATAGCACAGAGCAATGAATTGATATGTTCATCAAGGTTCTTGGATCAGACGTAACTGGATGCAGCTGGAAAAAGTTGAGCATATTATTTAAATATCTTCTTTCATAAAATGGGGACAGTGCTACTGCTTATTTCCTATGCTACAGGGAATTCATAATATGTGGAAGTGAGGTAGATGCTGAAATTTAAAAGGGGGCGGGGCCTGCGATGGGCTGAAGCAGCAGAAGTCGCAGAACTGAAGAATTCTGCACCTCTGGACTCAGAATGCAGTTGAAAGATGTAACCTGAGCCACTTCCGTTTTCCCTTGAGAGGAAGTGAACAGTTGGACGAGACATTCACAAATAACACCTTTTCACAAAGCAGAAGTACTTGATCCAAAGCTCTCCTCTCACAACTCTTGGGTAGCTCTTCAAGCCCTCAAGCACTAATTTTGGCTATGGATAACTTCCTTTGAGTCTCTTAACAAGCAAGATTATCAATGACTTGAGATCAGGCACTGTTCTCATTTTGAACCTATTGTAGAGCTTGGCATAGGGTGCAGGAGTGTGTGTCCAATAAATACTTGTTTAATGGAATTACACTTGAAAAAAAAAAAAAACAGGTTAATCCTCTACCTGTGGTGCCGGCATCCCATATGGACACGGGTTCTAGTCTGGCTGCTCCTCTTCCCATCCAGCTCTCTGCTATGGCCTTGGAAAATAGTAGAAGATGGCTCAAGTCCTTGGGCCCCTGCACCCACATAGGAGACCCAGAAGAAGCATCTGGCTCCTGGCTTCCAATCAGCGTAGCTCCAGCCATTGCAGCCATTTAGGGAGTGAACCAACAGAAGGAAGACCTTTCTCTCTATCTCTCCCTCTCACTGTCTGTAACTCTACCTTTCAAATAAATAACAAAAAAGGGGGGAGGGTGTGGGGAAGAAGGGCATTGGGAGAAAATAATCCACATCATCCATGCAGCTAAAAAGATGGACGGAATGGGAATGTGTTTAATGTTAGTCAGGGGGTCATCTGGAATTATAATGTTATTAGCAAAAACTAGAGAAGCTGAAGGTACAGAGGTTTCATGGAGTGGAAGATGATGATGATGCTACCACTTCTAAATATTACCTGAGAATTTTGGCTTTTGATCCTCACTCCATCTTGTCAATCTCTTGACCCCAGAAAATGTTCAAACTTGAGTACAGTGGAGGTAGGTGTGGATTCTTCCTCTAATTCCAATCTTCCAGTGTGCGCCTGTGGGGCCCTAGCATGTTTTCCTGAGATAGATACATAGCAGCCCTTTAACTCCACTGCAAAAAGGCTTCTTAAATGAAGCTCAATTTTTCATTCCATGCAGCATTTTGCTTTATGTACATAGTCATGTAATGTAAAGGGTAATTTGGAGTTGATAAATTAGCAGCCAGGAAAGAGGCCTACAAGGAGCTTCAATAAGCCATTTAGTATTTGTTGAGTTCTGTAGAGCTTTGGTCTCTTTCCATACCCAGAGGTAGTAAATATCTTTCTCTGGATGGTGCTTGTAGAGAGTGCCTCTGCATTTTGATATCTGAGAGCCATACCTGCTATAGACTAGGACTGGAAGCTGCATGCAAGCTGAGGACACTTCTGATTCAATGGAGAAACTACAGCCCAGGAGGAATCATCTCTTCTCAGGACTCTTACTCAGCTAGTTGTCTAAGGTAAATGCTTTAGGCCAGGTGATAGTGTTTGTTTGCTGTTTCTGTTTTATTTATTATTTTTAAAATTATTTATTTATTTGAAAGAGTTACACAGAAAGGCAGAGAGAGAGACAGAGAGAGAGAGAGAGGTCTTCCATCCGCTTGTTCACTCCCCAATTAACTGCAACGGCCAGAGCTGCGCAGATCTGAAGCCAGGAGCCAGGAGCTTCTCCCAGGTCTCCCACGTGGGTGCAGGGGCCCAAAGATTTGGGCCATCTTCCACTGCTTTCCCAGGCCATAGCAGAGAGCCAGATAGGAAGTAGAGCAGCTAGGACTCAAACCAGCACCCATAAGGGATATTGGTAGTGCAGGCAGCGGCCTTACATGCTACGCCTCAATGCTGGCCCTATTCTTGTTTTATTTTTCTGTCTTCTCAATTCCCTCTTTCTTCAGCTTTTATCTATGTCTCCTTTTGCCTCTCCTGACTACTCCTTGTGAAATATTATTGATGCTCAATAAAAAGAACCATAAAATGAAATGAAGTCAAAATTAAATGAGGAGCGTGCATAGAAAACGTTTTGCTTTTCCTGTGATTTATATGTGATATTCTTTTTTAAAAAAAGATTTATCGGCCAACGCCGTGGCTCAACAGGCTAATCCTCCTCCTTGCGGCGCTGGCACACCGGGTTCTAGTCCCAGTTGGGGCGCCGGATTCTGTCCCGGTTGCCCCTCTTCCAGGCCAGCTCTCTGCTGTGGCCCAGGAGTGTAGTGGAGGATGGCCCAAGTGCTTGGGTCCTGCACCCCATGGGAGACCAGGAAAAGCACCTGGCATCTGGCTCCTGCCATTGAATGAGCGCGGTGCACCGGCCGCAGCAGGCCTGCCGCGGCGGCCGTTGGAGGGTGAACCAACGGCAAAGGAAGACCTTTCTCTCTCTCTCTCTCTCTCTCACTGTCCACTCTGCTTGTCAAAAATAAAAAAATTTTTAAAAATTTTGAAAAAAAAAAGATTTGTCGAGGCCGGTTTGTGGTGCAGGGGATTAATGCCCTAGCCTGTAGTGCCAGCGTCCCATATGGGTGCCGGTTCTAGTCCCTGCTGCTCCTCTTCCAATCCAGCTCTCTCCTATGGCCTGGGAAAGCAGCAGAAGATGGCCCATGTGCTTAGGCCCCTGCACCCATGTGGGAGACCTGGAAGAAGCTTCTGGCTCCTGGCTTCAGATGGGCACAGCTCCGGCCATTGCAGGCAATTAGGGAGTGAACCAGTGGTTGGAAGATCTCTCTCTCTCTCTCTCTCTCTCTGCCTTTTTTAAAAATTAAAAATAAAAAAATTTTAAATTAAAATAATAAAATAATTAAAAATAATATTTATTTATTTATTTATTTATTTATTTATTTATTTATTTGAAAGGCAGAGTTACACAGAGAGGCAGAGGCAGACAGGGAGAAAGAGAGAGTCTTCCTTCCACTGGTTCACTCCCTTAAATGGCCGTAATGGCTGGAGTGAGACTGTTCCAAAGCCAGAAGCCAGGAGCTTCTTCCGGATCTCACATACGAGTACAGGGGCCCAAGGACTTGGGCCGTCTTCTACTGCTTTCCTCGGCCACAGCAGAGAGCTGGACTGGAAGTGGAGCAGCCAGGACGTGAATTGGTGCCCATGTGGGATGCCAGCACTGCATGCGGCACCTTTACCCTTTATGCCAAAGTGTTGGCCTCAATATGTGATATTCTAATTGTGATCTGCATCATACCTCTTCAGGCTTAAGAACTGAGGCCTCTACCCAATATTAAGTTCCCTGTAAGTTCACAATGTGACATAGCTAAGGGAAAAAAGAGAAACTGAATAAAAAGCATCTTATGCAAACATCAATTCAGATGAAGGCTGAGTTGATGAAGGTGAAGGTTATATGTATGTATAGGAGAAGAGCTGGCTATTTTAATTATAAAGTTTCTTTTGACCCAATGAGTTCACTCCTCTGGGAAAGTTGTTTCACTAAATTTAGCAGTTCCAAGCTGTTAAGTTGAAGAGAAACGGAAGATAAGGTGAGCTTTTTTTAAACTTGAAGATTGCATGTGTGAGCTCTGAATGCAGCATCTTCATTCCTTTGGAATTGGTCCTTCCATCAAGGTTTGCTGTGGGGCCAGAGCAAATAGGTAGCAAATATATGGATCATGTTTTTTAAACTAGTCAGATAATGTTTTTATCTATTTAAAAAAAAGATTTATTTATTTATTTGAAAGTCAGAATTCCACAGAGAGAGAAGGAGAGGCAGAGACAGAGAGATGAGAGAGAGAGAGAAAGAAAAGTCTTCAATCCACTGGTTCACTCCTTGGATGACCACAATACTCAGAGCCAATCTGAAGCCAAGAGCTTCTTCCGGGTCTCCCATGAGGGTGCTTGGGCCATCTTCCACTGTTTTCCCAATCCATACTATAGAGCTGAATCAGAAGTGGAGCAGCTGGGACTCAAATTGCTGCCCATATGGGAAGCCAGCACTGCAAGCAGTTGCTTACCCACTAGGCCACAGCGCCAGCCGTTTTTTATATCTTTTAATTGGAGAATTCAGATCATTTACATTAAAGTTTACTATTGATAAGTAACAACACGACCTTGCTATTTTTCCATAAATATTCCTATTGTTTATTTTGGATTTCCTTCGTACTTTTACTAGGAGATTTTCTGCCTTCATATTCCTTTATAAAGATGACTATCTTTCTGTGTTTCTGTGTGTAGCATATCCTTAAGCATCTTTTGTAAGGGTGGACGAGTAGTGACATTCTTTCAATTTCTTTTTGTTTTTGGAGGTCTTTATTTCACCTTCATTCATACATGAGAACTTTTCAGGGTATAGTATTCTAGGTTGAGAGGTTTTTTTCTCTTCAGATTTGCACTATGTCTTGCCATTCTCTCTTAGCCTGTAGAGTTTCTAATAGAAGTCAGCTATGAGTCCAATGGAGATCCTCTGAAAGTAATTTAGTTCCTCTTGTGCACATTTTCAAATATTTTCTTTGTGTTTTGCTTATGAAAGTTTGACTACAATGTATTTTTTAAGATTTATTTGAAATGCATAGTTACAGAGAGGCAGAGGCAGAGAGAGAGAGAGAGAGAGAGAGAGAGAGAGAGAGAGAAAGAGAGAAAGCAAGAGAGAGAGAGGTTGACAGTTCCTCCATCTGCTGGTTCACTCCCCAAATGGCCACAATGCCCAGAGCTGTGCCCATCCGAAGCCAGCAGCTGAGAGCCAGGAGCTTCTTCCATTTCTCTCACATGAGTGCAGGGACCCAAGGACTTGGGTCATCTTCCTCTGCTTTCCCAGGCCATAGCAGAGAGCTGGATTGGAATTGGGGCAGCTGGCATTTGAACTGGCACCTATATGAGATGCTGGCACTCCAGGTGGTAGCTTTCCCTGCTACACTACAGTGCCAGGCCTGACTACAATGTTTTGTGGTAAAGATCTTTTCTTGTCATATCTATTATGAGTTATGTGCTTCTTGTACTTGGATGTCTGTTTCTTTCTCTAATTGGAAAAGTTATCTGTAATTATTTCACCAAACAGGCCTTCTAATCCATTTTATTTAATTTTTCTAATTTTTCTTCTTATTTTTGGCCCAATGAAAAATTTCCAAAGATGTATCTTCTGACTCAGATATTCTTTCTTCTGTGTCACCAAGTCTGTTGTTAAGGCTCCCACTATAATTTTTATTTGACATATTGAATTCTTCATTTCTAATATTTCACTTTTTCTCTTCAAAACCTAAATTTCATAGAAAACTTTTTCATTCATGACATGCATGGATGGCTTTAATTCATCGATTTTCTTCTTACTGCTTCTGAATAATCTTATGATTAATTTTTTGAATTCTGTTTCAGGCATTTCATCAATCTCTTCATCTTCATATTTTACCATTGAAATGTTGCTGTGTTCCTTTGAGGGGGTCATGTTGCCTTCCTTAGTATTTTTTCTTGAGTTTCTGCATTTATTTTTAGGCATTTGTGGAAATAATTGGTTTTTTTTCCTCTGATGGCTTTTCTCTTTGAACTATTCTGTGGCTTAGTGGCATGTCTGGTCTTATACTGAGAGGAGTATGTGTTGTATAACTGGGGTGAGTATATAGGGTGACACCCAAGTTGGGCATGGTAGATCTTCTAGTGTCAATAGAAAGGATAGGGATGACCTTTGTTGGCATAATCACACCCTCATCTCCTCTATTCCTAGGTTATCCATGACCAGGAGTTAGCCCTCAGTGGGGGCATTAATCAGATGTATTTGCACATGAACTGCACAAAGGATATGAGCAGTGTTCAATGTGTGCATAGATCCCAATGCAATGACCCACCACAGGCAATCAGGGAGTTCTGAGCATGTAAAGCCACATAATGATTGCCCAGCAACCCAGTACACCCTGCACCCCCTAATGCAGTCACAGAGTTCCAACAGTCTCAGCACACAGGATTCCCATAATTACATGGTGCAGGGGATCCATTGTGCCCCACCAGCCTGTTCCTCCATGGAGAGGCTGAGACATTCCCAGAGTCAGTTGCCTCTGGGTGCTCCACCTAGGCAATTGGATTCCTAGAGCCTGTGATATGTTGAGGGGCTAGGGACACCTCACAGTACCTAGGGTACCCAGCCCTTTCTCTATCCTCCCAGCCAGATTCAGTCAGTGGGATTTTCCCTCTAGTAAAATCCTTGGATCACCTGAATGTGCAATAGCCACTGACCATAGCTGTACTTGTTTTGCAATCTCACTTTTTCCCTGTAAGGCAACTTACAAGAGTCCCTGCAGTGGCTAGGCCTGTGGCATAGCAGGTAAAATCACCACCTACAGTGCAGACATCCCATTTAAGCACCAATTCGAGTCCCAGCTGCTCTGCTTCCAATCCAGTTCCCTGCTGATATCCTGGGAAAGCACTGGAAGATGGTCCACATCCTTGGGTCCATGAGAAACCCGAAAGAAGCTCCTGGCTCCTGGCTTCAGATCCGCCCAGCTCCAGCCATTATCACCATTTAAGGGAGTGAACCAGTGGATGGAAGACCTCTCTCTCTCTCTCTCTCTCTCTCTCTCTGCCCGTGCCTCTGCCTTTCTGTAACTCTGCAGTTCAAACAAATAAATAAATATTTAAGAAAAAAGAAAGAATCTGAAGCCAGTAGATATTGGAATGGCTTCTTATCTACACCCATTTCTGGGTGCCAGCACCTGAGCTGTGGCAGGTGCTCTTGTCTCCATCAGTTGCTTGGTATATTATCATGTTATGTCCAAAATGGTGCCCACCCTCTCTCAGCTGACTCCTGGCACCATTGTTCAGGAATGGAGATAGAAAAGTCTGCCCCTTTTTTCCACTGTGTTAGTGGGTACCAGGTCTCCATACTGGACTCAAAGACAATGAAGTCAGCTAGGCTCTCCCTCTGGCTATATCACTAGGGACATGGGTCACTGTAGTCTGACCTCACCTTGCTCTCTAAAGCTGGTACTTTCTCTTATTCTGGGTTTCAGGGGTCATGTACTGTGTCCGTGCTTGTTGTATGTCTGCACCTTCTACACACATCCATGGCATCTCCTCTCCTTCTTCAGAATCTCCACTGCAGTTTTCCACTCAACTCTCCTCCGAGGATGCTATTTTTTCATAGCCAAAAGCAGTCTGCCCTTTTCCTATTCTATCATCTTGGAATCTCCTTTTGAGTGTTTTATAGAATTTTTCATAATATTTTCCCAAACTCAAAATATAATGGTTTCATTATATAAGTTTCTGTTACTCTGAGGAGTTAGATGGGTTAATAGGCAGTAAGGTCAGTTCCCTGTCAGAATGAGGCAAAGTGCTTGTTTCTTCCCTGAGGTTTCCTTTAGGGATACTTAATCTTCTCATGAGAAAAGGCTTGATAAGATTACCAATTCCAGTCCTTGGATGGATTTTTATCCCTACCTCTCATTGGTTAGTATTCCAGCTGACTGACTGGTTGTTATTCTAGCCCTCTGATGAGTTGTTTGTTACTGGGCTTCACCCCTGATTGGTTAAATCTACATAGCCACTTCTGTGCATAAAAGGTGCCAGGACCCTCAGGCTTCCCAGAGGCAACTCCTCCATAGAGGTCCCCTCCTGCCTGCTGCCTCAGGAGATTTTTCACTTTCAATCAATCTTGCTTTGCTCACTGTCCTTGTCCGAGTTGAAATTCTTCTTTGACAAGAAATGAGATCACATTCCTCTTCTCATAGCATTACTTACCCTAAAGAACCAGCATAATTTTTTCTCTCTTACTGACCACTTAACTTATCTGTGGTGTTAGATACAATAAGAAATAAGAATATTTATAAAAATATTAACAATAACTAGCATCTGATGGGCACCTACTAGATACAAATTGCCAATAGCATCTATTAATGTGTGCTTTGTTTATTTTATCTCATTTAGTCATTAAAGGAATTTTATGACAATGGGATATTATTAAGCTCATTTTACAAGTAAGAAACATTCATGAATACAGTAATTAACTTTACCCAAAGGCATTCATATAAAATTTAGTGGGATAAGAACCTAAATTTTAATTTTTATATACTTAAATGAATTAGAAAAATAAGATATTAAACTTCCCTTTACTTGAATTTGCCCCTCTAAAAATGAGATAATGATATAAAATTTTAAACTATTAGTGGTACAAATGATATAAGAACTTGAGGAAGGAAAATGGTATATCAGCCTAAAGTTATGTTAGTAAAAGTTGTCTGTGAAGTTTGAATGTGAACAAATTTGTTTTCATTAATGTCCCTCATTAGAGTTCCATGGAGAGATTGTTCTGGAAGACAGTGGAAGTGTAATAGTTCTCTTTTATAGCAGAAGATGCTTTCCTTTGATTCAGTTATTGCTTTCAAGACTACAGGGCTAGAACTCTCACTGAGTGACTCCCCATATATGTTACTGCAGATATATACACTTCTCTGAGCCTCACCTCACCACAGAAGGTATTATGTGTTTAAATAAGTTAAATAAAAAAACTTAGCATTGTGCTTGGAATATTATTTGTGTTCTATAGAAAAGGATTTTAACCACTATTGCTACTGTTGTTCATATCAGACCTCACGCTTTGGGTTCTACATCCTGTTTTGATGTGTCTTTATATGTTAAAGCACTGATTGTGGCTAAAAACAACTTTGGACATTCATTCACATTTCAGAGTAAGAGTTTGTAAACCACGTCTACCTTCCCTGTGGAGAATCTTTCCTATCATTTCTGAATTTCCAACACTGGACTAGCTCTCCAATGTCCCTTTGATTTTATGTTCCATTATAAGGCATGTCACTTACTAGCCCTCAGATCTAAGAATGCAGCAAGGGACAGGGCATAGTTTAATTGAAGCTACATTGAGGGTAGTTCTTAGCTTTTTGGGACGATTAACAACTTGAGACCCCTATTCTTTGATTTGGAAAATACTGTTTTTGTTTTTTTAATTGCTCAAATCAAGTTTCTCAGTTCCTCAAATCTATCACTCATAAAGTATTGTTAAATTTAATCCAATTCAGCCCAACATTATGTTGTTTCAGGTTTGTTGTTGAACAATGAGGGACAAATAAATGAAAGGATGAAGTTTTGCTCCTCTAGAGAGTCACTGTTTAGTATTCAGGATCCACATGGACATTTCCCTCAATATACTTAGGTGGGAATTAATATTAAAATGAATCCCAGAAGGTACAGGGGCTGGTGTTGTGCACAGTGGGTTAAGTCATGGCTTGTGATGCTGACATGCCATATCAGAGCATTAATTAAAGTCCAACTACTTTGCTTCTGAACCAGCTCCCTGGTATTGTAATGCCCCTGGAAAAGCAGTGTAGGATGGTCCATCCCACCCTGTGAAGCACGGCTGAAAGAGCTCACTTTTTCTCTGTGTCTTCCTCTCTATTTCACTCTGCATGGCAAATATGCAAACATGAACGGCCAACTAAATTCTGAATGTCTACTGTGTGTCTTGAAACTCAGAAACATTTTCTCAATTCTTGAAGTGTCTTACTGAGGTCACACTTCTTACTCCTACCTCTTTCACATTTGAGAAAATGGAGGGGCAGAGATACTTAGAAGTAGCCTAATTGGCAGAGCCAAGATATGATTTCAGTATAGTAGAAAGAAAACAATCCAACAGGATTTATTTTCTAAGCTGACATACTTGCACTTTAGTTTGCATTATTTAGGACAGAATGAGCATATGTTTTGGTAATAAATAAACTCTGTTATAGCAATAGCTAACAAATAATTTGGGCTCTAGCAATCTCTAGGGAAGCTCCCTTATAAGAAGTGATCAATGACCTCAGTAGGTTCAGTTTTGAGGCATCACCATTGCAACAAGACGGCTACATTCACTGTTGCAAGGGGAAGAACGAACTTAAAGATTCTGTATGAATTTTCAGCAGGTCTGCCTAGAGATGTCACTTCTGTTCACAATTCATTTTTCAAAGTTAAGGCTATGTTGCTTCCCAAGAGACTGAGAAGCATTCTCTGTGTGTGTTTGGGAAAGAGTGGGACAGTATATTTAAATGAGCACTAATGTTCACCATGATCATTTTGGCCAAATTGTACCAACCCTTAGCAAAAAATGAGGGATACATTTCTAGCAGGATTTTGGTAATTAGTAATTTTACCAGTTTGATTTATTATATCTGATAGTATGAGAACATAGTTCTTCCAGTTTGAGTCAGGCAACTGGGCTGTAGCCTCAGTTCCCATGCTGATGAGTATGCAATTATAGAGGAGTTTCTGAAATTCCACCTAAGGGTGAGAGGGCTGAATGACAGGATCTCTGTGCCTTGTGCTCCCCAGTGAACTCCTTCAGAGTCACTGTCAACTCTTTCAACAAGTGCCAGCTTGACTTTCCCTTCATCCATTGGAAGAAATTTACAGAAACATGTTCTCATTTAAGAATTTCATCAAGCAATGTTCCCAGGTCTATGTTGGATAAAGAAAAGAAAATGGTTTTTGTAAATGGCTGGCCACCATAAGCCTTGATAATTGCAAACATGGCCTTGAAATCTGGGGCCATGAGAAATGTTCTGGACAGATTTCCTTTTCTAAAGGAAATAATGGTTTTCAGTAAAAAAGATCTCGAACCTGGGTCTTCAGAAATCTGGATTTCAGCTTGGCTCTAAAGCAGTATGTCATATAGTATAAAATTCTTATATCTTATCTGCTTCTTTTTTTGTTAAAAATAAGTAATAATCACAAAATGCAGATTTTTTTTAGATTTTCTAAAATTTATAAATAGATTTAACAGATTCATGAGTTTCTACATATAATTCTGAAAATGTGATGATATAATGATGTTGCCTCCACCCACCTCCCCCCCCCTTTCCATCCATCCTCCATTCCCTTTTCTCTCTCTCTCTCTCTTTCTCTTTCTTCCTCTGTTTTTCAGGTAATATATCTTAAGTTTACATTGCAGTGAGAAGGCTTAATGCTTTACCAAATAAGAGGTTTAACAAGTGAAAAACAAAAAAGACCTTTATTTAAGTGAGTATATAAGCAAGGGCTATAAAAAATAATTGAATAGAAAAGTGGCCATTTCACCCATGGACAATAAATTTTAAAGTAATCACACATCATTAAAACTATAGTAGTATAACATTCTTATTTCTAATCAAATCCATAATATTGATGATAAAAATAAAAATGATTGCCATGTTAGAAAACCTGAGACCATTTCCGGGATGAGCCAAAATCTATAAGATGATGGCTTGATGATGTCCTTTTTTGGTACAAGAAATAGCAATGATGAAATACATAAAATCTGTGATTTCATAGTTTTTGGACTAATATACTTTATAGACATTTCTGAGTAATATTTTATTATTCTATGAAGTAGCAAAGGAAATTTTACTTGCTGTTTCTCAAGACAAAACAGAAAAGCAAGCCAGAAATAATGTGGCCTTCAGATTCAAAAAGAAATCTGTGAGGCTGTGTGGGAGACTTAGGGGCAGTATTAATGCTTTGGCTTGACTGGAGTATCCATTGTGCATGTTAACCAAAAGGGGGCAGTAGATACCAGGTTGAGCAAAGTGGGTCACAGGAAGCCACCAGGGCCCTTGACTAGGTTCTTTCTTTTAGATGCCAGCTACCAGGTGAGCACAAGAGGCAGAAAGCCTGATGTTTAAATGACAAAGCAGGAGTGGTTTTAGCCAAGGTGCACTTGTCTCATGTGGAGAGAAAACTATGACTTTTCATTTGCTTTTAAATTGTTCTCCTCACCACGTTGAACTTCCTGACCTGAACCAGCAAATTCACCCTAAGCAAGAACAATAAATTGCACATCTCTTGCTGACCTGGGAGGGCTGGAGCAGAGCACCTGGCTATTTTCATGTAACCCCCTGCCAGTGTTTATTTCTGCCTCTTGGAGGAAGGCTTGTTAGGGAGGACAATTAACTCATCAGCTACTATTAGCAGGACCTAATGACTGCCAGATTTTTCTGGGAAATGGCAAGGCTCTCCCTGCCCTTCCCAGAAAACCATTTCTCCTGCCAGGAGGCTGTTTAATCAGAACCACAAACAATCGTGAAGAAGGGGAAGGTAGTCTTATTAAGCAGCATCTCTCCTGTAGGGAACCTAGTGATTGCAGAGGAAAAACACAGAGCACAGCCTGCTTGCATCTCCCTGGGGTGTAGAGACTGACTTCCTCTCACAGTGTGAGAACAAGCTGCTCTCTCAGTCTTCCTGATGACTGCTCTCTGGTGCTAATCTTGATGCTGGTGCCCATCCTCTTAGTCTAAATTATATAATCATGCTTATGTACCTTTCTTAGAATAGAACCTGCATTTATTCTAGACACGTGCATCAAACACCTTCCTGTCCCCTCACTCTGTTCTGTCTAAGGCTACTTCAGTAACCTACTAACTGATTTCTGTTTGTCAATTCCTATCTCTTTCGATCCATTTTCCAAAAAAGCAGCTAAGAGTGATTAGAACATTTATTATATCAATTTAACTAATTCTTAGAAAATTTTAATGATTTCCTATTAGAATAAAGTTTAGTGTCTCACCTTGACATATCACTCCTGCTGACCCAGCAGCCTGCCTACTGCCCCATATCATGACACTATTCTCCATACTCATTAACTCCAACTTCCTTTCAAATTTTAGAAAATGTAAAGTATTATCCTTTCTTTGTATACTTTATTTTATTGGAATAGGCTGTCTACTTCCTTACCTGACTAAATTCTTCCCATTCTTCAGATCTTAGCTTAAATATCTGTTCATCATAAAATCGTCCTTCATTCATGTCTTCCTTGATATTATCTATTGCAGTAATGAGATATTTTCCATCATCATTTCCCTTTTATTTTAAAGCATTTACTTATTTGCATATTTATTATCTTTGAATTTCCTTTGTATGTTTTTACTGGGAGATTTTCTGCCTTCACATTCTTTCATAATGATGACTATCTTTTTGGGTTTCTGTGTGTAGCATATCCTTAATCTTCTTTTGTAAGGCTGGATGAATGGAAACAATTTTTTTTCAGTTTCTGTTTGTAATGCAAGGTCTTTATTTCACCTTCATTCATAAACAAGAGCTTTGCAGGGTATTCTCACTTGATAGTTCTTTTGTCCCCATCAACAGTGGATTAGGATACTCTCTTCCACACATCTTCACCAGCATTTGTTGTTCGTTGATTTCTGTATGAAACCACTCTAACTGGGGCGTGCTGAAACATTGTGGTTTTGATTTGCATTTCCCTGATGGATCCTGATCCTGAGCAATTTTTTGTGTCTGTTGACAATTTAAATTTCCCATTTTGAAGTCCTTTGACCATCTTTGAGCTGGATTTTTTTGTTTTGTTGCTGTTGAATTTCTTGAGCTCTTTATAGATTCTGGAAATTAGTTCTTTATTAGTTGCATACTTGCAAATATTTTCTCCCATTCTGCCAGTTGGCTTTTCACTTTGCAAAGTGTTTCTTCTGCAGTACAGAAGCTTCTCAGCTTATAATCCCATTTGTCAATTTTGGCTTTGATTACCTGTGCTTCCTGGTTTTTTTCCAAGAAGTCTTTCCCTATGGCAATGTCTTGTAGAATTTCCCCAATGTTTTATAGTAATTTGATGATATCTGGTTGTAGATGTATGTATTTGATCCATTTTGATTTTTGTGTAAGGTATAAGGTAGGGCTCTTGTTTAAAATTTCTGCATGTGATTTCTAGTTTTCCCAGCACCATTTGTTGAGGAGTCTGTCTTTGCTCCAAGGATTGATTTTAGTTCCTCTGTCAACGATAAGTTGGTTGCAGATGTGCCAGTCTCAGGCAGTTTTGATTATAACTGCCCTGTAGTATGTCTTGAGATCTGGTTTTGTGATGCCTGCAGTTTTGTTTTTGTTGTATAAGAATGCTTCAGATATTCAGAGTATTTTGTGTTTCCATACAAATTGTAGCATCATTCTAGAAGAATGTTGTTAGTGATTTGATTGGGATCACATTGAATCTGTAAATTGCTTTAGGTAGTGTGGACATCTTGATTATATATTTATTAATTCCACTAGAGTAGTAGACTTGGCAATCGTTGTTGCCACTCCAACTTCCATAAAAAGAACAGTGCCTGATTTATAGCTGATAATCAAATAATAGTGAATTAGATAGAATAATTTGTAGAATCATAGCTAGGTATTATGTTGGCTTATTCATCAACTAATCACCAATATCCAGCACAGTAAATTTAGGTAAGTGTGTTGCTATGTTCCTTGAACAGATGAACAGAGTGATAAGAAGTGAACACACATTATTTCTTTTTCTTTTATTTTAGAATTATTTATCTATTTGAAAGGCAGAGTTAGAGAGAGAGAAACAAAGAGAAAGCTCTTCCACCTGCTAGTTCACTTCCTAAATAGCCACAACAGCTGAGACCGGACCAGGCTGAAGCCAGGAGTCAGGAGCCAGGAGCTTCTTCTCAGTATCATATGTCAGTGACCTTTCTCAAACACAGGGAACTGGATCAGAAATGGAGCAGTCAGGACTCCAATCAGCACCAATATATGAAGGAAGTGGCTTATCATGCCACACCACAGTGCCAGTCCTGACACAAATTATTTCTTGAATGCTGTATTGCCCAAGTCTAGAGACAAAAGCACACCTATAGCTTGATAACAGAATATTTAATATAAAGAATTATTAGCTAGTATTTACAGAGTAACTACTAAAATGGGTAAATAAAAAAAAGAAAAACCTTCTAATGAATACAGGAACAGTGAAGGAGAAATTTTTATAAAGTCAAGTTCCAGTAATAAAAAGTAGAATGAAGAAAGATGGATTTGGAGCTGAAGGGAAATAGTTCCTTAGATGAACTCTTTGAAAGTGCAGGGATTCTGCTATAAATAAGATATGGGAAGGTGGATTTTAACTTCAAATTTGGAAGGGCAGATAACTTTTAAAAGAAGAGCTAGAATCAGAGTCAAACTGATACTTACATCAACCTATAGGATTAACATAGATAATTATGTCACACATAGGATATGCCATTGACTATCTGCAGCTAAAGGAGTACTTCAAAAAAAATTTTAGGGCTTTTTTTCCATGCGAAAAGTCTTTGAGGTAGGGCCTGAGTTAGTCATTTCAAAGGATCAGTGGCATATAATAAACAGCCCAGAAAAAAATTCCACATATTATAAAATGAAATTTGCCGTGGTGAAAGACTACAAAACAATGGGGAAAATTATAATCTCTTTAACACATCATGATGGAAAAACTGAATGTCCACTTGTACGCGGATAAAGTTGGGACCTTACCTTAAATATATATAAAAATTAACTCAAAATGAGATAAAACATAAATTTAAGACATAAAATCATAAAACTCCTAGGAAAACATGGGAAAAAATTTTCGGAACATTAGATACAGCAATGATCTTTTGACTACAACACCAAAAGAGTAGGCACAAAAGCAAAGATAAACAAGTGGGACTGAATCAAGCTTTAAAATACCTGTGTATTCAAGTAACAATCAGCAAAGTGAAGATAGAACTTAGAATGAATACTTTAAAATCCTGTATCTGATAAGGGGTTAATATCCAGAAGAAGTAACTAAACCCACAATTCAACAACAAAAATAAAACAAAGGATTTAAGCAATCTTCCAAAGAAGTTATACAAATGGACAATAAGCAAAACACTATATTTATTGTTACTAAAAATTAAGGAAGTGTGGATCAAAAGTCCAGTGAGCTATCACTTCATACCCATTAGGATGATCACCAGTAAAAGAACAAAAAATAAGTTGTTAAGGATACAGAGAAATTATAACTCTTGTTTTCTGTTGGTGGGAATGTAAAATGAAGCAGCAAATAATGAAAACAATGTATAGGTTTCCAAATATGTTAAAATATGATCACCATAAGACCCAGCAAGCTATTTATGGATACAATCCAAAGCAATTCAAAAAAGCATCTTGAATTTGCATATTCATGTTCAATGTAGCATTATTCACAATAGCCAATAGGAGTAAGCATCCCAAATGTTCATTAACATATGGCCAAATTAAAAAAAAATGTAGTACATACATACAATGGGAGGTTATGCAGCCTTCAAAAAGAATAGAATTCTGTCACATGATGTAAGACTCATATGGATGAAACTTGAAGACATTATGCTAAGCTAAATAAGCTAACCACAAAAGACTCTATGAGCGTGCACATATTAAGTTTCTAAAGTAGTCAAAGATCATATAAACACAAAATAGAGACGTATTTACCATGGCCTATCATTGGAGGGTGGGTGGCTTGGTGTGTTTTTAGTATATAGAGATGACTTTTTTAAGATGAAAAGTTTAAATATCTCCTGCAGAACAATGTAAATATACTTTAGGCTACAGAACTCTTATACTTTGAAATGGTTAAGAGGGTAAATTTAGTGTTGTATTGCTTTCCTATAATTAAAAATATATCAAGAAAGAAACATAACTGCAGTTTCAAAACATTATGAAAGTTTGGTCCTAAGAAGAGGGAGTATTTTTCTGAGCATTTAAAAGAGGTGTTTATCAATAAATCTTATGAGATATACATCAACCACAGGTTTCCCCAAACTGCACCTCCCAGAGATTTAGCTTCTCCATATATTTTTCTGATAAATGGTGTGATGAGTTGCATTGTGGATCCCTACTTGCTAAAGGTATATCTATTCAGAAACTGTGAATGTGACCTTATTTGGAAAAAGTGTCTGCTAATATAATTAAAGACTTTGAGATGAAATTATGTCAGCCTTAAATTCACTGTCAAAGGAAAGAAAAGAGGTGATTTCAGACACAGACATAGGCTATGTTAAGATGCAGGCAAAAATTGAAGTGATTTGTCTAAAACCAAGGCTATCAGAGTTTTCTAGTAGCCACCAAAAGTTATGAAAGAGTCACTTCACTGATCCTCCCTTGGAGGCTCCAGAAAACACTGATAACCTCTTGCTTTTAGACTTTCAGTCTACAGAACTGTAAGATAACAAATTTTGGACTACTGAAATTTGTGATAATATGTTATGGCTGCCCTGGGAAACTAATAAAATGATTACATAATCCAATGAATGTGGAAACTCATATTCTCTGAGAGTCACCATCTCTCCAGGTCAACATGTGAGTAACTAGTAAATCCTTCAGCACACTCATTGTTTTGGTGATGATCAATATTTTTTAGAATCTGAAAATAATTATGAATCCTTTATCTAGAAAAGTGCATGTACAATAGATTCCCAGCTTTATACACAGCTATAAGATTGAGACCCTATTAATCACAACTGTGAACATAGATTAAGAGTACATATCTAAAACTTCTCTACTTTGCCTTCAACAGTATGCGATCTGAGACCAGAGGAATGAGTAGAGCTTATTTGGACAGCAAAGTAAAAGACTGAAAACATGATATTGGAAACTAGGAAACTTTAAATATTGAGATATATATGGAACAAATATTTAGAATACTTTGAACCATGTGCTAAACCATGTGGACTTTGCTTTTCAATTACCTACACATCAAAAGTTTTATGCAAAGGATTCACAAGGATGTTAGGGATCTGAGTGACAATTGGCAATTATATTTTATGAGGTTAAATCATAACCACCAAAAGGACAGATTATGTTTCACAACAAAATTGCAATGCACAAGCTATGAGATCTAAACTGGGGCATAGATTGTACCAGTATCTCAGCACTGAAGATGTTCATAGGTGTATACTTGGGGGCACATAGAGCATTATGAATTGCAGTCGTTCTGTACAGGTCCAGATATACTACTTTATATTTTTGTTTTTTAAGATTTATTTATTTATTTGAAAGACAGAGTTACACAGTGAGAGAAGGAGAGAGAGGTCTTCCATCCGATGGTGCACTGCCCAATTGACCAGCCAGAGCTGCGCCGATCCGAAGCCAGGAGCCAGGAGCTTCTTCTGGGTCTCCCACATGAGTACAGGTGCCCAAGGACTTCTACTGCTTCCCCAGGCCATAGCAAAGAGTTGAATTGGAAGTGGAGCAGCTGGGTCTCAAACCAACTTCCATATGGGATGCCGGCGCTTCAGGTCAGGGCAATAACCTTCTGTGCCACAGCGCCGGCCCCTATATTTTTCTAATTGGATCATCCATAGCAGAGTGTCCTTTCCCATATACCATATATAACCATAACCTATAGTATAGGCCTCTGTGGCAAATGTTATTAGAAGGAAAGAAGGAAGGAAGGAAGGAAGGAAGGAAGGAAGGAAGGAAGGAAGGAAGGAAGGAAGGAAGGAAGGAAGGAAGGAAGGAAGGAAGGAAGGAAGGGGGAAAGAGAGAATTGGGGAGGGGAGGGAAGAGGAGAGGAGAGGAGAGAAGATGAGAGGAGAGGAGAGGAGAAGGGAAGGGAATTAGAATTAGAAGATTGGAGTTTGTGTTCTGGCTCTGGCCTTGAACAAATGACTCAAGTACACCAAGTTTCTGTAAAATATGAATAGTACTGCCAAATAGAGCTTTGGTGTCTTAGTCTATAATGTGGGGTTAATGTGTGTGCCTACCTTCTAAGTTCAATTTGAGTGTCTGGTAAGAGCATAGAGGTAAGTTGTAGTGGTGTATATGTAGGTGGGGAGTGTTCAGTTAATAAGTACCAGCTATGGTTATTAGTATTCCAAATCACACTGCGAAACTTCCAGACCTGTCAGGCTTGGGGCTTATGTTTTGACACATTTTAAGGCCCTAGAAGTTCTGGTGTTGTCTGGAGATTTTCAAAGAGCGAGGAGAGCTATACCCTTAAGCCTGAAGAAATAGAGCCTATAGCAAAAGCACAAATGTTTTGTCATTGGATATGGAGCAAACTCAATAACATATTCTCAGAGAAGAGGAAGCCCAGTAATGTTGTGGAATTGTGATTTCTCAATGATAGTGATGACAAAGGACTCTATTGTGGGTGAAATTAATAACATGGGATCATGAATCTTTGATACATATCTTGTTTCTGGTGCTAACCAGTTGTCTAACTTTAAGAAAGTCATTCCAACTCTTTGAACTTTGGTCTTTCATTACCAAAATGGAACATGCAACTTTGATAAGCATCAATGAAAATATAGTTAATGCAGAACATCGCACATACTAGCAAATTAAGATGTACTGATGAGGAGTTCATTTTCAATCTTTTATGCATAATTAAGTAGCTGAATCACTTCAAATCAACTTTTATCATTCACAAAACAAAACTGATACAGAGATGCTACACTGGAAATAAAGTGGAAATCAGTAAGCCCCCGTTTTGCAATCTCTGGGTCAGCACATCCCTGTGTTTACTCTTTAGTTTGAAATTGGTCTGAAATTCACAGTTAGGTTCCATTTGTCAAACTCCAAATAGTAGACTTTGTGACACATTCCTGAAAAATCAGAAAGTAGGAGCATAAAAATAGAATTTTCAATTGAAGAAGCTCTCTCTGGACAGTGTTATCTAAGTTTCCTCCTTAGTTTCATTTATTGGCATTCATTTAACTATTTATTCAAGAATCACAGAATGTCTCTTCTGTATAAAGCACAGAAAAAGAAAAAAACCAGAGAAAGGAGCATTCACCATTTTCTCTTCTGCTTTTCATTCTTTCTCATTGGAAGGACATATAAATCCTCCAGATTGCAAATAACACACAGCGCTCTATTTATAGTCAGACAGGAATAAGGTATCATGTGGTAAAAAAAAAAAAAAAAAAGAGAGAGATACTGTGATCTTTTTATACCTGTATCTTCTGCTGCCCTACCAAATATGTCTTTTTATACCTGTATCTTTTGCTGCCCTACCAAAATGTGCTATTGGTTTAATAAAGTGAACAGAGAGACCATGGGGAGACCTACACAAGCAAGTAATACCCACTTTTAATAAAACCAACTAAGTGTTCTGACCATTGCTTGAGTTTCTATACAACAAAACTAGTCACATCTCAAGGGGTGCTCTTCCTTCTAATAAGTAGAGACAAAGGATGAGACTACAGTGCCCATACAAAATTCAGAATTGTATAACTCAAAATGGCAATAACATCAATAATTAAGATTGCAATTGCACTAGCTTCCCTAACAGATTTCATGGGCCATACTTATCTAGCATTTCCGGTCTATAACAGTCTAGATTCTCAAAGTGTAATCCCTAAAACAGGAATCTTGCTGTCCAATTGGATCTCTTTAGAAGTGTAAAGCCGGCGCCGTGGCTCAACAGGCTAATCCTCTTCCATGTGGTGCCGGCACACCAGGTTCTAGTCCCGGTCAGGGCACCAGATTCTGTCCCGGTTGCCCCTCTTCCAGGCCAACCCTCTGCTGTGGCCCGGGAGTGCAGTGGAGGATGGCTCAAGTGCTTGGGCCCTGCACCCCATGGGAGACCAGGAGAAGCACCTGGTTCCTGCCATCAGATCAGCGCGGTGTGCCGGCCGCAGCGCGCCAGCCCCGGCGGCTATTGGAGGGTGAACCAATGGCAAAGGAAGACCTTTCTCTCTGTCTCTCTCTCTCACTGTCCACTCTGCCTGTCAAAAATAAAAAATAAATAAATAAATAAAAAAGAATTGTAAATTGTTAGTCCTCATATCAGGCCTACTGAATCATAAAAACTTAGACATGATTCAGAAATCTGTGTTTTAATAAACCCTCCATATATTCTGTTGCATATTTGCATTTAAGAACCACTGTTCTAGAATCCAGTGGAAGATAAGGAAACACACTTTCTTAGAAAAATAGATTATGACATGAACACCATATAAGAAATATAGTGAGTAAGGAGTCATTGATGTTTCAAAAACATTGTGGCTTTTGAGCAGGGCTTTGGAAATGGAAGATATGTTGCCTGATGGAAATAGGATGGTGGAGTAAATATCATCAAAAAAAGGCCAAAGATAGTGGGTTTTCAATAAATTACAAGCTCAATGAGTGGGTACAGCAAGGGTGGTAGTGGTATTCAATGGAAAAAACTCAAGTCAAAACATTTAATACATTTTAAAAATCTTAAACAGAAGACTTTATGACCCCAGTTAGTTTTAGAATAATTTATTTATTGAGAAAGATGATACTCTTTTTTATAAAGAGAGTGATAATTGTTGGCAAAAATATGATGTTTAATAGGAGGAAAGAAGCAACCATAAATGTAAAATATTTATGTAATAAATATAATTGCAATATATCCAATAAATATAATTATAATCGTATCCAATTGTAACATTGTCTTTTTACATCAATATTACATAAAGATTACCTAACTTCTTGAGGAAACACTGACTTTTTTATTCAAAGTTGCAAGATACATTTGAGTGTGATCCTTTAGTCATACATACACAAATATGGAAGAAACCAGAGCCAACTCCCAGACTGAACGGCTCAAGAGAAGGCTGCCAAGCCTCACTACCTTTAGTGCATCAGAAGCCAGTTTCAAAGCAGTGGTATACAAGCAGAAATCTGAGAATCCAAAGAAGGGGAGAACAACTGGGTCAATACAAATGAGGAGGTAGCAACAGGCACCGTAGATTAGATGTCTCCAGATAGGATTGTATGGAATGCTTATCCTAATCTTGAATGCAGTGGTCTCCATTTCAAATCCATAGTCCACTCTACAGATCATTATCTGATATGAATTGCTTCTATGGCATCCTGCAGGAGAAGATGGCTCATTTTATGAATTATATTCATTTAAAAAGGAAAAGGTTGTTCTTAGATTAAATTCTCCCGGCTAGCTTGTCTTCGTGTATTTTATGTCTGCCATCTGGTTCTACAGACAGCAGGATTCTTTCCCTGTGCATCTTTCTTTCATTATTTAAAGTTGTTTTTCAACTTTGTTTTTTCTATACCACAAGACTATCCAACCACTTTAATATTTCATATTTTTCAAAATATTTTTAATACTAGAATTTGCTTTCCTTTGGCTATGCTTCAGTTCAGGAAGGTCGCTCTACAACTAGACTCCCAGAACTGAATCTAATATCCATGATAGAATCTTGCCAGTAAGAAAATGCTATGATTATGGTCTTCTATTATCCTGACACTGTATTTCTATTAATGAGCCCAGGCTAAATACTTGGCTGGTGACCAGAATGTGATCTTTATTACCCAAATGAGGGTAGTATTTCCTCAAAGGCAATTGAAATTCTTCAAAAATGTTGGAGACCTTTCCTGGGGCTGCATAATCATGGTTTCAAAATGCTTTCAATTTCCCATGACATGTTTGGAGTGTCTAAAGATGGCAAAGTGAAGGAGATAAATAGATTATTGATTGGACAGGCTTGTAATTCCTTAGCGAATTGGATTTAGTTTCTTCATTGAGATCAGGTCAACACCATAAATCTCCTAGAAAATCAATGCAACAGAAAATGCTATGAGCTAGATTTGAAGACATTTCTCTGGCTGCTTCAGGGCTAGAAACCTGGCACCACTCTAAAATCAGAGAGTGGAAAGGATTGGAAAATGATCACATGAAGGACTCATTTATGAGTACTGGGCATGTGGCTAATTTGCTTAAAGGGTGTCAAGAGACTTGGGAAATCTTGGTGTGGCCACTGACATAGTTGATCTTAGGGAAATTAATATTCCTATATGTTATCATGATAACATTAGGCTAGGAAAAATCTAATTTTGAAGGTGTTCAGGACATTTAGTTATATCTTGTTTTTTTTTTTTCTTTTTTGTTACTCAAGTTTTTGATTTTGCTACTGAATCCTTGGGGCTAAATTATATAATTTATTCCCAACTTCTTCCTTCCCTGGCCCCAACTGTTCCCGTCATCAACTCCCCATCTTTGGCCAGTATTCTGCCACTATTAATCAAAGAACAAACTACCATGAAACCACCAGGTGCAGATTCCATTTTTGTCTTTGATTTTAAATTTTTATGTTGGACTCTGCCTATCATAGAAGACCATTTGGTTGGACAGGAACCTACAAGAATCATCATAATTATACAAGATATGATTTGGTAGCACATATACATGGGCCAAGATATGGATCTTGGCATATGAATAACATGGTGGCAGCAAACCAAAGTTACTTGTTATTTTATCCTCTTTCTCAAAGGTATATATTTGCTAATATCATAGTATTTTTCATGATGGCATGCACCAACCATTGTACTAAATGATATCACTTTTCTCTGTTCTGTATTCATTAAACTCCATGCAATGGTATCTGAGAAGGTGTGATATATCTGCTCTCCAAAAAAAAATCACCATTTATGCCACTTTTTTATTTGACAGGTAGAGTTAAACAGTGAGAGAGAGAGACAGAGAAAAAGGTCTTCCTTCTGTAGCTTCACTCCCCAAATGATTGCTACAGTCAGTGCTGCGCCGATCCGAAGCCAGGAGCCAGGTGTTTTTCCCTGGTCTCCCATGCAGGTTCAGTAGTCCAAACACTTGGGCCATCCTCCATTGCCCTCCCATGCCACAGCAGAGAGCTGGACTGGAAGAGGAGCACCCGGGACTAGAACCTGGCTCCCATATGGAATGATGGTGCCGCAGGCTGAGGATTAGCCAAGTGAGCCATGGCGCTGGCTCCACCATCTACACCTTTTTACCCATCTGTGTGGGGAAGAGCAGGGCAACTGTGCTACTAAATGACTCTAAAATTTTGTGAATTGAAACATAAAAGTTTAGATTTCACTTTCAAAAATGGATTTTTCATTAGATAACTCAGGCAATTCCTCAGGAACTCAAGTCCTCAGGCTATTTACATCTTTCCATTCTGCTGCCACACAGAGCTTTGGCATATCTTGCTTCCAACCTATCTTGATTAGCCAAGATATCTACAGGATGTAAGATAAAAACAGAGCATGAAAGGTAGATAGGAATAAATGGAAAGCCCTTTGAAAATATATCTTGCTTCTGAAATGAGTTTATCTCTCTTCATATTCATAAAAACAGGAAATCTGTAGAAGGATGGTGTTAATATACAAACATTTCCATTGTCTTGTCTGAAACTCTAAACCTATTGCTGGTGAAATCTACTCAAAGCTGGATAAAACTGGTCTACCAGAAGGAGAAGTCAAAATTTAGAGAGAAAAATGGTAGTGAGTGTGTTTGAACAGATGCACAGCAGATAATTGCGTTTTAAAATTGTCTTTTTGTTAATTCTTCTCTTAGACATTCCATTTGTTTTACCATATTTATCCACTTTATTTATTTTAAACGGAAAACATGCATAACTATTTAGAGGCTTTGGCAAAACTTTTTCTGAGCCTGACATAGTCACAAAAGGTATTGGAAGAGGACATGAAAGTAAATTGAACTTGACAGTATGAGAAAGTGAGGAAATATACAGGATTAGAGTCCCAGTCTCTAGAAGCTATCCACTTTCCTTGGTTTGTGGATCTGCACTACCATCATTCCAAACTCTGTTTCTATTATTAGATTCCTTTCTTGTCTACCTCCTTGAAAAACTGTTATCTTTACACTGAGTTCACTCAAAGAGTTCAGGATTACCTCCTTATCTCAAGGTCCTTTACTCATTCCCATCTGCAAAATCTCTTTCCCATGAAAGGTAACGTACTTACAAGCTCCAGGGATGAGACCATGAACAACTATGGTGAGTGTGTACCATTATTCTGCCTGCCACAGGAACCACAGAAATGAAAGGATTTTTCAACCTCTGTAAAAACTTTCTAAGGTAGCCTTGGGTATCAACAGCAGCTAAAGAGAGGAATTATTGCTCCTGTGGGAATTTTATGTCACTACTCTGAAAAAAACATATATATGTGTAGTAACTCTTGTTTCATTCTTTTTCCAGGATATACAAAACTCAAATTGCATACTTTTCCCACAGACTTAGAAGAAAGTAAACTGATGGAGTTGCTTAAAAATGGAGTACCGATTTGGGGGTAAGGGGGAGGGTAGGGATAAAGAATAGATGAAAAGATACGCAACAAAAAATATGCTTGGACTGAAGATTTTTATTTCTCTACATTTTCAAGGGTGGCTGACATGTCCTTACAGTGGAACCAGCAGGCTTTCTCTGCTTGTAGCCTCCTCAAAATAGATCCTGAGTCCCCCTGAGCCCATCTGCAGTGAGAATCAGTTAGTGACACATGACAGCCATTCCTTGAAATGTGCTCTGTGATTCACACAGCTCACAGTGGCTTTGCAATGGGAATTATTGGCCTGAAAATGACTTTCTCTGGTCCTTTCAATCCCCAGCATCAGCTTGGAAAATTTCCTTGGGACAAAATTTTTTTATACTCATCTTTGGAAGCATTATTTCAGTTGTACTCCTGATATCTCAGGCTGTGTGTCTCCTCAGAGAGGAGCTGTGTGTCCTGGAACTAGCTGATCATGCCATAGAAATCCAAGCAATCTCTAATATCTGCCAGGTGGTTAGCTTTTCAAGATTGTCTAGGATAGATTACCCCATCATCTCTGTAGGGCTCATTTTTTGCTTTTCCTGCCCAGGAGTTTGTTTTTTTTTTTTTTTTAATAGTTTCTACTATAATCTAGACATAGATTTCTGATATTCACTTTGGGGGGGAGTAAATGCAGATATCTCAAAAATATCTTGTTCTTTTAAATGCATGGCAGATGTTTTCCAATCTTTCCTCATCTGCTTCTCAGCCAGTATTTCCAAACACATTTGATAATCAGAATCACCTGGAAGTGCTCACTCACTGAATAGTTTACCAGCTCTCTCACAGAAATAATGACCATTCTAATCTTGGACAATTTTACAAACACTGTAAACACATTACGTGCCAAACATCTGGATTTAAGTCAAAATTCTGGAGTTTACTATTTAGATAACATGATACAATTCCTAAGATTTATCTTAGCTTATAAACAAGTAACCAAACCCAAAAAACATTTCTGAATTTATTCCTGTTCTTTGCTGAAGAACAGTTACACAGAGAAGACAGTGTAGTATGTGATTTTTTTGTTGTTGTTGACATTAATTCTAAGATTGATTTGGGATTTTTAAGAAAAAAGTAAGACTAAGATTCTAGTTCTAAGTTTTCATGAGAAGAGACAGAAACTTCAATTTGACCTAGGTAGGAGGAGTCATAGACTCTGAGTAGGAAGAACATTTGATATTATAGAAGAAAGGCATTTCTCAAGTTTTGAAGAACTCTTATGTCAGTCAGTCAGCCATTAGTGGTCTTCAGTTTCAGGCCATGCAGCTGATGGAACATTCAGGAAGACTGGGTGCAGCCATTGTTCTTTTCAACTTGAAACTAAGATTTTATTTATTCTATCATTTATCATCTTTTAAAATTACTTGATCAAGTCTCTACCACCCCCAAAGAATCACTTCTCAGACTCCTGGTTTGACTACTGACATTTTTATCTCCCAGTATTCATGCACATTGCTGACCATCCCTCTTCACGTACACCTCATACCTGATTACAAGGCACGAAGGCATTTTAAATCACTTATTCTGTTGGGATTTTATACTCTCAGATCATAGCTGTAATCGCCAATAATTACATATGAACAAGTATGTGACAAGTACTGCTTTCAATGTTTTTAATAAATCGCTTCATCCAATCTCCATAAATCTACACTCAGTAACGCCATTTTACAAATAGGTAAAATGAGGTAGAAAGTAATGGAGCCAAAGATCCTTGTTTTTTACAGCACTGATAATAGGAAAATGTAATCAACACAGAGACAGCTAATGGGATCTCAGTTGTTCCAAATACATATACACTTTAAAAGAATGCTTGATTGATTTAAAGTAAGGCTAAGACTAGTTTCAACCTAGGTTACCAGGCAATAATTCCTAAACAGCATCTCTTGGAAAAGCTCTTCCTGTTTAAACAAGAGGTTAGGAATTGTCCATCCTATTTGGTAAAGAAACTTTACCAAATGCCATGTAACTGAAATTATTCTTGTACTAGGATACTTCAAAAACTTAGTAGAAAATGAAATTAAAATTTACTTTGGTTCAAAAAGTACTTGAAATCCATGCATAGTTTTCTCATTATGCATATTTTTGGAGCCCCTTTGTAATACATGAGCTCACAACAGCCTTACAGATCACCTAGTCTCCTCTTCAGCTTCCAGTTGAGGCAACTTCCACCTACAGATGACAGGGCTTCTTATACCCATTCCATCCCATCTTTGTTAAACTACTATCACTATTTTCCATCCAAAGAGGTCTGGGAAAGAAGGGATCAGAATATGTTGAAAATATGAGTTTCATCTCATGTATCTTGTCTTCATTTCCCTAAATAATTTCTTTCAAAGGTAAGAACTTATAAGGAAAATACTGCAAAGATGAGGAGCTAAAAAATGTTTCCGGTAAACAAATTAGGAAGTACAGGTAAAGAATAATTACTGACGAAAAAGTAAAATGTTGTTTCCCTTCTTCCTTTATGCCAGTATACTTTGTCTTCATGCACATCTCAAAAGTTGAAGAGGTACAGCAAGCTGTTAATCTCAGGGATAAGACATCAATCTTTGTAAACATCACATTATATAAGATTATACAAGAAAATACAATGTAAATGCAGCATCACCATGAAATTATTCAACCCACACACAAACACACACAACCACACGTACATGCATTTCCAGGTAGAGCTAAAAACTCATGGCAAGGAAAAGTAAGCAGAAAAGATGATTTTGTTGCAAAATGTTTTTGAAATCCATGGAGAGTTTTTGAACAAAATTTCTGGGATCAATCACAAGAACATATTTGAGATAGCATTTTCATTCCAGTCCTAAGAACCAATAAACCAAATATGCAATATTTGTTATAATTTTCTCTTAGGCCTTCATTGAAAGTCCAGTTAGAGAGGATCAGACATTTACAGTGTTTAAAAGTTCTTCCCTTGTGTCTGGAATTGTGTCACAGTGTTTTAAACCTCTGCCTAGGACATGGGAATCCTATATGATTTCTCGTGTAATACTGGCTGCTCCACTCCTGATCCAGCTCCCTACCAATGTGCCTGGGAAAACAGCAAATGATGGCCCAAGTACTTGGACCCCTGCCATGGTCCCCCTGCCACCCATGTAGGAGACCCTGATGAAACTCCTGGCTTGTGGTTTCAGCCTGGCCCAGCCCTGGACATTGTGGCCAGTTGGGGGGTGAACCAGCAAAAGGAGGATCTCTCTCTCTCTCTCTCTCTCTGTCTCTCTCTCTCTCTCTCTTTAACTCTGCCTTTCAAATAAATAATTTTTAAAAATAAATAATTAAACAAAACCTAGTGGAAATTTTCTGTTAGAGATTTTGTTCTTTCTTTAAAACATTTTGTCTTATTTATCAGATACTACTACTTCCATTGATTCTGTTCCAATTTATACTATAATTTCAGCAACATAAGTGTAGCTATAGTGATAATCTTGTTCATAATTCCAGTATTATCATGATCTTTATATCAATGCTTAATTGAATGTGTCTAATGATAGGTTAAAGTGAGTTAAGTCTGTGTTCTCTGACGTCATCATCAGTAGCCTTCATAGAACTCCTGGTCACTTCTCACTTCCTTTATCTCTCACTTCTGACTACTCTGTTATCCCAGTGCATTAGGCCAACTCAGACTACCAAAACCCTTTTCAGTGGATAGCATTGCATATGAAATGGTGCCTGATTTAATACAGGCTTTAAAACCATTGAAGTGTTTGCCCCATCCCCATTTAATAACTAATTTGTCACTACCCCTACATCACAAATTGGAGTTAATTTTTTGGCACATTCGATCACCACTTCCTCCTCAATGTGTTACATTTTTTCAAGTCTATGCTTACTAATATAATATTTTGTAGGCTTTGTTCTTGCTGTTTCTTCCTTGGAGAGTTTTCCAACCCCCTCCACTCCTTTTTATGATCTCGCTCAAATACTCCAACCACTATTACCCTTCTTCCTCAAAGGAAACTAATGTCTCTCTCTTATGTAGTTCCATTGCATTTTCAACAAAGTTATTCATATTTCATACTGTTAATCATTCAATCTTTCTTAGTCAACTCTGAATTCCAGATGAGTATTGCACACCTTAATCATCTTTACCTCTTCCCCCATACTCAATACCTATCACAAAATATGATGACCAGATAGCCAAATATCCCTTTAAATCTTGAAAGATGTATTTCTAAGCCAATTTTCATTAACTCAGAATATTCTAGATGCAAATAAGTAACATAGATAACTACCCAGGTTAGATATGAATATTGACAAAAAGAAAAGTACACATTCCATCTAAAGGAACAACCATACTTTTTCAAACAATTTGTTATCATATGTGATTATAGACCTAATATTTTTGGTCTTCAAGACAATCCAATAATTGAATTTTTAATTGGAATATCCCAATTGTTTGATGAACAGTTGTCTCTTCAGCTAGCGGGCTATTTGTAATCCATGCTTTATTTTACAAAAATTGATTTGCCTATCCTCTTATCCATGTAGTCAAGGAATGGGGCTTTTATAATAGGTACCTTAATTATTGAAATCCTCTCTTACTGCTATGTATATTCTATTTTACTGTAGTACAAACACAGGTGCCAATTAACATTAGAAATTTCATTTTCAACACATTGCTTTTCCTTTGTTTACTCTCTCATATTTTTTCTCAGCTATTGCACACTTACCAGTTCCCACAACTCAATGAAGAAAACTTGGCTCTTTATTTGTATTTATCTTTTGTAGAACAGAAAGCAAAATAATTTCATAAAGCTACTTTAAAGTGTAAATGGAAGAGGTATGCAAGACATCTTAAAGCATGATTTATATTGTGACTTCAGTAAGAATTAATTTCTTTCCTTTTTTTCTCTGTCATTTATCTTTTCTCCCTCCCATTCCAAATAACTTCTGTCATGGATTTTACTCCATCAATAGGTCTAGCATAAAGGCTATTCATTATTAATTATCAGTATCAATAAACAATTTTAGCATTTGAATTAATTACTTATTCTTTTCTGATGTGTATTTGAAGTTTAATAAAATCTATCTATGCTTTGATTCACAAAGGATATGTTGCTAGTCATGTGATGACCTTGTATAAAGCAGGTTCTTAGTATCATGGAAACATCAATTAACCTTGTTTTTTTACCTCAAGAACCATTTATTTGCCAATATTCACCCATTTCTTCATCCTAGTGAAAGCATATGTTTGGTTGGATTATTTCATTCATTCATAGAAAATACATATTATTTTCCCTCTGTCTCTCCTCTCCACTCCCAACTTTCCCTCTTTCCTAAATCTCTGTTCCTCTGCATTTGCAGGCCATTTTAGTTCCTGGGATAACATTTTACACATACGTAGTGCTTTCTTTTAGTGTCCTGCAGTAAACCAATTGAGTCAGCTGTAATTGTTTAGTTAAGTGAACTGGAGTAGGAAAAACGATGTGATCTGTCATTATCTGGAACAATAAGGAATGACATCTGTATAAGAGTCAGTCCCCCTAGTTGTATCTTCTTGACAGTCTCTCACAATCTAGTAGTTTTCTGGATCACAAATACCCTCATCAAGGTATTAACACTGGTCTGCGTAAGTGTTTAGTCCTCACAGGGGTAGATTAGTTCCTACAACAGCGTATTGTTATGTAAGAATGAGCCTGGCCCCTTCCCAATCACTTCTCCTGTTGTGAAATGGCCCTTTTCACCTGCAGTTACTGGCCACTTTTGTATATGTTTCCACCACCACCAGAGCCATCTGCCATGATGTGATGCACCTTGATGCTCTCACCAGACACTACTGCCATGCTGTCTGGACTTTTCAGCCACCAAATCATGAAGCAAATAAACCTCTTTTCTCTGTACATTAAGCAGCACCAGGCATTTCTATATAGCAACACATAGCAAATTAAAGCATACATATTGATTATGGGCGCACACACACACACACACACACTCATAAGGGTGCTTCAGAAAGTTCAAAATGTGTATTATGAGAAAACTGTATAACGTTCCAGAACTTTTTACCAAAACAAATTTATGTTTTAATCCCCTTCTTCCATGAACTTTCAGAAATACCAACCTATATAATTTGTACAATACACTGAAAGTAATTCAATATAACTATACTGCTGCGTATAATAGCATGCTGTTCATATGCTATTAGAAGGAATTGTTTAATTTAATCTTTAAAACTCCTCAGGATATAATTTTTAAACAACATGTATTAGAAAATAATAATCAGAAGGTGTTGAGCTTTGTTTGAATGAGTATGCAAAATCTTGTCCTTCAGAGTCCATAATTAGGAGGAGGAGACTGACAAGTCTTTTATTTTCTATTTGTTGAAGTCATTATTTATTAGAGCTATTAAGCCTTTGATTATAATGCAAATGTAAAATATTTACCCCAAAAATAATAAATAAAATATTAAGTTGACAACTTTTTAACATCTTGTTACAATTCTTACATCTTATACAATGAAAGACAGTATAAAACAATATAGGGTATGGCGCTGTGGTGTAGCAGGTAAAACCACTGCCTACAGTGTTAGCATCCCATATGGGCCTGGTTCAAGTCCCAGCTGCTCCACTTCTGATCCAGTTCTCTGCTATGGCCTGAGAAAGCAGCAGAAATGCCCCAAGTCATTGGGCCTCTGCACCCACTAGGGAAACCTGGAAGAAGCTCCTGGCTCCTCGCTTCGGATCAGTGCAGCTCCAGCCATTGCAGGCATCTGGGGAGTGAACCAGCGGATGGAAAACCTCTCTATCTTTCTATCTGCCTCTCCTCTTTCTGTGTAACTCTGACTTTCAAATAAATAAATAAATCTTAAAAAATATAAACCAAAGAGAACATAAAAGTTTATAGAAGAAATAAAAGAAATAAAAAGGTAGAAAAATAGAGAATATAAATTAAAATGATACATATAAGGAAAAGAAGAGAAAGATTGAAGAAACATAATATCATTTTTTAAAAAGCCATCCAACATTAGCAGAGAAATTTTCTTGATTTTAAAACTGAAGTGGTTGAGGCTGAATTCTCCTTTGGTGGGGGGAGGGAAATTTCCTAAATTACTTTTTAGGAAGAATCCAAGATACACGATTACCTTTCTACAAAGAATGATAACACAAGAATGAAACACTACATATAGCAAAGAAACAAATGGGAATGATGCATTATCCTGGCACAAATATGTTTCTGTGAGGACTGTGAAGAGGAATGTAGAAAGCCCGGCGAATAAACGTAAAGTCACTGATGCATATTCAAGAGTCAGACTCTTATGCCAGTTGAGATGAGATTTACATGAAATGTGAGCTGTTTACAGTTTTGACATGGAAAATACTGTGCAAAACAGCAAAACAAACACCTGAAGTGCCTTCCCTTTAAAAAGTTTATTGAATTATATATATGCATATGTATTTATATTCCTTCAAAATATATATATATGTTGCCTAACAGTTTCTTTAAATATTATTTTCCTGATTGATGTGATACATGATCCTCAAATCCAGCAAATGATTTCACAAAATCAGCTGGTTCATTTATTCATTCATTTCATAACAGTTGACCAGGTATACAAAAAAGGAAGTTATTCTAAGGTTATTCCTGGACCAGGTTCAGAAAAAGGATTACTCATGGCAGGTGTCAAGCAAGGCATGATGACCACAACTGGTGTCACTCTGAAATAATCAAATAACTACCCACTTCTTGTCTCTCTTTATTTCTTTGGGAGGAGGAGGTTTTCCAGGAGCACTTGAAGGAATGCTCCAGATGTACAAGTATTACAACCTTTAGCACACACTGGTAAGTCTTCAGAATCACAAGCAATTTGCAGTGGAGGGATTCTGTTATGGGAGAAGGCAGATGGTAAAAGCTCTGAACCATACACGGTAAGTACTGTGGTACAACATATCAGTATATGGGTAGCTATTTAGCTAGCTTATATGTGTGTACATATGTGTGTGCATGAGTGTGTACTGCTTATAGAGCATGCTGTCATGAGGCATTAAACAGCCAAATTCTGTGTTTAGCTCTTAGCTTCCAAAGTCTTCTAAATGTCTCTTATAACATGTAATGAGAGAATGTAGCTATGAGACTACCCACGCACGTTTAAATAAGCACTTCTTTTATTCTAGAAGAAGTCAACCAAAACAAAAATCATTATTTTTAAGTTTCTGCATTGCTATGATATCTTCCTTTTCTCGTCTCTTCTTGAACACGCTTCCAGTTTTGCTTCGTTCTTTCTCTCCCTAAGGGTTTTTCTCAGAATAAGTAAATACACCTATGACTGAAAGAGACAGACTAGCTTTCTGGCTCTTGGGGAATTACAATAGCAACTCACAATCAGGACAGAAGGTATTTGAATTTTCAAACCTTTATTCCACCCCTTTTCTTCTGTGCTTGCCTGGACTAGAGCCACAGAGGGATTTAGCTACAGACTTGAGTTTGTCTCTGTCCCGACAACTTGACAGTTTAATAATTCAAACTGTTTACACTCTCCCCAAGCACATGAGCCTGCATGATTATGATTTTCTTTATTTCTATGCCCTCTTGCTTTAAACCATTATCTGCTATAAGCCTTGATGTCATATCAGCCTTCAATGGGAGTGGGAATATTCTTCAGCATTGTCACTCCTCAGAATAATGAAGAGTGAATAGGGATAGGTGTTTTCTCATATACTGTATCGTTGTCTAGAGTGAGTTCTAGGCAATGTAGAGGGAAATGAGGACTTGGGAAGGGGAATCTTGTAGTCTAAGGATATCCTCTGAAACCCTGGAAAAATGACTGAGCTTGTACCTACATACACAGTCTACAGAAATTAAAACTAACAGCCTCAGGGAGGAGTGCAAGAGAGACCCAGGAGGAGACATTATCTCACACAACGAACAGAAAGCTAAACAATGGAGAAATATACCTTTTTACATGAACCACCAGAGCTTAACACATGTAAGTGAAAACCTTATCAAATGGCTTAAGTGAAACTTTAAAATTTACTTCTTTTTTTTTTTTTTTTTTTTTTTGACAAGCAGAGTGGACAGTGAGAAAGAAAGACAGAGAGAAAGGTCTTCCTTTTTGCCGTTGGTTCACCTCCCAATGGCCAGCACCATGTTGATCTGAAGCCAGGAGCCAGGTGCTTCTCCTGGTCTCCCATGCAGGTGCAGGGCCAAGGATTTGGGCCATCCTCCTCTGCACTCCCGGGCCAGAGCAGAGAGCTGGACTGAAAGAGGAGCAACTGGGACAGAATCCAGTGCCCTGACCAGGACTAGAACCTGGGGTGCCGGTGCCACAGGCAGAGGATTAGCCTATTGAGCTATGGTGCTGGCCGAAGATTTACTTCTTTAGGTTGATTTTCTATGAATATATTTATTTGATAATTGTCAACCTTAATTTCACACTGAAAGGTACAGACCTAACATATTTGTCAATGGATATCTCCTTCGTCTTCCTTATTAAACAAATGAAACAAGGTGAGATACTAGGGTTACCCTCCAGGTTTAATGAAATTTTTGAGGAAGGCTAAGCCAGGTGTGTGACTTGGAGGGGGACTATAACAGACTTATCCAGAAGGGAAAAGAGCAATGACATTCACATCACCAGGTGGCTAAAAATAACAGATACACAAGAACATCTTATGTAGATCAACTGGTAAGGAAAGGATCTCTCCCCAGACCTTTGTATTCCTCCTGTTTGTAAGGGCTTCCTGGCCCACTATCTAGATAAAAAGTCCTGCAGACTCCCTCCTTCCTTCATTTGCCATATCCAGTTCATCATAAAGTTTAGATCAATCATATTTGAACTATCTGCCACATACTTTACCTCCTTTACCGTGCCACTCCCATTTCTGCTCAAAAAATTATTAATCCATGGCCTCTTTTTGTTACAAAAAGAACTGTATTTGTGAGGCCAGTGTTGTGGCACAGTAGGTTAATGCCCTGGATCCTCCACTTCCAATCCAGCTCTCTGCTTTGGCCTAGGAAAGTGGTAGAAGATGGCCCACATCCTTGGGGCCCTGCACCTGTAAGGGAGACCTGGAGGAAGCTCCTGGCTCCTGACTTCGGATCAATGCAGCTAAGTCATTGCAGCCAATTGGGGAGTGAACCAGCAGATGGAAGACCTTTCTCTCTCTGTCTCTCCTCTTTCTGTGTAACTCGTACTTTCAAATATATAAATAAGTATTAAAAAAAAAAGTATTTGTGATCTCTCCAGTATTTGCTTCCTGTTGTCACAGGGAAATTAGCTCAGGACAAAGTATTTGGATTATAAAGCCACACAGCATAAGATGTAGTCCTCTAAATAAAATCTACCACCTCAGGTATTTCCAGATGCAGATTCACATAACATACATTGAAGGCCTGCTGACTCCACACCTGAAGCCATTCATGATCTAGAACATTCCATGAATGTAGACCAATAAGAGAGGACAAAGCACACTGAAAGTATTTCTTCCCAAGTTCTGCAAAGCCCTATGAATTCATTTTATCATATATGTATGGATCTTTCAGCTCTATTACAGGCTTAATTTGTTAGCATTTTACCTTTCTATCTACAAAATGATTACTAACGCTCATTTCAAGATTACATGAGCTCTACTCTCGGCATATAAGCCTGTCCTAGATGTTCATAGATATGGAGGAAAAGGGAAAGAGTATCCATATTTTCCTCATTTGATTCATCTTTTGCAGGGAAAAAGCAAAATCACTAACACTGATGGTTGTCATTGTATGATTACATTTTTACATTTCTAGTCATATTCTACCAACTTGTAAACCAATTTAAATTTGTATCTAACTGTTTTCAATTTGTATTTACTAAATTGATCTTTGAATTTTAAATTCTGGCATGGATGGTTTAAATTATAAAACAAATTATTTAAGAAAAATGCCTGCCTTCCAGGCTGCTCTTCCTTTAACAATTCCATCCATCCTCATATATGGTCACCCCTTGACTCCTTCCTCCTGCATCCTTCAGATATTCTTCCTGAGATCTATGAATGCACTTTGAAATATTCATGCAAAATGCAAATAAAAGATAAGTTTAATTTGGTGTAAAGATTTTAAAATCTAGGTATAAAAAAGATTTTCAAAATGTTCATTAAAAGGCAAGTTATGAAAAAATGCATTAAGTTTAAAAGTTTTGCATCCAAATTAATTCCTTTTCATTCATTTTTTCACAATGTTTTGAAGTACTCTTGGTAAACTTGCTTCCATTTTTATTCTTTCTTCTGATTTCCTTCTAGCTAACAAAATTCATGACTCCCAAGCCCTACTAACATTTTCACAATGGTTCTTTATAAAATATCACAGGTTTGAGAAAGGGAATAAGGAATATATTTGTAATAGAATGCTTTTAGTGACATGGAATTTGAAGCCCCAAAAGACAAGTTATTTTGCCCAATGATAGGTTTTTAGACAATGTTCTACCTTCAACTCAGTGAATCTCTTTTCTCTACATTGCACTGCTTGTGAGTACTATCAGCTTATTTGTTATGTTATTGTTTCACTTTTCACCTATTCTTAATCCCTCTGTAAATTCTATCTACTTTTGCTCATTCATAACATATGAAATATATTCATCTTTTTGTACTGTCTGACCTACTTCCCTTGGCCCTCAGACAGCCATTATCCACCTTACTAAATGACCACAAGACTCCTTAAAATTGTAGGCTGATGTCTGAAGGTACTGGATGTGTTATTACAGAGCACTCAGTCAAAGACATTAGTCTGATAGTGACATAAATACAAAAAAAAATCGGTGTGTCTTTTCTCAACTTCAAAAATATCTTGAGTGCAACCTACATTATTGTGACATTCCCTGCAGATTTACAGACCACAAGATTGATGATAGAAAATAAAGAAGAGGGGCTCTTTGGCCCCTTCGTTTTCTCGATTGCTAGCAGTATTTTGACAAACATTTTGTCATTAGTGCTTAATGGAGGAATTGGTCCTTGTTTTTTTAATACATCAAAATTATTACCTTCACTGAACAATAAAATCAATAAAGTCTCTTCTTGTGTAAAGCCTCCAGACAACCTTCTTTCAATGAATAATTAAACATTTGAATCAGTTCCAGTCCTAACCTATCATTCACACTTTTATGAAACTTTATTGCCTGACCATCTTTGCTTGGAATTTTGTTATTATTTAAAGGAGAAATAGCTTCTAATATGATTTCTTATGAAATTGAAACTATTAAGTCTGTTTCATTGAGAAAGCAAACCTAGGCAAGACTGTTATGGCCCAAGGAAGAGAAACTGGTTCAGGCAAATCAAGACCTACCTTGAGCTAGCTGAAGCCTCAAAGTGAACTAAGCTTGAAATCCTTTAGGAAAAAAAGAACTCAATAAGAGAGCTTTCTGGAAAAACTGACAAGGCAATCTGTTCAAGCTGAGATCCCATAGCAGATAAACAAGAAAAGTTAGCTTCATATGTGGTGGTAATGCCAACAAATGCCAATATACTTAGAATTTACAGACTTAGAAAGGTATCTAGAAAAATTTAAATTAGATAAAGTTAATATGCAGAAATGATTTCTTATTTTAGCCACTAATAACTCAATCTGTTTATGGTACTTTTATCTGAAACCCTACATATTATGTTTGGGGGACACAATTTTTCTCATCTCAAATCCTCCTGTTTACTTTTACAGTCTAAAAACCTAGTCCTAACTACATATATAACTGTGTCCTCTCTGTTTTCTGTTCCAGCAAAAATGGCCAATGGACTTCTTCCAGTTAGTCAGTGAACAAGGCTGTCACTTTCCGACCACCCACTTTCAGAATGTCTCTTGAGTTTTCACCCGGGCTTGGAAGAATCCTCCACTCCTCCCTTCCCCAAAGACCTCCTAGATAATATGCTTTATCTTCCATGTGTTAGTTCAATTGTGGCTTTCTCATCATCCACTGCATTACTAACTAGTAATATGTTTTAATGGCAGCATGCAATTTTCATTCAGTTCTCTTTCCAACATGTAGAGCTAATCAGATGTTTATGTAATTATTTTATCAATCTCTGCTCCTAACTGGGATGTAAACTCCCTGGAGATGATGCTATGGTTATTATGCACCATAGTATCACTAAAAACATATAGGGTATTAAAATACGTACTGAATACAAATAAAAAACAAATGCTTTCCTTTATTTTTCATAAAGCATCAAAAATGAATAAAGGAAAACAATAATTTATTTAAAAATATTTGAGAAATTAAAATATTCCTTGCAAATCAAGAATCAACATAAATCTTCATACTAGTTCCTATTTCCATGAACTATTTTGTCTATAATTTTAAACCAATCCTCTGAGGCCCACAAATCATATCAACTGCAGTCAAGAATCTGGTTCAGGAATAAAGATGCAAACTCTTAGATTTTACTCATAAGTATTTTTTAATTTATATTGCAAAGAAATTAATTTTTTGTATTTGGAAGAGATGTTTACACAACCATTTGAAAGGCAGCAAGGAAATGCCTAAAGAGAGCAAAGAAATTATGCTTATAATGTGCACCTAGGATGTTTAGAATGCCCTTCCAACAGAATTTTACAATTAAGATAAACTTTGGAAGTTATCTATTCCTGTCAAAACTTCCAGGAGGTCCATCAAATGAAAAAAAAATTAAGGCTGGAAATATGGTGTAGTAAACGATTATTGGACATATTTGTTTAAAAAAAAAACAGAGCAGTTTTTCATGCTGGGCATTACAGTTAGCTGCAGAGATAAAAAAAAAATCAGTCTGAACTGTGAAGGTATCTATGTTCCTATTATAAATCAGTCAATTTTTTCTCAAAGGCTTGCTTCTACTTTCACAAAATGTCAGTAAATTACCCTTGATGATTCTAATTATTCTTTGCTGGGCCTCAGATACCATATATGTATAACTTTAGGATCTATTTTTCATTCATTCATTCATTAAACAAACATGTAAGATCCTACCATGTGTGCTCTAGACAAAGTTTTGAGTCCTGGCATTCAACAAATACAAAAACCCAAGTTTTTGCCCTTGTGTAACTTACATTTTGGAGGGGGGGTGATGGCAGTGGTATTAAAATAAAGATACTAAATGAGTATGTTATATGTTATGAGATAATAGATACTCTTGAAAGAATAAAGCAGAAAAGAAGAAGAAATTCAAAGAAGGTGGACTACACTTTAAAATAATTAAAGTAAAATGATTAAAGTAAACACCAGGGCCATCACTGTGGCATAGCAAGTAAAGCATGTAAAGAGAGAAAAGAGGAGGAGAGAGCATTTGAAGAAATTATGGGTGAAAGGTATTCAAAATTTGAAAGGCATTATTATCGGCATTCAAGTAGTTCAAGGATCTGCATACAAGATGAACACAGAGATCAACATCAAGCCAATTTTCAAAAGACAGTGTGAGGGTCGGTCCTGTGGCATTGTGGGTAAAACCACCTGCTTCAGTGCCAGCATCCCATATGGACGATCCAGCTCTCTACTATGGCCCGGGAAAGCAGTAGAAGATGGCCCAAGTGCTCGAAACCTTGTACCCAGTTGGAAGACCTGGAAGAAGCTCCTGGCTCCTGGCTTCAGATCAGCCCAGCTCTGGCCATCATGGCCATCTGGGGAGTGAGCCAATGGATGGAATATTCTCTCTCTCCCCCCCCCCCTTTGCCTCTCTTTAACTCTGCCTTTCAAATTAATAAATAAATCTTTATAAAAAATAAAGTAAGCATCAAAAAGAAAGTGAAATTTAAGCAAATACTTAAAGGAAATAAATGGTATCTATCTCAGAAAAGAACGTTTCAGGCAAATAAAATGCTTTCTGTATGATAATGAGTAAGGGGACATTGTAGCTAGTGAGGGGAGTAACTGAGATGAGAAATTTGAACCTTAGGTCACAAAGAGCCTGTAAGTCATGGCACACCTCATGAGATGGAAACCTGATTGTTAGAAGATTTGGGCAACGAAGGGACATTATATTAATTGTGTTGTAGCAGGATTAATCTTTGTTTAGAATTGATGTGGAAAGGGATGGTATGCAGGTGGGAGGAATCATGGTCAGGAAACTATTGTAATAGACTAATGAGAGACAATGGCGGCTTGGATCCTATCAGTGTCAGTGGAAGTGTGAGAAATGATCAAATTCTGGGTAGATTTTGAATGTCAGACAAACAGAATAAGATTTAAAAAAATGAAAAGTGGTGTTGAAAGAAAGTCAAGACATTAACCTAAAAGTTGATTTCAGACAGTTTGCATAAGAAGATATCCTATTAAATCACTCTGGCCTCAGAATCAGCCCTTAAGGCATTAGGATCTGGCTCAAGAACCCATGAGAGTATTTTTGGCATGGAAAGCCAAGACACTCTGGGGAAAAAGAAGAAGAAGAAGAAGGAGAAGGAGAAGGAGAAGGAGAAGGAGAAGGAGAAGGAGAAGGAGAAGGAGAAGGAGAAGGAGAAGGAGAAGGAGAAGGAGAAGGAGAAGGAGAAGGAGAAGGAGAAGAAGAAGAAGAAGAAGAAGAAGAAGAAGAAGAAGAAGAAGAAGAAGAAGAAGAAGAAGAAGAAGAAGAAGACATAAATGAAAGATCTCTGCGAGTAAGATCCCAACGGAAGGAACAGGGCCACCAGAGAAGGAGGTACCTTTCTCCGAAGGGAGGAGAGAACCTCCACTTTGACTATGACCCTGTCAGAACAAGATCCAAGTCGGCGAACACTAAAGGCTTCCATAGCCTCAGCAACTCATGACTAGAGCCTAGGGAGATTACTGACGCCATAAACAAGAGTGGCAAATTGTTAAATCAACAACAGTAGTCACTGTGTACTTACGGCCCATGTATGATCTATTCTTAATGTGTTGTCCAAGGTGAAGTAATGCAATAACTAGGACTGAAACAGTATTTTTGCATCTTGTGTCTCTGCGCAGGTGCAAACTGACAAAATCTTTGCTTAGTATATACTGAATCGATCTTCCGTATAGAAAGATAATTGGTAATGATTAAAAAAATTGGAAGTTACATAAAAATCAATCAATTAAAAAAATAATAATATCATGTAGGATCTCTGTCCTTAATGTGCTGTACAACGTGATTTAAAGCTACAACTAGTACTCAAAGAGTATATTTCACTCTATGATGCTATGTGAGGGCAAATGGTTTAAAATCTTTTCTTAACACATACTAAACTGAGCTCCTGTATACAAAGAGAATTGAAAATGAATCTGAATGTGAATGAAAGGGGAGAGGGAGTGGGTAAGGGGGAAGGGTAGAGGGGGGGACGGGATGTAGAGGTGGGGAAGCCATTGCAATCCACAAGTTGTACCTTGGAAATTTATATTCTAAATAAAAAAATATATATTAAAATATAAAAAAAAGAAAAAAAGAAAAATGGTGTTGAAAGAGAGAAGTCAAGACATTAACCTAAAAGTTGATTTCAGACAGTTTGCATAAGAGGATCCTTTTGTAAATTGGACTTGTATTATTTCTTGTTATCTTTAATGAATTTTCCTTTATCTTAAAATTGTTGCCCATCCATGCCCTTGAAGCACCCTCTCTCCATCTTATGAAGACCATTATTGATTACATCTTTCTTAGGCACATCTTCCCTCTCCCAAATGCTAGCCCACGTGCCAAGGCCAGTTTCTTCCACTGCACTACCAATTCACATTTCTCTTGCCTCTTTGTGTTCATGAGTTCATTCATGTTTCATCTTTCTTCATTTTTGTGGACCTTCTGTAAGCTAACTGATTCAACTTCATGTTTTCTAATATTTAATACATTATCAGGTATACATCTGTTCTCCTTTGGAGATGGAGTCCTTCCTTGTATGCTATTTTCCTCAGTAATATATGCCTTTCTGGTCTTCACATCATGGGCTTCTGAGTTAAAATGCTGTCAGTATCCTTGTTTGTATCCTGTAATTTATAAATTATCCTTTACATTACCCTGCTTCAAATCTTGTTGATATGAAGTGGAGGGGACTTCCTCATACTCTCTCTCTCTTTTTCTTTTTTAATTACCTTGACCACAGAATTAAGATTGTTTTTGAAAGCAGCTGCCTTCCATAAAAAATGCTATCTTTAATTTTGCAATCCCCCTTTTGAGCAATTTATTTACTTTTATCAACTTTGTCTCCCTCACCAAAGTTAAAGTTTCTGTAAGTATAAGGCTCATTTTCAGGGACTGGCTTTGTAGTGTAGCAGGTGAATCTACCACCTATGATGCCAATATCCCATATGGGTTCCACTTCTAGATCCAGCTGCTTCACTTCAAATCCAGGCCAGGTTAATGGGTCTGGGAAACCAGCAGAAGATGGCCCTAGTGCTTGGGCCCTTGCACTCAGATGGGAGATCAGAAAGAAGCTCCTGACTCCTGGCTTCAGCTTGGCCTAGCCTCAGGCCTTGCAGCTATTTGAGGAGTGAACCAGTGAATGGAAGATCTCTCTCTCTCTCTCTCTCTCTCTCTCTCTCTCTCTCTCTCTCTCTTCTCCTATCTGTGTGTAACTCTGATTTTCAAATAAATACATAAATCTTTAAAAAATATATCCATTTTCATATCTTTTCTTCACAACTACCATGGTACCTTGTTGAGAGGAGACACTCAAAAGTATGTGCAATAAATTAAAAATAAACAATGTGACACGTAATTAACATTCCCATCTTCAGAAAAGGTCATATAATTTGATGGTTCACTGCTTGTTTCAAAACTTTAAGTGACTTGTGTAATATGTGATCCCTGATTCTCACCACAAGAAAGCTGTTACCGTGAATACAAGTGCCAAAGAAGTAAAATTGAAGCTATGAATTGCACTAGTTTGAAGATATATCTGGGGCAGATGTTATGGTATACCAGGTAAAGTCATCATCTGAGATGCCGACACCCTTTATGGGCACCATTTCGAGTCCCAGCTGTTCTACTTCCAATCCAGCTCCTTGATAAGGACCTGGGGAAAGCAGTAGCAGACAAACCAACTGTTTGGGCCCCTGTCACCCACATGGGAGATCTGCATGAAGCTCCTGGCTCCTGGCTTCAGCTTGGCCCATCCCTGGCTATTGCAACCCTCTGGGAGTGAACCAACTGCTGGAACATCCCTCTCTCTGTCTCTCCCTCTTTCTCTGTAAATCTGACTTACAAGTAAATAAATAAATCATTTTTTGAAAGATACAACTGAAAATAGATCATAAAATGTGTAAAAATTATATTTATTAATTTAATTTTCTTGGTATGGTTTTGTCAGACAACCAGTTTCTAGATTCTCAAGAGCACAGACAATGATATACGGTTTGAGTGGGACATATCTAACAGCAAGACTAAGAATAGGAGCAAAGTACCTGATAAAGAGACCAGAATGTAAGGCTTTCAGATTAGAAAACCAGGCATACTCAGTGTTGTCAACAGCTAGAATCTCATTTTACTGAAAGAAGCTGAAGGCAAATCTCAATGTTTACAAAGAATACATAAGCCCATACCCAGAGAGTCTGTAACCCTTCAACATCCAGGAAATTAAGGTAGAGGTGGTGGATGGGTATATCAGAAAATATGTACATTATATTAAGGAGGAACAAGAGGAATAAAAGAAGAAACAGATATTCAATTTTGATCAAACTAGGATACTACTAAAATAGTATATATATTTAAATACATATACAGCACCAGGTGCTTTATATGAAACATTTATTTTAAGTTTCCCTAAGGTGGATATAAATAACACCAGTTTAAAAAAAAAAAGCAGATGTTGAGTCTAAGTAAGTCAGTGTTAGTAAGTATTAGTAGAACATTAAAATTCAAGTGTCTGATTCTAGTGTCACATTATTACTTGGCTTATTATCCAACCTAGGACTCAGGCACATAAGAAATAAATGTGACTGAGATACTGAAACCCAAATATCAAATAGATATTCTACCAGAAGAATAGAGCAAAATCTCTTATGCTAAAAGTGACACATGTGAGAGTTAGTCCTACGTAAAACCATCTTTATGTTCAGTCTAAATCAACACTTCTGAGATCTTCGGTGTTAGGGAGAATTGGTCTTAGTTCTCTGCTATGAATAAGCATGTATCTTTGAGAGCTAAGTCTGTCATCAAAGTATAGTTAAAGGTAGGAGGAGCCAGACAATGCATCACAGGAAGTAATTGAGCATGTAAAAATTATTTCAGTGTCATCTTAATCTTATATCTCAAAATGTCCCTTGGTAAACAGCCAAATCCTGTAAAATTGCTATACTTTGGTTGCAAATGAAACATCTAATTGCCTTTTATTGGCTCATCTTGGTGGATATTTACTTGAAGACTTATGATCCAAACAAAACAAAATTAAGAATCCAGGATATAGAATTATTTATAGGCAGGGGTGGGGGTGTATGTGGCATAAGAAGGTTGATTTAGAGAAGGGGGGTGGTTTGGATAATGAGTTCAGCTACACTCTACTACTTCTCACTTGCTCATCACTGAATCCATCTGAGAAAAGGTCACTGGTGATTGATAATTGCTACCAACTGTCTCACAGAAATTAGAAAGTTTTTAACAAACAGAAACTAAAGGACTTTGCAGTTGGGAAGAGTGGATGGCTTTGTGCCAGACAAGTTATTTTAATATGACTTTTCCACTGGTTCCTTTTAGAAATCAAAACTCAATATACCAATCCCCAAGGACTTCATGGATGAAGAATTCAATAGCTTCATAATACATCCATAACCCTTTTAATTAGCAAGAAGAGAAAACAATAGTAAACTTGGAATTGGAAGAACTAGGTTCTGTACTAGTTTTACCACCACCTAGTTATGTGACCTTGGTTATACTTATTCCTTGGAGTCTCAGTTCGCCTTACCTCTGAAATGAGCCCATGTGGAAACACTGATCATTATAGTCTGTCTGCATTTAAGGTTGCTGTGTTTCTACCTTTAGCCAGCAAATCCCACATGCCCCATGGATCACAGACAGCTCACGATGTGTTCTTATTTCAAAAATTGTGGAGTCAAGTAAGTTTTGAAAAAGCTGGATGAAACAAGGCAGGAGAGATTTCTTTTCTAGGTGGATGTTTTAGTGTCTTTAATAAACGAGCAGCCATAAAGACTCACCAAAGACTCAGGGAAAAGCTTATTTTTGTTATTGTTTGCTGTTTGTTTTTTCCAGATTGCTGACCCTTTCTAGAGATTTTTACATAGGTCCTCTAATTGTAGTTTGTTATACTGTGGAAATTTCCTGCTTTATGCTAGGAAGATCACATTCTTTCTCTTGGAAGTGGAAATGGGGACAAAATCAACCTTTTTTCTAGAGTAATGCTGGTAAACATTTGGTAACAATGGTGATTTTAGCAAAGCTGCACAATGCAGCCGACTCGCATGTAGAGACAAGAATTTTGGTGTGCACAAAGAAAAGGAGACATCCACCTGCCGAAGATGGAGGACCTGACCCATCTGAAGTTCCCCTTAACTACCAATTCTGGACCATCATATCGCCAGCACCATTTTTTAAAATTGCTATATTCATTTAATATGCTTCTTACACTTGATCTTAGCCAAAAGGCCAAGAAACAATTAATATGCTTCTTGAAGAAACCACTTAAATTAATCTATCAATAACACCTTTTGTTTTTACTATTATTCACATCCCACTTTTACTTACATATTGATTTTTTTAAACAAAATTTTATTTAAGGTATACAAATACCCAGCACCACTTTTTAAACTTGGATTCTTTGCCAAACTTCTATCACATCCCAAATTCCCTTGTCCAGGGCTAGTTAGAATGACTTTCTGTCCCTTGAAACCACTACTCAAATTTAGATAAAAGAAACAGAATCAATGCATTCAATTCTTTTCCTGAGTGACCAATAAGATTAATGTTCTCAGGGACAGCGTTGTGGAGCAGTAGGTTAAACCACCACCTCAGTGCCAGCGTCCTATTTCTCCCATATTAGTACTGGTTTGAATCCCGCCTGCTCAACTTCCAATCCAGCTCCCTACTAATGGTCTGGGAAAGCAGCTAAAGATGGCCCAACTGCTTGGATCCCTTCACGCTCATGGGCAACCTGGAAGAAGCTCATGGCTCCTGGCTTTGGAATGCCCAGCTCCAGCCTTTGTGGCCATCTGTGGAGTAAACCAGTGGAGCGAAGACCTCTCTCTCCGTCTCTCCCTCTGTCTGTCTGTAACGATGTCTCTCAAATAAATAAGTAAATCATTAAAAAAATTAATGTTCTCAGGCCGGCGATGTGGCTCAACAGGCTAATCCTCCACTTTGCGGCGCCAGCACACCGGGTTCTAGTCCCAGTTGGGGCGCCGGCTTCTGTCCCAGTTGCCCCTCTTCCAGGCCAGCCCTCTGCTGTGGCCCGGGAGTGCAGTGGAGGATGGCCCAAGTGCTTGGGCCCTGCACCCCATGGGAGACCAGGAAAAAGCACCTGGCACCTGGCTCCTGCCATCAGATGAGCGCAGTGCACCAGCCGCAGTGCACCGTCCGTGGCGGCCATTGGAGGGTGAACCAACGGCAAAAGGAAGACCTTTCTCTCTGTCTCTCTCCCTCACTGTCCACTCTGCCTGTCAAAAAAAAAAAATAATAATAATAATGTTCTCCAGAACACATATATGGAAGGAGAGGCATAGGTCTTAAAGTTATGTTCATCTGAAATAAGTGTTAATGATACAAACAATAATTCTAAGTCAATATACATAGCTAGCCGTTATCATGCCAGGACCTTGCTTTGCCCCTCTTTGCCTAAGTGTTTATGTTACTAACGTTTCAAAGAGTGGCCCATGCTAGCAACACCTCAGGTTGAGGGATAAGCCTTTCTGAATATATCTGCACTCAGTGAAGTAGACTCCTGTCCCATTTTTAAATATGAACTAAAAGTGTTCAGGCTTTTATATGATTTTTTAAGGTCTACAGGTACTAAATGACAGAGATGGATTCCTGATTCAGGTCAGTCTGATCCCAGGATATTTGCAGTTTCATTAAGCTACGTTTCATTAATTTGCAATGGTACACAGTTATGCCTTCCTCTTTGCTTTCCCTTCTCTACCTTTTATTATTTTCTTCCCTCTCTAGTTCTTTCCTTTGTACCCCAGTTACCCCCCTTTTCTTTCATCCCTCTGTCCTCTGCCTTTTATTCTTCCTTCTTATATCTGGCCTTTCCCCTTTTCCTACTTGCTTTGCTATAATTGAGTATTTATTGCTGCCCTAGATGTCCCCAAGTGCTAGCTACTCTGCTTTTGCAAAACGTGTCTATTTTGGTCTTTCTCCACCCTTAATCCATCCCTGTTCTTAATGTATTCTTTCCCACTTTTGCCCAGTTTTTGAGAACACCTCTAAAAACCTGTATTTGTCCCAACACTTTCTGAAGAAACATACGTTTCCCAAAAGGCCCCACTTAATTTTTATCACCAGCATCTCTAAAATAACTTCTCTCAATACATTCATCCAAGACTTTCACAGCTAGCAACCCCACCTTTCTTTGCTTCCTTTGCTTTTTTAAACCTGTCAAGAAAAGGTGTTCAGAAATATTTCATTTTGTTGCTACTCAGTGAAGTGATTTTTCATCCTCACCATTTCAGGGGCTGTGAGTCAGAGCTGAGAATTGACTTGTGATTTCTTCAGCTTTGTTCAGGCTGGAAAATGCACGGAGTTTTGTGCTGGTGTCTTCTTGAATAAAAACACTCCTACTGTTTCACGCAGTTACCAAGGCTGTGCCTTATCTGCATCTCCAATTTTTCAGCCCAGATGTTTTAACATTCCCTGGAATCTTTCAATCACTGCTGAAAAGTACATGATCATAAGCTTATATTAAATTCTCAAGAACATGACAAAATATCCAAGTCGGGCTGCCATGGTGCTGAACTTCCAAACTTGTGAGGAGTCTTTTGTCTGGTTCTATGAAATCTTGCAGTTTTATCTTCTGGAAAAGTCACTTGCAACAAACAGGATGTACAATACTAGGATAGATGGCATACTGACCTACTAGTTCTTCATGTTGCTGTGATCATTGTTCTGGGGGTGTATCAATTCCTTTCATAATAAAAGAAGACCAATGACAAGAAGAGAATAAAGGGAAGAAGACAGAGGGTAAAATGGTAAGGACAGAGGAGGATGAGGAATAGGTATCTGTGGTCAAATACATCGGGAAAACCATGTGTTAAAATAAACTGTGCAAATTTCCATACTCTGTGGCTTATTGTAGAGTAAAAATATTCCTTGTGCGAATATTACAGAGGGGATTCTTCAAAAATTAGAATCTTACTAAACCCAAGAACTTTTATTTCCCATAGACTATTACATTAAGTTTGAGTGTGGGGGCTGACACTGTGGCACTGCGGATTAATGCCCTGGCCTGCAGTGCTGGCATCCCATATGGGCGCAGGTTTGAGATCTGGCTGTTCCACTTCCCATCCAGTTCTCTGTTATGGCCTGGGAAAGTAGTGGAAGATGGCCCAAGTCCTTGGGCTTCTGCACTCACATGGGAGACCTGAAAGAAGCTCCTGGCTCCTGGCTTCAGATTGGCGCAACTCCGGCCATTGTAGCCAAGTGGGGAGTGATCCAGCAGATGGAAGACCTCTCTCTCTCTTTCTTTCTCTGTGTGTGTGTGTGTAACTATGACTTTCAAAAAAATAAGTACATCCTTAAAATAAAGTTTGAGTGTGGTGCAACACTGGGAGATAATGTACCCTTAAATCATTAGATAACTGCATCCATTCACATTATTCATATTCATTCACTCATTCAATTAGACATGTATTCAAATAATCATTGAAAATTTTGACTGGCATTTACTTTGATACAGGCATCAGAGGGATAAAGATGAATGAGATAGGATCCCAGTCCATAAGAATACCCCAGTCTTCTTTAAGAAATGGGCAAGTCGATTAATAAACCGTCAAACAATGTAGTGAGAGCAATAATATGAAAACAAGAGATGATGAGAACACAGCAGGGAGAAGTAATCTTCTCCCTTAGTTAAAATTTGTTACTTTTTCATTCATAAAATGAGGATGATAATACCTACTTCATAGGATTGTTTGAAGAGATAACAGATTTTACTAGAGAGTGGAATGATTAGCCTAAGCTGGTGATTTGTGTTTTATGAATTTGGCATCAAGGAGACAATTAGAAAAATCAGTGAAATATTCTAGGAGAAAAGGACTGAAAATATGAATAGGGACTCACCTGTAGGATTTGTGAGGGGTGACCGATCAAAGGAACAAAACAGCAAACCTATGTGAGAAATGGTCTTGACTAAACCTTGGGAGCAGATAAAGAGTGCAGGGGGGGTTCACAGTTAATTAATTGCATTGCACATGTAAGGTCTGCCACGCATAGAAACAGTGACAATGTACAAAAGAGCTGGATCAAAGAGCTGTTAAATTCTGGCCCTTCCTGATGCTTCAGGTAGAGCAGAGGCTGAAAGCTCAGTGCTGAGCCAGATCACTTTGTTACTTTTAGCATATTTTTTCATTTCTCACTGTGCACAACTTTTCCCTCTAGACTCTTACTGAATCTCAAAAGTTCACTTCTCACCACGTGCACCTCCAGTGAGCTGACGGCCATTTCTGAGCCCTCTCTATAGCCCCACCATAGCTAACCATGCTATTGCCACCTTGCAAGGCATTGGTGATGAGAGATCAGCATGATGCATTGCTGGATTCACAGAGACCCTGGAATCCAGCCGCACTCCCTACAAGGCAAGGATCTAATATGTTCGCTTTATGATGCTCTTTTGGAAAAAAAAAAAAAAGACGACTAAGTACACTACATAAAACTAAATTCTCTTTTTATATGAAACTGTATTTTAAAAACCTTTACGTCTCAGAGAGAGGTTAAAGTCAAATTGAGCCCCAAAATAATTCTGGCAACTTTCATGAAGAAGGCAATACACATTTACTATATTTACAATATTTTAACATAATTCAAGTATATTCACTATTTGTTCAAAGGGATTTTTGTGTTTATTTATTTTTCCTCAGGATTTATATGTTGTGTGTGATCTATGAGCAGAATGAGAAAAAAAGGGGCACGAAAAAAGGAGAAGGAAATACTGGCTTCAGTGGTGGTCGTACCTTTCGGGTGTTTGTTCTACATTTTATTACCTAAAATTCACTTTCTATTAGGCGGCTAACTGGGAATGCAGGAAATTACTAGGCTTGTCTTCAGATTCTACAGTTTGGTGAAAGGTATAGTCAGAGAACAGCAGAGCTCAAAATCTGTTTCAGAGAAACCAGTTAAATGGCAGGATTGCGTAAGTATTTTCTCATTGGCAAAATGCCTTTCATGTACTTTACTTATCTCAGTAGATTTTTATGTAGAAGGAAATTGAGAATCAGAAATTATAAATGTATTTCCCAGGTCATGCATACAGTACTTGTAGAAACCAGGTTGAATGACTCATGTCTTTTAATTCCTCTAGTTACTTGAGTTCTTTCCACTATACTGTATGGCTTTCAAATCATTCATCTTTTAATTAAGAATTACTGCATTCTTATTGTGTCTATGTATAGTATAGTTGTGAAAAACATTCATACATTTCTAATGATCTTGAGGTTTAAAGTTCATTTTATAGGAGTTGGGTCAAGTTTATATATACATAACTACTTTATTGTAGAGCTGGGAGTAGACATTAGGTCGTTTGATAATTAAACAGAAAATAAAAATGTTGCATACAAATCAAAATTGCATAAGTGGAATCCATTTCTGCCCAACTTCCATGATAATGATAAAAATGTTTTATCTGTACTTCTAATTGATTTCCAATGAGCACTGTTCCTGAACACTTTTAACTGTTTCTCAATTTGAACAGGCCCTATTCACAGTCAGATTCCTCTAGCAGACAATCTTTAAACAAACTTATGTGGTAAAAGTAAACCAACACTTGAAATTGAAACACGCATACACACACATTCACAAACATAATCTAATAAACATTTTCTTGTATTGTTCACATGCTACTTTTTCTTAATCAATTTTCACATATAGATACAGAAATTGTAAGATGCTATTTTATGCTTGGCTCCATCTATAGTGTAATTTGCCTGCACCATTAAAAATACTGTGTGACAATCCATTTTTATAGATTTTATAAATCTAAAGGAAATAATAGTACATATTTCTTTTTATCAATAGACCCTCTGTCTCAGAAAAATTGCAGAGGAAACAATGGAAACATAAGAATACCAGAAGAGATTTTAATTGTTGTGTATAGGGGTTCTTAATTTTTGGAGATCAAATTTACTTTAGTAATTGAATGAGCCATATTTCAATAGGATGCTATTTTGTTTTATGTTGTTTAAAAAATACCTAATTAAAGGAACACATGCACTTCTCAGTAAAACCAAACATATGTACAGATTTATAAACCATTATAAATATGACATTTGCCATCATAAGATTTTGAGAGACTGTATGTGATATTCCATTCAGTTCTTTCTGATTCACCTTCTATTCACAAAGCCCCTTCTTCTAATGAAATCTTAAATCGATCATCACTATGCAAGCTGAAGCAAGTAGAACTGTTCTGTATCAAACAAGTAGGTCAAAGCTTGGAATCTTATTTATGTCCATTCCCTCTACTCATGAATCCTGTTTGGGGCTGCTGAGAAATTCCAAGTATTTTAACAAAGAAACACAAGGCCGAGTAAATTAGTCAAAGTCAGACGCCAAATAAATTACAAAGCTAAAATTTCATTCTAAGCAACCATAATTCTGAACAATGACTCTTATTGACTATGCTGTAAAAATGCCTTCTAAAAAGTTAACAACCTTGGGGCTGGTGCTGTGGCATAGTGGGTAAAGCCACCACCTGCAATGCCAGCATCCCAGATGGACAACAGTTCAAGTCCTGGCTGTTCTATTTCCAATCCACCTGACTGCTAATGTGCCTGAGAAATCAGCAGAGGCTGGCACCTGTGTTCAAGTGGGAGACCTGGCTCCTGGCTCCTGGCTCCTGTCTTCAGTCCGGCTCTGCCCTGGCTGTTGCAACCATTTGGGTAGTGAACCAGAAGATGGAAGATTCTCTCTCTCTCTCTCTCTCTCTCTCTCTCTCTCTCTTTCCCCCCTCCTCCGACTCTCTCCCTTTCTGCAGTTCTTTAAATCTTTTTTAAGGTTCATAATCTTGAGGCCAGTTTTGTGTTGTAGTGGGATAAAATGCTGCCTGCGGTGTCCGCATCCAATAGGGGCAGTAATTTACATCAAGGTTGCTCCACTTCCAATCCAGCTCCCTGCTAGTGGCCTAGAAAAATGACAGAGGATTGCCCAATGCACCCATGTGGGACACACAAAAGAAGCTCCTGGCTTCAGCCTGTCTGGTCTTGTCCATTGTGACCACTTGGAGAGTAGACAAGCAAATGGAAGATCTCTCTCTCCCTCTCTCCCACTCTCCCTCTTTCTCTGTAACTGACTTTCAGACATCTTCAAATACAAATGAAGACACCAATACATGTTTCATGAAGTGACATAAGCAGTATCTGTCAGTTTGTCTGTTTTATGCTATGTAGCAACAGAAAAAGGTGAGCATTCAATTCAACAAATTGTCAACCTGATTATATGTTCTCAGCACTCATAAGTGCTATAAACATATTGATTAATATTTGGTTTTTTAAATGGTTGTGTCTTAGAAGTGAAGAGAGAAAACATAATTGGGTTGGAACTTGATCAGTCACATGCTAATATACCTCTGTGTATCACATAACAACTCACCGGCCAATCTTGTTGGTTATAACCTCAAAATCTGGTGTCTTCCTGCCTCCACTGCTCCAAACCTGGTGTCTAAACTACCGTTAACTCTCTCCTGGATAATAGCAATAGCCTGTTAGATGATCTTCCTGATTTCACCTTTATTCATAATCATTGCTTAACACAAGATCCACAGGTTTCTTTCTAAAATATGAGATAATGTTACTTTGGTGAAAATTCTCCAATAGCTCTGACTTCAGTCAGGATAGAGTTTACAAGTACATCCACACCTATAAAAGTCTTCCCTTGCTTTATTTTCTATCTCAACACTTACTTACTACTCCCTCACTACACTAAGCAATAGTGAACCACTGGCAATTATTTCTCAAACAGGCCAACCCATCTCATCCTTGAAATCACTATTTATGTTTCTTCTGCCTGTGATTCTTTTGCTGAGTTTTATGGAGTTTACTTCCTTGCTTCAATCAAGTCTTTGTTCAGATGTTACTTTCCTACAGTACCCACCTCCAGATCCAAACTTGGTTTTCACAGCCCCCAATCCTAATCCTTCTCCTTATTCTATGTTTTATCTCTTAATAGAACCTGTCACAAGTTGTCATTTCATTAAATCTACATTTGTTCTTTATCTCTCTCCTCAAATAAAATGTAAGCTCTTTGGTGGCAGGGACTTTTATTTATTTACAGCTTTATTCACAGTGCATTGTTAAAGGTATATTTAACACTTAATAAATATTTAATGAAAAGGTAAATGAGTTAAAATAAAACAATTAATAGATTTTTTTTCATTTTCAATTCTCTTTATATACAGAAGATTAGTTTAGTATATATTACATAAAGATTTCAATATTTTGCCCTCACATAGCAACACAAAGTGAAAAATACTGTTGGAGTACTAGTTATAGTATTAATTCACAATGTATAGCACATTAAGGACAGAGATCCTACATGATATATTTTTTTAAAATTGATTAATTTTCTATGCAATTTCCAATTTAATACCAAGTTTCTTTTTATTTTTAATTATCTTTATATACAGAAGATCGATTTAGTGTATATTAAGTAAAGATTTCATCAGTTTGCACCCGCACAGAAACACAAAGTGTAAAATACTGTTTCAGTACTAGTTATAGCATTACTTCACATTGGACAACACATTAAGGACAGATCCCACATGAGACATAAGTACACAGTGTCTCCTGATGTTGATTTAACAATTTGACACTCTAGTTTATGGCGTCAGTTATCTCCCTAGGCTCTAGTCATGAGCTGCCGAGGCTATGGAAGCCTTTAGGGTTCACCGACTTCAATCTTATTCCGACAGGGTCATAGTCAAAGTGGAGGTTCTCTCCTCCCTTCAGAGAAAGGTACCTCCTTCTTTGATGGCCCCATTCGTTCCACTGGAATCTCACTTGCAGAGATCTTTCATTTAGGTGTTTTATTTTTTTTTTCCAGAGTGTCTTGGCTTTCCATGCCTAAAATATTCTCATGGGCTCTTGAGCCAGATCTGAATGCTTTAAGGGCTGATTCTGAGGCCAGAGTGCTATTTAGGACATCTGCCATTCTATGGGTCTGCTGTGTATCTTGCTTCCCATGTTGGATCATTCTCTTCCTTTTTGATTCTATCAGTTAGTATTAGCAGACACTAGTCTTGTTTGTGTGATCCCTTTGACTCTTAGACCCATCAGTGTGATCAATTGTGAACTGAAATTGATCACTTGGACTAGTGAGATGGCCTTGGTACATGCCACCTTGATGGGATTGAATTGGAATCCCCTGGCACGTTTCTAACTCCATCATTTGGGGCACGTCTGATTGAGCATGTCCCAAATTGTACATCTCCTCCCTTTCTTATTCCCACTCTTATATTTCACAGGGATCACTTTTCAGTTGTTGTACAATGTAATACTTTATCCATTTTAGTATTTTTTATTCTAGTAATAGTGGTTGAACTCTATAAATAACAAACAATTATGCTTAGGTGTTCAAATTTTAACTGAAAAGTGATCCCTGTGAAATATAAGAGTGGGGATAAGAGAGGGAGGAGATGTACAATTAATAGATAATATTAATCATTTTTGTGAGACCTTTAAATTTCATTATATGAGAATGAAGCAACGTGGATTCCCCAGAGTAAATTTTTGAAGCTTAATAATTCCTTTAAAAACACATTTGTTCTGATACCCAGTTGTTTACTAAGATTATCTTGTGCCTGATGAACGTTCTCTTAGGAAAGTCACACATTAATCCACCTTAGTTCTTCCGTTTCAGGCAAGTTTTGGTTGTGTATTCAGAATGGTCAACACAGGATTTGCTCATATCTGTAAGTTCATGTGAAAAATACAAGCCTAGAAATTCTAAACCGAATGAACTCCTGGACTTGTGCCTCAATTCCTGCAAGACCTATAAAAGTCACTGAACTTCAGTAACACTGATTTGTAAAAGAACTGGAACATACTTCCAATATGAAAGTACTGGAAGCATTTTAAATAGCTTTACCATTATTATCTCTAATATACTTAAAGTGGCAAGAAGTATTCTTCCTTCAAATCATATTGTTCTGCTTGTAGAACCAATGGTATTTAGGGTGTGATTAGTTTGTGTCAGGGTTGATTGTCAATGGTTCAGACAACTAGATTTCTACGTGTTCTCTGGGGAGTATCTTCAAAGTCTAATTGACCTTGCTGTCAGGACATGTTTCCTGATATTTGGACAACATTTTCATTTCTGAATTCCATTCTCTAATTTCTGTCTAAACCTCCAAGGGACAATAGTAACTATTTTTCTCCTTCTTCTGTGTGTATGCCCTTCAAATATTTATGTTGTTAGTGTGTCCCTCCTTAGTTATAGTCCATCTGTATAGTTAGTATTTAGCTCTTTTAATCTTTTCTCATAAATCAATCCCTCTAGTACTTTAATCATGCTCCCTGTTGTTCTTTGAATCTCATCCAATTTCTTGACAGCTCTTGTGTTGAGATGCCCAGAACTGTTTACAGTTTTCTAGATACTGTTTTATCAGCCTCACACTGAGCATCTTTCTCCCTTTGATGCCTCTTGACAGACTGCCTCGCTGCCTGCAGTTCAAGGCTGCTGATTGGAGGCTCCACTCACCTTTTAAAATTTCAGTATCTTTCCCCACTGTTCACTGTAGACATCTTTTAGTGTTTGTTTTCATTCTATGATGGAAATTTTCAAGAATATCAGGTGAAGATTGTGAACATTGATATCTCTGGGGTGAATTTCACTATTAAAGATTCTTAGAAGGACTTGATTGCAGTGGAAATATTAAGAGCTTTTTCTCTGGTTTCAGACTGCCTGGATTTCTAGCTCAGCTCTGCTGTATTGTCACTGTGAGACCTTGGCAAATTTACCAGGCCCTCAACTTTCTCTTCCGCAAGACGAGAAACAGCATCCATAACTTTGCTCTGAGAAGTAAATGACATGATACATATAAATGCTTAGGAAAATGACCTGCCAATTGGAAGCACTCAATAAGCAATGTTAACTACCATAATTAAAATGTTAATTGTATATTTCCATAAAATGCACATTTTTTATTGTATAGTTTGATAAGTTAGGGGGATGTATATTCCCATGTAACCAACAGTCAAGATATTTTCATATCTTTTTTTAAAAAAGATTTATTTAATTTCATTTGAAAGACAGAGTTACAGAGAGAGGTAGATACAGAGAGAGAGGTCTTCCATCTGCTGGTTCACTCCCCAGTAGGCTGCAATGACCAGAGCTGCACAGACCTGAAGCCAGGAGCCAGGAGCTTCTTCTGGGTTTCCCACACAGGTGCAGGGGCCCAAGGACTTGGGCCATCTTCTACTGCTATACCAGCCATAGCAGACATCTGGATTGGAAGAGGAGCAGACGAGACTAGAACCAGTGCCCATGTGGGATGCTGGTGCTTCAGGCCAGGGCTTTAACCTGCTGGGCCACAGCGCCAGCCCTTCATATCTTCAGAGAGAAAGTTTTCTGGGTTTCCTCTTCAATAGAATCACCCTCACCCAGACAACTTCTTCAGCGATTAGTTTTAGCCTAGCCACTTTTTTCCAGTTTTAGAAATTCATTTGAATGAAATCATTTGACATGTATTTTGGTGTACTTTATATATTACTCAACATAATGTGTTTGATATTGATTAATGCTGTTATATATATAAAAGGTTATATTTCTGAATAATATTCCATTGTATCACTTCATTCAACCACTTAATGATAGAATTTGCTTTGTATCCAGTTTTCCCCATTTTAAATAAAACTAATATGAACATGCTTATTCAAGATTTTCATGTAATAATGTTTTTCTTTCATTGCATTCCATTGGAATAGCTGTGTTTTACTGTGGATGACTATTTAGCATGAAAGAAACTTCTGTGAGTGGAGATTCAGCCTAGTGGTGAAAATATCTCTGTCCAATCTTGGAATGCCTGGGTTGCATGCCTGGTTCTGCTCCTGACTCCAGCTTCCTGCTAATACAGATTCTGGCAGGCAGTGGTAATAGTTCAAGTAGTTTTGTTCCTGTCACACACTTGGACAATCTAGATTGGGTTTCTAAATCCTGGTTTTTGCCTAGATTAGTCACAGCTATTGCATGCATTTGGGGAAAGAACCATTGAATGGGTACACAGTGTCTCTATCTCTACCTTTCAAGTAAATATTTTAAAGATAAACCATTTTAGGAGTTACAAAGTATAATTTGGATTTAATTTACATTTCATGATGATACATGAAAAACTTTGTGTTTATTGAGTATGCATGCATTTTCTTTTGATTCCTGATCAAGTAATATATCAAATATAGATTACTTGTCTTGGTATTATCATTTCATAAATGATCATAATGTTTTCTGAAGAAAATAATTACTTGCTATAAATATGTGCTGTGTTTTCTGCAAGCTTTTGGTTTGCCTTTTTGTTTATCAATATCTTTTAGAAAATGTAACTATTTATTTTTGAAGAAGTTCAGTTTTCCTTTTCCCCTGTTTGTGCTATTTCTTTATCTCACTCAAAATTGTTTAGCATGAGTTCTTTGGATATTTTTTGTGTTTTCTTCTGAAAATATTATAGTTTTATCTATTTTACATTTAGATTTATTATAAATATCCAGTTTATTTGAAAATAAAATGGTAGAGATAGAAAGGAAGAGAGAGAAAGAGAGAGAGATTGCATCTGCTGGCTTAGGCCAGGCAGAAGCAAGGAACCAGTTACTCTATCTGGACCTTTCACATGGATGGGGCATGGATACAATTATTTGAGTCATCGCCTCTCATCTCCCAGGGTGTGCACTGGCAGGAAGCTTGATAGGAAGTAAATGTGGGACTTCAACCCCAGGGACTTCCATTTTGGAGGAAATCATTCCAAATGGTGTCTTAAGCCACTGTAGCACATTTGCCCCTCAAATTAATTTTATATATGGTATAAGATAGGAGTGTGTGTGTAGATCAGATGGAACTTATATGAAACCATTTAAAACAAAAGATTCTTCCTTACTGCACTACCTACATACCTTTCCTTCTTGTATATATATAAATAGGTTTATTACTGATATCTGGGTCATGAATGTATGCATCATTCCTTATGTCAGAATCATATTGTTTTGGTTATTATAGTTTGTAGCCTTTACATAAAGAAATTTGTCAGTCTTCAACTTGATTCTTTTTCAAAAGTATTTTGGTAGGTTTAAATTCTCTGTAATTTGTTATGAATCTTAGAATATGTTTGTTGGGTTTCAAGATGGCGGCAGAGTAACAGGATGATCCAAGTCACATGGGGCAAAATAGATAGTTTTTCATCAAAAAATACACACCAGAGACAGAGCCATGGAAAATTCACAAAGGAAACCCAGGAGGCCAACACAGACTGGGAACATATACACTGAAAGAACAAATAAGAAAGGAAAGCAGCAGAGGTGCAGCCGAGGTATGGATTGGGGCAGCTGGTGCCAGCTCCCAGTGGACTAGTTTAGGTGAGAAATCCTGGGTCCATGTAGCTGTAATTAGCAGTAGGAGTAGCTTGGTAAACTGCCTTTGAAGTTCCATGAGGGAAATGAAAAAGAAGGTGTAGAAAACAAAGAGAGATTGGGCACTTCCTCAACCCAACTAAATTGCTCCCTTCTCCTCAGCCGGATCTGCAGTCAGCCAAGAGAAGTCATCTTGTCTGTTTACATTTTTGAATATAAGTAGGTCATTGCCATCTTAGCCTCCTGAGCATACACCCATTTTTTGCGGAGGCCACTTCACTACAACCCTCACATAGGAACGAGGACCACAACATTTCAGAAAATTTCTTCCCCATCATCCAAACCATACAATAAAGAGAAATGGTGAATATTTAAAACTTGAGACTGGGGGCTGGTGCCGTGCCTCACTTGGCTAATCCTCCGCCTGCAGTGCCATCATCCCATATGGGCACCAGGTTCTTGTCCTGGTTGCTCCTCTTGCAGTCCAGCTCTCTGCTGTGACCTGGGAGGACAGTGGAGGATGGCCCAGGTGCTTGGGCTTCTGTACCCACATGGGAGACCAGGAAGAAGCACCTGGCTCCTGGCCATTTGGAGGGTGAACCAATGGAAGGAAGACCTTTCTCTCCATCTCTCTCTCTCACTATCTATATCTCTAACTGTCAAATAAAAAAACTCAAGTCTGTTCCATCAACCACTGAGAAGTGAGCAGAATCCCAGTAGGTGGGGCTATGTGCACCAAAGCTCTTACCTGCATCCACCATGATTGGGAAATGAGTAGTAATAGAATAATAATAGAAGGTGATAAGAAGAGACTCAAAATATGCAATAAATGGAATTGAGAAAATTAATTGTCAGATTACTTGGAAGCAATCAAAGCAAATTCATGATCTGAATGAAAAGTGGACCTAAGAAACTGAGATATTAAAGAGAAGTCAGAATAAAATACTAGAAATGAAGAAGTCAATAGAACAAATAAAAAAATGCAGTAGAAAACCTTAACACCAGAATAGGTGAAGCAGAAGAAATACTATCAGAACTAACAGACAAATTTCTGGAAATACTACTGTCAGACCACAAAAAAAGAAGAAATTAGAAAACACAAAAACAGAGTTGGAGATCTACAAGACACTATCATGCGACACAACATACAGATCTTAGGAGTTCCCGAAAGCATTAAAAGAGAGAAAGGATTAGAAGGCCTTATTAATGAAATAATATCTGAAAACTTCACCAATCTGGAGAAAGAAAGTGACATCTAAGCACAGGAAGTACACAGAATTCCCAACAGAGATGACCAGAAAAGATTTGATTACTACACATGTAGTAAAACTTCCCACAGTAAAACACAAAGAAAAAAATCTTAAAATGTACACTAGATGGCCAGTGCCATGGTTCAATAGGCTAATCCTCCACCTGTGGTGCCGGCACACCAGGTTCTAGTCCCGGTCAGGGCACCGGATTCTGTCCCAGTTGCCCCTCTTCCAGGCCAGCCCTCTGCTGTGGCCCAGGAGGGCAGTGGAGGATGGCCCAAGTGCTTGGACCCTGCACCCCATGGGAGACCAGGAGAAGCACCTGGCTCCTGGATTCGGATCAGTGTGGTACGTCGACTGCAGTGCGCCAGCCGTGGCGGCCATTGGAGGGTGACCCAACAGCAAAGGAAGACCTTTCTTTCTGTCTCTCTCTCTCTTACTGTCCACTCTGCCTGTAAAAAAAATGTACACTAGAGAAATGACAAATCACATTCAGAGGAAACCCAATTAGACTCACTCTGGACTTCTCATCAGAAACCTTACAGGCAAGGACAGAATGGAGAGATATATTACAAGTCCTAAGAGTAAAAAACTGTCAACCCAAAATACTGTACCCTGCAAAGCTGTCATTTATGAATGAAGGAGAAATAAAGACCTTCCACAACAAAAAGAAATTGAAAGAATTTGTAACTACTCACCCAGCCCTACATACAATGCTCAAGGATGTGCTACACACAAACACAGAAACAGGAATATAAGTATGAAAGAAACTGAATGCAGAAAATGACCCAGTAAAAGTACAAAGGAAACTGAAAATATGAAATTAAGACTATTTATAGAAACAGGACAGAGCAAACTTGATACTTAACAATAGTTACCCTGAATGTAAATGGTCTCAACAGTTAAAAACCACAGACTGGCTGAAAGGCTTAAAAAAGAAAACCCAGCTAGCTTCTGCCTACAAGAAACACATCTTACCAACAAAGATGCACTCAGACTAAAAGTGAAAGGATGGAAAAAGATATTCTATTCCATAATAACAGAAACCAGAAAAGAGCTGGGTTAGCCATTTTTATATCAGACAAAATAGACTTTAACAAAAAAAACTATTAAAAGAGATAAAGAATGACACTATATAATGATTAAAGGATCAATTCAACAGGAAAATGTGACTATTATAAATGTATACTCACCTAATTATAGGGCACCTGGCTATCTAAAAGAAATGTTATGGATTTAATAGGAGACATAGACTCAAATACTATAGTAATGGGGGACATTAATACACTACTGTCAGCAATGGACAGATCAACCAGAGAGAAATTCAACAGGAAACAACATAGTTAATCGACAATATAGACCAAATAGACAAAGCATATATCTCCAGAGCCTTCCACCCTACAGCCACAGGGTACACCTTTTTTTTCCAGTGCATGTAACTTTCTCTAGGATTGCTCATAGGGTAGGGCATAAAGTGCATCTCAGCAAATTAAAAAAAAAATCAAAATTATACCACACAAATTCTCAGACCACAATGCAATGAAACTGAAAATCAGCAACTCAGGAATCTCTAGAACATATGCAAACACATGGAGACTGAACAACATGCACCTGAATGAACAGTGGGTCATAGAAGAAATCAAAACATAAATTAAAAAATTTTTGGAAACAAATGAAGATGACATTACAACATATCAAAACTTAAGGAAATCAGCAAAAGCAGTGTTAAGAGTTATAGCAATCAGTAACTATATCAAGAAATTGGAAAGGCACAAAATAAATGAACTATCAATGCACTTCAAAGATCTAGAAAATCAATAGCAAACCAAACCCAAAACTGGTAGAGGAAAAGAAATAATTAAAATTAGAGGAGAAATCAACAAAATTGAACCAACAAAATGATACAGGTGATCAGCAAAATGAAGAGCTGGTGTCCTAAAAAAGTAAACAAAACTGACACACCATTAACCCAATTAACCAAAAAAAATGAGAAGACTGAAATCAATAAACTTAGAGATGAGAAAGGAAATGTAACGACACCACAGAAATAAAAAGAATCATCAGAAATTACTACAAAGAGCTCTATGCCAACAAACTAGGAAACATAGGATAAATGGATCGATTCCTGGATACATACAATCTACCTCTATTGAACCATGAAGATATAGAAAACCTAGAAAGACTCATCATTACCAAGACAGAAATTGAATCAGTAATAAAGACCATTCCAACAAAGAAAAGCCCAGAGCCAGATGACTTCATTGCAGAATTCTGCCAGAAATTTAGAGATCTAACTCCAGTTCTTCTCAACTTATTCAAAACAATTGAAAGAGGAAGGAATCCTCCAAAATACTTTCTATGAAGCCAGCATCACCTTTATTCCTAAACCCAGAAAAGACACATCAAAGAAGAAGAACTACAGATCAATTTTCCTGATGACCCTAGACACAAAAAGCCTAAACAAAATTCTGGCCAGTCGAAACCAACAACACATCAGAAAGATCATCCACCCTGACCAAGTGGGATTTATCCCTGGAATGCAGGGATGGTTCAACATTGGCAAATCAATGTGATAGATCACACCAACAAACTGAAGAACAAAAGCCTAATGATTCTCTCAATTGATGCAGAAAAAGAATTTGATAAAATAAAATATATTTTCATAAGGAAAATTCTAAGCAAATTAAGTTTAAAAGGAACATTACTCAACCAATCAAGGCAATTTATGACAAACCCACAGCCAGTATCCTATCGAATTGGAAAAGTTGGAAGCATTGCCACTGAGATCTAGAAACAGACAAGGATGCCCACTCTCACCATTGCTATTCAGTAAAGTCCAGGAAGTTCTAGCCATAGCCATTAGGCAAAAAAATAAATCAAAGGAATTCAAATTGCGAAAAAGGAAGTCAAATTATCCCTATTTGCAGATGACATGATTATATATATAGGGGATCCAACAGATACTATTGGAATGCATAGAAGATTTTGCTAAAGTAGCAGGATATAAAATCAATACACAAAATACTATATCCTTTGTATACACAGAAAATGCCATGGCTGAGAAAAAATTTCTAAGATAAATCTCATTCACAAAGGCAGAATAGTGAGGGCTCGCACTGATAGTCCAGGAAAAGATAGTTTAATAAAAGTGGAGTTACTGTAGTTTCAGGGAAAGGCTCAGGGAAAAAATTGCAGAAGAAACTCTTCCAGATCTAGTGGATGTGACACGGAGAGAACTTCCAGTTTGACTATGACCTTGTCTAAATAAGATCAGAGTGGGCGAACTCAAAAGGCTTCCATAGCCTTGGCAACTCATGACAAGAGCCTAGAGTGATTACTGACGCCATAAACAAGAGTGTCAATTTGTTAAGTCAACAACAGGAGTCACTGTACACTTACTCCTCATGTAGGATCTCTGTCCTTAATGTGTTGTACAATGTGAATTAATGCTATAACTAGTACTGAAACAGTATTTTACACTTTATGTTCTATGTGGGTGCAAACTGTTGAAATGTTTACTTAATATATACTAAATCGATCTTCTGTATAAAAAGATAATTGAAAATGAATCTTGATGTGAATGGAATGGGAGAGGGAGCAGGAGATGGGAGGGTTGTGGATGGAAGGGAAGTTATGGGGGAAAAGCCATTGTAATCCATAAGCTGTACTCTGGAAATATATATTTATTAAATAAAAGTTAAAAAATAATAAAATGGATTAAAGTCTTACATCTATGGCCTGATACCATCAAATCATTAGAGAGCAAATGGGGAAACCCTGCAAGACGTTGGCATAGGCAAAGACTTCTTAGGCCCTAGAGGCACATGCAATCAAAGCCAAAATTCATAAATGGGATTACTTCAAATTGAGAAGCTCCTGTACTGCAAAAGAAACAGGAAAGTGAAGAGGCAACCAATAGTATGGGTAAATTATTTGCAAACTATGTAATGGATAAAGGATTGATAACCAGAATATACATAGAGATCAAGAAACTCCATAACAATAAAACAAAGAACCCAGTTAAGAGAAGGGCAAAGGACTTAAACTGACATTTATCAAAAGAGGAAAGGCAAATGGACAACAGACACATGAAAAAATGCTCAGGATCACTAGCCATCAGGAGTTGCAAATCAAAACCACAATGAGGTATCACCTCCCCCAGTTTGATTGGCTTTCATACAGAAATCAACAAACAACAAATGCTGGCTAGGATGTAGTAAAGGTACCCTAATCCACTGTTGGTGGGAATATAAACTGGTAAAATCACTATAGAAGACAGTTTGGAGATATCTCAGAAATCAGTATATATTCCTACCATATGACCCAGCCATCCTGCTCCTGGGAATTTACCCAAGGGAAATGAAATCAGCAAATAAAAGTGTTACCTGAATCCCCATGTTTATTGTGGCTCAATTCACAATAGGTAAGACATGGAATCAGCCTAAGTGCCCATAAACTGAAGACTGGATAAAGAAATTATGAGGGCTGTCCAGTGTCCCAAGATGGCTGTATCAGTGGCCGCAGCTCAGCTACTAAGGCAGGCTCTGGCTAAGGCTTGATCTCTCTTGTACTAAAACTCTACTACCTATTGATATCTGGAATTAAGTTTAATGGCAGTATCAACACTGATTTACACAGGACAACCAGCAACAGCACCAACAAAAATGTTCTCTCTTGGATGATAATACACCAATCCCACTGCACATCCTTTCTTTATTTTTATGTATAATTTAATGAATAACAAAACCAAATTGTCATCTCTATAGGTGTAGAGAAAAAATTTGATAAGACTCAATACCCTTGCTATGATTAAAAAAAAAAAACCTCCACAAATTAGGTACAAATGGGACATAACTCAAAATTATAATGGCAAACAAACAGCCCATATAATCAATGAGAAAAAGCTGAAAGAATTTCCTCTCAGATCTGGAACAATAAAAGGATGTCCACTTTAACCACTTTTATTCAATGTAGTACTGGAAAGATTAGCATGAACAACTAGGTTGGAGAAAGAAATAAAGGGCACCCAAACTGTAAAAGAGAAAGTTAACGTACCCATGTTTGCAGATGACATGATGCTGTACATGGAAAAGAGTGTAATCCTGGCTTTCAAAATAAAATAGATATGATTGGAGATCGTTATGCTTAGTGAAATAAGCCAGCCTCAAGAAGGCAATTATCATGTTTACTCTGATTTGCAATAACTAATACACAGAATATAAAAAAACTAAACATTCCACCAAAAAAGCAAGTAGAATTGATAAGAAAAAATTCAATTCATTCTGAAAGAAAAAAAAAATCTTTCCACTTGACTATTGTTCATAGTCACCCGCATATATTGCACATAAACTAAAATTTTCTGTTGCACTCTTTATTTGGTGGAGAATTAAGCCCTTGACTGTAATGTTAATTTAAAAATATATTATCAAGAAAAAAAGAGAGAGGAGGGGGAATGGCATAAGAGAGTGGGGAGAGGGAGGAAGGGAAAATTACTATATTCTTAGAATTGTATCTATGAACTAAACTGAGTGTGTTAAAAACCAAAAAGATAAATTTGAAAATAAAATAAAAATAATTCATATTCTTTAAACATATTTATGAAAGTTTTAATATTTGATATTTATTATTTATTGAAGGGAGTGTCCCCTAACCTCTCTTTAAGAGCTCTCACTTAGTGATTTTGCCATTTCGTCCATTTAGCATATGCAGTGCTATGGTATTAACCAAAACTGTCTATATCTAAACTTCAATCATCCATCCTTGCAGTGTACTAAGACAACCTTTAGTGTCTTTTGCAGGATGTGGACCCTGAGTCATAGGATAGAGCCTTGCATCAATAAACTCATATTCTCCTTTAGGCAGCATTATATACCACATTCAAGGTTCACTCCCATTTTTCCCTCCTACATCTTCTCAGTTGACAATAGCTAGATGTTACTGTGCATTTATTGGAAAAATTATTTCTTCCAATACCTCCCCTTTCGACTATCCTAAGATGAAATTCTAGTACCACTGGTAAGGAAATAATTAGAGAAGACAAGCATCGCTGGAAGGTATCTGCCTTACATGATGCATGTGTATGATTTATAGACAATAGAATATGTACCTCTTCAGCAACAGGAATGAGGTTGTATTTTCCAATCTTGGAGGATCAGAGTCTCTAGAGATTTCACTTTCTGGATGTCATTTATTCAGATATTCCCTTTCTAAGTCTCCTCCTTATAAGGACACTTAATTAGTATAAAGGCCTAATGAGACTCAATAGTCAGTCAACTTCATAGTCCTTAGAACATGTATGTACCCAGTATTGAACATGATTTTTCTAATATTCTTTCCTCTGGCTGGTGCAGATGAACAAGTTCATGTTATTTTCCTTCCCTATAGCTCTTTTTAGGAGAGTTTTGACTTTTGAGAAAAGTATCAGCTCAACCTCTGTGTTGATAATGAATCAGCCATTTGTGGATGGTAAATAGTGCCTTAGAGGTTTTCTAGCTTTCATAGTCGTTCTCAGTTGAGAGTGATTAAACTACACTTACATTTCTTTTTCCTTAGGCCTCTAGGCATTCATCAAAATTCATCTGATTTCATCATCTTTTAATTACATTGTCCCCTCATCTTTAAATTGTGTAGCTGTTGCCTAAGCCAGTTTTTCCCCTTCTACTTTCTTTTCACATCACCACAGGTGGAAATCTTGGAAAACGATACTATAACATGATACGTGTTATCACCACCCAAGAAACAGCAGCCAGTCCCTTGTTTTAATCTGACCAACGGTTGTTCCAATTTCATAATATCATCCTGAGGGTTATGTTCTATAATTCCTCAAAGCAAATTATGATGTAAGGACTTGAGATGAGGTAGTTCATTTGGGAAGCATTACCAAAAAGCTTTGGCAGGAGGAAGAGGGGAAGTGAAATAGGAAGGAAAAAAAATAATAAATTAATGAGCAGGTTGCCCTTATAGGCTTCTGGAAACTCTGAATAACTCTGTGGAACATGCCTCAGAGCTGTCCCACCAAGGGGTGGAGCATCTTGGATATTCATCAGCATACTGCCATCTCTCATTTGTTAAGGATTGGCACTGGGGGTATTAACTCCCTGGCACTTCCAGGATGCCCTGGGCATAGATTGAGAAAACTCCTGTGGATGTGGATAAAGAACAGTCAGGAAAGCAGAATGACACAGATGTTTAAGGGGAGAAGCTCTTGGCATTCTGGAAATACTGACTGTACCACAATGGTAGATTCATGTCGTTGGATCATCAATACAGGGTGGAGCATTGACAACTATGTGGAACAGGCTTAAATGGGATCATTTATTTAAATATCACAAGAGTGACACATAGTGAAAACTGTTATCAACATAATCAATAACATGAACATGATTTTTACTTTGCCTGTGTTTTCACACTTAATATATTTTGTTTAGGCTACTTAGATTCTAGACCAGAATTCATATTGGCTTTATCACTGCATCCTTGAAAATGCTTCATTCAAATTTTTTTGTTTACTTATTAGTAAACATCATTTTGAGGAGTGTGTTGATGAGGGTAAAATAAAGCAAGGACAATCAGTTTCTGGGACAATAATTATTAAGTCTATAGCTTACGAGTGTGTCAACTGTGAATGAGTAAAAGTATGTATTTAATTGTGTTTAATGTGTTTAATTCCTATCTTGCTTCAACTCCTGGCCACAGCCCCTTAGCCAAGTCACTGACAGTAGCTTCAAGCGGTAGCTTCTGTATCTGTACAACAGGAAACACAGCCCTCCCTTCACAGATAAGTTGTGAAGATTTTAGAATAAGGCTGCTAGAAAAAGACACAACCAGTTTACCTAAACTTTATTCCTTTATTCTCTTTTGAGAGTTTTGACTAACATATCAGGCACAATTCTGGATTTTGTGTTGCTAACATATCAGCCTCCTTGCAGCAAGAGATTTAGAAACAGATAATCCTAGGTTCCAGTCACCACCCTGGCACTCAGCCATGTGATCTTGCTGAACTTCATTCATGTTATAAGACAAGATACATGGCCTTGTTTATCACATGCGAAGGCCCAATAATTTGCTGTCTGCGGTATTCCCCTTAGTGTTTGGTCCATTGTAAGCACTCTGGATCTGCTGTTGTTTTGTGTCAGTTGGCTGTCTGGGTTCATAATCATTCCACAGATCTTCAGCATAGCTAAGTCTCCCCAGTGCTTTTGTTCTTCAGTTCTCCCCAGTGACTTAAGACACAATGTCGGTGGAAACACTGTAGTCCAATCAAGCGTTTCTGTTCAGTTTTTTCTTTCATGGGAGTGCTGCAGTTCCTTTTTAGGATGACACTTGGCAATGGTATCTTTGAGATTTCTGATGGTTTGGAACAACAAATAAAGATTGAGAAGTTGCCAAAAAATATAGAACTATTCAAAATGTATAAATAAAATAAGATATATTTTAAAACTTTTATTTAATAAATATAAATTTCCAAAATACAACTTTTGGATTATAGTGGCTTTTCCCTCCAAATCTTCACTCCCGCCCGCAACCATCCCATCTCCCACTCCCTCTCCCATCCCAATCTTTATCAAGATTCATTTTCAATTATTTTTACATACAGAAGATCAACTTGATATGTACTAAGATTTCAATAGTTTGCACCCACACAGATACACAAAGTATAAACTACTGTTTGAACAATAGTTTTACTGTTAATTTACATAGTACAACATATTAAGGACAGATATCCTACATGGGGAACAATTGCACAGTGACTCCTGTTGTTGATTTAACAATTGACACTCTTATTTATGACATGATAGGGGATTCCAAAACAATCCCATCAAGGTGGCATGTACCAATGCAATCTTACTAGTCAAAGTGATCAGTTTCAGCTCATAATTTCTCATAATGATAGGATTAAGTGTCAAAGGGATCACATAAACAAGACTAGTGTCTGCTAATACTAACTGATAGGATTAAAAAGGAGAGAATGATTCAACATGGGAAGCAGGATACACAGCAGACTCATAGAATGGCTGAAGCCCTAAGCAGCATTCTGGCCTCAGAATCAGCCCTTAAGGCATTCAGATTGGGCTAAAAGGCCCATAAGAGTTTCTCAGGCATGGAAAGCCAACACACTGTGCCAAAAAAAATGACCTAAATGAAAGATCTCTATGAGTGAGACCCCAGTGGAAAGAAAAGGCCGTCAAAAAAGGAGATATCTTTCTCTGAAGGGAGGAGAAAACTTCCACTTTGATTATGGCCTTGTCTAAATAAGGTCGGAGTTTGTGAACTCAAGAGACTTCTATAGCCTTGGCAGCTCATGACAAGAGCATCAGGTGATTACTGACGTCATAAATAAGATATATCTTTGTATGCAAACATGAAATAGTAGTTTTTTTTTAAAGATTTATTTTATTTATTTGAAAGACAGAGTTACAGAGAGAGGTAGAGAACGAGAGAGAGGTCTTCTATCCATTGGTTCACTCCCCAGATAGCTGCAAGGGCCAGAGTTGCACTGATCCGAAACCAGGAACCAAGAGCTTTCTTGTAGGTCTCCCACGTGGGTGCATGGGTCCAAGGACTTGGGCCATCTTCTACTGCTTTCCCAAACCATAGCAGAGAGCTGGATTAGAAGAGGCGTAGCCAGGACTAGAACCTGCACCCATATGGGATTCCAGTGCTCTAGGCCAGGGCTTTAACCTGCTGTGCCACAGCGCTGGCCCCAGAATAATAGTGTTTATTTATATATGAATTAATATCTGTGTATCGGGCTATAACCAGTAAGGATTTTAATTATTTAAATAGAAGTAACAGGTGGAATAAAATTTATAAAATAGAAATGGGAAAAATAAAGAATATATGCATATACATTAAATCCTAGGGGATTAAAATTACTATAATAGAGGTTTTGTATTGATTACATAGTGACAAAGAAAACTAGACACTGAATATAAGAGGATAGCAAGGATTTATCAAAAGAACCCAAGCAATCAGGGTATATATCTTTTAAAGTTTTTATTTTTTATTAGAAATAGAGATCTTCCATCTGCTAGTTTACTCCCAAATGCCCCAAATGCCAGGCCAAATCCCGGATCCTGAAAGTCTATTCAAATCACCAACATATAGGGCAGACACTCAAGTGCTTGAGCCATCGTATGCTGTCTCTCAGAATGTGCATTACAGGAAGCTTGATTTGAAGCAGAGACCTTAGGCACCCTAAAGTGAAGGCAAGTGTCCAAAGCAGTGGCTTAACCAGCTGCACAATGTACACAGTATTCTTGATTTGAGATCTAGATTTCTGCTGGTAAGAAGTGAGCTCTTGTGCAATCACGATGTGTCTCCATCTTATCTTTTCATTATCAAGGTATTAGAGCCAGTCTTTTTCAGTGTTTTCTTAGAAATCTACCACATATATTCTTCAGTAAAATATTTTCCTAGATTCTGATTTATCAGTGGCTAAAAATGGATCTTGTAAGCTAAAGATACTGTAGGGCTCTTAGCTCTGATTTGCATATAGCAGCAAATACAGTGTCATAGTTGAAGACTCACATTTAAAAAAAAATCAGTCAATATGACATATAATTCCTACCCTAATAATTATATATAGTTTATAATTATCTACAGTTGAGAAGAGTATTTAAAATATATAACATATCTATTTGCTTGATCAGGAAATCAATAGAATGTTACATAGATGTCAAAACCAACAGGCTTAGACCCTATGCCACACTTAAAGGTACAGCTTTGAGAGATAGGCATGCTACCCACATTGTTGTGGCTCACTATATAGACAAAACTTTGGCCAAGTAACTTAAGTTATGATAAAAACTATTAAAAGATCACTGATGCTCACTTATATCATACACTATCCAGTGTTAGCTCAAAAAGGAAGATATGTGCAATTTTAACCAAAAGGATCTTAACTTCAATACTAGAAGAACTTTTTCCCAGGTACAAAGCATAACATTTGTCTGTAAGGAAAGTTTGACAGGCACAATTCCTTGAAGCATTGAGGATGAAAATCAGTCCAGGTTAATGTCTTCTCTGGTAAGTCATAGTGTGCACTCTCTAGAGACAGGGGTCAAACATGCGGACGATTCTATTATATTAATCTTTCCGAAATTGTGTATTATTTTCCAGTTGGCTCTAATAATGAGCACAGTACATGGCACGTGATATTTAATAAGATATTTCTATGTGCTTCTGTTTTTTCTTGAAAATAATAAAGGAAGCTATTTTGAGAATTTGTGATTTGGGGAAAATAGCATTAATGTGGACAACAAACTGGTGAGAGCAGCTGTATATTCTATCAGTTAAAATGCCTGCATACCACACCATTGGAGGGCTTGAGTTTGAATCTCAGCACAGCTTCCCAACGACAGCTTCCTGCCTGGGCATACTTGAGAGGCAGCAGTGATGGCCCAAGTAATTAAGCTCCTGGCCACCATAACAGATACCTGGATTGCATCCCCAGCTTTGACCCTGCCCAGTCCCAGCCAGTACGGGCATTTGGAGAATAAAACACTCGATGGGAAAATTTGTCTCTGTATCTGTCTGTTTCTCTCTCTCTCTCTCTCTCTCTCTGAAGTAAAATTTTTAAAGAATATGTGAGTCTAAGAAAAGGAGAAAAGGTTAGGGAAAAAAATTGTACGCTCCTCTATAGTTATGTATGTAAATTCTCACTAAAAAGCCAGGTATATGTACATTCGTGATGAAAATGCTTAAGGAGTTTTATCTCCCTAATTTGCTCATTATGCTTTGAGCAGTCATTTAGCACCTACTCAATGTTATGCACTGGAGAACAGTGGAGGTTAAAGTAGCAAGTATCACCATCACCCCATTCTTGGCTGCTCTCCGCTGCTAGAGGAACCTTTATCATGTGTCAGCAAAGGAACCTGGCATTTATCAGGGTGGGTGCTGTGCTCTGCTCTGCTGACAGGGTAGATTCAATACATGTCATCCCCACTGTGCTGAAATGTTTTAATGGCTTGCTCTTTCTTCCCTCACATCACCCAGGCAACTTTGACTTCCTTTCCATTTTAGTCCCTGTGTCCCATTCTCTAATTGTTTTACTTTCACATTTTGAGCTCCCCTTCACACAAGTTGCCTAGATGTGTGGCTTTGAAGCAGATACTAACTCTATTTCTCCATATCCTCCCGTAAAACGTGGGAATGCACTAAATGATGATGATGTCTTAAGCAGATATCAAGCACTAACACTGAGGAAGAGCTGTTTTTCTCAATCTGTGTAGTTGTATTTCCCCTGGAAAAGTGGAGTCTGAGACAAGAGTTTTGTGGAAATACTTTATTTTGGATCATTTGCTCTTATAGTATATGAGTGGAAGTTCTGGAAAATGAAACAAAGAAGAAAAGAAAACCACAGTCTTGAGAATTAGGGAAAGGCAAAAAGAAAAAGAGAGAAAGCAGACAACCAAGAGTTTCTGAGCTCATTACAGCTCTGAGAAACTGGAATTCAATCCTGTTAGTGAGGTTCTGAGCCACTGTATGCAATGTGCCTCTGAAATTTCTTAGGCTTGGGAAATGGGAATATTTACCCACTAGTTTTGCTCCACTGTTCAGGGGTTGCCCCAGGAAGGATTAAGATTCTTCCACCTTCCAGTTTATGCAGGCACTAGCAAGTTGATAAGGCTGCTGCAAGTGATGTGTGTGATTGTGCCAGATAAGCCCTGAAACAAAAAGTTAGAGACATCAAGTGCGGCTGTGTCCAGGGGCTTTTAGGCTATACCTGTGTATAGCCAGAACCAATAGCAAACACTCAAGGAAAAATTGGTAAAATATAATAATATGTAAAGAAAATTAGATGTCCAACACAGAAATCATTGCATACCTTAAGTTTTTCTGAGCACTGATAAAAAATTTATCAGATCAGCTTTATCAGATTAATGAATATATGCAACTACATCAGAAATACACAGGATTATTACAGAAGCGGCTCCATTGTCCATCTCTGCAGCTTTTCCTGCCCAGGTTAATCATTATATTCATTATTATTATTCAAGAGTATCTGGAATGTGCTATTTGATAATTTATTACAATATTTTCTAATCCTTACATCAGTATGATTCTATCAGACTAGTACAGATAACCCCCATTTTATAAAGGAGAAAACTGAGCCTCAATTCACATCACTGATAAGAGTCTAAACTAGGATTTCAATTCAGAAATCTATATATGGCTATTTCCCAGTGTATTAATTATCTCAATGGGCTCTCAAGCTTAGAATTCAACATTCATCTCAGTTTCATGTTAATAGTCTTGCTTCATTTGATGACTAACTTTGAACTCCAGTTTCCCTAGAAAGAGACTTGATGACTATCTTAGTTACTTACAGAGATCTAGCTGCTCAGACCTAATCCACTAGTCCAAATATATTTGGTATCAATTCTAACCAAGCTTAGAATCTGAAGTCTCATAATTTTTATTTCTACTTTTCCTCACTGGAGACTACCTACAATTGAAGCAGTAGTACTTACTAACCTTTATAAACCCCATGGTTTTTCTGTTGCATCTTGTCTTCTGTTGTTTCATATTTTTTACATTTTTCCTTTCCATTTTCTACAAATCATCAAAAGATTAGGGTAAGCCACAGCATAGAATGGTTAAACTGGGAGGCATATTTGAAATGATTTAAAATAATTCAGAAAACTAGTGAATAGGATATTTAGGAGAAAAATATCCTGGCTGAGTCTCCTACCCCTTAAATAAGGTAATTTGCAAACAATAGAAACTTACTGCTCACAGTTCTGGAAGCTGAGTATTCCAAGACCAAGTCACTGCCAGACTGCAGCTGAAGAGGACTTGTTCCTTGTAGATGGCACCTTCCATGTGCCTTCACCTGGCAGCAGGCTGAGTGAACATCTTTCAGAAGGGCACAAACACCATTCAGGAAAGCCAACCTTTCGTGACCTAATCAGCTCCTGAAGTCCTCAGCCACTAACACAGGGAATAGGGTTCAATGTGAATGTTTGAGTGACACAGACATTCAGACCACAGCATAGTCTTTCTATGTATGCATTCCCTCCTTCAGTGTAACTTTCATTTCATACTTCTTGACTGTAGATCATCCAGGGCAATACATAATCATAGTTTGTCTGCCCTAGTCACTCCTGTACAATGTAATGTTTTCTGCCCTAGTCAACATTGACCATGTCAAGGCTCAAACCCTAATCCCAGCTAAGCTATCCTTGGGAAAGAAACAATATGGAAAAAAAAAATCCTGGAAAATGCACATGTACACATATATTTATCTTCATAAGATTCAGACTTTAATAATGAAAATAAATGTCCCAAGTACTTGGGCTTCTTCCACCCATTTGGGAAACAGGACAGAGTTCTGGATCCTGGCTTCGGCTTGGAACAGACCTGGCAGTTGAGGCCATCTGAAGAGTAAACCAACAAGTGGAAGATTGATCGATCGATCGATCGATCTATCCCTTTTTTCTTTCTCTATCTCTCTCCATGTGTGTACATGTGTGTGTGAATGTGTGTGTGTTCCTGAAGATGTACATGCATACCTCAAGATTTCAGACCATAAGGGCTCATAAAATTTGACCAAGGATATAAAGGATGTAATCACTTCCTTGTGATTCCAAAGTCAAACAGGTTCAATACTGTGTCGTAGTGTTATATTTGACATCAGATAGGGACCAACAAGAGAGATAATTTGCTTCAACAATTAGATGATTATGTTCATACAAACTGGGATTTATTATTATGTGTTCTCTTTCAGGACTGAATCTGATGTGATTTCTGCTGCAACTGCAGTACTAGGTAATGGAGGCTAAAATATATTCCCCAGAAGATCCTCTGGGAACAGTCATCTGGGATTGACAAAGAGAGTCACTGGGTGTCACTGTTGAGTCATACAAACGCAACTATGTGTTTGCTTTACAAGTCTGGCTGCTTAAAGAAGCCGGAAGCAGGTCTGGAGTGTCTGCCTGTCTCCTTCTGGTCTATGTCTCTTCATTAGGGTCCACATAAATCTACCCTTTCCTGCTTCCCCCTGAGAAGTATGGGGTCAGATGTGCCCATGTCAGTGAGGGCTTTAGCTGCTTCAGCAACTGCTTAATGAGATGATCTATCCTTAATCTGACTGGTGGTGCTGTGAAGGGGGTCTTCTTTTATGCACAGATGCAGTAAGTAAGCACAATCCCACTCAAAATCAAAATCTCCCCCTCACATCCAGGACTTCCTGAGCCTTACAACTCCCTCACCAGCCAACAAGCCCTTCTATTCTATAGTTAGTTGGTTCCAGATTCAGACACAGTGATCGATTCCAAATTCAATGAAGAGTTTGTGGCATATATCATTGTATATTAGGAGCTTTCATTTCTATAGAAATGAAGATAGCTGAAATTACAGACATTTAGTACTTTGAAGAGCAAAGTGAACAAAGGAAAGAAGAGTCAAGAATGAGAAGGCTGGGGGACTCTGTTAACTAAACGGGTCTGATCCACACTTATAACTTGAACTTTGTCACCTTAATGATGGAATATACATCATGGGATGGTTACTAAAGTTCTTTGGCAAGTGTTCTCAATCCTCCTAAGACAACATCAAAAAAGTGCAAATGTCATGTCCCATAGCCTAGGAAATTTTACCAAATGTCTTAGGAGAGCCCATGGCATGAGTATATTTTTAAACTTCTCATGTCATTAAAGAGAATCTACAAAGAAAATTCTCCCAGAATTGATCGATTACATGTTTTAGGAGGATTTTTGCTTTCCCCAGAATTCAGTACTGAATTATGTCAAAGAGAACTTTCCAAACACAGATGTGACTATTCTGCTCTCTCCTCATAAACTCCTCAGCGGATATCACCATGTATAACTCACTGCCTTGTTATTTATATCCTTCTTCAGTGGCCTCTGCTTACTCCAGGGCTCTATAGTTTTCCATCCATACACTAATTATGCTGATATATTTTGTGCCAGTGATTCCCTTTCTGGATGCATGCTGAAGCCAGCTGAGAAAATTCAAAAGCACTGATGTCAGAGTCTTAACCCAAGGATTTCTGTTTCCATTGGTGTAAGGTGCTTAGGCATTGGAAGATTTCAAGGCAACTTTTCATGGTTCTTTTGGAGCAAAAAACTTGAGAATCATTGTGCTGTGACATTCACCTACCTAGAACATACCTTCTCTTTCTTTCCTTTGACCAACCCATAGCTGCTAACTCTTAACTCAAGAGACTGACCATTTCCTTGAAAAGAAAAGCAAATATAATTTCCTACCTAAATTACAGATTTTCTCTGAGATTTCATAGCTTCTTGTGAACTATGGGATATCAGATTGGAAATATCCGTGTCTCTATTCTTTTGTCTCTAGACTATAAGTTGATACTGGGTAGGTGAGCCAATGAAACATTTGTAATGATGGGTACAACACATAGCACAGAAACCAGCACCTATCAGGTGCTCAGGAATTTTTTGTAGTATAAAACTATTGATTATGGAGAATATTAATGATTTAACAAATGCCAACCATGAAGAATTTTATTATCATTTTAACCACATATATAACATATATAGCCATACATAAGGTGTTAGGCACTACCACACTCACAACTAGTCCACATTAAAAAGAAAATGTTCCCGACTTTAAAGATGATGGGGCTCAGATTTAGAGATGTTGAATAGATCACAGACATCATTTGGAATCTAATCTATATTTAATTCTACTAATTGCTCCAAAATCAGAGAGGGGAAGATATTTAGCCTAATTTTCTCATTATAATTTTTCACTGGTATCTTTGCTAGGCACTATGCTAGATCATTAGATACTTCATATTACTTTACCCATATGATATCACTATAAATTAGTATTATTAGTCCCATTTAGTTGATAAGAACATAAAGTCTCAGAAAGAGGTAAAGAAATTCAGATCAGGCAAAGCTATATGGTGAGGAAATGACAAATGTTGGATGAAATCCTGTGGTTCCATGGCTGGCTAGATTCAATAATTGTAGCTAGGAGTTGATCAATATGTTACAAATGCCTCATAATGAATAAGAAAGAAGAGGAGAGAGAAAAAAAGAGAAGGAGGGAGGAAGAGAGGGGAGAGGGGGGGGGGAGAGAAACTGGCTCCAAACACAGATCAGAGATATAAATGAGTTTGGGGACTTTTGAGGACAAAATATCTCAAAGCCAAATTTTTTTGTCTCTTTTCCTTAAAACTTTTCCCCAAAGGGTCATCGGGAGAAACAGGTAAAATAACTTTTCTTTTGTAAAGATTGACCACTTATTCTTAGCCTGCCAAAGATATCTACAGTGTAACCAAATCTTTGTACATGATGCCCTTGGAAATTCTTCCTTTGGACACCTAACACAGAATATGAAAGCCCAGGGGCTTTGATTCCTTTTGCTTTTCAATGATAGGCACCTGAGGCTCAGAGATAAGGAACTTGGCAAGGGTCACACTGCAAAACTGCAGAAAGAATCCAGTTCTACCTATATCCAGTCTTGTGTTCTTTACCCACAGTTAACCCAGTCATTGAACATTTGTTAAACCTAATGGATATTTTTAAATCTACTTGGAATTTCTTAGTTGTAAAGTACTTTGAGTGCCAAACACAACATTATTTTTATCATCCATTGCTATCACGAAAGAGGCCGTTTGCTCTGTGGGATTTGGGGAGAAGTAGGAACAGACAGAGGCAAGGGACAGATAACTTTCCTTCACTAATGTGAAGAGACGGCTTACCACGGAAAGTGGATACTGGCTGCAAAATAATGTGAATCACTGTCACCCCCGTTAAAGCCAGAAGATACTCTTAGAGAAAGAGGTAAGAGGAGAGCTGGAAATTCAGTGTCTGAGCTTTGAATGAAGACAAGTAAGCTCCCTTCAGATTGTCAGAGTTGTAGGTAGAACATCAGATTGAGAAAGCTACTTCTAGAGTGAGTTTCCAGAAGCTAAAACTTTGGGAATTTTAATAGCATCTTCTGTCACTATGTTGACTGATGGACAAAATGGGAATTATAATATTTGCCAACCTATAAACATGTTAGGTACTTGCATAAATTTTCTCATGTTGTTTTCTTGAGATTATTCTCTTTCTTCTTGCCCTGTCATCATCATTTTGTTTTTCTGTTTTTGTTTTTAAAGATTTATTTATTCATTTGAATGGCAAAGTTACAAAGAAGCAGAGGCAGAGAGAGAGAAAAGGAGATTTTTCATCCACTGGTTCATTCCTAAAACGGCTTCAATGACTGGAGCTGGGCAGATAGGGAGCTCGGAGCCAGGAGCTTCTTCCAGGTCTCCCATGCGGGTGCAGGGGTCCAAGGACTTAGACCATCATCTACTGTTTCCCAGGACATTGGATTGAAAGAGGAGCCGCCGGGACTTCAACTGGCATCGCTATGGCATGCCAGCAGTTCAGGTTGTGGCTTTACCCGCTATGTCACAACACCAGCCCCCTTCATCATTTTCTTATAGTCTAGCTCTAACAATGTTTTTTTTTTTTTCAATAACCTTTCATCAATCTCCCAATATGAGATCATTTCTATTTCCTCATTTCATCTTGTTTTACTGTACCCATTTACTTACGATTAGCTCTTGGTATATCCATCTCTGCCACTAAATGGTAAAGCTCTTCTAGGTAAAATCTATGTCTTGAGCAGTACTATTTCTTCTGACAAAAGAAGAGGTTCCATAGAGGAGGTTCCTAATCATTATTGGTTGAATTAAATTAAATGGTGAGCATAGACATCACCTGTGTTCTATGAGACATGAAGTGAGAAACGATTGCAGATTACTTTAAAAAGCACTCAGAGAAATCAATGGAAATTTACCACATTATCACAAAGAACACAGAGGCAGCAATCTTGGATATGAGACTCAGCTTCAGAGATGTGTAACACTGAATAATCATTTCACTATACTGAGGCTCAATTTTCTCATCTGTAAATTGGGGATAATAGCATCAGTCTTTATCTGCTTCCAAGTATTATCATAATTGTATCGCATTTTAGAGCATTTTACAAACTATTGGCAGTGTAGACAGGTGTTTTGAATATCAATTTTTTTAAAGATTAGTTTGTTTATTTTGAGAGAGAGGGGGAGAGAGAGAGAGAGAGAGAGACAGAGAGAGACAGAAACTTTCACATGCTGGTTCACTCCCCCAAATGGCTTTGACAGTTGGAGTTGGGCAAGAAGGTAAGTGCCAGGAGCTTCATCCAGATCTTCCCATGTAGGTGCAGGGACCCAAGGACTTGGGTCATCTTCCACTGCTTTCCCAGGCACATTACCAGGGAACTGGATGGGTATTATTTTTATTGATGCCATATTTCTTTTTTTTAAAAAAAAGATTTATTTATTTATTTGAAAGTCAGAGTTACACAGAGAGAGGAGAGGCAGAGAGAGAGAGCGAGAGGTCTTCTGTCTGATGGTTCACTCCCCAATTGGCCAAAATGGCTGAACCTGCACCAGTCCGAAGCCAAGAGCGAGGAGCTTCTTGTAGGTCTCCCACACGGGTGCAGGGGCCCAAGGACTTGGGCCATCTTTTACTGCTTTCCCAGGCCAAGGCACAGAGTTGGATTGGCAGAGAAGCAGCCAGGTCATGAACAGGCACCCATTTGGGATTCACTTCAGGCCAGGGAGTTAACCCGCTGTGCCACAGAGCTGGCCAAAGCCATATTTTTTATCATTATGTCATAACTATCTGGAGTCTAATGTGTTTCATAGTTCTTGGTGGGTTTTTTGAATGGAAATGGTCAATGGCAGTTAGTATTAACAAAATAGTCACAATCTCCAGATCTACCTGGAAATTTCACAATTGAATAAGAACTCAAGTCTCAAACTCCTCTGAGACTAAGCCTGAGACAAAAAAAAAAAACATATTGGGTAATCGAGGTGACCTATTGACCACTCAGAAATAAATGCAGAGATAAGAATGATACTGGGAATGAGTTTCATTGATAATGAAATTTTTCTCTCAAGCTTATATTTTTCTTCCAATCTTGATTCTTACAGCAACCAGGTATCAGATGGTGTACCTTTTGATGGTCTCGCATTTGCTGTTTTATAAAGTTACTGAATTTGAACACCACCTCTCTGATTGTGATCTTCAGCAGTGTACTTTTGCCATCTGATTTTGTTTTTCTTCTGTAAAATAAGGGTACATACAAATATAGTACTTACTGTGTTCTGAATGCTTATCTAGTGTTATAATTCAGAGATAGTTACTTTGTCTCCAAAACCCAAAGATATTGAGCTATAAAGAGCTTGTAATTAATTTTGCCTTCATAGCACCTTTCCTCCTTGAAAAAAACTAAAACTATGTTTTAGGACTGTATTGACATAAAGATAGATAAAATACAGTCTGTGAATCATCTGAAAAACAATGGTTTCTGCATTTGGCCGAAGACTTACTAGATTTCTGAGTCGGTAGTTGTCAGTTACAAAGTATTATACAAATTTCAGTTGCCATAGCTGTTGGTGATACTTTCAGACTACATGGATTCTGTGTTTCATTTCAATTTTTATACAGTAGTTGTACATGTTTATGTGGTACGTCTACTCAGACGTACCAAAAAGCAGAGATGAAGCATTTTGATAATTTTCACGAAAATTCATGTGATCAAGGAAAATTCATGAAATCACCCATGTGCCTATGTGGGAGCAAGGAAAGGTAGAAAGTTCCCCATTGTATTCATGAGGATATTAAGACAAAACAAGAAAAGTGAACAAAAGGTGTGACCATTACTGCCGCCCTTTCTGCTCTTCACAGGTTTATTCTTTATCACTCTATCCCAATACATCCTCCACTGCTCTGTGCTTCCTCCTCTGACTCTCTGCAAAAGACAGACTTCCTCTGCTACCTTTCATAGTAAAGCAAGTGGGGTTGCCGCAGAGTCAAGGGGGGCCCTTCCACCATAGAGACACTGGTATAAAAATGGATATGATTTAGGCTCTATGTATTATTATATATTCAATAACCTTATATTTACTTTTTCATATTTAAAAATAAAGTAAAATCAAAACATTTTCACGAGCCCCTAGAAGTGCTTTTGTATCTACTGTTCCTAATGGAAACACTGACCCTGTGTGAAGAGCTTGGAAAACAGACTGTCAGAGGATGAGAATCTGTTTCCAAGAAGTGAAATGGGTTATATTGAGGAAATGTAAAAGACACTCTGCTCCTAAGTTTCTCTTTGGTCAAACTAGAGAAGAATAATACCTGACTTTGCTTAATTGTAAAGATAGTAAATACTATGGAACAGCTTTGAAACATGGGAGCAGTGCTTATCAACTCTTGAATCAAGTAGAGAATATCTGCCTGCTCCAGTGGCCAGAGGAGTGGGAATAAAAACACCGACTGTAGTCCCAGAACCAGTGGGGTCAGGTAGGGACTTTTTTCAAAGGGGGATGGTGGTGAAGTGTTCTTTACTAGAAAAGCAAAGCAGAGAAAAACAAAATCAATATCCATTGAAATCATTACCACCATAGAGAGGCTGAAACTGAAAGTAAAAAAGATAAATGTACTTGCTGCTCCCTCCCAAGGTAACCAGTAGGAATTTCACTCCAGATTCATATGAATTCATTTGGATAAAACCACTCAACCAGTCACTGGTTCTTCTAATTATACTACCCTTTTCCACATGGATATGAGGAGACAGTTGACAAATGTCTTGCTCGAGTCCAGAAGCATCTTATCTACTAACTTTCTCTGGTCTAGTAAACTTAATATAGGAGAAAATGAGGTTAGTTTAACACAGAGATGGTTCTGAAAATTCTGTGTGGAAGGGAGCAATTAATTTGGAGGGACTTTTCAGAGAAAGAATTCTGTATTTATTCATATAAATAACTGAAGGATATTGATGATTATGAAAAACCTGCACAGCTCTGACTCCCTCGAGGGCACCTCCAAACACTGCCCCAGGAGTTTTACCTAGTGACACTTGCTGAATCCTAAGGATCATCATTTTAGCTTTAATTGTTGCCAAGTCCAGCCCCAGATAACAGAATACTACAAGAAAGATCAGTCAGTACAGTGCTGTCAGAGACTTCCCAATCTCCATCAACTGATAATGCTGGATTTGTTCTTAGGGCAGGTGTCAATGCTATCTATCTCTATTGAGTTGTCAAACACAACTGATTTCTATATTTTGAAATACAAGGATATTTGTTTGTCTCTAATATTCTATCTACTCTCTATACGTCCTGATTTACTTTTGATGATTCCGCAAAGTTTATAGTGAATGGTTCAGGGATAAAAAACAGATAAATAGACTCCTTTTTCACAATTTTTTATGAAGCTGTAGGGAATAGGCTAAAAAATAGATTTAGGTTTTCAAAACCTGAGCCATATACTAACTAATTGAGTCAGTTTGCACAAGCATTAACTTTTCAGTGTTTGGTCATCTAAATGACTTAGCTTGTCTATTATATAGGGCTTTTATACGACTTAATGAAATTTTGTTTATTGATACACTTCAAAGCCAGAACAGAGGAGGAAGATATAATTTTTGTTATTATCTTTATGTATCATCTACCTCCATAGTACAAAACTCCTGGCTACTAAGAGGATTTCTATTATCTTCTGTTTAAAAACCTCACAGCCTAGTGAATTAGTGACACCATTTGCACCTCAGGGAGAAGCATTTCACTGATGTCATGGAATGATCTTTATTTACATTTGGCTGATACTACCCTAAACAGGATTTGACTGCTGGTTATCTTTAACATGAAATCTGGTTTTTTTCAACTTTTCTAAATACATTATTTCAGAATAGTTTTAAATTTACAAAATAGTATTACTAACATGACTATCTCTCTCTCCCTTTCCCTCCCTCCCTCCCTTCCTCTCTCTCTCTCTCTCTCTCTCTCTTTCTTTCTTTCTTTTTCTCTTCCTTCTCTTTTCTTTTAAATCAGATAACTCTTATTGATACCACACCCTATAAAACAGCTGCCAGCATTAACTGCAACAATGAAATTCCATCACCAAAAAGAGTGGCATTTCTGGGAAGGATGTCTAGCTGTGAGGAGGAGATGGGAGGAGAGTAAGAGAAAGAAACATTTCAGATCAGCACAGTCCCATTGTCTGTCTTTCTCTTTCATTGATGTATCAGAAAAGGAGGCAAGTTAAGGTCCTAAAATCAAAGGGATATGAGCATGATGAAGTGCTAAGCTGAGCTTTGTTGGAAATTGTTGAGGATGGGAAATTGCCTTTCAAAGCCTCAGAAACTCTCATAAAGTTCTCTTAAAACATTTCCACTGACTTTCCTTCTTTCCTTTTTCAAATGTAAATCACATTCTGAAGTTATTTTTTATATTATTCTGAAAAATCATCCACTACAAGTTTATTCAATGAGAGAACTAAAGGTAAAAACAGACACATGAAAACTCATTTTAGATTGATAAAATTTATTTTGTTATTTGTTTTGTCATATCTAAAAGCACAAAGATGAAAGCACTGTATGTACAAACTACATCTTTTTATACATGCAAAAGTTTATCAGGTATTGATTTGTAAAGGCTCTTCTATGTGTTATAAATAGAATTCCACATGCAAATCAGAGTTTGACATGGAGTAAGTATAAATAAGTAAATAAATAATGAATTTCTTCTTTTAATTTATTTTTCTCTTTTTGAGAGGAAAAGAGAAAGAAGATGACGAAGGCAAATTTACTTCCCAGGTGCCTACGAAGTTCAGGTTGGGAACAAGGGTGGAGCAGTAACAGCCCAGATCTCTTATTTGGACATCAGTTAAGGCATCACCACTGGCTCCCAGGGTCATTAAAGCAGTAATCTATTGTCAGGAGTCAGATGCAGGAGTCAAAGTCAGACACTCCAATATGAGACATGCAATCTTAACACAATGTCAAGTGCCTGCCTGAACTTTTCTCCTCTTTTGGTGAGAAAATAACTTCACCTGGGGCAAATTTATAAGGATATTTAAACGTATATGGAAAATTAAATCAAAATATGTTTAGTTTGGTACAAAAATTTTGATATACATAAAGGCTTCCATAGCCTTGGCAACTCATGACAAGAGCCTAGGGTGATTACTGATGCCATTAACAAGAGTGTCAATTTGTTAAGTCAACAACAGGAGTCACTGTGCACTTACTCCTCATGTGGGATCTGTCCTTAATGTGCTGTACATTGTGAATTAATGCTATAACTAGTAATCAAACAGTATTTTTCACTTTGTGTTTCTATGTGAGTGCAAACTGTTGAAATCTTTACTTAATATATGCTATACTGATCTTCTGTATATAAAGAGAATTGAAAATGAATCTTGATGTGAATGGAAGGGGAGAGGGAGCGGCAGTGGGAAAGGGGAGGGTTGCAGGTGGGAGGGAAGGTATGGGGGGGGGAGCCATTGTAATCCATAAGCTGTACTTTGGAAATTTATATTCATTAAATAAAAGTTTAAAAAAAAAAAAAGAAGTTAGGCATCCAGGACTTGACTCTGCATTCTGATATGGAGATGTGAGTTTCACAACCCATTGTACTACAATGTTGACTCCTCTAAAACTTTTTAAAATGCCCGTGTGTGTGTATGCACTGTGTGTGTTACTTCTATATATGATGGATATGTGGCCTATGTGCACTCTATTTTATAATAAATATGTTTATTTTCACCTCTTCTCTTTCCTTTCTTGATTATAAAGGTTACCCCTATGCTTAGATTGTCTTGCAATACTTTTGTTTTATTTATTTAATCATTTATTTTTGTATTTAAGCTTCTAAACCATCTGGAATTTGTTTTTGCTATGATGTGAAACAGGCTCCAACTTAATTTTCTTCCAGATGGGTAACCAGTTGTGCCAGCTCTATTTAGTTTAACCATCCTTTTCTCCCACATTGAAATTCTGTCTTTGTTCCATTTTAAATTCTCATATAAATATTGTGACTTATTTTAGGATTGTGAATGTATATTTTGTACCATAAAATTTTCTAAGTGCTGGAGTTATAACAGAGAACAAAACAAGCAATTTCTCCATTCTCATTGAGCTTTATTTTAGTAAGGAAATACAGAAAATAATAACTAGCTAATTGACTGAATAAGTAACTAAATATACGAGTAAGTGTCCAAAGCCATCACTACATAGCAGGGCATAGACAGTTGAAAGTGGAAAGTGCTCTTTTCAACAGGAGGTCTGGTAATGCCTTCTTTCTTAAAAGGACATCTCTACAGAAAACAACATGTTGCTAAAGAGCAATCTACAGGTGCACGTCATCTAATAGCAGATGGTTTGAATCCAAGGAAACAGAATTGCAAAGGTGCTTATACCATTATCTATCAAAAAAATGGAAAATCATATGTGATTGTTCAGCATATCAGAATAGGTAGAATATTATTAGCCTCCATAGATGAGGTTACTTTCTATTCTTATGCTAATATTACATTGTGTTGAATAAAAGGTTATTACAGTTTGTTACAATATCACCAAAGCAAGGTAAAATTTGCTGATATACTTTTGATACTCCGAATTATTATGGAGGACTTTATGTGAACTGTAATTTTTCTGAGTTATCTATTAAATAAACAGATGATGGATTTATAGTTATTTAGACAGAAAGATACATGGTTCTTACATGATATTCTAATTGCAATTGATTTAATTTTGATATTTTAATCTTGCATTTTATATAAGATTTTATGTATTTGAAAACTGGTCCATTTTGCTATTACATCTTGCCATCCAAAGTCATGCCTCTGTTTTGGGAGGTTTTGTTCTTTGCATCTTTTAACAAGATTTTATATGGTTTTTACATATGAGTCACATCCCTTTCATGCTACATTTATTTACAATCATTTTATAATTTTCTTGCTATCTCAATTACTTTTATATCGCTCTTTTCAATAGCCTAGCTTATTCTGGGGCCGGCGCTGGCATGAAGCGCCAGCATCCCAAATGGGCAGTGGTTCTAGTCTCTGATGCTCCCCTTCCAATCCAGCTCTCTGATATGGCTGGGATAGCAGTAGAAGATGGTTCAAGTCCTTAGGCCCCGGCACCCTTGTGGGAGACCCAGAAGAAGCTCCTGGTTCCTGGCTTTGGATTGGCACAGCTCTGGCCATTGGAGGCCATCTGGGGAGTGAACCAGCGGATGGAAGACCTCTCTTTCTGTCTCTACCTCTCTCTGTTACTCTGTCTTTCAAATAAATAAAGTAAATCTTTAAAAAAATTAACCTAGCTTATTTCTAAGGTATTTATTTATTTATTTAAAGATGTGTTTATTTGCTTGAGAGCACAGTTACAGAGAGGCAGAGGCAGAGAGAGAGAGAGAGAGAGAGTTCTTTTCCATCATTCACTCCCCAGATGGCTGCAATGGCCGGAGTTGCACCAATCTGAAGCCTAAAACCAGGAGCTTCTTCCCAGATTCCCAGGCAGCTGCAAGGGCCCAAACACTTGGGCCATCTTCTACTACTTTCTCAGGCCACCACATAAAGCTGCATTGGAAGTGGAGCAGCTGGAACCCAAACATTTGTCCATAAGGGATGCCAGCACTGCAGACGGTGCCTTTATCTGCTATACTTCAGTGCCGGCCCCTAGGATATTTATAATATACATATAAGTAGTGCAATTATTTTATATCCAGCCACCCTATCAAATGTTTTGTTGTTTCTCTAAGTTTCTTCTACCTAGAAGTTTATGTTCACTATTGCATAAACTTGTTGAAGGAAAGAGATTCTTAAATTTCCTGCTCTTAACTATTAAACAAAAATATTTAATTTCCCTTTTTACAAGTATTTCTTTGAACATTCAATAGATTTTGGAATGCTGACATCAATAGCAGTCATTTCTTTGATTTTTCTGATATTTCTCATTTTAAACATTTTTATTCATGTCTATTTAAGCATATTTTCTTTTTTTTTTATAACGCTTTTATTTAAAGAATATAAATTTCCAAAATACAGCTTATAGATTACAATGGCTTCCCCCCCCCATAACTTCCCCCCCACCCACAACCCTCCCCTTTCCCACTCCCTCTCCCCTTGCTTCACATCAAGATTCATTTTCAATTCTCTTTATATACAGAAGATCAGTTTACTATATATTAAGTAAAGATTTCAACAGTTTGCCCTCACATAGCAACACAAAGTGAAAAATACTGTTGGAGTACTAGTTATAGTATTAATTCACAATGTATAGCACATTCAGGACAGCGATCCTACATGATATATTTTTTTTTAAAATTGATTAATTTTCTAGGCAATTTCCAATTTAACACCAAGATTTTTTTTCATTTTTAATTATCTATATACAGAAGATAGATTCAGTATATACTAAGTAAAGATTTCATCAGTTTGCACCCACACAGAAACACAAAGTGTAAAATACTGTTTCAGTGCTAGTTATAGCATTACTTCACATTGGACAACACATTAAGGACAGATCCCACATGAGACGTAAGTACACAGTGACTCCTGAAGTTGATTTAACAATTTGACACTCTTGTTTATGGCATCAGTAATCTCCCTAGGCTCTAGTCATGAGTTGCCAAGGCTATGGAAGCCTTTAGGGTTCGCTGACTTCAATCTTATTCCGACAGGGTCATAGTCAAAGTGGAGGTTCTCTCCTCCCTTCAGAGAAAGGTACCTCCTTCTTTGATGGCCCCATTCGTTCCACTGGGATCTCACTCACAGAGATCTTTCATTTAGGTCTTCTTTTTTTTCCAGAGTGTCTTGGCTTTCCATGCCTAGAATATTCTCATGGGCTCTTGAGCCAGATCTGAATGCCTTAAGGGCTGATTCTGAGGCCAGAGTGCTATTTAGGACATCTGCCATTCTATGAGTCTGCTGTGTATCTCGCTTCCCATGTTGGATCATTATCTCCCTTTTTGATTCTATCAGTTAGTATTAGCAGACACTAGTCTTGTTTGTGTGATCCCTTTGACTCTTAGACCTATCAGTGTGATCAATTGTGAACTGAAATTGATCACTTGGATTAGTGAGATGGCCTTGGTACATGCCACCTTGATGGGATTGTATTGGAATTCCCTGGCACAATTCTAACTCCATCATTTGGGGCAGTTCCAATTGAGCATGTCCCAAATTGTACATCTCCTCCCTCTCTTATTCCCACTCTTATATTTCACAGGGATCACTTTTCAGTTAAAATTTAAACACCTAAGAATAATTGTTTGTCAATTACAGAGTTCAACCAATAGTACTAGAATAAAAAAATTACTAAAATGGATAAAGTATTACATTGTACAACAACAGTCAGCACAAGAGCTGATCAAGTTACTGTTTCTCATAGTGTCCATTTCACTTCAATAGGTTTCACCTTTGGTGCTCAATTAGTTGTCACCGATCGGGAGAACATATGATATTTGTCTCTTTGGGACTGGCTTAATTCACTCAGAATGATGTTTTCCAGATTCCTCCATCTTATTGCAAATGACCGGATTTCATTGTTTTTGACTGCTGTATAGTATTCTATAGAGTACATGTCCCATAATTTCTTTATCCAAATGTATGCTTTGAATTCCCTGTGATCTTTTGCTGTGAGGTTCCCTTTGTTTACCTTCTTTCATGTTGATGGCCGTGTTTCTGTGTTTCTGTGTGTAACACATCTTTAAGTATCTTTTGCAGGGCTGGACAAGTGGCAACAAATTCTTTCAATTTTTGTTTGTTATGAAAGGTCTTTATTTCACCTTCATTCACAAATGAGAGCTTGGCAGGATATAATATTCTGGGCTGGCAGTTTTTCTCTCTAAGTACCTGGGCTATGTCTCGCCATTCCCTTCTAGCTTGTAGGGTTTCTGATGAGAAGTCTGCTGTGGGTCTAATTGGAGATCCTCTGAGTGTAATTTGACGTTTCTCTCTTGCGCATTTTAGGATCTTTTCTTTCTGTTTCACTGTGGTGAGTTTAATTACAACGTGTCGTGGTGAGGACCTCTTTTGGTCATGTTTACTAGGGGTTCTATGTGCTTCCTGTACTAGGATGTCTCTGTCCTTCTCCAAAACTGGGAAATTTTCTGCTATTATCTCACTAAAAAGGTATTCTAATCCTTTCTCCCTCTCCATGCCTTCAGGAACTCCTAGAACTCGAATGTTGGGTTTTTTAATAGTATCCTGTAGATTCCCAACAATATTTTTTAGATTTCTAATTTCCTCTTCTTGTCTTTGGTTTGACTGTATAGTTTCCTGTGCTCTGTCTTCTAAGTCCGATATTCTCTCTTCTGCCTCACCCATTCTGTTTGTAAGGCTCTCTAATGTGTTTTTCATTTGATCTATTGAATTCTTCACTTCATTATGATTTCTCGTCACTATCACAGTTTCATGTTCTACTAGTTGTTTCATTTCAGCTTGATTTCTCCTTAATATTTCATTTTCACGAGAGAGATTTTCTACCTTGTCCATCAAGGATTTCTGTAGTTCAAGAATTTGTTTTTGAGTACTTCTTAGTGTTCTCAATTTTTTGAGATCTGCTTCTTGCATCTCTTCTATCTCATCATCTTTGTAATCTTGAATTGGGGTGTCTTTTTCATTTGGGGATGCCATAGTGTCTTCCTTGTTCTTATTACCTCGGTTTTTGCGTTTGTTGTTTGGCATATTGGTTTCTTCACTGTGGTGTTTTTTTCTTGTTATACTATGACTCTAGATTAACTGGACTGTCTGCTTTCAATGGAGCCTTAGAGGCTTGAGATGGGTGTGGCCTGAGAGCTCTGTTTGGTTCCTCAGGGTTGAGGGTGTGTCAAAGGAGACACTCCCAGGTTAGGCGTGGTAAATCTCTCTCTGTTAGCCTTTTTTGTTTTTTTGGTTCAAAAGGGAAGTAATTCCACACAGCTGAATGGAATTGGGGGTGGTTAGCAGGCGAATGATATACCCACAGGAGCCAGAGATCGGAAGCTCTTTCCCAAGGACCACAGAGGGAATCTTTGCGGCCCTTTGTGTGGGCTCAGATTCTCCTGTAGTCTCCCACTGGGCTGCTAAGGCTACTGAACTGTAGCGTCTCTGGAGAGTACTCACATGAATTCGTGATTTCCGTGAGTTCTCTCCCCCACAGTCTCTTTTTTCACAGTCTCAGTTCATTAGCACCACACATTCATTAGGTTCTAATCTCCTGTTATTTCACCCCTCCCACCCAGAGTCAGGTTTTTCTGCTAGGCTTGGGGTCGGTGCTGACCCGAGGTCGCCCTGCTTATGACGTATTCCAAAATGGCGCCTGCTCTTTGTCTTGCTCACCTTTGAGAGGTGAGCAGAGAAAGAGAAGCTCGTGTCCGTATGGGTCACTTTTTTTTTTTTTTTTCCCTCTTTCTCTCTCTCTTCTAGTTAGCCTGGTGAACTTTTCCCCGCAGGGTTTCAAGCCTTGTTCGCTCTAGGCTCCCTTTTCTGCTTCCCTGCTGGTAATTCGGGCTATTGATGTTCTGCTCACCTCGCGTTCCAGCGCTGGTGTGTTGAATCTTCTGCTGGTGTCCCAAACTGCGGGCTCCCACGCTCTCCACGCAGGTCCACTGTGAATCTCCAGTTCCGGAAGGGTTTTCTCTGCTGTATCTTCCCCTACTCTTCCTTGAACCTGCAGTATCTCCACTTTTATTAAACTGTCTCTCCCCAGACTATCGGTGTGCTCCCTTCCTATTCCGCCATCTTGCCCCTGTATGTAATTCTTAAGAATGGTCTCATACATGCACCCAATTTATTCTTAAATGCCTTTTTGTGGGGATAATCTGATATAACAACTGGTTTTCTTCCTTAATATAGTGATGCAAAGAATTACATTGCCGTATTTAGATGGACTTCTATTCAAAAAATTCATGTCAGTTGATAATGTTTTCCTGTTACACACAGTATTTCTGCAAATATAGCTTGATCAATGCTTTTTTTAAAAAGGATTATTTATTTATTTGAAAGGCAAAGTCAGAGAAAGAGAGAGATCTTCTATCTACTGGTACACTCTCCCCACCCAAATGACTACAATGGCTGGGGCTGGGGCTGGACTGGGCCGGATCATAGCCAGGAGCCAAGAGCTTCCTTGGGTGGCAGGGGACAAATACTCAATCTATCATTTGCTTCTTTTTTAGGCACATCAGTAGGGAGCTGAATCAGAAGTGGAACAGCTAGGACTTGAACCAGACCCCATATGGAATATTGATATCAGAGGCAGAAACTTAATCTGCTGTACAACAATGCCAGCTGGGTTAAACTTTGTTTATAACTTTGTCAAACCAGGTGTTAAGAATGCTATACTACTGGGTCTGGCACTGTGGAGCAGTGGGTTAAAGTCATGACCTGCAATGCTGGCATCCCATACAGGCACGAAGTTGAGTCCCAGCTATTCCCCTTCCAATACAACTCCCTACTAATGTGCATGGGGAAGTAGTGAATGATGGTTCAATTCCATGGGCCCCTACGCCCACGTGGGAGACCTGGAAGAAGCTCCTGACTCCTGGCTTAAACTTAGCCCAAGCTGATTGTTGTGGCCATTTGGAAAGTGAACCAGCATATGAAAGATCTCTCTCTCTCTCTCTCTCTCTCTCTCTCTCTCTCTCTCTCTCTCTCTCCCCCCTCTGTGTCTCTTCTTCTCTCTGAAACTCTGCCTTTCAAATAAACAATAAGTCTTTTAAAAAATAAGAATGTTGGCCAGCGCCGTGGCTCAACAGGCTAATCCTCCGCCTTGAGGCGCCAGCACACCGGGTTCTAGTCCCGGTCGGGGCGCCGGATTCTGTCCCAGTTGCCCCTCTTCCAGGCCAGACCTCTGCTGTGGCCCGGGAGTGCAGTGGAGGATGGCCCAGGTGCTTGGGCCCTGCACCCCATGGGAGACCAGGAAAAGCACCTGGCTCCTGGCTCCTGCCATCGGACGATCGCGGTGCGCCGGCTGCAGCGCGCCGTCCGCGGCGGCCATTGGAGGGTGAACCAACGGCAAAGGAAGACCTTTCTCTCTGTCTCTCTCTCACTGTCCACTCTGCCTGTCAAAAAAAAAAAAAAAAAAAAAGAATGTTATGCTACCATGGTTTTAATGAATTGTGATTGCTTAAAATTCACCATATATTTGTGAAATGGTCATTTTTTTCATTTTATATATATATATATTTAAATGTATTTTATATTATATTATATAATATAACATATTTATAGTATGTATAAATATATTATCTATTTAAATATATAATCTATGTAAAATATAATGTTGTATAATTTATATTATACAAAATAAGATATGCAATAATATATTATAATTATAATATATTCTGTTATATGAAATATAATATATAATATTATATTATAATTATGATATGTTGTATATAAATTTTAATTATCTATATATTAATATAATCCTTTCCTATATTCTCAGTAAACTAGAATAATTTTACTTTTCATTTGTTGAACTCTTTATTTGGTGGAGCATAAAGTCCTTGTCTGTAATGTAAATTTAAAAATACACTATCTGAAAAACAGAAATAAGACATAAAGAAGAAAAGAAAGATGGAAGTGAGGGAGGGAGGAAGAAAGGAAGGAAGGAAAGAAGGAAGGAAGAAAGTGAGGGAGGGGAGACAAAGGTGGGAGTGAGGGAAAGAAGTTATCATTATATTCTTAGAATTGTGATTATTAATTATATTGAATTGGTTAAAAACTAAAAAACTAAAAAATAAATACAAAATGTCATCCTTTATTTAATTGCTTTTCTTCTATATATCTTCCTTTCAGTCATTTTGTGACTTTATTGCCTAAGCATCCTATATTTTATCAATCACTCATAGCTGTATTATGGGTTTTCAATACTTTGTATGTTAAATATATTGAATTATCTCCTATTCTCTAACTATCTTGTTTTACTTCTCATATTAATTATTGGAAATTTGGCAATCAAGACTATTAATCTTCTCATGCAAGGGTATGCCTTTTGTTATCCTTTAATAAGATATACTTTTAATATTTCTCTACAGAATGTACGTATAAATATGAGTATATTTCCCAGAACTATGTTTTAATTGTCTAGGAAGATTGTTCTAGTTCTGTATCCTTTCTATTTGACTTCAAGTCCCATCAGATGTCTCATTATGGGATTTTAGACTACCCCCTGGAGGTCTCATCCAAGTTTTAGAGAAGGTCTGAGTTGGGCTGTCAATACACATTGGAAGTGCAGAATTCCCAGGTGCATATACAAAAACATAGTTGCTGCTGGACAGTCACTGTCTGACAAGGCAGACAGGTGCAGTCCCTCTGTTTCCTGGTTTCTTGCCATCCCATTACAAATCCTTTTGTCCAAAGTACCCCATAAAGATTGAGCATGTTTACTATAGCCTATGAAAAACTGCTTCTCTGAAGGTCCAAAGCATTCACCAGGGGTGCCCACAGATACCTACCTTTCCCTTTGACTCAGTGGAAAAGTTATTCCTCGCATTCCTTTCCATTAGCTGAAGTTTGTCAATACTCTCTCACTTTGGCACAGCACAGTAACAAGTACAAGACACCAATTTTCTTGAATCTTCTCAAAGATTTGTTTTGGAGGCAATGAGGCATAATGGAAAACAGACCATTTCTGGGAACAGAGTATCTGCTCTTGACTTCATCTTTTCCTAGTCATGATCATTGGTGGAGTTTTTTACAGTTCAATATTTATGTGTTACTCATTATCATTATCCAAATTTGGGGGCATCCTTTCACATGCTCTCAAATTATATCCTGATGAATGTTTTCCTCTCATCTCTAAGGTTAGACTCATGTCCATGACATATCTCTATGGACGTTTTATATCCCCATCATATGAGTGAGGAAGACAAAGTCATTTTCTTTTAAGAGAGAAAAATTGTGAATTATACTTCATTATCATTCTTCATGTTTGCATATTTTAAAATGTGTAACACTTCTTTTTTTTTTTTTGACAGGCAGAGTTAGACAGTGAGAGAGCAAGACAGAGGGAAAGGTCTTCCTTTTCCATTGGTTCACCCCCCAAATAGCCACTACAGCCAGCGCACTGCACCGGTCAGAAGCCAGGAGCCAGGTGCTTCCTTCTGGTCTCCAATGTGGGTGCAGGGCCCAAGCACTTGGGCCATCCTCCACTGCCTTCCCAGGCCACAGCAGAGAGCTGGACTGGAAGAAGAGCAACCGGAACAGAATTCGGCGCAACAGGCGGAGGATTAGCCAAGTGCCACTCAGCGCCAGCCAAATGTGTATCACTTCTAACATCCCTGGCATCCCTGGCATAAGTCATCTTCGTTGATGCCTTTTATGACCTCGAAGTATAGAGTCATAATAAAGTTATGAAACTTTTTCAAAAGTTAAAATTCATGAAATACTTAATGCCTAGTAGACATAATATCCAAAATTTTCATATTAAAACTCCATATCAACCTTTACAGTAGGTATTATTATCACCCATATCTCATAGATCAGAAAAATAAAATGTAAGTCTGCTAAGGAGTTTTATCCAAAGTCCTGCTTTAATTAGTGGTAGAACTAGCAATTTGCACCCTTAGAATCTAATTGCAGAATGTTCACTCTAAACTACCACCTAATCATACAGGGTAAATGTTACCTTTCATATTTGTAGATCAGGGAATTGGTGGAAAAGGTTGGCTTCCTTGTTCATGATCACTCATCAGGTAAAGGGTGAAGCAGAGACTAGGTACTATTATAGATTTCTTTTCAGAATATAACATGTAACTAATATAATATGTTCCATTGCAGAAAAAGATCAGCATGCAATCAAATAGACTCATTTGAAGATATAATAATGCTTTTTAATTTAATCTTGGTTAAACTTGAGATCCTTGGTACACATTTCTCATGAATTCTGGAGGATAAACAACACTTATATTGCTGCTGCAATTTCTGCTGCTGTAGATTAATCTTATTATGGCCATTATATTTTGATTTAATTTTGAATTTTGTATAATTTTATTTTTCATAGCATTGACAACTAAGTAGAGTAAAATTCTTTTGCAAAGCTTTTGTAAAATGTATCCTGATATCTACTATTATAAAGAAAATGTCAACAGAAAAGCGATAGAAATAATTTTTAAAATTCAAATTGAGTCCATTTTCAGAAATGTGAGTTCACTCCAATCAATGAATATTCACTGAGTCCTTAGGACATGCTGGGCACAATGTTAGGCACAGTGGGAGATAAAGATCATAAGAGCAGTTCCTGCCTTTAGGGAGTTGTAATTCAAGGGAGAGACAAGTACGTGCACAATCTTAATATTAGCAAGACTGTTATAAGTGTTATAACAAAGGGACTGAGAAAGTGCAATAGGGATATAAAGCAAAGATATTAACTCCAACTGGGTGAACTTGAGCAAACAAATAAACTCCACAGCTGGTGCAATAAAATGTGATTTCCAGAAAAAATACTTTAGATTTAATTGCCTTCAGTGTTATTAGGCAAGTGGCCAAGAAATGCTTTCTTCAGTATCAAGTTATATCTCCAGAATATCAGTATACAAAGCTGGACTACCCATTCTGAGATTTTAGAATAAGTGGAAGTACCTGAGTGGTTAGTTTTAACAACCTATTTGCTTTTTAATGGGGCAAACTAAGTTCCCACTAAGAGGAAATAACTTTCTAAAGGTAACACAGCCAAATCATTGAGCAGTTAAAAGCGAAGACACAAATAACAAGACTTCCAGCTGAGTCTGTTTCCTGTTTAACTGGGATCCTCTTTTGTAGATTTAATTCTTCATTCCCACATCCTTCCTATTGTTACGGCCGTGCCGGAGTAAAGAATACACCAAGAGGCAGTCTCTTATGCAAAACACAAGAAGAGTATTTTATTGACCAGCATGCTGGGGTCGCAGCGTCACAAATGTGAGCGAGCGACCCTGAGTGCAAATCGCATCAGCTTTTTATAGTCACCCAAAGGCTTTGAAGAATCTGTAGAACATATTTCACATGGGAACCCAGGGGACAGGGAATCCCGTGAGCACAAAGTGTACAGGTGCAAGTACAGATAACATCAACTATTGGCCAGATTTACAACAGGAAAGGGTCACTTTTACCATACATTTTCTAAGGTTAAATAAAACCCTAGGTTCATCAGCTGGGTGCCTGTCAAGGTGAACAGGTTGGTCTGGGTCCTAGTTTCGGTGGGCCATTTCCCTAATTTTACAAGGCCACATTCCGGTATTATCTCTTCCTGCCCCAGCATCACCATGTCTATTTAGTAAAGACAGGACCCAACCCCTCCCCGAGTCAGGAATCCAGAAAGTAGGTCAAAAGTCAATCTGGCAAGGGTCAGAAGAGAAGGGGGGGGGGGTCCTGCTTAGTTTTAATATTCCTTCACTATCAACAAATATTTATAAACTTTGTTTTTATGAAGTATCCTATTTCGTGCACCGTTGAGGTCTAGGAAGAATCTTTCAAAATCAGAATCATGTGAAAATGTTATCAGTGGTCATTCAAAAGAGGTCTTAGTAAAGTTAATAGAAAATACATATTGTGAAAGAAAACCTATGGATTTCAGCTTTTTAATTTTTGGACAAGAATAAACTTAGCTTTTAATTGTATTTTTCTGTGAACTGTTTGAAATATGCTTGTACATGTGTTTTGGCTGCAGTGAATTGTTATTGTGTGGTGGTTAACCAAAGATGTTGCTGATTCCGGTTGCTGGGTTGCTGGATTCAAATTATTCACCACTATCTACTTTTTTTTTTTTTTTTTTTTGGACAGGCAGAGTTAGTGAGAGAAAGAGACAGAGAGAGAGAGAGAGAGAGAGAGAGAGAGAGAGAGAGAGAGAGAGAAAGGTCTTCCCTCTGTTGGTTCATTATCTACTTTTAAGTCAATTGTTGAAAATTCTTCATACATATATCTCTCATCTGTAAAATGGTGAGAATAAGAGTTCCTGCCTTGTAGTTTACTTTAAGAGCTTAGTGACCTAAGATGTCAACCATTCAGAACAGTGTCTAGAGCATATCTGAGCATTGTAAGGATATTCTATTGTTTACTTTCTGCTTTGCTATTTTCCACTTCAGAGGAAAATTAATAGAAAATGACAATGAACTGTATTTGGAGAGTCAAATTCACACACTTGAACCTTATTTATTTATTTATTTATTTATTTGAGAGGCAGATACACATAGAGAAAGATAAATCTTTTATCTGCTGCTTCACTCCCTAAATGGGCACAACAGACAGGATTGGGCCAGCCTGAAGCAAAAAATAGGAACTCCAGGTCTCCCACCTGGGAAGCAGGAAATCAATTACTTAAGCCATCACTGCTGTCTCCCAGAGTCTGCATTTTGGGGAAACTGGAGTCAGTAGTGAAAGCCAGAACTGAAAATCAGGCATTTTGAAGTGGTCATGGGTATCTTAACCAGAGTGGTAACCTCTAGACCAAAAATTTAGCACACAGTTAAAATTTAAGACCAAAATGTAATACTTGTGTCAACTGGCTATTCACATGACACTGTTATTGTTATCTTTGCTTGCATGCAAATGAGAACACAGAAACTCAGAGACATGACATCACTAACATTGGACACACAGGTAACAAGATTCATAGTATTATTTCTAAGGTATTGATCTGGCATGATTCTGATATGTGTTTTGTTACCAGATAACAAAACAACTGCTAAAAAGATCTTAGCATTCAGTATGCTGTTTTCTAAATACTGCATCTATAAAGGTAAACTGGACTTATTGTTTAATCCAGAAAACTAATGGTTTATAAGCGTATAGCTATCGGCTACTTACTTTATAGTCCCATTTTTGCCTCTATCATTCTCTAGGTTACATAATTTATCTTTCTTGATCATTGAACCAGCCATGCTCTCTCTGACCTCTTATCCTACACACATTCTTGCCCTCTGTTCACTTTGGTCCTACTTACACTTTCCAACATGCACACAAATAAACAAAGAATAAATGCTTTCTTTCTGCCTTTGCCCATTTGGCTCCTTCTACTTATTCTTAACTTTAACCTCAAATGTTCTGTGGCAATTTCCCTGTCCCTCTTCCCATGTATTTAAATGTCTTTCCGCTGTCTTCTTCTTTGCCTTGCTTCCCTTCAACACAGTCTCACTAGGCTTGATTGTGGCTTTCTACATGTTTCTTTTAGTAAATTATTAGCTCCTCCAAAGTTGAGACTGAATCCATTGCATTTGCTATTTCAATTCTAATTCTAGTTCAGTTGATCTGAGTTATTCCTCAATAAATATTTGTTCAATGAAAAAAATAAGTGAACAAATGAAAGATTAGAAATCTTAGTTTCTAGACTTACAAACAAAAACTGCATCTGAATCTCAATCATTTGCAACAGCACAAGTAAAATTGATAAAGTAACCATATATTTTAAGATTGTGTGATAAATAATAACTGGCATGCAGAAATTGCTCTTTGAAAGCCCAGTTTAAAGGTAAGCCCATTTATGTGTTGCAACATTCATTTCCTCCATATTTGCTCACCCTGAAACAGAAAGGCTCCAAAATGTCATGATTAGCACAGGGCTTGCATGGAGAGATTTGTACATAATTCATAGTTTAAGTTCTGCAAGTATGCATAATAAATAGTTTAAATACTGCAGCAACAGATATGGAGAGGAAATTAGGATTCTGAATGAAAAAGTTAATTATACCTCCAAGGATTTTTTTTTTTTGCAATACATTAAAAACAGGCTTAGAAGAGGATAATTTAGGCTAAAAAGACATGGAAATGCAGGAGATTATGGGAGTGGTTATAACTGACAAGTTATCTTATTAAGTGGGGGTAATTAGACAAAATTAATTTTAAAATTGTACTAGTGGATTCTAGATCAACAATAGCGTAAATAATTTTCAGAGCTGTTGATCTTGCAGCTGGAGCCATTTCCGTTAGATGGACTGTCTTCCTAATATTATTGACCATTTTCTCTGCTGCATTCATTCTATTCAGAAAATTGGGCTGGAGGGGAACAGTTTAAAACTAGAATCCCCACCCTTTTCAGCTAGGCTGCCAAAGCAGATTTTTAAAAAGAAACAAAAACAGAAAAACCAAACAAGATATGATCATCTATCTGGAGAAAGTAATTTCATAAACGGATGTCATATATTATTCCATCAGCCATTTGCATGCCCATTCATCTGTCTAGTCAATATATAGATACTATTACTACAAATAATACTAACAAATATAACTAATACTTTTTCATATTTAATATAGTTATTGGTATTGTACTGACATTAACTTGTTTAAGTGATACCTCTGTAATATGTGCAGAAATTTTAATTCCAAACTAAGTTCTCAAGCTCACTGAAATAACTTACCTGAGATCACATAATTAAAAATTCACAGATCTTTAATTTGAACCTCAGTGTGATGATACCAGAGTTATATTCAAATTCCTTGCAGATTCATTTGTGTTTGTAATTCAAGAAGAACCTGGACAGGGATAGGAATCCACCTCTAAGGATCAATACTGGATTATGATATGGTAAGAAACAGAAAAACAAAGAGGTGAGGCTAGTGCTGTGGTACAGCTGGTTAGAGCCCCGGCCTGCCGAGCCAGCACTTCTGGCTGTTGGGGCCATCTGGGGAATGAACCAGTGGATTGAAGACCTCTGTCTCTGTCTGTACTTTTCACTGTAACTTGGTCTTTCAAATGAATAAAAGAAAGGAAAAGAAAGGAAAAGGAAGGAAGGAAGGAAGGAAGGAAGGAAGGAAGGAAGGAAGGAAGGAAGGAAGGAAGGAAGGAAATACAGACCAAGAGGCACAGGATTAGGGTTTCCAGTATTACCTAAACCATACATGATAGTGTGAATTTGAGTTTACTGTGTAATCACTGGAGTTGTCATATCCCAATGTGTAAAATTAAGCAGATAAAAGGAGTTTTAAGTCAGTAGCAAGGCATATCCATAATGATTATAGCTCATTCCTTTCTAAGGGAATGCCCTAATTCTTCTATGAAACACTGTCCAGTCCACACCCCATTGGAAGGACAGTCCTATTTATAACTTTAGCTTCCAGCATGGAATAAGATCACACACTCTGCCCCATGCTTTGCTGCCATGATTGTACTTGGTGGAGCAGTTAATTTACATACATGCTGGTGAGTGTGAAACAGTTTGGGAAGAAAAACTTCACGCAGGCAGACTCCCATTCTTGGAAGTATGAACTGGGAATTCAGATTAAATCAGACAGTCGATCCTTTCATTTTTTTTTAAGGGATTTATTTATTTCAAAATCAGAATTACACAGAAAGAGAGAGAGGGTGACAGAGAGAGATCTTCTACCCATTGGTACACTCAGATAGGACTGTTAAGGCTCAGCTCAGCTAGGTCAAAGCCAGAAGCCAGGTGCTTCATCCTTGTCTTCCATGTGGGTGGCAGGCTGAAGTCCAACTACTTCAGCCATCTTCCACTGCTTTTCCCAGGTTATTAGCATAGAGCTGTATAGGAAGTGGACAGCCAGGACATGAACTCGTACCCATATAGAAACCACAGGTGACGGTTCTACCCTCTATGCCACAACACCTGCCATGATACCTTGATTCTTTTTCTACATAGGTCCACAATCAATTCATCACCAAAAGCTTATACCTCTAAATTTAACAGAGACTCAGATTCTTCCCACTTCTTTCCACTTTTCTGATATTGTCTTCATTGTGGTCATTAGCATCTCTCACTTGATTTATTCCATTACCTTCTGCCCTTGTCTCAACATGATTTGTTTTCAGCCTAACAGCCCACACACAGCTCCTTTGTTCAGTGGATTCCTTTTTCACTCAAAGTAAACTGAAGCATTTAAAGTAATATGCAAGACCCTGTACAACCAAGACCCCTGCCATGCTTTTTGATCCTTACACCTGACCACTACTGCCTTCTCAAATCATCTCATTCTAGACTTGTGAGTCTCCTTTTCATATCCAACATATGTCGATTTTCCCAACAAACACTATCATGCAAGACATTTCAGACTAGTTCTTTTCTCTATAATGGTATTCTCTGAGATATTTGCATGATGTACTCCCTCACTCCTTAATGATCTTTGTTCAAATTTCCACTGAGATTTCAATGAGAACTTCTCTAACCATTGTCAAAATTTCAATCACCCACTGCTACAAGGTCAATTATATCTTGCAAATGTTTGATTATCCATTATGTAGATGATCATGACTCATGTGCATCTAATAGGCTTTATTATTGTCTATTATTTTGTTTATTGTTTATTATTTGTCTCTGTCAACTACAACACAAAGTCTCTTTGGGCAGAAGTTATTACATATCTATGACATTACTGTATTACCACATATCAAATACATGTTGAATAGTTGTTTAGCAAGAGAATGAATAAATAAATTTAAGATACAATTGGAAGCCAAAAGATCACCTGTTAGAGGCTATTTTCAAGCAATAGAGTTGCAGTGTCCAGCTGGTGAAAGTTATGAATATAGAGATTAAATTTCAAATGCAGAATAAGGAAACAAGAGAAAAATAAAAACAAAAACCATGGAACAATCCTAGTCCTAGAAGGAAGAACCACAGATTCTTGCTCTAACATCCAAAAAATGACCTAACTCTCCAGCGTCAGTGTGAACAGTTCTGTTAGGCTCCCTCCTCTGGACTGCTCAGGCCTCATTCATCTTTGATTTGACACTTAATCCCTTACTCAAAGAAGCCAAACAAACCATTGTTTCTCAGCATTGCTGATTCCTTTTCTATGCCAAATACTTTATCTGGCACCTTCTCATAAGTTATCTAATTGACTCTTCCAAGAAATTTTAAGTCATAAACATTGTTATGACTATCTTACAAGAAACAGAATCTCCAAGAAGTTACATCATTTATCAGAGTCACACATGATTTTGGAGCAGATATGGAATTCAACTGAAGACCCTGTGAACCCAAGAACAGGATTCTTTCTATGCCACAGTGTCTTTTCCATGTTTTAGGTATCATTTTGTTTTCAGGGATATAAATATATAATTGTTTATTTTTTTGTATCCTGCTTAAGATTCTCAAACTCTTGCAATGCATGTGCCCTCACTTAACATTACCTCCCAAAACATTTCATTTTCCATTTTGATTTTTGGTGGCATCACAGAGCTAGGAAATGATTTAAAATTTCTTTGTTTCTCCTTTTATCTTCTGAAGATGCCATTTGGCTTGTCTGCACCTACAGCATCCCTTCCTGTAAGTTTCTAGCAGGGTCATGGCTGCCAATATCTCAGAACACTCAGGATCCAATTATACAGCAATGAAACAGACACATGACAGGCAAGAGCATCCTTCTGGCCTTGATGGACAGTGGATCAGCAATTAAAGGGATGATTTATGACCTTAAAAAGGGTGCTTACCTAACTCATGAGCACATAAACATCTGCATGTACAAAATACATTTGTTCAAAAATCTTTGGATTGCAAAAATATCACTCTGTAATTCCTCATTTTGTGTTAATATATTGCATCAGATAATATAAATGGCTTGTCCAAGAGCACATAGATAATCAGGACTCCCTGTTTCCTAATCTGCTCAATTGTTCTTTTTCAGTGGGTTGCTTTTCTGCCTTTGAGGATAAAATTCAAAGTCTTGCCTCATTTCCAAGACTGCTAATGGGCTGAACATCTTCCAAGCCACCCTTCCTCAGCATCCCAGCTTAAAAGATATGTCTTCCATGAAGCATTCATTCATCCCTTTTAGTGAATTCTTCCCTGTTGTGAACTCCTCTTGCATTTCAATGCCTCATTACAGCAATCATCACAGTCTGGAAGACTATAATTATGACAGTATTTCTCTGACTTCCTGATTCCTAGTGGAAGAATCCAAAGTTATACAAAGCACATTAAATAGGAAGACAAGAAGCAAGCATTTACTCTATCAGTGAAGTACCTGAGTTCCATTTCCACATCCTGGTCCTAACTTCAACTTCTCACCAATGCAGACCCTGAGAGGTAGTGGTGATGGTTCAACTATTAGGTTCTTGTTACCCATGTGAGACTCTTGGATTAAATTCCCATCTGCTAGTTTAACCTTCACCAACCCCAGCTGTTGAGGACATCTAGGGAGTCAACTAGTAGAGAGGAGCTTTCTCTCTCTCTTTCTCTCTCTCTCTCTTCTTCATACATTAATAAATAAAATACATAAAATAGGAGAGACCAGAATCTAATCTAGGACTTTCTATTCTTACTACTACTTAGATTCTCCTGGAGTCTTGATGTTCTTAGGATATACACAATGGTGAACAAAATTAATAAGATCCATGCTGACAACAATTTGCCCAGCTTGTTTAATGCATTGAACCAAAGGTAATAAGTAACCTAAATAGAAACATAATCTTCCTTTATAAACTTATAAGTGTTCCATCCACCAAGTTCAAGGATCTATTTCTACTAGATGTATCATCTGAGAGAGATAAAAAAAAAAAACACTTAAACAAAAAAATAGTTCAACAACAACAGAGCTCAGCAATTATAATTTAGAATTGAAGGCTGGTATTGGTGGTACAGTGGGTTTAGCCACCACTTGTGATGACTGCTTCCCATACTACAGCACCAGTTCAAGTGCCAGCTGCTCAGCTTCTGATCCAGCTCCCTGCTAACGTGGCTAGGAAAGCAGCAGAGGATGGCCCAAGTACTTGAGCCTCTGCCACCCACATGAAAGATCTGGCCGGAGTTCCAGGCTCCTGGCTTTGAACTGGATCAGCCCTGGCTGTTGCAATCATTTAGGAAGTGAACTCTAATATGTCTCTCCCTCTCTCTCTGTCATGCTTCTTTTAAAATAGATAAATGAATCTTTTAAAAATCAATGATAAATATAACTTAGAGTTGAGAGCAACTTTTCTGGTTGTGTTTACTTCTAGCTCTCACTGTTTTCACTTTGGGGAGACCTTCCAATCCAGGTCTCCATTTGCCCCTCTTTCCACCAGTTACTTCATGATATAAGGATCCAATAAATTTTCTGCAAGTGACTTTATACCACAGAAGCCACTGGAAGTCAGGATCAGTCCAAACCAACACAGGTACAGAACAGGAACATTAAGCCCTCCCCTAAAGCAAGTGGGATTAAAAATAGTATTTTCCAAAGTCTAGAATCTTTTTCTGGGTCCAAAGATTTATCTTTATTTCTTTTAAGTTGATCTGCTATATATGGAACATTTACTGTATGCCAATCACATTGTGAAGCCTTAATAAACATTATTTTGTTTATACTTTTGCTAGTAAGATAGGCATCAACTATCAAGTGTTAACCCTAACCTGTGAACTAGGCTGACAACCCCTGAAGTTCTGCTCTAGGCTAACAGAATTGGATAATGCCATGAACTCCAAATGGCTTGGCTGAATCCATGGCCTCAGTGTTAGTGTTGTTCTTAATGAGCCTTTTTTTTTTTTCTACTAAACTGTTCCTAATATGTAAATACTTTTTAAAAGTTCATGAAAAATGAAATTAAAATGTTTATTTTGGTGCTTATATTTGATATCCATGCATATGAGATTTCTTTGAAAAGTTCGTGTGTTACAAAACACTATGGGGGCTGGCATTGGGGCACAGTAGGTAAAACTGCTGCCTGCAGTACTGGCATCCTATATGGATGCCAGTTCATGTCCCAAATGTCCCACTTTCAATCCAGCTCCCTAATAATCACCTGAGAAAATCAACAGAAGATGCTCCACGTGTTTGGGTCCCTGATACCCAAGTAGGAGACCTGGGAGGAACTCTTGGATCCTGGCTTCAGCCTGGCCTAGTCCTGGTCATTGCAGCCATCTGGGAAATGAACCAGCAGATGGCAAATATCTCTTTTTCTCTGTCTCTCCCTCTCTCTATAACTCTCACTTTCAAACAAATCCATTTTTTTAAAAAGAAGAAAGAAAACATGTCTGGATTTCAGAACTTTTTACATGAGAATAAGCTTATCTTTTAATTTCATTTTTCCGTGAACTTCCTAAATTGTTGTTGTACCAGATGTGGCAGCTCAGTTTACTTTCCACAAGGAAGAGGTCAGCTAGAAGCTGGATTTTTGAGTCCTTTTTTGACAAGACTTCTTCTTACAGCTCTTAAAGTATAAATGCCTGCTACAACAGGGACCTAGATTTCAGTGTTCGTGTGAGCAGTATGATATGGACTGCCTGTCTATGGCGCCCCTTTGCTAATCTCATTATATAACACAAATGACAACCAGACCCTACCTTAACTCCTTTTTACAATCTCTGTACTACTCTACTCCATCAAGGATGTTCTGAGAAAATGGGCTTGAATGTGTCAGTTTAAAATATTATATCTTATTTTTCCATTGATGTTATCTGAAACTTCTCTTGCCTCAAGAGTTCAGACTTACTGGTGTGCTGCTGAATGTCACTGTTTTCTAACTGACAATGACCCATCAAAAAGAAATGAGGAGGTAATTTGCAAAGATAATCAGACAGAGACATTTACCTAAGTGGTTATAAACACAGGCTCTGAACTGAGATTAGCTGGGTTCAAAGCTAGGCCATTTACCACCTGCCTAAACTATCTGGGTCACTTTATTGCTGTAAGTCCTAAAACCTGTATCTGCAGTGTCTAGCTTATAATGTGTCAGAGGATTACTCTAGAAATGCACCGAGGTACGTCTTACAAAATGCTTCATGTGCATTCTCAGCTTATGCAAACACTTCAACAACGTTACTCTGTGTGTTATGGAATCAGAGGTGAAGAGCCAGGCTACAGGACCAGAGAGGCAAGGGCTGAAGACTTGGGAGCTAGTAAAAGTGTACTGGATACATAAGTGGAGCAAATGAGACCATTTTCATTCTCAATGGTATCTGCCCGGAAACTCCCAAAACGAGAGTCAATTCTACATGAAGAGCCAGTGGCTGTGTGGCATCCATCAAAAAAATTATCTGTCGGGGCTGGTGCTGTGGTGCAGTGGGTTAATGCCCTGGCCTGCGGTGCTGGCATCCCATATGGACTCTGGTTCGAGACCCAGCTGCTCTACTTCCAGTTCTGCTCTCTGCTATGGCCTGGGAAAGCTCTCTGGTATGGCCTGAGAGAGCAGTAGAAGATGGCCCAAGTCCTTGGGCCCATGCACCCACAGGGGAGACCTGGAGGAAACACCTGACTCCTGGCTTTAGATTGGCCCAGCTGCAACCATTGCGGCCAATTGGGAAGTGAACAAGCGGATGGAAGACATTCTCTCTCTCTCTCTTTCTCTCTCTCTCTCTCTGCCTCTCCTCTCTCTGTATAACTCTGACTTTCAAACAAACAAAGATTTTTTAAAAATCTGTCCAAATGTTGTTGATAAAATAATAAACACTAAACAGAAGTGTTTATTTTTAATAATTTGGAATATTAAGAAAAAAGACATCAAGATAGGATACTTTGCTCAATTACTCACATGTTTATTGCTTAGGAGAATTGATTTCTTAAGATTAATATTTGCAAGGCAATAGTTTTGATTAATGTAATTTTTGATCCGTAAAAAGGACCATGTGAAATATATATGAATAATAAAGCACAATAACAAAAGCAACACGTTTCAATCTAACACCTAATTTCCAATCTTGACAGCATTTATAATGTCACTTAACTATGTGAGTGCGTCCTATTCAATGTGTGTAGGATTTTCTTGTACTTTTGAGGGTTTTTATATTATTTTCTTACTTTTTTGAAAGGCAGAGAGTTCAGGGCTGGCAATGTGGTGCAGCTGGTTAATGCCCTGGCCTGCAGGGCTGCTCCTCTTCCAATCCAGCTCTCTGCTATGGCCTGGGAAAGCAGTGGAAGATGGCCCAAGTCCTTGGGCCCCTGCACCCACGTGGGAGACCTGGAAGAAGCTCCTGGCTCCTGGCTTCGGATAGGCAAAGATCCAGCCATTGTGGCCAACTGGGGAGTGAACCATCAGATGGAAGACCTCTCTCTCTTTCTCTCTCTGCCTCTCCCCTCTCTGTGTAGCTCTGACTTTCAAATAAATAAAAATAAATTTAAAAAAAGGAAAGGCAGAGAGTCTAAGAGAGAGCTCCCCTCTACTGGTTTACTTCCCAAATGCTTACAGCAGCTGGGGCTGATGAAAGTCAAAGTCAGGATCCAAAACCCAGGTCTCTCATGTGGGCAGCAGGAAGTCAACTACTTGAGCCATCACTGAGCCCTCCCAATGTTGTCATTAGCAAGAAGCTAGAGTCAGGAGCCAGATTTGGGTACTAAATCTATGAACTATGATGTAGGCATCTGAAATGGCATCTTAAGCACTAGGCTAAATGATTGATCCACTTGCACATTTTAAAATATAGTTTTGCCACATAAGTTCACGCCCCTAAATATATTATTTAGTTTTGCAAATTTTTGAACTTTTTTCTTATGTCTCTGTAACTGTATTTAAGCACAAGTCATTTTCTGACAGTTGATTTTATTTGGATTGACCATACTGTGAAATTATCCTTATCATTCATAGCTGCAGTACATTCACTTTACCACCAAGTAGCATTCCATTTTGTGGATTGTGTAAAAGGAACATTCATGGCAGCAATGTTTGTAAGAACTTGGATTCAGTTTCTTCATCTCTCCTAGTCTTTCAATACCTCATATCTTGTCATTTTTCACTTCCAACTTTTTCCACCTCCAAATCAACTTGCACAAATGGTATCATAATGTTCTTCCTGAGTACATATCAATGAATTTTATTAACATTTTCACAATTTAAATTTCAGTGTTCTTTTTTTTCTATCCCCTAATTAAAATCTAAGCTGCTGAGGCTGCCTACCCGACCTGTCAGAGCCCCATTCCAATATTCCTTTAGAGTTTCATCTCCCACTGTGAAATCTCTCCATTCCAATTCTGATCCATTCTTTCTTTGCCCAGAATACCGGGGTACCAGCACTCCCTGAAAATACCTGCACTTCTTCTGTGCCTTTGCAATGAAACCCTCTTGTCTATTGGAACAATGAAATATTCAGTATGATACAAGACCTGGCTTTAAAGTCACCTAGAACCTAAAAAATGAAATTAATTATTCCTTATACTGTGCATAATAATTAGTGCTTCTATGTTTTTCACAGTAGGAAAGAGACTCATCATCTCCTGGAGACAGAGAACTCTGTGGAGTCAAGGACCACACTGAATTTTATTAGTGTGTCCTCCCATGACCCCATTATCACACCGCCCATGCCTTCCATCTCAATGGCAAGTTTAGAGCCCAGTGCTTTAGGACCATTAGGACAGGCTGAGTGACAGTTACCAAACTCACTGGAGCACTGAGACTTGAAACTCCCTCTCAAGGACTCTGCTTAGAAATCATTGCAATCTTTTCTGATGACTGCATAGCAAATTGGATTTACCTTTTCAATTTTGCATTATTCTTGTGTTATTGGGATTATGATGAATAATAAGATAATAACTGCAATTAGCCTCTGGATGACTAATGGTCCCTTAAATTGATTTTGAACAATCAATTTGAACATCTTCCTATGGCCAAATTAGAATAGGGCGGGACAGAGAGTGTTCCATAAACATCCCTGAGAGTGAAAATGATAAAATTATGTCCAATAAACTTCAAGGATGGAATGAAAACACCCTAGATTTTAGGGATGGAGTTGGGGGGTGGGTGGCAATTTAACAATTGTACTCTCTTTCAGAAAGAAATAAAACATTTAAAGGATCTAAAGATTTTGTTCCAAAAGTTAGTTCCTATTTTTTTTTTTTTTTTGGGCCGGCAGAGTTAGTGAGAGAGAGAGAGAGAGAGAGAGAGAAAGGTCTTCCTTCGATTGGTTCACCCCCAAATGGCTGCTACTGACAGTGCACTGTGCCAATCCGAAGCCAGGAGCCAGCTGCTTCCTCCTGGTCTCCAATGCGGGTGCAGGGCCCAAGCACTTGGGCCCTTAAGCTGTTTTTTTTTTTTTTTTTTTTTTTTTTACAGGCAGAGTGGACAGTGAGAGAGAGAGAGAGACAGAGAGAAAGGTCTTCCTTTGCCGTTGGTTCACCCTCCAATGGCCGCTGCGGTCGGCGCGCTGCGGCCGGCGCACCGCGCTCGTCCGATGACAGGAGCCAGGAGCCAGGTGCTTTTCCTGGTCTCCCCATGGGGTGCAGGGCCCAAGCACCTGGGCCATCCTCCACTGCACTCTCGGGCCACAGCAGAGGGCTGGCCTGGAAGAGGGGCAACCGGGACAGAATCGGTGCCCCGACCGGGACTAGAACCCGGAGTGCCGGCGCCGCAAGGCGGAGGATTAGCCTGTTGAGCCACGGCGCCGGCCGTTTTTTTTTTTTTTTTTTTTTTTTTTTTTTTTTTTTTTATAACTTAGTGTGGGGAAGATATTTGGCCCAGTAGTTAAGATGCTGGTTAAGATACCTGTATCCCACATAGCGGTGCTTGGGTTTAACCAAGTCAGTGGGTCTAACCACTGACCACAGTTTCTTGCTAGTGCAGATCCATGGAGACAATGGTGATGCTTCAAGTAATTGAGTTTCTGCCACCCACATGGGAGACTTGATCTAAATTCCTGGCCCCCAACTTTGGCCACCAGGCCAAGCCCAAATCTTTTGTTTGCATTTGGAGAGTGAACCCTCACTTGGCTAATCCTCCACCTGTGGTGCTGGCACCCTGGGTTCCAGACCCAGTTGGGGTGCCGGGTTCTGCTCGGTTGCTCCTCTTCCAGTCCAGCTCTCTGCTGTGGCCCAAGTGCTTGGGCCCTGCACCCACATGGGAGACCAGGAGGAAGCATCTGGCTCCTGGCTTCTGACTGGTGCGGTGCGCTGGCCGTAGTGGCCATTTGGGGGGTGAACCAATGGAAGGAAGACCTTTCTCTTTCTCTCTCACTGTCTAACTCTGCCTGTCAAAAAAAAAAAAAAGAGAGAGAGAGAGAGAGTGAACCAATGAATGCTTTTCTCTCTATCTCCCAATTAAGTCAGTAAAATTTGTAAAAATTGTTTACAAATCCCATTAAATCTATTAAAAACTAATTTAAAATTCAAATTAAAAGTTATATATAAAAATTTTAAAAAACATTGTGGTATTTTCAACAAAGAACCAGCATTGTACATTGTATTTATATTTCCTGTTAATCCACAAACACCTATTGCAACTGAAGTGGGGCTGAAGTATGATACTTGACACTGGTCAGAAATTAATATTAGAGTCATTGAGAGAAAGGCTCTCAAGGTCCAGCCTGAGCCTCCACAGACTATCTTCCTGTGCCCTGTCCCCACAGAGTGATCTGGGACCCCATTCAGAGTACTTCATCACCATAGAAATGTGTCTCACCTAACTCAGACTACAGGCGCTAGAGACTTGTTTTTTTCTAGAGTTCTAGTATGGTGGAGTAGGGATAGGAAATAAGCAGAAAAAAGGTAAGGAAAGATGCAGATAGCAAAATGGAGGGCCTGGATTTCTTCCTGTCAAATCTCTAGCTTCATCTTTGGGATCACACATCTTGGTTAGTCGTTTAGTTTTTCTGGAGACTTTGGATATTTCTGCATGTGCTTTAGCAGTCTCTGCCTTTCCCTAATGCTCCTGACTAGAGTTATTCCTTTTGCCAATACTGGTATGCAACCTTTAATTAAGTAGCAAAGAGAAGTGTGGTATTATAAAAAGCTTAATTCGTTGCACACAACACAGAAATAGGTTCTGCAGAAATATTAACCAGTAGGCATAGCATTGAGGAGCAGATTAGTATCACCAAAACCCATAGCATCTTCTACAATCAAAATTATCTAAGGGTCTCAAGAAGTAGTTTTTCTTAGATGCTGTTTGAAGAAGACACGATGGAGGAAAAAGCATTCGACTTGAGTCATGGGAACTATCAAACCCAAATGTTCACTGAGACTTCCAGATCTCAATGAAATCTACATAAGTAGAGTCAATGTTTGACAGCCACTGGAATTCCAAAATTTTCATGAGATTCCTGCAGGTGCCTGAGCTGCGTTACACTTTTACAGCTTGAACTCATGGCTTGCCCATTTGTAAGGCACATCCACGTCACACACATGATGCCTCACACCTGGAGACTAGGTAGTCTAAGCTGTGTCAAATGGACATTCATTCAGTCACCACTTACACATATCTGTTCTTATGTATGGAATAGTTTAGTAAATATTTGTAGAACTAAGGAGGTATTTCTATCACACTAAATCAAAGCATGCAAAATGAAGTATTAAATGATTTTTGGTTATAAAAATCTCTTTGTTACCTGACTGATAAAATTTTCTGGCCGCTTCACCAATGAAGTATTCAGGTCTCACATTATATGGTGCCTTTCATTTCCTACCTTGCTCTGGGATTTTCCAGGCCCTACCCCTCCCAGATGCCTTCAGGAACTTTGTAATCACATTTATTTTACTTTCTGAGATAATTCAGCTCCTCTCAACTGCTGTTTTTCACTCTTCCCATGCTCAACTTTGGTTATCTAAATTCATTAAGCAACATCTATTCTACTTATACTGATAGTGAAAACAGTATTTCATTGGTTATACTACAGTGAAAATATCCAACTGAAATAATGTTATTGGTAAAAACTTTTAAGTATAAATTATTGTGTGTGTGTGTGGTTTTTTTTTTTTTTTTTTGCCTATCTGGGTATGCATCAAATTTCTTCCCTTGGACTCTAATTTAGTCGTGCTGCCAAGGTTTATTCATGGACACAATTAGTCCACTCATTTCTGCTTTGGAGAACAATATGTTCATAGGAAAAAAGGTATGATATAATTCTAACCTAAGAAAAGTGTATAAAATGTACACACTTACATATGCACAATTAGTACACACAGAGACACACACACATACATACAAAACTACTCGAGAACAGATAAAAGCCTATAGATATGGACATGATGATAAAGGAGAGCACTGAGTGAGATGTGTCATCAAAAAGAGATTGCCTTCTGCCTGAGATAGTACACCTGCTGCCAGTTCAAGGAGGCGTGTGCACTACTCCTCTATTCCAGTAGTAAGTAGCACACCTCATCTGTGGTGAGAAGCCCTGGAGGAGTACCCGTAATTGCCATCAATAAATCTGACTGTCATCAACTGAAAAAGCAGAGTGCTGCTGGTGTCTGATTTTATTTACTTCCTCCACACACTCATAACTGTGGGCAACTGTCTTCCAATAGCTATGTTATTACAAACTTCCTGAACAGAGAATGAGGCTCTGGATACCTTAGAGTGGTGGTGATGGTACTGTGGAAGCAAAATATCACCTAGAAGCAACCCCTGACCTCAAGCTACCATTCTCTAAGACACATACAGGTAAAGCCAAATAGTAAATGAACGAAGCCCATTTATTACATTAAGTGGTGGAGCATCTATTCCATTGTCTATGAGGTTAGGAAAGTAGGAGAGGGAAAAAACAGGAGGGATCTGAAAGATAATGGCAATGCCAAGGAAAATCATCCAGGAGGTAATCTGTGAGCCATATATCAAGAGTTCTATGAGGAAGACTTAGCCTCTTAAATTGGATTGGGTAAATAGTGTGCATGCAGGCTGCTGATGATAACATTAGGCTTAGGACTCTAGGGTCCATGATGAATAGCAGTGGAAAAGGGGAAACTATAAAATGTCACTGGTAGAATGATTCTCTTTCCCTCTTTTATTTTCTCTTTAGTTTTCTGCATTCTTAGCAACTTCATCACTTTTGCATTTGTCTAAGTGACACCTTTAAACAATTTATATTAATGGGTGCTTGACTATCTATAATGTGCAAGGCTGTACTATATTCTTTTTGAGAATTCTTCTATGTGTTATTTAATCTCCTTTAATTTAATCTTATTTAATCTCCAAAGTAAGGATATTTATATTTTATTTCCACTTTAACAACTACAAAAACAAAGAGATCAAAGATATGAATTGCTTAAGTTTTCATAAGTAACAAATGTCAAAATCAGAATTTAAACCTGGTGTTCTGATCCTAAGTTCATGATTCTTTTCACAGCAATAATATATTCTTATAATATTAAATAAAATATTGTAAAATATTATTTTGTCCAGGATGTCAAATACAATTTAAATGATGCACCAGTTTTAATAGCTTGAGGCAGCCTGGAATAGTCACTGAGAACAAAGAGACCCATCACAGGCTCGATGAGAACAAATACTATGATTGATTCTTTTTTTTAAAGATTTATTTTATTTATTTGAAAGACAGATTAATAGAGAGAGATAGACACAGAGAGAGAGAGGTCTTCCATCCTCTGGTTCACTCCCCGGATGGCCGCAATGGCCAGAGCTGCGCTAATCCGAAGCCAGGAGCAAGGAGGTTCTTCCAGGTCTTCCACGCGGGTGCAGGGGCCCAAGGACTTGGGCCGTCGTCTACTGCTATCCCAGGCGACAGCAGAGAAGTGGATTGGAAGAGGAGCAGCTGGGCCTAGAACCGGTCGGTGCCCATATGGGGTGCCGGTGCTTCAGGCCAGGGCCCCAACCCACTGCGCCACAGCGCCGGCCCCACTATGATTGCTTCTTAACGCTTGCCTTCAGCACTTATGCCAAGTACTTTACATTAGCTTAGTTCTTTCCTCTAAGGTTTACAGGTGGGAAAATTGATGCTGGGAGACATAAAATGTATTGCCCAGGAGCACAAAGGTATGGTTTTGTCAGAGTGATAGTTTTCTTCAATTCTTTTACTTTTTGTACCTCCTACTTTTGGCTTCACCCTGTTCCTTTCCTTGGAGTTCTCATTGGAACATGTCAAATCACTCAGTTCTCTGAGTATCTATTTTATCTTGTTTTTCTTTCTCATTTTAGATAGGCATATCATCTGAGTAATGTGCTTTGATAGTAGCTTGCAATCATCAACAGAGTTCCTCAGTTAAGGTTCCTGTTGAAGAATTGTTGATAGGGACATGTTTCAAGTGATTGATGGGTACCTAGTGCTGGTGCTGGGACTGAATGAGCAAATAAAGAGCAGTCAAGAAATAACCAGATCCAACTCAGCACTTAGGAACCAGCTGGTGCTAAATTTTCCTGAATGATTTTGATCAGATCAGCTTGAAGCACTGTGGAATGGCTCACTGGTGCAAGGAAAATGACTGAAGCACTATGTTTGAATTTGGGAATAAGAAGACCACAGGCATTCACTGAAATGACACCCATTTAATGGTGGAGAGAAAGTACTTATGTATAAAATGAAGTGGAAATTTGTAGACTCTATGCAGATAATTCAGAGATAAATTTATTACATAGTAGTACCTAACTCATAGGTTGTTATCAAATTAAATGAGACAATGCTCATAAATTATTTAAGCAGTTCCGGGAAGACAATATAAATCAAAGAACAATAAATAATAATTTATAAATGAAAAAGTGTTGTAGGTACATATGTGTGTATTTCTGTATGTGATGGTATGTGTTTTCCTATGTTGAATCGTCTGCTTGAGTAACTTGTCTTTGTGATGTCAATAAAATCTTCCTTATTTGATCTATGTCTATAAATGGAGTACAACTCCACTTTGAACTGGAATACTCATGTATTATACTCATCTATTAGGCCTTTGTTACTGAACACAGGCATCATATTAACCTTTCTGGTATTTGGGAGATATGAATGATGGGCATTAGTAGATTGAAGTTGCTTGTCATGAAATTGAGTCACAAAGAACTTTGGTGATTAGCCCCAAATCACACAGGTTTCAAATGCTTGGGTGTTGGTGAGGAAAAGGAGCTCTTCACTCCCAATTCATCATGTGGTGCTATCTCCACTTTATATTAGGGTCAAAAATGCCACTGTTTCCCCAACCTTTCCTTCCTTGTTTCCTGTATCTTTGTTCTTTTCCTGCTTCTTACTCTAATTATACTAACAAGTATTTATCTCACTGATTCTTTGTTGATCACTAGGCTGTGCCTCTCTCTCTCCCCCATATACTCACTTTCTGTTAGATTTTGTTCAAATTGTCATTGCTCCCTTGCTTAACTTCAGGAAGGATAATTCAATTCCAAACCCAGGTAAAAATACAGAACACCCAGGGTTCTTACATACCTGCTACGGCTGTGTTTCATTGGGGCCTGTGTGATCCTATTCTGGACAATGAAAGGTCCACTCAGGTCTTCTAATAAGATTTCTCTTACCGAGAAGTTTTTTTTTTTACTGTATTGGATTTTGGAGTATAGATATAGAAAGCAAAAATTGCACCTCCTTCATTCCCAGAGGGAGGTGAGATTTCTAGCAATGTAGGCCTGGAACTTCTGGGTTTCCTGGTATGTGAAATAATTCCCCATGTGGATTATCCAGCATTTTCTCTGACTAGCTACAGGAGACATCTTTAATAGCAGGCCCTAAAGAAATGCCTTTGTTCCCTTCATTTCTATAGTATATGTTTGCCAGCATACATAATTCTATACAGATTATGGTTTCTGGTTTTTACTGGCTGTACAATGTCAGATAATTACCTAAGTTTACTGTTCTTGAGGTGCCCTCTTTATTCTCACTTGCCTTATTGGGCAGACAACACACATCACCTTCTTACAAACTATAAATTTTAATACAATATATATTTATATGTATATCATATTATTTATATGCTTTATGTGTTTTGTGTGTTAATTTCCCATTTTTCCTTTCTTTCATATAAGGTCCCTGAAGACAGAAATTTTTATCTGAGTTGTTTGCTTCAGACTCAGTAAGCCTGAAACACTGTAGAAAGTTATTAAATAGTTGATTAATAAACTGCTATTAGGGGTCGGTGCTGTGGCTCACTTGGCTAATCCTCTGCCTGTGGCGCCAGCATCCCATATGGGCACTGGGTTCCAGTCCCGGTTGCTCCTCTTCCAGTCCAGCTCTCTGCTGTGGCTCAGGAGGGCAGTGGAGGATGGCCCAAGTGCTTGGGTCCCTGTACCTGCATGGGAGACCAGAAGAAACACCTGGTTTCTGGCTTCAGATTGGTGCAGCGCCAGCTGCAGCAGCCATTTGAGGAGTGAACCAACGGAAGGAAGACCTTTCGCTCTGTCTGTCTCTCTCATTGTCTAAATATCTGTTAAATAAGTTTTAAAAAATTCTTAAAAAAATAAATAAACTACTATTAAATAAATTTATAAAACACAGTAACAACTGTGTCATAAGAATGTTGGGATGATAAGTTTAGATGGGATATTCAACTATTTTAAAATTTCCCAGCGTATATTTATTAAAATAAATATACAATCATTTCTTTAGGTACTAGCATGATCTTTGTAACTAGCTCTAGTATAAGTGTTTATTGAAAGTAATCTGTCATGTCATCTCTCTTACAGAAATAATAAATGTTAATTGTTTTAAATGCTGAGTCCTTTGCATAATTTTAATGTACCAGTAGGTAACTGATGGACTTCCAACCCTCCCACTTTTTCCTCTATGTTCTGAGCTCTCTTTCATCATCCCCAGTCTTCATTTATTTAGATATCTGTTTTCATTCAGAAAACACTTAAAAATGCTACCTACGTGCAGGCATTGTGTTATACATTGACACAATCCTCAGGACCTGCAGGATACAACTCATGTCAAATTCCACCTGCTTCAGGATGTTTATCTGGAGTTTTGTAGATACACTGGTCTGGGATTCCCAAAGCTTTGAACTCCACAGGTTGGCATTAAATTTTAAGCTTTCTTTGACTGCACTCTGGTAGATGCAGAAAGATAAAGCTTCTAATATTTAAAACAGGGTGAGATTTCCAAAACTGCATGAGGATAGAGGGAGGGTAGTATCTCCACATGAATCTATTTGGTTATCTTCAAACCAATATTTCTGTTACTATAGAAGATCTTAGATGCTGTTAATTAGGTATTTCTGAATCTTTATTTTAAATCAGAATTCTTACACTTATTTATCTCATTATAACTTTTTGATGATGCATTTTGGAAGACACTGTGAAATGATACTTAAATAACTTCACCAGTGTAGAAAGGGATAGAGCTGGATATTGCACCTGATCAATCAGATACACAAATTTGCATGCTGAGTCTTACACTGCATTGTCTTACACTACATCCTGAAATGGGGAAAGCCAAGGGATGTGTAAATTGAGACTTTAGGCTTGATTTCTTCCTCTAATGCCTAAATGACTTGGTCTTAATTCACTAGGTTTCAGATGTCTTCTTTAAAAATAGGAATATGCCTATGCCTTTTTATTCCCTAGTATTTCTGATGAAGCTCAACATGGAATAATGCATGTGAATGAACTTTAAAAACTATGTCATGACACAAGAGTGAAGTGTTTATTCATGCAATCAAAAATCTGTTGTGTATACTTTCTATGTCTTAGACACTATTGTCAGTACTGTGATTACAATTTTTAAACATTGCCTGCCTTAGATGAGATTGAAATCTGTTGGGGAGGAGATAGACAGTAAACAAACAAATAAAATAGCATCTTGTTAGAAAGTGATTCATACTACAATAACTACAAACAACACAACAAGAACAATGACACAAAAACTGTGAAAGACGATAGAGGATCTGCTGGAGTAAATCATAAAATGTGTAAGTAGGGTGAGGAGGGAATGTCTGAGAAGACAACATCTGATCACAGAGATGAAGAAGGGGATGGAACATGTGTTTCAGATATTCAGGAGAAGCATTTTACAGGGTTAAAAATAAATAAAATAGGGGCTGGCGCTCTGGCTCAGCAGGTTAAAGCCCTGGCCTGAAGGGCCAGCATCCCATATGGGCACCAGTTCTAGTCCCGGCTGCTCCTCTTCTGATCCAGCTCTCTGCTATGGCCTGGGAGAGCAGTGGAAGATGGCTCAAGTACTTGGGCCCCTGCACCCACGTGGGAGACCTGGAAGAAGGTCCTGGCTCCTGGCTTTGGATCAACATAGCTCCAGCCGTTGCGGCCATCTGGGGAGTGAACCAGAGGATAGAAGACCTCTCTCTCTGTCTCTCCTTCTCTATGTAACTCTATATTTCAGATAAATAAATAAATAAAATAGATGAGTATTTAAAATTTCCCTAAGTGAGAATATGTCTAGTGTGTTCTAAAATATCAAGGAAGTCAGTGTTGATGAGTTAGAGTGAATCAAAGGGAGAGCATTGGATGTAAGAGCAGAGTAAGTGAAACACAGAGTTACTTTCTACAAGTCACTGAAAAAAAATTTCATTCTTACTATGAGTGGTATGAGAATTGTTTGAGGAAGCATTGTCATCTGATTCATCTTCTGAAAGAATTCTTTGGATACTGGGCCAAAAGTTAAAGATGTCTTGGAGTAGGGTAGGAGTAATAGATAAGTGAGCAGTGGTCAGGCTGTGAGAGTACTTTGAAGATAAAATAAATAGGGTTTGTTGACTAATGAGCTATGAAATATACAAAAGTAGGTATGCAAGGATACAAAGAGAGAATAGGCTTCCAGCCTAAACAACTAGAAAGATGGAATTTGTACTGACAGTTATGAATAATACTGTAGGGGGCAAGTCTGGTGTGGGGAAGATTGAGATATTGATTATATTTGATGTGCTGGTTAGCCATCTAGGTGTTAGATGTTTGATGGAGTTGAATATAGATGTTTAGCTGAGTTGGATAAAGGAACACGGAACTCAGGAAACAGATCTTGACTAAAGATGTAAATCGAGCCATTAGTGTAACACAGCATTTGAATGAGTTTGCCAAGGGAATCATTATAGACAGAGAAAAGATGTTGCCTATGGACAGCCAAAGAGATGATAAAGGACTCCCAAAAATAACACTAGGAGATTTCATAAGGCAGGGAAGAAAATAAAGGATGTGTATCTTGAAATTGAATGCAGCAAACATGTCTCAATGTGAGGAAATGATAGTCACGTGTTTTCACTGTAATTAAAACAATCTTCCATGAACATTTTGAAGTATCCTCATATTATCATTATTATTAAAGGATAAAAAATGCCGAATTTGGAGTCAAGAGATTTAGGTTACAGTCAAATACATAACGGATAGGAGGTGATAAAAGCATGAATGCTTTCCTCACAGGGTTATTGTGATGATCAAATGATATAATGAAGTTAAATATACTCTGTGGAACATGTGTGCAAATGTTAACCAAAAAATGTTAAGGTCAAGGGCCATGCATCTGTAACTTTTTTATGCTCTCTAAGACTGCTCAGTCCCAAAGCAGAACACACACACACACACACACACACACACACACACACACAGAATCTACACAGATATTCTGAATAATACTGGAGACTGAATACGTATCATGAAGCTCTAGCGGGTTTAGGCATTAAGCCAGCCTGTTGCAGCTCTGGTGCCACTGACATTACCAGACGGCATTAATTTAATTCCACTCAGTTATGCTTTTAAATTTGATTTGAGAAATGTGTCATAAAATGCTATGGAGAAGCGCACTGCTGCATTCCTAAGCAGGCTGTGCGCCTATGTCTGCCCCGGGAAGCCTTGAGAGAAACAGATTGAGATTGTGTTACGGCTGTAGACTTGAGGAAGTTTACTGTTTGCTGGGATCTGGTGACAGAGGTTGGCTGATCCTGGATTGCTTGCTGTTGAGAAGAGATCAGAGGCAAAACTCCTATCTCTGGGGAATAAAAGACAGACTTACAAAAATAAGTGAAGGGATGTGAGAGGTTTTTTAACAAGTAGCAGGGATAGTTTAAAAGACATCATCAGGTTAAGATGCTGCCTGCAAGTCTGCATCCCATTTGGGCACTGGTTCCAGTACCAGCTATTCTACTTCTTATCCAGCTCCCTGATAGTGCACCCAAATAGCAGCAAAAGATGACGCAAAGGCTTCTGTCCCTAGACCCACATGGGAAACCCTGATTAAGCTCCTTGCTTTGGCTTGGTCCACTCCTGGCCATTGTGGCCATGTGGGGAGTGAATCGGCAGATGGAAGATCTCTCTCTGTGTCTTCTTTGTAGCTCTGCCTATCCATTAAATAAATAAATCTTTAAAAAAAGAGAAGATACATATAATGAAACCAAGTATAAAGATCTTTAGCTGACTTGTGTATCCTCCAATTGCATCAAGATGATCCACTGCATATGGAAAGAAAACTCTGTAGCATGCATTTTCATTTATTTTTAGCTGTATATTCCTTCTATATGTTTTTATGATACACATAACATAAATAGCAATAAATATGAATAAATCTATATTGGCAGTATATCATCCCTTCATTTTTTTTGTCATTTATTGATCTACTAATAGATTAACCTGTGTGTTCTGATAGAGATAGGCCACCAGAATAACCTAGAGATGATTTGGCTGATTGATTTGTCAGAGCTTTCACAGCTCAATTTCTTTCTAATCATTTCATCGTCCTGAAACTGGTTATTCTAATAATTTTGAACATTTTTAAGTGACATGAAATTTTGACTATTAAATTAAACACTCAGGTTTTGCTTTTTTGATACCTAAAAATAAATAAATAAATAAATAGAAATAACCTCCTTTGCTGAGAATTTAGTGGAAGCAGTAAGAACTGTCTTAGTTTTCTCATATTTCAAAAATATCTGAAATGTAACTTCACATGATATCTCAGTGATAGCAAAGAATTTTAATTCAATTCGGGATGTCTGAGCTGCCTCCCAAGCTCTGCCACCCCTTCCGTGTGTGTGAGGATGGAGGAGTCACACCAACCCCCTGGGCCTTCTGGTGTAACCTGCGCTGTAAGAGTTTGGAATCCTCTTGATGCTGAGTTCATCTCCATGTTGGTTTCCTCTGTAGAACTTCACTGACTCCACCCTCCAGAGGTATTTTCATTTCCTGACTGCAATAATTCTTTATCATGGTTACTACTTTATTTTCTTCATGGAACAATCACTATCTGCAGTTATCTAATTTATTATTTTGTTGGTGTGTTTATAGTTAGCCTTTGGGTTCCATGGAAACTGCAAGGAGAACAGACAAGTATACTAAGTGGCAAATGAAATTGAATGTTCAGTATCCAAACATTACCTTAACAATGTGATTGTATGGTTATGGATTTTTGGTGATTTTTTACTAGATTTTCAAAAGGAAAATATTCTGTTATTGAATTGGTCAAGAGTACTGTCTCTTTTTACTCAGTATTCTACTTTATTATATTTTAGTTTGTGTCCAGGGGCATGAGCATCTTGGAATCCAGCAAAAGAGAATTTTAATTGGGTAAATAATTTGTGAGGTTTCATGACCTAAGTTTTTGTGAACTTTGTCATCATTTCTATGAGGTCATTGCTAGTAATGTTCTATAGATTATTAAGGACAAAGTTAAGATGCAGACCAGCGCCACAGCTCAATAAGCCAATCCTCCGCCTGCGGCACCAGCACACCAAGTTCTAGTCCTGGTCGGGGAGCCGGATTCTGTCCTGGTTGCCCCTCTTCCAGGCCAGCTCTCTGCTGTGGCCACACATGTTATTTTCTTAAAGAGGTCCAAAAATTATTTTATGTTCCTTCTAAAATATGAGTTCACCCAGGCATGAAATCTGTATTTTTCCTTAAAGCTTCTCTATGGGTCTCATCGTTAATTTCCTGGCCCCCAACAGTAAATCAGTTCACATACAGTTTCCTTACAGTTATGGCACTTTTCCTAACTACTACAGCTTCTCACTTCTACTTTCTGATCTGCTTTTTTGTCTCATAAAACATAGATCATAGATTTCTTGTCCTTGCTTGATGAACTTGATATACAATATATGTATATTCTGCAGCAGTATTTGTTACTTCACTCAGGCAACCCAGAAGAGCAGCTAATTTGTAGGGACAACGACAAAAATGAAAGACAGAAAAGCAAATAAAAATTCACTTTCTTTCCCTTCCTCCTGTTCTTCCTAACTGTTTAATAAATGTCTTAGTCCAAGCATGAAGTGTCTTCCTTATCTGATTTCAGCTTCCTGTCCCACTGTCCTTTAATTTATGAGAAGGTAAAGCTGAGGATTGTGCAGCCATCTTGCTACCATGTTATTAATGCTGTAGTTGCTAAACCTGAGTAATTGTCCCATCCCGCGGGACAGCAACTGGGGCCGAGCACCTAGAAGGAGAAATGAAAGGGACAGGAGACACAAAGATGGCAGCAAGACATGTCCTGATCAAGCTGCATTTTTTATTTTTCAACCACACACTTATATATCATAAAGGCAGGGTGTCGGGCGGGGGAAGGAGGGGGAGCTTATCTTGTAGCTGCAATGCTTGTGAAAGTAGGGGAAAGGTTACAAGGTCTTAAGGCACAAGGTCACACAAGGTTGTGTTATCAGTACTCTCTGGTCTGGGCTGTTTTAGCCCTGCCTCAGTAGTTTTCCACTAAGAGGCCACATGCTGTGTGGTCCCTGACAAGTAATGTCCATTGACCTGCTCGTTAAAGTACAATTGTCTCACCTAACCATCCTCTGAATTCTATGGACTTCTTCAGCATATTTTGTTATCTAAATATGTACCACAGTTTCTTTAAGGGCAAAAGCTAAATCTCTTTGATATTTGCATTAACCACAGAGGTTATTCACAGAATATCACAGAAGATATTCATTGCATGACTATTGAATTGAATCTGTGGTCACTTAGGCAGAGGCCAGCCTTAATATGTTCAGATTTAGTAAAATAATTTCTTTGCATAATGCAGTTCCTGATATATGGTAGAAAAAAATGGAAGGAAGAAAAATGGTATTGAAATCAGAAAAGACCCCCTAAAATTTACTCTAAAATGTGGCCCCTTAGAGTTCCCTAAAAATGCTATCTGGGGTGTCATATGCGCTACTGGAATTTGGGGTGCCTTACGATTTCACCACGGACTTATTACTAAATCCCCGATATCAATAAGCCCGAGAGGGTTCTTGCCTAATATTTAGAGAAGAATTCTAAATACCGGCACAGATAAACGAGGCAGCATGGTATGTTTTAAGCTTTTATCTAGTAAAAAAGGTGCATAAGAGAGTATTTAAGAGAGAGAAGTGAATGGGGGTTCATACCGAGCACCAGGAACCAGCCACATGGAGGAGCATCTAGGCCAGGAAGCCTAGAGCACATGGCCCGAAGGCCATGTGCCCTGGAGGCGCAGGGCTACAGCAAGCCCTGTCCTGGCAAGAGGCCAGGGAAGAAGAGCAGGGCCCGGGCACATTGTGCTCTAGATTTTTAACCCACTCCAAAGGGGAGTGGTTAATTAACCTGATTGGCTGGTGGGCACCCCGGTGTGGCCAGGTAGGGGAATGAGGCCACACAGGGGTGTGGCAAAGGCATCAGGTAGGGGCATGAGGTCACACAGGGGTGTGGTCTTCCAGTTCACAAATCTGACCAATTTTAACCTGTATGCCTGCCTACTTAAATATTAGTGATACATTAAGGAAAGTTATTACTGTTTTTATTTTAAATTCAAAAATCTACCACACATACAATAATACTGATAATAAATAATACACTTACAGAGTATTTTCTGTGAGGCAGAGACTGTACTAAATACTCCCTTGTAATGCTTAATTTACAAATTAAACTTATGTTTAAAGAAGATAAATAAATTCTCACATTCGTAGAATTAATAAGGAGCCAAGTCTGGATTTCAATCAAATTTGGACTGATTTTAGAAACAGTACACCTTATGACTTTGCCATATCTTGCTTTTCATCTAATCAGGAATGAGCAGCTTGTTTATTATCTGATCTGCATTTGTACATTTCTTTTTTCAAAAGAAAAATACCATTGTTGACTCTGTGCAGCAGCTATTGTACCCATCATTCCCTATCAGAACTAGCTAAGATTTCTTTGCAGTTAATTTTTATTCTCTATTGCTGTCCATCTCCATCCTTCTGACACCAGTAAAGTTACATCTTCCTTGCAGTTTCCAATCTCAACTAGCACAGAATGAGGCTCTGGGCTCTGCAGGCCAACAAACTAACCTTGGCATAATGAATGACCTGAAGCTTCAGAATGCCTCTGGAATGCCAAATGACCACAGCTCCATGCTTCTGGAATATGGAATGGCCCAGCATTAGCCAGGTGACCCACAGCTGCACGCCACTGGAATGATAAACAGATTCCAGCTCCTAGAATACCAAGTGCCTGCTCAGGAAAAAGACAAGGGAAAAGCAGTGGATAAGCTATCCTGCTGAGGAAGAAGAAATGATAGTGGCTATGAGAAAACTGTCCATGATCATAACTCCTAGGTCTGAGTCAGGGTAACCTCTTGGAACTGCTCACTGAAAAATATCTTCCCCTCCCCAAATCAGAGAAGCAGATCTCTTCTGGACACACAAATGAGCCCCCCTCATTCTGTGTTGCCTTGACTTAATCTAAAATAAGAAACAGAAAGCTTGTTTCCAAATTCCTTTTCCCCACACATTAATTTGAACTTACAAAGATTTGCATTCCCTTGAGACCACATCAACAGCTAAAAAGTCCAATTCCGAAAACTCAGTTACCCTGTAAGGGAGCGCAAATGCACTGTGGAATGTGCCTGTAAAGGGAAAAATGGTGTGAGGGTATATGCATCAATCATGCTCAGTCACTGAGATTTTAACTAGTAGCACTCCCTCTTTTTGCTTAATCTTTGTTGTTGTTTTTGTTGTTGTTGTTTTTCAGTGTCATTCCTCTGTGAATATTTCCTTTCCCCTCTCTCTTTTCTATCGCATTTCAATGCATTGGTTTAAAAGGGAGAATTTGCACTTGGCATGTAAAAACCCCAGGGCACTCCATCTCCAAATCTGTAAGACAATAAGAGGCCAAACTTACTGAATCCCTCTCTCTTGGTGTCTGTGGGACTTGCTGGCTGGCCTATAATACCACTAAACCAAAGCAATCTGCCCACCTCTCCGAAGCCCTGCCTGTCTAATGCAAGCAGATAAACTTAGCATTAAAATTCCCAACACTTTCACAACTGAGTACCCAGGAGGCTGCTGACTCAATCAAGCCTTGTTTTACTTACAGTGTAGTACTGAGAAAGGCCATAAACTCTAGCCTGACAGAGCCATAATGCTCATATCAATATGCCTTCTCTGTGTGTGAGCTAGCTGATGAACTTTCATATTCAGCCAACAAAATGTAACAAACATATTAACGACGTGTGGTAAATTGCCATTGGATACACTGGGACCTGATTGAAATTGGAGATCACCCCCTAAAATGCATACAAAAATGTGGCCCCTTAAAGTTCCCCAGAAGTGCTATCTGGGGTGCTGCATATACTACCAGAATTTGGGGTGCCATATGATTTCACCATATGCTTACTAATAAATCCCCAATATTAGTAAGGCCAAAAGGGTTCTTGCATAATATTTAGAGCAGAATTCTAAATACTGGCACAGATAAATGAGGCAGCATGGTACACTGTAGGCTTTTATTTAATGCGAAAGGTGCGTAGGAAAGTGAGGGCTTTATTTAAGAGAGAGAGAGGTAAATCTGTGTTCATACCAAGCAGTAGGAACCAGCTACATGGAAGAGCATCTAGGCCGAGAAGCCTAGGGCGGGTGGCCCAAAGGCCAAGCACCTGGAGCTGCAGGGTTACAGCAAGTCCCCTCCTGGCAAGAGGCCAGGGAAAAAGAAGAGCAGGACTGTGTCCCAGGCTTTTAACCCACTTCCAAAGGGGAGTGGTTAATTAACCTGATTGGATAGTGGGCACCCAGGTGTGGCCAGATGGGGGGATGAGGTCACACAGAGGTGTTGTGAAGGTATCAGGTAGGGTGTGAGGTCACACAGGGGCATGGTGAAGGTGTGGTCTTCCAGCTCACAAACCTAATGGATTTTAACTTGTATGCCTGCCTACTGTTCTCCTATCCTTATTCTTTTCCTTTTTTCTTCTGTGATGACATACTTTTAATTTACTATATAATCACAAGCTTAATCTCAATGAAATAAAGAATTCAACAAGTAGAAAGAGCATGTTCCTGGAAGTATGAATAAGAGCCATAAATGATAATCAAATATCAAATTGTCAATTTCATTCATATACGTTTTTTTAGATTTACTTATTTGACAAGCAGAGCTACAGAGAGGTAGAGGCAGAGAGAGAGAGACAGAGAGAGAGGTCTTCAACCCACTGGTTCACTACCCAGATGGCTGCAGCATCTGGAGCTGTGCCCATCCAAAGCCAGGAGTCAGGAACTTTCTCAGACCTCCCATGGGGGTGCAGGGGCCCAATCACCTGAGCCATCCTCTACTACACTCCCAGGACATAGCAGAGAGCTGGATCGGAGGTGGAACAGCAGGGTCCTGAACCAGAACCCATATGGGATGCCAGCACTGCAGACCAGGGCTCTAACCTGCTGCACCACAGTGCTGGCTCTGACTTTTGATGCTATATACTACTTATCACAAATCAGAGAAAACACATGATATTTGTTTTTTGGGACTGGTTTATTTCACTAAGCGTAATGGTCTCAAATTACATGCATTTTGTTGCAAAAGACAGGTTTTCACCCTTTTTATACCTGAGTAGTATTCCATCATGTATATATACCACATTTTCTTTATCTAGTCAGCAGTTGGTGGACATATGGGTTGATTCCCTATCTTGGCTGTTGTGAATTGAACTGCTATAAACATGGTCACACAGATAACTCTTTTATAAGCTGATTTCATTTCCTTTGAATAAAGTTTCAAGAGTGGGATGGCTGCATCATATGGTAGATCAACTTTTAGATTTCTCATAGATCCCCATGCTATCTTCCATAATGGTTTCACTAGTTTATATTCCCACCAATAGTATATTAGGGTACCATCTTCAGCATATCCTCGCCAGTATTTTTTTTTTCATTTTTGCATGGTATCCATTCTATCTGGGGTGAAGTAAAAACTCACTGTCGTTTTTATTTTTATTTCCCTGATGGCTAGTAATCCTGATTTCATGTGTCTATTGACCATTTTTATTCATTTTTATTTCATCCTTTGAAAAATGCCTGTTCATATCCTTAGCCCATTTCTTAATTGTTTTTTTTTCTTGTTACTGAGTTTTTAAATCTCTATATATTCTGATTATTAATATTTCATGAGATATATAGTTTGCAAATATTTTTTTCCATTCAGTTTGTTACCTCTTCACACTGTTGAATGTTCCTTTTTCTGTGCAGAAGCTTCTTAGCTTGATGTAATACCATTTCTTCATTTTTCTTTTACTGCTGGTCTTCTGAGGTCTTATCCCAGATGTCTTTGCCCAGGCCAATTCCTTGCAGTATTTCCCATATGTTTTCTTCTAGGAATATGATGGTTCCAGGCCATGAAACAGCAGTAGGTATGGAACCCAGGCACTCCAGTATGATACCTGGGCATGTCTTAATACAAAACACAGTTTTTATTCCTGAATGTGTTAATGTGATATGTCACATTTATTGATTTGGGAATGTTTAAACATCCCGGCATTAGAAGGGAAAATTCCACTTGGTCTGGGTGAATGATCCTTTGAATTTATTCTTATATTCAATTAACTTCTATTTTGTTGATGATTTTTGCATCTATATTTGTCAGGGATGCTGCTCTGTATTTCTCTTTCTTTGCTGTACCTTGTATTTGTTTTAGAATTAAGGTGATGTAGGTCTCATGGAAGGAGTTTGTGGGGATTCCTTCCTTTTCAATTGTTTTGAATAGTTTAAGAAAAATTTGGATAAGTTCTTTAAAAGTTTGGTATAATTCAACCATGAAGCCATTCAGTGCTGGACCTATCTTTATTGTGAGGTTCTTTAGTATGACTTAATCTCCAACTTGGTTATTGTTCTGTTTAGTTTTTCTATGTCTTCATGCCTTACTTTTGGTAAATTCTAAGTGTCCAGAAATAAATCTATTTCTTTTAGGTTTTCCAATTTATTGGCATTTAGCTGTTTGTAGTAATTACTGATTATTTTTAAAAATTTTTGCAGTATCTATAGTTAACATCTCCTTTTACATCTCTGATTCTTTTGATTTGAGTCTACTCCCTTATTTGTTTGAGTTTTGTCTAGTTGATCCATTCATTGATAAAAGTGGGGTGTTGAAGTATCCCATTATTATTGTATTGGGGTATATTTTTCCATTTAGATACATTAACATTTGTTTACATAGCCAGGTGCCTCAGCATTGGGTGCATATATATTACTATAGTCAACATCTTCTTGTGGAATTGATCCCTTAATCACTACATAATGCTCTTTGTGTCTTAACAGTTTTTGTTTTAAGGTATACTTTTTTTGACATTGGGATGGCTATTCCTGTTTGTTTTTTCTCTTTGAATGAAATATCTTTGTCCATCCTTTCACTTTCAATCTGTGTGTATTGTTATTGATGAGGTGTGCTTCTAATAGGCAGCATCTTATTTTCTATCCATTCAGTCATCCTGTATTATTTTTAAAAGATTTATTTTTATTTATTTGAAAGGCAGAGTTACAGAGAAAGAGAGAGAGAGAGAGAGAAACTTCCATCCATTGGCTCACTCCCCAGATGGCTGCAATGGCCAGAGCTGCACCAATCTGAAACCAGGAACCAGGAGCTTCTTCCAGATCTCCCACATGGATGCAGTGGCCCAAGGATTTGGGCCATCTTTTACTGCTTTCTTGGGACATAGCAGAGAACTATGGGAATTGTGGAGCAGGGAATTGAATCAGTGCCTATATGGAATGCCAGCATTGCAGGTGGCAGCTTTACCCATTATGCCACTATGCAGGCCCCAGCCTGTATATTCTTTTATTTTTTTTAAAGATTTTATTTATTTATTTGAGAGATGGATTTACAGACAGTGAGAATGAGAGACACAGAGAGAAAGGTCTTTCGTCCACTGGTTCACTCCCTAAATGGCCACAACTGCCAGAGCTATATCTATCCGAAACCAGGAGCCAGGATATTATTCTTCTGGGTCTCCCACATGGATGCAGGGGTGCAAGAGCTTGGGCCACCTTCTGATGCTTTCCCAGGCCATAGCAGACAGCTGGATCAGAAGAGGAGCAGCTGGGACTAGAACTAGCACCCATATGGGATGCTGGCACTGCAGGTGTAGGATTAACCCACTGCCCCACAGTGCTGGCCTCCTCCTGTATCTTTTAACTAGAGAATTTAGGCCATTAACATTCAAGGTCATTCTTGATAGTTAATGACTTGGTCCTACCATTTTTCTATAAATATTCTTTTGCTTGTTTTAAATCTCCTTTGTACTTTTACTAGAAGTGTTTTGACTTCATATTCTTTCTTGATGCTGATTATCTTTCTCTGTTTCTGTGTTTATCATTTGGAAGTACCATTTGTAAGCAATTGGGTGGTGACCAATTCTTTCAATTTCTGCTTTTTTTGTTTTTTGGAAGGTCTTTATTTCTTCATCATTTATAATTGAGAGCTTCATTGGGTGCAATATTCTGGGTTGACAGTTACTTTTTTTAGAACTTGAACTATGTCTTGACATTCTTTCTTAGCATGTAGGGTTTCTGATGAGAAATATGCTGTCAGTCTAATTGGAGAATTGGAGTTCCTTTCAAGTAATCTGGCATTTCTCTCCAACATTTCAGCATCTTTTATTTATGTTTTATTGTTTGAAAATTTGTCTATAATGTGTCATAATGAAGATCTTTTCTAATCATGTCCATTAGGGGCTCTGTGTACTTCCTGTTCTTGGATGTCCATATCTTTCTCAAAATTAGGGAAATTTTCTTCTATAATGTTACAGTAAAGGTCTCCTAAGCAATTCTCTTTATCCATATCTTCAGGAACTCCTAAGGCATGTATACGTGTTCATTTGATTGTACCCCATAGATGTCGAACACTATTTTGGCTTTTTCTAATTTTTTCTTCTTTTTATTTTTGTCTGAGATATTTCCAAAGATTTATCTTCTATTTCAAATATTCTTTCTTCTGCCTCTTTGAGACTGTTTTTAAAGCTTTCAACTGTATATTAATTTGACGTGGGACTCTTCATTTCTAGTGTTTCAGTTTGATTTTTTTTAATGTCTGTACTTCCCAGCAGAATTTCTCATCTATGACATGTGTGGATTTCTGACTCATATATTTGCATCTCTGTGTTTTTGAGTAATCTTATAATTTTTAATTCCTTTTCAGGTATTTCATCAATATTGTCATCTTCACAGTATAATATTGAAATGTTATATTACTATCAGGAGTCATATTTTCTTTCTTTTTAATTTTTTTACATTCTTATGTGTGTTTTACGTATCTAGGTAAACACTTGTTGATATCTCCTCTGAAGGATTTGTTCTTTGAAATGTGCCTCTATGGCTTAGTGAAATGCCTGCTCCTTCTTAGGATATCCAGAGGTGTGTGTTGGATGGGGACAGCTTGCTCTGACCAGAGCTTGGGGATATGACAATAGCCCAGAGTGACATCCAGTTTGGGCATGAAGGATCTTCTATTTTATCAGCAGGGATGATGATGTGATTGTAATAGCTGGCATGTTCACAACCCCAGCCCCTCTCTGCCAACGTGAACCTATTGTCTAAGGGTAAACCCACAGTGCCTGCACACCCCACACACATGAACCACACAATGGATCTATGCACTCTTTAATGTGAGTATGAAGTCTTCTACAGAGCTCAGGGAGCTCTAAGCTCCTGGAGTTGGACCCAATGATGGGCCAAAGACCCAAGCACATTCCATGCCCTCCTCAGCTTCCCATCCTGCTACACTCTCACAGGATTCTCACAAAGGGTTCAGACATCCCACCATTGCAGGGTGCAGAGGATCTACTCCCTGCTCTGTGAGTCTCCCCATCTGTAGAGAGAGCTTCCTCACTTCCAGAGTCAGCCACCTGCTCAACAGAATTTGGTCAGGTAAGGGCAAATGAGCAACATGCCCTATCTTCCTGATACAACATAATAAATTCTCCAAAGCCAGAAGAGTCCATGGATTTCTCCCACAGACAAAACCCTCCAATGGTGCATAGCCTGCAGCAGCATTCTATTCTCTTATTCTGGACAAATGTAGACACCTTGTTGGGGGCAATCAATGAAATCAACTTGCTCTCCCAGGGTTATTTGGGCATGCTGTCCCCCACCAGCTGTTCAGTCTGCATTCAGTTAGTGGAGATCACAAGATTCTCCCTTAGACAAGATTACCAGTGGCCCAGGAACTGCTACCAGCTCCTCTCACCTCAGTTTGAGAAGATGGCATCCCTGCAGGCCACAGGAGTCACTGGTAGTGTCCTGCTTGCTACTGTGGGTTTTTATAATTTTTGCTGTTCCATGAAGTTCTCTCTCTATAGACTTTCCTCTGAAAACATTTCAACTGTCTGATGGGAATGCACTTCTTTCCCTATACTTCTGGTATCTTCCTATGGTCAAAATCCTCTTGCCATTTCCCTATTCAGCTAATTCTTGATCCCTGCATTCATTGGTGTAAAAAAGTATTGCTGTGCTTAGATTGCCTTCTGGCTATATTAGTTGGCTTTTCTATTGGGGTATTGAAGGAACACTAACAGGTGATTTATGTTTGTGGCAGATTTTCCTTACTGTAATGCCCAAAGGACAAGCATAGTTCCCTTAAAATTGTCATATATTCCTAATGTCATACCATCAATGTAAAATATATTGATTTTTTTCATTTTAATGTGCAGCTATGGCCAATAAAACAACCGGTGTAAAGACTAAGATTTACTCAGTTTGGAATCAGCTCTAAATGGACCAGGAACATATTGTACCCACCTCCCTCCAGCCTTCTTGTCCTTTTCCCCTTCCCTCTTATCTCTTTTCTTTCTGTCTTTCCATTATTCAACAAATATGTACTTACTAGAAGACACATTGCAAATCCCAGGAGTATAACAAAACAGATGTGATCTGTGCAATCCAGTAAATAAATTGTAACCCAAGGTAAATTATCCAGTGGTAGGATAGTACAGGTTGTTATGGGAACCCAAGAGTGGCACTCAGTGGACTTTCTGTGGAGATGAGATGAGAATTTGCTTCCCCAAAACAGTCACTTCCAAGTTGAAGCATAAAGCACTTACAGGAGCAACTCAGACTAAAAGTGAGGTGAAGGGGGAGGTGATAAGAAGGAAAGGGTAGGGATGAAATAGAACTTCACTGTGGTGAACAGTGCTGTGAAATAAACGATAAGTGAGACCAGGGATGTAGAAGGGGCAAGGGAGGAGGAATACAAGATGAAAATATATAAAAGTTTGGCAACTTGTTCTAAGGGCCAAGGCAGTGGAGGACCATTGACAGGAGTGGCATGACTGAATTTATCTTTGGTAGAGAAATAATCTATGTTAAAATGCTAGGGACACTTATAATCACAATATATATTTATGCCATTTAAAAAAATATGTATACATAAACCTAGCAGTAAAAAATGGAATAGCTCCAAGGATATTTTTGAGAGTAAATCTCAAAATTCAAAATGAATCATCTCAGTGGCAAAATAATGAGAACTGCATATGCAGAGTCTAACAGAGGAACATAGGTTTTAATGTGAATTCAAAGCTTTACACACAGTAGTTTCATAATGTATATTTGGGATCATTGACATTCACTTTACACCAATTAAGCATTCTGTAAATGGGGAACTGTGTGCTAGCCCTAGTCTTTTCATAGTTTTCATCTTGAGGGAAAGAAATAATTAATAAGAACTGTGGAGAAGAAGTGTAAGTTATATGCACTTTTTCCACAGCCACAATGGCTTAGAAACCTACAGAGACAAAGAGTGCCTTGTTAATATCTAAATTGTGAGTAATGTAAATCTTTAAAATAGCTAGAAATGTTTGGATGGATGAGAAATCTCAGGACAAAATGAAAGAACTGGTTCATTAACTGAGCTAGAAAGTATTCACTACACAGTTAAGAACTAAGAGTGAGTGATATATGATACTATTCATTTAGAAGTCAGCATTTTGTAAATGTTACAGTTCTTTGAAAGTTTATCATTAGGCTGGCCTCATTGGCTGGTGTTAGTTGAACTTTGAGTTTAGCTATACCATGTGATTAGGTTTGAAAGGTGGGAAAAAGGAGCAAACTCTGCAGTTAAGAGATGAGACTACAATGTTGATTTTGGCAAAAGAGAATTTCTAGAAATAACTCATAGAATGTCAGTTATCAGGATACTTTATAACTACTTTCCAAAAAAAAAAAAATGGATTCAATGATAATCGGTCAATTGTTTTGGGGTCATTTAATAAGACAAATCTATTTGTGACAAACTATGTGCATGACATATAATTTTAGATTTGAAGACAAACAATTTTCCTATTTTAATGTTATTTAATCTAACAAGGGAGATAAATGATAGAATAATACATAATAAGTAGCATAATTGTAGATAACACTAGGGAGAAAGAATGGAGAAGAAAAGTGAAGGAAGGTACTTCCTTCCTTGAAAACGATCACTCAGATTTCCAAAATTCTGAATTCTGAATTCTCTGTCACGTAGCTTAGACCCAAAGAGTCACCCATGGCCATGACAATTTGCAATATAACTTAACATTTTACACACCTATTTTTCCTTCTTTCCTTCATTCAAGTTCAGAACTATAACACTCTTTGATTGCTCTTCAACTTTTCCAGCTCCTTTCCCATTTTCTCCAACATGCATTTCACCTGATAAATTTCTTGCATGCCTAAACTGTTTCTTGGCACCTGATGTAAGGCAAGTTCCTTTAGCTAAGGTGGACAGCAAGATGATTTTGAGTAAGTGATATTTAATAAGTAACTAAATAATGCCTAAGAAATTATATAAAAATTTAAAAGAAAATATTGCAATCAGGGAGGAAATACTAGTGCAAATTCTCTGAGTAACCGTGCTCAAACAATCAAAAAGAGAATCATGCAGCTACAGCACAATGGGAGCAGGAGATGATACCAGACAAAAGTAGTTCTATCAGGTGATGAGAACAGAGAGCTGTAGAACCCTCACGAATGGTACAAAAAGATATACAGTCTCTGAAACAAGAGACAAAAAGATATACAGTCTCTGTTAGTATTATGTTTTGCTGTACAATTCTATAATATTAGCATTTACAAATCTGAACCAGTGGAAAAATTGATGAATGAAACATAATAGGAATACCTATAGTAAAGAGGCTGTGGTCAAGCTTGAGGTTGGAGCTCCTGGTGTTAGCCAGGAGTCCAAGGATGTTTATGTTCACTGGTTCTTGTTTGACCATCCTCCTCCCTGTATTCATTAATTGAAAAACAGCGTTTCACCTCTTGGGTTGCCAATTATGGGGCTATGACCTGAGTGTAACTGCCCCTCTCCATTCACCACAGCCTGTCATTTATCCAGGTTTTGATTAATAGTAGGAACTGGACACTGACACAATCATAATATGAAGCAATAATTTCAGTGCTGTATTTACAACACGGGTAGATAAATAAGAAAATGATGTTTCCTAATCTACATGCTTTGGATATTAATTGATTGAATGTCAAATGTATATACTGGCAAATCAACCAGAGAAATGAATTCTAAAGGGTGTGTGACTACAAATCTGTATTGCATGTGCTCATATCTCTATACTTTTGAAGTAGTAGGGAATCCTGCACTTATGTTCAAAACTTGATTTTTTTTTTTTTTGTAAAATGAGGCAGTAATGCCTGACACACTTTTTTGGAATATCTAATGGCACTTGAATAAAAGATTAAGCTACAAATACATTTTCCCTAGCTCCAGATCAAAAACTTACCTTTCCTCTTTCATTCTCATATGTGAATTATATGAACTTTGTATACAGGAATTTTGCCTTTGTCAGGCCCTTTTCTGTTATTAACCTTGACATTGTTTCCTAATATTGTGATGAATTTTGATTGGAGTGCACTCAAATTTACACAAGACAGTGGTAAAATAGTGGAAGAAAAAGAAACAAGACAGACCTATGAAGAATAGAAGAAAACTTTTCCAAAGTTTAAAATTGAACAATTGTTTATTATTGTTGCACTACATTTGAGCAGAATATTATTTCAAAATTAAATCATATGCAAGTTTTATGTATATGAGGGGCAAATAAAATTATTAAACAAGTAGGAAATTATGTTGTTATTATAAGAATGATAGACATTGATATGTTGAGGATCTAAATTTTAGACTTTGAATCAGAAAGATTATGTACAAGTTCTAGCTCTACAAATAAATCATTTTGGAGACTAGCCAGTCATCTCATCATCAATGTCCTCACTAAAGAGTAAAAAACATAAAATTTGACTACCCCTGATATGCAATATAGGATCAAATGATATTAAATATGTATGTTGCTTCAATGGGAACTTGATACACATACATAAAAGTTTGAAATATTCTTATTCTTGGCATTTTCCCAAATGCTGAAAGAATGCCTACTGTTTTATTTAATAATGTTATTAATTGTTTCTTCCTTTTTTTTTTTAAGAACCCTAGAAGTTCTTATGAGATTCACTAATTGGTCAGTATATACACACACACAAATTTATAACTCCCATTCATGTGTGTAAGGTTGTTTAGTTTGCATATAGAAGAAGAAAAAGGAAAATTCAATGAAGGTAGTCTAAAATGAACCATATTTAAAAACATTTCAAAAGTGGTGGACAGAGGAGTATCCCTAGAGTTTGAGCTACACTGAGCACAATTTCAATTAATGCACTGAAAAGCAAACTAGGATTTGATACAAATTTGCCAAGAAAAGCCCTATCCTACCATTCCTGTTCATATTTTTTTTTCTTATTGCTACATAGGACTGCCATTCTGTTAGCATCACAAAGATTGATAGGCTTGAGAGCTTGTAGAGAAACCTACTTCGGCAAGAATAGTGGCACTTCTGTGGTGGACAATAGCAGCAGAAAGCACATCTTCTCATCATGTTGGTCAGAGGAGAGACTACCTGGGAAACTGAGTGGAGAGAAAGATCATAGAAGGTGACCCATGGAGTGAGTGTGTATACTGGACTACTCTATGTTCACGAGTGAGTCATCTCTTTGAAGACTTACTTGGACAATAGAGTCTCTTTTTTATATAAATATCTTATTTAATAGCTTTTCATTTATGCTGTTTATTTCCTTTTAAGACTTATTTTAGGCCGGCGCTGTGGCTCACTAGGCTAATCCTCCACCTGCGGCACCGATACTCCAGGGTCTAGTCCCGGTTGGGGTGCTAGATTCTGTCCTGGTTGCTCGTCTTCCAGTCCAGCTCTCTGCTGTGGCCCAGGAGTACAAGTGGAGGATGGCCCAAGTTCTTGGGCCCTGCACCCACATGGGAGACCAGGAGGAAGCACCTGGCTCCTGGCTGTGGATCAGCACAGTGCCGGCTGTCTTGGCCATTGGGGGGGGGGGTGAACCAATGGAAGGAAGATCTTTCTCTCTGTCTCTCTCTCTCTCACTGTCTAACTCTGCCTGAAAAAAAAAAAACAGTGAGATTTATTTTATTTATTTGAAAGACAGAGTTGCAGAGAGAGGTAGAGCCAGAGAGATAGCCTAAGTCCTTGGGCCCCGGGACCCACGTGGGAGACCTGAAGAAGTTCCTGGCTTTTAGCTTTGGATCAGCTCAGCTCTGGTTTTCTGAGGAGTGAGCCAGCGTATGGAAGCCCTCTCTCGTGAGCTCTCTCTCCACAGGTGCAGGGACCCAAGCACTTGGGCCATCTTCTACTGCTTTCCCAGGCCATAGCAGAGAGCTGGATTGGATGTGGAGCAGCCAAGAATTTAACTGACGCATATATGGGATGCCGGTACTACAGGCTGGGCTTTAACCCACTGAGCCACAGTGTCAGCCCTAACAATAGAGTTTATTTTTTAAAGGTTTATTTTATTTATTTGAAAGAGTTACACAGAGAGAGGAGACGCAGAGAGAGAGAGGTCCTCCATCCACTGGCCCAACTCCCCAGACAGCCACAACGGTTGGAGCTGCACTGATCTGAAGCCAGGAGCCAGGAGCTTCCTTCAGATCTCCCAAGTGGGTGCAGGGGCACAGGGACCTGGGCCATCCTCCACTGCCTTCCCAGGCCACAGCAGAGAGCTGGATCAGAAGAGGAGAAGCCGGGACCAGAACCTGCGCCCACATGGAATGTTGGCACCCCAGGCTAGGGCTTTAACCTGATGCGCCACAGCACCAGCCCCAACAATAGAGTCTTGATACTAACAATGAGGATACCTTCAAATACCTGAAATTGCCTTGGAGACAGTACTCCTATCTATACTCATTTTTCTTTTACTGCTCGGAGGTTGCCATGTAACACATATGCATGCACAAATATAAGTGTGTATGCGTGAACATATAGACATGAATACATGCACACATACTTATTTATTCCTCACATCATTCCTAACATACTTTAATTAGTATCCATATTGTAGCTTGCCTCTCGAAACTTGAGGAAAAGAAAGTTTAAGTGATTTGATATAAGGTCATATTGCTAGGGAGTAGGGGAGCTGGAATTTGAATCTCAGAAAACTGCCCCTTAGGTTCATTCTGGCAATAACTATATTTTATTATTTGAAAAAAAGGACTCTTTTTTCAAAAAAAGTTGCCTTGAGAAATGCAGTGATGAGGAGTTCAGCAAGCAAAATGTTCTCTGCTTGCCATCTAAGGTTCATGGGGTGCACGTCACTTGGCCTAACCATTGTAGAGGTTCCAACGATGGAAGTTCCTTCTTTAATTTTAAATAATGGATTTGGGAGCCATGGGAACTTGCCCCATAACACTGTCAATGACAACTGGTTGCTCTGAACTTACATCTTCTCACACTTAGCTTCCCGATGACAGTCGCTAAGGAGTGTTCAAATGGTGAGGCTGCCTTCAATTACTTAAGATTGCCTTGGAGACAGAAACACTGGCTACAGTCACCTTTCCTCTGTTTGCTTCTCTGAGGTTTCCCTGTAATCATTTGCCCTTGAACAGTGGATGGATAATCCTTCTCCCTCCTTCCCCAAGCACAGGGCTCAGGACTCTGAAGCAGCATGACAACACGTTGAGTCGTTGAGGTTCCAAATGGCCCTTCTCTGTGGAATTCTTGTTCTCACACTTTTCAGGCAGGAAATGCTTCTCCAAGGGCAGATGCCAGGGACTCAATTTCCTGCCAACCCAGTTAACAAGCACTGATTGATCATTTACTGACTATAAAATGCTGAGTGAATTGTATTGAAAGATGTAAAAGAAATTTTAAAATGTGGTACCTGGAGAAGTATAGACACTATTAGGAGAGGAAGTCATACATGAAAAACAAAAGAGGATGGTTATAATTTAACAAGATACAAACACAAAATTATTTATTCTATTTAATATAATTCTGCATCATTTCTAGTTATAAAAACAAAGTTATGATTACAAATAGTCCTAAATTCTGTTCTTGGAATAGCAAAAAACAATCAAAGTCAAAAAGGTAATATGTCTGAAAGTACAACCAATGCAAGCTTAATAAGAGAAAGTATACGTCTCCAAAAATGCAGCAAGAAACATCATCCAAGACTCAGATACTAAGCTTAATGACTCCTGATACAAGTGATCCAGCAGGAAAATCCATGTCTTTCTGTTACAAATTGAGGATGGGAACTGTTGAAGTAAAATGGACACTATGAGAAACAGTGACTTGATCAGCCCTTTCCTGACTGTTGAGGAACAACTTAATACTTTATCCCTTTTAGTATTTTTTTTGTTCTATTTAATACTACTGGTTGAACTCTTTAATTACCACACAATTATTCTTAGGTGTTTAAATTTAACTGAAAAGTTATCCCTGTTAAATATAAGAGTGGAAATAAAAGAAGGAGGAGATGTAGATTTGGGCATATGCTCACTGGGACTTGCCCCAAATGGTAGAGTTAGAAACATGCCAGGGATCTGGCTCAAGAGCCCATGAGAGTATTTTAGGCATGGAAAGCCAAGACACTCTGGGAAAAAAAAAAAAAGAAGACCTAAATGAAAGATCTCTGTGAGTGAGATCCCAGTGGAAAGAACAGGGCCATCAAAGAAGGAGGTACCTTTCTCTGAAGGGAGGAGAGAACTTCCACTTTGACTAGGACCGTGTCAGAATATGATCAAAGTCAGCGAAACCTAAAGTCTTCCATAGCCTCGGCAACTCATGACTAGAGTCTAGGGAGATAACTGACGCCATAAACAAGAGTGTCAAATTGTTAAATCAACTTCAGGAGTCACTGTGTACTTACATCTCATGTGGGATCTGTCCTTAATGTGTTGTCCAATGTGAAGTAATGCTATAACTAGTACTGAAACAGTATTTTTACACTTTGTGTTTCTGTGTGGGTGCAAACTGATGAAATCTTTACTTAGTATATATTGAATCGATCTTCTTTATATAAAGATAATTGAAAATGAAAAAAAAGGTGTTAAATTGGAAATTGCATAGAAAATTAATAAATTTTTTAAAAATATCATGTAGGATCTCTGTCCTTAATATGCTGTACATTGTGATTTAATGCTATAACTAGTACTCCAACAATATTTTTCATTTGTGTTGCTATGTGAGGGCAAACTGTTGCAATCTTTACTTAATATATACTAAACTGATCTTCTGTATATAAAGAGAATTGAAAATGAATCTTGATGTGAACCGAAAGGGAGAGCAAGCGGGAGCAGGAAAGGGGAGGGTTGTGGGTGGGAGGGAAATTATGGGGGGGGGAAGCCATTGTAATCCATAAGCTGTACTTTGGAAATTTATATTCATTAAATAAAAGTTTAAAAAAAAAAGAAACATGCCAGGGGATTCCAATTCAATCCCATCAAGGTGACATATACCAATGCCATCTCACTAGTCAAAGTGATCAGTTTCTGTTCATAATTGATCATAATGATTGGATTAAGAGTCAAAGGGATCACATAAACAAGACTAGTGCCTGCTAATACTAAATGATAGAATAAAAAATGGAGAGAACAATCCAACATGGGAAGCGGGATACACAGCAGACCCATAGAATAGCAGATGTCCTAAACAGCACTCTGGCCTTAGAATCAGCCTTTAAGGCATTCAGATCAGGCTAAAAAGCCCATGAGAGTATTTTAGGCATGGAAAGCCAAGGCACTCTGGCAAAAACAAAAACAAAAACACAACAACAACAACAACACCTAAATGAAAGATCTCTGTGAGTGAGATCCCAGTGGAAAGAATGGGCTATCAAAGAAGGAGGTACCTTTCTCTGAAGGGAGGAGAGAACTTCCACTTTGACTATGACCTTGTCTAAATAAGATCAGAGTCAGCGAACTCAAAAGGCTGCCATAGTCTTGGCAAATCATGACAAGAGCATCAAGTGATTACTGATGCCATAAACAAGAGTGTCAATTGTTAAATCAACAACAGGAGTCACTGTGCACTTACTCCCCATGTAGGATCTCTGTCCTTATGTGTTGTACAATGTGAATTAATGCTATAACTAGTACTCAAACAGTATTTTACACTCTGTGTTTCTGTGTGGGTGCAAACTGTTGAAATATTTACTTAATATATGCTAAATTGATCTTCTGTATATAAAGATAATTGAAAATGAATCTTGATGTGAATGGGATGGGAGAGGGAGCAGGAGATGAGAGGGTGGCGAGTGGGAGGGAGGTTATTTAGGGGTAAAAGCCATTGTAATCCAAAAGCTATACTTTGGAAATTTATATTTATTAAATAAAAGTTATAAAAAAACTGAATATGAAAAAAAAACAAAGAGGATGCATAGATTTTTAGAAGTGAAGTGACTGTAGTGTGATGTTTGTATAGAATTTACTAGAAGTCTTCAAAAAAGTCCACGAAAATGCATATTATTAAAAAAAAGCATGGATTTCAAAAATTTTTATACAAAAACATGCTTGTCTTTCATTTCAATCTTCCATGAACTTTTTGAAGTCAACTTGCATATGTACAGATTAGTGCAACACAGAAATATATCAATATATCAAGGGCACCCTATTAGGAAAAGTGTGCTTTGAGCTCCTGCTTTTAAGCAGTAAAAGATGCACAATAACCTAAAGATGGAGACTGACATTGTGGTGTATTGAGTAAAGCCACCACCTGCGATTCTGGCATCCTATATAGGCACTGGTTCGCATCGCCACTGTTCCACATCTGATACAATTCCCTGCTCATGGCCTGGGAAAAGCAGCAAGAAGATGGTCACCCATGTGCAAAACCCTGATGAAGCTTCTAGCTCCTAGCTTCAGTCTGGCTCATCGTTGGCCTCTACGGCCATCTGGGGAGTGAACCAGCAGATGGGAGATCTATCTCTGAATAAATAAATGTTTTTAAAAATAACCTAAATAATGGAAGGACATTCTAGGACATGTTCCTAAAAATCCTGGATTGCTTATAGGTGTGCTCAGCTTCAGGACCAGGGTAGTGAATATGAATATGGAAGCAATGACAATCACCTGTAAAATATATGGAATTGGCAAGTGAAAGAAGACATTGTACATTTGGATATTGCTCAATTAGTTGTATTTACAAAACTAGGTACTTATTCAGAAATTAACACTGATTTCAAAGTAATTTAGAATGAGACTTGTTAATTAATACGTTTGAAATTCTGTTTTCTTCTGAGAGAAGAGGTAAGGAAAAAGGAGGCAGAGAGAACATAAAAGAACAAATTTTATTTTAACATTCTAAATTACTGATATTTTATTTAAAAACAGAGAAATAAGAACTCTGTTAAAGAATGAGACAGAGGGGCTGGCGCCATGGCTCACTTGGTTAATCCTCCGCCTGCAGCACCAGCATCCCATATGGGCGCCAGGTTCTAGTCCCAGGTGCTCCTCTTCCAGTCCAGCTCTCTGCTGTGGCCCGGGAGTGCAGTGGAGGATGGCCCAAGTGCTTGGGCCCTTGCACCCGCAAGGGAGACCAGGAGGAGGCACCTGGCTCCTGGCTTCAGATCTGCGCAGTGCCGTCCGTGGTAGCCAATTGGGGAGTGAACCAGTGAAAGGAAGACCTCTCTCTCTGTCTCTTTCTCTCTCACCGTCTGTAACTCTACCTGTCAAATACAATTTTTTTAAAAAAAAATTTTAAAAAAGAATGAGACAGAATGCCCTGCACTGTGGCATAGTGGGTGAAGCCATTGCCTATAGTGCAGGCATCCCATGTGGGTGCCGGTTCAAGTCTTGGCTGCTCTATTTCCAATCCAGCTCTCTGCTATTGCCTGGGAAAGCAGTGGAAGATGGCCCAAGTTCTTGGGCCCCTGCACCCACGTGGGAGATCCAGATGAAGCTCCTTACTCCTGGCTTCAGATCTGTGCACTTCCGGCCTTTGCGGATAAAAGACCTCTCTCTCTCTCCTCTCTCTCTCTCTCTCTGCCTCTCTCTGTAACTCTGCCTTTCAAATAAATAAATAAGTCTTAAAAAAAGAATTAGAAAGGTGAGAGAAAAAATGGAAAATATAGAGAGGAAAGCTTAAAAAAAGATTTAAATGGAGGAAAAGGACACAAGAGGATGAAATGGAATAAGGTCATGTATAGAAATAAACAGAGAAAGACTCCTTTTTCAAAGAGTTGTGAGCTAATTTGAGCTACCTCATCCAGGAAGGTCATATGTGACATTTTAGAGATGTTAAAAATGTTATTGAAAAACTAACACAGAAACTCTGAATTAAGTGCCATGACTCAGCTATCCGTACATTATTTCTCCTTTCAAATCACCAAAGAATCCACTCTTTTTTCTGGTGGGAGAGTAAATCAGAGGAACAAATCATGAGGTGGTTCTGTGGAATTCTCTACAAGCAGAGATCCAAGACCATGAAAATGGAGATTTTTTTTTATGACAATTCTATTGCTAAACCATGCTAGGATAATCACTTTTGTTCTCAACACTCAATCTTTTGGTTTAAGGTGGAAAGGAATAAGAAACAGAATCAAACTCCTGAAAGTTCAGGCACGATGAACACAGATTAATCAAGAAGTTAAGATGACAGGAAATATAAAGAAGCTTAATTTTGTCTTTCCAGCTCTAAGTTCATGCTATGCTTTGTTCTTCTAGAGGTTAGTTAGCTCAAATGCCTGTTTTAGAATGTAGCAAAGACAAGAAGTTTGATGGCTCCATTCTGGACTGAAGCCGGGACACAGGAAATCTATTCCAGTCTCCCATGTGGTAGATGGGGGCCCAAGTACTGGCACCATTGTCTGTTGCCTTTCTAGATGCATTAGGAATTAGAGTAGCCAAGACTCTAACACGCACACCTATATGGGATGCTGGCATCACAGAGCAACTTAATCCACTCCACCACAACATCAACACCTCAACCTCGCTAAAATCTCTGATTCATTCTGCAATGAGAAGAATCTTCATCTGATCGTACATCTCATGGTTTTGCTGACCATCAAAAAGCTCTCCACTGCCTTGAGATACAAATGTCAAGTACTTTGTAGGGGACTTGTATAAAATAGACCCTGCTCAGTTGTCCAGTCCTAACAATAGTTTATCTGTTCCCTTACCTTCTTTATTACAGTAATTTCTAATTTCACTTAGTTCCTGAATACGAGAGGTCTTTAAGATGTTTGTGGTAAATGCATAGAATCATGCTACCTGTCTCTGTTGCATTTTACAACAGGCACGTGAGCTAACAAATATCTAGGGAAAAAAACAGCATATATTTAGAACTGGAAAGACAAAATTAAGCTTTCTTGTGTTCCAGCTTTCATTTTAGCTCCTTGCTTAATCTGAGTCTGTGGGGCCTGAAATTCTATGTGGATTTCAACTTTTTCCACAAAGTAATTTATCTTTTACTTCTATTTTTCTATTAATTTTTTAAAAATGTATTTTTGAGGGCTAGTTTTGCAGTATAATGAGTTAAGCCACCACCTGAAATGCTAACGCCCCATGTGAATGCTGTTTTAAGTCTTGGCTGCTCCACTTCATATACAGCTCTCTGCTAATGTGCCTGTGACAGCAGAGGAGGACGACCTAAGTGCTTGGACCCCTGCACCCACATAGGAGATACACAAGTGGTTCCTGGCTCCTGGCTCCTGGCTCCTGGCTCCTGGCTCCTGGCTCCTGGCTCCTAGCTCCTGGCTCCTAGTTTCAGAGTGGCTCAGCCTCAGCCACTGCAAACATCTGGGGAGTGAACCAAGAGTTGGACGATGTCTTTTTCCCTCTGTCCCTCCCTCTCTGTCACTCTGCCTTTCAAATAAATACGAAAAATATTTTTAAAGATGTTAAAGATTTATGCATTTAACATAAACATTAAACACATTGGGCCCACTGCCTCTAATATAAAGGAGGGATTGTAGACGAATGGAATTAGATAAATAAAACAAGATCTGTCTTTGTAAGGACGAATCACAAAAATTTGTTATGAACCAGGAGACAATCTTATCCACTTTAAAGGGGAAAAGTGGCTTAAAAACACACAATTTTTCTTACAGTGAAAGGGAAAGTGCTGTAGAATAGCATTCACTCTTTTTATAAATATTTATTTTGTGCTTACAATGTGCCCAGAACAGTTTACTAAGGAAAAATGAAAAGCAAAATATTCCAAATCTCTGAACATAATGGATCTCAGATTTTGTTAGTGAGGATATAATATTTTTAAAGATGTATGCATTTGTTTGAAAGGCAGAGCTACAGAGAGAGACAGAGAGAGAAACAGAAAGAGAGCTCTTCCATCTGCTGGTTGACTCTCCAAATGCCCACAACAGCAGGGGTTTGGACAGGCCAAAGCCAAGAGCCAGGAACTCAATTCAGGTCTCTAACAAAGAATGGGAGGGATCCTAGTTCCTGGGCCACTATCAACTGCCTCCTAGGCACATTAGCAGGAAGCTAAATTGGAAGAGTGGGGTAGCCAGACTCAAACACTCAAACATGGAAGCAGTTGCCCCAACTGGTGGTTTATTCAGCATGCAACAACACATGTTCTTCCCATGAACTTTTGAAGTCCCCTCCTATAAAAGCATTTGATCACCCTCTGGCCTTTCACACATTCCATTCCTGTTTCTTAGAGCAGGCTCCCTCTTCTCCATACACCCTCTTATTTATCTCCATAATTTCCTTGCAAAATTTCCCTTACCCTCAGGGGTCGATTAAGTGTCCCTGTGATGTTTTCACCTTTTGCCCTCACTTCTTCTCTATTATTTTTGTCTCTGAAGAGATGGAAATAAAGGTCTTCCATCTGCTGGTTCATGCTGGTTGCAACGGCTGGAGCTGGGCCAATCCAAAGCCAGGAGTCAGGGACTTCTTTCCCCGTTTCCCATGCTAGTGCAGGGGTCCAAACACTTATCTTTCCAGGGCCATAAGAAGAGAACTGGATCAGAAGTGGAACAGACAGGACTTGAACTGGCATCCATAAGGGATGCCAGTGCCACAGGTGGCAACTTTACCCACTACACCACAGCACTGGCCCCAGAAAAGTTATTCTTAAATACCAAAGATCATTGCAAGAGTAGCAGTGACTTTAAACATGTCCTGAATGTGGGCTATCAACTCAGGACTGAAGTATTGTGGTTTATGGCACACTTAAAATACCATGTTATCTGTGAAGAAGGGATGGGGCTGTCATATGCCAATATAGAAACAAGTTTCAGTTGATTCATTTATCTAATTACCAAGAGTGTCAACCAGAATGAATAGAAATATGGGGCTCACTCAAAAGTACCAATCTCTGTTTTTGAGACATCTTCTTTGAAGGATCTCAGCTGTATTATTTATATTATCACTGCCTCAGTTTCCTTATACTGAAATGGAAATGGAAATATTCAAAGTATTAGAGAAAATATCTAGATTGCATGAAACACAACACATGGAAATCTTAAAGTAAATATGTATTCTAAAATGGAACTGGGGGGGGAAGAAATGCAACATTTTTTCATTCAACATGTTCTTATCAAGTTCATATTTTGTGATAGGCATTTGATTAGACTGGAATACAAAATAACTATAATTATTTTATAGGGAGCACAAGTTAAATGACAGAAATGGTGCCCTGCAAACATAAAATATTGTATACCATAATGTTTCATCAAGTGGAAAATACTTTGAAAACAAAAGTTAGAAAGCTCAGTAATGGGAAATGTTGCCAGGGATACAGGGATATAAAGACATTCTGCACTGCAGGCTGCAGCATGGGTGGGTAAAGGCATTCTGAAGAACATCCCACCCATACTAAATCAGACTAAGTATGGTGATAGTCTTCCACAATCTTCCCTGGGCATATGTTCAAGAAAGTATTTATGTGTGTTTATAAAGGGACAAGTAGATGTTCACCATAGTCAGTTGGAAGGACTGTAGCAACCTCCCTTTGAGGTGCGAAGCAGATAAAAATGTGGCAACTGCCCCGCTAGGTGTGCCAGATACTACACAGCTGTGCACAAAGCAACATGGGTGGACTTGGAAAATGGAAGAAACAGAATGAGAAACATAGGGGCTGGCATTTGGTATCGTGGTTAAGACACCACTTGGGACGCCCACATCTTTTATCAGAGGGCTGTTTGAGTCGTGGTGGGGCTCCCTAATCTGGTTTCCTGATAAGTGCAAAAAAAGGTGCAAAAAAAGGGACATGGCTAATGGTTCAAGTATTTGGTTCCCTGCCACCCATAGGGAGATCACATTGAGTCCTCAGGCCCCTAGTATTTGGAAAAAGAACAAGCTGAAGGGAACGCTCTCTCTCTCTCCCTCTCAATAAAATTAATAAAAATTTAAACATAGAATGATGAATATAACAAGTTTTCATTGATTGAAATTAATAATATGCTGGGGCCAGCACTGTGGCAAAGCAGGTAAAGCTGCCTCTTGCAGTACCAACATCCCATGTGGGTGTCAGTTCAAGTCCCAGTTGTTCCACTTCTGATCCAGCTTTCTGCTATGGCCTGGGAAAGCAGTAGAAGATGGCTCAAGTATTTGGGCCCCTGCACCCACATGGGAGACCCAGAAGAAACAGAAACTCCTGGCTCTTGGCTCCTGTCTTTGGATCAGCCCAGCTCCGGCCTTTGTGGCCATCTTGAAAGTGAATCAGTGGATGGAAGACCTTTCTCTCTCTCTCTCTCTCTCTCTCTCTCTCTCTCTCTCTCTCTCTGCCTCTGACTGACTCTATGTAACTCTGCCTTTCAGAAAAATAAATCTTAAAAAATATGCTAATCACAAAATAACAGCACAGATACAATAATGCATGCTAACAAGAGGATACTCATTAAACACATTAGCCTAACTGCCTATGATATAAGGGAGGGATTGTGGATGAATGCAATTAAACAAATAAAACAAGTTCTGTCTTTGTACGGATGAATCACAAAAATCTGTTATGAACCAAGAGATATGGATTAGACAATACTATCCACTGCAGATGAGAAAAGTGGCTTAAAAAACACACATTTTTTCTTACAGCGAAGGGGAAAATGCTGTAGAATAGCATTCAGTCTTTTCACAAATATTTATTTTGTGCTCACAATGTGTCCAGAACTTTTTACTAAAAAAAATGAAACACAAAATATAACAAATCCCTGAACCTAACAGAGTTTAGATTTTGTTAGTGAGGAGACAACCCATAAATATGTACATAAATTATTACCAAATTGCTACAAAGAAAGATGAAGCAGCAGGAAGTTAGTGAATGTATGATAGAATAGGTACACTCAAAATATGGAGATCATAGAAGTCCTGCCTGAAAAGGTGACATTTGAGTAGAAATGTAAATAAAGCCAAGGAGAGACCAATCTGAAAGTGCAGGTTAGGGAATGAGCAAGGATTATGGAACCAGTGATGTGTAGACAATGATGAATTCATGGTATTGAAACAATAAGAAGAGCCATGAATTGAAGTGAAAGAGAAGAAACATGTGGAAGAGGAGATCAACTAGAAGGCATGAGTCAAACCGCATTCAGTCTCAGAGCAAAGAAAGAGGTTTGGGTATTATTTTTAGTAAGATGAGACTACAGTCATAGAATCAAGCTGGACAGTGATAGGATTTGACTTACATTTTAAAAGTGATCTCTAGGGCTACGGTTGGGGAACCTTTTGGAAGGACAAGGTCAGGAATAGGAAGAGAAAAATCAAGCACAAGACTATTTCAGTCATCCAGGCATGGAATGATGATAGCTCGGCTTGAACACGATAATGATTTCATCAGAATATTCACACTTGTCTCAGCAGACAAGATATGGAAAGGATGTTTTCACATGGAGAGTATCATTAGACCTGGCTCAGAGATGTGGACTTTCTAGGCCATTAAAGGCTTTGGTGAGAGAGGAAGTGAGAGAGGGAGCAAAATATGGATGCAAGAAAGACTGAGACAAGATTAGGAAGGCCTGAGTTGATAGAATAAGGAATTCTGATGTATTGTTACAGAAAATGAGACCATCAGAAGAATAGCCTGCTATAGCACTGTTTTTTATAAGATAATCCTAGGAGCTTTATAAATGATGGTTTGGAAGAGGCAGAAAGCAAGAGGTAATCAAACCATAGGCTGAAATCAGCAGTTTATAAGGATAAGAAAAGATTTGTTCACGTAATTAAATATCTAAGATACTAATATGTTCTGCATAATGGATATGATAATTTTACCTACTGCACTGGTTTCTTAGAATGTTATATGAATTAGTGCTTAGAATAGGTTTTGACAAATGAAAATCCCTCAACAAATATTGATTTTTATTTTTATATTATCAATAGTAATATATTCCTATTACCTATTCCAAATAATAGGATTATTTCTATGGAATAGGTCTGCAGGAGCCACACAGAAAACAGGAATGTCCATTATTTGGACAGGGTAGAAATTATTGAAGGAGTTAGTGAGCCAACTAACCAGCTTACTGCATGCTTGAATGCTGTGATGATGGCACATATGGGGGCATGGTACTTTGGGGGTCAGTGTTTGGAGAAGAAACAGTGATTTAAAACAGAATTGTCAGAGAATGTGGGGTGAAGAGGAGTTAGTGAGCTCCTTTTGGAAGGAGCTAGGTGAATGGAGAGGATTTTGAGAGAGCAGGATGTGGTGCAGCATAAAGCCAAAAGTATGGACTTTGAAATCTAGCTCATCTTGAATCCTGACTGTGCCATATCTGTGCTTTGTGATTTTTGACAAGTTCCCTCTTTGAACTCCAGTTTTTCATTTTGAAAATGATATTGAAAATTTTAGTTATTTCATGGCACTTCCATGATAGAAAAAATTAAGGTTACACAGGTGAAATGCGTGGCATGAAGTTTTGCACACCTTAAAAGAACAACCAATATTGCTATTCCAACTTGTTTATTTCTATGATTCAATCAATTCAAATGTGAATACTGCAAACTTCCATCCACTAATTCCTGTCTGTCTGTAAATGTTGCCTTTCATTCTGTGTGAAGGGAAAACACTGCCCAGAAGTCTGCATTTTGTGTCCTTGGTTTCCCCTGCTCTTGCATCAGTATCAAGGTAATCCCCCTTTCAAATTAAAGGAAAAGTTAGTATTTTTAAGCATAGCTGCAACTGCTTGCCTTAAAAGTCATATTTTGATGGGATTTGTATAGACTTCATAAATAGAAAATGGTATATAGGTTTAGCACAGTCTATAGAACTAATGTGGCAATGAATTAGTATAAACACCTCGACCCATTAATGAGTCAGAACATCTGCTGCGTTTGTTGGGATGTTCAAAAACTTGACTGGCAGGTGTTTAGAGCAATATATAGTGAAATGGAGATTATTTTAAGGTAAAAATATCAGTTTTACTAGTCTTCCTATACTACCCCTTGGTCTTTTTCCATTGAGACCCCTGAGCATATTCAGAAACAAGGGAATATCAACATGCTACTATTAATGGGATGTTAATAATTATAGGGTCAACATTCTGGCATAAAAGATTAACAGTATCCCACATGGGTACCAGTTCAAGTCTCAGCTACTACAGTCCAGTTTCCTACTAATGCACTTTGGAAAGCAGGACCAAGTTCTTGGGCTCCTGCAACCATGGGGGAGACCAAGATGAAGCTCATGACTTCTGCCTGGCTTAACCATTGTGGCCATTTGGGCAGTGAATTAGCAGATGAAAGATCTCTCTATATATATTTCTCTCAACTCTGCCTTTCAAATAAATAAAATAAATATTTAAAAAATATAAATACAGAAGGTTGGGCAGCTTTAACATGTCTATTTTAACTACTGCACGTTTTTGTGTAGCATAGATTTAATCCTTAGAACAAAAACCTTATTAGCTTTCAAGGCCTCCTGTCTCATTGGAGACATGTGTAATTACTCAAAAATATTATATTTTTAAGGTTTGTATTTTAAATATACTGACCTTAAAATGTGTCTCTGTGTAGCTTGTGTCTATTTGGTTAGATTCAAATATATATCCTTCTTTTTTTAAAAAAAGATTTAATTATTTATTTGAAAGTCAGAGTTACAGAGAGGCAGAGGCAGAGAGAGAGAAAGAGCTCTTCCATCCGCTGGTTCACTCCCCAGATAGCCACAATGGCCAGAGCTATGGCAATCTGAAGCCAGGAGCCAGGAGCCAGGAGCTTCTTCCGGGTCTCCTATGTGGGTATAGGGGCCCAAGGGCTTGGGCCATCTTTCATTGTTTTCCCAGGCCGCAGCAGAGAGCTGGGTTGGAAGTGGAGCAGCTGCCACTTGAACCAGCACCCATAAGAGATGCCGGCACTGTAGGTGGCAGCGCCAGTTCCACCTCTCTTTTTAATTAAAATTTAATTACGGCTGGCGCCGTGGCTCAACAGGCTAATCCTCCGCCTTGTGGTGCCGGCACACCGGATTCTGTCCCGGTTGCCCCTCTTCCAGGCCAGCTCTCTGCCATGGCCAGGGAGTGCAGTGGAGGATGCCCCAAGTGCTTGGGCCCTGCACCCCATGGGAGACCAAGAGAAGCACCTGGCACCTGGCTCCTGCTATCAGATGAGCGCGGTGCGCCCGCCGCAGCGCGCTGGCCGCGGCGGCCATTGGAGGGTGAACCAACGGCAAAGGAAGACCTTTGTCTCTGTCTCTCTCTCTCTCACTGTCCACTCTGCCTGTCAAAAAAAAAAAAAAAACACTAAAAAAGATTTAATTAAATTATTGGAAAGACAGAGAGACAGAATGAGCTTCTACCCACTGGTTCACTCTTTAACTGCTCACTTAATCCAAGTCTCTCTTATGTGAGTGTTAAGCACAGTTAACATGAGCCATCACTGCTGCCTCACAATGTTTGCATTAGCAGGAATCTGGAGGCAGGAGTCACAGGTAGATATGAAACCCAGGTACTCTAATATGGAACTAGCTAGATGTCTCCTGTTTTGTATTAGCTCCTCAAGTATTTCAAAAGACTATGCATATGTCCAGTCTATCTTTTCTTAGATTTCTATGAAATGTAATTCAACAATCCTGCCATTCTCCACCAAGATTCTTTCTTGTTGTTGTGTTTGGGTACTTACTAAACAGCAGAGAGCTGAATGCTTCTTAAGTGTCACCCATTTACTTCCTTTAATAGTAGATAAGGAAGCAATGGAGGAGACAGTTTTAGCAAACTGTCTAAACCAATACAACTAGTAAGCATTGCATAGGAGATTGCATCCCAGGTTTGCCTCACACCAGAATATACATTGCTGATAATGCTCACTACACTGCCTTCAAATGCACCACCCCTTTAATTGAATCTTCTTGTGTAACTCAAAACAAAATTACTGTAACAGTCATAATCTTAGTCTTACTATTAAAACTAATAGGACTAGGTAAGCTTATTGAGTACTAATTAATCTAACTTCTTAACTCAATTAACACTTCTAATCTCCGTAATAGCTTTGAGGTGAGTTCTCATCTTACACATTAGGAAATCCAGGCATAGAAAGATTGAGTACTCCAAAGTAAAGCAGTTAGTAAATGATAAGTGTAAAATTCTGAAAGTGTGCTTCAAGAACCTACACCAAAAAGCATTGTTCTGTCACCGTATTCCCAAATCTTGATGTATTACTTAATGCAATCTAAGTTAACGTACATTTCTGTCAACAGTATCTCACTCTTGTTGCTTGCTGAACTATCAATGAAAGTTTGTGTCTGAGTATGTGTTTATTTGTTAAGAAAATGTCTCTTGCTATATCTGTTTTCTCCATCCTATAATTGTTCAGTGATATTCTTTTGTAGGCCAACAATTTATCCTTATTAATGACAGATTTAGGGATTCAGTCCATTGACTCAGCCTGATGAGATTTAGTTTGCTCCCTCATTGATCATTCTCTACCCACTTTCCAAACTTGGTACTAATTACAAAAATGATAAACATATTTCTTGCTCTCATCTAAATCACTAACAAAACATTTTTGCACAAGATAGAACTTGGACACTCTGATAGGAGAAATCCCTTTATTTCTAGGAAGTCCTTATTCTTTACATATTTGACAAGTATTGATTAAGTGACAGTTATGCAACACGTATTATAGCAGTGATGGTAAATGCAACTTTTAGCAAAACCAAAACTTTTTGCTTATGGAATTTTCAGCTTGCAAGTAGGAGAAATATTTTAATCATATTGATTCTGGTAGGAAGTTAGCTGGCTCCTCCTTGCAACCCAACCTGTGCAGGGGTTCCACTTATACCACCCAAACCATCTCACCCTCCTTCTGGAACCACTGCTTATGACAGGTACCAACAAAAATAACCAGCACAGCTGCTGGCTGTGTTCCCACAATAACCTTTAACTCATTATAAGGCCATTATTGTAAAATTGCCATGGTTAGCATGCTTACTCCCATCATGCACCTGATTCCAAGATATTTCTGAGGTTTTACAAACAAAGGCAAGGAAATGAGCAACATTCAAACTGTGCCTTAAACTCAATATTCATTCAAGTCCCAATCTAGACACCACTCCCTATTCCACCTGTTCAAATAGAGATGGACATCACTCTAGTGCATCCTTCTCTTGGCTGTATGCTTTCATTTCAGATGTAAATAAATCTTTGCCTCTCCATGCTGACCTTTACTTGAGTCTCCCCCTCAACCTATTTTTCTTTTATTGGAGAGAAGAACATGGACTCATTCACTCCATAACAATATAGTATAAATGAATGATAAATATCCTGAAAGGCTTACACATAGGAAAATGTTCCCTGAAGAAGTTCTGATTGTGTGGAGACCTGAATGATGAGCTGAATTAATGTGGTAAAAAGGTAAGAAAGACTCAAAAGACTCTTAAATAAATGCATTTTGACTATTGGTGAGTTTATATTGCTTGAAACATTATCTTAATAGGATGTGAAATTGTTGAAGACAAAACATTATTGTTATAATAAACCTCAAGAATATTTTACTTCACCTAGTTATCCAAACATGGTGCTTTGTGGGTTACAGGGATATGTCATAACAGATAGTCTCTAGATTTAAAAAAAAAAAAAAAAGGTACTGAAATGAAACAATTTGGAAAATCACAAGCTAATCAAATTTAAACTAGTTTCTTAACTGATGAACTGTACAAATCCTTTATTACATTTAAAACTATTTGTGAGTGCCTAAGAACTTGCTTCAGGTAGCTAAGTAGACGTCAACCTATATGTGTAAGAGGAGTAGAAGAAAGTCAGAAGAAAGTGCGGATTTTTGTTTTATGGAATGATGAAAAATGTAGAAGCAAGCTTTGGAAGAAGACCAGTAATGACATGCCTGAAATATTGCTCTTGTTCAATGACCTTGTTAGGTGGGTTCCAGCCCTCTCCCTGGGGCAGCTTACGGGAATCTTCCTGACCTGTAACAAGAGGGCCAGTAAGTCCAACAACATTGTGCTGACAAGGTCTTGGGAGGATTTGGGGGAATTCCACATCCAAAAGGCCCTCCACCAGCAATTTCCTGGAAAAGGAGAAATAGGGGAATCCATACCCATGTGCATTAAAACTGCAGCCTGAATATAGACTAGCCTCTAAGTTCTTTGTTGAAATGCCCATGTGGTCTATAAGGTGCACCCTCTTCATTAAACTTGGCTGGCATTCTATTGTTACTCTGGGTCTCATGTATGAAGCTTTTCTTGTGCAGACAAGAGCCTTGGAGCAACCACCTCTAGCAACACTTCTAGAAAACAATGTTTCTTAAATTATCCAAACAGCATCCTATTTTATTTTTTCTCTGTCTCATGTCTTAATTGTTTTTCAATTTTCAGAATCTGTTTTGGAAAACACCGATTTGTTTTAACGCAGCCTCTCAAGCCTCAATTCTTGAACTCTTTCTAAAACATTTAAATCAGATTATTTTTGAGCCTTTCCTTGAATAGCCTCAGTGAATGAGAGATACGCTCAATGATTTTTTTTCAAATTAATGAACTACTTAAGGTTCTGCCTAATTATGTTTGTATTGTAAATTTATCTCAGTTGACTTTGCTAGTCCATTAGTACCCAAGAGCATTAAAATGGTAATTATATTTTGTGATTCTTAGAAGAAAAGCTGTATATTCCAATGGTGAATGTTAGGTTGGGATAGAACAGTTGGAGCCTGAATTAGTCATACTTTATTTTTATAAGAAAGCCTCTTTATGCTCTATAAGAACCATTTTCTAAACTTCATTAATAAATAAAAAATAAAGAGCCTGCATATGAATAAATGATGAAAGTGCTTCCCTTGGTAATTTTTTTGTAAGTTTCTAAAAATAGTTCCAATTTTTATCTACAAATTTAATGCAGTTAGAAAAGCAACTAGGAATGTCATTATGGTATCAGTTTATTGGATGAAGTGGGGAGACAGAAGGGAACCCCATCACTTGAGATACAAGAAATTTTTGCACAGATTATTTACTCAAGGCAGATTATTTACAATATTCTTCTTGATTGCTATTGGTTTGCAATGTCAAAATGGGACAAAATTTATAGACCAAAGTGCAGAAGAATCAGATGGCTTTCTGGAGTGAGTTGATCATTTTAATATGCTAATAGATCATCACTGTGTCTAGGATATGGTTCTATTATCACTCATATATCAAATTAAATTGTTTATGTGTCTTTCTCACCACTATGCTAAGAGTGATTTTTCCAGATCTTGTTTAAGCCAGGTCTGGTTTAACTTACCTTCCTTGGTGCTTAGTATACTCACGATATGAGGATACAAGAATTATTTATTAATTTTTCATTGTAGCAAATATCATATTCCAGGAATTGTATCACTACGACCCAGTAGAATTGCATTCATGAACGTCCAATCATTCAAGTTTGAGCAAAATCACCCTTTACAGTGTTACAATCTGTAAAGAAGATTGACTTCAGTTGTTGTGGGAATATTCACATGGAGGAGAATGGTAAACTCTGCAAATCACCACCCCTCCTCTTTGTTAATCATTTACTAACCAAACATGTCAGTGCCTCCTGCATTCACTCCCGACTTTCTTTCTCTTTCTCTGGATCTCTAGTCCAAGAGTTTTTGGAGTTTTTCTCCTTAGCCTTGCCTGATGTCGTGCCTGATTAAAGAAAAAAGAAAGAAGAGAAAGCAGCTACGTGACTTTATTTTTATTCTATAGCATCTTGCTTGCCTGCCTGTCTGTCTGTTTCTCTCCCTATATTTCTTTCTCTCTCAAGCTTAGTGACAACAAGATTCATTCAAACTTAGCTTTAATGGAAAGAAAGGAAATTTTGTTAGAGTCTTATAATTAAGGGCAATAGCATCGGAAAAATCATGAATTTCAGGATTGTAGTCAGAATGCTTATTCTACCTCTTACCTCTGTTTGCTTTTTAATAAAAGATTTACTTATTTATTTGAGAGGTAGAAAAAACAGAGACAGAGAGAAAAACACACTCCCTGATTCACTCTCTTAATGTTCATGCACAGCAGAGGCTAAGCCAGGGCCCAAGTTAGGAGTGGAGAGTTCAGCCCAGGTCTCCCATTTGGGTGGTAGGAACTCAATTATATTCAGAAACCGCCACTACCTGCATTAGCAGCCAGCTGCAGTTAGAATTCAGAGCCAGATATCAAACCCGTATACTCTGATATGGGATGTGGACATCTTAACCACTATGTGAAACACCTGGCCCTAGCTCTGTGACTTTGAAGGAATTGCTTAACCTCTCTAATCTTTTGTTTTACATCTGTAAAGAAAACAGTATGAGTGACATAAATTTACTATGAGGATGTTAGGAGATCATGTATCTAACATAACTAATAAAGTCCTTAGGATAGAACAGCTGTCATATGCAACATTTTCTTTTTAAGACTAGATCTGAGCTTTTACTCTACCCACAGCGCATCTGTATTTAAGCATTAATTGTAGAGAAAGGACTTGGAATAGAGGTGAGACTTTGCCACTTGAGGTTTACATGCTCTACACAGATCTCTGAATCTGTTTTTCTGTTTGAGAAAGAGAATAATGACAGCTCACTTGCCTCCATCTCAGCACAACGGAAAGAATCAAATATGATAATAAATACAGAAAGCTCTGACAACAAATACGGAAATATACATCAACAGACCTCTTAAAACTGCATGTATGTTACACAATTCCATTTTCAAAAAAACCTGGAAAAACAAATTTTAAAAAGTTATGCATGGCTGGCACCGCTGCTCACTAGGCTAATCCTCCACCTGCGGCACCGGCAGCCTGGATTCTAGTCCCGGTTGGGGTGCTTGATTCTGTCCCAGTTGCTCGTCTTCCAGTCCAGCTCTCTGCTGTGGCCTGGGAGTGCAAGTGGAGAATAGTCCAAGTGCTTGGGCCCTGTACCCGCTTTGGAGACCAGGAGGAAGCACATGGCTCCTGGCTTCAGATAGGCGCAGCATGCCAACCGCAGCGGCCATTTGGGGGGTGAACCAATGGAAGGAAGACCTTTGTCTCTCTCTCACTGACTATCTCTGCCTGTCAAAAAAAATTATGCATGAAATCCACCTCTGTGGATTTATTTTCTCTGAATAAATTAGGTCTAGCTGCAAATTCACATTCTGTCTATTTTCTCTTTTCTGCATTCTTTTTCCTTACATTTTGGTGCCCCATATGAGGAGGGGAGTGGAGGACCCAGTCTCTGGGTAAGAACCGTGATCCCCCACCCTTCCTCTGTTTTCTTCTCCTTTCTAAGCTTCTTCTACTTTTTACTGTCTCTGCCCACTCCTTACCTTCTCTTCTTATAATCCCCTTTTTCCCTTCTGACTGTACGGGCCCTGAGAGACACCTCTCCAGAACACTTTCTCACTCCCACTTGTATTTCTCATTTCCCAACGGATTCATAGCCAGAGTCTTTGCCAGATCTCATCGCTAATGTTCACATCAGACCTAATTCTCAACCCATCAGATTGGAAAGAGAGGTCTCTCTCACATCAAATGTGCTAGGGTTATGCTCATGACTTGTTTACCTCTCATTTTAGAGCCTGGGTTGCTTGGTCAAGCCAGTTCATCTCCTCTTGTAGGGCCTGGATTGTTCAGTTTCCCTCACTCATGGGAAACACTCCTCTGCCACAGCTTAGAACTGGGAAGCTGGTGTAAGCATGGGGATTCTCACTGTCTCCTCTTAAAGGACTCAGAAGCTAGGTTCTCTATGGGGTGACTCTTGCCCAGGGGATGCCCAGGGGATGCAAAAGGACCCTCTTTCCTCACACCATATTTTGCTTAAACCATGGGTTCCAAATTTCGACTCCCCTCTGGCCTGCCTCTTGAAAGATTTGTGCAAGCTGGGCCTGAAGGAGGAGGTAAAGTGCAGGTGACTAACACGTCTCCACACTAAAGTTTGATCTCAATATAAATTGGACAATGATTTCAATCCAGCATTTTCATCTCAAAATTCTCTAAGATTTTAATAACTTTACACAGAGAAATGGCAAATGGTCAGAGGTCCCCTATTTCAGGCCTTTTCCCTTCTCTGGGGTCAACTTTCCATACTCCAAGTTCTCATGGAGGAAGAAGGTCTGGAGCCTCCCCTTAAATCTTCTACCTCCCCTCCTCTGCCTTATCCCTCTCCACTGAGAAGCCTGCATCTCAGGAACACACAGCCCTCCACTCACTTCATTCCCCACGCCTCTAGTGCCCCCTCTTCCCTCTCATCAGCATCAGCAGGAGCGGTTGCCACACTTCCACTCCCTCTTCCCCTGAACCTCCTGTTCTCCCCAAGGAAGAAAAACCTCCCGTGGGCACTCTGCCCCACCATTCTCTCCCTCATCCCGCTCTCTCTCTGATACTGACTCTTTCAAGCCTCCATATGGTGACTCCTCTCTGGCAGACCCTCCTGATTCCCCTACATATATGCCTCAGTCCACCTCTAAGGTCAACTTTCCTCATTCCAAGCCCTCAGGCAGGAGGAAGTCTTGTAGCCTCCACTTGAACCCTTGACTTTCTTTTCTTCCACTCTTGTTCTTTCCTCAGGGTGCTGCCACTTCAGTAACAGGATCCTCTACTAGCCCTGCCCTCCTGTCTGGCTCTTCCCCGCACCTCCTCACCAGCAGCAGAAACTGCCTCTCTCCTCTTCCTGACCCCTCCTCCTCTTCCATCCTGCAACTCTCTCCCACTGGTTGCAGAAGAATGCTGTAAAGGCTAGTGGAATGTTTATGACTCTGGAAAGCCCTGTACCTGGGACATCCCAAACTCCTAAGACAATATCTTCCTGCTCATTTTATCAGCTTCCATTTGGTGCTCCGCACGTCCCTAACAAGCAGCTCCAGAAAGGACTCTACTTGCTGTTCAAATGCAATGAAGCCTGACTTAAACACCCGGACTCCCACGCCCACCTTTGTCTGGGCAAGCTCAGCCCCTACTCTCTTTTATCATCCCCCCCCATTCTGTCTTCCCTAAAATAAAGTGTTCTTTAGCCACTTCCTCTTCTTCTATGAACAATAAAATCATAAAACTTAAAAAATGGAGTTACATCCCACATGAAGATGAAACCTGTGTTCCAGCCATCTCAAGTAATATTTTTGGTAGGACTAGCAAAGAAAAACTCCAGAACAGTGATAAGTCCAGAGCAACTTTGCTCCAAAGAATGCTTCATGCCCAGCCTTCTTCTATATTTCCCCTTGCCTCGCCTTGGCCACCTTTGGCAGCCCAAATCTCTTTTCTTTTCTTATTTTTTTAATCTTTTTGACAGACAGAGTGGACAGTGAGAGAGAGAGACAGAGAGAAAGGTCTTCCCTTTCTTTTGGGTCACCCCCCAATGGCCACTGCAGCTGGCACACTGCGGCCTGTGCACCGCACTGATCCGAAGCCAGGAGCCAGGTGCTTCTCCTGGTCTCCCATGTGGGTGCAGGGCCCAAGCACTTGGGCCATCCTCCACTGCCCTCCTGGGCCACAGCAGAGAGCTGGCCTGGAAGAGGAGCAACCGGGACAGAATCTGGCGCCCTGACCTGGACTAGAACCTGGGGTACTGGCGCCGCAGGGAGGATTAGCCTATTGAGCTGCGGCACTGGCCTCAAAATCTCTTTTCTAATAACTGAAACTGTTTTGTTGTGCTCTCCTGTAATGTGTTATATGTGTGTACATTTTGTATGTCTATATGGAAAATTTAGTAACAGCTCTGTTTTAATTGGCTTATACTTGTGTTAGACATTCAAAAAATACTTCCAACTACATGTACTCTTAAATTTATAGAAGGCATTGGACCTTTTCATAAATGGTTTCATAAGTTATTTGACAGTCAAACTTCTTACTAAGTTTTCACATAACATTAAGCAATCTGGGAAACCTGACTTGTTCCCTCACTTCTCCTTTATTCTCTTCAACATGGAAAACTGATTCTGTTCTGTAGGACTCTCCATCAGAATGTCCTGTTTGATCTTTAGATCTTATATAAGACAGTTTGAATAAAGTGGTCTTAATGCTTCATCTTACATAGGAGGACATAGCATTTTTCATGGGCATTGTCTTATCTAACAGGAAGAATTTTGTCAAAACATGCCTATGACCACAGATTTCCAGCTCAGGCCACCAAAGATTAGGGATGGGACTGAGCACCCCCTTGGCTGACATTCTTAAAGGCTTCCTCTGTGTTCTACTTTAGCAGAGACCAGGAGAAAAAGGCGTGAGGCAGCAAGAGCAATGTAGGGATAGGTGGCGAGTCAATTAATGGTTGCTTTACATAGGATCTGCCATCAAGGAAACCCAACAAGGCCAGTGCATCTCCAAATGTCAACCATTTTCAAAATGAGGAGTCAGGCACCTGGCACACAACTATGAGCTCTGTCAGCTCTGCCAAGAGCCAGGCCATTGGAAATGGAACTGCCCTAGGGATTGAGGGACTCCTGGGTCAGAATCACAGATGCTGTCGATCCAAAGCTGAAAAAGTCCTTCACTCTGCCGAAGTAACCACTGTCACCAGGAGGGACAGCATGGGGTCAGTAGCAATCCAAGTAGAGGTGTATATCTGCTTTTAGAGATGCCCCCTATTTGATACTAATCTCCTATTCAGCCCAGCCCTCCTTCCAGGTCTTTAGGTAATGGAAGTCAAATGGGTGTCTTCCAAAAATAATTTCATGCCTCCCTTATAATGTCTTATTCATTATCACATATGAAGAGGTAGATAGGTCTGGAACTCATATATACCTGGCCAGTCCTTAAGGTTCACCTGATTATTTTCAAGCCTCTCTTGTTAGTTTCTGTTTGCCTCTCAATGGAAAAACTCCCTCCTTGTTTGGACAGCACCTTTCTGAGATTCTCTAATGATTCTGTCCTTCACTTTGGAAATAAACACGGGGAGTGTTCTTTTTCTGTGGCAACCAGACATACACCTGTCTTCCCACTAATTGGCCAGAACTCTTGCTTTCTTATTTTTTCCTTTGTCCTCCTCATTTCGGCCATCTTTTCCACCATGAACAATGTCTCTGATATTTCCTTTATCCTCATATTCATAATTCTATTTTTACTAAATATAATTAATTTATTGCAAAGGTTCTTCTAGGAACGGTTAACTGCTATATCTCAAGCCATCTTGCAGGAGCAACACAAAACTGTTTTCTTTCTTCAATCAATCTGATCCCTAGTATAGAACCTGGCTTCATGTCTGCCCCATATCAGCAGGACGTAGCCAGAAAAAAATCAGCACCCTATCTCCTTATCTGTATCAGAGTTAGAATCAATGGAACAAAGACATAAGCCTCAGCTATTCTTGCTCATTTCCCAAAATATAGATAAAAATTGGAATTTATCCTTGCTTCTGAATCACAATTCAGTCTCAAGCCCTACTGTCTTCACCCCACCCCCTGAATTCCTCCCCAGTTGGGAAGCAGGCTGGCCAAACTTGAAAGATAGATATGGAGACGCTCACCTCCACCTACTAGCCCCTCCCCCACCCCTAGCCCCGCTAAGATATAAAAAGACCCAACCTCTGGAGTCCAGGCCTTCTGCCACATGTCCAGTCTGTGCATGCTGGCAGTTGGTCACCCACCTCTGTGGATTTATTTTCTCCGAATAAATTCGATCTGCCTGTAAGTTCATATTCTTGTTTCCTCTCTCTTTTCTCTGTTCTTTTTCCTTACACTCAGAAATGCAGTCACAGCATTGACAGTCCCCTAACAGAAGCTATATCTGCTGGCATACTGAGATCTGCTTTGACTTTTGACTCCAAAGACTTAAGATTGCTCCACCTGTTTTACATCCTACGAAGGGTCCCACTATCTTTTAATAAATTCTTTCTCTTTTATTCTAATGTAGCAGGTAATCAGTTTCTGTTACTTACAACAATAAAGAATTTTTGCTAATAAAGTGTGGTTATCAGAAGAGAAAATAATTGCCATCAGTGTGGTTTGAAGATTATGAATAGAGTATGAGATTACTTAACCTATATGAACTATGCCATTCATAATGGCCATGGGTATACGTATTTCAAATATGCTTTTTACAATCAATGCAGCTAAAAAAACAGACTGACATTGAATCTGATTGATGAAAATTACTCAAAACTCTCTGAGGGAGAATTGCTGGAATGGAGACCACGTCATAAAATAGGAAACAACCTATATAAAACGTGAATAGTGAGTTGCAAATGGTAATGCAAGACAAGAAGTAAAACTGGGGCTTGTGAGAGGCATAGATTAGTGGCTAAAGTTCTGTGAGTTTCTACCTTAACATGAAGAAAAAATTATGTTTTATTGGGTTGATTTTATATATATACATACATACATACATATATACACACAGAAACATATGGAAAACAAATCTTAAGACTAAATAATCTCTTTAGTATAAAAAAGGTATTAGCTAGCATGGCCTCATATTTTCATGTTGTGCACAGGTGCTATTTCTATGTTGATCTATATCAATCTCCATGTCTGATTTTTTAACAGGCCATGACATCTTCTATTATCTGAAAATACACGGAAAATTTATCGAAGATTCTTGAAACAGAATTAAATGTCATACCTGCTAATTATAAAAATGAATGTGAGTAAGAGATAGTTTATGTCACAGAATCAAATGGATGGGTCTTAAATGCTGCTTATTTATAGAGGTTTGGAACTGCTGCTCTGGGACCCACAGGATAAGGCAAATACATCAAAAGATGCAAGCAGGGAGAGCTGTGCTTGTGATGGAGATTGAGAACTAGTGACAAAAGCTGTTGAGTTGAGAACACCTTGCCACTTATTATAGTTAAGATAGCATGCCTTGCCTTGGGCTCTTTATTTTAATGTAGATGTCTGAGAGAGAGTGGGTGATTGAGGGGAATGGAGTGAGGTTATGTGTCTTCACAGGGCAAGATGGCTATTGAATGACTACCAAACCCATCCCCTGCGATGTTAATATATGCACTCATTGTTCCACCCTCTTTTCTAGTAATGGTAAACAACATTTGTCACTTGCAATAGACTACTTTTCACTTCCAAACTGATGGTAAGCCGACATTTGTAATTCAAGTACCAAAGCTCAGACTGCAGAGGCAGGAGACCCAGAAAAGATGTATGTGGTGGGTGGAAAGAGAGAACAGGACAAGGTTCGCATGTGCAATTCAGCGGAATCCTTCATAAGTCTGGCCTCCATGACAGGAGATGGCCTAATGCCTCATTAATTCCCGTGGAGATGACGATGATGTATCACCCCCTTTCAATCTGAAACTAAGTAATGCATTCAAAAAAACTAATTTGCACATGTTTAATGCGTTCATTAAGCTATTATAGTCTTTCAACAAGAGATTTAATAGCAAATTAACATTTCTTTTAAATAAAAAAAAAAAACTCCCCAAAGCCCCCAGTTAACACAATGATTTTATGCTTTAAGGGCAATGGCCTACAAGAAAAAACACTTGACACAAGAATGGGGGTGAAAAAGATCACATTATGTTCTCCTAATTCATTATCCAATTAGTCACCCTGGGGCACCAATTCCTCCCCCCCCAATGACAAATGTTTCTGGGCAACAAAAGGACTCCTGAATGTAGAGGTCAGAAGGTCAAAGACAAAAGAGAAATTCCAAAAGGGCAAATTTAGTGAACTGGATCCCGAGGAACTGAAAAAATTGCTTATCTTACAAAGAAGATTTGTAAAGCAAAAGAAATTTAGTTTGACATTCAAATATCAATATTTTCTTAACATTCATTTTAGCTTCTATCTTGTATTAGGCACTGAGTAGATAATTTACAAGACTTATTATAAACAAAAAAGATTTAAAAATAAACATATATTCCTTGTCTCAAGGAGGTTTCATTGAATATCTGCTATGTGATGTGTATCCTGTTGTACAAGATGAATAAATCATGACCTGCTTTCTTGCAGAATTTAGATACGATTGTGGAAGATAAATATGTGTGCAAAGATTCATATACAATTTACAAAATTTTAAATTATAGGAAAAGATAAAATGCTTGAAAGCAAAGAAGAAGGAAGTTCTAACTCAATAAGATATTTGGAGAAAGCTTTGTGTGCAGAGGAACGTTTAGGATGGGACTTCAAAATTGGAATATATTAAACAGACATAAGTGAAATGTATACTCTAAATTGAGTGACAGCATGAGAAATGTGCAAAAGAAATATGTGATGTGTAATGAAAATAAAAATACTTTGGCTTGGCTTCTGTATTTGTCAGTTCCAGCTGCTAGAACAGAGCAGTATAGCCTGGAATGCTTAAATAATATCCTGCTCTTCATACTTATTTCCCATACTGCTGATGAATGAGAATTCTCAGATGAAGGTGGTTGCAGACTTGGTGTCTGGTGAGTGCTCTCTTCCTGAATTCTAGACAGCCATTTATTTGTTGTGCTTTCCTGTGTCAAAGAGCAAGAAAGATCCTGGGAGTGTCTGTTAGAAGGGCACTAATACCATTCATGAGGGCTCCAATCTTATAACCTAATTATCACCCAAAGCCTTCTCTCCTAACTCTATCACACTGAAGATTAAGATTTCAATGCGTGAATTTGGTAGGGAAACATTGAGTCTATAACAGCACCTCTATGGGACATTACCCATATTCCTTCCTCCCTGGATTTCAAAGCATTCTATTATGTCAGATTTATTTCAGTTCTCTGTAGGAGCAGAGAAGACATGGAGATCACACAAACTGATGACTGTCCACAAAGAAATTTATGATATTCTGAAAATGGGCTCTACCAAGAAACAATCTAAATAGTATAGTCCTGTTGAGAAGAAAATATACTTATCTAGCTAAGCATCTCAGGGTGATCAAATCCCAACTTATTCCCTTAACTAAATGTGAGAATTTTATAGAAATCTAAGTCAACACAGCTCAAGGTCATTGCTTCTTATTATATTTCCACCTTCAGCAAATTTCTTATTTATTTATTCACAGCACATTATGTAATTTCTTTAATTGTAGAGGATCATATTGCATCTATTCCTTACATTAACTTTGTTTTCTAAACAAACTTGATGGAATTAGTGTTTTAATTTAATTAATGATATTCAAAGTTAAAATCTAGAGTAAAATTTGCTACATTACCACATTCATTAACAACAGTATGCATTATACTTTCATTGCCATATACATACCACTTTGGTTTAAAGAAGATCCTTAAATTATTTCTAGAAAAGACTCTAGGCTGATTGACAACTGCACAATACCAGTTATTAATATTATTCCACATCTGATGGATTTCTCCCACCATGATATACTTTGCAAGTTCCTGGGGTGAACTTTGATTTGTCACCTTGGGAACCAAGGGAAAAAGAAATAAATCTTGAAAAATCTCCACATCAATCTCTTTTGGAAAAGAGTAAGAATCAAATGAGTAAATAACATCTACATCAATATACAATGTCTACATATATACTCGAACTTTGAAGAACATCTGTCTTCCTGCCGTTAATGATTTTGTTCCAGATGTAATCCAAATATGTTTGTAAATAGGGAGCAGAGGGGTTAACATGACTTACTTTGCAAGCAGTTGGTGGTTATCATAGCTATATTTTGTTTCTTTTTAAAATATATATGTTTCAAAAGTGATACGACACACTGCAATGATATGTTTGAAATGTCAGTAAAATAGATCTAAAAGAGCCTTTGGCTTTGCTGTGATGTTTAGTTTCTTAAATAGAGAGACAATATGTTGTGGATTTTGGAGTCAGACATGGATTTGAAGTCTAACTGATGAACAGCTTTTCATGCAGTGATATGAACAAATTTTCCATTTATGTCTCTGACTTCTCACATGGTCTTGAAAAGGTCATTCTTGCTAATAATAGCAAGAATAACTGAATATTGCTTATTGCATGTCAGGTTGTTTTTCTACATACTTTATATGGACATTTGTCATCTTCATAGCAGCCCTAGAAGTTATATGCTGTTAATGTTCCAATTTTAGAGGTGACAAAACCAGGATATAGTAGGATGATGTGATCTGTCCAAAAAAGATGAGAACTAGATTGGAAAACAGATTATCAGCAAACCACTTTCAACTGTCTACTGTTGAACCCTATAGTCACAGACATTGCAGAATGGAGTACTACCAAAACACAGTCATCAGTGACAGTAAAAACACTGGACACTCACAAGGTACTTACTAAGGGATTGACACTGTTCTGAAAATGTAATGGCTTTAATGTCATGAAATCCTTATGCTAACCCTATAGGGCGGACACACTTAGAGATAAGGCAAGGGAGACATAAGAAATTAAGTCCTGAGACAACAATATTAAAGGTAAGGAAGAATACAAATTCAGTCCCTTTGTTTCCAGGTGCTGCTTTTTCTGCTGTTGTTTTGTTTTGTTTAGTTTGTTCAGCTGTTATGGTACACCTGAAATACTTGTTGAACGAAGGAGTTAATTTTCCATTTCATCGTTGTACTTCTTCATTGCAATATGGTTACTTTTAATAATAGCTTCCAGTTTAAGGAAAAATGTAGAGCACAATTTTGAGATAGTTAGCTTCGTTATCATTCTGAGTTTCTGAGGACATTGAAGCTGAGAAAAGGTTCTGCAGTTTCAACAAATGTATTTATTTAAGAAAGGGTTGAGCAGGGCTTCAAACACAGCCTTGAGTCATCATGCTCTGTTCCCACCTTCTTCACTTTGCTTCATCTCAAGCATGACAGGTTCTTACATATTGGATGTCTTATGACTGAGGACTCCTGCTCCTCAATTGACTACATATTCTAGAAATAAATACATCTAATTTTTGTCAGGTAGTGTTATAAGGTAGAAAGTAAAGGAAGAGAGACTTGACACATTAAAATTCAAATGTGTCTTTCTGGCAGCAAACTATCTTTGTGCCTTGGGAAGCCTGAGTCTGGGTGAGCCAGGGAGTAATGAAGCCCTACTCCTCAGTTCATTGAATCTGGCATTTCAAGCACCACATTCATAACAAACTGCTGGATCCTTCTCTTCCTTACTAAATTGAGATGGTTCTGCAAGGAAATATGGCAACCAGGATGAAAGAAAAATAGCTCTCCTTTTGCTATTGTAAAAAGAGATGATGATGTTTACCCAGAAGAGCAACATCTGGAAATGGTACTGGGACAGGGTGACATTGTGCCTAGCCATGCTTTGCAGTAGCTTAGACAATATAGAAACTGTACTAATTGTGGCCTCTTTTGTTTTTGAATGGAAGCAATGAAGAAACTCAAGACTAAAGAAATTCTCCCAAGGCACTCCAGTTTCTTATGTGTAGCAGGTTGGACTTTTGGGTGCCATTAACAGAACCACAGGTGCAAATTAACTTAGATTAAACATAATGTCCTGTATTCCATGATACAAAGTTCAGGTTATGAGTATCAGCCAATTCTAGAAATAGGGTACAACTAATGTGATGAGGAACCATCATTTTCTTTTTTCTTTTTCTTTTTTTTTTTTTTGGACAGGTTGGACAGGCAGAGTGGACAGTGAGAGAGAGAGAGACAGAGAGAAAGGTCTTCCTTTTGCCTTTGGTTCACCCTCCAATGGCCACCGCGGCAGGCTCGCTGCGGCCAGCGCACTGTGCTGATCCAATGGCAGAAGCCAGGTGCTTATCCTGGTCTCTCATGGGGTGCAGGGCCCAAGCACTTGGGCCATCCTCCACTGCACTCCCTGGCCACAGCAGAGAGCTGGCCTGGAAGAGGGGCAACTGGGATAGAATCCGGCACCCCAACCAGGACTAGAACCCAGTGTGCCGGCACTGCAAGGAAAAGGATTAGCCTAGTGAGCCGTGGCGCCAGCCAATTTCTCTGTTTCTTTGAATCTTTTATATCAGAGTTTTTGTTGCCCTGTGATTCCAGCATTACTCCTAGTATCTTCTGGTGTTACCAAATCCTTAGTTTCTATCTTTCAGAGAAAAAGAGTGAGCCTTTGTCCTGATAGACTCCTTCAAATGTGCAAGAATTCAGTCTTTTTGTCTCTGATTAACTGGACTTGAACACAACGCATCTTTCCCTATAACAATTGTGCAGAACAATACAGCATTGGATTTCCTGAAGCCACATTTTAGGGCTAAAAATAGATTAACATCCAACAGAACACATAGAGAGACAGAGGAAAGATTCTACCTCTTTGAATAAAATCTGAGGTTTTTCACAAAAGGAGAATGAATAAATGGATAATGTTAACAAAATCAAACTATTCAATGTTCCTGCCCTTCTGTTAGACTTCAAGGACATAATAACAGAATTCTTATCAATCATAAAACTGAAATTGCCTTTATAACTTATCTACCCAGAGATTGCACAATCATGAACCAGGGACTGAATTTATCCAAAATGTACATTTTTTTCTAACATTGGTATATGTCTTTTCCTTTGATACCTTATTAATTAATTTTTTTAAAGAGTTCAGAATTTTTCAGATTCTTGTACAAAATTAGAAGATATGAAGTTGCTGAGCCAGCATTCCGGCTTGTCAATTTTGAACTGGAGATGAGCAGTAGCTAATTATCCTACAGCCAAAGGTAAACGCCCCAGTTCACCAGAGTCAGAACTATGGTGTATTGTCCCCTCACACAGAAGTTCAGTGTGAGTCTTAAGAATTCAATAAAAGGGCCGGCGCCACAACTCAATAGGCTAATTGTCTGCCTGCGGCACTGGCATGCTGAGTTCTAGTCCTGGTTGGACGCCTCTTCCAGTCCAGTTCTCTGGTGTGGCCCAGGAGTGCAGTGGAGGGTGGCCCAAGTCCTTGGGCCCTGCACCAGCATGGGAGACCAGGAGAACTAAGTACCTGGCTGCTGGCTTGGGATCAGTGCAGTGCGCCAGGCACAGCGCCGGCCGCGGCAGCCTTTGGAGGGTGAACCAGAGGTAAAAGGAAGACCTTTCTCTCTGTCTCTCTCTCACTGTCCACTCTGCCTGTTAAAAAATATATATAAAAAACAGAATTCAATAAAAGCATCTTACTGGCATTCCTGTAGCAGAAAAATGTTTCTCAACTCAAATGCACAGGATGGTGATAGAATGAAATCCTCAAGAATGGAGTAAATACACTCTTTGGAGAAGTAAATAATAGCCTGAGAAGAACTGGTGTGTGTGTGTGTGTGTGTGTGTGTGTTACTTAAATTAAGAAAAGTAGGATTTTGCATTTGGAACATAAATTTTATTCATCATAATTTCACATTTCACAAATGATGAAATAGAGGCTAAAGGTGATAGTCTTTTTTTTTTTTAAGATTCATTCATTTGTTTGAGAAGCAGAGTTACAGAGAGAGAGAGAGAGAGAGAGAGAGAGAGAGAGAGAGAGAAGGTCTTCCATCTGCTGATTCACTCCCCAAATGGTTGCAATGGCCAGAGCTGGGCTTATCCAAACAGCAAGAGCTGGGAGCCAGGAGCCAGGAGCCAGGAGCTTTTTTTACGTCTTCCACATGGGTGCAGAGACTTTCTTTTGCTTTTCCAGGCACATTAGCAGAGAGCTGGATCAGAAGTGGAGTAGCCGGGATTTGAACTGGCACCCATATGGGATGGCGGCACTGCAGGCAGTGGCTTTAACCCCTACACCACAGCACCAGCCCCCAATAGTGTCTTGCCAAGATGACTTGAGTAGATATTATGTATACTTGTTTAATTTCCACTCACACCCCTCTGTCCTCATACACAATATCAACACATTGTAGAAAATTGGGACAATAGAGAAAATACTATTTAAATTGCAAAAACAATGTAAATATATTTGCAGAAAAAATATGTTTAACTTGTTCCTCCACCACACTCAAACAAAGCAATGCTTTTTACTATCTTTCTTGTCAGTATGAGTTATTGCCTTTTATTTGATGTGGTAATTATAGAATTCATGCAACACTGTATTCTGCTTTCTTAAAACATCTCCTAAGGGCAAGATTGAGAAAGACACTATAGTGGAGATGAGGATCTTAATCTAAATTTCAGAAATTGGTAAATTAAGAAGGAAAAGCCAGAGGAACTTTGCAGTTGAGAAGCAGAGAAGTCAAAGGGACTAATGATTTTTACTAGAAGAGTTCCACAGTATGAAGAAGACCAGTTCCTGAAAGTTTCACTTTTTCAACTATAGGGGAAAATGGAGAACAGGCATGCCCTGACCCAGGGCTCAAATAATCTGCTAAAGAAGCATAATCTCACACTTGTTCTTCCTCTATTTGTGTATGATTCTTCTATTAGACCCCATCCACAGCACCCTGGGGAATGCTGCTGACAGCCATGACAACCTGCAAAGAATCCCAGGGAAGTATGACAATGTTTGGCTCACACATCCATTCCCAAAGTAATTATGGTGTTCTCTAAGGTAGGCTCTTCATTCATTTATCATGCATTTTGTTTATTTGGTTTGTCCATACACATGTTATGGGCATTGGTCTCAGGATCTGAGAGTATTCATATAGAATCCATTAGTGGATAAGAAGGAAAGAGAGAAGCTAGAGGCATTTGAAAATATTAACTCAAAACCAAAATGAAAAAAAAAATGAGTTAGCACTTGAGGAGGGTAGAATGAAGGCAGATTATTAAAACTGGGTGAAACATTTTACAAATGTTGATTGAGTCCTTAATGTATTCTCAATTCCATTATATGAATTGAAATAATACCCAGATGCACTAAATTTTATCTTAACACAGAAGGAACTGTTTGTCTTTGCAGACAATGAGAGGATAAAAAGCAAGGTGCCATACAAACCAAATTCTACAACTGGGCTGGGTTCAGACAGCAAAGTTATATGGAGGAGAGATGTCTAACAGATAAAAGAGTAAATATCAAATGTCAGTGATGAGCACAATGTGTGATAAAGACAGCAAGGAGCCCAACGTCTGGAATAGTGAAGAAAATCAGAAAGTAAGTTTTAATAAGTGAGAAAGATCCATTTCAAGAGAGCCTCAAATGTTAGACCAAGGACATTGAGCTTCTTTCTCTTTCATTACAGAGTTTCTTCAGAAAATATGTGATGTCTTGTGCTTTTTTTTTTTTTTTAGTAAAAGTTTGTTATGTTTGAAAGCTAGAATATGGAAAGTTAAATGCATTATATACTCAGCAAGAATAAAATAATAGTGAAGAGAAAAACATGAAAATATGTCTGATTATGTGAAGGAAAAAAAGAAGGAAGGAAGGAAGGAAGGAAGGAAGGAAGGAAGGAAGGAAGAAAGGAAAGAGGGAGGGAGGGAGGGAAGGAGGGAACAAAGAAAGAGGGAAGGATGAAGGATGAAGGAAGGAAGGCAGGTAGGCAGATAGACATATTCAGACTTGTTAAAATATGTTTAAGTCTAGATTTAGCAAGTGTTTGGTCAAACAAGCAACATCATGTTCTTGTGTAATTTCTTGAGGGAAATATAAGATAAAAATTTGACATTAAAGGTACACATTATTAAAACAAGACTTTTAATTCTAAGAATGTATATTAAGTAAACAGTGGATGAATAAAAAGTATGTTCAGTACAATATTAAAATAAGAAAAAATAAAGCATCCAATATATCAAAATTTAAGGTATATATTTAATGAATGATTTAAAAATAATTCAATGAGATATTATATAATAACAGAAATGTGTGTGGTTCTTTAGCTATTTTTGTTGTTATAACAAAGTATGTGAAACTGTCTACTTTTTAAAAAGAAGAGGTTTATTTAGACTTGTAATTCTGGAGGTACAAGATCTAGGATGCTCATCTGCTGGTGACAGAAACTTAAGGTGGCTTAGAATATCACATGGCAAGAGATCAGGATATGTGTGCATCTATGTATGATTATCAAAGTCAAGGTGACATTGTGGCAATTATCTGATAACTTTGAACATTAAGAGCATTAATTTAGACACCTGAAATAAAAATCAACTTGAAAAAAGTATGCCTGACTGGCCCGTTTGACAGATATCAGTTTGAATATAAAATTATTCTGAATAACAAATAAAATATTAATATTTGACTATGCAATATGGATAGGCCAAGTATTAAGAGCATTGAAGGTATCAAAATTTAAATTTGCAAAACATTAATGAAACCATATAATTATTCATGTTATGAAGACACTTGTTATATATGAAATAAGTCACCTTAGAATGTTCTTTAAATAGCAAATATTATAAATTAAATTTAAAAAGAACTGTTGTGTGTTCTTAATTTGGATGATAGTTATGAGTATGATTAGAGGACCAAAAACCCATTTATCTACACACTTATGTACATTTCCTGGCATGTATGCTGTATTTCAATAAAAAGTTAGAAAAAAAAAAACATTGTATATACAGTAGGATTCAAGTTAGTAAATGAAAATGCACAAAGACTGATAAAAGAAGCAAGTAAATTTAAGGTGTTTTTAGTGAGAACATAAAAATTATACATAATTATGGGATAACTTGTAACATTTAGATACATATATAAATATATCTTCTCTAACATTTGTGGCGAAAACATTGAGAATTTTATGTTCTCACATTCTTTATACACCTTTCCACTTCTCTGCTTCTCTTTTTTCCTCTTAGCATCTGGTAGCCATCATTATGCTTTTAACTAATGTGAGATTTCCTTAATTTTAGATTTCACACGAGTGAGGTTATGTGATTCTTGTCTTTCTGTGAGAAGCCACTAAGTTTATAAAACTTTCACTTACCAAAAGCTGGTCATGACCACAGAAGCTAGGTGAGGAGAGGTTTTCCTCCTTTAGTGATGCTTAACACAAGTTTCCATTTGATGGTGGCCTTGCAGACCTGGTCAGAGTGCACTGCTAACCCCAGTTGGGTCCATTAATGCAAATAAAATGGAATGGTTGACATTTATATGGTGAAGTTGATCAATGTAGACAGGCACTCTGAATAAATCAACCTTTAAAACTCATAAAATCTTGTTTTGTGTAACATTCTGTGTACTTGGCAAAACCATTTTCACAGAGTCACAATGTTTTTGAATCAGAAAAGCCTGTGACATGAAGTTCAACTTTCTCACTTTCTAGCTTTAAGAAACAACTCCAAAGAGTTAGAAAACTTGCTCAGGTTATCGTTTACATCAGTTGAAAATGGAGAATTATAATGATGCCCCCTAAGTTCAACCCAATGATCTTTTCCCTCAAAATAACATGCATTCTCATTTGTTTTTTAAGATTCATTTACTTTGAAAAACATAAGATAGAAATATATTCACTACTAGTTTCTTGCAGTAACTACTACTTAGACTAGTTAAGAGTTTATTTATAACTATTCCTGGGCAAATAAAACTCACATACATGCATATATATGCTATGCTAAGCAAGACCCTAGACCTGAAGATCAAGATCTCCCTTTTTTTAAGGTGAATTTTATTTATTTATTTATTTTTAAAGATTTATTTATTTGAAAGTCAGAGTTACACAGAGAGAGGACAGGCAGAGAGAGAAAGAGAGAAAAGTTTTCCATTTGATGGTTTACTCTCCAATTGGACAAAATGGCTGGAGCTGTGCCGATCTGAAGCCGGGATCCAGGAGCGTCTTCCAGGTCTCCCATGCAGGTGCAGTGGCCTAAGGACTGCCATCTTCTACTGCTTTCCTGAGCCATAGCAGAGAGCTGGATTGGAAGAGGAGCAGCCAGGACTAGAATCAGCACCCATATGGGATGCCGGCGCTTCAGGCCCAGGGCATTAACCCACTGTGCCATAGCGCCAGCCCCCAAGATCTCCCTTTAATCTGGCATTGTCTTTTCTCCTCGGTTGACTCATTATCCTCGTGAAAGACCTCACCCACTTCCATAACCTCAACCATAATGTCTCTATACAAATGATCTTCAAACATCCATCTTCACTTAAAGCACCTCTGCCCAAACTACAGTTATTTATTTCTTATTGTATTGTGTTTCTACCCAATTTTGGAGAAATTCTGAAGTCAACATGATTTTTGTTATCCATTCATGCATTTGTGAACACTTTGGGCCTTTCACCTTTTGCTATTATAAATAATGTTATATGAGTATGGCTGAAGATATATTTTGGCATGCATGATTGCAGCATTTTGGCTTTATACCTGGAAATAGAATTACTTTTTAAATTTCAACTTAAAGAGTTATTGTATCTTTAATGTTGTAAATAATTACCACACTTTTTATCATAGTGACTATAAGTTTACAAACTCAGTAGCAATATATTAGAGTATCAGTGTTCTTACATCTTACCAACACTTTTATTAAATTTATTTTTAAGAAAATACAGTCATCATAATGGCTGCGTAGTGAGTGTCTACTTGTTTATTCACTCATTCAACAAATATTACTTGGGAACCTACTATGTAGGAAACACAACATTAGCATTTATCTACACAAAAGACATACATGGCCAGTCCAGATGGAGAGAAAAAGGTAATTAAATAATTATAAAACAGAGTAGTAAATGCCATCATGGAGTAATACCCAAAAATACATAGTAGAACCATAGAAGTGAAAACTAATGAAGTAGGCAGGCATACAGGTTAAAATCGATTAGGTTTGTGAGCTGGAAGACCACGCCTTCACCACCCCCCTGTGTGACCTCACGTCATACCTGATACCTTTGCCACACCCATATGTGACCTTATGCCCCTACCTGGCCACACCGGGGTGCCCACCAGCCAATCAGGTTAATTAACCACTCCCCTTTGGAAGTAGGTTAAAAATCTGGGATACGGTGTGTCTGCCCTCTCTCTTCTCTTTTCCCTGGCTTCTTGCCGGGAGGGGGTTGCTGTGGCCCTGCGCCCCCAGGGCATGTGACCTTTGGGTCACCACCCTAGTCTTCCTGGCCTAGATGCTCCTCCATGCGGCTGGTTCCTGGTGCTTGGTATGATCCCAGATTTACCTCTCTCTCTTAGATAAAGCTCCCACTTTCCTATGCATCTTTTGCACTAAATACAGGCTTAAAAAATGCACCATGGATGCCGATATTTAGAATTCTCTAAATATTAGGCAAGAACGTTCTCAGGTCTACTAATATTGGGGATTTATTAATAAGCATATGGTGATATCATATGGCACCTCAAATTCTGGTAGCACCCAGATGGGACTTCTGGGGAACTTTAAGGGGCCACATTTTCATATAGATTTTAGGGGGTTATTTCTGATATCACTAACACTGACCAAAGGTGTCAATTCAGGCTTCATATTATAAGTGATGTGGTCACGCTGACAGTGTAAGAACAACTACACTTTCTCTACACATCAGCAAGGCAGGACATTGAGCATGCTTCAGCTGGGGTACAGCCTATGAGAAGGCCCTGAGGCAGCAAAGAGGGCATGATGCCATCAGCTCAGCACCTATAAGCTACTTACGGCCTTCAGGGATACTATAGAGTGATGAGGTCCAAGTCTTGAGAGAAAACAGCAGAAGCACGTCTTTGAGAGCCATGTTTTACAGATTGAATTAGCCCCCCCAATATATATTGATTCCAAACTGCCAGTATCTCACAATGTCAGCTTATTTTGAAATAGGACTATTGTCATTGTAATTAGGTAAGCTGAAGTTGTGCTGGAGTGAAAGGGTGGTGCTAATCCAGTGTCCTTAAAAGAAGATGGCCATGTGAAGACAGAGACACAACAAGCATAGCAAAAACGTCATGTAATAGCTGAGGAATGGGGCGATGCAGCACAAGCCACTGATGGCCAAAAATTGCCGGCAAAAGACCAGGTGATGGAAAGAGACAAGTCAGTATTTACCTGCACATTTCAGAGGAAACACAGCTCTGCCAATACCTTGAATTCATAATTTATAGCCTTCAGAAATGTGAGAAAGTAAATTTCTCTTGTTCAAGTGACTTCTTTTGTGATGCTTTGTTATGGCAGCCCTGAGAAACTGATACACGATGTTATATAGAGAGTGAGCTATCTCAGAAGAAATGACGAGCCAGCCAGTGAACAGAAACTGAAGGAAGAGAGAATCCATTGTAGCTACTGAGAGGTGATTTACCTAGTGAGGCTGCAATGGCAGATTCAGAATGAACAAACTGTTATGATATATTCAGTCCAAAAGCTCCCAAGACTTAGGATAATAATAATAATAATAATAAATTATGGTGATGATGATCAAATAAGAATAAGCATTTACTGAGTGCTTGCTCTTTGCCAAATACTGAAACAAACACTTGTGAATTATTTATTTTGCAAAACATACCTATAATACAGTTACTTTAAAAAAAACCTATTAGAATGAAAGCGACTCCTGAAGAACAGAATTGAAAAAGGCAAATTGAAATGAAGTGTTCAAAACAGGATTTTCACCAGAGCACCGATCTCCAGAGTATGCTCTGAAACACTTGTCTCTACTATTTCAATCAAAAGGAAGAAATGTGTGCATGTGTGTATGTGTTGTGTGTGTGTGTGTGTGTGTGTGTGTGTGTGTAAGGGGCAGTGCTGAAGAGATGAAACAAGAGAGCCATTTATATGAATTGATTTTTTTAAAAAACAATAACATAGAAGATTAGATGAAGGAGATATAGACAGCGTCATTCACCCAAACAGGAATGTTAAAGTTTAGAGCAGGTGCATGCCCCTAAGAAGGAAACTGAGTTCTTTTCTGGCAGGAACAGAAAATTGCATCATGCCCCAGCCCTTAATAAGCTTGGTCATTTCCTCTGAATGCTGCCCCTCTCCTGTCTCAGACACTCAGTGAATGACACGCAGCTGCACTCCCTCCCAGTGTTCCAGGGAAGCATCTGGAAATAAAGAGCACTCAGCCCTGCTATAGAGACAAAGGCATTGTTTCTTTAATAACACGTCTCTTTGGAAACCGTCTCCAAATCCACTTCTGAAGCCAGGCTGCGCTGACCCTGACTCGATGTGGTTTGCTCAGTTCTGCTGGGAAAAGGAAGGATTGGGATCTTCGGTGGGCACCTAAAGAGAGGGAAAGATGGGACCTGGAGGGATTTTTGGAGATGAGAGCCTCTTGGATTTCAATAAGCAAATGCTTATGAGATGTCTTCAGAAAGAGAATAGAAAATGAATTTTATGGAAACGAAAATACTATGCATGGATTTCAAAATGTTTTTGCAAAATATGCTTGTCTTTTAATTCCATTTTTCTGTGAGCTTTTTGAGGTAATCTTGTATTTCAGAATGCAAGTGATGATTCTCACAATTTAGTCAATCCTGTATGTGTGCACATGTTTGTGTTTGTGTGTGTGCACATATGTTTGTAGCATGCTTTTATCTGGAAGCCCAGATAAGTGAAACACCAGCCCAACCAGTATAATAATGAGAGAATACTCTTTGTTTGTGTTTCCTATAGAAGTAGCAGTGGTAGGAAATGTAGAAGACCCAGTTTGTTGTGTAATTGCACCCTCTTAGCCCACTTACAGAGAATGAATGTTAGCTATCATTACACAACATGATGAAACAATTACCTACAAAACCTCAAAGGCATAAAAATATAAACATTTTTTATACACCTAGAGTCAGCTAGTCAGTTCTCGTATTCTCAGCTAGAAATGGTGAGATTCACTCAAGTGAAGTCAATAGTGTTTATGTCAGGAAACAGTACAGATCTTAGGGCTACTCACTAGCATGTTCAGACCCTTTGCTGGGATAATTGAACTAAATCAGCTCTGCTCACTTACCCCACTTTCTCAAAGACAATCCAAAGCATATTCTGAAAAGGAAGGCAAAAAGACATGAATGCAGTTGGGAGTCTCTGTGTCATATCCGTTGTCTTTATTGACCAAAGAAAATTATACAATCAAGTAAGAAGTCAGAATGGAAGAAGACAAAAAAACCTAAAGAGTGGGAGAAATTGTTCTTAATACAATGATAAAATTTGTGAGGTTCACTGAAACAAATCAAGCTACTGTAATATACTTTCCAGTAAATTTTCCAAATGATTCTTTTGTTTTTAAATATTCATGTGTTTGTCTGAGAGGCAGAGTTACAGACAGAGAAGGAGAAACATAGAGATGTCTTCCATTCATTGGTTCACTCCCCAAATGGTCACAATGGCCAGAGCTGTGCTGATCTGAAGCCAGGAGCCAGGATTTTCTTCTGGGTCTCCCATGTGGGTGCCAAGGGCACCCTCCAATTCTTTCTCAGACCATGAGCAGAGAGCTGGATTGGAAGAGTAGCATCCAGGACACTAACTGGCATCCATATGGAATGCTGGTGCCAAAATGAGATGCCATTGCCTCAGATAGAGGCATAGCCCACTATGCCACAAAGCCACCTCTCTCCTGAGGATTCTATGACCATTTTAGAACTCAGAAACTCAACAATCATTTAATGACATGCTTAAGATTTCATTGCTAGGAAGTTAGAGAGTTGGGATTTGAAGTCAGAATAGCTCATCTGTCCATTCGTGTATTTGTTCTCACTGTATGATCAGGAGTTTGGATCTGAGAGAATGAGGGAAGAGTTTATCAAGCTAGTGCATTGACTTGAAATTGAAGTTTCAGTTATATAGTATTAGCTTAAATTTAATCCTTCACATTTGAAGATACTTCCAGAAAATTCCATGCTTCATAACACTCTTCAGATTTTAAAGTATTGATTCCATTGTCTGTCCTCTCTTGTGAGCAGGAGTGGGGAATGTCTGGCCTGTGGTCTGGCCCTGCCAAAACCCTCACAGGTGAGACATGAAATTCAATAACTTTATAGTAGACTAATTTTTAAGTTGATAATTTTTTACGGGCCCTAAACAATGTTATGAATATCCAGTTGTCCTTGTCAGATAAAAAGTTCCCCACTCCATCTGTAGAGTGAGAATTAACAAACCTTTTCTAGGTAAGAAAATACTATTTATTATGGGCTTTGTGATATTATATCATTATTATTACTCCATTCTGCCATTGTAGCAAAATGGCAACACTGGCAATACACAAATGAATGGGCATTTCTATTTTATAATAATAAAACTATATTTAAAAACAAAATAAGTATTAGAATATATTTGATTCATGAGTTATGATTTACTGTCCCTTGTTCTAGAATATAAATTTCATGTGTATAGGGATTTTTATCTACTTTGTTCATTACTGGATCGCTAAAATCAGTATGACACTGGTGCATAACAGGTGCAAAATAAGTATTTATTTAGTGAATCAAGAAATATAATTTTGTGTACTGGGCCATTCTAGGACAAAAGGTATGGGCTCTGTGATATGGAGAAGTCAACAATTGAATTCAAGACTAAAATCACAAGTTTTCCAGACTATATAGCTAAGGCTGAAGATGGGATTAACTAAAAAACTGGAGTGGATCTGGTCTTCAAAGTGGTACCAAAAATTAAAGATAAGGACATCTATAGCAAGTCTGAATGGAGAAATCTAGTATAGGTTTTACTAATATAGATGCCTAAGTAGTCATATTTATTAGATTTCTATAGCTACTTTCAAATATCAGTATGTTCTTGGTGTCTTAAATTAATACAGATATGCTTTTCTACAATTCCGTATCTCAGAAATCTGCATGATGCTCACAGCGTTAAAAGAAAAATATCAGTAATGTTGCATTCCTTTTGGGTACTCAAGGAGGATGATTTGTTTCCTTGCTTTTTGAAGCTCTCATAGGTCACTTACATTCCTTGGTTCATGGTCCCTTCTTTCATCTTCAAAGTCAGAAATGTTGCATGTCTCTGATCACTCTTTCATAGTTTGCATCTCACTCTTGCCATTCAGAAAATATTATCCACTTTAAAGACACATGTGATTGAGTGGGACCCTCAGATAAGAATCTGACATTCAACTAAGGGATATGATTTAAATGTTTCCCATAAATATCTAAGCACTAAAACCCCTTACTTTATGAAGAGAAGTTATCTTTGAATTTTCATTATTGATTGCTTGGTTTACTTTAATATTACTGTTACCCTGTAGAGTCTAAGGTTATAAATTCTTTCACTTCCTCACAAAAGAGCTCCCTGAAACTCCCTGTCCTTGTAAGACAAATTAGATATAGTATTATAGTACTGGAAACTTTGAATATAAGAAGGAATAATGATTCGGATTCACAACCTTCAAAATACGGTTCTTAGCAAGTTGAATGCAATAGTGTTAGAGGTTGAATTTGTATAATTTCTGGGTTTCAGTGATTCCTTGCTGCAGATAGGGGGCTGCCAATAGCCCACCACCTATATTAATGATTTCTTACACATGAAAGGGCTGAGTATAAGTGGACTAGGACAGCTAGAAATAAGAGATTAATTGAATTTGTAATATTGCCTAGAATAAACAAGAAATATTGAGTGAGTATCCACTGTGTTCCTGACATTTTACATATTATTCTAGATTTAATGTAGAAGTCCGCTGCCATTGTAGAAATAAGAGGAGAGATACGAGTAAAGACTTAATTAATTAGTTTTTAATGTTTACAATTTATTTATTTGAGAAGCAGAGAGGAATATAGACACACAGAGAGAGTTCTCATTTATTTATTTTTCCCTCAAATGTCTACAATGGTCCCTTGGTTTAGGCTAAAGCGAGGTGCTGGTAACTGAATCCAGATTTCCACATGAATGGCAGTTACTTGTATCAACAGTGTTGCATCTCAATGTCTGCATTTTTAAAATATTTATTTACTTGAAGCTAAGAGTTATACAGAGGGGCACTAGGTTAATCCTCCGCCTTTGGTGCCGCCATCCCATATGGGCGTTGATCTAGTCCTGACTGCTCCTTTTCGAATCCAGCTCTCTGCTATGGACTAGAAAAACAATAGAAGAAGGCCCAAGTACTTGGGCCCCTGCACCCTTGTGGGAGACTGGGAGGAAGCTCCTTGCTCCTGGCTTCGGACCGGTGCAGCTCCGGCTGTTCTGGCCATTTGGGAAGTGAACCAACAGAAGGAAGACCTTTCTGTTTCTTCCTCTCACTGTCTGTAACTCTACCTCTCAAATAAATAAACAAAATCTTTTAAAAAAAAGAGTTACACAGAGAGTGGAACACACACACACTCACACACATACAGACAGAGAGAGAGAGAGAGAGAGAGAGAGAGAAGAAGGAGAGGGAGAGATCTTCTATCTGTAGGTTCACTTCCCAAATGGGAATGATCTGGGGCTGGACCAGGCCAAATCTAGGAGCTAGGAGCTTCTCCAAGGTCTCTCAGAGGAGTGCTGGGGCCCAAGGGCTTGGACCATCCTCCCAGGTGCATTAGAAGGGAGCTGGGTTGGAAATAGGGCAGCTGGGACTCGAACTACTCCCCACATGGGATGCTAGAACTTCAGGCAGAGGATTAACCCTCTATGCCATAGCTCTGGCCCCGAGTCAACATTTTACAATTTTTCTTTATTCTTATAAATTTATTGTAATGGCAGTAATGGGTGAAAGAGAAAGAGAGAGAAAGTAAATGTGCTGGTTTACTCCCTAAATGCCTAAAGCAACCTGATCTAGTACAGACCAAAGAAGCACCTGAAATTCCATCTAGGTCTCACACATGTATGACAGGGACTCAAGTACTTAGGCCATCACCTCAAACTTCCTTAGGTATACAATAGCAGGAAAATCATATCAGAAATGAGCTGGGATTCAATCACAGGCATTCAGGTATGGCATATGGGAATCTTAAACAACATTTATCGGTTGTGTCAGGAGTAGAAGCCATATATTGAACTGAGCACTATGATAAGGGATGTAGGCAACATGAACAGTTATCTTAACTGTCAAGCCAAAATCAGTTCCCCCACTTGGAACTAAAAGCAAAAGTATTTTCCAGCCAAGAAAAACTAGGTTCAAATCTCGATTTCTACTTTTCTTTTTTTATTTTTTAAAAATATTTATTTATTTATTTGAAAGTCAGAGTTACACAGAGAGAGGATAGGCAGAGAGAGAGAGAGAGAGAGAGAGAGAGAAAGAGAGGGGTCTTCCATCCACTGGTTCACTCCCTAATTGGTCGCAATGGCCAGAACTGCTCCAATCCGAAGCCAGGAGACAGGAGCCTCCTCCGGGTCACCCACGTGGGTGCAGGGGCCCAAGGACTTGGGTCATCCTCTACTGCTTTCCCAGGCCATAGCAGAGAGCTGGATCAAAAATGGTGCCCATATGGTATGCTGGCGCTTCGAGCCAGGATGTTAACCCACTGCGCCACAGCACCAGCCCCTCTTAGTTCCTTAGACTTAGTTCCTTCAACTGTAAAAGGAGAATGATACTAATACTTACCTCTTGGCTTATTATAACAATGTAATTAGATTACATCTTTCAGTTATTGAGTATCAAATAGCTCTTCAGAAAATATTAGTTATTCCAATTACATACTAATTGAAGCACATGAAGTACCAGGTTAGTATAAAAGTCCACCAAATTTATACATTCAGCTTTCCCAAGGGTAGCTTGAAGGTATTTGCATTATAAAAGTAAGCCACAGAAGAAAAAAGCTGAGAAAGTATAGTAAATACATTGATAAATAGTTCTAAGTGAAAGTAATTTGAGCCTGAGAACCCTTAGGCTATGTTCTCTCTCTTTGAGTGACTGTCAAATCCCAAAGATGCAGTTTTCGCAGAAACAGACAAAGAGGCAAATTATATGATGGATAAGGTAGTTTTTTTTTTTAAGTACAGTTGAAGTCAAGTTGAGTCAACTTATCGTCAGAATAATTCTAAGAAATCTTGATAAATGTAAAGCGAAGTACAGATTACTATGTGTGTATGTGTGTATGTGTATGTGTGCACCAATGCATGCATATATGTTCGTCCATATTCTAAGTAAAACAGGTTTATCCTTGAGAGATAAATTCAACCCTATCATTCCCTTCTAGTATTTATTAAGTCAACCAGGCAGTTTTCCAAGTCACTTCATTCTCCATTGCCCATTTATTGCATTTATTGAATCCTTGGGGGAACTCCAGTGAGTACTCACCAGTTGTGCTGATAGTGCCTAGGGCTGCACAACTGTCTATTAAGAACTTGATGGTTTAAGCTCCTTTCAGATCCATTATGAAGTGCTTCTTTCTTGCCATTGACTTTTGGTGGCAACTGGCTTGACAAAACGCTTATGAGAAATATTAGCCAATTTGTGAGTTTTGAATTTGAAACAATAAAGGAACTAAGGCAAAAATATTCCAGAGATAAAATAATATGCATTTGGCATACATTCTAACAATTTATTAAATTGGTTAACACATTTTTGTAATAGTTGTGTGAATTTCATTTTGTTTCCCTCACAGACATCAATCAACCTAAAGAGAAAAAAATAATCCTGATTCTAGGCAGAACAGACTCTCTTATATCCACTTACCAAATTCAAAAATATATGCAGCCATATCTATATAAATAATCAGTATTTCTACTTGTTTTATTTCTTCCTCAACTCGCATCCAATATTTGTGACACTTATGAAACTAAGAAAGACTGAAAAAATTGATCTAGGATACCTGGGTTCTAATGACAATCCTGGCCATTACTTAATTAGTTAATTTGAACAAAACACAATAAGAAGACATAATCAATTGTTATTGGTTTCAGTCAGTAGATCTCTCCAAAATGTACATGGGAATACATAAGACTACTATTTTCCATTGTCGTATTCATAATGTGCAATAGGAAATTAGAGCTTGGAGGACAAGAATGCTAAATGCTCTGCAACATCTGTATGTTAGGATACAACCTGGAACCACCCTGCCAATTTTGCAAAAAACATCACACAAAGAGAATCACTGGGGCAGAGTGTGCTAAAGGTGATTTGGGACACTTGTATTCAGTTCTGTGATTTGAGCACTCAATAAATAAGAGGAAATGGTCATCTGATGAAAATGAGTTGTTACCATACAAGAAAATGGACAGGCTGTGAAATCTAAAAGTAAAAATACATACACAGATACATTCGAGGTCAATTCCAACATATTAAAACTAGTAGATGTTAATTAGCACATTTAAATTTAATGAGACCATTACTAGCAGTGCAACTTTTGAATTTTGTTAGTTTAGAGGTCTATGTGTGTGTGAGTACATGTGTGTGCACTTGTGCGTGTATCCAGAAATTAATGGTTGGTGGGACAGTTGGGAGAGGAAAGATTATTTGGATATTTATTATATATCAACTGAAACATTTTATGGGATCTCTCTGTGACTATGGCAACACAGACAAACCAAGTACTATGGTCTCCATGGTGGGAGGCAGTGAATTGAAAGAATGACTTAAGGTCTGTTAATATGAATGAAAGTATACAAGCCTGCTCTATGTGTAACAGCCATTCCACAAAGTTTAGACAAGGAAATGATATTTCTTTTCTCTTTGTCATTCTGTCTTTGCAAACGGGAGATGAGTATTCAAAGTGAAAGAAACTATGGGTAATGGAGCAATAGTCATCAAACATTCCTAAAGCTATTTGATCTCACTGGAGCATTCACATGCCACTTCTACTCTTTCGCAGACAAATTCCATGAATTCAAATAAAATTAACTTTTTCTCTCCATTTTGTCCTTCTCTATCCCTAGAACCTGATAGAATATTCAACCATTAGACAAAGTATTAGCATACATTTTATATATTTATGTTTTTAACAAGCCGAGAACGAATGGTTTCTTTTTTGTTTATTATTTATTTGACAGGTAGAGTTATAGACAGTGTGACATTGACTTACCCCTCAAACAGCTGCTACGGCTGGTGCACTGCACTGATCTGAAGCCAGGAGCCAGGTGGTTCCTCCTGGTTTCCCATGTGAGTGCAGGGCCCAACGACTTGGGCCATCCTCCACTGCCCTCCTGGGCCACAGCAGAGAGCTGGACTGGAATAGGAGCACCCGGGAGTAGAACCTGGTGCCCATATGAGATGCCAGCATCGCAGGCAGAGGATTAACCAAGTGAGCCATGGCGCCGACCCCAGCATACATTTTAAAATGATCCATTTCATGGTCTGCACTGGTGCTTAAGCCTGAATCTGATTAGTTTCACATTCAGAATTTCATACCCCTTTATTTATCAATGCCTGGGTAGTTATATATTAAATTAAGGATATTGCAAACATGTGTCTGTTCTACAGAAGCATACTTTTAAATAATTATATTGACATGCATCATCATAACATTTAAATATGTATCCAAATAACATAAGACATTGCACATATTATGTCCTCCACAAATACCTTTGCAATACAGAAAGTTTCTTTGAATGTATACTTTTCTATTTTTAAGATTTATTTATTTATTTGAACAGAGAATGAGAGAGGTCTTCTATCCACTGGTTCACTACCCATTTGGCCTCAATGGCTGGAGCTGTGCCTACCCAAAGCCAGGAGCCAGGAGCTTCTTCCAGGTCTCCCACGCAGGTGCAGTGGCCCAAGGACTTGGGCCATCTTCTACTGCTTTCCCAGGACATAGCAGAGAGCTGGTTCAGAAGTAGAGCAGCCGGGACTCGAAATGGTGCCCATATTGGGTGCCAACACTGCAGGTGGCAGCTTTACCTGCTACACCACAGTGCCAGCCCCTATTTTCTTGACTAGTATGTCTCACAAGCTAAAGAGCTTATCTTGGAGCTTAATTAATGGATTAAAATTTGAACATCCAATACTCATTAAAGAAACACTCAGGCCAAATGATGGAAATCAAACATTATATCTGTTTGTATTACTTAAAGCATTTCTAATTATGAAGAGAAAACAACAAATAAAACTGTCACATTTTAATGAAATGAGATATATTTTCCTTTTAATCTGTATGTTTTCTGTTCTGTGTTATACCTTACAGAGTGACTCATGTAGTTTGTAGAAATAAAATTCTGTTTGGATTCTTGGACAAGCCATAAATGCCTTGCCATAACCACAGAAAATCACATTCAGCACCATGGACAGAATAGAATTGCTCCTTTCTGAACTACAGCTGTTTCCTGAATTTTTTTTTTTTCTACTAAAACATCCAGACACACGTCTGCTTCTTAATTGCAGGAGGGCTTGTTACAAGACATCTTGAATTTTAACAACTCTTTTTAAAATGAAGAAAATGCACAAAAAGCAGACTGCAAAAAATCATGACTACTTCTCCAGGGTTCACAAATGACAGCTTAGAAAGTACGTAATGACCTAGAGATGCAAACATAGATATCAGGTAGATGAGAAAATAGATGGTCAATAAGTAACAAAAAGGGATGATGATCAATAAGTAAAAACTAAAGGGGCTGGCATTGTGGTATAGTGGATGAAGCTGCTGCCTGTGATGCTGGCATCCAATAGCAGCTCTTTTTCATGTCTTGCCTGCCCCATTTCCTATCTAGCTTCCTGAAAAAGCAGTGCAATATAGCTCAAGTACTTGGGACCCTGCTACTTATTTGGGAGTCCTGAATGGAGCTCCTGGCTCCTGACTGTTGCTTGGCTCAGCCCTAGTCTTTGTGACCATTTTGGGAGTGAGCCACAGCATGTAAAATCTTTTCCTGTGTCTCTCCCTCTCTTTCCCTCTGCAACTCCTTTCACTTTCAAATAAATCTTTTAAAAAAGGGTTTGGCAAAACCAAGCAGACTGTGTTAGAGGAGATACTCAGAAAGTCATCAGAGAATAGGAGAGTGAGACTGACAGAGCTGTCAGTGTAAATGCACTGACGTACACTGGGAGAAGTAAATTTATGTTTGGGTAGCAAAATGAGCTTTGGGAATATGATCTAGATGGGAAAGGAATTCCTATTGCATTCCAATACAAAAACGGTAAATAATGCCAGCACTGTGATTAGTTTACCATTTTTAAAGCATAGGACTGTAATACAGCATGTTTTTAATCCTTAGAAATGTTGTTATAAAATATTATATGTTGCTCTGTGTCTGATATATGATAATGATTACAATAATATGTGATGTTCACTTATTCTGATCATTCCCTATGGAATAGACAGTCACTTGTTTATAGACTTTTGCTCATTTTTTATGAATACAAACATTTGTCAAATATTTATTAATTTTCTACTATAATTTATTAAATTTGATAGTAAATCCATAGCAGTAGCCAAGACATAATGCATAACCCATAGAAACTCACGATTGCTGCTAAATGTAGAGTTATTTTGGTCAAGAATAGGTATATATTATGAATAGAGGAAAATAAATTCTGATTTTCCTCTGCTTTTTGTTTGTAGGCACTATACAAGTGCACTTTTAACTTGGTATAACAGGATTCTATAACCTCCATTTGTACAACTAGGAAGCTTTTCAGTGTATGGACAGTTAAAAACCCTTTTTCCTCCCCCCCAAAATTTTATTTCACACAAAATCCTGCTTTCTATTAAGAATAATGTATGTTTTCTTTTGTTATTTCATGGTAATGTGTGCCTATCTGTGTTTCTTTTGTTATGATGTTAGTAAAGAACAATAAATTGTTAGGAAAAAGATTGTCAAGGAAAGAGATAATTTTATTGAAACATAAAATAGTAAATTACTTTCAATAAGTATTAATTTAGTGATTCCTTCCATATAACAAATGCATTTTATGAAGTATGAGTACCTTACATGTAAAAGGATGGTTTGACTTTATAAATATTATTATTATAATGGTAATAACAAATAGAAAAATACTTTGATCACTCTGTGCAAGTTTGGGTATTGTGTCTATGCCTACTTTGGGTTATGTTTTATTTAATCATCATACTTTGTGAGGCACATATTCTTCTATGCATAAATATGAGAATTGAGTCATGGAGAGGTTATATAATTTGTCCAAAGTAAAACAATTGGTATGCATCTCAGATGGTTTGGACTGCTATAACAAAATGCCTTGCACTGAGTGATTTATAAGAAATAGAAATTTATTTCTCATAGTTCTGGAAGCTGAGAAGTCCAAGCTTAAGGTGCCAGGAGATTCAGTGTCTGGCAACAACTCACTCTCTGCTTTCAAAATGAGATCTTATTGCTGCATTCTCTGGAGGAGATAGAAGGGGTGAACGTCGTCCTTGCATAGTAGAAGAGCTAAGATAGATAAACTCAATCCCTTAAACCCTTTTTTATAAGAGCTCTGGTTCCATCCAAGAGGGCAGAACCCTCCCAGACTCCCAAAGGCCTCACCTCTTTAAACTATCACCATTGAGTTAAAGTTCCAATATATGAATCCTGAAGGAATATATACATTTAAACCATAGTAGTATCTCTGTGTGTTTTTAAACATATGTTCTCATTTATTAATTAATATATTTGGGAGTGTGTGTGTGTGTGTGTGTGCGTGCGCAAAAGACATAGATGGAGAGAGAGAAGAAAGAGAGCTCTCCTACCCACTAGCTCATCCTAAATGCCCATAACACCTGGAGTTAGGCCAGGGCCAAAACCAGGAGCTAGGAACTCAATCCAGACCACCCTATGTGTGTGGCAAGATTCCAACCGCCTGAGCCATCATCTCTGCCCCCAGGGTCTGCATCAGCAGGCAGTTGCCCACAGGAGTGAGAGGTAGGTACTGAATCCTGTCAGTTTCACTTGGGATTTGGATATCTCAACCACTAGACCAACAGCATACCCACATTTTTATTGCTATGATTATTGAATTTTTATGATTTTCAGAGCATGTTATGTTAACAACAAAATGGAGATGAAGGTGCAGACATTTGTCACATACCCTTGCCTTCATGCATGCATAGCCTTCTGAACTCCTAGTGTTCTCTCAACGTACTAAAAGACTGGCACATATATTTCCATTCTGAACAGTGTTATTGAACTGACATTGATAGCGAAATCATTCAAATTCTATAGTTTATATTCAAATTTAATCCTAGTATTGTACATTCAATGAGTATGTGCATTGTATAATGGCATGCTTCCACAATGATCATATCACAGGCAGTATTAATTTTCATTGCCCTAAAAATTATCTGTGCTCTGATCACTTCCCACCCTTGGCAATGACTGATCATTTTATTTTCTGTATAGTTTTCCAATTTCTAGAATGGCATATTGTGGAGGCATGTGTCTTTTTCTAAAGATTTATTTATTTGTTTATTCATTTATTTATTTGAAGCATACAGTGACAGAGAAAGATATGTAGAGACAGTGATCTTTCATCCCTTCGTTCACTTTTCAAAAGACTGCAATGTCTGGGACTGGACCATGCAAAAGCCAAGAGCCAGGAACACAGTCCAGATCTCTTGGGCAAAAGTCCAAGTGCTTGGACTATCTACCCCTGTTTTCCCTGGTGTATTAGCAGCGAGCTGGACCAGAAGTAAGGTAGCATTGTCTCCAATGAGTACTTTAGCATGGGATGCAGAGGTTGCAAACCATGGCTTAAACTGCTGCACCACAACACAGGCCCTGGAGTCATAGGATATTTAGCCTTTGCAGATTTATTCCTTTTACTTAGTATCTAGTGAAGGTCCCTTCGTGTATTTTAATGGCTTAGTAATTCATTTCTTTTTAATACTGAATCAATTTTCTGAATATACCACATGTATACCCCTGAAAATGAAATACCTAAGCATCAGTTTATCAAAATATTGGGGCCGACGCTGTGGCATAGCAAGTTAATCCTCCACTTGTGGTGCCGGCATTCCATATGGGTGATGGTTCTAGTCCTAGCTGCTCCTCTTCTAATCCAGCCCTCTGCTGTGGTCTGGGAAAGCAGTCTAATATGGGCCAAGACTTGGGCCCCTGCACCCGCATGGGAGACAGGGAAGAAACACCTGGTTCCTGGCTTCGGATCGGCCCTGTTCTGGCCCAAATGACTGCAGCCATTTGGGGAGTGAACCATTGGATGGAAGACATTTCTCTTTCTCTCTCTGTAATTCTGCTTCTCAAATAAATAATTAAAACTTTTAAAAAATATAAATAAAAAATAAAGGAAATGTCCTTCAATAGCTGAATGGATATATAAGCTGGAATGCATTTTAACAAACATTGTTTTTAAATTATCTTTATTATTTGCCAAGAATTGTTTCAAACAACTAAAGAATTGAAATGTTTCACTTAGTATTATTGTTACATCCATTTTATAGATGTGGAGATGGAAGCATTGTAAGGTTAAGTAAACATACTTAAGATTGCATGTTTACAAAATGACACATCTGAGACCTGAGTCCATGCAGTCTAGCTATGAAGTCCATAAACTTAGCTAACATCCTAAGGCTTCTGGATAGGTTGCTTTTAAATAGTCCCTGAACTTTATCTATGAACTATTGACTGCTTACATCCATCCTGTATATTCTTTTTTAACACAGGGAACTTTGATCCATTACTTTGCAAGTATGTAAAATTAAATTTCTTCCAAGAAATATTCTCATTTCTTTAGAATTTTGATGAGCCACTCCATTGCTTCCAAAAGAACTTGAGCTCTCAGATTGACTTATCCTGAAATCTACAAGACAATTAATGCAGCATTGCCTTCCATGCTAATCCTTCACCTGTTCCTCTGCACCCTCTCTCTACACACATGAGAATAAGAAATTCATCTTAACATAAAATGTCATTTATAGTAGTCTATGCTGCCTACATTCTGAAATTTCTAAATTTTTATTTAAATGCCATTTATAACCTTAACTCCGTTAGAAATGGCTTCTTTGTACCAGATGGCCCACCTAGAATCTTGACTTACCTTCCTGTGTTCCAGAAAACAACCATTCCTGATAGCGCTTCTTCTCTGAAGCTTGTTTATTCTTCCCTCTCCATGGTCTCTGCGATGATGTCAGAAATCACTAGTTTGTTGTTTCTTCTCTTACAGGTCTTTCTTGGGTTCTCATTCTTTAAAAAGCCTTCTCTTTCTGTTTCATAATCTCCACTATACATTTTATTGATGTGTGAGCCTGTTTAATATCTTATGGAAGTAACTAATCAATTCCTCCCCCAAATACAGAAATAATGCTTTGCAAGCTGTATTTATGTTGTTCTTTCCAAAACATGCGTCTCAGTATCTTTCGCCAGAACTCCCGAGCTCTCACATTCTTTACAGGTCACGAATGTCATGTGTTAAATTTCATCACACCACTCTAGGACTTGCATTCCTATCTTCCTCTGGACTACGTCTCTGACTTTCTACCCAAGTTAGATTATCAACACTTCCATGTTGCATGCAGCGTTTCTTGATCTTGAATAGCACAGCCTTCAAAGTCACTTCCTCAAGCAACCCACATTAGAACATAAAATTATCTAACAATATCAACATCAAATAATAATTGATCTCCAATCTTATATGTGAGATACAGTAAAAGCAATTACTTATGCAATATGAGAGACACTATTCTAAGCATCTTTTATCCATTGACACAATCCTCATCAATATGATTATTAATTTTTTTCTACTTTTTAATGTACAAAACAAGCACAGATTGGTTAAATCCTCTAAGATTTTATACCTGTTTAAAGGGTGGAACACAGGACTTACTGCTGGAAACTATGGCCATTATGTCCATTTCTCAACTATGGCAACTATACAACCTTTGATTTTTTTTTATTTCAGGGAAACCTGTGTTCTAATGAGAAACACAGATAAGTGAAGAAGTAATAATTTTATGTAAATAATCTAGTCACCATCCACTGTGGTTGTAGGGTGATATGCCTAACATATAGCCTAAAATAGAGTAGGAAATCATAAATATTATTTACCTTTCCACAGTCTCCAGGGAAATTTTGCATAGGATTATTTAAAAAAAAAGGACCCTCAGTAACTATTTAAACAATTACAATCTATAAATAATTGAAGATTTTTGATGTGCATGTGTGACATCTTCAAATCTATGCACAGAGATTTATGCAGACCATATCATTTCTATGTGAGATAAAAATTTCTCACCCAAGTCCCATTTGTTGAGAATCCGAAGCTCTAAGAATGCTTCTTTTGACAAAATCCCAATAGCTCATCTATCTTCAAGGAAAGTGAAAGAAAAGGAAATCATTGGTGGCATGAAGGAAAAACATTTAGAGAGACAGAATCCCCGGGGAAATTGGGCTGTTTTGCTAAAATGAATGTATTGGCCACTTGTGATGCCCCTTTTGTTAACACAATGTATTGTTTACTCTGTTCTTTCATTCTTTGTCCCTGGGAGGAAATTGTGTATTGTGCTTGCCTTTTAAATGATTTCAAAACTTCCATTCACTGTCCACTCTTGTGTTCTACCTACTACTGTCTAATCTGTCATCCATAAGCACCACTTTGGGCTGGCACTATTTTTTTCCTATAACACTCATAAAGATTCCAGAATATCTACAGAACATAAATTTACTTAGCCTGCCATTCAGAGCTCTAAAAAGTTGAAGACTTCCTATATTATCTAATTGTTACAACATTACAGATTGTAATTTTCCATCAAATCAAGATGTGTTTATTATATTTGTTTCTTTCTTTACATTGATGAACTCATTAAGTTACCAGAGCTTAAAGGCATTTTTTCTGTTATTGTTCACTTTCTACAGAGACAGCAAATCTCTTGATCATCTCTTAAACATCATAAATTAGTATTTCAATTCTGGAATTATGCTCTGAATACCACGAGCATCTATATAACTCCATTATTCCTATTTTTATTTTCTTGATACATGGTATTTTACATAAGAGATGTTACTTCAACTTTGTTTTCTTTGGTTTTTCTCTGTTACTAAATGGGAAACCTGGTCATGTTTCACATTCGTGGAGTTGTTCTGAAGATTATAGCACTCAAAATCTGTGAAATGCACAGAAGAGTATCTGACATATCATGAAGTACATGTTACCACTATTGTTATTTTCATGTTTAATCATGGCAATAATACTATGTCCAACTGCACCACTTAACAGCTACCAGCAAAACATGTAAGCATTGTTTTTCACTCAATCTCTATTAAATTAAGTAGCATTTCCTATTGCTATTCCACCCAAATCCTTGGCAGGCATTATTTTGATTTCTCATTGTAGCCCACCTCTTGCATTTAACTTATCACAGAATTCTGTCTATCGTATCTCAGAAAAATATCTCGAGTCCATTTGCTTCTCTCTCTCTCCACTCCACCATCATGTAAACAACAACAATAACTCCTACGTGGACCCCTGCAAAGACTTACTGATAGTTTTCTCTGCTCCTATATTTCCACTTTTGTTCATGAAACAGCTGGAATCACCATCTAAATTAACATTTAAGTTTAGAAAATCCATATGGATTCTCTCTGTTCCTAGAATAAAAATCCATATTTTACCATGACTCAAAGAATCTTCAGAATTTTCTTCTATCTCCAACTTCACCTGAATCTCACTGTATTCTAGACTTGACAACCTTCTTTTCCTTTCCATCATGTAAAAGTTCTTCTGACATCAGATAAATTACATAGGATGTGCAATTTGTTCCTAAAATTATTTTATATACTTTTTATGCCTCTGTCCAATCAGTAATACTAAAACGCCACATTCTCAGAAAGTTTTCATGTTATCATTCAACTTAAAATGGACTCCTCTAGATATACTTTAACTCACTATCTTACTTCTTGCCTCATATCACATAGTTCAATTATAACGGTCTTGCTGATTTAGGGTGTTCCTTTTAATATACGTCATTCTTTCTAGAATATAAGTTCCTTTAGAGCAGAGAATCTTGCCTGTCTTGTTCACATATAAATCTCAGCACAATGCCCTCAGTGAATACTTTTTGAGTGAAGGACCCATGTTCCTTTTCCTCTTGAACATCCTCTGTTCCACTGAACTGCTAAAGGACTTGTTTTCATAATGTACAGTACATTACATTAGCCCACAATTTTAATTTATTATTTGTCTACTCACCTTCAATAGTCTTGGGCTCATTATATCATGGACTTTTTCTTTTTATCATCATATTACCATTGACAAACCCATGGGCACACCCATGGGGGGCATATATATATATATATAATTTATTAGTATAAAGAATATTTAGTATATATTATTTATTTATTAATTTGAAAGACAGAGAAAGAGAGACAAAGAGACACAGAGAGCTCTCTTCCACTGGTTCACTCACCAACTATCTGCGACTATTGAGAATGGGTCAAACCAACTCCAACATGGGTGGCATAAACCCATGAGCTGTCAGCACTGCCTCCCAGGGTTTGTTTGGCAGTCACAAGCCAGAGACAAGTGTGGAACTCAGGTACTCTGATATGAGATATGTGTATCTTAATTGGTGTCTAAACCGCTAGACTAAATGTCTGGCCCATCCTGATATATTATTGATGCTCTGTAAAAGATTAATCAGTGAATCAGTTGCCTGTGCTTACAATAAAATGTATGTATTCAAGCAATAGCTATTAAACACAGTGCAGTCATCCTTTGGTACCATCAGAGGACTGATTCCAGGACCCTCACAAATACCAAAATCCCTTATGTTCAAGATCCTTATATGAAAGTTGTAGAATTTGAAAATAACCCACACACATGAATCTGTATACTTGAAATTATCTCTACTTTTCTTATAATACTTAATACAAATAATCTTCAGAGAGTTCATGGAAATTACATATTATAAAAAACTGTGCATGGGTTTCAAAAATTTTTGAACCAAATAGACTTATTTTCTAATTTCATTTTCCACAAACATTTTGAAGTACCCTATATATAAATGTTATGTAAATAGAGGTTATGTTACATTGTTCAGGAAAAAATGTCAATAATAAGGCCTGTACCTATTCAGTATAGACACATGTTTTGATTTTTTTTTAATTTTAGGTTTTATTTATGGTTGGATTTTTTCCACAGATTCAGAATCCTAAGATACCAAGAGCCAAGTGTACACATCAATCAGAGTTTTGGCCCTGGGGAAACAGGAATATTTAAGACAGGCATGGTTTTGCCTATCTCAAGGAGTTTAAAATCTGGGCTAGGGATTTTGACTATTGACACTATCAAGCATTTGGTGATGTAGAAATACTTTGCTATAGGAGTCTATTTTGCTCATTGTTAGATGTTGAGATCATTTTGCCTAGTACATATCAGTAGCATGTCCCTCTATGCACAATTGTGACACCAAAACATGTTCTCAGACATTGTCACATCTCCCTGAAGGAAAAAAAAATTACCTTCAGTATTAAATTTCTACAAACGCATATTTGTGGCTGCTTTTGGGGAAGTAGATTGCTACAGGAATTAAGATGATAGATCATCATGATTCAGTTTAGAAAGATGATGTTGGACATAGGAAAAATGATGACTAATCAAAACTCCATGCTTGTATGGATGGGTAACAGGGTGGTTTAAAAAAATTTCTTAAATGAAAACACTCTCCAATGGGCAGATATTCCATGAAGAAAATGCCATTGTGATGTTTTCTTTCAAATATTTGGTGCATGTTTTCCAGTGTTCCTGCTTTGTTTTTTTTCAGTTTCAATCCAGCTCCTGAATGAATGTAGAGGGTCCTCTCCAGGCAGGCATTTAGCCCTAGTGGTCAAGATATCACAAACAACATTGGATTACTTGGGTTCAATTCTTGGATCCAGTTCCTTACATCAGCTTTCATTGGGTCATATCAAGTTTGGAGAGTTACAAATGTAATTAATATATGTGTGCTGAGAAATGTGTATAAGGTATTGTAGGAGTTTCAGGAAGAAAGGTGACCAGCAATGATGCTGAGTCTACCAGGAAAGAAGGAAGAAAAAAAAATTTTAAGACAAATATAAGGGAGGAAAAGAAAAAAGAAAGCAAAGAGGGAAAGAAAGGTTGGAGTTACCCACATTTTCCTACTTGTTTGTGTGTGATGACGGCATGTAAGATCTACATTTATGAATTGGGAGTCATCTATTTTTGTTTGTGTATTGTAGAATCCAAAGTAACAACAGTGAAGAGGGATTTGATTTTTTCACCTTCCTGGTAGAGAAACTTAAATGTTTCCTTTACTTTCTTTCTTTTTTTTTTTTTTTTTTTGACAGGCAGAGTGGACAGTGAGAGAGAGAGACAGAGAGAAAGGTCTTCCGTTGCCGTTGGTTCACCCTCCAATGGCCGCCGCGGCCGGCGCGCTGTGGCCGGCGCACCGCGCTCGTCCGATGGCAGGAGCCAGGAGCCAGGTGCTTTTCCTGGTCTCCCATGGGGTGCAGGGCCCAAGCACCTGGGCCATCCTCCACTGCACTCCCGGGCCACAGCAGAGGGCTGGCCTGGAAGAGGGGCAACCGGGACAGAATCCGGCGCCCCGACCGGGACTAGAACCCGGTGTGCCGGCGCCGCAAGGCGGAGGATTAGCCTGTTGAGCCACGGCGCCGGCCTAAATGTTTCCTTTACTTTCTTGGAGTAGAACTAATGCAGGATTGGAAATGGTGGGAAACCCACTCAGAACATAATAGAACTCTGTCTCTCCAAGAATTGTATATCAGGTGATTTTTGGTTTGATTTGTTATGGTTTGGTTTTCTTAAGTATAAGGGGACAAATCCTTTAGCTATTTCTTCTAATTTGAATTTGGCTTATGTCTAAGCTCTTTGATAGGGCATTAAAGGGAGTTTTATAATACACACACACACAGTTTTTAAATAAAATAATAAAATAAAATGCAAATAAAAATGGATTGGACAAGAATCATAGTCAAAATAGAGAGGACTTTATAGAAAATTTGAAAGTCAGGTAAGTGTTCAGAGCTGAAAAAACTGACCCCAATCAGAATGACTATAGGAAGAAAGAAACAAGGAGGCAGGGAAGGAGGTGAAGACTGGGATCTCTAGGAAGACCATGAGCTGAGCCTAGCAGCACTGTTGGCTCAATGTTCTAGTCTGCTGATGTATCCCTTTTAATATGACTAGAATGTTTGCAACTGAGAAAACTGCTTCTAGTATGAGATGTTTACACTTCTCATAGAAGCATCTCAATTATTTATATCAAGCATTCGTAGTTTCCAACATTCAGTGATTTCAATGGGAAATTTTGGTTCAGATGCTACACAAATTCGAGAAAGTAATTTCTACATATAAAGGCATTAGAATATTAAAAGTGCTAAAGATGCAAGTGACATCTAATTAGATACTCATTTTCTCATTGCCATCAAACACAGGGCACTTTTTTATAACCTTATAACCCATTTGATATGTTCATAACTGGCTTTCCCCCCAAATCTAATCCTATCTGTGTAATGTTGTCCCCAGACTAATGCTATCTTAGATATTATAGTGCCAAACCAATCCCAGCCTTATAACCCATTGGCCTATTAATATACTACTTATCATCCCTTTATAAAACATAACCCACCCAAACAACCCTTTAACCTTTCTAATGGATTCAGAACCAGACAATTACCAAAGTTGATCTCATCTGCATAGTTCCCATCACCTTTTAATGAGCTCTAACTGGCCCTGCAAGTTTCAGCATTAACAAAAGCTATTCCATTCAATTTGTGGACTTTTATTTGATTTTTTAAAATATCAAATATTGTACCTTTTTAAAAAGTCATTGTTTCAACTTATCCAATTTTCTTTTTCTAGCCTGAGAAAATTGGAATATTCCCGAACATTTTAGTTCATTACCTTTCCCAAAAGAATTTGAGAAGAATTTCATAAAATGCATATATATTTTTAGGTTCCACCACAACATTTACATTTTCTCCTGGATTTATGGGAGGCTTTCTAAAGTGTAACCAAGAACAGGCCTGAAAAATTTATTTCAGTGGGAACTGCACATAGACTTATGGGCCCTTCCTTATGGGATTAGATGGAACTGAACTCAGAGCACTCCATGAAAAATATTTTTCTGCTGAGTTACCATAACAAACTAGATGAACTTCAGAAGAAGAAGGAGGAGGTGGAAGAGGAAAAGGGAATGCAGCTTGTAGATGAGGTGAATGGCAAGTTTGCATCATTGTTAAAGATTTTTGTTTTCCTGTAATTTGCACTAAAGATCAGGACCTTCTTATGGCACTCGAGTTACTGTGTGGTTATTTTGTTCATGTAGTCATCCAACAAACCTTTACAGAACCTTTGCTGTCCTTGACAGTTTTTGCTACCATAATAAAATACCATAGACTGTGTGGCTTAATAACAGATATTTATCAATCACAGTTGTAGTGGTTGGTAGTCCAAGATCAATGTGTTTGCAGATTCAGTCCCTGGTGATGATCCTCTCCCTGGCTTGCATATGGTTACTTTCTTGCTGTGGTTTTTTTTTTTTTTTTTTTTCATGACAGAAAGAGAAAGAGCTTTGATCTCCTCCTTTCTTTATAAGGTCCCTAATTTCATTATGTGGACCTGACCTTCTTGACCCTATCTAAATACAATCACCATCACAAAACATCACTTAATTTGGGGGGCTAGAGAATAAATATACAAATTTGTGGGGAACATTCAGTTCATTACATCTGTCTTATAGTGATGGTGTTCTGAGGACTTAGGGCAGATAATTTATATTCATCTACATCTTGTGGCACATCTGCTTTTCATTATCTTTAGACTTGTCTTGTGGGGGTGTACATGCATAAATGTAAATATTTGATTACTTGATTATATACATATTGGTGTGTGCTAAATTACTTACAAAAAGTTCAGCTATACAGCAAATATTTACCAAGAGCTGAATGCCAACTAGTGTATCCAACATCCTGTCAAGAAGGTTGTTGAAAAATACTCCTTTCATCATTATCCTCATCTTTTCAGTTGAGGAAAGTAATGATCAGAGAATTCAAGAAACTCTCTCAAGATCTCACAAACACCTGAGCCAAGACTCCAATCTTTGATTAATGAATTAAAGATAAATTCTTTCTCTCACATTATAGAATCTCTTAAGCAGTCATTTCAGAGCCATTAGCCTATCCTGAATTCTTTACAAGTAAGGAAACCAAGACCAGATAGGGTAAATGAGTTGTCCCAGCTTTCCTTTATACATACAACTGTTCATAAACCATAGAAAGACTATCCTCTTGGGAAGAAGATGGTTGCCTTCAAAAATAGCATCCTGGCACTTCAGACCAGTTCTGTCCATAAGTTCAAGAAGAAGACAGAATGGATATCCCAACGCTCATCCTCTGCAAATGGCTGCCCTGACATTGATTCAATGAGGGACAGGACTCCTGGGGGAAGAATATGTTGTTCATCATGCTAGCCACAACCACATGATGTTTACAGATACAAAGTATTTCATGTCAAAATTAGCATCAGTGCAAATGATCACACAATTACATCAAGCCTGCAATGTCCCCATTAATTGGCTAACTTTTCAATTATGAAGTGAGAAACAGGATTCTTATGAAGTCTCATTCTTCTGTGACAATAATAAAGGATATTTTGCCTTGTACTTGAAGTTGGGCCCATTAACATGAGGCAGTTGTTCACTCTATAGTAGAGAAAATACATCTATTGAAGTTTGCTTATGTCTTAGAAATGCAACACTTCTGAAAGTCTCACACGTAAGAACAAAAGATGTGTATTTACACTTTACCTCAATGAACATATCTGATTGGTTTCATGCTACTCATCCTGGTTCATGGAATCACAAGATGTAAAATTTTGGTTTACTAAAATATCTAGATGTTAAAGTTTTCAGTCTGAGAAGAATTTAGAAATCAATTTCCCTTTCTCTCTACTTCATCTCTCTGCTCCGTCACATACTTTAACAAGTTACCGAGCAGACTTGACTTGAACATGTCTCACTATGGGGAACTTTCCCGAGATGCAGGGCCTTTCTTCAACAGCATTGGTAAACAGACCATCTGCTTTGAAATCAAAGTTGGATATCCTCAATCTTCAATCAGCCGGTTTATTTTCTGTGCCTATGTAAATAATTATAACAACTTTGCTACTAAAAACATTTCACATATTAAAAGATGTAACCATTATATAATTTCCAAACAATATAAAAAACCTTAATGATGTTCTTTGGAGTTTCCTTTAATATTCTAATATTTATTTGCCTAAACTCAACAAATTACTAAAGTATCATATGCATGTGAATTAGCTTACTCAAATAGAGAGCCTAGAAAAGTTGGTCAACTGCTTCCAATCACCATTCTATAACTAGATGCCACTGGAAAATGATGGAATTGAGCTGAAAGAACTTATAATTGTTATTATTAGAAAAAGTGATTGTGTAACTTTTCATGTTTTCTCTATTCTTTTTTTAACATTCAGTGTATTTGAGACCAGGCAAATGTTCCATTCCTTATCAAAATTTTACCCACTAATTTAAATGCACAATGATATTACTTGGAGAAATGAATTATTATTTTTATCATTATCAAATGGAAATTTTCTGTGTGACAATTATTCATCCTGAGTCAATCAGTTGGCATTTTTTTTCAATTTGTTTACTTATTTATCTCAAAATGGACCTATGAGTGCCTTTTTTTCCCCCTGATGGTTTATAATCCATTGTCATCACTATTTAATTTGATGCTAGGCTTATTTCAATGAACCATTCATCATGCTGGTTTTTTCCCACTAAATGTGTCCATGTTATTCTTTGTAATTACATATTTTCTGGTGTATCAAGATGTACCAGGCTCATCTTGTACTTTTTCTCTCACAGCATTGATTTCATCCATCTCTTTTAAGAGAGAGAGAGACAGAAAGAAAGGTCTTCCTTTTGCCGTTGGTTCACCCTCCAGTGGCCGCCACGGCTGGCACGCTGCGGCTGGCACACCGCACTGATCCAATGGCAGGAGCCAGGTGCTTCTCCTGGTCTCCCATGCGGGTGCAGGGCCCACGTACTTGGGCCATCCTCCACTGCACTCCCTGGCCACAGCAGAGAGCTGGCCTGGAAGAGTGGCAACCGGGACAGAATCCGGCGCCCCGACCAGGACTAGAACCCAATGTGCCGGCACCGCAAGGCGGAGGATTAGTCTAGTGAGCCGTGGCGCCGGCCAAGACCCCTGATTCTTTTAGTGGATGTGTTCATTGCTTTGGGTGTCTCATTCCTAGGCTCTCCCAATGAATAGATGTAGGACATGTATGTATGTAAGTATCTACACACACATACATATTAATACCAATCACTGTCTCCAAAACATTCTTCTCACCCTCTCAGGATTCCACTTATGTCTCACACTTTAATCCCCATCCCTAAAAAACACAAAATTTGATTCATCTATCTAATGGCTTTTGCATGAAATAATTTAGGAGAGAAAACTGAAGGAAAATAAAAGAAATGGTGATATAAAATTCAGAAAATTAGTTTTGGAAGAAGGGAGGGAAGGGAGGAGTGTGGGGGGAGCAAAAAAACAAGGAAAGGAAAAAAGAAGGGAGGAAGGAAGGAAACAAAAGAAAATTTTGTTAAAATTTATTCATGAAACAGAGGCACCTTGAAGCATTTCTGAAGAAATAAAAATAGTACAGATTGACTCAATAATCACATTCTGAATGCTGCGATTTCAATCTTTTCTTTTCCATTATGTTGGTTTCGTATCATGTGGCCTAATATTGGCTGTATAAATGAGAAGTCTTCCTGATGTCTGATCTTCCTGAATATTCTGTAAAAGCTCTAGATTGCCAATGTCACATTTAAAATATGTATCAAGATGGTGCACATGTGTTTTTAAGTGAATTATATCACATAAAATGTAGAAATTTTAGCTTTCTAGTGAATCCTTTATTTTCTAATAATGTGGCTAGATAGTATAATATGAATTTATATATGTAAAAGGCTACAATGTAAATTTTGACTAAGATAAATAAAGTCCTAGGCCTAAAGGCAAATATTTTAAAAATACTGTATGAGAATCTATATGACTATTCTTCAACCTTTTTCTCTCATTAAGAGTCCAAACCAGTCATCAATTGGGAGAGTGAAGAAAGAATTTCGGAGACAGCTGTGGTATGCTCTATGTCTCATATCCCTCCCAGGAGACAACTCACATCAAGACACGAGACTTTAGGGAAGTCTTTTAAGGAGCTTATTGAATATCCCTCATGTTATCAAACATCTGAGTCATATCTGGAAACTATAAAAGTAAAGAGCTTGTCAATTAAAAAGTAAAAAAAAAAAGTCAAGAGTGCAGAAAAATTGGTTTATGCTGTTGTGATTTGGGAAATAACTATCCTCCTCAAGATTGCAGGAGTAAAGAATGTATGGCCTTTTCCATTAAAGTTATGAGCCATGGAATGAGAAGCCCCATTTTGCAGTTGTTTTGCAATACCTAATAGTGTTATATGCATGGGGCATGAAAACCACAGTGTAGCTAAAAGCTGTGGACTGAGTCAGAAAAGCAATCTAGAATAAAAATGCATCATGAAAACTTCAGATGAGCGATACTGTCAAGGTATCAGTATCAGAAGAACCCCCTAAGGATACGGGTAGCATTGAGACACATAAGGAACACTGACACTGGAACACCAGGCAGTACAAAGAGGCACATTTATACACTTAAGTCTTCTTGCTGTTTTATTCTCCTGAATGCTTTGTGTAATCCTGAGGTGTTCAGAAGCAAGACAAAGGAAAAGCTGAAGATGTCACACAACCATCTTCTCATCAGTACAGGCTGTTAGACAGAAGAAGGATTAGAATAAGGGAGAAGGGATGCTTATCTTTTAAAATTTTTTAAAGATTTATTTACTTGAAAGGCAGAGTTACATAGAGAGAGAAAGACAGAGAGACTGAGAGAGATTTTCCATCTTCACTCCCCAAATGGCCAGGCCAAAGCCAGAAGATAGGAGCTTCTTCTGGGTCTCCCACATGGGTGGCAGGGGCCCAAGCACTTGGGCCATCTTCTGCTGCTTTCCTAGGCACATTAGCAGGGAGCTTGATCTGAAGTGGAGCAGCCAAGACAAACACCAGCACCCATAGGGGATGCCAGCATCTCAGGTGAGTTTACCCACTATGCCATGCCAGCACCAAGAAATTTATTTTACATCAAGTTCTGAGTTGTAAAAATTACATGTTAATTGTTAAGTTGAGATAGACTTTTATTATTTGGTACTGCACAACTTTTTCTAGGGTGACCAGAGAAAATAAGATGCCGTTCTTGGGTTCTAGGGACAAGGAAGTAACTAGATTCTTAGAATGAACTGGAAATTACTCTATTATCACATCTCATAAAACATACTTGTCAATGGAAGGTTATATATGCATTTTATCATTTACTCCCTACAGAAGCATCCTAATTTTATAGAAAAGACAAATGACTCTCAGAAAGGTAAATTATTTCTGTTCAGAATCGCATAGCTCTTTAATGGCAGGTCAAGGATTCAAATTTAACTAATACTTCGACTCATACTTTTCAGTTCTTTGAGATCCTGCCCTGTGACTTTGTGTCACCTGCAAACAGATAAATAATTTGATAATTTCATCAAGTTCTTGAATTTACATTTTAAGCAGTTTCTAATTCTTTAGAAACTTAGAAAATCTTATCTTGTAAACATAAAACAAATATCTTTTATCAATGTTACTTAATAAGAAAATGTTCAATTACTTAGAAAAATCTAAAGTTTTTCTTAAGTAAACATTCACTACACTAAGTGTAAATAACTATAATGATACTTATACTCTTCTTAAAATCTTGATGACTTGAAAAAAGCCACATCATTATAATTAAAATGTATGACCTTATTGTCACTCAAATTAATTTATAAAATTCAATTATATAAACAAACAACAAGCATGAAATACAACTGATCACTCATTCCCTACTCAAAATAGGTTGGAATTCTCAGTGTCCTGGGTTTTCCATTTAATTTCAACCTCCACAGCGTGTCTTTGCTTTCTGCCCAGCCTCCCTTTCACTTTTTTCTCTTTCTCTCTCTATCTCTGTATTTCTTTTCCAAATTTTTCCCAATGCCATGAAAAAAAATTCTTATAGTCAGGGAAGGCCCTATTATCCTACTTGGAAAAATAATTGGAATAATTGTTAGTCAATCAGACTATGCTTATAAAGTACTTAAGTACTTACATATGATAAAATCTCTTAAATGTATTTCTACTTTCACAAGAGAAGACTTTTTTGAATATTAAATATTGTGTGCATGTTAATATCTGGAAGACAGTAGGTGTTCACAAATTTGGAGCCCCCCTCCCATGTGTGTGTATATCATACCATGTTATCCGTTCTTCAATGCCAAATTTACATCTCTATTCTCTGAGGCTTACTCTGCTATGTGAACTGGTTTCCCTACTGTTTACTGTTTCACACTTTTAGAAATCATGATCTAGTTAATCTTTTTTTTTTAATTGGACAGAGTTAGACAGTGAGAGAGAGAGACAGAGGTAAAGGTCTTCCTTCCGCTGGCTCACCCCATAATGACCACTACAGCCGGCATGCTGAGCCGATCCGAAGCCAGGAGCCAGGTGCTTTACCTGGTCTCCCATGCAGGTGCAGGCGCCCAAGCACTTGGGCCATAATCCACTACCTCCCTGAGCCACAGCAGAGAGCTGGGCTGAAAGAGGAGCAACCAGGACTAGAACCTAGCACCCATATGGGATGGTGGTGCCGCAGGTGGAGGATTAACCAAGTGAGCCATAGCGCCAGCCCCCATCTAGTTATTCTTAAAAATAGGTTTCATTCCGTATTGCATTATTTTAAACATTTATAAGAACTTATAAAAACATTTTATTCAAGCCTCTCAACTAAATATGTAGGATCTCAAGCCAAAGGTATTAAGAAACTTTACCCAAATCACACTGTTAAAGACAAAACAGTACTTAATTGAGCACCAAAGGGTAAACCTATTGAAGTAAAATGGACACTATGAGAAACAGTAACTTGATCAGCTCTTGTGCTGACTGTTGTTGTACAATGTAATACTTTATCCATTTTAGTAATTTTTTTATTCTAGTACTATTGGTTGAACTCTGTAATTAACAAACAATTATTCTTAGGTGTTTAAATTTTAACTGAAAAGTGATCCCTGTGAAATATAAGAGTGGGAATAAGAGAGGGAGGAGATGTACAATTTGGGACATGCTCAATCGGAACTGCCCCAAATGATGGAGTTAGAAACAGTACTTAAACCTTTTTGACTTTACTTACTGAAAATCCCACAAGGACTACTATTATATCATATTTTTTGTTGTCTTCATTCCCTAGGGCTGATAGCAGTGATAAGATCATGCAGTAAATACTCAATGCACACTTGCTATGTTACATTTTAGTGATTTTCACATACAGGGGGGGTTTCTAATTGTGCCTGTGCACTAGATTCACCTGGACCCTAAGTAAAATATTTAGAATCCTGACCAGATTCCCAGAGATTCTGCTTCCATAGCTCTAGAGTAGATCTCAGGAATCTGTATTTGCAATAGATGCCCATAATGAATTGACATTAATGATCCAAGAAGTAGTGCTTGAGGGTCTGGAGCATTTCCTGGGGAAAATGTCTACAGTTTTGCTTAACAATGTGTTTGATGTGTAACAGACCTTATAGCTTAAAAGAAGTTCTTCATAGTGCTCTTCTTCATAATTCTCACAACTGCGATTTCCTCCTGACCATCCTGTGTAGAAATGGGTAACAGCTGGTTCTTTAATAACTCTTGCAGATTATTAGTAAGTTACTATCCACCTTCTCTTCTCCCAGTTAAATATCTCCAGTGTTCTTAAGTTATCCTAGAGGCTCCATTTCCTCAAGTAAAATTGGCAGTCTATTATTATGTTGTGCTACATCAGGTGTAATGAAAAGAAATTTAAAAATTTTTAGAAGTATCATATGACTGGTAGGATTGGGTTGAGTCATATGCTTGGGTCTACATGGATAGAGCTCTACATGGATAGAGGCAGCACAGTGCCAGATATAGAACATCATATAGCCAGACAGGGCACTAATTAGCACTTCTACTAACTAGATATGTGACTCGGAGCTTTTTAAGTTGCTTTTATATTATTTATTTCTTCGCAAGGAAAAGTGGTCTCTGTTCGATTTAAACACCCAGGTTATTTTGAAGTTTCAATCAGATCAGCATAATGAACTTTACATAATATGAAATTCAGTCTCTATCCAGACTTACGGGGTTAGACACATAGTAGGCTGTTTTTATGGAGAATGCAAGAGAATCAGTACAGTATTAGTAATTTGGGAATATTAATTACAAGATTACTAAATAAACTCCAGTGTCTGAAACATATTTAGGGCAAACAAACAGAAAAAGTCATGGCTTCAAATGACAGCCTTCATCCTCCAGCCAATGAGTCAGTGATTTTCTTGTAAGGCAGATGCATTTCTGAGTTCTTACTCCTGCTCTGTCCACTCTGTAACTGATTTTTCTGTATGTTCTTCTTCCCCATGCCCAAGTTGTTTTATCATTCCTGCTGTGACATCTCAATTGTAATCTACCCCCAAGCCACTGTGGTATATACCATAATGATTTAGACATGGTTTCAAAGCAAATAAAAATCTATTGTCAAGAAAAAAAAATCAGCTGTAGGAAAAAGACTGATTGGCAGCATCACCAGCAACCTCCAAGGTCAGTCATTATTCAATAGCTAACATTTACTGAACATAACTCAATAGCTGATTGACCTAGGTGATGAGAATGTCGGGCTGTATTCTAAATGATGCAATATATTATGTTATGTAGTCATCATATAGTGCTGTGTGTTTGGATTATAATTATCTCATCTGACTGATTAAGAAACTGAGATTAGAAAGCAGTGAACTAACTTGATTGAGATATCAGTTAACTAAGCCTTAACAATAGACCACTGGACCTCCATCCCTGTCTAGTGGACACTGTTTTCTGGTTCTTTTTGGTTGATATAACAAAGCACCATAGACTATGTGGCTTATAAAAAATAGACATTTCTTTCTTTCCATTCTGGAGTCAGGAGATCTAAGATCATGGTGCCACTGGGGCCATTTCTGGTGAGGACTCTTCTCTGGGTTGCAAATGGCTGGCTGCCTTCACACTGTTTTCTCTCATAAGGGAAAGAGGGCGCTATCTATTATAACCACACTGTGAAAATTTAAGGTTGGAGATTTCCCTATAGTCTAATAGAAAAGAAGTGAAACATTCCTCAACCTACTCAAGGAAACCCTCATGATAAATTTACTCCTAGAGATCAAAGTCTTACAGATTGACCCAGAATCCAAGACTTTGCGACATCAAGATCCTAATTTTTCTCACAGTGTAATTTCCTGGCAAGATATTAGCCATAACCCCATTTCCTAGTCAAAGACAAACAAAGCAAGTTTCTACTTGCTGCTTCTGCCCAAAGGCTCCCCACTCCCAAACTTCCAACTTCACCTTTGTCCCTATTTGTAACAGTCTTTACAAAGCCATTATGGCCAAATCCTAATATTTCTCTCAATAAAAAATTTCAGTGTTCCTGATTCATTTCCTGATTTATGATTTAAAAAATGTAACTTTTGAACTCCCCTCTCCTGAACTCCTAGTTTGTTTTTTTGATTTTATAACGTCACATGAAAATACCTTATCACTCTTAGATATCAATGATTTTGAGGGCATGTACAATGTGCTATGCACAATGTCACAGGCTTTTCTACTTCTCACATAAATCCTATGGTGTTGGCATTATCATTTCCGTTTTATGAGATGGAACTGAAATTCACATAGAGAACACAAGATCATCACACCTCACTTTACATCTAGGTAGTTCTAATAGTAAAACCTGTGCTTTCAATAATCGCACTGTACTATCTCATATTATTTACAGACTTCTTGAAAACGAAGTCTGCATATTGCTCATATTTGTTTTCCAACACATTACATGTGGCAGACACCAGGCATTTTACTTCCTTTCATTTCTTTGCAAATTGATTCATATTAATTTTTGTCTCAGAGCATGAGATTGCATGAAGCTGTATACTCATTCCACACACAGCGTAACCCGAAACTTGTTTTTGCCTTTGTTCAGCACTGATGAGTGTCTTTTCTTTTAGTTACATTAAACTCTTTTATTCATCTTTGCTGTAAACTAGCTCCCCGTGTTCTAGCTGCTGAATTGACAATCCTTCATTTCAGCTGTTTGACAGTTTGCACGCCCTGCCTGCCGGCATCAATATTTACTGATGGACTCTTTCTCTTACAAAGGCCGTTTGCAATAAAGAAAGATAATGAAGAAATTACTTGACCCCAGACATGCAGCTAGCAGTAACCATGGCCCGTGTCATTGTGCCTATCTACCATCTGTGCCCAAGTAATGGGGCAGGGTAAGGAGAGGAGAGAGTAAAAGACACAGGGGAGAGAATATCCTAGGAGAGAAAAGGTTGATGACTTAGCAGCAGCAAGAGAACAACATTTTGTAAGTTTGCTTCTATGGCTCAGCCATTTTATATGCATGATCCCACTTAATTCTCAAAGCAATGCTATGAGATTCTGAAACCCGTCCCTATGAATTTTTTAATGAAAAAAAAAAAATCCTGGACCGGTATTGTAGTTTATTGAGTAAAGCAGCTGCCCGCAATGCCTAAAGCCCATGTGGGAATGGATTCTGCACTGGTTGGTCTTCTTCCTATCCAGCTCCCTGATAATGGTCTGGGAAAAAGCAGCAGAAGATAGCCCACGTGCTTGGGCCCCTGTCCCCCATGTAGAGACCCAGAAGAAGCTCCTGGCTCTCGGCTTTGGTCTGGCCAAACCCCTTGTTGCAGCCATTTGGGGAGTGAAACAGCAGATGGAAGTCCTCTCTCCCTCTTTCTCTCTGTAACTCTTTCAAATAAATACATAAATCTTAAAAAAAAAATACCAGTGGTCAAAAATATGAGTGAATGTTCCAAATCTACAGAACCATAAGTTAAAATACAAAAGTGAAAACAAAAAAAACAATTTGAATTATAATGGCTTAAGTCCCTGGAATTTGATCCAGGTTGCTGTCACGAGATTGGTATGTGACATTGAATAAGATGCGTGCATTTGTGTGTAACCATGTGAGCACACCTGGGGAATTTTCAAATTAACTTTCTCATATGTAAAATGAAAATAACAAGGTCAACTTCAATGGTTTACTAAGAGGATTACATGAGATAATAAACATAAAATTTTAGCTCAGTTTTAGACACAAAATGACTGTGGCACATATGATTGGAATTCTTATTTTCATTCTTCTTATTAAGAGTACAACTAAATGATGGATACAACATTTAATGAGAGCTTGTTTCCTGCTGCATTGTGTGTGACTTCTATGCCATGATCAAGTCTCATCAATTGATAATGAAAAGGAATAAGTAGGAAGGGCAAGCACAAGGTATTGAATACTTCATTTGTTATTTTTTTAAAGATTTTATTCATTTATTTGAGAGGTAGGGTTACAGACAATGAGAAGGAGAGACAGAGAGAAAGAATTCCCATCCTCTGGTTTACTCCCCAAATGGCCACAATGGCTGGAGCTTAGCCAATCTGAAGCTAGGAACCAGGAGCTTCTTCCAGGCCTCTTGCATGGCTGCAGGGGCCCAAGGACGTGGGCCATCTTCTACTGCTTTCCCAGGAGATAGCAGAGAGCTGGATTGGAAGAGGAGTAGCTTGGATTAGAACTTGCACCCATATGGGATGCTAGCACCACAGGAGAGGGATTAACCTACTGTGCAGCTTTGGCCCCTCCATTTCTTAGTAAAACAGAATTCCTTTGTTATATCAATTGGGATACCCACAGAGCCCCTTATTCCCCAAATTTGTACTTTCAGAATTTCAGAGACAAACAGGTTTAGTCAGACTCCATCCTTTTGTGTGTTTGTTGGTAAACTTATATTCACATCACAGTTTTATAATGAAGTTAGTTCTTTATCAGTGAATAGAATATGATCATAGAAGTGGCAGAGCACAACATATTAAAGTAGAGAAATTAAGTACTTTATTCATACCATTTTGAATTAATAAACTCCATTTCTTTATTCTCTACATGAAAATTTTTTCTGATTTTAATTCTTTAAATATAATTCAATGTAAGACATGTAAACATGTAATCTTAATAGGCTAGAGTTTAGAATCTACTTTTAAATCAAAATTGACCTTGATCAAATTGCTTGACCTCTCAGTTGTATCTTTACAAAATTTTTAAAATGGGAAAAATGAGTTCCTAACTTTCACTGTCAATTATGATAATATATAACAAAGCATCTTGCATGGCTCTAATTTATATACTTGATGAACATATATCCTCTTTAATTTCTGCTTGTTTATAAACATGACCAGGTTTATTAGTCAAACTTGGCCTTAGTTTGTAAAAAGTGGATGTTGTATAATCAATATTTAATTACTAGGAATGTTATTGTCATTGATTTCTGGAGAATTTGACAATAATAACAAAATCCCACTTCTTAAAAAAGTGCACACGGGCATATTCTCACAGAATGAGGCTTGAATTTCAGTGGAAGTGTGCACTCCTGGGAACCCCTTCTATTGTGGAACCAGAGGATTAAAATTTAGTTTACTTCCTCCTTTCTGGCACAGGCTCCCACCAGGAGCCTGACACGCCATTATTCCACAGTAATGTGTTAGTTCCTTTATCTGACATTGGTTTCATGAAGAGATTGTGCTCTGTATTTGAACCAGAGTGGGTCTGATTTGGCTGAGAAGCCAGCAGAGAGAAAATGTGGCAAAAGAGTTTCAGGAACACAGGTACGCAGGTCACAGTGCAGTGGGGAGCTTGGAACCATTCTAGCTAATGGCAGAGCTCTAGGACATCGCCCAGGAGCAGCCATTCAGGTTTGGTTGATTACAAAAAAGCACAGCATTCTCAGTCCTCTTGCTTCCAATTTCTACCAGTCATCTCACACATGTGCCCTGGACTGCCATGGGAAGATGAAAGATTCTGAACCTGGACTCAGTCATTTCTATGATGATGCTAGATTTTGGATTATTTGTCATGACTTCTACATAAGATGGTTTCATATTTAAGATGACATATGTGAATTGTCAGCAAAGCTAGCACAGAGCTGATGTATATAAATATATATACACACATATACATATATACACACACACATATAGTTGAAGAAGAAGAAGTTGCTGGCTCCTGACTTCAGATTGGCTCAGCTCTGGTCATTGCAGTTATTTTGGGAGTTAACCACCAGGTAGAAAACCTTTCTCTCTGTCTCTCCCTCTCTGTCTGTAACTCTACCTCTCAAATAAATAAATATAATCTTTTTTAAAAATTGCTAATTTTCTCCTAAGCTTTTTCCTGATAATCCCCCAAGAATAATTTTCCACTGTCTTCAGTAAAGCTTCATGGCTCCTATCAGATCTCACGAATCTTCTTCCTTTATACACCTGCCTCCACTTCCTTCTAACTGTGTATTCCCAGCATGATGCAAAAGGTCTGGAATAGAACTGCCACGAAATAAACCATGACTGAATAAGGCCATGAAGGAAAACCGGTAAGTAGATAATGTCTGTGTTTTTTTCCTGATACTGTGGTTGTAGGAAACTCTTGGTGAATGTCTCTTCCTCACAGAGGCCTCCTTTGCCCACATAATGAATGAAGCACTCCCACTAGGTTACAGTTATATGTTTCTTTCAGTTATTTCTAAAATATTTTCTCTCCTATAAATCATACAAAGGCAGTGATGCTGTATTACAGTTGCTGCTGTTGAACTGGGAAGAGTGCCATTCTTAGAGGAAGCACAATGTCAGGGACAAATCTTAGTCCTTAATATACGTGCAGAGAAACAAGGAGCTAGATGCTTCTTCCTTCAGTCTTCCTTCTCTCCTTAGTTTCTTCTATTTTTTTCTATTTCTTCTATTTCCCTCCATCTTTTCTTTCACACTTATTAGTCCATCTCACATTCTCAAGTTTATTCACTTTTTCCTTCTTAGCTCCATTATTTTAATTTCTTTGTTTCCTTTTGTCTTTCCAGTAAAATGAAAGAGTAAACTTGAGGACAAATAAAAATGATGACAATGAAGCTACTAATAACCACAGTTTACCTATACGTACTTACTTAATAGTTCAAAAAAATCCTGTGATCTAGGTGTTACTCTAATCCCTAGTTTAATAAAAAGACATTGAGGCTTGGAGGGGTTAAGCTGGTACCCAAATTTATGGAAACAGTAGGTGTCAGACCTAACTGCAAATCAGGGTGTCCGACTCCAGAATCCAATATCTTTAACCACTGAGATACACTTCCTCCCAAAAGCCTCAGAGGCCTTAAATAATATATTTTAAGAATATTTGCAGAGCTTTGGTTTTAAGGGTGAAGTAAGTTCAGATGTTTTTGATTTTTTTCTTTGTTACTCTTGCCAGTTTCTTAGAAAATTCACTTCACATTATCAGCTTGAAAATAGATCTGACTGAACTGAAACTCTGAAACACTGTGGCCTCCCCTGCTGTCAGAGGCAACCCGACAGCCTCCATAGTTCTTAATCTGGGGAATTATGGGAGAATCTTGAACCTGTCATGATGCTTGACAGGCCATCATCCAGTGGATGAGTGACAGCAGCAACATTTCTGCCTCTACTTGATGTTCTCTCTTGGAGAGCTTTGAGCAGGATATGTGCAACCAATGCCCCCATTTGAATGCTTATGTTATGAATGAAAGTGGGCATGGAATAGGAAGATCACTGGCGGGGAGTCATTATACCTGAGTTACAATCATTCTTCAAGATCCCCAGCTGTGTGATATGGGACAAGTCAATTAACATTTCCAGACGTCCATTTTCCTAATTAGTATCTAAAGGGAGTTAGCTAGTCCATCTGTCTGAGTCTCATTCAGCTTAAAAACTCTGAAAAATGATTTAAAACAACCACAACAGAAGAAAATCAAAATAATGAATTGCTAGATCAGATGGTTTGACCCCAATGTGGACAGCTGCAGCTCTGAAACATGTCTCAGAGTCTAAATAAAATGATCTTCTCCTCCTCTCCAAAGGATGCTCCTATTGAGCATAGAATAACAAGAATAATGAGCTATGGCTTATGCAGGCCAGTAAAACAAATGAAAATCAGCTGTGAAGAAGGTGAGTCAGGCACTGTGAGGTGGTGGGGATCTGTAGGAATTAAGTATTAAATGAAGAACAATAAAGAAGAAAGATGAGCCTGGTGTGATCTGAGAGATGGAATCAGAGACTTGATATAGACAGCTGGTAGTGAGTGAGGCAGAACTGACCCAAGTCTGAGGCTGGAGGTGTTGTTGAATTTGCCTTTTAGTAACAGTCCTCTCAAACTGACCCAGAGAACAAAGAGGATTTATGAACTCATAAAGCGGAAATCCAGAAGTAGGAAACTCTTCAGAGGCATTTGATTCAGGGGCTCAGGGTTGTGTATAAGCAAGCAGTTCCCTTCAGTTTCTCTTCTCTGCCTTCTTTGCCAATTTCAATTTCATTATAAGGCTGACTCTAAAATCAGGGTCAAAATTTTCAAGCACTTTCTCATATTACATTCCCTAGGAACCAGTAGAGACATGGCTTTGGAGAGCTTAGCCAGAAGAACAAGAAACTATTTCTCAAAGCCCTTAGAAACTCTCATGATTAGTTGACCTAATATCAGTCTCATTCCCACTCCTAAATCAGGGTTTCTGGACTGGGCACAATGTCTTATGATGGGCTTAAGACTTTGCCAAAATCAATTAATACATATATATAATTAATTTACCAAAATTAATTACTGTAACAATGGGATGAGGGTTCATTTTTGGACTAGATAAATTATGAGTAGTGCAAGAGCTAGGGCATTTAATATCCCTTAAACTCATGGCTTCTCCACAATGGAGGAGCGATAACATTGTATATTGTGAGGCACATGAAAGGAGGGACAGGTAGAAGTTGGTAAATTATTGTGTTCAAATACTGACTTCAATAGACATATGTCTAATATTAGCTGAATACATACTTTTCTACAAGGCAATCTAGCATGTATTTATTTACTCTATTTAGTTTTGTCTATTTGAGATTAGGGTAGGGATGGGCTATATCAATAAAATTTCAACCAGGAAAACAAGAACAATTCTGAGAGTAAATGTAGTACAGGAAACTTGCTACAGTGACAATGGAAGAGGTTAGAAGTCAATGAGGGCTAGTGAGGCAATCCAAGGTCAACAGGCAAAATATTCTGTCATCCTTAAGCTTTAAAGGGATATAAGTAGTGTTGCAAGACATAGGGTCAGGGTCTCATGATACCAAAGTTAATCTGTTCAGTTGAGCATTTGCAGGGAGAAAGGACATAAAGTTATTAAAATAGTCACATCCAAGGTGAAAATGGTGGTAGGAGCTGGAGAGAGAAATGCGAAATGCTGCAGGTTCATTTTTCTTCTCATCCTCCCTCCAATTCTATTTGAATGCTTCATTGGCTGAATATATATTCTTAATAGTTCACATGGAAGTTGGGAATGTTCTGTGCACATCGCTCTAATGTGGAGGAGCAAAGAATAGATCTCAGCAAAAAAAAAAAAAAAAAAGAATACACAGGACTAACAGAATAACAACCATGATAGCTACAATTTGTTACTTATTCTTTGCCATGAATTATGGTAAATGTTTTTCATCTTAATTTATCTCATCCTCCCAGCAGATATAGGAGATAAATTCTATTATCATCCCTATTTTTAATGAGGAAACTGGCTTAGAGAAATTAAGAAACTTTCTCGAATCATGTACATTGTGAGAAACTGAGCCAAGATTCAAATCCATGTCTGTCAGTCTGTCAGATTCCTGTTCTCTACTCTAAGTGGAAAGTAAGCTGATCCTTAGAGCTATGGGAAAATATTCACATTATTCAAGGCAGATGCCAAAAGTTCTCACTGGGCAAATACAGGAAACAATCATACAAAGTAGGGTACAGAAGTTAAAAATTGAGACACAGAAATGACTTTCACCAAAAGAGGATACGATGGTGATGGAGAGTGCTTAATATACTGATGAAGAAATGAGGGGGCAGCACAGAAATGAACAATGACAGAATAAGGCAGGGCACTTTATCCTTTATCCCTTTTTAAAAAGACTTATTTATGCCCACGCCGTGGCACAATAGGCTAATCCTCTGCCTTGTGGCACCGGCACACTGGGTTCTAGTCCCGGTCAGGGCTCCGGATTCTGTCCCAGTTGCCCCTCTTCCAGTCCAGCTCTCTGCTGTGGCCCCAGAGTGCAGTGGAGGATGGCCCAAGTCCTTGGGCCCTGCACCTGCATGGGAGACTAGGAGAAGCACCTGGCTCATGGCTTGGGATCAGTGCGGTGCGCCAGCCGTGGCGGCCATTGGAGGGTGAAACAATGGCAAAAGGAAGACCTTTCTCTCTGTCTCTCTCTCACTGTCCACTCTGCCTGTCAAAAAAAAAACACATTAGAACATTTGAACATTTTTGTCAAGTTCCCCTTAAAATCCCAATGATACTTCTAATTGGCAAGACGTTAAAAAAAAAAGACTTATTTATTTAATTGAAAGGAAGAATGAAGGAGAGAGGGGAGAGAGAGAGAAAGAGAGATAAAAAAAGATAGATTGATTGACCATGTGCTGGCTGACTTCCAAGTCACTTTAACAGCCAGGCTGAAGCCCTGAGCCAAGAACGGCATCCTGATCTCCCACATGGGTGGTAGAGGTCCAACCACTTCAGCCATCTTTTGCTGCCTCGTGGCACATTAGTAGGAGGTTGTATCAGAAGCAGGGCAGCTGGATTCAAACTGACATTTTAATACTGGATGTTGATGTCAGAGCAGTGGCTGTACCAGCTACATCCCAACACTGGCCCCGGATAATAAAGGACATTTTAAAGAAAGGTGGCATATGTCATCTACAGCAATTGTACAGAATAACATACAAAATATATTCTGAATTTAAGCGTAGAGGACCTCTATGCATATTTTATAATTATTTTTATTATTTGCATAATTCATAAAACTCTTATAAATACATTATGTAAGAACTAGCATTTGAGGGCACCCAGACTATTATTCCTGATTAGGGGTGATGACATTGAGGCTCAAGAAATGTACATAATTTGTCAACTATCACACAGGAAGACTTACAGGGAGGTCCAGGGCTAAAATTCATGTTCCTCATCTCAGACATCTTCTCAAATAGTCCGGGTGATTTTCTAAAGAAAGTATATATCTGGTGGTTTCAAAACATAGAAACAAACTCTATGAAACTTACAATAAAAATGAGCTTTATTATGAGCACTAATGAGAGATTTCTGAATCCTTAAGGCAAAGATGAAACTGACACATAGCACAGTAGTAGGACTGGGAAGAAGAAACCATTTTAATTCCACCTTAGTCTATTTTATCTTCTTCCAGCACAAAATCTTTCTTATTTTTACTTTACCATTTCACTCAGAAAGAGAAAAAAATTGAAAGATTCTCCCATTATCATGGAAGCTTAGCTGACAATTCTCTCTCTCTCTCTCTCTCTCTCTCTCTCTCCCTCTCTCTCCCCTTTCTCTCTCTCTCTCTCTCTCTCTCTCTCTCTCTCTCTCTCTCTCCTCTCTCTCTCTCTCTGTCTAATATGTATATCTATATCTAGAAAGAAGAGCTCTACTGTCAGGTGAAAGACAAAGCCATGCTCCAACTTATCAATAAGCAAGCACAGAAGAGAATCAGGATGCTCATTTGCTCTGATTACCTGATAGAACAGGCCCTTCAAACAGAGCAGAGAGACAGTCTTTAGTTCTCTCCCTTATTTTTACATTCATCCTGGTGACTTTGAATTCTCCAGTGTTTTGCCATGCAAGAGGAGGACTTTCACCTTACGGTGATTAAGAAAATTCACTTATACTTTGTGATTTCATTCAAAGACTGGAGAACTGGGCTCTCTGCGGTATACTACTCTTTAATAAATGTAGAAACACTACAGTTTAGGTCATTCAGGGATTAATGTTCTGTAATAAAAATACCTCTTTCGTGCGTAGAGTTAACAAAGCACCTCTATTGCCTTGATCCCACTTGATTCTTGCAGCAACATTTTTATAATAGGAAGAGTAAGAAAGGTTATTTGTTTCCTTATTTTACACATGAATCTCGGAGGCTTGTAGAGGCTCATAGCGTCACAAGGTAGTTTGGTACCATTTCGATTACATGTCAAGTCATTTTATTCCCAATCCAATGTGCTTTCCTATTATGCCATGATTTTCACTTTACAAGATCTCTGCTGTATTTCCTTCTCTTCTTAAATTTCATCAAACATCCCTCTTTGGCTTCTCTTTATCATTTGAAATGTCTTTTTTACTTTTAGAACTCCAAATTATTTGTTATAATTGAGTCTCTCTATTTACCACAATGTTCTGTCTTTCATTGCCCATTTTTTTCATTTGAGAATACATTTGGAGATGTTTGGTTAGTATCACAACAGACATTAACTTGTCAACATTTTTGAAGAAGACCACTTGGAAAATTACAATTCCTGACTTAAAAAGACAACTAGTATGAAATATACACTAAGGAGTCACCCCTCAACCCCACTATTGTGTAATTTGCAATATTATTACCTAAATTCATTGCATATAATTTTACTCTTCATTCATAATTTTATTTTGGTATAAGCATTGTTCATATTTTTACAGTTGAGATCTGAAATAGAGGGATTCAATATTATAATGTTTAAATTCTGGTTTAGCATTGGAGGATGCCTTTTCTAATTCACTGTCACACAGAGCTGTTACCATTCCCAGGCCATAGGAAGGTAGTTCTTCTCCACAGATCTCTTTAGATATGCACACTATTGAAATTTGCATATCACAATTGAGGGAGACAGAATTTGACTAGTGGGATTAATTTTCTGAAAGGCATAGAGAGTCCAAATAATGAACACACAATGCAGAAACAAAGACATTGTAGGTGTTTGTATTAACCAGAATAAAGTTTGGAATTCTGAACTTCCATACTCGGAAACAACAGCAATGATCCTTCAGTTTTGTGCCACTGGGAAACTGAGGTAAAGTAGAGCATAGGGATTGGAGACAGTCTAGCTGCAGAACAGTTTCAGCATCCCCACTCAGCAGGCCATCTAGGAAACTTGCAGTCTCCCTTTAGTTCACAGGCTGCTGCACCATTATGTTGAAAATGAAGCTTTCAGGAGGACTTGGGTGAAATTATCTTCGGAACTTTCCAGCTGGGTTGCAGCTTCTTAATACTAGGGTGAAAATCACAGGGTGGGTGTAAAGAGCATTTTCAAAGGGCAGGCTGCAGGGGCGGTGGCTTCAGAGGGAGGAAAGCAGAGTGATGGAAAGAAGGTCTTTGTAATAAGACTCACTGGGAGCCAAACTCTTTCATCAAGAGGAGTTTGAGGTAGATTTAATTCTGAGTAGCTATTTAAATGGGGAGTCGTGAATTCATGGAATGGTATAACCTTTTCCTTGTCCCTCGGTCAGCAGGAACAATGAGGAAGTAAGTGTGGGGAGGTAGACGGGTGAGGTGTAATACAATTGTGAAGTCTTCCAGGACACAGATCTTTCTGCTGAACACATTAGGGCATTTCCTGGGTACCAAAGTGGGCTTGAAGCTGTGCAATACAAAGAATATTTGATCTGGAGTCAGATCCAGAAATGAGGACCTCAATTCATAATGAAGGAGTGATGGGACAGTCAGTTTATGAGGGTGTTTGACAAAGTTTGTTAAAAAAAATTAAAGGTCAGTTTATTTTGCTGCTAAAAATATGAAATTAATGCATAGCTTTTAAAATTCATTTGTTTTTCTTATTTCTTTTTTGATGATCCCTCGTAGTATAATATTAACTAACAAACTCAGAGACTATTTTCTGGACATTGTCATTGGCACTTGACCTCAATTATCTCATTTACTCATCACAGTTACATCAACCTTATCTACGGAAATTCTGTTATCCCTATTATAAAAGTATATCAGATCAGAAAAATGACTACATTGCCAAAGTCACAAAGCTATTGAGAGGAGAAACGGGGTTGCATTCCAAGTCAATCGGTTTCAAGGACTGTGGTCAATAACTGGAATAAATAACTTTACAGTGTGATTGCGTAAAAGAAATAGCCTGACTGTTAGAGCCAAATGCAAATTCTGACTCCCAAAGCTGCATTTCAGACTATTATTCCACATGATCCTTTGTAAAAACTTTTGGTTTAGAAACCCAAATCATCCCCAAAAACATACCAGCAAATAGGAATCAGACAGGGCTTGGTGAGTAACAAAAAGAGTGAGACGAAAAGAGTGAAACAAAATGCTTAGGAAAGAACTGAACAGTGTGGAGAAGCCAAGCAAGCAAGCTGAGAATAAAAGCTCACGGTTATGACAAAGAATTCACTTTAACAAGCTTGTTTTTCCATTCTCTCCCCCCAACTGATCTGATGACAATCTCATTCCAACTCAATTCTCTTGTGTCGTACATCTCTGTTTTTCCATCTCATTTTCCTCTCACCTATTTTATTTCCATTCCATTAAACACCGCCTCCTCTCCCTTCCTGACCACTTCATTTTCTGCCTGATCTCAGGATGCTCCCCAAGCACCAGACTCCCTGCCACAGCTCGTCTTCTTCCTTTGCTGGGTGACTAATAGCTTTATGCTGATCTCCTGGCCACCCCAGGTCAGGGCAGCCTCTATCCCCACTGGACCCAGGAAAATAAACTGCTGGGAGTGGCAAGAGGCAGGAGAAAAAGGAGGAAAGAAGAAAGACCAAGGAATACAATAGGGAGATGCCAGAAAGAAAGAAAATGAACGCAGCAGGATGCAGGGAAAGGAAAGGATAAATATTTTAAAAGCCTGTATTCCAAAAATGAAGGAAGGAATCTATGGAGAACAGAATCATGGCATGGAGAAAGTAAGAAGAAGGGAGAAAGCATGAGTGATAGAGGGAGGAGAGGAAAAATGAAAGATAGTAAAGGGAAAAAATAAGGAATGGAAAGGGGATCAAGGGCGGGGAAGAGTGAATCTAGACTGAAGGGAATGAGTGACCTGAAATATCAAGCAAGTTGGAGAAGCAGAGAGAAGCTTAGACAGTCTGTAGGAAGACCAACAGATAGAGAAAAGGAAACCAACTCCAGTGGGAAGAAGATAAATGTAAGCAAAACAATACTGAGGGAGATTCTTAGATAAAATGAAAAGACTATTTTTTAAAGGATATCTTTTCCCTTGCCTTTACAAATATGCCATTTCATTTAGTAACAAATGAGCACATTAGAATAGCTGAAAAAACGAGAAATTCTATAGAGCTGTGTGTGTAGCGCATATGATTTGGTCAGTGATGTCTCTTAGGAAACCCCAGGACTTCATTTAAGCTTTAGGAACTATGCAAACATCAGCATAATAACTAATATTAGCATAAAACTGAAAATGCATGATGCACTTATTCTGTTTAACACAGATTTTGCACATATTATTGCATGTAGTTCTTGTAATAATTCTGTGATACAATAACTATCATCTTCTTTGGTTGACATAGGGAGATTTGTTAACTTAAAGGGGTTAAAGTAACTTGCCAAGATTGGCAGCTTTTGGCACCATACTCAGCACCGTAACCAGGCAGCTCAGCTCATGCTCTTTATGATACATTTAAATACTGATTAAGTCCCACTGTGTACCTGACATACTGATGGTGGTGGTCAGGGAATCATCAATGATAAGTGAAATAACCTTGGGTCCCAGAAGAGTAATAGTTTAGGACGGAGGACAAGAAATGTAAATGCATGATTCACATTATGTAAGAGTAGTGCTTTCCTGGAGGCAAGAATTAAATGCTCTGTGGGTATAGATGTGGAACGGCATTTCATGGGCAGAGTATGAAGGAAGAGTAGAAGTTCTCAGGAATTATTTTCTCTAAAAGGCAAATAATAAATATTTATTACTTTGTGGGCCACACATCCTTGTCACAACTATTGAACTCTGACTTGCTAGCACTGAAGTATCCACTGACAATATGAACTATTAAACAATTGCAGACATTTTCTAATAGAGCTTGTACGAAGGGTAATGAAATTTGAATTTCACCTGATTTTTCATGTGCTACAACATATTATATTCTTAAAGTTTTTCAATCACTTGAAAATGAAAAAAAGATACCATGACATTTTTGACATTTTAGTTTTTGGCTGGTTAGCTGGATTCAGTTAGAGGGTTTTAGTAGTCCAACACTTATTCTGTTAAAAAGAGAGAAATATTCACAGCTGAGACAAGCATGATCAAAATCCAGATAGTGACTTGGAATTTCCTGAAAATTTCTGTTGTCTGTCTCAAGTGCCAGGTGTGGCCTAGGACCTGATGGAGGCAGGGCTGAACATGTATCAAGAGCTTAGCTTGGATTTTAGGATGATGTGCAGCCTTTGAAGTGGGTTTTAATAGGATTTTACCATAGCTCAATTTAATTTTAGACATAAAACACTAACAGAGCAACTGGAAGCTTTGCAATAATTCAAGAATGAGTTTACAAAGGCCTCCACTAGTCCAGAGGCAGCAGATGTGGAAACCAGGGAAGTTCTGACCACTGTAATATAAGGTGACTTTCACTGGTGCTTATGGAAGAAATAATCTAAGACCAATAGTGTGTAACTGTTCCTTTTATCCAAATTCTCACCAATGCTTGTTATCTTTAGGGTTTTGTATCATTCCATTCCAACAAATGTGAAGTACTATTTCATTGTGGGTTTAATTGGCATTTCCTTTAGGATTGGATTTGTTGAGCATTTTATTTTTTTTATATACCTGTTGGATATGTGTGAATCTTCTTTGGATGGGTATCTATCCTGGTCCTTTGTCAACTTTTTCAAAAAATTGTTTTCTTGCTATTAAGTTCCCCCTATTTTTTCCCTTTGGACCTCAGATATCATTCTAGTCATTTTAGCATGAATGGATTATTTCAGGTAACACCTGTCAACACCTTGCCTCAAATATGCATTAGGTACCTCTCTCCTTCTGCTCCAAGGCTTCTCTGACTACATAGGGAGGAACGACTATGTGAAATATTCTGCATATGTTTAAGCAACCTATAAACCAGAGCATCATTGCCCAAATAATTTATTTGACCATTTGGAGCTGGGAGGAGTTGTAGAAATGATTTTTCTTTTTGTATCATAAGTGAATTATTCTGAGATTAATTTATAAATCTGCTCAGATGTCCTGGTGGGATTGAGCACCAGCTGCCTTCAGTGAGGATTCATTCAATAATGTATGCTTATATTCCTTTCTCTAGCTCATGTCATTGATTTCTCATACTTGCTCCATAGAACAATTGCTAAAACAACTATCTGCTGCAAAACCCATTTTATGTAAGCCTTATTGTAAGTAGAACTCAGTGGCAACAGATTAATAATAGATACTTTTTTTGCTCAGATAACCAGAAAATACAGGTGTTCTTATTTTAGAAGGCAGCTAAATCAGTGGCTCCATTAACTCTAGGACTTCAAAACCTTTTCTGAAGGAGAAAGTGGATAGAGAAGTTCCTCTTGCTCATTTAACCATACCTGTCCTCCCTTCTCACATTCCAGAACAAGCAAGAATTAACATGCACATGGGAGGAAAATATCCCTAATGACTTTTCTTATTAGAATGAAACACTATAGAAGGAAAATTGTATATTTGGGGAGATGGTTAGCCATTTACATTTAAAGATTAAATATAGAAAATTTAGAAAATAAAGAATTGCCTAAAAACAAGTTGAATACACGTATAACCCCACAATCTAGAGATATCCATTCTTTCATATTAATGCATTTTTATCTAACCTTTTTTCTGTTTCGTTATTTATATGCTTAGAAATGTATGTTTGTGTATGTGTATATATAAATAAAATATTTCAGTGATTACAGGTTTATATCCTCCTCAATTAACTCACTATTTTTTTTTTGACAGGCAGAGTGGACAGTGAGAGAGAGAGAGACAGAGAGAAAGGTCTTACTTTTGCCATTGGTTCACCCTCCAATGGCCGCTGTGGCCGGCGTGCTGCGGCCAGCGCACTGTGCCGATTGAAGCCAGGAGCCAGGCGCTTCTCCTGGTCTCCCATGCGGGTGCAGGGCCCAAGCACCTGGGCCATCCTCTGCACTCCCAGGCCACAGCAGTGAGCTGGCCTGGAAGAGGGGCAACCGAGACAGAATCCGGTACCCCGACCGGGACTAGAACCCGGTGTGCCGGCGCCGCAGGCGGAGGATTAGCCTGTTGAGCCACAGTGCCGGTCTTAACTCACTATTATATTGTGAGCATTTATTCATTTCATTTTATGCCACTTTAAATGCCAGGAATGCTCATCTGATCATATACCAAGTAGAAACAATTACCTACATGCTCACATATGACTCACAGTCTATACAGGGAAGAACCAGAAAGTCCTAGAAACAAACAAATACGTGTTCTATTACAGTAAGACTTAACACATGAAATGATAGGCTCCTGAAATATGATCACTGAAAACTGTGTGGCCTAATTCTTGCCACTTCATCTATTATTCTGTCTTTTGAAAGCTCAGTGAAAATAAGTTAATACTTTTTTTTGACATTTGACATGACAGAAACGAAAGACCGACTGATATTTAATGAATATTTCAATTACTATGGCTACTAGCCCAAAATCTGTAATATATCCCCATAGAAAATTGGGGAGAGAAATAGGAGATATCCCCAAGGCAATATCCCCATTTATACACAATGGTGCCACTCTGAAGCCAAAAATCTGGTCAGTCATGGGATATACGAGGAGAGGACTAATCCTCCATGAAGCTAGGAATAGGATAAAGAATATCTATTTCTAGCAATATCCAAATGCCTAAAGGCAAATAAAGTATTTTGCTTGGGGCAAGCGTTTCTTCTTCCTTCTTATACCTTTGTAACCAATGCAATATAAGCATTAATATTCTCACTGAATTGCCTATCAAACTCAAATAGATAGCATAGAGTATGCTATCTCTCCTATTTGCCCCAAAACTGTTATGCAAATAAATATTCCAAATCTTTACTCTGGGAAAGGAAACTTCCACTATTGTCCTAAGATACTGTAGCATAGATTAATTGTCATGGGAGAATGAAAGAGGAAACTACGACTTCTGAGAATAGCGTTTCGTGGAGATAGTGGAACCTACAGGATTGCAAGGTCCAGTTAATGTGTAATTATTTCAAAACAGTAATGGATATTTAAGAATTTATTCTACAGACAAATTTACTGGATTTGATACCAAATATGATACTGAGAAAGTGACCCTGGCAAAATCAAGGTCACTTTTTTGCATGTCCTTTGAAATGGTGCTAACAATATGAAGTAATCATACCATTTCTGAGAGTAATGTGGTAATAAAGCCTTTAAATTATCTAGCACACAGGTTTAATAAAGCATGTAAATGATCTGTACTTGGCTCATAATTAGGGACCCTTATATGTTATTGACTTTTGCATAGTGCTAAATAGATACTGAGTGGCATTTGCAAGATTGTCTCAAATCCTAGAATAACTGGGAATTTAACATTAACTTTAACATCCGTTGAAGACTTTGACAAAGTTTTGAAAAGCATACTTAGGACAATAAAAGTTTTACAAAGACATAAGGCAATTTTTCAAAAGAAGAGCAAAGGAGGATTCTTCCTAGCAATCAAGAAGCTGAAATTGGGGCTGGCGCTGTGGCATGGCAGGTAAAGCCGGCCCTTGCAGCGCTGGCATTCCATATGGGCTCTGGTTCATGTCGCAGCTGCTCCATTTCAGATCCATCTCTCTGCTATGGCCTGGGAAAGCAGTAGAAGATGGCCCAAGTACTTGGACTCCTGCCACTAGGTAGGAGACCCGGAGGATGCTCAGATCTGCGAAGCTCTCGCCATTGCAGTCTACTGAGGAGTGAACCAGTGGGTGGAAAACCCCTCGCTCTCTCTGTGTAACTCTTTCAGATAAATAAATAAATCTTAAAAAAAAAAAAGAAGATGAAATCATAGTTAAAAAACTTAAAATAGGAGATTCAGCAGCAGTGGGCAAACAGCTTTACTGGATGGGAAGTGATTCAAATATTCTTGATAAATGCTATGAAGATACTAAAATATGACCCATTTAAAAGTGAGAATTTAGTATATGATGGAAATGGTTTTCCAAATCAATGGGGAAAAGGATACTGAGAAGAAAAGTTCACCAAATATAAGTAAATAATGTTAAATCACTTTTCTAGTCAGGATAGATTGGGGATTATATATAAAAGAAGAAAAACATACTATAGATTCTTTTTACTTGTTTTTACTTTAATTTAATACATTTCCAAAGAACAACTTCTGGATTATAGTGGCTTTTTCCCCCCTTAACCTCCCTCCCACCCACAACCATCCCCCCACTCCCTCTCCCATCCCAATCACATCAAGATTCATTTTCAATTATCTCCCAAATTATTAACCATAAAGTTTGTCATATGTGTCTATTTTTGAATATCATAATTATAGATTTTGTTTAGTAAAGTGACACCATAGGCTAAGCTAACAGATTAACTATATTTTGGTACATGGTATTTGAAATGACAAAACATGTTGACTAAAAAAATCTCAATTTTAGAAAAGTCAGGTCCCCACACTAATCTTATACAAGAGAAAATTGGAAAAATAAGGAATAAACAAACAAATGCCTATGAAAATATATGTGGGAGAGCTCTAGAGCAAAGAAGGAGCAGAAACTCTCAGAAGCATAAAAACCAAAGGTGACCCCATCAAATAGGATATGCAACACTGCCTGAACAACATCGTCCCCGATTTGGGAACAATTCAGAGCTAGGAGGGATCCCGTCAAAGAAATTGCTTCCCATGGAAAAAAGAAGAGCAGAAGTACTGCAGCAGAGCCCATCACTGCTTTTTTTTTTTTTTTTTTTTTTTTTACAGGCAGAGTGGACAGTGAGAGAGAGATACAGAGAGAAAGGTCTTCCTTTGCCGTTGGTTCACCCTCCAATGGCCGCCGCGGTCGGCGCGCTGCGGCCGGCACACCGCGCTTGTCCGATGGCAGGAGCCAGGAGCCAGGTGCTTTTCCTGGTCTCCCCATGGGGTGCAAGGCCCAAGCACCTGGGCCATCCTCCACTGCCCTCCTGGGCCACAGCAGAGGGCTGGCCTGGAAGAGGGGCAACCGGGACAGAATCCGGTGCCCCGACCGGGACTAGAACCCGGTGTGCCGGCGCCGCAAGGCGGAGGATTAGCCTGTTGAGCCACGGCGCCGGCCCCATCACTGCTTTTATACCTGGAGTTTTCACACTGGGGATTCCTACAGTCTTCCCAAATGCAGAGACCAGCCGAGCGAGCTACCCAGAATTCCCGGCCTGTGTTTGTCCCAGAGAAGAGCCTATGCAGTTACCTACTCTCCATGATCAAAGATGATGCAATGCCCATCACCCAAGGGAATGGGCACTGATCCGTGTATCTCAGGTCCAAGCTGCCACAGAGAAGCTGCAAACCTGGGGCCTGAGTTACTGCTCTGCCACAGGCCTTGAGATTCAAGTTTCTATTGTGTCTCACCGACTTTATGACTTCACTGCTACTGCACCATATTCCTTAGAGTCCGAACTTTTACAGAACCCTGCCATCCCAGGAATCAGAGCTGCCAGTACACCCTTCCCTCCAGCGTCTAAACCACATTCCTTTGGGCCTCTGCTGCTGGGAAATGCTCAAGAGTCATATACTTCATTTCTGTAGAAAATGCATTCTTTCATACACCTCAAGGAGTGCTCCGGTGCCCAAGCCTGCGAGTGTCTATAGTATTTCTGGAAAGCTCTGGGTTCAGAGCTCTGGCTTCACAGATACTCTGAAAGTTTGTGTCGTGACACCTGGTGTCATTGTGACTGTCTGAAGACAGAGTCAGAATAGTGCCAAAAGGGGTAACTTTGACTAGGATCTCTCCACACAATGAAAAGGAAAAGAGGAGGAGCCATAAAGTTTCACCACCAAAAAGCCTGCTATTCTTTGCCATGACTGCCACCACATAATACACAGATCTGACTACCAAGGATCATCTTCTAATACTTTGTTAATGCTGGCCTAAACCTTGGAGTTGCTTATTTTAAAAATATATATTTATTTTATTTGAAAGGTAGAGTTACAGAGAGAGAGAGGGAGAGACAGAGACAGAGAGAGAGAGAGAGAGAAAGAGAGAGATCTACCATCCACTGCTTTATTCCCCAAATGGTCACAATGGCCAGAGCTAGGCCAGACCAAAGCCAGGAGCTATCTAGGAGACTCTCCTGTGTCTCCAATGTGGGTGCAGGAGCCCAAACACTTGGGACGTCCTCCATTGCTTTCCCAGGAGCATTAGCAGGGAGCTGGATTGGAAGCGGAGCAGCCAGGAATTGAACCAGGGCCATATAGAATGTGGTGCTGCAGGCGGTGGCTCAACCCACTATTCCACAGCACTGGCCCTTGAACCTTGGAGTTTTGTTTTTTGTTTGTTTGTTTAGTTTTGGGGTCTTTTTAAGATTTATTTATTTATTTGAAAGAGTTACACAGAGAGAGAAGGAGAAGAAGAGACAGAGAGGTCTTCCATCCGTTGGTTCACTCCCCAATCAGCCACAACTGCCAGAGCTATGCCGATCTGAAGCCAGGAGCCAGGAGCCTATTCTGGGTCTCCCATGCAGGTGCAGGGACCCAAGGACTTGGGCCATCCTCTACTGCTTTCCCAGGCCATAGCAAAGAGCTGGACCGGAAGTGGAGCAGCTGGGACCCAAACCAGCGCCTACATGGGATGCAAGCACTGCAGGCGGTGTACCCACCCACTAAGCTACAGCGCCAGCCCCATAACCTTGGAGTTTTGTGCAGAGACTACATTGCTGTAGAGACTGCTTTGCTGCCACTGTTAAACTGGAAACAACAGCACATCCAAATATCCTGGAACGTGCACAGAGTATATATTTTTTCCCACTGAATCCAGCATCTAAAGTCAGGAAAAAAAATACATCAAAAATGCACATACATCAACAGAAGACCACAAGGAATATGGAAAAAAAAAAGCAATGAACTATGACATAGGAACATAAAACATATCCAGTAATCAATCCCAAAGAATTGGAGACCTATTAATTCATTGATAAAATTAAAAATAGTAATTTTAAAGATACTCAGCAAGATGTAAGAGAATATATATAGACAATTCAGCAAAATTGAGAAAAAATAATTAAACAAAACAGTTCATCCAACTGAATCATAAAAAGTAACCAAAAGATCTTACAGTTGAAGATTGCAATGAATATAATTTTTAAAATGCAACAGCATACTTTAACAGTATATTTGGCAAAGTAAAAACAATTAAGATTGAATATAGGCCTTCTGAAATTTCTCATTCAGAGCACAAAAAGTAAAAATCATCAAAAAGAGTGAAGAAAGCTCATGAGATGTAAATGACTTGAGGCAGACTTACTTGAGTTAAATCTACACAGTTTTGTTTATCTGAAGAATTTTTTATTTCTCCTTTTCTTTTGAAGGATGATACCAGTCCATGTAAATGTATAGATTAGTGAATTTTTCATATTTTCATCACATTAAGTATTTTGCCACACTTTTTTTGTTTGTTTCTTTTTTTTTTTTAATTTGAAAGGCAGATTTACAGAGAGAGGCTAAAAGACAGGGAGAGATCTTTCATCCTCTGGTTCACTCCCCAAATGGCCACAAAAGCTGGGGCCTGGCCAAGCTGAAGCCTTGAGCTTCATCGAGGTTTCCTACGTGGGTGCAGTGGCCCAAAGACTTAGGTCATCTTCTGCTTCTTTTCCAGGTGCTTTTTAGTAGGGAGCTGGATCAGAAGCGAAGCAGCCAGGTCTTGAACAGGCACCCATATGGGATGTTGGCATTGCAGGCAGAAGCTTAACCTGCTCTGCCACAATTCTCACCACTGTTGCATAACTTTTAATGAGAAGCCAGTTGTAATTATCACCCTATTTGTGCATAGTACTTTTGAGACCCCAAATACGACTTTTTAAAAAATTATCTTTTTCTTTGGCTTGAATGTTTTGTGTTTCAATATATAATAATATTAGTGCTATTTTATTAGATATCATACTTGAATTTTTGGGATTCCTAATCTCTGGTGTGCTGTCATTAATTTTAGAATATTTTCAGCTACTATTTGTTCAGTCATCTCTTTTGCATCTTTCTAACCTTCTCCTTTGGTATTCCAATTATACTTAGGTACCCCTGTTGAAATTGTGCTATTTCTTGTATATTTCTATTCCTTCATGATCTAAACACCTTGAAAAAGCTACCTTTCTAAATACTGTTGCATCAGTAATAAAATTTCCAACACGCCATTTTGGAAATTCATTTAAGACACAGGAATTACTTATTTATGTCATCCATCCTTCCCAAGAGATTCCTTATCTTGTCAGACATAATCATTTTAAACCCTCTATTGCACAATTTCAACATCCGTTTTTCTGAGATTTTTTCTGATGCTTGCTCTGCCTTTTTTTTTTTTTTTTTTTTGACAGGCAGAGTGAACAGTGAGAGAGAGACAGAGAGAAAGGTCTTCCTTTACCATTGGTTCACCCTCCAATGGCCGCTGTGTGCTGGCACACTGCGGCCAGCACACTGCACTGATCCAAAACCAGGAGCCAGGTGCTTCTCCTGGTCTCCCATGCAGGTGCAGGGCCAAGGACTCCCAAGTCATCCTCCACTGCACTCTGGGGCCACAGCAGAGAGCTAGACTGAAAGAGGGGCAACCGGGACAGAATTGAATCTGTACAAGTGCTTGGGCCCTGCACCCCATGGGAGACCAGGAGAAGCACCTGGCTCCTGCCTTTGGATTAGCGTGGTGCGCCGGCTGCAGCACGACGGCTGCCATTGGAGGGTGAACCAATGGCAAAGGAAGACCTTTCTCTCTGTCTCTCTCTCTCTCACTGTCCACTCTGCCTGTCAAAAAAAATTTAAAAAATAAAATAAATAAAAAAATAAAATAAATAGAAAGTGTTGCATAAAAGGAGTACACCTGGTGCTGACTGTCCTTTCTCTATATTCCTATTTGGGGTGTGACTACTTGCTCCTACATGTGCTTCTGCCATGATGTGTTATCATCTGTTGCATTCACCAGAGGCCAAACTAATAGTTTCACTTAATCTTATACTTCGAACATGTAAAACTATGAGCTAAATAAACCTTTATCTTTATAAAGTTAGTTGCCTCAGGTATTTCATTGTATTCACGCAAAGCTTATTAATACAGAGGTTAAAACCAAAGCAAAAAAATACAGTTTAATAAAACAAGAGAGGTGGTTTGTGTGTACAAAAACTGAGAGTAGATGTGAACTCAGGAAAATTATTTACTCTATGTTTGCATGTGATGACTTACATGTATATTGACTGAATTGATAACCAAGAATGAAATCCACAAATCTGCATTTTTAAAATTTTTTTTTCAGAATGTTTTGAAGTTACCATATAGGTCTTTGCTATACTGCGCCTCATATCTGACTTCCGTTCTTTGTAAACCAGTGTTTCATCCTCCTCTGGTAAATTCCCAAATTACTCCTCTGAATTTCCATAAAAAGACTTGTGAGTGCCCCTGTCTTTCTCCAGTAGTCAAGCCAGCTGCTGGGCATGCCTCATTTCCTGCAGAAGCTCTGCTGCTTGGGTACTTATCAGGAACAGCTGCTAGACAAACTGGAGGGAAGCCAATGATGCTTTTCTTAGGGAAGGGCTGACTAGTCCTGAAAGCAGAGGCATTGGATACATCCAGAGGCAGAGTCAGAGCGAAATATAAGGGAGTAGAGACAGGACCAGAAGACAGGGCTAGAAGAGGGCAGCACCTTGGGAATCTGGAGACAAGAGCACTGTGTGTTTCCCAGACCTAGGGTCCAGGGTCGTTGAGGATCAGTGATGGGACTATGAAGACACCAGGTCACTATGTTCCTAAATCTTATATATGACATACATAAAATGTGTAAGCATTAAATAAAAAATAAAAATAAACTTCAAACTCTCACAGAAACATAAAACAGTAAGACAAATAAATAAAAATAATGCTGTTTATCGGTCTTTTACATAGTTCTAGTTTTACATAGTTCTGACTACAAACTTTAATCTCATACCTCTTAAGAAGCCTATTATGCAATCATTTTACAAAAGGAGGACCTGATGTTCATAGAATTATTTCCTTTCTTCAAGTTTATAAGATTGTGGGTAGCAGAGAAGCAAATAGAACCCAAGCCTGTCTACCTCTCTCTTTTAAAGTTAAAAATTCCTTAATTTTTTTATTCCTGGTACTATTACCACAATTTACAGGCCAATATATCTGATATAATGAAAAGAAAAGAAAAGACAAAGCTACAACAGACAAAAAATACATTTAATTGACACTACATTGCATTAGTCAATAGCTGTGTTTTTATTTAAGTTTTTTTTTTTTTTTTTTTGCCAGGCAGAATTACACAGTGAGATAGAGAGACAGAGAGAGAGTTATTGACAGTGTGAGAGAGAGTCAGACAGAAAAGTCTTCCTTCTGTTGGTTCACTCCCCCAATGGCCGCCACGGCCAATGCTGGGCCGATCCAAAGCCAGGAGCCGGGTACTTCCTTCTGGTCTCCCATGAGGGTGCAGGGACCCAAGCACTTGAGCCATCCTCCTCTGCCCTCCTGGGCCACAGCTGAGAGCTGGACTGGAAGAGGAGCAACCAGGACTAGTACCTGGCGCCCCAACTGGGACTAGAACCCCGAGGTGCCAGCGCTGCAGGTGGAGGATTAGCCAAGTGAGCCACAGTGCCGGCCCAATAGTTGTGCTTTTTGAAAATTGTGGCTATGACAGTCCTGTACAAGAAGTGTTTCCTGTTTAAGCTTCAGTAGCTTTCCTGACTATGGATCATGTTCCTTCAGTAGCAGGTTCTTGCAGTTTCTCTAACGCATTTGGGACGACTGTCTCAAAGTAGCCTGCAGCTTTCCTGACAACTCACTCTCTCCTACTAAGAATGGTAGCCCTTTTCTGCTGCTTTCAGAACCTTCTGCTACCGTATCCACCACCATAGGGACTCCCTGAGCTTCTTCTAACAAAACTGCCCCTTTTCGTGGGTCTATGATTTGATTGCTGTTGTCCACTATAATTAGCAAGATCAGTGCCATTTCTACCACCTCCTTCACTGTGAGCATCATATCCTCCTCCTCCACCTCCATATCCTGGTCTACCACCTCCACAGCTTCCTCTGCTACTCTAACCAGGATATAGTTGCCACCATCACCTCCAAAATCATTATATCCACCATCACCTCCTCCATAACTTCCTCTGCTGCCACGACAGCCACCTCTTCCACGAGGTTTCCACCACAACGAAAATTATGTCCACCACCTCCGAAGTTCCCTCCACGATCCATAAAGTTGCCAGATCCCCCTCCAAGGCCTCATGGTGACCCAGCAGCAAACTGCATCTTTTGCTTAGAAAAGGTGTTTTTCATTTCACAACTATGCCCATTAACAGTGTGGTATTTCTGAACAACAGTTAATCAACTGTATCATGAGCAACAAAAGTTACAAAACCAAATCCTCTTTTTTCCCCACTCTGCCTGTCCTCCATAACTTCTATGGCTGCAATCTTGACATACTTCTCAAAGTAGTCCCTCAAATTTCCTCTGTATCTTCTTTAATACCACCAACAAAAATCTTCACTGTGAGATGGGCACCAGGCTTTACCGAATTTTCTCTAGAAACAGCTCTCTGGTTCCACAGCACATCCATCAACCTTGTGTAGTGGAGTATATATCGCTGCATCTACGTCTTCAGACAAGAGTAAGACCAAACCAAAGCTCCTGGGATGATTCATTTGGGGTTCTCTCATTACCACACAATCCGTGAGTGTGCCCCATTTCTCAAAATGTTCTTTCAAACTACCATTGGTAGTTTCAAAGCTGAGACAACCAATAAATATTGTCTTCAACTGCTCTGTTTCCTTTTTTTTTTTTTTTTTTTTGACAGGCAGAGTTAGTGAGAGAGAGAGAGAGAAAGGTCTTCATTGTGTTGGTTCACCCCCCAAATGGCAGCTATGGCCGGTGCTGTGCCGACCCAAAGCCAGAAGCCAGGTGCTTCTCCTGGTCTCCCATGTGGGTGCAAGACCCAAGGACTTGGGCCATCCTCCACTGCACTCCTGTGCTACAGCAGAGAGCTGGACTGGAAGAGAAGCAACTGGGACAGAATCCGGTGCCCCATCCGGGACTAGAACCCAGTGTGTCGGCACCGCAGGCAGAGGATTAGCCTAGTGAGCCAAGGCGGCGACCTTGCTCTGTTTCCTATCATGGCCCTCTTCCTGCACACCAGGTGGCAGCAGCGACAGCTAGAGTCAGGCTGGGGGCGACCGGGCCGGGTGGCGGTTTTACCTCTACTTTGAGACCTGACTTGCCTCTTCCAACTCGAGTTCAACATTGCCTGTCTACTTCTAATACCTCCTTTTTAACCATTTGATTATGCCACTTCCTCTAGATAGCAAAATTTCCCTATCTTTGATGATAATCTGAGGTCTCTATTAATGGCAATCTCTCACAGACTAATGATTTTCTAGGTGCCCTGTGCTCTTACTGCATCTTAAATGCCTCATTTAATGCTCACAATGATCCTTTTAAGTGGTTATTATCACTCTTGTTTTATGAATGCAAAACCGAGAAACAAAGATACTGGATGTTTCCCTTGGTCACTCACCTAATAACTGGCAGGACCAGAGTACCTTACCAAATTTGGGTACTAAGCAGTGATCCACTCTGCTTAGTCATCTTACACTGCTCAATATGAGGCTAAATTATTTGCTTTGGGCCTCAATACATGTAAAACATGCGCTTAAAGTTCGCTTTTTTTAAACCTTAATTAATTAATTCTATTTCCCACGCCCACATTGTTGATCATGAAAAATCAATTAACTGTGTGGGTCCGTTTTTACAATTAGCATTTCTAGTCTTATTTTCTTATCCATTTGTACTTTCTGTACAAATAAATGTTTGCTATGCATGTTATACTAGTTACTAATTATAAAGCAGTTTTGGACAAAACTAAGAGAACTTATGCTTCAATTCTGACATAGGAAAAAAAGAGACTCAAATCCAGAAAAGATCCGTTCCTTAAAATAGGGAAATAAATTGGTAGCAAAAGATGACTTTCTCCTGCTGAGTTCAGATTCAGCTGTTGAACTCTGCAAAAGAAAATGAAGGAACGAATTTATTTCTGAAGCACAATTTGAAAGGGGAGCAATCTTTCTTTCTTGGATTTGTTTTAAAGCATTGAAAGAGTGCTTAGACATATAGGGAAGACAGGGTCAATCATTCGAACTCCCATAATTTGTTTCCGTCTTCCACACATCTTGTAAGTAAGGAGTTTTGCTCAAAAAGCAGAGTAGAATACAAAGCAAGCTGAGAAGTCCAATGAATGAACTGTCCTTCCAGAAGGGTTAGCTTAATCCTTGTACTCAAAGACCCGGGACACTGTTCTCCCTATCACAATGAAGAAATCGGTGGGTCAGGAAATCTGGGTGATTTTCAGTTTCTAACTCAGTGCTTCCCACAGGGTGAATTTGCAGTCGTGGTGTTCTCCAATTGTTTGTATGCAATACTTGTGATGGTTGAAAGGGTTCTCAAAATTGGAAGGAGTTCTCTATAGTCTGCCTGCTTGCTTCAGATCTCATTCTGTAAACAAGTGTGCTTTACATGGTCTATTTGGTGCCGCGTTTTTCAAATTTTTGTATTTCTTGTTAGTGATTTTGATCTTGAAAATGGCTTTTCTTGTTTCAGATTTCATACTGTAAACAAAGTGTCATTTACAAGTGTAAGTGTCACATTTTTCCAATTTCTGTGTTTTTATTAGTGATTTTGATGTTTAGAATGACTCAAATGCAAAGCACTGAGGTGCAGTCTTGTGTTCTTAAGCACATGAATGCGGCGATGTGCTTTACAAAGAAAAAAAAAACTGCAAGAGAATGATTCAACAATGCATATTAAATGAAGTATCTTAGAACAAAAACACGCATTAAACAAAATTACAAATTGATTGATTGATGACACTGTGTGACCAGAGGTTCACAGGAACCTAACCCTGTATTTCTCCTAGGCATAATGGTTCAGTATTCCCTATTGTTTGTGAACATTTTATGGAATGTAATTACCATCAATGAGAACCAATTACATTTCTATTTTAAACATTTTATTTGAACCTTGCATTTAGAGTGGCACTGTTTAAATTATTCTTTTTTTAAAAAATTATTTATTCACTTTGAAAGTCAGTTACAGAGAGAAAGAAGGAAAGACAGAAAGAGAGAACTTCCATCCTCTGGTTCACACACCAGATGGCCACAATAGCCAGAGCTGGGCCAGCCGAAAACTACATCTTGGTCATCCAGGTGCGTGGCAGGAACCCAAACACATGGTCCATCATCCATTGCTTTTCCCAGGCCTTTAGCTGGGAACTGGATTTGAAGTGGAGCAGCCAAGATTTGAGATGATGCCCATATGAGATGCTAGCATCATAGACACCCCTGTTACCTGCTATACCACGATGCCATTCCCTTAAATTATTCTTTAGAATGCATGTATACATTTAAATTAAAAAGCGATTTAATTTATATTAAAACTGACTTAAAAATAATAGTTTCATTATTAATATTATAGCCCAAATCTGAAAGCACTTAAGGAAAAGTCTAAAATCTGTGGATCAATTTTCCCATAAAATCTTTTGGAATAACCTTGTCAAAACATTTACTCGATCATTGCGTTTCAGTGTCATCTCTAAAAAGATTATCCTTTCTCACCTCCTGGGTGCTTCAGGAAACAAATGAAAGTGCATTGCAAAGCCTATAAAGAACCTCACCTATGTGAATGAGGAATCACCCCAATCATTGTTATTGCCTCTTGCTGACAAATTGTGGGGATTACCAGTTATTCTGATCTCTTCTGCTGTTGCAGTTCCATCTGCCAAAGAAAAAAAAGTAAGTACATTTGATATGCCCCTCCTGTCCCCATTACCTACTAATAATGAAAAAATAACGACCTTTTCCTCACATTGGTGAATATTTTCCCTGTCAACTGTGATGTGCTCATAATGTGGGCAGATAGATTATTTATGACCAGGGAAATTAAATATTATTTCATTTCTACTAATACAATCTGTGGCGTCTCCCTGCTCTCAATTCCTTCCCATTAAAGTTATTGTCTTTTCTGCTCCAATTGGCGGTGTGCTGTTGGGTTGTAACAGCACTGGCAGAATGCTCGGAGCATAATGGAGGTAGGAAAAATGGTGTAATTTACGAGCCTGCCTTCCTCATCTCATCTAAATGAAGACATTTGGTCCCTGAAAGTCAAAACTCATTTTGATGAATCTGGATGCATTTGGACTAATAGGAAAGGACAGCCACAGTTACGATGGATTTCCTGAACTGGATTTTCTTACTCGGGATCACAGAATTTCAGAATTCTGAAATTCAGAATTGGGGGAGTGATTGAAGTCTGTTTCAAATCTCTCAGTTTGCATATGGGGAAACTGAGGAACAGAAACGGAAATTTGTTTAATGAAAATTTTGATAAGACTCCACTTCCAAGCATGAAAGTCTTTTTTTTTTTTTTTCCACTGTCTGAAGGTAAATTGCAAGACTGGAAGAAACTTCAGAAGTTACAAAACCCAGGGAGTTTTCCTCTCTTGGAAAACCCTCTCCACACCACTCTGGTTGGAGGTCATTGATTCTAATAAATACTTTTAAATCTCAACAACAAAATAAAAGTTACAAAATCCAAAATTTTCCCAAGAATTCCCCATGCCACAGTGCCTTTGTTTATTCTTACTCTTTCAGGTGATTTAGGCTACAGCATTCTTCAAGATATGGGCTGGGATTTTATGAAGCCTACAAAGCAGCTTGAGTTCTCCCTCTATCCAATCCTGCTACCCTCTCTCATTTCCATAGGTGTTGATTCCTTATAACATACCCTGGCAATTCAAATCTGTTGGAGGAATACTCAGTCTGTGCCATAGAGAAAGTGAAATATAAGGCTAGTTTTTCCTTTCTTGCTTTTGTGTTTATTACCTACCTCCCAGGTGTCAAAATTGATAAAGGACCAGTGTGCAAAATTTTGTCCCTACCTCCTTAGATCTTCCATCTGGTCAGCAGAGACAAGCAAAAACAATCATGTTAAACCACTGCTTAATCCAGACCAATATTACCTCTTGACCAGAATACTAACCAAAAGCTTTTCCTGATAACTTACTTTTCATCTAACTCCCATTTATTCATCCAAGAGGAACTTAAATCTGATCATGTTACTCCTTGGCTTAAATCTCCTTAGTGAAATGCCATTGCAGTTCAAATAAAGCCCCTGTTTCTCATGCAACCCTTTTTAATTTCCTCAATATCATTTCTTTATATTTTGTTAGGCCTTACTAAGATGAAGCTGATTTCAATTGCTCAAACTTCAGGCTCTTCCTTGTCTCGGGGCCTCCATGGCTGCTTATTCTTCCATCCAGAGAATTCTTCCTCTACTGTCTGAATGACAAATCCTCATTCATGACAATGTGTTTTCTTTGTTATCTCCTTGAGGCTATAGCACTGAGTTTTGTAAGCTGAAAATTTCAGATCCTAAGGGGTGCCTTTCACATTGCCACTCATTTATGATTTCTGTATTTACTACGACAATTTGATGGCAGTTATCAATAAGAAACTTAACAAAGGAATGTCTTTTCTAATTTGCACAGTTCCCAAGGAGGCATAAGTTAGTAAGTGGTTTACTCCTCAATCACCTACTTTGATGGCTAAATCTGGTTTATTATTACTTTCACAATATATATTATTATTTCATTTATATAGTAATTTACTTATTTATATTTTTTCTTCATCAGAGTACTTACAATGTTTGCATATATATATATATTATATATATATATATATATTTCTTCACCCACAAGTATACTATGTGTATTTCACAATGTCTGATACATAAAAAAGTACTCAATAAATATTATTGAGTGAATGGGTGGCCTTTGAGCTGAACTATGACACAAGTATAAAGTTTAAATACTGTTCTGTGAAAGACTCGCATTTTTGATATGGGGGAGAAGGGACAAAACTTATCTAAGAAATGGCACAAAAAGCACTGTCTTAAAGAAATGTGCTCATAGATGTCAATTGCTAGCAAAATGCCTGGCATGGAATCATTCAAAAACTTGTCTATTATCATTAGCTTCACTCCTTCACTATGGTAAATAAACAACAGAAATATTGCCCTCATGCATTGGCTAGAAAATATACTATTATTAAAACATATAAAAATACAAAATCAAAGTTTATAATTATGTTGTATGGTTTGGAGAATTCTATGAAGGATTTTGGATTTTATAAATTCTGAAATTTTATAAGTTCTGAAGTTCTTTCCAGTCTTGAAATTTACTTTCAGACAGTGAAAAAATAGGCTTTACAAAAAAAAAAAAAATCAAGCATATCACACAGCCCAGGATACTAGGACAGTGATTGAAAATAGGTCCCACATTTCTCTTTCTTATAAATTTTCCCCTCCCATCATTGCCATGATCTGTTGAACAAATGCCCCTAGGAGGCCAAGGAAGTTGGACCATGTCTACATCACCATCTTTAGTAGCTCCTTTTAAACAGCCCATACCAAAGGAAGAATACTTGATGGTAAGTTTTCAGCAATTCCCCTTATATCTCTAGAGCTAAGAAGTCATTGGTACTTCTTTTCAAAAATACTTTTGAAATATCCCCTGCTTTAAGAAGAAAAACATACCCAACTTCAAAAACCCAGGTTCACGACCAGGACTCAGTTGAGGTCATCTGCTATTTTCTTACAGATAACTGATCACTTTTCTATTTCTCACATTTTTAGGTCAGTGGATTTTTTTGTATTAAATATATTCAGCTACTGTATGCTACTTTCCAAGACCAATAAACAATCAAACAAAAATAAATGAGGTCTCACCCACTTGCATTTTTCCATAAAAAATAAGCTATTAGAAAAGTTGTGTGTTACTAAATGATTTTAGAATTAGAAAGATTGGAGCAGCACAAAAGACAAATGCAAATTCAAAAGTTATTAAATCATCTATTCTTTTCATCAGAATACTTTTACATATTTGTTTTCTTACAACTAGATTATCTCATCTTATAGAATTAAAATATAGGACATTTACCCTTTAAGGCAAAATTCTGTGATCTGATTGAATATGCCTCTGTCAATAACTAGATTTCCATCTCTGATTTCCTGAAATTCTTCAGTATCCTAACAAGACATTATTCTACCTGGGAATACTTGCTACTTGGAGCAAGTTCTGCTAGGTCATCAGTGACAGTTAGAATGCTGGTCTAGTTATGATCCAAATTATCCTCACTTCTTTCACACATCGAGCCTAATTTACTTAATAGATGAATCAGAGAAGCTTATGTAAAAGCAATCTGTTTTTTTCTTTTTTAAAAAATATTTAATTTATAAAAGTCTCATGTATTTCAAATATACAAATTTAGCAACGTAATGATATTTTCCACCCTAACCTCCCTCTCACCCATTCTCTAATCCTTCTTCCTTCTCCCTCTACTATTCCACTCTTAAGTTTTACAAAGATCTATTTCAGTTTACTTAATGATCATAAGGTTAACCCTATAATAAGTAAAGAATTAAACAAATAGTATGGAGAAAAAAACACTGTTCCTCAACAGAAGAAGCAATGACTGTAAACAGTCATCAGATCTCAAAATGATCATTTCACTTCAATATATTACATTCTAGGCACTCTATTAATTACCCCAGATCAAGGAAACCATGTGATATCTGTCTTTTTGGGATTGGCTTATTTCACTAAATATAATGGTTTCCAGTTGCATCCATTTTGTTGCAAAAGACATTTTCTTTTTACAGCTGAGTAGTAAATCCATAGTCTATATATACATAATTTTTTAATCCAGTCAATAGTTGGTGGACATCTGGGTTGATTCCATAACTTAGCTGATGTGAATTGAGCTGCAATGAACATGGGGGTACAGATAACTCTTTCATACGCTGATTTCTTTTGATTTGGGTAAATTCCCAGGAGTGGAATGGCTGGCTCAAATGGTAGGTCTATAATCAGATTTCTGAAATATCTCCATACTGTCTTCTGCAGTGGCTGAACCAGTTTACATTCCCATCAACAGCAGATTAGGATATCTTTTTCCCCACATGCTCACCAACATTTTTTGCTTGTGGCTTTCTGTATGAGAGCCATTCTAACTAGGTGAAATGAAACCTCATTATGGTTTTCATTTGCATTTCCCTGATGGCTAGCAATCCTGAGCATTTTTTCAAGTGTCAGCTGGCCATTTGAAGTCTTCTGTTGAAAAATGCCTGTTCAAGTCCTTTGCCCATTTCTTAACTGGATTCTTTATTCTGTTGTTGAAGTTCTTGAGCTCTTTATTGATTCTGGATATTAATTATTTATCAGTTGCCTAATTTGCAAATATTTTTTCCTCTCTCTATAACTTTGTTTTTCACATTAAAAAAATCTTTTAAAAAAGAAATGATAATTAATTAACTCTTCTATTGTTGTATGGTATCAGCAGCCAAATTCCCTTCCTTGAATTCTAGCAGAATTACTACTTCCTTCAGCCCTGGTTAGGTCAAGAGGTCTATCACAAATTTTTTGGGAACTATTGGATATGATCCACTCCCTGGTACTCTTCTCTGTATTAGTTATGATTTTTGATTGCACGAAACAGAAGTAGGATGGGTATTTTTGTGATGAAATGCGTTTGTTGGGAATATATTTGATAGCTTACAAAATAAAATTAACTATTAAATCAGCTCTAAAAACATGCAGGAGTCAAGAAGTACTAGGGAGCAATAACTTGACTCATGGGATGTTCATCCTGAAAATTGACCACAGCATCCTGTTGGGGGGGGGGGTCTCTGGATATTACCATCTTAGTTGTACATTCATCATCACAAAAATCCTGCTGCTGCTGCCAGCATGAATAATCCCTATTTTCCCCCTGATCTCTGCATCTCTGCACCAGCAATTCAAATGTCAAACTATTAGGTTGGACTGTCTGACTAATCTATACCAAGTCTGTACTCTTAAGCTCATAGTAGAACTCACCCAGCAGTCAGACTTCTCTTCATATTATTTATTCCAAAATGAGGACAAGATTTGAATATGATGGAATCAAATTAACGATAAATTTCAATGGTGGGAAAATATTAATACCTCAGTTTCAAAACTGATGTTTTAACTAATGCCTGATCTTTGAAGAAAATAAGCATTGAATAAAAGAAGATATTCTTCTAAGAAATGATATAAGTGAAGATAATAAGTCAATCACTCTACTAAATATCAAACAATAATCTCTCATAATAAATCAGAAACCAAGTTGTACCCAAAATAGAACTTTCATTCATTCAAAAAGTACTGATTACAACCTATTTCCTAAATAATATTGTGTTAAGCATGTCAGGTGTTTTTAATTCAGGCTCTATCTTCAAAGAATCACCATATAATTACTGCTTTTGGTGACTCAACAGTGTGAAACAATCACGTTCACATCAATATATACTAAGTTGGTAGTCTTTATATCTTTTTCTACTATTAACACTGTCAAAAGAAATTTGTACACTTGCCACTTGTGTATTCAAGTCATATGATACACTTAAATATCAGTAAAAAAGTTTCGTACAGGAAAAACAAGAAGCAAAGTGGCCAAGTGTGGATATTTTGGCCATGCATCCATTGTTATATCACTATGAGTCCATCCTTAAGTCAGTGAATCTCAGTTTCCTGACATGTTAAATGGGCTAACATTTGAATCTAATAGTGTCTGTCTTTGTCAGATTAAGATGGGGCTGTCTACCTGAGCTGAACTTAATTTTAACTCTTCCCAATGGAGAAACTTGCCTTTCAGGAAACCAAGTGGCATCTACTTGATGACAAAGTATTTTGAATAATACTTAATTCTCCACCGCAAGCTCTCTGTAAACTTTTAGATATCATAAAAGCGTCAACCCCTCTATTCATGTGGTTTCATCTCTCTGATAAAAATTATTTTTAAATTAAAAACCTGGGGCTTACAGTCATTTCCACCACTAATACATGAATTTTTTTAGAGTATTAAGTGGTCAGACACAAAGTATTCTGTTATACTTACACAACAACTTATAAGTGGAGATATTTTTCTCTTTTATTTCTCTTGTTATTTCTTTTGTAGTCAATAATTGGTGATTTATGATAAAATTTCATTTTAATTCACTTTCCTAGAAAAAGCACAAATTTATCCCTTTTATCTCTACCAATGAGAAGAAAATATTTTATTTTCTAGGTGTAAAATTTAGAAGCGTGTCTCATTTCTTTTTATTTTATTTCTTTCTCTGCCAGATAGGATTAAGAGAAGAAATATAGCATGATCATCTCAAGACCTTCATGAAACTGTCAAGAGTACCAGGATATACCAGTCTTTGATCATCTGTGCTTCTAACTTCTTAGCAGATTGGGTGATAGGTTAGACCCTGAACCTTCAAAGAGCTGGTATGTATTATAGAGAGTAGTTTAAAAAAAAAAGAAAAGAAAAATTGTGGTTGAAAATTAGGTCATCCATTCTGATACAACTTTATCTCCAATAAATTGATATTTTGATGTCTGTCAATGACCACACTCAGGCAAATAAAAACTTGGTATTATTTGTAAAATACCTAAAAACTTCAAGTCATTCAATCTGTGGTAGCAGTTTTATTGCACAAGTCCAACTCTATTCTCTAATAGACAAATTATCAGCAAATGAGTAAATGAAAGACATATTCACAGGAATATTACAAATAATTGTTGTTTGGGACAAGACACATAAATCTTCCTAGTTTGTCATTGACACAGTTTGTTTATCTTACCTAAATTTGTTCCTGCAAAGGAAGGAAATCAGCTTTAATTATGTGGTAGGTATCAGGAGTTTCCTTTACAGAAAATATAAGAGGAGATGGAACAAAAGTTCTTCCACAACCCTATGTTTGGAGATTCCCAGGAACAAAGTAACTTTAACCAAATACAAGATTGTGCTGATAAGGTTCACTCAAATAATCCTGTTTCTGTGGTATGGCTCCTCCAATCAAATGATGCCTTGCATTGAGGTTTCTCTCACTGTTCCTAGACTTCTCCTTAAATATGGTTGGCATGGAAAAACTCCATTACATCAATGCAATATTATCTTCCTATAATAAAGTAGTTTAATTTCACTGCATAAGCTGTGCTTGAAAAAGGAGAAGACAATTGGTTTTAAGTGGTATTATTTAAGAAGACTGATGGATAATTTATACATGGACAGAGTAGTCCTTTAATCTGAGGTTGTGCTTTCTAAGAACCCAAACTACATCCAATTAACTAATCCACATATCCATCTATTCATTCAGTTATCATTCATCCAATTCAAAAAGTTTGTTGGCAGTCAACTTGGTTTTAGGAATTTTTCTAAGTAATAGAGATACACAAATCAACAAAAAAGACAAGAATCTTCAATTTTAGTGAGAATAATTGGCAATGAAATATTAACAAGTAAATGATATAGTACTTCAAAGGCAATGCATTCTAGAAAGCATGCACAGCACATGACATATGTAGATTATTGTAGACATATGTAGATTATTGGAGAAGTAAGAGAGATATAAGTTTTAAATAGAGTGGTCATACAAGGCCACGTTGAAACAAAGACTTGAAAAGTAGAAAAGAGTCATGCATATATGCGAGAAAGGGTAGTCTAAGAGGAGGAGACAAGTTTAAAAGCTCTGGGCCAAAAGCATGTCTTCAGTGTAAATAATCTGAGGTGATCTGATTGGAGCTGTGTGGATAGAAAGAAAATTACTAGGAAATAAAGCCAGAGAGATAACTGGAGTCCAGATAATATGAGACTTTAGAGCTATTGCCTTTGGAATTACAAATATTAAGATAGAAAGTCACTACAGTGCTGGTGCCATGGCTCACTTGGCTAATCCTCCATCTGCAGCACCAGCACCCTGGGTTCTAGTCCCGATTGGGGCACCGGGTACTAGTCCTGGTTGCTCCTCTTCCGGTCCAACTCTCTGCTGTGGCCCAAGAGAGCAGTGTAGGATGGCCCAAGTGCTTGGGTCCCTGCACCCGCATGGGAGACCAGGAGGAAGTACCCAACTCCTGGCTTCAGATCGGTGCAACATCAGCCGTGGCAGCCATTGGGGGAGTGAACCAACAGAAGGAAGACCTTTCTCTCTGTCTTCCTCTCACTGTCTATAACTCTCTCTCTCACTGTCTAGCTTTGCCTGGCAAAAAATAAATAAAAAAAATTAAAAAAAGAAAGTCACTACAGGATTCTGTACTTTAACTTTGGTTAATATGAGACAATAGACCAAAAGGAATTGTTCAATTAAGGATAGAAAGGACCAATTAGTGTGAAGATGCAACAGTGCAAATGTAGTGGTGTGGATGAAGTTGTTGTCATTGGATGTATCAAAACACATTCATGAGGCTGGCACTGTGGCATAGCTGGTAATGCTGCTGCCTGCAGTGCTAGCATTCCATGTGGATACCAGTTCGAGTCCTGGATGCTCCGCTTAGGATCTCTGCTATGGCTTAGGGAAAGCAGTAGAAGATGGCCCAAGTACTTAGACCCCTGCACCTGTGCTGGAGACCTGGAGGAAGCTCCTGGCTCCTGGCTTTGGATAGGCACAGCTCTGGCCATTGCAGCCATCTGGGGAGTGAACCAGTGGGTGGAAGACCTCTCTCTTTCTCTCTCCCTCCCTCTCTCTCTCTCTCTATCTCTGCTTCTCTGTAGCTCTGCCTTTCAAATAAGAAATAAATCTTTTTTTAAAAAAAAATTCTGGACATACTTTGAAGATTAAGACAACAAAGTTTGTTGAAAAAATATAGTAATCATAGAAGCTTGTTTGCATGGTAGGATTAGGATTTTTAGTTTGGAAACAATATATTACAGACATCAAATAAGAGGAGACAAAGAAAGCTTGATTTCAGAAGAAGGACAAGGCTTTTGATATGCATCTGAAGATGGTCAGCATAAAAGTGGTCTCTAGAAAAGTGAGCTCACCTGGTATTCAGTAAGTAAGAGAATGGGGAAAAAAAATCTGGTCATAAAATGCCCATAGGACAACTGACATGATATGGACACTGGCTACTGTATTTAGTGATGTGGAAGTCACTGGAGACGTTGACAATACAGTTTTCTGAAAATGTGTTGGTGAAAACCTTTTGAGCATGGGCGCATTGGAAAAGTAACAGATAAATTAGGGACCCTGATTTTCAGGTTTGCTGGCCTCCTTTTTTTTTTTTTTTTTGACAGGCAGAGTGGACAGTGAGAGAGGGAGAGAGAGAAAGGTCTTCCTTTGCCATTGGTTCACCCTCCAATGGCCGTCGCGGCCGGCGCGCTGCGGCCGGCGCACTGTGCTGATCTAATGGCAGGAGCCAGGTGTCTCTCCTGGTCTCCCATGGGGTGCAGGGCCCAAGCACTTGGGCTATCCTCCACTGCACTCCCGGGCCACAGCAGAGAGCTGGCCTGGAAGAGGGGCAACCGGGACAGAATCCAGCGCCCCGACCAGGACTAGAACCCGGCGTGCCGGCGCTGCTAGGCGGAGGATTAGCCTATTGAGCCGTGGTGCTGGCTGGCCTCCTTTCTTTAATAGCCTTATATCTTAGTCATGGTAGACATCAGTCTAGTTCACCAATATTTCTGAAACATGTCTTTTCGAGCTCCCAAGAGGACCATCTCTCCTCTGTATTTTGAAATTAGGGATGATTGTTTGCATTGTTTTGCAAATTAATTACCATCAGAAGCCATATGTATCAATTCCAAGAGAAGCATTAAAATCTAGTGTGTGACGGTTCTTCTATTTCTTCTAATACTTTTTGAATGTTCTACATGGAAGGAACTTCACCAAACGTGTTCCAATAAGGAATACATTCCTAAACTTGTGTTGTTCATGCATTGCAAATACAAAGACAAGGTTTGTTTTTCAAACCAATACAACTTGGGGTTATTGCATCTTGATCTAGCCTTATTTGCTTCACATCCATACTCTGCTGTCATCATTGAGCCAATACTGACAGAATGGCTATTGCCTGCTCAATGAGTATTGGGAAGTCTTAAGCTCTTGAGATGAATGGTCCCTGCCTTTCTCATTGGAGGAACTTGGAATGGCAAGTATCATCAATCTTTGCTCTTCTCTAGATAGGGTACCTATTTCTTTCTCACCATTGGGCGGTGACAATAAAGCATGTTTTAATGTCACTTATCTGGGGAGGAAGATGGCCTGCACATTCAGTGTAACTGTCTGGAAAATTAGAAAAAAAGAAACTCTTCTTACCAAAACAGGGTCATATATAATATGCACTCAGTAATTGCTATTATTTCTGCTTTAATCATTGTATCATTGTCATAACTCTTGTTTCTTAAGATGATGATTGTCATCATCATAACTTCATGGTCACAGTGACATTTATTATCAAAGTAAAGGTTTGTGTGTGTGTGTATGTTTGAACAACAGATTGATTCCCAGCTGGCTTTATGTACCAGGGAGTAGTGAAAGTGAAAATTCAAATTCATTCCATATTTGTAAGATGTCCATTGTAAACTAGGCTTGTATTCAGAAGACTAATGTTGAACAAGCTATGTTCTAGCTCATTCTTCCACTTCAACTCTTAGAGGCATAAAGTCATTCATTTGAAAAGGAAAGCTCTTTATCAACCCTATCTACCTTCAGCAGGGAACAGTGTAGAAAAGCAAATTTTCCCATACCAACACATTAATGGTGAATTTTCTGTAAGTTTATGGTCCACTGATCACCAATCTGTAAGTTTGGAAATTGAACTCAATAAGATTATGTGTTTTGTAAAAGCTGAAATGTTGAGAGACAAATAGATTGGGACATAGTGCTAAGGAAAAAAAAGAGGAAAATAACTACCTATGCTTTAAAAATGAGTTTATTTCCAATTAGGTATTTCTTCATTGTGCAAGCAAATGCACACTTCTTACAATACATTGAATTTTAAAAAACTGCAGTAATACAAGGAATTGTAGCTGGTGGAAATCCTGAACAGCATGCCAAATGGCTTTGAGTTCATTTTTGTTCATCTTTTTCTTCCATAAACTGCACCCAGCCAGACCATTCAATTCAGCCAGACATCAAGGACTGTGAGATATTACATCATTATAATGCTGTATATATAATTCATTCACCATGTCAATGAAATGGTGATAAATTCAGGACTTACTCACAAGGATCATTTCACATATTTCATCTCAAGCCTTTTTAAATAATTTTTATTTTTTAAATTCCCATTATGACTTCCATCAGCTGATCAGCCACATCATCATTAAAAAAAATTACTCAGCTCCCAAAAGTGATGTGGCACAGTGAAATCTGGGTAGATTGCTACCAAACCTCGGTTTTTTTAATGCATACTAATCTCAAAGGAGTAGAAGCAGTACATGGGCCAACATTTATTGTGACTTGTGTAAGAATTGAAATAGCAATTTTCCTTATAAGGTTTCTAGTGAAGAAATTGAAAATAAAATATATTTTATTTCCAAACTTGAGTCTCACTAGATACATAAGGCTGGCAAAGATTTGATTTTTTTGTTCGCTTTTTTATCAACAAGCATATATTATCTTGGTCCATGTTACATTGCTGTAACAAAATATCTGACACTGGGAATTTTATAAAGAAAGTTTATTTCATGCACAGTTTTGAATGCTAACATCTAAGATTTGGTATCTCCATCTGTTTGGACTCTGGTGAGGACCTCCTGTATATAACACAACATGGCAGGTGTTATCAAGTACTAATAGCATGTACAAGAGCAGCAAGTGGTTTTTGCGGAAGAGACAAATATGTTGGTGTCCTTGCTTTAAATAACTCACTCTTGTGGTAATCAATCCAGTCCCCCCAAAACCTAACCAACAACCATGAGTTTATCCTTAACCACTACTGAAGGTGGTGGCCCATGACCTAACTATCACCCACTAAGTCTCACTATTTAAATATTCCACTGTACCTCAATATTGTGCTTCACACATGAACTCTTGAAGAGTAAATCATATTCAAACCGTACCATACATGGAAAAACTACTTGCCATAATCCATCTGTTGGAGGAAACTGCCAAGAAAATCATAGCTGAACAACTCCATACATATGAGAAGTCCTTCAATAGTGATGGGAAAATTTATTGTGAAGGGATCAGACACAAGAACAAACCTAGTGGGGTTGGATTCAAAACACAAAGGGTTAAGCTGCAATTTGGAATGCCTACATTCCATATCTGAGTGCCTGGGAAGTAATGGCTCAAGTAGTTGAGCCCTGCCACCCACGTGAGAGACCCAAATGGAGATCTTGTCTCATGGCTTTTGCCTGGCTTAGTCCTGCCTGTTGAACTGTTGGTACTGGCTGTTGTAGGCATTTTGGGGAACAGAACCAGCATATGGAACATTCTCTCTCTCTCTCTCTCTCTCTCTCTCTCTCTCTCTCTCTCTCTTTCTGTGTGTGTGTGTGTCTGTGTGTATGTGTCTGTGTATTGGTTTGTTTTTCAAATAAATATAAATTAACAAATAAGCTTTTTTTTAAAAAAAAAGTGGCAAACTTACTCTAAGGCTCTCCAAAAAGATTGCTTCACAAATTTGGGTCATTTTCTGGGTCTTGAAACATATTTCAAAGAAGTTCTATTTTGAGAGGAAAAGGGAATGACTTTTTTTTTTACTTTTTTCTTTTAAAATTTGTATTAATATAAAGGGAACAGATTTTATGCATTTTGTAAGTACAATTCTAATAAGGTAATCATACCTCCCTCCCATCCCATCTCTCTCTCAATCCCCCTCCTTCCTTCCTTCCTTTCTTTAATTTTCGCAAAGACATAATTTCAATCCACTCTATAATCACAGACTTGATTCATCTAATCATAACATTCAACAAGTAAAAAGTATAAAGACCACATTTCCTCAGGTTTATAAACAAGGGTTAAAGACAAAAATTAAATCACAAGATGTCCATTTCATGCCTATACATTTTTTTGTATTCTACACTAACTACTACATATCAGAGAAAACATTATATTTGTCTTTTTGGGACTGGCATATTTCTCTGGCATCCATTTTGTTATGAAATACAGGACTTCACTCTTTTTTATGGCTGAGTGGTATTCCATAGTGTATATACCACATTTGCCTTATCCAGCCATCAGCTGATGGGCATCGGGGTTGATTACATCTTAGCTATTATAAATTAAGCTGCAATCAACATGGAGGTACAAATAATTCTTTCATATGCTGATTTCATTTCATTTACATAAATTCTCAGGAGTGGTTTGGTTTGGACATGTGGTAGATCTGTTTCAGATTTCTGGGTAATCTCCATGCTGTCTTCCATAACGGTTGTACTAGTTTACATGCCCACCAACAGTGTATTAGAGTACCTTTTCCCCCACATCCTTGCCAGCACTTGTTATTTTTTGATTTCTATGTGATAACCATTCTAACTGGGGTGAGGCCAAACCTCATGGTGGTTTTTATTTGCATATATATGGCTAACGATCCTGAACATTTTTTCATGTGTCTATTCGCCATTTGTATTTCACCCAGAAAAGGGAGTAACTTGCTCAAAGTCACAAGTTTTGGAAAGCCATTGCCATATTCATTGGGTTTGTTTTCTAGGGCCATTAAACTGGTGGCTTGAAACAACTAAAATTTATTGTGTAGCATTGTTGGAAAAATTTATTATGTCTTAGTTCTAAAAGACCAAAACCAAGTGATCAGCTGGGCCACATTCTCTGTAACACCTCAAGGAGACTTTTCCTTGCTTCTTCCAGAATCTATTAGCCCAAGCTCTTTTTAACTTGTACAGCATAATTGCAATCTTTGCCTCCTTCTTCATTTGCTCATCTTCTCCCTCTCTTTTTCTGGCTTTACTTAGAGTTTTCTCTGTGTGTATTTATGCCCAAGTTTCCTGCTTTTTGTAGACCCCAGTCCAATTAGATAAGGGTGCAGGCTCACAACATCATATTAACTTAATAACATCTTTATAAAAAACGCTACAAATTAGGTCACATTCATTGAAACCAGGTATTAGGATTTCAACAAATCTTCCCTTTTCTGGGGGGCATGAGAATGGGGTATAACTTTAACCACTCATATTCATGGAAAGTAAAGTCTCACAGAGACAGGAAGTATTTTGGTAAAGGAGAGCAGAGGGCTGGAGCTTGATTGGGAAGAACAAAACAACAACAACAAAAAAACACTATGTGGAAGAGCCTTCAGGCATGTTTCAGCAAAAGAGTGAACACAGCGGCTTTCTCTTATGATGATAATTCTTATGGCAATGAACAAATGGATCAAATGGAAGTGACAGTTGTTTGTCAAGTTCTCAATAATTGCCCACATGAATAGTAGGGAAGCAAGGAGAGGCCAGAGCAAGGGGAACTTTGTCTGATAGGATGACAGTTGGTCCCACACGGGACAATCAGAAAGAAGAAAAAGAAAAAGACCTTGATTTTTCTTGCTTTGGGTACTGGGTATCTGGTGAGACAATTTATCAAGGATGACCCAAATGTACTAGAGTTTATGGAGAATTAGAAAATGGAGGAGATGCCGGCGCCATGGCTCAACAGGCTAATCCTCCGCCTTGCGGCGCCGGCACACCCGGATCTAGTCCCGGTTGGGGTGCCGGATTCTGTCCCGGTTGCCCCTCTTCCAGGCCAGCTCTCTGCTGTGGCCCGGGAGTGCAGTGGAGGATAGCCCAAGTGCTTGGGCCCTGCACCCCATGGGAGACCAGGAAAAGCACCTGGCACCTGGCTCCTGCCATCGGATGAGCGCGGTGTGCCGGTCGCAGCGCGCCGGCCACGGCGGCCATTGGAGGGTGAACCAATGGCAAAGGAAAACCTTTCTCTCTGTCTCTCTCTCTCACTGTCCACTCTGCCTGTCAAAAATAAAAAATAAAAATAAAAAAATAAATAAAAATTAAAAAAAAAAGAAAATGGAGGAGCAACTGAATTTTCTCAATTCAACCACATAATTGTACAAATTCCATTCCGTAAACATTCCTAAATTGGCTATGTGTGTTGTAGAAGGTCTCTGTATGCAAATGCTAGTAAACTGCAGTTCTTATTTTTACCCAGCTCAAGGTTTAGTTGGATGAAATATATTGATGATATCATTTTATTTAAGAAAAACAGAGCTCAGAGTGGGGAATTACTGATCAAGCACTGCACATAATATAGAAGAGCTCACTTGTTTCAAATCATCCTCAGTTCATCCTGGAAACAGGATAAGAGTAATCTTGTCTCTAATGCGACTGGGTTGCTTCCTAAAGCTCAGAAGAACTTTGTCAGAAATTCACAACTGGAAAGAGAACAAGGTTAACTAATTGCCTTGCTATTCAGACAGGAAAAACCATTCTGGAATCAGTGAAAGAGAAGAAATTTAGAGGCTAGGGAAATCAAAGTAGAGATCCAGATTCTTCATTGTTGGCCACCAAAGAACCATACTACTATGGAAGCAGATGCCACAGACATGATCAAGTAGTTATGAAAATTGTGCACCTAGTATTTAGAGGGAGAAACAATATCCCCAAATTAACCAAATAGCTTTGTGATGGCAACAACTATGTGGTGCTAAATTAACTCATTGATTTTCTTTTTGGAGAACTACTTTACAAATTTCAATTGTATACCATTATATTTGTATATTTCTTACTTCTGACTGGCCTGGGCTTCCATCACCTACATTCTCCAGCTTGAGCAGGAAAAATAAATAAATAAATGAAAAGGCTGAAGTTCTCTACTCTGTCCCACGATTTGAGAAACAGTTTTCTTTTTCCTTTTCATCAATTTATTCAACTTCAGTAATGATTAGGCAAAGGGAGTAAACTGCCTGCTAATTAAATTTGCAGATGGTATTCAATAGTGAGGGTATGTGAGGATAAGGGAATAATGCAAGAGGCCTCAAAAGCTTTGCATTCTTTGCATGAGAGAATATAAGGGCATGGAGTCAGTGAATGCAATTACAACAAGGAAGCTGTTAGAGAAAAAGCAATTGGATAGCAGTGAGAAGGTATTTGTGGGAGGAGCAACAGATGGATTCAAAAATCTATAAGGTATCAGTGAACAATTATTTCTGTTTGAGTTATTGTCTGAATTAGTATACAGAAGACCTCCCACGTATGTAATTCTAGAGATAAGTTCCTAAAACTGCATCCCTAAATTAGTTATTTATGTTGGCAGAACATCAACCCCATGATATATCTCAGGAACACCATTGCTTCTGAGTTAGCAATTGGGGTGCCATTCATTTGCAAAGCAGAATAAGCTTATTGACCATGATATGTGGCCATATGCCAGAAAGTGCAAAGCCAGATGATATGCATGGCAAATATTTTTCAATTAGTAGTTCTGCTCATAGTAAATAATTTTATAATTATTTTCATATTGAAAAAAACAGACATCCTGTGGACTCTGAGACATAATACAAAGACTTAAAACAATTTCTCCCTTGAAGTGAATCATCTTGGCTTACCTCTCTAAGTCTCACCAAGGGTGCATTTACATACTTCTTTGAGGTTAGGTGGAAAAAGTTATGGAACACAATACATTCAAAGTATTGAATAGCATGATATAAAATATAATCAAATGCATTAATTTATTAAATATTAATTAAGTACCTTATTTGTACCAGTCACTTCTGTTAGAGTGAAGAGGACTAAGCTGGGGTAAGAAACAGACCCATACTCTCAAGAACTCATACTCGAAAATTTCTATTGCATTTTATTTTTGGAATCCTTCATGTATAGTAATTTAAAATAATCATATTTAATGTTTTATTCATTGGTATTCATCTCTTTGTTTACTTTGCAAACATTTATGGGGCATTTCCCATGTGCTAAGCACTGTCTTAGGCAATGGAACTAGAGATGACTATTTAATACCTACCCTCTATTCTAAAATAGCTGAATTCTAATAAAGATGACTGTCCATTCAGAAATCAATTCTAATAGCATGTGAACATTTTTATGCAAGTGAAGTGTAATCTGGTGTGGAATTACTTAGTATGGGATTCTCATCAGCATTGAGCTACATAAACATCGTCTTATAGGAAATATATTTAAACCAGGAATATATGCAGCAGTTCATCAGATGGACAAGGTAGGCAACAGTGTGCTTTGCATATTGGGATAGCATGAGATTGAAGTGGTATGGGGAAGCATGACTTACTGTTGGGCATGGAAGAAACAAAAAATTGTTCAAATGTACCATGAGAAGCAACTGTGAGAAAATGAGGTCATGGATATAGAACTGATCATAGAGAACCTCATAGGCCCTTCCATGGATTTGTACTATATCGTGATGATGCCAGAAACTGTCTGAAAGGTTTCAAGTGAGGGTAAAACATGACCAAAGTTGTGGTTTTAAAATGGCCACTGGGACTTCAGTGTGGACAATAATTATAGAAGGGGTAGAAGTGGAGTCAGAAAGACCATTTGGGAAGTCACTGCTAAAGACAAGAAAAAGAAAATTCTTGTTAGGCATCGAGTGGTAGCAGTGGAGATGAGTTAAAGTGATATATAGATGAGTCACAGGTGTCATTTATTTATAAGCGAGCAAGCGAGAGAGAGAGAGAGAGAGAGAGAGAGAGAGAGAGAAAGAGAGAGAGAGAGAGAGAACTTCATTACTTCACTCCCCAGATGCCTGCAAAAGAGTTGTGGGTAGGCTATACTGAAGCCAGGAGTCAGGAACTCCATTCCTGGGCAGAATCAAGTATGTGAGCCATCATCTGCTATCCGCCAGGATGGATATTATCAATAATCTAGGTCAGAAGTTAAGCTTAAAATTGTACCCTGACACTCTGATAATACCATGCCAATGCTTGTCCCAGGATTTCTCAATTGTCTAGAGATTACTCAAAGTCCAGAAGGTTGAATGTGGATCTTGAGATTGGAGTAGGTATTGAGTTGCAGGTGGTTGGCAAGTTAGTATAGGAGAGAGATGAGGTTGTTTTTAGATACTTCAAATGTAGAATAACTTGAAATATTTAAGTGGCAGTATGCAGTGAATAGTGCTGAGGCACTTCAAAAAAGGCAATGTAAAATGGAGTTAAAAATAAGTTTAGGGCCAGCGCTGTGGCATAGTGGGTAAAGCCACCGCCTGCAGAGCAGGCATCCCATATGGGCACCGGTTCGAGACCCGGCTGCTCTGCATCTGATCCAACTCTCTGCTATGGCCTGAGAAAGCAGTGGAGGATGGCCCAAGAGCTTGGTCCCCTGTACCCATTTAGGAAACCTGGAGGGCACTCCTGGCTCCTGGCTTCAGATCAGCACAGCTCTGGCTCATGTGGTCAATTGGGGAGTGAACCAGCAGATGGAAGATTTTGGAAGATTTCTCTCTCTCTCTCTCTCTCTCTCTCTCTCTCTCTCTCCATCTCTCTCTCTCTCTCCATCTCTTTCTCTTTCTCTTTCTCTTTCTCTTTCTCTTTCTCTTTCTCTTTCTCTTTCTCTGTAACTATGTAACTCTGACTTTCAAGTAAAATAAATAAATCTTTAAAAATATGTTTATTGGGGCACATAAAATTAAATTAATAGTTTTTTTTTTCCATAATACACATTTCCCAGGAACTTTTTCATGATCTCTCATAAAACTGGAACCTAGAGAATGGGAAAGGCTGGACCATATCTTTACAGATTTTGGTGATTTTGGACTCTGTAGTTGACAAGGCAATATCCTAACTTGTTCTGTCTATTGGATTGAACTCCTCCTAAGAAATGGAGCTGGGATTCTTCCTGTTATTACAGTTTGAGGTCATGCTCACTGTGTCATTTCTTTGAGAATAATTTCAACCTTGTCTTGAGATTCTAATAAAGTGATTTTCACAAAAACTTGCAGCCCACTAGTAAAAGAATGGGGACATGAAACATGGTTCTCCATACTACCAAACTAGTATGCTCCTTTTTTTTCTATTCCAGAGCCCCATCATCACCCCAGACTAAGAAAGCCTACAATATCCTTAGTGTCTATAGAGACTTTCAAAGTCTTATTCTATTTTCAAGTGATAGAAGTGTCCACATTTTTTTTTTCTGGGTAATGACACAAGCTCCCCCACGAGAGCTGCTTCTTCCTGCTAAAGAGAGCCAAAGGCCTATTTGAACATGAGCCCAATTTCTCTCCTACCAAACATCACTGTCATAAATTGACCATTTTGGCCGTGTTACCAGCTAGGAGTAGACAGGTTGACTGACAGGAAGCACAGATCTGCCGCTCATGAAAATCTAGGTAGTCAAGGGATGGAAAATAGGTGCACTGGGCCTGTCTGGCACCGACAGCTTCTGCCACACCAACATTTCAATCTGTGCCATGTTAAGCTAGCCCATGTGTCACTCAAAAATAGCTCCAGGGGTGGCATCTTGGGAGCCAACTGAATCCCTAGGCTGCTTCAGAGAGAAGGGTTACTGGGTCCATCAGCGGCATCTGCCACACCTCCTTTTCTTGCCAATTAGGATAAAGTCCAGTTGGGTGACTTTATATGGCTTGAAGAAGTGACAGCTTATACTGGGCAGGCAAAGGAGATAATGCTATGGTTTATAATGACTGTCCAAATTGGCAGCAGATATCTGCTGTACCCAAGAAAAGGTGAGTTTTGTTTTTTCTTTCTTTGGAGAAAAGAGGAAATAGCAAGGCACAAATGTTGTAAAATGTCAGTCTAAGAACAAGGTCATCTAATTACAGATACAAACATCCTCCTATTCATATAGATGGACACACACCTGTACAATACTTAGGCACAAACCTACTTGTCCATAAGCAGACTCATTTAGTTATAAGCCAGGACCACACTAACAGAAATACATATGTACAAATACTCATATATTAATGTGCATGTGTATAATCACAGATATACAAACTTGCATTTGGAAACACACATTCAGAAAACATAGAGTACAAATAAATGCATTTGCTGCATACGTGAGTGCACACAAAGAGACCTCAATATACAAATGCACGTGCTGATAAATGAACTCATACAAACACAGGCAGGGAAAGATAGTTATATATGTGAAAGAATAGTAGCACAAACTCACCCTGTACATTCTTAGAAATGCATTTAAAGAGAAAGGAAGAAAGACAAAGAACACTTATGCACTGGAGTTTCTACCTGTCATCACTCAAACCACTTTCAAGTTGTAAAACAGAAGAGGGGAAAAATCAATTCCTGATGGGAGAGGTTCAAGGAGCTGTGAAATCAATTATATTTTATTTTCAAATATCATTCAGAGAAGTTTACACTCTTTCAGAAAAGTCTGATCTCGCCAGGGGGCAAAGACCTGGCTGGAAATGGTAATGGGAAAGGCACTGCAAAGTTCAAGACAAAGGTCGGACCTCAGGTCAGAAATGACACTTTCATCTTTGCTGGCACGAGAAGGGGGCTGGGAAGGTTTCAAGTACCCTGACTCAAATAATGGCCAAGAGGGCTATCTGATGTGACACCAGTCACCTCATTGATTGCTAAGTTTGACTTGGTCAATTCACATTAAAAAATAAATGTATGTGAAAGCTGAAAAGGGCCTTAGAAAGCCCCTCTTTTTTATTTTAATACAAAGAGACAGAAAAGGCATGACATGTACAACATCACCCAAGAAGAGTGTACAGAACATGAGACTGAGCCTAGCCAGTAGTTTTTCCAGCCCTGACTTTCCTGTTTTCCATTAGACATCTACACTCAGAGCTCCCTCGCTTACTGGGCAGTACTTTAATTTCTCAAAGGCCTTTATAAACACGCAACTAATAAACTCATGTAAGTATCTGGAGTGTTTAATTACAAACATCAGGTTGAGAGCAGGTGACTGCCCAGAGGTACCACCAGGGCCAAACCCAGGTGGTCCGTGCTCAGAAGTAGCACAGTTTTCCATATGGGCAGTTACCTGTCCGTGGATTTCTTTTATTCCCGATCTATACTGATGTTGCTGGGTCTCTGATGACTTGGGCTGGACTCCAGATAACAGAGCAAGATGCTGTGGAAAAAGCAGCACACTTTGAAGAGCAGAAAAAAATCATACGCAAATGAGCTCAGCAGGAAGTAAAAGGGTTTAGAGGAGGGGAACAGAGAAGGTGACATTGAGAAAGTCACATTCTACCATTAAAAGTTTCATTTTTCTCATTAAAAAAGTGCAAAATACAGTTAGCTTTATACTCATAAGATTAACTACACTGAGTAAAGAGTACAACAAATAGTATGAAGGAAAAAAAAACAGTTTGCTAAAGGGGATTAGGTTAATGAAAGTATTTGAAAATACGTTGTAAATTGGACAATTGTAAGATATGTTGCAATCTATAGTTGTAATGAAGGACCACAGAGCCCCAAATCTTTCTCTTATGCTGGTATCCCCACTACAAATATCCATGCTATTCACTGAATTGAACTTGAACCATCCTTTGAATATTAGCTGAGTGAGTTGACCTGAGCCACTACATGTAAGAACCATGGAACTGAAAGAGTCCTCCGCTGTGATTTCCTGCATTATTCTACACTTGTTCTGAGACATGATGCTAAGGGATATTACTCAATGGCATACAACAACAGCTTTTGTAGCAAAACATTTTGATAAAATACTACAAATATGATTTTGCTCTTATATATTCACAAAATGCAGAAGCATCTTCAAAGTACTGGAGAGGTCCTTCAGGAAGGAAATCTGCTCAATTTTGTCAAATGTGTTTCAAAAGTAATTTTGTCTTGTGCCCCCACACTGAAGTTTTGGTTTTGTTTTGTTTTAATGTAGCATACAAAGCAACATTGTGAGGGAAATTTTCTACAGAATACAATTTGGGGAAGTGTTCATTCTGGTTCAGTGTTTTCATTTAATAGATGAGGCAGCAAAGTCAGTAAAAGAGAAATGATTCAGCAATAAAAACAGAGCAAACGATCAAATTGTAATTTTATATATCTATCTATATCTATATCTATATCTATATCTATATCTATAAACATACAGGAAGGTAAAGTTACAGAGAGACATAGAGAGAGTTCTTCCATCTGCTATTTTACTCCCCAAATGGCAGCATCTACTGGAGCTGGGCCAGTCTGCAGCCAGGAGCCAGGAGCTTCCTCTGGGTCTCCCATATGGGTTCAGGGCCCTAAGCACTTGGGCCATCTTCCGCTGCTTTCCCAGGTCATGAGCAGGGAACTGGATTGGAAGTGAAGCAACAAGGACATGAACCAGCACCCATATGGGATGCTAGCACTGCAGATTGTGGCTTTCACACTATGCCACAGAATGAGCCCAAAATGTAATTTACAATGGTCTTGCTTTTCTCAGAATTCATATTGGTTACAATGTATTAGGTGAGCATACTCCCTTCTGTCATATGACCCTTTTGCTTATTAACTTGTCTATATTATTTAGTGAAATGGTATGTATAAAGCCATCCAAAAAAATTTCTGGATTATCTTAATTATTCAACAAATGTTAAATCTGTATTGATGTATTTGTGTGATTGTCCCAATTAAATCACAAACACCTGAGAATATATTGAGTAATCCTGTCTTAGATGCTTCTACGTTTCCCCACAGCTCCTACAGCCCTTCTAGACACACCTACGGCATTCAATATCTGTTTAGTATCTGTTTTCTCATTTACTGATAGGAAATCAGAGGCAGCCTGTGTGCTATGCCCATTGGAAGAAAGGAGAAAGGCTGACAATAAAGCAATAAAACGAATCATTTCCCCTACAGAGTTAGTCTAACATTAATAAAAGCTTCATGTTGCACCATTATCCTCTCCCCTTATTATTCTCACGCATTTCATGCTGAATATAAATGTCAGAATGCTTTATCTATCTGCATTTCCATGGGATTTATTGCTACTAAAGGAACACATGCTGTGACTTCTGGCAGTGGAAACCTTGTTTGCCTGGCCTTTCATCTTCACCCTGCGCAAGACTCCTTCCTGACCCCAGGATGATAGAAACTGGGAAAGGAGCACTGTGTCTGTTGTCATAAGCCAGAGTTCAAAACCCAGTCCTCCTGTTTTCTGATCCTGAAGTTTTGAGCAATTTGCTTCTACTCTCTGGTCTCCTGGGTAGTTAAAATGATGGTTTTGAAGCATCTATTTTCCATTTTGCCGTACCTAAATTTCCTTATTAGAACTATGATTTGCTCAGAAATCCATATATCTTCCTCATGCTCAGGTAACTTAAAGTAGAGGATTCTTCCCCCAAAACCAGCATATATTCTGATTAGGCTAAAACACAGATTTTAAGCATATCAGTCATCAAAAATCACCCAGAGGGCTTAATAAACACAGTTTTGTAGCTCTAGAACCTGAGATTCAGATCCCTTTTTGCCTGGGGAGGGTCCTGGTCTTTATAATCTGCAAGTTCCTAGATGCTGCTGATATTGGGTCCACACTTTCTGAGTCACCCATTTTAGTCAATTGTACTTATTTCCCCAACTGGTTTGATTGTGACACTTCAACTCTTTTTTCTTCTACCAGAAACCAAGATAAGGATGTGGATATGAATAGTTTAGTGGGACATGATCCTAGGAATCATTGTGAAGAGTCATGATGTAAGACATGGAAGCAAAGGAAGCCAGCAATATAGAATTTGTGAATTATACTCTGTGAGCCAGTTTGGGGTGGGGGGGTTGCTGGAGGCCCTCTGTATGACTCAGAATTTACTCCTTGAGAAATGTGAATGTCAATTTTGACTCCCATCCTTGCCTTTTTAACACTTGATACTGAGGACTTCAGTTTTCTGTCATTTCCACCCTGGTCCATGCACAGATAGAGCATACTCCAAAGGTGGCTCATAGGCATATTGATGTGGTTTCCTGAGACAGAAATCAGGGGAGTATTTAGGATTTGTTAAATCACTGGAAAGGGACCTAGGTATACAGGATGGAGTATGATGGCATCTTCTACTGGAAAATACATGATGCAAAACTAATCAACAAATTTGAGAGGAAATTGCTGGGGAATCCTGAAAAAGGATTCTTTGTTACTAGTTCCTCTGATTGATGTCATGTCTTCGTAGAGCATTGAAACTGCTTTATCCATACAGAAATAGCTTTAGGATGACATCAGACCAAGAAGAGCAGATTAGGAAATGAAACAGCCTGTGTCTTTTACAAAATTATTGAAGTATTAACATATCATGACTGGAGTTTCCTTCCCATTGGATTTGCTATGATAGATGACAAATGGTATCATTGCTTAAGGCAGTTGAAATTGAAATTTTCCTATCACCAGTTTTTGAAACACAGGTAAACTGATTTGCTGAAATTCAAAATTTAGAATTCAGGGCTTCACTGCAGAATTCTATCAGACATTTAAAGAAGAACTAACTACAATTCTTCTCAAATTATTCAAAACAAGAAAGGCAGGGAGTCCTACCAAATTTCTTCTATGAAGCCAGAATCAATTTAATTCCTAAACCTGAAAAAGATGCACCAGAAAAAGAGAACTATATCTGATTTCACTTATGAACATAGATGCAAAAATCCTCAGGTAAAATTCTGGCCAATAAAATTCAGCATCACATCAGAAAATAATTCACCCAGACCAAGTGGGATTTATCCTTAGTATGTAGGGATGATTCAACAGTCACAAATCAAACAATGTGATATATCACATTAAGAAATTGAGGAACACAAACCATGTGATTATCTCAATAGATGCAGAGGAAGCATTTGACGAAATACAACACCTTTTCATGATGAAAACTCTAAGAAAATTGGGTTTAGAAGGAATGTTCTTCAACATTATCAAGGCAATTTATTACAAACCCACAGCCAGCATCATATTGAAAGAGGAAAAGTTGGAAGCATTCTCACTGAGATCCAGTACTAGACAGGGATGCTCACTCTTACCATTGCTATTCAATATAGTCCTGGAGTTTTAGCCAGAGCCATTAGGCAAGAAAAATACATCAAATGGATACAAATTGGGAAGGAAGAAGTCAAATTATCCATATTTTCAGATGCCATGACTCTATATATAGGGGATCCAAAATACTTCACCAAGACACCAAGAGACTATTGGAACTCATAGAAAAGTTTGGTAGAGTTACAGGATATAAAGTCAATACACAAAAATCAACAGCCTTTGTATACACAGACAATACCATGACTGAGAAAGAACTTCTAAGATCAATCCCATTTACAATAGCTACAAAAAAATCAAATACCTTGGAATAAACTTATCCAAGGATGTAAAAAATCTCTATGATGTGAATTACAAAGCAGTAAGAAAGAAATAGAAAAAGATACCAAAAAATGGAAAAATCTTCCATGTTCATGGATTAGAAGATCAATATCATCAAAATGTCCATTCTTCCAAAAGCAATTTATAGATTCAATCTGTTACCAATCAAAATAACAAAGACATTCTTTTCAGATCGAGGAAATATGATGTTGAAATTTATATGGGAACACAAGAGACCTCAAATAGCCAGAGCAATCTTATACAACAAAAACAAAGCCAGAGGCATCACCAGGCCAAATTTTAAGACATTCTACAAGGCAGTTATAATTAAAACAACCTGGTACTGGTACAAAAACAGATGGATAGACCAATGGAACAGAATAGAAACACCAGAAATCAATCCAAGCATCTACAACCAACTTATATTTGACCAAGGAGCTAAAAAAAAAAAAAAAACCCTGGAGCAAGGACAGTTTCTTCCGCAAATGGTGCTGGGTAAACTGGATTTCCACATGCAGAAGTATGAAGCAGGACTCCCACATTACACCTTACATAAAAATCCATTCAACATGGGTTAAAGATCTAAATATATGAACCATCACCATCAAATTAGTTGAGAACATTGGGGAAACCCTGCAAGACAATGGCACAGGCAAAGAATTCCTGGAAAAGACCCCAGAGGCACAGTCAGTCAAAGCCAAAATTAACAAATGGGATTACTTCAAATTAAGAAGCCTCTGTACTGCAAAAGAAACAGTCAAGAAGCGAAGAGGCTACCAATTGAATGGGAGAAATTATCTGCAAACCCACAATTGGTAAATGATTAATAACCAGAATCTATAAAAAGATTAAAAATCTCTACAACAACAACAACCACAAAACATTTAAAATATGGGCAAAGGACTTAAACAGAGATTTCTCAAAAGAAGAAATCCAAATGGCCAACAGGCACATGAAAAAATGGTCAGGATCACTAGCTGTCAGAGAAATATAAATGAAAACCACAATGAGGTTTTATCTCACTCCAGTTACAATGGCTTTCATGCAGAAATCAACAAATAACAAATGCTAGAGAGGATGTGGGAAAAATGTACCCTAATCCACTCTTGGTGGGAATGTAAACTGGTAAAGCCACTACAGAAGACAGTATGGAGATACCTCAAAAATCTGACTATGGACCTACCATATTACCTAGCCATCCCACTCCTGGGAATTTACCCAAGGGAAATAAAATCAGTAAACAAAAGAGCTATTTGCACCTCCATATTTATTGCAACTCAGTTCACAATAACTAAAACATGGAATCAACCTAAATGCCCAACAACAGAAGCCTGGATAAAGAAATTATGGGACATGTACAATACGGAATACTACACAGCAGTAAAAAAAAAAAAAAGAAATCTGGTCAATTTCAGCAAAATGGACCAATCTGGAAAACTTCATACTTAGTGGAATCAGCCAGTCTCAAAGGGACAAATACCATATGTTCTCCCTGATCTGTGAGAACTAATAGTGCACCTAAAATGAAAGCTGCGGAGATGAAATTGACATTTTGAGAAACAATGACTTGAACAACCCTCGTCTTGACTATTGTAGCACAGTTCTTTTTATTTTTAGTTTTCTTTTTTTACTTTTCTTCATACTATATGTTGAACTCTTTACTTAACATACAGTTAATCATATATATACACACACATATATATATATATATATATATATATATAAAGTCAATTGAAAATAGATATCATGAAAAATAAGAGGGATAAAAGAGGGAGGAGGAAGTTTGTAACTGTAAAGCTGTAAAATGTAAAAAGCTTTAATTGTTAAAGTGATCATATTAAGTGTTAAAGTGAACGTATAGATAGGATTAAGTGTTAAAGAGACCATATAAATGCCATCAAGTGCCTGATAATAATAATAGCAGAATTAAAAAGGAAGGACTTCCAACATTGGAAGCAGTCCACACAGCAGACTCATAGAACGGCAATAGCTTTATTTTTTTTTTTTAGGATTTATTTATTTATTTGAAAGTCAGAGTAACACACAGAGAAGGAGATGCAGAGAGAGAGAGAGAGAGGTCTCTGTCTGCTGATTCACTCCCCAATTGGCCACAATGTCCAGAGCTGTGCTGATCTGAAACCAGGAGCCAGGAGCTTATTCCAGGTCTCCCATATGAGTGCAGAGACCCAAGGACTTGGGCCAACTTCTATTGTTTTCCCAGGCCATAGCAGAGAGCTGGATTGGAAATGGAGCAGCTGGGACTTCAATCAGTGCCCATATGGGATGCCGGCACTGCAGGCTTACCAGCTATGCCGCAGTGTCGGCCCAAAAAAATTGCTTTAAGTAATATTCTGACCTCAGAATCAGTCATTAAGGAATTTGAGTGTGGCTGAAAAGCCCATGAGAGTAATTCAGGCATAGAAAGCCAAGACACTTTGGCAAAAAATATCCTACATGAAGGATCTCTGTGAATGAGACCCCAGGAGGAAATAAGGGGCCATCAAAGAAGGATGTGCTTTTCTCTGAAGGGAGGAGAGAACTTCCACTTTGCTTAAAGCCTTGTCTAAATACTGATGGAGTTTGCTGTCACAAAAGGCTTCCATAGCCTTGCCAGCTCATGGCAAGAACCTCGGGTGATTATTGATGTCATAAATGAGAGTGTTAACTGTTAAATTAACAACAGAAGTCACTGTGCACTTACTCCCTATGTAGGACCTCTATCATTAATGAGTTGTACTATGAGAATTATCTGCAAAACTTGTTTTCAAATAGTACTTTTTATGTTGTGTGTGTGTGTGTGTGTGTGTATGCAAACTGCTGAAATCTTACTTAGTATAGAGTTGGTCTTCCATATATAAAGTTGATTAAAAATGAATCTTAAGAATGGGATGGGAATGGGAGTAGGAGGTGGGACGGCAGTGGAGGTGGGTGGGTGGGTATGAGAGGAAAAATCACTATATTCCTAAAGTTGTACCTATGAAAATTAGACTCATTAAATAAAAATTCTAAAAAAAAGAGAGAGAATTGGTGGTTGGAAGTCATGCTACCCATTTAAATTATTTTATTACTAATACCTTGGTGCCTTTTATTTCTCTTCTTACTGATTCCTTATTTGAAAATAAGATTACATCAGCCTATCGAAATGTATCCAAATCTGTAACTTACTGCTAGCTAATTACTCTGGAAGGTAATTTTTATGTAGGAGTTAGTTTTCCGAAATATTAATGAGCAATTAGAATTCTATTCTGAAAACAGACGACATTGTGAGTTGAGCCTAAGTAGAGGGAAGTGAAGATTGCAAGGATATACAACTAAACATGGTTATATATTGAGTTACAATGTGTACTTGCATATTTTTAGGCCTGACACCTGGCATTTTGGATGAAAGTAAATCAGCCTGCACTGGGTGACCCTCATAAACAAATGAATTACCTACTGGGAAAAGAAAACAAACAAAACTCTTCAAAGCAGAAAGCAAGCAAATGACAGGTTCTGCTATCACTGGAGAAGACTTGGAATGTGGCTTTAACCTAAGGTATCCCACAAAGCATTATTAATATGGGCTGTTCAGAATTTTGTGGAATAAGATAGGTGTTAATGAAATTAATAGTATTGAGGTCAAATTGACTTGGAAAATGTCTAGTAATAATTAAGAGGTTCATAGTCTACAGCATTTTTTACCATAAATCAGAAAGCAAGAGACCTCTTCCTCTCCAGATCTTGGCCAAAATTTCTGAGCATTCTTACAATTCTGAAGCAAAATTTCTTGCATTCTTACCTCTGACTCTACTGTCTTCAGAGTAGCCAGGATAATATTTTCAAAATGTTAATGAAGACGGGTCATTCTCCTTTTCAAAGTTTATCAGTGAATTTTATATTTACATTTAACTTTTTCTGACATTGCTAAAAGACCACATCCTTAGCTATTATTGCGTGTTCTTCTCATCACCATGAATGGCAACTCCTCATCCTTCTTTGTTTTTTGTTTAGTACGTCAAGAAATTTTTTATCTGAGCTTATTTACATTGTCACATATCATTTTCTCAGATGCACATTTTTCCACTCCTCTCCTATCTTAGAATACTCTATAAATTTCCTTCAGAATAAGTCACAATTCACAGTGATGTTTCTATTTGGGTAATTAGAAGTTCTATTAAAAAAATTCATTTATTTGAACGTCAAAGTTACAGAGAGAACAGGAGAGAGAGAGCGAGAGCAAGAGCGAGAGAGAGAGAGAGAGAGAGAGAGAGAAAGAGAAAGAGAGAGAGAGAGAAATTCCATCCACTGGTCACTCCCCAGATGGCCACAACAACCAGTGCTGAGCCATGCCAAATCTAGGAGCCACAAGCTTCATCCAGGTCTCCCATACGGATGGCATGGGCCCAAACTCTTGGGACATCTTTCTCTTTGCTTCCCAGACCATTAGCAGGGAGCTGGATTGAAAGTAGAGCAGCTGAGACTTGAACCAACTCCTATATGGGATGCTGGAATTGCAGGAGGTGGCGTTACCTGCTACAACACAACACCAGCTCCTAATCAGACATTTAATGTTTGTCTCTCTCCTAGAAGAAAATCTAGAAGAAGTAAAAATGCTGCCTTATTAATTTTTGTATCCTCAAGCCTAGCATGTGTTTGATGCACAGAAGACAATCAGTAAATATTTATTCAGTGACTGAATACATGGCAGTTCAAGGGGTTTTTGAAATACATTTGAACATAAGGACTTTTTTTTTTCCAACCCGGAAGTAATATTCCATGGAATAAATTTTGAGATATGCTTTTTTTTTTTAAAGTAAATTGCACTCTTCCTAAGTGTGGAAAGGGGGGATATGCATTATAACTTCATTTCAAGCTCTTACAGCCCATGAGACCATAGGCAAATTTATTTTAATCTTGAGACTCACTTGTGGAATGATGCATCTGAACTAGATAATCTTTGCAATCCCCTACAGCCCCCAAGTTCTTCAGGTCTAATCACACAGAAAGAGCTTCACTTTCATGTTGGTTGAAGCATGAGTACTCCAACAGTATGTCAAATCAGACTGACCTTATTACACTCTGGCGTTTTATGGTCTAAGAGGGCAGATCAGGAAAAGGAAATCAAGACAGTCTATTTAGCTTTCCATAAGCCATTTTACAAAGCCTTCCCTGATGTCTTTGTGGAAAACAGTGAGGAATGGTGAATTAACAAAGGTATGATGGATTGGTTTTGTAACTGATTGAAAGAGGTTCCCAGGAGTGCTAATTAATAGATCAATGCCAACCCTGAGGAAAGAGGCTAGTGACAGCCCGCAGACTCTGCTCTTTATTCTGGCCCATTCAACACTTCTGTCAATGTCTTGGATGAAGAGTGAGAGTTCATGATCATCAAATATGTAGGTGACATGATGGCAGGAATATGTTGGATGACAGAATCAGAATTAAAAGTGATTTGAATAGCCTAGAAAAAGAAAAATTATCTAAAAGGAAGATATATATTAATATAAAAAAGAAAGTCCTAGAAATAGGAGCTTTAGTAATTACAAAAATGTATAATCACAAAAAATGTCTAAGTAGGCAGTACAGTACATGTATATTAGAGTGTATATATTGTATATATGTGTCTAGGAAATCTTTTTTTATTTGATGGTAAGATCAAAATAATAAGATAATCTAAGATGGTTAATCAACACGAATTCCAGCTAGACTTTAACATTTCTTAAAGAGAAAACACTTCACATGTACAGAGGCAGATGTAAATGCTCCTTGTTCAGATGGAGCTCATGGTACCATTTCCAACTTTTTAAAATTTTTTAAAAATTTATTTGACAGGTAGAGTTATAGACAGTGAGAGAGAGAGATAGAGAGAGAAAGGTCTTCCTTCTGTTGGTTCACTCCCCAAATGGCTGCTACGACTGGCGTTGTGCTGATCTGAAGCCAGGAGCCAGGTGCTTCTCCTGGTCTCCCATGTGGGTGCAGGGCCCAAGCACTTGGGCATTCCTCCACTGCCTTCCCGGGCCACAGCAGAAAGCTGGACTGGAAGAGGAGCAACCGGGACTAGAACCCGGCACCCATATGGGATACCAGCACCGCAAGGCGGAGGATTAACCAAACGAGCCATGGTGCTGGCCCCAACTTCCAACTTTTAAGAAAATAATGCAAATCAGAACATGGTCACAGGAGAAGGAACAATATGAGAGAAAGGAACTGGGATTTAGTTGGAAGGACAGACAACATAATATTGAAGATTATATGTATGCCACCCTACCCAAGTCAGGATTATATATACATCTCTCTGATGTAAATTTTCAGTGCCTAAAACTCTTCTCACTATGCCCTCTGTGTGTCTTTCATGAGGCCAAAGATTCTATGAGAGTAAGATTTGACTCCGTCCATCACCATCAACCTCTGGTAATCAGTCCAGAATTTGAAATATGGAAACTTTGACTTGTTAAGTGAAAGAGTGCTTGGTTATTTTTCTTTTATAGCTTTAGTATTAACAGATCATTTACGTATGTTCTGTGTAACCCAATGGATTAGAGAAAGCATTATCTGGAAGCAAAATTCATTCCATGAAATAACTGGAAGTTCTCAACATTAGATGGATTATTGGGTCAAATAGTGACTTTCCCATCATTGGAGGCAATCAATTTAAATTTGGAATTTGGAAGATCCATTTTTATGGAGTCAGTGGAGACAGGAGAAAAGTCACACGTTCTGTTTGGTCTGAGTGCCTTATATAACCCTTAAAATTTGATTTAATTCAAAGATTCTTCACACAAGTTTACTTCAATTCAACAGAACAACAAATAATTTCCTGAATCTTTTCTCCTATGTTGTTTCTCTGAAACCTTTGCCTATTCTGTCAATGTGTAGCTTGCTTAAGTTCTAGATATTAAAAAAATTCTACTCATTCCTTAGAAAAATCTCTTACACCTGAATTTTGCTTAAAAAGCTTAGTGAAAAACCCACACAAATTAATCTCTTCCCCCTTTGCCTTGCTCTAGAACATGCATCCCTCTCTTATACAGTCGTGACATTTTCTGCTCTGTGCTATAGAGGTAGTTGTCTAACTGACTTATTACCAACTCAAAATAGAGAAGCAGTTTATATGTGCAGGTAAATACATATGTCCATCAGTTAAGAGCATTTCCCTTTGTGCTACAGTTCTACTCAAACCTCCTAATGAAAATAGAAAGCTAGATTTGTTATTCAAGTTTTTAAAATTTGTATTATCTGCTCATGGACATCAGAACTCCTGTTGCTATTGTTTTTCATCCTGTAAAAATATGTGTAGAAGCAAGCTGCACAAATGGAAAGCAAAATCTACCCACCCTCAAGTGTTGTTGTTATGGGGGTGAGGTTGAGAAGAATAAACAAATACACAGACTAAAGAGGTAGAAAAAGGAAATAAGAGTGAAAGTGATTGAAACACACATTGAGACTCTGGGTAACAAAAAGGAATGAAGATGGCACTAGCCATCACTTTATTGTGATTGGCATTTGTTTACCAACATGCACTTGCTTGTGTTATAGAAAAGAGCTTTTTAAGAAATCCTAAAAAAAAAAAAACAGAAAAAAGAAAGAAATCCTGTTGTGGTTTAAGGAATTCAGTGAGTAGCATGTAGATTAAATTTGGCTTGGAACATGCTTTGGTTTCTTATTTTTATTTTATAATTTATTTTTAAAATGTTATTTATTTAAGATGAAGATAGATAGATGAATTCATTGACTTACTTCCCAAATGTCCACAACAGTCAGGGATGGGTTCGGGCCAAACTCTGGGGTCAGGAACACAATCTAGGTCTCCCATTGGGCTGCAGGGAGTCAGTTACTTGAGCCATCTTGGGTGATTCCCAAAATTTGCACATGAAAAGCTAGAGATAGAACTCCAGGAAGCTGTAGCTAGAACTGGAGCTGGTAGCTGAATGTAGGCACTGCAATGTGGGGCATAACGGTCTTAACCACCAAGCCAAATACTTGCTTCGAGAAGTTAATTTTAAAGTGCATATTAGGAAATAATAAGCTTCAGTGCTTATAATATCATTATACGTTAACAACTACAAATTCAAAGGTAAAAACTTAATATGGAACAATATAAAAAATTCTTTAAGAGGCATCTAGTTTCTTATAGGCTTCTTCGATGAAGATTAACATGTTTTTCACCTCAGATGAATTATTAAGAACATCCAAGTCCTTTAGGAGAGCATCCTGGTTTGGAATTAATGTCGAAATTTCTTTCTGAAGTGTGGGTGCTTTCAGACTGTTCTGAGAAAGTTGTGGAAGAGAAAGTACCCCACTACTATTCATTTGAAGCATCTTCTGCTCCTCTTCTTCCACCTCACTTGCCAGAACCTGTATTTTGTTCTTTAGGCTCTGAATCTTCCCAGTCATCAACTCTGTGGTCTCCACTAGTTTATCTATTTCTTCCTGTAGTAATGTCAGACCATCTTCATTATCTCTTTCCTGTGCTCTTTCCATATTCAGTAGACTTGACATATAAGTTAAATCTTTTAGCTTTTTGGAAGGGGCTTTGAGAGCTTCATACAGTTGTAGCAACCTTTTCTTCAGACAGTTGAGATGATATTGAATTTGTTCTTTGTCTTTAATACCGCTACTCAAAATTGCTATTATTACTGATTCCATCATAGTTTGCAAATGCTCTCTGGTACTCCTTGAAAGAGGCTGACAAGTTTTTCTCTTGGTGGAGCTTATCTTTACCCGTTTTAGATTTGTTTGCCCTTCAGAAGACAGACGTTTTACATGATTTTTATTTCTTTTTACTGTTTTTCTAACCTCTTTCTCTGGCAACTTTACTTCTTTATCATCAATTTTTCTTTTTTTTTATTTTTTTTATTTTTTTATTTTTATTTTTTTGACAGGCAGAGTGGACAGTGAGAGAGAGAGACAGAGAGAAAGGTCTTCCTTTGCCGTTGGTCCACCCTCCAATGGCTGCCGCGGACGGCGCGCTGCGGCAGGCGCACTGCGCTCATCCGATGGCAGGAGCCAGGTGCCAGGTGCTTTTCCTGGTCTCCCATGGGGTGCAGGGCCCAAGCACTTGGGCTATCCTCCACTGCACTCCCGGGCCACAGCAGAGAGCTGGCCTGGAAGAGGGGCAACCGGGACAGAATCCGGCACCCCAACCGGGACTAGAACCCGGTGTGCCGGCGCCGCAAGGCGGAGGATTAGCCTGTTGAGCCACGGCGCCGGCCCTATCATCAATTTTTCTTTTTGGATTTCTTTTTAACTGCTGAGACTTCTTGGAAGCATTTGTTTTATCAGGTATCTTCATCTAAATAGTGCGATTATAACAGTTCTTCAAAAATCCAAGTCTCCAACAATGTGCTATCTTCTTCCACACTCAGTCTCTATGCTTTGTTCTGTTCCTAAGACATCTGATTCCTTCACTTGACGTCCATGCCCTATACTGAGAGTGCCACTTCTGGATCTCTCCAGCCTGATGCTTCTTCATCCTTTCAAGTAATTGGTGCCCAAAACCATGCTTTGGTTTCTGAAGAGAGGACAAATGTTGCTGGAGGATGCCTTAGCGGGCTTGTCCTTGACTTTAGGAATGTTGTATGTCATCTAAGATTGCTCTTGCTGTGTGCCAACCTCTTCCATACTTCCAACAAGGTCTCTCTCTCTCTCTCTCTCTCTCTCTCTCTCTCTCTCTCTCTCTCTCTTTTTCTCTCTCTTCCTTTCTTTTCTTTTTCATTAAATGTAACAATGGGAGCAGTTGCTTTGCCTACACAGTGCTGGCTGGGCTGCATGACAAAAGAGGACCAAGAAGTCTGCATATTCTCAGAATACTATTATTTGTTGAACATCAATAACACCATTTGGGGTTCTTAGTACTTTGTAGGTATCATTGTACTTAATATTCACAATGGACAAATGATAAAGGTCCTATGATAGTCTCATTTTGCATTGTAATATTCCTGTTTGCTGTGATTTTCTCATTTTCCCTTATGATATTGCTGTTTTATGGATGAGAAAAGCTAAGTCATACAAAGGTTTTGGAAGTCACTCAAAATTAAAGACCTAGCCAACACCTTAACTCAAATTTAAATCCAGGCAGTGTGACTCCAACATTTGTATTCTTAACTTCTATACCTCTCTACTTATCTTCCCATATGACTACAATGCCAGGTCTGAATACATTATCCATTTTATTCTCAAGCCTATGCTGTAAGGTTGAAATTCCTCCAAATTTTTTGTAGATGATATTGCTACATCTCAGGAGCAACTTGAAGAAATGTATTCATGTCATCAAACTAGCAAATGATACATCCAGGGACTTGAACTCACGTTTCCTCTAACACGTCACTTAAGATATTCTGAGTTGGTCCAGTGGTCAAGGAATTAACTTGGTTAGAATTGCCTGCTATGAGATGAAGGATGGTGCTGGTGGGAAAAAAATGGATTTCAGATCATCTTCCCAAATACTGAATCAGCATCTCTTAGTGGGATCCAGAATAATTTTTAATTTATTTTCAATTTTTATTTATTCATTTGAAATAGAGACAGAGAGACAAACAACAGAGATCTTATATCCACTGGTTCACTCCCCAGTTGCCTACAGCAGGCTTAACCAAGTGCTCAGAACTCAATCTGGTTGTCTCCTATGGGTAGCAGAGACCCAGAAACTTGAACCATCACCTGTAGCATGAATCTGGAGTCGGGAGCAGAGCCAAGACTCAAATCCATTCACAACAAATGATGCAGGTGTCCTAAGCTGTGTCTTATCTGATGTGCCAAATGTCCACCTCAGTATCTTCATTTTCAAAAAGTGAGCAACATAGCTATAACGATGGACATATAGTAGTTATTCAATAGTCTCTTGTTTTGTATACTTATAATGCTTCACAGCCAGTCAATTTTTTAAGTAGATTCAATTGAAAATTTTCTCTCCACCTCCACATACATTATACTGCTTGGTGTTGAGTTTCCAATTTGTCAATTATGTATGAATGCATCAAAAGGATGAATGTTAAATGACAAAAATTTTAAGATTATTATATATTGGCAATAAGGATATTTGGGGGCAAAATTCCTTCAAGAATATTAGTTAAATTCTGATTTCCATTATCTGTCTATTCGAAATAAAGTTTCACAAATCACATTTTTGGTGGAATGATAAAATTGTCAAACTTCAAAGGACTTGGGAGTCTTTTATAGAGCTCTTAAGCAATGTTTTTAATATTTTTCCTCAAAGGAAAGATAGTAACTTGCTCCTGCTATGCAATGCTGTAGAGTTCCCACATTGCTTATTAAACCCCATGAGATAGAAAGCTAGGCACTATTTTGTACATGAGAAAACTAGTCTCAAAGAAACAAGGATGCTTGCCAAAAATAACTCTCATCAACCAAGACCATCCTTGCACCTAGATGCCAGACTTCTTGTTCTTCACTTTTTCCCTAAGCAAGGTACTTCCCAATTCCAGGTAGGCAAAATAATGTCGATGAATTCCTTTCTTTATCTCTCAATCTCTTTTTAGAAACTTTTAATTAGTCCTCAATTATGCCATTATTAGTGTTTGTTATTAATATTATTAGCCATCCCTGTTCCCCTCTCCTCCCTTACACCTCTGCCCACACTTGGAGGCTTCTGGTTTTAATTGTTATATTTGTTCACCAGTGATCAGTCAAGCTTCCCTAATGAGCTCAGCTCATTTGGAGGTTTTATAGCTCCAAAACAGATCTCCAACAAAAGGAAAAGAGAAGCTACACTGGGAATTCCCTGAGGGCTCTTCTACCAAGAACATAACTAGTTTGCTGTTCACTATCTTGCTCCCACATTAAGGCACCCTATTTTTTTTTTTTGTCTCCTACTGGAGCCCACTGTCCCCCTTGTCACCTTCTACTGTTATCTCTTCATCACATTTCTAAGTATTGTCTTAGATTCCTGTGCATAACAGGTAAGCACTTGATTTCTATATCCTGAAGTATGAAATAAGTAGGTACATTAACACAGGAAGAAGGGAGAAATAAAGGAAAATTTATGGTCCAATTAGATTTCCCTGGGAATGTGTAAATTTCCTATATTAGTTAAGTGTCTACAACAGTGAGGAGGTTTTCTGTGAGACGAGTCAAGCACAGAATTCTGTTGAAGCACTATTCATGGTCAGACACAGAGTATACTCATAGCAGATTACATTACTGTGCATTGCCTATATGCCATGCCTGGTCCCAATGTTTGCCTGTACTCAGTCTTTGAAGTTTCACTGCATTCTTATTATACATGTCCTTTTATCATTTTCATTTTGCAGGTGGGTTAATAACTGAGAAAGCCAGGATTCTAACTGAGGTGGTCCAGCTCCTGAGTTTGTGTCCTTAATCTTTATAATATGGCAGTATATGATGTAAAGACACATTTCCCAAGCAGTAAGGCTTGTTATGATGCATTTAAACTTACCAAATTTTAATTTAGTTATTAAAAACAGCAACATAGAGAAAAAATGCATCATTACCCATTTTTGATTTTGAGAATGAAAAATTAATTTTCTAAGGTTAAGGAGAGGGAAAAACACATGCAGAGAGAAGAAGAATCATCCATAATCACAGAACTTGAAAAGGTAGAATTAGTATTAAAACAGAAGTCTGGCTAAAACCAAACCACTCCATCTCATGCTGTCTTGGAGAGACACTCCCTGGATGGGAAGGTTGGCATCATTTCCACATGAAGGAAACTCAAGCAAGAAAGCTCCAGAGTATGTCTTCCCAGTGAAATTGTTCAAATCATGTACAGAGGCATCAAGATGTGTGGAGTCTCTCTGGCTGACATTGATGGAGTCCATCAGTTCAGTGTCTGATTAATGAAGAGCATCTAATAAACATGAGGAGAAAGGCCAAGGATTCTAATGCTTAATTATGTGTCCAATGATTGAAAGTCTAATTTCATTTTCTTGTGCTAGTTTGTAAGGCTTCTATATTTCTCATAAAGGAAATGCTTGAGGGTTTAACGTAGGTGAGTTCATTAAGGTGCTTATTAATCTACACATCCTAGTAGCTTGATATTCAATCGTCAATTCATTTCAATTCTGGTCATGGACCCAGGAAACTGGGAAAATTTAACATTATAAACTGGCCACTTCTCTCTGAAGCTAATAGTATAAGTATTGACCATAACTATCATCTGGGGAGTTACCTAATTTTGTTTAATTCTATTTTATTTGGGAATAGCTGCAAGAATCTTACAGTTCACATAGAAATGTAAAAGGTGGAAGACATGTACTTTTACAAATTCAATAAAATAGGTGGTCACAGATACCTCAGTGGCTACACAAAATTTAATACACTGAATTTAGAAAACCTCACGTTAAAAAAATCATCAGAGCAATAGGTGTTTGAAACAAATGCCAGTTAAGGTGCCTGCATCCCATATTGGAGTGCCAGAGTTTCAGTCCTGCCTTCTTTTCCAATTCCATCTTTTTGACAATTTTACTTTGGGGAAGAGCAGGTGATGGCTCAAGTGCTTGGTCTCTGCCACCCATGTAGAAGACCTGGATTGAGATCCATGCTCCTGGTTTCAGCCTGGCCCTTCTCTGACAGGTACAGGCATTTGGGAAGTATGCTGGTAGATGGAAGATTCTCTCTCTTGCTCTCGCTCTCGCTCTCACTCTCTCTCTCCCACCCCAATACAACAAATATATGTTTTTAAAAATAATAACAAGGCACCATTAAAGAAAAATTAGACATCATAGACTATAAGTAAATATGACTCTAAAAATGTAAATGATAACATTATAGAAAATTTTCCACTTAGAGTATCTTCTAGTTACTGGGAGCCATATTTTAATTTTTAAAGGAAATTTTGAGCCATAGAAAGGAAAAGACATTGGTGTAGGGAATCTGAAGTTGGATAGATTACACTCATTATATGCATTTAGCCTAGGACCCAAAGGGCAACACAGTCACTTAGTGAATTAGGAGACGTGAACCATAGAGACGAGACCATTGTGAGGTTCAAAAATCTGAGGCATGTCTCCATATTTGAATTCTGCCATTGAAATATCAAAAAGTTAGAATTGGGAGCAGAATTAAAGTCTATTACTAGGCCGGCACCGCGGCTCAATAGGTTAATCCTCCACCTGCAGCGCCAGCAAACTGGGTTCTAGTCCCAGTCGGGGCGCGAGATTCTGTCCCGGTTGTTCCTCTTCCAGTCCAGCTCCCTGCTGTGGCCCAGGAAGGCAGTGGGGGATGGCCCAAGTGCTTGGGCCCTGCACCCGCATGGGAGACCAGGAGGACCACCTGGTCCTGGCTTTGGATCAGCGCGGTGCGCCGGCCGCAGAGCACTGGCTGTAGCAGCCATTAGGGAGTGAACCAAAGGAAAAAAGGAAGACCTTTCTCTCTGTCTCTCTCTGTCTTACTAACTCTGCCTGTCCAAAAAAAAAAAAAAAAAGTCTATTACTAAACTTCAGAGTCTCCCAGCCTCTAAGGAAGTAGATGTATGTATTAAACTTACATTTTATTAACTTTAATACAAATGTTATAGTTTCTTAGGTAACTACTAAAAGACTGAAGAGTTCATAACTTCCAAGCTCACAAAGAAGAAAATGAGCCTCACTTGAAAAGAAAAGAGAAAGTAAAGAAATAAAAGGAAAATATCAAAATTTGAATAAATATAAAACCTACAAATAGGTGTGAATCCAACTATTTATTATTATAATAAAAATGTACAAGTCACTACATGTAAAGAATTTAAGGGGCCAGTACTGTGGCATAGCGGGTAAAGTCGCCGCCTGCAGTGCCAGCATCCCATATGGGCACCAGTTCAAGTCCTGGCTGTTCCGCTTCTGATCCAGCTCTCTGTTATGGCCTGGGAAAGCAGTAGAAGATGGCCCAAGTTCTTGGACCCCTGTACCCGTATGGAAGACCTAGAAGAAGCTCCTGGCTCCTGGCTTTGGATCGGCTCAACTCCAGACATTGCGGTCATTTGGGGAGTGAACCAGTGGATGGAAGAACTCTGTTACTCTGCCTCTCCTTCTCTCTGTGTAACTGTGACTTTTAAGTAAAATAAATATACCTTTAAAAAAAGAAAAAAAAATTAAAAATAATTTAAAATCTATGGAAAGTAAACTCTCTGTAGCCCATTTACAAGCAAACACCTGAAACAAAAATGTACACAAAGATGGAAAGACCATAATGTAAAAACATAACAGGACAACATTTGTAGCCTAGGAGCTGGCATGACTGTTGAAATTTCAAGTAGCCAGCCAATGTTGTGGCACAGCAGGTTAAGCCATGGCCTACAACACCAGGATCTTATATAAGCACTGGTTTCAGTCCCAGCTGCTCCACTTCTGATTCAGCTCCCTTCTAATGCACTTGGGAAGCAACAGAGGATGGCCCTAGTCCTTGGGTCCTGGATCCTGGCTTCAGTGGCAGAGCTCTGGCCATCTGGGGAGTGGATTAGCAGATGTCAGACTTCTCTCTGTGTCTCTCTGTAACTCTGCTGTTCAAGTAAATACATAAATCTTTTTAAAAATGTCTTTAGGAGATCCAAGATGGCTGAACAATGAGAACCCATACTTACCTCAGCCACAGGAAAATACCAGAAAACCAAATGAAGCACCACATTTATAGGAGCGTGATTGAGAAACATTTTCCATGGAGAGTTGATCAAATAGAGGCTCCATGGAACAATGAGGAGAAAGGACAGACGTGATGCTACTGCTGGCCATGGCACCAGTATCTATATGACCAACTCCCAGCTGGGAAATCCTATCCTGCCAAGATAAGGAAGAAAGGACTTGCTATGGCTCCTGCTACCAGCAGCTTTAACTGAGGGAGAATTCCACAGTCCACATTCACTTCCAATCCAGCCTGGAGAGCTGACAGAGATCTGAGTGACAAATCTTCTCTGTGAAGTGAGTCTAGATTGCCTCCCTTCTCCCCACACCAAAGTGCCAGACTCAGTTTGCTGTGAGAGTTTCCACTGAACTGTGCTCTGACTCATGGACAGCAAGCAATTCTACTGCTACCAGAAGCCACCAGACAGGGCAACTTACAAGGACAGAGAGCAGGTCTCTGCACCGTGTGATAGTGGGAGTTCTGGCAGAAGCCACAGAGCCAAAAAAATTGTAAGATGCAGCTTGGTTCCCTTGCATCTGTTCATTCTGTATGCAGAGACTCAGAACTCACTGCATATAGAGTATGCATCTCACAGTGGGGTCTAGGAATACACTATGGGAATGTGTTGGTGCTCTGGGAAGTGTGCATATCTAGAAGAGTGAAGTACAGTGGCACCATGAGCTCACTCTAAACTGTGAATTAGCTGGTTTACCATAGCCCACAGAAGAAGCTGGAACTTTGAATAAACCTGTTGACTCAATTCCCCCCTCACTCATTGACTATATCCAGATTTGCTATACTGCTTCCATCTTGGGTGTCACCATGGACACTTGCCCCACCCACAAATGGTGGTTAGATTTTCTGGCCCAAACCAGCACACACCACTGTAGCTCAAGTGCAAGCATCAGTAACACACCGAGTGCCAAAGCAAATCTCCAGGAATTAAACCTTCTATTAAAAAATTTCCAGAAGCAATAAAAACTTGAGATCATACGAATATGCAAAAATCAATGTAGAAATGCAGAACCATGAACAAGGAAGACAATATGAGTCCCCATAAGGAATGACATAATCATTTCAATACTGGACATGGAACCAGATGACTGAGAAAATTTAACATTATAAACTAGTCACTTCACTCTGAAGCTAATAATATAATTATTGACCTCAATCATCACCTGAGGAGGTAACTGTTTTTGTTTAATTTAATTTAATTTAATTTAATTTTGTTTAATTTAATTTAATTTTATCTAGGAACAGGTACAATAATCTTACAGATACCATCAAATTACTAGATGAAAAAATCAAGACATTGCATAGGCAAAGACTTCTTGAAAAGACCCCAGAAGCAGTCAATCAAAGTGAAAGTATACAAATGGGATTATGTCAAGCTAAGAAGTTGCTGCACTGCAAAGGAAGCACTCTACAAAGTGATGAGACAACTGACAGAATGGGAGAAAATATTTGCAAACTATGCAACTAATAAAGAGTTAGTATTGAAGATCTGTAAGGAGTTCAACAAACTCAACAACAACAAAGCAAATAATCCAATTAAAAATGGGCAAAGGGCAAGACAGACATTTTTCAGAGGATGAAATTCAAATAGCCAACAGACACTTGAAAATATGATCAGGATCACTAGCCATCAGGGAAATGCAAACAGAAAATACAATATTTCACCTCACCCAAATTAGAATGGTTATTACCCAAAATTCAACAAACAAATGATGAAGAAGATGTCAGGAAAAGATACTATAATCCACTGTTGGTGGAATGTACACTTGTACAACCATTATGGAATACAGCTTGAAGATTCCTTGGAAATCTGAAAATTGATCTACCATGTAACCCAGCCATCCCACTCCTGAGAATTTACCCAAATGAAATAAAATCAGCATATGAAGAGTTGTCTGTACTCTCATGTTTATTGCAGCTCAATTCACAATAACTAAGATACGGAATCAACCCAGATGTCCACCCACTGATGAGTGGATAAAGAAATTTGGTATACACACACAAACACACACACTATGGAATACTACTCTGACATAAAAAAAAAAAAAAGAAATCAGATTTTTTGCAGCAAAATGGATGCAACTGAAAGTCATTATGTTTAAATAAGCCAATCTCCAAAGGACAAAAATGTGTTTTCCCTGATTTGTGGTAACTAAAATACAGAATACTGAAATGTAATATATATGAGTGAAATTGACATCTTGATACTTGATCATTGTTTGCAGCCCTTGTCTATACTCCTGAGGAACAATGTTTTTTCTACTTACAAAAAAAAAAAAAGGTACAGACTGGCTATATGGATATAAAAACAAGACCCATCTATATGCTGCGTACAAGAAACACACTTCACCAAAAAAAAAAAAATGCATACAAACTGAAAGGGGATGGATAGAAAAAGACATTCCATGCAAGTGGAAATTCAAAAAATTGAGCATACTAGCTATACTCATATTAGGCAAAATAGATTTTAAGAAAAAAAAATTGTTAAAGGAAACAAAGAAGGTTATTGGATAATTATTAAGGGATAAATCCAACAAGAAAATGTGACTATAGTAAATGTATATTCCCCCATTGTTAAGGAATCTAGTTTTATAAAACAAATATTAAGGATACATATATATATATATATATATATATATATATATTTAGAGAGAGAGAGAGAGAGAGAGAAGCTCCAACACAATAATTCAGGACTTCAATAACTCAGCAATGCACAGATCAACCAGACAAGAAATCAACATACAACAGAGCTAACCTACACTATACTCCAAATTGACCTAATAGATATCCACAAATCATTTCATCCCACATGTTCAGAAAAGACATTTTTTTTTCCATTAGCACACTGAATGTTCTCTAGGATATACCATATGTTATGCCATAAAACAAGTCTCAGCAAATTTTTATAAAATGAAATGATATCATTGATCTTTTCTGACAACAATGTAATGAAACTAGAAATTAAAAACAAAAGAAATTCTAAAATGTACAAACACAAGGAGACTGAAGAACATATTCCTGAGTGAATAGTAGAAGAAATCAAAAGGGAAATAAAAAAAATCAATGAAATGAGTGAAAATGAAAACATAACTTATCAAATGCAGTGGTAAGAGGAAAATTTATAGCAATGAGTGTCTACATCAAAAAATTGGAAAGATGCCAAATAAATGATCTACAATGTATTTAGTTATAAATATTGCTTCACTGAATCATACCATATAAATGACAATACAATCTTCTTTTTCCACATTAAAAAAAGAAAAAAAAAAAGCAGAGGAGGGAATATTGAGCCCTCTGGGTACTAATAATGCTTTTCTGCCCCTAATTTGAGTGTTGGTTATGAGTGTACTTGGAAGAGAAAATTTCTTATCTTTACACTGTGTACATTCTGGTTTTCTATTCTGTATATCAATAAATTCAACAAATTGTTTAAATAAAGAGAGGTCTTTAGAAGAGGTAATGATGATCATTTTGTAGAATAAACAGATTGAGCTTACTAAGAAAATATTATTTTATAATAAATTACTCATCTCAGACATTTTTTATAGTAACAGAAAATAGACTAAGACAGAAAATGGGTACCAAGAAATGGAGATGTTGCCCAAATCTGTGATGACTGTATGGAAGAGATGCTGAGACTGAGTGATGGATGGAGCCAGAAGCAATGGACATGAGTGTTAGTAAAAACCTCCAATACCACCAATGCAACAGTAAGGATGATTCTGTTGTGGGCTCACAAGAAAAAAAAAGTAGGAAATATCTGGGACTTCCCAGAGACAAATGCTGAAAGAATAGTGGAGAAGAAAGGCTGTTAAGACAAAATCTTTCTAAAACTGAGTTACTAGAACTAGTTACTGAGGAACTAGTAACTGACGCAAAGATTATCCTTATTAAAAAGTTACAAAGAGCTTGCTTGTGTTGTGTTCATATCCCAGGACCTCATGGAATGAAAAAATTAAGGGCAAACTAGGATATCTGGTGAAAAACATTTCTGATAAGGAACACATTCAGACTGCCATATAGCTCTCTTAATTTTTTTGTAAAGATTATTTTTTTGTTGTTGTCCAAAGGTAGAGTGACAAAGAGAAGGGGAGAGACAGAGAAAATTATGGAGAAAGTTATGTTTCACTCCCCAAAGGCCCACAACAGCTGGGGCTGAGCCAGGCAGAAATCTGAAGCCTGGAACTCCATTCAGGTCCCCTACCTGGGTGATAGGGGCCCAAGTGCTTGAGTAATCATCTGCTGTTTCCCAGGAGCAGCAGGGATTAACAGGGGGCTGGATCAGAAGTGGAGCAGCCAGGACTCAAACTGGTAATCTGATGTGGAATGCTGTCATAACAAATGACATAACTCCTGGACCACAAAACTGGCCCCATGATTCATAGTGAAATCAGAAATAAAGATATAACTAAAGTTGAGATAGACTTTACCATTAAGAGGTAAACAGAGGGAAAATATTTGGAAAATTCTCAGTTTTGCTCTGGGGTACAAAATGAACAAGCATATTTAGTAGAGGAAAATAAGGGTTCAGTTGAAGGAGTTTGCTAAGGAGATCAGTATGAACAGAAGTGATAATCAAGGCAGTGGCTGGGAAATCCCAAAAGCTTTTCATAGATCTTTTAGGCTGCCCTCACATCATAGCATATCTGAGCTCCAGGACAACATGATTTTGGGCTATGGGCTGCCTTAGCTCTCTGCTCCCCATATTCTGGTGCAACACTCCTCTTCTGGCCCAGCTGTGGCTCAAGTGATCCAGACATAACCTGATCTGCTGCTAGAGGTGGAGCAAATTGTAAGCTTTGGTGACATCTAGGAGGTGTTAACAATGTGTGCCTGCAGAATAAAAGAGCTGTGGGAGCATGGCTTCCTCTACCAGGATGCCAAAAGATGTTATGGATGGTCTGGGAGCCCAAAGTCTCTTCATAGGGGTGGAACTACTGCAGAGAATCCTACTAGTACAATGCTAAGTGGAAATGTGCAGTTGGAATTGCTACAGAGTCCCCAACAGTGCAATTCCTAGTGAAGCTATAGGAGTAAAACCCCAGAAAAATACAAACACCTTTGTGCAGTGCCTACCTGGGATAGAGCTACAGAGGTGAGACTCCTACCTGTCCAGCAAAGCCATGGAGATGGGGCTGCCCAAAATCTTAGGGGCCTAACGCTTTCACCAATAGGCACAGGATATGGAACATGGAGTCAAAGGGAATTATTCTCCAGCTTTAAGATTTAACTTAATTTTTTGTGTTGAGTCTTAAAGTCACTTGGAGTCTGTCTCTCCTTTATCATTTTGGGATTCAAGTATTTCTCCTATGCTTGCCCTATCATTGTATTTTATAAAATTGCTTGATTTTACTACATAAGCTCATAGCTGGAATAAATTTTTCTCAGGATGAATTACTCTTAGAATCTCTCTCCTATCTGAATTAAATGTGATGTTGGAATTCAATGCTATAATGAGTTAAGATTTGGCGGTTAAAGGTTTGAAATTAATATATTTTTCATGTGAGAATACATAAGTTGGGGAACCAAGGACAGAATGCTATGGTTTCTGTGGGTCCACCAATGACAGCATTATTGGCTTTATGAGAAGAGGAAGACAGACCTAAACTAGCACACCTGTCATACCATCCTCCTGCCATGGTAGGGGACAGCTCTAAGGATCTCACCAGGATTCCAGAGCCACACTTTCGGACTTTCCAGTTGACAGAAGTTTATGAATTTCCCATCTCAGCAATTTTGTTATAGTAACAGGAAACAGACTAAGATATTGATTTAAGGACAGCTTTTAAAACTCTACCAGAGGGGACAAGCATTGTGGCATAAGAGGTAAACCTGCTGCCCATGACTCCTACATCCCATATCAGTGCCAACTTGTGTGCCAGTTGTTTCATTTCTGATCCAGCTCTCTGCTTCATGGCCTGGGAAAAGGAGCGAAAGAGGGTCCACGTGCTTGGGTCTTTGCTACCCATGTGGGAGACACAGATGAAGCCCTTGGCTCCCTGGCTTTGGCCTGGCTCAGCCCTGTAGTGGTGGCCATCTGGGGAGTGAAACTAGTGGGTGGAACCACTGTGCCCCTTCCCACCCCTCGACTTATCTCTGTAACTCTTGAGCTTCAAATAAATTAATCAATGTTTAGGAAAAAAAAAAATCTGCTCTACCAAAGAAGCAAAATTAAAAGAATTCTACACTTACTTGCAAAACTGGCAAAATATTTTAGGAGGAAAATTGTAGTCTGTTTAATAATCAATGCTGCTGTAAATAGTTGTTCTCTAAGTAGGAAAAGCAAATGAAAACGGATTTTCATCCAGTACCATAAACTGAAACGATTTTCAGATAAGTGCATGTTAGCTAAATCAGTAAAACTTTTCACCCCTAAATTGGATAATATCTTTTTGTCTTCAGAGTAATGAAGGATTTCTTAAACAAAATGTGAAAGAACAAAGCAAAAGGAAAAATATAAACTTGGCTTCTTTAATGTGAGAAACATTTATTCATTGTAAGACCCCATAAAGAAGCTGAGAAGACAAGTCACAAACAGGGAGAAGACATTTGGAACTACATTAATGAGAAAGGTTATGTGGAATGTATAAATATCTCTCACAAATCAATAATAACAAGACAAAGCTCAAATTAAAAAGGAGAGAAAATGAACGAAAGTCATAATCCTACACTCCACTACAAAATAAATGTGGCTGGACTAATGCATTTGAAAAGATATCTACCACATAGGAGGCAGGGTACAAGTGTAATGAACTGCCTTTTCATATGACAAGATTAACAAAACCTAAAAAGTCTATCAATAACACACATTCATTAAAATGTAGAACAAAAAGAAGTCTCATTCATGACTAGTGAGTTTGTACATTGGTTCTTTGGTTTTTCAAAGCAGTTTGACCTTTTCCAGGAAAAGTTAACAGGTTCATGTCCTCAAATTTTAGCAATTCTACCAAAACCACAAAAAAGAAATGACATTGGGGGCAACGTTTAGTCAGCTTGCGGCATGCTCATTGCTTTATGGAATGATTGGTTTGAGTCCCAACTCCTCTGCTTTTTTTTTTTTTAATTTATTTTATTTATTTGAAAGATGGAGTTACATATAGAGGTAGAGACAGAGATAGAGGCCTTCCATCCACTTTTTCACTACCCAGATGGCTGTAACGGCTGGAGCTGCGCCGATTCAAAGCCAGGAGCCAGGAGCTTCTTCTGGGTCTCCCACATGGGTACAGGGGCCCAAGGACCTGGGCCATCTTCTACTGCTTTCCCAGGCCATAGCAGAGAGCTGAATCAGAAGTGGAGCAGCTGGGACTAGAATCGGTACCCATATGGGATGCCAGTGCTTCAGGCCAGGGTGTTAACCCACTGTGCCACAGCACCAGCCCCTCCTCTGCTTTTGATTCCAACTTCTTCCTGATGTGTATCCTGAAAGGCAGCAGGAGATGGCTCAAGTACTTGGATACCTGCCACCCAGTGGGAGAGTTGGATTGAGTTCCAGGTTCCTGGCTTTGCCCTGCCCTAGCCCTAACTGTTGTGAGCATCTGGGAAATGAACCAGCAGAGGGGAGCTCTCTCTCTGTGTCTTTGTTTCTGTTTATTTCATTCGGTTCTCTGCCTTTCAAATAAAATTTAAAATAAAACAGTAGCCATTTAACAAGAAATTTAACACAGTGCTGGGTAGAGGTCAGAAATTTCAACTAGGGAAAAACACATAGCAGGCTTCAAAACCAGTGGGTATATTCAATTTTTTAAACTGTTATGGTATGAAGCACTAATTTGCTATTTTAACACTATGTTTTACTTTTTTATATGAAATGTATTTCACAACATAAATTAAGCATATGTTTTAAAATGATCTGGAAGAACCAAGAATGTGTGAACATAGATTTGTTCAAATAAAATACCTTTCCTGACAAGAGAAAATACCATAAAGTTGGTGCTAATGAGTCAATATGATGCTGTAGTAATCATGACTAACAGTTCAATACAGTAGAATTTGCATATTTGTGATAATTCAATGTAGAATAAAAGTGATATTTTACTTTATTAGTAAAATGTTGATTCATTTAATAACTGGCACTAGCACAACTATATTTCCATATACAAAAAAATAATTGTATGTAATTAAAAGTTAAAATAAATGGTAATAATTTCACTTACCACAACTGAATTCAGAGATAAATAATTGGGGCCAGTGCTCTGGCATAGTGTGCTGGGCCTCCACCTGTGGTGCCAGCATTCAATATGAGCGCTGGTTCATGTCCCAGCTGCTCCACTTCTGATCCAGCTCTCTGCTATGGCCTGGAAAAGCAGTAGATGACCCAAATGCTTGGGCCCCTGCACCCATGTGGGAGACCTGGAGGAAGCTCCTGACTCCTGGCTTTGAATCAGCACAGCTCTGGTGGTTACAGCTATTTAGGGAGTGAGCCAGTGAATGGAAAACCTCTCTCTCTTTCTCTTTGCTTCTCCTTCTCTCTTTCTGTGACTTCACCTCCCAAATAAATAAATAAATAAATCTTAAAGAAAAATGAAACAATTGAATTAAAAAAGTAATGATATGCAAATAAGAGATGACTAATAATTATTCAATGGAACTATTTCTTTCAAAAAAAAAAAAACAATGATCAAGGTATCCAATAGAAAAAGAACTTCATTTATATAGATGTTTACCATAAGATTACTGTAAACGGTTAATGAAGACAGCAATAGATGCACAAAAGTTTTGAAAGTCGAGGTAATAAAAATCAAAAATTAGAAGATATGATTTTTTGATATTTTCACTGTAAAGAAATGTTAAATACTTGAAAGGATAAACATATTTGGCCTGATTTAACATAATACAATGTATGCATGTAACAAAACATCACACAGTACTTGATAAATATGTACAAAAATTTTTAAATGAAATGATAATGGGAAAAATAATGTGATATAGAGATGTCACTTCATATTCATTAGATGTCTATGTATCTCACCAATGCAGGTAGATATAAAATTTTTATAGCTATTAAAATTAAAAATGCATTTAACTTTTGACTCAGCATTTCCAGATTGAGATCCATCTCACTGAAATAAAGTCTCAGCATATAGAGATCCAAGGATGGGGGTGTTTCCTGCAGCATTATTCATAGAGACAGGAAGTAGTAACAAAGTGACAAAGAGAGGAAACAGTGAAATAAATTATAATGTTTTTACACTGAGGTACAATTTTACTGCTATTAAAAATAATGGATTAGGCATATAGTGCCTGACAAAGAGAATCTTACAAAGTATTATTGATTAGAAAAGCAAGAAGTAAGAAATATGTACAATAAGAAAAATTGTGAATAAAATTAGACATTCTGGAAAAGAAAATTGGCAAAATACCCAACTTGTTTTGTATCCAGGCAGACATATGTATGTGTATCAGTATCTATACATAGGGACTGAAGCATAAGTAAAATGTGGGGAGATACTTGCTATCTTCTGTCTATTACTTTGTGAGAGGGAATAGGGCATGGTGCAAGAAAAAATGGACAAATAAAAAAGACTATGCACAATGCTGCATATAAGTCTACTTGTGTGAAATACTGTCCCTGAGTGTATATATCATATCAAGAGGGAGTAATTACAAAACCAGTACAATTAGAGTAGATCTGTATAGACTTCCTTCTACAATGTTGTAATGTATTACTAAATTTTAAAAGGGGTGGGGAAAACAGGCAGTGTAACACAATGGTTAGTTTACTTGGGGGGCTTGCCTGCCATGTAGGCCTCTCTGCACCTTCCATAGCTTTCTGCTAATGGACAACCTAGGAAGCAGCAGATGATGACTCAAATAGTTGGATTCCTGCCACCAATATGGGAGATCTGGATGGAGTTCCAGGCTCCATGCTTTGGCCTGGCCCGGCTCTGGCTGTTGCAGCCTTTAGGGGAGTGGATCAGAAGTTAAAAGATCTCTCCATCTCTCCCTCTCTCTCTGTTTCAAATAAAAATCATTCAATAATTTTTTAAATAAACACAAGATAAGCTCTAATATAAAGTATTTTTCATTTCTGCTGGTTACACTTATGTCAATGTCTTGCTCTTAAAGGCCAGACACAAGATCCAATGAACATCCTATCAAAGGGCTTGGATAAGGGAAAACAAAATGTTGGCGGTATTTTTACAGTCTATCATAGTGTACTACAAACTGACTTCCATTATTATTTTATTTACATCTATCATATCACATTGGAGACAATCAAATGCAGGCACACATTATTTAGGGGGATGAACTTTTTCCCTTTAAATATTTATTTATGTATGTATGTATGCATGTATGTTGAAAGTCAAAGTTAGAGAAAGGAAGGGAAAGAGAGAAAGTTCTTCCATTCGCTGGTAGCTGCAACAACCAGGGCTGTGCCAGGCTGAATCCAGGAACCAGGAGATTTATCTGGCTCCCTACATAGAAGGCAGGAGCCCAAGCACTTGGGCCATCTTCCACTACTTTTCTCAGGCCGTTAGCAGGAGCTTGCTCAGAAGTGGAGCAGCCAGAATATGAATCGGTGCCCACAGAGGACCACAGGGTTGCAGGTGCTGTCTTCACCTGCTATGCCACAATGCTGGCCTGAGGAAACATTTTTAGGAAATGTTATGATCCGAATGTTTGTGACCACCCCTCCTCCAGGGTTTAACTGCTGGAACCTAATCATTAACATGATGGGATTAAGGGTGGTGACATTGGGATCTGATTTGATTGTGACAGAGGAGCCCTCATGAGTCAGATTGTGTCCTTTTATTTTGCAAAAGTTAAGAGTTGAAATAAGACGTGGAGGAGGAAGAAGGGTTGGAGTGTGGGTGGGAGGGAGGGTAGGGTAGGAAATATCACTATGTTCCTAAATCTGTATACATGAAATACTTAAACTTGTATATATTACATAAAATTTAAAAAGATAAATAAACGAAAGCCTCCAGAGGGCCATTTTGTTCCTTCTGCCATATGAGGAACTCAGAGAACCTTAAGTGGCCACTCCTCAGACATCAAATCTGCTGGTGCCTTAATCTTGGACAACAAGCTAAGCAGCTGATGCTATTTCATTAGAGTGGCCTGTATGGATCAAGGGAAATCTCCCATGAAATAACACCTTTTTTATGCCATGCTTCGTCTTTCATTTTCTGTATGCCATACTATTCTATGGGAACACAGTTGAAGAATCTATACCTCTCAGTTTACATGCATTAGTCTTGGCTTACGCCAGTCTTTTTGCTTTCCCATCAAGTTTAGAAATTTCTCTGGATTTTATTTTAATTTATGGCAAGATATTTTTACTGATGGCTTGCATTAGATCAAGCCAAAATAGCTATGGGGAGTCTTTACTTTGTATCTGAAGTTTCAGTCATGGTCACATTTAAAACAGTGTGAGATGCACACACAGAGAACAAATGAACAAAATTTTATCTGATCCAAAACCTATGCATGGAAAATGAACAACAGTGATCTATATCTTCTCTTTTTCAGATAATTTTCAAAAGTACTTTACAACACCTCTCTTCAAGGCCTGAAGCAATCCACTTGAATGTAGTGTTAAAGTCTAGTGGAAAAAGAATGGCTGCTGCCCTACTGATCACTTAGACCATACCCGGTGATGTAGCTGGAAATGCCAGCCCTCAATCCTCAAAGTCAGTGGAAAATATAAGAAATTATAGGTGACAGGCACAGAGAACATGGTCAGAAAATAGTGGCTGAGCATTTATTTGATTACATTAAACACTAGTATTCTTATTTTTAAAATATTTTAGTTTAATGTCTGATACTCTTTTTATTTTTTAATATTTTAATATTTTATTTCTTTTTAATAAACATTTTGAACCAGTAAACTTTAAAAATTGAGTGCTTAATTAAAATTGTTACCAAATTTATCAGTTTGCATTCCTATCATCAATGAAGGAATATCCTAGTGGCTATCAATCTTCATCATTTGATATTTTCAGTGTTGTGAATTTTGGTTATTCTAACTGGTGTGTAATAACATCTCTGGGACCAGCACTGTGGCATAGTAGGTTAATTCTCCACCTGCTGCACCAGTATCCAATATGGGCACCAGTTCTAGTCTCAGCTGCTCCTCTTCCAATCCAGCTCTCTGATACAGCCTGGGAAAGCAGTAGACGATGGCCCAAGTGCTTAGTTCCCTGCACCCACATGGGAGACCCAGGAGCAGCTCCTGGTTCCTGGCTTCGGATCAGCTCAGCTCCAGCCTTTGAGGCTATCTGGAGAGTGAACCAGCGGGTGGAAGACCTTTCTCTCTGTCTCTCCCTCTTACTGTCTATAACTCTACCTCTCAAATAAATAAATAAAATCTTTAAAAATTTCATTGCTATTTTAATTAATTTCCTAGCAACACATTGTGCTGAAATCTTTTTATCTACTTACTTGACATCTGAGTTTCTTCTTTGGAGAGATGTCTTTCAGGTCATTTTATTTTTTTAATTGGGTTGTTCATTTTTATTATGTTTTAAGAATGATCCGCATATTTTGGATAACAATCCTTTAATGTGTCTTTTTATAAATATTGTTTTATAGTCTGAAGCTTGTCCTCTTGTTCTTTATCTTTCATAAAGTATAAGGTTTAATTTTACTGAAGTCCTGTTTGTCAATTATTTCTTTCATAGACCATTGCTTTGGGGTTGTACACAAAAAGTCATTTACATATTCCAGGTCATCTAGCTTATTGTCTTCATTATCCTTTAGAAGTGATATGTTTTTTGCATTTCAGGTCTATAATCCAAGTTAATTTTTTCTGTAATGTAAAGATCACTACACAGGTTATTTTTTTACATGTGACTATCTAGTTGTTGTGACATCATTTGAAGAAGACTGTCTTCACTTCATTGTATTGCCTTTACTCCTTTGTCATAAATCAACTGATTATATTCATGTGGATCTATTTTCGGCTTTCTATTTTTCTGTGACCTATTTGTCTATTCTACTGTCAGCACCACATGTATTGATTATTAGCTTTCCAGTAAGTATTGAAGTAGAATAATGTCAGTCTTCCAATTGTATTATTCTCCTTCAATACTGAGTTGGATATTTTGGGATTTCTCTCTCTTTATGTAAACTTTAGAGTGTTTAGAATCAGATTTTCAATATCAAAAACAAGAAACTCACCTCAATTTTGCCTGAGATTGCATACAATCTATGGATTGAGTTAAAATTCTCACGTTTTGACAATATTGACAGACTAAAATTTATTATTCAATATTTTTTCTAGAATTTTGTAATTTCTCTGGCAGTTATTATACTCCTTTTGTTAAACTTATACCTACATATTTAATTTCGGGGGTGTGTGTCTAATTTAAATGGTATTTTGTTAAATATTCAAATAATACTTGTTTGTTGTCGGTATATAGGAATGAGACTGAGTTGTATATTAATCTTTTATCCTGCAACGTTGATGTAATTACTTACTGATTTCAGGAGTTTATTTGTTCTTTCTTTCAGATTTTCTATATAGATGAGCATGCCATCTATGTACAAATAACATTTTATTTTTGAGACTAGTACTGTGGTGTAGCTGCTAAAGCCTCTGCCTGCAGTGCTAGAATACATATGGACCCCAGTTCAAGTCTTGGCTGCTCCACTTCTGATTCAGCTCTCTGCTATGCCCTGGGAAAGCAGTAGAAGATGGCCCAGGTCCTTGGGCTCCTGTACTCACATGGGAGACCCAGAGGAAGCTCCTGGTTCCTGGCTTTGGATCGGCGCAGCTTTGGCTGGCCATTGCAGCCAATTGGGGAGTAAACTAGCGGGTGGAAGACCTCTCTCTCTCTCTCTCTCTCTCTCTCTCTCATTCTCTGCCTCTCTTTCTCCCTCTGTGTAACTGTGACTTGAAAGTAAAAATAAATAAATCTTTTAAAAAAAGAGAACTTTTTTTTTCTTTCTCAATGTATATTCCTTCTATTTTCTTTTCTTATCTTATTTCATTAGCAAGACCATGATTAAAAGTAATAGTGAAACAGGGCATTCCTGATGCTTTCCTGATCCTAATATGAAAGATTAGAATTTCTCACCATTAAACATGATGTGAGCTATAGGGTTTTTGCTTGTTGCTTATTTTTTGTTGTTGTTTTTGAGACAACAACTTGTACACTCTCTTTGGGGAATACCAAGACACTAATGTGGCTAGAGTTGGGGAGGTGGGTTGAATAGCATAATATGAATTCAGAAAATAAAGAATAAAGATATAATTTTTAGAGTCGAGTCTTGGAGGTTATAGTAAGAATGTTGATTTTTATTCTAAGTGTGATGAGTACACAGTGACATGACTTGACTTAGTTTTCATAGGATCACTCCATAGCTTTTATGGAAAATTGAAAAAGGGCTATCATGGAATAAAGAGATCAGTTTTTAGTTTAAAGATAAGTGATGGTGTCTCTTAGATCATGTCAGGAGTAGGGGTGGTGAGAGGAAAATTTAGTATTGATTCCTTTAAAGATAGTGCCAACAGGATATGCTGATCTATTTGATATGGAATAGAGAGGAATGTGTGTAAGTTTTTTTTTATCTGAATAAAAGAATGAAATTAATTAACCTAGTACACTGGGTTAAGAGGATTCTATGAAATGATACAAGTAAAGGATTTAATTTGTTCTATGTGCAAAAATGTTCAGTAGCAACTCTGCTTCCCTTTCTCCATTATCCCAAAACTCTAAGATGTACACAATCTTTGTGCTATTTTGTAAGAAAATCTAAATGATTGTACTACTAATATTGATTTATTTTTATGGCTTTGTCAAAAAGAATGGAGCAACAGGCAGATATTTTGATAAGGGTTGCAGATGAAGAAAGAGATCAAATTTAAAATGAAGATTCAACAGATATATGATGGGTTCCTGCTTTGTGTCCAGGACTGTGTTATATGTGTAGCAATTTTATCTTATTTAATCCTTATAAAAATTCCTGTTAGGCTAATGGTATGACCCCAGGTTAAATGTGAGTAAGCTTACACTTAATAGTGTAAGTGTCAGAGAGAAGCAGAATTATAATTTAAACAAAGTAATGCCTCAGTCCACCACTGGCTTTGTGAGAACTTAGTATTCATCCAAATGTGTTCATCTTTCATGGCCTGTTTTCAGAAATACAAATTGATAAGAGTGGTGAGACACTTTTGTTTTACATATTATGTCGAGGTCATTTCTTTACAATTTTTATACTGTAGCTATGTTGAACCAATTATGTGGTTTCCAAAATTTATGGCATCCCTGGTCTTTGGCATTACCTATCCCTTCTCTGAAGATTGCCCTCTCTTTAATCACCTGGAAAATTTTTATAACTCTCAAAAATTTCAACTAAACATACTTTTCTCTGCATTTCTCTGATTCTGCCAGGTGGAATTAAGATTGGGATCAGCCAAGTCCATTCCAGACCATTAGAATTTACCTGTCTTCTAGAACCTGACAAGATAAAAATAAGTGGTTATTGTTTAATTAAAAAAAAAAGATTGTGTTTACCTACTGCCCTATTTCCCCCTACATTAGTGTTAATTTTTGTATGATGGAATACCTGTCTTCTTCACACGTATGAACTTCCTCGAAACAGGAATTTGTCTTATTTGGCCCTTGATTTCTTGGCCAGATTAATTTCCATGCAACACAGACACAGAATAAGGACATATTGATATATAAATAAGATAAATCTTCCAAATGTATGTGATGTATATGAAATTATACCACAGATGCTTTCCTTATAACTTGAGATTAGGTAGGAAAACATAAATCTTGGGTCCTGATATTGCCTGTCTTTGCCAAGTACAGACACTCTGAAATAATTGAGTGTCAACTTTAAGGTCTTCCTTGAAGGAAATGTTGCTCTTTCTAGGGATTAAGAAATGCTAAAATACATCAAAGTAAATCACTGATCCAACCACGCTGGCAGATAGTTGGAGATATCTCCTCTTTTCAAAGGGGTGACACCATAGAAAACCTGATGCTAATTGTCTTGAGAATTTGCTCTCTATGCTGAGGTATTCCTTCCATGGGCATTGCATTCTGCTCTTCTATCCCAGGGCTGCACTTGACAGTAAATACTTCTGATATTTCCAAGTTAACACACTGAAGTGACAGAGGCACTGGAACTACATTGCAAGGAGTTGTTGGGGTTTGAGTTGTATTTTTTTTTGTATGACAGATATTTAAAGCAATTTATCTTCCCCTGTTCTAATTAATGTTGTAATAAAATGTACTGTACCCAGCCCTGTCAGAAGAGTAGAAACAAGGCCTTTCCTGTGGGCCATAAGTGAATCCTACAAAATTCTTATAAGTTTATGCATTCAGATTTCACTTCATCATAGCTAATATTTTGTTTGTCACACATACACACCATATAAACCTGTAGATGACAGAGGCCTCTGTTTGAGCCCTGAAGGAACTGTAAATGGCATAAATATGCATTGGACTCTTTGAGTCCCCATGGAAGATTTACATTAAAGAGTAGAGTTTGGGGTATCTTTAGTGTGGGGCTTTACAGAAAGAAAATTGGTATTGAGCAAGTTTGTCTTGGGGTTAATGAATCAAGGAATTATTTACAAGATTGCTTCCACTACCAGAAAAAAAATCTATGAAATAATTTCTATAAACATCAAATTTGCATGAAAGCTTAATAAATATTTTTGAAGGAATCAGAAAATAACAACATTTTCATATAATAAAAAATAATAGTTGGCATTTATAAAACCACGGAATATTTATCAATTGCCATGCACTTTATGTTTGTTAAATACTTACATGTATTGGGCTAATTGAGGTCATTTTATATTTTGCCTCCATCAATGTTCACCATCAACCTTGATGGTTATGCCTATTCCTCATTGTAGAAAAGAGAAAACTGAAAATCTAAGAGATACAATTATTTTTCCAAAGCCACACAGAGGATAAATTGATTAATAACACATTCCCCCAGATTCAAATCAATTTCAGCAATTAATAGTTTGTTCTAATGTTATAAAAATGTTGCAGTTATCTAATACATTTTTCTTTGATTTTGAAACAATCCTCTTTTTGAAAACAATTAATATTTGTTTATTATAAATATTCAAATCCCTTTAATATGGAAAGAAGTCCATAATCATCATCTGAAATCTACCATCCAGAGATAATTACTTAATGTTTGGGTGAACATTCCATTAAACATTTCTCTATGGATATCTGCAGAAATATGTACAAGATGTTATATAAATGAAATAATACTGAACATGTTGTTCTAAAACCTGCCTTATTTTTCACTCAGCAATATGTCATGGGCATCTTTCCATGTCAATAAATATAGATTTTCATCATCATTTTTAATTTCAGCATAATTAGAAATCACAGTATTTTAGAGAAGCAAAAAATGTCAGAGACTGTTTGCTTCAACTCCTGATCCAGGATGGAAATACTCTTGATAACTTCCCTGGACTACAAGCATACTGACTTTGCAGACATTATCATTTGAATTGTTCTTTAATATTGAGGCTATTAACCAAATTTCTTATCTCTGTATCATTCACTTGCCACAATGTTATTAAACCTAGCTAAGCCTCCCCTACAATAAGTCTCTAGTTTGTTCTTTCTTTTCTCTCTCTCTCTCTCTCTCTCACTCTCTCTCTCTATCATGTAACTCATAGTTGGAATTTATAAATCTTTACCAAACTAACTATCCTCCCCAGATATGCTGATGATGAGTATATGAATTGAAGCCCGTTGCTCATTTGTGATATGATCATCCAGGATTATGACAGTGTTTCCTAGTCCAGTTATTTGGACACCTTGCTTCTTCTGATACGGTCTAACATGGAATCCTTTCAAAAGATGAACAAATGGATGGGAATTACGTGGAACTGGAATTCGTGCTATCAGCATCCATGGAATCTTTGTGCTTTCAGAGAATTAATAAAATGTATCATTTTTAATTGGTCAAACATGCAAAGGATAAGCTAAATCAAAACATACTTAAGAGTTTATATTTAATAAAAAGCCAGTGTCTGAAGTTAAAAAAAATCTGAGAACCTCATGTTACTTTCTGCGTAAATTGACCAGAAGGCATTCAATACTATATTACTTGGCAGTTTAAATATCTCACATCATTATTTGTAAACCCAAATGCTTCTAGAATATTGTCCAATGGCATATAGATTGGAAGAGCAAAGATTGTGCTTTCTGTGACACATATGCAGAATAGCGCTGTCAGCAAGTTAATGCAGCGATGAGAACTTTCACTGAATACTTCATCAGTTAGTTTCCGGGGAGAAAGTTATAGGAGGGACTGTGCTTCAAAATCAGGGACCACATTCCCTTCTCAGGACACATATGAAAATGCCTGTTGAGTTTTGTTGTTATCTCGAAACAGCTGAGAATCTGGCTTGAGTAATTAAAATGCTAATTACAAATTCACCATTCATCAGAGGAAGTCACACTGAATCAATTTTCTTTTCTTTTTCTTTTTTTTTTCAAAATGTTTTCTCTAATGATGGCAGATGCTGAGGTTGTGAATTCATTGTGTGCCATAGATGCAGAGAAATTTTCCATTAAAGTTGGATTTTCCCCCTATATTTTTGTTGATTGTCTACTTAAATTAACCTTCCCTAATGAGATGGAGATTCAGTGGCTATGTCTGTAATTTACTGGCTGTGAAATTAGTTAGTCTGGATAATTCATCCCATGGGTGGCCAGGGTGAGATCACAAAATGAAGCACCAGGTGAGAATGAAGAATGTAAAGACTGGTTTTCAATCATACCCACAGAATTTCAATGTAGAGGCTAAGAAGAGAACAGGAAGGAAAAACTCGGTATTTACATAACCCCAATTTATCACCAGTCCACCCTCACATCCAACACATCCTGTTTGCAATTTATCTGGGTCAGACTTGCTATGTAGAATATAAAGCCACCAGATGTCAGTGTTGGTGTTTAGTAGCTGTAATGAAACTCCCTTCTTGGCCAAACAATAACACCTAGCTTAAGGAAAATAGTCCGCAATAGCCCAGATTACGTTATTGAGTAAATAAACACTTATTTTTGCAGAATAGGCGTTAGCTAAATTGGCCAAAAAGATTATTATCTTAAGTCTTTCCCTTGGATCTCTGCATAAAATTTTGCAATTGCATTGTTATTGAATTAGTCATGTTTCGTTCTAGGATGTCCAAAGGGATGCTTCTTAAGTTTGAGAAAGAAGAGATAATGTTTTCTAAGTGAATAGATTTGTCAATGCTACATTCACCTATAAGCAGAAACTTCAAAAAAGTTTAAAAAATTTTTAAAAAATCTATGTATAATCTTCACAACACACATGTTCTATGTATTGTGAAATATTTTTGGCACTAAAGTATTTTGGCATTCAAATAAACTCGTTCTTTAATAATACTTTTCATGAATTTCCTGAAGTATCCTTGTATAACTGCTTTGGGACTTGCTAGAATTTATAAATTTATCTCTTGTAAGTCTTCAAGATGAGATAAAGACATGGATTACTTTCGTAATTAGATGGCATATTAATAAAGGATACAATTTCACAAGAATACTGTTTGTAAATACTGATTGTGTTAAAATTATTGTATTGCAAATGAAGAGCTCCAGGTACAAAACAATTATATATTAATTATTAAGCTTAATACCACTCTCAACTTGATGGCAGAATTTTATTCAATTTCCCTCTGTGTCTCTGGGCAAATGTCTGGGAAATGTCTTGATTCAACATTCAAAAACCTTAGAAGATGAATAGAAATGAGAATTTGTTAAAGAAAAGTGGGAGTACTAGAGGACTGCTAATAATGTGTTCATCTTTGTTTTGTCTAACTTGTATCACATTCCAGAAAAGTGGTGGGAATTCCTGGAAACTACCAGTGGAAATAACAGGTGACTGAGGCAAACGATTATGGCAATGAAATACAACAGATTTCCTAAAGCCTGGAAAAGAACCTTGAAGTAAACTGTTTAGAATTACAGCACATTTAGCAGCATCCCTCTAGATGGAGGGATTTCAAGGCTACAAGAATTACCCAGAGTACTCAGAGAATAGCTAAAAAAATCCTATCACAGTGTCTTGGACTAGGCCAGGTGGGAGCCTGACTGTGTGTTAGAGTGCTCTAGTACTGAAAAAAGTGACAAAGACTGAAGCAGGGATTCAGTTTTATTTATTTTCCACTCATTTATTTTTTTCAGGTTTCTGGATTTTAAGAATATTTTTGTCAAAATATTGGTTGAATATGAGCTAAAGGAATAGAAACCTCAATGATCATAGCTAAGAAATCAGTAAATAATGGACTATAACATTCAACAATTGATAGAGAGTGATGATGAGAAATGAAACACAGAAAACTCAGGCAGATGAAATTTTATTTCAAGATTTTGCACATTATAATATTCAAATATTCAGTTTTCAGTAAATAAATCACAGGCACATCAGAAAAAAAGCAAGAAATTTTGGCAAATCAAAAGGAACAAAAAATTGGCATATCAGAAAAAAAGCAAGAAAGTTGGCAAATTAAAAGTAACAAAAAATTTGGCAAAAAACATTTTTCAGTAAATTTATACATAGGATTTGCTACTGCAAAACTTCAAATTAACTTTCATAAATGCACTTGAAGAGCTAATGAAAAATGTGAAGAACTAAAGAAGATAGATAAATGATGTAAAAATAAAATGAAAATCTCAATAATAAGAGAGAAATTATTAAGAGGAACCAAGCAGAATTTCTGAAGTTGGAAAGTGCAAAAATTGAACTGAACAAAATAATTAATTAGTTTAGCAGCTGATATAAGAAGGCAGAAACCAGAATAAAAAATTTAATCGTGGCCGGTGTGGCAACTCACTAGGCTAATCATCCGCCTGTGGCGCTGTCATCCTGCCCCAGTTTCCAGTCCCGGTAGGGGCGCCAGAGTCTGTCCTGGTTGCTCCTCTTCCAGTCCAGCTCTCTGCTGTGGCCCAGGAGTGCAGTGGAGGATGGTCCAAGTGCTTGGGCCCTGCACCTGCATGGGAGACCAGGAGGAAGCACCTGGGGATCGGTGCAGTGCGCCGACCATAGCAGCCATTTTGGGGGTGAACCAATGGAAGAAAGACCTTTGTCTCTGTCTGTCTGTCTCACTGTCTAACTCTGCCTGTTAAAAAAAAAATAAAAAAAAACTAAATTAGTAAAATTAGTATACTTCAAGTTAGATTGATGTAATCCTAGGATGTTAATGGAATCCTTATGATAATGTGAAAAAAATGTTTTAAGAATATATTCAAGAAGAAATGATAAAGGAATTAAAATACTTATCTGAAATAACCAACTAAATATAAAGAAGGCAATGATGGAAGAAATGAGGACAAACTTTTAAATTTTTTATTAAAAAAAGCTATGTTATATTCAGGAAAAAATTTAATATAAATCCTCTCTTATCAGTAGTTACTTTAGATGTAAATGAATTAAATTATCAAATGAAAAGGCAGTCATTGGAAGAATGGGTAAAACAAAATGTTATTAAACTATTGTATCAAGAGACTAGCAGTAGATTTAAAAAAAAATGTTGGTTGGTGGGGGGCAGCTTTGTATCACAGCAGGTTAAGCTGCCACCTGCAATGCTGGCATCCCATATGAGTGCTGGTTCAAGTCTGGGCTGCTCTACTTCCCATCCAGCTTCCTGAGAAAGGAACAGGAGATGGCTTAAGTGCTTGGGCCCCTGCTACCCAGGTGGGAGACCTGAAAGAAGCTCCTGGCTCCTAGCTTCATTTAGTCTGGTCCAGCACTAGCTGTTGTGGCCATATGGGGAGTGAATAAGTAGATGGAAGATCTCTCTCTGACTTTCCCTCCCTCGTGGTAACTAACTTTCAAATAAATAAATAAATCTAAAAATTTTAAGAAATATTTAAAAGTAGATCGGACCAAAAGATTGGAAAGCAGTAGTCCAAGCAATAAGAAACATCAACTACATAGGCTACATGATCCGGCACCTTCCCAGGTGCTTGACGTGTCTGTCGTGGGTAGAATGCTATTTAGAGCATTTGAGGTGCCCCTACAGGTGAACTGCAAGTAGGCCCTTCGAATTTTGGAGTAAAATCCTTCAAGTTATTTTCTTTCCTTTTGAAAAACAGCTCTTGTCATGATCCAGGGCTTTACTAGAGACTGAATATTTAAACATGGGCAACAGGCTATGAAGTGATCTAAGCTGTATATCATGAGCTGCACACTATTTAATTCACAAATCCTTAAGGTCAGGTATGTATAGCAGCACTTTGTCATGGAACGGAAGTGGTTATGTAAGAGTACTTCCAAAGTTTTGCGGAAAATAAAACTAAAAGATATTTATTTTGGTGCCAAAATGTGAAATTTATGCATATTAGAGTTTTCAAAAATTTCTTAAAAATGCATATTATGAAAAAGCTATGCATAGATTTTAAAAATGTCTGGCACAAAATAAATTTATCGTTTAAATCATTTTTTAAACTTTTTGAAATATTTTCATAGTGATTGGATCAAACCAGATTCTGAAGTAAGGTTAATGAAGAATTGGCCCAATGTCAGTGTTCCTCATTCTTTCTCCATCATCTTTTCTCCCCCAGCTTGCACCTATGGTCTCATGATAAGCTCCCTAAAGTTCCCAGAGGACTAGAAGAACTAAGTCTAGTTTAGGCATGGATCTACCTGATATGCAGGCTACTACCTGAATCTTGTCAGCACTATAACCCCTTTCTGGGATGTGCCTGAAGGATGTAGGTGAACACAAATCCTCCCAGTGTACAAGACTGGTAAACAACATGAAGATATTTGTATCCTTGGTGAGTGATCACCAAAGAGAGAACTCAGAAAATGATTTTAATAATCAAATTGATAGAATGATTCATTTTGTGGGTACCACTCTGCATGTCTTTCCTCAGATCCTTGTCTTCACTCCATGAGTTCTGAAACAAATTGATTTTGGAGGCTGAGATGGAGATTATACATGGGCTCAGCAGTGTGTGAGTTTCCACTCATGAACTTTTAGCTGGCCATGGTCACCACTGCAGGCCCAACCTGCCTGCAGCGTAGAAAACACTGACTGTACACTGTAGCAATGTAGCATCTTTCCCTGGGCTGATCTGCCAGCCACCCGATGGTAAATTGATTACATTGGACTGCTTCCATCAGGGAAGGGACTGTGTTTTGTTCTTATTGGAATAGACACTTACTCTGGATATGGATTTGTCTTCTTTGCATGCAATCTTTCTGCCAAAACTGCCATCTGTGGACTTATGGAATAATGAGTTCACTACCATGCTATTACACACAACAGTGTTTCTTATCAAGGAACTACCATCCTAGAAAAAGAAGTTTGACTCAAGGCCTATGTGGATAGAATTCACTAGTCTAGTATTTCTTTACCATTCTGAAGATTTAGCTTTATATAAAGGCAGAAAGGCATTCTGAAGACCATACTGCACCAGCAAAGTGGCCACACCTTGCAAGAATGGGGCAAGGATCCCCAGAAGGATGTGTATACTCAGAATCCAAGTCCAATATATAGGTGATGTTTCCAACATATTCAGCATTCAAAGGAATAAAGGAATACAAATGTGAGTGGCACCACTCACTACCCTCCCAATGACTCACTAGCATATGTTAAGCTATGCCAGACAATACACTTTAACTTGAGGAAGGAATGCTTCCACCAGAAGCAATAACAATGATTTCTATTGAATTGGAAGTTAGAACTGCTGCCCAGACACTTGGGATTTCTCATGCTTCTGAATTAATAGGCAACGACGGGAATCATTGTGAGATATTGATCCTGACTATCATGGGAAATTGAACTGTGACTTCATAATGGAGGTAAGGAAGAATATGTCCAGAATACAGGAAATCCCTTAGCATGTCTCTTAATATCAATGTCCCTTTGAATAAGATCAATGTAAAATACAACAATCTAATCCAGGAAGAACTTCTAATATCCCAGACTTTCCAGGAATGAAGAGTTGTGTCACCTTATAATGTAAAGAAACATGACCAGCTGAGATCCATGCTGGAGTCAAAGGGAATACAAAATGGAATGAAGAAGATAGTTTCTTGTTGGCCTTCTGTATACAGCTACATGTCTTCTAAACAATACATATAATTATGTACTGTAACATAGGTGAATAATTAGGGTTTTCTTGGGAAAAGTTCTGGTGAAATGTTGTCACTGTTTAACAGGATGTGAATAATGATTGATGGTAGGAGCATGCAGGAAGGTAGGGACAATTAAGAACAGCAATTGAGTTGACGTGAAGCATGTATGTTATGTATATATAAAAATATACACTCAAGCATGTATTCCACATGCTTCAATTATTTAATCCATTAAAGAGTTTGGCATATAGGAAGTTTCTTTTTACCTTTATTATGATATTACAAGGTTTAAATCGATGTACCTAAACACTTTGATCACTGTTTTACACAAAGATTCTAGATAATTTCTGTCTCAAATAAGATGTACACAAATCAATTCAAGTATCTGATTTAAAAGTCAGAAGAGGGGGCTGGTGCTGTGGCGTACTGGGTAAATCTGCACCCTATAATGCCCACATTCCATATGGGCGCCAGTTTAAGACCCAGCTGCTACAGTTCCCATTCAGCTCTCTGCTATGACCTGGGAAAGCAGTGGAAATGCCCCATGTGCTTGGACCCCTACACACACATGGGAGACGTGGAAGAAGTTCCTGGTCTGGCTTCGGATTGGCACAACTCCAGCATTTATGGCCATTTGGGGAGTGAACCTGCAGATGGAAGACCGCCCCCTCCTCTGCCTCTGTAACTCTGCCTTTCAAATAAATAAGGAAATCTTAAAAAAGAAGAGAACAGGTGGCCAGCGCCACAGCTCAATAGGCTAATCCTCCACCTTGCGGCGCTGGCACACCGGGTTCTAGTCCCAGTTGGGACACTGGATTCTGTCCCGGTTGCCCCTCTTCCAGGCCAGCTCTCTGCTGTGGCCCAGGAGTGCAGTGGAAGATGGCCCAAGTGCTTGGGCCCTGCACCCCATGGGAGACCAGGAAAAAGCACCTGGCACCTGGCTCCTGCCATCAGATGAGCGTGGTGCGCTGGCCGCAGTGCGCCAGCCACAACGGCCATTGGAGGGTGAACCAACGGCAAAAAGGAAGACCTTTCTCTCTGTCTCTCTCTCTCACTGTCCACTCTGCCTGTCCAAAAAAAAAAAAAAAAAAAAGAGAGAGAGAGAACAGGTATATAACTCATCATTCTAGATTATACCCACATACATTTATGTTGGTATATATATATATATATGTTTATGTAGTATACATGCACATACATGCTAAGTATATATACACAATTATGAGATTCTTCAAAAAGTTCTTGGAAAATGCATATTATGAAAAAACTGTGAATTTACAAAAAACTACACCAAAATAAATTTATCGTTTATTGTAGGCTTATTTTTAAGCTCATTTATTTGAGAGAGAGAGAGAAAAAAAAAAAAAAGAAACTTCCATCATAGATTCACTCCTCAAATGCCTACAATGGCTGAGGCTGGGGCAGAGCTGAAACCAGGAGACAGGGATACAATTCCGGTGCGCCACTTGGGTGTCAGGAATCCAGTTACTTCAATTACTTGAACCATTCTTGTTACCTCCAAGGGTCTGTACTAGCAGGAAGCTGGAGCCAGGTGCCAGAACTGAAAATCAGTTCCAGGTACTCTGATGTGGATGGCACATTTTATGCTAGGATAAATGCCTGTTCCTTAAATTTTTCTTTTCTTTTTATTTTTCATGATCTTTTGGAAATTCTTTTATATATGTATGTTTATGCACACAAACATACACATACACTGTAGCTTTATCTTTATGCATAAATTATATATCTATGTCTTTCTATATATCCTGTACGCATGCCTTATTTCATTAAAAAATTAAAAGGTCTATGATATTCAGATTAAGCAACCCTGCCTAAATAATTGGTTGATCCTTTGAAGGGCAGTGAATCTCCATTCACTGAAGGAGTACAAGTATCAGTGTGACAACTAATTATTGAGGACATTGTACAGAAGAACTTCATGATCCTGAATGCATCAAAATGTTCATGCCTTATAAGATATTATTAGAGATTTCAGAGTTATTTCTATCCATCCATCTTCCAGCCTCCATTCATTCAAATGAACAAACTATTGGAGTAATTCATTTACTCAGATATAGTATACAGGTTAAAACAATAGTTTGGGGATATCTGGGCACCATAGGACCACAGAGACCATCTTTAATGGGGGAATTTGGAGGCAGTATTTCCATCAAAAATTCAAATGCTAGAATGAAAATGAGTGCCTGGGGCCGGCACTGTGGTGGAGCGGGTTAAAGCCCTGACCTGAAGTGCAGGAATCCCATATGGGTGCCCATCCTAGTCCCTGCTGCTCCTCTTCCAATCCAGCTCTCTAGAAGATAGCCCAAGTCCTTGGGCCCCTGTACCTGCATGGGACACGCAGAAGAAGCTCCTGGCTCCAGGCTTCAGATCAGCGCAGCTCCGGCCATTGTGGCTATTCTGGAAAGTGAACCAGCAGATGGAAGACCTCTCTCTGTGTGTCTACCTCTCTCTGTAACTCTGTCTTTCAAATAAATAAAATAAATCTTTTGTTTAAAAAAAAAAAGAAAATGAGTGACCAAATTTCTCCTGGATTCTTACATTTTATGATTCTAGGATACAGAATTCATTGAGATTTAAAAAAAAAATTTAAGCATAGACCGAATTCATAGTACAGTACATTAAGCCATCACTTTTGAATTTGATACCTACCATATTAGAGTCCTGGTTTGAAACCCATTTGTTCCACTTCTGATTCATCTTCCTGTTAACCCGCTTTGGAAGGCAGCAGATTATGGCCAAAGTATTTGGGCCCCTTGCACCCATGTGGGAGACTAAGATGAGGTTCCTTACCCCTGACTTCCATGTGACTCAGATCTGACTATTGCGACCACTTGAGGAGTAAACTAGAAGATGGAAAATCTCTCTCTCTCTCTCTCTATATATATATATTTATATATATATCCTTTCCTTCTCCTTCTCTCTCTCTCTCTCTGCCTTTCAAATAAATAAATCTTAAAAATATAAATTAAGCAAAATTTTAGTACTCTATCTGTAAAAATCATGATTTTGTGAAGAAAGGACATAAAATATAAACTGTATTATTAGACCCAAATATTTTATAACATATGCATGAAAATGTGGTTGATGATTACTGATGAGCTAATGAATCGAACATTTACCCTGGCCCACACAATGAAATTAACATTTTGCTTATATAATTTAAATCATTTTTGTTCCAACTATAAATATATATTCAATTTTTATTCCACTTTTTGAAATTAACAAAAATCTACGGCTTCCGACTAATTCATTTGAAGTAAAACGAGTAAACACATTGTGAGGAAGAGGATTGGAACTTGAACATTCCTCTCCAGAATAGACCCTTAAAAATGGCATACTGACAGTATGTTTAAAAATCCTCAGAATTTGTGGAGAAGGAATTTGCCAATGTGAGTGGTCAGTAGACACGTTCAATGGAATAAGAATTTTTTTATTTATAATTTTATTTGTAATGAAAATAGTTATTGTGTATACTTAAGGAATGCAACATGGTTTTTTGATATAGATACACACTGTGATATTAGTACATCATGTGGAGCCAACGCTATGGCATAGCAGGTGAAGCCTGCAGTGCTGGCATCCATATGGGTACCAGTTCAAGTCCCAACTGCTCCACTTCCAATCCAGTTCCCTGCTCTAGCCTGTGTAACTCTGACTTTCAAATAAATAAACACAACTTTAAAAATAAATTAGTACATCATATTAATTAACATAATTATCACCTCACATATAGTTAGATTTTTATAGTGTGAAAGTCATTTAACATATGTTCTCAGGGCAGGTTTTGGCACAGTGGATACACACAAATACTGTCTTTTGGTGTGCCTGCATGCCATATTGGTGTACCTGGTTTGAGTCCCAGCTCCTATGATTCCAGCTTCTTGCTGATACACACCTAAGAGGCAGTAGATGATAGTTCCAGTGCTTGCATCCCTGCCCCCCAGGTAGAAGACCTGGATGAAATTCTGAAGTGTTTGCAGGTTAACCAGTAGAAGGAAGATTTCTCTCTGTTTCTCTCTGCCTTTCAAATAAAATGAAAATAAACATTTTAAAAAAATTAGTCTGCTCTCTTAACAATTTCAAAACACATTATATTAGTATTAACTATAGTTGCCATGCTGTATAATAGATTTCAAAAGTTTGTTCCTTTTGCCTAATTGAAATTTTATACCATTTGATTAAAATCTTATCACCCTACTTTAAAATAAAATAAGGTCTTTTAAGCCTAATATGGCAATAATGTAAGAGTAACAAACAATGCTTTCAAAAAACTTTTGTTAAACTTGATAATACTATTATAAATATTATTATTCTAGAGTGTACTATCACTTTCTTCATCCTTACTGTACTGTGTGACCTACATAATGTTCGTGGATCTCATCTATAAAATAAGAATTATGATGCCATAGCATTTACTTTAAGGTATTATTGCAATTGATTGCATAATTCACAGATGATTTATTGTCATATATTGAGTATATATTAAGTATTTAACAAAGGTTAATTCTCATTGTTACTCTCATTCTATTTACAAAGATGTAATCATAAGCAAGCATATAAGCTCTTGGCAGCCTCCAAGAAAATCTATTTTAGCATTCTTTAGTTAAGGGCTGAGACAATAAAATAAAATGTTATACAATGCAAATTGAATTGGTTTGGGTACACTCTAGTTGAGACGCAGCATACAGAGCCATTGTCATTGAATCAGAGGATTATGGACTTAGGAGATAATAAATATTTCAGCATAGAAGATTCATAGCCATCATGTTTCACCTCCCTAAATAACAACACTAAGAATCAACTCTTGAAATCACAAGCTTTTATTGAATAAATCTGATAAATGACCACGTCGTTTCTGCTTAAATATTTCCTTTACCAGGAATACCTTCTTCCTTAGGGCAACCAGTTTCTTCCTTGTATAGCCATAAAAGAAAAGTTTTGTGTATGTTAAATCAAAATATGGCCCTTTGAACCAGCTCACAGTAAGTCTAGTTCAATCTCTCAGGTATGTATCAGGGGAGATTAATTCATCTTTGAACGATGAGAGAATGCACAGGAGACAAATGCCTAATTCTCCTTTATTTTGTGCTTGAACCTGCCAAAATGTAATCCTGTCTTTCCTTCTCCTCCCGGGTCTCTCCTACCTCCTCTCTCCTGCCACTTCTTTCTTTTCATTTTCCTTCCATCAACACATAATTCCCAGGAAGGAAAATTTATTCTGCCACATAAGATATGATATCACATGCAGTTGTAAGTTATTAGAACATAAGGGAATTTGGAAAATATAGAGTCTTTCTTCAATATTGTACAAATTTGTCCAAAGTCAAACATTTACCTATGCATTAAAACACAATCTAACAGGTGTAAAGGCAAGCATGGTAAATTTGGAATCGTGGGAAATGTTTGTTTGGTTTTAACTTTAATTTTATATGATGATACTACATCTAAAATGACTAAACAGAAGGGACTATAAAAAACTTATTCTACTTTGTGAATTTCTTTCCCAGGGGAATGTGAGAATGCTTTTTCATTTTGTCTCTGAAAGGCATGCACAACAGAAGGACCTTTTGTTTTTCTCTCTTTGTCATTTTTGCCAACTTTTTACCTAGTTTCCCATTTTCCACTCTAAATTCAGGCCATGATACTGCCTTCTGCCTTTGGAAGGAGAAACTTAAAAAATGCAGTGGAGCAGTGAGGCGGACAGAGACCCTGGAGCCAGTTGGAATGGTCTGTTCACAGGGGATGAGCAGGAAGATGTTGGCCATGGAAAGAACTGGGTCTTTTTAAAAGGTGATACTTACTAAAAATTCTATGAGCAAGATACCTAGGGAGCTTCACTCTGGGAAAAAATAGGGAACTCTCTTATGGAAGTCGGTTCCACTTCATAACTGGTCCCAGTGGAGACAGATGGAAGAATAGCTGGATGAGATTTATAATGAAAAAATCAGAGAGGCAATGGTTGGAATCATAAGAAACAGCTTCTCATCTTGCCTGTTGCACTGAAAGATCTGAATGACCTTGAGCAAGTTACTCGCCCTCTCTGAATCTCATTTTTTTCTGCACATTAAATGACCAATTTCAACTATCAGTCTGAATTTTAACATCCTCTTCCTTTCTGAACAATAATACACATGAGAGAAACCCTGAGATGGTGGGATTGGGTCTCTCTGCTTTACAATACAATTTTGGAAAGTATTCCAGATATATTTGGGATATGCCATTCTTCCAAATACCTGAGTGCAGAGATGCATGGTGCTGCCTTTAGTTCCTGACTGACATTAATCATGTCAGATCCCTTTTCTACAAGAATGACTGCTTTAATGGGAAACTCCAGCCACTGTCAACATGCCAGGAGGTGTAAAGAAGGAAGAGTAGATGAATGGGACAGTGTTATTAAAAAGGAAATGATGGATGACAAAAGCAGGCTTTTTGGGCTAAGTGGGGGAGTGGGTTGGAAAGGGAGTTGGAGCATGGCTTGACATAGTCTGACCCATTGTCTCTGGAGAATGTGTTTTGATGTTCATCAGCAAACAGAAGCTTCTTTACCTTCAGCCCTTCATGCACATCACCCTATTCAATAGACACTGCATGGTATATTGGTAAAGTGCTATGTGCACAGCTGAATTTGAATCTTATCTATACTACTTTCAACTTATATAATTCAATTTTCACAAAGTTTTGAGTAATAATACTAGATTGGATAATTTAACAAAATAATACCTTTAAAATAATTAAATCTAGTACTATGTTATGTACTAGGACCTAGTACATAACAAAGCTTTAAAAAATGAGCTGTTACCACTGTCTTTTAATTTCATTATTTACAGGTTTCACTCGTATCACTTCATTTAATACAAAACTCCTATGTAGGAAAGTATGTATTGTTATACTCCACAGAAGGAAATCACGTTTCAGTGGTATTTGAAATCAGATAAGGCCTGAAGTTGTGAAAAGAACAGAAGATTGTCGATACAGGTAAGTAAATAAATGCATATATGCTGAATACCAATGATGTACCAGACAGTATAGTTTTTGTCTTTATCTAGACTCTCAACTATTAACACAACTCAATGAGATAGTCTTGCTTATATAAAGATAATTGAAGTGTAAGAAAAGCAACTAATTTATATAACTGCAGAATCAGTAAGGGAAAGAACTGGTGTTTTAATAAGATACTGTGACATGGTATCTAGTGGTCTTTCCTTCTGTCTTAATCTGAATGATGTCTTAATCATACAATTAATCCACTAGTGAAAATATAGGCAAATAAAAATGCTAAATTGGTAGCTTTGCTCATTATATAGTTAAAAAATGTACCCATATCATATAGCCAACAAGTATGTCCAGTAGTGAATCTCAAAAATGTTTTTTTCCAAAAATCATTGATGACCAAGAGTTTTAGCATATGGCCTATAGGGTACGCTATCAGACAAGATTGTATGATCATTCATACTAGGAATTTGAAGACAGACATAGACGTCAGATCATATTTGATGACATTTTGTGTTTTTAAATTTCAATTTTCTCATCTATAAAAGAAGAACTATACTGACACTTTGGGTCATTCTGAGGATTAATCACACAATTGAGGATAATATTGCTTACTCATTAAATGGTAATTATAACAAAAGAAAATGTATTGCATATTTGAATTTACTCAGACATTATAGTCATGCCCTTATGCAAGGGGACTTCAAAAAATCCTGGGAAAATGGACTTAAAAGTTTATTCAGGCACAAAGAAAATTTTGAAGCCCACACATAATTTTTAATTATATGTATTTCAACGAACTTTGAAAAGACTCCTTGTATTTAGAAATGTCTTATATGAAGATGGCTATGATCAATATTAAAGTCAATAAATAAAAATTAATTTGATGAATGTATGTTGTTGTTTCACCATGAATAACATATTGATTGACATTTCCTTTTTAATGTAGAGAAGTTCCCATGACAGCTCACCTCTGACTCCTACAATATAAGACTAGAATAGGAAGGTAGAGGATGTATTACAAGGCATATGGTATACAAAAAGTTGAAAGCTAGCTTTTATTGCTATGTGCTTTCAAAAGACAAAATGTTAACCTTGGACAGAAATTTCCCAAGGGGTATGTAACTTGATGCAGGCTATGCATAAGCTAAAGAACTTTTATATTTCTCTTAACATCAATTATCACCCTCAATTAATTTTTGTTGAGTTTTCACTAAGTCACGGAAATGTATGAATAAGAATAATTAGGGAGCCATTGGTAGTTGAATGCTCTCCAACAGAACTTTCACTAATGAGGGAAATATTCTCCATGCTGTCCAAAATTGAATATAATCTGTGTGGTTGAAGAATTGAATGTTTAAATTTAAATTTTAAAATTTTAGTTTTAATTATGTTAATCTTAAATAGCTTAAATAACTACATGTCCTTAGTGAACAGTAAAATGAATAGCATAGAAAGCAAGGAAATGACACTGTTCTCAGAGTCAGATGATCTTTGGATTCTGGTCTTGACCTTATCACTATGTGTGTGTGTTCGTGTGTGTCTATGTGTGTGTGTTTGAGAAAGACAAAAAATATACACACAGAGGGAAGAAGTAATATTTTACTTTCTGGTTTGTCTGGGGATAAGTTCTCTTATTCATAGTCTACAAGTATTTCACAAGGTTTAAGTTCAAGTCCATGTTCTGCCCTTGATTACACCTTCCTGCTAACAACACCTTGGGAGGCAATAGTAATGGTTCAGTAATTGGGTCCCTGTTACCCGCAAAGAAGACCCATATTGAATTAGTGGTCCTGACTTTAACCTGGTCCAACCCCAACTCTTATGAAAAGTGAGAAAACAATTTTAAAAGAGTTTAACTATATCTAGGACTAAAACTATGTGGCTTTGGAACCATCAGTGATCATTGTCACCTTTTTTTCCACTGTCCAGATGTGGCATTTACATTCTCTTCCACTTGATGCTCTGTAGTCATTTGCTAGCATAATAATATAGTTGGCATATAACAGTCTACAGTCTCCCTTAACTCTAAATTGTTTCAATCCAAATCTTCTTGCATGTTAAGACAAATAGTGTATTAGGTAGGAAGTATGTGGTTGTTCCTGTAGTTAAGCTAAAAATAATTTACCATTATAACACAATCATCTGTGAATTCGCCTAAATAGCTTTGAATATGTTTGTCTACCATGTGGTGGAAAGAACTGTGGTGTTAATCAGAACTGAGCCTTAGTCTCACTAAGTGAGTTATTATCTATACATTAAAGTATTTGAGCCTCAGTTTTCTCATCTATAAAATATGGAGAATTATATTCTGTACTAAATAAATTTTTTTGCTAGTGAGTTAATAGCAGCAAAGTACTTAATTAAGGAAAAAAATGCTGTTAATATGCCAATGTTGGAATGTAGTCACTTAACATTTTCAGGTGATATTTCACCAAACAGCATGGCAAACATTTACTTCAATTAAAGTTATGTCTGTTTTATTTTAAAAGGCAGTGGAGACAAGAAGTGTTATCTATGATGTGTGTTCACATGTACACACACACAACCAAAGAATTGCATTCTTTGGACATTTTACATTAAAACCCGGGGTATAGATATGGGGTTAGTGATAAATGGATGAGGAATTGGAGGTCATCTGTTACAAGTTGGGTTCCCTCAAAATCTGATTCTGAAATGGAGATTTGTATGTGTGTAGTCACTTAGGAAGTGCCTTTGGGATTGTCAGCCAGGAAAGAGAGGAAATGGCAATAACACTGGGATTGAAAAGAGGGAAAAATAAGCTTATGGTGTTGTCTCAAAGGACACCATAGTCAAAACTGTAGAGCATTCCAACAATGATTATACCCTCTTCAGAGCTGTCCTGATTTGGAGCAAAGGGTCTGGTCTTTTATAAAGTTACTGGGTATAAGCCATCTTGGGAAAGGAACACAAACATTGGGAAAAATGCTTTCTTCAAATGAAGCAGTTCCCAAAGGGCTGCTAGCTGAGAGCTGTCCACCAGCAGCACTCCAGCAACTGAGAGAGTAAATATTTTATTCCTGTAGAGAGAGAGAAAGGGATATAGGATCAGCACCCACCTAATCATGCAATTTAACACTCTTGGTTTGTAGAATGTGAAAATGAAGCTCAAGTTATACATTGGCCAAATTGAGAAATAAAGAAATTGAGAAATTTAACACATTCCAGGCCAAGAATTCAAGTGTTCCTTATTCCGAATGCTTACCCATCTTTCATCCTCATATTGCATAGCACTTACAGGCAGCACTAATTCTGCTCACGTGTGCTCAATTTACAGCATTGGTTGTTCACTTGGTGTGGTTAATTAATCACAACTTTACACAATTAGGAGGATCTAGATGACAAGAATGGACTGACCAGGCCTTCTGCCCACTACTTGTCACTTCATCTTATTGACTCTGTGGTTCATTTTCTTAAGCAGTTATTCTAAACAGTTTTCTTTACTCCACGAACATCAGTCCCTTTTATTCTGTACACTTCAACAACTCCAATCCAACAATTAAATGATGAATACTCTGATAAATACTTTTAGTGTCAAAGAAAAAGGCCAGAATCTTTCTCCAAGGTGTCTTGTTCATGATGTTTGCCAATAGAAAAATCTCCAAGCATGTTCTTCAACTTTGACACTACTTTGGGTTGAGTATGTCTACTGTTAAGAACTGTCCTTTCTGTTGTAGGATATTTATTAACAGCACTATATTCTAACAACTTGGTAAAATAACACTTCTCTGCAGTTGAGACAACAAAAATTTTTGCCATGTTGCTAAATAGCACATATAAGACCAAATCCCTCAATTGACGGGAAATCTTACCATAGAGATCTTCAGACAGAACTTTGCTTCTTACTGCAGGGAAATATCTCTTCTTCTCTGCCAAAGCTATGTACTCCATTCCTTCCCATCACTAATACCTCCTTTTGCCTGCTTTCCATCTATATGTATATGTATATGTAAATGTATATCTATATCTATATCTATCAATATCTATCTGTGTCAGTATCTGTATCTATGCTGTAGCATGTCAGACTCTTGGATAGGCTTATTATAAGTTCTTCCCTCCAAGCGTGAAGTAATTCAAAGGTAGAGGAGATACAGAGGTATACAGAAAAGCAGGATTTATTTATAGCAAAGCAAAAGTGCAAACTCAGTAAATAAATCAAATCAGCCAGAGGTGACGGGGAAGGGAGAGAGAGACAGGGAAACATGAATAAACATCCAAAATACAAAAGGGTCCCAAACACTGAAGAACCCTTCATTGAGGAAAAACTTCCACCAATGAAAAGTCCCTCAAAAAGGAATATTTCCCTACCCCAGGACAGTTAGATGTTCCCACTTTAAAATCTAGAGGCATGGTATCATCCAGGGGTGACCTCTGGGGTGGAGTCCAGTTGAATTTTCAAAATGGGTTGTAATTTGGGGTAGGACTAGAGCACCACTGAATTCCATTCCTTTTCTGCAAACATCAAAAGTTTTTTTGGTGTCAGGTGCATGATGTGTGTGGGAGTGCCGCTGTGGTAACTTTGTTATAATGACTTTATAACAACCTAAATGTTACAAAGGGAATGCATCCTGCATTCATAGCAGGATAGCACTAGTTCCAAGTTAGCAACTTGTGGCTTTCATTACAAGGAAAATGTGTGTGTGTTGAGGAGGGGACTTTGGTGGTACATGGAAGGCAGGCCCAAAAGGCACACAGAAAGGGAGGCTTGTGTTGTACACAGAATGGAGTTTGGATAGTGCAATTAAGGGGACTTTTGTGGGCCAGCCTGGACTGTCACATGAGCCAGGCGCAGTTGTCCTGTAGGAGAGTCTGCCAGAGCTGTCACACTGCAGATTGCCTGAAGCTGTCAATAAGATCTGTTGAACAGCTTTTGGCTGAAGCTGTGAGACCTCAGTTCCTGACCCTAGCTACATATATTCCCACAACATGTTTTTATATGTATATACATATATGGGTGATATATTTAAATTTATAACATATTTTAAATGTGATAAATACACTTGAAGTCTCCTTTACTACCTTCCTCAATCCGATTTTCTTCTCTTTTTCAGAATTCAACCATATCTTGAATAAGTTTTAAGGTATACATACATGTATCTTGTGAATATTTATGTTTGTTAATATTTTACTATATTTATGTATATAATGGCACAGAGTATGCTTTATACAGTTTTATAAGTGCTATTAAATTATATATATCACTGAAAATTTTTACTTTTCACTTAACCTAATGTATCTGAGAGTTCCTATATTTTATTGTGATGCATGTAGATTTATTTTATTCATGTAAACATACCAACACTTACTAATTCATGCCTTTCTTGATTAATACTTATTTGACATTCCTTACTTCACCTTCACCAACGATGTTGCAGTGAACATTCTTGTGTATGTATATGTTATTCAGATATAACTGAAAGAATTTATCTAAGGAGTAATATCAAGAATAGAACAGCTAGATGAGAAGGAATCTTCAAATCCACTATGCAATTGCCCATCAGAGTGACAACAAATTCATATTTCCACTCAGTAGTGAATTAAAATGCCTCAAATATTTGGCAACACAACTGAATGTCAATTTGAAAAAAAAGTGATTTATCAATCATTTTTATGGGTTTAGAGGCATAGACTAAAAACATAAAGTGCATCGATCATGCCTCTGCAGTTTAAAATTTCTTTATATGGATATATACCTGCATAGCCTGTACTAGAGATCAGAACAGAGAATATTTGAAACAATCTAATAGGTTTTGTAGTGATTCTTTATTTTCCATTTTATGTCCTGTTGCTGCTATAAATGGGGCCACACGGATAATCCAAAAAAGCTCTTTAATTTTAGAAATTTTATTTATTTACGTGTTTGAGAGGCAGAGAGACAAAGCAAGATAGCCAGACACATCTCCCATCCATTGATACACTCCTCAAATACTGTTTGCTACTGGTGCTGGGGTGAGGGTTGGTGGGACAAGAACTCAATCCATGAATCCCACACAAGTATTAGGGACACAATTACTAGAGCCATTACTGCTACCTCACAGTAGTAAAAAGCTTAAGTCAGGAGCTGGATCCCGGTATCAAACTCAGGTACTCCTAAATGGGACATGGGCTTCCAAACCAATATCTTAACTGCTTGACAAAACTGTCCCATCCCATTCTCTCTTTTAATGTATTAGTAACCTTAATTTTATCCTCAGTCTTAATGTCCTCATAGACCTGGTACCTGACATATTAATGATACTGATTTTGGAATGTTAACATAGCTGGAGTACCATTATTTTAATTTACCTTAACAGGTAATCACTTTTTTACTTCTAGCCTCATAAATTAATTCTTCAAATTCAAATAAATGAAATCATGTACTTATTATGCTCTCTTCTTTTGTCTGTTTGATTTTTCTTTGGTGGGAATGTTATCTTTATTATCAGTAGTTTGTTATTTTTATTGTTCTATAATATTTTAATTGTGTTGTTTATAAATGCTGTCTACTATGAATAAATCTACATTTTAACACAGTATTGCATGGATACTAGAACTATTTTTCATCAGGTATTTACTGATGAGTGGGAATATTCAGTTATAAATTAGACAAATGCTTTAATTTTAGTAAAAACTTTCATCCAATTCTCTAAAGTAGATTTACCATTTTTATTTCTACCAGAAATGTAAGAGTCACAGTTTCTACATCAAAGTCCATACTTCATATTGTCTGTCCTTTTCAAATTAGTCATTATGCCTATTAAGAGTATCTTTCTGATTATAAAGAGGTATCTCATTGTGGTTTAATTTGCATTTCCCTAATAGCTTATGATGTTCAGTGTCTTTTTATCTTTATTGGATTTTTTGTATATCTCCTTTGTAATTTCATTTCATTCATTTGTGATATTTTAAAATCGGATTTTTGCTGTATTTTTTATTTATGGGAGCTTACTGTGTAACTCAGATATGAATTCTTTGCCATGTACGTGCTGTAAAATAGTCGCTTGCAGTCTGTGACTCATATTTCTACTTCTTCAAAAATATTCATTGATAAATAGAAGCTTTTCATCCTGAAAAAGTTCATTTTTAACTTTTTTTATGACTAGAATCTTTCAAGTCTTATCTCAGACATTGTTACTTACCCATCATTGAATAAAAAAAAAAATCCTACATCATCTAGAAGTGTAAGCCTTTGATATTTTGGATATATTTCAAATTGAATTTTGTGCATGATGTGAGGTAGATGTTAAGATTCATTTTTTCCATATACATATCGAATTGTTCAAGAGGTAATTTTTGAAAAGACTAAATTTTCCAAATGGAATTACATTTGTGCTCCTTTGTAAAAAGTTAAATGATCATATAGGTATAGGTGAAATGTTGTATAGTGTATACTCTCCAGATAATAAAATTGATCAATTTATGACATCAAGTATGTTAGTCTTTCATTTCAGTTGGGTTCTTGCTTCTTACTCTGTGCTGGTTAATAATTTAAATAAAAATGTTTCCCCCGTTGATGGAATGCACTTATACCTATTCATTTTGTGTTTCTGGAGATCATAGAAACGCTACCTGTAAATCTCTTCCTATACATTTCAGTAGACTTAGTTTATACTTCGTATTATCATGATATAAATGCATTACTAATAAAAATGATAAAAAAAACTTTACTGACTGTTCATTTTATGTTAAACACATGGTATCAGTGTTTTATCAGAGATCCTTCCTGCACAAATTTATGATATAAATTCATATGAGAAATTAGTACTGATTTTCCATTTACTTTTAAAGTAATCTTGGGAGGCAATTACATATTTTTTTTCAATTTTACAAGTGAAAGATCAGTCAGGGCAATACAGTTACTTTTCTAAATTCAAATAGCTTCAGGGATTAGTTACATGTATTAGTCTCAATATCCCAAGACTTACAGTTTAGAAGGAACCTTAATATCTATTTTCTTTAACTCATTGTCAGTGATGCATACTGTCCCAGATAACCCAGAAGACTTCCAAAACCATGCTTGAAAACCTTTGTGACATAATTCTCATCTTTCCAAGTAAGAATACATAAATTGGAACTTAAGTCTGATATCTGGATTAGCAAAAATGTGAGTACTGGCTTTGTTACTACTGCTTTTGTTACTGGCTTTGTTACTACTACTCACAATATGACATTTAGTGAGTTACATAGCATCTCTAGAACCTCAGATTCCACACATTGGGTTTAGCTGAGAAAATAGTTCATACCTATCTCACAGATTTCTAGGATCAAATAAGATAGTACCAACCTCTTACATAGGAGAGAAAATGTATATAGTATATCTGTGCATTTATTAATATTATTGCTACTGTAACTTTAGGTTACTCAAACCTTTAAAGCCTTGTGAATTAAATTCTGTTTCTGTGTCTATGTGAGATTAAGATGGCACCATCTTTCTTTGAATTACCTGGAGACAGCCACCTTGCATCCTCTGAGTCAGCTTGTACATAGGCTTAACTTAGACATCTTTCAACTACAAGTATTATACACTTAAGATTATGAGTTGTTTAGGTCGAATATTTTAATGTTACTTTAAATGTCCTCAAAAAATTGAAAAAAGAGTGTTTGTGAAATGAATGAATGAATGGGGTTCCCTTACCTTCTTGGTCAATAGCTTCTATTATCATAGTGTCTGTACACTTAATTTTAAGGCCATAATTTTTTTTCTATTTCATAACTGAATTTTTCATCATCACAAATAGATTACATAGATGACATCTAGCACTTCAATGCTTTTTTTTCTATTTTCGTTATTTTAAAATTTTTTTCATAAAGCTTTTATTTAAAGAATATAAATTTCCAAAGTACAGCTTATGGATTACAATGGCTTCCCCCACCCATAACTTCCCTCCCACCCGCAACCCTCCCCTTTCCCACTTCCTCTCCCCTTGCATTCACATCAAGATTCATTTTCAATTTTCTTTATACACAGAGGATCAGTTTAGTACATATTACGTAAAGATTTCAACAGTTTGCCCCCACATAGGAACACAAAGTGAAAATACTGTTGGAATACTAGTTATAGTATTAATTCACAATGTACAGCACATTAAGGACAGAGATCCTACATGATTTTTTTTTAAAGAATTGATTAATTATCTATGCAATTTCCAATTTAACACCAAGATTTTTTAATCATTTGCAATTATCTTTATATATAGAAGATCGATTCAGTATATACTAAGTAAAGATTTCATCAGTTTGCACCCACACAAGAAACACAAAGTGTGAAAATACTGTTTCAGTACTAGTTATAGCATTACTTCACATTGGACAACACATTAAGGACAGATCCCACATGAGACGTAAGTACACAGTGACTCCTTTTGTTGATTTAACAATTTGACACTCTTGTTTATGGTGTCAGTAATCTCCCTAGGCTCTAGTCATGAGTTGCCGAGGCTATGGAAGCCTTTAGGGTTCACCGACTTCAATCTTATTCCGACAGGGTCATAGTCAAAGTGGAAGTTCTCTCCTCCCTTCAGAGAAAGGTACCTCCTTCTTTGATGGCCCCGTTCTTTCCACTGGGATCTTACTCGCAGAGATCTTTCATTTAGGTCTTCTTTTTTTTGTTTTTCAGAGTGTCTTGGCTTTCCATGCCTAAAATATTCTCATGGGCTCTTGAGCCCGATCCGAATGCCTTAAGGGCTGATTCTTAAAAGTCATATGTCATATGTCGTCATACATCGTTTTATATGTTTTAAATATATGCACTATCTCTTCAAATCCTCACAGCTCCTCTATTGTATTACATACCATTATTTTTGTCTTAAACAGAAACTGATTTTATTTATCAGTTTCCAAAGTATAAAGCAGTATCTACTCCAAGATGAATTACTGATAAAAAAATTAATTCTGGAGGTTTATTATGTTGTGGAGAATTGCTCTGTTCCTTTGGCTAATTTATCAACTCCTTTCTGGTGTTCCTCTTCTCTTCTCATTTTCTCCCCTAACTGGTCCCTCCACAATCTTGATAGGTTGTTATTATGAACATTTCTGCGTATTAACTTCAATTAACTTATCTCTACCTCATAAACCAATGTATGAGTGACAGGTCCTTTAATGTACCTGGATGTATGAGATGCATCTGGTCTCTCCCAGTTTACATGGGCCTGTCATACTCTATCTTAGTGTATTCTAAGATCCTTCTTTTTCCCTCTCAATAGGCAGAACATCAATTTATCCAGAAATTTCAAGACTGTTTTTGTTCCACCTCTGAAAAATATCACTGACATAATCTAAAAAGAGAAATCCAATGCATTATTACAATTTCTTGTTAGAGAAGGTTGGCTACAATCTTCAAAGGAGACAGCCAACTAAAGTGGGAGAGATCGAGTGGATCCAGAAAAGGCAATGAATCTGTAGGATAACTTGATATGAACCCATACTCAGGCTTTCTATCTTGGTAGGCTTCTAAGTATGTCTTATCATCTCTCAGAAGCTGAGATTTCATATATCTAAAAATAATGTTGAAAATCAAATTGATAAATAAAATGAAAGTGCTAATTGAAGAAAATCATTCAATTTATAATCATATAAGCATTTAAAATTTTAAAATAAATATAATGAACAAAATTCAATATTTTAAAAATAATACTATAGCAAAAGAAGAAACTTTTAAAAATGCATAGAAAAGTATTTTTGCTGGAATGGATTCTATTTTAATACTTTCAAACCTTTTTAACTTTTAGAAACTTACATATTTCTACTGTAGGTTCTAAATTAATTTGGAGAGAACCATAGTAATTTTATTCTAAATTTCATCTGGAAAATTATACAATAGTGATTATGTTAATCTTAAAAAGAATAATTAAATAGGAATAATTACCTCACTACTTCAGATATACCTCTGAAGCTTATCAAAAATACTTCAGAACTATAATATGTAAAATAGTATATTTTGGTATCAGAATATACTAACATAGAATGTATAGAAAATAGAGAAGAGGAGGGAACCTCAAAATTACAGAAACTGCCACTAGAGCATACTAGGATTTAAGAAATACAGCAGGTAGCTAATCAGTCATTTAAAAAAATGGAATGAGTTAGTCAGTAAATGATGATCATAATGTTTTCCATTTGGAAGAAAAAAATCAAACTAGCTCCTCATTTCACTCACAACATTAAATGTATTTCAGATGGATTATTGACTCAATTACTTCAGTTTTATTTTATTGTGAGTTTTTTATTATAATTAAAAATGTCTGTCCAACCAAGTCATAACTGTACCTCAACAGCTATTATAAAATTCAGTTATGAACCCAATGAGGATCGGGCAACCAATCCCAATACTACAATCATTCTCATCTCATACTTGGTGGTTACAACAACTTTGTTGATGGACCAAACTCTATGTGTTATGTTCATCCTCCTGTTAGAATTGAAGATAGCTGAATATTCCTCCAAAAACAAAACACTCTGCCATAAAGAGTATTTTGAACTGAAGGCAACTGAAAAGAAGCAGAATCAGGAAAAGCTTTATTTGACTAAAGCAAGATGCAGATTTACAAATATGCTCCTCCTTTTCTCTCTGTCAGGAAAAATAAAGGTTGATCACTAGACCTTGTGGAGATAGTACAAGAGACATCTACATAGCAGACTCTACCACCTAGCCTTTTTGGGCCATTTTCAATTTGACATTGCCATTGCCTTCCCATAATTTGCTGCCTGTAGTGACTCAATATCATTTAGCTTTGTCATATTAATTCTATTAAAATGTGTGTTTTTTTGTTGAATATTCTATATAAGGTGTGATTTAAAGCCATCACTCCTGCAACTTTGCTAAACTCTCTTATGAGTTCCAATAATCATTTACTGGAGACTTCTGGTCTTTTTAGATGCAACTTTCTCTGCATCTACAGAGAAAATGATATGGCTTATATTCTTCAATTTGTTAATGTTAAAATTCATCAATTTGCATATATTGAACCATCTCTGCATACCAGAGTTTAATCCCATTTGATCTGGGTGAATGATCTGGATGCATTGTTGGATTAGATGAGCTAATATTTAGTTGGGGATTTTTGCATCTATGTTCATCAAGGATATTGATTTTTAATTCTCTTTCTCGGTTGAATTTTGTTTTGTTTTGTTTTGTTTTGAAATTAAGGTGATGCTGGCCTCCCCTCCCTGATGGAGTCTGGAAGAATTCCCTCCCTTTCAGTTGTTTTTTTTTTTTTTTTTTTTTTTTTTACAGGCAGAGTGGACAGTGAGTGAGAGAGAGACAGAGAGAAAGGTCTTCCTTTTGCCGTTGGTTCACCCTCCAATGACCGCCGCGGACGGCGCGCTGCGGCCGGCGCACCGCGCTCGTCCGATGGCAGGAGCCAGGAGCCAGGTGCTTTTCCTGGTCTCCCCATGGGGTGCAGGGCCCAAGCACCTGGGCCATCCTCCACTGCACTCCTGGGCCACAGCAGAGGGCTGGCCTGGAAGAGGGGCAACCGGGACAGAATCGGTGCCCCGACCGGGACTAGAACCCGGTGTGCCGGCGCCGCAAGGCGAAGGATTAGCCTGTTGAGCCACGGCGCCGGCCCAGTTGTTTTGAATAGTTTGGAAAGAATTGGAATTAGATCTTCTTTAAAAGTTTGGCAGAATTCATCACGGAGGCATTCTGGTTGGGGGAGAGTCTTTATTACTGACTGAATCTCTGTCTTGGTTATTGGTCTATTTAGGTTTCCTATACCTTCACAATTCAATTTTAGTAGATTATATTTGTCTAGAAATCTATTCATTTCTTCTAGATTTTCCAATTTCTGAGTATGTGATTGTTTGTATTAAGACTTGATGATTCTTTTCATTGCTATAGTATCTGTTGTAACATCTCCTTTTTCATCTCTCATTTTATTTGGATCTTCTCCATTTTTTTGGTTAGTTGGACTAATGGTGTATCAATTTTTTAAATTTTCAGTAAAAAACTCTTCATCTCACTGATTTTTTTTTTCAGTTTTTTATTTCTTCTGCAACTTTTATTATTTCTTTCTTCCTACTTTTTTTGGATTTGGTTTGTTCTTGTTTTTCTAAAGCTAGACACACATTAATGGATCACTTATTTGATGCCTTCCCAAGAGGGTAGGGAGGAAAGAATCATAATATTCTTAAACTGTATATATGAAATGTGTTCCCTTTTATAAAACTAAAACAATTAAAGCCAAAAAAAGCCACTTCTCTGAGTTATTCTTCCCCTAGTTTCCTCTCATGTATAAATGCATACTAATAAACTTCTGCTTGCTTTCTCTCTGCTTTTTAAAAAGATTTATTTCTTTATTTGAAAGGCAGAGATACAGAGAGAGACAGAAGAAAGACAGGGGTCTTCCATCTGCTGGTTCACTCCCTAAATGGTCAGAATGACCAACCCTGGGCAAGGCCAAAACCAGGAATCAAGAGCTTCTCCCAGGTCCCCTATGTGGGTGCAGGGACCCAGCTACCTGGGCCATCTTCCACTGTTTCCCCAGGCACATTAGCAGAGAGCTGTATTGGAAGTAGAGTACCTAGTGCTAGAACTGGGACCTACATGGGATGCCAGAACAGCAGGTTGAGGCTTAACCTTCTACACCAAAGTGCTGGTATCCTTATTTTCTCTCTTGTTGATCTTTTCTTTTCTGTCTTTGGTTTTAGTTTTGCTGTTTGTCAGAGAGATTGCATCTAAGAACTCGAAAGAATAGAAGGAAAATAATTCAGTCCTTTCCTCCATTATAAACTCTGAAGTCAGCCATCTTCAAAGCCAGACTACTTTTTTTTACTAAATGTCTTCAAATACATTGTGTTCCAACCATAGATAAGATTTTAGTTTTCAAAGGGATCTCCGGTTCAGGTCATAAATCCACATTCTATACTAAGCTAAAATAGTCCATCTGTGTCCTCAGAGTTTTTTTGTGACTACTAATCAATGCTTAATTAATTTGTTGAAATAAACAATCTTTGTATACATTTCATTTTCTCTGTAGATTGTAACACTCAATCCGCTCATGAATCTTTTCCATATAAAGCTCAATCTGCTGATGTTAGTGCTATTAACACTAACTTATACCTCCCAGGAATTAATATCATCTATTGCAGCTGTTAGCAAAGATTTTCCATAAAAGTGTGAAAAGTAAATATTTTAGCTTTATTTGCCATAGAGTCTCGGTTACAACTTCCATAGTCTACGTTTTTAGCACCGTAGATAGTATTCAGGCAAATTAGTGTTTCAATAAAACTTTTTTTACAAAAGTAGGTAGCGAACCAAGCAATTGCTGACTACTGACCTAATCTATACTGAGTACTTTCTTCTGGCTTGTCTTCCTAACATATTTCCAAACTGCTGGTCATTCACAATTTCACATCAAATAAATAAAATAGCAACTTAGTAATCTTTATAGTAATTACTTTGGAGGGTGAAGGTGCCTACTTCTATGTAATTTGGCTTTATATTTTGGACAACACTTTTCATGAGAAGTTAGATAGTACATGTTATCATTTTGTAAAAGGAAATAAAATGTTTACAATGATGGTAGGGTGATAGGAACTGTTAAATTCCTGCGTTTTTCTAACTATACCCCACGGATTATTCCCAGCTTCTAAACTCAAATTGCCAGTACCATAGCTTAAATTAGAAGGAGACTGGAAGCCAGAAATTATCATAGCAAATGCAAGCATTTAAGAATCAAATTGATAGGGTCTAAAATCTCAGATCTTGCATTTGCTAACCATGATTTAAAGAAAAATAGTTGGATAAATGTTCATTCATTTAACTTTTAAAATAGAGCTCATCTTACCTATCTTTGATGAGAGCTTCAGCTTTCAATGGTATGCACATTTATATTTTTAATAAATGTGTGATCAAAATAAGCATTATTATTGAACAATACTGAATAATTAATATTTAATATGTAAGTAGATTTTTTCACCTAAATTATTTTTCACCAACATAATCAGTAAATTTATGCCTAAACTATTTCTTTTCATCCTGGATAATATAATATTTGTGTTATTTTGATATCATTAGAGTTTATTTGCTATTTACCTAACTTAAGAGTTCTTCATTTTTGCTTTTTCTATTTTCTAATGAATTAAATCTGCAAATACATAGATTACCTAATGATGACTAAATCAGTGCTTAGTCTTGCCTGAATGGCCAATATGAAACCAACTATTCTCTCTACTGCGTTCTACTAGATATTAATATTATTAACAATGAATAATTAAACTGGGAGATGCTCACTATCTTTCAATTCTTCAGCAACTCAACTTGTGATTTTAAGATTTTAATTTGTTAATTTTTAATAGTGGAACTAATTATACCCTCTCTAGTAAGACAACAGATACAAAAATCATTTTATTGAAAAGTTTAGTATAACAAAATTAGATATTATTGCTTTATTTTTTTAGATAAGATATATTCATAGTTAAATTATAATTTATGCAAGTTTAAAGCAATCTCAGTAAATGACTCCAAAGATGGAAGATCAAGAAACAGAATTAAGAGCAGAATGCTTCTTGGCCTTTTGGATAAGATCAAGTGCAGAAATAAGTGCAGGTAGATTTCAGCTAATCATAAGGAAGGATTTTTAAACAATTACAACTATCAAAGAAGTAATAGGCTATTGAGATGTAGTGAGATGCATACTGCATGAAATGTTCACACAGACACTGGGTAACTACTTCTAAGAGACTCATGTAAGAAATATCAATATTTCAACTTTTAAGCCTATTACAGCTCTGAGATTCATTCTCTCCCCGATTCCCTTCCTCTCTCTTTCTCTTTTTCACTCTGTTCAAATAAATAGGTATATATTTAAATAAATAAAGTACTAAAAAAGAGAAATGCACACACAAAAATCCAGTACTTTGACCCATAAAATTGTGTGTATAACATCCAGTGAAAAATTACTATCAAATTAAGAGGAGGGATATGTAACAACTAAGTTAAAGGAAAATTGGTAAATAGAAACAAATTGAGGAGTAAGAGAAATGATTGAATCAACAAATAAGCAGTTTAAAACAGCTATTATTAATCTTCTTTTAATAAGGCTCAAGGATTTAAAGGAAAATGTGAACACAATGATCATGGAAACAGAAATTAAATATTACCAAATATGAATCTTGGAGAAGAAAAATACAGTATGAGAAAAATGAATCCATGGATAGGATTAATAAAATTAAATAATTCAAGGGGAAAAATGATCAAACGACTTGAAATCAAGGAGTGGAAACTATCCAAACCTGAGCCTAATGTCTTAGTTCATTCACGGTACTGTAATAGCCATTTCTCTCTCAGTCCAACAGGAGGAGATGTTCTAGATCAGGATGTTAACAGGATCATGTCTCCTGAGGGCTGCTCTCTGCTTCAGATGTTGTTCAGTTGTTGAGTCATGCAGATGAGATGAATTCTCTGCCCTCACTGGTAGAAAGGGAAAGAACAGAAGGGCCAAACGGCTCCCTTCCTCCTCCTCTGTAAGGGTATTTCATCACCACTACAATGGGGATCTACATTAACTTTGTGCGGAAAACTTTCAAAATATAAGGCAGAAAGAGAAAAAAAATAGTTAAAAAATAAGCAGTGACAAAGTAGACTGTTGGACTACATCAAGTACTCTACCATGCACATCTTCAGTGAGAGGATAGTGAGGTATTCAAGGAAATTAATAAAAAAAAGAAAGTAGGGCCGGCGCCGTGGCTCAACAGGCTAATCCTCCGCCTTGCGGCGCCGGCACACCGGGTTCTAGTCCCAATCGGGACACCGGATTCTGTCCCGGTTGCCCCTCTTCCAGGCCAGCTCTCTGCTGTGGCCCAGGAGTGCAGTGGAGGATGGCCCAAGAGCTTGGGCCCTGCACCCCATGGGGAGACCAGGAAAAGCACCTGGCTCCTGCCATTGGACAAGCGCACCAGCGCGTTGTCTTCGGCGGCCATTGGAGGGTGAACCAACAGCAAAAGGAAGACCTTTCTCTCTATATCTCTCTCTCACTGTCCACTCTGCCTGTCAAAAACATAAATAAATAAATTAAAAAAAAAAAAGAAAGTAAAGGTTTTAAAAAGTTTAGGAGGAGTATAAACACATATTCAAAAAGCTCAACAAAACTTAGGACGGCTAGACACAAGGGAAATCACAAAGGGGATAGTGAGTTTCTGAAAACAAAAGATAAAGAGAGAATTCTCAAAACCAGAAGGAAACAAGACATGCTATATAGAGAGTAATAAACACACAAATGCCAAACGCTCACAGAGTAATAAACACACAAATGCTCACAGACTTTTTGTCTAAAGATTTAAAATCCAGACCATAATGGAACAATTTATTTATATCAGGTAGAGAGTATTCAGCTTCCAGTGAAGGTGAAATGTTCTTTCCAATGATGAAAGCAGAGAGCATTTTGTCATCAGCCACCTGATCCAAAAGAAGTTTTAAAGATTTTTTGATAGAGGAAAATGATATACAAAACATGGTCCACACAATAGAATGAAGAATGAAAATCACCAAGAATAGAAATAAATGAGTAAATATTAAAAACAAACGTGGGTTCTATTTTTTCGTAATGACACAGTGCATTATATAGCACTAAATGTCCAGATAATAACATGAAAACATCTGGGAAAAAAATAACCATTTAAGAAACCACAACACAGTCAAAGCAGACAGAAACTAGACAGGATTTATATCTCAAAAGAGAAGAAAGGAAAAGAAAAAGCCTAAAAGCAAAAGAGAAAATGAGATTTTACATATAAGAAAACAATCATAAAAATGAAAGCTGACATTTCATCATACAAAAAGTAGGCTAAAAGATAATGGAATGACATCCTGAAGAATCCAAGAAAAGAAAAAAAACTCAACCTAGTACTCTGTACATAACAAAAATATATTTCCAAAAATGGAGATAAAATATTTTAAGATCAACAAAAGTTTTGTAGAAGTACATACTATATGAAATATTGAACTTTTTAAAGACTCTTTGGATGTAAAACTTTATAAAAATATGATTCACTAGGCAAAAAAATCACACTAAAAATAGCAAAAATATAAGTCAGTGTAAATGTTTTTCTGAATTTTATTTAAAGACATTTATGTAAAGCAAAAATATTACATGACAAGATCAGCAAAGGGAAGAAAGAGATTATTCTGTAATAGATTATGTCATTACATATAAAGTCACATATGATTAATTCAAACTACACAGAGTAAAATGTGTATTGTAATATCAAAATAAACCAATATATGTTAGACATATACATATATACAAGAGAAGGTTTCAAAAAGTTCATGGAAAGTGCACATTATCTTTTTATTCAAAAGTTTCTGTGAACTTTTTGGAGTACTATCATACAATATAAATAGAAGACAAAGGGTGAAAAAAAAAGTATGCTTATCTCATTGAATGCAGGAGAAATCATTTGGTTAAATTTAAACACAGACTACGATAACACCTTTAACCAATGTAGAAATGGAAAGCAAATATTTTCAATTTGAGATGGGGCATACACAAAAAAGGGCAACTCTCGGTAAAATGTTGAACACGTAATGACTGTGATTGGGAATAAGAGGAAGCTGATTTCATCACCACTATTTAAAGTTGTATTAGATATCCAATGCAGTGACTTAAGCACAGGCAAACTATAAATGCCACAAAATTTAGACATAAATCATAAAGTCTTTCTGTTGACAGAGGATGTGATAATCACAGAAAATCTCAAAACTATTATAAGTTCCTATAACTAATATATGAATTAGTCAGCTTGACAATACATGAATTCAATATTCAAGATTATATTTTTTTAATTATTTAGTTGATTTGAAAGGCAGTGTTACAGAGACACATATAGATATTTTCCATCTGCTGGTTCACTCCCCATATGTCTGCAATAGCTGGGGCTGGAGCAAGTCCAAAGCCGAGAGCCACCAGCTTCATTTGGGTCTTCCACAGGGATGGAGTGCTTCACAAACTGGGGCTGTATTCCACTGCTTTTCCAAGCACATTAGCAGGGAATTCAATAGGAAGTAGACCATCCAGGACTCGAACCAGCTTTCACATGGAAAGCCAGTGTGGCAGCAGTGGTTTAGCCCACTGCACAACATTGCTGACCCCAGAGAAAATATATTTCAAAACATTAGCAACATGGCCGGCGCCGTGGCTCAACAGGCTAATCCTCCGCCTTGCGGTGCCAGGTTGGGGCGCTGGATTCTGTCCCTGTTGTGCCTCTTCCAGGCCAGCTCTCTGCTGTGGCCCGGGAGTGCAGTGGAGGATGGCCCAAGTGCTTGGGCCCTGCACCCCATGGGAGACCAGGAAAAGCACCTGGCACCTGGTTCCTGCCGTCGGATGAGCGCGGTGCGCCAGCCGCAGCGCACCGGCCGCGGCGGCCATTGGAGGGTGAACCAACGGTAAAGGAAGACCTTTCTCTCTGTCTCTCTCTCTCACTGTCCACTCTGCCTGTCAAAAAAAAAAAAAAAAAACATTAGCAACAAATAATTGAGGAAGTGATTTAATTAATATCAAAATATAAAATAATTAAGAAAAATGTTTAATGAGAACTATTTAAGACTTCTATACATAAACCAAAATATACTGCAGAAAGAATTTATGAACAATGTAATAAGAGAAGAAATATATAATTAATTTAAAGATACAATGGAATTGATATTCTCTCTCTATATATTTATATTTATATATATATAAACAAACTCAATTCCATAACAATCAAATTGCTGTTTATTATTAAGGTTAAGAAGTCCATTTTCAAATTAATATACAGAAAGTTGTAGAATAGTCAACATAGTTGTAAAGGACAGATTTGGAGGACCTAGTCTAAGATTTTAAGATTTACTATATATCCTCAGTTCAAGATGATTTTTTGAATTAGAAATAGGACAGAGAACTCTAGTAAAGATTCCTACATATTTGGTCAATTGTTTTTTTTCAGAAAGTCTAGAGGTCAAAAACTTAGAAAATCAGTGGGAATACACAGTTTCTTCAAAAAGAACATTAGAACAATAGAATATTCATTTGGAAAAAATTGAACCATGATTCCTATCTAACATCACATGCAAAAAATTATTCCAGACAGATCATAAATGTAAACATACAGTCTAAAACTATAAAACTTCCAGAGGAATACAAGGAGAATGTCTTTATGATCTTTGCAAGTAGAATTTTCCTGAGTACCATAAGTATTAATCTTAAAAAGATACATTAAATTTAATTAAGTTAAACATTTTTTGGTCTTAAAGGTCATCATTTTAAAAGATGAAAATAAAGGCCACATACAAGAAGTAGACCTTCTCTTTGAAAGTTTTGTATCTAGAATACAAAAGTAATGTTTAGAGCTCAACAGAATAAGATGTCTAACCTAACAAAATGGGCATGTGACATAATTTTAAGAAAAAGGAAGAGACTATATATTGTATTACACCTCTAAAAATCATTCTATATCCATCAGAATGGTTAAAATTAAAAAGACTTACACTATTAAATGTAGATGGCAATTTGGAATTACTGGACTTCTAATTCATCCTTTGAAGGAGTGTAAAATGGTTTTCATCATTTTGGAAATGATGTTGTAGTTTCTTACAAAGTTAAGCACACACTTACGTGATGATTATCTTCTTTAGCACTTCTCAAGATAGGTGAAAAAAATCTATGATTGTCATATGGCAATGTTCACAGCATCCTCATTCATGAGTGCAAAGGAATCATAATAATCCAATCTATATCAACAAAAATCACAAATTTTTACATATTGTTATAAAAGAATCAGATACATCAATAAAACAGAAAATAAGACTGATACATGATAAAAAATTTCAATATCATTATATTCAGCTTACCAAATGTGCCAGAAACCAAAGATTGCAATCTTCATGATACCAGGTATTACAAAGATAAAGAATAAGCTGATTCTTTCTGTGAGTATAAAAATGCATGTTTTTATTGAGTGTGGAGTAACTCCAAAGGGGTATAAGAGAACTGTTAGGGTGATGGAAATGGTCTAATGCTAGATTAGGTAGCTGATACCAGAGCACATTTAGAATAAAACCCATTGAATAGCACAGGTGAGCATCTTAGGTAAATGTGTGTCAATTATAAGGCAGTACAAGGAATGAATTATTTTTTTTAATAAAAATATCTAAGACTTCTTTCTCCACAATTTCATTTAGAAAAACTCTTAAAGATGGTGCCATGCTTAACATGTTGGATTTCTACCTTGAATAGTCATTCTTCATTCTTCAAATCCTGATATAAGTAACCTCAAAAATTGTATGGTTAGCCTTGACATATTCCATGATGTGATGCTAGATGTTGTTTTGATATCCCGGGTTATATCATTTTCGGGAGCAACAATTTAATCTGAATACTGGTGCCATGCTTAATGGTACTAGGAATTTTTATTTTGTTTTATTAAGTATGATAACACTCAATATCACTATTTCTGTTTGTAGGAAATTGTTCATATTTTTAAAAATGCACACTTAAATATTAGGGGCAACAAGTATAATACTATTTTTCTACCTTAGCATATTGAGCTAAAGTCAGAAAAATTAAGTAGGGAAAATGGTATAATTATCAAATTCAGAAGATGGTTGTGTGGATGTTGGTTGTATCATCCTATCAATTTTGTATAGATGCAATGTATACTAAATTTTAAAATTTTTAAAAATTCATCTTGTTCTACTAAGTTTTTATGGCCTTTAGCAATTTAGATAAATTCTCAAGTAATCAATTTCTTTCAAAATTGTGAGCAGCACAAATTATTTTCCTCAGAAGGAAGTTTTAAAATTCCCACTTTACTTCATCATACATCATTTTGGGTTCCCTTTTTACTGTCACTTCTAGTAAACACAAAGTTAGACACAAAAAATGCATCAACTAAGTACTCTTACCTTCTGGGACTATGCTTCATGGGGACAGATATTCAAGCTGTAATTTCTAAATTATTCTCTACTAGTGATTCCATTACACTCTTCAGCAAAGGAATGCTGATTCTATGGTAGGGGAATATGTACCTATAGAAAAATAACTCTTGGTTGGCATCAGAATGCTATCTCATTTCCTCCCTGGCCCCTAATCAAGAACCTAGCAAGCTGAACACAATCCTTCAAAACAGGGAGGCAGTTAGACATGCCAACTAACAGGGGGTGTTTTATGCTGTACTGAAATCTTTAGTTTAACATCTGGTCATGGAAATGCTCATGACTGCACCTTGTTGGCCCTATAACTCTAATCCATCTGCAGCTTTTCTTTATACCATGTTTTGTATGCCCTCAGTTGTCATTTTGTCTCTAACAGAATAAAATCTTTCCAGTTCCTGATGGTTATAAGGCATGGTTTCCAGCCTATCCTGTTGGATAATGTGACCAACCTTCTGGATCACAATGGCAATTTTTCCAAGGTCACCCACAAACACCATAGGACAGACAGCAGAAGAAGAATACTCATAAGCAGCTCTATTCCCATATGTCAGCTCCAAGAAAATATAGAAGATGGACCGTCATCCATGTTACCTCCAAAAAGATTATGAGTTTCTTCTCTTGAGGGGTAATGTTAACGTAGGTAGATAGTCAATTTTGTGTGGGTGTGAAGAAATACAGAAGCTATGCTTTGAAGCAAACCAGCATTACACATCTAAAGTATTGCTGTTGTTCAATAAACTTGGCAGGTTTCTTCTGTGGTTCAATGAGGTAATAAATGTAGCAATGAACCAGCATTTGCATATCAGAACTCCTTTCATTGTTCAAAAACCTGGTTGGGTTGGTCCCAGCTCCTTCACTGGGGGCAGCTTAGGGTAATCTCTTCAGCCCTGAACCAATGAGGCTGGCAAAATTCTGGGAGGAGTTTTAGGAATTCCATGCTCAGGAATTCCCCTCCCCTTCAAAGGAGACATCTCAGGCAGGGAAGAGGGAGAGGGCTCATATCCAAAACCATAAAAATTCTAGTCTGAATGCAAACTTGGCACTTAGTTCTTTCCTGAGAAAGAACTTCCTTAGAAAGAACCATGCCTGGTCTATCACCTGTATTTCTTTTTAATTAAACTTTGCTTCAGTATTAAGAAATGAAAAGAGGGGCCATGTGCTAGGGCCTGGTGTGTAAAGCTGCTGCCTGCAGCACCAGCATCCCGAATGGGCACTGATATGAGTCTCGACAGCTCCTCTTCTGATCTAGCTCCCTGCTAATGCACCTGAGTAAACAGCAGTGGATGGCCCAAGTGCTGGGGCCCCTGCCCCCACATGAGAGTACCTAGCAGAAGCGCCCAGCTCATGGCTTCGTTCTGGACAGCCCAGGCTGTTGCAGACATCTGGAGAGTGAACCAGCAGATGGAAGATATCTCTCTAACGCTGCCTTTCAAATAAATAAGTAAATCTTTAAAAATAAATAAATAAATAAAAAGAACTTGGCAAGTGATATACAAATGCTTTGTGCTGGGGCTGGTGCTGTGGCACAGTAGGTTAAAGCCCTGGTCTGAAGCACTGGCATCCCATATGAGTGCCAGTTCTAGTCCCAGCTGCTCTTCTTTCTTTCTTTCTTTCTTTCTTTCTTTCTTTCTTTCTTTCTTTCTTTCTTTCTTTCTTTCTTTCTTTCTTTCTTTCTTTCTTTCTTTATTTTTGGACAGGCAGAGTTAGTTAGTGAGAGAGAGAGACAGAGAGAAAGGTCTTCCTTCCGTTAGTTAACCTGCAAAATGCCTCTACGGCCGGTGCGCTGTGCCAATCTGAAGCAAGGAGCCAGGCAGGTGCTTCCTCCTGGTTTCCCATGCAGGTGCAGGGCCCAAGCACTTGGGCCATCCTCCACTGCCTTCTCAGCCCACAGCAGAGAGCTGGACTGGAAGAGCAGCTGCTCCTCTTCTGATCCAGCTCTCTGCTATGGCCTGGGATAGCGGTAGAGGATGGCCCAAGTCCTTGGGTCCCTGTACCCTCGTGGGAGATCTGGTAGAAGCTCCTGGCTCCTTGCTTTGGATCAGTGCAGCTCCAGCTGTTGTGGCCACCTGGGGAGTGAACCAGCAGATGAAAGACCTCTCTCTCTATCTATACCTCTCTCTGTAACTCTCTTTCAAATAAATAAAAATAAATCTTTTTTAAAAAAACCAAATGTTTTGTGTCCATATCTTTTATTTATTGGTTGATACATTTGTTTTTTGTGAAATCTGTTTTTATGAAGTGCAGGTTATTATTGAAAGTTGATCAAGTTCTCTTTAGAAATAAGTGGTATAGGGGCCGGCGCTGTGGCGCAGCGGGTTGATGCCCTGGCCTGAAGCACTGGCATCCCATATGGGCGCCAGTTCTAGTCCTAGCTGCTCCTCTTCCGATCCAGCTCTCCACTGTGGCCTGAGGTAGCAGTAGAAGATGTCCCAAGTCCTTGGGCCCCTGAACCCACGTGGGAGACCCAGAAGAAGCTCCTGGCTTCTGGCTCCTGGCTCCTGGCTTCAGATCAGCGCAGCTCCAGCCATTGCAGCCATCTGGGGAGTGAACCATAGGATGGAAGACCTCTCTGTCTCTCTGCCTCTCCTCTCTCTGTAACTCTTTCAAATAAATAAAATAAATCTTTAAAAAAAGAAAGAAAGAAGTAGAATGATTAAGGAATACATGAATGAATGTTTTTATTATCCAATGAGTTAATGAAAGTAGCCAGTAATTCTTCCCTTATTATTAATACTGTGTATGGGAAAAGACAGATTTTGAGGCCAGCACTTGATGCAGTGGTTAGACATCACTTGCAATGCCCACGTTGCAAATAAGAACATCTGGGTTTGAGTCCTTGCTCTGTATCTGATCCCCCTTCCCACTAATGTGGACCTTGGAGAGTAGGAAGTGTTGTGTTCTTGCTACCCATGTGGAAGACTTGAATTGAGTTCCCAGCTCCTGGATTCAACCTGGCCCAGTCTTGGCTGTTGCAGGCACTTAGGGGAGTAAATCAATGGATAGAAAAAAAAATTCATCTCACCTCTTTCCCTTTCAAATAAAATAAAAATTAAGAAAATGAATATTTAAAATATTTAATGAAGAATTTTGACCAGCAGAAATATCCGATTGGTTATTTGTGGGGAAAAAAAATCATCACTGCTCTAAATCAGCTTCATTTTATCCCACACATGCCAGGATTTGGACTTTGAAAAATCATTTATCTAAGAAAACTTAATATTTTTGTTCTGGTTTCCTTTTCCAGTTTCTGCTGCAATAAAAGCCATTTTCCTCACCACAGTATCTGGGTTCATGTGTATGTTACATTAGATTCTCGTTTCTCCCTGAGAGTGTCCAATGGCAGTGTGAATGTGCTGCAAGGCTGATGCTGGGAGCACTTTCATCTCTAATCATCACCAGCACCAGGAGGCTTCAGGCTGACTGCTGCATATGTGCTGCTCTGCAAAGCCATTAGAAACAGGGCCAGTTCTCTGGAATCACCAAGAAATCCATGGGTGGCTGTTTTGAGGTATATTTGAAAGTATACCAGAGAGGAGATATTGGCAGATGAATAAGGATTTTGATCTATTTTGTTTGCCTTTAACACTCCTTCCAAAAAACATTCAGAGAATGCATGTGGCAAATAGCAACAATCTGAGGCACACATTGTAGATTGCAAAGAGCAAAAAGATTTGGGTTTGTCATGAAGCAGACATCAGTGAGTAGTGGAAAAAGCTGTATTTCAAGATAGATTAATTTTAACTAAGATAATTCCAATAGATAAAAGTGGTCCAAGATTCTGCTTAGATACTCTCAAATGAAGGACTTAAGGTGGCAATTGAGAGCTCTGGTTTTGAAGCTACACAGAATTTGATGTAAATCCTGATTCTGCCACTAGTGACTTTGTAAAAGTAGCCTTTTTCTCCTTAAGCACAAGGATCCTCATGTTATAAATGGGGTTAATCACGCACAACTGAATAATATATGAAATGTTCTTAGCACAGTGTCTACTGTATCAGTGTTAGAAAGACATAAGAAATAATAGTAGTTATTATTACAATAATGATAATGCAATTACTGAGTTCTATTTTGTCCATATTGGAGACACAAACATGAATTATATAGTGAAATTGCTCTAGTAGAACTCCAGGGTAAGTTGAGATTTAGTTAGTTAATATTTGCCCTGAAAAAAAGGGCAGTTATTGAATTAACTAGACAATGTATGAGAAAACTCAGCAAAGACTGACAGCTATTCCCCAGATACATAGAAATGACACATGTTGGAAAATGCTTATTTCAAGAAGACATTCAAACAATGGCTTTTGGAAAATTAGAGAGTGAAAAATAACCTCTCCCTTAAAGAATTAAGGGAGTGAGTGGAATACAAAATCCCTGGTAGAGGAAGATGTAGGGAGATAAACTTTGTATTTAGAAAGTTGAAGTTAGGATTGTAGTGACAAGCATCAGTAGTGTACCGGGGACATTTTGTGGTAATAACTAGTGGTTTACGGATGCAGTCCCCTAGGCTTGATAACATCATTATTCTATATATGCACTTGCATTTATCTATTTATTTTTTAAAAAACTATTTATTCATTTGTTTATTTATCTGAAATGCAAAGTGACAGAAAGAGAGAGGGAGAGACAGAGAAAGAGATCTCCATCAATTGGTTCACTCTCCACATGGCCACAGTTTCTGGGTCTGGGCGCTGCTGAAGTCAGAAGCCAGGAATTTAATCCTGGTTTCCCATAAGGGTGGAAAGCAGTTCTTGGGGCATCTTTATATCCCTTCCAAATCTTATTAAGAGGAAGCTGGATTAGAAAGCAGAGCAGCCAGGACTTGAACCAACACTCCCACACAGGATGCCATCGTCACAAGCTGTGGTTTAACCTGCTATGCCACAACATCAGACCCTGCACATGTATTTTAAAAATTCCCATGGATATTTCACACATATTTCTGATAAAATAAACAGTCACAAACTGAACATGTCTATTTTTGCTATTTTCAGAAGAACAAACTAAGGACTATGACTGTGGTGGTTTTGCCTGTGTTCTCCAGACTGAAGGAATATTGAGCCATGCTTTTGTGTCTGATTACGCCATGCTGTCTTCCTCTAGAATGGTAACTAGAAATGACAGCCAACAATGATATTAATTTAGTAGCAACGGCAGGGTACCAGTACATGATAGTACCTCCAAAATGAAATATTAGAGGAGCCATGGGCTTTCTGTTAAGAGCTGCCTAGAATCACAGGAAATACAGAGAATGAAAACAGTGAATTGAAAACAAACTCCATAGCTCTTTCCATACATTTGCAAAAGACTATACATGGAGAGTAATAAGTTTTCTAATATCTGTTTGGAATCAGGAGCCTGAGCACTGAGTGCTGGATACCATATTTCACAATGAAATCAGCTTTAATTTGTGTTTAGCATAAAAGTTTCTACATTTCATGTTTGAAGTTAATCTATGAGCAAACATATATGGGGACTTTTGGTAAGGTATCCTCAGGTAAACTTCAGTTTTCCCCTATGAACAAGAAGATTGGATTTTATGTTTTTTAAATATTTTCTTTGGGTTTTGTTTACATTTTAAGTTTTTATCCTTAAAATGTAATTAACTGATCTAACCTGGAATACTACTTATTAATGACTAAAGTAATATGTCTGTTTCTTTGGAAAAATTCATACAAAACATCAAGCCATATACCATGGAAATTAAAAGCCTTTTCCAGGTTTCTGAGAATTCCCACAGAGGTTAGATTATGATAAGTGGAAGAGCTACATTCTCATGACTATTATGATATACTAACTCCTAAGTTTATGACTTGCCTTATCATTCTGCTTTTGTGGACTCTGGTCTATCTGGCATTGCCAAAGACCAAACATGATATTGTCATCTGCTCAAATTCCAAACCAAGGGCCACAGTCCAAGATATATGTCTTTCTCCATATTTATATTTGCTTCTTATTAAATGTGTATTTTTTTCTATGTACCCAAATGGGAGAGAGAGAGAGAGATCTTCTGTCCATTGGTTCACTTCCCAAATGCCTTCAGTAGCTGAGTCTGGGGGCCAGACTCATGCCAAAAGGGCAGAACTCAAACCAGTTCTCTCACATGGGTGACAGGAACCCAACCATTTAAGCTATTTCCTGATGTTTCCCAGGGTGAATTTCAGCAGGAAACTAAAATCAAAAGTGAAACAGGGAAACAGACACTGTGATATAAGATGGAGGCTTTCCTAGCAGCCTCGTAACCCCTACTGCAAAGTTTTGTCAGTTCTTCTGTTAACCTTGCATCATGATGATGCCTGTCTTCAGCTTCTTAATTTCACCCCCAAGAAATTTGCCAGGCATATTTCTTATAAAGTGATAGTCCCCTCCTAGAGGAATATTCTGCTACAAGTTAAATACATTAACATTTTTCTTCCCTACAAATTCATTTGATATTTAACAAGAAGTATGAACCCTGACAGCTGGTTGTTGAACAGATAAAACTTTCTGTGAACATTTTCCATGTCATTAAGTGTTCTTCCACAACATCATTTTTAATGGCCACAGAGCATTTAAATATATGCAGGCATTATAATTTATTTAACTGATCCTCAATTGTTCGGCAATTAGATTGGTTTTCCAAAACCTGTACAATTTTGGGATTTTACTACTTTTTAAAAACACTTTCTTACTTGATGGGAAAAAATGATATTCCACTGTTATTTTATTCATATTTCCTTTTGTTTTCCAGTAAATCTAAACATGTTTTTAATTACTTTTTAATTTAAATTTTATTCCTTCATTCCACCAGACCATCTTGCTTGCTCTGATTCCAAAATGCACACAAAATTTCTTCACTCTCTCCTGCACTATTGCTGTCATACAAATCTAACCCCATGAAGTACTATGATCACCTTCTAATTGGGCTCCCTGAAACTTGGCTTCTTGGAAAAGTTTCTCTTCTTAAAATACAAATCTGATTAAGCTTCACTCCTGCTTTGTACAATTGAGTGATTTCCCATTCATTTCTAGCACAATCCAAGCTCCTTGCCACAGCCCTCAAGATTTTGTATGAACAGGACCTACCCAATCCTCTCACCTCTGACTTTATCATGTAGATTCTACTTCTTTTTTTTTTATAAAGCTTTTATTTAAAGAATATAAATTTCCAAAGTACAGCTTATGGATTACAATGGTTCCCCTCCACAAAACTTCCCTCCCTCCCGCTACCCTCCCCTTTCCCGCTCCCTCTCCCCTTCTGTTCACATCAAGATTCATTTTCAATTCTCTTTATACACAGAAGATCAGTTTAGTACATATTACATAAAGATTTCAACAGTTTGCCCTCTCATAGAGACACAAAATGAAAATACTGTTGGAGTACTAGTTATAGTATTAATTCACAATGTACAGCACATTAAGGACAGAGATCCTACATGATTTTTTTTTAAATTGATTAATTATCTATGCAATTTCCAATTTAACACCAAGATTTTTTAATCATTTGCAATTATCTTTATATACAGAAGATCGATTCAGTATATACTATGTAAAGATTTCATCAGTTTGCACCCACACAGAAACACAAAGTGTAAAAAATACTGTTTCAGTACTAGTAATAGAATTATTTCACATTGGATAACACATTAAGGACAGATCCCTCATGAGACGTAAGTACACAGTGACTCCTGAAGTTGATTTAACAATTTGACACTCTTGTTTATGGCGTCAGTAATCTCCCTAGGCTCTAGTCATGAGTTGCCGAGGCTATGGAAGCCTTTAGGGTTCGCCGACTTCAATCTTATTCCGACAGGGTCATAGTCAAAGTGGAAGTTCTCTCCTCCCTTCAGAGAAAGGTACCTCCTTCTTTGATGGCCCCATTCGTTCCACTGGGATCTCACTCACAGAGATCTTTCATTTAGGTCTTCTTTTTTTTTTTCCAGAGTGTCTTGGCTTTCCATGCCTAAAATATTCGCATGGGCTCTTGAGCCAGATCTGAATGCCTTAAGGGCTGATTCTGAGGCCAGAGTGCTATTTAGGACATCTGCCATTCTATGAGTCTGCTGTGTATCCTGCTTCCCATGTTGCATCATTCTCTCCCTTTTTGATTCTATCAGTTAGTATTAGCAGACACTAGTCTTGTTTGTGTGATCCCTTTGACTCTTAGACCTATCAGTGTGATCAATTGTGAGCTGAAATTGATCACTTGGACTAATGAGATGGCCTTGGTACATGCCACCTTGATGGGATTGTATTGGAATCTCCTGGCACAATTCTAACTCCATCATTTGGGGCAGTTCCGATTGAGCATGTCCCAAATTGTACATCTCCTCCCTCTCTTATTCCCACTCTTATATTTAACAGGGATCACTTTTCAGTTAAGATTTAAACACCTAAGCATAATTGTGTGTTAATTACAGAGTTCAACCACTAGTACTAGGATAAAAAAAATACTACCATGGATAAAGTATTACATTGTACAACAACAGTCAGCACAAGAGCTGATCAAGTCACTGTTTCTCATAGTGTCCATTTCACTTCAACAGGTTTCCCCTTTGGTGCTCAGTTAGTCGTCGCCAATCAAGGGAAACAAATGATATTTGTCTCTTTGGGACTGGCTTAATTCACTGAGCATGATGTTTTCCAGATTCCTCCATCTTGTTGCAAATGACTGGATTTCATTGTTTTTGACTGCTGTATAGTATTCTGTAGAGTACATGTCCCATAATTTCCTAATCCAGTCTACTGTTGATGGGCATTTGGGTTGGTTCCAAGTCTTAGCTATTGTGAATTGAGCCGCAATAAACATTACTGTGCAGACGGCTTTTTTTGTTTGCCAATTTAATTTCCTTTGGGTAAATTCCAAGGAGTGGGATGGCTGGGTTGAATGGTAGGGTTACATTCAGGTTTCTGAGGAATCTCCAGACTGCCTTCCATAGTGGCTTCACCAGTTTGCATTCCCACCAACAGTGGATTAGTGTCCCTTTTTCCCCACATCCTCTCCAGCATCTATTGTTGGTGGATTTCTGAATGTGAGCCATTCTCACCGGGGTGAGGTGAAACCTCATTGTGGTTTTGATTTGCATTTCCCTGATTGCTAGGGATCTTGAACATTTTTTCATGTGTCTGTTGGCCATTTGGATTTCCGCTTTTGAAAAATGTCTATTGAGGACCTTGGCCCATCTCTTAAGTGGGTTGTTTGTTTTGATGTTGTGGAGTTTCTTAATTTCTTTGTAGATTCTGGTTATCAACCCTTTATCTGTTGCATAGTTGGCAAATATATTTTCCCATTCTGTTGGTTTCCTCTTTACTTTCCTGACTGTTTCTTTTGCAGTACAGAAACTTTTCAATTTGATGCAATCCCAGTAGTTAATTTTGGTTTTCAGTGCCTGTGCTTCTGGGGTCTTTTCCAAGAAGTCTTTGCCAGTACCTATGTCTTGCAGGGTTTCTCCTATGCTCTCTAATAATTTGATGGTGTCGGGTCGTAGGTTTAAATTTTTAATCCATGTTGAATGAATTTTTGTGTAAGGTGAAAGGTGGGGATCTTGCTTCATGATTCTGCACGTGGAAATCCAGTTTTCCCAGCACCATTTATTAAACAGACTGTCCTTACTCCAGGGATTGGTTTTGGATCCTTGATCAAATATAAGTTGGCTGTAGATGTTTGGATTGATTTCTCGTGTTTCTTTTCTCTTCCATTGGTCTATCCATCTGTTTCTGTACCAGTACCATGCTGTTTTGATAACTACTGCCCTGTAGTATGTCCTGAAATCTGGTATTGTGATGCCTCCAGCTTTGTTTTTGTTGTACAAGATTGCTTTAGCTATTCGAGGTCTCCTGTGTCTCCATATGAATTTCAGCATCATTTTTTTCAGATCTGAGAAGAATGTCCTCGGTATCTTGATTGGTATTGCATTGAATCTGTAAATTGCTTTTGGCAGAATGGACATTTTGATGATATTGATTCTTCCAATCCATGAGCATGGAAGATTTCTCCAGTTTTTGGTATCCTCTTCTATTTCTTTCTTTAAGGTTTTGTAATTTTCATTGTAGAGATCTTTAATGTCCTTGGTTAAGTTTATTCCAAGGTTTTTGAATGTTTTTGTAGCTATTGTGAATGGGATTGATCTTAGCAGTTCTTCCTCAGCTGTGGCATTGCCTGTATATACAAAGGCTGTTGATTTTTGTGCATTGATTTTATATCCTGCTACTTTGCCAAACTCTTCTATGAGTTCCAATAGTCTCTTAGTAGAGTTCTTTGGGTCCCCTAAATAAAGAATCATGTCGTCTGCAAAGAGGGATAGTTTGAGTTCTTCCTTCCCAATTTGTATCCCTTTAATTTCTTTTTCTTGCCTAATAGCTCTGGCTAAGACTTCCAGCACTATATTGAATAGCAGTGGTGAGAGTGGGCATCCCTGTCTTGTACCAGATCTCAGTGGAAATGCTTCCAACTTTTCCCCATTCAATAGGATATTGGCCATGGGTTTTTCATAAATTGCTTTGATTGTATTGAGGAATGTGCCTTTTATACCCAGTTTGCTTAGGGTTTTCATCATGAAAGGGTGTTGAATTTTATCGAATGCTTTCTCTGCGTCTATTGAGATAATCATATGGTTTTTCTTCTGCAGCCTGTTAATGTGGTGTATCACCTTAATTGTTTTGCGAGTATTGAACCATCCCTGCATTCCAGGGATGAATCCCACTTGGTCTGGGTGGATGATCTTTCTGATGTGATGTTGCAGTCTATTGGCCAGAATTTTATTGAGGATTTTTGCATCTATGTTCATGAGGGATATTGGTCTGTAATTCTCTTTCAATGCTGCATCTTTTTCTGGCTTAGGAATTAAGGTGATGCTGGCTTCATAGAAAGAATTTGGGAGAATTCCCTCTTTTTCGATTGTTCTGAATAGTTTGAGAAGAATTGGGGTTAGTTCTTCTTTAAATGTCTGGTAGAATTCAGCAGTGAATCCATCTGGTCCTGGGCTTTTCTTTGTTGGGAGGGCCTTTATTACTGATTCAATTTCTGACTCACTTATGGGTCTGTTTAGGTTTTCTATGTCTTCCTGGTTCAATTTAGGTAGGTTGCATGTGTCCAGGAATCTATCCATTTCTGATAGGATTCCCTGTTTACTGGCATACAAGTCCTTGTAGTAATTTCTGATGATTCTTTTGATTTCTGTGGTGTCTGTTGTTACATTTCCTCTTTCATCTCTGATTTTACTGATTTGGGTCTTTTCTCTTCTTTTTTTAGTTAGTTGGGCCAATGGGGTGTCAATCTTGTTTATTTTTTCAAAAAACCAGCTCCTCGTTTGGCTGATTTTTTGTAATGTTTTTTTGGATTCAATCCTGTTGATTTCTTCTCTGATTTTGATTATTTCTCTTTTTCTACTAGATTTGGGTCTAGTTTGCTGCAAATTTTCTAGATCCTTGAGATGCATTGAAAGCTCATCTATTTGGTGCCTTTCCAGTTTCTTGATGTAGGCACCTATTGATATAAACTTTCCTCTTAACACTGCTTTTGCTGTATCCCATAAGTTTTGGTATGTTGTGCTGTTATCCTCATTTAATTCCAGAAAATTTTTGATTTCTCTTTTGATTTCTTCTGTGACCCATTGTTCATTCAGGAGCATGTTGTTCAATCTCCATGTGTTTGCATACGCTCTAGGGATTCCTGAGTTGCTAATTTCCAACTTCATTCCCTTATGGTCTGAGAAGCTGCATGGTATGATTCTAATTCTTTTGAATTTGCTGAGACTTGCTTTATGGCCTAATATGTGATCAATCCTAGAGTAGGTTCCATGTACTGCTGAGAAGAATGTAAATGCTTTATGTGTAGGATGAAAAGTTCTGTAGATATCTGTTAGATCCATTTGGGCTATAGTGTTGTTTAAATCTACTGTCTCCTTGTTGATCTTCTGTCCTGTCGATCTGTCAATATCTGTGAGTGGAGTATTGAAGTCCCCCAGTACTAATGTATTGGGGTCTAAGTCTCCCTTTAAGTTTCTTAACAAATTTTTTAAATAAACTGATGGCCTGTAATTAGGTGCATATACGTTGAGAATTGTTATATCTTCCTGTAGTATTGATCCCTTAATCATTATATAGTGCCCCTCTTTGTCTCTCTTAACAGTTTTTGTGTTAAAGTTTATGTAGTCTGATATTAAGATGGCTACACCCACTCTTTTTTCATTTCTGTTGGCATGGTATATCTTGTTCCATCCTTTCATTTTCAGTCTCTATGGATCTTCATTGGAAAGATGTGTTTCTTGTAAGCAGCAAATAGATGGTTTTTGTTCTTTAACCCAATCAGCCAATCTCTGTCTTTTAACAGGACAGTTTAGACCTTTAACATTCAATGTGACTATTGATAAGTGGTAAGTTTGCCCTGCCATTTGCCAAAGATATTTTCTAATGTATGCTTTGAATTCCCTGTGATCTTTTGCCATGAGGTTCCCTTCGTTTACCTTCTTTCATGTTGATGGCCGTGTTTCTGTGTTTCTGTGTGTAACACATCTTTAAGTATCTTTTGCAGGGCTGGACGAGTGAACAGATTATTTCAATTTTTGTTTGTTATGATAGGTTTTATTTCACCTTCATTCACAAATGAGAGCTTTGCAGGATATAATATTCTGGGCTGGCAGTTTTTCTCTCTAAGTACCTGGGCTATGTCTCGCCATTCCCTTCTAGCTTGTAGGCTTTCTGATGAGAAGTCTGCCGTGAGTCTAATTGGATATCCTCTGAGAGCAATTTGACGTTTCTCTCTTGTGCATTTTAGGATCTTTTCTTTCTGTTTCACTGTGGTGAGTTTAATTACAACGTGTCATGGTGAGGATCTCTTTTGGTCATGTTTACTAGGGGTTCTATGAGCTTCCTGTACAAGGATGTCTCTCTCCTTCTCCAAAACTGGGAAATTTTCTGCTAGTATCTCCCTAAAAAGGCCTTCTAATCCTTTCTCTCTCTCCGTGCCTTCAGGAACTCCTAGAACTCGAATGTTGGGTTTTTTAATAGTATCCTGTAGATTCCCAACAATATTTTTTAGATTTCTAATTTCCTCTTCTTGTCTTTGGTTTGACTGTTTCCTCTCCTGTTCTCTGTCTTCTAGGTCCGATATTCTCTCTTCTGCCTCACCCATTCTGTTTGTAAGGCTCTCTAATGTGCTTTTCATTTGATCTATTGAATTCTTCACTTCATTGTGATTTCTCGTCACTATCACAGTTTCATGTTCTACTAGTTGTTTCATTTCAGCTTGATTCCTCCTTAATATTTCATTTTCATGAGAGAGATTTTCTACCTTGTCCATTAAGGATTTCTGTAGTTCAAGAATTTGTTTTTGAGTACTTCTTAGTGTTCTTATCAATTTTTTGAGATCTGCTTCTTGCATTTCTTCTATCTCATCATCTTCGTAATCTTGAATTGGGGTGTCTTTTTTATTTGGGGATGCCATAGTGTCTTCCTTGTTCTTATTACCTCGGTTTTTGCGTTTGTTGTTTGGCATATTGGTTTCTTCACTGTGGTGTTTTTTTCTAGTTATGCTATGACTCTAGATTAAGTGGACTGTCTGCTTTTGATGGAGCCTTAGAGGCTTGAGATGGGTGTGGCCTGAGAGCTCTGTTTGGTTCCTCAGGATTGAGGGTGTGTCAAAGGAGACACTCCCAGGTTAGGCATGATAAATCTCTCTCTGTTACTTTTTTTTTTTGGTTCAAAAGGGAAGTAATTCCACACAGCTGAATGGAATTGGGGGTGGTTAGCAGGCGAATGATATACCCACTGGAGCCAGAGATCGGAAGCTCTTTCCCAAGGACCAGAGAGGGAATCTTTGCGGCCCTTAGTGTGGACTCAAATTCTCCTGTAGTCTCCCACCGGGCTGCCAAGGCTACTGAACTGTAGCATCTCTGGAGAGTACTCACATGAATTCGTGATTTCTGTGAGTTCTCTCCCCCACCGTCTCTTTTTTCACAGTCTCAGTTCATTAGCACCACACATTCATTAGGTTCTAATCTCCTGTTATTTCACCCCTCCCACCCAGAGTCAGGTTTTTCTGCTAGGCTCAGGGCCGGTGCTGACCCGAGGTCGCCCTGCTTATGACGTATTCCAAAATGGCGCCTGCTCTTTGTCTTGCTCACCTTTGAGAGGTGAGCGGAGAGAGAGAAACTCGTGTCCGTATGGGTCACTTTTGTTTTTCCCTCTCTCTCTCTCTTCTAGTTAGCCTGGTGAACTTTTCCCCGCAGGGTTTCAAGCCTTGTTCACTCTAGTCTCCTCCCTCCGCTCTCCTACCGGTGTCTCGGGCTATTGAGGTTCGGCTCACCTAGCGTTCCAGTGCTGGTGTGTTGAATCTGCTGCTGGTGTCCCGAACTGTAGGCTCCCATGCTCTCCACGCAGGTCCACTGTGACTCTCCAGTTCCGGAAGGGTTTCCTCTGCTGTTTCTTCCCCTACTCTTCCTTGAACCTGCAGTATCTCCACTTTTATTAAACTGTCTCTCCCCAGACTATCGGTGTGCTCCCTTCCTATTCCGCCATCTTGCCGCTCCCCTAGATTCTACTTCTTCATTGACTATCCTTCAGCCATAACAGTGCTCTTTGTTAAAAAAAAAAAATTCTCTCAGCTTGGACAGTGGATTCCACTCCCACTTCTGCCTGATCCGTAGGTTTCTGATTGCAGAGAAATTTCTTTAAACACCTATTTAGTTTAGCACTGTTCACATCTTTGGAGTTGGGGTAGCATAAGCAAAGGTACTAAAACATGCAGCTATAATTTCTTTGTGGCTTCTTAGTTTGGTGAGCAAGAGGGCAGTAATGAAAGGTTGAATTGAAGAAGTAGCCAAAGATAAGATAACGTTGGATATTATAAGTTAGCAAAATTCTGGGATTTTATTCTATAGGAACCTGGACAGATTTTTCAGACCCCTGTTAAATTTCACTTACTGTCATTTATTCATTCATCATTTATACATTCATTCATGGTCTAATATATTGTAGACACCGATAGATACTAAGGATATGAAGATTATTACAACATTATTTTTGCCTTTAAGAGGCTTGCAGTTATTGTTTAGAATCCAAAATTCTCAGTTTCTCCAAAACAGTCTCCCAGAATACATACAAGAAATCTGAGCCATTTTTTTCTCAGTAGATTGTGATGTTACAGAAACATCTCGTAAGTGAAGCTGTTAAGAGACAGTAGGTTCTTCTATGAAGCTGCAAGTCTTTCAACCTAAGGAGACCTATTTTCTTTATATCAGAATAAATTTGACCCAATCCCAATTCATCTTGTGGCTTAAGCCTATAAAAGAACAAGGTGAAGTTGTTAGCTATAGAGCTAATTAAAAATCTTATCCTACTATCCCATGAATACAAACATAAAGTACTTCTCACCCAAAGGCTTTCCCTACCTGTGGAAAGAGGTGAGAAGGAAGGAGGTGAGAAGAGGACTGTCAAGTTTCATCTTTCTCCCAGTGATAGGGGAAGAGGCATAGCACATCAATGAGCATGCCATCTTATCGATTGTATTTCTACTCTGCATGTCTTAGAGATGGGAGATGTCAGTTCCCATCTCTTTGATCCATCACTGCAGCATGTTTGATTGGAGGATAGAGGGCCTCTTTGTGTTTCTTTCCCATCTCTTTTAATTATAATCAACATTGGAAGACAAGTCTTATCTCCCCAGAAGCAAGATGCTTTCACATTATAAAACTGTTGGCTTGCTCTTCTTGTTGGGGGCTAGCTCAATTTGTCATTTTTGACCCCTCAAGGTTAAGTAGGCCAATTTATTTATTTATTTATTTGTCTCTCACAGACAGTGGAATAATACAACTTGGAAGAATTTTACATAATGGCTAGTAGCTAGCTATTCTTCCACAGGTACACTCCAAAGCTAATAATAAATGAGAACACTTTTCCTCTTTTACAGAATACACTCCTCAGTGTGCACTCCAGAACAGATGCTCATGGCATCTTTTATGCCATGAACATCTTCAATAGTTTAGCAAAGCCTACAGAATCCTTCTGTAATAAGTTAAAGACACTCACAGTTTTTCTGACTCTTCTCCTGACAAGAGAAGGAAAATGTTTCATCTTCCTTTGAATTGGGGCTGGGTTTAACAGCTCATTTGTAACCAAGAGAAACAATTAGAAATAAAACTGTGTGTCATATGATTTGAAATCAAACTTACATTGCTTCTTCTTTGATCTCTTAAAACACTCTTTTAACTGACCACTACTTCCTGAGTTGTTCCCTGTTAGAACTCAGTCATCATGCTGTAAGAAAGCTACTCAAAAGCCCCATCTGAACTGTCAGTCATATTGGATGCCCAACTCAATCAGGCCTTCTGATGGCTGAAAACACAGCCAATAATTATATACAATAGCATAAGATATAACATAAGATAACTATTTTGCCAAGCTCTTCTCAAATTATTGACTCTCATAATCATGAGAAAATAGAGTTTATTGTAAATTGTCAAATATCAGAGTATTTTGTTACCCTGCAGCAGCTAATTAGAACATCTTCTCAGAATAATTTCTGTAATACTAAAAAAGTTTTTGAAAGGCAGAGTGACAGAGAGAAAGAGAGAAATAGAGTGAAAGATCTTCCTTCAGCTGGTTCACTCCTGAAAGATTTTTCAATAGCCAGGGCTATGCTAGACTGAATCCAGGAGGTAGGAACTCTTTCTGTCTGTTGTGAAGTTGTTAGGAACCCAAGTACTTAAGCCAGCATCCTCTCCCTCCTAAGGGCATTAACAGAGAGCTAAATTTGAAGTGCAGAATAGATGGGACTTTAACCGGAACCATGATATGGCATACAGCTATTCCACTGAACCACAATACCCACCCATAATAAGATTTTTTATGATTTACATACTTATTTATTTATTTGAAAGGAAGAGTTACAGAAGCAGAGGCAGAGAGAGAGAGAGAGAGAGAGAGAGAGAGAGAGAGAGAGAGAGGTCTCCAGTCCCCTGGTTCACTCCCCAAGTGGCCACAGTAGCTGGAGCTGGGCCAATCTGAAGCCAGGAGCCTGGAGCTTCTTCTAGGTTTCCCACATGGATGCAGGAGCCCAAGGATTTGGGCCGACTTCCACTATTTTCCCAGGCCATTGCAGAGAGTTGGAATGAAAGTGGAGCAACTGGGGCTTGAACAGGTGCCCATATGATATGCTGGCACTGCAGATGGCAGCTTTACCCACTACGCCACAGTGCAGGCCCCAGATTAATATTTTTAATGTATCAAATAAAAATGTATATATTTACAAAGAAGATATTATATAAAATGGTTACAATACTACAGAAAAACAGATTTAATTGTAACTGATTAAACTCCTTTATTGTTAACTTATTAAAGAATAATAACTAGCAGAAGGTCGATCATTGCCAGAATTTTGAAATAATGATAAGCAAAGAAATGAAAGTGCAGAATATTTATTACAATCTTAATTGGATATGAAATGTCTGCTGGCAACAAATTTTTAGGTATCACTAACTCCACTGTGGTTTGTTGTCCAATTGAAGAAATAGCTATATTTCCATTAGATATTAGCGAAAAGAAAGAAATATTTCTCCATACCAATTCACTGGCCCAAGGGGAATGTCCTTCAGCCTCAGATTGAAAAAGAAACAGATTTTCTTCCTTCAGATCCTTTTTATGTCCTTCTATTCATTTGGAATAAATTTTATCCCCTGAACATTCAAATCAATCCACTGTTCAAGAATCCAACTTAAATATTACCTCCTCAATGAAGCATTTGCTAAGTCTACAATCCCTATGAACTCACAATACATGTATGACCAAGTATGGCTATTTATGGACAAGATTTTTGTATGTCCGTTTACAGAATTAAAGATTATTTAAAAAAGAATAAATATTTATATTTTGTGATTCTGTGTCTTAGAAACTAGAAAATTATAGGTTTAGAAACCAGAAAAATTATGTCCATTAGGTTCACAATAAATTCATATTGCATTAACCACTAAGTTCTGAAACCATCTAATCATCACCATATACTAGAGAATTTTTAACAAATGCATATTTCTTCTTCCAACCCTGTCTATAGAATCATAATAACTAGGAACAGGCTGAGGAATCAGGATTTTAGTAAGCATATGTCTTACTCCTCCCCCACCAAGTAATTCTTGTATAGACAATCTGGCACTTGATGCCAAGTTTTAAAACCATTGAACAACCACAAAAAATACACATATCAATTTAAGATTTCTTGATCTTAGTATTATAAACACCTCCAAAATTTGGACTCAGCCAGTATGCTTTGCATTTCCCCATAGCTGCCTGACCATATTTTAGACAAAGTCCTGCCCATCACTTCAATGTTCAACACAGAGCATGGAAATCAAGTGCCAGATCACAGTGACTTTTTTTTTTTATTTATGAGTAAAATGACAAACCTCAGCTGTCATGTCTGTGTTAGGTGACCCTAATTCTCTGACCATAGATAACTAGTCCAAGGAGAATCTGCATCAAACAGGCCATCCAGAAGTGTGTACCCAGGAAAATGTGATGTGGAAATAAAGAGATAGAGCCAGTCTCTGATAGTGAGAGAAGGAAAGTGGTGAGACCCAAGGGCTGCTGTTGAGTGTATTCCCTATAAATTAGAGGAAGATATACAGAACAGACTGCAAAGCAAGGAAAAAGTAAAAATAGAATAAACACTCTGATGGTGATTCAGAGCCTGCTTCTAATTGTTCTCAAGGTCATTTGCGCCTTACCCTTTCCATAGAAATATGACATATGGTCTAAATAGGGCATTCCAACAAATTCCCCTTCCTGCCTAAGCTGGTTCTTGGACTTTATATCTGCAGACCAAGAATATCCTGATACTGAAATCTTCCATTTTCTCACACCTCAATTCAAAGCAATAACCACTTAAAACACTCCCTCTTCTTTTCCTTCCTTGCTCAGAAGCCCAGTCTGTTCTAACAGCTTGAGCCTACACTAATATCTAGCTTTCCCTATCCTCTATAGCCTTGATCATCTGTACTATGAACATTGACAGACTTATTATCTTGTTCTGCATCTTGCACTGACTCATTATTGTCTCAAATTCAGCTAATGATATTTTTTAGGCTTTATTTAACTGTACCCGTTTATACCTGGAAAGAACATTAGTGATTTCTAATCCAACCCTTTCATTTATACAGAAGAAAATAACACTTAGAGCAAAGTGACTTCCCTAAAGTCACATAAAATTTCTCAAAGTAAGTTCTACATGGGCGCAACAGCATCATCAACAAATAAAAAGTTGCTCAGGGTTAAATTAGTTTATGAAGAAGTACATATTCTACATCTTGATATTGTCTATCAAAGATCCTGAGAAAATCTGCAGGAAAAGAAAAGATGCTTAAAATGTTTCAGCATCATTTTGCAGGACTTTTAGTATTGAAATTATTTTCCTCCTTAATACTTATCAATTTGCTACTGAACTATTGTGACTTGCAATATACTTGGTAACCCCATTTTACTCAGTGTTGACTCCATCTCCTTGCCCCGAACCTAACAACATGTCAGATTTCAGGAGATATTTGGAGATTGTCTCCTACCATATTTGAATGGATAAGACTACAGTCTTGATTCACTTCATCATTAATTTGTTAAGACTGTAACATTTCTCCTTCAATTCTTTGGCTTCCTGGTCTATAAAAATATTATGTTATCCAATCTATATTAATAATATAGAGACTCCAATCTGTGATCAAATTTTGAGAAAAATGGGGTATCTTTTTCCTTCTGTAAGAATAAGAATAAGGAGCTAAACAATTTGCTTCCGCACTGGAGATTTGCCCTAAAGCTCAGTGAAACCATATATAATATTCAGAACCCTAAAACTGAGAGGGACCTTAGAAAGAACCTAAGTAAGCACCCTTATCTGAAGTTCAATGTTCAAGATAAAAGATGGTTTCCAAAGTGTCACATGAAGATTTTTGCTTGAAAAATGGACCTTGACACTCCTATTTCTGTATCCTTTCCTCTAAATTGTACTATCTTTACTGTCTTTTCAAAGCCTGAGGCTAATTACTAGGTTCTTTCTCTTTCCTCTCCACTTTCTTTTTATCCTTTTTCCTCTCCCTTCTTTCCCTTGCCTTCCTCTCCCACCTTTTCTTTCTTCCTCTCCTTTACCTCCTCCTCATCCTCCCCTCTCCATTTCATTATTCATTCTCTTCTGTTGTTTCTGTCATAAAAATCCCCACTAAATATTGAGTAAATGTTAAATGTCTCTAACACTAGAGAGTCTACATGCAATTTAAAGCAATGAAATATTAGCTTCTTAGGTATGTATTGCTTCTTGTATTTCTCTGAGACCTTCTAAATGCAGTAGACTCCCACTAGCTAGTCCATATTCTCATACCTACAAAGCTGTGCAGTTTTAGGAGTTTATTTAGAGAGCAACAAAAATGCTGAATGTGCCTTTGCTTTCTAGTCCACCTCACATAAAGTAGCTACCTGAAAATTTTATCAAAATGAAGATAGTAAAATTCAGTAGGTCAGGGATGGAGCCTAGAAGCCTGTATTACTAACAATCACCAGATAATGCTAAAAATCACAGGCTATACTTTGTGTAGTAAGAGAACAGAGCAAAATTACAATTTCCTTTGCATGGACCAAGCAGTCCACAAAAATCCTCAAATATTTCACTTTCCCTCCCAAATATGAAGAATTTATCATAATCATTACAAAGTAATACAATAAGAATATGAATGCATATTAATAAAAGAGAAAACGATAAATAAACCCACCCAGCAATGTCATCTCCACCATCAAAGGACTGTGGAGGTCAGGGTCGTCAAAGAAAATTATCTGAAAAGATAAATGTGGCAAGTTGTAAGGCTAGATCTTCAGAGTGCGCAGTTACACGCTTTCAGCCACACTACACAGTTAGGAAGTCTGTCTCTAACACACACACAAATATCACACAGAAATACAGGGGGAACCTCACATAAATTTGTGGAAAAACGAAACTAAATGCACTCTATATTTTTTGCTTAATTGTTTTGAAGCCTTTTGCTGCATGCATATATATAAAGATAGAGGATATCATCCAAAGTACTGATACAAGCTTTGCAATTGGGGCCTGTGCTAGGTGTAGAAGAGTAAGCCTCCTCCTGCAGTGCTGGCACATCCTATTTTGGCACTGGTTCGAGTCCCGGCTGCTCCACTTCCAATCCAGCTCCCTGCTAATGCACTTGGGAAAGCAGCAGAATACAACCGAAGCACCTAGACTCCTGCACCCACATGGGAGACCTGGGTGAAGCTCCTGGCTCCCGGCTGGCTCTGGCATGCTGGTGCCACAGGTGGAGGCACTTCCTTTCTGTTTTAGTTTGATCAGCACTTGTGGGCAAGTGGGATTTGAGCCCCCTCAATATGGCTACTCTTTCTTGTGGACCCAGGGAGTCATATCCCTTAAAGCAAATTTGTAGTTCAGAAACACAAGGGAATCTGACTTAAGGTCCATGAAACTCTGCATATCCTCATTATTCCATATAGTCAGGTTAATCTACAATCTGGGACAGGAAAACATCACAAACTTGAAAAGGAGCTGCTTTACTATCTCTAGGACCTTAATCACTGGGTAAAAATACTCAGGAGTGAGCATAAGCCTTATCAAATTAGCTTCTATATAGGAGGAATATGCTGTCCTAGATACTGATGAGGTTTATCTGTGAAATATCCTGAGAAATTATGTCTTTCTTGACATGTACATCTTGAAGGTGATTAAATTGTAATAGAAAAAAAAAAGTACCCTAGTCATCTAAGAGCCCATAAGTTCATTACTTTTATATTCTCACTGAAGTAGGATCCTTAAGGATAAAAAAAAATTATGTACATTGACCATTTACTCTGAATAAGGCACTACGTATAAAAACATAAAAACATACAGACATTAGCTCATGCAATGCTTCATGGTAGTCACATTTGATAAGTATTAGGGTAATCATCATTTTTAGACTAGGAAATGGTAAAGTGAAAACAAATTTATACTGCTGGACTGTAAGTCATGTGCATGTAACCTTGAATATTCTATCTCAGTAGAACATAATCATATACTCCACAAAATACATATTCAAGTACTTTATAATTCAGTGGGTGCATTTATTTGACTCAGCCCAAGTTTCTATGTGTCACATATGGATGTTTTGCCAGAATGATCTTTATCAGCCCTTGAGAAGCAAAAAATGCAATCCAGGTGTGGTAGATATTTTGCAAAAAGACAGCAATCACTTCTCTCTTACCACTTCCCCAGGTGATTTTGCAGCAATTTTCATCAAGAGGAGGAGTCTATTTACATTCCCCTTGAATTTGAGCTCACATCAATGACTTGCTGTGAGCAACGAATGTAGAACTGATGTTGCCCCAATACTGAGCCTAAGCATCAAGAGACCTTGCACACTGTTTCTCCCCCTAAATTCTCTGCCATTGCCCATGAACAACCTAGGGTAGCCTATGGAATAAAAGCTGTGTGGACCAGTCACCATAGAAGTTTCAGCCAATAGCCAGTCACTGCCAATCATGTTTTAAAGAAGCCCTGTTATGTCCTAAACACATACACATAAGCAAACTCAGCTGAGATCCATCAGTCAGAAGCAGATCAAGAGAAACAGACTCATGAGCAATATTAAATGATGGTTGGTTGTTTTAAACCATTGGTTTTTTTAGAGTGACTTCTTATGCAACAACAAATAAGTACTACCCCAAGAAAGCAACAGCAAAACCACAAATTTTATTATATGCTGCCCAATTTTGCTCCTTTTATTATTCACTCATTGAATAGTCATCCAATAAATGACTATTCTGGGTCTCTATCTGCAATAGGCCAAGCAAGAAACAATAATTTCAGTCCCTAAATATGTTCTATTGTAATGAGGCATCTATTTACTTTAGAATCAGCTATAGAGAAGAGAACACAGTATCATTGTCTTTAAATAAAGCACCTTTATTATCTGGCATTAAAAAACTCTTACTGAATTTATCAAGCCTTATTTGCCGCTCTGAGCAAAGCTCTGCTCACAAATTCAATATCTGGGTTCCTTCACCTTTTTTGTCTGGTTGTAATTTGGTTCATTTTCCTGCATCCCTTGCACATTTCCCAGCACCTATTTCTGTCCTCTTAGACTTAAATCAATACAGCTAACTTTTATTTCTACCTCTCTTCCACTTGACCTACTTTATTTCTGTCCCAGTTCTTAATGTAGAATATCCCTGTGACCCATCTTATCACTATTCAAATGCCTCAATTTACCCTTTGACAAAGTTCTAACATGATGAACGGCACCCCTCCTTACCACCTGACAGAATACTTTCCTTATAGCATCTTTGAGGCATAAAACACTAAAAATGATGATGGGAAAGAACTTGGCAGATATGAAAGAGCTATAAATACACAGGCTCACTCATAAATCAATACCAATAATAAATTGCATTCAAATGCTATTTAATTCTTTGTGATCATCAATAAAGATATAAAAAGTTCATCCTCAACACCAGCTCTGTGGTTGTCCTCTCAGCACCTCCATGCAGCTGTCTGCACTATTAGTCATAACTCTATTTACTGTTTCTGAATATTCTGGAAGCATTTTGCTATGGAATATTATTTGGAGGTGGTTAGAAAAGAGGTTGCTTTTCCTCCTACAGCCAATTAGAAAACTAGTACATTGAAAACCTGTACCAGTGACATTTGGACACAAGATGTCTTTCTGTTTTCTGGTATCATTTATAATCCCACTCACCAAGCAACTTACAGTGGGTTCTTGTTGGAGTTTTATAGGATGAAGCCCACCCACCCACACCTACTCTGCTTTATTCCTTGCCACTCCCACTCCAACATCCCTTGTCTCCCCACCAACCTCTTCTCAGGTTCACAATTAGACTCTGCAACCTCTAAGATCCTACAACAGAGTGATGAGCTACTAAAAATACAGCTCTGCAGGAACATGTTCATATTCTATTTCTGTTATTATTTTTGAACACCAGTTTCAGATAAACAAAGTAGTTAAATAAAGGGAGATAGAAAGTGCTGGAATTGTGAACATGGAGCATCAACACATACTTTGTTCATTTTAATTACATGAAGTCATCATTTAGTAGGAATCCAAGGATGCTGCAGAGGAAAAGTGGTCACGGACCTCCCTTATTTTGATAGTTCCCATTTGAAGCCCCTTCCAATGATTCTGAACATAAAAGCCTTTATTGTAAGCTTGAAAATCCCTACACCTCTGTACAGCCCATGAAACAGGGACTGTTGCTTTTAAAGTGTGGGGAAGGCTGGACATAATTGGACCGTTATGCTAATGAGATCTATTTCCATCTCTCCACTGACTGTCTCATGGCATTTAAGATAGGCCTCTTAAACTGGGTTGCATAAGTAAGGGTGGAGCAAGAGAAGGAATATATGGAGAATTTCCAAGTATACTAAAAGTTCTCAATCTTCAAAAGTAGGTACTCCAAATCAGAATACATAAGTGAGAAAAAAAGACTTGCTTATGTAAAAATCTAAATATATTACTACTTTAAAATTACTACTTTAAAATCTGCCTGGTGACAATGCGTCAATGGCTCCATTTTATAATATGAATGATTTTAAAGTTTATAATCACTTATTTAATGCATATGACTTATAGGTGTGCTGATAAAAGAATTTTCTGTAGAGCAGCATTTTAATCTGCATAATATGATTATGGGAAATTGCTGTTTACCCTCTATTTTATAGATTAAAATACTGTGGCTTTCATTGGTTCAGTGATGTGGTAAGGATCATATAAGTAGTATGGACGAGCCTCGGTTTGAATATAGAACTGTCTTTTAAAGGTCTGCACCTTTGATCACATGGTGCCCATATAAGGACTTTATCCTATGAAGTTAGATTCAGTCTCTCAAGATCACAAATCACATATACATTTATTTAATGAATGTTTTACAAAATTCCTAATACATGAAAGTTCCATGTTTGCAATGATGTGTGAAGCAGACACAATCTTGTACTTTGAATTGCTGACCAATCTGAAACCGGAGAACTGTGTTTACAGAAATATTGGCATGTAGTACAATGTGTGAATATTAGGTTTATATGAACTCAAAACAAGGAGTTACAAGAATCACTGAAGCAATTCTGGACAACAGGAAGGAAGGATTGCTTCAAGAGAGAGCTCTAAAAAAATCATTAACTCTGTTAGCCCATTTTATCATTATATCTCTAGTAATTACTGTGAAGCCTAGTATAAAGTTGATGTTTAAAAAACAGGAATTGAAAGATTGAAAAGGTAAATATCTTATAAATTTAATGAATGAGCACACGATTATAATTTACAAATGTAATTGTTAAACAAATCTGGGCATTTTGCAAGTAGATAAAAGAGAGATGAAGCTTCCAAAATCAAGGAAGTAAGACAAAGCATGACTAGTTTGGAAATAGGAAGAAATCAAGGAAATGCTATAAAAAAATTGAAGTTATAATGTAGGAACTTAACTGAAAGGCATTGGATAGTTGTAATCAGTGGAGAGAAAAGACCAAATGGGAATTTCAAAATGATCACTACGGCAATAGAGAATAAATTCAAAAGAAGGTTAAAAGATGAAAGCAAATAAACCAATATACATTTATAAAAATTAGTTGAAATGTCTTTCACTGAATTGAACTGATAGTAAACTAATTAAAGAAAAACTATGTATGGAGGACATGTCTTCTAAAATCTTAATCCACTCTTTTTTTTTCAGGGAGTCAAAGCTTTATTACCTGATAATCCCTAGTGTGGTGCCAGAGATACCACTTGCTCCATTACAGTGAGATGTTGGGGTGTCCATCAGTGAGGGGGTGCCGAGCAGGGGTATTTACAACGCAGGGAGGGGACAGAGGACTGCCTGGGGGTCTTGGGACAATCGCTTTCCTCAAGAGCTCTGAAACTTTGTGCTTTTTTTCTTAGTTGGCGTTGAGCTACCTGGAATGGGTTTTGTTTCTCTTCTTTAGGCAAAGATGTGTAAACCAGAGGACTCCATCCCCGCTTCCAGGCCGAGGACTTTAATCTAACATCACTTTTATCTAAACATCACACTATTTAATTCCCCAATAAAACATTGGAAAAAGGACCATCAGTGCTAACACATTTGCATATAATATCTCCGCCTAATAGGTAATAGAAGCCTATGTACCAATTTCTAAAACCGTTATAAGATATGTACACAATTTTGGGTATATTAACAAAACAGAATATTACAAAATATTAAAGGCAATTCTCCTGTCCACAGGGCCTGGCTGCCTGTTACTTGAAGTCAGCGTAGTCTGAGAACGGGTCGATGTATTCCTGCATCACCTTGTAGCAGAACTCGTACTGCTCCAGGGTCTGGACCATGTGTGGCCACTGCAGCCTTAAGCTCTTGAGAGTCTGGAAAACATTCAGGATCCCCTCTGCTTTCACGCACTCCCGGACTGTGCTCAGGGCATAGAGGGTCACTGTCTGTCCTGCCCCGGCGCTGCAGTGCACAGTGATGGGGTAGTTCCCTGACTGCTGCTGCTGGTTCTGCATGGCCCCAATGATGCTGATCATGCCCTTCCCATCACTGGGAATACCCACTTCAGGCCAGCCATGGAAGTGGAACTGCCGGATCTGCCGGCTCTTATTCTCCCTGGTGTTGGTGACCAGGAGGTCTCGGATGGTGTAGCTCTCATGTTCCTCTTTCTTCTTCAGCTCCACTGTGATGTCTCCATAGGACACTAGCCCATCAGACGGCCAGTACTGGGCACACTTCTCCTGGCCTCTCTCTTCCAGTTCTGTCAGCATCACGATAGAGAAGGATTTCCACTCCCAGATCATTCACCAGAAGTCCTCAATGGTGTGGAGAAGAGAGCCCTGGCTGGCAATGCAGGAATCCTTCTGCCAGTAGCCATCCATGAAAGACACATTCTCATAGTCTGTGTTCTCCTCGCCCCACGTGACTGGAATGATCACTCTGTTGAATTCATATGGAATTATCTGTGAAACTCAGTTCTTCTTCATGTTGGCTGGGAGGTTTCCAGTCCGCATCTTGTCATTCTGGATTTTGATTGATGCTAACTTCTTGAACTCCTCCTCTAACCCATTGTTGCTGGTCCCTAGGATTTTGTTGTAAATCTTCTGTCAGTGGGTTTCTAGAGAGGTCACTTCCAGTTCTGTGTCCCATACAGATAATGCTCCAGAAGGACTTGGTATATGAAGACATACTGCATATCTGTTTGCACCATCTGGCAGCACTGTGCCCAGATCCGGCTCACAAAGCCGTACACGTCCACCTTCCACTCTGTGTGCATCATGTCCAGCATGGCATCAATGACGACAAAGGTACCTGTGCACCCTACACCCACGCTGCAGTGGACCACGATGGCTCCTGCATGCTGAGGGTTACAGGACTTCAATTTCTTGAGGAACTTGAGCATGCTGATTGGGGGGGAAAGGTACCCTGAAGTCTGGCCAGCAGGTGAAGTGGAACTGAGTGATGAGGCGCTGGGGCTTTCTGTTGGTCACGTCGTGCACCTGCTGGATGCAGAACTTCCACACTGTGTGGTCCACTAGGACGATCACATCCTTAACAGACATGCGGATATTCCCATAGGTCCAGCAGCCTTGGTCTGGCCAGTACTGGGCACACTTACACTCCTTTCTCTCCTTTAGGTTGGTCACCATGACAATGGTAGCTGTGTTTTGTTCCCAGATCATCCTCCAGAAATCATTCACCGTTTCTTCTTTTGGTCCTTGTGCATCTATGAATTTTTTCTTTTCTTGGTAGCCATTGATGAATGAAGCATTGATGTAATCAGAGTATGGAAGGAACTCCTCCCACCGGTGTCAGGTGGACTCTAGAGTGGTCATAAGGCAAGATGTTTACATATCGATTTTTTTTCTTTGTTTTCTTCCTTGGAGTCAGCCTCACAGGTGGCCTGGATAGGCCAAGCAGGAAGAGCGTTGAATTCTCTGAAAAGCTTATTGTCGTCAGCCATTCTCCGGTTAACCTCTTCTTCCAGCTTGTCCACAGGCAGGGGTGGTACTTCCTGTTGGTGCTTGGGGATCAGGCCAGAAGTGGCTCACTCAGGCTCCACATACTCAGTGTGGCCGTTGGATAAGCGGGAAGAATTGGAATGGCTCCCGGCTTGCTTCTATTTCTGATACCTTAACATGTATAGAACTATGATAATAAACACAATCACCAGCCAAGAGGACAGGGCCACCATCACTGCCATCATTGGTGTCTCATCTGAAGGAGGGAAGGCCTTGGCTGTGGCGGCTGGAATGCCCCTCCCAGGGCTCTGTCCGGGCATCTGTGAACTGGTTGTCTGGAAGCCACGCTCCATTTGGTGAATCGGTAGTGTCCACAGCACTGGTGCTTGCTGTTCTCGTGGTCCCATTGACAGAGTCTGAAGCATTGACAGTGGTTACGTAGATGGGTCCGAGAGCTAGATTTGAGCTGACTGTTGGTGAAGTTACCGAAGAAGTTACCGAAGAAGCTGTATTTGAAGTTTTGGACTCTTCTGTAACTGATTCTGCTGTTGACGCTTTACTTGATCTCGTAATTCCTATGGAAGGGGAAACTGTAGTAGCATTGTTGGCACTGACATCAATCAGATCATTGCCAAGAAGAGCAAGATTGAACCAGGAACCCATGCTGACCGAGTCCGGCGCTGGGCGGGACCGCTGGGGACTGGGACTGCGGCTCCGCCTTGGTTCCACCGCGGCGTCCAGGCCAGCCACTCGCCCTCAGGGCCCCGGCCTGGCCCAAGGCTTGAAGTCCCTCCATGGCGAGGGGAAGCGGCTGAGGGGCGACTGGGCAGCTAGCGGTGGTGGCGGCGGCGGCCCACTCTTTTTTTCTAATAGTGCAATGTGTGCACCATGGGGCATCTAGAGTAATAAAAGCAACTTGTGTTACGGATCAGCATTTCTACAAACACAACTGTGCTCTTGTGATCTGTGAGCATGTCAATTAGCCTGAATTTTTTCTGACCTGTAAAATGAATATATTGATTTCAACACAGCGCCATGACAAATATTAAAGTGCAATAACATTTATGATATGATTTGGTAAATCATGAATTGATGATTCTAGTTATTATCATTATAATTACTGTAATTAGTACAAATGTCAATGTGAGTTATAAAAGATGTGGTACTACTAATGGTAGCACTGTTACTGTGGATTTCTGTGTTGGCAGCCTGTTATAAAATAACACAATCCTCAAGTCTGAATGAAATCAGTTAAAGTTGATTGAGTACCTTTGATATGAACAGTATGATTTTTACTAGGGGTATTGCTCTCTGAAATCACCGCTATTTTCTTGTCCAAGAATATATCAAGCATCCTCTCTTCCCCCTCATTTTGTCCCATTCCTAACTACTATTATTCCTATTTTCCCACATAGATGAGCAAAAATATAGCAACTATTTTAAGCATTACTTTTTCGTGTTGGATAGATGCCAAATTAGGGGCCCAATTTAAAAGCAAGCAAAATATTTTAATTATATACATATGCACATATATGTGTGATGAATAAGCTAACAGAGAATTCAATTATACAAATTATTGGCTGGGCATTCCATCAGACTTAATATATCTCTGATAATTTCTCCATATGGAAAGAAAGAATTTATTTCAGTCCACTCTCTGGCACAGCTTACTGAATTTTATTTTGTACCCAGCCACAAATTGATTAGGTTATGCCGAACCACGGCAATTCATTTATGTGAGCCTTATTTATTTATTTTTACCTCTTGGTCCCTAGTGAGACATAAAGATACATCAGCCCTCTCACATCCCCACCGGCACTTACTGTCTCCCAAGCTCTCCTTCAGTGGAAAGAATGATTGTATCTGTTCATAAGCCCATAAAACGGATATTTGATTTGATTTAGGTGGAGACTCACTGAGCTAATTTCATTATGATTAACTATCTACAGTGAGTTTTATACTTTTTGTGGTTCTGAACCAGTAATGTAATCTAATTTTTCAGTGAACTGAGTCTCTGACTACATCGGCAGGTCATTTTTGGTAGGAAAGAAAGTAAAGTTCACACTAGGCAGAGACAGTTCATTGATGCATAAGTTTGTATGTTCTATACAGTATAGTGCCGGGCACTGTGAGTAGAAACATGGGAAAGATGTAGTCATTGCCTAGATTTCCATTCCATGGGAAGCAATATGTGCAACAACAGTATTCATGCTATTTGACCAAGGAAAGATTATTTCATTCATTCAGCAAATATTTCAAGAGCGACAACTATGTGTTTGTTTTAACCTGGCCTAACTCGGACTATTTTACCATTTGAGGAGTGAACAGGTAGACGGAAGATTTATCTTTCTCCCTCTCTATTTCCCTGTAACTTTTCCTTGCAAATAAATAAATAAATCTTAGAAAAATGAGTTGTGCCCAGATGTAGGATCAGGAAATCTGGAAACACTTAGAAGGTAGAGTTACACTTGAGTAGTATATCAAGGGGTGAAGAGAACTTTACTGGTTGGACCACATAGTGGTTAATGGGCAAATATGGCCATGATCAATACCTTTCCTGTATCAATATCTTTTTGAAAATAGACTCTGCAGTTTTAATCATGAAGAAGTAAAGTCTACTTCTTCCCCACCTCTCCCTCCATCCATGGATTTGAGTTGGTCACTTTGAAACTTCATTTGGCAAAGAGTACATCAGGATCAATATTTTGACAACTATAAATTTCAGTCTGTAATGATTTCTATGCATGCTTCCATTCTTCCTTTGAAATCCTGAAACTATCATACAAATAGGTAGAGGCTAACCTGCTGGATGATAAATATTATGCAGATTAGTTATCATTGTCACATCCAGTGTAGCAGATTCTAAATTTCTTAGCAACAGAATCTTAAGGACAATAATTGGATGCTATTTACATCACTAAATTTTGGGATCAAATGTTATCTTGCAAAAAACATTAAGATTGGGAGCCAGCGCTGTGGCTTAGCAGGTAAAGCTGCCGCCTGCAGTGCTGGCATCCCATATGGGTGCCGATCTGAGTCCCGGCTGTTCCACTTCTGATCCAGAGCTCTCTAGGGCCTGGGAAAGCAGTGGAAGATGGCCCAAGTTCTTGGGCCCCTGCACCCATGTGGGAGACCCTAAAGAATCTCGTGGCTCCTGGCTTCAGATCAGTGCAGCTGCAGCCATTGCAGCCAACTGGGGAGTGAACCAGCCGATGGAAGACTTCTCTCTTTGTCTGTCTCTCCTTCTCTCTCTGTGTAACTCTGACTTTCAGATAAATATATAAACAAAAGAAAAATAGTAGGACACCTCTATTCACAGAGTAGAAATGGTGTATTTAAGATCACTGAGGCAAGAATCATCAGAAGAATTTAAAGGACCTATGAGAGGCTTAATGTTCCCACCATCACTGTTGTAGTTACAAGATACAGAAGCCTTATTCAAGCCACATTGAAAGAAGAAATGAATTGATGGGTTCTTACAGTTGGGAATTACAAGGGGGTGGACCTAGCTTCAGACAGACTTGGTTCTATGTGTTAAAGTATCATCAAGGCTGAATTCTTGTACATTTAATGATGTTTTAATCTCATTAGTTTTATTATTATGTAGATTATCTCCTAGCAGTACAAAGAGAACTGTGAGCAGCAGGCTCATCCTCCTTGTGCATATTAGACTTTGAAAAGGGCTTGATTGGAAGGTGGTGGAATGAAATTCACAAGGTCAGGAGTACGCATGTGGCCTGGTCCTTCTGATATCTACATCCAGCATCCTTGAATTTGATACCCAGCTCTGGCTTCTGACAATTTTCCTGCTAATTCTGACAAGACATCTGAAAGTTCTTATTATTTCCATAGCAATAAGAGTTAACAAGGGAATAAGACAATGAAAAAATGGGAGTAAGATGAAGTTCAGATATGCAAGTAAGACTTTGAAGGCAATGTTTAGAAATCTCTGGGGTAGTCTATAACTTCATCACATTTCACTGTAACACCAGCACAGGATGCACATGTTTATTTTCTAATCCTCTGTCAGCATTCATTCATTTCTTCATCTATGCATGCAAGCATGCATCCATCCTCCATTTAGCATATCTATTTTAAGCATCCACTATAGTCAACTGACTCTGACAAATACTGATGGTACACAGATGTAGAAGGTGCTGCCATCCCCCAACAAGCTCACAGACTAGCAAATAGATAAGATTTTTAGAAAATGTTTGCACTATATTGACGAAACTATGCAGGTTGAGTTTGTTTTATTCAGTAGGTGTTTATATTCCTGGAAGCAAGAGAGTCAATAGGATTTTGCAACATAAATCCTATGGCGTATACACCCAAAAAAGTCATAAATGACACTTATGATTTATTGGAGAAGTAAAGATTCACCTCTTGACTTGATTTGCATCATTTTATGGAATTTTAAAAATGCTCCATGAGGTTGACATTATCATCAATGCAACTGTTGAGATAACCGAGGTTTAGAGAAGTGAAATAAATGCCCCCAGGACCATTTAAGCAGAAGTAGGAAATGAACTTATTGCTAACTGAATCTAAAGCCTCTGCTTCTAGTAACTTCCTTACACAACACATTATATTGAGATCCTAGATGCCCTGAGATGTTATAGTTGTGCATAGCCACCTTGGTCTTTAAAAACAAGGTATGGCTATTTCAAATATGTAGTAGCAATTATTATGGATTCTCTATATTACAGTGATTTTTCTAGGATCTTCTTTTCTTACAATTCCTTTTGGCTGTGAGCTTTTGCTTCCACTAAGGCAATTTAGAGAATATTTTCTCACATTCTTCTATGATACCTTCCTGATCTATACTTGATCAACTTAGATGTGAAAGCCAACCTTCTTCCTTTCTCTATTTCCAAAAAGAACAGAAAAATCACAAGTCATGATTTTATGTATGAAGATAATTTTATTAAAGATTCAGATGATATAGAGATGTCTATGGCAGCATACCTGTACACACACAAAGTTAAAAAAATCTTCTGTTTTTAAAAACCCATTGTTAACGTTATTTTAATTTGTTAGTATGTTCCTCCTTATGTGCCATTTCCTGTCCATCCTTCTTTCTTCTGACTCTCTATTTCTTCTTTATCTCATAATTTTTGTCCATGCTCATTTAGCCACTTCTGTATTTTCCAAAAACCTGTAACTCCTTATCTTTAGGATGACATTAAACACCTTGGGAAGATTTTCAGCCACCTATTTTCTAACAGGACTTCTGAAAACTATTTTTAAAAATATTGTTTCATCCTAGTGGTCATCTCCCAAAGAAACAGATTAAATAACATAGCACCTGACATATAGAATCAGGCTGGGAAGTGATTCTTTGGTAAAATTAAACAGATTTTATGGTTCAAATCCAGATATTCAGTTGAATGTGGTATTTCCAGTGATCCTTGTAATGATGTGTTCTTGACATACTTCAATGGATCAAAGCTGTCTATCTATTATAACCAGTAGTGATCTTCAGAATGTGGATGGTATGGGTGGCCAAAGTCTTTGTCTAGTTATGTTTGTACCTCTAACATTTGACACAGAACCTGGAGGATCTGAGGATGTTCAGTAACTTTTGTCAAAATAAACTGGGTTCAGTAAGATAAAAACTAAAATCACATTGAGAATTAGACGACTTTTTTGGTTCCTTATGTTTTTAGCCTTTTTGTTCTCTCCTTCCAAAGTTACTAGACAATTTCTTATATTGGCTTATCTGTGTTAACTAATGTCAACCAAAAGAAAGAATTGGTGTTATCTCAGGGAACATGGTAATGGTAATAGTAGTGTCAGAATTTAGAAGAAAATACTACAGTTAATCCACCCTTCTTTACTTTTCAGTTTTTCTTGTGCTGAAATTATAGTATCTCATCATAGTTCTGATATGGGATACTTAATTTTCAAGGTGTTTATACATTAATAATAATAAAACTTCAATCAGATATCAGTTTATGTATTATAATGATTATTATCTATAAAACAGAACTTACAAATATTGATGAGGTTATGGAAACATTGGAACCCTTGAGTATACCTGGTGGGAATGTGGAATCATATGGAACATAGCATGGCAATCCCTGAGAAAGATGAGTATTACCACATGGTCCAAAAATTGTATTTGTATGTATATTATAGGCCAAATGTTTGTGTCATCCTCTCTACCCCTTGATAAATTTGTGTGATGTAGCTAATCTACAGTATAAGAGGTGAGGACTCTGGAAAGCGATTAGGCTACAAAGCTATAGTCTTTATGAATGACATTGGTGCCTTGTAAAAGCAATCCCAGATAACTCTTTTGTCTCTTCCATTATGTGATGACACAGGAGGAAGACAGATGTCTATGAGCCAAGGAGCAGGCTATCACTAGACATTCCATCTGTTGGCATCTTTATCCTGAACATCCCAGTCTCTAGAGCTCAGGTGAGTATTTGGTCTGTGATGCTTGGTTGTGGAAACTCTAGTAAACTAACATACATGGTCTCTGTTACCTTTCTAAGTTAAATCAAGAGGGCATACAGATTTTAGGCACTTGACAAAAACCATTTTTAGAACCAATTCACAGAAGACCACAGGGTCTCTGGGACAGAGAAAAAGAGGCTTTAGTCTTATGGTATTTTGTTTTAGTAGTCAAATGGTAAAGTAATGTATACACCCAAAAGAACTGAAAGAAGGGAATTAAATAGATGTTTGTATACCTGGGTTTATAGCAGTATTATTTATAATACTCAAAAGATGAAAACAACCCAAATATCCATCAACATGAGCAGAAAGCAAAGAGCAATACATACACACATATAGTAGAATATTATTCATACCTAAAATAAATGAAATCTGTATGCATGTTTAAACATGGATAAATTTGAAAATATGCTAGTTGCAGCAAGGCAGACATAAAAGAACAAATATTATATTTTCCATTTATCTGAGTCACCTAGAATTGTCAAATTTTAATACAGAAAGTATAATACCAGTTACTGGTGCTGGAGTGAGGAAACAATGTAAAATTATTGTTTAAAGGGTATATCATTTTAGTCTGAAATGATTAAAAATTTCTTGAGATGGATAGTGATGATGATTACACAACACTTATTGCCACTCAAATTTACATTCAAAAATAATTATAATGGCATATGTTGGGTATATTTTATCATAATAAAAAGCAAAGCAATGATTATGATAATAATAATAATCCTATTCCAATACTTCATTCTTCCAGATTGAACATGGCTTTCAACAACACGATATGATAATTCACACAGATCACAATCTTACAAGGTAGATGCATAGATCATGGTTCAAGCCAAAGACAGAAATCCACTAGTTATCTTAAGAGACAGCATTTTAAATGAAAATGGTTAACCACATTATTGAGAACAGAAAGGGTGATATGAAAATTTGAACAAAGGAGATAAAATCTTCCTCCCTATACTAGGAGAACATGAATGAAGTTAGAGCTATCAAAAACAAGCTTGGAAAAGGGAGTCCCAGGGCTGGAGTTCAGACTTTTAGAAGGAACCATCAACAGGTAGTGAATGGTGTCTCTATAGGGATATTTGAGGCTGTTTCTGAAAATGTTGGGAAAGCTGTAAACTGGAAACAAATGCTACTACAGGAACACATTGGTGCTGCAAGGGTGTTGCTAAATTATACCGGCAGGAACAAAAACACATGACGATGGATTGTGCCTTTTCTTCTTTCGTTTAATGGAAGCCTCCCTTTAATCTGATCCCCTACAGATGGCAAACAAATCAAACCTTTTATACAGTACATACTTGGTGTTGAGAAATAATAGTGTAATAATTAGTATAATTTGTATATATATCCTCAGTTTACTTATGTATTAATATAACTCAAAGACATTGAATAACTGGCAATGGCCATACAGTCATTTAGGAGAGCCAGCGAGTGCACTCAGTTCTTCTTCCATGGAAAACATGTCCTTTTCAATAAACCGCCTTCTTTTATAGGTGAATTTGCTCATTAATTTAATTATTGGAAGGATCAATTTTCGAAAATCTCAGTAGTGCCCAGCATTTCGCTTTGCACTTAGTAAGACAAAAAACTGATAAAATCCATGGTCAAATCAGAGATGCTGGAAGTAGCCAGGTGATCACAGCCAAATAGCAAGTGTAACTGCAGAGGGGTACAGTGTACCATGCAGTACACTGGAACATGTTATCTCAGGAGGGCAGGTTAGATGTCAAGAAGGACATTCTGAGGTGCTGGCTATGTAGTGTGGTAATTGAGGGAAAAATGGACATATTCTTTGCGAGAGTGTCAGCATGATGAAAACTCTTTAAGAAATTCTAGATCCTGTGTTCCTCCATTACAAAGCCTGTTAATTCAACACAACGTAGGCACAAATCCATGCAGCTTCCCTGTGATGCTGAATTTGCCAGGAGCCACAAGCCAGAGAGATATGGACCTTTCTACAGAAGTGGACAAGGATTAGAGGTCAGGGATTTTGTTTAAGTGGGTCACCTTTGAAGTCCTTAAATTTCAGGAGATAAAAAGAGGTGTTCATAGGTCTATCTTCTGGGCCATGCCTTTGATTCTGAGACAAGGTTATAAGAAATAAGATCATTGTGTCAGAACACAAATTCTCATTTCCTAGAATTTCCAAAAAGCTTAATATCTTTCTATATTTTAAGGCAAAGTAAAGAGGACTTAACCTTTTCCTATCATCTGCTTATTTATAGAATTGATTGACAGCAATTCACAAAATTCTCTCTCTCTCATTTTCTCTCTCTCTGTATCCCCCCCTGTTCTCACTGTAGTGTCTTAAAATGATTAATAAATTTTGTTTACTTAGTATTTATAGTGTCACTATGTAAGGCTGTGTGACATAAGCTTTATGTATATTAGGTCATTTGATTCTCACAATTCACTATGGAAGAAAATAAGGGTCAGAGAATGCAAATAATTGACCAAAGTCCAACAGCTGAAAAAACTCAACATATATGCCTAATTCATGGGATAGATCATCCCTCTGAGATGTGAGTTATTTCTCCAAGCCCACAATACTCCAATCCTTTGTAAATGAAGTAGTTGGTTAAAGGTAAATCAGGATACTTTGTCACTAAAATAATGCTATTTAAGAAATGATAACATTATTCAGACAAAACATATTTCCCGTCTGTTTTAACTTGTGTTGTAAATTTCTGCTGTGACAAGTAATTCATCAACACCTATTTACAACTACTATGTATATGCACTTTTCATGGAAAACTAGACATATCAAAAATAATCAGTGTAACTCAGCCTTTATTATCCCTAAACTCATGGACTAATTTTGCAGTTATTTTGATCTTTATGGCAAGCAAAAGGCAGAGACCTATCACTTAGCTCCCAGATCTGCTCAAGATAAATGATCCTTCCCTTAAAATCCTGAAGAAGGAGCTTTGGTGAAAGAAAGAATCTTAAAAATTCCTTTCCTCCTCTTCTTTTGTAACTTTTCTCTTTCTGCATAAAGATATAATAGAAGAGTAGATCTAGGTTTTGCTTCCATTAAGTAGAGGTTTTTTGTTTGTTTGTTTTTAAGCTCTGAAGATATGAGGGCATTGAGTTGGGATCCAGGGAAGGCTCTGGTATATATGGTTTATCAGGGGCATTAAGGGAGAAGAAAGGCATCTCTTTGAATTTCCATGGCATCTTATCTCAACAGCAAAACACAAACTATTTGAGACAGGAACTCTGCTTACCCAGCATTAAGGAATGATTCACTAGAGTAATCTTTGGGCTCTGTCTCTGATTCCTATCCTAGATGAAAAGCATGCTGATGGGTGGCAGTTAGGGACAACAACAGGAAGTTCTCACATTCTTTTCTATAGTTTATATTTTCCATATGAGGAATGTTAGATCCAGAGAAATCAAGACACTATGCAACCATGCCAGCACAGGATGAAATCTCATGTCTTCCGGTTACAAAAGCAATGTTCCCTCCTTTACAACATACTGACACAAAGGACATTCTTTGGAACCCCGTTTGACACAGAAGGTCCATTTATGTAAACATTAAAAAGTGGTATCTGCAGAGTCCACACCAATCTATCTTTTAAAACTTGCTTTTCATGGCATTATTGTGGAAGCATACTTCACAAAGAGCTCTCTGTAGATGCTATTACCCTGCACAGTGGCTTTGGAAAGTGGGCTGAAGAAGCTGAGAGTTTGTGCACCAGCACATGTTAACATGAGTTATAATATGTCAGGGGCCCCATGTTAACGATCAGAGAACATATTCAGCTCCTTTAAGGTTAATCAACTCAGCATTTGTGCCAAGTGTAATGTCTAATTAAAATGATGGAAGTGCAGAGAATGCCTCCAGGCAGAGAGAGGAGATGGCACAAAGAGGGAGCACCTGTGCCATATTGGTTTGGAAAATCAATAAGAGGAACTCATTTTATTCCAGTGTTATCTGTGCATTTGCCATTCAGTGGCTCATTTGAAAGTGTGCCAACTGGCTGATGAGCAGGCTCAGTGGTGCTGTGTTTTTCAGCACTTAAGGATTATTTGGTTGGAGGAAGCTCAGCAGTAGCCTAGTAAGTCTCTGGAGGGGTCCTGAGAAATGGATGTGTGGCCAAGTGTGTCCAGGAAACCATATAGGGTTCCACTTTGTGAATCACCAAATCGAAGTGTTGGGAAAAAACTGGTGAAAAGAGCCACCAGGGTACAAGTAGGGAAATCTGAGTTTCAGCCACTGTTCTATCACTCAATAGATTTTAAAACTTAGGGAACTACTATTTTCAACCCTAAATTTAATCATTTTCAAATGTTCAAAGTTATAAGATTATTTGCCTTGCTACTGGTAAAATGATGTTGTCATGATCGGAAAAATTTTTGAGTGTTAAAATATTATGTAATTATATAACGATTAAAAAATAGATTTAAATATGTACCTGGATCTATTTCATAAATATATATTTGTATGTACTCATACATTTAATAGATATTTATTTTTAAAAGTATCTCAAAGATATTTGGATAAATTCTCCTTGGATAAAACTTCCTCATCTCACTTTTTCTTAGGAAAACCAACTCCAGGAAAACCAACTGGAAGGTCAATTGCATCAAAAATATTCAGGGCATCAAGAAGAATGCCAAGGAAGATTATTTTAAACAGAATCTTTCAAGAAGTAAATTAGTGATTTTATTTACGATGAATATATAATTAAATATATACTGTTGTAAATGTTTGCAACTGATCCTTATAATGATAGTCAAATGGCTCCCAATAAGCTACTTTGACCTTTAGGAGGCTAAGCTAAAAATGACTCAGATTTAAAGTAAGCATAAGAGCAGTTAAGAAGCACAACTGATCTATAATACCAATGAGTCAGGTCACCTTTCCCAAAAACTCTGGAGACATGAAGTTTGGGTGTGTACATTTACATGGAAGATTTTCAACACTGGCACATGACACCAGAAATCTTCATAGAATTATAAAATAGCATCACCAATAAATTTTATCTGGTATTACCTTTTAATTTCTTAATATTCAATATTGGTGACAGCATGCATTTTTTAGAAAGTAATCCATAAAAGAATCATGCAAAATATAAACATGTTCATCATGCACTTTGAAGTAGTAAACAATGGAAAAATGAATGACATTTTTTGATTCAGCTCAAGGCTCACCAAAAGTACTTTGGCAGCCCATCAATGAGTATACTCTATAATTTCAGAATCAAATATAACTATACTCATATGGGCTTTGTGAAAGATTATTCTCTAATTTCAATTTGAACACATCTTCATAAGCGATCATTGTTTCATAAGATTACCTATATGACTGCAAGATGGCCATAAAGGCATATAGTTTACTGAATTCCCTTGCTGACAATTTATAGCAAATCATGAATACACTGATTATAAAATGTTTATTAGACATATTTATCAGTTACTTTGCTAAAGATTAGGAGGAAGATAGCATATGGGGTCCCATGGAACAAATCTATTTTAAGTATCACATGACAGACTGTTAGCTGTTTTTCTTGTAGAATGAGATAAACACAATTTTGACATTATGGCACAGGGAAAGTAAGTTAGAAGACAAGTGTATTTACCAATGGATGGTTCTAAAATTAAATCACTTATAAAGTCTATATTTGTCCATTTGCTCTACTATACTAAAATACCATAAACTGAGTCGTTTATAAATAGCAGAAATCTATTTCTCACAATGCAGAGGTTAGGTCAAAATCCAGGTAACAGAAGATTCAATATCTGCAGAGAGTCAAATTCCTGGCTAAACAGTGCCTTTTTGTTGTGTCCTCACATGATAGAGCAAGAGTTCTCTCTGGGTCCTCTTTTATAAGGACACTAATCCCATTGTAACCCCACTTACAAGGTCTTCACTGTCATGACCTAATTCATATCCTAAAAGCTCTACCTCTTATATATCACCTTGGGAAATAGAATTTCAACATATGAATTTTGAGGGACATAAATGTTCATATCATAGCAGATCACAAATGTGTTATACGAATTTTCTTCTATAATTATGATTTTTTTGAAAAAAATTGTGAGGTTTCTGCTATATTTATTTGCCTCACCAAGATAAATGGATTTTTTTTGCTTGTTTTTGTTTTTGTTTTTGTTTTGACAGGCAGAGTGTACAGTGAGAGAGAGAGACAGAGAGAAAGGTCTTCCTTTTGCTGTTGGTTCACCCTCCAATGGCAGCCGCGGCCAGCGCCCTGCGGCCAGTGCACTGTGCTGATCCGATGGCAGGAGCTAGGTGCTTATCCTGGTCTCCCATGGGGTGCAGGGCCCAAGCACTCGGGCCATCCTCCACTGCACTCCCTGGCCACAGCAGAGAGCTGGCCTGGAAGAGGGGCAACCGGGACAGAATCCGGTGCCCCGACCAGGACTAGAACCCAGTGTGCCGGCGCCACAAGGTGGAGGATTAGCCTATTGAGCTCCAGCGCCGGCCGATAATTGGATCTTAAAAATAATATTATAAAGCAAAAAAAACCTAAAAGTTTTAGCAATGATTATATCACATCAAAATCTAAAATATAGTTTATGTGATAAGGACCAATTCATCAAATTCTTCAATTATCAAGTCATATTGATAATGAAATTTCAGAAAAAAATAATTATGGTTTGATGTTTGTTCTTCCTTTTGGTTTCACTATGTTATTTGTATTTCATAAATAAATTTAATTTGGTGGTAGAAACGCAAAAGCACCATGTTAAGAAGTAAACTTAAACTTACTCTGGAATAATGTTATAATGAAATGTTATAATGTTATAATGAAAGTAATGAAATCTTTGTGGGTGGTCCACAGAACTATTGTTTACTCTTTAAATGGGAACTATACATTTTTCAACTGATGGAGCAAATGAATGCTTTATTTGTGTCAGAGAAGTGGGAAAAATACAATCCATACATATGGTCCTTGACTTACCATGGCCAGCTTACCAATTTTTCAACTTTAGAATGGTGTGAAAACAGTGCACATTCAGTAGAATCATATTTCAAAATTTGAACTGTAATCGTTTCCTGGACTAGCAATATGCAAAACAATATTCTTTCCTGATGCTGGGCAGCAGCAGAAAGCACTGACTCTCAGCCAGTCATGGGATCACAAGGTGAAACAACAGATACTCCACAGTATAAGGTTTTGCTAAGCAGTGATGTCTGTTAGCTTGAATTAAATGCAATATTTTCAAATTCTGATAGGTTTATTGGGAGTTAATCCTATTTTAGATTGAGGAGCAGCAATAGTCTAAAATGATTGGGCATTATGCAATGTATCCATTCCCATAAGCACATAAAATTTTTTATGTCTGTTAAAAATTTTTAACTAAAAGAATATAATAAATATTCAGTCAACATGGAGAAGATAAATTGGAGGAGAACTTAGAAGTGAAGGGAAGAGACAAGATGGAAGGAATTATATTATCTGGGAGAAAAAAATGAAGGCCTGAACCAAGATAGTGGCAGTTGGAATTGAGAAAGGGACAGATTTTAGAAACATTTTGATGCCATAATAAATTCTTGTAAATGATACTGATGATGATGATCTAGCAGCACAGAAGTTTCACTCATGTGCTGAACACTTCCAGGGTCTGTAGATTTCAGGCCAGAAATTAGCAATGGGTCATTTTTGTTGAGCTCATTTCCTTGTAACAGCTTTCCTCAACTGGAATTTGTTGATTTAATTATTTTTGTGGAGTACAATTCAATTTAGTCCAAGGGATATCTTCATGGTAAAGCAGACCCATGAAGCCAACACAATGAAGACAATTTTCAAAAAATATCTCTACTTCATCCTTGTAATTCAGAGCAAGAGGCTTTATTCATAAGATTGTGTTTAGGATGGCAGTAGAGAGGATTGGTGAGTACTAAGTAAATGGCCAGTCAGAATTTTATTTCTCCTAATGCTATCAGGTCCCAGAACTATATATAGAGAGAAATCACCACAGGGAGAGATTGTTCCCTCTTCACAAATATGAATGAGTAAATGGCAATTCTTGTTCATTAAAATTCTATGGAGATAAAGAATGAAAATTTGTAGATAATTAGCCAATTTCTCTATTTGCAGAGACTCAGTTGAGCATAAATAAAGAATGGCTCTGCTATCCATGCATGTGGTCATCATCTACAAATGGAAAAATCTGCTCATAACCATTAGAGAGGGTTTTCATGTCATTTGCTTTGAAGCGTTAACATAAAGAAATATACATTTAGAATGAAGGATATCGCTTCCCTGTCCTTCTTCCCTGACTTGCATCAGATACAGCACAGAAACAGCACCATAGTCCCCCATTTTGAAATCACAGTGGCAAGAGAATAGAGATCCCCATGATGGCATCTTCCAAAGCCATGTCCTGTTCACTAGGTCAAAGGGCTGTGATAATCCCAGAATGAAAAGTTGGGATCTCATTATGAAACATCGCAAACTTTTTAAAGTAACACTGAAATCATGTCATGTGTTATAAGCAAATCTTCTCAAAGATCAGGTCTTGTTCATTCTGTAAGGTTCTACAGTCTTTATGTTTGGCTTGCTTTAATTTTCTGACCAAGAATGGATCAAATCTATGTTGTGCTTCTCCTTAGTCTTTAATCGTGCCACAATTAAGTATTTTATTTGAAGCACCTCTGATGTACCTAGTAGTATTAATAATTAGTGTCTCTACATTTTCAAATCCAAAAATCACTACAAACTCGTAGTTTACTGTTTTTATTAACTATTGATAAGAGATGAAAGTAATAGAGGGTTTTCATTTTTTATCTTTCTGTTGGACTCTTCTAGGATGTGGAGCAAAGTCAGGCTTCCAAAACTCCAGAGTTTTCCAGCAAGCACAGGTCTTTTAGATATTCTTTGGGTCATTTGACTCTCTCAGACATTCTGTGATGCACCAGGGCAGCTATGATTTATCCCAGCCTAATAACCAAGGTATAGAAATCTCAAAGTAGTATTAGGAAGGCCCTGCCTTATACAGTTTATAGGTGATGGTAGGATAACAAGTAAATTTTTCAGATGCTAAGATGCTGGTTCTCTTTTTTTCTATATCATTGTATAACATTGAAAATTTGTTATCAAAACAACATAGAAGTGAGTCTCAATTTTTCTCTTATCAAATATTTTCATCTCCACTACTCAGAAAGTTCAAGAGGTTTTATTTTTATGCAATAATATATTTAATCTGTATATGGCCATAACACTTTCCTTTTTCTAAAGAGGTGATATGTGCTTATTAAAGAACACAAGAGAACTCTAGTGAAAAATTAACATAAATCATTTAATATGAATGAAGATTACTCAAGTATTTATATAATCAGATCTGAGAACCAAAGCCTGAAAATCCACACTATTATTAGGCTAGTACAGAAATAAAGATATTCCAAAATATGGTGACTTTTTTTTTTTTATTTTGACAGGCAGAGTTAGGCAGTGAGAGAAAGATGAAGAGAAAGGTCTTCCTTCTGTTGGTTCACCTCCCAAATGGCTGCTATGGCTGGCATGCTGCACCAATCCGAATCCAGGAGCCAGGTGCTTCCTCCTGGTCTCCCATGTGGGTGCAGGAGCCCAAGCACTTGAGCCATCTTCCACTGCCCTCCCAGGCCACAGCAAAGAGCTGGAATGGAAGAAGAGCAACCAGGACTAGAACCTGGAGCCTATATGGGATGCCAGCGCTGCAGGCAAAGGATTAACCAAGTGAGCCACGGCACCGGCCCCCAAAATATGGTGATTTAAATCAGTATTCATTTCTTTCTCATGGGAAGTTTAGAGTGACATAGAAGCTTCCCATACATTAAATAAATAAATAAATAATAAATAAAGTGTCATGGTCATTGTCATCTAGAATATGTTGGACACATACTATAGGGTATGCTCACATCTATAAAATATAGCATATATAGCTTACAAAGATGTTTTGATAATCAACTGGAATAATATTAGTAATTTTTTGTCTGACATACAGTAGGCACCTGCTGAAGTTCACTGTGTAGTCCTAGTATTTTTATTTTCCATACTAACAGTGGTGGTGGTTATCTTTTCTTCTTTATTCTCCTTCCCCTTTTCTGTTTAGTTTTACACTTTTCATCTCTTAAAATTCAATTGAGAAAATAAACTTTTTTGGATAAGTATTGTAACATCAGAGAGAGAATGAGACACACATTTAGGTGCTCAAGAAATTTGTTTTAGTCACCTTTTAACAGGGTTTTCTATCAGCAGCAATAATCATCTTTCCATACCTCAGTAATAGGTACCATTCAATATTCCAGAGATGCAGTAATTTTAACACTCAACTGATTATATTCTGCCATTTTTATTAGAAATATCTATTCTGGTTCTTCAACACATGTTGAAAACAAACTATTGAACACCTTAAGTCAACAAGGTACAAAATATATATGGGAATTGCCAGTTAGATATTCTTCAACTACATGCTACTCACTCCCCCAATGGATACTCATGCTAAGATCTCCTTTTCTTCTGAACTTATCATAAAATCATAATTTTTTTTAAAACTAACTTAGTATTACTTGTTGTTTAGATAATCTATTCTTCCCAGGAATACAAATTCTGACCTGTGCCTACATCATTTTCTCAGGACATCTCCTCTATTCCTTTTTTTTTTTTTTTAGATTTATTGTTTTGAAAGACAAAGTTTAGAGATAGAGATAGAGATAGAGATAGAGATAGAGATAGAGACAGAGATAGAGATAGATAGAGATAGAAATATGGGGGGGGGAGAGAGAGAGAGAGGAAGAGAGAGATCCTTCCATCCACTGGTTCACTCCTCAAATGGCCTCAACATCTGGGACTGGGCTAGACCTTCATCCAGGAGTTTCATCCACATCTCCTATGTGGGCGCAAGGGCCTAAGGACTTAAACCACCATCTTCTGTTGCTTTCTCAGTTACATTAGCAGGAAACTGAATCAGAAGTGGAGCAGCCAGGACTCAAACTGGTGCTCGCAGGGGATGCCAGAGTCATATGCAGTGGCTTAACCTGCTGTGCCACAGAGCTACCACCACATGCTTTTCTATTTAAACCTCATAACATGCTTTCCTCTTTCTCTTTTCTTCTTAAAAGCTATCAACTTTCTACAATTACAGTAGTGTCATGAGTCCTGCTTAGAATGAAAGGAAATGAGTCTTGAATTTTACTTTAGTATTTGGAGTCTGGAACCCATTAACTTCTAAATATCCTGCTATAATCTGAATGTTTTTGTCCCTGTAAAATTTAAATGTTAAAATCTTAGCCCTGAAAACAATCAAAACAATCATATTAAGAGGTAGGACCTTGGCAAGTGACTTTGATCATGAGGAAAGAGACCACAGGAATAATATTAGTGCCCATTCACACAGGCCCCAAAGGACAGCCCATCCATTCCACCGTGTTGAGGACACAGCAAGAAGGTAATGTCTGCGAATCAGCAAGCCATTCCTCAGCCAACAGAGTCTGCTATTGTCTTAATCCTAGACTTCTAGCCTCCAGAATTGTGAGAAACAAATATCTCTTACTTATAAGCCGTCCACTACAGAAGATAAAATGGAGCTTCAAAAAGATTTAGATTTTACTGAATTTTACTTGGAATTATCCAAGGTGTGTCAATTATGTGGGATTGTTTCATATCGTAGTGGCTTTCAAACTATTTGAAAACTTGTAATACCTTGTGAAAGTTAAATCTCGTTGATAACAAATGTCCCTATCCAATACAGATCAGCTTTTATTACCACTCAATCCTTTTATTCACAGCACTTCTCAAAAATAAATAATAGCTGTTGCATTTATTGCACTCCAAGAAGAAACTCCAAGAAGAAAGGTCTCACAATTCTGTCTTCCTGAGAACTCTATCCATAGCACTCTGTACTGAGCCTGTAACACAGTAGTCTCAATAATTATTGTGGGGAAACTAATGCAGTTTTCCTCTGGTCTAGACTGCAGTGGGTGATTTCAACTGGCACCTTCACTCCCCTTCAGTTGCCCATAAAGAAGTTTTGAACAAGTGACATTCAACAGAAAGTATTTTGGAAAAAAAATCCCCCAACTTTCAATTTTCTCATATCTATTGGCAAAGCAGAGATGACAATGAGCAAACAACAAGATTGTTATAAGGATGAACAAGGCAAGATAATGCATGTGAATTCTTAAATTCTTCTTTGAAATTTTTTTAAAAGATTTATTTTATTTATTTGAAAGATAGAGAGGTAGAGACAGAAAGAGAGGTCTTCCATCCGATGATTCACTCCCCAGATGGCCACAGGGGCCGGAACTGCACCGATCCAAAGGCAGGAGCCAGAACCCCCATGCGGGTGTAGAGCCATAGCAGAGAGCTGGATTAGAAGAGGAGCAGCCAGGACTAGAACCAGCACCCATATGGGATGCTGGCACTTCAGGCCAGGGCTTTAACCTGCTGTGCCATGGCGCTGGCCTCATGGTCTTAAATTCTAAAAACTATTTACCAATACTTATTATATAGAGAAATGTAGGATATGGCTATCACCTAAACTCCCCCTTCATAACTGTGAAGAATCCTGGAATTACTGGACTAAACTAGCTGTAATTTCTCTAATATGCATTAAACATATAAATGGATTCTCTTAGTGGTTCAAAAAAGCAACCCAAGTCAAGATTCTACAATAAATCACCCTCAAAATAATCAAATGTTACTTAAAACTCATTTTTGGTTCCCATATCCTTATTTACAGGTACTTTTGAGAAATTTTGCATACACTTGACTCTTTTGAGTTGACAACACACATAGAAAATATTTTAAAACTACTTACTCTGGAAACTCCAAGTTTTGGGAGAGTGCAGTGATTGTAATGGAGCTACAATTGCAGGGGAAAGGAAACAAAAATTCATAAAGATAGAATTTATTTTTAAAGACTTATGAATGACTTTTCTAAAGAATCATTTATTCTATGTGCTTTCATTTAAATAAAGGAAGCAATTAAACAAGTGGACATTTAGACAGGACTTTAAAATCTGCTGGTTCTGTGTTAAACAGACCTGAGTCCCCAGTCCAGCTTCAATACTTCTGTGTATGTTCTTATATAGATGACTCAATGATTTAAGCACTGAATTTCTTATGTGCAAACCATAGATATTAATAAACCTGACTCTGAGCATTATCATGTAGATGAAATTGTGCATTCTTTAGCTTCTAGTGACGAGAGTTTATGTAGCATTTTGAGAGTGTTCTATCCCTGTGATAGCTAGTAGGCCTTGGAAGTTCCCAACCTGTATTTTGTTATTAAAATTCCACCCCTGCATTTCATGGCTATGAATCAAATTCTCATGGATTCTTGAGATTTTGTCTATTTGGTTTCATCCTCTGTCTCCGATAACTACAGTAGTGCCTAGAGCAGAATGAAACTCAATAAATACTTGTATCATTTTTGAATAAATGAGTGAATGCCATGTGAAAAAGATGCCACATTGTTATTGACATAACTCTTCATTAATAGCCAGAGAAGTAGCATAGCATCAGTTTTCTCTACCTTCACCAAAGCAAGTTATAAAGCCATTTAAGAGTTCAGATTCTAAATCCAGATTACATGGATATTTAATCTTGGTTGCATTATTTATTTGATAATGAAAATGCCCATATCAAATGATGTCTCTGAACTCTGTTTTCACATGTGTAAGATGTGCACAATATAGAAACTCTTTTATCATAGGATGTGTAATGAGGTTTAGTTAGCTGTTATATGTATAATACTTGGCAAAGTCCTTCATGTATGTAATATGTTGTTTGTATGATACTACTATCATTATTTTTATAATTTTCTTTAGTAGCATGTAGTTTATAAAACACATCTTTGATCTGCATCACTAAATTTTTCTTATGTTGGGGCAGACTTTGTGGTGCAGTGGATTAAGCTGCTGCTTCAGACATCTGCATCCCTCTTCTGAGTACCAGCTTCAGTCCTGGCTGCTCCACCTCCAAACCAGATTTTGCTAATGCATCTTTGGAGGCAGTAAATTAATTCCAAATGTTTGGGTCTCTGTCCCCCTCCATGAGAGACCTGGATGGAGCTCTAAGCTCTTGGCTTCAGCCTGGCACAACCCTGGCTGTTGCAGGCATTTGAGTAGTGTACCTGTGGGTAGAAGATTTCTTCCTCTCTTTCTTTCCTTTTTTAAGATTTATTTATTTTTTTGAAATTCAGAGTTACACATGAGAAGAGAGGCAAACAGAGAGAGAGAGACATCTTCCATCCACTGATTCACTCCCCAATTGGCCACACTGGCTGGAGCTGCTCTGATCTGAAGCCAGGAGCTTCTTCTGGGTTTCCCACATGGGTACAGGGACCCAAAGACTTGGGCCATCTTCTACTGCTTTTCCAGGCCATAGCAGAGAGCTGGATCAGAAGTGGAGCAGCCGGGTCTCGAACCGGTGCCCATATGGGATGCTGGCAATTCAGGCCAGAGCATTAACATGCTGCATCACAGTGCCAGCACTTCTCTCTCTCTCTCTCTCTCTTTCTTTCTCTCTCTCTCTATCTACTTTTCAAGTACAGTAAAATTAAATAAACAATTTAAAATATGTTTCTTACATTTGTTGATTGCATATACTATGACATATGCCTATCACCAGTAATTGGATATGAGAGGTGTTTTTCCCTATACAGGTGAGGGAACTAAAGCTCATGGATATAATTCATTTGCCAAAATTACACATTATGCTTAAGTATGAGTAAAGGAGATCAAACGTGGCATAATGTGGCCAGCATCATGGTGTGGTGGGTAAAGTCACTGTCTGCAGTGCTGGAATCCCATATGGACATGATTTGAGAGCCAGCTGGTCCACTTCCATTCCAGCTTCCTGCCAATGTGTCTGGGAAATCAGCAGAAGATGATTCAAGTATGTGGGTCCCTGCACTCACAGAGGAGACCCAGAAGAAACTACTGGCTCCAGGGTTCAGATTGGCCAAGCTCTGGCTATTGTCCCAATTTAGGGAGTGAATCAGTGAATTGAAGAGCTCTCTCTCTCTCCCTCTCTAACTCTGCCTTTCAAATAAATAAATCAATTTTAAAAAAATGACCTGGAAATAGGACAGTCTTGGGGAAGAGTTAGGGACAAAATAGCAGAGGAAACTCTACACAAATTGGAGGGACACAGTGGACCCATCTGGAGGTCGTGGATGTGCACAATTCAGGACCCCAGCAGCTGAGAGCCACCAAACCATCATTGGAGAGTGAAGTGAGATGGGACTACAATAGCCCAAGCCATTGGCAAAAAAGCTGCAGGAAGTACCTAGAGGGAATCCAGCTTGGATTCCTGTGGGGAACAGTGTATCTGCCAAACTAGAGGAAGAAAAACAAAGGGGTGCAGCATCCTGCAACAAGCTGATAGAGAGTACACATGGTTGTAGACATATATAACAGCTGTGCAAGTCTGTGTCCACACCAAGCAACTAGCCAAGTATGGTGAGGAGAACAGACAGGGGGCCAAGAGATTATGAATGTGGGAAGCTTGTGTGCCAAGACTGTGAAAACACTGAGGCTGCATGGGAGGACTATTTGTGTTGCTGGGACATTTTTGGACAGTCACTGTGGGAGGCTCCACACCCACAAGACTCCCTGGTAACATAGTAAGGGACAATGCTGGGGAATATGAGCTCACACTGAGGACTGCACAGAACCTTTGTGTGGTCCTTGTGGCAGAGTGGACAAATAATATACCTGCTGGGGATAGTGCTGAGGCACTGGTGTCCTTTGAGGAGGGGAGCCTAGCTGAGCCTATTTCAGCAGAAAAGAAAAATCCTCCATTTTGATAAAAAACAACAAAAAAAGATTTAACACACCAATTGTTGGTCTGTCACATAAAACATGCCCTTCAACCTGGAGAATAGAACAGTGCTCTCTGGCCATATCTATCATACCCATATAGGTATTCACTGAAAGAAGGTATTCCACTAATCCATGCAGAAATAGTTCAAAGATAAAAGCTTCCACAGCTAAAATCAAAAAAGAAAACAATGAATATCTCCACAAATGCCAAATAACAAAACACACCGATTCAAGAAACAAGAATAAGGCAGACAAGAAGACACACCCAAAAGAACACAACACTTCAATACCAGATTGTGAAAATGATGAGACTGAACAAATTTCAGATATAGAATTCAAAAAATTCATCATAGAACTACTTAGAAGCAATCAGAAGCAAGTGCACCAATGAATGTATTCATAAATGACATGAAAGAAAATTTCTCCCATGATACTGACAACTTAAAGAGAAATAAAAAAAGAGAAATCAAAATGAAATTTTGGAAATGAAGAATTCAATAGAACAAATAAAATTGCAGTGGTAAGCCTTAACAACAGAATTGGTGAAGCAGAAGAAAGAATATCTGACTTAGAAGACAAAGCACAGGAAATTATACAGTCAGACCAAACACAACAAGAAGAAATTAGAAAAATAAAAAACACTCTTGGGAATCTACAGGAAAATATCAAACAATCCATCATGCATGTTCTAGGAGTTCCTGGAGGTGTAGAAAGATAGAAAGGATTAGAAGGCCATTTTAGTGAAATAATAACAGAAAATTTCCCCATTTGGAGAAAGAAAGTGACATCCAAGTACAGGAAACATATATAATTCCTAATAGACATGACCAGAAAAGATCTTCACTACAACACATTGAAATCAAATGCTCCACAATAAAACATAAAGGAAAGATTCTAAAACGTGCATGAGAGAAATGCCAAATTACTTTCAGAGAATCTCCAATTATACTCACAGCAGACTTCTCATCAGAAACCCTACAGGCTAGGAGAGAATGGTGAGATATATTCCAAGTCTTAAGAGAAAATAATTGTCAATCCAGAATACTATATCCTAAAAAGCTCTCATGTATGAAGAAAGTTGAAACAAAGACCTTCCATGACAAACATAAATTGAAAGAATTTCTCACCAGTTATCCAGCCCTGTAGAAAATTCTTAAGGATGAGCTGCACACAGAAACATGGTCTTCACTATGAAAGAATATAAAAGAAGGAAATCTCTTAGTGAAAGTACAAAGAAAATCCAAAGTAAAAAATAAGAAGATTTATGGAAAAATGGCAGGGCAAAATCATTACTTATCAATCATCAACTTGAATGCAAATGGTCTCAACTCTCCAGTTAAGAGAAATAGACTTATTGGATTCAAAAACAAAACCCATCTATTTGTTGCCTACCAGAAACACATCTCACCAACAAAGATGCACACAGACTGAAAATGAAAGGGTGGAAAAAGATATTTCATACTAACAGAAACAAAAAACGGCTGGGGTAGCCATCCTAATATCAGACAAAATAGATTTTAACAAAATACTGTTAAAAGTGAAAAAGAAGGACACCATGTAATGATAAAGAGATCAATTTAGCGGGAAGATATAACTATTATAAACCAATACACACCGAATTTCAGTGTACCTGGTTGTTTAAAAGAAATGTTAAGAGATCCAAAGCGAGACATAAACTCAAATGTAATAAAATGGGTGATTTCAATACCCCACTTTCAGCATTGGACAGATCAACCAGACAGAAAATCAGCAAGGAAACAGCAGTGTTAATTGAAACTATAGACCAAATTGAACTAATAGATATCTACAGAACTTTTCAGTCTATAGTTGCAGAATACACATTCTTCTCACCAGTGCATGGAACTTTCTCTAGGATTGACCACTTGCTAAGCCATAAAGCAAGTCAGAAAATTAAAAAAAAAATAGAAATCATACCATTCATCTTCTGTGACCACAATGCAATGAAGCTGGAAATCAGCAACACAGGAATCTCTAGAACATACTAAACACATGGAGATTGAAAAATATGCTTCTGAGTGAAGAGTGAGTCAAGAATAAATCAAAAGAAAAATCAAAAAATTTCTGGAAACAAATGAAGACAATAATACAACATATCAAAACTTATGGGATATAGCAAAAGCAGTTTTAAGAGGAAAGTTTCTAACAATTGATGCCTACATCAAGAAATTGGAAAAGCACCAAATAAATGAGCTATCAATGCATCACAAGAATCTAGAAAAACAACAAACCAAACCTAAAACAAGTAGGAAAAAAATAATTAAAATTAGAGAAGAAGTAAGTAAAATTGAAACAAAAAATACAAGAGATCAGCAAAGCGAAGAGCGGGTTTTTTGAAAAAAAAAATAAACAAAATTGACACACACCATTGACCCAACTAACCATAAAAGGAGAGAGAAGACCCAAATCAATAAAATTAGAATTGAAGAAGGAAATGTAAAAACAGACACCACAGAAATAAAAATAAAAAATAAAAAAAAGCTCTGTGCTAACAAACTAGGAAACCTAGAAGAAATGGATAGATTCCTGGACAAATACAACCTACATAAATTGAGCCATGAAGACATACAAAACTTAAACAGATTCATTATCCAAGACAGAAATTGAATCAGTAATAAAGACCATCTCAAAAAAGAAAAGCTCAGGACTAGATGGTTTCACTGCTGAATTATAACAGACATGTAAAGAACTAACTCCAATTCTTCTCAAGTTACTCAAAACAATTGAAAGGAAGGGAATCCCCACAAATTCTTTCTAGGAATCCAGCATAGCCTTAATTCCTAAACCCAGAAAAGATGCAACAAAGAAAGAGAACTACAGACCAATTTCCCTGATGAAAAGAGACACAAAAATCTTCAACGTAATTCTAGCCAAAAAATCCAACAACATACCAGAAAGATTATTCACCCAGAACAATTGGGATTTATCCCTGGTATATACGGATGGTTCAACATTTGCAAATCAATCAATATGATACTTCACATTAATAAACTGAAGAACAAAAACTGCATGATTATCTCAATAGACACAGAGAAAGCATTTGATAAAATACAACACCCTTTCATAATGAAAATTCTAAACAAATTGGATATAGAAGGAGCATTTCTCAACATAATCAAGGCAATCTATGACAAGCCCACGGCCAGCATCTTATGGATGGGGAAAAGTTGGATGCATTCCCACTGAGATCCAGAACCAGACAAAGATGCCCACTCTCAGTATTGCTATTCAGTATAGTCCTGGAAGTGTTAGAGAGCCATTAAGAAAGAAAAAGAAATCAAAGGGATACAAATTGGAAAAGACAAAGTCAAACAATCCCTTTTTGCAGATGACATGGTGCAATATATAGGGTTTCCAAAAGACTCCACAAACAGACTATTATAACTCATAGAAGAGTTTTGTAAAGTAGCAGGATATAAAAACAATACACAAAAATCAACAGCCTTTTTGTATACACAGAAAATGCCTTGACTGAGAAAGAACTTCTAAAATCAATCCCATACATAACAGCTACAATAAAATCAAATATCTTGGAATAAATTTAACCAAGGATGTCAAAGATCTCTATGAATAGAATTTTTAAAAAATTAAAGAAAGAAATAGAAGAAGATAAAAAAAATGGAAACACTTTCAATGTTCATGGATTAGAAGAATCAATGTCATCAAAATGTCCATTCTTATGAAAGCAATTTACAGTTTCAATGTGATACAAATCAAAATACCAGACATTTTTCTCAGATCTAGAAAACTTGATGCTGAAACTCATATGGAAACACAGGAGACCTCGAATAGCTAAAGCAATCTTACACAACAAAAACAAAGTTGGAGGTATCACAATACCAGACTTCAAGAAATACTACATGGTAGTTATAATCAAAATAGCCTGGTACTGGTACAAAAACAGATATATAGGCCAATAGAACAGGATAGAAATGCCAGAAATCAATCAAACATCTACAACCAACTTATGTTTGACCAAGGAGCTAAAGCCAATCCCTGGAGAAAGGACAATCTCTTCAATTGTGCTGGGAAAACTGGATTTCCACATGCAGAGTATGAAGCAGGACTCCTACCTTATACCTTACATGAAAATCCATTCAACATGGATAAAGACCTAAATCTATGACCTGATTCCATCAAATTATTAGAGGCCATTGGGGAAACCCTGCAAGACATTGGGCCATGCAAAGAGCTCTTGGAAAAGATCCCAGAGGCACAGGCAATCAAAGCCAAAATTAACAAATGGAATTACAACTAATTGAAAAGTTCTTGTACTACAAAAGAAACACTCAGGAAAGTAAAGAGGCAACCAATACAATGTGGGAAATTTTTTGCAAAGTATGCAACTAATGATGGATTAATAACCAGAATACATAAAGAGATCAAGAAACTCCATCAACAATAAAACAATCCAGTTAAAGGATGGATAAAGTACTTAAACAGAATTTTTCAAAACAAAAAATCCAAATGGCCATCAGATACATGAAAAAATAATTCAGGATAACTAGCCATTAGGGAAATGCAAATCAAAACCACAATGTGGTTTCACTTCACCCCAGTTAGAAAGGCTTTCATAAAGAAATCAACAAACAACAAATGCCTGTGAGGAAGTGGGGGAAAAGGTTGCCTAATCCACTATTAGTGGGAATTTAGAATTATAAAACCACTCTGGAATATAGTTTGGATATACCTCAGAATTCTGAATATATCCTACAATATGATCCAGCATTCCACTTCTGGTAATTTACCCAAGGGAAATGAAATCAGGAAATAAAAACGTTGTCTGCAGCCCCATGTATATTGCAGCTTAATTCACAACATCTAAGACATGGAATCAATCTAAATGCATATAAACTGGAGACTGGATAAAGAAATTACAAGATTTGTACTCTATGGAATATTTCACAGCAGTAAAAAATTATGTAACCTAGAGATTTTCAACAAATGGATGAATCTGGAAAACAACACTCTTAGTGAAATAAGCCAGTACCCAAGAAACAAATATCATATATCCCCCCTGACCTGTGACAACAAATAGAGCACCTAAACAGAAATCTGTAGAAGTGAAATTGACACTTTGAGAAGCAATGACTTGAACAGCCTTTGTCTTGTCCTTCAGGGAAAAGTTTTATTTTCCTTCTTACTACTATTTGCTGAACTCCTTACTTAACATAAAGTTAACTGTATGTGTATAAAGTCAATTGAAAATAAATATCAGTAAAAAATAAGAGTGGGAACAGAGAGGGAGGAGATAGTTTGTAACTGTAAAGCTGTATAGTTCTGCATACATTCCTATGGAGATTATGGACATACTTCTAAGGGTGCATTTTAAAAACTTGCCATGGGACCCCAAATCCTATTAAGCTTGGTGGTAAAAATGTCATCGTAAATGTTAAAGTGATCATATTTTACAGGCAGATTTAGACAGTGAGAGAGAGAGAGAGAGAGAGAAAGGTCTTCCTTCTGTTGGTTCACCCCCCCCCCAATGGCTGCTATGGTTGATGCGCTGTGCCCATTTGAAGCCAGGAGCCAGGTGATTCCTCCTGGTCTCCCATGCAGGTGCAGCGCCCAAGCACTTGGGCCATCCTCCATTGCCTTCCCGGGACATAGCAGAGCACTGGACTGGAAGAGGAGCAACTGGGACAGAATCCTGCGCCCCAATCGGGACTAGAACCCCAGGGGTGCCGGCGCCGCAAGCAGAGGATTAGCCTAGTGAGCCGCAGTGCCAGCCAAAGTGATCATATTAAGGGCTAAAGTGATCATATAGATACAATTAAGTGCTTAGAGGATCATATAAATAAAATCAAGGGTCTTGTAATAATAATAGATAGAATTAAACAGGATAGAATGTGCCTATGTGACAAGCAGTTCACAGAGCAGACACATAGAATGACATTCACTCTAAATAGCACTTTGACCTCAGAATCAGCCCTAAAGGCAATCTGGGCTGCCTGAAATGCCCAGGGGAGCATTTCAGGTATTGAAAGCCAAGATACTGTGGCAAAAATAAAATGTCCTATATGAAAGGTCTCTGTGAGTGAGACCTCAGTGGAAAGATGGGCCATCAAAGGACATATTTTCCTCTGACAGGGGAGAGAACTTCCACTTTGTTTATGGATTTGCCTAAATACTGACAGAGACTGTGGACTCAAAAGGATTCATATCCTTGGCAGCTCATATCAAGAGCCTAGAATGATCATTGACATCATACACAAAAGTATTAATTTTTAAATTAGAAAGAATCATTGTATACTTACTTTCCATGCAGGACCCCTGTCCTCAATGAATTGTATTATGAAAATTAACTGTAAAACTTGTTCTAAAACAGTTTGTGTATGTGTGTGTGTGTGTGTATGTGTGTGTGCAAATTGTGGAACTATTTACTTAGTATAGAGTTGGTCTTCTGTGTATAAAGTTAACTGAAAATGAATCTTAATGGAGAACAGGACTGGGAATGAGAGAGGGAGAAAGGTATGGGGTGTGAATAGGGATGAAAGGGTGGGTATTATGGGGAGAACCATTATATTCCTAAAATTGTAATTATGAAATTTGTACTCCTTAAATAAAATGTTTCTTTGCGAAAAATACAGAAAGAATAATCAGAAGAGCAGGAAAAATAAAATTAAATCACTTCAGATTAAAAGAGAAAAGAAAGGAAACATCTCAGAAGGAAAGAGCCTGGTTAAAAAGCAGAGTGGATGAACTTGCTGAACTAGCAAATTCCTTGAATTCTCCAAACTAAATATGTACAAGAGGAGGAAACTGAAGCAGCCAGCATCAGTTAGGCCATCTGAAGGATAGACATGATTGTGCATGACACCAGCCACCCTGCCTCTTTTGCAAATGGGCTTCTCTGCTCTGCAGATGCATGCCTGCATGTTAGCCTTGGAGAGAGGCTGACTTTTCCTGCTGTAGTCTCTGGCTCCAAAAGCTCAATTTTCATTGCATAGCATGGAGTGCAGCAGTCATAGAGACAGACATGCCCTCCACAGGGACTACATCAGGACTGAACTTGATAGGTCAGAGAATACAAACATTTTCATAAATTGACACCTTCTCTATCCCCTTTAGCTTACTTTTTGTGGCAACTGGTATTAGTGGTTGAATGCAATCTGTTGCTACAAGGCAAGGAGACACTTGTGTTGTCTTTTCTATCGACGATAGCCATTGTTGGATTGAGGAAGCACAATTCTGAGACTGGTGACTTGTGAAAAGTCTTTTGAGCTATCTGAGTGGGGAAGGGGTGAGAGCTGGGTCCTTGCTATGCTCTAACCACTCCTGCACATGGAGCTCATCCTTGACTCACTTGCTGTATGCCAGGTTTTTCTTCAATGAGTATGGAGAGTGATAAACTTCTTTTGTCTTCTAATAAATGCAAGTTGAAACTCTTAATGGGACACCATCAGAATACGCCTGTTATTCTCGAGCTTCTCTACATCAGGGTCAATTTATCATCACAGATTTGACACTTGCCATACACGTTCCAGTTCCAAGCTTCAGTCTCCAAGCTTCTTATTTGCAACATTAATTTGGGTATTTATTGCAAGGTGAATGAGAAAGAATGAAAATTTCATGTGTAAGCTATAATGTCTGATTTGTACATTTGTTTTTTCTTTTACAAGTGTCTGGAGAAAACATATAAAACTTCTATTATTGATAGAGTAATTATTATAATAAATGCTGGCATTAAAAAATGACTTAAATAAGATAAACTTCCCTCTAGTATCACATCAAAAAGAACGGAAGACTGTCAGTAGGTATAGGTCTCTGGGGATTCGTCATATTGTTACCCTCCAACCACAGTGGAGAAGAGAAAGCATCTCTTAGTGATTCTATGTTCTTCCCTAAGTTTTCCCTTTATCACTTTACCTGGCTTCTGATAAAGTCTTGAGCAATAAACTCAATGGACACATTGTTAATTGTAGCTAAATTTTGCTGGATACTCATGACATGGTAAGCTGATGCTTCACATTTTACAATCTTTCTTCACCAATTTCACACAATGATTCCGTGACATGGACACAATTATTGACATTTTAACAGGCAAAATTCAGAAGTTCAGTATTTCCCCCAAGGCACCTCAGCTGATAATTGTACTTTAAACAGCCCCACTGACCCAAAAACCTGACGAAATCTTACTCAGAAAAAATGGGCTAGCAATATCAAGTCTAATATTGAAACATCAATCCACTTTGTCAAAGACTCCAGAGAAAATGTAGCTTTCAACATAGCAGGTGTGTGATCAAATTGGGTTCTCTCTCTCTGTCTCTTTTCTGACTACAGCTTGCCATGGACAAAATAGAAATAATTAAATGTCAATAACTAAAGTTTATTCCTGGCAAACAGCTGATGAGTATTTTCAGAGGCTCCTGTTTTTTGACCTTTATGTGCCCTAGACAATGACGGAATCTTGTTGAAAGCTCTTTAAGCTGAAATTAATTTATGCTCGACAGTGATTAAAAGAGAAAGTGAGAAGGGGATGGAAATTAACAAATCCATCTTTATTGCTGAGATCCCATTATGATTATAAGGAGAGGGAAAAATCAACGTGGCGGGTGCCAGCTGCAATCTGGTAAGGAGTTTAAACAGCTCGTCTCGCTTGGGAAATGTCCTTGGGTGGACAGATTTATCTGTCACTGAGGCTCTCAGAGAGAGAGGTTTATTTATTTGGAACTAGAATGCTGAGGTCCTTGACTTGGTTTTGGTATAAGAGGCTGGTGCCAGACAGATAGCAGCCAGAAGCACAGTGCAAGGAACTTGACAAACAAGACTCCTTGAAAAGCAGATTCTCTTGGTGCTTACAGGAACAGAGATGGCTGAGTTGCTCTGCCCCTGGGTTCCAGTTTCGCCAGGCTCTTTCTCTGTGGACATACCTTTAAGAGCTGATATCCTTGTGCTTGTAACGCATCATGAGCTCCTTGGGAAGGCTCTGAGGTGAAGATCCTTATTTCGTATCTTTTGTATCCACAATACTCATTGCACAGTGCATTGCATGTTTAAAAAGTTAAGCAAGAACTGAAGCAGACATGATCACCACTTCACCATTCATTCTTCAAAAATACATGTGCTAAGTACCTTGTATGCAACATGCTGAATATCATGCAATATAAATGAAGATGCTAAGTTATATAATACCTTTGTCCTCCAAGAGCAAAGTGGAAAGAGTAAGGATCAGTTCCCCAAGACAAGCCTAGATGCATACCACTGCACTAGAAAACATATGCTAAGAAGAGAACTTTCTGTGTGCCAAACATTGGACACATGTTGTCTTATTTCATATTGGAAACAATGTAAGTATGTATTCTTTTTCTGATTTTACAGATAGGCTTACAGAGGTGAAGTGACTTCCTCTAGAGTACAGAGTTAGTACAATAGGCACAAAAAAATTTTTGCCCAGGCCTATTATCCACCAACAGCTGGTTCTTCTCCACTGTACTGACCACATCCAAAATATGATGATCAAATCTAATCTAACATGAATCTAACAAATCTGACTATAAATCTTGGCTCAAACACATACTGGATTCATGTACTTGAAAAAAATCATTGTATCTTTCAATGTATTGACTATACAATCTTCAGAAAAAGGGATGAAATACGCTGCCCTTTCTGTTTCATGTGTTAATCTGAGGCTCAAAGAAGAAAATGTGTATAAAGGCTTTTTGTGATTATCAACTATTATCATTATGTAGTCCAGCCTCTACTAATACATGAGCCTTTCCCATAATTGGGCTTAATGTATCTCATAATCACTTATATTTAAACAGAATGAAACTGACAATGCTCTCTTTTTATGTAAAAGCAGAACTCAGAGAACAGATATACAACCTGTACTCCAATTTCCTTTGATTAGCATTGAACATATACTCGAGAGGTAAAACCACTTTATTTCCAAGTAGGCATGGGTATTATAGGTTGATCATCTAAAAGTGTTAATAATAAATATAATAATAATGAAACAATCTTTCATTTTATTCATTTCACAATCTCATGGAAATCAGTGTTGGATAAAAGGAGGAAAGTAACAGCCTACTCAGTTTCTTAGGGGACATTGTATCACTTAAGGCATATAGAATGCTATAGTGTGTGCCTAGGAGAAAACTTTAGGGAATCAGGCCTGGGATGGCGGAGTCCGCCAGCTTAGCAAATGCTCATTTTACCCTTCTGGAACTCACCATTCTTTTTTATTTTAACAAAATAGTCATAGATAGATGTCTGTTTTTGAAAGTTGTAATAACATAATGAAAAGTACTTTATTGCTAAAAGTTTATCCTCAAGTCTACTTTATTCTGAGATGAATATTTCAGGCATAATTCAAACATGGTAAAATCTTATGCAAGAGGCTGGAAGTGGTAGAATCTTCTTACTTCAAATAGACATTGTTCTGCAAAGACTACAAAGCTTACAGGAAATAAAGGCAGTATGTCAAATAATTACTTTAATAATTATAGTAGAAGCACCTAGTATCCTGAAGTGAAATGGATTTGGAGGGTATGTCATGTGAGCCTGGGAAGTACTTCCTCCTCCTATCCATTCACTTTGTTTCAAAATACATACCTCAGAATTGCTGTTCTCAGAAATTCTTGCCAAGGAGGAGAGTTAGAGAGGAAAGAGCGAGAGAGAGAAGTCTTGGCATTTGTTCCAGAATCCAAACTCTCCTATGATCATGCTAGAGTAGAACAAAAGAATTACATGGGAAGATAAAACTCACATGGATTTTGAACATTCAGTTACCATTTTTATAAGCAAGCATAGCCCTAACGAGATCTTGAACTCTCAATCAGATTAACAACTTCTTCCTTGAACAGAAGTTGCAAATTAAGATCAAAGTGATCATGACTGAAATGTCTTGGTTTATGGAGAAGTAACAGAATCTTGTTCCTCTGTAAGGTTATAATTGTTTTTCCATAACTTGTCAAATATTTTCACATGGACAAAAGCAAGTTTCCCCATACTGCCCATACTGTATTCTACAAGCATGAGCTTCTTTGATGTTACTATAAAATAATTGTGTGAATAAAAAAAGTGTTTGGAAAACATCAAGTAAATAGTTTACTTGGTTTCTTTATTCTATAACTTCTCAAATTCATTGATGTATTGGTAGGTATTAATGAGCCTCTAAAACAAAATGTAATATGTAGAATATTCAGATATTTAGCACCAACACCACCAACAAGAAAATCTTTGCTAAAGAGTATTTCTGTGGATTAATGTTACAGAAAATATTGTTTGGAAAATCCTAGTATATAAGATAAAAATCCCAAACTAGGAGTATAACCATCATTATTGCTGCTATTTCAGTGGTTGATTCCTGGATCATCAAAGTTCTTAGCTGACTGATTCTCTCAGCCAGTTTAATACTAGTCTGTGAGTCCAGAATCTCCTTTTAGCTGGGGAATCTCTATCTTGAAGACCTTTACTTCTAGGCACTTTGTCTGCAGAAAAGATCACAGAAGAGAAAGACTCAACCACCACCTGGACAGGCCTAGAAAAGGCACATAGTATGTCTTGCACATTCCACTGGCCAGAAATCAGTGGCCTGTCCTATCCAGGCACAAAGCGGCCTGAGAAATGCTGTTTCTCCTGATGTAGGAGTATTAAAACGAAACACATATCTCACCGTCTTATCCTTACTAGTTGCTTTGAAGCTCCTTATACTCTGTCCTCAAAATTACTAGACATGGTCCACTTCAACCCATTTTGTATTCTGCTAATCTTATGTTCCTGGCATTTTGGCATTGTTTATTTTGTACTACTCTCTTCTTTTTAGCTTTTTATGCCTGAAAGTAATTCCATCCATCCTGAAATGCCCCATTAGAATGTCATTTCACCATGATGCTTTTCCTGGACACTCTTCATGTCTACTCAAACAAGGAGTCTTCTCTCCTTCCTATAAGATATTATTTATCGATTACATGAAGGATGTTGATTGGGATTTACTGGACATTTTAACCTCCATTAATATAAAAGTTTGGTGATGTATGGCATGATAGAGAAGGAAGAACAAGGTCTTGGGAGTAAAACAGATCCAAGTTTAAATTCCAGCTTTATCATTTTTTTAGATATATTACCTTGGGCATGTAACATTACCCCTTTGCACTACTTCTTCCCTTGAAAATTAGGAATTTAAAATCTTTCTAAAGCATTTTATTAGAAGATTCAAATGACGTAATGCACAAAGGCGCTCCACATGATATGCTTTACACATAGGATGTCATCTGTGAATTTTATTCTTATCATTGTATTCATTGTTGTTGCTGTCTCTTAGAGTCAGCAGAACACAGCTTTCATTCTGACCTTCTCACTTAGCAGTCTGAATTGGGGAAAATTACTTCCTACTTCTGAATCTCAGCTGCTTCATTTGTAAAAAAGAAAAGAAAATGGGTATAACTTTTCTTTTGAGTGTGTAGCAAGAAAAATGCTCATAATATTTTATTGTAATGCTTGACAAATAGCAGCACCACCACAAGTAATTAATCATTGTATGACAAAACACCACTACTCCCAGCACCAGGCATAAGAACATCTCTTCACTTAATGATTATATCTAGGAGGGGAAAAAACAACCTCCTCCATAAAGCTTACTTTGTTCTTGTGGACAGCGAGCCAGGTAGTACTTCATTAATTCCCCTTGAAGTCTTCAAAGCTGTAATTTAAGCCAGGCTTTTTCTTTTCTGTCATGAACTTGGTTACCTTCCTTCTTATCCTATTTTAGACACTTGAAGACGTTAAGCTAGGCTGGGTTCCTTCAATCTCTCATCCCAAGTTCCTTTTTCCAGCCCTTTGAACATTTCCTATTGCACTGCCCTTCTGTTTCTGATGAGTGCAGAAGCACAGAAAGACTCAAACAGTCCTACAATGATATTTGGAAATAATGTGAACTCAAAGAAGAAGGTACCTTTCTCTGAAGGGAGGAGAGAACTTCCACTTTGACTATGACCCTGTCGGAATAAGATCGAAGTCGGTGAACCCTAAAGGCTTCCATAGCCTCGGCAACTCAAGACTAGAGCCTAGGGAGATTACTGATGCCATAAACAAGAGTGTCAAATTGTTAAATCAACATCAGGAGTCACTGTGTACTTACGTCTCATGAGGGATCTGTCCTTAATGTGTTGTCCAATGTGAAGTAATGCTATAACTAGTACTGAAACCGTATTTTTACACTTTGTGTTTCTGTGTGGGTGCAAACTGATGAAATTTTTACTTAGTATATACTGAATCGATCTTCTGTATATAAAGATAATTGAAAATGAAAAAACAAAACCTTGGTGTTAAATTGGAAATTGCATAGAAAATTAATCAATTTTTTTAAAAAAATTATCATGTAGGATCTCTGTCCTTAATGTGCTGTACATTGTGAATTAATACTATAACTAGTACTCCAACAGTATTTTTCACTTTGTGTTGCTATGTGGGGGCAAACTGTTGAAATCTTTACGTAATATATACTAAACTGATCTTCTGTATATAAAGAGAATTGAAAATGAATCTGGATGTGAATGGAAGGGGAGACGGAGCGGGAAAGGGGAGGGTTGTGGGTGGGAGGGAAGTTATGGGGGGGGAAGCCATTGCAATCCATAAGCTGTACTTTGGAAATTTATAGTCTTTAAATAAAAGCTTTATTAAAAAAATAATGTGAACTTATGCCACAGACCAAACAATAGAGGACAATGTTCGTATACAAGAAGGGTAAGAAATAATCAACTCCAATAAATTTTACTTCACTCCCTACTACCAATACTACCAAGAGTGTTATTGTCAGAATAAAAATCAGGTAGTATTTTACAGGTATTCCTCCCTCTACACAACAGGAAAAATTCCTACCCATTTATGTTTGGATGTTCTACTCAATCCCAATTCAACAAGTACTTACTGTATCCCAGGAACTGTCTCCTTGATGCATCCCTCTTCCTGTGAATACAAAACAAACTATATAATCATATGCAACAAGCAATGTGTAATTGAATAATGATTATTGATATTGATATTAAGGTAAACTGCTTAGGAAGGCATTGGCCTATTAGTTTAGACACCTGCATCATACATTAGAGTGCCTGGGTTCAATACCTAGCTTCAGCTCCATCCTCAGCTTACTGCCAAGGCAGAATTGGGAGCAAGAGGTGATGGTTCAAGAAATTGGGTTCCTGCCACTGGGTAAGAGATTTGAATTGCATTCCAGTCCCCTGGCTCTGGCCCTGGCCCAGCCCTGGCTGATATTTGCAAGTATTTGGGGTGTGAACCAGCAGATGTAGGTGCTTTCATTCAGTCTCCCCTTTTCCAACATTTTTTTGAAATTTTAATAAAAACTGTATTGCATGAAAAAATAAACTTTGTCTAACTCAGAATATGGATTTTCCACTTACTAGCTGTGGTTATTACATAAGTAAAGCCTTTCTTTAACCTCAGTTTCTATAAGTTGTGGAATTTGATCTACCAATAACCCTTAAAGTTTTTTTGGAAATTAAATAAACAAATACACAAAAAGCATCTAGTTATGTATCTCACACATAGCACTCAAAATCTTTCTTTGGTGTCTTTGTTTTGCAAGTAAAAAGATTATCAAGTGAAAAAAATTAGCAGATGAGAAAGTCTTTTCTAAATAAAGTATTTGACTTTGAACTTGTTAAGCAATATTCATTTGTAATAAATCTTTTTAATTTTAAGAATGAATTTGTATTGATCTGGTGGCAAATGATGTAGATCTCTATCATTAATCAAGATACATTTTTTGCAGTCTCTGCTTTTTCACCTTTGTTCCACGCAAATTTCTTTTCCTTTGTTCACAATGACCTGTCTCCCTCAACCTCTTGCATTTCCTGATTTCCACAGTCTAATATAGTCTCACCACCATATTCCTCCTTTTCTTTTTTTGTCATCTGAATCAGTTCTCCTTTCGTAACCAAAATTGATTTTGAAAAAAGTAAGCAAATGTAATTGACGTGATGATGGTATAGCATGCTGCTCAGGAACCAAGGCTTTGAGGCCAAAGAACTCTAGATTTCAATGCAATTTTTCTCATTTATTAGTTAATGACTTCGGCAAAGTTACTTAAACTTTTTAACTCCAGTTTTATAATTAACACAAAATAGGGGCCAGCACTGTGGTGTAGTGGGTTCAGCTGCTGTGTGTGTCGCAGCATCCCGTATGGGTGCTTGTTCCAGTCTCAGTTTCTCCACTGCTGACCCAGCTCCCTGTTGGTGTGCCTCAGAAAGCAGAGGAAGATGACTCAAGTGCTTGGGCACCTTCACCCATGTGGGATACCCAGACGAGGCTCCTGGTTACTGCCTTTTAACTGGCCCACCTTCAACCACTGCAGTAATTTAGGGAGTGATCTGTCAGATGGAAGGTCTCTCTCTCTCTCTACTTCTCTCTGTCTCTCCTTCTCTCTTTGTAACTCTGCCTTTCAAATGAATAAACAAATCTTTTTAAAAATTAATACTAAATAAAATAGCACATGAAAGTATTTAACTCATAGTATACTAAGAATAAACATTATATTATTTTTTCCTATATTATATATTCAATTAAGACATAGTTAATCTGTAAAGTGCCAAGCGTAATGGGCATCAGAGAACAGAAAGACAATAAAGGCAGAATCCTTATCCTCACAGTTATGATTTCACTCGAAGAAGCACACCTGCCTATACAAAATCATAACAATAACGGAAACCAAAAAGCAAGATTTTCTGTCAAGTGATTATATTAGATGAAAGATTTATAAATGAGGTTTTGTTTTAAGAACTAACTCTAATATATTGGTCTTGGCTGCCCAGAAAATTGCGAAGAAGAATTCTGAGGTCCGTAACAGAATGAGCAGAAAATAAAAGGTCATGATTGATTAACAATGTCTGCCAAGGATTTAGAGGAAAGATGTCTATCTTTGGACAGAGTGTTTTAGGAGGCAAGTTAGAAGAAAGTAAGATGCATTTTCAAGTACTTTTATGAGACTTATATTTCATGAGTGTTATTCACTCTATGACATGGATATTGTTATCCCCATTACAACTGAAACTGAAACTCAGAGAGGTTAAGTAATCTGTCTAGGGCACACAATTAGAAAAGTGGCTTGGAACAAACCTAAAATCAAGATTGATTTATATACTCAAACTCAGTGTAGTTGTGCACCGTCTTCAAAAACAAGAATGAATTGCCACTGACAAGAGCAGTGAAGAAGACTAAGTCTCAGTCTCTTTCATTTTTATTTACTTACTTTTTTGTGTTGTTGCTTTGTTTTGTGGTTATTTTATGTTCCTAGCAACAGGACCACATCTAGAATGCCCCCTGCCTATAGAACAGTTCCTAGCATACAGTAATTACTTTATGTAGAATCAAGTGAGTACAACATCTGGACAGAGATGGCTAAACGCTTTTTATGCATAGAAGAGTGGATACTTGTAAAATATCAGTTGATGTTGGATATTACCAGTTCTTTTCATTTTTCTATGATCACAGTTATGTTGAGGCCAGGTTACCAATACCAGATAATGACATATAAGGGAAATATACGTTACTGTCAGTTATGGGCTCTATAGTCTCCCAAGAGATTCTTGACTCACTTGTTATTATATTTCATTGGTCCTAATGTAGTGGATCTAGTGGAAAATTTTAAGAAATCTCAAAGGGACCGAGGAGTCCTTAGAGTTCAGGGGATTTGAATTCTGTCATATTGCTTGGAGAGGAGCCACTCCTGAGAAAAGTTTAGTTCACATCAATTTGAAGAGAGAGAATGACCATTTGTTTGGCCATGTCAATGTTATTGCTGTGTTGTATTTTAGAACAGATAGCATTACTAATTCTGACTGACAAAGGTTACCAAAAGTTACCCAATGGAGTGAAATTTCCATGGGGTCAAAATGATATTCAGGTTAAGGACTGATTTCACAGAGCACATGTTATGCAAAGTACTCAGGGGAATGGCGTTGAAAATGCACATAGTGATTCTGATTGGAACTCACGTATTCCAGTCTTGTGTTTTCCAATTTTCCAGTTGAAATTTATCTGGTGTTCCAATTATTCTTTGTTGTGTAACAAATTACCCAAAATATAATGAGTTGGCATACTGACCCCTTTGTTACATGTTTGTTTAGATCAGGATTTGGGCATGGTTAACTTGGTTTTGATATCTATTCTACACAGCATCCACCAAGGACACTTGACTGTATTTGGTTATCAGGTGGGATATTATCACAGATTCAGGATGATTGTACTCCTATACTAATCATATGTGTGAGCTCAGCCAGTCTGAGTGGCCAGGTGCTTGCCTTGATCACTCTAGTCCAATTTGGGACAGCAAAGAAGAGTTCACAAGACTATGCCTTGGGACTCAATACTGAGCTGGCAAAACCCAAATGCTGGAAAGATTGTAAGGGTTTCTATCCTAGGCAAATACAATGAGCAAAGTCTCTGGACTATTGCCAGAATCCTGGTGCGATAGACTACTTTTGGCTTGTATCATCAACAGATCCTAATAGGGCTGGTATGCATCCCTAAGACTGTATGGGGCCATGTGACTGTGAGACCCAGGTATGACACCTCTGGAGGCAGTTTCAGTAGCTGAGGGACTGTCTGTCTAAGACCTCCTCAATTCTCTGGAAGACAGCTAGGAATCATAAGGCTGCTTTGGGACTCAGTGTAAGAATGAAAAAAGTCCGGCATTGTGCAGAACCTAATGGCCTCTGTCACCAGGCCAGTGCCTATAGATGAAGCCCCTGTACTGACTTCAATGCCTAACAGTTACATGATCTCTGCTGAGTAGTCTCATACTATATCTAGTATCACCAGTGTTTGATGGCTGTGGCATCAGACAGTGATCCCAGCTCAGTATGAGACAATAGCAGGGTGACCTTTTTTCCCACCCCTGTAACACACTGGACATGTAGACTCAGGGCTCTGGATGAGATATACCTCATGGCATTCATGGACACAAGAAAATGAGTATGAGCCAACCACAGGCCCATGGAGAGGCTTGTAAGGATGGACTCCTTTTTTTTCAGTACTTCTTCAGTCATAATGTATGACACATAAACTGTGAATTTGGGACAAATTTGAGTTTGGGAAGTATTATAAGATTGAATCAGTATAAACATTAACAACAGACCTGGGACAAAACATGACAGTGCTCTGTATTGTGCTGAAATAACAGAAGTATCCATAGGCTCAGAAAAAATAAACAGTCTGCTTAGAATCTATGGAAGAACATTTATGAAAGAAGCCAGATTATTGTAACTAACCCTTCATTGTGCAGACAATGTTATATACCAAACAACATTAGGAACTTCCAGAAAACCATGATATCATGTAAAAAGCAAAATATTATGCCACAAATAAATCACCTAGAAACTGAACTTACCAAATGCTTGAAGAAATGGTGATATCCAAGAGAAAACTGAAAAACAATTCAATATTCTAATACAGAGGTTTGATAGTAAGTTGGTTGTAATTAAGCAAAATTCAAGCAGAAATCCTTTAACTAAAAAATACACTAAGTGAAATTAGAAAAAGATGGAAAGAATCAGTAGCAGAATATAGCAACCAGAAGGAAGACAATGTGAATTCAAATATAGGTTATATGAAGACACAATGTTGGAGAGAGAAAAATACCAAAGAATGAAGAAAGTTTATGGGAAATATGGGCTAGCATGAAAGCAGCAAATATCTGAGTTATTGGGATTCAACAGGGACTTGAGAATCCAGAAGAAAAGAATATTAAAATAGAGAATGACAGAAAACTTCACAAATCTAGAGAAAGGTACACTTATCCAAGTACCATAAGGTCAGAACTCAGCAGTGAGATTTAACTCAACCAAGTCTGCCTCAAGACATAGTCAAGCTCCCCAATGTGAAGAGAAAGAAAATATTCTCAGGGCCAGCGCCCTGGTTCACTTGGCTAATCCTCTACCTGTGGCACTGGCATCCCATATGGGCGTCGGGTTCTAGTCGCAGTTGCTCCTCTTCCAGTCCAGCTCTATGCTGTGGCCCAAGAGGGCAGTGGAGGATGGCCCAAGTGCTTGAGCCCTTGCACCCACATGGGAGACCAGGAGGAAGCACCTGGCTCCTGGCTTCAGATCGGTGCAGTGCGCTGGCTGTGGCAGCCTTTTGAGGAATGAACCAATGGAAGGAAGACCTTTCTCTCTGTCTCTCTTTCTCTCACTGTCTATAACTCTATCTGTCAAATAAATTAAAAAAATAATACTCTCAAAGCCACAAGAGAAAAGAAGCAAATAACACATAAAAGTGCCCTAATTGTTTCAACTGCAGCCTTCTCAGCAGAAATACTATCGAATAGGAGGGAGTGAGACTTCCATGGTACTCAAGGAAAAATCTTACCAACCAAAATCTGTATCCAGACATGCTATCCTTAGGATGTGAGAGAGAGATGGGTAAAAAACATCATTATCAAACAAGAGCTGAGAGAGAATTTATCACTATCAGATCTCTGTTACAAGGAATGCTAGTGGAGTTTCTTTACACTAAAACAGGAGATGCTAAAAAATAAGAAGAAAATATGAGAAGGTAGAAAAATTGCTGATAAGAGTAACTATACCAACAAATTCAGAAGGTTCTAACATTGTGATTACAGCACATAAACTCTTTATATTACTACCATGAAAACTTAAAACTGTATAATCACTACATTAAAACATAAGAGACATGCGATATTGAAGGAGATAAAATATAATATAAAAAATTCAAAATGAAGAGAGAAGTGGGGCACAAATATACAGGTTTTTATGAGGTTTTCTCATATATTTTTTACCTGTCTCTTTTCCTACCCTTATAATCAATATTAAATTGATATAATTTCAATAGCTTGTTATAGCCAAAAGAAGTTTTTGTATTTCTCATAGTAACCATAAAGCAAGAACATATAATAGACTTATCAAAAATAATAAGCAAGGAATGAAAGTACATTGTAAGAGAAAATATCTCACAAGTGAAGACTATAAGAGAACAGAGAGAAAGAAAGGATCTACAAAAAAGTACAAAACACATATAAAATGGAATTAATAAGACCTTGTCTCTTAATAATTACCCCAGATATTGGTGGAATATATTCTTCAACTGAAGGGCATACAATGAATGGACTATAAAAGAGGTCCCAACCATATGATACTTGCAAGAAATTCGCTTCACCCATAAGGACGCACAGAGTGAAAGTGAAAAAATGGAACAAGATATTCCATGCAAGTGCAACCCCAAAGAAAGCAAGACTAGTCATACTTCTATCAGATAAAATAGATTTTTAAATAAAAGAAATAAAAAGAGAACAGGCAGGTCATTATTTAGTGACAAATGGTTGAATCCAACAATAAGAAATAACACTCTTAAATATATGTGCATCAAATATGGAGCACTCAAATATATAAAGCAAATATTAGGAAACCTGAAATGAGGGGTAGACTCCAACATAATAATAGCAGAAATTTTAACACACCACTTTCATAAAGGGACAGATCATCTAGACAGAAAAACAACACAGAAAAAGAAGAATTAAATTGTACTCCACATCAATTCAGCCTAACAAACATCTACAGAATTTTCCAATTTTTCATCCAAAAGTGGTAGAATATACATTCTTCTCAACAGCACGTTGAGCATTTTTCAGGATAAATCACATAGTTGGTCACAAAACAAATATCAATAAGTTTAAAAGAATAGAAATCATATCAAGTATCTTGATATATCAAGTATTGCAAGTATCCAATGCAGTAAAAATAGAGATCAATACAAGAAAAACATTTGAAACTACACAAAAGAAAGGAATTTGAATAATTTATTCTAGAACAAAAAATGGATCAAGGAAAAATACAATTTTAAAAAGTCTTGAAATTCATAAAAATGCATCTTAAAACCTTTGGGATCCAGCAAAAGCAGCATTAAGAGGATTGTATAAAGCAATCGATGTCTGTATCAGAAAAAATTAAAAAAAAAACCTTAATTATCTCAAACAAAATAACTACACCTCAAAGAAGTAGAAAACCAAGAAAAATTCAATTCAAATTTGGCAGAAAAAATAAAACTCAGAGCACAAATAAGTGACATAGAAAGTAAAAATACAAAAAATAAGTCAATAAAATGAAGATCTGTTTCTTTGAAAAGATAAACAAAATTGATAAATCCTTAAGAGAAGAACCAAGAAAAACAAGAGAGGATTTAAACACTTAGAGTTAGAGGTGAAATTGTGACATTATGACAACAAAATCAAAGCCCACCATGGAAAATCACCTCACTCCAGTGAGATTAGCTTTTCTGAAAAATACAAAATATAGCAAGAGTTGGCTAATGATATGGACAAAAGGGAAATCTTTCACAGTGTTGGTGGGAATGCAAATTAGTACAACCATTATGGAATGTAGTATGGATGGTCCCCAAAAAACTAAAAATAGAACTGCCATATGATCAAGCCACCCCACTTCTGGGTATACATCCAAGGGAAATGGTGTCTACCTCTTGAAAAGACATCTGTACCTCCAAGTATTTGCAACACTATTGGCATTTGCCAAGAAATAGGAACAACTAAGTGCCCATCCCATACACCAATGAGGGAATAAAATAAATGTGGTACATATATGGAATGGAATATTATTTGGCAAAAAAAAAATTGGAATCCTGTCATTTGACACAACATGGACGGAACTGGAGGCCACTGTGTTACGTATAAGCCAAGTACAGAAGGACAAATATAACACGATCTCATTCATATGTGGAGTTTAAAAAAAAAGTGATCTCATAGAAGTTAAAAACATAGTAGCAGTTACCAGAGGTATAGAGAATGTTTTATTAATGGCATTTGTTGTGAACAGATAACAGTAAGAAATTCTGGGGTTCTATTATCAATAGGGTAAGTATAGATAATTTTAATATATCATCTATTTGCTACTGAAAAACCCTAGGAGTTTTTATTTTGCTTGCTTTCACAATAAAGAAATGTTTCATACTTGAAGGGAAAATATTTATCCTGATTGATATAGTATAATTTGTACCTATAATGAAGGTACTTTTTTTTAAGATTTATTTATTTATCTGAAAGTCAGAGTTACACAGAGAGAGGATAGGGAGAGAAAGAGGTCTTCCATCCACTGCTTCACTCCCCAGATGGCTGCAACGGCCGAGCTGAATTCTGCCGATCTGAAGCCAGGAGCCAGGAGCTTCTTTTGGGTCTGCCACACTGGTGCAGAGGCCCAAGGACTTAGGCCATCTTCTACTTCTTTCTCTGGCCATAGCAGAGAGCTGGATGGAAGTGGAGCAGCCGACTCTCGAGCTGGTGCCCACATGGGATGCTGGTGCTGCAGGCCAGGGCGTTAACCCGCTATGCCACAGCACTGACCCTCATAGTATTCTTAAATATGGATAGTTTTATTTGTCTTTTGAAGTTTAAAACATTTGTAGAAAAGAACTATAAATACAGATTGTGAAGCTTAGAAATGTATCCGCAAGGTGACTCTACTTAATTTTATAGGTTTTATGTTACTCATATATTACTGAAAAAACAACCACAGTTCAGTTAAGAAAAATAATTCCCTGAGGTCCATCACAGGACTCCAAAAGTAGTATTCTTTCCACCATAGCGTGCTTTCTTCCCCATGTGTGTCTTTGCATCTTACAGATATGCAGCACTCAGTGGTCCAATGCATGATTTTCAACATGGCCTTCTTCACGATAGAACCTGAATCAAAGCCTTTAATTCATCTGTACCCATTCATCTCCTTAAAACCAGAGAAGGTCCCTGTCTCAGGCATCCCCACCATGGGATTGTGAGGAATCGCTAATAAAAATGAACCCTAAGCTCCTGGCAAATATAAATGCTAAATAATAATAGGATGAAAAATGAGGGCAATAATATTGCTTCACATGATGTTTAAGAGCTGAGGATGAAAGGCCTTGTGAGAACTGTTATTATCTCTGCAGATTAAAGTCCTCATCCTTCCTCCTGTTTTATGCTCTGTCTCTGTTTGATTAATGCTTTTTTACAGGTTATTTTACTTTCTTATTGTTTTTATTTTTCTCTATGTTGAGAAAGACCTCACTATATCGCTGGGTACAATTTACCTTTTTACAGCGTTTGAAGAAAGCAAGTAATACAGGCTAACTTCAAAGAAGCAATGGGAGCAGATAATGGAGAGGCTCCCCTTTGTTTTCAAACAGGGATTTGAAATTGGCTATAAGTTGTAGAAGGGATGGTGGAGAGTGAAGAGCAAAAGATGAATGCAAGTCAAAAATATTGATCTCATGGCCAGTATTTCAGTCTCCAACTCAGAGATTCATGGATACAGATGATTTGATTGTAAGGAGCTTTACAGAAACATTAATACAACTCACTATTCCACAGAACCATTGCTTCTCAGTGACTCTTTAAGAATGATTGTCTACACTAGGAATTCATCAGAGCCTCAGCCTATAGCACTTATATAGGGCAACTCAAAACAGGCTGTCCTGTATTACCTTGATCTAAATCATATTTGTCATTGCTTTAAAAGAAAACCTGCAAATCTTGATCCAGTCATCACGGAGTTCACAGTGCAAATAATTTCTTTTCTTTTCCAGGGAAATTTAGGACTTTTGGGTTGGTTTAGCATGTGCTAACACCAACAACTTCTTCAGCTGTTACTCAAACATTTTTGATGAGATTAATTCTGCCTCCTGGGAGTCTATCAAAGAACCAGAGAAAATAGAGAAAAATATAGGTGAAAAGAAATTTGATTTTCTGACCAAAGCTGATAAACACCTTAGTGGGTGGAGAACAGCTGAAAAGCCAGAAAGTGGTTTCTAAGCAGCAGACATGGGCTGGCTGAGACACAGGAGGGAATAGAGAAGTGGGCAGGCCCAGGGACAGTGTGGGGAGACCTCTTAAGATTGTTACCTAGATCATGTAGGCTGAAGGTCGTGGTGCCAGACTACAGAAGGGGTGATTAACGTAGCTTCCCAGGAGGCAGGACAAGGATATTTCTTCAATTATGTGGGTGGAGACAGATTGGAGGAATAATAGAGAGGGAGGGAGCTGGTTAGAATTGCAGCTCTTGAGGAAGTTCAGGTAGAAGAGTGAGGGAAAAGAGGTAAGAAAAGGTTAAGGGAGAACAAGAGAGAAAAGACAAGAAACAGCTTAGTTTGAAGCTTGGAAATTAAATTCATTATTCACAAGAGTGTGTATGTGTCCTGTGACAGTTTCCAGGGAAATCTTCCTCCTTTCCAGTCTTTGTGCTTCCTTTGTTGGATGTAATTTAACTAAGTTTATGTGGGTTATATTTTTCTTCTCTCTTATATATCTTTATAGCAGTTCTGCTTTTCTTTCACAACTACCCAATTTAGATATTGGTGCTCAAGTCTTCAGGAAGTGTATACAGCATATTTGGGAATGGATCCTTCTGGGGATGTTACAGTAAACGTTTAACATCTGTCACTCTGTGGAGAATTCCACAGGAATCTCAAAAAGAGTCACGGATCACCGCTCACCTGGAAAGGAGATGAACTGGGGAAACTCCACAGTAAAACATTGAAAAGTTACCACTAGCCACAAAATAAAAGTAAAGTGTAGTTATAAGTCAGGAGCTGAGGCAATGCCTAACCGCTGTTAGGGAGACGCTCCTAATTACATCAAAGCAGACATCTCTGGTCAGTCAGATAACAGTGCGCTACAGGCAATACCCTCCTACCCACGCTGACTGGACCGTTCAAACATAAGTGAGGCGGGTATCAGTGTTGACTGGACAGTTCAAATGCAAGCAAGGGGAAACCAGCATTGATTGGACAACAAGTCGGAGGACGGCAAGCTGGAGGACTGCCAGAAAATGAGGATGAAAGGGGAGCCCAGGCACCACTCTCCATCCTCTCGGGGAATATGGCCCAGTGTGTGAACCTCTGGATCTCCACACATCTGGAGCTGAAGAGGCAGCCCGTTACTCTGCATGGAGCAGATAGTGGCACGAGCCAACAACGGACAAAGGGTCCAGTGTGAGCGAACCTCTGGATCTCCTCGCACTTGGAGCTGAAGAGCCAGCTCGCTAGCCCCCTTACTAAGCGACACTATGGGATCAGAACTCCAGCTGAGATGCTGCCTCACCGCCTTGCCTGGAGTCCTTATCAGCCTGTTGCCAGATCTGTCCACAAAGCCAGACCAGGCCTCTCAGCAGGGGACCTCCCCAACTTCTAGCCTGGCTGTCTGCCTGGGAACTTTAAGGCTACTGCCCAGAGTGACAGCCTTCCCATGACTTCCTGCCAGTAAGTGACTGATCCGAGATCTGTCTCTGCTGAGATATGGAGCTCTGGACCTTGAACATTGACACTTTTTCTTGACCATGATACGAGCCTTGAAAATGCAGCTTTGCAAATAATGTTAGTTATGTGTAATATAATATAACTATGCTTTGACCCTATATTTTGACCCTATGCAAGGTATCTGCAAATAATGCTGGAGACCTTGATGTACATGTACTATTATAATTGGATATCCCTCAAAATTACTTTAACACTGTATACTGTGATCTGTGGATTAATGAATAAGTTCAAGTAGTATTATTGATATTGATATTAATGGTATTGATCCCAGTAGTCCTCTAGTCATTAAGGAAATAGTGTTACTCTGATAGTTAAATATTATAATAAGTAAGTTAAGTAGAAGATAAGTAGTTATGTTAAGCTAAATAGTTAAGCTAAGTAGTTACGTTAAGCTAAGTAGTTAAGCAGTTAAATGGTGGTGTTGTTTATTGATAAGTGTATTAATTATTATAGATTGGTAAGTATATTGATACTGATAAGTGTATTGACTTCAATGAGCATGCTGATGAGTAGGGTCATAAAAAAAAAAAAAACAACCTGGTGTGTAAGCAATAAAATCTCTCATTGGAAAGACCGTCTTGTGTCCTGGTGTTCCTTTCTTCCCCATGACTGACAAGTCGTACATCGCACTTGCTGTTGTCAAGCTGCATGACAGTAGGCACTCGCAAGCCCCCTTACTAAGCGACACAAGGCAACTATGGGATCAAAACTCCAGCCGAGATGCTGCCTCACCACAGAAAAAGGCACTGATTTAAGCGTTGGCCAGTCTCTGTGGTCTAAATAAGTACACCTATCAGGGCTTGGTACAAACTACTGACAAGATGCCATCCAACACAGAAGTCTGAAGAAATGTACTGTAGCATGCACATAAGTAGTGCTTGCACACAGAGGTAAAAATAGGCATAAATAATCACAACAGTATAGATAAGAGGCTGCGGGAAAGGAGAAGTGCCGCGGGAAGGGAGACGCGAAGGGGAGCGCGGCTGCGGAGTCGGCGTGCCACCGCCGGAGGGGGAGGTGAGGCGGAGATCCCTCGGTAACTCCAGACATTGGCGGGAAGAGAGGGACCCCACTGGGGTCGCCCCGGAACCGGGTCCCCCCGGCCCGCCCCGCCAGCCAGCGCCCGGCGGCCCCGGAACCGGGTCCCCCCGGCCCGCCCCGCCAGCCAGCGCCCGGCGGCCTCGGAACCGGGCCCCCGCACAGCCCACCCGCCTCTAAAGCAGTGAAGCTGCACAAATCTGAGGGGGTGCTGCAGCCAGCAGCTCCGTTACATCGACAACCCGGGGAGACAGAGTGGAGAAATGCCAAACAAAAGCAGACACCGACCTAACAAGAGTAAGGAAGACACTATGATGACCCCAAATGAAAAAGACACCCCAATTCAAGATTATGAAGATGAGGAGATAGAAGAGATGCAAGAAGCAGACCTCAAAAAATTGATACGAACATTAAGAAGCTCACAAAAACAAATACTTGAACTACAGAAATCTTTAATGGATAAGATAGAAAACCTCTCTCGCGAAAATGAATTATTAAGGAAGAATCAGAATGAAACGAAGCAACTAGTAGAACAAGAAGCTACGATAGTGACAAAAAATCTTAATGAAGTGAAGAATTCAATTGATCACATGACAAGCACACTAGAGAGCCTTAAAACCATAATGGGTGAAGCAGAAGAGAGGATATCGGACTTAGAAGACAGAGAACAGGAAAGGAAACAGTCAAACCAAAGACAAGAAGAGAAAATTAGAAATCTAAAAAATATTGTCGGGAATTTACAGGATACTATTAGAAAACCTAACATTCGGATTCTAGGAGTTCCTGAAGGCATGGAGAGAGAGAAAGGGCTAGAAGGCCTTTTTGGTGAGATACTAGCAGAAAATTTCCCAGGTTTGGAGAAGAACAGAGAAATCCTAGTACAGGAAGCTCATAGAACCCCTAACAAACATGACCAAAAGAGATCCTCACCACGACACATTGTAATTAAACTCACCACAGTGAAGCAGAAAGAAAAAATCCTAAAATGCGCAAGAGAGAAACGTCAGATTACCCTCAAAGGATCTCCAATCAGACTCACAGCAGATTTCTCATCTGAAACCCTAAAAGCCAGGAGGGAATGGCGAGATATAGCCCAGGTACTAAGAGAGAAAAACTGCCAGCCCAGAATATTATACCCTGCAAAGCTCTCATTTGTGATTGAAGGTGAGATAAAGACATTTCATTGCAAACAGAAACTGAAAGAATTTGTCGCCACTCGCCCAGCCCTGCAAAAGATCCTTAAAGATGTGCTACACGCAGAAACACAGAAACATGATCATCAACATGAAAGAAGCTAAAGGAAGGAAATCTCACAGCAAAAGATCATAAGAAACCCAAAGCATACATAAGAAAATCATTGGCAAATGGTAGGGCAAAGATACTACTTATCGATAGTTACATTGAACGTGAATGGTTTGAACTGTGCTATTAAAAGGCAAAGATTTACTGACTGGATGAGGGAACAAAACCCAGCTATTTGCTGCCTACAAGAAACACATCTTTCCAACAAAGATCCATACAGTCTCAAAGTGAAAGGATGGAAAAACATATACCATGCGAGCAGAAATGAAAAAAGAGCGGGCGTAGCCATCTTAATATCAGATAACATAAATTTTACCACAAAAACTATTAAGAGAGACAAAGAGGGGCACTATATAATGATTAAGGGATCCATTCAACAGGAAGATATAACGATTATCAATGTATATGCACCTAACCACCGGGCACCGGTCTATTTAAAAGACCTGTTAAGGGACTTAAAGGGAGACTTAGACCCCAATACAATAGTACTGGGAGATTTCAACACTCCTCTCTCAGAGATAGACATATCACCAAGACAGAGGATTAACAAGGAGACAGCAGATTTAAACGACATTATAGCCCAAATGGACCTAACAGATATCTTCAGAACCTTTTATCCCACAGAAAAAGAATTTACATTCTTCTCAGCAGTACATGGAACCTTCTCCAGGATTGACCACATACTAGGCCACAAAGCAAGCCTTAGCAAATTCAAAAGAATAAGAATCATACCATGCAACTTCTCAGACCACGAGGGAGTGAAGTTGGAAATTAGCAACTCAGGAATCTCTAGAGCATATGCAAACACATGGAGAATGAACAACATGCTCCTGAATCAACAATGGGTCATAGAAGAAATCAAAAGAGAAATCAAAAATTTCCTGGAAGTAAATGAAGATAACAGCACATCATACCAAAACCTATGGGATACAGCAAAAGCAGTGTTAAGAGGAAAATTTATATCAATAGGTGCCTACATCAAGAAATTGGAAAGGCACCAAATAGATGAGCTTTCAGTTCATCTCAAGGATCTAGAAAAACAACAGCAAACCAGACCCAAAGCTAGTAGGAGAAGAGAAATAATCAAAATCAGGGAAGAAATTAACAGGATTGAAACCAAAAAAACATTACAAAAAATCAGCCAATCGAGGAGATGGTTTTTCGAAAAAATAAACAAAATTGACACCCCATTGGCCCAACTAACTAAAAAAAGAAGAGAAAAGACCCAAATTAACAATATCAAAGATGAAAAAGGAAACGTAACAACAGACACCACAGAAATCAAAAGAATCATCAGAAATTACTACAAGGACTTGTATGCCAGCAAACAGGAAAACCTATCAGAAATGGATAGATTCCTGGACACATGCAACCTACCTAAACTGAACCAGGAAGACATAGAAAACCTAAACAGACCCATAACTGAGACGGAAATCGAAACAGTAATAAATGCCCTCCCAAGAAAGAAAAGCCCAGGACCAGACGGATTCACTGCTGAATTCTACCAGACATTTAAAGAAGAACTAACTCCAATCCTTCTCAAATTATTCAGAACAATCGAAAAAGAGGGAATCCTCCCAAATTCTTTCTACGAAGCCAGCATCACCTTAATTCCTAAACCGGGAAAAGATCCAGTATTGAAAGAGAATTACAGACCAATATCCCTGATGAACATAGATGCAAAAATCCTCAATAAAATTCTTGCCAATAGAATACAACAACACATCAGAAAGATCATCCACCCAGACCAAGTGGGGTTTATCCCTGGTATGCAGGGATGGTTCAACGTTCGCAAAACAATCAACGTGATACACCACATTAACAGACAGCAGAAGAAAAACCATATGATTATTTCAATAGACGCGGAGAAAGCATTTGACAAAATACAACACCCTTTCATGATGAAAACCCTAAGCAAACTGGGTATAGAAGGCACATTCCTCAATATAATCAAAGCAATTTATGAAAAACCCACGGCCAGTATCCAATTGAACGGGGAAAAGCTGCAAGCAATCCCACTAAGATCTGGCACCAAACAAGGATGCCCACTCTCGCCACTGCTATTCAATATAGTGCTGGAAGTCTTAGCCAGAGCTATTAGGCAAGAAAAAGAAATTAAAGGGATACAAATTGGGAAGGAAGAACTCAAACTATCCCTCTTTGCAGACGACATGATTCTTTATTTAGGGGACCCAAAGAACTCTACTAAGAGACTATTGGAACTCATAGAAGAGTTTGGCAAAGTAGCAGGATATAAAATCAATGCACAAAAATCAACAGCCTTTATATACACAAACAATGCCACGGCTGAGGAAGAACTGCTAAAATCAATCCCATTCACAATAGCCACAAAAACAATCAAATACCTTGGAATAAACTTAACCAAGGATGTTAAAGATCTCTATGATGAAAATTATAAAACCTTAAAGAAAGAAATAGAAGAGGACACCAAAAAATGGAGAAATCTCCCATGCTCATGGATTGGAAGAATCAATATCATCAAAATGTCCATTCTCCCAAAAGCAATTTACAGATTCAATGCAATCCCAATCAAGATACCAAAGGCTTTCTTCTCAGATCTGGAAAAAATGATGCTGAAATTCGTATGGAGGAATAAGAGGCCTCGAATAGCTAAAGCAATCTTGTCCAACAAAAACAAAGCTGGAGGCATCACAATACCAGATTTCAGGACATACTACAGGGCAGTTGTAATCAAAACAGCATGGTACTGGTACAGAAACAGATGAATAGACCAATGGAACAGAATAGAAACACCTGAAATCAATCCAAACATCTACAGCCAACTTATATTTGATCAAGGACCCAAAACTAACCCCTGGAGTAAGGACAGTCTGTTTAATAAATGGTGCTGGGAAAACTGGATTTCCACCTGCAGAATCATGAAGCAAGACCCCTACCTTACACCTTGCACAAAAATTCATTCAACATGGATCAAAAACTTAAACCTACGACCCGACACCATCAAATTACTGGAGAGCATAGGAGAAACCCTGCAAGATATAGGTACTGGCAAAGACTTCTTGGAAAAGACCCCAAAAGCACAGGCACTCAAAGCCAAAATTAACTATTGGGATCGCATCAAACTGAGAAGTTTCTGTACTGCAAAAGAAACAGTTAGGAAAGTGAATAGGCAACCTTCAGAATGGGAAAAAATATTTGCAAAATATGCAACAGATAAAGGGCTGATAACGAGAATCTACAACGAAATCAAGAAACGACACAACATTAAAACAAACAACCCACTTAAGAAATGGGCTAAGGACCTCAATAGACATTTTTCCAGAGAGGAAACCCAAATGGCCAACAGACACATGAAAAAATGCTCAAGATCACTGGCAATCAGGGAAATGCAAATCAAGACCACAATGAGGTTTCACCTCACCCCGGTCAGAATGGCTCACATCCAAAAATCTAACAACAATAGATGCTGGAGAGGATGCGGGGAAAAAGGGACACTAATCCACTGTTGGTGGGAATGCAAACTGGTTAAACCACTATGGAAGTCAGTCTGGAGACTCCTTAGAAACATGAATATAACCCTACCATACAACCCAGCCATCCCACTCCTTGGAATTTACCCAAAGGAAATTAAATTGGAAAACCAAAAAGCCGTCTGCACACTAATGTTTATTGCAGCTCAGTTCACAATAGCTAAGACCTGGAACCAACCCAAATGCCCATCAACAGTAGACTGGATTAGGAAATTATGGGACATGTACTCTACAGAATACTATACAGCAGTCAAAAACAATGAAATCCGATCATTTGCAACAAAATGGAGGGATCTGGAAAACATCATGCTGAGTGAATTAAGCCAGTCCCAAAGAGACAAATATCATTTGTTTTCCATGATTGGTGATGATTAACTGAGCACCAAAGAGGAAACCTGCTGAAACGAAATGAACACTATGAGAAAATAAGACATGATCAGCTCCTGTCTGAACTGTTGATGTATTACTGACGCCATAAACAAGAGTGTCAAATTGTTATTCAACTTCAGGAGTCACTGTGTACTTACTTCTCATCAGGGATCTGTCCTTAATGTGTTATCCAATGTGAAATAATGCTAATACTAGTAATGAAACAGTATTTTTTCACTTTGTGTTTCTGTGTGGGAGCAAACTGATGAAATCTTCACGTACTATAATATTAAATCAATCTTCTGTGTATAAAGATAATTGCAAATGATTAAAAACTCTAGGTGTTAAATTGGAAAATGCATAGATAATTAATCAATTCTTTAAAAAAAAAAGCATGTAGGATCTCTGTCTTTAATGTACTGTACATTGTGAATCAATACTATAACTAGTACTCCAACAATAATTTCAGTTTGTGCCTCTATGTGAGGGCAAACTGTTAAAATCTTTACATAATATGTTATAAACTGATCTGCTGTGTATAAAGAGAATTGAAAATAAATCTTGATGTGAACAGAAGGGGAGAGGGAGCGGGAGAGGGGAGGGTGGCGGGAGGGAGGGAAGTTGTGGGGGGGAGGAGCCATTGGAATCCACAAGCTGTACCTTGGAAATTTATATTCTTTAAATAAAAGCAAAAAAAAAAAAAAAACAGTATAGATAAGAGCAAAGTGAAGAAAAACAATTAGCTAATGATGAGTTTAGAGGGTTTATTAACTTTGTTTTTAAAATAATTTCTTAGATTGTAAGTTTATAAATTTAATTGTTACTAATGTTTCTATTTAACTGGCTTGCAAAATTCCTAAAAATTTATGAATCTGCTGATGAACAGGCACCACCTCTCTTTAGTACATACCTGGGCTCTTCTCTGCTATGTCATCAATGTGAGGATGTATCTTCCCTTATCAGATTGTGGGCAAAAATTAGGTTTTGCAAGGCTTTGATAAACGTGAACTTATTGGAGACATAAAACAGATAGATGGAGGGTATCTATTTTAATTCAGCAGCATTTGTGAAGGTCTATATATAATGTGTATGTATAGTGCTGAATATATATATATATATATATAAATGTATATGCTGAATATAGTCCGCATGTGTGTAGGTACTGTCCGTTGAATACATACATACATATATATGTGTATACATGTACATATAATACATACAGGCTGCATACCCCTTATATGAAACGCTTGAAACCGTAAGTATTTTGGATTTCAGTTTTCAGATTTTGTAAATTTATCTTGGGTTTGGAATCTAAGAATAAACACAAAATTTATTTCTGTTTCATATACACTATATAAACATAGATTGAAGGTAATTTTGTACAACATTTTTAGTGCACCTGCATTTTGACTGGCACTAGTTACTTGACATCAGTTGTAGAATTTTCCATTTGTAGCTTCATGTTAGTATTCAAAAAGTCTTGGAGTTTAAAGGATTTGGGGTTTTGGATTTTGAACTAGGAGTCACAATCTGTAATATATATAATAGTCACATATATATACAGTGTTGTGTAATGTAATTAATATAAATTATATTAGTTTATATATTAAGTGTATATTGTGTAATTATTATGATATATAACTAACATACATTATTAAGAGTTTAGCATCATATATATGTATATTAATAATTGCATTAGGAAATACTAAACCTATATATATAATATACATATAAATGTATTATATATTCAAATGGTTCTCATAAGAAGCTTCTAGATAGCAATTTTTATTATTTCATTTTTTAAGGTAGGGTCACTGCTTCAGAGAGAATTGTATTATTTTGCTTGGGACAAAACAGGTATTATATGACCAAAAGGGATTTCTAGAAAAATACTCTGTTTTTTCACTTGCAAGCAAATCTTCATCAATATTTAGTAGTTAGAAAAGTAAAATGTACACTCTAAGTGTCTTTCTCCAAAACCTCAGGTTAGTTGAGTGCCACCTTTTCTAAGAAACTGTTATGTCTTCCTACTGTGGCCTCTTATTATTCCCATTCCTTTGAAGTATCACCATCACATTCTCTTTCTCTGCTCTCTTCTTTTCACTTTGCAAATGGTCTCAGACCACTCCAATCTCAATTATGACTATTCCTATTTGTGCATTCAATTTATTTTTATCTGTGTCTTTTAGACTTTAGCACTGTTCTAAATGATGGCAAGTTTATCACAGGCTTTTAGCATTTTCAAAATTTTCTGAAAATTCCTTCCTTTCCTTAACATTACCTATCTTATTTAGGAATTAAATATCATATTGCATCACAAACTTTTCCATTCATTGTTTAATGCATTTTAAAAAATGAATTTAATTCCAGCTATGTGCCAAACAGAATGTAGAACACCTGGGAGACAGGGATTAAAAATAAAAATAGAACATGCTTAGCCTTAAGGAGTTAGTCTCTAACTTGCCTGCACATTACAATCACTGAAGTTTTTTTTTTTTTCTTTAAATTCCTGATGTACAAGCTACAGTCTATACCAATTAAGCTCAGAAGCTCTAAGTAGGAGACCTGGGCTCTAGTGTTGTATTGTTTTAAGTTCCCTGGTGATTTCAATGTGCAGCCAAGATGAAGAACTATTGTGTTAGGGACATGAGCATATATAGAAATTATTAATAACAGAAATGTGCACAAGATACTGAGGTAGCAGAGGCAAAATAATGATGTACTCTGTTCTTAGAAAGGGACTCAGAGAATTTCTTGAGAGGAGATAGGTTTGATTTAATAAAGAGGACAGGGAGAACCTTGTAAGTACTCTAAGCACATCCTTCTTGTCTGAACATAAACTAGTAAATGAGAGGTATCAGAAGATGAGATTAAAGATGCAAAGGGTTAGGTCAAAGAAACCCATCTATGCCATTTAGAAAATTCATTTCCAGTCTTCTGGATAATATGTTAGGTTTTAAAAGATGTCAGTAGGAAAGAATATCCAACCATGCTTATATGAATTTGATCTGAAGCAAGTAATAGGTGGAAAGAGAGTAAGAAGAAGTGGAAGACTAGTTAGGAGGGGTACCAGTATTCCAATGGGTGTTGAAAGAACCTTAGTTGAGGATGGTGACAGTGAAGACAGAAAGACACAAAATGAAAGGATTTAGTATTCACTCTGGAATGTATTCTGTACCACTGATGGTTTGACAATGGATTGGATATTTAGAGAGAAAGAGAAAAATGGAGAGTTAGAGATAGAGAGGGAGACAGCAATACAGAGAGGAGACAGAGACAGAGAGGCAAGAGGATGAGAATCATAAATAGTCTATTATTCTGTATGGAGAATCAAGGTCTATATTGAATTCATTTCTAAAAACTCTATATCTGAGCAAAAGATGTCTTTATATATATATGTATACGTATATGTATACAGACACACACACACACATACACAGAGAGAGAGAGAGAGAGAGAGAGAGAGAGAGAGAGAGAGAGGGCAAGCTTGTTCAGTTTCCCTCCAAATGTATTAAGTTCATTTTTATCCACATTGTGCCTGAGATGCCGAGGAAAATGGAAGGAAGAGAATATCTAAAGGAGAGACACTGACTGTGTTAAAAGATGCTGGGAACAATAAAGACAAGATCTATCCATCAGTTTTGACATCATGGAGGTTATTGGTGATTTTGACCTCATACATTCTAGCATGATGGGAACTTAAATGGAGTGGATTGAAGAAAGAAGGGAAGCTGAGGAAGTTGAGCTAGTGAGCGAGTAATGGAGAGGTGAAGAAATGAGATAGTAGCTGGAGGGGACTATGAAGTCAAGATGGAGCTTCTTTTATCTAATGAGCAATACTATTTTATGCATGCTGCAACAACTAATTCAGGACACAGGGAGACAGTGGTAATTTCAAAGAGAAGACAGAGGGAATATGTGTAGCAGGAAAGCCTTTGGAAAGAGGGTAAGACCTAGAGCCTTTACAGAGGGACTGACTTTTTACAGAAGACAGGAACAGGAACAGGAGGTGTGCGTGCAGATTTGTTAATGAGAAAAGAAGAGGCTCCTCTGAGATAGCTTTTGTTTTCTCAAGAAAGGGTTTTCCTTTATGGTAATTCCTTTGTCAGTCTCTTCTGTGCTGTTAAGCAGTAGGCCACTTGTCTCTTTGCAACTTCCAGAAAAGAACACCTAGGAAAACTAGCAATGTATGTTGAAGAGAATAATAACAACAATCTATTTTACCAGGAAAACCACTGCTTCTACTGCTGTTGCCATTATCTTCACCACTGTTATTTCAACTGTCATTTTTAAAATATTACTATGTTCCAGCAACTATGCCAACAGAGGAGATGTGTTTTCTTTAATCCTCACATCATGCATATACTATAGCACATAATATTTCCCCACATTTGACAAACAAGGAAAATAAGGGACACAGAGACAAAAGGACAATTAGGTCTCTGAAGCAAAGAGAAGGTCTTCAAGCTGAGAATAGTTACCTGTGTAACTATACCTTCTGCTATAAACACAAGAAATATCTCCTTTGGATTTCTTTCCCCCATGAGTTCCAGTATAGTTTTTCATTGAGTAGGTACCATGGATGAACAAAGAATGAGTAGTTAAATATTGCTCAATATTTATGTTACAATGCTGGTGTGTCTGTCTCTGCTTGTTCCCGGATTATCTGCTGTAATATTGTGCAGTATTAACCCAAGAGGCTTGGATTTCTGATGACAAATGAAGGAAATAGGACAGAAGATAAAATGGATTTGCATCTTTTTTTTTGGCTGGTGGAACAATAACACCTTGAAGTTGTCTACAACTATTGATAGTACCATACTGAGACATGACACTAAAAAAGTACCTTGGTAATGGGGTAAAGTTAGAATAGAACCAGTGCATTTACATTCTTCTCTTTTTCTTCCCATGCATGTGATCAATAATGGTAGTAAGTGAAGGATGTTTCAAAATCAAATCAAACCGAACAAAATCAAATAAGTATCTATTGAGTGCCTATTGTTTTCAAGTCATATACTATACATTTTTTTGACAGGCAGAGTGGACAGTGAGAGAGAGAGAGAAGTATACTATACATTTTATGAAGTGATTTGCTTGCTTGGGTTGTTGTGGTTTGGTTTTGTTTTTAAATTTGAACCTAATGGGATAGTGTTATTTCTCCCTTTTTCTGGGGAGAAAAGGTTGAACAGTTTTAGAGTTGGCTAGTGGCAGAATAAAGATTAATATTCAACACCTAAAGATTCAGCTTTCCACTCTGTCTCATTGAAGCTACAGATTCTGGTTTATACTTCCCTTCCTCCTCTTCACCTTTTGCATAATGATGACATGCCAATACTAAATCTGAACTCCTGTGTGTTTAGGACCAAACTCTTGGCACTAAGCACTACAAATGGCTTTCCGGGAATGTGTTTAACTTCTTCCTCCTCTCCCTAAGAAGTTCTCTGCTTACCTTCCTTTCCATCTGTGCTGAGTTCCTCCTGTATTCCAAATCTAAAACATTTCTATTTTTTACCCCTCCCTACTTCTTTATTTGAATGACAAAGTTCTGTTAGAGCTTTGAGATAGCACAGCTACGTATTACATTGAGAAGTGGTCATATTTATCCTTTGATGTGGTCTTAAGATTAAAATGTAATTCTTTTCTTTTTCTTATTTTTTTCTCCCAAAATTTCTTTACTGAGTAACTGCTCTGAACTAAGAACTTGGACAGACACACAGAAATAAGATCTAAAGGAATAATTCTATACTGAATGAATACAATATCTTCAGTATTATAGATACATGACCTTTTATTTTTCACCTCTCTTTATATTTGTCATTGCTATTCCCAATAGACAGATATAGAGGTTGATTATCAGAGAAACTTAGGAACTTGTTCAGAGTCACACAGCTAATAAATAAGCTAGTTTCAAGCAGATCTGAGAAACTCTGAAATGTGTGTTCTCTCTACTATCCCATCCTACCTCCTTCAGAAGACTAAGGAATCTGTGTTGCCTTCAAGCTTGTCACGACATATGGATAAAGTGAGCTCATATGTGAGCAACCATTATTCATTCTTTTGAAATGATAGCCTTGGATAACTTTTAATTGTGTAGGTTGTGCAGTCACAGGGATGAGAACAGTAACCCTGGCCCTGCCATCTATTACTGGTGTGACCTTAAGCATGTACTAAATATCTCTAAGTGTTATTTTTTTTTTATTTAAAGTCTTCTTTCCATTGGTTCACCTCTCAAATGGCCACTACGGCCGGCACACTGCACTGAAGAAGCTAGGAGCCAGGTGCTTCCTCCTGGTCTCCCATGCGGATGCAGGGCCCAAAGACTTGGGCCATCCTCCACTGCCTTCCCGGATCACAGCAGAGAGCTGGACTGGAAGAGGAGCAACCAGGACAGACTCCAGCGTCCCAACCGGGACCAGAACCTGGGGTGCTGGCACCGCAGGCAGAGGATTAGCCTAGTGAGCCACGGCGCTGGCTTCTAAGTGTTCATTTTTAAATGTGGATAAAAATGTGTCTAATAAACTTACTGGTGAGTTAATTTAGAATAGACACATAAGATGTTTTGCCCAATATCTTACATATTAAGTAAGTTTTCATAAATAAGAGTTGTTTATTAGTAAGAATGATAATGGTCCAAAAAGGTAAATAGTATTAATTCCAGGTAAGCCAAGAGCTCAGGAACATTGACATTTGCTGGAGAATTATAGGGAAAGCATTTGTAAAGAAGATTACATTTGAATTGAGTATAGAAGAGTGAATCAAAGAAGTTTCTAGTGGAAAGATATGCAAGGTTAACAGGTAGAAGGTGTGAAAATTCATGATGGCCAGGTTGAACTACAGGGTAACCAGCAACTAATCTTGCAGACATGTCTAAGTTTCATTGTATGGGCACAGGAATCGTTAAGTGAGAGAATAATGTGATACCATTGGTCAAACCATCACTATGACTACAACAGGATGCATGGCCTGTAGAAGTCTCAAGAGCCTTATTCCTGTTCTTCATTTCTTCTGCACAGTCACACGTGAGGTACTGGATATTGCAAGCTGTGAAATCACCATTATGTGACATAGGTATTGGGTGGGGAAGATAAGGAAAGCAAAAGGACCAGAGGGGGAAGAGCAGCTCCCAAGAGACCCAACAGAGGCACCCACACATTGTTCCAACAGGGAGAAAATAAGAAAAACAAAGAGCACATTACAAACAAGAACATGTGTATGCATTTATTAACATTTCCAACGTAGCTTTAATTTTCAGTGTGCATCTCACCTACACAGAGCCCAGGCATTTCATCTAACCTCTTTTTAAATTGTGTGTAAGCATCTTTTTTAATGTGTCCTTCAGGGAAGTCTTCAAACAGATTCTCTAATGTTACTTATAAATTGTTCTCTTTCAAATACTATTTACAGTTGTCATTTTACTAATGACACCCCCCATTGAACACATTCACTACTATTGAATCCGTTATTTTTAGAAGGAGTTTTCTATGTTGAGAAGCACCTTGACAGAGTTGAAGCAAAGTATGTGGGCTCATGAATAAGGCAGAACTTATCTACCTCTCAATTTAACCACTAACTGGCTGTTACAGCTACAACAGGTTTTGGCACCTCTCTGAGGCAAGAGACAATTTGTAAGATTTGAATACTGATAAAAACAACTTCATTTTGTTGTGTTGGTTAAACAAGATAGTATCTGGAAAGCTTTTGGCACACCACTAGACAGGCGCTGGACACTTAATAAATTGTATAGCTATTTTTATTTGTTACTATTATGGTCATTCTCTAGAACTAAGTTCGAATGTTCATTTTACTACTTATTAGCTTCATTTCTTTAATGTGTCTGATTTTTAATTTTATCATTTGTAAATGATGTGAATACAAAATATTTAGCTTCCAATGTTGCATTATCACTAGCTAATGTTTATTGAGTCCTTTATTTATATGCTTGACACCAATGCCAAGCAATTTATGTGGTTTATTTCCTTTACTACTATTAACTACTAAAGTAGGCATACTTATTGTCCTCATTTTCCTTATGGTGAGAGTAAGGTATAGATGTCAATAATTTGACAAGGCCACACAGCTGATAATTTGAGGTTAACATTCCAGCCCAACCTATTTTACCACTCTACTCTCCTTGTTCCATGGAACTGTAGGCCTGCAAGAATGTGGTATGGTTAATTAGGCCCAGTTTATTTTTAATGTTAATTTCACTCATAACTTTCTCTCTGATACGATAAGCCAAGATGAGTGATCTCAAAAAATTCATGGAAAAATGCATATAATGAGAAAACTATGACTGGAATTCAAAAATTTAGCAGCAAAATAAGCCTATTCTTTAATTTCATTTTTCTAGTAACCTTTTGAAGTGTCCTTGTATGACTTCCACATCCTGAGAAGAACAGGAAATGACAAAAGTCAAGTTAGTAAGGTTCAACTGCTTGTAAAGCAGTTAAATTGACCTTGTCACATATCAGGGTTCCTAGGTTCTATGCCTGGCTATGTTCTTGATTCCAGTTTCCTGCTAATGCAGAGCCTGAGGGATAGTAGTAATGGTTCAAGTAATTGTGCTCTGGTCACATATGGGAGACCTTCATTGAGTCCCCATCTCCCACCTTTGGTTTCACCCAGAAGTCATGGCAGGCATTTGGGGAGTGAACCAACATTTGGGACCCCCCCCCTCAAAAAACAAAAAGAAATTTAAAAATTACAGAAGTCAAGTTAGTAAGACAATTCAAGGTATAAGGAAAATATAATTACCATCTGAGAACCATCATTGCATACCACTGTGATGGGTGGGTTGGTATAAGTAATTAACCAGTAAATATAAATGACTAGCTCCCTGTCCTTAGAGGACTTTAAATTTAGTAAAGGAGAAGGTATGCATATCATTATCAAAATGAAATAATGAATATTTCAGACTGAATCTTAAGAGGTACAGTGGACATAGGAGAAATAGTATTTATTTCTATTTGGCAGCAAATGTATAATGATCACAGAACATTGTTAGAAAAAGGGATAATGTGAGCTCTCCTAGAATACAAAATAGGATATGTTCTATAATATTTCCTCATTCTTAGTTAAATCCCACTTGAAAATGGAGAGTCTTAGGATAAAGGTGTACATTTGTACTTTACATAGGTGAAGGAAAATCTCTGCAACTCATCCCAGGGGATTATCCAAACAACACATCTAAATACACATTAGCCTGCATAATGCATCTATACAAATGATGAAAACTGAAATGGGAGTCCGGCCAACTGCTGAAACAACCCAAGAGCTGTCCTTTAAATCTCTTCATGAATGAAAATATTTTCAGGAGTCTGTATTTAGTGGTTAAGCCACAACTTGAAATGTCCATCTCACAGACTGGAGTACTTGGATCCTAGTCCTGATTCCTGATTCCAGCTCCTGTGTTATTGCATGCCCTGGGAAGCTATGGGCCATAAACCTGATTAAGTTTCTTACTCCCAGCTTTGCCCTGACTTAGCCCTAGCCATTGTGGGCATTTGGGGACTGAATCACAAGAATGAACTCTCAGGGCTGGCGCCATGGCTCAACAGGCTAATCCTCCGCCTTGCGGCGCCGGCACACCGGGTTCTAGTCCCGGTTGGGGCGCCGGATTCTGTCCTGGTTGCCCCTCTTCCAGGCCAGCCCTCTGCTGTGGCCCGGGAGTGCAGTGGAGGATGGCCCAGGTGCTTGGGCCCTGCACCCCATGGGAGACCAGGAAAAGCACCTGGCTCCTGGCTCCTGCCATCGGACAAGCGCGGTGCGCCGGCCGCTGCGCGCCAGCCGCGGCGGCCATTGGAGGTGAACCAATGGCAAAAGGAAGACCTTTCTCTCTGTCTCTCTCTCTCACTGTCCACTCTGCCTGTAAAAAAAAAAAAAAAAAAAGAATGAACTCTCTCTCTTTTCTCTCTGTATCTCTCAAATAAAGAAATTTTTAAAAAGACATTTTACCAAAGGAATAGCAACCCAGACATAAAATGATAATTCTGATATGTTGTATCATGGCAGGCTTATTTTTTTTTTTAGGCTCAAGAAGGATAAGTGATGGTGTTGTTACTTGGAAAATATAAACCCAGTAATGGCAAAAATGCAAGAGATTGAATTGCCTCTGTGCTGTCAAGATCACTACAGTTTAAGAGTTAAGACATAAACACAAACATACCTGAAGAATGTTGCTATCACATTCAGTACGTTTTCTTGTTGGGTTCCTGTGGTCCATTTCTGGGCACACAATTCCTTGAAAGTTAAGTAGAAGAGCAACACTCCACAAAGTCAAAATGCAGATTTGGGGCAAAAAATGGGGATGTCGTTCTTGGTGCAATGTTTGTAATCTTGCTGCATCCCATGTCTGCCTTTTAGTAAACATAAAAATCTTATCATCTTGGTTAATATCAGTAAATGTCACAGTAAATACTCCTACAGTCAGAAAATAATTAAAGGAACAAAAAATTAACAAAGACTACAAATAAATCACTGAGTGGCCATTTTGTAAAATTTTTTCAAGCCACTAGTATATAGAATCCGCTCTGTCTCTCTTTCCCCCACCTTCTCTGTGTATGCATGCCTGGCTCTCTCACCCCTCATTCTTTGAAGAATGTCTCCTCTCCCTGCCAGGCTCTGACAGACCAGAAGTGATTACTGAGAGCTGGTCTACTAGGAAGGAAACTAAGGCAAAAAAAAAAACCAAAACAGATGAAAGAATTTATAAAATAGAGTAAGTCAGAAGCCAGCTTCTTTTCTACAAATAGGTGGGTCCTGAGGCCTCTGCTGAATTACAGCAAAGACAATTCCCAGTATTCTTAACCACAACCCTGAGGAGCTAACATACGGTACAATTTTACCTAAAACACTCTGCTTATGATAGTAGTAACAAAGATAGGAGCAGAAACTGGACTAACCTCAGATCTATGAGTTCCAAATGTTCCTCACAATCTCTTGGCTACTTGGAAAATTTATAATTAGTCAGTTACTTACCTTGGTTCACAATTCACAATTTTATACAGCTGATTGTGTGCTTTTCCCAATTAAAAGCCTGGATTTCAATGTTTGAATCCTGAGTTTACTACTTATTGCTACATAAATTTGTGTGATAGTCATTTAACTGCTCAATACATGGATTCCTCATTTGTAAAAAGGAGATACTAACAAAAAAAAGTCTGTTCTCCAAGATTATTGTGTTAAATTATTTTAATCTTGCATAGAAAAGTCTCATGACAACGTGGGAACAGAACCTAGTGGTTGGGAGCACAGAGCAAGAGTCAAACAGATAAGAATTCTGTCATATAGAAGATATGTGACTTTAGATAAATATTTACTCGGTTTTTGCTTATTTTTCTCAACTGTATTCTAATAGTGTTGATACTTCACAAAGTTACTTGCAGGATTCAATTAAAGAATAATGCATACCGTGTTCCTCAAATGCATGCCATCATTGATTATGAATTATTAGTAAATCAATTAAATGCAGAGAAAAACAACAAATAATTTTATTTACCTATGAATTCACCAAGGATAAGGGCTAAATCTTGTTACTTTGTATGCACCATGTGATATATAAATGTAGTGAAGTGACTATCTATGTGAACTAGATTTCAACAAGCAAGTATTTGGTGAAAAAGTGTATGTGTAATTCTAGCACAATCTCATTTCAATAACGTAGAAGAAACTGCAGCTTCCTGCTTCCTGCTAGCTTAAGCTGATGCCTCTAGGCTCAACCCAAATGCTCTCTTCAGGTTCTGAAACTCAGCAGAGCCTTTGGGAACTCAGGAGCCTTGGGGGAAAAACTACTCAGAGACAGAGGAGTAGGGTGTGGAGCGAAAGGATGCATTTCCCCAACTCCTTCTTTGCTCCAGGAGTCTCCCAGGCAGAAAGTAACCTAGGTGTTTGGAGGATTAGAGTAAGCCATTCTGTAAACAACAGAATTAGCCAGACAATGGGGAGCGAAGATATTTCCAGAGATGGATTTATTGTACCAACTCTGTTTTCACAGAGTCTGCGGTTTCTGGTATAGACGTGAAGTATGGTTTGTAAGTCTGAAAGAGCATTTGAGGGAGGCACTGTCCGGCATTCATGACTTTAGTTAGATTCTCAAGGGAACCCAAGATTTAAATTCTAAAAAGATCTTCTTCAAAAGATAGTTCATTAGAAATAGTGGTAGACTGTTAGGGTCTTAGACACCTTATTTTTTAGTAAGAAGTATGATTCAGCAATAAGATCAACAATAAAAATTTTATGCATTGATTATTACTGTGTGTTTTATTCTTCAAAAGAATTATCTATTTTCATTTGTTTGAAAGGCATAGAGTCAGAGGCAAATTTATTCCCTCCACTGGTTCACTCTCCAGATGTCTGTAACAAGCCATACTGGGCCAGACTGAAGCGAGGAGCTCAGAACACAAGTTGAGTATCCTATGTGAGTGGCAGGAACCCAGGTACATGAACCATATCTATTGTTTTCTATGGCATGCATTAGCAGGAAGCTGTAACCTGAGCCAGAACTTGAACCTGGATACTCCGATATGGAACATGGGTGTCCAAAGTTATATCTTTACCACTGCACCAAATGGTCATCCTTGTATTTTATTCTTTAAATAGACTATGGCATATTTTCTGAAAATATGACAAGTAGTAGTAAGAGATGTGTCATTGCATGTATGGCATATTTTCTGAAAATATGACAAGTAGTAGTAAGAGATGTGTCATTGCATGTATGACTTTTGACAGAACAAGCAAGGACAGTGAATGATAAGACTGGAAGCCTCAAGACCTGAACAACTGCTGACTCTTTGTCTGCAAATAAATAGACTGATGTAATCAAGCTTCTTTTAGTCTTGGCCAGTCATGTAGTGCTGTACACAGTGTAGCGTTAACCAGGTAAGATTTTTGTGATGGAAGTCCAGAGAGAGGCAGAAGTCATTCCATTCTCTCTCTGTCTTAGCAACAGCACTAGGCATTTGACCAAGTCTCTCTTCAAGCTTGCATACCGAACCGGTCCTGTTTCTCTCGTTTACTTAGGCAGCAAGTTGGGGAAGGAAAGGGGTTGTCATTTTAGCAAGGATCTCAAACATCTCTCTTTCCCTTATTCAGAGTGAGACTGATTGTTACAAGAGAAATGGTGATAAATGGACACACTGCCCGGTTGCAATATTGTAAAGGGCTAATGTTTTCTCAGTCTTTCCTAAGACCATGTACCATGCTACTTGCTTGACTTTCATGTATCATTATCCCCACAAAATACATCTGGGGGTACATAGAAATACATATATATTTTTTAACTTTCTTGTTACAGAGGGAAAAACTGAGATGTTTAGGGTTTAAACAAGAATTTGTCTGAAATCACAAAACTAGCAAATGGTAAAGCCAAGACTCCAAATCTCTCAGACTCCAGAGCCTACCTATTCAAGTACAGTGTTTATTGGCCCTAAATTTTGTGTTTTTAAATAATTCTAAATAAATTATAAAATAGCATTTATTTATTTTAGGGAATTGGAAACATTTAAAAACTGACTCACTCATATATAAGCTAACAAAATATGATTCCCATTAATAATATTATTGGAAGCATCGAGTTTTGCAACCTTTTCATTGTTATTTTCTATCCTATGATTTGACTCATGGAAAAGGCGTGTGTCCAGCCACAGAACTTTTGTATGAACCAGCCTCTCAGCTCTGATGCTTCTTCAATTGTCACATGACATATTCCCTTACTTTTGTCATCTCTTTGCTGAAATGTTCACCTTGTCAAACCTTCTTAGGTTATGATATAAAGTCTATTAATACAGAAGCATTGTTGGATATGCACCATTTTCCAAAAACATAGTCCAGTGCTTGGCACATAGTAGGTGTTCAATAATACTTGCTGAATGAATACAGTGTTGGATAAGAAATTATTTTTCCCATTCAGAAATCAAGAGAAGTGAAATGATAAGAGAGCTTGCTTGTGGATAGAAAATAGCAGGAAAGAGCATCGGGCCAATTCTCCTAATTCTTTACCACATGCTTTTTCCCACTCAGCTCAGTTCTGCCGCTAATGTAATTGGCAGTGTGCACAGGGCCAGCATGGCTCTGCGTAGAGCTGTATCAGTGTAACATGCCCAGTAAATGGATCTGAGGCCTGGTAATTAAGGGGAAAAAAACGGAGCACTGAGAGAGGACCTTTTTGTATTTTTGAGGGCTCCATTTTGGGAAATGTTAACAGGAAAAACATAAATTACTCTAACAAAATCACAGGGATTATAAACCTCTTATTTGTTCCAAAGAAAGCCCTTTGCTCCATTTAACCTTTAGAATCCCATGTTGAGGTCTTACCTTCTGGTTTCTCCAACTTGAGTGGCAAATTGCATCCTCTCCAGAAAGCAGCTGTGCACATCTGTAATATATTTGAGTTGGACCAGGTTGTCTCTAAGCCCCATTATGCTTTAACACTTTAGACTCGGGGTACACTTTATGTCCTCTTCCTCGCTAATAAGACTTGTCTCTGAGGATTAAAAGGGAGATTCATTGGGTTCCATTTGTAAAAGATGAGCAGTAAATCCAGGATCCCAACTTGGCTCTTGGATTGGTGGACGAGAAAGCATACAAAAATAAAACTCTGTGGCCAGGCTAAAAAATAAACCATGTTAAAGAACAAAATCTGTTACCTTTCTCTCATAAAAGCAATGCCAGGCCTGGAGATGATGTGAGCAAAAATAAATATGTGCACAAATTCTTTGTCTGCTGCTTCTAGCAGTTTTCTGATCTCTTTCTCTCACTTTGCACTGACAGTCAAATGGTCTATCAAGAGGTTAGTTTCTAATTAAACTCAGCTCTAATTGCTGGAACAAGTTACTAATTGTGTTCTTAAATCCTTTTATTCTATACCCTAGAAACCAGTGCATTCTAGCCTTGTAAATGCTAGTGGTTTGAGAGAATCACATAAGTACAGCTTTTAGCAGAAATTTTGTTCATTTGAAGCTTTTACCCAGAGCATCAATCAAGGAAACTTAAAAACATGAAACCAATTGGTGAAGGGAATAATCCTCCCTCTACAACAATAACAAAAAATAAATTTGAAGAAATGTTCTGCCTTCTCTTTTTCTAAATTATAGATAGAGCTATGTGTTTAATGGTTGGTTTATATACTAAGACTCACATTCAAGAATCTGTCCATTTCAAAATGGATCTTCCTATCTTTAAAGGGTCACTTGGGAGTGTTTGAGGTGTGGAAAATCTTCTGAAGCCATTCGAATCCATTAAATGAGTCATCACGTTTTGGAAAAGGAATGAGTAGTGCAAGTGTCAGTTTAATTTGAATTTGAGTTATGCAGAGTAAACAAAGCAATGCATCTAGAAGAGCAGAACTTAGAGGAAATAAAGCAGAGAAAATACACTAGTTCAGACAAGTGAAAATGTTTGGCCTATATAAAGCCAAAAACATCGCAAAATATATAATGTCTCTTGTATTCTGGGCAGTATAATTGTAATTTTTGGTTGTATCTTCAGTCTGCAACTCCTTCTTATGTTCCTCCCTAAGAACTCCTAAGTGGGGTGCCAATGATACCACCCTCAGGCTCCATGACTTTGCATTATAGTAGCCTTGCCCCTGTTTTGTTCTGGACTATGGTAATATGGTTGCTGAACCAGCTATGGACCCATGACCTCACACTTCTGGCCAACAAAGGTGTGAGAGACTTCATTCCAGACTTTCATCTCTGTTAACAGAGAAGTTCATTTGCTCTCTCCTTTGCTGGATTTACAGGTAGACACAAGAAGTCCCAGAGAGCAAACATCTACCATGTTTTTCTTCACTCAGGAATACTCTGAAATCATTCCTAATGTTAGGGGTTATCTTTCAGTGTCCCAGAGAATAGAGATTCTAGTGACATCATCAAGTTGTTGATCAGATCTCAACTACAATGCATTTGTAGCCAACTTTAATACAGTAGTATATTAGCTTCCTAAATCCCTCAACTCAGGGCTGGTGCTGTGGAACAATAGGTTAATCTTCCACCTTTGACTCTGGCATCCCGTATGGGTGCCAGTTCTAATCCTGGCTGCTCCTCCTCTGATCCAGTTCTCTGCTATGGGTTGAGAAAGCAAAAGAAGATGGCCCAAGTGCTTGGCCTTGGACCCGTGTGGAAGATCTGAAAAGAAGCTCCTGGCTCCTGGCTTCAGATTGGCTCAGCTCTGGCCTTTGCAGTCATTTGGGGAGTGAACAAGCAGATGGAAGACCTCTCTCTCTTTCTCTCTGCCTCTCCCTCTCACTGTCTGTAACTCTACCTCTCAAATAAATAAATAAAATATTTAAAAAAATACCTACAACTCATTAGTGTCTTAAACAATATGTAGACAATTATTACCTCACAATTCAGAATAGAAGTTTGAGACCAAGATGTCAATAATAAGATTGGGTCTCTCTGAAAGTTGTCAGGGAAAATCTATCCCATGACTCTTCAATAGATTCTGGTGGTTTCCTGGCAATTGTTGGCATTCTTTGACTTACAGATGCACCGTCACAATTGCTGTCTTCGTCTTCACATGGTATACTTCTATTTTTCTTTACCTTGTCTTGCTTGTAGGTGTATCTGTCCTTTTACCTAAACCTTCCCCTTTTGTAAGGACTCTGTAACAACCTCACTGAAACTTAACTAATTATATCTGAAAAATCATTATATCCAAATGAGGTCACACCCTGAGGCCCAGGGATTTTGAGCTTCAATGTATGTTTCGAGGGGTAAGAGGGGGACATGGTCAAATTCACAATGCAGATAGATGAAAATAGTAGTGGCTATGGGAATAGCTTAGCATGAGGGTTAGCAAATGCCTTTCTGAGGAGATAAGATTGACTCTGAGAGTTAAATAAGATGGAACTAAATGACTGGATCTGACTAGGAAGGGAGAAAACATTTCAGATACAGAGAAAAGTTAATGCATGACTTTAGTACACGCATATACTAATAAGCAATGAATTAATAAAACAGGCAAAAATCCACAGTAAAGAAAGTTTTTATTGCTTAAGGTCATTGGTGTTGCATTTTATATTATTTGAAAGTGAACTTAAATAAGTAAGATTTATCTGAATAATTCTTACTAGAATTATACTTATGATCTGTAACTTGCTTTAAAAATCCTCAATTCTTATCTTCCTTTTGTCAGCACTGTGACTTTTATTTCTTCTTTTGATATTTTCTTGACACTGTGACCCTAGTTTTACTTTAGATTTCACTAGCCTCATTTCTGAGGTTGGGGGATATATTATTGCCATTTGTCTTTCTAGTGTCAACTATATGCCTGCTAAACTGTAGGGAATTTAATAAAAATAAGAATGAATGAAAGGGATTCCTTACTATTTTAGAAGCAGCAATATGCCAGTAAATATTTAGGAAGCTTTTCTTTCCCCAAATAAATCCCTGATTTTTAGCATGTGCTGATTTCCAGGCTGTAAATAGTCCCACTATAGTGGATTTCAAGCTACCAACATGGCATCCCTATGCTGAAGAGTGAGGAAGAAATGTTTACCATCAGATCTTGAAAGCAAGTATCAACCAGCTCCCGCACACCACTGTCTAGGGATCTGTTTCAGGAACTTACCTGGGGAAATGGTTCACACTTGGTAGCATGCCAATTTATGTTGTTGATTTGTTGCTAGCACTTAAAGCTGTGCAATCTTCAGAATTATATTTATCTCAATGAGTGTCAATGTCCTCATCTTTGAAATAGGACTACAACTTGCTACAGAGTGTTATTCTAAAAATTAAAATGAATTTTCACTTATAAAGCAACTAACAGAATAGGGAATACAGGAAACAACTGCTTATCTAAGCTTTTTTAAAAACTGTGCTGGTGTTCATAGAAAAGGTGTCTTTTGAATTCTGTCACAAAAATGAAAACAAATTTAAATGCTATAACAGGTATGGGATCCAACTGACTAGAAACAAATTTTTCCTACTGGTTCTAAATGTGGAAGCATGGCAACAATGCAAGGTTTCCAGAGGATATCAATAACTAGAAGTAGGTATTATGCACATGATGCTTAGTTTATAAGTAGTTCCGGGCCACAGTGAAAATATCAGACTTTTTTGGGGGAAAAAAGGAGTTTCTAAACAAAGAGGTGGCTTAAATGACTGGAGTGAGAGAAAAAGTAGGAAAGCTTTGAAGGATGTGGAGACTTATCACTATTTAGAAAGACTACTTTAGTCTATACATATATTGACTTTATTTTTTAAGAAGAGAGTAGACAGCAATAATTGTTATTCCAGAGGGTTCAAGCCAAAGTATTGTGAAACAAGTTAAAATAAATAAGTGAAAAGGACACAACATGTGTGTGTAAGCATATATATGGAAAGTGGGAGGGATGGAGGGAGGCAGGGAAAAAGAAGAAAGGAAGGAAAAATGTAATAAAGTAAATCAAATTGAAGAGATCGTCTAAAAGCACTCAAATCTTAATGATCACGAAGACCCAGAAAAATACATTCCCTATGAAGTGGATTCTAGCTCATGAGTCCCTTTTCAAGGACCTGCTCTATATCGAGAAGTGTCAAGCCTGTTCCAAGAATCAAATCAATAAGTCTGTTCAGTTTATAATGGGGATACATGCAATCATTTTTACTTGATGTTTGTCTACTGCATAGGCTTATTTGTACCTGATTTTTATCTTTAGAATGTTCCTTTTATCCACAGTGGATATGCATTTATTGTAAATAATCCGAATATAATAGAAAAGCTTATGTTGTGAGAGTTGTCTAAATCCACCCCAATCAGATGACTACGATTCAACATTTCACTGAATGTTCTTCCAAGCATGTGTATCCATGTGCATATACAAACATACTCACACAATACTGTGTGGTTTTGCGAACTAGCTCATGATGTGGACATACTTTTTTGTAATGTGTAACTTGGTCAGAATGTTTATTCAATCACTTTTTTTTTTTTTTTTTACAGGCAGAGTGGACAGTGAGAGAGAGACAGAGAGAAAGGTCTTCCTTTGCCGTTGGTTCACCCTCCAATGGCTGCCGCGGTCGGCGCGCTGCGGCCGGCGCACCGCGCTCATCCAATGGCAGGAGCCAGGAGCCAGGTGCTTTTCCTGGTCTCCCCATGGGGTGCAGGGCCCAAGCACCTGGGCCATCCTCCACTGCACTCCTGGGCCACAGCAGAGGGCTGGCCTGGAAGAGGGGCAACCGGGACAGAATCCGGTGCCCCGACCAGGACTAGAACCCAGTGTGCCGGCGCCGCAAGGCGGAGGATTAGCCTGTTGAGCCACGGCGCCGGCTATTCAATCACTTTTTAACAAGATGTATTTATTTATTTGAAAGGCAGAGTTACACAGAAAGAGAAAGAGAAAGAGCCAGAGAGAAAGAGAGAGAGAGAGAGAGAGAGAGAGAGAGAGAGAGAGAGAGAAAGGTCCTCCATCTGCTGGTTCGCTCCCCAGTTGACCGCAATGGCCAGAGCTGCACCGATCCAGAGCCAGGAGCCAGGAGCTTCCTCCAGGTCTCCCAAACAGATGCAGGGGCCCAAGGACTTGGGCCAAATTCTACTGCTTTCCCTGGCCACAGCAGAAAGTTGGATCAGAAGCAGAACAGCCAGGACATGACGACACAACCCATATAGGATGTTAGCACCAAAGACAGGCTTAGCCCATTACACCACAGCACTGGCACCTATTCAATCACTTTTGACTTAGAATCATATTCTAAGTAGATTTTAGCTCCAAGTATGGCATAAAGTAATTAGAATTCAGATACCAACACTTATCTACTCAGTTTCTGCTTTGCAATAAATTTTTCTTCTTTCCTTGTATTTTTAAAAGTTAGGGAAGAAAGGGAAAACTTGTTTGAGACAACAGCAAATCTATTGTTAGGAATCTATCGACCTTATCTCTGGAGTTTTTCCTCTCTCCTCACCATGCTTTATCTCTTCTTCACTGATCATTTTTTTTTTTTTTTGCAGGTGACCTTTCATCTTATTTCTCATCTGCTAGTCCTATCAACCCTAACTTGGTATCTGCTAAAACTCAGGTAATTGCTTTTAGATGGGTATAATTAAGAAGCCATTAGTGTAAAGTTTCATTTCAGTTTACGCCTTGGTCTGCATTTGAGCAGAGAAATATGAAATTAAAGTATTAGCTCCTTTCAGGAGTGTGAGTCACGAGCTAATAAGTTTCAGGAGCAGTTCCTCAGCTGTAATGATTGTGCTTTTCTCTTTGAAAATCTTCTCTTTGAATTGTCCTAGAAGGGATATTTTGAAAGAAAGAAGAACAAACCTGAAGAGACAGACGTGAATTGGATACATGATCCCCAAGTGTGAATGTCCTTAGGTGTAGTGTAACATTTCTACCCATTTGAGGCAAGCTGTAGGGTCATTATAGAGGGAACCCATCCCCTAATGAAAGAGGAGAAGACATGGTGACTTATATGGCTCAGAGTGAGCCATATACAACAGTAGTTAGCAAATTTGGCAGTGTATTAGAATTACTTAATTGAAGTGTACTTCAATAAACTAATAGGAAAATGGAATTCAAAGATATAATTTGGCACAACATTTTTTTTGACAGGCAGAGTTAGTGAAAGAGACAGAGAGAAAGGTCTTCCTTCCATTGGTTCACCCACTGGATGGCCACTACGGCAGGTGCGCTGCACCAATCAGAAGCTAGGAGCCAGGTGCATCCTCCTGGTCTTCCACGTGGGTGCAGGGCCCAAGCACTTGGGTCATCCTCCACTGATGTCCCAGGCCACAGCAGAGAGCTGGCCTGGAAGAGAAGCAACCGGGACAGAATCTGGTGCCCCAACCAGCACTAGAAGCCGGAGTGATGGCCCTGCGGACAGAGGATTAGCCTAGTGAGCCGTGGCGCCGGCCTGGCACAAAAAATTAAAACCTATACATAAATTTTTCTTAATATGCAGTTTTCATGAATTTTTTGAAGACTCATTGTATGAATGAATTTAATTTTTTTTAATTTATTTATTTGATAGGTAGAATTATAGACAGTGAGAGAGACAGAGAGAAAGGTCTTTCATTGGTTCACCCCCCAAATGGCCGCTAAGGTAGGAACTGCGCCAATCTGAAGCCAGGAGCCAGATGCTTCTTCCTGGTCTCCCATGCAAGTGCAGGGGCCCAAGCACCTGAGCCATCCTCCACTGCCCTCCTGGGCCACAGAAAAGAGCTGGACTGGAAGAGGAGCAGCTGGGACTAGAACCGGCACCCATATGGGATGCTGGCGCCACAGGTGTAACATTAACCAAGTGAGCCACGGCGCCGGCCCCAGAATGAATTTAAATTTTTTCACTAAGATAAAACTATTTTTAAATTGTATGCTCAACAAACTTTTTAACATAGCCCATATTAATTTTCTGTGACTGTCATAACCAGCTACCGCATATTAGGTTTCTTAAGACAACAGAAATCTGTTTTCTCACACTTCTGAAATTTAGAAATCTGAACTCAATATGTCATTCTAGAGTGATATGCCCTGTAAAGACTTCAGTGAAAAATCCAACCTTGCCACTTCCTAGTTACTGGTGGCTCCCAACAATTCTTGGCTATTTTGGACTTGTAAATACATGACCCCAAATATCTTTCCTCTTGTGACATGGGCATCCTTTGATCCTGTGTTCATATCTTTGTTTATCTATTCTTCTCTCATAAATGCACTAGTCATTGGATTTAGCACTTAGTCCAATATGACCTCATCTTAACCTCTGGAAATTAAAATAGTTGCATCTTGACTTTTCATTTGCAAAGACCCTCTTTCAAATAAAGTCACATTCTAGAGTTCCAGGAACACATGAATTGTGGAGGATCCCTACACAAACTACTACACCTAGGAAGATTTTTAAAATCCCAAGGCCCATGTGATGCCCCAGATCAATTAAATGAAAAATCAAAGAGGTTATATCATTGTATTCACTTTAGAGAACCTTAAAAGAAACTCAGGCTTGGAACTTTTTAAAAGATTTATTTATTGCATTTATTTGAAAGGCAGAGTGACAGAGAGAAGGAGTTCATCCATCCACTGGTTCATTGTCCAGCGACCACAATGACTGGAGCTGAGCCAGGTTGAAACAGGAGACAAGAACTCCATCCAAGTCATCCACATGAGTGGCAGAAACTGAAGTTGTTGAGTCATTCCATCATTGGCTGCTTCCCAGGCATATTAGCAGGGAACTTGATCAGAGCAGAATAGTTGGGATTTGGGCCAGCATTTCCATATGGATGGACGAATCCCACCAAGCAGCTCAACACACTGCACAATGCCCTTCGCTGAAGATTGTGTCTTAACCCTAGAGATTCTGATACGCAAAATAAATATTCTTATCAAGTGCAGCATTGAATTTTTAGGTGGAATAATTGAGATGATGTAAAGTACTCAGCATAAACCTGATATATGTGTTCAATTAATGTTTTCTTCTTGATTAGTGTACCTTGTTCATTGACTTAGAGAAATATGGATGCAAAGATGCAATGTTCAACAAGCTATTGGCCACCTTTCTCTGCATTAATTAGTACAAATCTGATTAGGTCCTTTATATTTTCAGAGTCAGAGTCTCATCTAGTAAGTGTTTTTCTCTTACCATAAGTCTTACACACCCCACTTTTCTCATGGACAAATTATCTCTTCTCTGTTAGATTCATTCTCTGGAAAACAGGTCAAGGTAGAAGCCTTAGTCTTCTGTCTTTTCAGGGTGGTTAACTATCCTACTTTTCCAAGTTGAAGAGATTTCCCAAGATTCAGGATTTTCACAAAAAATACTCAGATAATCCCAGGAAAACAAGCACGGCTGATCACAGTCAGCTTGCTCCCATCAGCCATGGATAACAGACATACTTATTGTTACTCTAAATACATTATTTATATTAAAAATGCCAAGCTTTTTAAGAAGGAATACAAACTTATTCAGAGTATGATACTCATTTTCAAGTCCGTATAAAAGCTAGAAGAGATCAAAATAACAATAATAACGGTAACAATGATGGTGACAATATGTGTTGGTACATTAATCCAGTTTCTGCTCTAAAGATTTTAGACTGTTTATCCATTTAATGTTCACAGCAACTCTCTATGGTGATCACACCACTATGCTCATTTTCCAGGTGAAGAAATTGTATCATGTAGGTTATGTCACTTCCACAAAGTCTCACAATTTCTTAGTTCTCTCAGGCTGCTAAGGCAGAATATCTTAGATTGGATCATTTATGTATGATAGAAATTTACTGCTCCAGTCTGAAGACCGGGAATCGCAAGCTAATGTTGCCATCATATTCAGTTTCTAGTGAGAACTGTCTGTTTCAAAGGTGATGCCATCTTAGGTGCTCACATGTTTGAAGAAGCAAATGACCTCTCTTAGGCCTCTTTTATAAGGGCACTGATCCTATATTGAAAGCAGAGCCTGGTGATGTCATCACTTCTCAAAGATGCCATTGCTTTCAACATATGTGTGGATATACATACATTCAAGCCATAGTACATAGTTCGAATCTATTTTGGCCCAAATATAAATACAGGTAGTTTTGTTTCAACACTGGTGGTGTTAATTCCTATGCCATACTAAATGATTGTACATGGGATGAAGAGATGCATGCTAGGATAGGACAGGGGGACAGTGCTCTTCTTGGTGTGATATGGAAAACCATCACAGAGGAGTGAGGTTTGAATTGGAATAACAATAACTAAGAAGAGGTCCTGACTTCTAATAGGTGGTCTATTGGGGAAAATTTTCAGTTGATCACCTGGAATTTAGAGATCACATGCAGAAATATTGAAATTATTATAGTCTCTAAATCTTTCAGGGAGTTACTATGTCCCTAGTATTATACTAAGTTCTTTACACATTATTACCTCCTAGAATTGTCTCCTCATATTCATCCACAAGGAGGGAACTCTAATTACCTCTATCATAGAAATGAAAATTGAGAAAAGTATCCATGAATATGATCCAAGATCTCACAGTCAGTTTGTTCTGGATCTATGATTCAAATATATATCCTTTTGCACATGTAATTTTAATGATGGTGTCTCTATTCATAACATTTTATCTTCAGAAATATTTTGGTGAGATTTAAGTGAAAATACAGAGAAAATGCATATGGTATGTGCTTCATACAAAATTTAGGTGACTCACCTTTTCAAGATTGGAATGAGTGTATAAAAGCTGCAGCAAAACGTGGAGAGTAAAGGACACATGGAGAACTTTTCAGCAAGGAGAGTTGGTGGCATGGAAACTCCATCTGTGAGGCAAGCAAGCCTTCGCTTCCATGAAGAATGGTTGCAACCAGGGCTGTGGAAATCAATCCTATGACAAAATTGGAAATACAGTTAATCAAGCCTTAATTGAAATGTTCAATTTCTGAGCAAGAAGTGGGGGGTAATGGAGGGTGGAAAGGAAAAGAGAAAAAAAGCACATCATGTCCCTCTCTTTAAGATAGTGAAATGTGTCTTCTCATCTATAATGCAGCACCATAATGTTCTTGTATGAATTGAAAATGCCAGGCAATCAAAGGCCATATGTCTTCAGCTTAGATCCACAGAGTGCCCATGTATTTTTAATCAGGGCTGCATCTCTGAGGCATGTTTATGCTTTCTTAGCGTAAAAGATGCTCCCTCAGATTAGCTCTAAACTCAGTTCCAGGCTCTTGTTACCTTTGGCCATGCCAGCAGAGAAAAGTTGGCAGATCCCCCATAATGCATTACTGTAAAGCTAATGCAAACTGTATTTGAAGGTTAGTGAGCACTGAGTAATCCATTAAAGATGAGGATGTAGACTTATGAGTCACTGGTGTCTGCATTCTCTAGATCTCTGCCCTTCTATTCTTTTCCCATGTTCTAAAATTCCTTCTCCACACAGCACTCAGAGTGATCTGTTAACCATGTAAATTCAATATCTTCATGCTGGCTCTCAAAACTTTCTAGTGGAAGCTGAACAAATCTAAGAGTGTAACTTTGATACAATCTACACAATTCTGCATGATTTACTTTTATCATCATTATTTCATTTTGTACTTCACTTCCTTACACTCAGAATGCATCCTTTTCATTTCCCTTCTCTTTTTTTTTTTTTTTTAAAAAACTGCTTTCTGTTGCTAACCCTATGTCTCTCACTTCAATGCATTCATTCAAAGAATATTAAGTGGCATAAGTGTGCTAAGAACTTTCCAAATTTTTGAGAGCACATCAGTGAACAAAACGGTTAAAACCTCCTATCTTTCTGTAACCTAAGTATCCTAAGTGTGGAGAGAGAGAGGGAAGGAGGGAGAGAGAACAAATAATAAAGAAGAAAATGTAAATATTATAGCATTTTAGAAAGTGGCAATTTCTTTACAAAACAGAAAGCGAGAATGTAGTGCAGTACAGATGGAGTCAGTATTAAGTGGCAATGATGGTTAGATTGTGACATCAACTAACATGGCCAGGGGAGATGTTTTACTGTAAGCTGTTTGTCATTACAGTTGTCTCTCCTATATTTCACACAGATAATTTCAAGAGTTTCTCAGAATGCTGGTCTCAGTTCAGATGTGAACTTTTTGAGGGATCTTCTCAGATTCACCAATGTGTATTATCCACTTCTAATAACTCTATTTTACCACCTTGTGTGGTAGCCCTTAGAACTATCTGTTTGTATTTTTTATTCATTTATTGACTTTCTTTGTCTGAAATTCTGATGGATTATATATTTTGTTAGAACAATGTCCTCATTGCTTCATATTTTCCCTGAAATATCTAGATTAGTCACACACAAACATAGTAGGAATTCAATAAATGTATCTCTCAATAAAAGAATGAACGAATGATTGAAATGATCAGGATATTACTTAGAAAATTGATAAAATAGATAAAGAATAGATAAAGATAGATAATAGATAAAGAATAGATAATAAAGATATAATAAAGATAATAAAGAAAGATAATAATAAAGAATAGATAATAGATAATAGATAAAGAATCTTTAGCACTGAGAAATTACTATCAGACATAATCTTCCGCTTGGGTAGTATCATGACATTTGCTTTAAGCAGCACAATCCAGAAAATGCAGAATATATCATGAAAACCATCAAAAGAATAATTAAAATGACAATATCTCAAACAAAATTGACTTCCTTTATATACTTTATCACCATTTCTCTCCATTTTCATAGCGACCAGTCTCATTCATACTATGATTTTGCTATAATTTAAAATATTTTCCAATGTGTAGTAAAAGTGAGCTTTTAAAAATGCAGATTTGATTTGTCTTCATCACAATGATTCCCAACTCATCATAGACAAGGATCCAACATCTTTTAGTGTTGACCAAACATTTGAAGAACTGGCCACTTGCCACTGGCCATTATTTCTCTAGTCCATCTTTCAATACTCTTCATGAACCCATGGTCTACATAGGTTGATTTTCTGTTGCTTTTCTGAATACCTAAACCCACTACTTTCTCTTTAGCCACTAAGAGATGATTTCTCTGCTTACATGCCTTCTTTGTTCTGTGTAGCTAAGTCATACTCATCTTTTAAGTCTCTATCTAGTTTCATGTCTTCTGGTGAGACTCTCTGATCTTTAAGTCTGGATTAGATAACTCTTTGCAATCTAACACCAGCTCACATTTGCCCACCATATTACTTCTCCGCAATTGCTTGATTTCTTGCTTATCTCTCCCACTATACTTAAGCAATAACAGGGCAAAGATAATGTCTGTCTCCTTTTTCTTGTATTTCAGGCATATTTTATAAATCTTAGATGAAATACATTTGTTAAATAAATGGCAGAAATGTTGTCAATTAAAATGATCACAATTGATTTCCAGGCAGAACTTTGGGTGTTATTTCTCATGGCAATGTTCTCATGGGTATTGGTGTTCGGTGGTAACATTGCTGAAAACTGATAGAAGATACGGTAAAAATTTGAAATCCTGCAGCTTAGTTCTCGGAACTGATGTCACAGAGTATAACTGGATCCTTTTGTTCACAGTAGCCTCCGGGACCACACTGGAAATATTGAACATAGGGCTTGCTGAAAGGAAAGGAATTCTGGTATGTTCCTTATCACATGGAAAGGACTTTGACATCAATGGTCTTATTTGTGTATGAAGACAAACTGAAGTAGCTACAGAAATAAAGTCTGTAAGAACTGAACAGGGCTTTTGAAAGCATAACATCCCAGAATATTATTTCATTGGTGAAGAAAGCAAGAACTCAGATGTTGGTTTAAATAATATAGTATATCAGGTTGAATTCTTGATTTTCCTGACATTCTACAGTTTCTTTAATCTGTTCAATTAAATTAAACTCATTGTATTTTAAGAGTTGAAGTCTTTTGACTATGCTAATGTTGGAATTATGCTCACCCTCCCCTCATACATACACATCAGCTCTCTTTCTGGTACTATGGCTCCATACCTGCTATATCGTGGTTCATCTTGTGTCACAATTGGATTCAGAAACCTGACCCTCTTTAAAAATCCTCTGACTATTTCACTTGCCCCAAAGCTTTGGTTAGCAGTACATATATACTAAAAATATCACAAGAAAAAATAAACAGGGAGACTACATCACACATATAAAAGCAAAGAGCTTAGAAATGCCCTATGTAAAGACAGTTTTTCTGAAGCCCTTTGCACCTCCTATTATCACTTGGGCTTCCTTTTCACTCCTCTTAATGCAAGGAAAGACCATCCCAATTGATATAGAACTTCGAATATTTCTCATCTCAAAGTAAGCCTGAGTTTAGTCACCAAAGTCTTGTGTTAGTGGTAGTAAGACAGGAGAATCTTGATCCAATAATAGTGTTTACAATGGAGGCTTTAAGAAGTGATTAGATTCTATTAGATTGTCAGTATAGAGTCTCAGTGATCTAATTTTGATAACTTCATAAGGAGAGAGAGATTGAGAGAGAGAGAGTGCATGTGTTATAGATAGACACAAGTCTCCCTGTCTTTTGTCATGAGATGATCTGCACTTCTCAGGACTCTGCCAGCAAGAATATCATCATGGGAACCTGAAGAAATGAGGTCTAGAAGATTTTGGACTGTGTACCTCCAAAACCAGAGGACAAAACAACTCTCTATTATTTATAAAATTAGTCTGTGTCACTAATGTCATCATAGTGATGAGAAGTAGACTACTACAAATTCTTCCCCTTAATATTTTTCTCTAAGCATTTCAAATTCTTCTTTCCTCTTTTTTAAAGCTTTTATTTAAAGAATATAAATTTCCAAAGTACAGCTTATAGATTACAATGGTTTCCCCCCCATAACTTCCCTCCCACCCTCAACCCTCCCCTTTCCCACTTCCTCTCCCCTTGCATTCACATCAAGATTCATTTTCAATTTTCTTTATACACAGAGGATCAGTTTAGTATATATTACGTAAAGATTTCAACAGTTTTCCCTCACATAGCAACACAAAGTGAAAAATACTGTTGGAGTACTAGTTATAGTATTAATTCACAATGTATAGCACATTAAGGACAGAGATCCTACATGATATATTTTTTTAAAAATTTATTAATTTTCTATGCAATTTCCAATTTAACACCAAGGTTTTGTTTTTCATTTTCAATTATCTTTATATACAGAAGATCAATTCAGTATATACTAAGTAAAAATTTCATCAGTTTGCACCCACACAGAAACACAAAGTATAAAAATACTGTTTCAGTACTAGTTATAGCATTACTTCACATTGGACAGCACATTAAGGACAGATCCCTCATGAGATGTAAGTACACAGTGACTCCTGATGTTGATTTAACAATTTGACACTCTTGTTTATTGTGTCAGTAATCTCCCTAGGCTCTAGTCATGAGTTGCCAAGGCTATGGAAGCCTTTTGAGTTCGCTGACTTCGATCTTATTCCGACAGGGTCCTAGTCAAAGTAGAAGTTCTCTCCTCCCTTCAGAGAAAGGTACCTCCTTCTTTGATGGCCCTGTTCTTTCCACTGGGATCTCACTTGCAGAGATTGTTCATTTAGGTCTTCTTCTTTTTTTTTTTTTCCAGAGTGTCTTGGCTTTCCATGCCTAAAATATTCTCATGTGCTCTTGAGCCAGATCCGAATGCCTTAAGGGCTGATTCTGAGGCCAGAGTGCTATTTAGGACATCTGACACTATGAGAAACAGTGACTTGATCAGCTCTTGTGCAGACTGTTGTTGTACAATGTAATATTTTATCCATTTTAGTATTTTTTATTCTAGTACTAGTGGTTGAACTCTGTAATGAAAACACAATTATTCTTAGGTGTTTAAATTTTAACTGAAAAGTGATCCCTGTTAAATATAAGAGTGGGAATAAGAGAGGGAGGAGATGTACAATCTGGGACATGCTCAATCAGACTTGTCCCAAAGGATGGAGTTAGAAACGTGCCAGCGGATCCCAATACAATCCCATCAAGGTGGCATGTACCAATGCCATCTCACTAGTCCAAGTGTTCAATTTCAGTTCACAGCTGATCACACTGATAGGTCTAAGAGTCAAAGGGATCACACGAACAAGACTAGTGTCTGCTAATACTAACTGATAGAATGAAAAAGGGAGAGAACGATCCAACATGGGAAGCAAGATACACAGCTGACTCATAGAATGGCAGATGTCCTCTTTTCGATATAATAACTTAGCCCTGAACTAGCTTTACTTCCAATTGTTTATCCAAAGTCATCACAGTTGCTCAGCTAAACAAATGGTCCTCTAATTAGCACAACTTATCATCCTTAGAAAATGCATCTTGTGCACATTGCAGTTATGCTTGGGCAGCAAATCCCAAGGAGTCAAATCATCATTAACCTAAGTTTCAAGCATCTGAATCATCATTCATAAAATGTCCATAAAGATGTTGACATGGAGTTGTAGTGGAGATCACATGGAATAAGTGTGAAAAGAAATTGACACTTTATTCCAAAACAAAGTTGCCTGGTAGAAGCTCAATTTGTACTTTCCTTCTCCTCAATTGACTTGATATGAGTCATTTTTCTCAGAACTCCTTACTGCATTTTTGGTAAGGGGAACTCTCAGTCTCTTAAGGCCATTATTGATCCTAATACCAGCTCAAAATAGTCTAGAAAAAATGCAACCTTTTAAAAAAGCATGTTATTGTCTTTTTTTTTTCATAATTAAGACATGACTATCTTGTAAAGATCCAGAAGGGGTGTGTGTGTGTGTGTGTGTGTGTGTGTATTTATTTGTGTGTTTCCAGAGAATTTACAAGTGCTGAAACTCCTCTATCAAATGTGTTGTTCTGTAAGGCTGTTGCAGTTTTCACTTGTTCATATCAGTATTTGATACCATGTAGGCTAATACCCCCAACTGTTAGTGATTGACAGACCATTATATGTTTTTACTTTGACATCAAACTTTTCCACTATCTGAAAATGTCATGGTTGAAGGTTCTAAAGTAGAGAAGCTTTTCTATTTATAACCTAATTTGTATTCTTAGCAAATGCTGAGAACAATCAGGCTCATTGCAATAGCTCTCTGAACTTCATTGAGCTGCTCCATTGGCCAGCTACCTGATGCCTTCCAACTATTAGAGATTAGCAACCTCTTAAGGTTTCTAGTTTAAACAATTTTAGAGAGTGAGTTCCTTGTGGATTTCTATCTATGGAGCCAATGAAAAAAGCACCCATGTGAGTGAAGAATGTGTTCATCTACAACAGAGATGGAATAGCATATATTAAAAAAAACTTTCAGATTCTAGATTGCTAGCCTTAATTTAGGATTATTGAATTATTCTATCAATGCCTAATATCCTAATACTGTACAAGTAATATGTACTCTCTAAAGAGCTGTGGAAATTACAGAGATGAGTAACAACAGACTAAATATTTATATCCTAAATATTATATCAGTTAATCCACACAATAGTTTTCACAAGTTTTACACAATAATTCAGATTTCATAAAAGGCAAGATCAAGCCTCAGAAATGTTAGGAAATTTGTCTAAAATTAGCAAGTTAGTACTAAAGTTACTTCTCAAAAGCAAATATGTGAATCGGCACTTTGGTATAGTGGTTAAGGCCTCTGCCTGCAGTGCCAGCATCCCATATGTGTGGCAGTTCAATTCCTGGCTATTAAACTTCAGATCCAGTTCTCTGCTATGGCCTGGGAAAGCAGTGGAAGATAGCCCAAGTCCTTAGGCCCTTGTACCCGTGTGGGAGACCTGGAAGAAGGTCCTGGCTCCTGGCTTCAAATCGGCACAGCTCCATCCATTCCTGCCAATTGTGGAGTTAACTAGCAGATGCAAGACCTCTCTCTCTCTCTCTCTCTCTCTCTCTCTCTCTGCCTCTCCCTCTCTCTCTATCTCTGCCCCTCCCTCTCTATCTGTGTAACTCTGACTTTCAAATAAATAAATAAATCTTAAAAATGCGGATATGGCTGGATGGAAAAGTTTAAGCCCAGTGAAATTGGGCACTTGTTTAATGAGACCATACAAATGTTCTAGGAGAAAGCCAGAGAATTCTTGATTTCTGGGGGCCACCACAGGTATGTAGTTCAGCTTAGTAAGGTGCACTACGTCTTCCTTAAAGTCCAATAACCAAGGGAAGTTCAAGAAAAAAAAAAAGGGATAGCAAAATCAAAAATGAAAAATAAAACTTACATTTGCACAGACACTAATTCTGTTCCTATTTTAGATGGCAATCCTACATTTTTCTATTCAGTTATGTACAAGAAAGCACTTTATTTGTGTTCAAAGGGCAAACTTGAGGAACATATCAGGACATTGCCTGCATTCCAAGTGGCCCGAGAGGTAGAGGGAATGGGCCCTGTTCCAAATTGATTAGTTCTGCTACCTTCTCATTATTGTTCTGCCTAAAGTTGGCACACAAGCAAGGTCATTCCATGCATGGATCTGTGTGACTTAACTGATTTTGCTACAAACTTCCTCCCCTTCCACACCCCCATCCCCACCACAGCATGCCACCTGCACTAGAGAAAATTAAAAAACAGCCTATACATTTTACATGAGTTCCCAACACCAGTGAGAAATTAATATTATGTTGTCTTTTGATAAAGATACAGCTGTTTTTTTAAGATGTTCATCCAATTCAGTAATAGGAAACCTCGTTTAAATTCCTCCATGGAGTCTGTACCTCAAGATGGGAAGAAGGAATGCATATAAACTATGAAGAATATGTTTAAGCAACTTTTCATCTTGCAATTCATTCACAATGAGATTCACTCAGGGTTGCATATTAGGTTGCTGCTTTCCACAAACCCTTAGGTGCCTTATTAATTTTCCATTTCCATGTTTCCTCTTAGGTTGTTCACTTAGCCTTGAATTAGGTCTTCACGTATTTGAATGTTCACATACTTGAATTTGTTTAAAGTTGACCTCAATGTCTTATTTTCCATATGGCCAGCTCATTCTCACAAAGTAAGATGTGATTGCTCTATTGTCAGATCCTCATCAAATTCTATAAAAGTTCTGAATCCCAGTTTCACCACAAAGTGAAAATGATTGCAACTGTATTTCAAAGTTTACTTTAGAATTGGAGAGAATGTCTAAGAAACTTAACATAGCTCTTGATAAGTTATCTTCAGTAAATTTTTTTTTGTTTTATCACTACTAACAAGGAAATACAATATCAAGATTCTTCGCACAGAGTTAAAAACCCTTCACAAAGTCCAGTATTAGTTTCTAGTCTAACATCCTGCCACTATCTCTGGGGAACCTGTATCCTCACCCCTTCAAAACATCATATTCGTAAACTAAACTTTTACAATTGTACGGACATTATGCAGAGGACCTCCATGGCTCTTTCATTAGTCTCTTTGCAGTAATTCATGCCCAAGTTCTCAAAATTTGCAAAACACACAGACAATAAGAAGCAGAATTTAGATCCAATTTTCCATATTCATAAACAGTTCAGCCACACCTCAAAAAGTGTTAAGTAATATTTGAGATCTGTTATGAGCATCACATATGAATTTCAACCAGCTTAGGTTTGAATGTTAGCTGAATGACTACACATTTCCAAGAAAGATCCTGCAAATCTCTTAAGGAGTAAAATGTGTAAAGTGAAATATATATCTTTTTAAGTTACTGTTATATTTGATGATGCTGTGTATGTATCAAGTAACCTTTATATAATGTATATATAATAGATATAGGTGTATATATAATTTGATTCCTCATAATAACTTTAAAATCTATGTATATATAGATCTATGTATGTGCATATGCATATATAAAATTTGGATGTATATTTTACAAATTATATGTAACATACATATATAGGGTATAACATACTTAAGGATATTTTTGGAAATGAATATTTTTCAGTTTGAAATAAAATATCACATTAATTTATTTTAAAGTTGAAAACAATATAAATTATGTGTGATGCTAAATAGACTTATTAAAGCCCCTTGCTATGCCCTTCCACATTCTCAGGCCTCTGATGGCCTCTGGCAGAATAGAAATTGATCCAAGTACACTGCTCCCTCCTCCCCCCAGAGTGAATGGTGAACAGAAGAAAGGAAGAGAAGGCATTTCTGGTATTTATTCACTTATAATAACCTATCTGTACCTAAGTTAGAAGCATAGACAAATGTTTGTTACCCGAAAATCAACATCTCACTTATCACCTATGAGGGAACTGTAGAATAAGAATTCTTGCAAGATACCAGGAATGTTCTACTGAGATACAAATTCTTTCATATCAGAAACAGGTGAGTTTAGGAACAAAATGCTCCAAATGTAGCACAGTACTAGATGCACAATCTGCAACTGATTAAGTGGCATCCTTATTATTAATGTAAAAGCTGCAATTGACAAGTTTTGGCTGATCAGCATTAAAATTCTATCAATGATACTAAGTGTAAGTCCATGTTATATACATATTAATTTCCCCCCAAAGATGGAAATAAACCTTTCATTGACTCCAGAGGATGGCTGCGGCACTTCCAAAGAGAACGGTAGCCGGCGTCGTAGCTCAATAGGCTAATCCTCTGCCTGTGGCACTGGCACCCTGGGTTCTAGTCCCGGTCAGGGTGCTGGATTCTGTCCCGGTTGCTCCCCTTCTATTCCAGCTCTCTGCTGTGGCCCGGGAGTGCAGTGGAGGATGGTCCAAGTGCTTGGGTCATGCACCCGCAAGGGAGACCAGGAGAAACACCTGGCTCCTGGCTTCGGATCATCGAGGTGCGCCGGCCACAGCACACCGGCCACAGCGGCCATTGTGAGGTAAACCAACGGAAAAAGGAAGACCTTTCTCTCTCTCTCTCTCTCTCTCTCTCTCTCTCACTGTCCACTCTATCAAAAAGAGAGAGAGAGAGAGAATGGTGACTGCTCCTATGAGGCTATTGAGGGACTCCTGCTATTCAAAAGAAGAAAGGATCCACTTACAGTTAAAGATGGGAAGCCATGATGGATACCATCAAGCTTCAAGAAAACTCTGTGAACTCGCTGGGTTCAATGGTCTTGCAGACCCATCAGGCATCAGATGTCCATGTGAACAAGCAGGTTTGTATGATTTGAATCCTTGTCCAGAGTCTGCCAGACTCTAGATGGTCCTGCAGCAGGAACCACGGATGTAGTCTTTGCATTGGAGACACCTGGACAGGCCTCTGAAAGAGGAACACTGACTACTGTTTCCAGGCTCCCCACTCCAGTTCCAAGTAGCCAGAGTTTGTCACCCTTACTCCCTGATGGCAGTGAGGGCCTCCTCTTCATAGGGGGGATTGATAGACACCAGTTAGGGAGCCAGGAACCGGGGTGCCCCTCCCCACTATGTGAGGATGAGTCTTGGAGATCCTTAGAGAAGTCAGACAACCAGCTTCTGTGATTAGAAACTTAATTGTCATCCAATTACCATAGTCAATAACCAATCAAAACAGCCACTGCTAAATATGCCTCATTTGTATCTTTCCCAGGCCAGTCATGAGAACTTTCCCCTTTATAGCCCATAAAAACCTCTAAAACACTTCCCCTAATAAAACTCTCTTTAAGCACCATCTCTTACATGGGAGTTTTCTCTTCAATAAACTTTGCAGCTCCAAACACCAAAAAACAAAAAACAAAAAGCAAAAAAAAAACAAAAAACAAACAAACAAACAAAACACAACTTTCTCTAAAGATACCTAATGTGGCTTTCGGTTTAGCAATGCAATTTCTCTATCCCTGTGGAAGATCTGAAGTCACCAAATTCTGCTGATCCAGCTTCAATAAATTTTAATTCAACAAAAATCCTGATTGAACAGATGCTTTCACAAGTCTCAGACCATGTAACACTCAATCTGTTTAACCAAAATGTTGCTCTGTTTCCTTATCTGTGCTTTCTGCTGGAACTGGGTTGAGTCTTTCTACCTCAGTGGAGCATAAATTTAACAGTGTGTCAGGAACAGAGCCAGATGTACAAGGGAAAAGATTCGAAGGCTTGGGAGCCATAGTATCAGAAAGATAGAGGGAAAGATGACTTAGATTGTTGCATCAAGGTTAAAGAATACATAATGCCCCTTTTGTGAACTATCACAGCATGTTTTCACTTCAATGCCATAATGAATTTAGCAGACTATTGGAGTATTATGCATATGAGTATGTTTTTTCCTTATGCTTGTATACATTTTGATGAAAAGAAAGATATGAGGGAGAGAGTGAGAAAAAGAGAGGAAGAAAGTCAATAAAAACTGGGAATTGGATGCCTTTAAGGAGATAATCATTGTATCAAAAAGACTTGGAATATACTGACACCCACTATGACCTTGCTTTCACATATACAGCAAAACCACATACTAAAACACATGACTAAACATCGTGAGATTACTGTAAATTCAATATTCCACATAATGTTCACTAAGGCTCATTAGATGAGATAAATCTAGGGCAGAGCTAGAAATTTGGTAAGAGGGTGTGGCACAGTGGCATCAAGGAGCTAATTTAAAAAGGTCTTATAGATCTCTTTAGATCTAGATTGACCTTCTGAACTCCAGATGTCAATGTAAATGCATTACTGTCTACTAATTCAACCTGTACCTCTTGATACCTGTTATGATTGGTAGCTGATGGTTATCATTTATTCTGTTAACATGAATATGATTTTAATCAAAAGTTCTTCTTTCCTGTCTTTCAATATTATGTGTGCAATCTTATTTGTTTTGATCCATGAAGTGCCATGCCCATTTCAGATCTAAAGGTTAATTGATAGAGTCTGAGTCACTTTATCTTTTCTCACTGTCTTAGAAGACATGAACATTGTGTTGTGATGAAGTGTCTATCAGTTTAGATTATAGTGTGTGTGCAGCAAGCAGAGCCCAACTCATCCACATTAATGAGAAGGTGACACAGCACAAACTTTCATTGATGGAAACCACTGAGAGTAGTATGATCTATGTGATTGATACTACTCCTACTCAAGGCTCTGAGTATAGATTCTGAATTAAATAAATAAGAAAACTGTTATAGAGGGACACAAACTGCTGGGTAAACACTTGTTAGATCTATGTGCACATTTCTTAAACTCTTCAAATTCAGCTTATACATAATGATACTTGTCAGACATCAAACTTCCCACCTTCCACCTCAACTTGATTACTGTCTAAGTAAATAGATGCTTAATTAAAAACAGAGGGAGGGGCTTGTGCTGTGATGCAGCGGGTTAAAGCCCCAACCTGAAGCAACGGCATCCCATATGGGCACTAGTTCTAGTCCCTGCTGCTCCTCTGATACAGCTCTCTGCTATGGCCTGGGAAAGCAGTAGAAGATGGCTCAAGTCTGTGGGCCCCTGCACCCATGTGGATCACCTGGAAGAAGCTCCTGGCTCCTGACTTTGGATGAGCTCAGCTCCATCCATTGTGGCTGTCTGGGGAGTGAATAAGGTGATGGAAGACCTCTCTCTCTCTCTGTCTCTCTCTCTCTACCTCTCTGTCTCTCTCTACCTCCCTGTCTCTCTCTCTCCCTCTACCTCTCTGTCTCTTTCTCTCTCTACCCCTCTCTGTAACTCTGTCTTTCAAATAAATAAAACTAATCTTTAAAAAAAAGATGAAATACTGAATTCTGCAATCTTCCTTTCCATATCAAGTCTCCCCAGTATGTTTTTTAAATACTGCTAAATTCTGTCCTCTATTTTTCATCTTTGCTGTCACTACTGAAGTTCAGGCACTAACACCTCACAATAGCTACTTTCTTCTACTCTTTTCTAACTGATCTCCTTGTTTCAGGCTGGTTCTCCTTGAAACCTCTTTCCATCTAGTATGAGTCACTACAAAAATCTTAACACGCTACTCAACTTGCCTAATAACTTAGTGTCAGAGCAGGTATTGGGCACTGTACTTAAGATGTCCTTTAGGAGGCTAATGTTCATTGAAAGTACCTTATGTCAAGTCCTGATTCCTTTCCAAATACTAGCTTCTTGTTATTGCAACCATGACAGATAGAAGGTAATATCTCTAGTAGTTAGGTCCCTGCTAGCTGTGGGGGAGACCTAGACTGAATTACTAGCACCTGGCTCACCCTGGCCAGAAAGAGAAAGGAAAGGAAGGGAAGGGAAGGGGGGGGGGTGGAGAGGAGGGGAAGGAGAAAGGAAAAGAAAGAGAGGGAAGAAAATTACAAAAGGAGAAAATGGGAAATGAAAAAAAGGGAAATAAGAAAAAAATAGGAAAGAAAAATGGAAAGACACAAATCTGGAACTCAATTCCAGTGAGAACAATTTCAGATTCCAACAGGCCAGAGAACTACCCAGAGTTATTTGTAGGTTTATGCCTCTTTTATTTACAGTGACAATGAGAAATACATAAGAAACAGCCACTAGCCCATGATGGCAGTTGGACCACTAGAGATATCTGCCTCTGTCTGTGGCAGCATTTGGAGTCTGACACACACACAAAGACATCCACACACACCTACACATCCACAAACAGCCACCACTAGTTATGCTCACCTGATTGCTTCCATAAGCCTACAGACAGCAGTGGCATGGGGGCAACCAGGCAGTTACATTACAGAACTATGGCAGTACCAGGTCAGCCAGATACCATGACATTGGTTACCGTAAAGGTATAGATATGAGAGTACAGAGACAAAGCAGACAGAGGCATGGGAATCTGCTGAGTTTTGTTTTCTCACATTTACCCAACAAAAGGAAAAGAAAGGAGAGGAGACAAGAATAAGGAGGAAGAGAGAAGAGCTCAATGTCTTATTAACATATTTTACAAAGTTGTCTACAGAAGTCTTTCTCTCTCTTCCTCCCCTCCTTCTTTCCTTCTCCCTCTCTTTCCTTTCTCTTTAATAAAAGTTCTGCTCCCTAACTTCTCTGTTTTATGAATTTCTACTCATGAGAGATTCTTCTTTGATCATTCTTCATCAATAATGTTCTTCTGACTTTTTAATTAAAGCTTGGTTTCTTTGTGCATGCTTCCATCCCATGCTGTATAGTGCTGTTCAATGTCTGATTTGCAGGCTCTGAAACCAGATTCTCTGAGATGCAATCTTCACTTTATCACTTAACTACTGTCTTAGTTAATTCACATTTCTGTGCCTCAGTTTTCCCATTTGTAAAACAAAAATAATGCTAACATATGGCTCCTGGGTTAGCAATTTGGTATTTGAGAATTAAATGAGCCAATTTTTTTTTAACAAGTGAAAGCCAGTGACATTGAATGCATATTAATACTATTCTCTTCAATCAGGTTTGTTGTGCAACTGATATAGTGAGAGAAAGTACAGAAAGCTAACACTGCAATTTCAAATCGGCTTTTATTTGGTTGTAAGTGAAGAGCTATAGAAAATTTTAAGGAGAGAACAAACAGGATCAGATTTGAACCTTAGAAAGGAGGAAAAAGAGTAATATAGGATGAGAGGCAGGTAGAGGAATATGTTTAGTATAACCAAGTAATTGTAATGCAAGCAATCATAAATAATCATCATTCCTCAAAACTGAGATCCCATTTAATTCTACCAACATTATGGGATCTTTGGTAACTGTGAGATTTGTGGTGAGGACTGAGAACTCAAACCAGTAATAAAATATATCTTATGATAATCTAGCTTTGTGGTTAAGATTTGAGTTTTCCACCATTTGAAGTTAAGTTCACCCACCTAAACAAGATTCTTGAATTATCTAAGCCTGAGTCTTTTCAAGAATAAAACAAGATTAAATTAAAAAAATTAAGAGCTACAATGTATATAAATCTTCTTAAGAATGTTTAGAGTGTGATATGTGTTTATTCTGTTTATCATTATTACTATTATATTGCTGATATTGTTTTAAAACAGTGTTAAATGAAACCTCTTCCCAGTGCCACAGAGTTCACAGACTAAATATAGAAAACAGATATAGAGGTCCATAGCGCACTCAAATTCTAGTGCCTTTGCATTAAAAGTAAAAAAAAAAAAGATATTAAAGGTATGCCACTTCTCAGGTGTTCTAAGTGTTTAAAATACATTTACAATCATATTTAATTCTTACAACAAGCCTAGAAGGCAGGTAATTTAATGTTAAAATGGTAGAAGCTAAAGAAATGTCAGACCAAAGGGTAAGTACTGTGTTCAAGGTCACACAGCTAATGACTGACAGGGTTGTAGAGGGGGCTGAGTTAGTCTGACACAGCTGCCATGCTGTATACCAGTAGTTTATAATGATTTCCTGATAAATAAGAATGAGATAATTTTGAAATCATGAGAGATTTCCAAGTTGGTGTAACATCTGTGCTGGGCTCTGACAGATGAGCTATTCACTTCATTTGCAGAAAGCTTCGACTTATACCACTCCATATAATGGCTATGACCAACTTTATAAAGAGCTATGATCCTCTTCTGAGAATCTCTCTCTCTCTCTCTCTCTCTCTCTCTCTCTCTCTCTCTGTTTTTGATAGGCAGAGTTAGACAGTGAGAGAGAGAGAGAAAGGTCTTCCTTTTCCATTGGTTCACCCCCTAAATGGCCGATACGGCCAGCTCGCTGCACCACTCCGAAGCCAGGAGCCAGGTGTTTCCTCCTGGTCTCCCAGGCAGGTGCAGAGCCCAAGCACTTGGGCCATCCTCCACTGCCTTCTCAGGCCACAGCAGATAGCTGGACTGGAAGAGGAGCAACCAGGACAGAATCTGGCACCCCAACCAGGACTAGAACCCAGGGTGCCCACGCCGCAGGTGGAGGATTAGCCAAGTGAGCCTCAGCACTGGCCTAGACTCTCTTCTCTAATGTGATGACCAGTCATCATTGAGAGAAAATTTTGCTCATGCTAAATATTTATGTTGGAAATTTGGGTCAGAAGAAATGAATGCTCACTAATAGTATAAAGCTAAAGTTTAGCTGTGCGAGCAATTGGATCTCTTCTGCCCCAGGATCACTGATCTTGGATAGAATTTTCTATTGACTCATATTGGAGGTATTAAAATAATTTGAAGATTGATATATTAATTTCTCATTTTATTATCTATAACATTACCCTCGAGGATCTGCAATGTCAGCAGACAACGACTCCATGAGTATGAAGGGCCTTCAAAATTTGGTGAGGAAGCTGGCACTGTGGCCTTGTGGGCAAAATCCACCTCGAGAGCTGGGTCTCGAACCAGTGCCCCATGATCACATTGTTCAGGGTTGGAATAAAGAGATCTATATCTATTCCTAAAACCACACAGTCTGCCCTGGATATAGAGAAAGTTAGTATATTATGATGGAGTGAACTGTATTTAAAATGTTTTCTCAGCAGTCACTCAATCCCCAGCGGTGCTGGGTCACCTTCCCTGAGTCTGTGAAAGACAAAATTCCATTAGCACGTCCCAAGCTTTGCAACAGCAAGCCTGACCAAAGTGTCAGTCTGCCCCAGAGGTAAAGCAGATTCTCCTAGTATATGAAGCTAACCCAGTGTAGAAATGTTTTTCTTATCAGTTACTAACAGTTCTGTGCAGCTGTTTAACTCTTTACCTGAGCAATCATATACAGTGTCTCAATATTTAAACCAACACTCATATTATCAGAAGCTAATTCTGTAAATTTAAAAGCCTAAAGACATCTACTAATTTACTTAACCATCTGGTGAACTTCTTTTCTTTTTTTCTGAAGATTTGTTTATTTGATAGAGAAAGACAGAGAGATCCTCCATCCTCTGGTTCACCCCCCAAATGACTACAAAACACAAGGCCGAGCCAGGCAGAAGCCAAGAGTCCAGAACTCCATCCTGGTCTCCCACATGTGTGACAGGGTCGCAAGAATTAGACCATCTCTGCTGCTTTGCCAGACACATTAGCAGGGAGCTGGGTCAGAAGAGGAGCTGCAAAGACCTATATGACAGACGCACTGTCATATAGGATGCTGGCGTCTCAAGTGGCAGCTTAGCCTGCTGTGCTGCAGCGCTGGCCCCAGGCTGATGACCTTCTAAATTGAATGTCCTTGGCTGATACACTGAAGGAAGGAAATCAGGAAAGATGGAAGGAATGAAGGAAGGAGGGAGGGAGGGAAGGAGGGAGGGAGGGAGGAAGGAAGAAAGGAAGGAAGGAAGGAAGGAAGGAGAAAAGGGAGAGAGAGAAGAACACAGGTAAAGCAGAAAACCCTTAAGCTATAAAGGCCAAAGTATTAAAGCTGTTCACTAAATATTTCTAGTTCCACTTCTGGGTTCCATGTATTAGTGTTGTGCTTCCTCACTTATATGAAGGTGGATATGGTCATGAGATATGCTAATAGAATACTAGGGTAGGAAATTTTATGACAGTATATCCTTTGTTGTGGTCTATTCCCATTTCAAAAGAGACCATGGAAGGCTGTATGCAGATGGCCCTGAGATTCTGCAGCAAGCATAGCTCTCCTGCTGACCCATATTGGATTTTTATTAGATGCTGAGATTTAAGAGACACTATTATTAAAACGTTTGTGGAAAAGTGGAATTAAAACTTTGGCTTATTTTAGCACAAAAATATTTGAGAGACTGATGCTGTGGCATAGTGGGTTAAAGCCCCAGCCTGAAGCACCAGCATCTCACATGGATACCAGTTCAAGTCCTGGTTTCTCCACTTCCAATCCAGCTCCCTGCTAATGCATCTGGGAAAGCAGTGGAAGATGGCTCAAGTCCTTGAGCCCTGCATCCACATGAGAGTCCTGGAAGAAGCTCATGGGTGCCTGGCTTTGGATCAGCTCAGATCTAGTTATTGCTGAAATTTGGGGAGTGAACTAACAGATGGAAGACACTTCTCTTTCTCTCTCTCTGTCTCTACCTCTCTCTGTAACTTTGTCTTTGAAGTAAATAAAATAAATCTTTCAAAAATACTTGAAACCCACACATAGTTTTCTTGCATAATATGTATTTCCATGAACATTTTGAAGACTCATTATATGATTATAATAGTTATCACTATTATTGCTATTCTAATGTGATTTGGTACATCATATAAATGTGTTGGTAACATTACTTAGGATATGGCAAGAAACGAACTGAAGGGAAGTAGAAGCTAACAGAAGTTCAGGCACTTTTTGGATTGAGAAAAGAAACTGTTTTTCAAATTCGATCTATAAAAAGACATCACTGAGAATGTCATTGAATTTAACAAAGGCCAAAGAAAACCTAGACTTGCAGCAAGGATCAAATGAAAGGATTGGCCATCACAACCACTGTTAAAATCTCTGAGTCAATTAAGGTGTTTCAGAGAAAAGGTATAATTAAGAACTTGGTATCCAATAAATGCATTCAATTGCACAAAATGGTTCAGAGGGAGAAAAGACTAGAATCTTGGCTTGCATGGAAGCATTATAAGATGAAGTTGCTGTAATTAAGGTTGCGGGGGCTGGAGGCAAAGGAGACAAGCAAACAAGCATCAAGAATCTAAGCAATATCGCTGGAAAAGAATAGTGAGGGTAGTGTTGGCACACAGAAATGGCTGGAATAAAAGAGATATGGAATCTACTAATATTTTGTAGTGAGTGACAGTGCAAATAAATCATAAAAGCCAGCATCTACTTGAGATTTAAAACAACACTAAGGCTCTCAAACTCTTTAGGAGGAAATAGGCTAGAAACACATCTGAGTCACGGAAAAGGACGTGTTCTCTAATGTCAACATTTTGGTGTGACCAAGGTTAATGGGAATGGAATAACCCCAGAAGAGAGGAACACAGACAAGAGAAAACAAAAGACTGGGAGACCCAGACAGGCAACAGAAGAGAGCCCTAATATGAGAACACTTCCACTCCCAGGGCCTTGATACATCTCACCACAGAATTTCTGAATTACTGTAGACCAATAATTGCCACCATTTATGGTTGAAATGTTTAGTGCAGTGATTCTTTCCATGACCATCTATTGTATACTGGCTTACATCTCTTTAGTTCAGATCTCTGGACCAAAAGCCATTACTTCTGGGTATGATGAATAAGCAACAGGGAACCAGAGATCTGGACTATAAGCTGGTCCCATTAACTACATGAGCTGTCTCCTGATCTTAAGTTAGGCTCTTGAGTTGTTGCTACTTTATGGGAATGAATTTATTTTCCAAACAGAAGAATATATAATTTTTTGCCACTAGAAAAGTGAACTGCAGTGGTTATTAAGTCTGCTCAAAAATGTTGCAGATTTTCCCCTTTTTGACTGATGAAAAAATTATACTTCCCTACTCTCTTGAAGTTAAGAATTCTTATGTGGCTGGATTTGACCAGAATATGTCATCAGACATTCTATGCATAAAATTTTGAGGAGGAAACATTTAGTTACCAGGGCAAAACATTGCAATGCTGAAAAAATACTGGAAGCATATGTAAGGATGTGCTCTCTACCAATCATGGTTTCTAATTAACTATAATAGTTAGCAGAGCTCTCTGCAGACCTGCAGTGGATATATACTTCAAGAAATAAATAAACGATTGTTTTGAGCCTTAGAAATTTGGGGGTTGTTTTTGCTCAACATAATCTACTGACTTGATCATAGGCATGAGTTCATGTTGCATAACTTTTGTTATACTTTATCTACAAGTGTAGAGTGGCCTTTACTTTGAAGTGATTCATCAATGTGATCCATCATGTGCCCTGAACTGTGGGATGGTGACCATACTTGGTTATTACAGACATTCCCATCATGAAGACAAAATGAAAGCAATACTTATCCCCTCCTCTTTTATGTGAACAACCAACATTGTCCTTTGTCTTATTTACAAGTAGTAAAAAAAAATCAAAACTACAACCTGTCTGTCCACCCTGCATGTCCCATCTCTTTGATGAAGTACATGCAAATACATATCACAACGATATTGCTTCTTCATCCATTAAATGGGGCCATGTGAGCAAATTTGTCCACCTCAGGGAGCTGTTCTAAGCACCAGACACAGTAGCTATGAACTTAATCACAAACTCTAACATCTTGTAAGCCTTTTAGATGAAGGGTCATATAGTTTATGATCATTCACGTGCAACTCAAATCTCCTTGACTATCCACTGTTTACAGAACAAGAAGTTAGGTCCTCCACACAAAAAGGTGTGGTGTGAACACATCGATAATAAGAACTACTTTTTCAAAATAAGCTAATATCTGTTTTTTATTCAGCCTTAATGTTAAACTTCATCTACACTGTGCTGTTTTTTTTTCCTACTGTCATTTAGGTAAAGAGGAAGCATATTGTATGTGGTGAACATTTAATAATTTAACTCTGCTTATTGAGAGCCCACTATGTGCTTGGTCTTGTATCAGGAAGACCCAAAGAAGTCCTCTCTGCAAAAGCAATGCTTAAGCAAGAGCTGATGTGAGAAGTCAGCCATGCTAGGGAAAGAGTACTCCAAGCAGGGAAGGATGTCTGTACAAATGTGATGCTGTGTACGAACTCAACTCCCTTGGGGATCTTATATAAGGTCAGTGCAGACAATGTATCAGAAACAACTGTGTAAGTGGTTTCTATTAAATACAGGAAGAAACTAGATAATAACAGACCTTGTAAACTGCCAAAATTTTAAAACTATTTTTGAGGGTCAACAGTCATTAAATGAATTTATGGTGCCAAAGTTCTGCCCTTTTGAAAATAACTGAATCTTAGAAATTCAAAGGCTCATGTCCATGCTCCCATATTTCCTATCATGCAAGAACCTTTTCCTTAGCAGATTGGAATTCCAATACATTTATTTAGTTACCATGTAATTATTGAAGCTCTTTCATATGTCAGACATTCCACAAAAGAAAGGCATAACTATGTCTCTAAAGTTGCAATGCTTGTGTAGTGTACAATGAAGATAAGAATGATTTAAAAAGGAGAAATTCCTCTATTTGTACATAGCCCTTAAAGAATCCTTTTGCTTTTTTCAAGTAGGAGAAAGTAAAAATTGTGAATTTTAAAATTAGCAAGTTAGGAAATGTGTTGAATAAATAATCCATAAGTTTTAAAGGGATAAATACATTGAACTCCTTGGGGGAATGACAGAAATAGTAAAGATGACTAAATATAGGGAATAACTTTCAGGTTTCTAATGATAAAAGTCATTTTAAAAACCAGCAAGCAGAAAGTAGACTGAAATAGAAGAACCAAAAGCTTGCTGCAGTTGCAGGATTTTAGGGGATTTATTTAACATTCTCATGGCATAGTTCTAAAATATTCATGCATCTTGGACATAATTATGTCATTTTACCGTCCACTGTGTGTCAGTGAAATGTCATTTTTTTCACTGAAGCTTATATCACTTCTCTGGCAATTGGGAGCTGCAAACAATTATAAACAGAGAAATCTTTAAGTAGTAGAGAATTCATTTCATGAATCTTATAGTGAAATTTTCAAATTTGAATGTTGTACCCAGCGAATGAGCGAGAACTAAATGGGCACATTCCTCTATACCACAAAGTGATCCATTTACAGCCATCACACTTAAAGGAACATTGAACTGATTATTAAAGGGGTCAGGAAATAACCTAGTAAAGACTGAATAGCAACTACATTCCTATTTCCAACCTAGAAATTACTATTGTTCTGTGCTATGTTAGAAGACTCCATTAGTACCAATGGAAGTTTCAAAGATGCTGGTACTTTTGCAACTCAAGGGGAAACATTCTTTGCAATTCCATTTGCATAAAGAATTGATCACATTTGTGCTAAGTTAACATAGGGAAGCTGTAGAAGAGCTTTGTATACAATGCAGTAAAGAGGAGATACTCTGGGGAACACTTCTGCAGCATGGAAATTGCCTGAGATATGGTGTCAACCAGATTAGGATTCAAATTGTAACATCCTTAAATTACTACCCAGTTGACTATTAGGGCTTGCCTATTTTTTCTGAGTTTATCTTTTACCACCTGAAAATAGAGATAGCTTGCTCAGAATTGTAGTTCAGATTAGATATGATTTCCCTCATTTTATAAAGCTGAATCATATTCCCTTATACACATACATAGGCAGACACAAGGAGTCTTCAAAACGCTCATGGAAAATGCATACTATGAGAAAACTACACATGGAATTCAAAAACCTTTTTATGCCAAAATATGTTCATCATTTGATTTTGCTTGCTTAGAAATGTTTTGGAAGTTCCCTTGTGTGTGTGTGTGTGTGTATGTATTTCTCCATTCATCCATAGGAACTTGGATTGATTCTACAAGTTGACTATTTTACAGTGCTCAATGAGCTGATTTAATTTCTTTTATATCCTTCGGGATATAAAGTGGTGGAATTGCTGGATGATGTGGTAGCTCTAGTTATAAGGTTTTGAGGAAAGTTCATACTGCTTTCTATAATACCTAGATCAACTTACTTTCCCCCAACAATGTATAAACATTCTCTTTTCCCTACATCCTCACCAGTGGCTTTTTGATAATAGTTATTTTAACAGTTGTGAGGGTCTATCTCCTTGGGATTTCAGCCTGTATTTATGGGAAGAGAAGTGAAGTTGAGCACTTTTTCATAGACTCTATCCTACTGGCCATTTGTATGCATTCTTTTAAAAAATGGTTACACATCCTCTTTGTTTAATCAGGCAAAGAAAATGTCAGTCTCTGAATAGTTTGGAGATTAACCTTCATTAGATATATGATGTGTTAATATTTTCTCCAGTTTTATAGGTTGCCTGTGAAGAAGCTTCCAGTTTGATGTAGTCTCAGTTGTTTATTTTTGCTTTTGTTGCCTGTTTTCTTGGTGTTATATTGAAAATACCTTTTCTTAAAAAAATAAATGTCATTTTCTCTTGTGTTTTCTTCTAAGAGTTTGATAGTCTCAAATCTTATATTTGAGTCTTTAATCTATTTTTACTGAGTTTTCTATGTGCTATAAGAAGGATCTATTTTTTTCTGTTGGTAGATATTTGGTTTTCTGAACATCAGTTATCAAAGAGAACATCCATCATCCTTTGTGCTTTGGTGACTTTATTTAAAATTTGTTGACTGAAAATTGCTTCTCTCTGTTTTGTTCCATTGGTTTGTGTGTTTGCTTTTAGGTCAGTGCCATATAGTTTTAATTATCATAGTTTTGTAATATAATTTGACATCAGGAAATGTGATATCTCTATTCTTTCTCAAAAGTCCTTCAGCTATGCGAAGTCATTGTTGTTACAGAGAATTTTAGGATTTTTTTATTTCTGTGAAAAATTCCATTGGAATTTTTATAAGACAACATGGGCAGCATTATTATACACAAAATAAATCAGACATAGAAAGACAAAGACCTCATGATCTTACTTATACACGGTAATACAAAATTAACTTATAGAAATCAAGAGTAAAAGCATGGTTACCAGGAGATGATGGATGGTTGAAACTGGGAGATGCAATCCTAACACACAAACTTGCAGTTATATGATGAGTAAGTTCTAGAGACTTAACACACAGCATGGTGACTGCCAATAAAAAATAATGTTTTGTGTATTTAAAATTTACTAAGAGAGAAGTAGGTAAGTATTCTCACTAAAAAAAGAAAAAATATTAATTATGTGAGGTCATGGGCATGTTATGTGAAAGCAGCGTGGCATATATGTTAATTATTTCTTTAAGGTTTGTTTATTTATTTGAAAGTCAGAGTTACACACAGAAAGAAGGAGAAGCAGAGAGAGAGAGGTCTTCCATCTGCTGGTTCACTCCCTAATTGAGCGCATTGGCTGGAGCTGTGCTGATCCGAAGCCAGGAGCCATAAGCTTCCTCCAGGTCTCCCACGTGGGTACAGAGGCCCAAGTACTTGGGCCATCTTCTACTGTTTTCCCAGGCCATAGCAGAGAGCTGGATCTGAAGTGGAACAGCCTGGACTTGAATTAGCGCCCATATGGGATGCCGACACTGCAGGTGGAGGCTTAACCTGCTATGCCACAGTACTGGCCTCATATATATTAATTATATAAAATTATCATTTATCTATTATGCCTTAATAAGGCTTGAAAAAAGACATAAGATTAGCACTTTTAAAATAAGATGAAATGAGATGACATAGTTAAATTCTTAGCAAATGTTCATCAACTAACAAATCTTCAATAAAAGTATCTGGGAAAATGAGGCTATAGGCATTTTATATGATTCCTGTCACATAGTAAGTTCAAAATATTAGATTCTTCCATCCTTGTATATCAATAATTATAGATTTATTTTAATTTCTAAAGGCTTCTACTATTTTTATTTCTCACATTTCTACTATCATCTTTACTTCTCACATCTACCAAATTCATTAATAAGAGTTTTTCTCATTGCCTTTCTGGTTTTAATGGTCAAATATTGTTTTTGTCTTCAGAGCCCAAACTGCACTTATTTCTATAGGTAATGATTCTCCCTTCATCGCTTAGGCTTCCTTCCCCACCCCACCACCCCACCACTTCTTTAAAATTGCCAGTTGTCCTCATAAGAACTTCGAAAGGAGAATATGAAAAGCCCAACCTTATTCTTAAAACTTGTTTCAATATAAATTAAAAACCAAACCAATGATGTTAAATCCAAAAAGAACCTCGATTAGTCATTCCAATTTCTTTTTTATTTGGTAGCAAGAGGGGCAGCTGCATTTTGACAGCATTTGTTTTATTTCCCTTTGTGATATAGAAATACAACTTTAGTTATTTGCTTCCTGTGGCAGACAAATACAAAACATGGAATGAAAACTGCCTCATGGAGAGATCAGCCTTGAAGTTCCCAGGTTACTTTATTTTCCCCAGTTCTATTGTTATTCATTTTCTTTTGTTTATCATTGCGTTTACAAACAAGTCTGTTGAGGATTTTGTATTACAAAGGGCACCAAAATTATTACAAAGATCTAAGCATAAATTCTGAATCATTTATGGTGTTAGAGATTTAGTGGGTCTCCACTGTTGGGGATGCAAGGGATCAATAAGCAACAGTCCTTGTTCTATTCTTGCCAAGCCAGACTTCTCCAGTGGAGAGTTTAAGTTGTCCATCCTGCTCTATGACTGGCTAATGAAGGACTGGCTTATTCTGTATAATAAACAATATTGGAATTTCATCAGAACAAAGAAAACTTTTCATTCTTGTTTACAGTGCAAGTCCATAAGGCTTGGAAGAGGTAAGGCATTTGCACTCTAAAAGTAGACCCTAAAAGGCCCAGCTGGATATCGAAATTCGAAAACACATTGGTAGATGGAAATAAGATATCATAGATGGAGATGAGACTATCATTGTTATTACTAACAACAGGTGGGTCCAAGGATGTGTCTTACCTGAGTCTCCACAGTGCTCCTCTTTTTAATCCTTCCTGATCCCAGATAATCAAAGCATCTCTCAGACAGCAGTGAATGAAATTGCATCCACAGGTACTGCCTCAAAATAGAATGTTGAATAATCTTTATAAAAGTAAGAGAAACTGTCATAACATATAGGGTATTGAAAATAACTTATAGACAAAACTCCAGATTCTATGAAGCAATTTTCATATTTCTCCATATTTCTCTCCCTTTATAGAAAAGGACATTTTTCTTAGCACAGAATTCACTCATGTAGAAGATCAAAACTTTATAGAATATTGTAACAAATAAATACATGTTACATACTACAATCAGACAAAGGTTTAGATATGTGAAGTTATTTAAAATTTCTAAAATGAATGTATTTGCATTCATTTATCCAAATAGGATTCTGTACATTTCTAGAAAATGAATAAGGTATGAATGTAGAACAGGAAATTATGGCACAAATTGGTATAGCGCCTTGAAATTTATAGAATGTGTTCCCATGCATCACTTCACTTCCTTCTCACTATCAGAGATAGGGAGGAAGAGAAATGGAAGGAAGGGAGAGGGTAGTGAAATGCAGTTTTACTTTCTATTTGAGAACTCAGATTCCTTGAGCGAGCATAAATGAATTTCATCAGTGTTGGGGAGGAACCTCCATTCCAATGGAATCACAGGGCTTGTGATGGTCCCTTTACTTCACCAATTCACAGTCTTTATCTCCTTACCTAGTTGAGGGAGCAGTGGCTTATTTAACTGGTGAATGGTGAATTTTAGAGAAGAAATGGAGGATACTTAAATTACTTCCAGAGGTGCTTACATGTTGAAAAAGAAATAATAAACTTGTCTTTCAAGCTCTTGTGCAGAGGTTTGGGAAATTTCAGCTTAATTCATAACTAGCTAGACTTATCACTCATCGTTGCTAGACTATGCTGACTAACAATGTCAACATTCCAGCAGATTTGTTAAAAACTAGGTTTTACCCCCATTGCTATTTCATGTCCAACAATCATGGACCTTCATAGTTCACAGCCCAAAGCAAACCACTTGGTATGCCTAACTCCATGTGTCTAAATAAATGATGTCATGCATATTTCTGGTAAGTAAAGTAAGTCTGCTTCCATAGCAGATTGGCATAAAGTATGCACTTCAATGTTTTTTAGCATACTTACAAAATTGTGCCAACATCACCACAATTTTAGAGTATTTTTGTTTGCCTCCAACCCGAAAAGAAGGCAAATATATTAGCTGTTGATCTCTACACTTTTTAGAAAGATTAATTAATTAATTATGTGAAAGGCAGTGAGAGAGAGAGAGCTACCATCCACTGGTTCACTCACTAAGCAGCTGCCAGGAGCTAGGGATTCCTTTGGGGTCTCCCACATGGGTGGCAGAGTCCCATGTACTTGGGCAGTCTTCTGCTGCTTTCACAAGCACATTAGCAGGGAGCTGGATCTGACGTAGAGCTGCCAGGATTCAAACTAGCACTTTAATATGGGATGGTGCATCCAAAGCTATGGCTTAGCTTGCTGTAACATAACACTGATCCCAATCTCTATGCTTATGATTTAATAATGTGAACAAAAAAAAGAGAAAAAGAAACAATATAACTTATTTGCAAAATACACTGAATTTTATTAAACAATAAAATATTAAATAAGCAAGGGGAAATATTTAGTCTCTTTGAATTAGAGAAACTACCTCTAAGTCCTCAAGATGGAGCTAGACGAGGTGAGTGCGTGTCATCCATTGCAAACAACTTTACTGTGAATTAATGGTTTCCTGGTCTTGTGTCTATTGGTTCTTCTAAGTTATGCTCTGCTTCCAGTTTCTCCCAAAGCAATATTTTGCAAACATTATGCTTCCAATCTTCAAATTTCTTATTTTTCTCGTTATTACATTGCAATATTAAAATATTAGCATAATACCTTAAATGAATTTACAATACTTATTAGTAAAATTAACATTGATACTATCACCCTACATATGTGCAATTACCTGTATTTACACAAAGTACCATTTCAAATCTTGGTTCATTTTAATTTCACAGTAAGTCTGTAAGAAACCTAGTAATTATCTAAATTTTGCAAATGAGAAAATAACACTCAGTGTTAGAGATACAACTAAAAACCAGGTTTACTGATCTCATGCCTCAGGGTCTTCCCTGGGACGATTTTAGTATGTGAATTCTGGAGAAATTTCTGAAGAAATGGGCAAAGCTGCAACAATTATCAATATCCCTCTGCATCCCAAAAGTAGGTTGACCAAAGTTAGTAATTGTTGATGAGTTCCAGTGTGATAGATGAATGGGGCATCACAGAGATTCTTTGACTCTGAAATTCTGAGAGAAGTTCTGAGAGTAGAAATGTGGTCAGAGCAGGGCAAGGGATCAGGAGCTTTAAATCAAGACTAATAAACGAGATGTTGGTGAGAACTTCAAATTAGGTGAATCATACACAACGAGGGCATGAATACCAAATAGAAAGGGATTTAAAGAATGACAATATGCCAGAGATATAGTCAGAACTACAGATGTTTTTCTGAACCCAGAATAGGACAATAAGGAAAGATGAGAGGTAAGACATCAAGGATGTAATAATTTTGAGCTAAACTCCAGAAGCACAGAATCACTTGGGCAACAGGCATCAGCTCTGTTTCGAATCATCTTTTTTCTTCTTCTCTCTCTTTTTTTAATATTTTATTTATTCATTTGACAGGTAGCGTTACAGAGAGAGAGAGAGAGAGAGAGAGAGAGAGAGAGAGGTCTCTCGTCTATTGGTTCACTCCCCAAATGGCCGCAATGGCCAGAACTGTGCCAATCCGAAGCCAGGAGCCAGGAGCTTCCTCCCAGTTTCCCATGTGGTGCAGGGACCCAACCACTTGGACCATCCTCCACTGCCTTCCCAGGCCACAGCGGAGAGCTGGACTGAACCAGGACTAGAACCGGTGCCCATATGGGATGCCGGTGCCGCAGGCAGAGGATTAGCCAAATGAGCCACAGAGCTGGCCTGCCTGCCTGCCTGCCTTTCTCTTTCTTTTCTTTCTTTCTCTTTCTTTCTTTTCTTCTACTTCTCTTTCTTTTCTTTCTTCTCTTTTCTTTCATTCAATACAGCTTTAATGTTTATTAGCTTCTGATTTTGGATGATTTTCTCAACTCCTCTGAGTCTCAGTTTCTTTGTTTTTAAAATGGGGATAATATTTATCTCAAACTAATATTATATTCTATAGCCACATAAATTGTAATAGTATATCCTTATAATGTGAGTCCAAAGAACCCTACTAAGAATCATCACTTTTATCCACCTCCATAATATATCATAGCATCAACTGTGTCATATGATTATTGTAATATATATAATAGTTCCTGGCAAATAGAGATCATTCAGGATATTTTTATATAATTGTTTTGATTTAAATAACATGGATTGGGGCCAGCACTGTTGCGTAACAGATAAAGCCATAGTAAGCAGTGCCAGCATCCCATGGCATGCTGATTGGTTTCCCAGCTGCTCCAGCTAAGCAACAGAAGATAGCCCAAGTGTTTGGGCTCTGCCATCCACATAGGATACCCAGTGAAGCTTCCGGCTTTTTACTTTGACTTGGCCCAGCTCTGGCTGTTCTGGCCATCTGGAGAGTGAACCAGTGAATGGAAAACTCTCTCTCTCTCTCTCTCTCTCTCTCTCTCTCTCTCTCTCTGTGTGTGTGTGTGTGTGTGTCTGTCTGTCTGTCTATCTGTCTCTCCTCTCTCTGTAACCCTGACTTTCAAATAAATAAATATTTAAAAAATTACAAGAATGAAGTATACCCCATATACAACATTATAAAATGTTGGATTTATTTTCCTATGGAGTGCAGTTCAGCAAACACATTCTGTAAAAGATCTAACAGTAAATTAGTAAATATTTTAGACTTTGCTACACATAGTCTATCAAAACTGCTCAACCCTTCATCAAAGTGTGAAAGAAGTCATAAATAATAGGCAAATGAATGACCATGCCTGTGTTACAATAAAACTTTATTCATAAAAACATTAAATTAGAGCATAAAAGAATCAAGGACTTATTTTAAATTATGCCATGGATTACACGCACTAGGAAAGAGGTTTAATGTAACAAAAATTAGCAATGAATTATGACTCAATCTAATAGTTAAGCATTGCTCTTTCTATACCCTCTCTTCTCTCCTCTCCCTCCACGTGATATGTGTCACACTCTTAATTTCTACAGCAAAACTCTTTCTTCATAAACAAGACTAAGGGAGACTTAAATTCACTTCAGGCTGAACTATTCAGGATAAATGAAATACATATAGATTTATAAACTTCAAGTCTATAATTCTAATGAGCATGAAAATGTTTTTATTTTTATTGATAATAAATGTGTGGTGGAATATCCTCATACATCCTCAAATTTCTTCTCATATTGTCTTAGAAACAAATATATTTTGCAGTAATTATAAGAAAAAGGTTTTCACTTATCATATAATAATCTTATTGTGTTTTTTTTTCTTCTTTGTGTCCTCTGGATCTAATTGGAAGCCATCTTGAAACATACAAATTGTGTAAAATGAAGGAGATGCCTGTATTTATTCTTTGTGTCTTTTGTAAAAATGTAATAAAACAGCTGCAATGGACTGATCACATAATATGTCTCAAAATCATTAACAGGATATTTATATACAATTTCTGATTTAACCATTGCCATATGTCTACTCATTCTCATTATCATGACCAGAAGTTGTTACTCAAGAAGTGAAATGATTTGCTCGAATTTACGGAACTATAACTCATATTTTTCAGATTTCAAATGTTTTATATTTAAATAAGCCCATCTCACCTTTCCAACTTGTATTCAATTCATCAGAAAAAAAAATAATAGTAATCTTCCAATTGTATATGTAACATTTTTAGTTTACAGAGTGCTTTAAGTTTTATCTCTCTTAATTAGTGCACAAACATTACAAATTCAATTGCAAGATAGAAATGCAAACTCCTAGACCACATCCCAGGCACATTGAATTAGAATCTACATTTTATCAAAATCTTTTCATAATCAAAAATCTGTCTACATTAAAACTGAAGAACTGAATTAGTTAAAATGACTCCTATTTCCGAGATCAACATTCTGAGAAACAAAGTTTCTCCGCTTAGATTTTAAAGGTCTTCCCAAGTTTTGTCAAGCAATTGAGAGAATATGCATAGCACAGGTAGAGGAGATGCTAATTATTGCCTGCTCTCTGTTTGATAAAACTCTCCATAGCAGCAGGTGTGGAGTCTACTGGAGAGGAGACTACAGGATAAACCTTTTTTATCAGAAAACTAACCTAGAACAAGGGAAACTAAGAATTCAGGTGTATTTTTTTGTTTGTTTTGATGTCCCTAGAGAAAAACAATCAATCCTTTGCAAAGAGGGGCCCTAGTCCCAGGAAAGTTCTGTTTCATGTGAATGCAGGCATCTATGTTTCAAGATAACTGTTAATTGATATACCAAATGTTAGTATGACTAAAAATAGATAAAACAGAAAATAACTCTTTATTTGAAGAATATTCCTACACCCTCTGGAAGAATCTTCTTCTGAAGAATGTTTTTTCTGTCACAAGACAGCAAAAAAGATGGAATAAATTAGTTGGGGGAAAACATCCATTTCCACCAACTCCTTTCTGCTTTATTCTGTTCTGACCTGTTTTTTTCTATTTTTAATCCTTTCTTGTTCTCTTTTTTCTATCCTCCTCTACTTTAATTACTCTTCTGTCTGTTTGCACTATTCCTTCCTTGTCTAGTGACTAGCCACCCCACATACACAAAGTGTAATTTTTTTGTAACAATAGAGCTGAAACTTTGGAAGGAAAAAAGAGAAAAGATTTCTCAGTAGTCACAAATTGATACTTAATAGTGTCTGTGCAATAATATCTATGTATTCTCTTTATAGAAAGGATCTTCAGGTTTTATTTATTCTCATCTTACTTTTAAGTAAATGGAATATATCTGTGTATCTATTTTTTATTGTTATGAAAGGTAAGTAGGGTCAGCACTATTCAAGGGAAGTTTGAGGCAAAGACACAATGAAAACAGCAAGAGGGATGGCTCAAGGTGTGCAACTGATGGAAGAATGTAAGAAATGATACAAAATAAAGAGAACCAGGGAACAATAGAATTTTCAACATTCTGAGTCTTTTAAAGGAGGTTGAAATGACTCACTCTGCACATGATTGCGATGATGATTCTGTTTCATGAAATTAGAGTTCAATTACGTGTAATACAGTACAATTAATAAAAAAGGCAGGAAAATTAGTAAAGTAAGTTAAAGAAGCTTCTAATAACACTGATAATTAAAATTGAAATATTTCTTTTGCTTTAGATAGTTGTATTTTAGTTGTTTGAAGAAAATAAATCCAAGAAGAACAGTACATTCTCATCCTCAAGCATGTTGAACAAAACAAAGATTATCATTTATTTTGATAAGTATTCTAAAATTTTCAGTCTTTGTAAAACATGTTTTAATTTGTTTCCAGATGAACCATTTGTGACTGAAGTCTAAACGTCAGTATATCCATTTTGCAAATGGAACCTTGAGAGTATGAGTGTAAACTGACAAATGTGACAATTTTAAATATATAGGATCTATCACTATCTAATATTTTTCTCTCAGTACTGTCTGCTGAATCAATAACCAATCTACTTTTACTTTTTCTATCACATTATTTCCCTCAATTAGTCTCTCAAAAACTAGTGAACTTCAGGTAATGTGGCTGGATTACAGTAATTGAATGATTACATTACTATAATAATATGTGCATAACATTACTTCTAATGAAATAAATTTATTTTGTCAGTAAAGATTCAGACAAAAAATAACTGCTCATTAAACATTTACATACAAATAACCATGTATGTTAGGTGTGGTATTAGGTGTGAGTAGCATGATAAAACTTCTGGCCTCTAGAAGCTCACTTTTAAGTCAGTGGTTCTCAACAGAGGGTTATTTTATGCTCACTGGGGAACATTTGGTGGTATCTAGAAATATTTCGGTTTGTCGTAACGGGATGGTTGGGTGATACTGGAGCTGTTGGTATCTAGTAGGTAGATGCCAGGCATGCTGTTATACATCCTACAGTGCACAGGACAGCTCCATATAACAATGAATTATCAGTGCCAAAATGTTAGCAGTGCCCAAACTGTGAAATCCTGAATTAATTCAAGAGAGAAAAATAATTACAGAACAATGCGCATATATCTAGAACATATCTCCATGAAATCCCAAAGGAACAACTGATACTACCTGGGCAGTATAGGAAAAGTTTCATGGAGATGGGTTTATAGGATGTGCCAAAAATATTGTTTTTACAAATGAAGTCATCAAAGAAGTTTACATACTTTGGAGCTAGGATCTAAATTAGGGACCAGCATTTCTCAAATTGATTCCAAGGAATATGTACTATGGTATATGAGGGAACAGGAGCATAGAGTTACAACATACACACACACACACAAAGCACACACTCCTGTTACACACACATAGATTCCTGTGGACAATGTTTTTTAAGTAAATTTACTCTAACCAAAGTTAAACAGAATCTGCACTATAGGATTTCTTAGAATTCTAATATGTGAACTTCTAAGAGAAAGAAATAGTATTGAGCATTTCTGAAATCTATTTACCCAGATAAGTTTTCTAAGTGCATCACTTGTGATTAGTGTTGCATGTTCACAGCTTTGAAAAATACTTTTTTCAAATATAAGAGATCACTTAGAAAATTAAGCAGAAAAAGTGGAGTAAAGCACATTTCTGATGTTAAAAGATAAATGAGAACTGTGAAGAAATGGAGTGGGTACATGAGTCTTGTGGAAAAAAGAATAGTGAGAGAGGACCAATGAGAAGATCATCAGAAAAGGTAAAGGGAAATTAATACAGTCCTTACTAGAGATGCTGGGATTCAGAAGATGTCTTGGAAAGACTCAAATTTTTAGCCTACCAAAACACAAGGGTTTTCATCCAGATGAGATAAATGTCCTCTATGCCTCATTACTTGCCCTTATTTTCTTCTTTAATTTATTTCATCCATAGCAGAATGTCAGCCCATCAGTGGAGTCATTGTATAAAAGATATATTCTGTAAGTATGCACCAAGATTGGGATTTCAGCCTTCAAGAGACCTGCAACTAAGGTTCTATGAGGCACAATTATCATCCACTAAGCACTAGATTGAAGCCATTATCCCTAAGTAGGGCAGGTTGCCTTTATAAACTGCAGCCTTGCATGTTTGTGCAACACACAATCCTCTGCTTCTGAGGCCCTCTGAATGGTGGAAAGTTTGGCAGCGCATGCATCACTGAGCTCCTTGCTATATGAAGAGCTCCAAAGTTACTGAATAGTCCACACTGCATCATAAATTACAGGGTAGTTATTTCTTAGTTATTTAGCAGTTACAGTGCAATTAGTTCCACTTAATGTCAACTTTGCCAATACATCTTCCATTAGCCTGAAAATTATAGCTTGGTTCTGTAACAGCCGTAATGTGCAAGCAGTTTCCAGACTCCAGCTTAGATCTGGGAGGGGAAGGCAGAGTGGAAATTGCTAGGATAACAGACTTGATTTGAATGTGGATGTCTGGTCCTCATCCCCAATTCTGAAGCCATCCATTGACAACCTCAAAGAACCTTTCAGTATCAGCAATTGGATCAAAGATTTGAAGGATATGATGCATGCAGCTAGAGGGTGTGGTGTGACTGTTGAAAGATAGAAATAAACTTGTCAGTGCTGAAATTCCAGGGTCTAACAAGGTGAAATTCAAGCGGTGCCACCCCCTAGGTACAGAGAAAGCTCTAATTAGTTCAAATGTATTACTTGGTTCAGAGTCTACCAGTATACCAGCCCATTGTTTACCCCTCCCTGTCACAAAGGGTACAGAGATTACATGAGACTTTCTTCCTTTGCTTTTATCTCAAATTTATATAGCCCATGTATACTACTCTACTTCACAGAGTAGAATTTTAAAGAAACATGGTTTAGCATCTCTCTCTCTCTCTCTCTCTCTCTCTCTCTCCACACACACACACACACACACACACACTCACATGTATATAGGGAGGTACTTCAAAAAGTTCATGGAAAACGAAATTAGAAGATAAATTTATTTTGATGTTAAATATAGTAAACTCCTGTATACTTTTGCATAATACGTATTTTTCATGAACTTTGTGAAGATCATTCATACACACACACACACAATGTATATAGAGTGAGGTTCTGGAAAACTTTTCTAAAACCTGTATTGTCTTAATCTTCTCAGTGTTTTTAGGTCATATATTAATAATTTAATCATAGCACTTGTTTCATAGGTGTTTGGTACATTCCAGACGTGCTGGTAATCATTTTCTTCAAATCATCTTATTAATAAAGTTTGAACATAATTATAATTTCCCTTTTTCTAAGCAAGGGCTTAAGTAATAGGTTAAGTAACACACTCATAAAATAGTATTTAATGCTGGGTCTTCTAGAATCAAAAGAAGAAGCTCCAATCCTAACTTCGGATTGGCCCAGCTCCAGCTGTTGCAGCCATTTGGGGAGTGAACCACCAAATGGAAGACTTCTCTCTCTCTCTCTCTCTCTCTCTCTCTCTCTCTCTCTCTCTGTCTTTCTGTAACCCTGCCTTTCAAGTAAATAAGTACATCTTTTTAAATAAAAGACTGAAAATAATGTCTGGTACACAATATGTTACAAATGAGTGGCTACATTTAAATTTCATAACATTACCATTTGATACTAGTAATAGTAGCCTGTTTAGAGAAGAAAAGAAGGGATAAAGAGAAATATTTTTATGTTTTTCAATTGTCCAAAGAATTAGGGTTAAATCAAACAAAACTAAAAGTAAGTTAGTGTTTGATAATTATGCAATTTTGTGCCTTTTCTTTTTCAGTAAAATGAATGCCCCAGTGAATTGTTTATAAATGAGAATTCAATGCATCCCAAGGAGTCAGAATTTTAGCCCATATATCTGTCTCTGTAAGCATCCACAGCAGTAGTGGGAGACTCCCCCATATTCAAGCAGAAGATTTGCAGTAGAGCATAGGAATTGCCCTCCATGGTCCATCTAAGTCTTTATCATTAATAGCAATGCCACAACTATGGTAACCGTGTAACATCCATTATCAGTGGTCCCAGACACCCATAAAGTCCATAAATACTATTTCTTCTTATTTATATCGATATCCTAAAGTGTCCAACTCAGTCTTACTGGTAGTGACTTTTTGACAGTCACTGAATACTTGTTGAATAAATGGAATCTAAGTATAATGTAAGCACTTAAGTGAAAGAAAGCAGTTAATTATCAGTCCGTCAATCAATATTCATGAGAGTCTTTCTCTGGTGAGGAAATGTATTACTGGATAAAGACTGCTTTGCAGCACTTTCAAACATTGTATTAACATTTGATTTGACCACAGATGTTTTGATCCCACTTCTATGACATATCCAAAGTAGCCCAAATCAGAGAATCATAAGGAATAGTGTTTACCAAGGGGGTGGGAGCAAAAGAGGTGGGGTAGGAGCAAAGGAGAGTTGCTGTTTAACAAGTATTGAATTTCAGTTTTGCAAGATGAAAAAACTCCAGAAATCTATTTCATGACGATGAGAGTATACTTAATACGTCAGTGCTGCACACTTAAACATGGCTAAGGTAAGAAGTTTTATTGAATGCATTTTTGCTACAATCAAAACATCAAGAAAAGGGGTGTGCATTTGTGGCCGTGGTTAAGATGCCACTTGAGAAGTCTGCATCCCGAATCACAGGCCCTGGATTCATGTATTGGTTCTTCTCCCATTTCCAGCTTCTTCCTGATGTGTGCACTCTGGGACGAAGCAGGTGAGGTCCTATATATTTGGGTTATTGCCACCCACATGGGAGATCTGGATTGAATCTACAGGTCATGGCTCAGTAATGGAACCAGCATGTGCAAGATAAGATCTCTCTCTCTCTCTCTCTCTCTCTCTCTCTCTCTCTCTCTCTCTTCCTCCATCAAATAAAAATGAAAAGAAATAAATAGAAGTGCTTTTAAAAAGAAAAATAAACATAACTTGCTTGAGACTCTTAGAGAGGTCATCAAAATGATTAACTCAGGGCCACCCTGAATCTACTCCCTACTGATTAATTGAAAGTCGACTCATTTGGGACTTTATATCTGTGAAACACATATAGACAGTAGACCGACATTATGGTTTCATTGAACAACTAGGAGAAAGAATATGCATGCTACAAAATGACCATAGATTTTTTTCCTGTCTTCCAGCTTCCCTGAGAGACTACCCCTTGTTGTTCTCCATAATAAGAAATACATCACTAAGGGCATCCCAGGAAAATAGTTCAGCAGATCCAAGATGACACATCAAGAAGCATCACAACATTACCATCTTCCACATGACATTAACACTTGGTCTTCTATCAGGAAAATTTACCATACTGGCACTGAGAAACTCACTCTTCGCAGCAGTTACATAATATTTCAGAGCATGAGTGAAGCACAATTTATTCCACTGATGGTTATTTATGTTATTTTTTTTAAAGATTTATTTATTTTTATTTGAAAGTCAGAGTTACAGAGAGAGAGGAGAGGCAGAGAGAGTGAGAGAGAGAGAGAGGTCTTCCATCCGATGGTTCACTCTCTAGTTGGCTGCAACAGCTGGAGCTCTAACAATCCAAACCCAGGAGCCAGGAGCTTCCTCTGGGTCTCCCATGTGGGTGCAGGGGCCCAAAGACTTGCCATCTTCTACTGCTATCCCAGGCCATAGCAGAGAGCTGGATCGGAAGAGGAGCAACCAGGGCTAGAACCGGCCCCCACATGGAATGCCAGCACTTCAGGCCAGGGCTTTAACCAGCTGCACCACAGCGCTGGCCCCTATTTATGTTACTTCTAGTCATTTGTCTTACTTCCAATAATGCTTCAAATGTTTGTGTTGTATTTACCTTGTATGCATGTATGTGTATGCATATATACATGCATTTTTAAATTTCATCAAATATTGCTAAATTTCTTCTCAAAGAGAATGTGACAGCTTATTCTTCCAGAAAATATTAGACATTATGTCCACCATGACCCTCTTGCCATCTTTGCCTGGTCTTACCGACTCAGCACTATCCCAATGTTGCCCAAACAGAGATGATGTCTGCAAAGTTTGGGGCATTCCATGATTTACATTTTCACCTCCTTGAATTTAGCACCTCCTTATCCTTGAGTGATTAGAGCAAATACTGAGTCCAGTATTGTGCTTTACAAATTTGACATTGTGAACCTTTGGAGAGTCACAGAAAATGGTGTGGGAGATGCCAGAGAAGGAATAAACCTACTCTTCAATATTTTGTTCAGTTTTTCTACAAATTTTCATGAAAATTTATATATCATTTTTCAGAATCTGCCTTCTTTGGTAGATTCTTTAAGTTTAAAATTCTGTAATGCAATTTTATTCTGGAGAAGATTCTAATTAGAGAAGTGATTGCACAGCTAATGGTGAATGCAGCTCATATAGTAGGTGTAAGTATTAGGTTTCGACCTTACGAAGTGGAGAGTACAACAAGCATGTGGCAGAAAGAAGGAAGGAGTTGAGATGAGTTGTGCCTTTCATTTTATTTAAGTACCTATACCTAGTTCTCTTCTTAAATTAACAATTTTACCTTTTCAGTATGAACTCAAGGCCTGACTAATGATGTAACCTCTGTTCAGGGAGACACAAGAAAGGTTGTTAAAGACTGAAAGAAAAAAACCTGTGCACTTTCAGGAGAGGGAGGATGTACTGGCTCAGATGTTTTGAGTTCAGAGATCTGCAACTGTTTGAAAACCCAGGGAATTGAATGGGAATAAAATTGTCCACATCAAACAAAAGCTGTCCATGGCTTTTGTGCCCAGTCTGATCCTTTGGAGCATAAAAGAAATTCTTTCCCTCCGTGGACAAAATAACCCGTTACAAATCAATAAAGGAAGAGCCAGTGAGGAGACAGTTTGCCAGATCTGAGCAAGTAGATAGAGCAAGGGCTGAAGTGAGTCAGAGGGCAGGAAATAAGGAGAAAATGCAGGAGGAATGGAAAAAGGGATAGAGACACTGATCCTGTCAAAGAGACAGTCAGGTCATTAAATTCAGAGATGTGAACAGGAGTTCATGGAAGAAAAGGAGAGCGAAGCAGAAAGAACAGAGGAAGCACCGATGTGACTGGATAATTACAGGGCTAGGAGAGATGGGAAAAATTAATCTGTTAAGCCACTCATACATTTTTACCGAGTACCTGATTCAGGTGCACAGTTCTGAAAGTATCTCTTGAAGAGTCATAATCTAGGCAACTCACTCCCAACACACTAGTCCTGCCCTAATAAATAATATGCTCTGTTACTGCCCTTGGCCCTAGAGACAGACTCCTGAACAGGGCATGACCCTTGCTCCAAATGGAGAAGACAGGGGGAAGGTCTATCAATTATAATTCAGTGTGATGTGAGCTATGGAAAAGGGAATTAAGGAGATGATAAGAACATATAATATGGACATTTAACATCATACAAGAGAAACAAAGTCAGGATGGAGACTGGGAGAATTTTAAAATAGAAAGAAAAAGAGGACTAATATTATGTACAATAATGAAAATAATAGTGATTATTATGACAGCCAATGTTTATTTTAAGGAATTGTGTTCAATGATGCCCCTTATAGTTGAAGTTATGCTCCGATTTTATGACATATCAAAATGGTAATTTTGCATAATACAAATTATTGACCCATTTTTATAAAAAAATGTTTTTTTATTCATTTCAAAAGCAGAGTTACAGAGATGAGGGGAGAGAGAGAGAGATCTTCTATCTGTTGGTTCACTCCCCAAATGGGCACATTGGCCAGAGCTGGGCTGGTCCAAAGCCAGGAGCCAGAAGCCAGGAACCAGGAGCTTCCTCCAGGTCTCCCACAGGGGTACAGGGGTCAAAGCACTTGGGCCTTTATCCACTGCTCTCCCAGGTACATTATCAAGGAGCTGGTCTGAAGTGGTGCAGCTATGACTTGAACTGGTGCCCATATAGGATACCAGTGTCTCAGGTGGCAGCTTTACGTACTACACTATGACACCAGTCCCAATATTGGCCCATTTTAAAGATGAGTAAATGATGTATTGAGCATTAGATAACTTCCTCGAATTCACAGAATGTGAACCCATCCATGTTCTTCTTATATCCAAGACAATAGTCTTTCCACCACTCTGTTATTGAGGATGGGAGGAGAGGGCATGAAAGAATGATGAAGACAGAGTAGGCAATGAAATGAGAATGAGGGATAAAATGCAGTAATTAAAGAATGAAGAGAAGCATGAGATAGAGGGAAAGTTTCTAAGATAGGGAAGCATGCAAGAGAAGAGAGTAAGGGGAAAGAGACAGGATGAAGAATGCAGGTGGAAGACTCCTGGGTGGAAATGTGAGCTAAGCGGGCATGAATGATAAGTATTCTCACACATAAGAAAACTGCAGGTGCACTGAAGAGATGACAAATGTTTGGTTTGGAAGAAACTGACAAAGAAGGCCAGTGAGAGGTGGAAGAAGTGACATATTTGAGACAGCCATGGGGTCAAATGACAGCCACTAAAAGCCCTGGTAGATCTCACACAACTGGCCCAGCCGGGCACTTAATCTGCATTCTTCTAGCTCTAGTAAAGTCCCTAGCTCAGGGACTTAATGCACAGACTGGAGGTGAGCCTTGACTTCTCTGTTGCAGTCTGTCTGGCCAGCATCAGAGCTCTGAACACAAACCACTGTCTTTCCTGCAGGAGAAGAGAGGAAAGTGTGAAGGAAGGAAAGAAGAAAAGAATGTGGGATGGGAGGAGAGGCAGGTATAAAAGCAATGAGGAAAGCTACTAGGCCCAGACAGTGAGAAGTATAGCAAATTATCAAGACAAATACTCTGATTATACCAGTAGGGAAATGGAGGCCTAGGAGTGATCAAAGTCCTGTCTTCAGTTATGGAGCACATTGAAGTCCAACTCTTGTCCAGACCCAGACTTCTACCCAGTGTTCTGTCAATCACCTCGTACACCTATAAAGAAAGGGAAAGAAGAGACACAGGGATACAGGAACCAGAGTAATTAACAGAATGTTCAGGGCCAGCATTGCTCTGCAGCAGTTCCCCATAGTAGGAGAGTTCTGCAAGCACATCCTGTTCTTGGAGCTCAGGTTGTGAGAAATTGCATACTTAAGCAGGTGCTGCTATTTCTGTCCTGTGTCCTATCTATTTTCAACCAGGGATGCTGTGGGAAGGATTTGTGAAATGGTAGATCTGCTGCTCTTTCACACCTTCCTTTTCTCCTTCTGCAAACCAAGCCTTTAACCCCAGCCTATTCCTGTAGATAAGGGGTGCCCCTACTCCGCAGAATCCCTAGCTGGGACAATCTGCTGCCTGTCCCTAATGAATCACTCTAGATTGTGCAGGAATCAAGAAGGAAATTGACCTCATATGACCTATTGGTGAAGGCTCCCTGGGGATTACTTAAACTGACAGTAGCAAGCATCCTGGACTGACTAGTGGCTGAGTCAATAAGTGGATGAATGAGTGCATGGATGAATATTGAAGCACTACTACTCAATTTGTAAGTGGGAATACTTAGGTCCAATGAGTGACAAGATTGGCTTCACATTTACAACTAGTGATAGACAGGTTCAACACTAGAAGCGGACCTTCTGAAGAAACAGAGACAGGGTTAGGTGTAGGGACCTTCCAACATAATTATGTTCTGATGAGTTCTGAAGTGAATCAAAAGACCCCAAAGACAGGAAACACCAGGAAAGCATGAAGTACTTGGATCAATCAAAGGAAGTGCTTGTTCATGGAATGAGATAGGCCAGAGGATATGGCAGGAGTCACAGATTATACCATGCAAGACAGTCTCATGTAGGTATGAGAAAGTCTACCGGGACTGGTGCTATGGAGTAGTGAGTAAAGCCACTGCCTGCAGTGCTAGCATCACATTTCGATGCCAGTTTGAGTCCCAGTTGGTCCACTTCTGATCCAGCTCTCTGCTATGGCCTGATAAAGCAGTAGAAGATGGCCCAAGTCCTACACCTGTGTAGGAGGCGCAGAAGAAGCTCCTGGCTTTGGATCAGTGCAGCTCCAGCCATTGCAGCCATCTGGGGAGCAAACCAGCAGATGGAAAACCTCACTCTCTCTCTGCCTCTGCTTCTCTGTAACTCTGCCTTTCAAATAAATAAATAAATCATTTAAAAAAAAGTCTACCCTGTGAAATCACCAAATTGAATTTCTGAAAGAGCCAAGATGGATATCAAGGCCATGAAAAATGGAACAGAAGGATGAAAGGAAGACAAAAGGGAGAAAGATTAGGGGACTTCCAGATTCCATGAATTGTGCATAAAGGGAATGACCACCAAGACTAGCAGCATGCACTGGATAGCAATGAAAAATTGTATGGAAGGAAAATATTTAGGAAAAGCAATCGGTACCAAAGGTTCTATTTGAAGATGTGTTTTGGTATAACAGTGTATAAATGAGAAGGTGGTCAGGAGCTGCTCAGACCCCATGATAGATGATTTTTAACCTGGATTATCTCTGAACTTGAACAAGCGCTCCTGGTGGAACTGGGAGAAGCTAAAATTTAACAAGAAGGATCAATCTTCATGCAAATGAACCTGAATGGAAAAGAAGCATCAAAAAATTCCAGGATATTTTGGGTTTGTTGGTTTTCCTAAAGTAGCAATAGAATAAATTAAATGCATACTTCAGAGGGCAGCAGATCACTATTTCATAGTAGGAGAGGTCTGGTGTGGTACGAAGTGCATTAGATAAACATGCTCTGCTTTTAGTTCAATCACTGGATTTGGAAGCTATCATTTCCTGCCTCATCAAAGTCTAAGTTTCCCTGCCTATAAAATAGCAATAGTGCTTTATAGTTTCCCCATCTACAAAATAGAAAATAGTGGTTTCTGAGGATCCTCTCTCTATTCCTTTCTTTTTCCCTCCTAAATATTTACTTCTGTCATTTCTTAATGCCTTGGTAAATAACTGGCGTAGACAAACCACTTCTCATTTAATTTTTCTTACCTGGGTGGAAAGACAAAGATCCTCAAACAAGACCTGGGGCCTATGGAAGGAAACCAGTTTAGAAATTCACTGATGATTGTTTAGTAATCTGTCAGGCTCTGTGATCCTTGAGAACTAAACACTAGAATATTGAGAAGATTCCAAGTGTTTTCACTCTGCAGCTCCTCACAATACCCCTTTCTCATACGCATAGACCAAGTTGCTTCTCTAATCCAGGTGAGCTTATACAGACTGGACATGGAAAGCCGCACATTTGACTGCAAATCACTCAGAGCTTAATCAACATCATGCTTTGATGTGGGAACTTTGTGTCTAGGGTCGGTTTCACATTTCCTTATAAGCTCTCATTTTTCAAATGACTTTCCTCAAAAAGAGCATTTCAAAAGGTCGAATATAGTGATTAGTGACATGTACACATTTAATCTTCTCCAGTCTTTCCCTGTCTGCGGCTCCCCTCCGTGCTTCAGTCCTTAGAGTTTTATGCTTGTATCAAGGAAATGTTTTCATCTGTCTCACTGCTATTTTCTTTTCTGTCTTATAAATCCTTAAAGAAATGTAGTGTGAGGGAATTTAGTGAAGGGCTAGATGGAAGGCCCCAGAGAATGAATTCTCTTCATCTGAAGAAATCTGTATACTCAGAAAAGCAAACTGCATCTTCTAATTTTGTCAACATAATTATTAAGCATTTATAGAACATGTCTCTCTTTCTCTCTATCTCTTTCTGTCTCTCTCTTTCTCTCTCCTTCTTCCTCTAACAACTAAAAACAGTTTAATTAGTTGGTTTTCACCTCAGACCTGTAAAGATAGATGATTCAATTTATCCAATCTTAGATTAAATGCACATTTGAACCCAGGCTCTCTGATAGAGGAACAAGAGTGATGGCCTGGAGTCAAATGCTCTGGGTAAACCTTTTGGAACTGTAGTTTTTAAACTACATGACCCAGTGAAAATCATATCATGACTCCAGAGTCAACATGAAAAATAATGTACATCATGATATCAATACAGCAGGCATTCCCAATGACACTGAGACAATATGCTCATCCAAGAGCAGAAAACTTGCTGTTTACAGAAATAACAGTATATGAAATTCATCCTTAGGTGTGGTAACAGAGGAAGAAGAAATTGAGAAACCATGTAATACAGAATAAGGGATGTGGGATCCATTGAACACCTACTAGTTCCAGCACTGAGTCTTCCACTAAGCCTTATAAGAATCATCTAAGGAAACTGTAAATCTGTGGCTTTATTTATTTATTTATTTATTATTTGAGATTTAAAAGCAAGATGTATTAGAGTCAAAGATTTCCAGCCAGATCAGCATGCAGGGGAGCTCCAAGAGGGAAAAAAACCTGAAGGGGCCCATGGTACTAGAGTTTTTAAGCAGTTTTGGGAAAGAAAAAACTTATCAGCTTGACATTCAATTGCAAGGTGGGGACAAAACCCATCAAAAGTCCTGATTGGCAATCCTTTATCCTGTCTGGCTTGCTCATGCTCAAAAAAATAAGGGACCTGGGCACAGAGGGCAGCTGAGATAATAAATACAAAATACCTTTCAAAAAATAGGTTCTATACAAAAAAGGTGATACTATTGGAACTTTCTTGGTATATTTAACAGTTAACAACTGATAGAAATAAGTCATGTGAAGCTAGTGGTTTAAAACAATAATCATTTATTTAGTTCACAATTTTATTGGTCAGAAAATCAAGCATTGTTCAACCTAGTGGACCTAGTGTTGGCTGGGCTCCAACATGCACATTCAGTAAGCTGCAGGTCACTCAGTTAACTCTACACCAGAGGTAAGCTGGTGGTTGACTAGGCTGCTGTGGACCTATCATCCAATAGGTTATCCAGTCCCAGTTTGTTTTCTTAAGATAGTAGCAAGGTTCCAAGCAGCCCAGCTCAGGTGGGAATAACACCTTAGAGGTTCAGGCTTAGAACAAACTCAGTCATTGCAACCAGAACGTATTTGTCCAGAGCAAGTCTGAAGGCCAACATAGTTTCAAGCCATAAGGGAGTGAACTCTATCTCCTGATGGAAGAGGCTACAAAGTCACATTACAAAAACTGTGAATAAAGGGAGGTGAATAGTTGCAACATTTTTGATAAACCATCTTGTTCATCATACTAAAGCAACAAAAAAGGCCACTAGCTTCTTTACCTTGTAACCAAAAGCACAGCTTTAAAATTGTAAGCTGTAATAAAAATTATTAATCAGTACCACCCTGTTTTCTGATTCTTCAAACTGAGTTTAGAAGGTGTAAACAGATAAGTTGACATTGCATGCCCTATATAAAGAAGCACTGTGGACTAGTGACAAAAACAGCATTTTCTAAGTGATTCCCTGAGAGTGAAAGAGATATGGTCCTTTTACAATGCTTGCTTCAAATACTTTCAAATAGCAAGAAGGCAGTCTAATAGACCTGCTAACTAGCCATTCATCTCAACTTTCAACATTCTTTTCAAGCATTAAGTTAAGGCATCCGGAAGCTGAGCCCTTGGACACCATTATATCAGCCTTGAATGAAATTGCCTGCCCTGAGTTATGATTTAGTGTCACACCCTCTGCCTTTACGGAGGGCCAGTATGTGAATCATGCACAAGACCATTTCTGTATATTTTGTAAAACTCTGGTTGAACATAAAATGCACTGAATGATGTTTGTTTTTTACTTTAAAAATGGGGGTATATGCTTGTGTTAACGACTGAGAAGAATTTTCTCTGTGGATGAATTTGTACTTTCTGAATATTGTGTAACTCATAATGCTTCTTGTTACAGCTTAGCTGCCAAAAAATAAACTAATTGTCCCTGTACTATAATCTTCTCAACTCAAGGGCTTGAAGGTGCCAATTCTATCTGCCTTTTTTTGTTCCAAATGTCTTTTCAAATAACCTTACATGTTATTCCTCCTACTTGTTTTAACTGCTAAGTCACCTTAAGCCATTTCAGAAAAAGTCAAAGGACATATTTAAAATATCTTTTTTTGAAGTGAACTAATGTCCTGGGTAGATGTTTGCATAATTATAAGTTTGGTTTTGAAAGATTAGCCCTTCAGATGCTATTTTTATCACTCTTAATACAAAGACTATGTTAAGCTGCCCCCACATGGATGGGGGCACCAGAGTTTTGCTCTTTGGTTTCAATAGTTTTACTTTGCTGAACTGTGGTTATCTGTGTTGAAGAGTCTTTCTACTCAGTTATGCTTTTTCCCTGTAACAATAGAAATCTTTTTTTAGATATGGGAAAATTATGTTTACTAGAATTGCTAATTATATTTAATGATACACAATTTAGATTTAAAGTGCTGTGAATCTTACCTAGATTTAAATTGGTTTTACTCTTGGTAATCTTCAAGTTTGTCAGAACTTCTAAAATGCATTTATTTTCTGATTGTCCAAAACTTGGCAACTTTTCTTGGGCTACTCTTGAAGTCAGACCTGTGTCAAAAGGATGGAAACTTTGTCTCTCCTATTGACTGCTGTTTCTCCTGGGTTTTTGCCATGATAGGCAATAAATATTTACTAAATGATTGAGTAAGGATTTGTTCTGCATTTTTCTTACTGCCAGGGAGTTTCCCAGCAGGTCCTTGGCCTCTTTGGCTAAACAATTTAAACTATACTATGACCATAAAATTGCATGCTTTAGAAGTTGTTTGAAATAACTGAATACGATAATGACCATGACAAACAACAATGAATTAATGAAGCATCATGGATGTTAATTTAAGAGTATCATCTCCTTTCTATTGACTTCCTCTTCTTCCTCATCTCTAATATTTTCCTTGTCCTCTTGACTTGTGGTTCCCCAGAAACAGAATCCAGGTATTGTCTTCTAGAATGTTTTTGGAAAAATACACGCTGATGTTCCAAGAGTTCAATGACTGGTATACCCGTTCAAGGAGGTCTTCTCCATCCAGGTTGCCTCTACCCTTGGCTGACTCAGTGAAAGCCCCAAGTAACTATAGACATATTTTTCTTGTTGTATTCTGAACATTACCTTCAGCCCTACAGTTGCATCTCATTTATTATGTCCTATGACTGCAGATACACAGGGCATTTCTCCATCTTCATTGTATACCATCAAGTTCTTCCCATTTAGGGGAATGTGGAAGCAGAGGAGATGGTGATGAATGGGAAATATAGGGAGATAAAGAAAGAAAGACAAAAACAATCAAGTCCTACATTCTTACTTCACAATGATGAGCTAACGGGCATCAATGGAAAATAATAATAATAGTAATAAAGATGTGTATGTATTAAATAAAGCTAGAATAGGATACAGATGGTGACATCACAACTAGGGGAATTATTAAAGCTTTGAAAGGGTGTATCTGAGACCATGGGAAAGCACTAGATGTTTAGGCAGAGTCCCATACCCTATTTCTAGACAAAACTTTGTATTTCTTTGATCTTCATTTTCTTTCATCCAAAAACTACAAGTTCTACACAAGGCAGTCTCTAAGATCTTATTCAAATCTAAAATGCCAGAACTCTGCCCATCAATCTGTGAAAACACAGTCAATATTTTTGGTGACCTGGTTAATGAGGGAATATGAAGTTTCAAATAGTTGTGCTATCAGTCATTCTGGAGTATATGTTTTCTTTATTTTTTAAGTGTGACTTCTCACGTTTTTTCTAACTTTTGAAAGGGCCTCTGTGTAGCTTCTCTGAGTTTAATCTCACCTATGGTGGTTGTTATAGGGTTAGGGCTAGAGGAATGGGCTTCCCTCCCAGGTATTTATTCAGAGAGATTGGCAGAGCCATTTAAAAAATGCATTTTAATAAAATCACAATTTTGTTTGATGGTTAGTCACAGCATTGTTTTCTTTAAGTTGCAAGTAATAGGAAGGATTGTAGAAGCTTATTATTTACCAAAAGCAAGGACAAACTTCAAATAAAGCAGAAATAAAGCATGTATCATATCCCACTTGAAAGTGTTTATGTGTTTCACTAGTATGAGTCCATGAGCTGCACCTCAGTGATAGGGAACATGACTGTTTGATTTTTTTTTTTTTTTTGGTCAGGCAGATTTACAGAGTGAGAGAAAGAGAGAGAGACAGAGAGAAAGGTTTTTCTTTTCCATTGGTTCATCCCCCAAATGGCCGCTATGACAGCGCATTGCGGCCGGCTCGCTGCGGCCAATGCACTGCGGCCAGCGCACTGCGCCAATCTCAACCCAGTCTCAGGTGCTTCCTCCTGGTCTGCCATGAGCGTACAGGCCCCAAGCACTTGGGCCATCCTCCAGTGCCCTCCCGGGCCACAGCAGAGAGCTGCACTGGAAGAGGAGCAACTGGGACAGAATCTGGTGCCCCAACCGGTACTAGAACCTGGGGTGCCGGCGCCACAGGCGGAGGATTAGCTAAGTGAGCCACAACGCCAGCCTATGTTTGAAATTTTATCATCAGCCTGACAGATAGTGGATTCTCAATATTTGTAGAAATATACTGAATCCCTTTTTATCTGTTCCCTAAGTGAAAGGTTATTTGAAAAATAAGGCCGCTGTGTTTATGTGAAGCAGGGGATGAAGGGACTAACCAGAACAGATCCTTAATCCTTGAAGTTCTTTATCTTGGATTTTTTCCTCTCAAATGCATTTACAGATTGACGGATTTTTTTATAGCTATCAAGTTGGAAGAAATACTGTGAAATGCTTAACAAATAATCATTTTACAGTACACAGTTCATCAATAAAAGCAGTAATGGAAAGCTAGGTAATAAATTAAATATTAAATGCAGTTGGAAGTAACAGTGCTTCCAGGCACCAAGGACATGTCACTTTAGAGCCGTGGAAGACAGGCGTAATATCTGTTTAATAAATAGCTGCTATTGACAGGCAGAGAAAGGGGGCCTGGACAATCAAGAAGTGTCATTTTGATTTTTAAAGAAGAAAACACAATCTATTTCCCTCCATTCATTACCAATACATCAGAATTTTAGTTGTTTTCCAAAAAAAGCCAGACATTTAGTAAGGCCAATAATAGGTTAAACTATCACAAGCCACCATATATATATATATATATATATATATATATATATATATATATATATAATAGTTGGATGTTGGCATGCTCATGTGATTCACACTAAAGCTATGTATGTAAAATAATTCTAGGAGCTATGTAGTTTCAAAGATGAAAATAGTTTCACTGTATTAACTCATTCTATGCTGTTTTAGTTAATCGAGATTGTGAGGAGGTTTACCAAAAGATTTACAATGAAATGGGAAAATTCAAATTGATTAAAGTCAAAGACCCTAAAAACTATATGAAAATATCAGATGAAGGGAAATTCACATTATGTAGATTATATGATTTTACTTATTACTAAAATTAACACAAAAATATGACTCTCAGAATTGTGGCAGCCAAGACAAGGGATCAAAAGTAAACAAAAGTGGCCGGCGCAATGAAGTATAGAGGAAAGCCGCCGCCTGAAGTGCCAGCATCCCATATGGGTGCCAGTTTGAGTTCTGGCTGCTCCACTTCTGATCCAGCACTCTGCTATGGCCTGGGAAAGCAGTGGAAGATGGCCCAAGTCATTGGGCCCCTGCACCCATGTGGGAGACCTGGAAGAAGTTCCTGGCTCCTGGCTTTGGATCAGCACAGCTCCAGCCATTGCGGTCAATTAGGGAGTGAACCAGCAGATGGAAGACCTCTCTCTCTCTCTCTCTCTCTCTCTCTCTCTGCCTCTGCCTCTCTTTCTCTCTCTGTGTAACTCTGACTTTCAAATAAATAAATAAATCTTTTCAAAAAAAGTAAAATATATTTGGTTTTTTGCATTAGGGAAAAGCCTACAAAAAGTAAGATATATGTAACATGGAGCTGAGTCACCTATAGAAATGAGGAAGAGATCGAATTAACAAGTGTTTTGTTACCAGGAAGTGAAATGATCTAGTGGTGCTTTTTTACAATTTTTGTTGTTTGGATTGTAGTGTGATGGCATTTTTCTTGCTTATTTGTTTGTTTATTTAATACCATAATGAGATATTAGAAAAGGAAGGCCCAACATGTGGTTTTTGGAGACAAAATATTAAAAAAGTGTCATTTGAATTGCACTCTCAAAAATGTACAGAAAGTCTGCAGAAACTACTACCTTTAGTTGTAGTATTTGTATTTTTTTTTTTTTTTTAATTTGAAAGGAAGAGAAACAAGCGAGCAGAGACCATCCATCTGCTTATTCACTCATCAAATGCCTGAAACAAGGCTGGACTAGGCAGAAGTCAAAAGCCCAGAACTCAGTCCAGGACCCCATGTAACTAGCTAGGACCCAAGAATTTGAGCCATTGCCTATTGCCATGGTTTGCACTAGCAGAAAGCTGGAATTAGAAGAAAAGCAGGACTTGAATCCAGGCACTTCAATATGGGATATGAGTGTCCCAAGTGCTGTCTGAACTGAAGCTCCAAATGCCAACTTGTAGCTAAAATTTGTGGAGGTAGGAAATGACATTTTTTTACATTCTACTAATGAGAAAATCAGCACATGGTACTATAGTTAAGTAACTTACCCAAAGCAACTCAGTAAGTGCCAGAACTAGGTTTCAAAATTAGTGGTTCATAGTCCTCACTATCAATGACTATGCCATTCTGACTCTTCTGCATGCCCAAGGCCTTCGCAAATTTTATGAAGCAACTCAATATGTATTCAATTCCATCCACAATACACACAGATATAGGCAGCAACTGGTTAGTGACCTAAAAGAAGGGACTCTCAAACCCCATCAATTTGCTGGACAATGGACACGGTTAAATAAAAGTAGATGCAACTCAGGAGGTTGTGGAACACGGTGGTTAAGAGCATAGGATCTGAAGCCAGAGAAACAGAGATGGAGGGGAAGGAGGTTGTGGTACTGGTGTTGAATTTCTAAAATTTACTGCTAAAGAAAACTCCAGAATGCTTTTTCATGTCTCTTAGTCTCAATTATCTCAGTCATAAAACAAGGACTATCATTTTTGTCTTTCTGAGTTTGCACATGGATTAAATAAGATAATGCACGAAAAACTTTTTATAAATATTGCCTGGCAGAGGATAGGTTGTAATGAAAGTTACCAGTGATGGAGAAATGGTGTTAGTGATGATTAGGATGCATAGCCAGAGGCGTGAGCCCTCAAACAAAGATTAATGACCCTTGTAATCTTAACTGAAGCTCTACAAGGAGAACAGAAAGCATACGGTTTGATCTAAATTGAGACTTCCAGGCTCAAATATTAATTGATGAACAAAGATGGAGCATAACAACAGCCCTCATTCACTATCTCAGGACCATATTATAGACTGGTTAAAAAATAGCTCTTTTTAAGTTTAGAACCTCATTATGTATGTCACTAAACCATAGGACATTAAGCCGAGAGAGCTCAAAGTGTTTAACAAATCCAATTCCTCCACCCTAGGAAAAATGGAAAATGAGTCTGAAGAAGATGAGCTGTTTAAACATCCAGGGCCAGTGAATGGCAGGTCTAATCTGGCCAATGCCCTGCGTTCCGAGGTTCTTTTTGCCTATCCTGTCTGCTGGATTAATCATTCACTCAATGATACTGTTTAGAGGTGTCCTGTAATGGGTATGAGAAAAACAGAGGGGTGTGTGTATGTGTGTGTGTGCTTCCCATAGTTGAGAAAACCATGCATTCCTGAAGCAGATCTGGGAAGTAAAAGAAAGAATTGAAGCAGAATAGTTACAGAGATATTCACAAAATTTCATAAGTATCATAGCAAAGAGTCCCCAACCTTGTATGATATAAGAAGTGGTCTGGCAGGGCTTCAAGAAATACTTAGAGGCAGGACTGAGAAAAAAAGGCCAGCCAGATGAATATCAATACAATAGGCCCCAACTCGTCCAGGATATTTTGATCAGATCTTCTATTAATTCCATCTTTTAGATGAAGAACTTTGGAAAAGGAATGTAAATAACCTTTCCATTTTGCACAAAGAATACCAGAACTTGAATTCTAAGCCCAGAATAGTGGCTCCAGAAATTGCACATGGTCCTAGCTACCTTAATTATTCTACAGCATCATTCTCTGAAATCAAATCCACTCTCAAGTGAGTATATCACAAATAGAAACATAATTCCAGAGAAAAGCATGCAAAAAGTTCTGTTTGGCAAATGAAACTAAAATACATGAATATAAGTTTATTCTATCTTATATAGTCAGAATTTATTTGATAATTTCAAGTGCATGCTAATTCATAAAATGATGAGAAAATGAGCCCAGTCTTGATTTTTTAACAGTAATTTTTCTGACAAAATTGTATGATCAAATGAAATGAAATCCTTCACTTTGAATTTAACTTTCATATCATGATTAGGAGGAAAGGTAATTTTTGTAAAAATATTTGAGAGATTCATCATTTTTCCCTGAGGCTTCTCTGAATCCTTTGATATTCAAATATTTCTCTTTTGAAGCTTCTAATCATCTTCAGTGTTGATTTTCTCTTTTTCAATTGTTAATTGGTCTAACTCAACCAATTCCTCATTTGCCAATGGCTTGGAACGTGCTTCCAGCAAACCCGAGCATCACTTTCATCAACTTCATGATATTGTGAAGTGTTCACAATTTCATTGTGCAGGTGAGATGCATTGTATTCTCATTATGATGTGGGTGCTCAAAATATTTTATAAAATCAGGGACAGCCTGAACAACAACAACAAAAGTTATTTTGACAAGACTGGAAGGTACGTGGTAGACACCTTGGCAAAGACTAATTTTATAATAAGAGTTTTACTGAATATCTTTATGTAATGAAGACATGTGCACAACCATAATCTGAATTCAAGCAATGAACACTCACACAACATAAGGATTCTTGAATATACAAATGCCTTGAAATTCCCAAGGGTCCCAGAGTGAGAAACAGGAGACCCCATTTGCTAGTTTGAGAAGAAGAACATCTTGGGAAATCAAACAGGAGAATGATTTTACAAATAGAGTTTTATTTTAGGAATTTATACATTTGAAATACATAAATATATAGATATGAGGTTCTGTTAATATATTTCACTAAGTTTATATGTAGTTAAATTTTTTGCAGTACTTTGATAGCTTGGTACATGCTGTGAGCTGCTCAAAAACATGTGACTTTTTTCCTAGGTAGTTAACTGCAGGCAAGCTGAATGACTTGGTTGAAGTTCGTATTGCCTACAGTGGATAAAGGACTCTGAACTTTAGCACATCTGGTGCACAGTCCTTCTCAAAGGGAAAGATAAATAATTAGGCCTGTCTCCTTAATCTGCAGCATTGTGGCACATCTTGGGAGCAGACATTTTAATGAAAAGACATTGAATATATCAGAGGCACCAACTGGTAATTCTGGGTTTGGAGTGTATACCAAGAGTCTGGTTAATTCTTTGTTGTCAATGATAAGAAGTAGCAGGAATCTATTCTTCAATTCAAGGAGAGTATCACTGATGGAGATGTTCTCTCTCCCCTCTATACCCAATGCTTTTTCACAAAACTAGTTTGTGTGCAAAGAGCTGGCCATCTGTTTTGTCTAGGGATGCAGTGCGAATGTCTGAGAGAACAGAAGAAGTTCGGACTTTCAGCTTTGCATAACTGAGTTCCAGAATTTCTTGGGGCTCAGAAGCCTCCTGGAGCCAAGAAGTAAAGGAACAAATGTTGTCAATGTACTGTTTTTCCATTTACATCTTAGGCTTGGAATCCTTAAAACCGTCTGTCTCCATTTCATGACTCAACTATGCTTAAGCCTATATATTTTTATCAAGCTTATTGTTTTACAGTCGTCACAGCAATCATATACACACAGAAAATGCTTATGTATGTGTATGCGTGCACACACACGCACACACACACACACATGTAGAGACTAGAGACACACACCAGCTACTGTTCCCTGTATGTTACTTACTTGGGGCACAATAATGAGAAATGTGTGCTCCTTACTTCCATTGATACTTGCATCTTTCTGGAAGGAAGATGTTTTCATTCTTGTTCTATAGTAAAAAGACAGAGATTAAACAAGATGAGAATGCATGTCTAAAATCACAGAACTAATCACCTCTGTAAAACTGGAATTTGAAATCAAGTGTGCCTAAATGTAAAGCTTATAATCTAAGGTGTATCTTTCTTAAGAAACATGTTGAAAAATTTATCTCTGTGTATATTTGTAAGTGTTTAATAAAATGAAATATTTTAAATGTGTAGCATAGCAGTTACTGTAATAAAGATGAAAACAACGGTCCATTGGGAATGTAATGGTGTAAGGATTCATTGAAGTCTGACCTCATAGATTTGCAGAATGAGAAGGAACATGAGCGACTTTAAATTACCCTGCACTCAAATATATGCACTGGACAGGAATCAGAAAGAGATGTTAATAGAGTAATTACTACATGTTTTCAGTTTCTGCTGTTCAAAATAGGGTTTCCAAACTTCCAGAGGTATATAAGAATCAATGTTATGGATAATTCACATATTGTAGGATATAGTAAAACAAAAAGGCATACATTATTGGATTTAAAGTAAAGTTTGCATACAATTTTGGTATAAAACAGAAGTCTTGATTTGCATTTTGTACTTTCAGAATCCATTTTGAGACTGATTTCCCTGGATTTCTATGAATACCTATTCATTCTCCTTAGTTGTAAGATTTTCTTTGGGTGGAGGGTGATGATGAGCAAGCTCTCAGAGACCAACTGACTCAGATGATTCCACAGTCATTTGTAATTTGCAGAAGTATATTTTGAGTTGAGATATGCTTTTCCCTGCAAATCCAAGTACTGAGCTTCCTCTGCAGAAATGGCCAATCCATCTATGAAACATGATTTTTCAGAAGCCACAATCCTTTGTTCAGTCAAAGTCATTAAGCAGATTTTATCTGTGTAGTCAAATGATTCACCAGTCAGATTTCAATTAGACAGTACCATTCACTATTCTATCTTATCTGGAACTCAAATTACATAGCCTTTCTGTCATTAAGCCTGTATTCAAGAAAGACTATGACTCAGGTAAGAGCATTCTCTCCCTGGGGCTTCAGTCTCCTTTTCTGGAGATGTGGAGAATGCAGACCTGTCATGCCTTAAGTTGACTGCTCTTGATTTGTAAATAGGGCTTAGAACTAAGACATTTCAAAGCATTTGGCCTTGATCTTAAAGTGAGTGTCTTTGAGCATCCTTATGACTATGATAATTTAACATCTCTGGGAACTTGTGAAATGACTCAGGCCTCCAATTCCATAGTAACCCCAGCAGGTTAATATTTTGGCTGTTTAATTTCTCTAAATAAATATCAGAGGTTAACAACAGTGTAAGACCAGAATTCTGAATAGAATGAGGCACTGTTGGATCCAACAAAGGACCTGAACAACAAGCTAGGGATGCCTGTGCCATAACTAGTCAAGTTGACATTAAGACTTTGACATAATACAACCAAGGAGTTTAATATTTGAGAAAAACCCACATTCCAGGATTTTAAAGCTCTCTACCATAACTAAGTATTTTATCCACACCAACTCACCTTAGCTAAGGAAAATGCAAGTACAAACTCTTCCCTGTCATCAGGGCAGCCCTTTTCCTATTCTTTGAACTTGTCTTCATGCCCCAGCACATTTGCAGAGACTGTTTTCTCTGTCTCAAATGTTCTCCAACTTAGCAAATTCCCTATTCATCCTTCCTGATCCAGATTAATTAAACCTGAGCTGTGGAGACACATAGAGCTGGGTTTGAGTTCTTATATTCTAATTGGTGTGTGGCTTAGGTAAACTATCTCTGAGTTTGTAAATTGAGTACAACAATAATTATGTTATATAATTGCTGTGATTAGCACATTAAGTGCAATTTAAAAAATTATTTATAAAATGCTTATCACATGGTTGACACACGGTTATTTTTGTTATTGTTAATAGCATTTTTACTGGATTTGAAACAACATCGGTCTCATTCCTAATTCCTTATTCCTAAGTATTTTCTGATAATAACCCTGCTATTATCCTAAACTAGAAATTGACAAGCATTTTTCAGCAAGCCATAAGATTGTAAATATTCTAGGTGCTGTGGGCCCTGAGATTTTTTTATTGTCAGAATCACTCAGCTCTGCCATTGTAGCATTAAGGCAGTGATAGGCAAAACAAAAATGAATGGGCCAGAGAGTTTAAACTCTTATATCAAATATCAGATTTTATTGAACTTGTAATGCAAAACATCCACTTGAGGGGTCTGCCAGTAGTGGCCCTGAAACCCAGTTGAGCATTCTATCTGTTTTGAAAATGATGTCTTATTGGTACACAGCAATTCCCATTGTCTTATACATAGTTCATCTCTTGATTTTACACTACAATGGCAGAATTTAGTAGTTGATACAGAGACTTAAGGCATGCAAAACCTATGGTCTGGTCCTTTTCAAAAATAGTTTTCCAATTTAGCACAATGCCTGGCACATAGCTGTTGAGTGAAGAAGACTAACTACAAATAGCTAAAACCAACAATCTGGCCTTAGGACATTGAATTTTCAGTGCAAGCTGATAGAAAGGAGGTATCCTGAATCTAGAGAGATACATAGAGGTCAGAGAGCCAACCAGAGAAATTATGAAGAGTAGAGTTGTGAGCTTTGGTTCTGGAGATCAAACTATTTGCTGTAGCGCTCTTCTGTGTTCCCTGCTGGATAGTGATTAGGCTCACTGTGTCTAGATGAAGAAATTGATATATAGATAATGGGACAGTTTTCTCTCAAGATAATATACCTGGTAGAACCCTGGTTCATTTCCAGGATGTCTGCAATTCATATCTATCAAAGTGACAGATGCGTTTGACTGACAGATGGATTCAAATATTGGGATCACCCCCAAATTGAGTGATCACCATACAGCTTCTCATATCCTGCAATGTTTTTCTTTTATTTGTCCACAAGTATCTTTCTGGCCCATAGTTCAAGATGATCAGCTTAATGGTCTGCTTGTTTTTGTAATGACTGCCCATAAAATTTTAAAACACATTACAGCATTTCGCAGATGAGCAAGTCTATGACTGATGAGGCATATAATTCCACTCAACCATGTTTGGCCAATATCACTCTGTACCCTAAACCCCTTTTGTTAGACCCATCACTATGAACTAAAATACTTTCAATATTCTCTTTTAGAGTGATTTCAGTTTGCTCCATTCCCTCTATTTAGCTTCCAATATCACCAGGGTACTTTGGGTTTCAATGGAAAGAGACTGATGCTTACATGATCATGGCTAGTTAATGAATTTATGTAGAACCTCTTTTAATCAAGTACAAACTATGTTTTACTTTTTAGCTATCCAGCTGATACCTTAAAAATCCCCTACATTATAAATAACTATCTCCTTTAGACAACTAGAGATCTCATCTCTTGAAGCTATCCCCAGAATATAAGACTCTAGCAGCTGAATTGAACCTATATGTATATAACTACTATCATTACAGTCATTTTGGCTTATATATCAATTTCAAACAACAAATACAAACAAAAGTAATAAAATGTCCCCCTAATATTTAAGATCTGTTTATCAGTCTTTGAGGTGTCAGGGCCACTGTTTTCAGATCCTCTTCCTGCAAGTGAACATATTTATTGCATCTGTTAATCTACTCTAAGCACCTCAACACATTCTTTAACTCATTAAAGGACATTATCAGCGATGGATTTAGCCTTCCTAAGGGTTTAACACTAATAACTTATCAAGTCTGATCATAAGAAATTTCTACCTAAATTCCATTCTCTTTAAGTTTCATCTACTGGATGTTATCCTTACTTCTGCAGCCATATCAAGCCCGTCTTGCACTTCTGAAATACAAAATTCAGAGTTGAGAATGACTCTCAGGCCTCTCTGTGCAAATTTTGTCCCTTCAAATCCAGTGTCCCCAATCCACTCAGCCATGTTAGCTAGCCTGTAGTTGTAAGACACATTTGGCAATAGTTGGATTTGACTGTATAGTTCAGAAAATACTCACATGCACGTCTGTACCTTTCCTGTAATCATTTGTTTTAGGTTCTAGATTCTTGAATCTAGATGTAGAAATGCTTTAACAATATTGCATTCTTTTTTCTTCATTTGCTTGTGTATCTCCTTTATCTTTATTTTCTCCTAGTCTCCTCATCTTTATAAACAATAATAAAGTAGTTGGCCTAAGAGAAATAGGATGATACATCTGAGTTCATGCTGTGAGATAACATATCCTTGAGAGAATTTAAAGCTAAGGAACTAACAGTGATTGGGACCACTCTGTGCCAACTGCTTTGAAACATGTGTTTTCATTCACTCTTCACAGTAGCTCCATGGGAATAGGTGCTCTCATTCTTATTTAACAGATAGTGAAACCGAGGCTAGGAGGAAATAAATCCTCATGGATTTCTATGGAAGTGAACTCAAATCCTATTAACTATTAGTTACCACAGCTCAGGGAAAACATGCTATTTGTCTTTCTGGGACTGGCTTTCTTCACTAAGTCTAATGGCTTCCAGTTGCATCCATTTTGTTGTAAAAGACAGGATTTCATTCTTTTTTATGGCTGGGTGGTAACTGATAGAGTACCAAAATGTAATGTATAGAAGTGCAATTGACATTTTGAGATTTGATGATTGTTTACAGCCCTTGTCTCTATAGTTGAAGAACAGTATTTTTTTTCTTCCTCCTGCTTGTAGAACTCTTTACTTAGATAGGGTTAATCTTATGAGTATAAAGTTAACTGATTAAGAAAGGGACTAGGAGAGGAAGGGAGGTGAAAGGTGTGAGTGTGGGTGAGAAGGAGGGAAGGGAGAGAAACATCCCTATGTTCCCAAATCTTTATATTGTATATATGAAATAAATGAAATTTGTTTACGTTAGAGAAAATTTTTTAAAAAATTAAAAAATTTAAAAAAATCTGAATGACTTTCTGGAAGACCACCTTGCTCTTCAATATAGAGTTCAATTGAAATCCCAACCTTGCTATTCTATGCCACTGAGTCTGTTTCTTTCTACGACAAGTGATTATTCATCATCTCCCATAATTACAAAATCTTTAAGCAGGGCAAGACCATATGGAGGTTGTCAAGTCCAACTTGATAACTAAGAAAAATATGCACTAATGTTGGGTTTTCGCATAACTTTGATTCCTTCTACTTTAACTTTCAGCATGCTATATTTGTGAAGTTAATAACAAATCAAAGAAATCATCATTTACTCATCAGACGTAATGTCACCTTATGACATCATGGTCACCATAGCAACAACTGCAAGTTGGCAGCCTATTGCCTTCAGTTAAGGATCATGGCAATGTGTTAACAAAGTATGGCAGCTTCAGATGCTGATGTGAACAGGAAAGGAAGAAACAGAAAGGAAGGAACAGGTGTGCTACTTTTCCTGCCAACATTCCTTAGACCTGAGATGAAGTGAGGGTAAGCATGTGAGTAATCCTTAAGGAACAAAAATAAGTCTCTTAATCACCTAGCCAATAAAAAGAAGAGGAGAAGCGGGACAGAAGAGAAAGTAAAAGTATTCTGGTGTCCTATTTCCAAATGTCAGTGTTGAAAATTTTTTTATTCTTTTCTGCCTTTTTACTCTTGGGCAGTGTGCCATATCTGAAAGAACATGGAATTAAATAGCCCTGGGTGGGAATTTTTGCTATACCAGTTAAAAGTTTTCACATTTCAGGGAAGATCCTTAACCTTCTCGGTCTCAGCTCTCTCATTTATAAAAGAGATATGACAACCACATCATGAGATTCTCAAGATCAAAGGTAATACAAATGAAATACCTGAACCACAGAAGGCTCAGATGGTTCAAAGTTTAAACTGATTAGATGCTTTTGTTTGGGCTGCTATAACAAAATATCAGAGATAGGTCACCTAAAAACAATAGAAATACATTTCTCACAGTTCTAGAGGCTGAGAAGTCCAAAACCTAGGTACCAGGAGAGTCAGCATCCAGAAAGCACCTTTTTCCTTATATAGGACATCTTCTAGCTCTCTGTCTTCTCATGCTGAAAAGGCTAAGAGAGATCTCTGGATCTCTCTCTCTCTCTCTCTCTCTAACTCTAAATAGACCTTTAGTGACTGGTGAATGGTTAGGACACAAAGGATGAATGGTGTAGATCAAAGAGAAGTGAGACTCTCAGTAGACCATCTGAGACTGCTGCTGGCAGTAACCAACCCTGTGCATGTAGCCCCATTTTTGCGGCAGCCATCCTTCTTGTCTCAGAAGTAGCTGCAGGGTCCCCTGTTTGTGTTCAAACACCCGCTCGTTATTCTGCATCAGGTTGTCCAGCTTCTCAGCCAGCTGCAGAGCCAGGTTTTGATGAAAAGTATGCTCGGTGTGATGCACCACCACTGTCTGTGTCGGTTGATCCAGTGAGGCCATCAGCTCCTCGTTAATGTTCATATTGCTGATGATGGAGTGCACAATGGGCATATCATATCCCAAACATGTCACACAGTTTCCCTATGCTGATGAAGCCATAAATACTTCTGTAAGTGAAGAGCTATATCCTTAGTGATTCTTCTGGATCTTCCTCACCAGCATGGTGCTGACTTTGTCAGCCTCAGGAAAAAGGTCCCATATTTTCCCATTCATCTTTTCGTTGATGAGGAAACTGTGGCCGGTCATCCAGTCACCGATCTTCCTGGCCTTGGAGGTGGCAATCTAGGTCTCTTTCTAATGGCACTAATTTCATTCCTAAGGGCTCTACCCTCTTGATCCAACCACCTCAGAAAGCTCCACCTCTTAATAGCACACTAATATTGGGATTTTAAAAAATGAATTTTGGGAAGACACAAACATTAACTTCATAAGACTAAATATGGTAGTCAGTGTTGGAAAAATGAATGGCTGATGTGTCATTTGCTATACCTTTTTATTTTTATTTTTTGACAGGCAGAATTAGACAGACAGAGAGAGAGAGAGAGAGAGAGAGAGAGAGAGAGAGAAAGGGCTTCCTTCCGCTGGTTCACCCTCCAAATGGCTGCCACAGCCGGCACGCTGAGCCCATCCGAAGCCAGGAGCCAGGTGCTTCCTCCTGGTCTCCCAGATGGGTGCAGGGCCCAAGCACTTGGGCCATCCTCCACTGCCTTCCCGGGCCACAGCAGAGAGTTGGACTGGAAGAGAGGCAACCAGGACAGAATCCAATGCCCCAACCGGGACTGAAACCCCAAGGTGGCAGTGCCGCAGGCGGAGGATTAGCCAATTGAGCTGCGGTGCTGGCCCTATACCTTTTTTGTTACATGTTTGACCTATCCCATTTAATTTAATTTTATTTAATTTCTAAATTTTATTTAATTTTATGTAATTTCTAAATAAAAACGTATGGTTTATTTGAAGTCAGTGTATTAGCTACTGGTTCTATATACGGTGTGCTTTTTTTTTTTTTTTTTACATGCTGACCAAGCTCTTGTTGTCCACCAGGAGGTAAAAGGCTTTGGTGTCCTTCAGCACCATGCGGCTCCATATGATGCTGAGGAACTGGGTCATGGTCAGCTCCTGAGGAACCAGGAACTTGGTTTTGTCCAGCAGGGGCAGGAGCTTCTCTCTGGGGTAGCGCTCCACTATCACCGGGATCTTGTTTGGGAACTTTGCCAGGATTCCAGCAACTTCCTCTTGTCTGATTGCTAGTCTCTTCCTCTGCTTGAAGGGTCCAAGGCTTGGGTTTTTCTGTAGAGGCGGCATTTTGCTCACATTGTGCTCTTAAGAGTTTGATCATGTATTTACATCTCCGAGCCTTAAAATGAAGAAAAAATAAGTGCTATGATTGGTATCCCTCATTCCTTATATGAAACATGAATGTAATTTGTTAAACATGCCTTTCTATACCCATAGATCTGTCCATCTCTGTAACTGCAACATAAAAATTGGATATGTCCAGTTATTCTGTGTTTGATGAATTTCTTTCTAATTGGACTTCAGAGAGGAGGTTTTGTATGTTTCTGTTTACTGGATATCCTGGTTCAAGCCTAGTCTCTCACACAGAGAAGGTTTTCAATATTTTATACATTTGCATAAACAGAAGTCTAGGAGACATCTTTATATGATGTAGGCTCTAATATGTATGATAATGTTTAATGTTGCCTTGAGTCCACTCACTAAAATAATCAAATATGCCCTCAATACATATCTGGCTTTGTCTATATCTCTTCCCTTTATTATTTTATCCCTTTGCCTCTGTCTCAAGCTATGTCTATTCCTTTTGTGTGTCTCCTTTTATAAATGCATACATGTCATTATCTTCATCCTTCACTTTTTTTTAATCTTCTCTTCTCCCTCCTATACTAGTTCTCTCTTTCATCACTCCCTGGTCATTAGAAAGTTTTTCCATGGGATTCTCTTGTGAACATAATCTTCTGTGAATTACACTCATTTGCAAAATCCCTCACTGCATGAAGATGTTCTATTTAATTAGTAAAAGTTTAATATTTTTGTCCTCGACAGAGCATCATACATCACCAAATCTGAAGAACCATTAGCTGTGAAATTAATCAGGATGCAATAGAAAGCAGGGAAAATCCCTAGACCTCAGTAAAACTTGCCTTCTCTCAGGCTCATCTGTGAGTGCCCTCTGGAAGGCAGCCCTCTGTGAAGCCTTGAACCATTTCCACCACAGAGGGAACCCAGCAGGGAGCTGGTATTCACCTGGCACATAGTGTGTTATTGGTGCTCAGGTGGGGATGGGAGATGAGGACTGAATATACTAGCACAGAATATCCCACCTGGGAGCTCATTTGATTCTGTTGAGGGAAAGCGTTTATCTGCTGGAAGCCTTTTCAGTTTAGGTAGAAACTGACTGTTTCTACCCTAGGGAGATAAAGAAAAAGAGAGTTTGTTCCATCTTAAGCAAAGTTGACTTAAGATTATGATGATTGGAATTGGCGCTGTGGCTAAGCCTTTTCAGGCAGTGCCATCATCCCAGAGTGGTACTGGTTTGAGTCCTAGCTCTTCCACTTCCAACCCAGCTCACTGCTAATGTGCCTGAGAAACAGTGGAAGATGGCCCAAGTACTTGGGTCCCTGCACCCAGCTGGGAAACCCAGATGAAGCTATAGTATCCTGGATTCAGCCTGGCCCAGCCCTGGTCACTGTGGCCATTTGGGGAGTGAACCAGTAGATGAAAGATCTCTCTCTCTCTTTCCATCTGTCTCTCTCCTTCTCTCTATATAAGTCTGACTTCCAAATAAATAAATACATAAATAAATAAATTTTTTATGACTAAGAACAAAACAGGGAAGTGGAAAGTGTGCAGAATCCCATAGAAACATTTGTTTTTTTTAAAAAAAATAGTTTTATTTATTTAGTTAGTTAGTTAGTTGAAAGTCATAGTTACAGAGAGAGAGAGAAGGACACAGAGAGGTCTTCCATCCACTGTTTTACTCTCCCAGATGGCTACAATGGCCAGGGCTGGGCAAGGCCAAAGCCAGGAGCCAGCAGCTTCATCTGGGTCTCCCACATTAGTGGCAGGAATCCAAATGCTTGGACCATTTTTCACTGCTTTTCTCATGCCAATAGCAGGAAGCTGGATTAGGAGTGGAGCAGCCAGGACATCAATAGGTATCCATATGAGATGTTGACATCAAAGGCAGTAAGTAAGCCCCTGCACACAGCTGGTATTTGATTTTTAAACAAATCATGTTAATTGGTTGCTCACTTGATCTTAATCTCTTCAGGTTTCAGTTTGAATGTAAATAAAATGGGAAAAGCTGACACACATTAAAAATCATGTATTTATTTTTGCTTATTTGGGAGATAGGGGCAGAGAGGGGAGAGAAAGAGAAAAAGAAAGAGGGAGGACTGGTGCTGTGGCTCACTTGGCTGATCCTCCCACTGTGGTGCCAGAATCCCATATGGGTGCCCGGTTCTAGTCCCGGTTGCTCCTCTTCCAGTCCAGCTCTCTGCTGTGGCCTGAGAAGGCATTGGAGGATGACCCAAGTGCTTGAGTGCCTGCACCCGCATGGGAGACCAGGAAGAAGCACCTGGCCCTGGCTTCGGATGGGCGTAGCTCCAGCTGTGGTGGTCATTTCGGGGGTGAACCAGCGGGAGGAAGACCTTTCTCTCTGTCTCTCTCTCACTGTCTAATTCTATCTGTCAAAGAGAGAGAGAGAGAGAGAGAGAGATTTTCCTCCTATGGTTCACTTCTCAAATGCCTGAAACATTCAGGATTAGGTCAGAGTAAACCCAAAACCCAGAACTCAATCCAGTTTTCTCACGTGCTTGACAGGGACTCAATTACTTGAACCAACACAGCTGCTTCCCTTGACATGTTTAGTGGGAAGCTAGACTCAGAAGCAGAGCCAGAACAGGAACCCAAGCACTTTAATATGGAATGTGGGCATCCCAAGCATCATGCCAATCACTGCAGAAAATGCCCACCCAAATTTTCATTTTCTGAGCTTCTGAGAGACTCAAAGGAATAATCAAGTGAGCATCATGACAGGATGCTCCTTTAAGTTGTTTTATTTCGTAAGATTCTTGAAAGTAACTTTGTCAAATACAAAATTATCTGTTGGAGGGAAAAAAGCAAAGCAAAAAATGTGACTGTTAACTTCACACATTCATCCACAACATGGATGTGAGGTGCTGGGTAACAAAAATATCAGTCACAGCACATCTTCACCCTTGATGCTTGTGTGATCCCAGGTCTACCCATGAATTTCAATGACAGCATCTGTGAGAAGAAAACAGCAGACACTGTCTATTAGGATTGCTACAAGGACAGTAAGTTCATAAACATCTATTTACTTCTATTTCATCTGAAAATATTAACTAAACATTTTCTTGACTACCTCAATGTATCCATATAATCTTTATATAACAGTTGTGGCCCGTGGTGCTTTTCTTCTGTTTTATGACTTTTCTCTCTCTTGGTACCTTCACATCAATTTCTATCCCTGGAATTCATCATTCAGGCGGATATTATGTATAATGACCTGCATACTTTAGCTCATTAATGCTCCTAAAGTACCCTGAGAAAGTGAGGTAGAATCTCCACAACACCAAGAAGAGATGAAAAGAGTTACCATAGTTACTCAACTAGTGAGCAGGAGACCAGGAGTCAAGCCCATAATCTTTTGCCTCTGAAGCAGGAGCTCATTTCTCTTTATTCTACTACTTCTCAACAAACTTCTTCTAGGACTTGTGGGGAGCTACAAATCAACCCTGTGATCTGAGATAAATGTGATGTTCAAGTAGAAGAAATAGAGGGACTGAGCAAGTTCAGGATCAAATTGGATTTCTAAGCAGCAGCTGATAGCTAGCATTTCTGCACTCTTCTTTCAAATGCAACATAATGCACAGCCCAGCAGGTGATCTGGCCCTGACAAATGGTAAATTGTAATAATAATACTGTGCATCAAGGCAGCACCTCTCATCAGAGGCATCTGAGGACTCAGTCCACATTAATTAAACTTCACAGCACCCTAATTCTTTAAGGTCAGGACTGTACCAATTTTAGAGAGAGATAAACTGAGATGATAATGACTCTCATAAAGCACCAAATCAAGATGGGTCATTTGTCACAATAGCCTATGAAGCAGATGATAGAGGCTCTGTCTTTGACTCAACCGAAATAATTATTAGATGAAATTGTGTGTCAGAGAAAGCACCGACTGTGAAGTCAATAGATGTGTTTCAGGCCTGACCTTTCTATTTTTTATGAATGATTAGACTGAAGTTACTTTTCCCTTCTCCTCCTCTATGCACCTATCATCAAAACAATGGAGATGCTGATCACTGTCTTACCTATAGTTACCCAAGCTCATGATGGTCCTTTCCTTGGGAGTCATCTGCCTGCACTTCCCCAAACAGTGCTTCTTGGGATATTACCAACATTAATGTTTCAGAACTGTGAGGGTTGAAAGGTGTGAGGCATGGCCCAAGAATTCCAGTAGAATAGACAGGAGATGGAGCTTAAAAGGCAAAATTTTTAAACATGACCCAGATGATTCTGATATAACCAGTCTGAGACTGACTGCAGGTGATCCTTGCCCTTTCACAGATTATAGGGAAGATTCCCAACACCTGTAACATCTGCTCCCTCTCCCATCTTAGCTTTTGCCCTAGATTTCCCCTTGAAATATATATCACCTGCTTGTTCCTAACAAGAGCTGAAAGAAAAAAAATCATGTTCAGTGGATTAAGGGCAACCCAGTTATCCGATAGATTAGAATGATTCAAATAGAAATGTTAATTCTATTATAACAGATCTTCATAAAGCACTATACACCAGGCACTGTGAGTCATTTTTATATGCGTTGCCTTATTTAACTCTCAAAACAGTCCCCAAAGTAGGTGATTAATATCATCCTTGTTTTATATGTGAGGAAAACTACACACAGACTGGTTAAATAACTTGTCCATGAGCACACAGCAGAGTAAGAATTCAAAGCCAGATAGGGCTGTTCCACATTCTTCCTCTCAAGCCCTATGTATAGTGTCTCAGAGACAAGAGAGGATTCTAATAAATACATTACATGAAGTAGTTATCAATACTGAGAACTTTGAGTCTCAGATGAAATCTATAAAAGCCCCTCCCAGAAAACTTCCCACACACAGAAAGTGTATCAGTTTGACACAGTTTCAGGGCTTCACCAATAATCAAAAATTCTTCCATGAAATCTTTGATTAAAAAAAGAAAGTGGAAAAGGGCTTATTGAACCAAAAGCTACATTTTTCAGAAAAAACAAATGAGTGATGGGAAACACGATCACCATTTCTAGATATAAAAAGTACTGTCATTTTAAAAAGGTAACAGACATGTCTTTGTGGCTCCTGGGTGAAATTACAAAGATGGCACATTGTGATTAAACACAAAAAAGAAGATTTTAATAGAGTTGTCAGATAGATTAGGCTTTTCAGGAGATAGTGAGCTCACAGTTGCAAGAGGTGCTCCAGAAAATGATGGGAGACAGTTTCACAGAAAGGCTACACATGGAGAACTCTGTAACAAATCAATTGCCTTTTTGCAAAAGAAACAAAAACACTCTTTAAAAGGAGTACAAGGAAATCTAATCTCAAAAATGTACCCTCCATAACATCCAGTATATATCAATAGTAATAATGAATAATAATAGTAGTAGTCCTAGTAATACAAAAGGCAATGCACAGGAGAGAAATTGACACTTTGTTTTATTTATTTATTTTTTAAATTTTATTTAGATTATACAAGTTTCATCCATTTCATATACAGATTTAGAAACATAGAGATATTTCCCTACCACCCTCCTTCTGCCCACCCTCCAATACTTCTTCCTCTTTAATCTTAAATTCCCACTCTTAATGTTTACAAAGATCTATTTTCAGTTTACTTAATGATAGTTAACTCTACACTAAGTAAGAGTTTGGCAAATGGTATGAAAAAAAAAAATGTTCTTCAGTGGAAGAGACAAGGGCTTTAAACAAATCATTGGATCTCAAAATGTACATTTCACTCTAATACATTGCGTTTTAAGCACTCTGTTACTTATATTGGATCAGAGAAAACACATGATATCTGTCATTTGGAGATTGGCTTATTTCACTAAGTAAATGATTTCCAGTTGCATCCATCAAGTTGCAAAAGAGAGGATTTCATCCTTTTTTTTTTTTTAACAACTGAGTAGTAATCCATAGCGTATATATATTCAGTCAACAGTTGATGAACTTCTGGGTTGATTACATATCAGCTGTTGTGAATTGTGCTGCAATGAACATGGGGGTACAGATAACTTTTTTAGATGCTGATTTCTTTAGGTTTGGGTAAATTCCCAGGAATGGGATGGCTGGATCATATTCAGATTTCTAAGGTATCTCCATAGTGTCTTCCACAGGGGCTGCACCAGTTTACATTCCTACCAATAGTGGATTAGGGTACTTTTTCTCATATCCATGCCAATATTTGCTTGCTGATTTCTGTATTAGAACCATTCTAACTGGAGTAAGGTGAAACCTCATTGTGGTTTTTATTTGCATTTTCCTGATGGATCATGGACATGAATATTTTTCAAGTGTCTATTGGCCAGTTGAATTTCATCTCTTAAAAATTCCTTTTCAAGGGGCTGGCACCATGGCACAATAGGTTAATCCTTTGCCTGTGGTGCTGGCATCCCATATGGGAGCCAGTTCTAATTCCGGCTATTCCTCTTCTAATTCTGCTCTCTGCTGTGGCCTGGGAAAGAAGTAGGAGATCAATTAAGTGCTTGGAACCCTGCACCCATGTAGGAGACTGGGAAACAGCATCTGGCTCCTGGCTTTGTATCAGTGAAGCTCTGGCTATTGTGGACATTTGGGGAGTGAACCTGCAGAGGGAAGAGCTTTCTCTCTGTTTCTCCCTCTCACTGTCTGTAACTCTACATCTCAAAAAAAATAAATCTTTTTTAAAAAAATGCCTGTTCAAGTCTTTTGCCCATTTCTTAATTGAAATGTTTATTTTGTTGTTAAATTTCTTGAACTCTTTATAGATTCTGGATGTAAACTCTTTATCAGTTGCATAGGTTACAAATATTTTCTCCTATTCTGTCAGTTGCTTTTTCACTTTGCTGAGTGTTTCCTTTGCAGTGCAGAAGTTTCTTGACTTGATGTAATCCCATTTGTCAATTTTGGCTGTGCTCACAGTGAGGACTGCATAGATCATTTATGTGGTTCATACAGTACAGTGGGTGAGTATTAAACACACTGGGAGCTAATAACCAGGCATTGCTTATCTTGGAAGAAGGAAGGTAAGAGGGTGATCAAACTAACAGAGGTGACCATTCCTCCTCTTCTGTAAGCAAGAGGAGATCTACAATGCCCAACTTGGGTGTTACCCTGGATATTTGCCCCACCCTGGAGCACTGACTAGAGCTCCCTGGCCAAACCCACTACACACCTTTTGGTATTCACTGAAAGTTAAGACGTTCCACTAAGCCACAGAGTTATAGCTCAAAGATAAATGCTGTCAAAGGATAAAAAGAGCAATCAACTCCACAAATAAGGAAGATGTCATGACCACTGCCCACAAAGGAACACAACAACATTTGAATATTAGTATGTGAAGATGAAGAGATTGAGAAAATTCCAGAAATGTTATTCAGAAAATTAATCACAGGATTACTCAAAAACAATGAGAAGCAAATCTGCAAACTAATGAAAACCATACTTGGCATGAATGAAAATATTTCCCATGAAATAGAGATTTTAAAGAAAAATCAAAATGAAATATTAGAAATGAAGAATTCAATAGATCAAATAAAGTATATGGTGGAAAGTCTTAACAATGGACTGCAAGAAAGAAGAAAGAATATCCAAACTAGAAGATAAATCTTTGGAAAAATTAAAATCAGACTGAAAAAAAGGAAGAAATTAAGAAACTTAAAAATAATGTTTGAGATTTAATGGTTGCTATTAAACAACACAACATAAGAGTCTTAGGAGTTCCTGAAGATGTGGAAAGAAAGAATGAATTAGAATGTCTATTTAGTGAAATAATTACAGAAATTTTCCCAATTTGGAGAAAAAAAGGGACTTCCAAATAGAAGAAGCACATAGAACTCCTAACAGACATGACCAGAAAAAAATCTTCACCAGGACACATTGTAGTAACCTTTACACACACTCACATGCACACACACACAAACATAAAGAAAAGATTCAAAAATCTGCAAGAGAGAAATGTCAGATTATTTTCAGAGGATCTCCAATCAGACTTACAGCTGACTTCCCATCAGAAACCCTACAGGCTAGGCAAGAATAGAGAGATATAATCAATGTCTTAAGGGAAAAAATTGTCAACCCATGATACTGTATCCTGCAAAACTCTCATTTATGAATGAAGGTGAAATAAAGACCTTCCATAACAAACAGAAATTCAAAGAATCTGCCACCACTCATCCAGCTTTACAAAAGATGCTTAAGGATGTGAAACACACATAAATACAGAAAGATAGCCATCATTATGAAAGAATGTGAAGGCAGAAAATCCCCCCAGTGAAAGCACAGAAAAAATCCAAAGTAAACAATAGGAATATTTATGGGGAAATGGCAGGGCCAAGTCATTATTTATCAACAGTGACCTTGAATGAAATTACTTAAGTTTTTCAATTAAAAGATGCATACTACCTGAACAGATTGAAAAAAAAAAACAAGATGCATCTATTTGCTTGCTACAAGAAACACATCTCATGAAAAATGATACATGTTGACTGAAAGTGAAAGGATGAAAAAAAGATATTCCATGCTAATGTAAAGAAAAATGTTAGCATCCTAATATCAAAAAAATCAGACCTTAACATAAAATCTTAAAAAAAATGAAGATGGGCACTCTATAATGATTAAGGGATCAATTCAACAGGAAGATATGAATATAGTAAACATACATAAACCCAAATATAGTGCATCTGGCTATTTAAAATAAATGTTAATGTATTTAAAGCGAGACATAGACTCCATTGCAAAAGTAACAGGGGAATTCAACACTCCACTTTTATCAATGGACATATCAACTAGACAGAAAATCAACATGAAAAAACAGAGTTAATCCACACTGTGGACCAAATGGACTCAATTGATATCTACAGAACTTTTTACACACACATTCCTCTCATCAGTGCATGGAACTTTCTCTAGGAGAGACCATATGCTAGGCCATAAAGCAAGTCTCAGCAAATGCAAAAAATCTAAATTATATTATGCATCTTCTTTGACCACAATGGAATGAAGCTGGAAATCAACAACTCAAGAATCTCTAGATCATATGCAAGCACATGGAGACTGAACAACAAGTTCCTGAATGAAGAAATAGAATAAATCAAAAAGATTCCTGGAAATGGATGAAGACTAAAATACATCATATCAAAACTTATGGGATGCAGCAAAAGCAGTGTTAAGAATGATGTTTATAGGGGCCGGCCGTGTGGTGTAGCGGGTAAAGCTGCCACCTACAGCTGACATCCCATATGGATGCTAGTTTGAGTCCTGGCTATTCCACTTCTGATCCAGTTCTCTGCTATGGCCTGGGAAAGAAGTGGAGGATGGCCCAAGTCCTTGGGCTCCTGCACCCACATGGGAAGATCCAGAGGAAGATCCTGCCTCCTGGCTTCGTATTGGCACAGCTACAGCCATTGTGGCTAATTGGAGTGTGAACTGTTGGTTGGAGGAACTCTCTCTCTCTCTCTCTCTCTCTGTAACTTTCTATCTGACTTTCAAATAAATAAATAAATCTTTAAAAATGAATGGTGTTTATATCAACCAGTGCCTACAAGACAAATTGGAAAGTACCAAATAAATGAGCTATCAATGCTTCTCAAAGACCTAGAAAAGCAACAACAAAGCAAACCACAAATTGGTATAAGAAAAGAAATTATAAAATTTGAGAAGAAATAATCAAAATTGAAAACCTAACCAGAACAATAACCAAGATGCAGAATGAACCAGTAATAAAAAACTTTCCAATAACGAAAAGCCAGGACCAGACAGCTTCACTGCTGAACTCTATCAGACATTTAAAGAAGAACTAATTCAAATTATTCTTAAGCTATTCAAAATAATTGAAAGGGAGGGAATCCTCCCAATCTCCTTCTATGAAGCCTGTATCACCTTAATTACTTAACCAGAAAAAGATGCCACAGATAAAGAGAACTATAGACAAGTATCACTGATGAACATAAAATTCTAAACAAAATATTAGCTAATTGAATCTAGCAACACATCAGAAAGATCATTCACCCAGACCTGGTATGCAGGGATGGTTCAATAAATGTGTTACATCACATAAACAAACTGAAGAACAAAAACCATATGGTTATCTCAATAGATGCAAAGAAAGCATTTGATAAAATACATCTTTTCTTTTTTTTTTTTTTTTGACAGGCAGAGTGGACAGTGAGAGAGAGGCAGAGAGAAAGGTCTTCCTTTGCCGTTGGTTCACCCTCCAATGGCTGCCGCGGACAGCGCGCTGCGGCCGGCGCACCGTGCTCATCCGATGGCAGGAGCCAGGTGCTAGGTGCTTATCCTGGTCTCCCATGGGGTGCAGGGCCCAAGCACTTGGGCCATCCTCCACTGCACTCCTGGGCCACAGCAGAGGGCTGGCCTGGAAGAGGGGCAACCGGGACAGAATCCGGCACCCCGACCGGGACTAGAACCCGGTGTGCCGGCGCCGCAAGGCGGAGGATTAGCCTGTTGAGCCACGGCGCCGGCTAAAATACATCTTTTCATGATGAAAACCTTCAGCAAACAGGGGATAGAATGAACATTTCTCAACACAATCAAGGGAATTTATGACAAAACCATAGCCAGCATCCTATTGAGTGGGGAAAAGCTGGAAACATTCCCTATAAAATATATAACCAGGTAAGCATGCCAACTCTCACCATTACCATTCAATATTGTCTTGGAAGTTTTAGCCGGGTCCATTAGGGAAGAAAAAGATTCCAAATTGGAAAGAAGGAAGTCAAATTATCCCTATTTTCAGATGACATGATTCTATATATAGGGGATCCAAAAGACTCCATTGATGGATTTTTGGAATTCATAAAAGAGTTTGGTCAAGTGGCAGGATATAAAATCAACAAGGAAAAATAAATAGCCTTTGAATACACAGACAATGCCATGGCTGAGAAATAATTTTTAATATTAATCTCATTCACAATAGCTCCAAAAATGATTAAATACCCTGGAATAAATTTAATCAATGATGTCAAAGATCTATATAATGAAAATTACAAAACATTAAAGAAAGAAATGGAAGAGGACATTTAAAAATGGAAAAATCTTCTATGTTCATGGATTAGAAGGATCAACATCATGAAAATGTCCATACTATCAAAAGCAATTTAAAGATTTGATGTGATCCATATAAAAATCCCAATGACATTCTTTGCAGATCTAGAAAAAAATGATACGAAAATTCACATGGAAACACAAGAGATCCCAAATAGCTAAAGCAATCTTATATAATAAAAGCAAAGCCAGAGTCATTACAATACCTTATTTCAAGACATACTACAGGGAAGTTATAATCAAAACAGCCTGGTAGTGGCACAAAAACAGACATGTAGACAAATGGAACATAAAAGAAACTCAGGAAGCCAATCAACACATCTATCACCAACGTATCTTTGACAAAGGAGCTAAAAATCAATCTCTGGAGCAAGGACAGTCTCTTTAACAAATGGTCCTGGGGACACTGAATCTCCACACTCAGAAGTATGATACTAGCCTGATACCTTATACCTTATACAAAAATCCACTCAAAATGGATCAAAAACCTAAATCTATAACCTGATACTATCAAATTAGTAGAGAACATTGGAGAAACTTGCAAGACATTGGCATAGCAAAGACTTCTTGGAAAAGTTCCCAGAAGCACAGGAAATTGACACTTTGAAATTCTATAATTTTTAACAGCTCTTGTGTCAATTGTTTAGGAATAGTGTTTTTTTCTTCACATTATTTGTTGAACTCTTTACTTATTGTAGAGTTAATCTTATGAATATAAAGTTAACTGAAATATATCTTTGTATAAAATAAGAATGGGAATAGAAAGGGTGAAGAAAAAAGGACTGGAATGTGGGCAGGAGGCACAAAGTGTGGAAAGTATCACTATGTTACTGAATCTGTGTATAGAAAATACATGAAATTTATAGCTTAAATAAAATATTTAAAATTAAAATAACAATTAAAGAAATTAAAATAAATGAGAATTTACAATAGAAAGATGGAAGATGTGACCCTCAATCATTAAATTGATCCTGAGATAATCCATGTGCTGAGGTTAGCAAAATGGTACTTTAAAGAAGCTATTGGGAGTATACTCAAGGACTCTAAGAAACATAAGATCATAATAAGGGTATCTATAGCTCACAAAAGGAAACTTCAGAGAATAATCAAAAGGAAATTTAAGAAATGAGAAATATAGTATTCCAAATAAAATATTCACTGATTTGCTGAAGAGAAAATTAGAGACAGCAGAAAAAAGGAATCAGTGAACTTAAACACATAATAATGGAGCCTAGAAAATGAGAAAAGACTTAATAGCAAAACCTCAATGACTATGGGACACAACAAAGCAATACATCATAGAAATATGAGATGACTGCAAAACAGTTTAGAAAATGGAATTAAAAGATATGTTTTGCTGTGCTATTAAAAATTGGAAATTGATCTTTTAATTCCATTTTCCACAAACTTTTTGAAGCACCCTCTATACACTGTGTAACCTCATAGGAAAGAAGAGTGATGCCTAGAACGCTAACATTGTAAGGGTTTCCCCTTAATAGAAATAGGGGCACTAACTTTAAGTAGACTGTAATAATCTGAGGATGTATATTGAACTTTCTCTGACAACCATTTAAAAAAATAGTGAAGAAGTATAGCTGAAAAGTCAATACAAAAATTAAAATGAAATGCTCGGAAATATTTGATTAACTCAAGTGAAAGCATGAAAGGACAAATAGCAAAGTAATAAAAATAAAGTAGACCTAAATCCAACCATATGAATAATAATATTAAGTCTAAATGAAATCAACACTACAATTAAAAGCCTGAGATTATCAGACTGAAAAAGCAAGATGCAATGTCCTTGCATGGTACTTTAAATACGAAGTCACAGATTGGAGCAAAAGGGTGGAATAAAAAAACATCATGTGAATAATAAGATTAAAAAAAGCTGAAATTAATGTATTGATATCAGACAAAATAGACTTCATGATAAGGAATACTTCGACTTCTTTTTAAAATTATTTAAAATCCATTGAAAGTTGCAAATGAGTTCTAGACCTTTTACATGTTCTCTACATAGGTTCACCAAATGTTAACAGTGATCACATTTCTTGACATTTTTCTTTTCATATCTCTGTCTTTTCCTCCCCATACTCTTCCTCTCCCTTTCTCTGTTTATCTGTGTGTAGATTTATATGTGAAAAGTGTACTGAATTTTCCTTCATTTTTGAGGCTATTTTCATATATAAATTCATCGTAGGCTTAAGTATGTCATCATGTGTTTCCCCTAAAACCAGGACACTCTCTTATGTAAACACCAATACAATGTTCAAAATCAAGAAATTGACATTGATACTATATTTTCATCTAATCAGCAAATCTACTTATTTATTCACAGTTGTCTCACAAGGGTCTTTCTTATAGCAAAAATAATTTTTCTCCTAGGTCAGAATTTAATCCATGATTAAATGTTGCACTCAGTTGTCTTGTGCCATTGATTTCTATTATTGTGGAATGGTTTTTCAGCCTCTGTCTTTCACAACCTTTGGGAAAACCCAGGAGCTCTTTGGTCAAATACTCCTCAAATTGGATAAAGGATGCTCTCTGATGATTAAGCTCAAGTGTTGCATTTTTGGCAGGAGTACTTTGGAGGTAATATTGTGTCATTTTTTACTACACAATATCCAGAAGAAAATAGTGCCTATTTGTCCTATTTCTGATGGTTAAATTTGATCACTTTGTTAGGTGGTGCCTGCTGAATTTCTTTTTTAAGATTACTATTTTTGCCTTTGTCATAGATAAGTTTCTTCTTGGGAGATACTTTGAGAGCATCAAAATATATTCTGTTTGTAATTAAATTTTCACCTACTGATTTTATCTGAAGCTATTATTGCTATAGTCATTGTCAAATGAAAGCAAAGAGTACAGTTAGATTTAAATTTAGAGCAGTACCCAATACTGAAAAATGGTCAATCCACTAGGAATATATAGTAATCAGAAATGTATATATGTCTAATAAGAGTTTCAAAATACATGAAGCAAGACTGACAGAATTAAAGTCAAAAGGAAATAAATCCACAATCAAAATTTATGATTATAATATCAATCTTCAATAATTGACAGGTAACTAAACAAAAATCAGTAAGGATATTGAGTATATTGATCTAAGCTACAACTATACCATATTATACTCAGACATACTGAGTATACAGACTCATAAAGTATGTTTGTTATGTGCATCAAGATAGACCATATACTGGATTATTAAATAGGTCAGCATAAATTTTATAAGATCAGTATCCTACAGAGTATAGACTTTAACTAAGTGGAATTATCCTAGATATCGATAACTATAAGTTATTTGGAAAAACTTCAATTATTGGTAAGTTAAAATTGTACTGAAGTGAACAGTATATTACCCAAGGAGGAGACCTAAGAGACAAGTTCTAAATATAGATTCAACAGTGTGATTCACTGAGGGGGTTTTGGGTAAGAAGCACTATTTTTGTGCTTCTCATTATTATTTTATGTTGGCATATTCTACAAAGAAACTTATAGGCAAATAAAGAATGACAATTACAATTAAATACAGGTGCAGAAGTTTAATTCATGATTTGGCAAAGATCTTTATCAGTGAGAAAAGGAAAATATAGCCAAACCATCAGCCACCTGACACGCTGAGGAGCATGACCACTCCTATACATGCAATATGTGAGCCCAGCGTGTGCCACTAGTCCTGCTCCTCCCTGTGGTGTCAATGGCTATCTCCTGCAGGATTTGGGGAAAAGTGCTTTATAGTAACTTAGTACTTTCCAGATTCAGCTGTTAGAGATGGTGACATTATTCTGGCTTTAGGGAACTTAAGAAATAAAGTAGCAACAGCAGAATTACCTGTCAGCATATCCTTGCATAAATGCCACTGGATCTTTATTAGAAAGGGAACAGGATGCTTCAGAGCACCTGACCTCAGGAGGCCATTTCTGCAGTTAGATTGTGGCATAAAATTGCATTTATATCTATATACACATTTGTGTCTTTATTTGTTTTATCTTGTTCAAACTCTAGCAACTATTTTTCTCTCAGAAAAGTAAGGTATGTAAATATGCAGACTTGAACATGTGTGTACATATGTGTGTATGTATTATTGCAAAATCTCAAGGGAGTTTAATGTTCAAAGCAAGGATTTTTTTTGTTTTTTTTTCCTATGTTCTTTTAGTATGTTGTATTATTCCTATTATTTAGAGAAATAAATCAATGCTTTAAAATCATCAGGACTCCACGAGAGAACATGATGCTTGATTTGTTTCTCTGGAAGAGTAACAAACTTCGCACTAAAGGGAGAAAGGGGGACCTGAGAACACAACAGTGCAGGTTAGACACCATCGTGTTAGTCAAAATGGGTGTCAGGAGGAGAAAGGTGGGAGGAGGGACCATTATTAGAAAAGCGATTCAGTGAAGTGATTCAAAGGTCAGGCTGCTAAGAATCCCCGCAGGGAGAGAACCAGAAATCACACCATGCAGCCCACACAGACCCACACGAAGGACCAGAATAATTGATGATATAAGAGCCAGAATCTGCGCAATTCACAGGATCTTAAACCGCCCACAGATGTGCAGCCCAAATGTCTCTGTGCAGGCATCAGGGAACTTGGGTGAGGTGGGAGCCTTTGGGACTGCAAGATGATAGGGTAGCCAAGGAGAGGATTTGGATGGACAGGGATCTAAAACATAATCCCACCCCATTATATTTTGAAGAAAAAGAACATTGTCTCCGGAAAATTACATTTACCACTTTTTGTGAATACTCACGCAAGTGTCTAATGACACAGTGATGAGGTCTCCGCTTGAAATCTGGGTTGAAGTTGTTGCTTAGCTTTAAGACTTAGTTGGATTGGAGTTCATGCTCAAATTCAAGACCTCAGTGCACACCCTCTTGCTCCTTTACTCTAACTTGCACTATCACACTCAGATTGCCTGGGGGGAAAGACAGCTTTTCCCCAGGGGAATCTAGTTTAACTTGTGCTTTCTGCTTCTTAAAGAGACAAAGCACATGTAAGGAAGGTGCTAATATCTGATTCCTGATTCTGAAGCACAGAAAGCCTGTTTATGATTCAAGCCAACTTATGATTCAAACATGGCCAATCAGATGAAAAATTCTTGCCTTTGCAGAGAGGTAAGAAGTAGATGAAGAATGATAGGGGATATGAAGAGAATGGTAGAACTGCCCCCAACTGCATTTCAGAGACTGAGCAGTCTCCCTCAAGTCCCAGCTCTGGTGAGCCTAAGAATTATTCCCCAATCACTGGCCAACTTCAAGTGGCATGGACCTCTCCTGGCAGCTGTTCTCAGTGGTTCCTAAACTCTAACTTTTGTTGCCTTGAATCTGGCTGTCATGGCCATCTCCTTGTGATGTGTGTAAACCAGAGCAAGGAAGACTCAAGCTCTTTTTCTGGTACTGACTGAATTTGGGAAATCGTTTCATTTCTGTTTTTGAATACTGGTAGGATTCATTGACTGAATGTTAACCCTGGTGCTAGGAGTTTTGGACACAAAACTGAGCAAAGAAAAAGTGTTGCCCTTGAAGTTGTCACAATTTAGACAAATCATCAAGCCACCATGAAACAAGGTGATGAGCTTGGGAACGAAGTTACACCTATGCTGTTGGAGAGGAGAAAGAAGAGATTAATGCTAACCAAGCATTGTGGAGGCGACTACTAAGCTTTTCTTTGAATCTATTCAGTCTTTCCTACTTCTTCTTAACAATGGAATCTGCTGGTATCTAATTGGCTACATGGCCTTGTACTTCATTATAGACATAGGGCCTACTTCAGACTAATGAATAGGAAGGGAAGTGCTGTACCCTACTGCTGAGTTACAACCTTCGCAAAGGGAACTTCTGTCTTCAACTCAGTACCTTTCCCTCAAATTGAGTCCTAACAGACACATGGTGCTCATGGCCCAGTCTTTTATTGCCTGGGAGAAACCCATACCCCCATGCAGGAAGGTAGGGCAATCATTTAGAGGTAACCTGAAATGAGGCAGGGCCATCGCTGTGAAGCGGCAGGTAAAAGCCTCCACCTATGGTGACAGTATCGCATTTAGCCTCTAGGTCCTTTTCCGTCTGCTCCAATTCTGATCCAGCTTCCTGCTAATGAGGCTGGGAAAGCAGCAGAAGATGGACCAAATTCTTGGACCTCTGCACCTACATGGGAGACCCAGACAAAGCTCCTGGCTCCCAGCTTAATGCAATGCCACCTAATTCCAGACTGATAAATGATCATATCAAAAAGTAAATATCTTTAATTTGAACTATTGTATTTAAACCCTTTCTGTTATTATAGCGCATACCCTGTGCCCTAAGTAACCCAGAGTTCCCCAGTGAAGAATGGATTAATACTCCCGTCATATCTTGAATGATAGGAAAGGCTGCCCAGGGTGATAAGATATGGGAAAGTAAATCCAGAAAAAAAAGCATATTAAAAGATTTAGGGACATGATGGGGCCGGTGCTGTGGTGCAGTGTTTTAAAGCTGTGGCCTGAAGCGCCAGCATCCTATATGAGCACCAGTTCTAGTCCCAGCTGCTCCTCTTTCAATATAGCTCTCTACTATGGACTGGTATAGCAGTAGAAGATTGCCCAAGTCCCCTTAGGCCCCTGCACCCACATGGAAGACCCGGAAGAAGCTCCTGTCTCCTGTCTTCGGATCAGCACAGCTCTGGCCATTGCAGCCATCTGGGGAGTGAACGAGCAGATGGAAGACCTCTCTCTCTGTCTCTACCTCTATCTGTAACCCTGTCTTTCAAGTAAATAAATAAATCTTAAAAAAAAAAGATTTAGGGACACAAGAAAGGATAATTCTTTTTTTAAAAGATTTATTTATTTATTTGAGAAGCAGAGTTACAGACAGTAAGAGGGACAGACAGAGAGAAAGGTCTTCCTTCCATTGGTTCACTTCCCAAATGGCTGCAACAGCTGGAGCTGCGCTGATCCAAAGCCAGGAGCCAGATGCCTCTTCCCAGCCTGCCATGCAAGTGCAGGGGCCCAGGCACTTGGGCCGTCTTCTACTGCTTTCCCAGGCCATAGCAGAGAGCTGGATTGGAAGAGGAGCAGATGGGACTAGAACCAGTTGCCCATATGTGATGCTGGTGCTGCAGGCAGTTTTAACCTCCTACACTACCATGGCACTGGCCTGAAGGGAAGCTTCTTAATGCTCCGGATTTGAAATTGAGTTGAGAGGAGTTGACTTTTTAGAGGAGCAGGAGAGAAAAGATAGGAGAAATTAGCAGCAATCAACACACAAAAGACCTTCCAGACTATCTGAATATGGACTTTATTACATTGGCATTGGTGTGCCCTGCAGCATTTGAATAAAGTGAAGATCAATATGCTCATGTATGTCCTAAAAATGATGTCCTTTCTTATAAAATACAAGAAATGAACTTAGTAGCAAGGCCCTAATAAATGCAGTATTCTATTGTATCTTCTGGGGTTCATTTCCACAATTGGGAAATAGATAAGCTCTAGATTACTAATTGGCAAAATATGATCCACAGGTCAAATTTCAGATTTTCTTTATTTTTGTTAATAAATTTTTATTGGCATATAGGCATCATCATTTGTGTGTGTATTATTCATGACTGTGTTTATGTGACAATGCTAGAACTGAATAGTTGCAAAGAAATTATATATATTTACTCATTGACTCTTTCTGGAAATTTTCTTATAGTTATTCTTCACATAAGATTGAAATCTTTACGTAATGTGTACTAAACTGATCTTCTGTGTATAAGGAGAATTGAAAGTGAATCTTGATGTGAACAGAAGGGGAGAGGGAGCGGGAAAGGGGAGGGTAGGGGGAGGGAGAGAAGTTGTGGGGGGGGGGGAGCCACTGTGATCCATAAGCTGTTCTTTGGAAATTTATATTCTTTAAATAAAAGCTTTATATAAAAAAAAATAAAAAAAATGTTTTGCTGTGAAAAAAAAAAAAGATTTTATTTGTCAAAGAGATTCTCTTAGACCAGAGTTTTTAATAGTGACCAGTTTGGATGATCTTTAGGATCCTGTCTAGCTCCAAGGAGTCATAACATATTCCCTCATTGAACAAATATACACTATGTGCCTACCATGTGTAAGGTGCTGAACTAAACAGAGCAACGCAAAACAGGAACCTAACATCTTTCTCACAGAGCTTACAATATAGCAAAGCATTTAACTTCTAGAATGATTGATTCCATTTAATAACACACAAACACTGTAGCAGGCCATATTAGTTTGCCAGAGTTGCCATAACAAAATACCACAAATTCGGGGGACTTAAACAAAATAAATTTATTTTCTCAGTGCTCTGGAATTCAGAAGTCCAAGATCAAGGTACAGGCCAGCTTTGTTTCTTCTGAGGCCTCTCTCTTTAGCTTTCAGACATACACTTTCTGTGTTCTGCCAAGGGCTTGCCTCAATACATGTGCATGTCTGCATCCTTTTTTTATAAGAACATCGTTTCATTCATATTTGATTAGGGCTCAACCATGCGACTTCATTTTATCTTAATTATTTCTTTTAAAATTTTATTTAAGTTATACAAGTTTCATGCATTTCATATGTACAGATTTAGGAACATAGTGACACTTCCCCTGTGACCCTCCTTCCCTCCCATGTTCCAACCCTTCCTCCTTCTCCCTCTCATATTCCCACTTTTAATTTTTACAAAGATATATTTCCAGTTTTCTTAATGATCATATAGTTAACACTACACTAAATAAAAGAGTTCAACAAATACTATGAAAAAAAAAGAAAATAAAAATCACTGTTTCTCAATGGAAAAGAAAAGGGCTGTAAACAAGCATCCAATCTCAGAATGTCCTTATCTCTAAATACAATAAACTCCAAGGTAAGAAGAGTTAGTGCTTCTACATATACATAACTCAAAACACATCACAGGCATTGTATTACATATAAAAACACAGAAACTACAAAAAGAAACATGGTCCCTACTTTTGCGATCTTTCCAGGATAGTGGGAGAGGCAAGGTCCTATTTAAATTGAAATCATGAAAGAACACAGTACTCTAGGAGCTTAAATTCAAATTGAAAAGTAAAACACATTTACTAATAAATGCTACACAAGTATTTGGAAGAAATATAGAGTTAGGATTTGAATAAAAGGAAGTATATACTCCCTCCCTTCTTGTCTTTTATAACATGGGTCTTTGTTAGGGCTTCCCACCCAGCAGTAAACTCTCAACACAGTGATACTGCAAGGGGTGAGGAAGGTGATGGAAGGCTTAGGGCATGAGAAACTGGAGCTAGCAGTTCTAACTACTGCGCAGCATCTCTTCTGCTAGACCCACACTCTCCTGACTGACATTCCTAATATTATCACAGATCATTGCTAGTTCTTGCCTTTGAGCCAAACGACCCCAATTCCTTCAACTCAGCATGGTGCAAATGCATACTATGTAAGAACTGGAAGGAGCTTTAGGATGCTAGAAACTGAGAGGCAACATGAATGGGATTTAGGGAGAACTGGGAGTCACTAGAACAATAATCAATTTCGTGAACATGTGCGTTTTGTTACGTATAGAGTCCATGTTTCTCACTACCTAAGCGTCATGTCACTTCTTTAGAGAAAACCTTCAAAAGACTTTCTTTCATTATATTTAGAATAAAATCTATTCTCAATGCCAAGCCTTGTACAATTTGACCTCATCTCCTAGCCCCTTTCCCCTAATTCACTGAACCACAGCAACTTTCCCAAAATACTACAAAAACACAACAAATAAATCCGTGCTTTAGGAAATCTGTATAGTTCTTACTTCTGCCTAGAAGGCCCTGCCAAAAGGTTTGTGTCTGACTGTTTCCTTCTGATAAGTCAGCTCTAAACTTTAACTATCACCTTCTTCACACCCAAAGGATTAACTTTCCCGATGATTGTTAATTATATGACCCTCATAATTCTGTTTTGCTTTCTTATTATTCCCTAACACAATCTTAAGTTATCTTCCCTATTTTTGTTTAGTTATTTCTCTTTTTATAAAGAAATATTTATTTATTTTAAAAGAAGAGTGACAAGACCCAGGGAGAGAGAGGGAGAAAGAATGAATTTCCATCCTCTGGTTCACTCTCCAAATACCCACAACAGCTGGATCTGGCCCATAGACTAGCAAGGAGCTCAGAATCCCATCCTGGTCTCCCAAGTGTGTGGCAGGGACTCAAGTACTTGAGTCATCATCTGCTTTTTCAGGCACATTAACAGAAAGCTAGATAGGAAGTAAAGTAGCAGGTACTGAAACCAGAACTCTGACATGGGATGCAGGTGCCCAAAGTGGCAGCATAAACCTGTTGTGCTACAATGCCCAACCACCTCTACTTACTTACTTCAACCCACACTTACTAGAATGTAAGTTCTGTGAAATGAAGGACTGTACTTACCCCTGTTGTATTAGTATCTGGAATTTTTACCAGGCATATAAAGGTGCTCAGTATATATTTGATATATAGATTCTCAAGGTGGTCCATGATTCCTTATTGCTGCATTAAACCAACATGAAACAAACAGCAAAGTATAACTGAGAAATGCAAATTGCCTTAAAATCTCTTCATTTTTGTAAATTAGGCTCAAAGGAGTTTATTCAACTTGGGATGTAGAATCATCCCAAGCTCTTTGGCCATCTGGGGATTCTTTTTTAGATATGATCTAATTGTCAAAAATCTTCCTAATATGTGACACTCAGAATCATCAGAATGGTTTGGCACAAGAGAAATAGATGCCTACCCCCAGAAGCCTACCTCCGTTATCCTGCCTTCCTACACTGCTAGCAGCATTGGATTTACTTCTATTTCTTGTGTGGCATCAGGCAGCTCATTTCTTGCTGTTCCTTGGAAGCATTTGCTATATTTCCTGTTATTAGTTATTACCAATCCAAACAAACACTTTAGTTTTCCCAAACTCTAGAAGGAGGTATTTTTAAAAAGGCCATCTTAATTATACATAAGCAATGGAGAATCACAGAGGACTCATTAACATAATAAACAGAAGTCTTTGCCAATATCCCACATGCAAGGTAATATAAAAACAACCATTATTTGCTGCTCAGCAACTGCCTGGTTTCTTTTGCAAGGTCTTCTCCCAGCTGACTAAGTTTGGGAACTTTCTTCTCTGTGCATGGCTCCATCTGATGGGATAGAGGAAGCTTCAAACAAGCAGGTAGCTCTTAATCTCTGCATTGAGAAACAGGTAGAAATAAAACCAGGGACACTGTCTGAAAAAACAGACATAGGAGTTAGGCTAAATAGAAAGATGGGAAGAGCATAACCCTGGCACCCCAGAGAAAAGAGATCTAATCCTAGTTTCACCACTGGCTGACACTGTGTCCTTGAGCCAGCAGGATAACCTCTCTGAGTCTATTTCTTCTTCCATAAAATAGCACTGTTCACTATCTCACTGGATGATGAAATAAATATGCATATATCAATCTCCCAGCACAGTGCTCAATATATACTCAGAAACATGAGTTCACTTTTTCCTAAGGAGAGACAGTTAGTGCTGTGCTCAGCATTTTCCCTTCACCTCTACATCTTATTCTAACCTGAGAAGTTGACCTGACGCAATTCTTGCTGGTGCCTCAGGGCCAGGTCTGGAAGTCTGCAGGCTCTGAGCATAGCTGCCTGCCAGTTGGCAGGGAAGAATGGTGTGCTGGAGTGGGGATTAAACTGTTGCCATTGGAGATGGTAACAGATGCTTCCTGGTTGAGGCTGAGTTGGCTAAATCAGGGCTCTGTGGTTTGAGACAGAATCCCAATTATTTCCAATTAGGAGATTGCAACGACAGCTGCTCTTAACCCAACTGCTCCACACTGTTGTGGACTTGGCCTCATTCAGTTGAGGGCTGTAACCTGGTCTTGAGATTTCTGAGAGCATCCCCAACATGCATCATATCTGAGTTATTTAAAACAGTGTCTCTAAACTTAAGGTCCCAGGCCGGCGTTGTGGCTCACTTGGTTAATCCTCTGCCTGCGGCACTGGCATCCTATATGGGCACTGGGTTCTAGTCCCTGATGCTCCTCTTCCAGTCCAGCTCTCTGCTGTGGCCCGGGAGGGCAGTGGAGGGTGGCCCAAGTGCTTTGGGTCCCTGCACTCTCATGGGAGACCAGGAAGAAGCACCTGGCTCCTAGCTTTGGATCAGCACAGCACCGGCCATAGCAGCCATTTGGGAATTGAACCAACAGAAGGAAGACCTTTCTCTCTGTCTCTCTCTCTCTCACTGTCTATAACTCTGCCTGTCAAAAAAAAATTCTATAAACTTAAGGTCCCATACCCCTTAGCTTAATGGTAGTCCTAGGCAGTAGTAAAAGTCAGTAAAAGAAGAAACAGGCTTGATTTCCCACCAACCATGTGCTTACTGTTTGACCTTTGGCATCTGGGTCTCTGTTTTCTCATCTGAAATGAGATGGTCACTTGTGTGTGGTTTGCTGATGAAAGTGAGCTGCCCAGTGTGAAAGGAATTTTAAATGGGAGGGACTGATATCATTGGCAGCTCCTTTCCAGTGAACTCAAGCCTGATAATGCCAATAGAGGGGGTGTAAAGTCTATGAACAGGCACTATGAAACTACACTGGAAGGTTGAAGCCAGGCATTTTAACCTCTCTGAATATTCTTAGTATCTTTCAAATGGAAGTAAAATTAATAACAGGATGCCTGCTGCAGAGTTTTATGAGTGTAATGTGGATCCCTTGGTAAACTGTAAAGTGATGTGTACACATGAGCCAATGATTATTATATTCTTAGGGGTTTTCTTTTTGGTTGGCACCAGTCAAGTCAGCTGAATGCTCTGGGCAAGAACAATCTGTTTTCTTTTCTCTTGGCAAAGAACACAAAAGACAGAGCTGCTCGTAGAAACTGGGGCAGGAGAGAAAACTTTCTCTCTCTCTCTCTCTCTCTCTCTCTCTCTCTCTCTCCCTCTCTCTCTCTCTCTCTCTCTCTCTCTCTCTCTCTCACACACACACACACACACACACACACTACTCACTCACCCCCATACACAGTTCCTCCACAGATTCCCACAAGTCCAGCATCCAAAATGCAGTAGTGGAACTTGGGAAGTGGCCTCATTTCCTAACCAGTTTCTGTATCCCTAGTCCTGGTGCTCACTGTTCATTGCCCAGATATAGTTAAGATCTAAATTAAGAACAAGTCCCTGGCTCCAGCAGGCATTGTCACATTGTGTAGAGCTTGAGACTTGGATCTGAAATGACTGACTCTGTCATTTCGTTATCCTCCTCCACCCCCAAGTCAATTAGTCTTCAAGCTGTGTTAATTTTATGTCTTAAAAATCTCTCCTACCCACTGATTTCTTTTCAATCCCTCTGACACTGCTTGGGTCAGGCCACCACAGCCCTCTTCAATCTCCCCTCTACTCCCAGAAGAGCCTCCTTTCCAGCATCTCTGTCTCTACTCCAACTTTCATTTAATATGAGTTTGTTCACTCTGTAACCACAGGGACCTTTTTAAAATGCAGAATCACTCTGCTTAAAACTCATCAACGATTTCCTGTTTGTCTACAACACAAGACAAATGCCTTAACATAGCTCATAGGACTCTGCATGATCTGGGTCTATCTGCCACATCTCTGCAATTCTCCCTTTTGTTCTCTAAGCTCACAAAACTCCTGTCTCTTTACAGAACCATTTCTCCTGACTTTATTCATATGTCTTTCCTCTACCAAGATTGTCTCAAAAAACTCATTGTCCCCTGTTTAAGTTGCCCCACCTCCCACCAATTAGCCCCCTCCTCCTTCTATGGATAGCAGGTCACAAGTCTCTCTACCATGGGCATTTTTTCTCAGGTTCTCAAACTGGGTTAAGTTCTGTCCTATGCATGTTCATGGCCCTCACACTTTTCTGCTATTATATGTGTGTTTCTGTGATAATTAATATATTACAAGCTTCTGAGCATCAAGAGGACAGGGTCATATGTTTTGCAGACCACACAGTCCTAACTTCTTACACAGTACATTACCCAAATATTTTTGAATGAATGAACATGAATCTGGCCAATTTATGAATCTTCTCTCATGTCTCTCCTTCTTCATCTGCAAGAGTGAGTTTGTAATCTTATTTTTTCCAGTATGGAAGAGACAAATGCTATCCCCAATCTGATAAGAATCATGCCAATGAAACATCAGTTTTGGACCAGTACAATGCTGACTGAGCAGCAAGTGGGCAATGGGAGCTGGGCATTGTTTGAGTTTCCTTGCCAGTTGTGCCACTTATTAAATTCCTTTAACATGTTAGACTCAGTTAATTCACCTTCAGAGTTGAATAATAATGTCAATATTGTAGAATTATTATGACTGTCAGGGATTATGACCAAAAAAGCAGTCTGCAGAAGGTCCAGAGCATATTAACTACTCAGAAAACTATATTGTCATTGCTACTACTACTTGTGCTATTATTGGAGATATTCAAGAAGTGTCAGTTTCTATTTTGCCCCATTTCTCACCTCCTTTAAAGATGCTTTCCTCCAAAATTTAATTGGCAATATTCTCCTTTTCTGACAATTATATACATTATGCATGCTTAATTCAGTGCCATAAAATGTGTATATGTGGGTTTATTCACTTATTAAAATGTTTGCAAGTCTTACCCCTCTTTAAGGTCAAGGACTGTTATAGGAATTCTTTGTATCACCAGCTTCATCTATATCAGTGCAAGGCATTCATTAGTTACCTGATGGATGGATTGATTCAGGAGATACTAGGAATATTAACTCAGTAATTCATACTTAACCAATCTGAATTTCCAATTGTGTGTGTAGGAAGTTTAAGACTCCAAGCAAAGAGAAGCTAAGAGTACAAAGTCAGGGCCTTTAAACTGAACGGGAAAATGAAGTGATTTCTGAATAATTTTGGTATCAATTTATTATTAGTCTTCTGTAGAAATAAAATAATTCAAAAAGTAGAGAGGAGTTACATCCTAAACAGATTTGACTTGGAGGATTTTCCAGGCATGGTGTGAAGAGGTTGATGAATCCTCTGCCAAAACAAGTGTAAAACTAAATGCATTAAATTTACTCAAATGTCAATTCTATAAGAGAGCAAAAGAGAGAATGTTAAAATGAATTATATTTGGGAAATATATTTTAATAGTCCATTTGACAAGCGTACATGCCAATGTGCCTGTGTTATTCAAGGTCTAAGTTTAAGATGTTCTTGAATCAAGGTTTGAACCTGTTACTCTAATGAGTGTATTTCTGGTATTTGAAAGAATATACCACGGGACCTCAAAGAAGTCAGCCCTGTAGATAAGAAACAGTATTGCATCTTTATGGATTCTAAGCAGTAGAACATGGTAGACAAAAGCATAATGTCTGGGGCCAGACTAATTTCACGGCCAGAAATGTTAATTACTAACAATAGGACACCAGACAAGAGACTCCACTATTCTGTAACTCAGTTTACCCACCTATAAAATGGTAATGATAATTGAATTTCCTCAAATAATTGAGCGCATTGATATGTGAAGTATCCAGCAGATGGTAAGCACTATATATGCATTGGTTAGAATCGATACTATTTCAGAGATTTTAAAAAAATAATTTCAGGGGCAGGTGTTTCCACTCAGTTAAGACGTTCATGTCCTATATTTCTCTGCCTGAGTTTTATGCTTGGCTTCACTCCTGACCCCAGATTCCTGCTAACACAGGCCCTGGAAGGCAGCTGGAAGTGGCTCAATTGACTGGGTTCCTACCACCCATGTGGGAGACCTGGATTGCAAGTATTTTGGGAAGGACCCAGTAAATGGAAACTCTCTCTCTCTCTCTCTCTCTGTCTGCCAGTCTCTATTTCTATCATCTCTGTCTCTACCTCTAATCCTATCTCTAGCCCTATGTCTATTGTATGTCCTCCGCCTCTCAAATAAATACATAAAACTTTTGAAAATTATAATTTATATCATAAACAAATTTTAATTTTTTCAACATTTATTCATTTTTGTTACTTGAAAGGCAAAGAGAGAGAGAGAGAAAGAATCTTGTACGTGCTGTTTCACTTCCAAATGCGCACAACAATCAGGAATTGGCCGGGTTGAAGTCAGGAGTCAGGAATCTATCTGGGTCTCCCATGTTGGCAGAAGAACTCCAATGCCTAAGCCATCATCCAATGCCTCCTAGCCATATTAACAGACAACTGGATCAGAAATGAATGTAGGTGAGACTCAATCCTTGTCACTAGAATATGGAACATGAGTGTCCATGTTTATTGCACCTCATTTCATAATAGCTAAGGTATAGGATCAACCTAAATGTCTGTCAGCTGAAGATTGGATAAAGAAATTATGGGATATGTACACCATGGAATACTACAGTGGTAAAAAAATGAAATCTTGTCATTTGCAACACAATGGATGAAACTAGAAGACATTATACTTAGTTAAACACACCAGTCCCAAAAGGACAAATAACATATGTTCTGTCTGATCTGTTCTAACTAATAGAGAACCTAAAATGTAATGTATTCTCAGAATCAGCCCCTAAGGCCTGACTGAAAACACCATGAGAGCACTTAAGGCATGGAAAGCCAAGACATAGTGGCAAAAACGGTTCTACATGAAGAATCTCTGTGAGTGAGACCCCAGTGCAAAGAAGGGGCCATCAAATAAGGATGTACTTTTCTCTGAAGGGAGGAGAGAATTTCCACATTTGTGAACTCTAAAGGCTTCCATAGTCCTTGGCAGCTCATGTCAAGAGTCTCAGGTGATCACTGACGTCGTAAATAAGAGTGTCAGTTATTAAATCAACAACAGGAATCACTGTACACTTACTCCCCATGTTGGGCCTCTGTCCTTAATGAGTTGTTATATGAGAATTAATGGTAAAACTTGTCTTCAAACTGTACTTTGTATTTTGTGTGTCTGTGCGCATGCAAATAGTTGAAATCTTTACTTAGTATAGAGTTGGTCTTCTGTATATAAAGTCAACTAAAAATGAATCTTAATGGAAAATGGAATGGGAGAGGGACTGGGAAGTGGGATGGGAGTGGGGGTGGAAGGGTGGGAATGGGGGGAAGAAACACTATATCCCTAAAAGCTGTACATATGAAAATTTATATTCAATAAATAAAAACCTTAAAAAAGGTAATATATAGAAGTGCAATTAACACTTTCAGATATAATAACTGAATAGCCCTTGTCTCAACTGCTGAGAAACACTTTTTTTTTCCATAATATTTGTTGAAGTCAGGGCCAGCACTGTGGCACACAGGGTTAATGCCCTGGCCTGAAGCGCCTGCATCCCATATGGGCACCAGTTCTAGTCCTGGCTGCTCCTCTTCCGATCCAGCTCTCTGCTATGGCCTGGGAAAGCAGTAGAAGATGGCTCAAGTCTGTGGGCCCCTGCACCCACATGAAAGACACAGAAGAAGCTCCTGGCTCATGGCTTCAGATTGGCGAAGCTCCGGCTGTTGTGGCCATCTGGAGAGTGAACCATTGGACGGAAGACCTCTCTCTCTGCCTCTCCCCTTTCTCTCTGTACTTCTGACTTTCAAATAAATAAATCAATCTTTTAAAAAAATTTGTTGAACTCTTTACTTAGTATAAAGTTACTCATATGTATATAAAGTTAATTGAGAATAGATCTTAGTAAAAAATAAGAATGGGAATAAGAGAGGGAAGAGGAAGAGGGGTGGGAGTGTGGGTAGAAGGCCAGGCACAGTGGAAAAGATCACTAAATTCCTGAAGTTGTAAAGTTGTATTTATGAAATGCATGAAGTGTGTGTTCCTTAAATAAAAAAATCCCTGGGGGGAAAAAGATAAAAATAAAACAAGTAAAATAATAATAAAAAAAAACCCCTCAATCCTTGTCTCCTACGTGAGTGACAGGGGCCCAAATACTTGGGCCATCTTCTGCTGCTTTCCCAGGTACATTAGCAGGGAGCTGACACAGAAGCTGAGCAGTCAGGACTCATCCTACCTGCAGTATGGAATGGCGGTGTCATAAGTGGTGGCTTAACCTATTGTCCCACAATGCTGGTCCATCCATTTATTTTTCAAAAGTGCTGTAATCCTGACTTTTCATTAAGTCCTCCTTTCTGGGTACCTCCAGTGTAATCTGAAATAATATGGAAGATTTCTTCTACATTACTCAGCATGAACTCTATTAGTGCGTTTGTGACTCACTCTGTGCCTTGTAGCCACTGTGCCAATCATCAGCGGCAACATATGGAGAAGAGGCGGCATTTGGAAGGAAACAAAGCATAAAAACTCAAAGTTCTCTAGACTCAGAGACCCTGAGTTCAAATCCAAAATCTACATTTAAGTGTATGGCCTTGGGTGGGGTAATTAATCTCTGAACCTTAATTTACTAATCTAGAAAATGAGGGATGATGATGACATATGTTTCCTGAGATTCATTGAGATAATGAATTGATATCATTTGCACAACAGAACTGACTCATGAGAAGAACCAAATAAATACCAGATAGTATTACGAAAACACCAACACTTACATCTTAATGTGAAAACCTCAGTTGCTTTATATTCATTTAGGTATTGTTTACTAGGCTAAAGAAGAGTCTATTATGAGACACATCATTCCTGCTCACCAGGATCATTAAAAATGGGTACTTTTGTTTGTATGCATCTGCAATCTTCTCTCCCCAAGCACTAAAGAAGCTTATAGGTCAAGCATAGTTTAACTGAGAGGCATTTTAAGACCATATGTGCACATAGATCTGCCAGCAATTCTTTTAGGAAATGGTATTCACCAGTCAACTGAAAATCAGACAGATGCCAAAATGGAGGTCAATGTGTTCACTGCCCTAGAAGAATAAAGAAATATGTGGAGATCATCTTAGAGGTTCTGAGATGTCACCCCTGATCCTCTTCATCTGTCAAAATCCCATGATTTTCAAAACTCAACTCAGAAGCCACCTTCATGTGAAATTATCCCTGATCATTTTCAGGGATAAATTGAATATTTTGTTTTTTTAAAAAAAAGGATTATTTATTTATTTATTTGAAAGTCAGAGCTACACAGAGAGAGAAGGAGAGGAAGAGAGAGAGAGGTCTTCCATCTGCTGGTTTACTCTCCAACTGGCTGCAACGGCCAGAGCTGCGCTGATCCAAAGCCAGGAGACAGGAGCCTCCTCTGGGTCTCCCATGTGGATGCAGAGGCCCAAGGACTTGGGCCATCTTTTCCTGCTTTCTCAAGCCATAGCAGAGAGCTGGATGGGAATTGGAGCAGCCAGGACTTGAACCAGTGCCCATATGGGATGTCAGCAATGCAGGAGCCAGCTTTACCCACTATGCCACAACGCCAACCCCTTGAATACTTTCTTCTCTGAATTCCTCTGCACTTCCTCTGGCCATGTTCTGTGAACCTTTCCCTGCCTCTCACATGACTCATTTGACAAAAGCTACAGCTGGATGCACTTGTAAACCATTTTTTAAACTTTTATTTAATAAATATAAATTTCTAAAGTACAACTTTTGGATTATAGCGGCTTTTCCCCTCATTACCTCCCTCCCACCCACAACCATCCCATCTCCCACTCCTTCTCCCATTCCATTCTTCATCAAGATTCATTTTCAAGTATCTTTATATACAGAAGATTAACTTAGTATATACTAAGTAAAATTTTCAACAGTTTGCACCCACACAGATAAACAAAATATAAATTACTATTTGAGTACTAGTTTTATCGTTAATTCGCATAGCACAACACATTAAGGACAGAGCTCCTACGTGGGGAATAAGTGCACAGTGACTCCTTTGTTGATTTAACAATTGATGTGAGTAATCACCCTAGGCTCTTCTCATGAGCTGCCAAGGCTATGGAAGAAGCCACAAACTCCGACCTTATTTAGACAAGGCCATTATCAAAGTGGAAGTTCTCTCTTCCCTTCAGAGAAAGGTACCTCCTTCTTTGATGGCCCATTCTTTCCACTGGGATCTCCCTCACAGAGATCTTTCATTTAGTTCATTTTTTTTTTTAATTTTGCCACAGTGTCTTGGCTTTCCATGCCTTAGAAACTCTCATGGGCTTTTTAGCCCGATCTGAATGCCTTAATGGCTGATTCTGAGGCCAGAGTGCTATTTAGGTCATCTGCCATTCTATGAGTCTGCTGTGTATCCTGCTTCCCATGTTGAATCGTTCTCTCATTTAATTCTATCAGTTATTATTAGCAGAAACTAGTCTTGTTTATGTGATCTCTTTGACACTTATTCCTATCTTTATGATCAATTATGAATTTAAACTGATTATTTTGACTAGTAAGATGGCATTGGTACATGCCTCCTTGATGGGATTGATCTGGAATCCCCTGCCACATTTCTAGCTCTACCATTAGGGGTAAGTCCGAGTAAGCATGTGCCGAACTATACCTCTCCTCCCTCTCTTATTCCCACTCTTATTTTTAACATTATATTTAGTGAAATAAGCCAGTCTCAAAAAGGAGATAGCATATTCTTTCACTGATCTGAGGTAACTAACAGAGTACCAGAAATGTAATGTACTGGAGTGTAATGGACATTTTGAGATTCAATGATTGTTAATAGCCTTTATCTCTTCCATTGAGGAAGGGTGTTTTTTTTTCTCCTAATACTATTTGTTGAACTCTTCTACTTATAGTAGGGTTAACTATGTGATTATTAAGTATACTGAAAATACATCTTTGTAAAGATTGAGAGTGGGAATGTGGGGGTGGGGGAGGGTTGAAACATGGTTTGGAGTGAGGGTAGGTGGGCTATGTTCCTAAATCTGTATATATGAAATATAAAATTTTTTTAAAAATTAAAAAAAAATTTAAAAAATTAAAAAATGTTAAAGTATTAAAATATGGCCTTTAGACATATGACAAGTTCAAGCATAAGCTTCTTGAGTGCAGGTGCCAGGACATGTCCAGAATTTACCAAAATATATCTGAGGAATCCTGAATGAAAAGGGAACTTCTCTATATTCAGAGTGGTGTCAGTAATCGAATATCTGGTGGTGGTTCTACAGAAATTTTGGCAAGTATTCTTGGTGAACCTCGGAAAACATGAGACTTGTGTTCTGATTTCTCAGCTGTTTTCTTGAGCTCTCTTTGACCTCAAGGATTGAATCAAGATCTATAGTATGGGTTTGAGCTGGCTTCTCTTCCCATCTTCTAACTTTGCCATTTACTCTGGACCTAGACCAATAAGTCATCTGTTTAAGCCTCAGTTTACTCATATGAAAAGAGGACAATAATAATGACAATACCATCCCTATAATCCTTTTAAGGATTCTCTGAGATTGGCAGATCCTTAAGACCATTCTGTAAAATATCTATTATAAGACATATATGTAGGTATTCTGAAGAAAAATATAATTATCAAATGTCTTTGGGAATTGCTATATTAAAGCAAACTAAATGCAGTTAGCTAAGATGGAACTTGATTAGACTTCCATGTGTTGATGTAAATTATGAATTCCACAAAAAATATATGTGGGATTTAATGTCTCCAAAAAAAAACTAGTTTCAGAATCAATAATAGAATGCTTATTTATAAGTGGTGGACCTCAAGAAAGGAGAGGGGAGGAAAGAGAGAGAGAGAGAGAGAGAGAGAGAGAGAAACAGAGGAGATAATGTATTTTTCCTTTTAACTTAAAGGTCTCAGAAAAGGTCTGCATTGACAAAGTCAAACGTAGTAACACTGAACCCTTGTTTATTCCTGGTTGATTACTATGATTTGCTTTTAAAAAATTATATAAGTACAGAATTGGGTTCTTACCCATCTCTGATGTAACCAATGGGGACTATAATCAGATTTAAAGGATACTCTGATTAAATATCTCTGTCCCTGGAGAGCTTAAGAGAAAATCTTTTTGATATAACCAAGGTGGATTGAGAACAGGAAAGAAAAGATTCAGAGACCTATTGTCAGTTAGACACAAGTAAATTAGAAATTACAGGAAATGTGATACCAAATAATGCTTTAGTCTCTGTGTAAGAAATTAAATGAGGCAAAGACCTAAGATTCTTGGGGAAATAGGTTAGATTATTAGGTGAAAGGCCTGGCTGTAGCAGAACCTCACACAATGTCCTTTCCTTTATCACTACCTCTGTGCTATTTCAGCTACTTAATAAGTCAATCAAACTATTTGGAAAATCCTAAAGATTGATCTCCAGGTATGAAGTTTTAGAACCTACACCAAACTTCCAAGCAGTAAAGTTCTTTAAGCTTAGTCATGAGACCAGTCCTATAGGACAGCTGACTATATTCTACTGAGTATTATTTAATCAAACATGCCAAAAATAGCTGTTTCCATATACCACACACCTTACAGTCCCTAAGAGTTATACATATTTATTAACTTAAAAGCCACAGGAAAGACTTTCACAACTTTTTTCCCCAATCCAATATAAGATTTTTTTTTCATTCTCTCTGAAGGCATGAACACTTCAAGGTAGTCTTGACCTGTTTATTCTCTCCTGTCTTCTCTAACTGCTTAGGGCTCCCACTTTCTCTTTCTAACATTTGCTGATCCCTCTCAGCTTGCCTCCCATACTCTCCTTGGTGGATCTGTGTTGAGCATCAGAACAGCCTCTATATCTTGCCTTCTTGATCTTTATCTGCCTTTGCCAACCAGCACTGCTCTTGAACTCCTATTAACTCTCTTCCTGAACTTTCCTCGCTTTAGTCCCTGCTATGGCATTGCATTTTTAAATATTGTCTCCCCCAGTTATTGGCCATATGACTTTCTGTTTGTAGAAATCCCATCCATATTCGTAGGCTACTAGGCATATTTTACACATCAGGCTTCATTTTGAACTATATTAACCCCTTCTACTGTCTCAGCTTGCCAGACAGAGTAAGCAACAGTCTCTTGCAGTTTTTTTCAAATGGTTTAAAGGCAATGTTTGGTAAGTAGTAGTGCACTCCAGTTCCTACTGAATGGAAAAATCTGAATAAATCATACTCTTGCTAATCTCTTGGGGCTTTTGTCTGCCTACCTCTCTCTCTCTCTGAGTACATAGAAACAATAATAATTATTAAATTAGAGGTGAAATACATATTTCATCTGGATATTTCCCTCATTATGCCAAAAACAGTTTAGTGAATAGAATGATTGTCAAGCAGTCAACCCTGTTGTTCAAGAACAAGTAAGGTCATTTAGCCAACAAGGAACTAGAGCTAACTTACTGACATCTACAGTGAAATAAAAGAAGAGATGAAAATTAATATTTATTGAATGTATCCATCATGTTACAGCTAGGGTTTTGGCTTTATCTGAACCTTGAAATGATTACTTATTATGGGTATACAGAGATAGAAATAGAGATATAGATAGATAATATGGAAGCTCAGGAAAAGTAACATGATAGTCTAGATGGCTTAAACAAATAAATGTACTTCTTACAGTTTTGGAACTGGAAATCCCAGATCATGGTGCTGGAACAGTTGTGTTCTGGTGAGTCCTCTCATCTTGGTTTGCAGACAACCACTCTTACCCTGTACCCTCCAATGGCATAGATTAGGAGAGCACCAGCCAATTCCTTTTCTTGTAAGGACCTAATCCCATCATGAGTTCAACCTTTATTACCTCATCTAAACCTTAATTACCTGCATAAGACAACATCTACTCATCCCATCACATTAGGTCTTAATGATTCAACATATGCATTTTGAGTGAATCATAAACAGTCCGTAACAGTAGATTGCATCAGTTCTTAAATAAGAGAAAGTAGAGTTTACTCCAAGATTTGTTGTTTTTTTCAAAGTGGGTTGAGAATTCTGCTTACCTAAATTTTATACTTGCTTCATCTCTAAAAACTTTGCCTCTCCTGGGCCTCCTCATCTTCTAAGCAATGGAGCTGGAAGATACAATGTAGGCTCTTTGTTCTCAATGATTAAAGCTCTCATTTCTGGAGCGGTCATAATGTGCCAAACACTTACTTAATCTCTCACTGGCAATAAATTATTTTACAGATAAGGTAAATGGGGACTCAGGTTGTGAAGTAACTAGATCAACTTAACCCAACTGGAGAGATAGGAATTCAAACTCAGATCTGCCTCCATACATGTGAACTCAACTACAGTTCTATGTAACAGTTTAACTATTCTATCCAGAAAGGGAGGCAAAATTACTCTTAAGAGCTCCCAATGTGGTCTTACAAATGAAGGCAATAATTGAACTATTGTCCCATTAATCTGTCTTCCATAAACACAGTCCCTTAAGCATGAAAGCTAAACAGTCAAGTTTCAAGGTTGAATTCAAGCTACCACCAAGTTTCACCAGTAGTGTGCTCCATTCGACTTCATGGGTAAGTTGAGGAGGCTGAGGATGAGCTACTGGAATTTGAACCTGCAGCTTCTGGGAATATCACAGGATGTTACAAGGACTCCACTAATTAGGCCTTCCCTCCTGACTCTCTCCCTCACTGGTTGAGTGTCATTTTTCGCTTAGTTGCTGTTGCTGATACAGTGTACTCTAGTGAAAGATTCATCTTTTTAGCTCAGGCTGCTTTACAAACAGTAATTAATTAGGTCTCATAACCCCCTGGTGAGATGATTATGTGTAAACACAGTCCAGTGCATGGCTTAGGGAATTTTGTCATCAGGAATTGAAAGTTCAATTCACACCTACACCATAAGCCTCAGGCTACCTCCAGAAAGGTTTGAACAAAGAGATGAAAAGGGGTAATAGTATGATTTAGATAATAAAACTCTTGGCTATCGAAAAATATGTAAATACATTTAAACATACAAAATTCAGTTGTAGGATGATCACTGAAGTTGGGAAAAGAATAAGGGTCTTCAATCTGCCATGACATCAAGTTTATGGCAGTGCTGTTGTCAGAGTGGCCCTAGGGCAAGCCTATTAAGCCCCTACTAAGCCTCAATTCTTCATTTGGAAGTAAAGATAATAAGAGTTCATGTTCTGTGAACTTCACAGAATATTCACTCAATCATGTCAGACCCTATAGAATAAAGTGTTTCGGGGCCTGAAAAGTGTTATACAAACATTCATATTTGCCTACCACTATGATCTAAGCTCATGATGATTTGCTGGACACAAAGATCAGTTTAATTCCATTTCCTATGCACCTGCTGAGAACTGAGGGATCTTGGTACTGCTCTTGGATATGTAAGATGCAATGAAAAATACAATCATTTTTAAGGGCTTCCTCTCTGAGTCTATGTCAAGAAACTATGGAGACAGAATTTGGAATTTCAGTTTGTACTACTTTTAATCCTCTAATCAGTTTCTATTTTTTGACACTTCATGAACAATGCAAACACAGCCATAACTTGTGCTATATATAACCCTGTCATTAACTGAAATATAGTCCACTAATATATCACAAAAGCAGTATATCTCCAAAGTCTATTATGTGTGGTAGATATATGGGAACCTTCTCTTGCTTTATAGCATATTACCTATGTTGCTTGCTCTGAATCTTTTTCATCAAATTGATATTTTAAACTCTCCTTATAGCAGCATGCTAAAGTTGGTTGTACGAATTACATAACATCTGAAGACTTTTTCTTGAAAACAGTTTGTTATTAGATACTGAGTGTTTGTGTTTTCTAAATTGATTTTTTAAACACATAATCCCCAATGCAATGGTATTGGGGGTTAGGGAGAATTTGGGAAGTAATTAGGTCTTGAGAATAGGACCCTTCACAACGGGATTAATTCATTACAGAAGGACTCCAGAGAATTCTCGCTCTCTTCCCTCCGTGTGAACATTCAGCCAGAAGATACAGTCTGCCACCAAAAAGAAGATCCTCATTAAAACCCAGCCATGCTGGCATTCTAATATGGGACTTTCATCCTCTAGAACGGGGAAATATGTAGACATGTTGAAATATCACATTATACCCCTTGAAATGCGCAACTATAACATGTTAATAAAAAGTTAACGTATTTGAATAGAAGAAAGAAAATATTTTGGAACTAGACAGAGGTGGTATTTGTGCAACACTGAAACATTTACTAAGCACCATAGAATTGTATACTTTAAAAAATGGTAAAATGTATGATATGTGAATTTTACTTCAGTAAAAATAAATTCAAGAAAACAAACGTCTGTTGTTCTGTGTTGCTGTATTATAGCAGCGAGAACTGTCAGGGATTTCCTATGACCTTCTATTACTCTGTTAAGAAATAAAATAACTTCTCACAAAGAGTTAGTTTGCGGATAATTAAAGTTCTCCAAATCCTTGTTTTTCATTTTAATAAAGTATGTAATACTTCATAACTTAACAAATATTTATTGAACATTGCTGGCAGATGTGTAAAATACCACATACATTTTAAGAAACAGCTGAGGGGCTGGAGCTGTGGTGCAGTGGGTTAATGCCCTGGCCTGAAGCGCTGGCATCCCATATGGGCACCAGTTCTAGTCCTGGCTGCTCCTCTTCCAATCCAGCTCTCTGCTACGGCCTGGGAAACCAGTAGAATATGGCCCAAGTCCTTGAGCCCCTGCACCCGCATGGGAGATCCGTAAGAAGCTTCTGGCTCCTGGCTTCAGATTGGCAACAGCTCCGGCCATTGCAGCCATCTAGGGAGTGAACCATCGCACAGAAGACCTCTCTCTTTCTCTCTGCCTCTCCTCTCTCTCTGTGTAACTCTGGCTTTCAAATAAATAAATAAATCTTTAAAAAAAAGAAACAGCTGAGCAGCCTTGTATAAAGCTTTTTATAAATATCTAAATAAATATACACCTATTCTGTGACCTAGCAATTCCCCCAATGGAAATGAAAGTGTTCCCTAAAGAAATAAAAATATTTATTCACAATAAAATATGTTTACAGGACTATTCATGCAGCTTTATTTAAAGCAGTCAACAACTGAAAAAGTGTTCATCAAAAAGTGAATAGATGCGCAAAATGAGTGATAATCACAATACATATGCTACTCAACCATGCAAAAAAAAAAAAAAAAACTACCAGAACATGCAATATATCAGAAGAATTGTGCTGAACAAAAGAAGCCAAACACAAATGTTTATGCCATATAACTCTACCTATGTGAAATTTTACAATAGGCAAATTAGTCTGTAGTAACACAAATCAAATTAGTAGTTGACTGGAGTTGAAGGTAAGGAATTAAATGGAAAGAGACCCAGTGGAATTTTTTATGATTGAAAGAGTCTCTATTTTAAACCAAGTAGTGATTATAGCTATAATGAATTTGTTAAAAGTACTTGTATTATAGGGGTAGACCTTGTGGCACATTGAGTGAGCCACTAGTCATGACACCTACATCTCATCTCAGAGTACTGTTTGGAGTCCTGGCTGCTCTACTTCCCATCTTGCTTCCTGCTAGTGTATCAGGGAATGCAACAAATGAGGAGCCAACTGCTTAGCTCCCTGTCACTCATGTGGAAGACCTGGATGGGATTCAGGGCTCCTGGTTTCAGCCTGGTCTAGCCACAGCTATTGTGGGCATTTGGGAAATTAATCATTCCAGTGAATGGACTCTCTCTCTCTCTGTCTTTCCCTCTGTCTATCATTTTGCCTTTCTAAAAAATAATTATCTTGTGAAAAATAAAGCTCATTGCATTGTATGTTTAAAATGGACAAATTTCCCTCATTATGTATAAATTATTCCTCAATATAATTGATTTGAAGATGTACACAATGATTTTATCGTTTTAAAAATTGTCAAAAATATGTTCCTTCTCTCACAGTTTAGCTAAATTATTTATTTTTTAGAAGAGAACTAGTAAAAGCCCTTGAAATTGTGAGTTCCTATGCATTTAATAATCCATTTGAAATTCTAAAAATATCAAACTATATATGGAAATGCTGAGATGGTGTTTTTTTTTTCTGGACAAAAGCAGGAGCTGACAGCACCTGCTTTAATTTGTTAAACCAAACTTGTCTCCACGATGTGGCATTTCAGTGACTTTGGGAACTCAACCAAGACTTTATATAAGCTCTACCTGTTAGTGCCTGCTGTTAAGGTATGCTTAACTCATGGGAACATTAAAATGTCTTGTTCTTTAACTTTCCCAACAGAATGTCAACCTTCACCGTCCCCTCTCCCATGTGGTTTCTGAGGTCTCGAGTTCTCACATTCATGTCTGTGAGGCTTGATGAGCCTCAACTCAGGATAATAAGTCAAGCTGAGGGCACGCTCTGAGCCAGGTGTTATGCTGAGCTGCTTTACAGATACTATCTGAGTTATTCCTGAGAACAACTCTGTGACATGATGACCTTACACTTCCTTTAATGGATAAAGTGGCCAGTTCAAGGCCACACAAGTGAAGCAGTTATGGCATTTCTGGGACTCCAAACCAAGGACAACGATGACAAGCATGTGTGTGAACCACAGAACAGCATCATCTCCTAGATGATTCAGTGTCTGCTAAAAGCATGCTGCTAACTTCTGATATTTGAAGAAGCTGAGACAATACAACTTATCTTTTACGTTGTACAAAGCACCTTATTTCAGGTCAGTGCGGCAGTGTCATTTCTATAATTCTACCCTTTCTTGTGTCCTCTGATTTGTGGTAGATCAAAGTCAAGAATCTCTATTTTAATCACTTTGTTTTATTATAAATCACATTGGAAACTTGGACCAGTTATGTAATTTGTGGGGATCAGCATTATGTAGATCAGGAATGGGAAGACCAAGATCCCACAGATCCACTACCCCATTTCATGGCAAGCAAATAATACCATAACACATCACAACCTTTGACTACAACAACACATGCTTGGTACCTAGATGAGGGGTTAGTGAAAGGTTGCTGCAAGTTGCCCACTGAATGCATCATGCTGATGCCAGGGTGGAACAAGAAGCCCACTGTCTTCCCCCTTTCCCTGCCCCCAAGATATCATCAGACTCATTGCAGATGGTAACCTTCCCCCATGACTTCATGCAGACCTCCACTGGGGAAAAGGGTGGTGGTGGAAGTCAGTTTCCTTCCACCATTGTGATTTGATTTCCAACCAAATAGAGGGTGACAGTGGTTGTGGGGTAGATGTGAGGAAGTGGAGATTAAGTACAAGGGTGCAGAGCAGGAGGAAAGAACATATCCAGAAAGAGGCAGAGCCACATGGGAGTAGCAGCTCTATGTCTTCTGCCCACACTCCATTATCACATCAGATTTTATTTATAAAAGGCAAATTCATAGGTAATATTTAAAATGTTCAGCCATCAATAACCAAGCATTCAATAAATCCCATATGCAGGCCCTATATAGTGTGAAAGACCAGTTCACAGTTAAATACTGCATGTGTGACAGTTTAGGGAATAGATTTTGGAATCTGACTATGTAGGCTCAAATACTAGTCATTATTTAGTCACTATATGACTTCTAGACAAACTGCTTAACCACGCAGTCTCTTAACACAGTTTTCCTAAGAGTCAAAGGATGTTTGTGCAAAAATTCAGTGTAGAAAATGAACTAAGCACTCAAACCAGTACCTGGCTCATGTTAAAAAATTATATATGTTAGCTATTTGCTTATTATCTATAAATATTACACACATAAATGTCCCAAAGCCCTTGTATGGCATGTCTCTAAGCAAATCTGTTTTTACCACTAATTTACTGATGTGAGTTATAACAAGTATACCTCTCTATTTAGACATCTCCTGCTGCATGTTTTTATTATTGAATAGATGATTTGAAAACAATATTAAAAAACAATTTGTGAAAAGGAAAAAAAAAACTTTAACTGCACACCCATACATAATTATTTCAAATTCTGCTTAGAAGATGCCGATTCTTGCCCATATGTATGCATATTTTTACAAAGCTACAATTGTACTATATATATCAGTTTATATTTTCTCTGCTTAACATTAAATTATAAGCATTTGTTCATGATGCTACATTGTCATTGTAATTATAATTGTAATGGTTGCATAATATTGCATAATATGCTATTATGTTAGTATACATAATTTACTATAAATTATTCCCCTATTGACGGACATTTAAGTTGTTCTATTTTTTGGTAATTATAGCTAATGCTATAGTGATCATCACCAAGCACTTAGCTTTATCTTTTTGTTGAATTATTTTCTTGGGATCCATTTTCAAGAGGAGGATTCCTGGGGCAAAGGGAATAAATACATGCATGATGATTTCTACATATTAAACCACTGTTTTCCAGAAGGTCAATAAATAATAATCATCATGATAATAGCAATGAGGGGTATCTCATCTGCATAGATGCTGTGCTGAATTCTCAGTACATATTATATCATCCCATTCCTTCTATGGCCCTAGACATTCTAATTCCCATTTTACATATGAATGAACTGAGGCCCATGTAAATTACTTTCAAAGGCTGGATTTTTTAGTAAGCAGTAAAAGTGGTAAATTAACCAAAGCCTAATGTGATGTTGAAGGTTGTTAATTAAGCCCGGTATTTAAACATTCCCCTTTACTTCCTGCTGTTGATGCAGCCAGGATCTTGCAGATTTCCAGATAATTTTCCTTTGAATTCTCCACAGAGACTCTCCCAACAGCAACTCACAATGAGTATTTCTTTTTTTGAACTGCTCCCTTTTCCTACATAATAGAAGGAAGCAATGATAATTATTTGCCTTCATCCATTCGCCCTGACCTCTTGTCTCTCCTTCCCTTTCCTTGCTTTCCATTCACTACATCTATTTTACACCTTCTCTTCTTTCCTCCAATCCATCCTTGTCTCCCTCCTTAACGCACACTTAGAATAACTCTCAGATACTAAGTTACCCTAGAAACATTTGTTCTTACTGTGTTTTATAGCAATTGCATTTTTCTGATTTCAAATTAAGTAATTGCACCAAATATTAATACAATTTTTTTCATCTACTTTGCATTTGTATTTAGCAACTTATTTTGAATGCCATTACAACTAAATTGGTGATTTGATATTTTTCTTTAAATACTGTCAGCTATTCAAGATTTAAAGAAATCTTAACTGTAATTTTAACCCATTTTAAAACAATTTATTTTTCAAAAGGACATTTTCATGAGAGACTCAGACTATGTATGTGCAGACTTTCTTCAGACATTTAAGACCAATCATCAGGGATAAATTGAAGCACATTTTGTTCTGCTGGATTTATATATTTTCTGAAGTATATTTGGTATGGGATTGATCCAGTCCCATTGTTTTAAATACAATTTATATTACATAAAGAGAATGTTCATGTGGCTGTAAGCAAACATCTACAAGTCTGTGCCCTATAACTTAAAATAGATGTGAGATGAGAAAAAAAGAGTGAAAAATTAAAGAAGTTGAAACATACACACATAGAGAAACTAAACAAGTTGCAGTAGGTCCTCAAATGGAAGGATAATTCCACACCCAGAACATTCTATTACAGGTGTTACAAGTGCAACAGGGGTAAGTCCCCAAACATCCAACACATAATTCAGAGTCGAACTTTAGAAGTAAGCCCAGCTGAGAAGTAGCTTTCTAGATTACAATGCCCATCTCTTGGGACTTACATATGCCACCCCTCCCCATCTTTTTCATTGCTTCCCCCTCCCATCTTGTTTCCCCTTTAGCCCCTTTCAATCCACAATAAAATGAAACATTCAAATACATTATTCAGCATTGAAGAAAATGTCAGTTGTTCCTTTTCCTTTCCCTCTTTGTTGTTCTCTCTTGTTTTCCTCTCAGTCACTGCTGCTGACCCAACTCTCAGTGGTTTCTGTCTTGATATTTTGCAATGGAAACATTATAAGAAAATATTTCCCTAAGCACAGGTGAGTTGAACAGCAGAGAAGCAGAAAATCCAGAGTTTCTAACAGTGCTTTTGACAGTGGTTGCAATAGGATGCCAAGGCAACCAGAAACAGACACAAAACAGATAACCAGAGACAAGCCCTCCTAAAACCCAAGACACTCTCACACATCAGTGATGGGGTGAGGAGACAGGTATGGTATCAAATTGTCCTTTACAAAAGTCTCAAGGGTAGCCAGAATTAGAAAAGCATTTATAGAGTAGAAATAATGTAAATTCTAACAATTTTGGAGAAACTGAGAGTTGGTGTTTTGCTTTGTTGAGTGTGCAAAGCCTCAGCATCTCTATAGCATCTCATCTCTTCCTTCCATCAGACGGAAGATCTTCCAACTCAGGACTGTGCTAGCTTCTACTTTGAACACAAAGGGTGTCCTGATAAATATTTGCTGAATGAACTGTCATGGGAGGCCCAGTCAGGGAAAGAGAGTCCAAGCAAAAGGACTGCTGGGAACCTTCCCCTCATCTTTTCAAAAGAACTCATGCAACCCAGCAGGCCTTCATACAACAAACAGACTACTTAAGTGATAGAACTGAGTAGGCTTTCAAATGCCCGAGTTATGACATTTACAGCAATGTTGCTCACAAAGAAAAGACCAAGGAGTCGAAGACACCTTCCCAATGATTATCTGTGAGGAACTGAGTCAGTACAGCTCTATTTTAAAAGATGAGCTTATGTCTACAGATATTAGAAGAGGTTCACATGAAATTTTAGGAGGAATAAAGCATTCTTTATATATAATACAGAGAATGAGCCCAATTGTTCCCATCCAGCTGTGTGTCTGGAGGGATGTACTGTAGCAGCTAATGCATGGTAGCTCGCTCTCCATGTGGGACAGAAATTGGGCTAATACATTTCAGTTCAACTTCACAAGAAATCTTGAGAAGCAGGCTATGATATCAAGTCCCAGTTTCTTCACTGAAGAAACAGACTTAGAGAAGTTGAAGCACTTACACAAAGTCTAACAGATGGGAAGCAACAGATTAGGGACACAAGAGAAAGGAAGGCAGAGCCTTGATTCCCAGGCCCCCTTCTGCCTTTCCACCATACTCAGCTGGGGTATGACTGGGGGTGAGATCCCTGAAGAACTGCATCTCTATGGCTTGCACTTCCATTGTGTTTAGTGCACTGCTACACTAAACAAACATTGTCTTTATTATGAAAATAATTTATATTTTGAAAAAGCTGAGGCAAAATACCACAGGGAATATCAAAAGCTATTATGAACTAAGCATATAATGTGAGAGGTATATTTGTATACACTTATAATTTAATGACTAGGCAAGTAAGAAAAAGGGAAAGTTAAGGTAAGGGCGGAGATGGAGGCAGAGGAAGATGAAGGAGTGGGGGGAAGAAGAAGCAAGTAGGAGAAGCAGAGGTAACAGAAAAGCCTTCCTTTGCTTTCTTCATGGCTATGGAGTGCCAGATAATCTTAGGAAAGGCCCCAGAATAATAACAGTAACATCAACAGCGTGGGTTTACACTAGCAAATTTCAAGTGCAATTTTCACAGCATTTGGTTTTTTAAATTGCCCACAATCTCTACTTTTTCTAATCATGTCTGTCCTTTTTCCCATATTCCCTTTCCACCTCATAGTGAACCCCATCAAGTGGTCTGCAACATACAGAGATGATGAGGAAAATTCAATCCTTTTTTAAAAAAATTATTTATTTATTTGAAAGTCAGAGTTACACACAGAGAGAAGGAGAAGCAGAGAGAGAGAGAGAGAGAGAGAGAAAGAGAGAGAGAGAGAGAGGTCTTCCATCCATTGGTTCACTCCCCCAATTAGCCACACTGACCGGAGCTGTGCTGATCCAAATCCAGGAGCCAGGAGCAGCTGGGAATCGAAGCAGTGCACAAATGGGATGTCAGCACCACAGATAGTGGTTTTACCCGCTAAGCCACAGTTCTGGCCCTGAATTCAAATCTTAAACTAGGCTTTTACCAATTTGCACAGCTCACCAATATAAGACAATTGCACAATAGCTGATTTCTATTCTGTTCATTGAATTAGGTAATTACAGCTTTTGTTAGCCCTCCGAAGAACCCTTCCCCTCTGATCTTCAGTCTTTCCATTTGTGCAGGCAGTCCTTGGCCCAGGTAACTGCACTGTTGCCTTGTGACACTGAAAAGCCAAAGTCAAAGCTTAGGATAATGTGTGGAGTGGGGACTCTGTCCTCAGACCATGCAGCCAAGAATGAGCCTGGCACCTCAGGTGGCATGGATCAGTGAAGCCAGTTTAGTTACCAGTCCATAAGCATGTGCCTTAACTTCTCTGGGCCTTCTTAAATGAAATTATTCTAATTGCCCTTCCTTCCAGGGCTGGCTTGAACATCAAATTGTGTGTTTGGGAAATACTTCCATCCAAAGGCAGATTCTGAATGTTGTGACTGTTCCCCTCCTTTTTCTTTGTATTTATGCTACCAAAGCCTTCCCCATCAATGCTCTCCCTCACCCACACACACAGAGCTCTCCACTTCCCTTTAGAAAAAAAAATTCAATCTTCCCCCATAAATGTTGGACTTAGTAGTCAGATTTCTGAAGTGTTCTTTGCTTTGTTTTATTTTGTTTTTTATCAAGCAATGCTCAACCAGGATGAATTGTATAACCTTTACAAGATTCTTTTCCCAGCTGCAAATGGAGGATCAGAGAATACAATTTTTAAGTCTTTTTAAATGTTAAAATCATTTAATTTCACGCATTTTCTCTTCCTCCTCTTTCTACACTTCCTCCTCCTCCTCACGTTCTCTCTGCCTCTTTCCTCTACCTGCATTAGACTCTGCTGATGAATTAAATCTCAGGCATGAATTAGATTTGTGTGTTTACCTGAATTGTGCATAAATAGGGGATTTAATTGGGCAAGAATAAGTTCCCCTTTTTTATTGAATTCATTTGCTCTGTATCTTTCTCTCCCCTCTCGTTGGCTTTCCCTCTATTTTTAGATAGACAGTCTGAGCAGTCTTAATATATCAATGACATTTATAACACATGTTAATATCTAAAGCGTCAATGCTCTATTTGTAGAAATGACTGCTGATGTGATGAGATGCTTTTATTATATCGGTGGCTTTTATTATAATAGGATGAAACTGCACCCCTTGTGGAAAATTAAAGAATAATAACAAACTATTCTCTGCCCTAGTTTGTCTAACCATCAGCTTCAAGTGCTGGGTTTTACTTTTTGGTGCACATTTTATAAATTGCTCTTTGCAAGTTCAGGGTGAATATCCATCTCTTCGAATAGATGACGGCAGGATCTCCTGGGAGAATGCATTAGGGAGGTAAACACAGATACCTGGGGACTCATTTTATCATCTTTGTAATATCTCAGGATCTCTGAGAGCCCCAATACCTCAAAATTCTGGAGATGACTAATGCTGCAGCCTTTATATAAAATGTATAAACCCCATTTCTGCATCTCTATCCTTCATCTACCATTAAAGCACATTTCACAATTATAGGAGTCAGAGGTTAAGAGAATCTGTTTTGAGAATAGACAAGCTTTCTTCAGAATTGCTGGTGTGTGATGAGTAAGTCACTCAACTTCTCTGAGACCATTTCCCTCTAGATAATGTGGAAAATAAATACAGCTACTTCAAAGAGATGGTAAGAATACCATGAAGTGATACATACAAAACACATGGCACACAATAAAGGATAAAGAGCTGTAGTCATTGCCAATTTTTCTTGTAATATTAGTATCAATGCCTCATTTACAAATAATGTTTTCTTCCTCTCTAGCTCTGTATCTGTCTTTACTTATCTGACCTTACACTGAACCTCAGAAGCAGATCATCTGCCATTTTCTTTTTTAAGATTTATTTATTTTATTTGAAAGCCTGTGACAGAAATACAAACAGAGACAGAGAGAAAGAGAGAGATCTTCCATCCACTGCTTTATTCCCCAGATAGCCACAAGAGTTGGGATCTGGGGCCAGCACTGTGGTGTAGAAGGCTAAGCATCCACCTACAGTGCTGGTATCCCACATGCGCACCAATTCAAGTGCCAGCTGCTCCACTTCTTATTCAGTTATCTGCTAATGTGCCTCGGAAAACAGCAGACCACAGCCCAAGCACTTGGGCCCCTGTCCCCTCATGGGAGATCCGGAAGAAGCTCTTGGTTCCTGGCTTAGGCCTGGCCCAACCCCAGCTGTGGCAGCCATTTTGTGAGTGAACCAGTGGATAGAAGACCTCTCTCTATCTCTCTCTTTCTGTGTCTCTGCCTTTCAAATTAATAAGTGAATCTTTAAAAAAAAAAGTTGGGGTGACCCCATTCAGGTCTCTCACATGAGTGCAAGGACCCAAGCACTTGGGTCACCTTCCACTGCTTTCTTAAGTACATTTGCAGGGAGCTGTTCAGAAGCACAGCAGATAGGACTCAAACTGGCACCCATATGACATGCTGGTGTCACAAATGGTGGCTTAACCTGCTGTGCCACAATACTGGCCCCACTACTTTTTAATTGTCCAGCAACATACACATATACAACCTACACTTGAATCACACAGAATTTCACTTTCATTGTCTCAGCATGCTAGCATTTTGTAGGCTGCTTTGGTCTGAATATCTGTGTCCCCTCAAAACTCTTATGTTGAAATGTAATGCCCATTGCAATAGTCTTAACAGGTGGGCCTTGGAGGGTGGAGCACTTATAAATGAAATTAGTACCCACATAAAGAGGTTCAAGGCAGTTTATAGGCCTTTCTGCTATGTGGGGTTGCAGTGAGAAAGCACAATCTAACGAAGGAGATATGAAATCCTCATCAGATACCAAATTTGCTGGTAACTCAATCTTGGACTTCCCAACCTCCAGGACTGTGAGTAAATAATGCATGTTATTGATAAAATATATAGCCTAAAGAAATTTGGTATAGCAGTCTGAAAGAACAAAGACACATGTCTTTTTTTCTCACCTTAAATCATTTTCCAAATTCAGCTTATATTTTAAACCCTCTGGAAAATCCTCGGATGTCTGATATAAGGCTCATCTACCTCTCTTTATCCCATCTACTCCTCTGAAACTATCACTAGAGTGAGTGTTTTACTCACCAGACTATGAGTTAACTGAAAGCAGACATTTTATCTCATGCACATTCTATCACAAAGTCCTAGCACATTTAGCACAATAAATATGTATTGATCAACTAATTTCTGGATATGTTTCCCCTGATATATTATCAATTCTTCCAGAATGTGGATCATTACTTAGGCTTGCTAGCCTCAATTGTCTTTATCACAAGTATTTATTTATTCCACAAATATTTTTGAGTGACTGCAATCTGTTTGTACCTAATGTAGATGATCAGGTATAGTGATTCATGGTGTAGGGGAAGTAGTACTGAGGACCCTTATCTCCATGTCAGTCTAGCCTGTGTCACTCAGCAGAGAAGATGGAGTCATTTTACTGGTGCAGTCAGAAACCACTTTCTCTAAGAAACAGGGCTGCCATACCTTAAATACAGGATCCTGTGTTTCTCACGTACTTACTCAAAGAATGAGTGGAATACCTGGGACAAGCAAGTCTCCACTCTCGTGCTTTAGCTTCTAACCTCTGTGGTAGAAGAGACAAGCCACACACAGCTTCTGAGACCTGACTGTGCTATGCTAATCTTCATTTCATTTCCTTTGACCAGTTGTCAACAAATCGTGGAATTTGAAACTGGGAATTTGGCCCAGCAGTAAGATGCCTTTTGGGACGCGTATATCCCATACCAGACTTGGATTCAAGTTCTAGCTCTGCTCCTTGTTCCAGTTTCCTTCTGCCATTCACCCAGACAGACAGCAGGTGGTAGCTCAAGTCACTGGGTCCCTTATACATACGTGGGAAATGTAGATTGAATTCTTGCCTAACTTTAACCTCTCCCAGCTCTAGCCTCTGCAGGCATCTGGGGAGTAAAATAGCAGATGTGAGTGCATCCCTCTTAAATAAATACATTTATGAATTTTTTAAAATTATAATTTTTCAAGATTTATGTTGGGAATGGGGCAGAGGGGGTGCAAGAGGAGGATTAAAACACCCTATTTTCATTAAATTAAAGTCATATGCACCAACCTAATCTTTACCTAGAGTGCTGTACTGCGATATCAGGTGCTCGGACAATTACTAATTATCTTTAGTCCTTTAATGGTAGTAGTTATTTATTAACACCTAGGGACCCAAGAGAAGCAGAGGTGATTAACTCAACAGAAATCGAGGATTTACTAGATTTCTGACTCTAACATCACCTAATGCTATCAAAATTTTAACCTTGATTTTGGTGAAATAAGTTCAAGCCCTTACCTCGTTAACTTGCTGGTTGTAGAGTTAGCTTTGAGCACACAAAATTACATTACAATGAAAAAAGTGGCAAGAATTATCCACATTGTACTCAACCAGAATTATTATTTGAAGATCCTAAGGGATAAGCCTTTCCATCCATTTTGCTACCTCTATAGGCTGCAATGTTATGTTCCTTTCTTGGGACTCCTACAGGGTAGTCACTATTTGTCCCATAGACTTTAGGAGAAGGACATATTCCAAACAGCTCCTCATCAGTATTTTCCACACCCTTTCAAATTTCTCTAAGTTCATAAAACCATATTGGATGCTATTCATCTTCCTTCAAATTCCAAACTCTAGAAACTCTAGGCAGTAAACTGATATCAAGGAAAGGTGAAATGGTTATAAAATAGCCCAGTGTAAGACAAGGTAGCCAAGGTGAATCGTAATGCTTTAGTCAGGTATTGACATAATAATAATTTAATGAAGAACCACCCCAACTCTCAGTAGTTGGCAACACAGCATTTTTTGTCTCAAAGAGTCTATAGTTCAGCTGTGGAAGCTTTGCTTTCCTCTTCAAGTTCAATGAGTCTGTTGCTAGGATTTGGGTTTGATTTTGGTACTTCCATATGTCTTCATCCTGTCCTTGCATAAACTCTTTGATAGGTGAAAAAAATCACAGGAATGCAAGTGAAAAAACCAACTTGTGCAAGCACATTTTTACCTTTCTCATGTGATGTCTGATAACATTCCATCGACTAAACTATATGAACAAGCTTGTTATTAACAGTGTGGGGTTGTACATTGTGCACAATAGGAAGACTATGTAAAGTCAGATGACATAGAGTATGAACACATAATTTTCCACAGAGGAATGGGAATTAGACAATATCCAATCTACCACATATGCCTTCTACTGTTCACTATTCCTACACGCATGGCATGTATCACTTCTCTGCCATGGCACTCTGCTTCACCTATTCTTAACATGAAACTTATTAAATTTGCCACTTCTGGAGTTGTCCATTGTTCCTTTCCCTGGGCCTCAGTTTCCTCATCTTTAAAATTAATGAACTACATTAGATTAATGTTTCTTCAGCTCTGACACTGTTTGTGATGACTTGTATTCTTCAGAAGGAAGTATGATAGAATGATTAAGAGTTCAGGATCTGGGAATCAGCATTAAGGCATAGTAGGTTAAGCTGCTGCCTGCAATGCTGGCATCCCATATGGGCACTTCTTCAAGTCCCAGCTGTTCCACTTCTGATCCAGCTTCCTGCTAATGTGCCTGAGAAAGCAGTAGAAGATGGTCTGACTGCTTGGACCTCTACAACGGTAAGGAAACTCAGATAAAGCCCCTGGCTCCTGGCTTCAGATTGGCCCAATTCTGGCCATTATGGCCATCTAGGGAGTGAACCAGTAGATAGAAGATTCTCTCTCTCTCTCTCTTTAAATCTGTTTTTCAAATAAATAAAATAAATTTTTTTGAAAAAGAATTCAGATTCTAGAGTCAGAGAACCTGGGTTAAACCATGTCTAATTTCAGAAAGACATTTAGCTTACATGTCCTTTAGTGCCCCTATCAGTAAAATGGAGATAACAGTAGTACCTATTCATAAAATGGTTATGAGCTTCAAGTGAACTAGTGAATATAAAGTACCTACAGCTTTGCATAATACTTTGCTAACTAGAATTTAGTAAAAGTATATTATGTACAAATCCCTGGTTACTTCTATATTTTTTTGACCATAGAGTATTCTTTATCCTAAGATACGAAGAGTAACCCAGTAAATGTGTGGAGATCAAAACTAAAACAGAAAAGTTAGGCTGCTCATCACACTCCACAAATGCATTCATTCATTTAAGAAATATTTACTGAACGCTTACTTATTAAAATTTAGAATCTGGGCTACAATGAAAAGATTCCAAATTACAGTGACTTTTACAAATTGAAATTTTACTTTTATTCCATGTGTCCCTATAGAATTATGCTGTCCAAGCCTGGTAGGAAGCTCTGCCATCCCCTAAATGTGGCTTTCATTTCTGGTTCTAATGTGACTCTTGTGTTCGGAGTTCCTTCTGACTATCAGGAAGGGGCTAGAGAGGAGGGTTGTACACAAATATTTATTGTATGTGACATTGTTTCTGTTCTCATCTTAATGATCAGAAGTTAATTCCTTGTCCACACCAAGTTGCAAGGAGAGCTAGAATATTTAGTAGTATATGGTTGGGTGATCTTAGTGCCTGCTAAAGTTTAGGATGTCTATAATGGGAATATAAATATTAGTGAACTACTAGTAATATCTTGCCTTATAATTGTACTAGACAGACAATAGTGTAAAAGTAGATATAGCCCCCTGCCCTCATGAACTCTTATGGTCCAGCTGGGAGATGGACCATGGACAATTACTCCAGTGGCTGTATGCAGTGATCAGTGAGGATGCAAGATCAATAAGATCTGAAGGATGGGAAGGGGAAGTAGGTAAAAGCTGCAGATCAGGGAAGCAGGAGGCATTATTGCAAATTGGAACTGCACAAATGTCTGTAACAAATGTATGATACATATCAGGAACTGAAAGATACTTTCAATCAAGAGAGGAAGACAAAATTCTGGGGTGGAAAAGTAACTAAAGAAAGAAGGAAATAGAGCTTAAGCCAAATGAAAGTGTTTGGTTTTTATTCTACAATAAATGGGCCTATATCACAACATTTGAAGCAATGAAATTGAGTAAATCATAGGCATCCACAAGACATTGAGAAAAGAATTAGAAGATCCATAAAGCTGAATAGTCAAGGAGCACAATTTTAGAAATACGACTTTTTAGCAGGGGTATAGAATTGGAGCATGGGTAGGGTAGGGTAGAGAGAATACAGGAAAACAGAGAAGTTATGATGATCTAAATTTAGCTACTGGAAGGCGATTTGCCAGAGGCTCAGAACTCACTGCACAGAAGCCCTGGGGCACCTGGTATTACCTCAGTCTGGTGAACTGCTGCTTCCTCAACCTGGCTGCCTTCTAAAGATTCAAAATTGAGGAAAGAGGATGGGGAGACTTTTCTCCCTTACAACTGGCCTCAGTCACTTGAAAAGTGGACCAATAGAGGGTTAAGGATGAACTGAGACAGACCCATCCTGCCAAGTGATGGAAGGAGCAGCAGCATTGCAGAGGTATTATCATGCTGCCTTGTTGGTGTCTTTAGAATATTCCTCTGAGGAGTGTAGATTGCAGAACAGTCGCAGTGCATGATACCCCATCCTCACTGGCATACTCTATGTAAAGACAAGCAAGTGAGCAGCTCTTAAAACCTCTATGAGTATTGCCTGTTTACATCTTATACTGGGTTCTGAAGACATTTTCTTCATGCTTCCACATATGTTCCAAAGAATGTACTCATCCCTCTGTTTCACTCTTTTTTTTTTGGCTGTTGTTTAAAGAAGAAAATTTACTTAATAGTCACTTGGATGTGTGAGTGTGAGTGTGTGTGTGTGTGCCTGTGTGTGTGTGTATGTGTGTGTGTGACAGCCCTCCTTAGCACCCTGTGTCCCACTACTGAGAGAATGTATGAGTTGATTAGAGGTCAGTTTCTCTAAAGAGTTTAATAACATTTTGCTTGCTGAAGGCTTGCTGGTCAGGAGTTGGTTTGGGAGTTTTGTCATACTGCAAAATGTAGCTTGGAAAGCTATGCTGTCCTAGAAATCTTGAGTCCTATGTGTAAGTCACCAGGAGTAAACTTCAGAAGTCACAGCATGGACGCAAGGGCAGTTCAGTTGTTGAAACAATGTGGGTCTCTCCTTCCTTCCTTCCTTCCTCCCTCCCCTCTTTATTCAACAACATCAAAAAATTAGTTCATGCTCTGGACACATTAGCAGCTGCTTAAGAAAACAAGGGAAATGATCACATGGCATTCTTTTTCAGAGTTAGCAGTATAGCAGATTGTCAATAAAAGCAATCACAGATAAGTATTTGATTTCAGTGTAATTAATGCTGCAAAGGAGAATGGCATGAAGTAGAATGAAGATGATTCCTGGAGGGTCTTTTGTCAAAAGAACTGAATGACCAATAAAAGTGAATCAATTGGTTGATTTTGAAAGAAACATCCTAGGTCTTGAGCCATAAAGGGCTGGGTAATTTTAAAAAGAAAGGACAGCTAGTGGGGACAGAGGAGATAAACTGAGGGGAAAAGGAGATGAGACCAGATAATTGAGCCTTGTCATAGATCTGAGAGATGAGGAAACTGAGGACAGGAAAATGGATTGTCCAGTCTCACACAAAGTAAATTTGAGACAGGTTTGATCCAATAACTTAGGCCATCCATTTTCCTATCTTCAAGTGGGATGTAACTTCTCTCAAGCCAAACAGGAGAAAATCTAGACATTAGGGAAGTAAACAAAGTAAAGGAATCTCAAATAAAGAGATTCTTCAGCACCTTCTGCAAACTATTTGAATAAGCAAATTCTTCATAGCCAGAGGCCATTTGGTCCCCACATCCAATACCTGCTGAATGTTTTTCTTACATTTTAACAGTTTGGCTGAATATTTCACAATCTTCTCTTGTTTAAGAGGCTGCTAGATTTCAGAATTATTACTGTGTTTTAAACCACACTTTCATCTCCTACTGCAGTATTATGTCAGTCTTTTCCTGTGATTATTAAAACAAAAAGGGTAAAATTTCTACTGTGTTTGTTGTTCTGTGTTCATGCGTCTCCTCATGGTATATAAAATATTCCTAAGAGTTGTGAAGGAAAGAAATAATTGATAAGAGAATATGTCAAGCAAGTGAAACAAATTTTAAGATATCTTACATGTTAGTTACATAATGATTTAGTGGAATATGAGTTGAAAATATGTGTCTAAAAATTTGAAAGTGCACAGACTGACCCAGCAATTCTACACCTGAAAATTGGTACTGAATAACTAATTATGAAGGCATGCAGAGATTCCTAGAAGAACATAATACTACCATTAAAAGATATAAATGAATAAGTTATACGAGTCAACAGTAAGGAAGAGACTGCACATTAGAGTTCACTTTATCTCTACAACAGAAACACACACACACACAGAGCTAAGTGAAAAGAATTACTAGAGTTATAAATAGTAAAAATTACTAGGTTAGGAACATGGTAGGATTGAAGTAATGCTTTTTATTTTCTTTTTAATAAGATTTATTGGGGCCGGCACTGTGGCGCAGCAGGTTAAAGCCCTGGCCTGAAGCACCAGTATCCCATATAGCTGCTGGTTCTAGTCCTGGATGCGCCTCTTCCAATATAGCTCTCTGCTTTGGCCTTGGAAAGCAGTAGAAGATGTCCCAAGTCCTTGGGCCTCTGCACCCACATGGGAGACCCAGATGAAGCTCCTGGCTCCTGACTTCAGATCAGCGCAGCTCTGGCCATTGCGGCCATCTGGGGGAGTGAACCAGTAGATGGAAGACCTCTCTCTCTCTTTACCTCTCTCTATAACTCTGTCTTTCAAAGAAATAAAATAAATCTTAAAAAAAGATTTATTTATTTACTTGAAAGAGTTACACAGAGAGGAGAGGCAGAGAGGGAGAGAGAGAGGTCTTCCATCTGCTGGATCATTCCCCAATTGGCTGCAAGCACCAGAGCTGAGGGGCCCAAGGACTTGCCCTTCCAGGCCATAGGAGAGAGCTGGATAGGAAGCGGAGCAGCGTGGACTTGCACTGGTGTCCACATGGGATGCCGGCACTGCAGGAGGTGGCTTCACTCACCATGCCACAGCACCAGCTCCGAAGTAATTTATATTTATTTATTCAGCAAGTCTATATTGAGCTCTGCCTATATGCTAGGTTTTAAGATAATTGTTGGCAATACATTGCTTAATAAAACTGAGTACAGATCTGGATTGTTCCTTCAAGAAGCTAATGACCTAGGTAAAAGCTGTTTTATTTGAATGATGCTATTGAACATGATTTCTTATCTTCTTTTCTTCTTTGCTCTGTGTAATGAGAAATAGTTTTACTTTTATAATCTAAAAATGATTGTAAATAAATCAGCTTGTATTTATATACCATTTTTCATGGTTGTTATTTATTTGTTGCTTACAGCTATTCCTACAGAAACATAGACAGAGAAGGAGGAACAGCGAGAGGGAGGTAGCATGGGTCAGGAATCTGCCCCAGGCCAGATGTTTCAAAGACTTTACCTTGTTCAGTCCTAGGGACAACTTAGAGTCACAGGATTAATATTTAAGTGTGTTTTGTAGTTAAGAAAACTGTGAAGTCCAAAGGCTAATGTACATGGTAACAAGGGAACCAACCCAGGCTACCAGTCCACACTTCCTTCTGCTGAATAAAATAAGTAGACACAATCACAGAGCTCCAATTGATTTCTGCTACTGCCTAAAACTCTAGTAGAAACTCCTTTCTTGATTACTTTCCGACATAATTCCCTACCTCTTGCGGGTTGCTTCATCTCCCCTACTTCTATGTGTTTGTTTTCATTTGTATCAAATATGAACCAAGAATTAAATAAGTTCATATAGTTCCATTCTCAAAATAAAGCTGATATATAGTAAGCTCTCAATAAATGCTGTCTGTCATTAGCATTATTGTTAAATACACTGTTCCTTGTCCTACTTTTACATAGAAAAAAATCACAGTCACTATAGATTTTCTGTTTCTTTTGGTGTCTTCTTTACCTTCTAATCAGGCACCAAGTCCTGCTGATGCTGGTCTTCTTCTTACCTTCTGTTTTAACTACCCACTCTTTGATGATTCAGCAAGTAAAAATGACAGTAGGGATTTTTATCAAAAAAGTAGCTATCTCTCAGGATTTAGGCAAAAAGATCAATGGATATGAGTGAGTCTCAGAAGGGCAAGACATCCCTGAGGAGGACAAGATACAAAAATTGAAATCTGATTAACAGGTAAGATAAATGATTACTTTGGCAACTTAAAGGTGTACCACTTTCCCTGTCCTAGCAAGCTAAGGGAGAAAAGAGGATTCTTTATCTGCAGAGATCTTTTTAGACTCTAAATCAACATCTGTTACATAGCTTAGCCAGCTTAACTAAAAGAAATTCAGCTACTTATCCTGAGTCTGTGGATATAGGCACCATATAGAATATGCTTTAAAGTAAGCAGTGAAACAATTAAAATATTACTAGAAAAAAACTGTGATTTGAGTTATTAAGTGTGGATTTTTTAAAGATTTATTTATTTATTTGAAAGGAAGAGTTTTTAATGTGGGGGATATGGGGTACGGGGCATCTTCCATCAGCTGGTTCACTCTCCAAACGGATGCAATGGCCAGAGCCGGGCCAGTCTAAAGTGAGAAACCAGGAGTTTTTTTCCAGGTCTGCCATATGATGCAGAGTCCCAAGGGCATGGGCCATATTCTGCCACTTTGTCAGGCACATTAGCAGGAAACTGGAGCAGCCTGGTTTTAAACCAGCACCCATATGGGATGCTGGCATCGCAGTGGGGGCTTTACCTGCTATGTCACAGTGCTGGTACAGATGTGGGATTTTGGAGTATGTGGCTTCATCTCTCTGTGGCATCTTTCCCTCCTTGGTAATTAAATCAATATTTATTTCATGTAACCTTTATGAAGATGAAATGTATGTGATCAATTGGGTACACTGGAAAAAATCAATCAGTGGTAGCTATTACCATTATTATTGTGGACAATAAAATAAATAAGACACAGCTGTTTCTGTTCTGGTAACAAAAAACCATATTCCTTGAATAACATTTAATGAATGGTATCTCTAGGTCATGTGTATGCATATGTAATATCCACGTGTGCTTGCAGTTAATAGATCTTAATAAATATTTTAAATAGATCTTATAAGTTAAATAGATTTAATAGATTTTAAAAGTTAAAGCTTGTTAAGAAGAAGACCTGTTAATAGTATCATAGCTTTGAAAATAGTATCTCGAATTTTAGGTTGATAAAACACAGATTGCAAAAGTTGTGGCTGAGAAGTGGCCGAATTATTTTATCCAATTATAATACAACATAAAACTTAATAAATGCTCTACAAGAACCATTAACTTAAACTAGGGAAGAGCTAGAAATGTGGGGAAGTGTTGTATAAAGAAAAAAATTACAGGTTCCAAGACAGTGGAATAGCAACAGGGTGGTCAGATTTATGCAGGACAAAACTAATATAAAAAAATAGAGAAAGTGCATTCTCAGGGTAAACTGTAGTGGAACATCCAGGGAAAGCAGTAGGAATGGCCAGAATCTGGGCAGAAGCTGAAGACATGCATTGGGGTTCAGTGAGATTATAGAGCACCTGCAACTTGGATCCAGGAAGGGGGGGTGTCTGCCTGCCCTGGCAAAGGAGCTGAGATCGAAATCCAGGGCTGTGCCCTAGAGGCAAAGCTTGGAGAACTGTATCCTTCAAGCCCAGCAGGGATCTTTTGAAACAGCAGGACAACCACTCACCCTGAGTGGGAGAGGAAAGGAAAAAAGACAGTATGTGTGTCTCTCTCCCCTCCTCCCTCCTGCAACAGTGGCCTGCAGCCAGCAGTGGGAGGGAAGGTGCCATTTTTGGATTTAGGCACATAGTAGCCACCCCAGATTGTGTGCACGTGCCCAGCAATTCTTAGGGCCACCCTCCACCCAGTCAGTGGGGGCACTCACAGCAGTGCAGGAACAGCCAATTGAGGTGTCCTCAGTCACTCTAGCTTTACTCACTCTGCAATGGGAGGGGCGGGGGTGCCATCCCTACAGAAGAGAAGTGCAGCCTGTGGGACTCTTCCTAAGTGCCCAGCACAATTATGAAGTGAGCAGGACTGTGGTTGGTGGGTACAGTGCGCACCTGTGACCCAGAGATCTTGCCTGAGAGAAAAACCCATATATCACATTGGCATTGAATCTGTTTGGGAGGACAGGACTCGATCCAGTGGGCTGGAACACACAGGGACAGCAGCCCTAGGAGTGCTGTAGTCCCCCGGCTGTCAGGATAGACTAGAAATGTGGAGTGGCTCCACCTGCACTCCATGAACACAAGAGCCCTGAGTGCTGAAACTAAGAAAACACTGTGATCACATAAAAGGAGATAGAGAGTGGCTGGGTCTGGTCAATGCACTGAGTGATGCCACAAACTCTCAGAGCTCCTGGGTGGTTAAAAAAAGCTCATAGGAGAGGGAACAGTGTTCACAGGAACAGCTGGGCAGATCATATTTCCATTGGTGTGCATAAGTGTTGCATACACTTGGAGTTAACACCATAGCAGTCCTTATCCTGAAAGAGAAAGAGTAGTTGCACCAATAGAGGTGATCATTCCTCTCCATCCAGTTAACCAGAGAAAGCTACTAAGCCCAACTTGGGTGTTACTGCAAATACTGCCCCATCCTGGAGCACTAACCAGAACTCTCTGGTCACACCCACCACACATGTCTTGGTATTCACTGAAAGAATAAACATTTCACTAAACCACAAAGGCATAGTTTAAAGATAAAAAGCCATAAGAGGAAAAAAAGTTATAAAAATTCCAAAAAAATAAAATGCAAAAACTCAAGAAACAAGAATAAGGAAGACACTATGACCTCCACAAAGGAGTACAATAATACTTCAATATTAGAATGTGAAGATGAAGAGATTGAGGAAATGCCAGAAATAGAATTCAAAAAAAAATAAATCATAAGATTACTCAAAAGTAATCAGAAGCAAATTCATGAGATAAAGAAAACCATAAGTGATATGAATGAGAATTTTGCACATGAAATTAAGATTGTAAAGAGAGATCAAAATGAAATAACCGAAATAAAGAACTCAATATAATAATAAAAAAAATGCAGTGGAAAGCCACAGCCACAGTGTTGGTGAGGTAAAGGAAAGAATATCTGAGCTAGAAGACAAATCTCTGGAAATTTTAGTGTCAGACCAAAAACAACAAGAAGAAATTAGAAAATTAAAAATGATGTTGGAGATGTATGGGATACTATTCAATGACCCAACATATGGGTCTTAGAAATTTCTGAGGGAGTATTAAAAGAGAAGGAAATAGAATGCCTATTTAGTAAAATAATTATAGAAAACTTCCCTAGCATAGAGAAAGAAAGGAAGGTCCAAGTACAGGAAGAACATAGAACTCTTAACAGGTATGCCGAGAAAAGATCTTCACTACAACAAATTGTAGTCAAACTTTCCACAGTAAAGAATAATAAAAGATTCTAAAATGTGCATGAGAGAAATGCCAGATTACTTTCAGAGGATGTCCAATTAGACTCACAGCTGACTTCCCATCAGAAACCCTACAGGCTAAAAGAAAATGGCAAGATACAGGACAAATGTTAAGAGAAAAAAAATTGTTAACCAAGAATACTGTACCCTGAAAAGCTCTCACTTATGAATGAAGGTGAAATTAAGACCTTCCACAACAAAAAGCAATTGAAAGAATTTGTCACCACATGTTCAGCCTTACAAAAGATGCTAAAGGATGTGCTACACATAGAAACATGGAAAGAAACCCACCATCATGAAATAATGCAAAAACAGAAAGTCCCCCAGAGAAAGTACAAAAGAAACTCAAAGTAAATGATAGAAATATTCATGGAAAAAATGACAAGTCCAAGTATTTACTTATCAATAGTACCTTGAATGTAAATGACCGCAACTCTCCAGTTAAAAGATACAGATTGACCAAATGGATTAAAAAGTGAGATTTATCTATCTGACCAAATGGATTAAAAAGTGAGATTTATCTATCTGCTGCCTACAATAAACATAACTCAACAACAAAGATATGCATAGACTGAAAGTGAAAAGATGGGAAGAGAAATTATATGTGAACAGGAAAAAAGGGGGGCAACTATAGCCATTCTAATATCAGACAAAATAGACTTTAACATAAAAACTGTTAAAAGAGACAAAAGAAGGAAGCTATGTAATGATTAAGGGATCAATACAACAGGAAGACTTGACTATAATAAATGTATATGCACCCAATAACAGGGTGCCTGGCTATTTAAAAGATCTGTTAATTGATATAAAGGGAGACATAGATTCCAGTACAATAGTAATGAGGGACTTCAACACTCCACTTTCATCAATGGATAGATCAACCAGACAGAAAATCAACAAAGAAGTAAGAGAACTAATCAACACTATGGACCAAATGGACCTAACTAATATCTACTGAACTTTTCACCATTCAGTTGTAGAATACACATTCTTCTCAGCAGTGCACAGAACTTTCTCCAGGATAGACAATATACTATTGTATAAAGCAAGTCTCAGCAAATTCAAAAAATCAAATCATACCATGCGCCTTCTCCGATCACAATGGATTGAAGCTCAAAACCAACAACTCAAGAATCTCAAGAACATATGCAAACACATGAAGACTGAACAACATGCTCCTAAATGAACAGTGAATTATAAAGGATACCAAAAGAGAAATTAAAAATTTCTGTAAACAAATGATGTGACAATAACTCATATCAAATCTTATAGGATACAGCAAAAGTAGTGTTAAGAGGGAAGCTTATAACAATTAGTGCCTACATCAAGAAATTGGAAAGTAAGTCAACAAATAAATGAGCTATCAATGCATTTCAAAGACCTAGAAATAGGGGCTGGTGCTGTGGCACAGCAGGTTAATGCCCTGGCCTTAAGCTCCGACATCCCATATATGCGCCTGTTCAAGTCTGGGCCGCTCTGCTTCTGATCCAGCTCTCTGCTGTGGCCTGGGAAGGTGGTGGAGGATGGCCCATGTCCTTGGGCCCCTGCACCTGTGTGGGGGACCTGGAGGAATCTCCTGGTTCCTGGCTTAGGATCAGCGCAGCTCCGGCCATTGCGGCCCACTGAGGAGTGAGCCATAGGATGGAGGACCTCTCTCTGTCTGCCTCCCCTCTCTCTGTGTAACTCTGACTTTCAAATAGATAAATAAATATTTTTTTAAAAACCTAGAAATAAAACAACTAATCACAAATTAGAAGGAGGAGAGAAATAATTAAAATTAAGGAAGAAATAAACAAAATTGAAAGAAAAAATACAAAACATCAATGAAATGAACAGCTAGTTTTTTGAAAAAATAAACAAAATTGACACACCATTGGCCAAATTAACCAAAAAAAAAAAAAAAAAGAAGAAGATCCAAATCAACAAAATCAGAGATAAAAAGGAATTGTGGATTGGATTGAATTGGATTAAGATGGTGGAGTAAGGAGAGAGCTTACTGCTTGAGTCTAGGAAAAGATACTTTAAAAAAAAGTGGAAAGAATGATGTCCCAAGGAAGAGTTAGGGAAAAAACAGGAGAGAAAACTCCACACAAATTAGAGGTACACAGTGGACCTTCATGAAGGGCAAGGATTCCCACAATTTATGACCTCAGCAGCTGAGAACCTCTGCACAACAGTTGGAGAGTGAGGTGAGATCAGACTGCAGAAGCCCAAGCCACAGGTGATAAAGCTGCAGGAAAAGCCTAGAGGGAATCTGGCTTGAAATCCCATGGGGGATACCCACGAAAATAGAGGAGAGAAAACAAAGGGATGGGCATGCTTTTTCTCTCCCAGATCATCTTGCACAGGCATACTGTAACAAGCTGAAAGAGAGCAAGCCATTTTGGACATTTATCACAGCTGTGCCAGCTTGTGTCTGCTCTCAGCAATGAGCAAGCAGAGACCCTTGATTCTGGTAGGGAGAACAGATAGTGAACTGGGGGCATAGAACTGTGGGAGGCTTGTGTGCCAGGACTATAAAAACACTGATGCTACATGGGAGGACTCATGGTGTGGCTGGGTCACTGGGCAGTCACTGTGGGAGGCTCCACACACTCAGGACTTCCTGGTTACCAGGTGAGGGACAATGCTGGGGAATATGAGCTTATATTGAGGACTGCACAGAACCTTTGTGTGGTCCTTGTGGCATAGTAGATGAATAATACACTCACTGGGGCTAGTGCCCAGGCACTAGTCTCCTTTGAAGAGAGGGGCTCAGCTGAGTCTACACCATCAGACAAGAAAAAACTTTCCCTCTGATAAAAAAAAGTAGATTTATCATAACAAACCTGGATGTGTCACCTCAGACATGCCCTCTACATTAAAGTACTGAACGAGCCCCCTGGCCACACTCACCACATGCCTCTAGTTATTCCCTAAAAGCAGACACTCCAATAATGCACCCAGACATAGTCCAAAGATAAAAGTCACCACAGCAAAAAAAAAAAAAAAAGAGAAGAAAGCAATGAGTATCTCCACAATTGCCAAATAACAATCACACCAATTCAAGAAACAAAAATAAAGAATACAACATGACGTTCCCCAAAAATCACAACCCTTCAATACTAGATTGTGATGATGAGATTGAAGAAATGTCAGAAATGGAATTCAAAACATTGATCATAGGATTACTTAGAAGTAATAAGAAGCAAATACACAAACTAATGAAATCCACACATGAAATGAAAGAAAATTTCTCCCATGAAATTGAGATCTTAAAGAGAAATCAAAATGAAATCATAGAAAACAAGAATTCAATAGAACAAATTAGAAATACAGTGGAAAGCCTTAACAACAGATTTGGTGAAGCAGAGTAAAGAATATCTGACTTAGAAGACAAAGGACAAGAAATTATACAATCAGACCAAACACAAGAAGAAGAAATTAGAAAAACTAAAGAACACTGTTGTAAAGAATCTACAGAATGCTATCAAACAACCCAGAATATGGGTTCTAGGATTTCTTGAAGGTGTGGAAAGAGAGAAAGAATTAGAAGGCCTTTTTAGGGAATAATAAAAGAAAATTTCCCAAATGTGGAGAAAGAAAGGGACCTCCAAGTACAGGAAGCACATAGAACTCCTGATAGACATGACCAAAAAAATATCTTCACCATGATGCATTGTAATTAAACTCACCACAGTAAAACATAAAGAAAGATTTCAAAATGTCATTGAGAGAAATTCCAGATTACTTTCAGAAGATCACCAATTACACTTACAGCACCCAAGATTAACAAATGGAATTACATCAAATTGTGAAGCTTCTGTACTGCAAAAGAAACAGTCAGGAAAGTGAAGAGGCAACTGACAGAATGGGAGAAAGTATTTGCAAACTATGCAACTGATAAAAATTAATAACCAGAACATATAAAGAGATCAAGAAACTCCCCAACAACAAAACAAACAAGCCAGGTAAGAAATGGATCAAGGATTTTAAACAGACACTTTTCAAAAGAGGAAATTGAAATAGCCAACAGACACATGAAAAAATGTTCAGGATCATTAGCCGTCAGGGAAATGCAAATCAAAACCACAATGAGGTTCCATCTCACCTCAGTTAGAATGGCTTTCAGCTGGTGTCACGGCTCAATAGGCTAATCCTCCAATTGTGGCACCAGCACACCGGGTTCTAGTCCTGGTTGGGGCGCCGGATTCTGTCCTGGTTGCCACTCTTCCAGTCCAGTTCTCTGCTGTGGCCAGGGAATGCAGTGGAGGATGGCCCAGGTCCTTGGGCCCTGCACCCCATGGGAGACCAGGAGAAGCACCTGGCTCCTGGCTTCGGATCAGCGCAGTGCGCTGGCTACAGTGCGCCGGCCGCAACGGCCACTGGGGTTGAACCAATGGACAAGTAAGACCTTTCTCTCTGTCTTTCTCTATCTCACTGTCCACTCTGCCTGTCAAGAAAAAAAAATAAAAAATAATAAAAAAAGAATGGCTTTAACACAGAAATCTACAAAAAACAAATGCTGGCCAGGATGTGGGAAAAAAGGTATGCCACTATTGGTGGTAATGCAAACTGGTAAAACCACTATGGAAGTAAGTCTGGAGATACCTTAGAAATCTGAATATAGACCTACCATATGACCTAGCTATCCCACTCCTGGGAATTTACCCAGGGGAAATGAAATCATCAAATAAAAGAATTATCTGTACCCCCATGTTTATTGAAGCTCAATTCATAATAGCTAAGACAGGAAATCAACCTAAATTCTGAAGACTGGATAAAGAAATCATAGGATCTGTACTCTATGGAATACTACACAGTGGTTAAAAAAATGAAATCTGGTCATTTGCAACAAAATGGATGAACCAGGATAACATCATACTTAATGAAATAAGCCAGTTCCAAAGAAACAAATACCATATATTCTCCCTGATCTGTGATACCTAATAGAGCACTTAAAAGGAAATCTGTAAAAGTGAAATTGACACTTTGAGAAGAAATGACTTGAACAGTCCTTGTCTTGACTGTTGAGGAACAGTTTTTCTTTTTTTTCTTAATGGAGAATGGGACTGGGAATGAGAGAGAAAGGAGGAGGTTGGTGGGAGTAGGGTTGGGAGGATGAGAAGAATCACTATATTTCTAAATTTGTACTTATGTAATTGAGTCTTGAAGACACAGAACACTTAAACAGACCAATAACCCAGACAGAGATTGAATCAGTAATAAAGACCCTTCCAACAAAGAAAAGCCCAGGTTTGATGGCTTTACAACTGAGTTCTACCAGAAATTTAAAGAAGAAATAATTTTATTCTTCTCAAACTATTCAAAACAATTGAAAGGGAGGGAATCCTCCCAAACCCCTTCTATGAACCCTGTATCACCTTAATTCCTTATCCAGAAAAAGATATGACAGAGAAAGAGAATTTTAAATCAATATCCGTTATGAGCATAGATGCAAAAATGCTCTACAAAATGATAGTCAATCAAAGCCAGCAACACATGAGAAAGATCATCACCCAGATCAAGTGAGATTTATCTGTCTTGCAGGGATGGTCCAACATCTGATTAACCACATTAATAAGCAGAAGGCCAAAGACCACATGATCATGTCAATAGATGCAGAGAAAGCATTTGACAAAATTAAACACCCTTTTATGATGAAAACCTTAAGCATATTGGGTATAGAAGGAACATTCCTGAACATAATAAAAATAATTTATAACAAACCCACAGCCAGCATCCTACTGAATGGGGAAAAATAGAGGGTATTCCCATTAAGATCCAGAATCAGACAAGAATTCCTACTCTCACCATTGCTATTTATTATAGTTCTTGAAGTGTCAACCACAGCCTTCAGGCAAAGAAAAGAAGTCAAAGGTATACAAATTTGGAAATAAGAAATCAAAGGGATACAAATACAGAAAGAAGAAGTCAAATTATTTCTATTTGCTGATGACATGATTCTATATGTATAGAGAGAACCCAAAAGACTCTACAAAGAGCCTATTGGAACTCATAATAGAGTTTGGTAAAGTAGCAGGATATAAAATCAACACACAAAAATCAATGGCCTTTCTATACACAAACAATGCTATAGCTGAGAAAGAACTTCTAAGATCAATCCCATTCACAATAGCTACAACAATATTTAAATAACTTGTAATAAATTTAACCAAGGAAGTCAAAGAACTCTTCCATAAAAATTACAAAACATTAAAGAAAGAAATGCAAGAAGACATAAAAAAGAGGCAAAATTTTCCATGTTCATGGATTGGAAGAATTAACATCATCAAAATGTCCATACTACTGAAAGTAAGTATAGATTCAATGTAATATCAATCAAAATGCCAACAACATTCTTCTGAGATCTAGAAAAATATGCTAAAATTCCTATGGAAGCATGAAACCCCAAATAATTCACGTAATCTTAAACAACAAAAACAAAGCTGGAGGCATCACAGTACCAGACCTAAAGACATACTACAGGGCAATTATAATCAAAAAAGCCTGGTACTGGCACAAAAAAAAGACATGTAGAGAAGAATAGAAACCCCAGAAATACATTCAGGCGTCTACAACCAACTTACCTTTGACAAAGGAGCAAAAATCAACTTCTGGAGCCAAGACAGTCTCTTCAACAAATGGTGCTGGGGAAACTGGATCTCCAAATGCAGAAGTTGAAATAAAACCCCTACCTCACACTTTACACAAAAATCCACTCAAAATGGATCAGAGACCTAATCTACAACATGAAACCACCAAATTACTAAAGAACACTGGGGAAACCCTACAAGACACTGGCATAGGGAAAGACTTCTTAGAAAAGACTCCAGAAGCACAGGCAATCAAAGCCAAAATTAAAAAGTAGGACTACATCAAGGAGAGAAGCTTCTGCACTACAAAAGAAACACACAGCAAAGTAAAGACACAGTGGACAGAATGGTGGAAAATATTTTCTAACAATGCAACTGACAAAAGATTAACTTCCAGAATCTATAAAAATCAAACAACTCAATAACAACAAAACAATCTAATTAAGAAATGGGTAAAGGAACTGAACAGATATTTTTTCAAGAGATGAAATTCAAATGGCCAACAGACACATGGAAAAGTACTCAGGATTGCTAGCTATTAGAGAAATGGAAATCAAAATCACAATGAGGTTTTGTCTTACCTCTGTTAGAATGGTACGTGTATAGAACTCAACAAACAACAAATGCTGGCAAGGATGTGGGGAGAAGAGTACCTTATCCACTGTTGGTGGGAATGTAAACTGGTACAGCCACTGTGGAAGACAGTGTGTAGATACCTTAGAAAGCTGAATGTGGATCTACCATATGACCCAGGCATCCCACTACTGGAAATTTACCCAAAGGACATGAAATCAGTATATGAAAGAGTGATCTGTATCACCATATTCATTTCAGTTCAATTTACAATAGCTAAGATATGGAATCAACCCAGATGTCTATCAACTGAAGATAGATAAAGGATTTATAATATATATACACTATGGAATTTAAAAAATGAAATCCAGTCATTTGCAACAAAATGGTTGCAACTAGAAATCATTATACTTAGATAAGCCAGTCACAAAAGGACAAATACCATATGGTCTTTCTGATTTGTGGTAACAAATAGAGTACTAAAAATGTAATCTATAGGAACAAAACTGACATTCCGATATGTGATGATTTTGACAGCCCTAACCTTGACTGTAGGGGAACAATGTTTTCTTAGTTTGTTTTTGTTCTTTACTTTTTTTCTTTCATATTAATTGGTGAGATCATTACTTGGTGTAGAGCTAATCTTATGAGTATAAAAAGTAACTGAAAATTGATCTCTGTAAAAAATAAGAATGGGAAGGGAAGAGTCAGGAGGAAGAAGAGTGGGAGTATGGGTAGTAGGGAGCTAGAGGGGGAAGAACCATCATGTCCCCAACTCTGTGTACATTAAATACATCAAGTTCTATTCCTTAAACAAAATAAATTATAAAAAAAGGAAAATGTGACTTTACATATTTTACTCTTTTAAGTTCAATCAACATAAAATGTGAATAAAACAAATATTTTATAATGAAAAAATGAATACATGATATTCTAATAATTTAAAAAGTAAAAAATTAGTCAACTAAGTTTATGATACAATGGATACAGAAATTAAACAGATTTTCTTCACCCAGGATTTCTCAGATACTATAAAAAGAAACATATAATGTACCTTTATTCTGTGGGACTTTCTTTCAACAGCTATTGTAAGTATAACTTGGAAAAAATGAAGTGAAAACTAAAGGTATTGCTTAAATAATTGTGGAAAATATTTAAGAAAATTAAATACATGTCTTAATTACAGGATTTCTCAAAGAAATTTGTTACTGATATGCGTAAGTATACAAATATACAAGTTGGTCTTGACAATATTTGACTATGTAACCATAATTTTGATTAATTGTGATCATTTTTGTTTAGTTGGTTGGTTTGGTGGAACACTCTACAAAGTCAATTTTTTGAACAATTTTTTATTTTATAAATATCTGCCATTAGACATACAGAGACTATTAAAAAACTATATTTAACAAAGTGTGTTATGTTTCTTCAAATTCCATTTTTCCCTTGTATAATAGTAAGACTTATGAAATTTGTTTAGATTCAAATCTTTCCAAACAGATATTATATTTATCAGCCTTTCTAACGTGATCTTGTGACTGGGATAAAGAAGTGATATTTTAGAGGACTGGTGTTGTTGGCAGAGTGAATAATGTCACCACCTGTGATGCTAGCATCCCACATAAGCACCAGTTCTCCTCCTATATGCTCTACTTCTGATCCAACTCCCTTTTAATGGCCCGGATAAAGCAGCTGAAGGTGGCCCAAGTAATTGGGTCACTGCCACCCATATGGGAGACCTGGATGGAATCCTGCCTTCTGACTTCAGCAGGTTCAGTCCCAGCCATTGGCTCACTCTCCCTCTCTCTACTTGTCTCTCCCTCTCTCTTTCTGTAACTGACTTTCAAATAAAAAACAAGTCTTTTTTTTTAATGTGTTATTTGCAAGTTCAAAGAAATGTTTTATAAGAACATGGAACCAGTAAACATTTTTCTGTAAAGACTCATTTTTATTAGACACTTTAGGTTTTACAAACAACCCAATCTCTATCACAACTGCTCAATTCCGCCATTGAAGTGCGAAAGCAACCTTAAATAACACAGAACAAATATAAACAAATAGGCCTAGCTGTGTTGCAACATAACTTTATTTATAAAATCAGACAGAAGAATATACTCAAAACCTGTAGGCACAATATGCAAAACTAACATTACAAGACTGATAGGTTGAAAGAAGATGGAAGATGGTCTAGGTACTTTGGAAACTAAGCACCAACAAGGAGTAGCGCATTCCTTGAATTCTCTTGTTTGCATGCATGGCTAGAACTGGAGAAGCTGACAACACAGAGATGCTTATGTACATGAACAACAAAGGCCTCAACAAAATCCTCTCATCTCTGTTCAAAAGCCAAGAATGGGCTAGTTTAATAAAACAGAAAATCTGCACAGAATTAACAGCTCTACTCCAAACACCACAGAAAGGAATATAACCTCATCTTCACCCATGTCCTCAATGACTAAAAAAGAACCTAGACTTCTAGTCTCATGAAGCTAAGAAGACACAACCCAAAACACCCATTGTGGAGTAGGAATCTGAGACTTTTACTGCATCAGCCAATAATGAGCTCCTTTAATTCCTGTTGTCTTACAGATCGCATATGGAGCATTCATCCATACTCAGCCTACAACTCACTGGAGTGGTGCCGTAGAAGGTCTGCCAGAAAGTCATATTTTCACTATCATTTTATGGTAACAAGGTTATCCTCATCACAGTATCAGTGGAGACTACATAGGAAACTGGCATTCAATAATGATGAGTGGTGGAAAGAAAAATGAGAAATTATCCCCTCTTGGTAGCAATGGAGGCCAAATAGGGAATATGAACTTCTGCCTTAACCTGACACTATAATCATCCTGAAGGAGTCTCAATACTCATCCTGAAGTGGTAGCAGGTAAAGTTGTGGCAGTGCTATGGCATAGCAGGTAAAGCCACAATCTGTGATGCTGGCATCCCATATGGCAGCTGGTTTGTGTCCCGCTTCCTATCTAGCTCCCTGCTAATGGCTACTGTAAAACACTGGAAGATGGCCCAAATGTTTGGGCCCTTGCCCACCCATCTAGGAGACCTGAATGAAGCTTCTGGCTTCTGGATTTGGACTGGCTTTGCCATGGCCATTGTGGCCATTTCTCTTTGTCTGTGTCTCTCTCTTCTTTTGTAACTCTGGCTTTAAAATAAATAAATAAATCTTCTTAAAAAGAAAACAAAAAGTCAACTAAAAACGTTTAAGTAAAATCTATGCTTTCATAACCTAGTCCAAAAGAACTCTAGATTTTAACAGAATCTCTCTCTCTCTCTCTCTCTCTCTCTCTCTCTCTCTCTCACACACACACACACAAACATACACAAAGATATTAAGCCAAACAGAAATGACGCCATGAAACAAATTATAAAGTAGGAAATCTTAGAAAGAACTTGGAAATATAAAAGAGAATGCAATATGTTTAAAATATTTATTTATTTATAATGTGAAAGTCAGTGTAACAAAGACAGGGGAACAGAGAGTGAAAGAGAGAGATTTCCTTTCCACTCCCCAAATACCCACAGTAGCTTCACAAGGTCAAGCTGAAGCCAGGAGCTGAAAAGTTACCTTTATCTACCCTGGGTGGCAGAGGTTCCAGTCCTTAGCCTACCTTTCACCATTTTCCCAGGCACATTAACAGGAAGCTGTATCAAAAGCTGACCTGGTAAGACTCCAATCAGAACTCAGAAACACAATTCCAGTGTCACCAGTAGTTTAACCCTCAGTACGACAAAGCTGTCCCAGAACTGGAAACTTCTAACCTGAAAAATTCAATCTCCAAAATAAAAAGCTCAACAAGTAGAGTCAAAAGCAGATTGGAGGAGACCAAGAAAAGGGGAAGTAAACTGGAATATAGAAGAAAAGAAATTGTCTAATTTTAACAATAAGTTTTTTTTTTTTCAAATTAAACAAATCCTCAGGGATAAGTGAGACTATAAACACTTGGTGTGGCATTTCTGTCTTCAGCCCCCAAAGAAGAGAAGAAAAATAATATGAATACAAAAGTGTTCTCAAATGAGATAGATGAAAACTTTTAAAAATTGTTGATATAAATCCACAAATTAAATAAACTGAGCAAACCTCAAATAGAAAAAACTGAAATAAACAATATCAAGACACATGATTAAATTTTTGAAACCATGTGTCAAAAAAAAAATCTTGCAAATAATGAGAAAAATGACATCTTACCTATTAAAAAGTTCAAAAGACTGCATATTTTTACAATAGAGAAAAAAAGAAATTGCACAATGTTTTTGAAAAGTTAAAAGAAAATAGCAACCCAGAATTCTAAGCCTAGTCAAAATATGCATCAATAATGAGAAATTTAAAAATATTACAGATTAAGAAAGAGTAAAATAATGTTGTTAGCCAATCTACCCTAAATGAATTTCTAAAAAAATTCTCTAAACAGAAAGGAAATGATAGAATAATGAACTTTGGAATATCAGGAACTAATAAAAACACATATTTCTATAAAAATGATTGTAAATATAATGAACATTCTTCTCCTTTTAGTTTTCCTAAATTATGTTTTGTGGATGAAGCTAAAACTTATCACTGTCTGATATGTTTCTACCTGTTTGCACAGGAAATATTTGAACAATTAAAAAAGAAAGAGGAAAATAGCTTTAAAGAAGCTAAGATTTCTTTGCTCAAACTGGTAAATTAAAATGACACAAGTACACTAAATGATCTGCATATAATGTAATATCAAGAATAATCATTAAAGTATTATACAAAGATAAACTTCCAAAACTATGGATTAGTCAACAGCAGTTTAACACCTTGGCCTGAAGCACCAGCATCCCATATGGGCACTGGTTCTAGTCCTGGCTGCTCCACTTCAGATCCAGCTAACTGCTACGGCCTGGGAAAGCAGTAAAAGATGGCCCAAGTCCTTGGGCCTCTGCACCTGGCATGGGAGACCTGGAAGAAGTTCCTGGCTCCTGGCTTCAGATCAGTGCAGCTCCAGCCGTTGGGGCCATCTGGGGAGTGAAACAGCGGGTGGATGACCTCTCTCTCTCTCTGCCTCTCCTCTCTCTGTGTAACTCTGACTTTCAAATAAATAGATAAATCTTTAAGAAAAAACCAATATGTTACAAATACATCCAATGTAAATTGTCAAAATATACCAATTAGATTGATTGGAATGAAAATTATACTTGCATTATAGGTTGTCTAAAGGAAATTCACTTTGAATGTAACAATATAGCCAGATTGAAAGAGTGAAAATATATCATGCAGTTATTTGTTAAAAATCTTCCAGATAAAATCAGAAAAACTAGACTCCAGAGTAAATAAAATTACCAAAGACAAAAGTATCTGCCAAGAAGACTTAGCTACCTTATATGTGCATTCTCCAAACGAGAACTTCCAAAATGTGTGAAGAAAAGCTGATAGACCTAAAAGAAAACAAGTAGCAAATTCTCAATTGCAGTGATAGATTTCAATATTATTCTGTCTATAATTGATAGAAACCTTTGCCTGAAAATCAGAATGTATACAGGATAGTTCAACCACACCATCAAACATCAAGATATATCTAATATTTATAAGAAATTATACCTAACAGTAATCCTAGTTCTTTTCAAGTATATATAATACATGTACCAAGTGTGCTTGGAACATATATCAGGATAAAACAACCCTCAACATGTTGAAAAAATTAAAATAATACAGAATGTGTTTTCTGACCATAATGGGATCATATTAGAAATCAATAATTAAAAGAAAAAAAAATCTCCAAATATTTGAACACTAAACATCTGTTTTGACTACAATTTCTTTTCTATGACACATATTAGAGTTTAATCCCCATCATGAGCTAGGAAGTGGGTAGATATTTAATCTCACTATGGAGTTTAGAGGTTGGGTCTTTGAGAAGTGATTAAAATTTTATGGAATCATCAGAGTAGAGCACTTCTGGTTGAATACTCATGGATTTTTATGAAGGGGGAGTGACTGACATTTAGCTTACTGGTTAAAACATCAGTTAAGATTCCCATAGCAGAGTACCTGGACTCAATATCCAGCTCTAGCTCTTGACTCCCGATTCCTGCTGATGCAGATTCTGGGAGTCAGCAGGGATGTCCCAAGTAGTTGGTTCCTGCCACCTAGATAGGAGACCTTGATTGAGTTTCCAGATCTGGGATTCAGTAGCCCAGCTCAGGTCCAGCCATTGCAGGTATTTAGGGATGAAACCAGCACATAACATATTTTCTGTGTGTGCGTGTGTATGTGTGTGTCTTCTCTCTCTCTCTCTCTTTCTCTCTCTCTCATAAATAAATATATTTTTAGAAATATAATAAGCAGGCACATGCTCACTCGGACTTTCCTCCAATGGTGGAACTAGAAATGTGCCGGGAGATTTCAACTCAATCTTATCAAGGAGGCATGTACCAATGCAGCGCACTTGGTAAAGCCATAAGTATAAGTACGTAACTGATCAAAAAGATAGGGTTAAGTGTAGAAGAGATTTCACAAATAAGACCAGTGTAAGCAAGTAATGAAGGATAGAATTAAAAGGGAGAAAATGATCCTGCAGGGAAGGCAGGACACACAGCAGACTCATAGAATGGCAAATGCCCAAAACAGCACTCCAGCCTCAGAATCAACCCTTGGGGCATTTGGACCTGGCTAAAAGCCCATTAGAGTCTCACAAACATGGAAAGCCATGGCATGATGGCAAAAACAATCTAAATGAAAGATCCTGGTGAACAAGACCCCAGCAGAAGGAACAGGCCATCAAGGAGAGAGGCGCCTTTCTCCGAAGGGAGGAAGGAACCTCCACTGTGATACGGCCTTGACTAAACAAGTTCAGAGTTGGTGAACTCAAGGGGCTTCCATAGCCTAGACAACTCATGGCAAGAGCCTCGGGTGATTGCTAACGTCATAAATAAGAGTGCCAATTGTTAAATCAACAATAGGAGTCACTGGGTACATGTTCCCCATGTAGGATCTCTGTCCTTAATGTGTTTTACTATGAAACTTAAAAACAACACTACCGGTCGAACAATATCCTATACCTTGTGCAGTTGTGTGAGGGCAAACTGTTGAAATCCTTGCTTAGTATATACTAAGTTGATCTTCTGTATATGAAGGTAACTGAAAATGAAACTTGATGAAGGGCGGGATGGGAGAGGGAGTGGGAAAGGGGAGGGCCATGGGAGGGAGGGAGGTTGGGGGGGGGAAGCCACAACAACACAAAAGTTGCACTTTGTAAATTCACATTTATTAAATAATAAAAAAGAAAGATCAATCTAGTGATCACAATTGTAAAATTAGGAAACTGAGGCTTGCAGATGCTAAGTAATTCAATTACTATCATACAATTAGTAAGTATAAGATGCCAAAGGGCTGATTTACCTTAAAATCTGAAACAATATCCACTACCACCCCACTGCCACTTTGACAAAGTGAAATAACTACTCATTTAAATAATAAAAATAAATAAATAAATAAAAATATAATAAGCAGGAGAAGGCCTGAAAACATATAAACATGGGGCCAGTGCTGTGGCTCACTTGGTTAATCCTCTGCCTGCAGTGCCAGCATCCCATATGGGCGCTGGGTTCTAGTCCTGGTTGCACTTCTTCCAGTCCAGCTCTCCACTGTGGTCCGAGAGGGCAGTGGAGGATGGCTCAAGTGCTTGGGCCCCTGCACCCGCATGGGAGACCAGGAGGAAGCACCTGGCTCCTGGCTTCGGATTGGCATAGCTCTGGCAGTAGTGACCGTAGTGGCCATTTGAAGGGTGAACCAATGGAAGGAAGACCTTTCTCTCTGTCTCTTTCTCTCAATCTTGAACCAGAACTATGAGGCAAAATAAACCTCTTTTCTTGATTACTTACTCACTCTGTGGTGCTGTGCTATTAGCAACAGAAAATGGACTAATGCATCAATACACTTCTAAATACTTGATGGATTAAAGAAAAAGCCACAATAGAAATTTTAAAAAAATAGAATTGTATGAAAATGAATATTCTACATATCTAAATTTGTGAGATATAGTGAAAGAAATATTCTAAGTTCCTCACGCAATAACCTATTGAATAAAAGGTAGCATATTAAACCCAAAGCAAACAGAAGGAATTAAACAGTAAAATAAAATCAGAAGACAGTTAAATTAGAAACAAAATAAATAGAACTAATGTAGCATGAAGCTGGTTCTTTGAAGAGATCAATATAATTGTCAAATCCTTAGCAAAATATATTATGAATAACCTGTGAAACTAGATATATCACCCTGCAGACATCAAAGGGATAGCAATGGGGTACAGCAAAAATTGTATACACATAAATTTAATAATTTGGAAGAAATTGGGATTAATTCCTAGAAAAACAGAAAATATACATATAGCCAACATGCAGAAGATGATTTGAACAACCCTGTAACTATTTTATAAAATAAATTTTGAATTCAAATTATCCTTCAAAGAGAAAACTGGTAACACAGTCTGCTGAACAATCCTACCAAGTATTTTAAGAAAAGTTGATATTAATTCCATGCAATGTCTTCTAGAAAACAGAAGAATAAAGAACATTTCTCCATTCATTTTATGAAGCTAATATTTCCTTCATACAAAAATTTTTTTAAAAAGACAGTATTGAAGGCAAACTACAGGCCACTACAGACCAATATCGTTCATGGACATGGACACACAAAAAAAGCAAAAATCTTTTTTTTTAAAGATTGTATTTATTTATTTGACAGGTAGAGTTATAGACAGTGAGAGAAAGAGACAGAGAGAAAGGTCTTCCTTCCATTGGTTCACTCTCCAAATGGCCATAATGGCCAGAGCTAAGCCAATCTGAAGCCAGGAACCAGGTGCTTCCTCCTGGTCTCCCATGTGGATGCAGGGGCCCAAGCACTTGAGCCATCCTCCACTGCTATCCCAAGCCACAGCAGAGAGCTGGACTGGAAGAGGAGCAAGTGGGACTAGAACCAGTGCCCATATGGGATGCTGGCGCCTCAGGCAGAGGATTAACCTAGTGTGCCACAGTGCTGGCCCCTAGCAAAAATCTTAGCAAATAAACTAAACAATATTTGAAAAGATATTTCATATGAGCAAGTTAAGTTTATTCTGGAATACAAGGCTGGTTCAATATTTATAAATCAATCAATGTAATTAATATATAATAAAGTGCCTACTCTCTGCAGTGTATTCCTTCTTGAGATTTCTTAAGTGATAAAAGTGTCTTTTTTGTTCATCAGTTATTCGTATCACTATGCTAACATAGTCACCTGCTAAAGAAATAACTCATAGCAGACGCTTAGATAACTTAAAGATGGTCACCAAGATAGCCAACTATATGATCAGCGAGTTGGGACTTTGAGCCAGTTTGGCCTCTGAAGAAGAAAGGGAGATTGGAGAATTAGGTCAGTCACCTTGTCAATGGCTTTATCAATCATCCCTATGGAATGAAACAGCAATATAAACATTGAATTCTGATCTCCGTGGAGTTTCCCAGCCAGCGAACTCATCACTGTAGTAGGAGGGTGACACCACTGACTTGCCTTGATTCCACAGGTGAGGATGCTAAAGACCTACATTTAGGACCCTTCCTAGTGTCCCTTTGCATAGTTTTCCCTGTGTTGTAACCTGTAATAAAACTGAAATATTAACTATAGCATTTTCTTGAGTTCTGGAAGTCATTCCGCTGAATTTTTTCCCTGTGAATTATTGAACTGGAAAGGGTCATGGTACACTTTGGAATTTGTAGCCATTACTCGGAAGTTTGGTTGGCCTGGGGACCCTTTGAACTTTTGTGGTGGATATCTGAAGTGAGGGCAGTCGTGTGGTGTACCATGCCATTTCACTTGTGAGTTCTAAACTAACTCCTAGCAGTTAGTTCCTGAATTTAATTGTATTGCACCAGGCAATTATAGAATAGATGAGGTGGAAACAGGAAAATTGGTCTCAGACTAGCGATCCATTACTTAACAAGGAAAAGGAAAAAAATTACATTATCATATCAGTCAATACAGAAACAAAAACATTTCACAAATTCAACACCCTTCCAATTCAATGCCCATTTTAAGGCAAAATCTCTTAGAAAGTAGGAACAGAGAAATTTTTCAGATTAATAAGTAGTACCTATTAGTAAATACTATTTAGAATAAAAAAAGGAGAGAACCATCCAACATGGGAAGCGGGATACACAGCAGACTCATAGAATGGCAGATGTCCTAAACAGCACTCTGGCCTCAGAATCAGCCCTTAAGGCATTCGGATCTGGCTGAAGAGCCCATGAGAGTATATTAGGCATGGAAAGCCAAGACACACTGACAAAAAAAAAAAAAAGAGAAAAAACAAAAAAAAGGACTTAAATGAAAGATCTCTGTGAATGAGATCCCGGTAAAAAGAACGGGCAATCAAAGAAGCAGGTACCATTCTCTGAAGGGAGGAGAGAACTTCCACTTTGACTATGACCTTGTCTAAATAAGATCAAAGTCAGTGAACTCAAAAGGCTTCCATGGCCTTGGCAACTCATGACTAGAGCCTAGGGATATTACTGATGCCACAAACAAGAACATCAAATTGTTAAGCCAACAACAGGAGTCACTGTGCAATTACTCCTCATGTAGGATCTCTCTCCTTAATGTGCTGTCCAATGTGAAGTAATGCTATAACTAGTACTGAAACAGTATTTTACACTATATGTTCTGTGTGGGTGCAAACTGATGAAATCTTTATTTAATATATACTAAATTGATCTTCTGTATATAAAAATAACTGAAAATAAATCTTGATGTGAATGGAATGGGAGAGGGAGCAGGAGATGGGAGGGGTGCGGGTTGGAGGGAAGTTATGGGGGGAAAAAGCCATTGTAATCCATAAACTGTACTTTGGAAATTTATATTTACTAAATAAAAGTTTTTTTTTTTTTTTTAAAAAAGAAGTACCTAATAGTAAAAAACAACTACATCTATCACACCATTCAAGGATGAAAGATTAAAAATGAGTATTTTTGCCCTCATATATAGTCCTGGAAGACTAATAAAAAGTCTTGGAAGTTCTAATTAGTATAGTAAAATAAGGAAAGGAAACAAATGGCATACAAATCAGAAAAGAATCAATTTAAAAATTCCTTTTACAGATGATTTATACAGACTATCCCAAGGAACCTAAAAACAAAACAAAACAAAGCCTTCCTAGAACTAGTAAGTGAATTCAGGAAGTTCACAGAATACATGATAAACATAGAAATCCACTGCATTTGCTTATTTAGACAGTGAACTCTTGAGCAGCACAATGAATACTACAGTATCATTTAAAATAACCAAAAAAGTAGAAATACATGTAAATCTAAAGAAGTATGTGTAAGACTGGTTTGCTGAACAGTATTCCATATTGAAACAAAAAAAAGAAATCAAGCAAGATCCAAATAAATGGAGAGATATATCAAAACTCAAGATAGTAATTCTTGTAAACTGATGTACAGTTTGAACACAATGCCTATCAAAATCTCAATAGAGTGGTTTAGCAGATTCAGTATGGTTATTCTAAATTTCTGACAAAGAAAAAAAGTGAAAGGAAGCTGCCTACCTGATTTCAAGTTTGATTATATTGAGCTGCATCAATTAAGATGGTGTGGTATTGGGAAAGTGATGGTCATACAAATAAACAGAACAGAATAGAAAACTCAAAAGCAGACTCACACAAACTACACAAATGACATTTACAAGATTGTATTTTAAGCCACTGGGTTTGTGGAATTTGTTATAGCAGAAGATGAAAACTAATTCAGCATCCTCACTAATTTTTTAAGAATTCAAACAAGTCCTGAGATGAAAAAAAGTGAGACCCTCTCTTGTGACCTTGGGCAAATACTTCATTCTTTACCAATCTTGGTATATATATCTTTAAGACATATTAAAGTGTTCCTCAAATAATAGGACCACTTTGAATATGAAATGAAATCATTTAAAGTAGGTAGCAAAATAACTGCCATTTGATTAGTGCCAATATGTGTGAGCTAGTATTATTGGCAGAACTGCAGTTGTGTATATCAAAGTCACAGAGAAATGACGGTAAAGGAAAATGCTAAAAATGAGTAACACAGTAACTAAAAGTTCTAAAAGTATCTTTTTCTTTAATGAACCAGATTTTGCTACATTGAAAATGCACTCTGATGGGTGACCTTTCTCTTGAATCACATTTTATTGTTCTGAAAATATTGATCTGTTGAGGAAAATTCTCCCCACAATGTGTAAAAGACTGTGCATACTTCTTAAAGCAGTGATAAGAATCTCATTAGCTCTTACTGATTTGAAATATAAGGGAATGTCAAAAAGTTCACAGAAAATGGAATTAAAATATATTTATTTCAGTGAAAAAAATTGAAAACCATAAATAGTTTTTGCATACTCCTCATTTCCGTGAACTTTTTTGAAGACCTCATGTTCTACGGCTGTAGAAGTCACATCTCTAATTTTATTTCCTTTCTGCATATCTTGGCAAATTACTTGTGTGAAAAAGGCCTGGCATTTTCACAAATTATCTTGGTGCTTAAGAGCACATTTTTCTGAGCCTGGTCTTCTATTCATATGTCTTAGGAAGTAGGAATACAAGAATATGTCTCCTGTCTGTGCAACACTGATATGATCCATTTGTAGGTGGAGAGCCTATGAGATCACATTCTTTCTTAAAGAGACCTGACTGATTCTCAGAAGTCTACAAGCAAAGCAAAGAATTAATAATTTTGGCTTTCCACTGCATCTTTTAATCTCAAAATTAAGGTTCATGAGGTATTGTCATTTTTTATTCACTTGTCCAATCATCACTGTGGATTGAGGGGGAGACATTTTTCTGGTCTTGGAGGACAGGTTCTCTGTACAGGAATTATATTCTCATTCACTATAGTCTAATGCCTATGTGTGCACCAGAAATTCAGTTAAATTTTCCATATAGCACATTATACCTCCTAGAACTTAGGTGGTATTTATTTTGTTATAAAGACAATGAAAAAGTAAGTGAATGAATTCTTGTCATTCAGCTTGTTGTTCTTTCATTCTTTCTGTATAAGTTGATCTGAAACTTACAAAGTTTCCTATATAGGTTGATCTGAAACTTATATTTCCTTTCCATGAGTTACATTGTATCATATCAACCCTTTAAAATTTCTTCATATCTTTTATTGTAGTCTGAAATTATTTTGTGCATTTAATCCTCTTCCTTTGTAATGTCTGTCACTCCTAACTGATTATAATTTGCAGGACAAAGATGTCAGATGACTTAACTCTATAGCTTAGTGCCAGAATAACATCTTCTATCAAGCCAGTACTCAATACATGTGTGAACAAATAAATAACTGAATCCTTAACAATATTTTCTCATTGCTATTGTTCTGAAACTCCTCTGTAAGAAGTAACAGCTACACACTGTGATTCATTTCTTGAGAATTGGCTGATTCTTACTGAGATGTGCACGCACAATGCAATTGGTACTTCAATGCCCTAGTCCAGAAAAAGAGTATAATATTTCACTAATAACTTTATATTGATTCCATTTGAAACAATATTTTGAATATTTTGAGTTAAATGAAATATATCATTTAATATTTTAAAAGACACATTCACTTTTTTTCTTTTTGCTTGTTAAAAGAATAGTTTTTGCAGTTACAAGAAAACTTGAGGGGCTGGCATTATGACATAGCGGGTTAAGCCTCTGTCTGCACCACTGGCATCCCATATTGACTATGGTTCATGTGCAAGCTGTTCTTCTGATCCAGCTTCCTGCTATGGCCTGAGAAAGCAGCAGAACATGGCCCAAGTGCTGGGGTCCCTGCACCCATTTTGTACACCCGAAAGAAGCTCCTGACTCCTGGCTTCAGATCGGCCCAGCTCCAGCCATTGAGGCCACTTGGGCAGTGAACCAGCAGATGGAGGACCTTTCTCGCTGAATCTCCTCTATGTCTGTAACTCTACCTCTAAAATTAAATAAATAAAATATTTTTAACAGAAAATTTGAAATTTTAAGTGTAGCTCATCTTGTGCCTTGCATTATGTGTCTGTTAGGCAGTATTATTCTAGAAAAATAGTATGAAAAATGAATTCCAATAAATAAACAGATGTGGATGAGTTGATTAATATTAGGCCTCAGGCAGAAGCAGAAAACACGTGAAATACATTCAGATGCTGGCCCTAGGCAGCCTAGAGAGTGAACATTCCAAATTATTCCCTGAGAGGTGTCTAATAGAAGCTATGTGCCAGCCACAGCCACCTCTGGAAATAAGGGAAGATGTGGGCTGTCTTGGTTAAGGCTACTACAAGCACACTCCAGAACCCTTCACTCCAGAAACAGCATCCCTGCTCATGATATGTGACTCGAATGCCATCAGGATGGTGGACAGCGATTAATGGTGACAGTTTTACGAGCACAGTGGTGCACAGGGATACAGACAAGGAGCTCCAGTCTGCTCAGGAGGGACTTTTAAAGGCTGTTAAATCAACTCTGTGATATTTTATGATTCACACCAACAGTCCTGGCTTCAGACAGGCCAGTTCAGAGAGGCATCTGCATATGCGTGCATGAAGCTTTCCTAGAATTGCAATGGGAGTCCATAACAGCAGACCTGTTGTGTTTAGCTTGCATTATGGGTCTCAGAGATTGCACAGATGATGAGCCTTGTCTACTGTGGTTTCCCTGTGGCAGGAGCTATTTTCTGTTTGGTGCTCCTCACTTTTACTTCTTCTTTTTCTATTTTGGATTGCTCCTACGGACAAATTGCTTGAGGTCTGTGAGTGGATAGAAGACCACAGAAGCCACTGTTGGTGTGACCCTGAGGTTTTTCTCCATCACTGCTTCTTAAATGTTAACAAGCATGAAATTCTCTTATTGCTGGCAATGAGGACAGTGCGCTTGGTTCTAGACCTGACAGGGACTCAGGAATCTGTGTTTTGAAACTTGAGTGTTTCTGATGCTATGGTCTATGTGATCTCACAGGTCATATGAGGACATTGAAGTTTCCAGAAAGAAAAGAACTTATCTAAATTTCTAGTGAATCCTAACTCTTGTGAATTAGCCGTGGTGTTTTGTTAATCACTCACTGAGCCAAACTAGAACCACACTCGCCCAAAGTTGTCAAGCAAAAATATGTGTGAGTTTGGACAGATCATGATGGGTGGCACTTTATAATATGTGATACTTCCCACACCTTGGATGTCAATCCCACTTTCCTCTGAAACAGAAGTTTTTTAGCTTTTTTTGTTCTTGTTTTTGTTTTTTGTCTTGAACTTGGCTTTCTTTAAGGCCAATAAAATGGGCATTAAACATTATTACCAGAAAACTGAGTTCCAAGCTAATAAGATTATGAAACTACTAGATTGCAAAGGCAAACAATATTTTTGGGTTTTTTCATTATTTTTTGTTTATTTACAAAATAAATAAATTGGGACCTTAAATATATTAAGGTAATGTTCTTTATTTAACCACAGAAATGTCAAAAAGATCTCTATGGAAAACCTTTGATATGTAATATGTTAAATTTTACAATATTTTAATGCCAATTAGCCAATTAGCACCTGTAATTACTACTTGGTGTAGGAAGTACATTATTCTGAACCTCCCCAGAATGACTTGGTAGATGAGAAAACTAAAATTGACAAAGTCCTTCCTCAAGCCAAGTCTCCAATCACCATATCTGCAACTCTTTTGCACTATTTTCTGGGTTCAGTGAATGAGGAATTCATTAAGGAATCCTGTTCAGGGGAAGGATATTTTGCATTTGGCATCTCTCCCCAAATCAATTTGCATTTTTTTCTAGACCCACCTTTAAACCATGAAAACAAAGGCACGGCAGTGTTGACACCTCAGATAGAGAATTCATGAGGACATCAGTTTTCCATCTATCTACTTGCAACATTTCACCACTAACTGTGAATTCTGTCTTTTCTTCATTGCTGGTTAATATGTGACTTAAGAAAACAGCAGTAACTTGGAAAATACATAGGTGACATCCAGACTCACATGTTGATCTGTGTGGCCAAAAACAACAGGTGAAAATCAGGAAAGATAAAGGAGTAATTCTCAGCAGCCAGTGTGACTCCCAGGCCTTGAGACCAGCATATTGCCTTCTCCCAATCCTGATCCAGTAGAGCTGATTATAACCATGAGTGAGTCAACAGGAATTTGTCAACAAGGAACACCTTGAATCAAGCGCAAGTCACTGAAAGCAGCTTGGCAAGCTCTAGCTACTTTGTGATAATGTGCGATGATCCCTGCCTTAGTCTAAGGATGGTCACCTCCAGACTTCTGGAAGTAATGCCACACAGTGAAGTTCCAGTCTTCATCTCTTCTGTATGCTGCTGGCTGGTGGGCCTGAACTGTTGTGACTTGGATCTTTCCCTGGTATTTACAAATACATCATCTATTTATTTGAAAGGCGGAGTTACAGAGAAAGAGGGAGAGGTCGAGAGACAGAAAAAAAAAAAAAAAACTCTATCCACTGGCTCATTGCTCAAATGGCCACAACAGCTGGGGCTAGGCCAGGCCAAAGCCAGGAGCATGGAACTCCATCTGAGTGGACTACATGGACGGTAGGACCCAATTCCTTGGCCCATTTTCCACTGCTTTCACAGGTGTATTAGCAGGGACTTGGATCAGAAGTGAAGTAGCCAGGACTCCAGCCAGGGCTCAGACAGCATGCCAAACTTTTACAGTTAACCTTCTGGGCCACAATGCTGGGTCCAATATCTCAATATCTACATTTTTGAATTCCTGTAGTTATTCCAAATGGGCTATATGTTTCAGGCACATTTTAATAAATAAGACAAATGTGTGTGTGTGTGTGTGTCCCTGTAGGTGCATTGACAAAGAGGAAAGCTATTTGGTAGGTTTGCAGTTTAGCATTGTAAACCTGTGTTCTCTCTGTATAAACATGCTGCCACAAATGACAAATCAATCATTAACTATTCAAAACTAAAGCTATTCTGGCATCTACCATTGAGGAAACCCTTGTAGAAGAAAGGAACAGGGCTTGCACCTGCAAAGTAGGAACCACAAATATTCCCAAACATACTCTATAATCACATGATTCATTTGTACATCAGTGCAAACCAACCAGTGTCTAGAAATACCCAGTAATGATTAATGTCATCACATCCCTGTGTTGAGAGTTCACTTCCTCACTATCCCAGGAGAATTCTCCTTTACTGTTTCTGGGTTGAAATGTTTCCCTTTGATCGTTTCCATTGGTCCTAAGTGGCTCTGTAGAGTTTCAAAGAGATGAACTGTCCCTTCTTCTCCTTAATGACATGTGTCTCAATTCTGTTTCTATGGGGGTGGGAGGAGAATTTCAGAGATGTAGAATATTCAGGACATTTTTAGAAATAAGAAATGCCAATGGAGATCAAACATTCCATGTTTACTTTTAACAAATCAGTTAGAATACAAAAATGATTGTATCCTTTGCTTCACCCTTGAATTGAATTACTCACCCATCATAGGCAGTGCTGGACCACTGTGCTCACCCTGCCAACACTGATTTGGGCAAAGACTGCTTTTATCAGCTTCCGATAGAAGAATCAATGTGTGTGGTTCCTCTTCGAAGGGTGACTATAAGAGAGATGACCCAGAAGGGCAAGAGATGAGGTCATCCAACTTCTCTCAAGCTTAGCAGGTGAATCCACATCCTCTAGGCAAGATGGAGAATGGATTCAGAGCAGAACAGAAAGTCTGCTTTTCCCCCAGGGCAGTAAAAGGGGAATTTCCTGCCCATAGGGATGCCCGTTTTATGGGGGAAAACATAATCCCTACTCTCTCCCTAACAATAAATATCTCTTGTTTGGCTGTCCTCGTTAACTCCTCATCCTCATGGATCTTTCCTGAAATTAATGTGCAGTTCGAATTTCCCTTTGACTTGTGAGCCAGAGAATAGATAAAATGGCACTGCTGTCTAGGCAGGGTAGAGTTCAGCTGAGGAAACTGAGGTCCGGGATGGTTAAATGGCTCCCCCAAGATCACCCCTACCAGACATCAAACCCATGCCCCCCACCCAAGTGAGGTTCTTTGCCACCGCACTTCTGGATGCCCTGCTAGCTCCCCAGGTGAGCACCATTAGCAGTGCAAGCTGTTCTTACAATATCATCTGTCAAATGGAATAATGATTCTGAGATCCTGGCAACCTGAGCCAGATGAAAACTGGCAGCCCCAGGAGGAGAGAGCATTTGACTCAGCACAGTCCCTTAATCCATCCTGCCTTCCACCTCCCCATCACAAGGCATGGGGAGAGTTTTAATGTGTCTCCCTTGCCGTAGCAAATAAGCAGCTGTTAAAGGCAGGCAGAGCACAACTCGCCAGAAAAGCAAAATGGAGGATTCTTTTTTTTTTCCCTTTTTTTTCAAAGAAGCTTTTGATCAAAGAGCAGAAAAGAAAAAAAAGAAAACAAAGCAATACAGATGAGACAAATGGATGAGGGAAACAAAAATGGTTTTTTTTGATGTGAGAGACAAGAATATGAAAGAGGAAAGGAGATGTCAGCAGGCTTCATTAACACAGTTGCATGCCTCGTACACCCTTGATGGGTGACATCCATGGGGATCTTGTTCAATTGGCCTGGTTTTGCAGCCAATCAGAAGCATAGCACTAAATGTGATCTATTTTAAATGTATTGCTGTTGAATTATTTAATTCGAAATTTAGCTGGTGCCACAGGCACTGGAGCGGGAACAAGAAGAATGAAACAAATTATTTCATTGGAAAACGGTTTAATTTTTAATTATGAGATGAGCCACTTTGGGAGAATGAGGCGATTGGCCCGTGAGAGCACTGTCTCCTGGATGCTTGTGGAGTTGTGATAGGCACTTCAGGGTGTTTAATTATCTGGTCCCAATGTCTGTTTCTTGACTCTGAAGTATGCCTGGGATTAGAGGCATAAACAGTGTTAACTACAAGCGTAACAGAGATCCTTGTAACTCCTGTTCATGTGGAAGACATTTCTTCATTACCATAGATACCATAAGGTAACCTTGAACTTGTTTTGTCTTCTTGTATAAAAGGAGAAAATGATAGGAAGGCCTCAGGGGTAGTTAAAAAGAAACTTGGGCTGGAAATGAGGAACAAGGGATTATAGTTGTATTCTTGCTACATAATTACCATTGTGTCACCTTGGGTAAGTCACTTTACCTCATTAGGCCTCAAATTCCTTAAGCCATTATAAGGGCATCTGGATCCAGTGACTCATGTGATCCCTACTCATTTTTAAATGCACCATTCTGGATTTGATCTTACATTAGGTTCTGCCATTAACAAACTATTCTCTGTAAGCAAGTTTCTTTGGGAAGAAACTTCAATCAATGTTTTATTCTACAAAATATGATTCTCATAACAGCTATTCAATATATTTACAGAGCAGTATTACACTGAGGCCCACTAAGTTCACACAGAGACTAACAGGCATGGATTTGAATTCAATCTACGCTAATTCTAGCCTTCTAGCTCTTAAAGGCAAGTTAATTGATCTCTCTGAGCCATGGCTTCCTAAAATGAATTTTGTTGTGAAGATAAAATGAAATGATCCCTGAAAAGTGCTGCAAAGTGATATTACAGAGTGAGAATTCAAAAATGTTAACTCTCCCCATCACTACCTTCATGACCTTCATCACCTCACCACCACCCCTGGCCATCATCACCATCACATTGATTGTGTGATGAACCCTCTCATTCAATAGCAAACACAGAGCTTACTTAATAAAAGTAAAACAAACTACAAAGGAGGTAGTTCCTATTTTCTTTTTTTTAAAAGATTTATTTGTTTATTTGAAAGGCAGAGTTACAGAGAGGCAGAGAAAGAGGTCTTCCATCTGATAGTTCATTCCCCAGATGGCTGCAATGGCCAGATCTGTGCCTATCTGAAGCCAGAAGCCAAGAGCTTCTTCTGGGTCCCCTATACAGGTTCAGGGCCTCAAGGACTTGGGCCATCTTCTACTGCTTTCCCAGGCCATAGTAGACAGCTGGATCAGAAGTGGAGCAGCCGGGACTCGAACTGGCACCCATATGAGATGCTGGCACTACAGGCAGTGATTTTACCTGTCCTGGTAGTGCCTATTTTTCAAAAGGAGATTGTTATTTGAAGGAAAGGAGGGAGGCACAAACTCCAAGCTTTGTAATTTATGTTTGAACCAAGAACTCTTAAACTTCAGAAGAAGAGTGAGGGGAATGAGGCCCATGGAGAAGACATGACTTGCTCAAGCTTGCCCAGGATGTTATCTGGTGCTGGGACCAGAAGTCCTGTGTTCTGAATTCTATGTTATTTTAAAGCAAACAAATAAACAAAAAAAGAAGCAAAAAACAAAAATCACCAAACCTTACAAGCAGCTTTTTCAAGAACCTAAATGAGTCTAACCTCTGCAAACCATCCAGTTTCTTCTATTTTACCATACTTCAGGGACTACTGAGAGAAAAAGGTTATGGCTTTCTATTTACAATTCCTTCTCCAATTTATAAAGTTGGGCTTTTTTTTTAAAAAAAGATTTACTTATTTATTTGAAAGTCAGAGTTACAAAGAGAAAGGGAGACACACAGACACACACACACATACACACACACCAATCTTTCATCTGCTAGTTCACTCCTCAAGAGACTATAAGCAGGGCTGACACAGGCTGAAGCTAGGAGTCAGGAGCTTCTTCTGGAAGGTCTCCCACATGGATGGCAGAGGCCCAAGCACTGGACCATTTTCTGCTGCTTTTCCCAGGTTGTGAGCAGGGAGCTGGCTCGAAAGTGGAGCAGCCAGGACACGAACCAGTGCATATATGGTATGCCTGGCTTGCAGAGAGTAGCTTCACCCACCATGACACAATAACAGCCCCTGAAATGTATAAAGTTGTAAAGAATGTACAAATAGATACGTATTACGTGAGTGTCCAAAATTTTCAGAAATACATGCATCTATAAGCACAGACAGCCACCTACAGAGATACACATTTAATTCCTAGGCACAGACATCAGTGTATGCCTAAGCACATGGGCCTACACATGCCCACGTGCACATCCATATGTGGCCATGCATATATTTATATACAGGCATGCATGTGTCCAAACACACATCCTCCCTGATACATATGAACAGAGGATATTTTGACAACATTGTGAACAGTTCCAGCAGCAAGCACTGTAGAGTTTTCTATAATTTATTCCAGCAATTGCCATTAAACTTCAGTTCTCATTCAGAAGGAGCTGGGATTTCCAGCTGTATTGGGGTCTTATCTCTTAATCTTCTTAAGTCAATTAAAACAATGGTTTAAACTCTCAGTTTTGTGCATATTGTGTACAATCTAAAATGCACACTGCAAATCCAGTTGCAAGTAAAAAAGGAAATGCTAAATTAGAATAGAATTTGACAATGATTCCCAACTTTCAGTGCCATAATAACCCAGAGTCAAGTTTAAGATGTCAATCATTAGTTCTCAGTCCCAGAGACTCTGAGTTAGTCTTCCCTTAGGCCAGCAAACTTCATTTGACCACTTTCATTAGTGATTTACATGCAGGGGTTCATGATATATCTTTGGAGAAGCACTGATTTAGAGATCATAGAAACCTCCTCATTTTGCAAAAACAAACAACAGAGGTCCCATATCTGGTAAAGTGACTTTCCAAAGCTGTGACACTGTTCATAGCACAACTGAGTTTAGATCACCCATTTAGTTCCTGACCCACAACAAGGCAGTACATGAATGTATTGTTTTATCTGTGCAAGTTTCATCTTCCAACACTACTTTAAAAACACTCCCTCTTTTCTCTTTCTTTCTCTCCTCTCCCTCTTTCTCCCCATTAGAATACTCATGGTAACTCAACTGAAGCAAGTAAAGAATGAAGAACTACATAAGAAAAATATCTTCATGGAAAGAAGGAGACTGAATTAGAGAGTCAATAGTTACCAAATTCATATAATTATGTGACAGGTACTAAGTGTGAGCTTTGTAACCAGCAGTATTGTGGCTAGTTGCAAGGAACCAAAAACCTTAATACAGTGTATGAGAGTGATAGAAATTTACTTTTTTCTTGTCAAATAGGGGTCCAGAGTGAGAGAGATTTTTAACAACTCAACAACTTTGAAAATTATGTCTATATATTAATAAACATTTCTATTTAATGCTCGTCAACTCATGGTCACAAGAGGGTTGCAGCAGCACCACTCATTGCATTTGAACTAAAGGCAAGAAGTCTGGGGAGACATGCTGGATTTATTTTCACCCTTTATTGTGAATGAAAAGTGCTCCCCTAAAATTTTAGAGGCTTCAGTTTGTATACCACTGGGTAATATTATTTAACTTGGAATTCAATCTCAGAAATAAATGAATTATGTCAGCAAACATGTAGAGGTGGTAGCTTTGGCACATTTTGCATCTTCACACTTGTATCAAAATGGAGAAGAGGAGAAAGAATCTATGTGATGGAAAGATGAGACACTAAAATTTTCTCAGCCAGTGTTTTGTAGGTGAGGATGGGAAAACTGTCTTCTGATGCAGCAGGTATTATTCAAGTGTTCCTTAACTACCAGAACTGAATTGCATGCTATAAAAATAAAGTAGAAATGGTCATGGATTCATTTATCATTTTACAGTTAAGGATACAACCATGAGAGCAACACTGTGAGTGACCGTAATATGTACTGGAGTGGAAACAAAGTGTTCTGTTTTTACATCCATTTCCATGTCCCTTCAAGAGTTTGTTTGATCTCATATGTCTCAGGGTAATAAACTAAAACTCACAGAGTTCAAAATGATCAAAACTAGGAACACCTTAGCGACTCATCTTACACTATTCTCCCTCACTCTATGCACCCATTTATATCAACAATTCTTCAAGTCTTACAATGGACCAAACCTCTTCTTACTCTAGGTCCTTAGCAGAAGCTACTCCCTCTGTCTGAACCATATTTTACCCATCTCCTCACCTCATTTCACCTACCAATCCTTATTCATCATTCAGCTCTATGTATATGTGACATTTAGCCTACCAGACAAAATCCTGTTCCTGACTGTCATCCTCATAACACTCACAGGGTCTATTACATATTGCTAGTATAAACTGTCTGATGAGTATAAATTTAAGACAGGTCTCATGCAGAACTTTATTCTCCAATAGAGAAAAAGCCATGTGTGCTTCAAGAACCATTTTATCTCAAGCAGCATGCACACAGTAGGTATTCCATATACATACATCTGTTGATTGGGTGGATGAATGAATGGGTAAAACAAAGCTTTGTAAATCATGCTTAAGGATGATGGAATTTACAAAGAAAATAACATTTGAACATGCCTGACCTGGTCCTCAGTTTTTCCATCTTTTAAATGGATAGGACAAAATGATGAATAAGGGCTTTCCAAACCTTATTTTTTAACTGTGACCTACTATTGGGTACCAGTTCATTGTTTACCTGTGTGACCTTGGGCAACTACCTTTTCTCCATAAGTCTCCATTCCTTTTTAAAACAAGTCTACATGATCTCTAAGGCCCCTTCCAAGCCTAAAGCACCAGTGTGTTTTTGAAACTCTAGAAGGAACACGAAAACTGCAGTGTGAGAGCCTGAGGGTTTCTGCTGAGTTGTGGATTTTGCAGGTGTATCTCAGCAGGTTCCTAGGAGCCATTCTCAAAGGGACTCAGCATGCTACCTGGACTAATTTATAAAGGAAATGAAAAGGAAATGGACTTGTTATAATGAAGACCATTAATTCACCACTCTAGACTTCATTGTTTGAACAGCAAGTATCAAGTGATTCAATTGTCATTTGTCGATTGAATTCTGCTATTTTGCCTGTCGGAAATGACCAGCCAACACAACAGAGTGTAGACGAAGGCATGACTACTAATTAGCATATATATTGTTTGTCCTGGTATAAATTTATGGCAAACAGCAATATTTTACACTCCAGTAAAGTTAATAAATGAAGCTTTCGGCTATAAAAATTTCATGTTCCTTTGTGCAAAGGTCAATTATAAATAGTTAAGCACATATTCATTCAGAAGCTTGAGGCCTCACAGCCAGGAGAATGAAATATATTCTGGCCAATTTACACTCTGGCTGGACTCGCCTTTCACTTTATAGCCTCAGTGACATCCCTCTTTGCTTGTCGGCACAGTCTGGGTTTCCAAAAATCTCCAGTGATTGAAGGACTGAATGAAATGAGTATGTAAACATTCCTGGTCCTGTGGCTCAACACCTAGAATGTGTTTAATAATTGTCAGTTATACTGAAGGAGACAGCCCATGTGAAAAAAAGAACAGAGATCCAGAGCTACACCCAAACAGCGAGACTTGAGTCCAAACAAACGGTTTCTAGTCTACTTCTGCTAGAACTAAAACCTTTAGGAGAGAGGCTTTTGCTCTCTAGGTCTATTTTAGTATTGTAACAAAAAAAATGAAGAGAGTAGATTTCCTCACTCCTCCATTTATCTAATGCTGCTTAACAAAAATATCCAAATGTAGATTGCCTTAAGTTGTGTTAAAATTGCAATCCTGTTATTACAGGACTTTGGGTCAGGAAATTGAGCAGAGCTCAGTGGGAGATTCTTCTGTTCCATATGGGGTCAACTGAGGTTACTCAATGGTACTTAGCTGGTAGAGTCCAGGACAACTTTTCTCTCATGTCTGGTGTCTTGAAGGGTTTCTGGGGAGCTGGGCTCTTCTTAGAGGATGTGGGGCAGCTCTGTGTGGTCTCTGCACAGCATTGTCAGGGTGATTACACTTCCTCCATGGCAGCTCAGGACTCTAAGCAACAGGAAGTTGATTTTGTCAGTTTCTTAAGGACTGAGCATAGAGACTGCACAGCACCTTTCCTGCCACACTTTATTACGCAAAATAACCATAGGGGCTTTCTGGATTCAAATGTATGGGATATAGATCTTGGCTATTGATGACAGGAGGATAAAGGCTTTGCAACCACCTTTAATCTGCCTTCCAATTGGAAAATTAAAAACATATTAATAGATATTATGCCCAACAGGATTTAGTGATTCATTAAGCTTGAGAAATAGTGGGCCAATTTTTGTACTGCAAGACATACCTCCTCAAAGAAAAACTGCACTGTATGTAATTAAATGGGCAAAGAAGACTTTATTCAGAACTAGTACAATAGCGTTTAAGACTTGCAATGGAAGAGATGGACCTCAACCTCACTGATTTTTAAGAGCTTAAGGGAGCTAGTGGAAAGGGCTGGAGGAAGTTGGTGGAAGTTACTCAGTGGGATTAGACCACCTGTATGTGCTTATCTTTTCCTTATGAAGTTAGGCTCCTACCCTTCCACAGAGAATGGGAGATAAAAGTGCTATCCCCTTTGATGATTTCATTTTAAAGGATGGTTCCCAGATCCTTGAGAAAGGCATTCTTAGCCTATAAAACCTAAAAGAGTCTAAGAGAAGATTTACATCTCAAAGGAGCAGAGAAAGAATACAGTTGAAAGGTTTCTAAAGTGTATGCTTTAAGAAAAGAGGTCAGGGACCTAGACTTCAAATAAATCTGTCTCAAGTGTAATCCTGTTGAAGGGGATGTTGAGGCCATCTTGGCCACTATCTGTCACCTGGTTCCAGGACTGAGAACTTAGACACACTTGATGGATCTTACTAACCTGATCCTAAAACTATTCTGGTGCAGACTGTCTACTTGTCTTGGGACAACTATGTTATATTACCTTTGTCTCCATATTTTACATTTTAGTTGTTTATTTACTAGGCAGCCTAAGAAGGAGAAAATGGAGAGAGAGGGTGATCTCTTTCATCTGATTTAATCATGAAGCCAGAAGTCAGGAACTCCATCTTGGTCTGCCATGTGGGCAGCTAGAATTCAAGTACTTTGATAGTCATTGCCTGCCTCCCAGGGGCATTAGCTGGAAGTGGGATCTGAAGTGGAGGTAGAACTCAATTCTAGTCACTGATACAGGATGTGGGTGTCTCAAGTGGTGGATTAATCAGCTGCACCACCGTGGGCCCCATTTCTAATTCTTCTACTTCAAAACCTTTACATTCTGCATTCCTTCTTCCTGGAAGGACCTTCCCTCTGATTTCTTCATCTCCACCTTTTCTTTGTTCTCAAGATTTGCCCTGACTACAATTCAAAATGCATTTTGTTGCTTCCAATCCTCTTTATGCCTCATGCAATATGCCATTTTAAAAAATGTTCCTTATTTATGATTTGCTGATTCTCTCTGGATTTGAAGCTTTATTGGAAAAATGGCCCAACACAGAATTACTTATGATATAAAAAAATAAAATAAAAACTAGAGATACAACATTATTAGGGGAATAATTAAGAAAGCTGAGCCCTCTAATCAGTGGAAAAATGTGCAACTATTTAAATTTTGTTTGTACAAAGGGCAATAGGGACAGCATTCACATGTAAAGAATAAGTCAGATGACCGGCGCCATGGCTCACTTGGCTAATCCTCCACCTGCGGCGCCAGCACCCCAGGTTCTAGTCCCGGTTGCTCCTCTTCCAGTCCAGCTCTCTGCTGTGGCCCGGGAGGGCAGCAGCGGTTGACCCAAGTGCTTGATCCCTGCACCCACATGGGAGACCAGGAAGAAGCACCAGGCTCCAGTTTTCAGATCGGTGCAGCGCCAGCCATAGCGGCCATTTGGGAAGTGAACCAATGGAAGAAAGACCTTTCTCTCTGTCTCTCTCTCACTGTCTATAACTCTCTCTCAGTCTCTCTCTCTCACTGTCTAACTCATCTAACTCAGCCTGTCAAAAAAAAAAGAATAAGTCAGAGGAAGCAGAATATATATTCCAAATATGCATTACATTATCATTCTTATTATAAAAAACATTATTCAAAAAAAGAATTGTGCACACAAAAATACTAAGAAATATTCAAAATGATTCTCTTTAGCTACTATTATTTTGTTTTTTTCTTTTTATTTTCAATATTTTTCAACTTTAAAGAACAGGTGTGTTGTAAAATTAGAAAGGTGAAATCATTAAAAAACAGATTATTTGTGTCTACTAACATTATATACTTCCTTGTTCCCAATTGGGGACACATCCATGGAACTCAAGCAGCTTTGACCTTTACAATAGGACATGCATTGACACGTATTGGGCACCAAGAACCAAGAAGTCTCGAGCCTGTCTTATGGAAAATTTGCATGGAATTTTTAAGGGAATGGAGAAATAGAAGCCTGCCAAAGAAACCAAAGGAAGATGAAATACAGAGAGTAGTTTAGGGGCAAAAGCATGACAATCAGTTGCTTTAAAAGACCTTCTAGTCTGCAGAGGAGAGCTGGGTAAATATGCATGCAGCAGGTATTATCAATATAAGACCAGTAACTAGGCAACTAAAAGATTTGTAAAGAAAGCACACCATCATGCGAAATGCATCAAGTGTTTTGAGAAGATGCAGTGGGGACTAACAGCCCTGTGATTCATGGATGCAGCAATTTGTCACAGGTATTCCTGTGCAGTTAGGGAACAAAAGTGTCGAGATGACAGAGGAGAAGTGTGATGATGAACGGATGGATAAGCACAGATGGGTGAAGCACCAGTACGAGTTCTGAAAGGAACTCAACATTTTCAGCTGGCAGCCTCTCTGAAAAGCTTGAAGACATGTTCCTGCCATTTGCTTTCGTTTACTTGGGTTTGCTTTCTGTTTTTAATTTCTAGTTATCTATTTTCATTTATTAGAAAGGCACAGAAACAGAAACAGAGAGAGAAGAAAGAGAGATCTACCATCTGCTGGCTCACTCCCTAAATGCCCACAACAGCCAGCACTGGGCTAGGCTAACCTCAGGGTTCAGTCTGGGTCTCCCACTTGAGTGAAAGAAACACTTGAGCTGCCTGTCATATTGTGTGCTGGGAAGGGGAGCCAGGGTGTGAACTTGAGCACTCTGATAATGGATGTATGCTTCTCAAGCTGCCTCTTAACTCCCGCACCAAATATTCACCCTAGGTAGTTCTTAATTGTTTATTTGTTTTACTTTACAAACTGGAATAAATTTCTGTAGGATTTCCTCCTGGATCCCTTCAAATCAAAGGGAAAACAATTTCTTATGAAACACCTACTAGTCATTAAAAGATACTGTGATAATTTTTCATCTTTTAAATGCCCAATAGTGTATTCAATATTATTCTCATGTCAGGCACAGGTGCACCAAGACTTAAGAGAGGTGGTGCAATTTTGCTGCAAGATTAAGTATTAGTAACTTTCAAATCCTTATATGAACGCTTGCTTGTCTAGCTTTGTTTACCAATCAAATTATACATACATAGAATTTTTTCCTTTAAGCTTGATTCAGAGAGTCCTTCAAATACATTGCTCAGAGTTTGGGGTGTTAGGGGCTGATTGCAAAACAAGTTGCAGCCTTCAGAGTTGAGCCTGTTGATTTTCTAGGCAAAGCACTGATGTCACAAGTTCACATGCTTCTAGGTATTCAATTTTCTGTAAAACGGGAAATGCAATTACAATATTCAGCAAAATATTGTTGTTGGTTAAAAAATAATTAAGCAGGCCGGCGCCGTGGCTCAACAGGCTAATCCTCCACCTTGCGGCGTCGGCACACCGGGTTCTAGTCCCGGTCGGGGCACCGGATTCTGTCCCGGTTGCCCCTCTTCCAGGCCAGCCCTCTGCTGTGGCCCAGGAGTGCAGTGGAGGATGGCCCAAGTGCTTGGGCCCTGCACCCCATGGGGAGACCAGGAAAAGCACCTGGCTCCTGGCTCCTGCCATCAGATGAGCGCGGTGCGCCGGCCGCAGCGCGCCGACCGCGGCGGCCATTGGAGGGTGAACCAACAGCAAGGAAAGACCTTTCTCTCTGTCTCTCTCTCTCACTGTCCACTCTGCCTGTAAAAAAAAATAATAATAATAATAATAATTAAGCATATTATTAAATCACCATTTTACCACATAGGATGCAGTGACTCTTTAGATCTTCAGTGGAGGGAAAAGCAGGGACTGCTCAGAGAGAGTGTGAGGGTCCAACAAAGGAAGGATGTGTGTCTTCAGGAGGAATAGTTAATAACCTGAGTTCTTAGGAGAAAAGGCTGCAAGGCTACTTCTTTATGGGGTAAACTCTATTATTAAGAGTTTAGTGTTAAAGCTGACTGAAGCTAACTCTTTTCATTACAATAGCTTTGGAATTTATTTCCCCAGGATTCATTTTCACTGCTTGACATTAAGGGAGTTGGCTGCAGGGAGAAAATCAAGAAGGTGAAAGACTAGTTTGAAAGGCACTTAGTCAGCCAAGGGGAATAAAAAGAAGCCTCTGTTAGAAAGAGCAAAAAGAATTGAGAGTTTATTGTGGACCTACTATGCTCCAGGCACTAGCTAAAGACAATTTCTGTTTTATCAGTTTATCGAGAGAGAGAGAGAGAGAGAGAGAGAGAGAGAGAGAGAGAGAGAATGAGGCATTAATATCCATGACAAAGTCACCATTTACTGAGCACCTATTCTGTGACAAGCACTGTGCAAACCCACTTGAAAGTTCCTCTTTGGTTGTAGTAGTGACCTGCATAAGCATTTAGCAGATGAGGAGCTATGAGTGCCATGATTAATACGTTGCCTAAATCACATATATAGTGAACAGGAGAAATGCTGTTGAGGTTTATAAACTACAGCTTTGACTAAAACGCTATAAAATTTCTAGCTGACAGCTGGAATAGGGAGTGGGGAGTTGGGATATGGACAAAACTCAGACACTAGAGAATTAATCCTATATGGAAAACAACCTTATGAAACTTCAGGTGGTTAGAGGATAGCAATCCTCATTAGAAAACTTGGCTCTGGTCTGGAAATAATGGCAGCTGCCTTTCCCTCCATGAGGGTCAATCTCTTCACTGAAGATACTGACATCATGATAGCCACCAGAATCACCCAAAAGACTGGATACGATTCAAAATACTGGTTCATATCTTGGGGGTTTACGTTTAAATAAGTTTGGGTTGGGGGTAGGCTCCAAAGATCCACATTTATTGCAAGTTTCCAAGTGACACTGATGTTGTGAATTGGGAACCCAACTTGGACAAATTGTACTATATTGTACTCTAAACTGAAACTCTATTTTCCAGGACTGAAAGAGATCATTTGCATAGTATACAGAATTAGCTTTAGAGTCATGGTCTCATCTTTCCTTCTTCATTTCTTGACTGTGTAATCTTAAGCAAGCTGATTAATTCTTTTGAGCCTCAGTAACTTTGTATTTAAAATGGAGCTATTGGGGCAGGCATTTAGTGCAGTAGTTAACGTGTTTTTTTTGGGATGCCTGCATCTCACAGCAGTGCCTGCATTTGAGTCCTAGCTTCATTAGTGACTCCAGCTCCTTGCAAACATACACCCTGAAAGGGAGCAGGTGATTACATAAGTACTTGGGTCCCTGCCACCTACAAAGAGGACTTGGATTGAGTTCATGTCTCCTAGCTTTAGTCTGGCCCAGCTGTGACTCTTATGGACATTTTGGGAACAGATAAGAAATCTCTCTTTGTCAATCTGGCTCTCTCCACTCCCTACTATCTATCAAACATATGAAAATAAATAAATAAATAAAATGGCATCATACTCTCTTTATAACTACACTGTTGATGAGGATTATTTGAAGTCAAATGACTCACAAAAAGTATCCAGCCTATTGCCTAATTACACTATTCAATACATGTTATTTTCAAATGGAGAAGCCATTAAGAGTGTATACGTATGCTATATATATATATATATATATATATATATACACACACATATATATAAACATTCACTTGCTTTTATTCATTAAATGGGACAAGTGTTATTACCATTTTCCTTACAGAATTTCCACTTCCTATGTGTCTGTCATCTTTATTATAAAAATACATTGTGTGTCCACTAAAGATGAACAAAGTTCTCTACTTCTTTACATATCATTATTTCTGAATAAATAGTATACACATACTCTTAATTTAGACGTGTTGATTCACAGAATCCCTCAAGAAGCATGTTTTGAGCTCTCAGATCTCTGTAAACTCCAAGGACTAGAAATCATCAGGGAAGAAACCCAGGGGTATGTAGGTGAAGTTGAAGAATTATTATCCCCTTGATAAAGCCAGAGGTATTATTTCATATTGAGAAATCTCCATCCCTGCTTATCAAGAGGTTGTTGCTAGTAAATCTTTACTAACAGGAGCAAAGCCAGTTAGAAGCTACAGAAGATTGAAATATATCATTTATTGTTTTTTAATGAGACTTCAAGTTTCCCACCCCCTTAAAATCCAAGCAGAGGTCCCTTGAATAGTCTTTTCCCTCTCTTTCATCTTTGTCCAAGTTTAAAAATCAATATATCTGGTTCACCTTGAATCTCAAGCTGCTTATTTTTAGCAGGATAAAATCCTGTGTTGGAAGCATCACTGGGAAAAAGCAGATAACCCCACGGTATCCTCCAGCCAAGGAGGAGGGCAGAGGGCTCTGAGGAGCAGAGTGCATGTAGCTTAGATGATTCACCAGTCTTGATTCTTCATCAAGTTGCTTACAGGATGGTGCCCACGAACAAGGAACTATGGGTAGGGTTTCAAATTTTCCAACAGAGTTCTTGATTTTGTGCTACCAATTCCTTTAAAAATTGAGATCAGCATAAGTTTCAGAGTGATAAAAAGAACTCCCCTGTATTAGTATTAGTCTCGAATAGACTGCATTAAAGAATGGATGCAATATAGGAGTAGGGATTATAATAGCTAACACTCATCTCTGCTCATTATGTGCCACTCACTGTTCTAAGTGTTTTGTTTTCCTTGAATCATTTTATTATCATAATGTTTCATAGATGAGGATAAAAATAATAACAAAAAACAATGAGCTGAGAAGTTAATGAAATTGTTAAAGTTTCTACAGCTGCTAAGTGATAGAAATGGAATTCAAACTCATATATTCCAGCTCCAGAGCCCAAATTCTTCAACTCTCTGTTCTTTACATACCTTTACAGTTTTTCAATTAATATGTTTCATGTGAATACTTCATGTGAACCTTACCATTTTTCTGTAAAATATCAAATTTTGAAATTCTCTTTTAAATAGTGAAGAAACCAAAGGACATAAACATTTATTGAACAACCACATCAAACCTTGTACTATACGCCTCTTCCTAAGTATGCTACAATTTCAAAGGAAAGATGTTCTTCCTATTCTAATTTAACAGTTTAATGAATGAAAGCAAGTACTCCGTTATTGCACAGTTTTCTTGAGATGGAAGCAACAGACTCCAAGCTCACAATGTAGAAACGTTATCAAGACTGCCTGGAACGTGGTGTCTTGATTTGAGCTTTGAGGGTTAGAGCAAACCGTGTTATGAGGGGTGCATCTTGTTAAGGGGCAGGAAGCAGAAAGTAGAAATCCTCACTTTACCTCTTCCAAAGATGTTCATGGTGACATGCAACTCTGTACTGCTGAAATGCTCAGGGTGATCAGAAGGGCCAAGTATAAAAATGGGTGTAAGAAACCCAGGGGAGCTCTGCCATGTTGTCCCAGTTTTGGTCCATTTATCTGGGATGCTCTGGCAGTTAGGTATCTTCATGAAAAATTCCTTTACAGATGAGGAATAATCATTCTAAGAGGTCATTTTCCCCCTCCCTTTCTTATCTGGGTGAGATTTGCTCTTTATCATTTGCCCCTACATTTTCTTCACTGGATCTGCACTTGAACATTTTGGTGAGAAGGCCTGTATTCCTCCTGAAAGTGAGGACATGGACCTTTGTCTTAGTGTGTACTCATGTCTGTACATTAACATGGGGAAGGTCACATATCCAACTAACAAGCATTTAATTGATTATATGAGTGCCCTTTTCTCAATTCCAGCATTCTCTTCTCCTTACATAAAAAGGGAGTAGATCATCAATTCTTTGATCACATATTGAGGTACTCTGAGGAAGAAACCATAGCAAATACAATGCACTACAGCTGTAGACAAGATAGGATGGATGGATAGATAGATAAAATATGGAAGTATAGTAGATTTTTATCATTATGAAAATACCTGGGGCTGTCCAATTTCATAAGGTAAGAGGTTTATTTTGGCCCAAAGTTCCAGAGACTCATGGTCCATGACCAGGAAAGCCCCATTGGTTCAGCTACTGGTGATAACCTTCTTGCTGGCAGAATCCTAAAGTTGCAGAGCATCACATAGAAAAAGACAGGAAACATGTGTTTATGTATGTGTCTCTCCTTGTAAAGCCATCAGATTTTTGATCATTGGGCCCAATCTCATGAACTTAATCCAATCAGATCACTTCCCAAACATCTTGCATCCAAGACGATAATTGGGTTAATTTTCCACTCTCCTAGTGCCGCTGGCATAATACTTTGGGGAGCAAACTTCATGTGTTTTGGCATCAAATTTATTCAAGGCATGTTTATGTGTGTGTGAGAGTGGATGTTTTTATGTGTATGTGTGAGAGAGATAAATAGATCAACTTCTAAAGTTATTCATATATTAATTCAATTATTTACCCAAAATCATAAGCATTTACAATATGCTTTGGGATTGTGTTAGATACTAAAATATAATCTGAAGAAGATCTCATCTAGTATATATAAGTCCAAAATACTCAAAATCCGGTAAAATCCACACTCATGATCAGTGACCTTAGCCCTGAGATTTTAGCTACAAGTATACAATTAGAAATTAAAACAATTGATCTTGCCTGTTAAGGATACACCTGGTTTGCAAGATTTTCCCTACAGCTTCCTGTTTCTTTTGGGAAAAAGGAGAGCATGGTTCCAGGGGCACCACACAGGAGTGAACACATCTTCTCCAGGTACCAATCAGTACTTTCATTGATGAATCTGCTGCAGCACTGGGGGGAACACGAAAATAGAGGTTGCCTCAGATACTATTTACTTCCCCTTCCAGAAAAGTCTCTGACCTCAATTTCATTTCTTGCTTTAATTGATGCATTTCACACTATAGAGTGAATTTTTCAAGCCCTTTAGGGACAAATTGTCTTCTCTTGTGTTTGTTAAATGGACATTCTCCATGCACTCATGGATGGACACAACCTAATCATTGATATAAGATAAAGTATGATGTGTGTGTTTTGACTGCAGTGATTAAGGCTGCATCTAAGTCTTAAGAACATGGCTTCAGTAAAGAAGACTTCGAATTCATAAGTAAGACATAGAATTGGTTTCCACATTCTCATCCTAATTTGAAATAGAATGGTGGGAAAATGAATAATTCTGCACCTAAATTAAATTATGCTTAGATTATTTAAGGGAGACATCCTAAGGTAGGCAGGACTGTAGAAAGGAGTTGAATAGACTAGAAATACAGAATTAAAGGTGCAAAGAAAGAAAACATCAGAGAATGAGGAAGAAGATGTTGGAAACTGAAAGTATGATCAAATAAGAAAGACTCCCAGAAGAAGAAAAATCAGAAGATTAAAAATAATGAGATAGATTCTTCAGAGTGGACCAAGTTGTGTTGTCATAACTACCCCCATAATTTTGTAGCTTAAGTCAGCACACATTTACTTTTCATTTAAGGTGCATGTCTGTTGTGACTCAGAAGGACTTTTCTTTCTTTCTTTTTTTTTTTTTTTTTTGACAGGCAGAGTGGACAGTGAGAGAGAGAGACAGAGAGAAAGATCTTCCTTTGCCGTTGGTTCACCCTCCAATGGCTGCCACGCCGACCGCGCTGCAGCCGGCACACTGCGCTCATCTGATGGCAGGAGCCAGGTGCCAGGTGCTTCTCCTGGTCTCCCATGGGGTACAGGGCCCAAGCACTAGGGCCATCCTCCACTGCACTCCTGGGCCACAGCAGAGGGCTGGCCTGGAAGAGGGGCAACCGGGACAGAATCCGGCGCCCCGACCGGGACTAGAACCCGGTGTGCTGGCGTCGCAAGGTGGAGGATTAGCCTGTTGAGCCACGGCGCCGGCCAGAAGGACTTTTCTGATCCTTGTAGTCACTCAAGAATTCAGGTGATGGAGCAAGCAATCTCACAAGCACTGCTTGTCACCAAATCAAAGGGAAACTGGATTCAGAAGAGTCACACACTAGCAACTAAATACCCAGGAACTACAAGTGAAACTTTTGTCCGTACCTTGTTGTCTGAAACTGGTCACCTGACATCTCTTCCCAGCAAGATTGACTAGAATCATGCACTCAGAAATCAAAGTGCACAAGCTACTTTGAGAGAAGCAGATTCCTAAGAGGTACTTATGTCTTGTTTTCCAAGGTGGGCAATTCTGCACTTTTAAATGAAAACTCCAGTCTTTGTAGGAATATGGCCACTCTGCCTCAACCTTGAAGAGGAAATTCATAAACACAGTTTGGGAAGGAATACTAAAACTGGACACTCTAATGTGTAATGAACAAAGATCTAACTTTTTCCATTTTATTTTTCCTTTTCGTCCAAGTTTCAATCCTGGTCTTACCTTTACAAATTCAATGAGTTGGAGAAAATTACTTTCCCAGTCCATTCCATAAATTCCCTACTTTATAAAATGTAAGATAACTATATTACTTAATCTCCATCACTTTTGTGTATATTAAAAGAGTTAAATAGCTAAGAGGCTGAGGATAGTTCCAGACAAATATCAGTAAGTATTCTGTGACTGGTAACCATTCTTCTTCTTCTTAACAACCCAATCAGGTAGGTTTTACAAGTTATGTTTAATGGGATGAACAGTGATGCCTGGAGAGATGGAGCATAATCAAGATCAGATAAGTGATCAATGCTGGAGCCAGGGTTCACATGCAAGGACTTTGATTTCAGACACTAAAATCTATATTTCCCTTCAAAAATTATCATCCCAATTGATCGTCTCAACAGCCCTGTGGGCTGGAGTCAACAATATTTTCTTATCACCAATCATCTTGATACTATTACTGCCATCACAGCAACTTCCAGGTATCATTTATAGAGGAACTGCTTTAGATAAATCACATCTAAGCCTCACAACAATTCCCCAGGGTTAAGTGTGGTTATCCTTTTGTATACAACAAACTGAGACTTAGAGAAGCTAAGTAGAGTATTAGTTTGCTAGAGCTGTCATAACCAAGCATCACAGCGTGGGTACCTTAAAAAACAGAAATTATTTTTTAACACTTCTGGAGGGTGAAAGTCTGAGATCAAATGTTGAGAGGGTAAATTTCATTTGTAGGCTTCTCTGTGGCTATTAACCTCTGACTATGGCTTCACATGGTCTTTCTTCTGTATATATCTGTGGTCAGATCTCCTTCTGTTATAAAGTCTTACTAAATTAGAGCCCACAATATGAACTCATTTTAAATTAATTACTGCTTTAATTGTCTATATCCAAATAATGTCACATTATGAGGTAGTGGGAATTAGAATTTCACCATATAGGCCGGCGCCGTGGCTCAACAGGCTAATCCTCCGCCTTGCAGTGCCGGCACACCGGGTTCTAGTCCCGGTCGGGGCGCCGGAATCTGTCCCGGTTGCCCCTCTTCCAGGCCAGCCCTCTGCTGTGGCCCGGGAGTGCAGTGGAGGATGGCCCAGGTGCTTGGGCCCTGCACCCCATGGGAGACCAGGAAAAAGCACCTGGCACCTGGCTCCTGCCATCGGATGAGCGCAGTGCGCCGGCCGCAGCGCGCCGTCTGCGGCGGCCATTAGAGGGTGAACCAACGGCAAAAGGAAGACCTTTCTGTCTGTCTCTCTGTCTCACTGTCCACTCTGCCTGTCAAAAAAAAAAAAAAAAAAAAAAAAAAAAAGAATTTCACCATATATATTTCAGTGGGGGCCATAAATCAGCCTTTGAGTAGAAGCCTGTATCTGGATGGAGCTAGATTTTTTAAAATTTATTTACGATTTATCTATTTATTTGAAAGGCAGCGTGACAGAGAGAGGGGGAAACACAAAGAGAGATTCCATATAGTGGTTTATGATCTAAATGCCCATAAAAAGCAGTAAGCCAAGCCAAAGCCAGGAGCCAGAAACTCCATAAAGCTCTCACACAGGAGCCATCATCTGCCTCCTAGGTGCATTAGCAGGAAGCTGGGTCAGAGTGCAGATTAGCTAGACCTTGAACCAGACACTTTGATATGTGATGTAGATGCCAATAAGGACTTAACATGCTGCACCACAATGCCAATTTAAATAGAAGATATTCTGATTCCAAACCCACACCATCACCCAACCTACTATCTGCTAGGTATAGTCTGTGGTGTTTCATCCTTCCTTCCTTACACATTGTTCTTAGAGAAAATGTTGACTCTCTTTGATGGCTAAGAAATTAAGGTCAATTTGGCCACCACTTGGGGTAGTTCAGATCTTCTGTTTGCTGAGGAGAAATATCCTCTTCTGTTTTGTTCCTCTGAAAACAAAACAGCCCTTTAAAAATGATGTGATAAGAACTACATCATCAACAGTTAGTATTTATCAAGTACCAGCTGGGCAAACATGAGAACAGGCACTTAACACGCAAGAATACAACACCAGTTTGTTGGCAAACTGCAACCTGGATGAAAAGGCAAGTACTTAGCAGTATAATACAAATACCAACTAGTGTTCAATGAGCATACTATCAGCAAATATTTAATGTAAACATTCAGAGTAAGGGATGACCACTATGGATTGCTTGTTCTGAGAAAATTTCTTATATGGGTTTGAATACCACCTTTTGGGGGTTAGAGGGATTAGAATGGAAGCAGCAACAGAAATGAGTTCTCAATTGTGTTTGGGAACAATTTCTGCTTACATTCTTGCTTAATTATTAATGGCCTTCCCCATTGTTGCTTCAGCTTTATTACCCATCATTTTCCTTCTGTGCGGCTCTGACCTATGAGCTGATCATTTCCCACTGCTGGCCATTCACCTGTTAAAAGGGACTCTGACACAGAAGAAGGAGCGGGTGTCTTCTAGTTAGACAATTTTGAATTCTAGTCCTGCCACTTATTAACTTGACACATTATTTAACCTATTATTTCTTTACTATTAAAATAAGAACAGTAACAAGCACTTGGCAAGAGATATGTGAGGGATTTATAAAGCATCCAACTTATTTGCCTATGCTATTAGACAGACTTGGGAAATAGTAGTTACCATTATAAAATGATGCTTTCCTTGGGCCAGCAACTCACTGCTTCTCAGACTAAATAATTCCTATAGCATTTTTTTATATTTATAATATAGTATTATATTGCTGCTTCATATAACTTACACATAGAGGTAATGTAACGTGGTGATTAGGAGCTCAATCCTGGAATCAGTCAGCTTCCTATTTATTAACTCTCCTATTTATTAACTCCGTGATGATAGGCAAGTTATTTGGCTCCTCTGTGTCTTAATTCTCTCATGTATAAAATGACATTAAGCTTTTATTCCTCTCTCTCAGAGACAATTTTGAATATTGAGTAAATTTACATATAGTGTATGTAATAAAATAGACAGTCAATAAATGGTAGTCATTGTGATCTGTATTTTATAGAAGGAGTCATGTAGCTTCCTTAAAGCCAAATGAATATTGGCTCAAGAAATTTTGGCATCGGAGTTTTTAGTTTTCTGAGTTCCTTATATGTTTTGGATATCAGCCTCCATCAGGCATACAGTTTGCAAAATATTTTCTTCCATAGTGAAGTTTGCCTTTTCATTTTACTGCTCATTTCTTTTGCTGTGCAGAATCTTCCTAGTTTAAAGTAGCTCCACTTACTTATTTTTGCCTTCACTGCTTGTGCTTTTGGTATTATACCCTTAAAAACTATCATCAAAAGCAATGTTAAATTGTATCCTATGTTTTCTTCTAGAAGTTTTATGGTTTCTGGTTTAATATTTAAGCTGATAGTCCATTTTGTGTTGATTTTTATGTATAATGTTAAATAAGGATTTAATTTCATCCTTTTCTTGTGAATATCCAATTTTCTCAATACCATTTGCTGAAGAGACTATTCTTTCCTAAATGTTTATTATATTTGGTGTCTTTGCTGAAGACTAGGTGACCATATATTCATGGGCTTGTCTTCATTCTGATCAATTGATTGATGTGTCTATTTCATGCCAGTACATATTGTTTTGGTTACCATTACTTTAAATATTCTTTGAAATTCAGTAGAGTGATGTCTTTTTCCTCTATCAAGATTACTTTGACTACTCAAGGGCTTTTGTGATTTTATACAAATTTTAGGATTTATTTTCTATTTCTTTGAAAAAATGATATATATCCAAAGCTGTAGAAATCAACATTTCAAAGATGTGTTTGTGCTTCCATGTTCATTGAAACACTACTTTTAGCATGCACAATATGGAGACAAACGAAGTGCCCATCACTGGATGAATGAATAAAGAATATGTGATATGTGCTTATATATGCAATGGACTATTACTGGTCCTCAAAAAAGACAGAAATTCTGCTATCTGTAACAACATGGAATCCAAGAGAATATAATGCAAGTGGAATAACCCAGACACAGAAAGACAAATATTGAATGATCTCACTTATATGCGGATTTTAAAGTAACTGAATTTTTAGAAATAGGGAATAGCTAAGAGTGAAAAAATTGAGGAAATAGGAGAATTTTTATTCAAAGATACAAACTTTCTGCTGTAAAATGCATAAGTTACAGAGTTTTGTGCAGAGTATTGTGCAGTGTAGTGACCACACTAAATAATACACGTAGTATATACCTGAAATTTGTTAAGAGAATAATTTTAAATGCTTTATCACCTACAGACAAAAGATGGAGGTAATGGACACACACTGGGTGAAATAATGGTCATATTAATTAAGTTGATTATGGTAATTACTTCAAATGTATACATATATCAAAACATCACATGTGCACCTTTAAAAGTACAATTTTAATTTTTGAATTATATCTAATAAAGCTAAGGAAAAAATATCTTGAGTAGATGACTCCACAGTCTGTGTTCTTAGTCACCAAGCATTTGGCAAACACCACAACAAAGAAATGTTTCCATCTCCAAGTTCTTCCTGATTGTCATTATCTGACATGCACACTTGACAGTAGTCCAGGCAGCTCTCAGATCAGAGAGAAGCAAAGCTACCTCCACTTTCTTTAACTTCATAAATAAAACTGTGTTGACACCATCCATGATTCCTGAATGTCCCCTCCATACATACAATTTTTGCGTGTGAAAAATAGAAGATTCGATGGGTAATGCAGTAGGTGCAGGGTCATATAATTAGGTTAAGATCAAAGTGTGGGTCACATGAAGGTAACTGCTGATCATTGAACTCATGGCCTGTGTTGGATGTGCAAGACCATGAAATGCACATGCTCTATTATATTAATAATTTGAACATGTTTACTGGAGTGATAATTCCTCAACATTTGCTGAATGAACGGATACACTACGCTACTCTATCTATCTATCTATCTATCTATCTATCACCATCATTTATCTATTTATGACCTATCCATCCATCTGCCTACTGGTGAATCCCCTGCTTTATCTTGCATGTTACACTTCAAATAGGAGAAAAAGGGATGTAAGCAACTATTTACTCTATGCTGTGTATAGTGAGCATGATATGAGTGTTGTGAGTACCAAGGAAAACTCTCATGACTGGAGAAATTGTACAATCTACTCCCCTCAACGTGACTTGTTATCCACACTTCTTTTTCCACACAAACAAAAAAATGTCACTATTACAGTGGACACTTACATAATGCTATAAGTTATAATTTTAGCAAGTAGCAACAATTATGGCAAGAATTATAATATAAAGGCAATGAAAACTAGAAGACACCAAGTTTTGTTCTCTGACATGAGAAAAATATTACATCATAATCGTCATTATTATTAGGAAAAAATGTGATTCCACATGAATACCAGAACATATAGCACACAGGTAATACAATCTGTCCTTCCAAAATTGCCTGGTTTATAGGTTCACTCATATCACCAAAATGTCTTACTTGATACCTGAATGAGCTTGGTCTGCTTTTTATGTTCTTTGTTAGTTTTTTTGTTAATTGACATTCCCCATGCTCTTATTTACTCAAAGTTTTGCTGTTATTTCTTTTGTTTTTATTTGCTTAAACTTAAAAACATGTGCTAATTGTGTGTGTATGCATGTGGATAAATATATGATGATTTCCTTACATGTCTGCACATTAAGGAGCATATAGGCAAAATGTGACAAAAATGGCCTAATTTATACATCTAAATATCGTACTTCAGACTAAGGTGTTGAGAATTGCATGATATTTTTCTCATGTTCACTTTCTGCATTCTGATAATCATTCAGTCCTGTTAATTTGCCTTAAATTTTTCTCAATCTCAGCGCTCCCTGACCTCTCATAGTTACTGGCTTATTGCCAGTTCTCATCAATGGGTGAACCACTGCATCTTAAATAACAGCTTCACTATTCACTAGCGGTGCAATTCATCCTTCACAATGCTGCCAGAGGGACATTCCTACAACAGAGACCTGATCAGGAACTCTGCGAATTTGGTGGCGCTTCCTCTTTTAGGGGTTTAAATCTGAGCTCCTTAGCACGACATGATGGGCTGACCTAGCATGCTCCGACTTCTCTTTACTTCTTCATCTTCACTCTTAACACAGGCCAATAGAAACATAGAGATACAGCAACTCTAGACATTTAATTCTAGTGCATTGTCTGCAAAATGGTCTACAGCCTTTTGCCACTAAATTTTACCTACCATTTCCCTTGCTTACTGGAAGAGTCCCCATAATTGTCCTTTTTGCCTACCAAACTCTGATATATTTGGAAAGATCACTTTTATACTTGCAGAGAGCATTTAACTTAATTCCATCTTCATGGTACTCATGGCACCAAATGGGCACTGTTAACTTTCCTTGCATTTCACTGAGCCATTATAATTTTTTCATTGTAAAGTAACATGTTCACATGGTAAAACCTTAAGCAAGTAAAAAATTAAGTCATCCAAAATCCTCTTACTAAAATGCAGCCGTTAACATTTTGGTGAACTCATAGCTCTAGTCATTTTCCAAAAACATGCAAGTATTTATTTTATAAAAATATTGTAATACTACCCATGCTTTTTTGTAATTTTTAATGGAAGACTATACTATAAAAATTATCTCCTACCTTTAAAAGTAACTCTTAATATCACTGTCAATGTTAAAAAAGTATTTCCTTGGATGAATAGAACAATTTCTTTTTATTTGAGATAAAGTTATGCCCAAAATTTCACATAACAACTAAGAAGCCAACTATTGTTTAAATAGCTAACTCTTAGGTGTGATCAGTTACTTTTCTTTAATAAATTTCAACAGAAATAATTTCTGGATCAATGAAGATGCAAAAGCTTAAGATTCTTGATATATATTTTCAAACTGTCTTCCAAAATGATCCTACCAATTTATGCCTATGCCTTCACAAAAGTAATAAAAATATTTTTATTTGATTAGTCATTGGATAAACAAAAAGGATATCTTTTTATTGGAAGCAATTTTTTTGTTAGGCATAATGTTTTCATCTGCATGTTTAACTTATTTACAAATATACATTTATTTTCTTTTTATGATTTTCTGAATTGGGACCTCCTATTCATTTTCTACACTGTTAGCTTTTTTCCTATTGGATCATATGAGTTTTTCATTTCATTCTTTTTCTGTCATGGATGCCACACAAAAACATTATCCTCTTTTGCTATCTGCTTTTGTCTCTGAAAATTATTTATAATACAATTAATCCAATCCTCACTGATTTAAAATGGCATCAGTATTATATATTGATTTCTATATATACTAAGATTAGTTTATGAACACTGAAAAATAATTCATCAGCCTGTTCCTCCAACAATATCCTATTTTTAAATTACTTTGGTTCACATCAATATTACTCTTATTCACACTATTATCACTGTAATGGTTACCATTTTTCAATAACAGCCAAAATATATATTTCAATTGACAGGACTAACTACATTCATAGAATATGTTTGATTTATTCTAACAAACAGCCCTTTAGCTAGTAGAAATAATTATCATAAAATACATTTAATAAAAATGAGATTAAAACTCATATCAGGTTCAATTTTTTATCTCATCAAATTCTTAGTCTACAAAAATGTTAGTATAAACTCTCAAAACCATGCAAATTTCAGTTTCAAAAGCATTTTGTGCGTATTTTCAGATATTTTACTCTTAGGGATAAACTTTATTAACTTTAAGAAGCCTTTGATATTTTAGGAAGTTTTTATTGATATGTAGCAAACATATTGTATAAATCATAAGTGAAGTTGTGTGCAACATACTTGCAGATGAAAAACAATATATGAGCACACCTGAGGCTATTTGTGGCCTTTTCCACTCATTACTTTCCATACATAAACCCTTGCATATTTCTCTACCATAGATTAGCTTTTTCTTTGTTTTGAATGTTGAAGAAATGCAGATTTATATTTGTGTTATTGTATATCTTCTCGTGTGTTTTTCTAACAATTGTATATTCTCTGCTTTAAGATGTTTGTTTGAGATATGTGTTTAGCCTAGAGGTTAGGAATCTAGTCAAGTCTTTCAAATCCCAGATCAGAGTGGTTGGATTCTATACTCAGCTCCTGCTCCTGAATCCATTTTCTTGTTAATGCAGACCCTGGGAGGCAGTGGCCATGGCTCAAGTGCCTGGGATCCTGCTGCCCACATGGGAGATCTAGACTGAGTTTCCCAGGACACAGATATTTGCAGTCTTTGGGGGAATGAACCAGCAGATAGGAATTCTCTTTCCCTCTGTCTCTCTGCTTGTCAAGTAAATAAATACAATTTTTAAACAAAATAAAATGTTCAAATATTTGACTTTTTAAAAATTTGATTATTTGTCTTCCTATTTTTTAAATTTTTATTTAATAAATATAAATTTCCTAAGTACTGTTTATGGATTACAATGGCTTTTTCCTCCCCAAACTTCCCTTCCACCAACAACCCTCCCATCTCCCACTCCCTCTCCCATTCCGTTCACATCAAGATTCATTTTCAGTTATTTTTATATATAGAAGATCAATTTAGTATATATTAAATAAAAGTTTTCATCAGTTTGCAACAAAACAGAACATATAGTGTAAAATACTGTTTCAGTACTAGTTATAACATTAATTCACATTGAACAAAACATTAAGGACACAGATCCTACATGAGGAGTAAGTGCACAGTGACTCCTATTGTTGACTTAACAATTTGACACTCTTGGTTATGGCTTCAGTGATCTCCCTAGGCTCTTGTCATGAGTTGCCAAGGCTATGGAAGCCTTTTGAGTTCGCTGACTTCGATCTTATTTAGACAAGGTTATAGTCAAAGTGGAAGTTCTCTCCTCCCTTCAGAGAAAGGTACTTGCTTCTTTGATTGCCCGTTCTTTCTACTGGGATCTCATTCACAGAGATCTTTCATTTAGTTTTTTTTTTTTTTTTTTGTCAGTGTGTCTTGGCTTTCCATGCCTAAAATACTCTCATGGGCTCTTGAGCCATATCCAAATGCCTTAAGGGCTGATTCTGAGGCCAGAGTGCTATTTAGGACATCTGCCATTCTATGAGTCTGCTGTGTATCCCACTTCCCATGTTGGATCAGCCCTTGTCCCGACTGTTGATGTACAATTTAATACTTTATCCCTTTTAGTAATTTTTTTGTTCAACTTAATACTATTGGTTGAACTCTGTAATTAACACACAATTATTCTTAGGTGTTAAAATTTAACTGAAAAGTGATCTCTGTTAAATATAAGAGTGGGAATGAGAGAGGGAGGAGATGTACAATTTGGGACATGCTCAAGCTGACTTGCCCCAAATGGTGGAGTTAGAAATGTGCCAGGGGATTCCAATAAAATCCCACCAAGGTGGCATGTACCAATGACATCTCACTAGTCCAAGTGATCAGTTTCAGTTCACAATTGATCATACTGATAGGTCTAAGAGTCAAAGGGATCACATAAACAAGACTAGTGTCTGCTAATACTGTCTTCCTATTTTTGAGTTGAAGTTTTTCTTTAAATATTCTTGAAAATAGTCCCTTTTCGGAGTCTATATATTTATATATATACACATATACGATATATATACAATAATATATATATATTATATGCAATAATTACATTTATATACCTTATATATACCTATATATACATTAAACATTTTATGCACATATGAGTACATATATAACGTATATATTATATATACCCATACACACAACATGTTTATGCATATAAAATATTTTTACTGCTTGCTATTTTTCAATTTTTTATGAAGTCTAATTAATCCTTTTTTCTATTATGATAAATGCCTACTCTAAGATTATAAAATAATTTTATTTATATAAAACTTTTATATTATTAGCTTTTATGTTGAAGCATACTGCATATAATTCATTTTCATTATAAATTTTGTGACTGCAATGAGTTATGGATTTTTTTCACACAGATCTACAGTTGTTCAAGTATTATTTATTGAAAATAGTCTATTGTCTCTTTTCAAATATCTTGGGCACTTTCTTTAAAATCAATTAAACATATAAATGTGGGTCTATTTCTTATGTTATTCTCCTGGTCTATTTCTTATGTTATTCTCCTGTTCCTTAATCTCTATGACTATTCTTTGCCAATAGCACACTTCCTTGATTGCTTGTAGCTCTCTAGTAACTCTTAAAACCAGATAGTGAAAAAACCTGTAAGATTATTCTTCATTTTCAAAATTGTTTTAACTCATTAGTGTCTTTGGAATTTCTACATTAATTTAGAATGAGCTTGTTAATTTCTATTAAAAATATACCTGCTGGGATTTTAATTAGGATTATAATGAACCTGCAGATCAGTATGGAAAGAAAATTCAATTATATAATCCATAGAAATGATGCATGCCTTTATGTCTTGTGCAAACATTTCTAAATAAGAGTTTATGATTTTTAACATATATTTCCTCATGTATTTTGTTAAATTTATTTCTATACACCTAAAGTTTTATAATGTTAATGATAATATCAATAATATTTTATAAGTTTAACTTCCTGTCACCTTTTATAATTTTCCAGATGTAAAAGAGAATCTTGCTGAAGGTGTCTTTCACTTCTAATACATTCTAGTAAATTTACTTTCATTGTATATTAGAATGATCACATAAATATATGCATTTATTCATCTGTAAATAAAGACAATTTACATTTTACCCTTCAAATTAATATATACTGTATTTCTTTTCTAAAAAAGATTATTTATTTGCAAGTCAGAGTTACACAGAGAGAGAAGGAGAGGCAAAGAGAGAGAGGAAGAGAGGTCTTCCATCCTCTGGTTCACTCCCCAATTGGCCACAATGGCCAGAGCCGTGCAGATCCGTAGCCAGGAGCTAGGAGCTTCCTCCAGGTCTTCCTATGTGGGTGCACGGGCCTAAGCACTTGGGCCATATTCCACTGCTTTCCCAGGCCATAACAGAGAGCTGAATTGGCACCCATAAGGGATGCCAGAACTGCAGGCAGTGGCTTTACCCACTAAGCCACAGCGACGGTCCCAATACACTGTATTACTTTTACTTTCCTTGTGTAATCAAGGACCTCCAAAAATGTAATTTAGAAGAGTTTCTTTCAACTCTCTTACTGTCACCTAATTATCCAGCAGGCCCTACAATTTTCTTTGAGGAAGACAAGGCATCAAAGAGGGGATTTCTCTTAATTCTTTCACTCTTTATTTTTCTTCTTTTAAAGATTGATTTGTTTATTTGAAAGGCAGTTACAGAGAAGCAGAGGCAGAGAGAGAGAGGTGTCTTCCATCAGCTGGTTCACTTCCCAAATGGCCACAACAACTGGAGCTAGGCCAGTCTGAAGCCAGGAGCCAGGAGTTTCTTCCAGGTCTCCAACGTTGAGTGCAAGGGCCCAAGGACTTGGGCCATCTTCCACTGCTTTCCCAGGCCATAGCAGAGAGCTGGATCAGAAGTGGAGCTGCCCATTCTCGAACCAGCATCCATATGGGATGCCTGCACTGCAGGCTGCAGCTTTACCCAGTACGTTACAGCGCCAGATCCTCCATCCTGTCTTGTGCACTTGCTTAAAAGCCAACAAGAAGGAATTTTGGTTGAGTGGTCATAGATCTTAAGGGACTCCTTAAAAGTCTAATCCATTACAAAAGCACATACACAGACTTACATTTTGCTAAAAAGCCTTGCTACTTTCATGGTATCCATAACCATAGTGGAGCCTTTTGCCTCCTTTTATTCTGGCAGAGATGATAATTATTGCACGTTTCTCTTTCCTAGGAATAGCTTAGAATTAACTTATTAGTTTCTTTGATTCCACAGCTGTCTGAGGAATTAGCCTATCGTATTTTTATGCTGTTAGGGCATGTCTCTTCCTTCATCTTAACTATTTGTTGATGTTATATGAATTTTCTTGGTTTTTAAAAGTGCAACCTTGGATTGCTTGATTTACTCCAGTAATTCTAATATATTTTTGCTTGATATTTATCTAAATTCCACTGTCGCTTATTAATTTTTTCTTTATATTCATTGAATTGGCTTTTCTTAATATAAGTGATAAATTTTAGATCATTAATTTTCAGCCATATTTCTCGTCTATTGTAAGTATTTAGGTATTTAAATAGAAACATGGCTTCAGTGGTATGCTTCAAATTTAGGGGACCCATTTTCAATGTTTCCAAGTTCAAATATTTTATAATTTTCATTATAATTTTTTAAATTTGTGATTATTCAATTACTGAAAAATTGAAAATTTTCAAATTGCATTTTGTTATTGATTCCAATTTTTAGGTCCATTATTGTCAGGATTTTACTTTCATTGGTTTCAAGTCTTTATAATTTGTTCAGGCTTGCTTCATGAGCTATCATATGCTCCCTCTAGTGAATTCTTTCACATGTCTTGGATTAGAAAGGTGAACACAGTGTTCTGCCAATTGTTGTTTTACAAATTGCAGTATAATATGAAAATTAGATCAAAGTTATTACATTTTTATTCAAATAGTCTATATTTGCTAGTTTTCTAAGTACTTTCACTGTCACATACTGAGAGAGACATCGTAAAAGCTATCACAGCTTTGAATTTGTTTATTTTTTCCTTTAAGCTCTGTTATTGCTTTATATATATGAAAAGTTATTACATATATACAAATTTTTAAATTACCTAGTCTCCTACTAGTTTTTATAGTTTTTCCAATATTCCATATTTTTCTGTTTTGTTATTCATTATTCTGTTTTTATTTTCATTTTTAAAAATATTGTACATTTAGATCCCACATACATTAATCAAAGAAAGTCCTAACATCAGAGAACTAAATACTTTAACAATTTTCTGCTTTGTAAACACACTGCATTCCATGAGATAACTTCAGACAAAACACACCTTTCCATGAACACTCTTACAGACCCTGCTCTCTTTGTTCTGTTCATTAATTAAAGGGCATATAAATTTATCAAAGGATGTCCTTGACAGAACAAGAGAAGAAAAGGTTTTAACAACATACTCACGTGTAAAGTTATTCCATTCCATGAATATACCTTCAGACAGAATATATCTTTCAGGTAACACTTTAAATTCCTTTTTAAACAAGTGTGTTTCAGAATGTAGAATTCAATTAGTTTAATTCCACAACTGAATTTTGAATACATTTTCTTAAATTCTTATTTGTGTTTAACCTAAGTGTTACAGTATGCATATTTAAATTGTGACAATGTACTTAAAGCAATGCTGAATGCTCTCTAGTTAAAACAGAAATAGATAATTCTGGTTACCATAAATTTCCAACTACCTATCATCCATCCCTTGTACTACTTTGCCAGTTTATATGTAATACACACAAATATATATAAATCTATAGCTGTATCTACATTTATATCAATATTTCATCATATGTATGTTACAACTCCAGCAATGCTTGAGTTAACATTTTTGCTCTATAACAGTCATATAGTTTTTTTTAAAAAAAAATTGGGTATGATGGTTATGGAGTACATTGTTTGGAGTTTTTCATGGGCACACACTGAGGGGAGTAAAGTTCACTGAAATCCTCCAGGCAGTGCGCCCATGAACACGGAGGTCACAATTTCCCCCAAGGTTGCTCACTATCAGTGGCTGAGCATGCGAGAGATACTAGCGATGGCTCATTCCAGCTCAGTGTGGGATGACTCCAGTGGGAAGTCTAGCTGATATTTCCTCATTACTGTACTATGGTCTCAGGCTTTCCTGCCTAATCCATCTTTTGTTCTTTTTATTCACAGATGATGGACATTCACTGTGGTCTGAAGGTTCTCCCTGACCACTCAACTATTCAACTTCTTTCAACATTTTTCTTCACAGTGATTTCCTTTGACATATTTCTATCACATCTAAACCCATCTAGATGTCTTGACAACTTAAATTGATCTACAAAACAGAGGAAAAATCTAGAGATGTGCCTATGTATCAACATGCACATAACACCATGCATCACACTATGAGTATAAACCACTGCTTCCCGCTGTTGTAATCTTGCAGCTTTCGTTTTTTCCCTATTATTTTTGGCTTTGCATGTGTGTGTGTGTGAGTGGGTGTGTTCATCTCTATTTCTTAGGAATCTTTTAGCTTCTTAAACATGCAAATTGGTGACTTTTTCAATAAATTTGGTGAAAATTGGGCAATTTTATCTTCAAATATTTTTGTATCCTATAAATGTTGGATATTTCATAACTAAACTGTGTAGAGCCAGATATATTTCAGATTTCAGCATTTCTCAAATTTCAGAGTGTTTGCATAGACTTTACTGGTTGCACATCACTAATCTGGATATACAAAATCATCCAAGATCCAAAATTATTGGCATAAAAAAACTTTCGGATTTTGGAGTGTCTATGCTTTCAGGTTTTAGGATTAGGTATGATCAATGTGTAAAATCTTCTCATTTTGAAAGTCTAGCTGTTGGAATGCTCAATATTGACTATAAATCCTTGAGGCAATTTATATTTTTCTTCAACCTTTCTCGTCTCTGTAATTTTGATGGAAATTTGTCTATTGATGTATCTTTAAGTTCACAGGTTCTTTCTTCTGCCATCTCAAAACTGTTGCTGAACCCATCTGGTGATATTTTAAATTTTATTTTAGTTGTTAAAGATATAGACTTTTTAAAAATATTCATTTTATTTATTTGAAAGACTGACTTACAGAAAGAGGTGAAGCCAGAGAGAGAGAGAGAGGTCTTCCATCTGCTGATTCATTCCCCAGATGACTACAACAGCCAGAGCTGAGCTGATCCAAAGCCAGGAGCCAGGAGCTTCTTCCAGGTCTCCCACATGGGTATAGAGGCCCAAGGACTTGGGCTATCTTCCACTGCTTTCCCAGGCCATAGCCACTGTGCCACAGCACCAGCCCCAAGATCTATACATTTATAAGCTCATTTTCATAGTTTCTGTTTCTCTGTTAAGATATCCTATCTATATACTCACAAACACTATGCATTTCTTTTCATTTTTTAAACTTTCCTTTAAATCTTTGAAGACATTTCAATTAGTTGCTTTGAAGTCTCTGTCTACTAAATCTAACAGACACACTCAAGAGCCGGTTTCCATTGAGTTGACTTTGCTTGTTTGTTTCCTTTCTTCTGGTCACACTTCTTGGCTTTTGAATGCTTGGTATTTTTTTTTTTGAAAAGTGAACATCACAGATAACATGGTATAGGAAGTTTGGAATATCTTGTCTTTATCCTAGCCTTTTATTATAAGTTCTAATAGGCAGTTAACTTGATATTCACATTGGGTACTCAGATGGTGAAATCTATCTCTTGCAGTGTACACAATCTGATATTTTTATTCATTTTTTGGCTTTAAATGATTGGTTTTTATACATATATCACCCACTTCTGAATATTTCAGTGATTAACCGATGTTTGGCACAGACTTCATGTAAAAAAAGAGGCACAGATTGGTGCCTCCTCACATGGGCCACCAAATGTAAGGAAAAGGGTACAGAACAGAGAGGAGACAGAATAGGAACTCCCAGCCTGACTGAATTTATTTATTTATTTTTTTATAGCTTTTATTTAAAGAATATAAATTTCCAAAGTAGAGCTTATGGATTACAATGGTTCCCCCCCCAGAACTTCCCTCCCTCCCGCTACCCTCCCCTTTCCCGCTCCCTCTCCCCTTCCATTCACATCAAGATTCATTTTCAATTCTCTTTATACACAGAAGATCAGTTTAGTACATATTATGTAAAGATTTCAGCAGTTTGCCCTCACATAGAGACACAAAGTGAAAATACTGTTGGAGTACTAGTTATAGTATTAATTCACAATGTACAGCACAGAAAATCAACTCGCAGAGGTCCACTAACTAGCCACATGTACATAGACTGAACACGTGGCAGAGAGCCCTGACCCTAGGGGCTGGGCTTTTTTATATCTTAGGCGGGCTGGGGTAGGGTGGGGATAGGTGGCAGCAGTCTGAGGTGAATTCCTCTATATAGGTCTTTCAAGTTTGACCCCCTTCAGCACAAGGCCTCTAAACTTGGGGAAGAATGCAGCTGGAGGAGAGTGAAGACAATAGGGCCTGAGACTGAACTGAGATGCAGGGACAAGGGATAAATTCTCTCTCTCTTTTGGGCAATGGGCTGAAGTGGCTGAGGGTTATGTCTTTATTCCAAAACTTCATACTAGCGAATGGAGCTCACCTGTTGTCTGATTTCTGTGATCTCAGAACTTCTAGCTTAAATTTGTTTTTCCTTTTGCAATGTTCACTTCTGCTCTCTAACATTTGCAGCCAAGAGGGCTTCCACTTTCTGCCACCGAAGTTTTGGGTGGATTGAGAAATAAACACAACAAAGTTGAAGAACATGCACAAAAATCTCTAGGGAAAGTTCTGTTATTGCAAGGAAGGCCTCTTTAGTTTCACCTGATTTTTTGAACTATCTGAGATCTCCTATATATGAATTTTATTGAACAGTAAGGTATTGAGCAGCACTGTTACTCATATTATGGATACCAGCTTTCCAATGATTCTCTCTCTTTCAAAAATCCTCTCTTAAATTTGCAATGTTTCTTTTGCATCAAACTTTATTATCTTTCACTTCTAGACAATTAGACTATAGTTTCCTACCATCTTATCTGTGAGCATGATTAGCTAAGGATCCTGCCCACCCCTCACATTATAATAAAGCACAATCTCCCAATTCCTTGGTGTCACATTATTCTTTGAAATAAAAGCACCTCTCCAATTTCAGCTGCTCTTTATTCTTTTTAGAGTCTTTAAATGGTTATTTTAAATAATGTTGTCCAGCTTTCATCATTGTTATCTGTGAAAAAAATCACCTGTTCTCATCATATAGTCATTACTGGAAGTCATGGCCCTAATTTAATAATATATTCTTTGTGCTACTTTCCATTTATATACAGAGATAAAATTATGTACTATATTCCTCACATTTTTGGAAGAAGTGTAGTGTTTATCCCAAATTAGTAAAATAAATTAAACAGTAAATCTTATTTCTGTGCTTGAGAATGATCTAAGTTACACAGAAACGGTTTCTTAAAAATTTAAAGATCTCTCCATTAAACACTCTGGTTGCCACACTCTTTCTGTATTACCTGAATGGTTTTCATATTTCATCTGTGGTCACTGAGCACTTCAGATTTGCAACATATGCTTTCATCCATCTTGATAATTTATATTTATTTAGAAAATGCTTTTCTAGATATATTAAAATTTAATAGCAAATTGTTGCACACGTTTTCATCTATCATTCTTCTACATTTCATTCATTATGACTTTTGTATATCCCTGGTTGTAAGTTTTTTTCTGTTTCCTATCATGTTTATTTGAATTTTCTCCTTTTTCCTATTACACTCCTTTAATTTGGCCGTTTATATGTCAGCCCTGTTCTTTAGGCTATGAACACCTTGAAGTTAGAAATTATTCTTTGCTCACATCTGTGTCTAAAATCGCAACTACAATGCTTTCCACATTATATATGTTTACTAACAGTGTGCTTACTGAGCTGTCAGATTTTGAGTTATATGGAAACTCCTTTTATTAAGCCAGTTCAAAGTGAGTCATCAAACATTAGGGATCAGTGGGACAATATATGCATGTGCACTGTGCTTCTCTTGCTTAGATTCAATGGAGCAGCTATACAGTGGACACACGATCCCCATTGCTGCATGTGCCATGCCCACCCAAACCACTACAATGTCTCAATCCTCAAATACCCCTGTGGGCTCTCTTTCCCTACTGCTGCACACGCTATATTCAAAATCTTTGGTAAGAGTTAAAGAAGCTATACAAAGACAACACAATGATGCCCAGTTGAAACCAAAGTCAAGGTAGCATACCAAGCCAATGCCATAAGAAATATCTTCTGAGTGAATGTTGTTGCACAGCTGGGCTAAGCTGATGCTTGCAATACCGGCATCCCATTTGGAGCAGCAGTTGGAGTCCTAGCTGCTCTTCTTTCCATCCAGCTCACTGTCAAAGTGTCTGAGGAAGTAGTGAAGGATGGCCCAAGTATACTTAAGCCCCTGCCATCCAAGTGGGAGCCTCAAGTAGAGCTCTGGGCTCCTGGCTTTCATCTGGACCAGCCCTGGTCATCACAGCCATTTGGGGAGTAACCAGCAATGGAGGATTCCTAACTCTCTGTCTTTATCTCTCTCTCTCTTTACTTCTATATTCTCTATCTCTCTCCCTTTGTCACTCTTCCCCTCAAATAGATAACTTCTCTTTAAAAATATCTTCAGGAGTAAATGTTTTAATACAAAATCTACTCTATAGGTGGTTGTCATAATAGATCTATCAAATGTGCAAATACCAACATAGAAATGCAGATGTATGGAAAAGTAAGGTAATAGGAAGCCTCCAAAATAACACAATGATTTTTTTTAGCAATAGGCTCAAAGAGAAGGAAATTGATGAAATGCCTGGGAACAAACTGAGGATTGATTCTATTGAATTTCAATGAGAAATTAGAAAACACAGATAAACAATTGAATGAAACAAATTAAAAAAAAACAACAACAAAACAAAAAACACCCCTCACAGTATGAGTGAGAAACTGAACAAAATTTTAGAGGTCATTAACAAATTAACAAATCAGAAATTTTATATCTGAATAATTCCATTAATAGGACAATAAATATTATAAAGAACTTCAACAATATACTAGATTAAGTCAGAAAAAATAATTTGTGAGCTTGAACACAGGTTTTCTGAAATAACATAACCAGATAAAATATAGAATATTTTAAATGTTAGAAAATTTAAGAGGAATAAAAAAACTCTTGAGACTTATGATATCACACAACATTAAATGAATTTTTGAATCATGGGTATTCATGTAGGCAAAAAGGAAAAGTCACAGAAAAACTATTCAAAAAATAATGGCTGAAAATTTCCCTAATATTGGGAAATGCATTAATGTCCAAATATAGAAGGCTCAAAAGACCTGCTATGGTTTGAATATGATTTGTCCCCCAAAATTCATGTCAGGAGCTTTATCCCAGAATGGTAGCATTGAAAAGTGGTGTGGAATCTTTAAGAGGAAGGGACTGATAGTACAGCTCTAAGTCAACGGGGAAGTGCCCTGAAAAAGGGTTATGAGACCCCAGTCTCTGTCTTCCTGTTTGGTGAAGTGATCTTTTCCTTAATCATGAACTCTTGCCATGATGTGACCACAGTCAAAAGGGCCTTCATCATAGCTCAGCCTATGCAGACATTAAGTCCTTGAAGTTCTAGATTTGTGAATAAATAGATCTCTTCTCTTTATAAAGTTAATCTTCCTGTTTTGTTATATAACAAAAAACAGACTAATGCAGTATCCAAATAGATTTAGCAAAAAAGCATCCCTTCCAATGCAAATTATTGTTAACCTGTTAAAATTCAAAATAAAGCATGAATACTAAAGACAAAAGGAAAACAGTACCAAGTCATGGTTAAGGGAATCATTATTAGACTAACAGTAGATTTCTCAGCAGAAACATTCCAGGCCAGGAGGGAATCAGATGACACATTTAAAATTCAAAAAATAATTTGTGAACCAAAATTCTGAACTCAGCTAAACAAAATGATACAGATCTCAGCAAAATGAAGAATAAATGAAAACTTTCTTTTTTTTATTTATTTTATTCAAAAGGCAGAGTTATAGAGAAAGAGGGAGAGGCAGAGACTGAGAAATCATCCATCCACTGATACACAAATGGTCCAGAGCTGGACCGTTCCAAACCCAGGAGACAGGAGCTTCTTCCAGGTCTATTACATGAGTACAGGGTCCCAAGCACTTGAGCCATTCTATACTACTTTCCCAGGCCATTAGCAGTGGAGCAGCCAGGACTCGAGCTGGCATCCATATGCAAGGCTTAATCTACTACATAACAGCGTGGGCTCCTAAATGAAAACTTTCACTTTAAGCAAATTGAGACTAGAAGAAACATTCCTCAACACAATCAATGCAATTTATGACAAACCCACATACAGCAGCATGTTATTAAATGGAGAAAAGATGGAAGCATTCCCACTAATATCTGTAATCAGACAAGGATGCCTCTGTCACTATTGCTATTCAATATCGTCCTGGAAGTTTTAGCCAGAGCCATTACACAAGAAAAACAAATCAAAGAAATACAAATTGGAAAGGAGGAAGTCAAACTATCCTTATTTGCAGATGATAGGATTCTATATGTAGGGAAAACAAAAGACTTCACTAAGAGACTATTGGAACTCATAAAATAAAAGATTTTCATAAAATGGAAAGGGATATAATTAACACATGAAAATCAATAGCTTTATATACACAGTTAATGCCATGACTGAGAAAAAACTTCTAAGATCAATCCAATTAACAATTACTAAAAAAAAAAATTAAATACCTTGTAAAAAAATTAGCTAAGGAGGTCAAAAAGCTCTATAATGAAAATTATAAAATAATAAAGAAAAAAATAGAAGACACTAAAAAAATGAAAAAATCTTCCAAGTTCATAGATTAGAAGAATTACTGTCATGAAAATTTTCATACTGGAAGGCCAGTGATGTGGCCTAGCGTGTAAAGCTACTGCCTGCAATATTGGCATCCCATGTGGGAGGGCATTTTAGTTCCAGCTGTTCCAGCTCTGATCTACCTCCCTGATATTGCACCTGGAACATCAGGGGAAGATGGTCTAAGTCCTTGGGCCCCTGCACCCAAGGAGACCAGAAAGAAGGTCCTGGTTCTTAGCTTCGGTCCTGCCAGCTCTGGCCATTGCGGGAGTGAACCAATGGATGGAAGATCTCTTCATGTATCTCCTTCTCTATCTCTCTGTAACTCTACCTTTTAAATAAAATAAATAAATCTTTTCAAAAGTCCATATTACTGAAAGCAATTTACAGATTCAATGCTATCTCAATCAAACTACCATTGAAATTCTTCTCAAATCTAGAAAAAAAAATGATGCTAAAATTGATATGGAAACACAAGAGTCCTGGAATAGCTAAAGCAATCTTAAGCAACAAAAACAAAGCTGTACACAATACCAGATTTCAAGACATACTCTGGAGCAATTATAATCAAAACAGCCTGGAACTGGCCAAAAAAAAAAAAAGACATGTAGAACAATGGAACAGAATAGAACCTACAGAAATCCACATATCTACTACCAATTTATTTTTGACAAAGGAGCTAAAATCAGTCTTTGGAGCAAGGATAGTCTATTCAACAAATGGTCCTGGGAAAACTGGATCTCCACATGCAGAAGTATGAAACTAGACCACTAACTTAGACCTTATACAAAAATCCACTTAAAATGGATCAAAAAACTAAGTCTATGACCTGATGCCATAAAATTACTAGAGAATATTGGGAAAGATTTACAAGACAGTGGCATAGGCAAAGACTTCTTGAAAATGACCGCAGAAGCACAGGCAGTCAAAGGCATAATTGACAAATGGGATTATATCCACCTGAGAAGCTTCTGCATTGCAAAAGAAACACTCAGTAAAGTGAAGAGGCAACTGACAGAATGAGAGAAAATATTTGCAAAGTATGAAATTGATAAAGGATTAATTACAGAATCTACAAGGAGCTCAAGAAATCAATAATAACAAAATAAAAAATGCAGTTAAAAATGGGCAAAGTACTTGAACAGACATTTTTCAAAACAGGAATTGAAATGGCCAACAGACATTTAAAAAAAATTCTCAGGATTATTAGCCATCTGGTAAACGCAAATCAAAGCTACAGTGAGGTTTTTTCTCACCTCAATAAGAATGGCTCTCATACAAAAACCACAAAACAGTAAATACTAATGAGAATGTGGGGAATAAGGTACCCTAATTCACTGTTGTTTAGAACATAAACCAGTGAAACTACTGTGGAAGACAATATGGAGATAACTGAAAAAATTGAAAATAGATATACTGTATGACCCAGCAATCCCGCTTCTGGGAATTTATCCAAACAGAATGAAATAAGTATATGAAAGAGTTATCTGTACTCCCACATTCATTTCAGCTCAATTCACAATAGCTAAGATATGGAATCAACCCAAATGTCTATCATCTGATGACTGGATGTAGAAATTATGCATACAATGGAATACTACTTAGCAGTTAAAAAACAAAAGTGAAATTCTGTCTTTTCCAACAAAATGGATGCAATTGGAAACCATTATGCTTAGTGAAAAAGCCAGTACCAAAAAGATGGATATCGTGTGTTTTTCCTGATCTGTGGAAACTAATAGAGTATCTAAATGTAACGTAACATGTGAGTGAAATTGGCATGTTTAGATTTGATGATTGTTTAAAGCCCTTGTCTCTGCTGTTGAGGAATGTTTTTTTTTCTCATTTTATTTGTTGAACTCTTTACTTAGTGAAAGGTTAATATTATGAGTATAAAATAAACAGAAAATATTTGTAAAAATTGAGAGTAGGAATAGGAGACAGAGAAGGAATAAGGGTAGTAGCATCAGCTGGAGGGAGGATAAGTGGTGAACAACCACTGCGTTTCTATATCTGTATATATGAAATGCATGAAAATTGTGTCAGAAACAGATGGATAGTCCAATGGAACAGAATAGAAACACCAGAAATCAATCCAAACATCTACAGCCAACTTATATTTGATCAAGGATCCAAAACCAATTCCTGGAGTAAGGACAGTCTATTCAATAAATGGTGCTGGGAAAACTGGATTTCCACAGGCAGAATCATGAAGCAAGATCCCTACTTTTCACCTTACACAAAAATTCATTCAACATGGATTAAAGACGTAAATCTATGACCCAACACCATCAAATTATTAGGGAGCATTGGTGAAACCCTGCAAGACATAAGTACTGGCAAAGACTTCTTAGAAAATACCCCAGAAGCACAGGCACTCAAAGCCAAAATTAACTACTGGGATTGCATCAAATTTAGAAGTTTCTGTACTGTAAAAGAAACAGTCAGGAAAGTGAATAGGAAACCGACAGAATGGGAAAATATATTTGCAAATTATGCAGCAGATAAATGGTTAATAACCAGAATCCACAAAGAAATTAAGAAACTCCACAACATCAAAAGAAGCAACCCACTTAAGAGATGGGCCAAGGACCTCAATAGACATTTTTCAAAAGAGGAAATCCAAATGGCCAAAAGACACATGAAAAAATGTTCTAGAACACTTAATCAGGGAAATGCAAATCAAAACCACAATGAGATTTCACCTCACCCCGGTTAGAATGGCTCACATTCAGAAATCCACCAACAATAGATGCTGGAGAGGATGTGGGGAAAAAGGGACACTAATCCACTCTTGGTGGGAATGCAAACTGGTGAAGCCACTATGGAAGTCAGTCTGGAGAATCCTCAGAAACATGAATATAACCCTACCATTAAACCCAGCCATCCCACTCCTTGGAATTTACACAAAGGAAATTAATTTGGCAAACAAAAATGTCATCTACACATTAATGTTTACTGCAGCTCAATTCACAATAGCTAAAACCTGGAACCAACCCAAATGCCCATCAACAGTAGACTGGATAAAGAAATTATGGGACATGTACTCTATAGAATTCTATACAGCATTCAAAAACAATGAAATCCAGTCATTTGCAACAAGATGGAGGAATCTGGAAAACATTATGCTGAGTGAATTAAGCCAGTCCCAAAGGGACAAATATCATATGTTCTCCGCGATCCATGACAACTAACTGAGCACCAAAGGGGAAACCTGTTGAAGTGAAATGGACACTATGAGAAACAGTGACTTGATCAGCTCTTGAGCTGACTGTTGTTGCACAGTGTAATACTTTATCCATTTTAGTATTTTTTTTTATCCTAGTACTAGTGGTTGAACTCTGTAATTAACACACAATTATTCTTAGGTGTTTAAATTTTAACTGAAAAGTGATCCCTGTGAAATGTAAGAGTTGGAATAAGAGAGAGAGGAGATGTACAATTTGGGACATGCTCAATCGGACCTGCCCCAAATGATGGAGTTAGAATTGTGCCAGGGGATTCCAATACAATCCCATCAAGGTAGCATATACCAAGGCCATCTCACTAGTCCAAGTGATCAATTTCAGTTCACAATTGATCACACTGATAGGTCTAAGAGTCAAAGGGATCACACAAACAAGACTAGTGTCTGCTAATACTAACTGATTGAATGAAAAAGGGAGAGAATGATCCAACATGGGAAGCGGAATACACAGCAGACTCATAGAATGGCAGATGTCCTAAATAGCACTCTGGCCTCAGAATCAGCCCTTAAGGCATTCGGATCTGGCTTAAGAGCCCATGAGAATATTTTAGGCATGGAAAGCCAAGACACTCTGGAAAAAAAATAAAAAGAAGGCCTAAATGAAAGATCGCTGCAAGTGAGATCCCAGTGGAAAGAACAGGCCATCAAAGAAGCAGGTACCTTTCTCTGAAGGGAGGAGAGAATTTCCATTTTGACTATGACCCTGTCGGAATAAGATTGAAGTCGGCGAACCCTAAAGGCTTCCATAGCCTCGGCAACTCATGACTAGAGCCTAGGAAGATTACTGACGCTATACACAAGAGTGTCAAATTGTTAAATCAACATCAGGAGTCACTGTGTACTTACATCTCAAGAGGGATCTGTCCTTAATGTGTTATCCAATGTGAAGTAATGCTATAATTAGGACTGAAACAGTATTTTTACACTTTATATATATATAAAGTATTGGATGAGAGGAGCTCAAAGCATCCAAACATCAAAAAAATGATAAGGACAGCAAAATGCTAGCACTCTAATTTACATGTTAATTGAAAAGAGGAAGCAAAACTTAAAAATAAAACAAAATTAATAAAAATGTGAAATACCATCTTCATTTTACAAAGGATGAAACTGAGAGGAGAGTTGACTTACCAAAAGTTAGATAGCAAATTCGTGATACAACAAAAATTTCTTGCCAGCAAACCAGAGAGTCTTGCTAAAATGTGTCTAATCAATTACCACCTCTTCTATTCATACGTTTATTTGATTCCAAAACAAACTCTAAAATTGTGATAATCTTTCTATTAGTACTCTGCCTTATAGAATGATTTTGGTTATTAATGACAGTTAAAATTGGAAACCCTTGTTTTTGGCATTGTGTCATCCCAGGTACCTGTCAGTAAATGATGGATGAGCTAATTTACAGATTCTTTGCAATTTCGTGAAGGTTCACCCTAGTAGTTTTTTGGCAAAGAGATTTGTTTTATTAAACTTGGAATCCACCATCAGGGATAAATAATGTCTGTGTGTATCATGAAAGAATGTGTCCCAATTGGGAGAAATAAATAAGCTGTCTCTTTTCCCTTGACCATATCTTTTTGTTTCGATATGACAATAAACATACAATATTAAAGGAAGAACTGGGAAGGAAATCAGGATACCTGGATTTTAAACCAAATTATACCACTTTCTTGCAGATGTCGTATTTCTTTGCTAGAGATCACAAATTTCTCTTTAATTTAAAGGACTGAAATAGGTATACAGAGTGTGAGCATGCCTCAGAGGTGTTTTATGTAGTCCCATTTAATGGGTAAGACCAAAGAAGCTTCCAAAAGCCATACCTTTGCCCATCCTACAAAAATAAAGATGAAGCCCAGTTTTTTTACAAATCTTTTTTTCTCTTCCTTTAAACTCTTCCATTAATCAGGGGCAAAAAAAAATCACCCCTATTCCAATAGAGGCATCTTCTAAAAATTTCACATGGGAGATACATGAAATACGTTCCAATTCAAATGACTGAGAAATCACTTCAGGCACTGATATTTAAAAGTGGTGGAAAAGAGGAAGTTTTAGAAAAGACTTTATAGGGAAGATAGTTTTAGATATCCTTGAGGAGCTAATATGATTTTCTTAGGATTTTTTAAAATGCTTTTATTTATTTGAGAGGCAGAGTTACAGACAGAAAGAAGGGGAGACAGAGAGAGAAGTCTTCCATCTGCTGGTTCACTCCCCAAATGGCCACAACAGCTGGAGCTGAGCTTATCCAAAGTCAAGACCCAGGAGCTTCTTCTTGGTCTCCCATGTGGGAGCAGGGGCCCAACCACTTGGGCCATCTTCTACTGCTTTCCCAGGCCATAGCAGAGAGCTGGATCAGAAGTGGGGCAGCTGAGTCTCAAGCCAGCATCCATATGAGATACAAATTGCCACAGTCAGAAGCTTAGTCACTAGACCATAGTGTTGTCTCCAATAAATATGATTTTTATAATTATTTATTAAATCATTTATTATTTTTATTCTTTGTTCTTTCAGTATGTAGTTGTTAGCCAATGAAGCTATGATAGTGGGCATAATGGAACTTATAATCTAGGGAAAGAATAGACATTAATAGAATGATCACACATATATGATATTAAGATGACTGAAATGGGGAACAGCATTGGGGCACAATGGTTTAAGCTGCCACTTGTAGTGCTATCTTCCTGTATCAGAATTCCAGTTCACATTTGGCTGCTGTGCTTCCATTCCAACCCCCTGCTAACAAACTCTCCTGAAAAGGCAGCAGATTTCAGCCCAAGTTCTTGGACCCCTGACACCAACGTTGGAGACCCAAATGGACTTGCAGACTCCTGATTTTTGTCCCTTTGTCCTGGTGCAGCCCAGGTCTTTACAGACATTAGGAGAGTGAACCAATGGATGAATCTCTCTCTCTCTCTCTCTCTTCCCCCTCACTTCCCTCTTCCTCCCACTCTCCTTCTGTCATTCTGCCTTTCAAATAAATAAATCTTTAAAGTGACTACAAGACCACTTTATCCAAAGTTTTTCTTTTTGTAGTTTTATTTACCCATGGTCAGCTATGATATAAAAACAGTGAATGAAAAATTCCAGAAATTAAAAAAAAAAAATCATGTTTTAAGTTGCACTTGCTTCTCAGGAAAGTGATGGAATCTCACGCCATCCTGGTGTTTTGTACACTGGACATGAATCACCCCTTTGTCCACTGTTTACATGCTGTATGTCCTACCTACCCATCAGTCACTTGGTAGCTGTCCCAGTTATAAAATGGATTGTCACAGTGCTGCTGTGACTGTTCAAATAACCCTTATTTAATAATGCTCCAGATTGCAACAGTACATAGCCTGCCACTTGAGATATGCCAAAGAGAAGCCATAAAGTGTTTTATTTTAGTGAAAAAGTGAAAGATTTCCACTTAATGAAAGAAAAAAACTATGTACAGAGATGGCTAAGATCTACAATATGAATGAATAGGAACAACTATACTAAATGTAAGACTTGGTAGCTTCCATGGTTTCAGGAAGCTACTGGGAGTTTTATTAAGTATCTCCCACCCATAAGGTGAGATGGCTGTATAAAAGTTACATTATGAAAGGTACAGTGTGACTTGACAAGATGCAGTAAAGGTAATGAGGGTGGGGAAGTTGTTCAGGAAAAATCCGCTGCCTTGAAGCAAAGGTCTACTTCCTTGCTGTCCATATCTACATCAGCTAGGTTAAGGGGAGGTGGAGGAGTACAATAAGGAAATGTCACGTGTACAGGTCCTGATGAGGAGGGGAGCATGCTATCCTTACAGAATGGAAACAAAGCCAGTGAGCTGGAGTGAAGCATCAAGAGAGGGCATAGGAAGATGATGTTTTGGGGTAAAGAGAACAGAAGTGAAGAAAGAGAACAACTTGTCCTGACAATTACAGGTGATTGCATTTGGAAGGGGTTTCGAATGCTTGAGGAGAAGAATTGGAAATTATTGAGGAAAAAATGAGGTGATATCGTAAGGAGGTTTAGCTGACAGGTTAAATAATCTAGGCGTAGGCAACATGTGTTAGAGTGATTCAGCTGTTATTGACCTTAGAGCATGCTTTTGCAAACTTATATTTGTTGCCAGGTGAAGAGATTATAAAGAAAGAAGAAAAGAAAAGGAACTTTGCTGTAAGAAATGGGCTCTGAGAGGGACATAACATGTACAGACAGTTTGATCAGTATCTGCACTGATATTACCACACATCTTTTGGGTTCTTTTATATGGCTAGTTGCAAAAATGTGTCAGGAAGGGGAGCATGGCCTCTCTCTTTTCATCTTCAATGCCATTTGTTGTTACTTTCTGCCTTTTTTTTTTCTTCCTTGAGGTGTCACCCAAGCAGTACAAAATGACAGAGGGAAAAATAAAAGCATCTCTTTTACATAATTTGGTTGTAGTAACAGACGGCTGGGTTCACTCAGCAAAGACAATTACCTCAAGCGAAAACACAACAGGGTTGAGAGGCGCAGGAGAGGAAGATGTTGGCCAGGATCCTCACTCAAGCTGGATTTGGGAAGAGAACAATTATTTTACCATTTTATTCTCCATAGAAGAGGAGGTTATGAATACCTGTGCTAGGGGCCAGCGCCGCGGCTCAATAGGCTAATCCTCCACCTTGCGGCGCCGACACACTGGGTTCTAGTCCCGGTCGGGGTGCCGGATTCTGTCCCGGTTGCCCCTCTTCCAGGCCAGCTCTCTGCTGTGGCCCGGGAGTGCAGTGGAGGATGGCCCAGGTCCTTGGGCCCTGTACTCACATAGGAGACCAGGAGAAGCACCTGGCTCCTGGCTTCGGATCAGCGTGGCGTGCCAGTCACGGCAGCCATTGGAAGGTGAACCAACGGCAAAAGAAAGACCTTTCTCTCTGTCTCTCTCTCTCACTATCCACTCTGTCTGTCAAAAAAAAAAATGAATACCTGTGCTAGAAGGAATAGAGTTTTCTCAGGCACCTGCTTTGTCACATCCTGGAAGTAGGTTCTACTCATTCCTTCTCAGCTTCTACATCCAATATCTCAACAAGTACCATCAATATGCTCCCAAATATTTCCCTCTCCCCTTCAACTTTTTTCTTTTTTTCCAGTGTTTATGTTGTTCCCAGTCATCTTCATATAACACATATCTGATTATGCTACTCTCCCACCCAACACTCAGCAGAGAACCCCTGTTGCATTCACTCTATAATTCAAATTCTGGAAAGTGGCATAAAGGAGTCATCCCCTTCCTACCTTGAAGCTCTATCTCTGCCCAATACTATTGCAACACAGGCTGGCATCTAATTCTGTTAATAACCAATAGTCCATTTGCAGTTCCATGAATGCCCTTAATGATCTAAGCCCCATTCGATTTACTTCTGCCAGAATAGCTTTTCTTCTGCTTACCCATCAAGACACCATTCAACATTTCCTCCCTCTCAGGTATACTTTGAGCTTGCCTTTAACACTGTTGAATTATTAACTAAGTGTCTATTATAGGTCTCTGTCATTTTACAAGTAATAACTATCTTCTATTGTAATGATTTTAGGTGATAAGCTTTCTGGAGAAGTGGCAATACTTCATTAATCACCATATCACGTTAACCTTCTTATTATAAACTCTCCAAACATCAACAATGCAGCTAATATTTAGGAAGAGTTAGTGAGCCAGGAGTTGTGCTGAGGCTCCCTTTTAATGACAGCATAGTAGAATCTTGAACTAGTCCTTTTAAATCCAACTTTCTCATCATATAGAGTCTTATCTGATTGTGTATTCATAAATTATGGAAACAAATGATATTCTGAAGGCATAGACTCAGCACTTTAGTTGGAAGGAACAATTAGAAGATGGATGGAAGGGTGGTATGTCTTCAATAGTCAAATTCAAGGACTATTGATTAAATACCTGCTGTATGCTCAACCTTGTAGTAAGCAATTAACCAAGAATTTACTTCCATAGAGATGTCCCACCTTACTGAAAGTCAATTTTTCTCATCTGTAAAGGAAAATGCATTAGTATTTTTGTAACAATGTCTCAATCCCATGTTCATAAAAGATCATAGCAAGGACTCAAGGCTGTATTGAGGTCTCAGTCCATAGCTCAGCATGTAGTATAAGATAAGGGGCAGTGTCCTAGGAATCAGCAGATTCCTGGTCTCTTTGCTGCCACTTTCTACTACGATAACTTGAGTCAGATCCCCCCCTTCTCTGAATCTCAGTTTTACCATATGGAAATTGAGACAAATGTTCTCAGTGGGCTCTCTTCTTTCTTCCACCTCGTCAGCTCCCTCCTCAGAAGTTTCTGTAAAGATGTTATTTTATTTACCTTGAATTGAAATAATTTGCTTTTTGGTTTTGCAAATAAAAACACCTAGAAAAGCTGTAAGGGCAACCATGGATTTCTCTTCTCAAGGCAGTGATAAGGCTTTTTGGAGTAGAAGTGATATCCAGAGGGCCAAGGAAGAGACTTTGAAATGTTCTTTTTCCTAGAACATGTGTTATTGGATGTCGTGTGTTACTAGACAAGTTACCAGTTAGAGAGGTGTTCCCTGAAGTTACAATGTCTGACATCATATCTCATTCTGCTCATAGTGTGACTTGTGTTAAGAAATTTAACTTCTCTGTGTCTCATTTTCTCAGCTTCAAAGCAGAGCACTAGCATAACCTATAGCACATGTTTATTCTTGAATAAATCCATAAAAAGTGTTTAGAATAGTTCTAGCACACAGTGAGAGCTCCCTAAATATTATTTTCGGCATGTCATCAAACAAGATGATAATTCATTCAACACATAAAGAGACTAAGATCCAGAGAAGTGATGTGACATTCCCACGAAAAGGAAGCAGTGCCTTCATCAAAAAAAAAAAAAACACTAAAAATAAAGCAATGATTATAATAGTATCACATATTTTTATAACCATTTAGGTTTGCAAGGATTATGAAATAAGAACTCTTGTTCCAACTTTACAAAAGAGCAAGAGAGTTTACGTGACTGACTCAGGGTTGCACAAGTGACTCATAGAAAACTGGGATATAGAACTGGATAGTTTAAGTTAGAGCCTCTCTCTATTCAGTTAGAATGATGAAGTCGAGCTAGGATGTAAGCCCTTGTTCTCACTCCCTTGTGTCTCTGTAAGTCTTAGCACTTGAATCAGTTCCTTAGGACAAGTTGGAAAACTTTGAAGATGGGAGTATAACAAGGTTGGTATGTCTCTCAGAGTGTCTGTTCACCTTCCTCTGTCTCTCATCTCCCATTTATTCTCTGTGAATCTGGGGGATGATAAGCCCTGGTTGGACTTAAGAGTTTTCCTTTTCTGTCTCGAGTGCTGCTGTAGTATGCCAGCCTCCCCAAGTGCTCCTTTGAGCCCACCGGGAAACCTTGAAGCTTCCTTTGAAACTTGGAGCCTCATACCCCCAAGCAGATGTCCAAGGACGTTTACTCGTTTAACAGCCTGCTCGAGAGGTTTAAGGAACTGCACTATCTCCCTATCAGCCCTTTAAAACATGCATTATCCATCCGTCCTTGAAGTGAGTCCCACAGTACAGTGATTAAAACAGTCCTGTGTTGGATAAACCCGGTGCAATTTTCCAAAAGTCATCATTTCGCTATTTCCCCCGCCTCAGCAGAGTGCCTCGCTTCCAATTTCTCGGCTTGCTCATTTGTTTTCTTTCAGACAATCTTAGAGACACTCTTTCAATGACCTCTGCTATGAGAAGGGAACAGTACACACTTATCCGACATTATGCAGACACAGTGACAAATTGGTCTATTTTTTATGCTTGACAGAAACAGTAGAGGAGGGGAGCAGGAGGCACATATCTACTCATAATATCTTTGGACACTGGTAAGGAGAGTCTGGAAAAAAAAAACTTATTTTCTTTCCTTCTTCTCATGTTCTTATATCTGTTGTCATATGCTCTTCCTTTAATTAGTCCTGGAATGTGACAGTATTTCCAGAGTAGCTTGCAATTCTAATAGATTTAATAAATAAAAATTGTTTATTTGATTGAGAGGTGAGAGGCAGGGAAAGGGAGGAGGAGAGGAGAGAGAGTTTTTAAATGTATTGGTTCACTCCCCAAATACCTGCAACAGCAGGGGCTGAGTTAGGCCAAAGCCAGGAGCTGGATATTCAATTCAGGTTTCCCTATGAATAACAGAAACCCAGCTACTTGTGCCATCAACACTGCCTTCCAAGGTCTGCATTAGCAGAAAACTGAAAAGAGAAGCCAGAGCCGGAGTCAAACAAAGGCACTGTGACGTGGGACACAGACATGCTAACCAGCATCAACACCAAGAGCCTGCTCCACATGTTGAAGGCAATATGATCAAGAACAAATATGTCATTATGCTATTGAACTAATTACTCCTAACTTCTCTCCCCAGCCTGATCTTAGCGACACAGCCATTCTCCAAGCGATGTGGTGTTCAAACGCTGGATTCATTCCTACTTCACTCTCTTTTTCAATTCTCATATCATTAAGTTCTATTGATTTTTCCTTAAACTTGAATTTTTGTTCACCTCTCTTTGCATTTGCATTTGTATTGTGTGCCCCTAGTATGGGTTTATGAGAAGGTGATGCTCTTGCATCTGTGTTTGTGGAATTTTTGTTACTTCAACCATATTTCTTGCATTGCATAATCACTTATTGTTTTGCATTATATTGTAATAAGTGTAAGCATGCTTGGACTGATTATCTTTCCTCTCATGTGTAGGTTTTGTATCCTGAAAAGTGCAGTCATTCGAGCTGTCATTACCCACTGTTTCCCTCTTATTAGGAAGTAGCCAAAAGCATGAACTATATAGATAGGTATATAATTTATCTTTGGTGTCTTGATCATGGAGGGACCCAAGGTGTCTGGAAGATAATGTTATGCAACGAAATGTGAGATACAATTGTCCACTTAATAATAGATAGGGAGATACAGAGGAAGAAATTCCCAGAAAAGTGACTGCTAAATCACTCCATCCTCTCGTCTGTATCTCTTACATACTCCCTGTGCTATTTCTGGCCCCATTCCACTGCATTCTCATTAACTCCTTACTCATCTGTTCCCCTGCACAATTCTGTGGATTTCTTATGTAAAAAGCAAGTCTGACTTTTCTGATCAATGTATGCTTCGTCTCTAGAAAATTTCTCATGGTTTCTCAACACATGCTTTACATTTTTAATTGAATTGCATTGTGACAGTCTTTAGGGCTAGAGGCTTTGTATCTTAACATTCATTTTGAAATATCACTTTGAAATTCCCTATATTTATTTTCTTTTTGTTCTTTCTGAGTATTTTAAATTCTTTTTCTTCCATTTTTCAGATCTGAACCTGTCTCAGTTCTATTAATGAGAAACTGAGGGAAGGAGGACTATTTACCCACTGGTAGGTCAGGGAATTATGTTGAAGGAATGCAGAATTGCTCAGAAATTATTGCATTTCATGCAAAAAATAGCTTCTCTTGGAGAAGTGTGCAAGATCACCTGCGTAGGGTGTGAGTTGGTATAATTATATCTGCAAAAAAAAATAATAAAATCCCCAAACTGACTTATGCAATAATGGTATTTATTATTTTATGTAATGAAATTTCAAGAAATTTAGTCTTTTCCATAATTCATCTCTGCAATTGAGTTATAAGCTTTTTCATTAGACACGTTCACCTAAAATTTTCAAGACAGTAGCCAGTAGTAAACAATGTATTTTACTTCCATATTCACATTGAGCAGGATGTGAAGTTCCCAATCTTGGAATATGATCTTTTCCTTTGCTGATTTAGAATGTGACTTCGTTGGCTAAAACCAAGATGCCTCCATTATGCCACTATTGATGCTTTGGGGCCAGACAATTCTTTAGCCTAGGGATCCTATTCATTGGAAGAACACCTTCCCTGGCTCACTAGATGTCAATAGTTCTCTTCCCCAGTCACAAAAAATTAAAATATCTCCACACATCGCCATATGCCTGCTTGTGGGGAACCTGTCCATAGGTTGTGAGTGACAGGCTTAAGCCAATAACCTTAAATAGTTGAGAATCAAGCACAATATTGGCCATGATAAACAACCCCTCTCTTTTCTGATTTTCTTTTTTGAGAAAAAAACCTTTGAAGCTGTAAGTTTTACTTTACAGTGTTTGTTTTACTTAAAGGTCTTTCTTCTGGCCTGCCTAGCCTATTTTACAGTCTAACTGATCTCTTTGATACTTGCTTTATAAATGCCACAATGTAGTCTACACATGTCATCTCACTGTCTCCTTGATTTTGCCTCATACTAACCACATTACTTTCTTTCTTTCATTTTTTTTTTTTTGACAGGCAGAGTTAGTGAGAGAGAGAGACAAAGAGAAAGGTCTTCATTTTTCCGTTGGTTCACCCCCCAAGTGGCCGCTACAACTGGAGGTGCATTGCTGCAAGCATGCTGCGCTGAAGCCTGGTGCTTCCTCCTGGTCTCCCATGCAGGTGCAGGGCCCAAGGACCTAGGCCATTCTCCACTGCACTCCCGGGCCACAGCAGATACCTGGACTGGAAGAGAGGCAACCGGGACAGAATTTGGCACCCCAACTGGGACTAGAACCCCGGGGTGCCGGTGCTTCAGTCGGAGAATTAGCCTAGTGAGCTGCAGCACCAGCAACCACATTACTTTCTAGAATGATACCTTTTCAGTATACCAACTATAAATGTGCCATCTGAAGAGGGCAGCTTGTTTCAGAGTAGTTAATGTCAGAGAGAAATGGGGAGGTGAAGACACAAGAAAGGAAATATGTGATAATGGAAACAAATGATGTTCTTCAGACTCATTTAAATAGTTACTTCTTGTTTGGCCTCTGTTTTGTAAACAAGCATTGTGTTTGGATGATTTATATGAATTGTTGTTTTTAATCTACAACGTATGCATTTGTATACCTGTTTTACAAATGAGAAAACTAAGACCAAGAGAGATACTATTTCCTTTTTTAAAAAAATGCATTTATTTATTTGAATGTAAGTTACGGAGAGAGAGGGAGATATTGACAGAGAAAGAGGGGATCGAGAGAGAGGGAGAGAGAAACAGAGATAGGGGGGTCTTCCATCCACTGGTTCACTTCCCCAAGTGGTTGCAATGGCCAAGAATGAGCCAGGGCAAAGCCAGGAGCTTCATTCAAGTCTCCCAACCTGCTTTTAAAAACTGGATCAGAAGTGGAGCAGCCAGTGATGCTGGGGACACAGGCAGTGGCCCTACCTGTTATGCCACAAAGCTAGCCCCAAGAGAGATCTTATTTCTACCTCATGTCAGAAACTATTGGATTCATGCATTCATAGTATGGCATGTTAGCTAGGCCCACTCAGATCTCATTGTCTTCCTTTGTGCGTATCTGATTCTAACACAGTAAACCTCTCGCATTGCACACATCACAGAGGGACTGTCCCCCACAGTGTCTTTGCTTGTACTATTCCTTCAGTTTATGCCATAGAAAAAACAGTTTGAACCCAACATCCTGCCACTCGAAATTCAGTATTTTCTGGTCCAAATCTGCCTGTATCCAAGTCACTCTCCTTTTATGAGCCATCCTGTGGAGCACTAACCATCTAGGATTCTATCATTTTGAGGACAGAGATATTGAGTATAGGCAGCAAGAAGAGGTTGGAAGAGCTGTGAAAGAAAAGGAAGGTCAAGGAATGAAAGTGGGATCTGCCTGACGGACTCAGCTCCTTATGGCTGCTTTCTAACTCATCTGATAAATCCTGCTTTTTCAAGTCACATTCTTCAGCCACAGCGCCAAACAACACAGTAATCACCATCAGAGGGGTCATCTCCAAATTGCAAAGGACAGCCCAGCAGAGGAAATGATAACAAATAATACACGCCGCCTGTATGTGTTTCCATCATGCAGACAAACACTGCATGCAGAAGTCTCGCTTCACCCCTGTAGTCCTCAATTGCCTTGCATTCCTTTTGCAATTTTCCTGGTTTGAACCACATTTTTCAAAAGTCTCCTAACAGACTTCCTTGTATTTTCTTCTTCTCCCTCCCATCCATTTTGCTTAATGGGATTAATTTTTACTGAACAAAACATTTAACTTCTCAGTTACTAGATAGATAGATAAAACATAGACATGTTATGTATAGAAAAAAGCATTAGATGGATTATAGATAGATAGATACAGATAGACATAGATATGGATATAAATGTAGATATATAGTTTTGTACTATCTGGATTTCCAGTGAAGATATTGGAATGTATCCTGTGGATAAAGGAGGGGATACCTACTGTATTCATTATTTTTGTAACCCACAATTCAAGCGCTAAAATGCACACCCAGGGAGCAAGCGCTATAGCTTAGAAGGTAAAGTTGCCTCCAACAATGCCTGCATCCCATTGGAATAACCAACTATTATAGAGAACAAGCCAGTTGCGGCTTCTGAGATCACTTTTATAATCCCTGACCCCACATTCCCATCCACCTCTGATCTGATCCCATCTCAGATCTAACTTGTATTCAAGCCTTTCCAATTTTACTACACTGAGTCTCTGGCATCACACACATCACACAGGGACTGTCTCCCATTGTGTTTTTGCTCATGCTACTCCTTCAGCTTTGAATGTTCTTTGATAACTCTATGTATGTCCAGTTAGCCCTGAGTTAGCAATCTCACTTTACAGCCATTTTATAGGTGACCAAAAAATCAAATAAACAGAGTTCAAGACATCACGTTTATAGGATATAGGTCAGAACACTGGAATCGATGAATTCTGATCTACTTCATCTGATGTAATACAGTTAGTCCTCCCTTACCAATGGTTTCAGTTATCTGTGTTCATGAGTTTCAGTTGCACACTGTTCTGGATAGCATGAAGGGATCTCTCACGGGCACTCTCCATTCTCCCAGGAAGTGAGTCATTCCTTTGTCCACTGTATCCTTGTTGTATGTGCTAGCCATTCATAAGTCACCTGGTAGCCACCATGGTTGTCAGATTGATTGTCAATATATTTCAGTACTTGTAATCAAAAAATCTTTATTTACAGTCTAATCTACAAGGAATAGCCCACATCATTCACCTCACTTCATCTTCTTGTATCAGCTTTTCATCATCACACATCATAACAAGAAGGATGAGTACAGTCTCATCCTGTCTGTTTGTTGCTGTACATCTCTTACTGTTCCTAATTTATAGATTAAGCTTTATCATAGACATGTTATGTATAGAAAAAAGCATTAGATGGATTATAGATAGATACAGATAGACATAGATATGGATGGAGGAGATGTGCAATTTGGGACATGCTCAATCAGATGTGCCCCAAATAATGGAGTTAGAAACGTGCCAGCGGATCCTAATACAATCCCATCAAGGTGGCATGTACCAATGACATCTCACTAGTCCAAGTGATCAATTTCAGTTCACAATTGATCACACTGATAGGTCTAAGAGTCAAAGGGATCACACAAACAAGACTAGGGTCTGCTAATACTAAATGATTGAATGAAAAAGGGAGAGAATGATCCAACATGGGAAGCGAGATACACAGCAGACTCATAGAATGGCAGATGTCCTAAATAGCACTCTGGCCTCAGAATCAGCCCTTAAGGCATTCGGATCTGGCTCAAGAGCCCATGACAATATTTTAGGCATGGAAAGCCAAGACATTCTGGAAAAAACAGAAGACCTAAATGAAAGATCTCTGTGAGTGAGATCCCAGTGGAAAGAATGGGGCCATCAAAGAAGGAGGTACTTTTCTCTGAAGGGAGGAGAGAACTTCCATTTTGACTATGACCCTGTTGGAATAAGATCGAAGTTGGCAAACCCTAAAGGCTTCCATAGCCTCGGCAACTCATGACTAGAGCCTAGGGAGATTACTGACGCCATAAACAAGAGTGTCAAATTGTTAAATCAACATCAGGAGTCACTGAGAACTTACGTCTCATGAGGGATCTGTCCTTAATGTGTTATCCAATGTGAAGTAATGCTACAACTAGTACTGAAACAGTATTTTACACTTTGTGTTTCTGTGTGGGTGCAAACTGATGAAATCTTTACTTAGTATATACTGAATCAATCTTCTGTATATAAAGATAATTGTAAATGAAAAAAAAATCTTGATGTTAAATTGGAAATTGCATAGAAAATTAATCAATTTTTAAAAAAATATATCATGTAGGATCTCTGTCCTTAATGTGCTATACATTGTGAATTAATACTATAACTAGTACTCCAACAGTATTTTTCACTTTGTGTTGCCATGTGAGGGCAAACTGTTGAAATCTTTATTTAATATGTACTAAACTGATCTTCTGTATATAAAGAGAATTGAAAATGAATCTTGATGTGAATGGAAGGGGAGAGGGAGCGGAAAAGGGGATGGTTGCGGGTGGGCGGGAAGTTGTGGGGGGGGGGAGCCATTGTAATCCATAAACTGTAATTTGGAAACTTATATTCTTTAAATAAAAGCTTTATGAAAAAATGTAGATATATAGTTTTGTACTATCTGGATTTCCAGTGAAGATATTGGAATGTATCCTGTGGATAAAGGAGGGGATACCTACTGTATTCATTATTTTTGTAATTCACAATTCAAGCACTAAAATGCACACCCAGGGAGCTAGCGCTATAGTTTAGAAGGTAAAGTTGCCTCCAGTAATGCTTGCATCCCATATGAGCAGCAGTTTGAGGCACAGCAACACACTTATGAACCCATTCTCAGCCAATGCACCTGGGAAAGCAGTGGAAGATGGCCCAAGTCCTTGGGCCTTGCCCCCAAGTGGGAGACCCAGAAGAAGATCCTGGTCCCTGGCTTTGGTTTGCCCCAGTCCTAGTCATTACAGCCATTTGGGTGTGAACCATCAGATAGATGATCTCTTTCTCTCTCTCTCTCTCTCTCTGTCTCTCTCTGTCTCTTTCTGTCTCTCCCTCTCTCCTTATAACTCTTCCTTTCAAATGAATAAAAGAGATCTTAAAAACTAGTAAGAAATAAAATACATACCCAGCCTCAGTTTTCCTAACTACTTCATCTTCCAACTTCAAGTGGTAATAGCAACACAACCCATTTTAGGACATTACCAACAAACCTTTTCTACTTTTTATCCTAAATTCAAAGGGACCATTTCCATGAGATTAATTTTGAGGCTGCCATAACATTTGTAAAGGAGATGCCATCTCTCCTTATCTTAATTGCATATTTGGAAAACTCGCCCTGTGCTTGTTTCATATGGCATGCCATTTGGTGTTTATGGCCATCATTCTGAAGTTAACAGCATATGGGGAACTCACCCACTCTGAATACTAAGCTTATTCAATCTCTCTCCCAGAGCCGACATGAGAAATAACTAATAAAAATTGTTACAATAATAGAGGGTCATATAAATGCCAAATGCAATAGCGATTCTTCATTCTGAAGTTTGTTAATATCTCTTCTCTACCAACATCATAAAAATCAGGGAGGGGAAAGAGAAGACATTATACATAAATAATTAGAAATAGGTCAAGCTTTATTTTAAATTCTTCTGTTAAGGGTTAAGATTTCATTTTAGGGTCATCTTAAAAGTGAGGTGAAGTTTGAAGAATAATTGAACTAGAAATTGTGCGGCCTTTTCAAAGATCACTCTTTATATTTATATATTGCTCCCCATCCAGCAATAATAATAATACAAAAGATACAAAAATAATACTTAAGTAAATCAGATGCAGATGGCTGTTTTATCAAGCAGAGACAATTTTTATTATTTTAGAAGCTTTTGTTTTTGTAAAGGAAAGAAAATGCTACATGTTCCTTTGATTTCTTTTTAAAAAAGAAGAAAAAGCATATGTTTTTTAATTTGAAGTGAGCATTAATGTTGTTATCTCCTGAGATTTGCTGCCTGAGAGTGAATTTTACAAAATGCATTTGCTTGCAGGCTTTCTGGTAAATTCTTCTCTGACTTAGAGAGTTAGTGGCATATTACATCAGCCTACCCTTCCAAGACAATACTGTACACACACCCTGAAAGTCAATTCCCTGAACTTCTTTTACTAGATCATCTTGGTTTTTGTTTATATTATTGATTTAGGGGAAATCATTTTGTGCATATTGAGCATTTGCCTAAATGAGAAGGTGGTAATATGAAGCATATAGACAGAAGGGGGTATAATGTAATTGGGGTAATTAAACCTTGCACCACTATTGAAATTTGCTTTGCTCTAATGAACCTCACCATACACTTGAAAATGATGGGAATAGAGAGTGCCATGCCAATTATATAGTTTGGAACGCACAGCCTGGCCAGGTTAATTGATGTGTCTATGGTGCCCCCCCATCCCCCCGGCCAGTAGTGAAACCAGAAGTAGAAGCTTTTCCAGTCAATTTAATCTTCCTTCAGCACAAAGCTTTTTCTAGATTTAACATCAACTCTTCTATTCAGAAGCATTTATAGAGTAGCTACTTTTTAGCTGATCCTGGAGTTGAAACAGCAACAAACAAAACAGTATTTTTAGATGTTGCTCCTGTACACAAGGTGCTTATTTTAGCATCTCAAAGACAAGACTGAAATACATGAATTATTTAATGAATAAGATATGAGTATGGGCAATGGCACGACCGAGATAGGCTAGGAACATGGGAGGCAATCCTGAATAGAACGGCTTCAATAAAGGCCTTGGAATCCAGTACATAATCCATGATGATATTAGCTACCATTTACTGACCAGTTACTATGCTGCAGTCTCTGGAGGTCTGACTTCATTCACTTACTCAACAAAGAGTTTCTTCTTTTGACCCAAAGAGGGTGTCATAGAAACAAACAGGAAAGAAATTCTGGTTCTGATACATTAAATAATGATTGTGGTCATGTGACTTCATTTCACTCATCTTAAAACATGGTTTAGGATAAGTGTCTAATTTTTAAAATTTAGGTGAGCTATGTATAATGCAAAATTAAATTTTGATAAAAAATAATTTTATACTACATTTTTATAATTATTGTTATTTTACTATTACTCTGTAACAAGGGCTAAAGATGCAGAAATGCATATGAAAATTCCCTATTCTTTAGAAACTCCACTCACTAAAATGAAATTATTCTCCTACCTTCCACTCTTCCTTCCTTTATGACTTCTCTACTTTTGTCCTTTCTACCTTCTCTCCTTCCCTCCTTCTGGAGACTCGGATGGAGTTCTGAGATCCTAGTTTAGCCCTGGCCCAGTCCTGGCTGTTGCAGGCATTTGCAAAGTGTACTAGTGTGTCAGATTTTTCTGTGTCTGTCTGTCTTTCTGTCTCACACAAATGAAAAGAAATTAAGGTAGGTTTAAAAAACACAACAACCACACCAAATATGCAGATCTTGTTTGGATTGCAACTTAGAAAATAAAACAAACTTTTAAAACAATAAACATTTTGATACAGTAGTGAAATGTAGAACACAGTTTAGATATTATATGACAAGGGTAACTTTATAATCCTCATATGTGATAATTGTAATATGAAAATAAGAATGAGGAGGAAGAGGGATAGGAATAGTGGAACTGAGAGGAGGGGAGCATATAGCCCTGATTCATCAGAGATATCGATTGAATGAATTATTGGTAAACATGATAAGATGTTTGTTACTTGCTTCATGGATCTCTAGGGAGGGGATCAGAAAACTATGGCACACTAAGCTAGCTACCACCAGTTTTTGTGAATAAAGGTATGTTATAACTCAATGATTCTCATTCATTGATGAGAGGGAATGGGAGGGAAGGAAGAGGAGAGGAGGGGAGGTGAGGGAAGGCAAGGGAAAGGGAGGGGAGGGGAGGGGAGGGAGGGAAAGGAAGGGGAGGAGGGAAGAAATGAGCAGGGAGGAAGGAAGAAATATGGAAGAAGAAAAAGGGAGAGAACTACAAAATGTTGATAGACATTTTTTCTAATCTGACTACTTCTTTACTTTTATTTGTACTCATTCTCAATTTCTTCTGGGATACTTTTTGATGCAACCTCCCCTTCTGGCTAGGAACAATTTGTTCTTTGGCAGTGAGAATCATCACATTGTAACTAAGGGAGCTCCTGTACGGGTTAATCTGATCATCAATTATGGATATAAGATAGCACATTTTGGGTGTTTGTTTCACTGAGTTGCATTTAATGGTCAAAGGTTCTATATCTAAATAATTAGGTGCAGCATTGTTCTCTGCATTGTTAAACAGAGAAAACTCAGTATTGTTTTGGTCCACCGACCCAGTTTCCATTTCCACCATGTGGACGACTGGGGACACTTACTAACTCCTTCTGTTTCTAACAACAGAATAGCACACACTGCTTCTTCAGTGTGGAAGCTTCAGATACTTGGTGGCTTTTCAGACATATATACTCTTCATGGCATGGGCGATTTCATGGATATTCTTAAGGTAAACATGCAAATTTGAACCTTTTGAATTGCATGATTTTGTGGGATTTTCTGGGCCAAATGAATACTGAACATTTTTGCAGAATCTCGGGCTGCTTACTGGAACACTCCCCCATTCCTATTTTTATAAAAATGTCAAATTCCAAAAATTATATTTAATCATCTTAAGTGTAAATATATCACACTATGTCCAAGACTTCCTCTAATTGAAACTGTCACCATCACCTAGAATTTTTCAATAGCATCTAGCTGGTACTTTAGCACAATCCTTTATCCTCTTACTCTGTTTAGTACTAAAGCCAAAGTGGATTTTTTAATTTTTAAATCCAATCATGTGACTGTCTACAACCCAAAAATCTTTACAATGTGACCATAAATGAACTTCTAATCCCCAACCTCTTGAGTTTAGTTTTCTAATACTCTCCATAGCCTTTTCTTTCTATTCTTGCTAAACTCCAAGTCTATTCCAAAATCAACAGTTTGTACACCTTACCTGTGATTTCCTTTATCTTATTTTTCAATTTCTTCCATTACTCATACCTCATCAGAGAAACAGTTTACTAAAATAACTGCTCCCATTAATCCATATTCTCTGTTACTCTACACTGGTTGATTTTTTTCCAAAGTATATGTATATATTTGAATATTACCTTGAATATTGTTTTCTCATCCATTAGCAAGTAAGCTACATATTAATGGAAACTAAGCTGTCTTGTTCTTACTTCATTTCCAGTCCTTAGAACATAAAAAAGAGGAATAGAGGGGGAAAATAATAAATTCAGAGACTAAACAGATTCACAGTGAGCAGACAGAAATATAAAGGAAAAAAACCGTGAAAATTCATGTGAAGTCAAAGAAGCAGAAGGTTGATAGATATAGGAATCTCTACAAAGCAGACCTCCAAGACAAATGAAAGAAACAATGGTTAACTATGATTCAGCTCACCAGATATTTATGGAATATATATTGGGTCAAAGGTTTGATGCTAAGCACAGGGGATATAGGAATGTCTAGTGCAAATTGCTTTGTACTCAGTCTAGTGGCGATAATAGTGAAGGCAATCATAGTAACCTGCTAACCAGCATTGACGGCTTCCTATGTTACAGATCATACACTAAGGACTCAGCATTTCTCTATAACAACACTATGAAATATGTACTTTTATAATAACCATTTTAAGAAAAAGAAATTGAAATAGAAAGATATAACATGAGTCATTAAGAGCTTGTAGGTGAAATATTTAGAAACAGCTATCAGTGTTAAGAACAGTGTTAGTGCAGTATTACTAAATTCCTCTGTACAACTGAAGGGACAGGGTGATCTGTCGAGACATCAGAGAAGGCTTCACTGGTAAGTTAGGCAGTATTTGGTCTCTGACTCAGGAGATGGGAAAGGTGTTGCTAGCTGGAGGCTGGTGTGATGGAGGATGATGAGTAATGTTGTGGAGATGCTAGATTGCAGTTGAGTGACTAAAGCTATTGCCCGCTAGAGTTTAACAGTGCTAAGAGTTGAAGAGCCATTGTGTTAGATACCAGTTCTGTGACCCTCAACAAACTCAATGCCCCATTTCTGACTCCATAAAATTTCACTTATTAGGTTGTCTTAAGAATAGAAGTAATCCTTGGGGCTGGCACTGTGGTGCAGTGAGTTAACACCGTGGCCTGAAGCGTTGGCATCCCATATGGGCGCCGGTTTGAGATCCAGCTGCTCCACTTCTGATCTGGCTCTCTGCTGTGGCCTGGGAAAGCAGTAGAAGATGGCCCAAGTCCGTGGGCCCCTGCACTCACGTGGGAGACCCGGAGGAAGCTCCTGGCTCTTGGCTTCGGATCAGCACAGCTCCAGTCGTTGCAGCCAATTGGGGAGTAAACCATCAGATGGAGGACTTCTCTTTCTCTCTCTGCCTCTCCCCTCTCTGTGTAATTCTGACTTTCAAAATAAATAAATAAATCTTAAAAAAAATTGTTAAGAATTGAGGTAATCTTTGCATTTGAAACGCAGGGTTTGGCACATAGCTATCACTAATACAATTTCCAGCACTTAATATTTGTAATTCAAAAATAACAAATATGGAGAAAATCAAGAAATTGATGTTATATAAGTTTTTAAAAGACAGGCTAATATCAGTAAGTTTTGAATGTGGGCCTGTTCCACCAACCAGGGGTTTCAAACTGAAAGAGAGCTGGGTGTCCTAGGCAGAAATTCCAGGTAACTGTGATCCTGAGAACACCAGAAGTAGTATTTTCTATATTATTGTAAAACACAGCAAAAACAAAACAAATTTTTTAAGAGAAAAAAATTGAAATAAAATGTAAGGGGCAGGCATTGTGTCACAGCAGGTTAAAGTGATGCTCTGCATGCCAGCATTCCATTTGTGAATCCCATCTCTGGTTCCCAGCCAGTTGCTTGCTAATGTGCACCCTTGGAGGGAGGAAGCAAGTGACGGCCCAGTATCTGGGTCCCTGTCACTGATGTGGGAGACCCCAAATTGAATTCCTGACTCCTAGATTTCCAATGGCCCAACCCCAACTGTTGTGGGCATTTGGGAAGTAAAGCGGTAGATGGAAGTGCTTCCTCTCTTCCTTTTGAATAAACAAAAATGAATAAATACACTTCAAGAAAAAGAAGAAGAAACAGCCACTAACTTGGGATCTCTGCAAAACCAGTGGCAATCTTTTGAGAAAGAATACATTCCAATCTATTTTCAGAATCATCATTTAAGCAACAGTAGGGACCAAGAATGGACCAGGAGAATAAAGTCTCTAAGTCAGAAGGTCAGTTTGAAGATTATTGAAATCAAGTGAGCACTTGGACAAGAGAAATTTCAGAGAACTTAAGAAGACAAGGATGACTGGAAAAGTTTTTGGGTTACCAAGAAAGTAAAACGAATTGCAACTGAAAATTTTGAAAAGACATTGGCTTTAATTTTTAAAAATTCAGAACATCCAAAAATTGTAAATGTGGTCCAAAGCACTCCTCAGAGTCACTAAATTTGCTTTGGAAGACTCAGAAGATGTGATTCAGGACCTACAGTCAGTGACATTGCCACTGAGAGTTTGAGGCTGTTAAAATCTGGTACCGTAGATGATGTTGGTGGCTTTGCTGCAGCAAGTTTCCTGTAGCTAAGGAGATGGAGTGGTAAGTATTAAAACGTCAAAATCAAATATCAGAACTTGGCATTGAGAAAAGGTGATGAGACTAACCAATTAAAATATTCTTCTATGGTACAATAGCTCCTTGTGCATAACAGAAGAAAAATCTGTCTTCAAAGCTTCACAAACCTGTGTCTTCTTTTGAAATATTTATTGAAACAATTATTCTCAATAGACTGCAATGAGTACTGCTGTGTAAGTGATTATTCTCTGGGCAGTGAGGACAATTTCAAAAAGGCCAAGGTCCAGGACCTTTAACCTACATGGTTTCTAGTCCTACTGTTCTAAATGACAGCCACTAGACACCTGGAGCATTAGTGACAACTTACAATGTGACTAGTCAAATTGAGATATGCTACAAGTATAAAATATAGTCCAGAATCCAAAGATATGGAATGGAAACATGTAAAATAGTTTGCTGATTTTTAAATATGCTTTTTATGTTGAAGTAATAGTATTTTGAAAGTATTGAGATAAAGTATATAGCTAAAAGAATTTTACCTGTTCCTTTTTTACTTTTCTAATGTAACTACTTAGAAAATTAAAATTGTTACCCAGTGTTCATTGACATGTCATTATATGTTTATTTGAAAATGTTGCTCTTGTCTAAACAGGTGAGCTTCTTGTTGACGCCTTGTGAAACAAGCCCCTTAACGCCACCTGCCTTTGTAGTACTCCTCTTTCAAAATCTACCCATCCCGAATTCCACCTGAAAGTTCATTGCCTCAATTAATCTTTTTGGGAAATCTCTAACTAAACATAATATTCTGTAAACTACCAAAGTACTTTATTTATTCTTGTAATGTGTTTGTCTTACCTCACCTTACATTTGTACATTGAAGTTTCTAGAAGAGTAGCATTGTACACAACACATTTTCATGACCCACTGAGCTTCAGGAAGTGCTGTAGATCATTTTTTTTCATTATTGAAAACAATTCAAGGATTCTTTTACCTGTTACAGAATCCAGATGCCTCAGGGATTCCAGAAACTCTGCTGTAAGAAAGGGAGACACTTTTCGTATTCCTGCCTCTGAGACATTGTGGTTACTGAGGTAGACAAGCAACTGTCCTGGACAGAAAAAAATATAGAAGAGATGCAAAATGAATTCATAAGAATGAGAAAGCTTAGAGTGGAAATCAAATTCATAAAGGGAAATTAACAAAACCATGTGCCCATATATGAGAGAGAGAAAAAAGAGAGACTGAGGCTGGAAGATGCTGATTGGCTCACCATGCTAGGGAATAACACACAGTCTATGCTACAGATTAAATGTGTGTGTCCCCCCAAAATTCATATATTGTAACCTAAATCCCAAGATTGTGATATTAAGAGGTGGGGCTTTGGGGAGGCAATGAGGCCAGGAATGTACCACCTACAGGGGTGGGATTTGTGCTCTTATGAAAGAGCTTGAGGTAGTGAATTCATACCTTTGTGCACATTTTCCCTTCCATGTAAGGACCCAGAAACCCATGTAAGGACCCAGGCATCTTTTCTAAGCCAATACCAGATCCTCAATGTGCTGGTGCCTTGATCTTAGATTTACAAGGTTCCAGAACTGTGGCAAATAAATTTATATTCTCTACAAATTATCCAGTCTACTTTGTTACAGCAGCATGAATGGACTAAAATGCTCCAGATTATAGATGTGTTACCTGAGTGGGCTAACTCCTGCAACAGACAACCCTCATGTTTCAATGGCACACAACGTATTCCAATGCAGGGACGTAGAGGTGGAGGGCATGTTCTTTTCATTGAGAAGTTTCCCTTCCTCTAGGTGATGAGAGTGCCTTCTTTCAGCTATTTCAATAGGATCAAAAAAGATGAGGCTTATTAGGGTTTGTCCCAGAAGCATCATATGTCATTTACATTCCCATTCTAAGAAACTCACACACTGAGCCATACCTCCAAGAAGTGGGGGGAGGTAGGAGGCTATTTGGCTTAATAGTTAATCCTCAAGTTCAGATGCCTATGTTCCATATCAAAGGACTTGGATTTGATACGCTGCTCTGGCCCCTAACTCCAGCTTCCAGTTAATGCAAACCCTACAAGGCAGCAGCAGTGATGGTTCAAATAATTGAATTCCTGCTGTCCATGTGAGTGATCTAGATCTCAGATTCAGTCTTAGCCTTTGTGGGCATTTGGAGAGTCAACCACTGTATGGGGGTGCCCTCTGTCTTTCTCTGTCTCTTAATTAATTTTAAAAATAAATGAAGGCTAGAAAATATGGTCTATATTTGGATTAAATAAGAAGAAGGGAATCTATAGCACAGCAGAGTGAGTGTAGAACATGGCTTTCCATCATTTGTTTTTCATTCATTTTACATAAGATTTCTCAACCTTGACACTACTGTTTGTTTGTTTGAAAGTCAGAGTTATAGAGAGGGAAAGAGAGACTGAGGGAGAGATCATCCATCTGCTGGTTCACTCCCCAGATGGCTCCAACTGCTAGGTCTGAACCAGTCCTAAGCCAGGATCTTATTCCAGGTTTCCCACATGGGTAGCAGGGGCCCAAGCACCTGGGCCATCTTCCACTGCTTTTCCTAAGCCATTTGCAGGAAGCTGGATCAGAAATGGAACAGCCAGAACATCAACTGGCACTCCTATTGGATGCCAGCATCATAGGCAGTAGCTTTACCTGCTACAAAACAAGGCCAGTCCCATAGCCAGATCCTCATATTGATGTTCCAGTTCAAGTCCCAGTTGCTCCACTTCTGAGCCAGCTTCCTGCTAATGTTCCTGGGAGGTTAGCAGAAGATGATCTAAATACTTGAGTTCCTATCACCCACTTGGGGGACCCAGATGGAATGCCTGACTCCTGGCTCTTGCCTCCTGGCTCCTGGCTTTGGCCTAGCCCAGACCTGGCCTTTGCAACCACAGGGGTAGTGAATCAGGAAATGTTAAACTTCTGTTTCCCTGTCCTTCTACACATCAAATAAATAAACAAACAAATACTATTTAAAAAGCCTATTTGATCTGCAAGAACTGCTCCAATGCCTCCATTTTAGAGACAAAGAAACTGAGACCTAGGTGATTGAATGGATTTTCAAGGAGACACGGAGTTTGGTTTTCTGACCTCCTGTTACTTTTTCAGCCCGTTCAATACAAATTAAGGAGTCTTGTTCATGTCCTGTGGAAAAAAGAGCCTAAGAAAATGTTAAAATTAAGAATAATCCTTGGAATGCTACTTGAGTGGGTTGAATTTGAGTTTAACCAGATTCTTTTGTATTTGCTTTTTCAACAACAATGAATAATCAGTATATTGCGTAGAGATTGGAGGGATACTATTGTCTTCACTGCTATGATGTTTAACAGATCAAAGAAAAAGAAAATTCTAAATGCTAAGTAAATGCCTAAGCTTAAAGCTTAAGAAAAGGAGCAGCAGTCACATGATAACATGGTTAACTGCCACAGAAAGCATGGAAATTGAATGTGGTGTGTATATTGGAAGGATAGGATTTGAGATTCAGTGTTACTATGTTTTAGGAAAAAAATCAGTAGAGTCTGGTGGGAAATCAGAAGCTGTTTATGCTTTATTATTTGTATAGAATAAAATATATTGGGAAGAAAAATTGATCCTCGTTCATTTTCTCGTTTGCATTTTATTTCTCCACACTCAGCTTTGCTGGCTGAGGCTTGTACCATCCATGTTTATGTGTAATGGGCTGATACTCTCATCTTGCTTTTCAATAATTATAGGTCTCCCCAGGAAAGTGCCTTTAGGTAAGAATATTACAGAAGCTTTAAAGATTTTTATTATAAAAGATTCAGCCCTCCCACAAGTATTAGTTTTAAGGAATGCTTGTAACCATTGCAGGTAGAGCAGCTATGGATCCCTTTACAAAGGGAAGACTGACGGTACGCTCACATGAGTGCTGCACCTTGTACCACTTAAACTGATATACGAATGTTGTGAAGGAAAAAGATCATTGTTCCTGTTGAAGGGCCTCTTATCCTCACTAATGGTGAATGAGTGAACTTTAGGCTATGGTCTATGGTTATTGAAAGTTTCACTTTGCTTTTTTTATATTTTCTTTTTTTTCTATTTTAATTTTATTTTATTTTAATTTTTGACAGGCAGAGTTAGACAATGAGAGAGAGAGACAGAGAGAAAGGTCTTCCTTCCATTGGTTCACTCCCCAAATGGCCACCATGGCCTGCGCTGTGCCGATCTGAAGCCAGGAGCCAGGTGCCTCCTCCCAGTCTCCCATTCAGGTGCAGGGCCAAGCACTTGGGCCATCCTCCACTGCCCTCCTAAGCCACAGCAGAGAGCTGGACCAAAAGAGGAGCAACGAGGACCAGAACCCGGCACCCATATGGGATGCCAACGCCACAGGTGGAGGATTAACCAAGTGAGCCATGGTGCCAGTCCCCTCACTTTGCTTTTAATAGTCACGTTGGAGGCTGTAATAAATTCTAATTGCTGCAAAGTTTGCTCAGGAGACAACTGCCAAATTTATTAAATAAACAGCCCTCCAAATGTTTCTTGATTCAGTCTCACCTTTCCATCACCTCTGCCTTAGCCGCCATCTCTTTTGAAAGACTCATACTGAAACAGCTAACTGGTATGCATCTCTCCTGTTTATGTATCCCTTGCGATAGTTGTGTTTCCTCCATTACCTGCCAAAGAGAGTCCAACCTGCACCACACGGCACATAAATCTCCATTCTTCAACATTCCTAAAGACTTTTTTCTTTTAACTTGCTCCTGCACTAACCTTATAAACAAGTCTAACAAATCAGTGACCACAGCTTAGCTCATTCAATGAGGCAAAATCGTTTATGATATGTCTCTCAAGGCAGTTCTAAATCTAGTGCATGGTGGGAATTTTAGAGCCAAACAAATCTCAGCTTTAATATTCGTTGCTTCACTTGGTGAAGGACTTGAGAAACTGATTAAACTTCTGGAATTTTCTGTTCTAAAATGAATAAGAATAAACCAGATGTAAAGGGCAAGGCACAGTAGTAGCATAGTAGAAAAGGATATAATGCCAGATGCAAACATTGTAGATTTGAAGATTTTTATTTACTTATTTTCATTTTCATTTTATTTGAAATGCTGAGAGATGGAGAGACAGACAAAAAAAAGCACACAAAAAACAAAACAGGGAGAGATCTTTTATCTGCTGGCTCACTCCTCAAATGGCCACAACAACCAGGACTGGACCATGCCAAAGTCAGGAACTAGAACTCCATCTGGTGTTCCTATATCAATGTGAGGAACTCACGCACCTATGCCAGCATTTGTTGCCTCCCAGGCTGTGCATCTGGAAGCACATCAAAAGCAGGGGAGCTGAGACTCAAACCAGACACTCTAATACAAAATGCGGGTGTGCAAAATGATGAGTAAAGCTGCTACCCTAAATGTCTGCCCAGAGTCTAGGTTTTAGGATCTGAATCTCAGTTTTCTGATCTGTAAAACAGAGATAATGAAATGGACCTCACTAGGACAGTAGGATAAAATGTCATCCTTGATGTAAAGAGCTAGAACAGTGTCTAGCATAAAACTGGTATCTCAGAAAATGGTAAATAGTATTGCTCTAAAGAATAGCACTAAAATCATTATGAAATTGTATTCCAACCTCAGCATTGGTAGTAAGCTAAAGGCAAAGTCTGTGGGCCATTTAGTCACATAATTTATTTAATGAGCAATCTTTTAAATTGCCATGTGTTCTGCCTATAGGTAAAGGTATTAGACACATATGAATATTATAGCCATTCCTCACAGAGAGCTCCCAATCTAGAAGGAAGATCCTCAAAAAAGAATACATACTTTCATGTGAGAAAAGATAAAATGCTGCTCTAGAAATATAAAGTAAAATTATCTGTATTAATGAAAGTTTCTGGGATATGTTGATGATGTGAGCTGATATCCCAAAAGACAAAGATTGGAGAACAACCTTCTAGAAACAGGTAATAATTTGAGCACAGACATTGGAAAGAGAAAGATCTAGAAAATGCTTGAGCACAGACTAAAACAGGGGACTGGGATGCCATAGGACTGGGGAAGTATATGAGCAGCAGATGAGAACTTCCTCTGAGGTCATGGGAAATCACTGAATATTTTTGAACAGCAGATAAAACTGTTCAGAGAAATGATTGGAAAGTTGAATTTCAAAGAAAGGATGGAAGAAGATAATAAATTGAGGTATTCAGACCTGTTAGAAGGCTGCTATAGTAACCTCGGTTAGAGTGAATAAGGGAACAAGGTGCTTACAGTGGATATTAAAAGAAAAGTCCAGATGTGAGAAAAGCTGCCACTGTTCTAAAGGAAAAAAAAAAAACAGTCAATCATTACTATGTGGGGAACACTGTTCTTTTGGTTAATTATTTCTAAGCTCTGGCTTATAAACCCAACAATTACTATGATGTTTAAACAAGAAAAGTTTGTCTCATCAAAAGCAAATTTTCTTAGCAAATACAGACAAGAGAATTTTATAAACATGCATTGGGAGATGTCGGAATCAAGATTAGAATGTAGGTTGATCTGGATCTACAGTCCTTGTGCTTTGCATGCCCAAAATATACCATACTGCCTCCTGGAAAGACAAGTGCTGGAGCACTATACTCTGATGGGTATGACGAGACAAGAGCATGAAGTCTCATGTATCAGTGTGATAGAGACAAATCCCTACAAATCATTGAGGGTGACATCATGCAAACCTAGTGAAACATATAATTGGTTTTTTGGGCAATACGTACTCTTGAAGAAGTTGGAGAGATTGAGAAACATGAATAATGGAAAGAGCTGTTGTAAAGAACAGACAAGCAAACATGGTGGCTGAGACAGAGCTTGTGATACATTAAGTTAACTCTGCTTGGGATGCCCACATACCATATTTTAGTGCCAATTCAAGTCCTGGCTACTCTGCTTCTGACCTACTTTCCTGCTAATAAGCCTGGGAAAGCAGTGGATGATGGCCCAAGTCCTTGGATCCTTGCCATCCTCTTGGAAGACCTGGATGGAGATACTAGCTCTTGGCTTCATCCTAGCCTAGACTGTTCTGTTGCAGGCATTTGCAGAGTAAACCAGCAGACCAAAGATCTACCTCCCATTCTCTCTGTCTTTTGTTTTAAAGTTTTTTTTTTTTTTTTTGAGATTTATTTGAAAGAGTTACAGAGAGTGAAGGAGAGACAGAGAAAAAGAGACATCTTTGATCTACAGGTTCACTCCACAAATGACTGCAGTGGCCAGTGTTGGGCCATGCTGAAGCAAGGGATCAGGAGCCAGGAGCTTCATCCAAGTCTCCCACATGGGTGGTAGGGGCCCAAACACTTGGGCCATATTTCCCAGGACAGTAGTAGAGAACCGGATGGGAAGTGGAGCATCTGGGACATGAACCAGCACCCATATTAGATGCTGGCACCACAACTGGAGGCTTTACCTACTGCACCACAACATGGATCCTCACTCTCCTTTTTAAATAAATGTTAATAATAAAGAAAATATGGTGGCTGGCTCTAAGGTATGGCATCAGGGATGCAGTGTTCTTATTAATGCGGAAAATATTGGCAATGTATTGGCAAGATTTTCAAACAATCCATTTTGTGATTTTGTGTTTAGAAGATACTTGTGCCTGTATCTGTACCTAAATCTCTAGCTCTCACTCCCTCTACTCTCACTCTAGCTCTCTCTCTGTCACGACAAGCACTCCTGGAGTGAGAGGACAGTTGACATTTTCTTTTCTACTCTTTTTGATTATAGCTAATTTTAAAAAGTAATTACTATGTCAGAAACTGTGCTAAAAGCTTTATGGTCATTTGCTTATCTAATCCTGGTGCTACTTTTAGGAGGTTTATATTAATGTAATTATCACTATTACTATTATTATTATTAACCCTCTCTCAATGTGAAATTGGGGCTCATGGAGAATAAGCCAACTTCCTGGAGTTGAGTTGATGAATACAGAGCCCATGTACTCCTGTGATGGCTGAAGACTCCAGCTAACTTCAGTACCGCCATACAGTAATCATTAACCACAGTGAAATACGTTATCAATCATTTACTAATTCCTTTAATTCAACACAAAATATTTTGTGTATATTTTATAAATGTATTTATACTAGCTAGAAGATATCACCACCCAGCTCTCATTAGTTCATGAACAAAACAGTTGTTTTGTTTCTTTTGTTAAAAAAATTGATGTATTTATTTGAAAGACAGTGTTTCAGAGAGAAGGAAAGATCTTCCATGTGCTGATTTACTTTCCTAATGGGCCAGGCAGATATCAGGAGGCTGGAATTTCATTTGAGTCTCCCATACAGATGGCAGGAATCTGGGAAAGCAGGTGCATTATCAGAGAGCTGGATCGGAAGTGAAGCAGCCAAGACATAAGTCAGCACTTATATGGGATGCTGACACTGCAGGCGGTGGAGTAAGTCACTAAGTCACAACACTGGCCCATTTTGTTTTTTTAAAACTTTTAATATAGAAGGAATGCTTACATGTGGTGAAAATTTAAATAATTTCAATGGCAAAATAATGAAAAGAAAGTCTATATACAAGTCAGGTTCATAGTCCACACTCCTGAGAACACTACTGTGAATATTTTGTTGTGGATCTTTCAGAAATGTTGAAGCACAAGCACACTTGCATGAATGTGTCCTTTATCTAATCTAATAAAAAGTTAAGATCATTCTGTACACTGTTCTTTATGTTGATATTGTTGTTGTTCCTTAAATGTGGGAAATTGCATATAAAATAGTTTCAATATTTTGAATGACTACAGAATATCTTATCAAGTGGATATAGCTGAAATAATTTGATGCGTCTGTTTTAGACATTTGAAGAACATTCTTCCATATATGTGACCAAAAATACCTATGGAATAATTTCTTAGAATTCAAATTACTGGATAGAAGAATTTGTTAGGCTTTAATCATGACTGAAGTTGGGCTAAGACCAAATGTGTAATTGAAGTCATTAAACTTCTTTGCCCTATGCACACATCAACAGTATATGAGAAAGCCTATTCCCCTGTTAGGAGTGAGAAAACACTTTTCTGCCAAGGGTTATTTGTATATCTGTAACATCATTCACAGGTCATGCAAAATTATCAACTTAAAAATGATGCTGTTGTAGATTTATTGAATTTTGTGTCCTGCCTGTGGTTGCCTTGGGAGGGCAAGACCAAATGATTTTGTGGACTTTTTTTTTTACAGACTGCAGGTGGGTAGTCTCCATCCATGCAATATACTTGCTACCTTATTCATTATTGGCAAAATTATACATAAAGATGGAGTTTAGTTGTAATTTTAATTTCCTTTAATGGAGTTTGGCAATCTTTCTTGGATGTATTTTCCTGTCTACTTTGTGTATGTCTATGTTTGCTACTTTTCTATGCCCTTTCGAGTGTCACTTTGGGCAATAGCTATTTTTTTCTTAATGATTGTTAATATTTCTTTTTAAAAAGATTTATTTCATTTATTTCAAAGGCGGGATTACAGACAGGGAGGAAGAGGCAGACAGAGAAAGGAATCTTTCATCTGCTGGTTACATTCCTCAAATGGCCACAATAGCCAAGGGTGGGCCAGACTGAAACTAGGATCTAGGAGCTTCATCAGTGTCCCACATGGGTGCAGGACTCCAAGTTCTTGGGTCCCTGTTACCTGTGTGGGAGACCCAGAGGGAGTTAGTGGCTCCTGGGTTTTTCCTGGCCCACCATTTACTATTGCAGCTATTTGTGGAGTGAACCAGAGGATAGAAGATCTCTGTCTGTCTATCCTTCTGTCATTCTTTCAAGTAAAAAAAAAAAGTAAACCTTAAAAAAATAAGAGAAGGATTTACCTTTTGTTCCTCTGCCCATACCAAATGGCAAGTCAGTTGTCTAAGAAATTCTAGTCAATAACCCATTTTTCTCCCACAGATCTGAAATTCTACAGTCGCCCATTTTTCTCCCAATATGCATATGGACTTATTTGGAGAATTTTTGTATTCTATAATTTGTTAGTCTATTATTTACTATAGAAGCACAAAGCTTTAATTATTATATCTTGTTAATTCATTTTAACATCTGATGGTACTGATCCTCTCTCATTTCTCTTCTTGGTCAAAATAATCTAGAAATTTTTTATGCTTATTTTCCAGATGAATTGCCATTTCTAACATATTACAGAAGGATTCAATATCTTCTCATGTATTCCAGTATTCTTCCACAGTACTCAGTAGGGTTAGACATATGTTAAGTTGAGTTCTAGGAAACTGATTTTTGCTTTTGTATGTATAAACAAGATATCTTCTTACATTAAATTCATATTAATATAGTATAATTATAACATTGAGTCTTTAACAAATATGACCAATTATCTTATAAATTAACTTACTTCTAATAATTTAGCTCACTTATCTGAGTTTTTAATGATATATGCCTACTTTATGAGTTGATAATAATTTTTATCTCTTTTTATACAGCATATTTCTTTCTTTCCTTTAAATGCAGTGAATAATACTTCCAGAACAATGTTAAATAATAAGCACAGTGTTTTTTTGCCTTTTTGTTGACTTAATAGAAATGCTTCCACTGGTTCAAAACTGTCCTTTGACATAAGTTAAGGAAATTTCACTGTATTTTGTAATTTATTAAACACTTAAAACCTAGTATAGGTAAACTGACTTTTGGAGTATTTATTGAGATAATCACAAGCTTTGTTTTTCCTTTGCATTAGTGAGATATTAAAAAATATTAATACAGCATTTAATCTCAAATTGTCCTTTCTTTACTAGAGAAGTTCTTGTGTACTGGGTGTTGATCTGCTAATTAATCTGAAGATGGGTTCTATTTGCTAAGATTTCAACAAAGATGTGAAAATCTACATTTTTAAAAATTTTGTTCTTTCTAGTTTTAATATCAATGTTGTCTTTTACCATCATTTACTTCACTCTTAACACAAACACACACATATACATACACATACACAAACTTGGTAGTTAATGGATAGTCTATTTTTTTCCAAAGCAACAATCTGTCATTGTATTTATTAATTCTGTTGTTTCTGCCTTTAAAATCATTAATTTTCATTTTCACTTGTTATTTCCCAACTTTTGACTTCCTTATATTTATTTTGTTTTTCATTTCCTAACCTTTTAGATGGATAATTAATTCGTTTATTTTCTATTTTGTTTTATTTATTTATTTATTTTGGACAGGCGGAGTTAGACAGTGAGAGAGACAGAGAGGAAAGTCTTCCTTCCGTTGATTCACTCCTCAAATGGCCACTACGGCCAGCATGCTGCGCCGATTTGAAGCCAGGAGTCACATGCCTCCTCCTGGTCTCCCACGCAGGTGCAGGGCCCAAGCACATGAACCATCCTACACTGCCTTCCCAGGCCACAGAGAGAGCTTGACTGGAAGAGGAGCAACCAGGACAGAATCTGGCGCCCCAATCGGGACTAGAACCCGGGGTGCTGGCGCCACAGGTAGAGGGTCAGCCAAGTGAGCCACAGCGCAGGCCAATTCATTTATTTTCATGCTTTTCATGTAATAATGTATCTAAAGCCATGAATTGTTCTCTGAGTAGAATTATAGCTCCATTATGTAAGGCCTGATGTACGGTATATTCATTATTGTTGTTTTCTAGATATTCAGCAATTTTAGTTGTGCTCTTCTTTTTGTTCTGGGGGTAATTTAGATGGTGAGATGAGTAGAGTTTGTGAACTTATCCTGAGAATCCCATTTTGATTCTATTGTGATCAGAAATATGATCTTTCAATTTCAATTTTTATCAATTTTAAACTGTTAATAATAAAAAAAAACACAATATTTGAGATAGCAAATATTCCAAGGGCACTGTACAGAATATGTATTTTCTTGTTCTGTGGTGTAGAATTAATAATATCTGATGGATTATCTGTGTTATTATGTTAATATTCCCTCACATAACTTTTTTCTTCTGCTTGATGTGTCTTTGAGTAGAGAGCTTCATATGAAAGATCTTTCAATGTTATTTTTCTGTGCTAGTTTTTACATTTTATATGTTTTTTTCTTAAGACCAATGCAGTGATATTAGAAACATGAAAACAGATGGCCGTGAGATCTCTGTTGTTATATCACTAGATACTACCACTCTTATTGAATCATTTTATTCTGATTTTAATTTTATGTTAAAATTCTTCACTTCTTTAAAAAATATCTCTACTTTATATTTTGCAAATTTCAAAGACTATGCCTACGAAGCTTCTAATTCCCATTTCATTTTATGAATCAATATTATTTTTTAAAAAATAAGTGAGTTCCTTTCATAATAATTAAATAACAATGATGGTTGTTTTGTTTTAGTTCTATCATTTTATCTTGAGTTAATTTCTGATTTTTGTGCCACTGGGTTTTCTGTGTTTTGTTTATGAACAGGTGCTTCTTTGGTTTTTTTTTCTGGTTTCCTTCTGATAATCCAAACGATTTGTTATAAAAATACAACCCTAATTATTACATTCACAGTCATTAATGTTATGTCAAAATGTGATTTTCTTGTTTTATCAAATATGTTACACTTGTAGAATCTTCCACCACAATGAAGAAAAAATGCCAAACCTGTGCAAACATACACACATACACACTTCTACCTCCTATGTTCTCATTTCCAGTTTTTGTTAGTTTCATTTTCAGATGTGTTTTCATAATCTATAACACTAAACATTTTTACAGTAACCAAAATTACAACCATTCTTTAACCTTAATTCTAAATTACAATACATACAGTGCACAAGATCTCTGTTACCATAGTTCCTTCATTTTTATGCACTTTGTTTTGCTTCATTTCTTGGTTGACTGGATTTTATGACCACATCTTTTTTCATGAAAGGTTCATGGGTGACATTTATTCTGAGTTCTACCATGTATAAAAATGGCTTTTGGTTGCATTTATTATTGAACACCAATTTGTTATTGTATAAAATCCTTGGGTCACACTTCCTTTACTTGGGATCAAGGTAGACATTCTTTGTATACATTGATTCACTTGTCTACCGGCAATGAATGTTGCCTAGGGAAAAAAATACAAAGCCAGCCTATTCCTCATCCCCTTACTGCAGGGGATAGTATGTGTGCTTGCATGGGTGCACCTGTGTGTTGTGAGTAGGGAAGTCTAATTGTTTTTAGAAGTCATTCTCCATCCTGGAAGCTTAATAACCTATACAGCTATGTCTAACATTTGACATGTTTTTGTTTGGATGCTGGTTTGTTGCTGAGATTTGATAGATCCGTTCACTTCATATTTAACAAGCTCTTCTTTAATTCCATACTTTTTCTGTGATATTATAAAATATAATTTTCTACCTAATGTGTTCTCTCTTCAGGAACTTTATTCTTATGTTTCTTTTTTGTTTTTTCTATATTTTATAGCTATGTTTTTCCTGATCACTTTTATTCTGTTTCTTTTTCATACTATTTTGTCTTTTTCTATACCTGTTCATGAATACACTATTTTGCTGTTCAGCAAAGTTTTTACTCTTTTTATTCTTCTCACAATGACCTAATTTCTTTTTGTAAAAGAAATTCCACTTATTTGAGAAATGATGGTGGTGGAAAGGGATTCCCATCTGCTGGTTCACTTCCCAAGTGAACAGCAACAGGGCCTGGGCCAGATTGAAACCAGGAGTCTAGAACTCAATCCAAATCTCCTATTGAGTGACAGGAACCCAAATACTTAAGCCATCACCTGCTATCTCCTAAGGGTGCATTAGTAGGAAGATGAAATCAGAAGTGTAGACAGGTAAACACCTCAATCATTCTTATATGAGATGTATTTTATCCACTAGGCTAAATGACCACTTGTCTAATTTCTCTAGTGGTTTTATGATCTAATCTAATGTCTTTAAAAATTAATCCAGTTTATTTTTATCTCTATATGTTATCTTGGTATTTTCCTCTTTTATATTGTTTTGTGGACTTTTTTCTTTATTGAGGTTATTTTTCCTTTCACACAATGAGATTAATTTTTTCTTCTTTTTTTTTTTTTTAGCTACGGTCTCATTTACTGTTCTGATTGTACATTCTTTACTCTTCTTGTACCTGACTTCAGTGATGCATTCTTCTCTGGGCATTGGATAAAGGTGTTTGCAATGCACATGTTTCTGTATGTTGCTGAAAATGGATGACGTATTTCTTTCTCATAGTTTGATGGTTACTGAGCCTGTGATTAACTAGAGTGGCTATTTAAACAGATAAATAATGCTTGCTTGTGAGTTCCAGACACTGGACTTAAGAACAGCAAATTGAAGTTGCAAAGTATCTGGTCCTCCCTAATCAGTATCACTGGAGGTTAGAATTTCTTGCAGTGGAATAGAAGGGGGCACAGCCTCTGAGTTGAGTGCGCTTCCTCGTGATTAATAAACACTGAAATCTCTTAACATAATATTTTGTCTCTTTCAGGTCTTAGGCAAATAACATTTTGTAGCTGTTTAGTTTTGCAGAACATCCCGCTAGTCCCTTCTCAGGAGAAAATCAAGACATCAAGCCAGGATCTCAAGGAATTGCCCTGACATCTGAGCTACCTGTTAGACTGGTAACCAGTTTCAGCACCTGACTCAGCAGCGAGGCCTCCCCTTTGTACCCTCCAAACCATCCTTACTAGTTTTTGATATCCCAAAGTCTATCTATCATCTTCATCTTTAGGTGAATTAAGCTGTCTTTTATCCTTAAACCCAGTCTTTGTTATTCTGATAAGGACTGGACTTTTGGTAATGTTGCCACATGTATGCATAGATACAATACTAAATCCTATTATTTTATCAATGATTTTTGAAGACAGGCTTTAGGGATAACTATTTGCTTTGTGTGAACAGAAGAGGGAGTTGAACAGTTTCCAATTTCTGGGATATTGACTTAAAATCCTTTCTCTCCATATTTACTATCTCTCTTTCTTAGGGGCATTTAGCATCTTAGTGCTCAATTTCTCTGTTCCTATAAGAACAAGTATCTTGAGCCTCCCTAGTGTTTTACAAATGATAACTTAGCTCTGTTTCTCTTTGTCAGATAATTCTGCCATGTGAAATAGCAGCAAACCTATGGCAAGTATGTATGCAAAGACCATGATTATGGTGTTCAAAAAATAAGTCAAATCGGAATTTCCACCAGCTGATCAATCATTCAGCCTTGTATTGTGTGAGGATTTTATCCTGTAGAGTTGCTCATCTAATCAACATGAGAAATATTGTCTGCTCCCACATTATTACCTAACCATCTACTTCCCTACACTTCTCCTCAGTATGAATAATACCTATGACACAAGGATCTGTTTAGCCACTGTTGGTTATTCCCATAGTGGCCGTGCAATTCTTGAAGCTTTAAGGGCATACCTGACAATTATGACCTATTAGACGACTGACTTAAAAATGAAAATACCAAATGCTGGTGAGAATATGGACTAAAAGGAACTTTTTTTCATTGCTTCTGAGAATGAAAAACATACAGCCAGTTTGGGAGAGAATTTGGCAGTTTCTCACAAAATCAAATATAGTCTTTCTCTGTGACCCAATAATTGTGTTTGTAGATATCTATCTAATGGATTTGAAAACTGACTACATAAAATCTGCCTTTGAATACCCACAGCAGCTATGTTGTAAATACCCCAAATCTGAAATGACCAAGAAGTCCTTCAATATGGAAATGGATAAACACACTATTAGTATACCTATTCAATGGAGCAAAAAAAAAAAAAAATGTTGCCAAACCATAAAACTCATAAACAAATCTTAATTGCTTACTGCTAAGTGAAAATCTCAATCTAAAAAGTTTACATGCTGTATGACTCTAATTATAAGACATACAGGGTAGTAAGTTTCTGACAATCAAATTATACTCTGTTCATAAAATACAATAAAATGGACTGGACTGGAATGAAAGAAAACATAAACTTTTTTCAATACTGCCCTTAATCCCAGCCAACATAATACTGAACAACGAAGAGATGAGCCAGTAAGAACAGCCTCTGGGCATGCTTACACACAAGGACTGCATTTCAGCCATGATTTCAGGAAAGAAGGCATAGTTTTTACATCTTGTATCTCTCTTCCTGTATACAAAGTAAGAATGCGTTCATGTAATTTATTCTGAATTATATGATGTAAAGATTGTACAAGGTAATCATGCCTTATGCCTTAAGTCTTCAGCAAACTCCTCACCTTCCCCTATATCAACCCCCGAGGTCATATCTTTAAGGTGGAAACTTTGCAAGGAGACAGGGATCTGGATATCTAACTTGTTAGCTGGAAGAGAGCCACCAATAAGCTAATCCACACTCAGGAAGAAGTAGATTTATTATGGCACTGAGATTTTTGGACAACCTACCTCAATGGTCACTCAACGAGTCATTTTATACTAATTCTACTAATATTAAAATATTTAGCTCAGATTTGAGTTTTGGAAGGTGAAAGCAGGAAGAAAAGAAACTACAAATGCCTGTGATCTGCTTCTTTTTTAAAAAGGCCTCTTTATCTCCAGAATAAACTATAGAAATTTGTATTAAATAAAAGCTTACCTAGCCGGCGCCGTGGCTCAATAGGCTAATCCTCCGCCTCCAGGCGCCAGCACACCGGGTTCTAGTCCCAATTGGGGCGCCAGATTCTGTCCCGGTTGCCCCTCTTCCAGGCCAGTGCTCTGCTGTGGCCAGGGAGTGCAGTGGAGGATGGCCCAAGTGCTTGGGCCCTGCACCCCATGGGAGACCAGGAGAAGCACCTGGTTCCTGCCATCAGATCAGCACAGTGCACCGGCCGCAGCGCGCCGGCCACAGTGGCCATTGGAGGGTGAACCAACAGCAAAAAGGAAGATCTTTCTCTCTGTCTCTCTCACTGTCCACTCTGCCTGTCAAAAAAAAAAAAAAAAAGCTTACCTGCAGTGTGTGCTTCAGAGAATTCAGAACTGTGTGTGATTGAAACCACAATTGATTATGAACCTGAAGATATTACTAATTACAAGTGAGATCAATAAAAAGAAAATTTTTGAGGTATTACAAAATATGTATCTCTTGTTTTCTCCTCATCAGTTATTTATGTTGATCATTTTACAGAAAATTGAGGTTTCTTAGACATTTGAGACACAAAACTCAAGACTATACACTTATTTTGTTAATTTATTTCCCAAATATATTGTACCTCACCTGCTTCAATCATTTTGCTATCATTAAAGGGTGGAAATAGAAAAAATAAAAAAAAGCTATTTTATATTTAATTAAGAGCTAGAAATTCAAACTGTCTGACCCAGCCCAGTGTTCACTCTTTAGTATATGCTTTTTCTTAGCCTAAAAATATGATACAATCTCAAGGGGGAGTTCTTTGGTCAATCCAACTCCATGCTTACCTCAAAAATCAAAAGTTGTAATTCAAGAATTATGGTCAAGCACTGAGGGTTCTTTAGAGTTTACAAAGTACTACCTAGACAGATATTTACGGTAGTCAAAATGTAGACTGCTTGTGACAGACAGTGATTTGTGGTATCAAGGGGAACGCCTCATGTTGGCTGACTGTGGTATGAATGTCACCTCTATAGTGCACCAGCTGCGGGAACCTGGGCAATTTATTTCATATCCCTGAGCAGCAGGCTATGGTTATTTGTGATTAAAAAGTAAATTCTACCTTTAAAATGCATGGAAAACTTGCTGGCACAAATAACATATTCCAGATAGCTGGAATAATTGTAATAGTAACCATGTATACTGGAGAAGTTTTCTTGAGGGTGTTGGGATCTATCGATGGCTTATGAAGCTTTGCGTAACCACACAGTTTACTGTATTTGCCTCAGTTTCACCATTTGCCTTTTGGCTCTGGAAAATATGTACAAAGACGGGATTAAATATCCTTCTCCACACCTAACACAAACCTTCCACAATAGGAAAGCAATAGGCAGTTGCTTAATGCAAATTAAATAGTCCTGACTCAGTTTCATACTCTAAAATAAATAAAGAACCAGTTTGTTTCCAAAGAACCAGTTTGTTTCCAAAAAGGATGGCCTAAAGATAAACTTCAGATTTATATTAAGCTAGCTTTCCATACCATCATCCAGGTATTTGTATTAATAAATATTGAATATGATTCTACTTTAATATAAATTAATTTTGGGAAAATATCTACCAAATATTTGAAAACATTAATGTTTTTAAACATTTTTGTATTTCTGATAAAAATATGAGTTCATTACAGAAATACTTACAAATATGAAGCAGAAAACAAAAATAGCCTTTAAGTAGTTCACTAATCATAAATATACCACTTTACTGAAAGATGTTGCTGTTGTATTTTTAAAGCATACATATATATGTTTGTGTAGATAATATATGCCTTTAAAATGTTTAGTATTATCAAGGGTGGTGAATTTGGTGAATTTTTTTTTTTACAGGCAGAGTGGACAGTGAGAGAGAGAGAGAGACAGAGAGAAAGGTCTTCCTTTTGCCGTTGGTTCACCCTCCAATGGCTGCCGCGGCCGGCGCACCGCACTGATCCGAAGCCAGGAGCCAGGTGCTTCTCCTAGTCTCCCATGGGGTGCAGGGCCCAAGCACCTGGGCCATCCTCCACTGCACACCTGGGCCATAGCAGAGAGCTGGCCTGGAAGAGGGGCAACCGGGACAGAATCTGGCGCCCCGACTGGGACTAGAACCCGGTGTGCCGGCGCCTCGAGGCGGAGGATTAGCCTATTGAGCCGCGGTGCCAGCCTGGTGAATTTTTTAAAGAGATTTTAGTTAGTTGAAAGGCAGAATTACAGAGAGAGAGAGAGAGAGAGAGAGAGAGAGAGAGAGAGAGAGAGAATGAGAGAGAGAGAGAGAAACAAAAGAGAGTGAGAATTTTCCCTCTACTGGTTCAATCCACAAATGCCTGCAATGGATGGGTGTGGGCCAGCCCAAAGCCGGGAGCCAGGAACTTCTGGATCTCCCAGGTGCAGGCAGGAGCCCAAAGACTTAAGTCATCCTCAGCTGCTTTCACAGGTTCATTAATAGGAAGCTGGTTCTGAAGTGAAATATCCAGACACAAACCAGCACACATACAAGATGCCAGCACTGCAAACAGTGGCTTAACTCACTGTGCCACAGCTCTGGCCTCTGGTGAACATTTTTTAAAAAGTGTATAACCTTATTTTTCCCACCTCTAAAGAATAAAAACAACTAAAGAAATTGTTTGCCAAATAGGAAATTATTCTTTGAAGAGCGAGCCTTTAGCTTTAATGAGCACACAGAAAGGAAATTGTTTCTATGCTGATAGCCCTTTTGGAATCTCTAAAAGTGTTTCAGAAATATTGCCTTTAAAGTAGATGATACATTCTCCATCTCCATAAAGTCTTATTTCTACTATTATTTTTTTAGAAAATCTTTTTACTTATAGATAACACAAAGTTATGTTTCAGACCAACTTGAAATAGTGGAGTAGTAATAAGGTTTACTTGTATCTAATTCATCTTCTGCAAGCATGTGTTCTTCCTGATAAAATCACCTTGGGATGCAAAAACAAAACAGTAACAGTTAAAATATGCAATAGCTAGCTCTAAGCATACCTAAAAGAAATCAATGAGACAGCATTAAAGCTTTAAATCTTGCCCTGAGACCAGGAAGTAGGTGGATTGTGTTCCAGTTTGCATAAACAATTCCAAACTTACCATAGAATTTGCCCCACAGCCTCTAGGTACAATATGAGTTCTATCAACAAGAGCTTTTCCGCAGAAAGTGCTCAGACAGTATACCAGGCAGGTATAGCCCAAATCTAAATGACACTTTAATTTGGTACAGATTGAGCACCAGGCTTATGTTCAATAGAGTATCTGGCCCAAAGAACCATAGTTGGTGGGGAATCTAGACACTGAGGCTACTAGCCAAAACTTGAGCGATGCTTAGAACAACTGAGGAATGGGCAAAAAAGGCAATTGAGGCTTATGGGGAGAACAGTAAGTTTGTGTGAATAAAGAAGAAGAGCAAATAATTTTGGAGCATAAACAAGAGATTTACCCAATAATGGATCACGTCCTCATGTCTGACTTAACTGTATCCTGCAAAAGTATATATCTTTTTTTCTTGTAAGGCATATTTCCATGTTACATTAATATGCCCTACTTCTTAAAACTGAAGATAAATCATTTGAGGTAAAGACTTATCTGTTGGCCGGCGCAGTGACTCACTAGGCTAATCCTCCACTTGAGGCACTGGCACCCCAGGTTCTAGTACCACTGGTTGGGGCGCCGGATTCTGTCCCGGTTGCTCCTCTTCTAGTCCAGTTCTCTGCTGTGGCCCAGGAAGGCAGTGGAGGATGGCCCAGGTGCTTGGGCCCTGCACCTGCATGGGAGACCAGGAGAAAACACCTGGCTCCTGGCTTCAGATCAGAGCCGTACGGGCCATGGCGGCCATTTGGAGGGTGAACCAACGGAAAGAAGACCTTTCTCTCTCTCTCTCCCTCTCTTTCTCTCTCTCTCTCTCTCTCACTGTCTAACTCTGCATGTCAAAAAAAAAAAAAAGACTTAGCTGTTGTACCCCAGAATATAGAAAAGTGTCCAGTACATGACTAATAATTAATGCTCATCAAATGAATGAAGCTAAGAAGCAGAACCCCTTTATCTCAGAATAGCTTTTTTAAGCCTTATTAAAGGGAAAAAAGCTGATAGGATTAAGAAATGTTGGACAGAGCCAGGTGTGAGTATCAGGTTGCATTCTGAAATAATGAGAAGCAATCTGAAAAATCAAAGGTTTTGTTTATTTTAACTTATCAGGCCTGGTCTTTGTGAAGTAGTCCTGGATCTGTAGGGAAGAGGATGATTTTCTTAAGTAAGTGTGTTAATCAAGTTCATTGAAGGTTACTTACAGCTTTTTTGCATTTTAAGCATCGGAGGTATCTTATACCTTTGAGACCATGAGAATTGGAAGTCAACAATTAGAAAGCACAGTGTTTGCCATAAAGTCAATGCACAATGGTGTCAGAGGGCATGCCTGTGTTTCAGGAATACTGGGGGAGCTAGTCCTGGACACATTGCTTAGTTCCTACCACATTCAGGTAAGTTTCTTTCCTCTGGCTATTTCCCACAGAAGATTGCCGCTGAGCAGATACATGCTCCCTGCAACTCTCTACCACTTCACTTATTTCTCATGTAACAGTACAGTGAGTATTCTGATGGTTGTATGTGAGGGAGCAAGTGATCTTTCCTTTCTGAGACCTGACTACTTGTAAAGCAATGAGCCTGTTCTCTCCCTGGCATGCCATAAGCTTGGGATGGAAGCTTTGTCCTCAGGGAGATTTCTTGTGGTTGTCCAGGGCTATCTAACGATTGTGTGGGTATATCCGTAGTTCTAGGATGTAGTAACAGAGAGCCTATTGTGGAGAAATGTGAACCACATCCCCCAACTTCTCATTTATCAGTGTGACAGGTGATACATAGATCCTCGACTGTTTGCCCACTCTTAATCTCCACTGGCTTAAAATGCAGATAACATTTTGCCCCTGAAACCAATGTTAAAGGTGCCATATGACCTCACAGTGCCTAGGAATCCTCATCACAGAATGAATACACCAATGCAGGTGATCTCTGGAGTGTGAAGTGAAGTGAAGAATTTACACAATGCATGGAGAAGAGGGTAGTTGCATCAGGGGTACTCATGACCACCTTGACAACACTTAGAAGTTGTTGTCTTGTGTTATTAATGATTATTACAGGAAAAAATGAAAAATTAAAATTGATGAAGAGAAAAGGTACATATGGTGAAGTCCAGAAGAAACTAGGTACAACCTTCCAGGTATTCTCTCCTGGTGGTATTTCATGGTCACCCTTAGTTCTCCCAGCAACAGTGTGAAAATACTGCCACCTGGGGAAGTTCACCTGAGCCTTGACGTGTGCAGGGTGTTTATCTGACATACAGCATCACTCTGACCAACATCAGCTACTCCATGTCCCAGACCGAAAACAAGTATTCAAGCTAAATCATGCTCGTTAGCAGTATCAAGAAACCATCTGATTAAAGTGGCATGGCATGAAATATGACTCCAGGCTTGTAAAATATTCATAAAGCAAGACTCCAGGCATGCAAAGTACTCTCATCAGAGAATATTCCAAAGACTCAGAGCACATCTCCCAGGAGTTGACCAAAAAACGAATTCTGAAGACAGACTTTCCTTGGGAATGACCATGGTTTTAGCAACCTAATTCTGTTGGGTTCATCCTTTTTTACAAATGCCCAAATAGAAATTATTGGACTATGGGGTTAGGTTTCTTAATATAATGGAAAAGTACTGATAAAAACTAAAAGATCTGTATTTCAACCAGAAGATTGCTACACTCAAACATGTTGTGGAAACTTCCTGATTAGAAAGACTGCTCCCACCTTTTATGTTGTTGTTGTTTTGAGGCATCAAACCATTCAAGTGCAGTAGTAGGCACATAGTACGTGCGCACGATTTACTAGATGAAAGAAGGAATAAGTGGTTTTAATAACATAAGTTTGGGCATTAGAGCTCATGTGAATCTTGCTCTTTAAAGTCTGAAGGCCCAAATACCTCTGACTTTATCCCTCATACACTGAATTAGCATGAAAAGAAATCACAGAAAGTTTCAGAAGAGGGTATGATCACACTAGAACTCTGTGAGAAATGTGCTACAACCCAAATGTGAGGCATCCTCTGATATCTGATACAGTTGAATTCTTGCATTTTTACATAGCATGTTTCCACCATTTTTTTTCTTATCAGATATCTAAAAAGGACATAGTAAGGCTTCAAAAAGTAACTTTTTAATCAGTTTATTAGAGAGTTGCATGCACAAAAAGTCATTGTATGGCAGCAAATCCCAGCTGCTGTGATGGGTTCCTTGCAAGTGACAGATTTAGGTCACAGTCATTAATGAACTTGCAGATTGATGTTGCCAGCCTGATGATCACAGAAGATGGCAAATTCCCTTTGCATGGGGACAGAGGGAGAAAGATTTGTCACACTCGATCATCCTGCCCATCCATTGACCTGGCCCAGGCAGCATCCTGAACCAGATTCTTCTGGGGGAAAAAATGTTAATATCTGCCCATTCATTGAGTGGAGCATTGGATTGGTTGTCTGTCATTGACTAACTGTGTGACCCCAGCTGAATCTCTTTACTGCTCTGGACCTCTTAAGAGAAGGAAATAACAACTGGATACTCCATTTTATTATTCAACAAATGCTTTCCAAGCCCATGACCAATTCCAGGTGCTGTGCTTATATGAAGGATACAGCAAAGCTCAAGATAAACATGGTTTTTATCCTTATATTAATATATTACCTGCTTCAGTGTTTATACATAATGGATACTTGTTTCACAATATATAAGTGTAGTATTGTTGTCTTTTTCAAATTATATTCTGTCTTGTTCTGAATTGTACCTTGCTTGATTAGCAGAATGATCATTGCACTCAATAAAGTTCTTTTGAACTCTTGGGTGCTGCTTTAGTCCTGCATTTATATGGTCCCAGAGAAATGAGGTAGAGACCTGGTCCTTGGTCTCTATTAGCCATTATCTGAAAACACACTTGTGTTATTTTGAACATGTTGCTTCTACTGAGGGCCACACTGAACTTTCTCATAGTATGCTCTAAATAGCTTCACAAGAATACCTAGACACGGTTCTCCTTATCACATTCCAGATGTCCATTCTGCAAAGCATCTGATCAACATTTGCATCAACCCATTTACCCATATTGAAGCAAGGGGTGGAACTCCAGCCATCCATTCTCAGGAAATCTAAACCACTATGCCATCACTCCAAGAACAAGTTCTCTCTTCTGATTAAAGCACTTGTCTCTCTCCACTTGGCTTCTACCTGTCTCCACAGTGACTACAGTCTAATTCTTTAATTGTCTGCTGTAATTCATTTTGTAGAAATTTCATAACAAATTACAACAGTCTGGGGGTGGGGTATTAAACAACAAAAATGTATGTTTTCTCAGTTTTGGCATCTTGTGAGGTCTCTCTCATTGGCCCACAAATATCCATCTTCTCAATACATCCTCACAAATTCGTTCCTCTATGAAAACACATTCCTCATGACTCTGAGTTCAAATTGCCTTTACTCATAAAGACACCAGTCAAATTGCATTAAAGCCCACCCTAATAGGCTTCCTTTGCTTAAAAACCTCTTTAAAGGCCTAAATTAAATCATTATGTTCTGGGGCCAAGTGCTGTGCTGTATCAGGTAAAGTCACCACCTGTGGTACTGGGATATATATGGGCACAGGTCCAAGTCCCAGATACTCTACTTCCAATCTAGCTCCCTGCTTATGTGCCAAGAAATGCAGTGGAAGATGGCCCAAGTACTTGGGCCCCTGCATCCAAATGAAAGACCCAGAACAAGCTCCTTGTCCTTGGCTCCTCGTTTCAGATTAGCCCAGTTTCAGCCATTGTGGCCATTTGGAGAGTGAACCAGTGGATGAATGTTCTCTCTCCCTCTCTCCCTCTTTCTCTCTTTCTCTCACTACCTTTAGGATAAAATAAATAAATCTTTAAAAAAAATAAAATCATCATGTTCTGAAGTCTGATGGTTAGGATTTCAGACACGTGAATTTGAGGGGTGGGAACACAAGTCAGCATATAACATACACCTATATACTGCTGCATGAATGCTTCTTCTAGACTAGGTGAGAATAGTACCCATGAAAGTGTTCAGTGGAGCCATTCTACTAATTCCTAGATGAATTTTTTTGAATGGTGGTCTCTAAAACTAGAACAGCTTCAGAAGAGGTTGGTCATTCTGAAAGGTTGAGAAAAGCTCTTGCACGACAAATGCTGCATTGTTTTGTGGTGTGTGTGGATACACAGAAAGAATCTACCATGATGGATGGTTACCTCCTTGTTTATTATGAGCCTTTATTCAATAAAATAAAACACAGTTAATCTCTCAATCAAAATATCCTGCTTCAATAGTGATAATATTTAATAATAATAGCTATATTTATCTTATTTTTACTGTTTACTTGGTACTTTATAAGCATAATCCTCTTTAATCCTCTAATCTTAGGAAGTCATTGTAAGATCAAAACAAGAAATCTGTGCACATAATGCACTTTTAGAGGACAAGTGGAGAAAAACCAATATTCATTTTGTTTCTATTGTATGCAAGGTGATATTATAGATATTTTAGCTCTATAGTCTTAATTTTCATAGCAACCAATGAGTTGGCTCACAATGAGTTGGCAGACAATAATTTCACATGAGGATAATGAAATCTGCCTTGGAAACATAAACTAATTTGCCATAGGCCTCACTGCTAAGTCTTAATATAGAGTAGGATTTGTTTTTTTTAACACCAAGATTTTTTAATCATTTGCAATTATCTTTATATAAAGAAGATCGATTCAATATATACTATGTAAAGATTTCATCAGTTTGCACCCACTCAGAAACACAAAGTGTAAAAATACTGTTTCAGTACTAGTAATAGCATTATTTCACATTGGATAACACATTAAGGACAGATCCCTCATGAGACGTAAGTACACAGTGACTCCTGATGTTGATTTAACAATTTGACACTCTTGTTTATGGCGTCAGTAATCTCCCTAGGCTCTGGTCATGAGTTGCCGAGGCTATGGAAGCCTTTAGGGTTCGTGGACTTCGATCTTATTCCGACAGGGTCATAGTCAAAGTGGAAGTTCTCTCCTCCCTTCAGAGAAAGGTACCTCCTTCTTTGATGGCCCCGTTCTTTCCACTGGGATCTCACTCACAGAGATCTTTCATTTAGGTCTTCTGTTTTTTCCAGACTGTCTTGGCTTTCCATGCCTAAACTATTCTCATGGGCTCTTCAGCCAGATCCGAATGCCTTAAGGGCTGATTCTGAGGCCAGAGTGCTATTTAGGACATCTGCCATTCTATGAGTCTGCTGTGTATCCTGCTTCCCATGTTGGATCATTCTCTCCCTTTTTCATTCAATCAGTTAGTATTAGCAGACACTAGTCTTGCTTGTGCGATCCCTTTGACTCTTAGACCTATCAGTGTGATCAATTGTGAGCTGAAATTGATCACTTGGACTAATGAGATGGCCTTGGTACATACCACCTTGATGGGATTGTATTGGAATCCCCTGGCACAATTCTAACTCCATCATTTGGGGCCGTTCCGATTGAGCATGTCCCAAATTTTACATCTCCTCCCTCTCTTATTCTCACTCTTATATTTCACAGAGATCACTTTTCAGTTAAAATTTAAACACCTAAGAATAATTGTGTGTTAATTACAGAGTTCAACCACTAGTACTAGGATAAAAAAAAAAAAAATTACCATGGATAATACTATCCATGGTAATATAGACTAGGATTTACCCTCAGGTGCAGTTCACTGTAGAGCCTATGTAGAGTCACCATTCTAAAGAGGTGAGAGTGAATAAGATGGGTTCCCGGTATCATGACTAGGCTTACAATAACTTGAAACAAGATAAGTCCTTTGGAGTAGATCAATTACTGAGGAGGTAGTTGGTTAAGAAACAGCTGTTACAAGCTGTGGGAAGATAACTACTCAGAAAGCTTTACCTGCTGCTGAGAAGATGAAGAAAGTGGTAGTGATGGAGGTAATCCAGTCAGTCAACAGCAGGGCCAGCCATAATGGTCCATGGAAAGGAGTGGCAGTGACCCTATGACTGAGAGCCTAATAACCAATGAAGTCTTAAAGGATGGCCACCAAGTGAATGTTTTGAGCTCTATTACAAGACTAGGACTCAACACAATAAGGAAGGGGTGGCGATATGACCAAAATTTTTGCAAGGTCCCCTTTCTCCAGAAACAAGAGAATTAGACAGAAGGTCAAGCCAACATTCAAGCCGCTAGAGCAGGTATCCAATTACTGGAATACAAGAAGAGAGAAGATAGCAGAAAGACTGACTGGATTCTGAGTACATTTTTTCATATGTCAGCATGCTTGAAATTTTGTAGCGACTGCCAGTTGCTTTTAGAATAAAGTTTAGAATCATACAAGTTGCAAAATCTTTTAGCATATTATTAAAAATACTGCTATCTCTTGCTATTACTACTCCATTTACTCACCTTTAGTTCATTCTTTACTGCCTCTTACTCTTTGTCTCATCTCCAGAATTACTGGACCACAGTGAGAACCGTTTACTCTGCATGGAGCAAAGTTCCCTTCCTCTCTTTATTCCATTTGATTCTCATTAAGTATTAGGCCTTCAGGTGCTTCCCATGATCTTCCCCTCCCCATCCAACCTCAGTTAGGGATCCCCTTTGTATATTTCAATAGCTTCTTATACTTCCCTCTCCTTTATATGCATTATATTTAAAAATTAATTTCTGGCTTCTTCTGTAAGTGCAAACTTTGAGAAGTATCTGTCAAATAAGTGAATAAAATATTGAACTCCAACATCTTCAATCTCTTCTGAATAAAGACAATATTTTCTCCAGATCTTACTTTGAGATTGAACCTGTATGTGGTAATCAAGTTCCTGCAGCTGTTGAGAAAGAAGGCCTACAAGTTCTGAGAACTGGGCATATCCTGCTGGCCTCAATCACCACATCAAAATCCAGTAAAACAAATTTACCAAGTCCTTGACTTGGCAAATCTCTCTTAGCACACCAAGTTTCCACAGTGTTTGAAGGAAATAAGGAAAGGTTTGTCTATTTTTTCCACTAATTTAGTCTGAGTATTTTCCCTTGTACCTGCCATCTGCTCACACTTAGCTTGCAGAGGACTCTCCTTCCATTTACTTCCAATTTCCAGGTATCCCATTTGCAAGAGGTGGAGGTTTAAGTGAAAGTTTGGTACTTTTCAGGGCTGCAATAGCAGCCTTTAATGCACCAGCACAGAGCTCACTTTGCTGTTCCTAGCTGGGTTGCTAAGCAACATCTCAGCTTGTCTGGAAAATGGGGTGAGGCTGTACCAAGCTTTGTCAAGGGAAAGGACATTGGAAATGATCACTCGAAGCTCCCTCTCCTACAAATTCAGTCTTTCATTCTCCTGTTTCCAGGTTCCATTTTTACTGTGTAAAAGCTCTATTTCCTCTATTTACACCCATGTCCCTATTTTTAAACACATTTGTTGTCATTAGTAGTTTGTGAACAAGGGTTTGTCTCTACCTCTTCCAATGGGCTCCTGTGCTGGGAAGGTTTCCAGAGGAGACCCACATGCCAAGGGAAACCAAGGGACAAAAGTCAATGATTTCAAGCTGCAGTCTTAGGCCATGTCTAGTTCGGAGGAATAATAAAAACTAACTTCAAGTAAATGTTTGCTATGTACCAGGGAGTTAAGGCAGGACTTTAATTGCACTAACTCATGTGAGGGGTGGAAATCTGGCAAAAGGAGCAAACTCAAGGCAGCTCAGAGAAGTAGGAGTTACTATTTTCCCCACAGGTGTAGATGAACAAACTGAGGTACACAAAAGTTAAGTATCTTTCCAAGGTCACGTCCTTTGTATCGGTCAAAGCCAAGAATTAAATCCTTCTAGGTCTTACACCCAGTGATACTAACCACTTTATCTTATCCTAATTTTTTTTTTATTTGACAGGCAGAGTTAGACAGTGAGAGAGAGACAGAGAGAGAAGTCTTCCTTCCGTTGGTTCGCTCCCAAAATGGTCACTATGGTCGGTACCGCACCGATCTGAAGCCATGGCCAGGTGCTTCCTCCTGGTCTCCCACGCGGGTGCAGGGGCCCAAGCACTTGAGTCATCCTCCACTGCCTTCTGGGGCCACAGCAGAGAGCTGGACTGGAAGAGGAGCAACTGGGACTAGAACCTGACGCCCATATGGGATGCCGGTGCTGCAGGCAGAGGATTAACTAAGTGAGCCATGGTGCTGGCCCCTTATCCTTATTTTTTAATGCTTATGTAAAATAAGTAATTACAAAATTAAACTATTTCATCTGAATTTTTGATGTCCTAGTTTCCTCCTCTATATAATGGAAATAATAACAATTCCCTTTTAAGGATTTGTGAGGATTTTAAAAGATATGTGTTAAAAGCCTGGCACATTAGAGGCTTGGAAAACATTATGCACCTTCTTTTCCTCTTCTGTTGATGTGTGCTGAATCCCATTCCCTAAGACCAAGATGACCCCATAAGGGTAGAAAGCATCATTTATATTCCCTTTGTCCCTACACATTGTTTATAGAAGTGATGTTTCTACAATAGTACATGTAGCAGTAATGCTGTCATAAGCATTTAAAATCCCTTATCAAGATTTATTATCTGCATTCAAGCTTTATATCAATGAAGCCTTGTACCACTGTCAAAGAAAGAAAAATTGACTTGTATGGCATGGACAGGAATGGAAATTCTGGACTTCTGGGATAAGGAGGGTGTAAATACTATGAGAAAGCAGAGTGATGGCAGGAAGCTGAACAGAGACAATGTCTTTTCATAGCCTCATCAATTATCTGTAGAAGTCATTCTCCATCCTCCCTCATAGACTCTCCAGATACCCTCTAGATATATATATCTATATCTATCTATCTATCTATCTATCTATATATATATAATAGTATATATGGTGTATAAGTCAGCTTTTTATTTTTTAAAAATATTTATTCATTCATTTGAAAGAGTTACAGAGAGGGAAGGAGAGAGAGGAGAGACAGAAAGAGAGAAATTCTTCCATCTCTGGTTCACTCCCTAAGTGGCTGCAATGGTCAAGGCTGGGCCAGGCTGAAGCCAGGAGCCAGGAACTCCATCCATGTCTCCCATGTGGATGCAAGAGCCCAAGGTCTTGGGTCATCTTCTACTGCTTTCCCAAGCACATCAGATCTGCTGGATTGGAAGTGGAGCAGCCAGGATACCAACAAGCGCCCATGTGGGATACCAGCACTGCAGGCAGCAGCTTTACCCAGTACTCCACAGCACCAGCCCCATTAGCAAACTTTTGAAAATAAACATTTTAATTAATTTATTTTCATTTAATTGAAAGTCACAAAGTTTGAGAGAGTGAGAGCAAGAGCAAGAGTGAGTGAAAGAGAGATCTTCCATCTGCTAGTTCACTATACAAATGCCTGCAATAACCAGCACTGAGCCATGCCTAAAGTAGGATGTCAGAAGTACATTTGGGTCTGCTGACACCATCATTCCCTGCCTCCCAAGATGCATCAGCAGGAAGCTGGCTTGGAAGCAGAGGAGTCAGGACTGGAACCAGCACTCTAGTGTGCAATGAAGGTATTCCAAGTGGAAGCTTGACTAGCATTGAGTCACAACACCTGACCCTATTAGGCAGCTTTAGTCATTACAATGAAATTCCTGAGGCAAGCTAACTTTATAACAAAAGTTTGGCTCATGATCCTGGAGTTTCATAGTCCATGATTGGATGAGCTCCAATTATTTGGCCTCTGGCGATGGTGTTCTTGCTGGTAGAGTCCTGAGATGGCACGGACCATCACATGATGCTCTCTGTAGAGCACACGTATCCATGTGTTTGTGCTTGCTCTCACTGCCATTTTATAAAGCCACCATAATTCAATCATGGGAGCTCAGCCTCAAATGCCTGATTTAATCACTTCCCAGTGGTTTCTCATCGTTATGTTGCTTCCTCCATTTTAGTACCATTAACAAAAAATTTTGGGAGACTAAATCCTGTATATGTTTGTAGGAACAAATATTCAAACCATAATAAATGGGCCTTCAGGAACCCTGGGCCACACTGGTTCCTGTTCCATGACTATTTTGAAATATGGAATTGTTCCAACTAGAGATAAAATGTCTTCTTTTGCACCTAAGCTTTGGGGACAGATGACTCTTTTCATCTCTTGACCTAAATGGTCCATGCCACTGCTCCCTGACTGCCCATTTTATCTTTCAGCACTGCTCATTCCAAGAGAAGAGCAATACACAAGTCAATAGCACTGAGCCAAAGAGGTGGTTGCCATACCTGGAGTTAGTAGGCTTCCCTGATGTGTTTGAAGAGTAAGAAATGCATCCAGGCTTTGAGCCAGATCACACTCTTCCAGATGGAAAATCTACTTTAGCCAGCCTGTTCCTCCAGGGTCCCTGCTGAATGGAGCTCTGCAAATCCAGGTGTCAGTACATTTAACACTATTTAAATACTCAATTCCAGTTCATGAAGGAATTCAACAATTCTATGGTAAAGAAGTGGTGTCAGATGCCTTTTGGTCTGGATTATTCTTATGGATCACATTGTTAAAGCACTCATTTGAACTTATTAAAGAAATAGGATTTGCCATAGTTAGGAAACCTATTTTGGAGACTAATGTCGTAATTCCATAGGTAGCTGTGTGGCCACAAACAAGTTACTTCAACTTTCTAAGGTTTAGTGTCTTCATACATAAAATGAAGAGGTAATTAGACCCACTTCACTAGGTTTCCATGAAGTCAGATAAGATGCTATGGTCAGAATAGTGATGTTTTCTCCAAATTCATGTGTCGATATGTACCAAATGACTCATAGTATTACCAGTTGGGAACCTTGGGAATAGATTAAGTCATTAGGTCCTCACTCTAATTATTGGGCTTAGTGTCCTTATAAAAGACACTATGAGAGGGACAGAGCATAAGTCCCCATGCATGAGAAACAGGACCTCATAGACACCAAATCTGCTGCCACCTTGATCTTAGACTTCACAGTCTCCAAAACTGGAAAAATTTTTTCAGCCAGAAATTACTTTGTCTAAGTATTTTGTTGTGGTAACCTAAATGGGTTAAGGCACATATAACTTGCATCAGATTCTTAGTATAGTGGCAGGTCACTAATTTTAGCTATTATTATATTATTATTAACATTAATTTCCATATATGTCTATCCAAATTATATTTTTATTTATGCTACTAATTAAACAGTTTTACTACTTACATTCCAGGTAGTGTTCCAGGTTCTTTAAAAGTAATTAATTTACATAACAATCATATTAAGGAGGACTTATTAAGAATTTCCTCAGACAGTGCCAGCATCCCATGTGGGCTCCAGTTCAAGTCCCAGCTGCTCCACTTCTGACCCAGCTCCTTGCTAATGTGCCTGAGAAAGCAGTGGAAGATGGCCCAAGTCCCTGGGCTCCTGCCACCCATGTGGGAAACCTTGATGAAGTTCTTGGCTCCTGGCTTCAGTCTGTCCCAGCACTAGTCAATTTGGCCATTTGGGGAGTGAACCAATGGATGGAAGATTTTTCCCTCTGTCTTTCCTTCTCTCTCTGTTACTCTGACTTTCAAATGAATGAATAAATCTTTAAAAAAAAAAAAAAGAATTTCCAAAGCTGTTGACAGTCAAGACAAGGGAAATTCAAGTCATCCCTTCTTGAAGTGTCGATTTTACTTCTACAGGTTTTGTGGGGTTTTGTTTTTTCTTTTTTTCCTTTATACTATTTGTTAAACTCTTTACATAGAGTTAATCATGTGTATAAGGTCAATTGAAAATAGATCTCAGTAAAAAATAAAAGTAGGAATAAGAGAGGGAGGAGGAAGTTTGTAACTGTAAAGCTGTATAGTTCTGCACACATTCCTATGGACTTACTTCTAAGGGTACAGATTAAAAACTTGTCATGGTAGATTTTGTGGATTCAGAAGGCTTCCATAGCCTTGGCAGCTCATGCCAAGAGCCTTGGGTGGTCATTGACATCAAAAATAAGAGTGTTAACTGTTTAATCAACAACAGGAGTCACCGTACTCTTACTCTCCATGTTGGACCTCTAACCTTAATGAGGTGTGCTATGAGAGTTAATGGTGAAATTTGTCTTCAAACTGTACTTTATACTTTGTGTGTCTGTGTGGGTACAAACAGTTGAAATCTCTAGTTAGTATAGATTTGGTCTTCTGTATATAAAGTCAATTAAAAATGAATCTTAATGAAGAATGAAATGGGAGAAGGAATAGGAGGTGGGATGCGAGTGGGGATGGGAGGGTGAGAATTGGAGGAAGAACCACTATATTCCTAAAAGCTGTACACATGAAATTTGTATTCATTAAATAAAAACCTTCTTAAAAAACTTGTCATGGGACTCCAAATACATTAAGCTTGGTGTTAAAAATGCCATCTTAATTGTTTGAGTGACCATTTAAGTGTTAAAGTGAACACATAGATAGTATTGTGTGTTAAAGTGATCACATAAATAGGATCAAGTGCCTGGTAATAATAATAGATATAATTAAAAAGGAGAGAATGTTCCAACATGGGAAGCAGTCCACACAGTAGACTCATAGAATGGCAATCACTTTAAGTAAAACTCTGACCTCAGAATCAGCCTTTAAGTCTTCTTGGTCTGGCTAAAAAGCCCGTGAGAGCATTTCAGCATGGAAAACCAAGACACATGGCAAAACATGTTCTACATGAAGTATCTCTGTGAGTGAGACCCCAGAAGAAAAAAATGACCATCAAAGGAGGATGTACTTTTCTCTAAACAGAGGAGAGAACTTCCTCTTTGCTTATGGCCTTGTCCAAATACTGACGGAGCTTGTGGACTCAAAAGTCTTCTATAGCCAAGGCAGCTCATTTTAAGAGCCTCTGGTGGTCACTGACATGATACATAAGAGTATCAATTGTTAAATTAACAACAGGAGTCTCTGTGCACTAACTCCCTATGGAGGAACTCGAACTTCAATGAATTGTATTATGAGAGTTAATTATAAAACTAGTTCTCAGGTTCATGTGTGTGTGTGTGTGTGTGTGTGTGCTTGCACGCATAATTTTTTTTTTTTTTGACAGGCAGAGTTAGAGAGAGAGAGAGAGAAAGGTCTTCTTTCTTTTGGTTCACCCCCAAATGGCCGCTACGGCCAGTGAGCTGTGCCAACCCAAAGCCAGGAGCCAGGTGCTTCCTCCTGGTCTCCCATGTGGGTGCAGGGCCCAAGCACTTGGGCCATCCTCCACTACCTTCCTGGGCCACAGCAGAGAGCTGTACTGGAAGAGGAGCAACCAGGCAAATTGCTGAAGTCTTTACTTAGTATAGAGTTGGTCTTCTGTGTACAAAGTAAATTTAAAATGAATCTTAATGGAGAATGGGACTGGTAAGGGAAGAGGGAGGAGAAGGAGGGGTGTGGAAATGTGAGTGGGAGGGCAAGTATAACAAGAAGATTCACTATATTTCTAAAGTTGCACTCATGAAATTTGTATTCCTTAAAAAATAAATTTAAAAATTAAAAAAAATTTCCTTTTTATAGAAGAATAAACTGAATCACAGAGAGGTTAAATACCTCACTCAAGTTGTACATTTTATAAATATCCAAGCTCAAAGCCATGTTTCCTCACTCAAGAAACATACTATTAGCCATGGTACAATGCTACTGATTATTTTCTCATGTCCAGAATAATATTAAGTGTTAAACCGCTGAAAAAATGCTTAAATCACTGGGAAATCAAAATTTTGAATTCTGATTTTTAGATCTTGGTCATTCTGGTTCTGTAGCACCTGAGTAAAGACTTTAAGCTTAGAATCCTTGTTTGCACTAACAAAATACTAGGTGACATTATCATTAATTTATACTTATTTATACAATTAATAATAAATAATTATAACCTTGGATGCATTTATAAGCATCTCATAATTTATAAAATAATTACAATTTCCCTACTCATCTATCCTGTGGCAAAATCAGGCCAATATAGTCATGGTTAAGTCTTGAGGGAATCACTAGACAGGAAGCTCATAATCATCTTTGTTGACATCAACACTAATATTTAGACTTGAATTTTCCTTCTTATCATTACCTCTAAGGCTTTCATATAATTTTTGGTCAAAGCCATTTTCTTCTTGGGACGAGAAAGCTTTGCTATAACAGGAACTAACTCATTGTCTACTCTTAGGGAGAGACTTGTTCTTGGGTGGAACTGACAGACTTTGGGGAACAAGCTAGAAATTTTGGGAGTATAGGCCAGAGACCCAATTCAGGAAGAAACTCAACTTGTGACTCATGAAACTTGTTTATTACAAGCTGCTGAATGGAGGCTTATTTTTTTTTCTGACTTCATCTCTCCTTAAAATGTTATGTCCATTTTTGTACCAAGTTCAGTGACCCACAGTATGTCTATTAATGATGTGATACATACCAATGCATTCCTTTATATGCTTTTACCTGGATCATTTCTTTTCAGTTTAGAAGCCTCTCTTTTCTGTAGAAACTTTCAAAGAACATATCTACTTAATAAAATTGGAAGTAGTACATGTTGAGTTTTATAAAAGTGACAGCTACCACTCCTATCAAGATGCTGCCTTCCCCAAGGACAGGAAGCTATTACATGAACTACATTCACTTGATATGTCATTTTAGGACAAATAATGCTTGAGATAGTAAAAAGGGAACTAAACTTACAATTTAGACTAGACTAGAGACACTTAACCAAGCTTAGTAGCATTGTAGTATGTTCATGAAAGGCCATTAAGGGATCTGTGAAATACTATTCAACAGTGTATGTGATATTTTTATTTGGAAAGAGCCTATAGCTTCCACATTTCTCAAATATATCTGCAGTCTTCCCAATTCTCCTCAAATTAACTATATATCAGGTTTATGTAACTAACAAGATTATTTTCTACTCACTGATTCGATTATCTCCTGCTCCATTCCCTACATCCTTTTTTATTTGTATTGAATTTGCTTGCAAAGTAGTTAGAGAATATATCCCATGTCTTGAATCACAATGCAGATGTTTATACTTGATGCTGAAAAGTAAAGAATGTAATTTGTAATTTTAGGTCCCAATGATGATTTGTAAGAAGAAGGGATATTAAAACTAGAGAGGGCCGGCGCTGCCGCTCACTAGGCTAATCCTCTGCCTTGCGGCGCCGGCACACTGGGTTCTAGTCCCGGTCGGGGAGCCGGATTTTGTCCCGGTTGGCCCTCTTCCAGGCCAGCTCTCTGCTGTGGCCAGGGAGTGCAGTGGAGGATGGACCAAGTGCTTGGGCCCTGCACCCCATGGGAGACCAGGAGAAGCACCTGGTTCCTGCTTTCGGATCAGCGTGGTGCGGCGGCCGTGGCGGCCATTGGAGGGTGAACCAACAGCAAAAAGGAAGACCTTTCTCTCTGTCTCTCTCTCTCTCTCTCATTGTCCATTCTGCCTGTCAAAAAAAAAATAATAAAACTAGAGAGATAACTCAAGCAAGCTCTTTCTTCGAGGTTTTACGAGGCTGGAGTCACTGATATTATACAGTTCTCAGGAAAAGTGATCTCCCTCCAGACTGAGATCACTAGAACCATCCAAGAATTTGATTACTTCTGAATTGGTAAAATCCTTGTGTATAAGATTAAGATGACACAAGGAAAAATAAGATATATAGAGAGAGATCATAAGAGATAAGAGAGACAGAGACAGAGAGACAGAGTATTACTCCATTGAAAAGTAATGGAGTTGATCCTTGGTACTTGTATTCATTAGGAGACTGGGCTAGAAGACCTTCATTCTGAGACAGTGGAAAGGGAACTAAATTCATGGTCAGTGTTCAAAATTGGTAGAAGAGCTTTGCATATAATTCCTTACTTCTGAAAGTTTAAATTTAAAACTTGTTTTAAAAGTCCTTTACTGCTTATAGTCTGTGATTCTATGAGACCAGTCAGGGCTCTCTCCATTCATCTTGGTAAATTATCTTTAACCAAATAGTATATTTTGCTTCACAGCATGATATACCAGCTCTCCTTTTTAAAACAATGCATCCAGTGTATCTTTACCTATCCTTTCATTTTCAACACTACTTTATTTTCACCTTGTAATTTATAAGTTGTAATTCAATGACCTGTTTTTCTTTTGACCAGTTTTATCCAATTACATTTATTGTAATTACTATGTAGTAAGTTTTATCAGCTTAGATTATTCCAGTTATCTTAATGTTTTTATTGTCCCTTTCTTCCTTCTATGTGATCTTTAAATTTTATCCTCTATTAATTTGAAGCTTATATGATCTGCGTATACTATATGAGTGATTAATCCTTCTTTATCCATTGACTCCACAGTCTCTTCCCCTGGTCATTTATCACCATCTAGTGGATCCATGTTATCATCACTTTCAACAAAACAGATTAGGATAAAACGTTTGTCATCTAGATAATTTTATCAGTATAGGCAACCCAACAGGTACTCTGCATTCCAAATTACACTCGTGGGCTTGGATTATATCAAAGCCTCATTTCCATTGTGTCCTTTCTATTCTTTAAACTTTTTTCTACTTTGCAACATGCAGTCTATGTGTAACTAAGATTTTAATCACTGAAGGGAGGCTTGCTGCTAATGTGACCTTTTTCTTGCCCTCCTCTTTGAAGGAGGCATATAATGCCAGGGTCCAGAATTTTCCAATGATTTTATTTGATAGATAATTAATGACTTTCTCTGGTTTCCATGGCAATGCCACACTTTACTGCCAGGCCTTATCCAAATGGGCATTCTGTTCACTCTTGTGTCTTAGCATCAGCATGTTAATCAGAGACTGTGGATCCTTGGTTGCTACATCAAATTGGTAAGACACTAATTAAACTAAAATCTCACTTGAAGGTGTCAGGTTTCTTTTTTTCCCAGCCAAAGCGGACCCCTGTTGGCTCAAAGGCCAATCAGACCCAAGTAAGAAGCATTTGGAAATCCACAGAACTTCATGTTCTTTCAAAGCATTTTCTCATCGGCTTAGAATGCATGTTTTGATGTCTGAATGCATTCTTCTCCGTGAAAATTTCTCTATTTCCCTGTCCTTTCCAGTCACTAGATATTGCCATTTTCTATAAAATGAGGTGACTTAGTTCACATTTTTGCAGGTGAAGGAGAGAGGCTTTTCCTACAAAGAAAGTTGGTAGAGTCTGGGGAAGGTTCAGATTGAAGGTCCAAGTTGAATTGTGGTAAGGATGAGGTAGCACAGTGCACATGAAGATTGCCTAGCAATCTATAAAGTACTGTGCAAGTACAGTTATTCCTTCAGGAGTCTTTGGAAGTGCCAGGAGAGTAGTGATGAAACAAAAATGAAAAGAGGCAACTGAAGAACAGAGAATCTTAAATTCATTCTTCAGGTTTTAAAGATAATGGACATTTCTTTTTACTTCTTCATGTAGAATCAAAATCCTCACTCTCCTTGGTAGGCTCTCCATCTCAAATGACACATCTTAAAAATTATAACCACTGATCCTTAAATATGCCTTGTTTATTAAAAAAAAACCTTTGTGTTTTTGTATTTACTATTCCTTTGGTTATTGTGTTCCTTTCTATTCTCCTCATTTCTTAATTTTACTCCAACACTCAGAATGAACAAGTTCCTTCTATCAAATTTTGTCTTCCTCAAAAACTGAGTTGGTAACTTCTTCATGGCTCCTCTTTGTGTGACTGTCTCTGTGATAGCACTCAGTATGGTGTATGGTAATTATTTTTAATTTGTTTGTATGCCCATCTTTTCCACAAGTTTTTGAGTGGCAAAATGTATGGACCATTTACTTACAAATCTTTGTATTTCAGACATATCTCATTCATCTACTTGAAGTGTATGATGATTTACTAGCCTTCTGCAAAATTCTGTGCTTGATGGATAACTGTGATGTGACCTCTGGCAAGAAGGAATGAGACTGAAATGAGCATTGAACCTTTCCAAATTTTAAAGTCCAAAAACCTATGTTACTATAAAGTGTACATATGTTTAAAATGGCATAAAATAAATGGTTATTAATTCATAATAAATCTTGTAATATTAGAGTTGAAATTTACCACTCTAGAAAAATAATCTCTTCCCCACCCCCACATACACTTAAGCAACCTAGATAATTCTTCATGTCTTATGTATTGAAGCTCTCTTCTTTCACTATAGAATAAACTATATCAAGGATGGTGCTCACTTGTTTCATACTATCACAGAGGATTTTGTATTTTACCAGGACAATATTATCATGAGAAGAAGTGGAGCCAGTGGGTGAAGGTATACAAACCTGGTCAAAGGAAGGAAGAATATTCTAACCACTAGATCTGTGTAATAGGATAAGCTGAAGTGCAGGTTGTGGCTTCCCTTCCATGAAAGAGTTCAAGGAAAGCAGAAAATAGAGATAAGTAGCCTCTGCCCTGGAATGGTCCAGTTAGTGAAAGGTGGTGATTTCCAATGATAATGAAGAGATATGCACATGGAAGAAGTTCAGATCATAATGATCATATTTTCTCTTACCATCCTATAATTTTGCAGTTCTGTGTTTTTGTTGCCAACATAGAAATTAGTAACCTGAGGCTTGGGAAGCACCTTCTGTAAGTACCACCTAGCAAATAAAATAAAATAAAATAAAATAATAAAATATAACCAGAGTTGCTGAAGACCATGAAGTGCTATTTTCATGCTAAATCTTCTACAGGAGTTTACTGTGTGTATGTATGTGTATTCTGTGTTAATCAAAGGATAAAGTGTCACATTATCACAGACTCTGATGACCTCTAGATAATTTTTGTAGATTCTAACTTGAGGAATTTGTCTTGTAGACCAATGTAATACTAAAACTTATCCTATTTTTGGTCATTGATTTTATTCAAACTAAAACTCTTTCATATGGAAGTTATTTCTAGGAAATATGAAACCATTCCTTTTTGAAGAAAGTAGGTGGGAGAGATACCCATACACACTAGTATGAAAACCTATCAAAACAACCTCAGTCTGAAAAATACTTCATCCTTTCACAGCCATGTTGGCAGAGAAAACACAAAAGTGGCCAGCAAGATTTGGAAGAAGGTATGTTGCGAAGGGAGGTAAAGGTGGGGCTCAGTTTCTTATTCAGGCAGTAATATTATTCAGGGTGTGATCATTGGCATGCCATTCTTCTCTGAGCCTATTTCCCAACTAATGAGCTTGAGGAGATGATATCTCAAGTTGTGCATTGTCTTGTAATGATAGGAATGTGTCTCTTCCCAATCCTACCTGTTGGTCGGCTTCCATTAATTTTAATTTTGGAGAATAAAGGAAGCCACGTGTATGAGATAGCACTGGCATTGCATGCCAGCCCTGTGTGAGAATGAGTCGAAAGAACCACAAGGAATTAAACATAAAGAGGGAAGAAATCAGAACCGAAGAAATATCTTCTTTATCTGTGTCCATTTCCTCCCACAAGGAAAAATGGCAGTGTCAGTTGTACATTACATATATCTCTCTTTCTTTTTAGTGTTTAATCTTAGCACCTGCACAGCAGAGATCTTTACAATTCATTGCATATGCTCTCCCCTTCTCCCCCCTCAATACAGCACCTGAGGCCTAAGAAGCAAGTTGCTCAAACTCCACAAAAGGCTGAGACCTTTCTTCGTGACAGAGTATAGAAATCACAAACATGCCCAACGGTTTTATACAGCTGCTAGGACGTCTTAGTTCCCAACACATGAAGATTTTCCTCCTTTTCTTTGACTATTAATTACATTTTACAAATTATTGTTTTGTTCGGTTTTGTTGTGTTTGTACATCAAAAGGGAAAGTCACAGCAAGGAGTCCGGGTTAGCAGAGTTTGGCTGTCATCTGGTCCGACTGTTTGAGGATCTCGGTATTGTAGAGGTCCAAGGCATGGTTCACTCTGATGATCTCGCTGTTGGTGAGCTTCAGTCGGTGTTTCAGCATACAAGAGAACAAGTCCAGCTGGGGTTTCCCCGGGGCCACTGGAGGGGCCAGGCGGTTAATTCGGTCCCGAATATCCAACAAGAGGAGCATCACGGATGAAGAGGAATAGAACTGACCACCTTGTGTGTAGGACTGGTTGACCTGTTGCACTGCACTTCGGAGGAGGTCGGCGTTGAACCTCAGGCTGTATCCGAATACCTGCACATCTGAAATCTTAATGTAGAACTGCCTCTTGGAGGGATCCGACAGGTCCACAGGGCCCTGGCCAGTCTCATTTCGCAGGAGAGTAGGTAGCCGAGTCCGACTACGTAGGTAGATGTGGACCGTCTCGAAAAACGTTTTCCACCTGTTGCCCAGCAAGAGAGTCCAGTTGTAGCATTGGCTGTTTTGGAGACGGATCTTTTCCCAACGTGGGTAGCCAAACTCCCCGAAGGGCATATTCCAGCCCTCAGAGTGACTCCCACTGAACGGATTGACATAGACAAAGAACATGGGGTCCAGGCTGCTGTTGCGCATCTGACAGATGCGCATGGACATGCCGATCACCATGTGTATGAAGTCCATGCGGTTCTTGTTGCTCTTGAGTGTGAGGGACATGCGCTTGCGCCACCGAGGGTCAAAGAAAGTGTCGAGGCGGATCTCATTGCTAATGAACGTGGTGTGGACGTAGAGGCGTGAATCCATCTTCTGCAACAGGTACTTGAGCTCCAGGTCCTGGAAGTCCAGATCTGTCTCGAAGCTGATGAACTGCTCGCTCCGCTCCGAGTCCACGTTCTGTGGTTCACAGCGGCCTCGATACAGCTTGTAGCCCTTGTTGCAGGAGCCGCAGAGGGAGATGTTGGCTAGGCTGCACATGGCACAGCTGTTGTTCCCACCTATGATGCAGGGGATGGGGCGCTGGCACAGCGTGGTGCTACCATGGCAGACGCAGCTCCTCTGGCTCTCCAGGAAGGTTCCCCAGAACCCGTTCTCATTGCAGTAGAGAAGCGACTGTACCCTTGCAAGCCACTGCTGAATGGTCCTGGAGGAAAAAGGAAAAACCGAGAATGTTAAACACTGAGAGCGAGGCTGTGGGTTGTGGTTTTCCAACTAATAATGCAAATTAGAGCCACCAATTTCGAAGAATGACAGGACAGAATGGAGCCATTACAACAGAAAGGTGGCTGAATAGGAATTATTAAGAATCACATTTTGGTTTCTTGTAATGTCACAACCCAGCTACTTTAAATATATTTATGTGAAAGGCAGAGACACAGAAAGAGAGACAGAGAGAAAGGCAGGTACCCCATCCTCTGGGTTATTCCCCAAATGCCCCAAAGAGCTGCAGCTGTTGGGTCTCCTACATGGTTGGCAGGAACCCAACTACTTGAGTCATCACCTGCAGCAGCTAATGTGCACATGAACCAGGAGCTGGAATCAGGAGTCAGCACTGGAGCTGGAACTGGAACTCGAGCACTCTGATATGGAGTGTGGGAGTTCTAAGAGGTGTCTTAACTGCTAAACCAATTGCCTACCCCAAACCAGCTGTCTGACTTTATACTCCTAGTATTCAGTGTCCTCACCCATACCGCAGGGAGATTGGAATAAATGTCCCTTGGGTCCTACCAACCTTTGTTTCCAATAGCTCCAAAGACAGTTGATTCAGGAAATTAAAGTGTCTAAATTCAAATGGCCCTCCTGGATGACAACAAATTAAAAAACAAAAACAAGAACAGCAGCAATAGAAAGGTTTTTGTGTTTTTTTTTTTTAACCTCTTCACAGATTGCTCCCATGAGGTTACAACTTCAAAAAAGAAATTATATTTTATTATACTATGAAATCATGTCGTGCTCGCATGGTGATCATCTTCCATGATCCTCACAGTAGCTATTCAAGCTGCTATTCCTCTGTTTTCCTAGAGCTCCGAAGTTGCAACAAAGTGGTGTTTCCATTGCAACATATATCTCTAGGCCTCCCTCCCTGTGCCCTTCAAGACTACAAATGATACCAGAGTCTCTACCCAGATTCCAGCCACTGCAACACTGCAATGAAGATGGATACTTGATCAGACAAGAAGTAACAAAAGAATAGGTAAAAATATGTAAGGCAGTCAGCCTAGAGGCCTCTCATCTTTCCTCATTTCTGTGCAAGTCATCTCTTGGCTGTCTTCCACGCTACAAATAATCCTTTACATGTGTCTAGCACTTTTTACTCAGCACAGGGCATATTCGTTCCCGTTTCCTCATTTGAGCCTCACAACAACACTCTGAAAACAGCTTGGAACTTGAGGGCAGACAGAGATCACGTAAAACACTGGCTCTCTCACATGCAAGCTGAGGTAATACTGGGCAGTTTCCTTCACCTTCCTAATTGCCCCACCACAATGGACTCTTGTGGGGATTACATGAATTTTTATGTGAAGGCTTAGGCCCCAACTTGGAAGGCACAAAGGGCTCAATAAAAGTTAACTTCTGTTATTCCTGCAAAGGGACTGCCAACTATATTTTGCAGACATGGCCACAAAAGTACAGAGCCGAAATGACAGACTCAACTTCATACGATCAGTGATTAGTTTATCGACTCATGGCTGTGGCTTTTGTTTATCTGTCAAGCAAGGGCCATGAACACCTTTCTTAAATGAGTGGTTTGCTGTGGTGATGATGCTGCTGTGATGGTGATGGTGGTCTTAATGGTTCCTGATCCCCATTTCATGAAGCTGGAGACAGAAGGTAATTTGCATGGTGCCCCCATGGTAGGAAATATCCACAATCCATGCAATCTATGATTCCCACAATGATTAAACCACAAGCACCAAGGGCCAGGGGGAGGAAGTGGAGCTTAGAGGCAAAAGAATACTGGCTCAAGAAGAACTGGGAGCAAAGCTCCATCCTACAGTCAGGAAGGAGTCCCTTCATCTCTTTAAGCCTCAGTATCCATACCTAACACCAAGATAATGAAACCTAGCTTAGGCAGCTGGTGAAAAGCTCCAATAAGATAACAGATTGAAAGTGCTTAGAAGAGCCTGCCATAAAGCAATTATGACAATGGTAATAATAAAAAGTACTCTTATGCCAGAGAATAAGCTCTTCCTTTGAAGGTACTGAGACACTCTCAGGGATTTCACTATCTCTCTGGAATTTGAGGGAAACCATTTGTTATATCCATTTGAAAATGGATACTGTTGAAATGGCTTCCCAGCATGCTTTGCTTTAAATGAGTTGCTTATCAACTGAGGGAAAATGGCGGAATAATCAGTGCTGCTCCTTCAATCACTGTGCCTTTTAAATTCACAGAACCATCTCCGCCCCTAGCTATAGAAAAATCTCTAGCAACATCCAAAAAATGGTATTGAGACCCCTTGTCAGTGTCCTCTCTGGGCTCTGAGGCTTCACATCGGAGGTCTCTGCTCCCTCACCCCAAGCCCCAGCACCCAGCCCAGAGCCCAGCTCCATAGATGTTTACTGTATGTATGAATGTTTGCTGAATGAATGTATGAAGAATATTAATAATTTTCTTATTTTTCATTTTAAGAAGAAAAACAAACTTCTCCCCTTGGGACTGCAGTATTAGTTTTCCACGCCATCCACCCACACAGCTCCAGGCCTTCCCGTCTCTGCTTCGTGAGACCAATCCTATTACAGCCTGGAGAACAGCAGCAGGCCCAGCCTTCAGCAAACGGAGCTAGAATAATAATGAGCTGTGCGGCTCCCACCTCCCAAACCAGAACATTGACTGAATATTGGGGGATGAGTCATCTGATATTTCTGCGAGCTGCAGGGGCTCTCCACACCGGTCTGATTGCGTGGTTCCATCTGACGGGAGCGTCATTTCAAAATGCCTCTTTCCAATGGCCCACACTTGCCCCTGTCACTCGCTCTCCAAATGACAGGACAGTGCCCCATTTACAGCTCCTCTGTTCCCATCTGCGAGGCACTCTGTAACCCCGTAGAGCGCCCCCTTTCTCGTGTCTCATCATTGGGACCCTTTGTCAGCAGCACAGCCCCCACTCCTTGAATCAATGGTTCATTGTGGCTGAACTCTCAGAATCCTCAGTGGGGGAAATAAAAAGATGAAAGTTCCTGGTGATGCTGCAACAAGCGACGGGGCTAATGGCAAATTAGGATTCCAGCCCTGTCGAGCAGGAGGGATTGGGGACAGAGGCCCTCTGAGACGCATTAGCGAGTGGCATGGCACCTGCATCTCCTGACCTCAGAATAATCATGAGGTTGTGGGCTGCATCAAAGGAGGCATTAAGGATACAGCAAGAGGATTTAGAAAGGAGGTGGTGTTCAGGGGGAGCAGGGAGCACGAGGCCGAGGGAAAGGGGGAAAAAGAGAACACAGTGGAGAAAGGTGGAGAATGGGGAAGGGTGACAAGATGGGAGAAAGGGACTGGGTGTTGGAGATAGTGAGAAGATGGAGTAGAGAAGCAGACAGAGGCTACAGAGAAGTACACACTGGAGGGGAGATTGTTGAAAGGAAGTCAGAGTGCTGAGGACAGAAATGCAGGAATTCAGCCAAGCCTTCATTTGTCACAACACACAGATTCAGGGAATGTGGACACTGGATGGTCCATTTGAAGACGGGCTGGTTGTCTACCCCCCTCTTTTTCTGGAGTAGAGTGGGGTGGACCCAAAATGGGGAGCAATGTTCCTTCTGAGCCCTGATGTCCAAGGCCTTCCACTACTTTACTTTTTAATATTTCACCTTGAAGGATGATTAAAAGCAGAAACACAAATATTCATTTGTTCGTTTCTTTTTAACACATGCAAATTCCAATAATAAGCACAAATTTCAATAATCAGCACAATCTCCTATATTTTCTCCACCTCTATTCAGTGTTATGACTAGAAACCATCAAGAGTTCAAGTTTCAATTGCAGGCAGTGCCCTAGAGCAATTGAAGTCTTCTATGGCACACATCTACCAAGCACTCCCTATAGAGTAGGCAAAGTGCAAGTGGTTCTTCATACCATTTCCCGAAGGACCATGCACAATGTCTCAGTGTTACTGATGAAGATAATTAGTCCTTGAGAACGGACATAACCTGTCCAAGATCACAAAGTTACTACATGTTTCCATGTTCAAATACCAGACTCTCTACTTTGAGCATGGGTGCACTGTCTATTAGAAATCATATTGTAAAGTTACAATGATAAGATGAGCAGAAAGGAAGCAAACCACAAAAAATAAATAAATTGAAATAATGGAAAAATACTGAAAGCTTGAGTGTGTGAAGGGCCTATTATCACATTCCTCACTTCTCCTGGACCTGCTAGCGTCCCTCTCCTCCATCCACAGATAATTGGGGCTCACGGACAAGTGCATAGAGGGAGGCTGGGGACCAAGTGTAGGAGGGACTGTGATCTATAAATACCATTTCCCAGGCTAGCTGGTGACAGCCTGCCTCAACCCTGGCAACAGAGAAGCATCTTAATAGGCCAGCTCCAGAGGGGAGGGTCTCACCAAGGCTCGCATGCCCCTCTGAAAGGCAGTCACTGTGAGGCAGCAAAGACCAGGTTTTAAAAGGCTTTTCTCCATCCCTAGGGGTCCACAGCATCTTCAATTTGCAACCAAAGCTGAACTCCAATACATCCAAATCAGCATCTTTCTATTGGAGGGGATTTCAATTCATGCTGATGACGAGGGATCAAAGAAGAGATGGAAAGAAGAAGGAGGAGAGGGAAACCGCATTTTCATTTCTAAAGTGCAAAATTCTAGAGTCTGACTGATAGATGCCAAGTGCTCCCAGCGAAGTAAATTGGACTATAGACACAGAGAACCTTCCAGAAGAAACCTTAGAATTGGTCAGCCCATCCCCCTCATGTTTACAACCATGCACTGAGACTTGATTGCTAAGGTAGAAAAATCAATGCTTCTTGAGTGCTTTCTGCATTGTGGCAGGTGTCCCTTTATGCAACATCAACCTCGGGAGATAGGACTCCCTCTCTATTGCCATTTCACTGATGGAAGTATTGAAGATCTGAGAGGGGCTGTAAGTCATCCATGATCACACAGCATGGGCAGAGCAGACCAGAGTTCAGGATTTCTGGATCCAAACGCAGTGCTCCCTCAATTACTCAGCTGTACATTCTTAACCTTCCACACCCCAGACTCCAGAAAAACTGGGCTCAGAGCCATGGAGACACTGCAGCTGCTCCCCTGAGGGCTGTGCCTTGACCTCGGCCAGGATTTGCTGGCAACCTGGCAGGTCTCCCCAACACACAGCATGGAGTCACCATCATTTGGAGGACAGAGGCTCTGCTACCCAGGGCTTCCATGAGCACTTTCAAAGGCAAAGCCCCCCGGCTGGGGAGCCCAGGTTGGGAATCTTAATTCAAGCAAACTCCCTGCTGATTTTAATTGGTGGTTTTGCCTAAGATGAGGATGCAGTCCCTGGCCTGTGGCACATTAGGGAAGATCATACAAATTGAGTGCCAGGAAGAGAGAGAGGAGAAAAAGATTTCAGCTAAAATAGAAAGCCCATAATCCTTAACTCCCATTTGCCTACCAGGAGCATGTATTTAAAAGTGGAGAGAAAGTGAAAAAAAATGAAACTGCTGTTCTGAATTATTTCTTATGTTTCTTCCTTGGTGTTTCTTTGACATTGTAATGGGTACCTTAGTAATTTTGTATGACTCCATGGTGTGTTCTGTAGGCCACAGACTCAACTGGGAAGACAAATAGCTGTTTTTAGGTGTCTGATGATGCACTGTCCTTAGCTTGTGCTATGTGTGTGTGTGTGTGTGTGTGTGTGTGTGTATTTTAAAGGAATAGTGCTGATAAATGATGCGCACATCAGTGGTGTCAGAATAGTGGGGCTCAACTGAAAGGAAACTTGGTGTATGTATGTGCTACTAAGGACCAAAACTAAGGGACTGGCTTTGTGGCTCAGTGGATTAAGAAGCTACCTTAGGCCAGCGCTGCAGCTCAATAGGTTAATCCTCTGCCTGTGGCGCCAGCACCCCTGGGTTCTAGTCCTGGTCGGGGCACTGGATTCTGTCCCGGTTGCTCCTCTTCCAGTGCAGCTCTCTGCTGTGGCCTGGGAGTGCAGTGGAGGATGGCCCAAGTCCTTGGGCCCCTGTACCCATGTGGGAGACCCAGAAGAAGCTCCTAGGGACTGGCTCCTAACTTCAGCTTGGCCCAGCCCCAGCTGTTGCTGCCATTTGGGGAGTGAACCAGTGGATGGAAGATCTCTCTCTGTCTCTCCCTCTCTCTCAGTAACTTTGCCTTTCACATAAATAAATAAATGTGTAAAAAAAAAAAACAGAATAACAGCTGGCCCACTCTTTCTGTCATTTTTCCATATAAATATTCGGTTTCAATTATTCCTCTCTTTGAGTTTCTATCGTTCCTTTAATAATTGTGTTTTCCCTTCTTCTTTCAGTTCTTCACAAGATGCCAGAGCCACATTAAGTGACTCATAACAAAAAGAAGGGTGAACTGAAAGATTTCATCATCTCTTACCATACAGAATATACTTCCTAACTTGGAAGTGTCAGGGTCTTGCTTGGTGAACACAGCAGGAGAGTGGAAGGAGGAATGTGGAGAGCAGCAGTGTAAAAATTCAACAGGGTCTTTAAAATTAGGTTGTCAGGAGCTTAATTGGGGAGGGTTATGAAACAATTTTTGTAATTACATAGTTCTCTGTCGGGAAAGAGGTGACAGGCAACATCAGCTGCATATTCAAATTCAGTACTTTGCTTTGGGGCATAGACATGGTGAAGACAGTGAAGGAGGGAGCAGAGGCCTCTTAGGAATGACAGAAGGGCTGAAACAGCAGGGTGTTCCAAAGCCAAAAATGGAAAGATTGCTTTATTCTTCCTGGGCAATAGGCGAATTAGAGAAGGAGAGACTCAGACCAAGTGGCTGCCAAGTAATACGGACTAATCAAGACCTAATTGGCCTTAACAATAATGGTCATTTAGATCAATGATCTGAAGAATGAGTTGCTTTGATCATAGGTGTGGGAATAAGCTGAGTTGTGAACCTGTTTTGCCACTATTTGACCTTGAACGACCTTGCTATTTAACCTTGAGTAAGTCATGTAATCTTTTGACTCTGTTTACTGATCTCTCAATTGGGGTAACTAATGCACATCTTGCACCTTTGTCTTATGACCTAGAATTGAGGATATTAAGCTCCAGGAGGTTTCCAGGGAGAGGAAGTTATAACTGACCATCAAACATTATCATTACTAAAGGCAAGGAATAACAATGTTCTATAAATGTTTCAGATAAAAACAGTCCTCTTGGTTACTAGAACTGCCCAGTTGATTACAACCTACTATCCTAGTTCACTGGTTGCTCATGCTGCAATTTTAATGAATGCTGTCACTCTGATGCTTGCACAAGAAAGAGCTATGTAGGCCTTGAGTCAGAAAACATTGTGCATTGAATCCTAGCTCTGCTACTCATTATTTAACCTTGAACTAAGTCCTTTCTAGGCTTCCGTTTTCTCAGCTGTAGAATGGAATTATAATAAACTGGTTGCAAGGTTGTTCTGAGGCTCAGAAATGATAATGTATATAAAGATCCTGATGTATAGTAGGTGCTCAGTGTCTCTCATGAAAATGACTATTATGATTGTATGGAACTCACATAGTAAATTATCCCTTTGAAAACAGTAACTATGGATTTACAAATACCAGAGACTGGGAAGCAACAAGTCCTGCTGGAGTCAATTGAATATGAGTTTTAAACAAAAGGAATTTGGCATGTAATCTTTTTTTCTACTACAAAATTAAAATAGATGAATTGCAGGAGTAGGTATTTGACTTAGTGGTTCAGTTACTACTTGGGATGCCCACATTGCATTTCAGAGTGCTTGAGTTTGAATCCTTGTTCCCCTGTTGATTCCAGTTTCCTGTTAATGTGTACCCTGGGAGGCCACAGTGATAGTTCAAGAAATTGAGTCTCTTTGATACACATGGGAGACATGGATTAAGTTCCTGGCTCCCTGCTTTAGCCTGGTCCAGCCCCACCCATTGTAGGCATTTGGGGAGTGAACCAGCAGATGGAAGATCTCTCCCTCTCTCTTTTTCTGTTCCTCCCCTCAATCCATCTCAAATAAATAAATCATTTTTAAAATGGAATGTTGTATATTATAAAAATTACTTCCTTACAAAAGGATATTTAAAAAGCCAATAAACACATGAAACTCCATTCATCATCAGAACAATGCAAATTAAAACTATAGGGGCTGGTGCTGTGGTGTAGCAGGTAAAGCCACTGCCTACAATGCTGGCATCCCATATGGGTGCCAGTTCATGTCCCAGCTGCTCCATTTCTGATCCAGCTCTCCACTATGGCTTGGAAAGGCAGTAGAAGATGGCCCAAGTCCTTGGGTCCCTGCACTCGTGGGGGAGACCCGGAAGAAATTCCTGGATCCTGGCTTCAGATCAGCTCAGCTCCGGCTGTTGCAACCATTTGGGGAGAGTGAACAAGAGGATGGAAGAACTCTCTCTCTCTCTCTCATTCTTGCTCTTGCTTTCTCTCTGCCTCTCTTTCTCTGTGTATTACTTTCAAGCAAAATAAATAAATCTTAAAAAAAAAAAAACTATAGAGAGACTAGACAATTTACCATTTTGCTAAAATAAAATTAAAAATACTTTTGGGCTAATGATTTGGATGCCCAAATCCCATGTTAGAATGCCTAAGTTTGATTCCTGACTATGGCTCCAATCCCAGTTTTTTGCCATTGCAGACCCAGGGAGTCAGCAGGTAATGAGTCAGGTGGGAGGTCTGGATTGAGTTCCTGGCTCTGGTCTTCTTCCCCAGCCCACTCCTGATCATTGAGAGTATTTGGGCAGTGAACCAGCAGATGAGAGCTTTGTCTGTCTCATTGCCTCACAGATAAATTTTTTAAATCTAAGATCTAAAATCAAAACAATGGAAAATGCTCATATTAGCAAAGATATAAAATAACTGAAACTCTCCTACACTAGTGGTAGGAATGAAATTTGTTTCAGTAAATTTGGAAAACAAGAAATATCTATTAAAGTATATAGAAAGCTGAGCGTATCAGTACCATGTCCAGGCAATTCCACTCCTACTATGTATTTAACAGGAACACATATACAAGTGCATCAACAGACACATATAAGGTTGTAGCACTCTCTGCAATAGCCCACACTGTAGACTACACAAATGACCATCAGTAAGACTTCCACACACACAGTAGGACACAAGGATGACCAAACTATACAAAATAACATGGAGTAATCTCATAGAAGAGTAGAAAGAGGAAAGAAGCCACTCACAACGAGTTCATACCATATACATGTTTTTGTTTTGCTTTGTTTTTTAAAGGCAAAATTGACCTATCATGGATGTGACAATGAAAAGAGTAACTCTCTTAGAGAGGAGGTTTATAGTGCCCAGAGGAATTCCCAGGTGCCTTTGGTAGTGCAAATAATGCCCTATATCCTGATCAAGGTGCTGGTTACATGTGGATTTGGTTTGTGAAAATTAATGCTTTTATACACTTAGTATGTTTGCACTTTTTATTTGTATGTAGTACTTCAAGGAAACATTTACAAAATAAGTCCTTTAAAGAAACCAGAATAACTATTAAGTAAGAAATACATTAGTTTTTTTTTTTTATTCCTTTGAAGCTTTCTAAAGCTCTTCTGTTTGTTCTTTAATTATTATCTTTACAATTTCTCCATATCCTAGGCTGGGTTGAGAGAGTATTATGAATCTCATTTTAACAGTATGAAAAACTGAACTCAGAGAGGAAAAGTCAAGCATGATGGTCACTAGGGACTTGTCACATCACTGGGATTACAATTCACCCATGTGTGAGTTGATTGGCTAGACTGGGAGTATGGAGGTGGGAAGGATAATTGAGAGGTGGCCCTGAAGAAGGATAAGACAGAGCTATCCACAGAAATCATAAGAACTCAATTCTATTTCTGACTCACTCCCCTGAGCCTCCAGATTCTATTCTGAACAGGAAGCTACTTCCGCGCCCCAGGAAAAAAAAAAGAGCAAAAACTAAAAACAACGAAAAAGATCTGGGAATGCTTATTTTTTTGCCTTACGTCAGCCAAGTGAGTCAATTGCCCTACTTGCCACACATGCAGAATAACAAACACGGATGGAAATGGAGATATGACTAGTGGTGTCAGCTTCAATACACCCTGCATAGCACCCTCGGTGAAGCTCATCCCCAGCACATATCTCCATGCCCATCATCCAGATTGCACACCCTTTGTTTGATACCATGTTGGGTCTCATTGCCTTCTGTTTTGCTTCATAAATATATGCCAAAGATATTCATAACTAAAAACTTCGTTATCGCATGGTTGGGAGGGTACTTGTGGACTCTTATGATTGACAACTAGCTGCCTTGAGCTTGCCTGGTTTTATTTGCATCCTCTATTTAATAGGACAATTTAATGCACATTCAGGATAAGCCTTTGTCACCAAAATTCCCCTCACATACACATACACACACACACACACACACACAGACACAAAAGCAGGCAAAAATAAGAAGTCAGGGACTATCGGAGTAGCAATTTGGAGCTGCCTATGCATTTAGAGTGGCAGAACTTCAGAATCCCAAAGCTGAATGATGCTTATCAAGGTCTGGTCCATGTGACAAACAGGAAACAGAGTACAGAAATGTAATGCAACTTGCTTGTGGTCACACAAGGAGTACCTGGAACCCAGAATCAGAATGTTTCCCTTGAGGAAGACTCTGCACACTGCCAAAAGTATACATGGTTAATTTTTCTCCCAGACTTTTCTGAAATCTACAATGTTTTACCTGGCTAACTGTGCACTGGGGGAAAGGAAATAATCACAATTTTCAAGGATTACTGAACACTTGCTCTGAACTGACACTAATTCCAAGATATGAAAAATGTCACTCTGGGGGCTGATGTGGTGTAGCAGGCTAAGCTGCTGCCTGTGATGCTGGCATCCCATGTGAGCACCAGCTCAAGTCCCAGCTGCTCTACATTCAATACAGTTTCCAGCTAATGATCCTGGGAAAGCAGCAGAATATGGTCCAAGTGCTTGGGCCCCTGCCCCCAACATGGGACACTTGGATGAAGTTCTAAGCTCCTGGTATAAACCTGGAGCAGTCTTGTCCATTGAGGCCAGTGAAGCAGTGGATGGAAGCTATCTCGTTCTCTCTTTAACTCTGCCATTCAAATAAAATAAATAAATCTTTTTTAAAAAGAGAAAAATATCACACTCATCTAGCAGGCAGAATGGGAGATTGTGGTGGTCAAGTGATCAAGGCAGTTATAGTTCAAGTTTATCTTACAGGAGGTCTGAGGGCTATTTCCTGTGGCCTTGGCCTAATTCCAGAATGGCTATTTGGGATCATTCCAGAATTGGAATGCTGGCAGAATCTCCTTCTTTCTCTCTTCCTGTTCTTACCCTACACATACACCCAATAAATAATAAAAGAACAGTAGCTTATTGGACATTCTCCCTCCCCCTTTAACCAGCTTTTGATAAAACTAATAAACAACAATGACAACAAACAACAAAAAAAGCATGTACCTAGAGAGAAACACACAGCAAGGGGCATGAACCTTACCAGTCCACTAAGCAACAATCTTGATTGACAAAGGTCTAAATGGCAATTTTGTGTTATAAAATATTTCTTTACAAAGTCCCTGAAGAATGTACTCCTCCTCTACTAAAATGTTTAACACTGCAAAAATAGTGAATGGAAACCTTATATGTGTCAGTTGGCCACACATCCTTTGATACTTCTATAAATCCAGGCAGACCCTACCACAGCTTTGACCAATGCCACAAGGTTGAGTGATTCAGCAGTTTAGCAACCCAGACTTGAAGAGACAGGTGGTTTCTACCTCTGTGCCATGGGAAACTCTCTCTTGAGGTTCTGAAAGCCCTTTTAAGCATTCTGGTCACCCTGTTTGGGATCACATGGAGAGACCCGAGGAGAAGCACAGCCATCTGTGTTAAGGTACTAAGCATGTATAATGTGATCTTGGAACCTCTAGTCCAGCCCCACTACCAGCTGAACACAAATCAGTAACCCCAGTCAGCTCCACGAGAGACAGAAGAATTGCCTAGCCACCCCAACATGAATTCCTGATCTACAGATCTTGTGCACAATAGAACAATTAGTGTGTTAAGCTTCAAAATTGGGAGCAATTCACTATACAGCAACAGAAATTCAGAACCCCAATTCAATGAACCCAAAGAAAACTCAAGGTATCTTTTCCCTATTGTAGTATTACCCAGCTATGTGACTATAATAGGGAAAATTCAAAAACTGCTACTGCTGTCCCCAGAATCCCAGGACAAGTGATTTTGATGAGGTATAACTCTGAGAGTTGTGTTCCTTTTTTTTTTTTTTTTGACAGGCAGAGTGGACAGTGAGAGAGACAGAGAAAAAGGTCTTCCTTTTGCCGTTGGTTTACCCTCTAGTGGCCGCCGCGGCCGGCGCGCTGCAGCCGGCGCACCACGCTCATCTGATGGCAGGAGCCAGGTGACAGGTGCTTCTCCTGGTCTCCCATGGGGTGCAGATCAGAGAGCTGGCCTGGAAGAGGGGCAACCGGGACAGAATCCGGCGCCCCAACTGGGACTAGTACCCGCCCGGTGTGGCGGTGCCGCAAGGTGGAGGATTAGCCTATTGAGTCTCGGCGCTGGCCACTTGTATTCCTTTTTACAACACAGATGGCCCAAAGATAGAGAGATTACCTAGATGGATCTATTCTAATAACAGATATTCCTTTAAAAATTGTTCTTCTGGCTGGTGGCAGAGGTCAGCGATCAGAGATATGAGGACTAGATATACCTTCATCTCTTTAAATGTAGGGGCCACCTTCAAGGACTGGAGAAATCTCTAGGAACCCAGAGTGAATCTAAGCCAACAATCATGAGAAAAGGGTGACTTCAGTCCTACAACTGCAGAGATCTGAATTCCACCAACAATCCAAAGGAATTTGGAAGTGGGCTCTTCGCAGAGCTAACAGATCAGAGCTTTATGACTTCAGCCTGTGATGCATAAGCAGAAGACCCAGCTATACCACACTCAGATTCCTGACTCATGGACCCAGTAAGATAATAAAGCTATGTCAGTTTAAGCTTCCAAATTTGTGATAATTTGTTACAAAGCAATCCAATACTAATATATTCAATGTGGCCAGAACACTGTCCACTATTTCATTTTACTCTTTAATAAAATATTGAGAAGTGGTCTGTATTGTGGAGCAGTGGGTTAAGCCACCACCTACAATGCAGCATCCTAGCTACTCAACTTCTGATCCAGCTCTCTGCTAATGCACCTGGGTAAGTGATGAACAATGGCTCAAATACTCATGTGGGAGACCTGGATGGAGTTCCAGACTCCTGGTTCAGCCTGGTCTGGCTCTGGTTGTTTGAGGAGTGAACAAACAAATGGTTCAAAGGTTCTCTCTGTAACTCATTCTCTCTCTCTCTCTCTCTCTCTCTCTCTCTCTCTCTCTCTCTCTCTCATTCTGCCTTCCAAATAAATAAAATAAACTTAAAAAATGATGGGACTGTATTAGACAATTTATTAGGTTCCCTACCAGGCACGCTATCTTATGATTTCAGGATGCTATGTTGTTTAGTGTTTCCAGACCTCAGATTCCTAAGTTAAAGCATGGTGCAGGACCAGTCTCACTTAATTTACTAAATTTCTAGTTCTCCATTCACTGGGGGAATGTTCTATTATGCACATTTTTTTCCTACTCACCACTCTATCACTACCCTTTACACAACACCTGGTACTTAGGGACCCTCACTAAACATTTATTGAATGAAGGGATGACTAAAAGAATGAATGAATACATGAGGATTCAGTATAAATGCTAATGTAATGCTTTGACAAGAAAAGGGAACAAAGACCATGTAGGATAGCAGAAGAAGTATTATTCATAATTCTAAAATATCATCAATTGTTGTGAGCCTTAGTTTTCTCACCTGCAAATGAGGAGACTAATCCTGGCTCTAGCCTTCTCAAGGTTATCATAAGGTTCAGATAAGTATATCCGTGCAAAACTTTTTTTTTCAATTTTAAAATAACCTATATTTATCCATTTGTATTTGTCTTAGTAATAGTTTACTTTTTAAGGTTAGTAATGTCCCTAAGGCAAATGGGGTAAATTTATACCCTAATTATAACAGAAATGGAGCACCTTCCTGCTGCTGCTCTGGCAGCTGCTGGTTAGCAGTCACACCACCTCCCAGCAGGGGCGGTACCTGTAGAGATGCAAAGCCATTAGCATCTGCTTCAGCAGAAGGTGTTAGAATCTCAAAGACTAGGAGGAGGATGAGGATCTTTCTTGACAAGAAGATAAATCACAAGATGTAATATCATACCAAATAATCTGAGCCATTGCCTCTGATTCTGGTGTAAATCATTCTTTTTCAAGGCTGTGTTCTGAGGAACCCAACTTCTTAAAAACAAAACAGAACAGAACAAAACAAAAACAACTTCGAGAAAAAGGGTCCTGGGGCTGGCAGTAGTGACACAGTGTGTTAAGCTGCCACCTGTGATGCCAGCATCCCCTAAAAGCCTCAGTTTGGATCTTGGCTGCTTCACCTCAGATACAGATTCATACTAATGTGCCTGCAAAAAAAAAAAAAAAAAAAAAAAAAAAAAAAGCAGTGGACAATGGCCCAAGTACTTGGGACCCTGCCAGCTATGTGGGAGCCCTAGGTGGATTTCCAGGCTCCTGGCTTCCGCCTGGCCCAGCACCAGCTGTTGCAGATATTTGGGGAGTGAACCAACAGAGGGAGGATCTCTCTCTCTCTCTCTCCCCTTCTTTCAGTTTGCCCTCTCTCTTTGTATCTCTGTTTTTCAAATAAATAAGTAAATAAATAAATCTTAAAAGACCAGGGTGCTTTTGCCAAATAGTTTGAAAAAATTAGACAAACTTGTTGCCTTCTCTACTGATTTTTTTTTTAGATAAAAATTTTCTAAATTTATTCAACCACAGACATCACTATCCCTGACCCCACCCATCCTTTATGATGAATTGCAGGATTCAGTAAGGGGAACTCATATTGCTCAGTTTCTAGCAGGTGCATGTCACTGAGAAGAGTCTCCTAATCTAAGTTTAGCCTGGGTCCTCAGGCCACCAATATGAGTATCACGTAGGATATACCAAGCCCAGACCTCTTGAAAACTTTGGCCTGGGATTTAGCCATCTGTATTCACAAAGCCCTCCAGTGATTCTACTCCACTGTGAGAGTCACTACTCTAATTCAGGGAAAGAATACAAAATTCTTTTACACACAGAAGAGAGATACACTGCTTCACTAGTTCTTTCAAATGGATCCCAAAGAACATTTGCTAAACCACAACACTCTTTCTATCCCCAACTTCTATATAACAGTATACAAACTCCACAGCTAAGTACACAAACCCTCCAGAATTTCATCCCAACACAGGGGTCTAACTAACTTGAAGACAGTTATGTTAAGTGCTAAGTGTTAATATTTACTGACCACTTATTATATGCTAAGAATCCTGTGTATACATCTTAGGTAATCCTCATCATGACCCTGTGGAGAAGGTACTAATATTATCCTCATTTTACAGATAAGGTCAATTAGGGTCAGAAGACACTGAACACACAGCTCACTGGGATCTCTCATCAGATTGTCTGCCTCCAAAGCGCATATAAGTTAATTAATCTTAATTTATGCACTCCCTCTGATTTCTGATTTCTCTTTTCTGTATGAAATTCATATCACCCTCAATTCTGCATAAGCACATGCTGTTTTCTTGAATGGAAAACCTTCTTCCTCACTGCAAGTTCAAAGCATAATTATCTCCTAGCTCCCATCTCAAAAGGATCCCTATTGCAGTTGAGCAAGTGCTGCATCGTTCTGTGACAGCCTCCCTACTTGTATGGGGGATACATTGGTTAGTGAGAAAAACAGGGTCTCTCTCATCACAGAGCTTGTATACTGGTAGGAGAAGTCTGGGATTAATGGCACAATAACAAATACGGAAAGTGTTGGAAAAAACAATGTCAAAGATACTGTAAAGACATACAGTGAGATGCTGCAACCTGATCCATGTATCAGGTTTGACATTCTTTCAGAAACCAAGGTCTAATCTTAAATCTAAGGCATGAATAGAGCAATCCAAGCAAAGAGGGATGGGAACTCAGTCTTCGCAACAGGAGTCCTTTTATCCCTCTTCTCTTCTCTTGCAGCATTCATCTTTACTGCTATTCAAACTCCATTTAATGCAGGAAACATAAAAGAATCTGTTGCACAATGATGTGGTAGGGGACTAAATGAGCTAATATATGCACAGCATTTAAAACTACGTCTGGCACATAATAAATGGTTAATATGTGTCAACTATTATTATCTTTTTTTCCTTGATGTATGACCTTGAGGAGGTTGTGCCACTGATAGCAGCAAGTTCTTGGGTAGAACGGCCTCTGTCTCAGGTGAAACCAGCTCTCATAATTGACCTCCTTGTGAATGACTGCCAGAAAAATGACTCTCTCCCTTCCTTCTCTTAAACAGAGTGTGTGTGATTTCACAGCACATTGAATACTCTTGGCGTTTGGTCCTGTGCTTTCAAGTCTCACATGCTTCTGTTCTCAAACTTCTTTATGTCTATTGTATTTACTGACATTATATTATAAGATTAAATGTTAAATAAGCCAGTGAAATTTGAGATTTTTCCTGTGGAAACTAATTTGAATTTTGGGGGAAATTCTATACAGGCCAGTTGCTGACAAAAAATAGTTACAGATTTAAATAAAGGGGAAGCTATTGAAAATTTTTAGGAGATTTTATTAAAATCGAGAAATGTTTATGTTGGTTCTTAAGAGGCTCTACTGTGTGTCACCTTGAATGAACTAAAGTTAGAAACAATATATTATGAAGGCCGGCACTGTGGCGTAGCAGGTAAAGCCACTGCCTGCAGTGCCGGCATCTCATATGGGTGCCAGTTCGAGTCCCAGCTGCTCCAATTCCTATCCAGCTCTCTACTGTAGCTTGGGAAAGCAGTAGAAAATGGCCCACGTTCTTGGGCCCCTATACCCATGTGAGAGACCCAGAAGAAACTCCTGGCTCCTGGCTTCAGATCGGCACAGCTCCAGCTGTTGCGGCCATCTGGGGTATGAACCAGCAGATGGAAGCCCCTGTGTCCCACACCACCTCTGCCTCTCTGTAACTCTGCCTTTCAAATAAATAAAATAAATCTTAAAAAAAAAGAAATATATTATGGAACAAGGACATAAGCCTCAGATATTTTAGGTTCTTGTTACTCCTGCCTTCTTTCAAGAGACAAGTTCGGTCTCACATCCTGTATTCTCCCCGTCCCTCCCACCCCAATTCCCCCATTTTGGCACCAGGTTTGGAAGTCAGTGGGCCAAACTTGAAGAACCATCATGGAGAAGTTCACCTCCACCTACTGGCCCCCATCCCCAGTCCAGCCCACCTAAGACAAAAAAAGGCCCTGCTGGGGTCTGGGCCCTCTGCCATGTGTGTGGTCTATGGACAAGCAGGCAGTTGGTTGACCTCTGTGAGTTTATTTTCTCTGAATAAATTTAGTCTGGCTGAGAGTTTGTATTCTGTCTCCTCTCTGTTCTGTGCCCCCTTTTCTTCCATTTGGTGCCTTATGTGAGGAGGGGAGTGGATGACTCAGTCTCTGGATAAAAGCTGATTGCTCCCCCTTCCTCCAAACTTTCTTCTCCTTTCTGAACTCCTTCCACTTTTTACTGTCTCTACCCACCCCTTACCTCCCCTTTCCTACAATCTCCTTTTTCCCTTCTGACCCAGACGGGCCCTGAGAGACACCTCTCCAGGACACTTTCTCACTGCTGCTTGTACTTCGCATTTCCCAACAAATTCACAGCCAACGCCTTGGCCAGATCTCATCGCTAATGCCCGCATGGGACCTAATTCTCAACCCATCGGATTAGTAAGAGAGGTCTCTGTCGCCCCCTGCATGCTGGGGTGATGCTTGTAACCACTTCATCCCCCTCCTAGGGCCTGGGGTGCTCGGTCAGTGTTCCTCGCTCTGGGGAACTGCTTCTCCACCACAGATTAGAACTAGGACACTGGTCTAAGCGTGGGGCTTCTTGCTCTCTCCTCTTGGAGGACTCAACTCAGATTTTTGGTTGAGGTGATTCTTTACCTGGGGGATGCCCTGTGAAAGGACCCTCTTCCCTCAGACTGTATTTTGCTTAATCCATGGGTTCCAAATTTCAACTTCCCTCTGGCCTGTCTCTTAATTCTTGTGCAAGCTGGGCCTGAGGGGGGAGGGAAAGTGAGAGTGATTAATTCATCTCTGCATTAAAATTTGGCCTCAATATAAATTGGACAATGATTCTAATTTGGCATTTTCATTTCAGAATTATCTAAGATTTTAATAGCCTCACACAGGGAAATGGCAAATGTTCCAAACCCTTTTCATGCTTCCGGATCAACTTTCCTCACTCCAAGTCCTCATGGAGGAAGAAGGCCTGGGGCCTCCCCTTAAATCTTCCACCTGCCCACCTCTGCCTTATCCCGCTCCACTGAGAAGCCTGTGTCTCAGGAACACACAGCCGTCCACTCACTCCACTTCCCCCTCTCTCTAGAACTCCTATTCCCTCTCACCTTGGCAACTCTCCTCATTCCAAGCCCTTGGGCAGAAGAAAGGCTTCGAGTCTCCTCTTGAACCCTAGACTTTCCCTTCTTTCACTCTTGCTCTTTCCTCAGGGTCGCTGCCCCCTCGGGAACATGACCCTGTACTCATCCTCCAACACCCCCCCCCAGTCCCAAGAGCCCCTTGCACATCTTCCTGCCCAGCTCACCAAGGTCCCTGTGGAGCTCTGCACCTCCCCAACAAGCAGCTCCAGAAAGGACTTAGCCTGCTGTTCAAAGGCAATGAAGTCTGACTTAAACACTCCCCATCCCCACCCCCACCCTACCCCCTCCCTGGGGCAAGCTCAGCCCCTCTTCTCCTTTTACCCACCATTCTGTCTTCCTTAAAATAGTGTCTTCTTTAACTAGCTACCTCCGCTTCTTACAGGAACACTAAAATCCTAAAACCTAACCCACTGGAGCCACATCTCACAGGAAGGCAAAACATCTGTTCCAGCCATCTCCATTAATACATTTGGCAGGGGTAGCAAAGAAAAACTCCAGACAGTGGTAAATCCAGAGCAACTTCGCTCCAAAAATGCTACATGCCTAGCCTCCTTCTGTCTTTTCTCCTGCCTTGCCTAGTGGCAGCCAAAATAGCTTTGCTATGAAATGAAACTGTTCCGAGGTTCTCTCTATTGTAATGTGTTATATGTATATACAGATTGTATGTCTACATGGGAAATTTATTAACAGTTCTGTTTTAATTGGCTTACAGTTGTGTTAGATATTCAAGAAATATTTCCAAATACATGCACTCCTAAAATTTATAGAAGGCATTGGACCTCTCGGTAAACGTTTCTGTAAGTTATTTTACAGCTAGAAGTGTTTACTAAGTTTTCATTTGATATTAAGCAATCTGGGAAGTCTGACTTGTTCCCTCATGTCTCTATTCTCTTTAAGATGGGAAACTGATTCTATTTTGAAGGACTCTCCATCAGGATGTGCAGTTGGATTACAGACCTTCTACAAGATAGTTTGGATAAGGTGGTCTTAATGTTTGCTCTTACATAGAAGGGCATAGCTTTCCTCATAGGCATTGTCTTATTTCACAGGAAAAACATTGTCATAACATGACCACAGATTATAGCTCAGATCACCACAGATTAGGGATGGGATTAAGCACCCCTTGGTTGACACTCCTAGAGGCTACCTTTGCAGTCTACTTGAACAGAGACCAGGAGAAAGAGGAGTGAGGCATCAGGAGCAATGTAAGGACAGGTTGCAGGCCAATTAATGGCAGCTTTACATGGTGATCTGCCATCAAGGAGACCCAACAAGGCCAGTCCATCCCCAATGGCACCAGTTTTCAATATGAGGAGTCAGGGCACTCGGCAAGCATATGTCATAAAGAGCCCTGTCAGCCCTGCCAGGAGCCAGGCCACTGAAAACGGAAGTGCCTAGGGGTTGAAGGACTTCAGGGTCACAATCACAGACTCTGTTGTCCCCCAGCTAAAAAGCCCTTCCCTCTGCCCAGTTTTCAAAGTAACCACTGGCATGAGGAGGACAGCCTAGGGTCAGTAACAATCAAGACAGAACTGGAAATTTTCTTTTACAGGTGCCACCTATTTGATCCTAAACTCCTATGCAGGTCAGCTCTCCTCCCAGGCCAGCCAGTTAATGGAAGTCAACAGGGTGTCTTCCTCTAAGGAGGTTCGCACCTCCCTTATGATGTCTCTTCCAGTACCCCATGTGAAGAGATAGACAGGTCTGGACCTCACATATACCTGGCCAGGTCTTAACGTCCACCTGATTATTATCAAGCCCCTCCTGTCAGTTTCTGTTGGCCTCTCATTGGGAAAACTCTCTCCTAGTTTGGATAGCACTTTATTAGGTCCTCTAATAATGACTCTGTCCTTAGTTCTAGACCCTGTGTATTTAATCTGCTTGTTAGATTCATTCTAGATGGTCATGCACATGAAACCTCGAATGGAGACAGTTCTGTGAGCTAGTGCTGCAGCCCTCTCAAGAGGTCACCACTAAACCCTGTCTTGACCACAGGTCCCTACTCTGCCCCTCCTCAGCTTGACTAACAGCTTCAGTCCTCGCCCAAATCCCTGACAGCAGCCAGGGTTTCCGTAAGCAGAGGGAAGAAATGGGGGAGCCTAGGACTAGAAGCAGGCCAGACTAACTCCATCCCACAGCTCCGTGGCAGCAGGCACACACTGGACAGAACGGGAACATTCTTTCCCTATGGCAACACCATAGGGAAAAAGATTAGGCATATGCCGATCTTCCCACTAACTGGACAGGATTCTTGCTTTCTATTTTCCCCTTTGTCCTCCTCATTTTGGCCATCTTTTCCACCATGAGAAATGCCTCTAATATCACCTTTTATACTTATAAGCATAGTGCGCCTATTTCTACCATGTGTAAATAACTTATCCCAAAGGTTCTTGAAGGAACGAATGACTTTTATATCCCAAGCCATCACTTAGGAACACACAAAACTGCTCTTCTTCCATCAATCCGATCCTGAGTATAGACCCTCGCCCCATGTCTATGCCCTGTATCATTAGTCAGAAAGAAACTGGCACTCTTTATCTTTACTCAGAGTCAGGATTGATGGAACAAGGACATAAGCGTCAGCCATTTTAGGTTCTTGCTTCCCTTGCCTTCTTTTAAGAGACCAGTTCAGTCTCATACCCTATATTGTTCCCCCCCACACACCCCCATTCTTCCCCAGGTGGGCCAAACTTGAAGAACCATCATGGAGAAGTTCACCTCTGCTTACTGCTTCCCACCCCCACCCTTAGCCTACCTAAGATATAAAAAGTCCCAGCCTGCTGGGGTCTGGGGCCTCTATTCAGTCTATGGACACACTGACAGTTGGTCAATTTCTGCAAGTTTATTTTCTCTGAATAAATTTGGTCTGGCTGTGAGTTCATATTCTGCCACCTCTCTGTCCAGCACCTGTTTGTCCTTACATTTGGTGCCCTATGTGAGGAGGCACCAATCTATACCCCCCCTTATTTTTTTTACAATATCCAGTTATGGATACGATCTATGCAAGAGTCATGAGAATGTAAAATGAAATGTACCAACATCCTTAAAAGAGATTTGGGGAACAGGCTTTGTAGAGCAGCGGGTTAACCTGCCACCTGGAGTATCCACATCTGATACTGGTGTGCCTGGAATGAAATCCTGCTTCCAAATCTGACCTGGCTTCCTGCTAATGCACCTGGAGGGAAGCAAAGAATAGATCAAGTATTTGGGTCCCTATCATCCACATGGGAGATCCCAAGGAGTTTCTGTCCCTGGCTCCTGGTTTCAGCTTGCTCCAGTGCTGGCTACTGTGGTCACTTGGGAAATGTATCAGTAGATGAATGATCTCTCTCTCTCTCTCTTTTCCTCTCTCTCTCCCTCCCTCCCTCTTTCTCTGCCTCCTTGCCTTTCAAAAAAATAGATAAGTAAACCTTTTTTAAAAAGATTTTCACAATATGTCCAAAGGCTGACCAAGGAATGTGCCTTTATATGCTTTATGTTAAAATCAAATGACACATACATGTGCAGCTTGTGTACATGGTATTATTTTCTACTTTAATTTTTCAAAAAAACTATTTGTCTCCAATGTTGTCTGATGAGGGGTAAAAGAGGTAAAGATGTTCTGTTTATGCCTTTCCTTGGCTAGGTACTAATTTCTCTCCATTATTCTACTAGGAAACTGAAACTTGGACACTCTAATACTGTGCCAGTGTTACACGGACAGTAAATATGTTCACCTCCCTTGGCTTGTCTGACCATAATCTGAAAGCCTTAATATTTTAAGTTCAATTGCTTCTCCACCATATAATTAAAAATTTAGGTTCATTCTTTGTCATATACAACTGAAGCACCTGCTTCTTGGAGCAGAAACTGCATGGCATCAACTATTTCAGGTCTGCATCTGATGTACTCTAGATTATACTTGTATCATCCCAGTGCATGTACTTCTAGGTAATGAAGAGTTGTCACAAATATCAAATATATTAACTAGGATGTAAGTCCGTGAGGTAGCTACTCTTATTATCCTGACCAAACAGATGTGGAAACAGAGGGCTCAGGTAGGCTTAGAGACTTTTGGAGTCACACAACTAATAAGTATCAGAGCCAGGACTATTATCAGAGAAGGAAAAACTGACTTGAGTTCCATAAATCATAATAAGCCATATCCCTGTGTTTCACTGTAGGAGTCTATGGAGGTAAAATCTACATGTAAATAAGTATTGGGTTCAAAGAGAAAAATCAAACCCAATGTGGATATTGATGGTCATCAGAATAGAGACAAGGATTATCCTGGCAGGCAGAATCTTTCTGTAGACACCAATTAAACACTATGTGGAAAAGAAAACACATTAAAAGCTGACATGAGTTCGAATGCCATGGCCCCAGGATTGAAGCCTGAAGTTGATGCCTCCAAGAAATTTTCATCTCAACAATGCATAATTACATCGTACTTGGCTACAGCCTGGACTACTGGGTCAAGGCCATGTGAATTTGAGAAGTAACAACAAACCAAAGAACAAAGAGTCATTGGAAAATGCAAATAATTATGCTGCTATCCTCAAGTCAAGCTTCCTCAGATCTGCTTTGCCACAACACTATAATCTCTAAAATATCAGCATGTAGAGAAGAAATATGTAATCATACTGATGCTAAGCACCTACTTGATTTTGGGAGTTTTCCTTCATTTCATTGAATTTAATTGTAAGAAGTGGCTGTTTTTGTGCTTTGCCTTTTTCTTCAATAGGGAACAGGCCCCAAAGTAAGAGACTTTGCATGATATATGAGGGTACTTCAATAAGTCCATGTAAAACTAGAATTAATACATCAATTCATTTTGGTGAAAAAAATCTCATAATCCACACTTTGTTCATGCTATGCATTTTCCATGAAGATTCTGAAGACCCCTTTTAAATTCAGGATTTGGATACACATCTGTGGAAGACTACCTCCATCTGTAGTTTTCATTTTAACAACAGCTTGGATCGTCAGTCTGAAGACCCAAATTTTAGTTACAATCTGTTCAAGAATTCCCTGAGTGGCATTGGATAAGTCATTTAACTCTCTTTGGTCTCAGTTTTTTCATTTGTGAATGAGGACGACAATCTAAACATATTCAACAAACTTGGAAAATCCGTAGATTATCTATATGATAATGAGACTCAATTTTCAGGAGATTATGTCAACACACCTTTGAGGCACATTCTGATCAGGCAATCATATGTTTGTACATTCACTGAACCACATGTTTTGAATGGCTACTGTGTACCATGTCCTGTGCTAGCAAGTTGTGAGAGATAAAGTGGTAAATAACATGGGGAAAGATGCAGATATGGAACTGACAGATTCAGGGGAAGGAGGCATTCATTAGTAAATAGAAAAAGAGATCATGGTCAACTGGGACGTAGGATTCAACCCAAGGAGCACAATGTAGCCTCTCGAGAGAGGAACCATGTTGCTGAGGAAGAAATGCTTGCTCCGAGATCTGAGGATAAGTGGAAGCTACTGCAGCAAAGCGAAGAAGGCATTCCTGGTGAAAGGCAGCAGGTGTGAAGCCTGCGCAGTGGGAGAGAGCAGGGAACATTTTGTGAACTGAAAGAAAATTGTCAGGGATGTTGACAGAGAGGCAGGGAAGCTATGAAACATGATGTCAGAGCCAGGCGATGGGTAGGTCAGAGTGGATCTGTAGGTCACCTTCACGTCCTGTGTTTTCTCCTAAAAGTAGTGAAGACCCCCCCACCAAAGGTTTTAAACAAAGATAAGACAAGATTGAATTGGCATCTTAAGTAATAATTCTGACTGCCTCGTGGAACACAAATTGGAAAGTGATCAGAGTAGATTCTGAGAAGCTTAGTTAAAAGGCCATTGTAATTTCAGGCAAAAGATCTTAGGTTGAACTATAGACGACTCATTAAAATTGACTAATTAGCATCGTCTGAAAGCAATAATGCTCAAAGATTCAATTACTGACCTTCTACCAATATTTTTGATTTGAACTATTATTCTCCCATTGTCTGTGAGTGTTATTTCTCCTAGAGTTGTGAATGACCTCAGAGATAATTAAGCCCCATTGTTTTCAAATTGTTTTAGCAAAAAAAAAAATTTATCCTTTTCCCAAAAAATGAGCTTTAATTCAGGATTCCCCTAAAGAAAATAGCTAAAAAGCTGCTGTAGTTAAAGGTGAAGTACAGTTGTCTCTACTCAACCTGTACCCACCTGCAATTCATGAAGCTTGTCTCCAGTGCTCTCTAGAAAGTCTGCTATAGACTGATCAGAGACTTAGTCCAGCCCACACAGGGCAGAAAGAGTATTTGAACTCAAGTCCCCTGCTTCACCAAACAGCATCCTTTTCAGCAGACCCTGAGGCTAGCTAATAATGTTGTTGGGCAGAGGTAATGTTGCTTTTATCTTTAACTGCCTTCTAAGAGCTGGCACAGTGCTAGGAGACAAGGTAGTCAGTAAACATTCATGGTATGATGCAGAAGTGAGCTGAATTCAGTATTGCCCAACATGATTTTGTGTTTTTTAACTTCCTCTCTCCCTCCCTTCTTTCTTGTCCTTTTCCTTCCTTCTCTACCCTATTTTCCCTCTTCCTCTCCTCTCCTTGCTGGCTCCCTCTTTCCTCCCCTGCCTTCCTTCCTCTCCTTTTTGCAATAAGCAGCAGTTTCTACCACAATGCAGTTTTTATACCTTGGACCATCTTGCCTCAGAGACAGGTAGAACAGGATAACAGACAAGGATTATACCTAGGTTTCAGTTGTGCCTCCTACCTGCTGCACAATCTTCAGCAATTTGTTTAACAACTCTGTTTCTTAACTTCCCCATTCATAAAGAGGAGTTAGTGCTATATCATAGGATTGTTATGATAGCTAGGTGAGGTAAAACAACACAGGATGGTGCCTAGTGCAGAATGAATACTTTAGAATTGTTAACTAGTTAATATTGCCCTGACCCTAAACTCAGTCCCATTCCCTTTTCTATGAGTGTGGCTTCAAGTGAACCTGGCTTGCACAATCCTTTTTGACACAGCACTAAGACTTCACAAGTTTACATACTATGGTTGGTGAAACCAACAGGGACCCTCTGAGGCAGGCAGGAAATAATTGTTTTACCCATTTTACAGATGAGAAAACCAAGGCTTAAAATGTCTCAGTGTCCAGTAATAGCAGGACCCAAACTCAGAGTCCATCTTCTGTCTTTCCCCCATTTATAACCGTATAACATTGGGATCTGCTGATGAGGACACACAGGAGCCTTCCTATGGATTCCATTGACATATTCAAATGCATAGTTCTGTGGTCTGAAACTAGGATTAGCCCTCCTAAATGCTAACAGAAGACCACCACAGTGTCCCAAGGACCTCAGAGAAAACCTAACATATTACTGGCTACCAATAACTATTTCTTTGGGTGTTGAATTCCCCATAAAATCAGAAATTATGTTGCTGCCCTCCTCTCTATAAGCCCTAGCCTTGAGGTGAGATGGATTTAATTTATTCCCTGATGCTTCCAAAGCCTGGCACATGGGCAGCTCTTAGAAAAGATTTATGCAGTTGACCTGTATGGGACTTCACCTCTTCTCATTACTTACAGGTAATGTGTTGTTAGGTTCTATGCTTGGGATCCAGAGTCGATTCAGAGCTAATAATAAGGACCTGAATCTCAACATACAAAAATAAGGCCTATAAACTCCAATCCTGGCTCACCATTCCCAACTTTGATATTCTAACACTACTTTTGGCATCACTACTACTCAAACTAAGATTCTCCAACCATAGGACAGCCCTCCCTTTACTGCCTCATCCTACTTGGACAATATAGGCTCTTATTGCTCTTATAGAGGTCTTGATCACAAATCTATCAATTGTGTTTAGATAATTCTAACCCAGCTGCCTACTTGCCATGTGATTTTGGATAAATAACATGTCTGCTTCATAAGTCCATTCATCTATAAAGTAGACTTAGCAGAGAGATCTCACAAGGGTTACATGAAAAAATATGTCATCATCAACACTCAGTCTCACAGGTAATTACTGTGTACTTGGAAATTTATATGACAGATACTGGTGCCTGAAAAAATAAGAAGAAAAGTATGTTTATAATATCTTCTATGTGTCAGTCACTCTTCCAAGTACTTTATAATGGGCTAAGACATTTTGTCTTCAAAACAACCCTATGATATAGGCACTATTATTAGCCCTGTTATTTACAGCATTTTTTTTACAATTTTATTTAAGTTACACAAGTTTCATGTATTTCATATATACAGATTTATGAACATAGTGACACTTCCCCCTCTACCCTCCCTTCCACCCATGCTCCAGCCCTTCCCCCTTTTCCCTCTCACATTCCCACTCTTAATTGTTACAAAGATCTATTTTCAGTTTACTTAATGATCATATGGTTAACCCAACACCAACTAAAATGTTCAGCAAATAGTATGAAGACAAAACAGAAAAAAAAAAATAAAACAAAATAAAACCCACTGCTCCTCAACAGAAGAGACAAGCACTATAAACAATCATCAAATTCCAAAATGTCTTTTCACTCCAATACATTACATTTCAGATACTCAGTTACCTCAGATCAGGGAAGACATATGATATCTGTCTTTTTGGGACTGGCTTATTTCACCAAACATAATGGTTTCCAGTTGCATCCATTTTGTTACAAAAGACAAGATTTCATTTTTTTACATATGAGTAGTACTCCACAGTGTATATATACCATAATTTCTTATCCAGTCAACAATTGATGGGTATCTGGGTTGATTCCATATCTTAGCTTTTGTGAATTGTGCTACAATGAACATGTAGGTACAGCTAACTTTCATATACTGATTTCTCTGGGTTTGCATAGATTCCCAAGACTGAGATGGCTAGATCATATGGTAGGTCTATATTCAGATTTCTGAAGTGAAGTATCTCCATACTGTATTAGCCCTATTTTAAAGATGGGGAAACAGAGGCTCAGAGATGCCAGAAATTTTTCATAAAATTACAATGTGAGCAGGTGACAAAGCTGGGATTTGAACCTGGGAACTTTGACCCCAGAATATGTCTAGATACATAGCCATCTCTATCACCTGTTATAATAACTACTCAAAAAGTAGTAATTGGGATGGGCATAATGGCACAGCATGTTAAGCCTACCCTTGGGATACTTGCATTCCATATCTGAGTGCCAGTTCAAGTCCCATTACTTCATGCTTCAGATCCAGCCTCCTGCTAATGTACTTGGGAGGCAGTGAATAATGGTCCAAGTACTCCTGGCTTCTGCCTGGCACAGTCCTAGGTACTGCAGCATTTGAGCAGTGAATCAATGGATAGAAGATGTATTTCATGCACTTTCATGCTCTGTCACTCTCTCATTTTGCCTTTCAAATAAATAAATTTTTTAAACATTTTTACTTATTTATTTGAGAGGTAGAGTTTCAGACGGTGAGAGGTAGAAACAGAGAGAGAGGTCTTCCATCCGCTGGTGCACTCCCCAAATGGCCACAATGGTAGGAGATGAGCCAATCTGAAGCCAGGAGCCAGGAGATTCTTCCAGGTATCCTATGTGGATGCAGGATCCCAAGGACTTGGGCCATCTTCTACTGCTTTCCCAGGCCATAGCAGAGAGCTGGAGGGGAAGAGGAGCAGCCAGGACTTGAACCGGCGCCCATACGGGACGCTGGCACTGCAGGCAGAGTCTTTAACCCACTATGCCACAGCACCGGCTTATGTTTAAAACGATTATCATTGCCTTATAGTTATAATTGTTACGGTCTTATTTCTTTTCAAAATTTATTTATTTGAAAGGCAGAGTTACAGAGAGACAGAGAGAGAAAGAGAGAAGAGATCTTCCATCCAAGAGTTCACTCCCCAAATGGCTGCAATGGCTGGGGTTGGGCCAGGCTGAAGCCAGGAGCCTGGAACTCCTTCTGAGTCTCCCACAAAGGTGACAGGGTCCAAGCACTTGGGCCATCTTCACTTCCTTTCCCAGGCACTTTATGAGGAAGCTATATGAGAAGCAGAACAACCAGGACTCACACAGGCGCTTATACAGATGCTGGCATTGTAGGCAGCAGCTTAACCCACTGTGCTACAATGCTGGCCCCTGTGTTAATCGTATTTTATATATATTCTGACTGGCTCTAATTATACTAAATTTCTCCTATCATATCTAATCTCAAAAAGGAAAGAAATAAAGAAAAATCTTTCCTGTCCCCACAATGATATCTTCCAATATTCCTACCCTTGAATATGGGCTCAGCTTTTGAACAATAGACCTGACAGGAATGATGCTGTCTGATTTCCAAGGCTAAGTTGTAAGAACATTTCCAGCATCTTTTTGTTCTGAGGATGCTGCATCTCTGAGCCCAGCTGGCAGGCTGCAAGGAGCCCAGGCCACATGGGGATGGCATGTGTAAGCACTCTGTTGACAGCATCAGCCAAGCTCCCAGCTGACAGCCAGCATCAACTGCCAGGTCTGAAAGTAAGCTCTTCTGGAGGCTTGGGCCCAGGCAAAGGCCTCAGGTGACACAAGCCCTAGCCAAATTGAGAGACCGCCAACCCTGCCAAGTCAACCTACAGAATCACGAGAGATGATAATATTGTACTGTTTCGAGATAATAAGTTTTGGGTGAATTGTTTTGCATCAGTAGATGACCAACACTTTTTGCCTTAGAGCCCCATATTAAGTTGCTAGCAAGCCTTAAAAAATCAAGTTCAGGTGTTTATAGTGGACCTCTCACTAACTCTTGCAGGTAAACCTCTTTATGACATAAAAATAAATTAGCATTTATTGATCTTGGGTGCATCATAAAACTCTTCATGTCTCAATTCCTTCACCTGCTAAACAAGAACAGTAAAAGTACCTAAGTTGTGAGGACACAGTAAGGAGGAAATTAGTTAATTCACACAAGATGCTTAGAAAAGTGCCTTTAGAGTACAAATGTGAAGCAACAGTTATCTCCCTCTCTCACTCAGTCTCCTTGCCTTTTAACTGAGTCAGGCACTCTACTAGGCTCTTTAAATTTTAAAATCATAACCTTTATTCTTAACCTGCAGGCAAGCATTGTTACGTTAGGTTGAAAAGGTGGTGCAAGGACTCACAGAAAATGAGGCCAATAAGCGATGGAGTCAGGATTACTGTCAGTTCCTGCATAGCCAAAACCCCATGTTTCCTCATTCCCTCCCCTACCCTGCCTCAACAGGGGCACCTCTTTGCGAAACAAGTTAAACACTCTGTGGTGCCTGTCACAGGAACTGCACCTGCTCAGTATACACATCTCCCATGGAGTTCAGCAAGCAGACAAATTGAAGCGAAGCAATCAGTTCATTTGCAAATATCAACCTGCTCAGCTAGAGGTGGCCCAGGGTTCCCAGTGTTAGCACCTCTGTCTGACACTGCTCTGTAGCAGAGAGGTGCCCTGCAGGTGTGAGAAATGTTCATTAAAGCCTTAGAATCAGATGTCAGGAAGCAGCCCACAGCCACACCAAAGAAGTTCAGCTTTCCTCGGGGGCTTCAGAGCCTACTTCCTGCATCCTCCTCCTCCTCCTCACCCAGTGTCTAGCAGTCAGTACTTCTTAAATGAATATAATCGAGTGACTTTCCAATAGTGGACCTCCAGACACTTCTCCAGATGAAAACAATATTATGATTAGGACAAATTTTCTCATTTAGGAGGACAGGGAACAATACAGGGAGAATTCTTTTTTGAAAGTCTCAGTGGTGGATGTATCCAGCTATCTACACAGGAAGAGCAGACTCATCCATAGAGGAGGACACCTGTGCTCAGAAGAGTAAATGGATGTGTCTGCATCACCCAGCTCGCCAATGATAGACACCACCTCAAATCTAGGTCTCCTGATTCTACCCATACCGGCTTCCACTCCCTTTCTTTACAATTCCTTCTCAAGCTGGTCTAGTTACCTTCTATATAGACTGCCTGTGATACTCTGTGCACTGGAGATATGCACCTCTGATAAATGTGCCTTCCAGTTACAATGGTCTTTGGACCGCTGGACCCCACACTCCATTTTCTGTGATGACTACCTATAAAACAGACAAGTGGATCTGTCTGAAGTCTTGCAGTGGTTAACTGTTCCCACCAGATTTATATCCAGCTTGATCAGTGCTTCATCTCCTGATCTGATCATTCCACTTCTGAGGGTGTAACACACTGAATAATATACCCCGGTCTCCCCCTCCCCAAAATTAAGATGTTGAATTCCTAAACTCCAGTACCTCAGAACGAGATTGTCTTTGGAGATAAGAGCTGCCAATGCGTTTTTAAATTAAAATAATCCACATGAAAAGGAGGTTAGGGCACAGGCACACATAGGGATGACCACGTGGTGACACTGTGAAAGGCAGACCCTCAGCAAGCCACACACAGATCTTAGGAGAAACTGACCCTGTCTAGACTTCAATCTTGGATTTCTGGCCACCACAGTTGTGGAAAAAAATAAATTTATGTTGTTTAAGCCACTGAGACCATAGTACTTTATTATGGTGACCCTCACAAAAGAACACATATTGGGAATTTTTCCTTGTTGTCAACACAAGCCTTCCCACTTGCTGTCAAAGACATCTTTCACAGCAATCTTAACTGTGTGTATAAATCCCCCATAGTGCCTGACACCAGTCACATGACAGGTGCCTGATGCATCAAAACCGGAAGCTACATCAGAGCCTCACTCACAGTGGCAGTTTTCTGCATGTGACAAGAAAGTCATTTTGTCGCTGGGAACTGGATACCTAGTTCCTGGGTTAGCAGGATTGCCTCAAGTAAGCAAGGGGCAGAAGAATTTCTATTTGATTTATGAAACAATTACCACAACCAAGGTGCAAAGCTGTGGGCTGAGTTGAAGGGAATACAGAAAAGGCAGGTGAGCACAGAATAGGGTGAGGCTTCATAACGAAGAAGGGGGAAGAAAGTACGCTAAACGGTTCTAGATAAATGGGGACTGAGAACAAGAAGCTCTCTGATTGGCTGCTGCAATCAGAAATACTTCATGTAGCATTAATTCCACATCAGGGAAAATGAGTAAAGGGTATGTGATGGGAGTGGTTAAGTTGAAGGGACTGGTTAGAAGAGTACAGTTGCGGGACCAGTGCTATGGCATAACAGGTAAAGCCACCACCTGCAGTGCCGGCATCCTATATGGGTGCCGGTTCAAGTCCCAGCAGCTCCACTTCTGATCCAGCTCTCTGCTGTGGGAAGGCAATAGAAGATGGCCCAAATCATCGGGCCTCTGCACCCTCCTAAAGACCTAGAAAAATCTCCTGGCTTCTGGCTTTGGATCGGCACAGCTCCAGCTGTTGCAGCCATCTGGGGAGTGAAACAGTGGATTGGAGATCTCAATCTCTTTCTCTCTCTCTCTCTCTCTCTCTCTCTCTCTCTCTGCCTCTCTGTAACTCTGCCTTTCAAATTAATATATAAATCTTAAAAAGAAGAGTAAAGTTTATTTTAAATCTGGAGTTCAGTAGAACTGATGGTTAAGAGGAGGAGAGAGCCTTACAGATTTAGGCAACATTGCTTCATCCTCTCTCAGGGTTGCTAAACCTCAGCACCATTGACTTTTGGGGACCAAATTCTTCGATGTGGAAACTGCCCCATATATCCATGCCATAGCTTTTAGTTCCCTGTTGTGACAATCACACACGTCTTCCAACAAATCCAAATGTCTCCTGAGACAATGTCAATCCACTTACAGTATAACTTTGGACCCATTACTTGAAAATCCTGAACTTCAGTTCTCTGGTCTGTACATGCACAACTGCACATACATGTATGTAGCTGACACAGACTCTGCAATGTAAGTGCCACATGGCTGCATCTTTTTAAGAATAAATTTTTCATTTCTTCCAATGAAACTGAAGACAGAGCTCCCAAGTACAGAACCAATGAAAGCAGAGCTGTCCTGGCTGAAGCAGGGTGGAGAGGGCTGAGATCTGCCTTCTTGATGTCTTGTAGAAACTGTGAAGACACTGCCTCCAAAAACTCTCAGCTGAACATCAGAAGTCTCCTGGGAAAATGGAGTTGGAAAGACTTGGATTTGAGTCTGGGTTTCTCCCTGTGAGCCCTTAAGAGGGTAGTAAATGTGAATTTTGTACAGGCAGGGGCCCTGTCAAGTTCATCCCTGTTCTCCACCATCTCTCAGAGCATGTGGCTTATCTAGAACAGACCTGAGACCAGATGGGGCAAGTTAGGCAAGGAGACATTAAGGAGGCTTTCACGTTGGGTGAGGACTATGTACTCAAGGATGCAGATGTGGGAATGCCTCTTTAAATTAAGCATTGTAGGTGTCTCATTCATTTCACACTATTCCAGGTCCTGATCCAAGGCCCTCAATAAAAAAGTTGCTTGATTAGTCCTTTAACCCAGTTTCTTCACCACAAAGATGGAAATGCCAAAATATGTTTGCCAAATAATTTTCAACAGAAATAAGTAATACCTTTTAAGCAACCAGAATAATACCACATAGCATGTTAGGGCATTAGCTCCTTTACTCAGAGAAAACACACAGGCTGAAAGCTCATGGTGAAGTCATCCCTCTGTGTCCATAGGAGACGGGTTCCAAAGACCCCTACCACCACCAAGAATACCAAAATCCATGGATGTTCAAGTCCCTTACCCAACATGATGTAGTATTTGCATATAACCTACATATAATCTTCCTGCACACTTGAAATCAACTCTAAATTACTTGTAATACTTAATATAATGTAAATGCTATGTAAATAACTTTTATACTGCATTTTTAAGGTATAATGAATAGAAAAAATGTCTGCATATATTCAGTGCAGACACACTTTTTTTTCAAATACTCTAAATTTACAATTGGTTGAATTTGTTAATGCAGAACTTGTAAGTATGGCAAGAGACTGTATAATCAGGAAACAATGCAAAATCCAATGTGGCCTGAAGCAGCAGGTGAATGCAAAGCCAGAAATGATCCAGAAAGTGGTTGGTCTGGGCCATGCAAGCTCTTGCTAAACACTCCCCCATGCACCATCTACATCGCATGTCACTTTGCCGCAAGCCAGTGTAAGCTAAAGCCAGGTAGGTGCCTGCAGGGGTGGAGGAGGTGAAGGTTGTGGCAGCACTGACCTCTCTCTGGGCAGCTGGTGGTTGGGATTATGGCGGCAGCGAACACTGAGACCAAAGAGCTTGCGGGCAGTACGCTGGATCTTCTGCCTCTGAGCCTCGGTGGCGCTCTGCAGGAGCTTGTAGCGGTTCTGCAGGTCCCAGTCATTGCCCCAGTGCTGATGGATGCTCCCAATGGTCAGGAAGTGGTTGTTGGGGAGACGTTTCATAAATGATTTAAACTCATCTAGCAAGAGACAAAAGCCAAGAGAGAAGGGCTAGGCAGGACAATTCACAGTGAAGTTTCCTCTAACACTTAGTCTCACCTGTTAAAAATGCAGGCAAACCAAAGAAAACCAGTGCATCTGTGGCATGTATATCAGTAGATCATTGCACTAGACTGCCCTGCTCCTACCAGGCAGGGAAAAATCACTGTGCATTTCTTAAAAATTTAATTTATGTGACACAGAGAGATTTTCACATATGCTGGTTCTCTTCCCAAATGCCTACAAAGGCTAGGGATAGGCCAGGGATGAAGTCAGGAATCAGGAGCTCAATCCACATCTTCCACATGGGTGACAAGCATCCAACAACTTGAGCTATCATTTGATGTCTCCCAGGGGGGCACATTAGCAAGAAGCTAAAGCAGAGCCAGAATTTGAATGTAGGCACTCAGATATGGGAAGGAAGGCATCCTAACCACATCTTAACTGCTGGGCCAAACACCTGTCCCACCCATGCTTTTTAATAGAGTGACTCTGCACAGTGCATCCTTGCTTAAGAAAGCACCTCTCCAACTTCTGTCCTTTGAATACCAACTTTATGTTAAGAGTAACTTGCATTTACTTAATATTTTCTTTGAATCAAATCACTATTTTTTTGAAAATCCTGTTCTATCTAATTCTACATAGAAAATTACTCTTGCATGCCTTCAATAGAATGGTAGCTGCAAAAATAAATATCATGAAAACAATGTTAATAAATTCGAGTCAGAAACTGTTGCCTGCTAAGTGATCAAACCCCCATGCCTGCTTTCACTTTGAAATATAGGAAATTAACAACTGTTGGAGAGGTGTTAAAGGCATATTAGCACCGAACTGAAACTTTCTCTTTGATGTAATCCGCAGGTCTGACAGAACTGAAATGAATCAACCTCCCCACTCAGTGATTTAAGTGGTACTTGAAGTTGTATGTGTGCACCACCTAACATCATCACACATTTTGGAAAACTCTGAGATGAGGACAAACGCCTGGGGCTCCTGGATGCAGGTTTCAGTCTCCATTTGTGATGCTGCATTTCAGGCTATTAGCATGTACAACAGCCTTAGAAATTCTCCCGTTCAGATTTCTCATTCTAGACGTAGGAGAGGGAAGCTGCAGCTCAGAATAGGGAAATGATTTTCTGAAGGTAAACCAGCCAATGACTGACTGGAGTCTGTTCTGAAACCGGAGCTGTTATTTCCCAACCTAATACTCTTCACCATTCCCATGCCCCTTTTCTCCACCAACTACTGGGAAAATTGAAGAAAGGCCTGATCATTTTCCAGTAAAATAGGCCACTGGATCGATTTTTAAAATATGTGTATTTATAAAGGTTGGTGTTTTGGCATAGTCAGTAAAGCCGCACTTGCAATGCTGGCATCCCATACAGCTGCTGGTTCCAGTCCTGACTGCTCCACTTCTAATCCAGCTTCCTGCTAATGAACTGGGAAGCAGAGGTGAATGCAGCAGAGGATGGCCAAAGTGCTTGGGCCCCTGCATTCACATAGGAGACCTGGAAGAAGCTCCTGGTTCCTGACTTCAGCCTGGCCCAGCCCTGGTCATTGTGGATATTCGGAAGATGATCAAGCATATAGAAGATTTCTCTCTCTCTCTCTTACTCTCTCTCTCTCTGTGTCTCTAACTCTGCCTTTTAAACAAAGAAATCTTTAAAATATGTATTTATAGCTTAAACCTTTTACTTTGCATTATAAAACCTACAAGAGAATTTCTGGTATATTGTGCATTCATTTTATTTAAAAAACACTTCCAGGGGCCAGCACTGTGGCATAGTGGGCTAAGCCTCTGCCTGCAATGCTGGCATCCCATATGAGTGCTGGTTCTAGTCCCAGGTGCTCCTCTTCTGATCTAGCTCTCTGCTGTGGCCTGGGAAAGCAATAGAAGATGGTCCAAGTCCTTGGGCCCCTGCACCCATGTGGGAGAACTGGAAGAAGCTCCTGGCTCTTGGCTTCGGATGGGCCCAGCTCCAGCCATTGTGACCATTTGGGGAGTAAACCAATGCACTGAAGACCTTTCTCTCTGTCTCTCCCTCTCTCTCTGTCGGTAGCTCTACCTCTCAAGTAAATAAATAGAATCTTCTTTTTAAATAAAAAAAAAATACTTCCAGAGCTCTTGATCAGTGCCAGGTGGTTCAAACCACCTAAAACATCAAACTGATTTTTACAGTAAATCTTTGAGGCAGGTACATTTAGTGTTCCCATTTGATAGCAGCTAAAGCAAAGTTAGCTCACTTGGCCCAAATCAGAGTGAGTAGATGGCAAAATTATGGTTCTAGTATGGTCAGAACCCTTTATTCTTATTTAATAATTATACTTCTATTCAACACATGCTGAAGGCAATCCTGAGGCTCAGTGAATTGGGGAAAATAATAAAAATTGCCAAAAGCATGAGTCTCTGACTCCCAGAAGACTTTAACCTCCATATTACAGAAAATCGAATCACTTCTGGACCACTAAACAGATGCAGGATACTGATTTTCTTAAGGCCTCAGTTTCCCCATGTGACAAATATGTGTAATGGTACCTAATCCAAATTTTCAGAAAGTGACATAGGATGGTACCTGCCCAAACAGTTCCTGACATCTGGACAGTACTGGGTGGATAGTAGCATAGGATTGACAGGATAACACAGGGTGCTGCACTGACTGATTTATTCAGTGAGCTAGGCAAAAGCAGAAGACCCATCAGAATGACCTGGCACTGTTTGGCCTGACTGATTTTCACAGCATGGAATCGTTGCAGTTCATCTTACAGAGGGCTCTATCAATCTCAAAGGGAATAGCAGTCCTTCCAATCTACCTGGATTTCAGCCTCATATGAAAACAGAACTTAAAAGTTGAATGTTTTATTTTCTTTACTAAAAGTAGAAGAGCTCCCCGCTGCAAAGAAAGGAGGCATAGACCTCCATGTGTGAATGGAAACTAGGTTCTCTTCCTACACCAACACTCCGGAGCTGTCAGAGAATCAATTTTTTTTTTTTTTTTTTTTGCTTTGGGCTAGTCATTAATCCATCCAGATCACCCTGGACTGGATCTTTAAGATTAGATAAGGGCTCCAAATGAAGAGACAAACTCCCCCTATCCCCGTCCCCACTACCACAAACACATACACACAGAAGCCACAGACACATTGATAGATGGATTTGCCTTAATGGGTAAAGCCACTCCAAGTGGATAAACACAGAATACCTAGCAGGATTGTATGCCTTGTGGGGAAACTGACATAAATCATTTCCTTGGCTTACTCAGATTATTCTGCAGCTTCTTGGCTTTCTGCTTCCTTGTGCACCTATTCAAAGTGGTGCCTTTTCTTTGAGAATTAGGAGGCTAAGCTAAAGATCCCTACTCCTTGTGCACACAGCTTGCTTCCCCTTTGCGTTGTAGGGTCCACTAGAATCACTTTTGAAAAGCATTTCATTAAATTCTTCTTTTGTTGGAGGCTAAGTAATTATCATAATGCATTTCCACCACAAATGTTTTTAGTTTACAAATTTCCAGAATTTTAAACGAACTAATGAATGCAGGTTCAATAGCCATCACAGCTTCCTTTGAGCTGCATGACCCTATAAGAGCAGAATCCCTGATACATCCTGGGCTCTCAAAGCTGGCTGGGGACTTAGAGTTCATGGAAACAAGTCATTTGAAAATGCTGCTCCACAGAGCTCTGCTTTTCTCTGTGGTACACAGTGGCTCCGAGGTAAGATTTTGTTTGATCAAAGGGTTTCTTGGATAAAAACTTAAATAAATTCAAATATTAAAAACATAAACATGTCCCTTCATTTATCAGATGAGGGAACTAAGGCCTGGGGGGTAAAATAGAATTAATGTTACAAAAGCTGCTGTGAGCACTGGATTTGGAATCTGGGATTCTATTACCAACACCGTCAGTTACTGTGTCACCCTGGGGAAGACATAAGCTTTATGTCCTCTCTCCTCTATGATGTGGGAATATCACTGCTTACTTTAATACTGCTGATAACAGACTTAAGGAATATAAAGTTGTTTTGAAAAACAGTAATGCTTTATAAGGAAGTCCATTTATTTAACAGAGCACATATTCCAGTCTAACTACCTATTAGGCTCCTCTTCTTGGAAGTATCAAGGATTCTCAAGATGATAATATCTTGATAAAGGTCTTCCTCCAAATTCTTCCAGGACAGTCTAGCTCAGGGAAGGTACAAGTATCTATCAACTTGTCTAATATGCATGTCTATAGGGTTCCTAGATTTCATCTCAATAATCTTCTTCCCTTCAATTCTCATAGTCAATCTAACATCAAAACCTGCTGATGTTTCCATTTAAATACCTCAGTAACTCTGCACATCTCCTGTGTCCATAACCTACACCATCTCCTTCATCCATATCAGGCATCTCTCTTTCTCCATTTATCACTTTCTGATATCATCACCAAGGTCACGTACTTAGATTTCTTTTTCCTGTCCCTCAAGTTGGCCTTTTCTGGCTTCACTGACCACACTGACCGTGACTCGATATCATTTGTTCACAATGGCTCCTCCTTTCTTTATGCATTGACCTTGAATTCAATGTCATAGTCATTTGAATCATGATCTAACTAATGCCTAGTTTTCTCATAGAGTTCCGAGAAGGCAGATTCAGCCTTGGATTGTACCCATGTACAATATTTTAGTGGAACAAATAAATGGAACAAATGAATAAGCCTTAGGCATTCTTGCTCTTTGCCCAAAAGATAAACATCAGAATGTATTGTTTGCCCTTGAATCTCAGTTGGGTCTCACACTCTATTGCCTTCATACCCCACCCCTGCATTCTTCCTCAGGTTCTGGAGGACCTGTAAGACCAGTTCCAGGAATTCACCTCTGCCTGCTGCCCCCTACCCCTACCCCATCCCTAGCCCTCCTAAAATATACAAAGGCCTGACCCCTGGGGTTAGGGCCTTCTGGTACATGTTCCATCACTGTGTATGCCAGCAGTTGGTCACCTACCTCCACGAATTTATTTTCTCTGAATAAATTTGGTCTGGCTGTAGATTTGTATACTACCTCCTCTCTGTTCTGTATCTCTTTTCCTAACATTTTTGGTGCCAATCTGCACATCTTTTCCTAACATTTCTCAACCATGAAAGGCAGGATATAACTAAATCACAAATAAAAAGTGACTCCAAGCTTTGATAGTTCATGAATTCTTTGGAGATATACATACACGAGAAGTCTTCAAAAAGTTTAAGGGAAATGTGAAATCGCTTTTAATTCCATTTCATGAACTTTTTGCAGTACCCATGTACACACACATATAGTATATGTATATACACACATCTATATATATTTGTTTATAGATACAGAAGAATCAATAAAACTATCTTTGATTCTTCACTCTTCAGAGACTTCTTACAAGGTGTGAATCTCTGTCTTCTAAATATAACAAGTGACCACATATTGGATGATGCAAGTCACTATTGAATTCAATACAGATTTGTTGAGTGGCTACTACATGAAAACTATTAAACCTAGCTCTGGATTCTCCAAAGTGAAAGAATTGAGGTCACTGATTTCTAATTCCTAATCTACTTAGGCTTGTTCCATTTTTCTCAACTTGACTCAGGGCCATGCATTCAGCAGTACCAAGCTGTGCTCCATACCTGAATTCTCCAGGTCCTTATAAGCTTCAGCCCAGGACTTAGCCATGTTGGCCAGTGTGTACTCCATGATCTGGATGTCGGTGATGGGGCAGTTGCACTGTGGGAACTCCTCTGCACACAGGCAGCGACATTGGCTGTCATGGCACACATATTCTCCCTCACCATTGCACATGATGTAACTCAAGGCTGATTGGACAAACTTCTCTTGCAGATACTGAGGGAAGATTATCTGAAGACCTGTTTGAGAATAGCAAGAAGGGAAAATAGAAAAGGTTAAAAAAAGGTGTTTCATTAACAGTTTCCAAAAGTGATACGTGGGAATCTGAAGCTGCTAGATTTCTCCCTGTGTACTGGAACCAACATCTTTCCAAGCCTATCTAAATCCAGACAGGGGATGACCAGCAAGGCCTCCGTGGCATCACTCTCACTTAAAATTCTCAGGTCATGACCTTGTTCATTTCTGAAACGCATACCCTACTCTGATAAAATTGGGCTGAGCCTAGAGCCTGATCTGGTATAACCTTCTCCATTCTGGGAGAAAACATTTACAGAAAGCTCAGCACCATTGTTTATCTTTTCTTATTTCCTTCATTTCCCCTTTCCAAAATATTTATGAACCCCATTTATGAAGCATGAGTCCTAAGCTAAGCACAAGGTCTACTGACATAAACAAAAAACAAAAACATGGCCTTGCCTTTGGGGAGTTTACAATAGAATCTGCAGGGATAAGCATAGACACGTATCATCATAACGCAGCTTTATAGGCCTATAGCAGAGACAGTCATATGAAGAAATCAGGCAGCAGAAGAGTACAAATAACATTGCTCGGGTGGCAAGGAAGCCTTTATGGAAGAGATGTAATTTGGGTGAGTTGAAATGCAAGAGATTATGTTCAAAGATGAACAGAAAAGAACATTCTATTTTTTAAAGATTTATTTATTTATTTGAAAGGCAGAATTACAGAGAGGCAGAGGCAGAGACAGAGAGGTCTTCCATCCACTAATTCACTTCCCAGATGGCTGCAATGGCCAGAACTGTGCTGATTCGAAGCCAGGAGGCAAGAGCTTATTCTGAGTGTCTCACACCAGTGCAGGGGCTCAAGGACTTGGGCCATTTTCTTTTTTTTTTTTTTTCATTTTCAATTCTCTTTATACACAGAAGATCAATTTAGTACATATTACGTAAAGATTTCAACGGTTTGCCCTCGCATAGAGACACAAAATGATAATACTGTTGGAGTGCTAGTTATAGTATTAATTCACAATGTACAGCACATTAAGGACAGAGATCCTACATGATTTTTTTTTTAAAAATTGATTAATTTGATAGTTCATGAATTCTTTGGAGATATACATACACGAGAAGTCTTCAAAAAGTTTAAGGGAAATGTGAAATCGCTTTTAATTCCATTTCATGAACTTTTTGCAGTACCCATGTACACACACATATAGTATATGTATATACACACATCTATATATATTTGTTTATAGATACAGAAGAATCAATAAAACTATCTTTGATTCTTCACTCTTCAGAGACTTCTTACAAGGTGTGAATCTCTGTCTTCTAAATATAACAAGTGACCACATATTGGATGATCCAACATGGGAAGCGGAATACACAGCAGACTCATAGAATGGCAGATGTCCTAAATAGCACTCTGGCCTCAGAATCAGCCCTTAAGGCATTCGGATCTGGCTGAAGAGCCCATGAGAATAGTTTAGGCATGGAAAGCCAAGACATTCTGGAAAAAACAGAAGACCTAAATGAAAGATCTCTGCGAGTGAGATCCCAGTGGAAAGAACGGGGCCATCAAAGAAGGAGGTACCTTTCTCTGAAGGGAGGAGAGAACTTCCACTTTGACTATGGCCCTGTGGGAATAAGATCGAAGTCGGCTAACCCTAAAGGCTTCCATAGCCTCGGCAACTCATGACCAGAGCCTAGGGAGATTACTGACGCCATAAACAAGAGTGTCAAATTGTTAAATCAACATCAGGAGTCACTGTGTACTTACGTCTCATGAGGGATCTGTCCTTAATGTGTTATCCAATGTGAAGTGATGCTATTACTAGTACTGAAACAGTATTTTTACACTTTGTGTTTCTGTGTGGGTGCAAACTGATGAAATCCTTACATAGTATATATTGAATCGATCTTCTTTATATAAAGATAATTGCAAATGAAAAAAAAATCTTGGTGTTAAACTGGAAATTGCATAGACAATTAATCAATTTTTTTTAAAAAAAAATCATGTAGGATCTCTGTCCTTAATGTGCTGTACATTGTGAATTAATACTATAACTAGTACTCCAACAGTATTATCATTTTGTGTCTCTATGCGAGGGCAAACCGTTGAAATCTTTACGTAATACGTACTAAATTGATCTCCTGTGTATAAAAAGAATTGAAAATGAATCTTGATGTGAATGGAAGGGGAGAGGGAGCGGGAAAAGGGGAGGGTGGGGGGAGGGAGGGAAGTTGTGTGGGGGGGGAGCCATTGTGGTCCATGAGCTGTTCTTTGGAAATTGATATTCTTTAAATAAAAGCTTTATAAAAAAAAAAAAAAATTGATTAATTGTCTATGCAATTTCCAGTTTAACACCAAGATTTTTTAATCATTTGCAATTATCTTTTTTTTTTTTTTTTTTTTTACAGGCAGAGTGGACAGTGAGAGAGAGAGACAGAGAGAAAGGTCTTCCTTTTGCCATTGGTTCACCCTCCAATGGCCGCCGCGGTCGGCACGCTGCGGCCGGCGCACCGCGCTCGTCCGATGGCAGGAGCCAGGAGCCAGGTGCTTTTCCTGGTCTCCCCATGGGGTGCAGGGCCCAAGCACCTGGGCCATCCTCCACTGCACTCCCGGGCCACAGCAGAGGGCTGGCCTGGAAGAGGGGCAACCGGGACAGAATCCGGCGCCCCGACCGGGACTAGAACCCGGTGTGCCGGCGCCACAAGGCGGAGGATTAGCAATTATCTTTATATAAAGAAGATCGATTCAATATATACTATGTAAAGATTTCATCAGTTTGCACCCACTCAGAAACACAAAGTGTAAAAATACTGTTTCAGTACTAGTAATAGCATTATTTCACATTGGATAACACATTAAGGACAGATCCCTCATGAGACGTAAGTACACAGTGACTCCTGATGTTGATTTAACAATTTGACACTCTTGTTTATGGCGTCAGTAATCTCCCTAGGCTCTGGTCATGAGTTGCCGAGGCTATGGAAGCCTTTAGGGTTCGCTGACTTCGATCTTATTCCGACAGGGTCATAGTCAAAGTGGAAGTTCTCTCCTCCCTTCAGAGAAAGGTACCTCCTTCTTTGATGGCCCCGTTCTTTCCACTGGGATCTCACTCGCAGAGATCTTTCATTTAGGTCTTCTGTTTTTTCCAGAATGTCTTGGCTTTCCATGCCTAAACTATTCTCATGGGCTCTTCAGCCAGATCCGAATGCCTTAAGGGCTGATTCTGAGGCCAGAGTGCTATTTAGGACATCTGCCATTCTATGAGTCTGCTGTGTATTCCGCTTCCCATGTTGGATCATTCTCTCCCTTTTTCATTCTATCAGTTAGTATTAACAGACACTCGTCTTGCTTGTGTGATCCCTTTGACTCTTAGACCTATCAGTGTGATCAATTGTGAGCTGAAATTGATCACTTGGACTAATGAGATGGCCTTGGTACATGCCACCTTGATGGGACTTGGGCCATTTTCTACTGCTTTCCCAGGCCATAGCAGAGAGCTAGATTGGAAGTGGAACAGCCAGGACTCAAACCCACTCCCATACGGGATGCCGGCACTGTAAGCAGTGGTTTTACCTGCTATGCCACAGCGTAGCCCTCATTCTATTTTTTTTTAACATGTCATACTTGACCGCTTTTATGTGGTACAGGGCAATACTTTCACATATATATATATACAGCATAAACCAATAATAGCAAAATTAGGCTATTTCCTTATTCTTATCTTTTGTGTTTGGAATCTACCAGCTCTTCTCTTCCAGTAAACATAATGTACATTCATGGAAAGTCTTGGAAAAAGAAATGAACTTGGAAGGGGGAGGGTGTGGTGTGGGAGGGAAGGTTAGAAATCAGTACGAAAAAACCTTTATTTTAGGCTGAGGCATTTGGAAATTATCCTATGGATCACAATTGTACATTGGTAGTTTTCCAGGGTACGATTGACATAAATAGAGTGATATATTTTAATAACTTACTTTATGATGTTTGATCATAGAAAACAAAATATCAGTGGAGGATTTCAAAGATAATTAATGTTTATTTCTTGGCTCTAAATGTGAAGAAACCAAAGACCACTAAGGGTAACTGATTGGTCAAGGTTGTGACATGAGCACTCTTGACCATATCTTACAATCTTCTCTCTTTACCAGAATAATTAGTTCTTGGTCCTGAGAGACAATGGTAGAGAAGGATTTATCTGGGTATAAGTACTACTCTGGTGTTCTTGAAAGGTCAGCACTGTAGACCACCTGGGCCTATGGTGCCCAGACAATTCTAGGCTGCCATAACTCATGAAATCTTTCTCACCAAGGACAGTTCCCTCTACCCCATTTGGAGCTGCTATTTCATCCTCTATTACATATAGGAGTAATGATTTTATTATCCCCTATGTAGAAGAGAACTATATTCTTATTCATATTACATTTTTTCTCATCCATGCTTTAGGAACACCTCCTAATCCTACCCATCAAGGATTGCTAAAAAAGCTAATTATTTCTTTCATGTTCCTTTTCACAGTTGTGTTTCTGAATTTTTGTCTTTCCTTTGCATTCTTTCCAACAAAAATCAAACAAAACAGCAATGCACCATCATTTCAACCTGTCTTCATATATTTCTAAAATACAATATTTTAAGAGAGGCATTGTGGGGAAAAAGATTATGCCTCCAACATGCCCTGTTGCTGGAAACCAAAATACTGCAGTCAAGAGCTGGGCATCACTACAGCCGGCTCCTCTACAACCTGATCTCAAGCAAATCATTCAGCCTCTCTCTAAAGTTCCACTTTATATTTTATAAAAGGAAAATACTCTTTCCTACCTCAGAATGTTACTTAAAGGACTAAATGAAATATCTTTGCAGATTATCTGGACAAGTTCTTGCCACACAGCAAGCAATAAAAGTTACACATTCCTGTTTTTGATGTGATGATGATGATGATGACATTCTTCTCATTAAATGTTCCAAAGGTTCAACAAAACGTTCAGGTAATAAAGGAACAATAACTTTGGATATGTAATCAGAAGAAGAAAATACTCTTAAGGTAGTCTTCAAATATTGTGAGTTTTATAAGGAAGAAGGTGTAGAATTCTGTGACTGTTGAACTAGCATTTTTGGAAGGATTGTTCAGACAGGTGCATATGTCATATGATGCTGGATGTTCTAGCAGATAGAGCTATACAGCTGGGCAATGAATGGCTCGAAGACTGGGTGACCTCCATACTGATGAGCAATGGATCCATTTAAGTCTGAGTAACTGCTCATAAAGGCTACTACACAGAGAGGGACATGATACAGATACCAAAAGGTTAGGAAAAAGAAATCAAGTTGCAAAGTCCCTTCTAAACTGGTCCTATGATTCTTTCAGAGTATGCATTATTGATTCATTTTATCTCTATCACCATTTTCTCTTTCAAAGCAACATTTATTTTTAGCTGATCCCAATCCCTTACAGGCAACTGAATCTATGGATCGGGGTTAAGTTTCCGTTGCTTAACAGAACTCTGTAGACTATATTCTCAGTCCTATTTTTCTAGCTTGCTCATCATTTTCTTTCTCCCTTTTGTAGGGGATAAAATATTCTATTCTTGGTCCCAACCCAAAAGGAATTTGGGGAGAGCATTTTTAGAAAATTGCGTCAAATCTTTTCACTGGCAAGGATACAAAAGGCAGTATTACCTACCCCATTTAAGGCAACTGAAAACAGATGAAGTTTGAGGTTGGGGGTTTTCTGGGAGCAGCTGAAACAGAAAACTGGCTGCTCTTTAAAAATGGAAACTCAGAACATGCGGAGCTGTCTCTGAGGCAGAATCTCCTGGGCAATTTCGAAAAAGAATAATGAAGACATAGCAATTAAAAAGCACTTTTCTGCAAAATGTCATTACTGTTTAAAGTTACATAACCATTTCTACAGCAGCGGAGGTTCACATAGCAGTCACAGTCAGAGTCATCTCCTGATGACCTGTGTCCAACAAAGAGGCCCATTGCTGACCTCCTCGATTGGCGCCTGAATCCTGCTGGCTTCAATGGGAGTCATAAATAATTTGGAGGGGGACTTGGCCTGTGGAACCACAGTTTGAAAGATATACAGCTGCCGGCTGGGGTGGAATAGTCTGTCCCTACAGTTCCCAAAGACACACATATATACATGGGAAAGGAAAACAGAAAAACGAGAGAGAAAAAAGCCACCATTATTGCCAAGCTTATAAATTTTGCCTCAAAAAACCTGGGAAGGCAAGAGTTGAGTTTCATTTGAACACCAACTCACCCACGCTGAACATATGGAATATTTTCCTCCTCAATCTCTAACATTTTTAAAAATCATGTTATATTTTTAAAAATCATATTATATTTTAAAGTGGAATGCTTCAGTGTTCCATAGCATCAGTGGGCAATCAGACAGGTAGGGACACAAAGCCGTCTTCCTTCTCTTTTCCATGTTGCTCCATCCACTCAGTCCTCCCTGCCGCCTCACCCAACATATACATCTCTCAATACGTTTTTTATATTTTGCACAGCCTTTGTGTGCTGAAATATTATTTCTCCTCTCCATCACATGATGTGAGATCTCAGTTTTCTTGCCTGTCTCCTTCCTCCAATCCCCAAATATTCTCTTCTTTACTGAGAACACACCAGATGCTTTGCCCTTTTCTCAGCCTCTCCAGCACGTTGGTGTTGCTCTTCCTTCTTCTTTGCATTTGTCTTTCCTTGTGCCTAGAATAGTCTCTCCCCAGATCCCTGCATGGCTCCCTATAATGCAGACCTTCTGGGACCACTCAAGTCAAACTGCCTCTTCTATCTTCTTCAGTATAACCAGTGTAATTAATTCCTGGAAGAAATTAACCTGTTAGTTTGTTCTTTATGGTGTGTTTTCCATCTCCACTAGAGGGTCAGCTTCAGGGAAGGAGTAGCCTCTCTGTCCACTACACACCCCCAAAGTGTAAAATAAAGCTAGACCTAGTGCTGCCAGCACTCATGTGTTGAATGAAAGAACCATTCTCTGTCTCATTCCAACTGAGAATAAAGGTGACCCATTAGGCTTTGGGGGATGTGAGAACTGAAAACAAAGTAACTGGTCTAAAACCCCACAGCTACAGTAACAGAATCAGCACTCAAATCAAGTAATTTTGAGTTCTGCGATACTTGACAGTCTTTCCATCTCTCCCAGGGACTGAGACAAACTCCTAGCTTAGTAACCCATGGTGGCTCTAGCATAGAGAAACCTCTGGGAATGTCTTAGCCTCTCCACACCACAGATTATCCTTTTTACTTGTGAAGTCAAATCCTCAAATTCTCATTTACCACTGAGGAAAGAAGAGACACAGAAAGCACTCAAATCACAATTTGGTAGTCAGGAATACTGTAACTTAATCCTTCAATGTCATACTCAAGGGGATGGGAGCTTCAGGAAGTAATAAGGTTTAGATGAGGTCATGAGGGTGGAGTCATCAGGATGAGACTAATGCCCTTGTAAGAAGATGATACAGCAGAGCTGAATCTCTCTCCATGAGCCCACACCAAGGAAAGGCCATGTGAGTACATAGCGAGAAGAGCACTAGATACAAGCCAAGAGGTTGCAACCTTATCAGAATGTGGGTATTTTGATCTTGGATTTTCCATCCTAAAGGACTGTACAAATAAATATATTTTGTCTAAGCTACCTGGCCTACAGTGCTCTATTATTGCAGCCCAGGCGCACCAAGACCCTGACGTACCAGGCACACTGAGACACCAATAAATCTCATGTTTCCTCCATTTACTCCACATCAAATCATAACCTACTGCCTGGACTGCCTGATTCTTTCTCAGGAAGATCCTCCTTGCATTGACTCATGTATTCTAGTTTCAAAAAGTAATACAGAAATTAATACAGATATCCATTATTTATTCACTCTATTGTTTTTCTTCTATTAATTCCTTTCCTCCTTTATTCATTTTCTCCTCTTCTTCTTTCCTCCCTTTCCTCTTTCCCTCTCGTCTCCCGTCCTTCCGTCTTCTCTTCTTTCCACATATGTCAGTCCACTCCCACTATATGTCAGGCATTGTGTCTGGACACCAAGGATGTTCAGAAGCTGCTTAGATGCACAGAGATCAGTACCCTATCAGAAATACAAGGTTGTTTGAGGAACAGAGAGTAAGAACATCTAACATGCAGCAAAGTAGGCATAGTCAAAAACCCTCTACCAGTGGAAGTGGCATTCAAACCAAGACCTAACACACTTTAAGGGATGAGAGATCCACAGAAAGTGGTCTATATAATGGAAATAGCATGTGAAAGGCTCCGGGCAATAAACTCCTTCCAGCTGAGAACCAAACTGTTTATCACTTTCCTTTCTGATTAAGGTTCATCTTTATTTATTCATTTATTCTCGAGTTTCCTGGAGTAAAGAAGAAAAGGTTCTGGTCGGAAAGAAGATCAGAATTCTGAAAGAAGAGTAACAGAATCATTGATGGAACAGCATTTTTTGTCAGTTTTACAGAGGGATTGATTGTAAGATTCACAAAAAGGAATGGCGCTCACTACATTGTTGAGTTTCAACCATTTGGGGGCACTCAAGTGAAAACAGAACTTTCCTGGAAACCTACACTGGATCTTTGGAGACCTTCAAAGATAATATCAATATAGCTGTCTAGAGTAGAAACCTGGTTCACCTAACCTTACTCTGTGAGGCTGGGAAGCATTTATTTTCAGGAAAAGACATTTCAACCACTAGAAGTTAAAGATGCACCTAAGATATGCAGATATAATCCAAGTACGGTCTTTTACTCTAATCCCAAGTGTTGGAGGAGAAAAAGAAGTGGTTGCATAGGTTTAATATTTGCCTCTCACCTTCTAAGGAAACAGAGGGGGTACATGGAGATCCAAAACTAAGCACAAAATTCAGGAAAAAGAGAATAAGGATTTGAGAATTGTTGCAACATTAAAAGTTGTACTGTGGCTGGAACTTAGTAGGTGTTTTATAAACATATTTCAAACATTGAATATTGATCGAGTATAGAAGTGAAAGAAGACTGCAGACAATAACTATGGAAGATCTGATAATGGGTGTGAGATATGGTTGAGACCTTGAAAGGTGAATATGGTCTGAACAGATTAAGAAGGGCAGTTGTGGCTACCATGGCAAAGTGTATAACTTGAACAAAGATGGTTCCGTGGGTAAATATTCTGGATCAATCTAACTCTTGTTCAAGGCAAGGGTTATGAGCTATCCTAAGTTGCTATTGCCCAGTATTGTTTTATTTCATTCTGTACCCTAATTATTTAAAACAGTGATATTTTGATGGACTTGTTCTTTTCTGGCCTATTTTATTGAATTCCCAACTCTTTACAATTTTGAAGGGTTCTATTTTAGTAGAGTATAATTTTTTTATCCTGTGTTTGCATCAGAATGTGGCCCCCTGTAGATGCCTCTCAGCTCCATAGGAGTCCCAGCTGTTGCTTGTACCTGCTAAGTTCTGCTTGTCAAATTCTGTCCATTTCTGAAATGCACAAGGTTGCAAGAACAACAACAAGGACTGCACCTTTTGCAAAAAAAAAAAAAAGAGTCTGCTTGTTCCCTGTCCTCGTGAAAGCCCAGGGATTTCAGACTGGCATAGAAAGGACTTTATGGCTCCAACAGCCAGGCTGAACTCCAGTGTAATGAAGGCATGCAGGTCAATTACCCATCTGTTTGTGTTTCTATTGCTGTGAATTACAGTATCCATCGCTGACAGCTCATTGGAGTGGAATGAAAATAAGACGATAATTCACCGGGTGAAACTGTGCAGAAAGGGCAAAAAGGCTATGATCTCATTCAGAAGTTCAGTCCTGTCTCTGTGATGGGTCATTTACACTCTGGGGAATGAAGAAAGGCAGCTACCTGGGGGAGAAAAAGGTGGGTTTTGGCTCCCTCAATATAAGAATCAGGAAATGCCCCCTCCTGGTAAGAGTAATATTTTGTGTTTACAAGTATCAGTATCTATTCTGCAGGATCTTGAGGAGTAGACTTGGAACCCATAGGTGAAAAATACAGTACATGGGACTCAGGGCGATATAACTAAAATCTCTTTAACTATCAGCAATTTTGAAGGGTGAGACAGATTGCTTTAGTAGATAGAGGACTTCTCATCACTGTAAGTGTACAAGCAGAGTCAGAAATGACAGGATTGCTCTAATACAAGATTCATATGGTATGTGGTATGCTAGATTATCATTAAGTCCTATTTGGTTCCCCTCCCTGAAATGTCCTCCTCTTGAGATAATGACACACTCTTGCCCTCTGAATTCAGATGACATGTTTGGCCAAGGAAATGGGAATGTAAGTGATGCTGTCATTTCCAAAATGAAACTATAAGAACCAACAGAGGGGTTCATCTGTTTCTCTGTTCACAAGACCAGTAATATTCCAGACAGAGGCTACCAGAGTGGTAGAATTATAACAGACTGACAACCACTATGCAGCATGAGTAGGAAATGATCATTTACTTTTATAAAACACCAAGATTCAGGAATTGTTTTATAGCACAGCATAAGCTAGTATATACTGACAGATGTAGGCACTGGCAAACTATGGCCAGCATATCAAACTGACTTGCAGTCTATTTTTGTAAATACATTTTACTGTAGGGGATGGCATTGTGGTGGAGCAGGTAAAGCTGCCAGCATAGCAGGTAAGGCCACTGCCTGCGGTATTGTCATCCCATATGGGCGCCAGTTCAAGTCCCTGCTGCTCCACTTCCAATCCAACTCTCTGCTGTGGCCTGGGAAAGCAGTAAAAGATGGCCCAAGTGTGTGGGCCCCTGCACCCATGTGGGAGACCAGGAAGAAGTTCCTGGCTCCTGGCTTCAGATTGGCCATCTAGGGAGTGAACCAGTAGAGGGAAGATTTCTCACTCTCTCTCTCTGTCTCTCTCTCTGCCCTTGCCTTTCTATAACTCCACCTTTCAAATAAAATAAATATTTTAAAATAGGTAGGTAGATAGATAGATAGATAGATAAATAAATAAATGGAAATTTTACTGGAATACAGATATGTAGATACAAGGGTTGGGTAGTCGCAGCAGATACTATGTGACCTACAACGGCTAAAATATTTACCACTTCGTTATTTAAAGAAAAACTTTACCAATTCCTATACTAGATGATTTTTTAAGAGTCTTCATGCTGGCGCCGTGGCTCGCTTGTCTAATCCTCCACCAGTGGTGCCGGCACCCCAGGTTCTAGTCCCGGTTGCTCCTCTTTCAGCCCAGCTCTCTGCTGTGGCCCGGGAGGGCAGTGGAGGATGGCCCAAGTGCTTGTGTCCCTGCACCTGCATGGGAGACCAGGAGGAAGCACCTGGCTCCTGGCTTCAGATCTGCACAGTGCCAGCTGTGGTGGCCATTACGGGAGTGAACCAACGGAAGGAAGACCTTTTTCTCTGTCTCTCTAACACTGTCTATAACTCTCTCTCTGTCTCTCTCTCTCTCACTGTCTAACTCTGCCTGGCAAAAAATAAAAATAAAATTAAAAAAGAATCTTCTTCATGTTGATTATTATATGATTTTACTGTGTGTTAGTGTTCATTCACTTATTAATCAAAGACTGATCAGGCATCTAATGCCTCTGAGACACTGTTCTAGGATCTGGAGAAAGGGCAAGTAACTAGAAATCTTGGACTTGATTTCATGGACTTAACCTTTAGTGAAAGAGACAGACAATACATGAATAAGTAAAAACAGGGAAGGATTTATATTGACAAAAGGGATTGGAGACAGGGAGCCTTCTAAAGGACAATTTCAGCTTTGAAATAGATAATATAGTCTAAATTATGAAATCACCAAGGATAAGAGAGCCAACATACATTATTCAATTGCATAAAATTTCAACATGCAGATACTTTTAGAGCTTTAAGAGGTTGATTCAATTTAAAATGTAAGCTATTCACAAAATTCATGATAAAAACCAAACTTGATGCATCTAAGACTCTGTGCTACTTGACCCCAAGATCAGCTGATAGCTCTACATTCTTCATTTACCAAGCTCCCTTTCTCTCCAATATCCCGGCCACATCACTGCCTCTGTCCTCCAAACATATTAAGTTCTCTCCTATCCATATTTTGCCTCCAGCTCTTCTGAGTTGCATGACCTTGCAAAAGCTGAGATTAAAATGATCTGATCCTCAGTTTCCCTCACTGATTTAGTGTGCAAGTTCAATAAACTATTTCATGTCTTCATTGTGGCTGTGGTTATATGACTGTATATGCTTGTCAAATTCATAGAATGGCCTATCTCAAAGGATTAAATTTGTACCCATTATGTTCCAATGAAGCTAAAAGCAGTGTTAAATAAGTAACATATGGGAAGTTGTTAGTACAGGACAGGTATTCAATTAATGTAATTTCTTGCTCTTTTCCTACTTTGTATTGCTTTCTCTGGAGGCATTGGGCAGTCTCAGGTAGCTCCTCTGCTGGCAACCAACTATACCTTGCACCTATCTCAAAGTCTAAAACTTATTGCATCATATTGCACAGCCTTATGTTCATGTGCTACTCTGTAAATCCCTTAGATGCAACAAGTAATGTGTCATTCATTTGTTTCTCCATCATCTCACACATTAGTGAGTATCCAGGAAATGGTTTTAAATGAAGATGAGTTTAGATAGAAAGTGCTTCAGAGCAGATTGGGGTCCTCTATTTCATCCTTAGCATGCTTCACTCATCTAAAGCCATCTCTCATAAGCAGAATCTGTATCATTTTTTCTCAATATCACAGTTTGATACCTGCAGCTATTTTGACTTCATCTCAGTAGTCAGAGACAAGGGACCAGAAAGACATGAGGGAAAAAACAGACCCAATAAAGAAAACATCCTGAGAGAGCAATGGTGCTAAAAGACTTGACTGCTAACTGTGGCACAGATTTTGTTTTGGATTCTTTGCTGTAAATTATGATTCTTAGGGATAAGTTGTATCTTATATTTTCTGCATTCCTTTCAGGATAACACATGCAGAGCTGGATCCTAGTAAGCATACTAACGTATAACAACTCAATTCAACATCTATTATGGAAGTCCTTTCATTTTCCAGCTTAGAGTTAGACACTGTACTTTGTAGGATCTAGAGATACAGCAAATGAATGACATTATAACCTCAAGGGGCTCCAATGGCAGAACATGATTCATAAATGTCCAAAGATAAAAGGATACACACACACACACACACACATATATATATATATATATATATATATACATATATAAGTTTAAGTAAGAAACAGAAAGAAGAACCCCCTACTTTCATAAGAATAGAGAAATACTGAAGAGTTGTTTTGGACAGGATTGAATGGGATGTATGGTCTAGCACTTGTCAACAGGGATGCTCCAGAATCACAGATCTGCATATATGCCTAAGCTCAAATATATTCAGGAGACTATGTATGTATAATCTACCTTTGAGTCTCATAATATACTTCAGCAGTTAAGGCACTGACAAGACCTGCAATAAATGAATGCATTCTATGCTATTTAACCCAGCATTTCATTATTAGGGAGCTTTTGGTGAATTACTGTGTGGGCAAAAATAACCTCAAAAGCTCAGTGGCTTAAAACCACAAAGGCTGATTCATATTCGTGTTTCATGTAGGTTGTCTTTGGCTCTGTTCCAGATGTTTTCTTCACCTTGGATTTAGGTTGAAGGAGCAGACTTTATCAAGAGTAGTTTTATTTTTTATTTTTTCATTTCAAGGAAAAGAGCAAAATCTAAGCCAGGTAGTGTCTACCAAAGTGTCAGTTCAGATGTGGCATGTATCATACTGTGTCACAATTCCACCATTCAAAGAAAATCACAAGGATAAATACAATGTTACATGAGTGAGAAATATATTACTCCCATGGGATATCACTGCTACTCACATGGCAAGTCACATATATGTACAAAAAATAACACACACACACACACACACACTCACACATTCCTGTTAGAGGAAGGAACAGCAATATACTAATGAAATCTACCACAAAGTACACTTATTTCACACATACCAGACCCCTTTTATCATTTAAATACTGCATAATCCAGCAATTCCACTTCCAAGTATATACTCAAATGAATTATATTCAAGGATTCAAACAAATAATTGAATGCAAACGTTCACAGCACCACCACCCACAATAATCAGAGGTAGAAATATTCCAAATTCCCATCAATCAATGAATGGATAAACAAAGTATAGTGTACCCATACACTGGGACATTAATTCAGCCTTTAAAAGACTTGAGGTATTGAAATATGCTGACTTCAATCTTATTCCGACAGGGTCATAGTCAAAGTGGAGGTTCTCTTCTCCCTTCAGAGAAAGGTACCTCCTTCTTTGATGGCCCATTCTTTCCACTGGGATTTCACTCACAGAGATCTTTCATTTAGGTCTTCTTTTTTTTCCAGAGTGTCTTGGCTTTCCATGCCTAAAATACTCTCATGGGCTCTTGAGCCAGATCTGAATGCCTTAAGGGCTGATTCTGAGGCCAGAGAGCTATTTAGGACATCTGCCATTTTATCAGTCTGCTGTGTATCTCGCTTCCCATGTTGGATCATTCTCTCCACTTTGACTATGACCCTGTTGGAATAAGATTGAAGTCAGCAAAACCTAAAGGCTTCCATAGCCTCGGCAACTCATGACTAAAGCCTAGGGAGATTACTGACACCATAAACAAGAGTGTCAAATTGTTAAATCAACTTCAGGAGTCACTGTGTATTTACGTCTCATGTGGGATCTGTCCTTAATGTGTTGTCCAATGTGAAGTAATGCTATAACTAGTACTGAATCAGTATTTTACACTTTGTGTTTCTGTGTGGGTGCAAACTGATGAAATCTTTACTTAGTATATACTGAATCAATCTTCTGTATATAAAGATAATTAAAAATGAAAAAAAAACTTGGTGTTAAACTGGAAATTGCATAGAAAATTAATCAATTTAAAAAATATATATCATATAGGATCTCTGTCCTTAATGTGCTATACATTGTGAATTAATACTATAACTAGTACTCCGACAGTATTTTTCACTTTGTGTTGCTACGTGAGGGCAAACTGTTGAAATCTTTACATAATATATACTAAACTGATCTTCTGTATATAAAGAGAATTGAAAATGAATTTTGATGTGAATGCAAGGGGAGAGGGAGTGGGAAAGGGGAGGGTTGCGGGTGGGAGGGAAGTTATGGGGGGGAGGAGCCATTGTAATCCATAAGCTGTACTTTGGAAATTTATATTCTTTAAATAAAAGCTTTATAAAAAAATAAAAAAAGAAATATGCTATAACATGAGTGAACCTTGAATATGTTAAATGAAAGAAGAGAGACACAAAAGACCAAATACTGTTCATTCTATTTATTTAATATCTATCTATCTATCTTAGGCAAATTCAAAAAGACAAGAAGCAGATTTGTAGCTATCAGGGGTTAAAGTGAGTAGGCAAATGAAAAATGATTGCTTAAGCATAAAAGAAGTTATGTTTGGGGTGATAAAATAAGTTGTAGAAATAAATAGTGATGATACTTATACAATATTGTGAATGTGTTTAATGACACTGGATTGTATACATTAAGGGCTGAAATGTTGAATTTATGTTGCATATTTTTATCAGTTTCAAATCAAATTGATTTGGTACTTTAAGTCAATATAAATCAGTAAATGCTTATTGAGCATCTACTATGAGCTAAACACTGTACAAAGGAGAAGTAAATATTGAACAATTAAAAAGCATATGATTTATACTCTCAATTTCAATATAATGTCAGATATGTGCACATAAAACAAGATAGAATGCATCTAAAATATAATAAAAGCACATAAAATTCTGTTTGGCAGTGCAAACAAAAAGCTTAATTCCAATATTAATTGTGAAGCAAAAAACAAAAACCTTAAGCATTGTTCAATCATCTTACAAAGTAAAGCAGGTATCATATCCACATAGTCAGTAAATTAATTATCATGCATGACGTGCCTAGGTTTTGACCATCCTGATATTTTATTCTATAAAATCAATGAGATTGACAAGGAATCTAATGGGAGATGGTTGCTAAATAGACTAAATTGTCACTTTTATCATTCATCTGTCTGGATTTCCATGCTGCATCTTGATCATAAGTTTATTTGAAAAACATAGACCCATATGACCCCATATGAAAACACAACTCCCTGACATCTACTCTCTCCACATCAGTTTATACCCCATCAGTTTGAATTTGTTCAGAATTACCACCTCTTTCCTGCCAAAGCCTGAGTCTTGAGTTCCCTCCAGGCTCTAAGTTTCTATACAGACAGCACTATTTATAGTCATGTGCTTCTGGAGTGTTTCAGGATAGTAGTCATCTATTTTAGGATATTTGTTCTTTTCTAGGTATAGATCCTTTTGATAACATGAAATAGTCATGCAAATCAGTCATATCTATACACATACACAAGTTAGTAAGTAAGTTATAAAAAAAAAGTAGACTCCCTAAAGTAGCAAAACTTTCCAAGTTAATAGGGATGGTACCTAGAAAAGTGTTAAATAATAAATACATAAAGGTGTTAAATAATAAATAATAAATACATGTTCCTATAAAAACTATGATTGTTATTTATATGTTCCAGGCTGTGGAAGGATATTGTATAGAGTTTAAGAGCGCTGGCACTGAGTGGACCTGGGCTCCCATTCCTATTCATACATCTAACAAGACGGTTAGCTAACTTTATATGAGGCTAAATTTTCAAATCTGTAAAATGGGGCTTGTGCTGAGGTTTGCATTAAATATCGATATAAAGAAATAGGCTCTGCACCTGGTTCATGATAATTGTCCATAAATCATAGCTATGAATTTTATTATATCAGCGTGTTGGTTTTTAGTTCAGGTGCTCTCTCTATTTTGCAATTAAATGCAGAACAATAGCTTTGAGGCAGATGTGTTCTTATTCCCATTTTGCAGATTAAAATACCCAGGGAAGTTTGGAGATTTAATTAAGCAGTCTAAGGTCTTATTAGCATCAATCCTTCTCTCTAGCTCCCCTTCCCCCTTTCTATTTTCTTTGTGATTGATATCTTCAATCTGCTTCACCAGAACTCTTCTGCACCTTTTGACAAGGCAGAGAAAATGTTGCTCCTCAGCTCATAAAGGAAAACCAACATTTGGATGCAACAAGCCAGGTGGAAATTAACAATCACATTTGTCACGAAGGCACTGCACTTTTATAGAACAGGTCTGACAGACAGAGCCATAGGAGAAACATAGATTCTCCACAGTGCCTCCCAGGCCTCTACTAATCAGACAAGAAGGTCTTTAGTCATGAGCCACTATTTATGATTCTAGCACAGTTCTTCCTTTTCCATTTTTTAAATAACAGTCTTATGGAGATGCAATTCATGTATCACACAATTCACCCATTTAAAGTGTGCAATCCAGTAGTTCTTAGTATGATCACAGAGTTCTACAACCTTCACCACAAACACATTTAGAACATCTTTATCATACTTAAAGTCTCCATGGGGAATAGATACTATTGAGCTAATTCTTGTTGAGTGCTCACCCCAAAGCTGTTAACTAGAGAAAGCACTGGCAGCATACACTTAGTGACTGCCATGGGGTCACAAAGACACACAGGGCAAAGGGAGAGTTAGAGATAAGAGGACTTTATAAAAAGAAGACCTGTTCATTCTCTGTCTACTATTATTGAGTGGAAAATAATCCTTCTTCTATCCAAATGTAGAGTATGTTAAGCTAAGAATAAAGAAAACTTGGAATCCTGGCAACTAACAATCACAAATTGAAGAATCTTGGGAAAGAGATATTACTTCTTGGTGACTCAATTTTTTCATCTGTATAATGGGGAATATAATCACTGTTAGTCAACAGGCTGAATAAATGGACAAATGAATATAAGCACAACGCTTAAGAATGCATTAGACATTTATCCTACACTTTGTCTTTTTAGTACTTATTCCAAGATGATCTGGAAAGCAATGACTTTTCACTCCATGTCTGATGCCTACTTGGAAGCAAAGGACTGCTGATAGGACTCTTCCTTAAACTGGTTTTCTTGCTCCTCCTTCTTTTATCCCTTTAATCCATATTCTTTTCCTTTCTTATCCTCTTTTCCTTTCTCTCTTCCCATTATTTTTCCCTATTTTCTTCCTTTTCTCCTCCCCCCTTCCTTTGTAACGCTAGCACAAATCATATACAAGAGCTCAACTTAGCAAATACATATTAAGTTCATAGGAAGCATAAAGTTGGTAGAGCCAAATACCGTAATTTATTTTAGGTTTATTTAATTATTGTAAGGCAGAGTGATGAGATAGAGAGAGAGAGAGAGAGAGAGAGAGAGAGAGAGAGAGATCTTGCATGTACTTGCATGTACTGGTTCATTCCCCTGCCACAACCAGGTCTGGTCCAAGCTGAAGCCAGAAGCCAAGAATTCCATCTTGGTCACTCATATAGGTGGCAGAGACCCAAGAACTTGGACTATCTTCTGCTGTCTTCCCCAATACATTATCAGGAAACTGGATCAGAGATGCTAGTGTTGGAAGTGGCAGTTTAACTCACTGATCCAAAGCAGAACCCCCAACCAAGTTTCTTCCTTTAAAGAGTTCTCTAATCTAATATAAGAGGAAAGAAAGAAACCCAAGCACAAATGAATATGTTGCAAGCTGAGTAAAAACATCATGCAAAAGAGATGAAATCAAAGAGCCAGGGAGTGAAAATTATATCTAGTCCTACATATGTCCATACTTGAATGTAGGATACCATTTAACATGGCTCCTGAAGACTAAGTACAATGCCAGTAGCTTTATATGGGGATGGAAAACACTCCTGGTAGACGACAAGTCTAAGCAAAGGCAGACTTTGGGAAAGAATAAGGTGAGTTAGAAAAAGGATAAAAAAAAAAAAGAAAAAGGATGTCTGCCATGACTAGGCATATCAGTCATAATCATTAACTCTAATAGTTACTTGGTAAAGTGTTCATAGCAAACAGAGGAATCAGACACTTGGATTGCTTCACTGGGCTTCAGAGATGAAACCGAAAGGAAGCTTGTATCCTCTTAGGGTTTGAAAAGGGTTTGGCTCCCCAAGCCCATGCAGATGTTAAAAACTCCAAAGTCATATGTTTACAGTTAATACATTAATGTTAATGGTTAATGGACTAAGGATGGAGATTTGGTCTAACGCTGGCACCTGGGAGGAGGGTCTACTTGGAGGCTTCCAAGTTATTGAAAGCTTGCCGCTGGAAGGCAGTTCTCATGAAAGTGTCCATGATACAAGTCTGGGTGTGTTCCAGAGATTCTTTCTCTACTTTCTGACTTGCCATATGTTCATCCCACTAATATCTTCAGTCTCCTGATGGCTGAACCAATGGAGCCATCTATTAATCTTAGACAGTGAACCTCTGCACTATATGCCAAAATAAACCTTCTTCCTTCCTAAGAATCTCTTCTCAAGTATTTCAGTTGTAGTAATGAAAAGCCTACTAATATAGAATCCATCATGGAAGGCCTCAAATGTCAAATGGAGAAGTTAGTTTCAAATCCACAGACCTGGGGGAGCTATTGAAAGGTTTCAGGAAAGGGTCAATCCTAATAGAGTTGCTTTAGAAAGCTTAAGCCCAAGGGATGAATTAGTATTCTTTCAATACAGATCCATTAAAAATACTAATAACTTGATTGATCCATAAGTAAAAAATGATCAAATTGAGATTTATCTTTGAGGTGGTTATGTGTGCTTCTTATGTCCATGTATGGTTTAACCATCTACACTGTAGTCCTCCACTGTGATGAGCACAGCATTTCTCAATAATTGCGGAGGTTTTGTGGATTGATTTACTGAGTTCCTATTATGTAAGGAACACTCCACTTACTCATTCAGCACATATTTGACCAGCACAATATTGTCAGCACAATATTGTCCAAGCACATATGCCAGAGACTAGAGGATGCAAAGGTAAATAAATCTTTTGCAAGCAACACATTAATGGAGTAAAAATAATACCTAACATTTTTGAATGTTCAATCTGAGTCAGAAGCGATATATATTTTCACATGCTTAATGTTCATAATGATACAAAGTAGATGAGGAATAGATATTCAGAGTCCACAGTAAGTTTTCTGAGTTTTCCCAGCTAGCAGATGGTAGGACTCATATTTTAACTAAGGATTTTCTCACTCCAGAGCCTTTTCTCAAAGCTGCTTTCCACTTAAGGCTTGAGGAGGTCCTGGGTGCATAAGTGATTGGAGATAGAGCCTGGTCTGGAAGGAACTGAAATTTCAAGGAGAACCACTGGAAAAGAAAAGGAGGGTAGGGGGACTGAAGAGGGAAAGAAGTAAGAATGAGGAGGAAGAGGAGAATTTTTGAGAAACAAAATTGATCATTTGAATGTGAAGATTAGGAGGAGGTCTCAGGTGGCCCGCTTGGAGTTTCAGGTGGGGGCAAATGATGGCTAAAATTAGCAGTCTTTGAACTCATCTCCCTGCAATTGCCTAGTCTCCCATTTTTTAACTTTCATCACCCTCCTTCCATCTGCCTTTCTCTTTTAGAAACAAGGAATAGGCTAATGATCTAACTTCTGTTCACTGAAGAAAATACCATATGCTATTGGGCTTATGATGTCACTCATTACAAAACATATCATTATCTTATGTGCACTAAGAAAATAACACTCCACCAATTAAACTGTGATATAATATCAATCACAAGATGAATTCTAACTTCAGTAACACTAAAGTACAAAAAAACTAAGGAAAGTAATCAAGAAGTTCATAAAATGCCCCCACTACCACACCTACTAGTTGTACCCACGTCTGGTCCCATATATTCCCCTCTCCCTGTCTTTATTATGAATATGCACTTCTAACTATGTCCAGTGATTCCAATTACACAAAAGAACATATTCACCCTTGCATGCTCAACTCTGATCTTAAAATCACTCATACAAAATTTTTGTTGTTTTTATATTTAAAAAGAAAAAAAAATCAACTGAGTCCACATCATCCATGCTATTTTATCATCTGTGTATTCCTCTCTAGAATTGCCTAGAGTACATTTTATTCAGGATCTCATCTGGAGTGTTGATTGAAACATCTATTGGCATGGTCCTCAATAATCCCCATGTCGTTAAATCCAGTGTTCAGTGCTCGGTTCTCATCTTAACCAACTTATCTGCAACATTTGACACTGGTGACTACTCTCTCTGTTTTGACAAACATTCTTTACTTGATTTCCAGGATACAACATTATCTTGGCTCTCTTTCCTCCTCCCTGTAAAATCTCTAGTTTTTTTTTTTTTCCTGTTTCTTATACTGACCCCATTATTCCAAACCTTTTAGTATTAAATTCTTCAGGAATCAAAAACTGAATCCCTTTCTTTTCTCTATGCTCTCTTTTGAGTAAATCTTATCTAATTTCATGCCATGAAGTAGCATTTTGATGCTAATTTATTTTTCTAGTTCTCCACTGACCTTTCAGTTGCCAACTCAACATCTACATTTGGGTATTTAATGGACTGCTTTTCAGCCTTATAGTGAAACTCAACTAGGCTCAAACCCGTTTCCTCATATCCCACCAACACTGGTCTCTCTCCCAGCCTTGCCTTAGCAGCAAGTGGAAACTCTACCATTGCAGTTGCTCAGGCAAAAAAAAGTCATCCTTGACTTCTTTCTCAGAATCATTTTTCACACCATTGCTGAATAAAATTAACATGATGTTAAAATATAGCCATAAACTTAATCACTCCTCACCACCCTCATTGTTACTATCATGCTTTAAAACATCACCTCCCATCTGAGGTCCTTTTGAATTTTGTTGTCCTTCTATACTCTTTTCTACTCAATAACTATAATGATCCATTTAAATACAAGAGCGGCCAAGTTACTCCTCAGACCAAATTTACCATGGTTCTGGTTTCATCCACAGTAAAATGTATTCTAAGTCTTTTCCATGGTCTACAAATTTCTGCATGATCCGATTCTCACTATATCTCCGATTGTAAAGAAAATATATCCCTTTGTTTACTTGTTTATCATCTGTTTCTCCCATACCCACACACTAAATATAAACTCCAAAATGATTTACTGCTATATGCACATCTCTTAAAACATTCTATAGCATATAGTTGATGCTCCATAAATATTTCTAAATAAACAAGTCAATGTATAAATGAATAAATTTCTGGAGAATTCAAATATTTCAGGAAAATATTCTCCTTGCATTTTTTTTCCACATCACTGAGCTACTGAGGCAGAGCGCTGCTTTCTGTGTACTTCACCAGATGGACACTAGATTAAATTACATGACAATGTCGGTAAAGCACTCAATGGCTTCTTGGAGAGAGAAGTATAAAAATAAGTTATCATTATACCATTAGTGTTATTCCTACTAGTTTGGCTGTTGCTGCTATGACTACTAACAGCCTCTGATCATTTCCATGATCCTTTCCTTCTCATTTCTAATCTCCGTTCCCACCCTCTTCTTTCTTTATTCTATTTCACTTTACCTTTGCACTGTTTTAATGAACATTTCATGAAATACCACAAGGTGAAGGTCATTAAAGTGTCATTCATATTGTACTCCATCTACCACAACAAACATCTGCTTTATCTCCCTCCCAGTATCACTCAAAGGAATGAGAAGAGGAATAGGCGGAGAGAGAGCAGCAACGTTTCAAGAAGGAAGATCTTTGAAGTTAGACTAAATTAAAATTCTGTATCATTCACTTATTAAGTAACCTCTGTAGACCACAGTTTTCTCACCCACACAATGGGATGTTATTTATGCTTGCTTTATAGAGATCATGTGAGGATTAAAAACTTAGTAAATCCAATTACATAATAAAATAAACAAACATAAATACAGTAATCATAAACTAGTGCAGGCCCTGACACACAGGGAAGCACTGTGTGAAATAGCATCAGTTGTTATTTCTGAACCCGTTCTCCTCAGTCCATGCAAGCTGACATTTAACTAGGCTGGATCATCTCCCATTCTTACATGCCTCTCTGCTCTATTCAGTTTTCTCTTTGCAGAGGATGTCAAATGGATCACATTATCAAATAAATGTTTAACAGATACATATTTCATATATAGAAATGCATACATATAAATAATGAATATATATAGTTTATGAATTTTCAGAAAGCAAACACACTCACATGCTACTAACCAGATTAGGAAAGAGAACATTATCAATACTTCTGGAAATGCCTTTCATCCCTTCCCATCACTGCCTCGATTCTCTCCTCAAAGGCTAATATTCTTTCTGGAGTTCTAAAGGAATGTACTTGTTTTTATGGTTTTTGATCTGTATAGGTATAGAAGCATACAGCACATAATTTGTGTATGGATCATTTTATTCAATGTCATGTTCAGGGGAGTCTTCCATATTGTCTCATGAAGAAGTAGTTTATACTTTCTCATTTCCGTATGGTAGCTCATTATATGAATGTATGGCAAATTTATCTATTATTGTGTTGATGAAAAGACATTTGGAGTGTTTCCAGTTTGAATTGTTTTGAATAAAGCGTCTAAGAACATCCATGGTTTTGGTGAACTTAGGGCACACCTCTGTTGGGTATATCCTTAGGAATTGGAATTTTGAGGCCATGAGGGAAAGGACAAATTCAGTTTTTAGTAGATTCTGCCAAGAGCTTTCCAAAAGATTTGTACTAACTTGCATTTCCATTAGTCACGTAAGTTCCCAGTGTTTCACATGGTCACTCCTAAATATTTGTCAGTCTTTTTCATTTATCACAATGATCACCATGTTATATATTTGAATTGTGGTTTCAATTTACATTTTTCTGAGCACTTTTTTCAAATGTTTATTATTTTGATATTCTTATCTATGAAATATTTGTTGAAGCATTTTATTCATTTTCTTTTCTTATCAAACAGACTTTCTCTTATTGATTTTAGGAGTTCTTTATATATTCTGTACATGAGTTGGCAGATCCATGTATTAGAAATATTTTATTCCACTCTGTGCCTTGCATTTTCATTCTATTAATAGTATATTTTATGAAAAGGAATCTTAATTTTAACACAGTATAATTTTCAGTCTTCTTTTATACTTAATGCTTTTTGTAACCTACTGAATAAATATCAGCCTACTCAAAAGTCATGAGATATTCTCTTGTCTAATGTTTAAGAAGTTTCTTTGTTTTACCTTCCCCAGGGGAATATTATTATTCTTCAGATATCTATTTTTTCTTTGGCTTTTCAGCGTGGATAGACAGAATGAATTACTCTTTCCTGCACCCCAATAATGCCATGAATAATTTTCATTATCCCTATTATGTTATGTCTTACCATGAATCATAGCTATTTGCCTGTCCATCTTGTATCTCATCTCCACATCACATTCGCCAAGTTCTCTAAATTCTTTATGGTCTTTTTACTGTTGTTGCTAAATCCTTTTTAAAATACTTCCTAAGTATTTTTAGAACCAGTTTATTTCTTTCCTCCCCAACTACTACCTCCATGGTTTAAATCACTACTTCATCTTGATTACTGTGATAGCTCCCTACCTGTCACCAACTTCATGGCTATCCCTCTCTAAATTATTGACCACATGGAAATCAGTGCTTTCTTCCAAACTACCAGTCTTATAATGATACTTTCCCTTTAAATCCTTTCCATGGTGTCCACTGTTCTCAAATTAATGTTCAGCTCATTAGTGTGCCATGGATGCCTTCCAGGATTTGGAGGATTATCTTATTTGTCTCACCATTGATGTATCTGATTTAATCTCATAAGAATGTTTCATTTCCTCAAATTCCTTCTCATAAAGACTCCAACTGCCTACAAAAATCAGGCCCTTTCTCTCCTTTCCACCCTCGTTTTAATTTCATGCATCTTTTTTCAGGAAACTTGCCTGACTCTCTTATAAGTTAAGTCTCCATATTACCTAGTACTATACAACTCTCATTATTTTTCTATATTAAAATTCATTACAGTTATTATTGTGTGTTGAAAAACCCATCTTCTCTGATGGAATACACATTTTTTGAGGCCAAAACCATGCTATCTTGCTCACTACTTCATCATTTTTGCTTAGCTCATTGTCAAGATGTGTTGTTATGAAAAGTATTTGTTGAACAGATTTGTGATAGTATGCCCAGGGTCTTTATTGGATTTGGCACAGAGTTAATCCCCAGAAAGATTTGATGATTCATCATATTTGCAAAGCCCAAGAAGAAGCATTGGGAAGAACTCACAGCCATTTCATTCATCCATTCTAATTGATTGATGCTTAAATAACCTCTGCGACATTCTAACCAAGTATCATCTTCTTATATCCACCCCTCCCTGACAATAGGGAATCACTGCAACTTTTAGCAAGCCATTACATGTTTGGGCAGAAATGTATATTCTTTATAAGATCTGTGTTAAATTGACTTCAAAGCTAGGATCCTTCTAATTTCTCCTACTATATCAGGTTTGACCCAATTTATCCAGATTACTAAAACTGACTTCTCTGAAGGATGGCTCTCCAGGTATCTACAGATACAGATGCTCGGGTTGAATCTTCTTCCACTATTTATTATAGGACATCGTTCTTCAAATACTGAGATTTTTTTCACACCTGTCTTGAACTATGATGCTTGGACGTGCACCCAATCCTTCACGTGTGTTCAAACAAGAAGCTGAAGTGATCTCTGGACCTTCAACTTCATTACATTGGGTGAAATTTAGCCCCTAAGTTTCACTAAAATCTCAAAAACTTCCTTGTTGATAATATTCTATTAATTCCTTATAAGTTTACTCTAATTACAATTAGTTTTCTGTACACTCAATGCGTACTGCAGGGCAAACAATCAGAACAAGGCAAAATGAGAGTATTCAAATCATGGTTCTCACTTCAGAAGATTGTATTTTCAACCAGCATGTTTCAACTAACATGTTGAAAATCCTACCACACCCAAGGTGTGTACTTTCTTAGCAATCATTCTCTTGTGTACTTTCTTAGCAATCATTAATTCACCCTTTTGTCTTCTCTTTCCTCCACTAAAGAAGGTAGGGGATTTTTCATGTATCTGAGGTTTTGTTGTGCTGTGTTTTATTTTAACACTGAACCACTTTCTTGGCCTGTATTTCTCTGAGGGATTTTCACTCACTGCTCCCAAGTGACACCAACAAACCCTCAGTGCACCGTTTTTCCAGACACCTTCTATAATGGGAGCGTGAATCAAAGAGTTGCTAAGGAACCAGAATATAAAAGTCATTATTAGGCTCTGCTTAGCTCTACCTGCCAATCTCAACTCAACTTCCTCCCACTGATATTCAGCATCACCTTTATCTTATACCTTTCTAGAAGGTCACATTTTTAGTTTGCTCAAAGTTAAACATGTCTATAAAGTTGATACATATTCATGATAGAAAAGTTAGAAAAAGAAATAGAAATTTAAAGTAAATTATCTATACCTAACTGTTTAGACATAAGCTCTTTAAAAGTCTCAATATACTTCTTTGCAATATCATTTTTACTTATCTTTTACTTATCCTTTTACAATGTTAAGATCATGCTATACCTTAAATACCTGCAACAGAAACTTTCCATTTATTAAGTAACATCATAGCAAATCACTTTCACATAATCTTAGAAATTCTTTGTAAATGTAACAAATCCTTTCTGGTCTAATATTATGTTGGATAGATGCAAACTATTTCACAATCTTTTCATGTGGAAAATTGATTACTTTATATTGTTTTCTTGATATTATAAATTATACTTTTTAAATCAGCACTATTTGTCCTTAAAGCCATGTCATTTCTTTGTCCTGGAATTACATCTCCTTTTTATCATATGGACTCATAAAGATGAAATTACTGTTGTAAAATATTTATTTTCATTAAGGAAATATATATATATACACACCATACATAATATACACACATATACACCTGTATATATATATATGTGTGTGTGTGCACTAACCATAAATTTGACTTGCAATAGACATCAAATAAATAAAAACATTTATTAATATTAACTAATAAATCACTAAAATGGCTACATTCTCACTATTATTATCTGAGAATGCCTTCCCTCTACATCTAAGCCAGCATTGAGTGTTACCACTTGTAAACTCTGCTAAAAGCATACATGTGTGTGTATGTGCATTTGTAAATTTAATAATACAAATTATTTGCAAGTAAAGGGAAATAGAGATTATAGAAAATCAAAAAATTGCATAAAATGTCCTATATTTCTTGGAATTCAAATAATATTTGCCAAAGCACATTGAAAATCAAAATAATAATGCAGAAAATTCAGACTATATGATATGAAACTTTAATACACATGAAGTCTGGGACATCTATAAACAATATTGATTATTTTTCATCCAAATAATCAGATAAAGCTCACATTTCCATATTTCTATCTGAAAACTAATTAATAACCATGAGTTTGATGTCCTATATGTAAAAATTCTTAAAACACCTCATCATTTCAAAACCACCTATTTCCACATTCATAGTTTTCATTTGCTTTTCTGTCCATCATCTCTCCATTCTCATTCCATGCCACCCCTCATTCTCTTCTCTCCCTGTCACACTGGAGCTGCTTCCTCCCGCAACCCTCCTCCCACTTCTGGCCCCTTTTCCCACTCACTGGCTTCTTACCTTGAAGGTGCAGTTTGCTCTCCGTGCTTTGCAGAAGGACGGAGCTCACAGAGTCCAGATTGTCATAGCTGTTGCAGCCCAGAGGCCCAGTACGTGTCTCTGTGACCTGAATTGGACACAGAGTGAGGCAAGCGTCAGACAGGTGTCCGTGCCTAGTGCAGACGTTGAAGAGTCATCCCTAGCAAAGCCACGTCAGCGAAGCCTTGCGGCAGCGTCTACTTCCTGAGCACACTGCATATGCCTGGGACTGAGCCTGGCAGTCACCTACCAGACAAGATAGTGGGATGTCAAGTATACAGACTGGAATCAAAGCATCTGGTTTCCATCTCTGGTTCTTACCTCACAAGGTCATCAAAAGTATCGTATACACTAAAAGTCAAAGCACTGTAAGATAGTTCAAAAACATGGGCTTTGGAGCTAGGGAAATTTGTGTTAAATTCTATCTGATCCAATTGTTTAGTGGGTGACTCAAGAGAGTTATTTAAGTAGTCTCTTCCAGGGAGAGTATGAAACTAGTCATGATAGAGGTAAGTGCCTGGAACATAGCATAAGTTAATGATGGGCCATCAGGTTATAAAAGGTCTTTGTAAGTTGTAATGAGAACATATGCATTATGATTAGGCAAGAGCAATAAAATTATCCCCATTCCCCAAATTAAATTTCAGTAGCAAGCATAATCAGTGCTGCCACAGGAGAAAATGCCCCAATTCTATGACCACACATTTCCTAAGAATTGTCTTAGAAGACATGAGGTGGTGGACAATAGGTGATAAGCTATTCAAAAAGATACCCTTGATCCAGCTTTCTCACTACTTGTGTATGTACCCAGAGGAAATCGGTGCCATCAGACATCTGCATTAACATGTTTTTGTAGCACTCCTCACAATAGAACAGCCAAGACACGGAATCATCAACCTAGGTGTCTATAGATTTATGAATGGGTAGAGAAAATGTGTTACATATACATAATGGGATTTTTTTATCCATAGAAATAATATTTCCAAACATTTGCAGCATCACAGACAGAACTAGAGGACGTTAAGTGAAACAAGTCAGGAATAAAAGAACAAATATTATACATTCTCATATAAACATAGAAGCTAAATGTGTTGCTCTCAAAGAAGCAGAGAATAGAATAGAGGTTACCAGAGCCTGGGAAGGTTGTGGGAGAGGAAGGGATGGAGAGAAGATGTTTAACAGACGCAGGGCCACAACAGGTTGGGAGGAGGTACCGGGGTTGTGGCTCAGTGGGTTAAGCCACCTACAATGCTAAAATAAGATATGAGCACCTATTTGAATTCTAGCTGTTCCACTTTTTTTTTTAAGATGTATTTATTTATTTGAAAGGCAGAGATATAGAGAAGGATAGAGACAGACAGACAAAGATATTCCATCTTCTGGTGTCCTCCCCAAATAGCTACAATGCCTGGGGTTGGACCATGCCAAAGCCAGGAGACAGGAGCTTCTTTTAGGTCTTTCATGTGGGTGCAGGGCCCAAGTACTTGGGCCATCTTCTGCTACTTTCCCAGGCACATTATTAGGGAGCTGGATGGGAAATGGAGGAGCTGGGACTTGAACCTGCCCCCATATGGTATGCCGACACAGCAGACAGAGGCTTAATCTATGCCACAGCGTCAGCCCCAGGCTGTTCCACTTTCAATCCAGCTCTCTCAAAATTCACCTGGGAAAGCAGCCCAAGATGGTCTAAGTACTCAGAGTCCTGCCACACAGGTGGGAGACTCAGATGGAGTTCCAGGTTTCTGGCCTCTGCTTGGCTAGCCCAGGCTGTTATAGCCATTTGGCAAGTAAAGCAGTGGATGGAAGATCTGTCTGTCTGGCTCTCTCTCTCTCTCTCCCCCTCTCTCTCTCTCTCTCCCTCTCTCTCTCTCTGTAACTCTGCCTTTCAAATAAATAAATCAATATTTTTAATAAATGTTTAAAAACATAGGGCAGAATAAATAATATCTAATATCCTATAGCATAATAGAACAACTATGGTTGATAAGAAATGAGGGGCCAATATTGTGGCGTACTGGATAATGCCAAGGCCTGTGACATGGGCATCCCATATGGGTGCCAGATTGAATCTTGGCTACTCCAATTCCCATCCATCTCCATGCTAATGGGACTGGGAAGGCACTGGGAAATGGCCCAAGTACTTGTGTCCCTGCCCACATGTGGAAGACCAAGATGAAGCTCCTGGTTCCTGGCTTCAGCCTGGTCCAACACTGGATATTGTGGCCATTTGGAGAGTGAACCAATGGACAGAAGATCTCTCTCTATCTCCCCCTACCCCGCTCTGTAAATCTGCCTTTCAAATAAATAAATAAATCTTTAAAAATGAGAATTTAATATTTCAAGATAGCAAACAGAATTCTGAATGTTCCTATGGCAAAAAAAGATAAATGTCTTAGGTGATATATATGCTTATTACTCCATCAGATTATTACACTGTATACATGTACACCACAAAGTTTATGGAAAACTGAAGTTTTGTTGCAAAGCTTCTGAATTCCATATGTATAAGGGGTCTTCACAGAATTAATGGAAAATATGTTTGTGGGAAAAAAATCTATGACTAGATTTCAAAAAAAAATTTTCACCAAAACAAGCTTTTTTTTTTTTAACTTTCCATGGACCTTCTACTCTTACATTAGTGTTAAACTGTACCCTGTAAATATGTGCAATTACTATGTGTCAATTAAAAATAAAAACTATGTTTTAAAACATTGATACTTTGACATAAGAATAGGTTGGTATAAAGAGAGGCTTTTCCATCCTTCTGTCTTCACTTCCCACTATTTAGGGTTGATTTGAGCTTTGCACACGACTATAAAACAGCATCTTTTGTACGGAATGATGATTGAAAAACAGCCACACATACCTCCTCTACCCTCTTCAGTTATGAAACCTTAGATCATAACTTTCCCTAAGTCTCAACTTCCCCACTATAAAATATTAGCAACACCACAATAAGGAATGTGACCATATTTTGAAAATGTGTATCACTTAACACACAGTAAATAAATGGAAGATAATTAGGTTTTGTTTTGTTTTACAATGTATTGGTTTTAAGCACAGCAAAATAACATGCTTATTATTGAGTAGAAGTTAAAATTACCCATTTATTTTACTAACAATGTCCATGGTGGGGAGGATGGGACACAGGCAATTGCTTTCCCCTACCCCCAATGCCAGGTCAGCAGCCAGCCTCAAACAAATCTGTTAGAGAGACAAGATCTAGTTAGCTGGGTCTTAATGTAGTGGCAATAAATGGCAAGAAAAATCCAAGAGCCAAATTGAGTGGGGAAGATAGTGCCTACTGTAAGAATGGTTACTACAGAAGGCACTGTGCAATTTGTCTGAGAAATTCCTCCTAGGGAGGCAGACTACACTTCCAGGAGGCACAAAAGAGGATTATCTTCTGACAGAGCTTCAATATCTCAATTCCGCATCCCATCCAGGGGGCAGAAAACCATTTGGTGATAATGAAAACCAGGCCTTCGCGGCACCTGACTCTGATGGCTTCATAAAGATCCGTCTCTGTGCATCGAGTTCTCTAACAACATAATCCCCCCAATATAGGAAATTCTTCTTGGATAAGCCAGCCTTTGTTTGTTGATCTGATTTATTTCTTTCCTTACTGTCCCCCTGCTCAGTAGCTCTCTCCCTCCCACACTCCTCGCGTCTCTTGGTCAGTTTCTGACTCATCGGAGTCTCCCTTGATCTAACTCCCACCCTTTTCTCAGGAGGTATTTTTGGAAGACTCAATATGAGGCTAAGTGTGCATTTATTAAGAAGAAATCAGAATGGTAAGTGGGAGTAAAATGTAGCCATAATCTGGTTTAAGAAAATTTGAGATAGAAAAATCTGCATTGAAATCCCCGAGAGAGCTAATTCTTTACATCAGGAACATATTCCCAAATTGTCTTCATAGAGGTAGTTTTTGAATTTACTGAATTTAAAATGGAAACTTCTTAAAGGTCCTATACGCAAAGGCGCTGAATTCAAAAGTCTAGAGCTGCTGTATCCAATGTGACCGACATAAAATTCATTAAAATAAAACAATCTTACAAAGCCAATTTTCAGTAGCCATAATTTGTGTTCAATAACCCCATGTGGCTGGTGACTACCATCTTGGCCAGCACAGAAACCAAGTTTTTTCATTATCTTAGAAATTTCTATTTGACAGCATTGGTGTAGACAATGATTAGCAAACAATAGATTGTCATTTTTGCAAACAAATTTTAAGTGGAACACAGCCTGGCCTCTTTGATTGTATATTATATATGATTGCTTTTATGCTACAAAGTTAAGTGGTATCAACTCAAGACCATATGGAATGCAAAAGCTGGCCCTCAACATCATCTGACTCTTATAGTAAAGATTTGCAGGTCCCTGGTCTAGAAAAGAGAGGCCTAATACCTGCTAAGGTATTTCTGTGTAACACTAAACAAAGGCGATAAACCTTAGACTCAGTTTTCCCATCTGTAACGTGAAAGGTAAGGAAGAAGGAATAAAAGACACAGATGCTTGAAAAGTAGCTGGGTTAGACATAAGTAATCCAACCTTATGTAGCTGGTGACCTCAGGACAATGATTTAGCCCTTCATGGCCTCAGTGTCTTCACCTAAAAATGGGGCCCAATCATCCTCCATACAGGAGAACTTTAACAGTAAGAGGACTGTATAATAATGCTACAGCCAATGCTATGGTATAGCAGGTGAAGCCACCACCTGCAGTGCTGGCATCCCATATGGGTGCTGGTTCAAGTCTTGGCTGCTTCACTTCTGATTCAGCTCTCTGCTATGGCCTGGAAGAACAGTGGAAGATGGCCCAACGCCTTGGGCCCCTGCACCTGCACCTGCATGGGAGACCCTGAAGAAGTTCCTGGCTTCGGGTTGGTACTGTTCTGGCTGTTGCAGCCGACTGGGGAGTGAACCAGCAGATGGAAGACCTTTCTCTCTCTCTCTGCCTCTCCTTCTCGCTCTGTGTAATGCTGACTTTCAAATAAATAAATAAATCTTAGAAGAAGAAGGCGGGGGCGGGGGGAGGAGAAGAATGCTACAATCACAGCCATGGTGATCCAGCAAATGAGATCCTACCCATATGGCCACCCTAATGATAATGTCTGTGATTCTACAGGGCACATCGCAACGTCGATCAGAGTAGTTGCCAGGGGATATCATGAACTAAATGGATATGATGTCATGAGTTGCATCTGTATACTCTCAGAATGTCTGTATTGGGGTCGGTGTTGTGGCATAGCAGGTTAATCTGCAGCCTGTGATGCTGGCATCCTATATGGGTACCCATTCATGTCCCAGTTACTCCACTTCTAATCTAGCGCCCTGCTAGTGGCCTGGGAAGAGCAACAGAGAATGGTCCAAGGATTTGGTTCCTGCTACCTTCATGGGAGACCTGGATGATGCTCCTGGCTCCTGGCTTTTGCCCATGTCCCATCCTCTCCACCACTGTCATTGTTAGTAAAATAAATTGGTAATTTTAACTTTTACTCAGTAATAATTATGTTATTTTGCTTTGGCATGGCTCAGCCCCAGCTGTTGCAGTCATCTGGGGAGTGAACCAGTACATGGAGAATCTGTCTCTCTGCCTTTCTCTCTTTCTCTGTAACTCTGACTTTAAAATAAATAAATATTCTTTGAAAAGAATGTCTGTATTGTAGTGCTGTCTTTTTAAGAAGCTTTCACCAAATCCAACTTCAATCCATACCTTGATTGCTCCAGTTGATATCTGGATCTCATGGAGCCTCCTCATGGTGCCATCACGGTCAACAAAGTAGGATGATGCAAGCTGGTGCAGAGCTTCAACACTTTGAGTGGCATTCCCTGACTTCCTGTCAAGGCGACTTTTGTCCATATACATGGTCAAAGCCTCTTCCCCTGTAAAGGAAAGAAAAGAAATAAAGAAGACTGTCAAAGAGTCAGCATGCATGAGAGAAGAGAGGCACTGAGGCTGGGATGCTAGAAACAACCTGAATCTCCAATTAACTAATCTCTAAAAATCAAGGTACAATGAAAAAGGAACAAACCAGAGTTGTCTGAAAACACGTCTCCCTTAGGATAAGGATCATGGAAAAACTAGCAACTGAGCCCAATCCCTACTAATCCACTTCGTTCTTCTCACCAGCATCATCTTACAACACAGTCCTCTTCCTCTCTAACAAAAATGTTTAGTCTTTTCTTTGAAATGATGGACTCAGCATAGGTTTATTCTTCTCATTCTTTCCTCTTCCTCCTCCTGTTTCCTCATTATTCTCCAGTTTATTATTTTCCTTGTCTCTCTTTTTCTCTGTTCACTCATTCTCTCCTCTTTGCTTCATCTTTATCCCTTTGTACATAGATGGATGGATGAGTGAATTGACAGACAGAACAACAGACAAACAGATAAGTAGATGAGACATATCTCAGAGATAGTCAGAAGTAGACAAATAAGGGAAATTTTGTCTCTATAGTGAGAAATAAAACTAGTTTGTCATCACTGTGAAGACAGACACAGTCTATGTTAGCCATGGCTTTATCTCTGGTATATGGCAGAGTTTTTGGCATATAGGAGATACTATATGCAAACAAGACTAGTGTCTGTGAATACTAACTGATAGAATCAAAAAGGGAGAGAATGATCCAACATGGGAAGTGGGATACACAGCAGACTCATAGAATGACATGTGTCCTAAACAGCACTCTGGCCTCAGAATCAGCCCTTAAGACATTCAGATCTGGCTAAAGAGTCCATGACAGTATTTTAGGCATGGAAAGCCAAGACACTCTGGAAAAAAAATCTAAATGAGAGATCTCTGTGAGTGAGATCATGAGATCCCAGTGGAAAGAATGGGCCATCAAAGGAGGAGGTACCTTTCTCTGAAGGGAGGAGAGAACTTCCACTTTGACAATGACCTTGTCTAAATAAGATCAAAGTCAGTGAACTCAAAAGGCTTCCATAGCCTTGGAAACTCATGACAAGAGCCTAAGGAGATTTCTGATGCCATAAACAAGAATGTCAAATTGTTAAGTCAACAACAGGAGTCACTGTGCACTTACTCTGTGGGATCTCTGTCCTTAATGTGTTGTTCAATGTGAATTAATGCTATAACTAGTACTCAAACAGTATTTTACACTTTATGTTCTGTGTGATGGAAACTGATGAAATCTTTACTTAATATATACTAAATCGATCTTCTGTATATAAAGATAATTGAAAATGAATCTTGATGTGAATGGAATGGGAGAGGGAGTGGGAGATGGGAGGGGTGTGGGTGAGAGGGAAGTTATGGGGGGGAAAGCCATTGTAATCTATAAACTGTACTTTGGAAAATTATATTTACTAAATAAAAGTGTTTATAATAAAAATGTAAAATCCAGGGAGAGCGGCAAGATGGCGGAATAGGAAGGGAGCACACCGATAGTCTGGGGAGAGACAGTTTAATAAAAGTGGAGATACTGCAGGTTCAAGGAAGAGTAGGGGAAGATACAGCAGAGGAAACCCTTCCTGAACTGGTGATCCACAGTGGACCTGCGTGGAGAGCGTGGGAGCCCGCAGTTTGGGACACCAGCAGCAGATTCAACACACCAGCACTGGAACGCAAGGTGAGCCAAACCTCAATAGCCCGAGATACCAGAAGGGAAGTGGAAAGAGGAGACTAGAGCGAACAAGGCTTGAAACCCTGCGGGGTAAAGTTCACCAAGCTAACTAGAAGGGGGGGGGGGGGGGAAGTGACACATATGGACACGAGTTTCTCTCTCTCTGCTCACCTCTCAAAGGTGAGCAAGACAAACAGCAGGCGCCATTTTGGAATACGTCATAAGCAGGGCGACCTCGGGTCGGCACCAGCCCCGAGCCTAGCAGAAAAACCTGACTCTGGGTGGGAGGGGTGAAATAACAGGAGATTAGAACCTAATGAATGTGTGGTGCTAATGAACTGAGACTGTGAAAAAAGAGACGGTGGGGGAGAGAACTCACGGAAATCACGAATTCATGTGAGTACTCTCCAGAGACGCTACAGTTCAGTAGCCTTGGCAGCCCAGTGGGAGACTACAGGAGAATCTGAGCCCACACAAAGGGCCGCAAAGATTCCCTCTCTGGTCCTTGGGAAAGAGCTTCTGATCTCTGGCTCCTGGGGATATATCATTCGCCTGCTAACCACCCCCAATTCCATTCAGCTGTGTGGAATTACTTCCCTTTTGAACCAAAAAAAAAAAAAAAAGTAACAGAGAGAGATTTACCACGCCTAACCTGTCTCCTTTGACACACCCTCAACCCTGAGGAACCAAACAGAGCTCTCAGGCCACACCCATCTCAAGCCTCTAAGGCTCCATCAAAAGCAGACAGTCCACTTAATCTAGAGTCATAGTATAACTAGAAAAAAACACCACAGTGAAGAAACCAATATGCCAAACAACAAACGCAAAAACTGAGGTAGTAAGAACAAGGAAGACACTATGGCGTCCCCAAATGAAAAAGACACCCCAATTCAAGATTACGAAGATGATGAGATAGAAGAAATGCAAGAAGCAGATCTCAAAAAATTGATAAGAACACTAATAAGTACTCAAAAACAAATTCTTGAACTACAGAAATCCTTAATGGACAAGGTAGAAAATCTCTCTCATGAAAATGAAATATTAAGGAGGAATCAAGCTGAAATGAAACAACTAGTAGAACATGAAACTGTGATAGTGACGAGAAATCATAATGAAGTGAAGAATTCAATAGATCAAATGAAAAACACATTAAAGAGCTTTACAAACAGAATGGGTGAGGCAGAAGAGAGAATATCGGACTTAGAAGACAGAGCACAGGAACATATACAGTCAAACCAAAGACAAGAAGAGGAAATTAGAGATCTAAAAAATATCATTGGGAATCTACAGGATACTATTAAAAAACCCAACATTCGAGTTCTAGGAGTTCCTGAAGGCATGGAGAGGGAGAAAGGATTAGAAGGCCTTTTTAGTGAGATAATAGCAGAAAATTTCCCAGTTTTGGAGAAGGACAGAGACATCCTGGTACAGGACGTTCATAGAACCCCTAGGAAACATGACCAAAAGAGATCCTCACCACGACACATTGTGATTAAACTCACCACAGTGAAACAGAAAGAAAAGATCCTAAAATGTGCAAGAGAGAAACATCAGATTACTCTCAGAGGATCTCCAATTAGACTCACAGCAGACTTCTCATCAGAAACCCTACAAGGTAGAAGGGAATGGCGAGACATAGCCCAGGTACTAAGAGAGAAAAACTGCCAGCCCAGAATACTATATCCTGCAAAGCTCTCATTTGTGAATGAAGGTAAAATAAAGACCTTTCATTGCAAACAGAAATTGAAAGAATTTGTTGCCACTAGTCCAGCCCTGCAAAAGATGCTTAAAGATGTGTTACACACAGAAACACAGAAACACGGCCATCAACATGAAAGAAGGTAAACGAAGGGAACCTCACAGCAAAAGATCACAGGGAATTCAAAGCATACATGTGGATAAAGAAATTATGGGACATGTACTCTATAGAATACTACACAGCAGTCAAAAAAAATGAAATCCGGTCATTTGCAACAAGATGGAGGAATCTGGAAAACATCAATCTGAGTGAATTAAGCCAGTCCCAAAGGGACAAATATCATATGTTCTCCCTGATCGGTGACAACTATTTGAGCACCAAAGGTGAAACCTATTGAAGTGAAATGGACACTATGAGAAACAGTAACTTGATCAGCTCTTGTGCTGACTGCTGTTGTACAATGTAATAATTTATCCATTTTAGTATTTTTTTTATTCTGGTACTATTGGTTGAACTCTGTAATTAACAAACAATTATTCTTAGGTGTTTAAATTTTAACTGAAAAGGGATCCTTGTGAAATATAAGAGTGGGAATAAGAGAGGGAGGAGATGTACAATTTGGGACATGCTCAATCAGTCGTGCCCCAAATGATGGAGTTAGAAACGTGCCAGGGAATTCCAATACAATCCCATCAAGGTGGCATGTACCAAGGCCATCTCACTAGTCCAAGTGATCAATTTCAGTTCACAATTGATCACACTGATAGGTCTAAGTGTCAAAGGGATGACACAAACAAGACTAGTGTCTGCTAATACTAACTGATAGAATCAAAAAGGGAGAGAATGATCCAACATGGGAAGCAGGATACACAGCAGACTCATAGAATGGCAGATGTCCTAAATAGCACTCTGGCCTCAGAATCAGCCCTTAAGGCATTCAGATCTGGCTCAAGAGCCCATGAGAATATTCTAGGCATGGAAAGCCAAGACACTCTGGAAAAAAAAAAAAAAGACCTAAATGAAAGATCTCTGTGAGATCCCAGTGGAACGAATGGGGCCATCAAAGAAGGAGGTACCTTTCTCTGAAGATAGGAGAGAACCTCCACTTTGACTATGACCCTGTCGGAATAAGATGGAAGTCGGCGAACCCTAATGGCTTCCATAGCCTCGGCAACTCATGACTGGACCCTAGGGAGATTACTGACGCCATAAACAAGAGTGTCAAATTGTTAAATCAACTTCAGGAGTCACTGTGTACTTACATCTCATGTGGGATCTGTCCTTAATGTGTTGTCCAATGTGAAGTAATGCTATAACTAGCACTGAAACAGTATTTTACACTTTGTGTTTCTGTGTGGGTGCAAACTGATGAAATCTTTACTTAGTATATACTGAATCAATCTTCTGTATATAGATAATTAAAAATGAAAAAAAAATCCTGGTGTTAAATTGGAAATTGCATAGAAAATTAATCAATTTAAAAAAATATATCATGTAGAATCTCTGTCCTTAATGTGCTATACATTGTGAATTAATACTATAACTAATACTCCAACAGTTTTTTTCACTTTGTGTTGCTATGTGAAGGCAAACTATTGAAATCTTTACTTAATATATAGTAAACTGACCTTCTGTGTATAAAGAGAATTGAAAATGAATCTTGATGTGAATGCAAGGGGAGAGGGAGTGGGAAAGGGGAGGGTTGCGGGTGGGAGGAAAGTTATGGGGGGGAAGCCATTGTAATCTATAAGCTGTATTTTGGAAATTTATATTCTTTAAATAAAAGCGTTATAAAAAATGTAAAATCCTGCACTTATGATTTATTCTCTTGATTGCATATTACAATGCTAATATTTTGGATATATTATGTTAATGATGTTAAATAAAATAAATTAGTAAATTGATTTCACTTTTTCAAAACCCTTTCCTTATTAAAATGTGGGCTGCAAGAAAATTTATAATGGCAAACGAAGTTTACATTTGGTGCTACATTTTATTTCTATTGATTTATGATAGTCAAAAGAGACATGAGCAGAAAGAGGTCAATGCAATGCACCAGGTGAATGACAAAGGGAGAATGATGCCCAGGGTGAAGGGCAGGCCAGATAAATGCTGCCCCTATCCATGCAGGTCATGTCAGCCACAAGCCCTTGATGATCTGGTCTCTTTAGCTGTACCCTCTTGCTGAACATAAGGGATGTTCTGCCTTGGACAAATGTGCCTCATTTTCTCTCTCTGTGCAGCCTCTGCTTTTCTGTTTTTTTTTTTTTTTAACTTATACTCATGACTTAGGTTGTCACCTAAAATATCACCTCTGGGAAGCCTTCCCTGAATTCTTCCACTCACTACTTGAACTGGGTTATAAACCCTAAACATGTGCTCCCACAAATACTGTTATTTCTCCAAGGCATCACATTTTATGGTGGTGGCTTCTGGTTTAATAGTCTGTATCTTACACTAGAGCAGAAACCCTGTGAAGCCAAGGAGTTAAAATCTTTCACCATCCCCTGCTATAGTAAAATATGGACATGTATAGTGCACTTCACAAATAATTGGGGGGGGGCGGGGCTGTTACACATGAATGAGTAAACATTCAGGTGGTCCAACTCTATAGTTAATTTTTGATATATAGTTAATTAATTGATATAAATCCCTCAATTGGAATGAAATCTTTCAGTAGAGAGATTGATCGTCATCATCAAAATTCTTCTCTGTGTCTTACATGCCTAGACTCCAATTAAGAGAAAGATACTATTGGGGCTGGCACCGTGGCTCACTTGGTTAATCCTCTGCCTACGGCGCCAGCATCCCATATAGGAGTCGGGTTCTAGTCCCGGTTGCTCCTCTTCCAGTCCAGCTCTCTGCTGTGGCCTTGGAGGGCAGTGAAAGATGTCCCAAGTGCTTGGGCCCTGCACCCACATGGGAGACCAGGAGGAAGCACCTGGCTCCTGGCTTCGGATTGTTGCAGCGCCGGCCATGGTGGCCATTTGGGGAGTGAACCAACAGAGAGAAGACCTTTCTCTCTGTCTCTCTCTCTCACTGTCTATAACGTTACCTGTCCAAAAAAAAAAAAAAGAGTAAGATACTCATGCTTACACTTTATCATGGAAGCATTCACTATTAAACAGTATGATGTGATATCTACCCTTTGGACTCCACAACCATCTAAATAGATTTGGATAAAAAATGACTTTTTTATTTTATAATTAGGCTTTGAGTTCCAGTGGGTGTGGCTGGCGAGGTACAGCAAAAATGATTCTACATAATTCATTTCTTCGTGTTCCCCAGTGATTCTCTTAGGATCTGATGAAGAGCAGATGTTCAGTTACCATTAGATGAATAAATGGATGCATAGATGGATGGATGGATGGACAGATAGATGATTGAATAATATTTAAATACATAAATGGGTAGAGAGGTAAATGACTAAATAAGAGTACACTAGGAGTAAGAGCTAAGAGGAAGAAGCAGAGGAAATAAATATTCCATGTGTCAGCTCAGGCTCTCTTAGGGGCTTGTGAAACAGGAGGTGAAACAAACCCAGTTCCCTCCGGGCTGAGAACTGGCAGAAGCAAACCTTAGATCAAGAGGGGTTAATAGGTTTCTTGCTGCATTATTAAGACTTAATTTCTTGTTTATTAAGAGAATGTTCTGTTTAGAGTTGCTCTCCCACTTGGGCATTCCTGCAAATTGCCTCTTCACCCCACAGAGGTCTTTCCTCTGTCTTCCTGTCCTCCAAGGGGTTTTCTGTATTCTCAGAAACACCTTCTCCCCAAGAAGAAAAAATATGATTCAGACACACAGAGGATGGAGGATGAGGTGGAAACTGATTGTTTTACTTTTCAAGTCAATAGAAAATGTTGCTCCCAGATGAGGGATGGGGATGTCTGGAGAATCTCTTATCTGCGCCTTCTGAGCCCTGTGATTTTTTTTTTTCTTAGCCAAGAAGATACTGTTCCAGATTCAGGGTGAGAAATGAAAACACACACACACACACACACACACACACACACATGAACCCTGGATTATATAGAGAAATCCTGGTAATACACTCACAAACGTGTGTAAACTCATATATACACATGCATAAAGGTACTTTGCATCTATATGGATGCCTGCAATGCATCTGTATGTGTGCAATGCATATGTATACATGCCTATGTATAGACCAACTCACATCCAAATATAGGAAGGCATTTGTGTGACCTGTCTATGCAATAAGCATGATGACCATGGAAACACACAAGCATACTCGTATACGTCACACATTTATCCAGTCTCCTTTGTGCCAAACTATGATCCTTCTAGAGACTATGGAAAATTACTACCTTGTTTCCCTGTGTGTGGCTCCAGAGACAGATGTTTTCCAACTTCACTACCCTTCCTATGATCATTCACCACAAGTATTTTATGCAGTTCACTGAAAATTTGGGGATCCCGTAAAACCATCTAATTTGTCCACCCTTCCGTCAGCTCCACTCCATTTAAACTCCCTTTCCCTGCTGTATCCTTTTCCTAAAGAGCCAAACAAATTTACTTATTCTCACCAAAGGTGATGGTTGAAGGATCAGCTTTTGTGGTTTGATTATGCTCTTCAGGATTTACCTGATACCTTAAAAGTTTATCAAAGCATTTCTTTTCAAGAAATATAATGTTCTTAGGGAAAAAATGTGGTGAAAACATTTTTGTGCAACTCTATATGCACAAGGAGACTGATGTCCATATAGGAAAGTAGACTTCATGGTATCTCTCACTTACCCAGTGAATGGTAGTGCTGAGCTCCCATTCTTGGTCCCCAAGTTCCTTAGCCCCATTAAGTAATAATAGCAAAAATGCTAAAATAATTGGGGTTGGCACTGTGGTACAGTAGGTTAATCCTCCACCTGCAGCACCAGCATCCCCTATGGATGCCTGTTCTAGTCCCGGCTGCTCCTCTTCCAATCCAGCTCTCTGCTATGGCCTGGGAAAGCTGAAGGAAGACCTTTCTCTCTGTCTCTCCTTCTCACCATCTGTAACTCTACCTCTCAAATAAATAAATAAAATCTCAAAAGAAAACTAAAAATAATTACATCAACAGCAGCAACAATTTAATAGGTGCCAGACTATATGTTAAACACTTTCAATGCGTCATTTAATTTCATTTTCAGGATATGCATAAAAGAAGTGTTATTATGATGACTATTTATAAATGAAGAAACTGAGGCTTAGAAAATTGGGTTCTTCTCAAGGTGACACAAAACTGGTCAAGAGCAGGAGACAGGACTGAACCAGGGGCAATCAATCTATAGGATCTATTCTGCTCACTGTGCCTCCCACCCCCCTTCTCTCATGTTGCATGAGAAAATCCTTAAGAAATATTTTTTCCTGAGAAACTGAAATAATGATGTAAGAAGGACATCACACATTTTCTGGCACATAGCATTCGATCAACATTAAATCCCTTTCCCTTCCCTCTTCCTATGCCTCTATATTGAGAGCTGAGGGAGCCTTGAGGGCCTGCTGTCCAACATTAGATTTCCATACAAAGCTTTGCATATTTAAAATGCGTTGTAAAAACAGGAGAGAAACAAGACTCTGTGAATAATTCACCATCTTGCCTTGGAGAAATTAAAAATATATTTCAATGAGAAAGAAAGGTCTTTGTTATTTGGGATTTCAAGGGACTCAGACCAGAGCACAGTTTTTTAATGGAAGAATTGAATTAGTTACACTTTTTTTTTTTCAAATTGAAATGGGAAGTAGAAATATTCAAAGGAAAGGGTTCAGATTAATGCCACACTCAATGTTTAAACAAGTTCACTTTCTCTCTACAATAGAAGAAAATTTATGTTGATAATCTCACATTTAAAGTCCTATTTAACTTTGCATCTGACTAGCAGCAGAAAACAAACACTAATTTGTCGGTGATTGGAATGGGTGAGCCAGTTGGTTAAAGAGTAGACTGCCACTGAATTGTAAAACAAAATAAACTCTATGTACAGAAAATCATAAATTAAAAATGTAGCTTTGCCATTTCTTAGCTATTTTGAATCTCAGCTTCAATATTGATAAAATGGAGATAATATGACAAAATAAAGTTTTGAATACTGAAGACAACATATAATGCTTTCTATATGGCAAATACTCAGTAAATAGTAAATGATAAATTATAGGATTGAATGAATTTACTCAGCAAATCTTCCAACCCACATTCCCCACATTACTAAATTGTTAAACTCTTTGTCTTCAAAATATACACTGTATATTTAGCCTAGAAAGCTCTGCTACCTTCTTGTTCCTAGTTAGCTCTTGTACACTAAAATGCTACTTATCCCATGAAATTTATATTCAACATTCTAGTTAGTAGAAATCAACCCTCTTCAGTCAATATACCAATCTATTTTAGCTGGAATGAGACATATCTAAATGTTCTTCAGCAGATATGTGAGCAGGTGGAATGGCTTTCTTCTACCCATGGGGTTTTCTCAGTGTTCAGTAAACCCAGTCACTGGGACATAAAACTGACACCTAAGGGATTGTTCATGAAATGATGCAATAGGCAAGACCCATGCTCCCCTAAATGCCCTAGTTTGCCCCATTTCCCACTCTCTTTTCAATTATGCCCTCCCCTTTATCTACTCCTCTTATTTCTTCTCCCTCAAAGATTGTTCGGGCCTGATGGGAAGGGGTAGGAAAGAGTGAACAAGGTGGAACAAGTACTCAGTTTTCCTGTTAACTGACTCCATGCCAAAATGAGATTTAAAAATTTCCAATATTTAGTTATGCATCTTATCACAATAAAGTGTTTGGTGTTAGATAACTATTAAAACAAAAAAAGATAGCCCTCTAATAACATGACAAACCTCAAGTAATCAATCCCTAAAGTAAGCAAAGGCAATAAGCAAAAAGCAATTCCCTAAAGAACATCTGAAATATATTTCCCTGGAAGAGACCTCATTTCAAAGGAATTGAGATAATTAACTGATTGAGCATGCCTAATGAAATGATCCAATTCTAAACTTAAGCCGTATTGACAAGAAAGTTAGTAAATTCTCAATTAGACTGTCTCCTAAACAGAATCAGCTGCTCAGAGATGTTCACAGTCACCAGGACAATTTGGCTTATCTAGCAACGTATGCGAGGTTAAGAGGGCTTTGCTCTCAGGAGATCCCACTCTCCCTTCCACCCCAGACCCAAAGTCATGACAAGTGATTACCCAGTGGCTGCTGACCTACCTCCCAAGGTGGCAGAGATGAGCAGGTGTGTGCCGTACTTTTTGATGATGGTATCGATGAACTGCTGAGTGGTGGGTCTCCTGCCAAGCAGGCGGATGCTCCTTTGAAACTCCGGCATGAGGGGCACTGGATGGCGGACCAGATCTCTCCTCTCAATGGCTGTGTTCCTCACCTTCCAACGGGCAAACTCCCTGGGCAGGAGAGATGAGTGACACTCCTCAACTTACCGCCCCTTCCCTGAAGTCCAAGTCCACCCAGCCAGCCTATTGGGGATCTCTCCTTGGGTGGGAGAATGTCTGCATTTACTTTCATATATGATTGATCTGGAGCTTCAACCCTCTTTAGTCAACAAATATTTATTGAGTACTACTTTTATCCCTGGGACATGGAACCATGCAGTCATGTCCTCAAGTTCCTTATAGAGCATCATGGTTGTAGAATTAGGAGTCATTTTACTATGCTATAGGTAGAGAAGACAGTATTGTTAATAACAATGTGATTACATTAACGGCGGTGGTTATGAGAATGAAGATTTTCATGGCATTTCATAGTTCACAAGAATATCATGGCTAACGTCCTGTCTGTCACACAAGCCTCATAATTCTGGTACCTTTTGCAGGACCTAGTTCTATGCTGTCTTCCAGCTGTTTGTCCAACTCTCTCACCAGTTTGTGAACCATACCATAGAGATGGAATGTTCTCAGATACTCTCCAACCTACTTCTATAAACATTTCAGTGACTGTTGCATGACAGTATTCATAATAATGCTAGATGAATGAATACATAAGCTGGATGAGAGAAAGAAGGAAGGAAGGAAGGAAGGAAGGAAGGAAGGAAGGAAGGAAGGAAGGAAGGAAGGAAGGGAGGGAGAGAGGGAGGGAATAAAAGAAGGAGGTAGAGTGGCAGGCAGACCACATAAAAATAAACCCAAAGCTCAAAGCGCTGTGATACTCATGCTAAGACAATTCAAAAATTAAATATTCAGTCTAGGCCTCACTTTAATCCAAATTTTTAACATGTATTTATTGAGCACCTACTATTTTTGATGTGGCATTGGGGGTAAACATGTCTTTTCCCTGGATCTACATTTCTTAAAATCCAATTCATATTACTTATTTCTTATTGTTGATTCAAGGATTACATGAAACATTGCGTATAAAAATACCTTGGGAAACTGAAAAGCACTAATCTAATGTGAAATATTATTTTATAATTTTATTTCCTCACAGATCCCTAGACATGCACATATAAATCATGAAAGGTTCATGGATAGGGACCCTGGAGAATGTAAACTGAGTACAAGTAGAAATTTAAAGGAACTTGATTCAGGCTGCTTCTGCTCAAATAATCATCACTGCTCTTACCAAAGATGCAGCCGCCCTGGAGCAGCCAGCTCTCCAACCTGCCTGAGTTACACTCTTCCGATCCCTTGAGAAAAAGAGACCAACCAAAGGGGTGAGAAGGTGAGCCTAGATAAACGATGGGAACCAGAGTTTAATGAAAAGGTCTCTTTCTCCTGCCACAAGATGGGAGAGATGAATGAAGAAAGGAGCATGGGGCAAGAAAAAGCAGAACAGGATGGGAATCAGGCCAGAGCATGCCCCAGTGATTCAGTGGTGGAGTCTGACCCCAGATTCATAGCAAACTGGGTCTGAAAGCGCTTTAACATTCAAATACACTTCCAAGCCTCAGAGTGAATGGTCTATGCTTACGGAATCTCAGTCTGTAATTCACAGCACAGTTCAAATTCTAAGTCAACTCAGTACTTTGCACATCTTAGGTACATAAATCCATCAACTACACGCAGTGAATCCCTGCAAGGCACCTACTAAGGATAACTTCTGAAATACACAGGAGGAGGATGGGCACATCACAGTCATGGCATGACGAAGCTCTCAGCCTGGCAAGGAAGATGAAATATTTCAAGTTTCTTGTAAATCAAGGAGCACAGGACACAGAAATAGGGAAATGTACTTGCCTGGCCTCCAGAGAAAGCTTCAGTGCTGTGGTCATGTTTGAACTACAGGTTTGAAGTTTGCATGGAATTTAGACAAATTAATATGTGATAAAAAAAAAATAAAGAAAACCAAACCACAGGAAGGAAAGGGTAGGGGCAGAGTGAATGAGAGGAGGGTACAGAATGTGTAGTGGGAAGAGGTGAACAGAAGGAAAGCTGGATGGAGGAGAGGATAGGACAGAGCAAGGGTAGAGGGGGAGGGACCTCAATAGCCAGTGGAGGGGAATTGATGGGCACAGCAGACAGGTCACCTACGACATGAGCCCCAGAGACCCTCCCCACCTCCACTGAGTTGTCCCTCATGGATAGAATGTGAAGGCAATGGAGCACCACTTTCATGATCAGGTCACAAAAAGTATGACTTATATTTTGCTCTGTTTTCCTCGGTCTCTTTCCCACTGTTCCACTAGCTCTCTCTTCTGCTGGCTCCCTTTCTATCTCTGTGTATCTCTCTTTGTTTCACTTTAACTCTTGCTCTCTCTGTCTTGTTTTCTCTCTCATTGGCCATTTCTCTGGTTCTCTCTGTGTCTGTCTGACTATCGGTTTGTCTCTGTCTCACCTCCCTCCTGCCTCCTGCTACAAGGTATAGCAAGACCACATGGCAAGGAGCAGAGGGAAGCCTCTGTCCACTGCTGCTGAGGAATGGAGGTCTCAGGAGAAAAGCCCAACAGCAAGTAGCCATGTGAGCCAGGAAACAAACAGACCCCGCAAGCCCAGTTTTGAGGTGACAACAGCCTGGGGAGAGACCCAGATGCAAGACACCCAGATCCCTCAGCTGCAGAAACTGTGAGAAAATATTGCTGTTTTAAGTCAATAAGTTGTGATGGAATGTATAATTAGTGATCAATACCAATCAAGAGAATCACGAATTATAGGTAAGGAAGAGTCTTAATCAGCTTATCCCTGAACATTATAAAATGTTTTTGCACATAATTATGAATGTATACTTATCCATATAAACATATATATTCAGGGAACAGACATTTATGGCTACATATAAGCATGTAGACATAGATATATATGTGTGTGTGTGTGTGTGTATCATTGTTATTTAAGACTTACTCTCTGGAATTTTTTTTCATATGACTCCTGCCTATATGCCTCAAAATTAATTCCCATTTACACAAAGAGAAGGTAAGTAATTTGGTAAAGGTCACCCAGCTAGTGAGTGGTAGAGCTGAGTATAGAAAACAGTTATCTTGAATAGTCTGATTCTTAAATCTCTCCTTGAAGATAAATATTGAGAGGTAGACCATACAAACATTGTAGATCCAGGACAAAGGAATACTGCCATTCTCACCACCAAATTATAAGACCACGACTCAATGTCTTTTAAGAAAAAAAAGCCTTCACAGTATTCATGAAGTTCACCAGCTATAGATCAAACATCTGCCATCTGTGTAGCCTCCTTGAAAAACCTAGGAAAAATGCTGGGGACTGAGCTTCTCCCTCCAGGGAAGCTGGAAGGATGAGGAGAGGGAAATGTGAACTGCTGCACACACAACCAGTCTCTCTGGACAAGCTCAGTCGCTGAGATGTTGTTATAAAGCACCAACTCCTTACCAGGCACTGCTTGCTCCACACCACAGATAGCGATCCTCACCCCAATGAACTGGTCCAGTTTTGGGGAGGTGGGATGACAAAGGCAACTCGAGTGGTTATTTAGGTAAGTTATTAAACTCTGGTGAGCTATTACAATGGAATTTTTAGAGACAGAAGGATCAGAACAGAGGATCCCTGACAGAGTCTGGAAACAAGGCTGGGTGAGATTTCTTATACAAATTGAATCTTGGGGCCAGCACTGTGGCGTAGCAGGGAAAGCCACTACCTACAGTGCCGGCATCCTATATGGGAGCTAGTTTGAATCCTGGCTTCTCTACTTCCCATCCAGCTCTTTGCTGTGGACCGGGAAAGCAGTAGAAGATGGCTCAAGTGCTTGTGCCCCTGCTCCTACACGGGAAACCCGGAAGAAGCTCCCGGCTCCTGGCTTTGGATCTGCACATCTCTGGCTCTTGCAGCAATCTGGGGAGTGAACCAGTGGATGGAAGACTCCTCTCTCTCTCTCTCTCTCTCTCTCTCTCTCTCTTTCTCTCTGCTTCTGCTTCTCTGTAATTCTGCCTTTCAAATAAATAAATCTTTAAAAAAATTGAATCTTGAAGGAAATGTAGGATTTGGTCAAAGATAGAGGAAGTGGTTTCCAGGAGAATGAGTTCTGTTTAATACAGTGGAGAGGGATGAGGAAGGATAAGACAGTTGGAAAGAGATGGGTATATGTGCATATGTGTGATATATAAATGAAGAAAGGTAAAGAGAGAGAGGTAGTTGGGGACCACGGAATGAAAGACTGTGTGTCAAAAGACATTATTAGATTTTAGCTTATAAACTGTTCATGTTGCCCAACATTTCAGGCTACAAAAGATCTGCTTGTATATGGCTCTGTAAGTATTATAGGGATTTTGGAGTGAAGAAAATCACCTTATGGGACCTGGGCAGTGGCGTGGTAGGCTATGTCTCTGCCTGCAGTGTCAGCATCCCATATGGGCACCGATTCATGTCTTAGATGTCCCTCTTCTGATTCAGCTCTCTGCTTATGGCCTGGAAAAGTAGTGGAAGATGGCCCAAGTGCTTGAGCCCCTGTCCCAGCGTGGGAGACCCAGAAGAAGCTCCTGGCTGCTGGCTTCAGATTGACCCAGCTTCAGCTGTTGCAACCATTTGGGGAGTGAACCAGCAAATAGAAGACCTTTCTCTCTGTCTCTTCCTGTCTCTGTAACTCTACCTTTCAAATAAATAAATGAATCTTCAAAAAAAAAAAAAAAAGAACATCAAGTTACAGTATTCTATTGCTTTTCACTCCTTATTAAAATACACTGAAGTATAAAAGGGCTTGGCACCTAAATCTATTCAGAAGCTATCAGCATGAGAGCTGAACGAGTTGACTTATGCATTTGGAACTTGAACAAGACTATTTATCCAGCTGTGAGGATATCACAGTAAACAAAATTGATAATAGTCTTGCTCTCAAGGAGCTTACTGACATGTAAGAGTGAACAAATAGTAAAGAAACAAATGTGCAACCTATTGGGGGACATGGTGAGTAACATGAAGAGTCAACAGAAGTTTTGAATCAAACAATCTGATTTATATTCTAAAAGAAAGCCTGGAAAACTTTTTCTGTTAGACAGTAAATGTTTTAGGTTTCAGCCATAAGATATCTGACACAACCACTGAGCTCTGTCCTTTCAGTTATGAGTATTGACAGCAATAGATAATATGTGAATAAGTAGGTGTTGCAATAAACTTTATTTACAAAAGCAATCAGTGGGACAGCTGTAGCCCATATGTAGTATGACCCTTGTCTTAAAGCTTCACTCTGACTCCATTCAAAGAAGTCATGAAATCAACTCACTCAATCACAAATAGGAAAACTGAATATCAAAGAGATTGAATTATTTCTCCAAGAACACAGAGAACATGGCTAGCAGGACTCAGAGCCTAGGGAGCCATGACTCCAAGTTCAATACCCTTTCCAATACCTTAAAAAAAATAACAGATAGGAGAGGAAAAGAGGAGAGGAGAGGAGGAGAGGGGAGAGGAGAAAAGAAAGGAGGGGAGGGGAGAGGGAGGGAGAGGAGGGGGAAAAGGGAGAGGAGAGAGGAGGGAGGGGAGAGAGGAGAGGGGAGGAGGGAGGGGAGGGGAGAGAAGAGGAGAGGAGAAGAGAGCAGAGGGGAGCAGAGGGGAGGAGAGAAGAAGGGAGAGCAGAGGGCAGGAGAGAATAAGGGAGAGCAGATGGGAGAAGAGAGGAGAGGGGAGGGGAGGGGAGGGAAGGGAAGGGAAGGGAAGAGAAGAGAAGAGAAGAGAAGAGAAGAGAAGAAAAGAGAAGGGAGAAGAGGGGAGAGGGGAGGAGAGAAGAAGAGAGAACAGAGGGGAGAGGAGAGAAGAGAATAGAGGAGAGGAGAGCAGAGGAGAGGAGGGGGAGGGGAGGGGATGGGAGAAGGGAGGGGAGGGAAGGGAAGAGAAGAGGAGAAGAGTGGAGAGGAGAGGGGAGGAGAGGAGATGGGAGGAGAGGAGAGGGGAGGGGAAGGGAAGGGAGGGGAGAGGATAAGGGAGGGGAGGGGAGAGGAGAGGGGAGGAGAGGAGAGGGGAGGGGAGAGGAGAAGAGTGGCAAGGAGAGAGAAAAAGACTCTCTTGCCATGTTGTCTAACTGCTCTTCTGGTCCATGAACAATTTCATCCTGTAAGTTCCCAGTGAACTGTGCACAAAATAGTCTTTCCGTCTGAGCCCACAGAGAAAGCGAATTCCCCTTGGAGGAGAAGGCAGAGCTCACAATGGCATAGGATCTGCCAAATATGCTCATGACCAATTAAGCACCCCAGCAGGGAGGGTGAACCAATTAGATTGAGATTAAAAAAAGGTAGTGGATAGAAGGCATTGGGTGTCTACAGCAAGGCCCATCTCACTGGGGGAGCTGAAGGCAGGAGGGAGAGTGATGTCAGGGATAGGCACTAGATGAAGACCAGAGCCAGGGCTGCAAGATTTAAGAAAGGTCCACAGAGAAAACTAAATGCTAAGGCTTTCTTTTCAGAGCTCAGCATTGCCTTTATAGGAGTCCTCCTTCTTCTACTTTATTATCCCCTGCTCCTTCATACACATGCACACACAGATACACACTCTCACTCATGACGCCTTGAGTATGAGGCTGCACAGAAGAAAAGCCTATGATACAGGCAGGAAAATTGTCCCTGTGCTCTTGGGAACATGTTTCCTCTCTTGGATACCCAAGCTGATTGATTTGAATGAGGTCACCTTTGGTCTTGCCTCCTCTAGCCTAGACTCTGGAGCTAAATATATTGGGTTAAAACCACTATCTATTGTTTGAATTCTGTAAACTGTAAATGGTACCAACTTTGGGGTGAGGAGTTTAGCATTATATCACGAAGCACAGTATCTGGGAAATAATCAGCTTTCAATAAAATGTTAGTGTAAAGTTATTACACATACTATCATTATTTTATGGTTTTATGAATGGCTCTAAAGGGAAGTGCGGTGAGAGTGGGTAAATGGTGGTGGGGTGAGAAAAGAGAGGGAAAGATCAGGAGCTTTTTAAAGTTAACAGTAGACAGAACTTTGAGGAAAGATTAGGTTTGACTCTTGTGAGGAATATTTTAAAGTAAGACTGAGTTTATGAAACATTTTATAAACTCCTTCCAAGTCTATTTCTTAATATATGGCATAAAGACAAACATTGCACAATGATCCAAACTGTAAACATTAAATGAAATAATTGTAGGAAGACATATTTCCAAATTGCAATAAGGATGGGCAGCTGTTAACCAGTGTTGGTGTTGTGTTATTTTTATTATTTTTATACAGCACATTTATAATTAAGATGCTTCTATTGCTTAAAATGTGTTTGGTTTCCATATCTGTGACACGAGGGATTATAATTTCTACTTCTTAGGGTTATGTGGAGAACTCCTTTGGCAATTTTGGGTCCATATAAGGTCCTGGATAATTTTGAGTTTCCTCCATGGTTTTCTAGATAATCAAGGCTGCTAGTGATCTCTGAAAAAGTCAATAATTGTTTTCTATACAATTGAGGCTATTAGTGACCTTTGAATAAGTGAAGGACTGTTATACTCTTTTCCACAAAGCAGACAGTATGGATTATTTGTTTACTTGAATTTGAACTTCTAGCAGATACGGTTGGAGGTAATTTTCAAAAACATGTATCATTTGGTAAACAGTTATAAACATCACTTCATTGAATCATACCACATGTGATGATCATTGTCATGAATCCCTCATTTTGTGATACTAATATCTCTGTTTTCAAGAAAAATTTTAAAACCATACATATCCTATGGGTTTTAAAATATAGAGACAATAAGAAAAATGAAAGGAAGAATAGAAATTAAGATTTAGGTTAAAAATCACAGGCAAGGAGCCAGCACTGTAGCACAGTAGGTTAATCCTCTGCCTGCAATGCCAGCATCCCGTAAGGGTGCCGGTTCTAGTCCGGGCTGCTTCACTTCTAATCCAGCTCTCTGCTACATCCTGGGAAAGCAGTAGAAGATGGCCCAAGTCCTTGGGTCCCTGAACTTGCATAGGAGACCCAGAAGAAGCTCCTGGCTCCTGACTTCGGATTGGCTCAGCTCCAGTCATTGCTGCCATTTGGGAAATAAACCAGTGGATGGAGAACCCTTCTCTCTGTCTCTCCCTCACACTGTGTGTAACTCTACCTCTCAAATAAATAGATAAAATATTTAAAATAATTACATGCAAAACTAATTCCATAAAGTCCTGAGCACTTGACGCAAGTGAACTACAAATGTCTCTGAACTTCTTTACAAACAAAAAAGGGAATCACAGTCCAAAGAGCCAAACAATCAAAAAGACACCAAAGTAGCTGCTGATAAAGTTGCTGGAGTAAATCAAATTCCCTGGATCCTACAGTAAGATACAAACATATCCTACAGCTTCTCTTAAAGAGATAAATGTAGTTGATGCTAGGGGGTGATGTCTTCAATAACACCCGCAAGAAGTTTGGGGGCTACAAAGTCACAAGTTAGCCTAATGTGTATGCCATAGCACCATTCAGTAAAGCAATTTCATGAGGATCAAAATATTATAGTCTAGATTTGTAGTTCTTTGGGGATTCTGACTTAATTCAGGAATACATTTGGGTATACATTGTAGACACTGGACACTCCAATAAATGCTTGTTGCATGAACGATTGATTACAGTTATGGAATGTTTGCATTTTGTTTGTTCCTTGGCAGCTTATTTCTTTGCTTGCATTAACTAATCATTGGAAGTGGAATAAAAAGAAGCCTCTGAGTATCAGGGCGATGGAGGAGAATTCTGAGACGGCTGCTGTTATTGTTAGCAGCAAATTATCCCCAGAGATGAGCAAGGGAGGTTGCAGACGAGGAGAAATGAAGAGATGAAATTATTGAGCTGAGAGAGAAAAAGAGAGGGCATTTCTCTTGCCTACTGTTCCCAGTCTCTCCTCACATGATCCCCAGCCAGCTCAGAGAAAGGTGAACCCAAGGGCACATGTGAAGCAGAAATGATGCATCTTAACGAGAGGGTGTCAGTGCCAAATCCCCTGCCTGCCTCCATGCTCCAGCACATAAGTGGGAGGGCAGCTGAGGAGCTGCAGCATCCAAGCGAATCTCTCAGAGTGTTTTGGCCCCAACGGGGTGAGAAGAGGTAAAGCAGAAAACTAGGAAAAAAGAATTCTTCATGAAAACGTGGTTAGAAACAGAATTGTTTTAATTATGAGTAAAGATAGTGACTTAACTAGGGAATAAAATAATCCTTGCTCATACTGTATATATAAGTCCCTCTACTTTTCAAAGTGTGTTCATTTAAAGAATGGCATGTTTATTCTTCTGTCAGTCCCACAGGAGTTCTGAAGGTTCTTAAGGAAACAAACTCTGGAGAAATGGGGCCTCTAATCCAGGGAAAGCATCTTGGAATGGAGCCACATGTTTCTTGTTGGGTGGAAACTTGGGAGGGAAAAATAGAGACAGAACAAGCACACTTGGAGGAGCCAAATGGACCATTTCCAGAGAAGCAGGTGGGCTTTGTCATGGAGCACTGTTCCTGAGTGCAGGGGGCACAACAGAAGTTGTGGGAATTAATCACGGGGAAGGCAGCTCAGAGAGCACTTGCTCTGTTCTCCTCAGATGCCCTCTGAGCCCTGAGTGCCCTGCTCACTGCCTTGATGCACAGAATGCAAACTATCAGATGGAAAGGCTCTTAGAGAAAGCACCCAAGGCCATCAGGGTCATTTCACACGAAAGGACACTGAGGCACAGTGAGAAAAGGGGACTTTCTCGAGGTCATAACGCTATTGCTGGTTAAGGGTATTAGAATCCAGCTTTCTGATCTCAGATTCAGTGTCCTCTAGTCTGATTCACTGTCCTATCCCACTATCTAATTAATTTTGTGGGGTCTGTGGTGCACTTTGTCTGTGATCAACCTTTGGCATTGTATTCATTATCTTCCCAGCAACCTAGAAGATGAGGAGTCTGACCATCCCCATCACTAGTTGGGGAAACTGAGGCCTACAGCAGTGAATACTCCTTGGCAAATGTAAGCCAGAGTTGGGACAGAAAGTCATATTTCATGGTTCTCGGTCTCAATTCCTTTTTGTTTCTTCCCATTCTCTCCTTTCCTACCCATTTTGGTGCCACCCTGCTCACCATTCTGGAAGACAAGTATTGATGCTCCCAAATCACCTTGCCAAGGCCCTTCAATGCTCCACAGAAGAAACAGAATATCATTAATAAGCAAATGCGTACTGCCCTGGGCATCTGAAAAAGGGGATAGGAAATAGGTCCTTTGCTGAAGACCTTGTGGCACCACCCGATAGGCACAGACGTTATAGCTGGGCAGGCCTGGCTCTGACTCTCAGCAAGAAGCCACTCATTAACTGAGTGATAACTCACAGATTCCTCAGCCTCTCTGGGCTTTGTCAGTGCAGGAAGAATCTTAGTACTTACCTTGCAGGGTTGCTGGAAGGATTAAACATAATGAATGCAATTAATCTGGCAGTAGTAGCTACTCAATAAATGTTAGCTATTTATCCTTTGGCAAGGCATTCTGAAAGGGGAGTTTGTCTCATAACACATAACTTTTAATGGATATTTTAAATGATCTTAATATGCCCATGGGCTCCAGGGATTACACGAATTGCATATAAATAAAATATTTAAAATTCTGTTTACTCGATTTGTCTCTCTGCTTATTTCCAAAGCATCTATTGTGAAAGCATGACTCATAACTAAATATAGATTAATAAAAGTTTGAAGCAGCAATTATTTTCCAATTATCATAAATCCCATTAAACATTGCAATTATATGAATTTTCCTTTCGGATTACAAAATTTGAGAGCTCTAAGGGACCACAGAGAACGTCTTCATCACTGCTTTCCATCTATAGAAGGAATCTTAAAGACTCTGAGAGGCGAGATAATTTTCCCAGAGACACACAGTTGTCAGCAGCAGAGATGCTTATAAAATCCAGGTCTTGCACACCCAGATCATTGCTTATTTTCCTCTGCTACAGTACATTTTTTAAGTAGAAAAATCTATATATTTCCCAAGCAAGTAATACTGCATTTAATGGCCAATTTCTTTCCTGTTAGATATTTTAGGAGTAGCAAGCATCCTGCCATCTGAGAGCCTCCCCCAAATCCACACTCTCAGTTAGACCCTCCCTTCATTTTCCTTTACAAAAGCTTTCTCTGTTCCTACTTCAAAATAATTAAGGAGCAGGTATTGTAGCACAGTGGGTTAAGCCATGACTTTGGACACCTGCATCCCATATTGGAGTGCTGGTTCGAGTTCTGGCTACTCCAACATCCTGCTAAATAATTCTGAGAGACAGCAGATGATTGCTCAAATGCTTGGACCCCTATCACCCACAAGGGAGACCCAGATGGATTTCTAGGTTCCTTGCTTTGGGCTGGCCCAGCCCTATGTTTGTGGGCATTTAAGGGGTGAATCAGTCAATGGACAATGTCTCCGAGTCTCTTTCCCTCCCTGTCTCTCTCCCTCCATCTGTTGCTCTGCCTTCCAAGTGAAATAAAAATCAATAAATGAACATTTAAAAGTAATTTAATAAACACCTTTTTCTTCAATTCATTTAACACTCACTAAATATCTGGCCCTACATTAGGAATTTGGAATAAAAAATTAAACTTTATTTAACCTAAATGCATGAAAATCTTTAAACATTATTTAACTTGTGTTGGCAAACTGTGGCCCACAGGCCAAATTTGTTCCACTGCCTTTTTTGTAAATAAATTTTTATGGGAGAATAGTCATACTCATTTGTTTGTGTACCATATCATTTATGGCTGCTCTTGGACTATAACAGCAGAGTTGAATCACTGCAGCAGAAACCGTAAGACCCACAACATCTCAAGTATTTACTATCTGACCTTTAAAAGGGAAAGTTTGCTAATTCTGATTTCACCCATTGATTACGCCAAATAACATACTTAAGAAACTAATCAAGGATACCCTATCAAGGATATCACTTATAGATTGAGTTATTCAGAGAGTTAGGTCAGTAGATTGTGACTTTTCTGTTTATTTTGGGGGATGTTTGTGGACAAAAAAAGACTCTTTTCCCCCCCAAAAATGTTCGAAAATGACTATGCTAAAGCCAATTAGAAAACAAGGATGCTTTGCCATATAACCTTCCTATAGGCTTTTATACCTAAATAACAAAGTCATTATTTAAATTCACATCACAAGAAAACGCACTTTAAAACACCTATAACACACCTAAGTTAAGAAGATAAACATGTTTCAGTGTACATAATGATGATAAAATACTATCTAGAAGAGAGAAGTTTTAAGTATTCCTAGATGCATTTTGTTGCCCACACTCAAGAATCAAGATACCACCAATTTTTCTAGTTGGTGGGAACTGACAAATGGTAATATGGTAAAAACACAACTCAGGGCTAAAACTAGAATAACAGAATAACTGACACAACAAAATCTCACTCATTAAAGCAAGCTCTTTCTGACTGTCAGAAGGGATCAGAATAGAACCACTTGCCCTAGGATGTAAGCTTGTCCCTCCTTGTCCTTGAAGACACTTTAACAGAGTTTGCATAACTGATTGGCATAGATGCTTATGAGACAGAAAGGCGGTGGGGATACTTTATGGTGGCTGCCCTTACTGACTAGGAGATGCTTTGATTTTTGAGAAAGGAAGAAATGCATGTGAATCATTAGGAACTGCTTTCTGAATGCCCAGGTGAACTGGAAACATTTCATTCTGGAACTAGTAATTGTGATGGCCACAAAAAAATATGTGTTAGGCTCACATAGGCTCCAGGATGGTGAATGTTACAGAAGAGATTACCTATTTAGCTTTTTATTTTATTTTATTTTATTTTATTTTATTTTATTTTATTTTATTTTATTTTTGACAGGCAGAGTTAGACAGTGAGAGAGAGAGAGACAGAGAGAAAAGTCTTCCTTCCGTTGGTTCACCCCCTAAATGGCTGCCACGGCCGGCGTGCTGCATTGATCCGAAGCAAGGAGCCAGGTGCTTCCTCCTGGTCTCCCATGCGGGTGCAGGGCCCAAGGACTTGGGCCATCCTCCACTGCCTTCCCAGGCCACAGCAGAGAGCTGGACTGTAAGAGGAGCAAGAACCGGCGTCCCAACTGGAACTAGAACCCAGAGTGCTGGCGCCGCAGGCGGAGGATTAGCCTAGAGAGCCATGGCTCCAGCCCTACTTAGCTGTTTAAAGCTCTGAATTCGATGGATCATATTCCAAAGCACAGTGAGAACTACCACTCCTATGTTTTATTTCAAGAACATGCCCCAGAGTCTGAATTTTAACCGTTCTTTCTTCTACAGCACAGAAAAGGGTTCCTCTCCTCAAATTATCCCTCACCTCCTCTTTCTTCATGTCTCTACGACTGCCAAATATTATTCTTCTTGAGCATAAAGGCATTTTTATGGCCACATCCTACACAAGCCACTGCCTAGCAACAATTCTTCTGCAAGCTCACCTGGTACTTTACAAAAGAAAATATAGTACTCTTCTCCTCTCCTCTCTTCCTTCTTCCGGTCTCTTTCATTCTCTCTCCCCAACTTGATGCATGTTGATATTTTATGTACCTAAATCTATATCTTAAAATACAAAGGATATCTTTTTTCCAATATTGAACACATTTGATTTTCAAAATCTGTATACCTATGGATAAATGTATATTAGCCACCTAAAAGGATTGAGGAATTTGCATTCATAGGCACTTGCATTCTGGTAGCTCTTTGTGATCATCCCCATTTAACTGATAAAGAAACTCAAGACTCAAAGATGTCGACCCTGGTTTAACTCTCTATATTACATTACATGTACACCAGATCTAACTTAAGAATACTTTCGGCCGGCGCCGTGGCTCAACAGGCTAATCCTCCACCTTGCGGCGCCGGCACACCGGGTTCTAGTCCCGGTCGGGGCACCGATTCTGTCCCGGTTGCCCCTCTTCCAGGCCAGCCCTCTGCTGTGGCCCAGGAGTGCAGTGGAGGATGGCCCAGGTGCTTGGGCCCTGCACCCCATGGGGAGACCAGGAAAAGCACCTGGCTCCTGGCTCCTGCCATCGGACGAGCGCGGTGCGCCAGCCGCAGCGCGCCGTCCGCGGCGGCCATTGGAGGGTGAACCAACAGCAAAAGGAAGACCTTTCTCTCTGTCTCTCTCTCTCTCACTGTCCACTCTGCCTGTAAAAAAAAAAAAAGAATACTTTCAACAAAGATACTGTCTAGCAAGCTGATTGCCCATTATGAATGTATATTAACAGTTTTGAAAGTACCTTGTATTTCCTACTTGCATTTTTTGCAAGATGCTGCCAATATTTTGGCCTTCTTAAAACCTTAACTTGCAGTTTTCAGAACTAGTGCTAGACTTGGGTAAAGGTATAAATCTGCCATCTACTCTAACATAACAATTAGGACAATCTTAAACCAGTAATGATTCCTGTATGGATTTCACCTTCCCCATGTACAAAATGGGGAGTTGGGCTTGATTAATGACTTTCAGAATTTTGTTTATACATGAAACATTAACTCGTTATTTTTTCTTTCAAGTTACATCTACCACAATTCTGTCTCTATTTTAGGTGTTAGAGTTACAGGAATAAACAATGTAGACAAAGAATTTGCAGTGGGGAAAACAAAATTGATAATATTTCAAAAGATAGTTTACAAAATAGGTAAATTATATATAAATAGAACTTCTCAGAGGATTATAGAGATCACACACCATTGTCTCTGTCCTCACCACTTGCCCTTTGGGTCAAGGGGCACAATCTGAAAACTATCACACTCAAATATTCATCTGTGCTTTTTGCTCACTCAAAACTTAGCAACTCAGAGTCTCCACCTCTGCCTTTTAAACAAGCCCTGCTAGAGAGCAAAACTGAAAACTTTAGAACTACCAGGCTTCTATGGTTGCCTCTGCTTCCAACAGGCTTCTCCTTTACTCTTACCTATTAAATTCCTTCCCAACTGACCCGGTGTGGGCCTGGAGATTACTCTTAAAGAGCTGTCCCCCTGACTCCTGTGCCAGCTCAGGTCTCCTGTACCACAGAACACAGCTGGTGATTACTTATTCTCTGCTGATTGCATCCTCATTCCTCCTCACTAGCAGTAACCTCTATGGCACAGGGAGTGTACCTGTGTTGTATTTCAGCTTTTGGTACATTGTCTGGGACTTATAAAGTACCCAACAAATGCTTCTTAAAAATTGAAAGTGACACAACTGGGCTTATGAATGAATCTTCTCTCCTTTCCAGCAGTAAGAACATGTTTTAGGCATTTCCCACAATGAACTTGTTTCACAGCCAACACTGAGCCCCTGGAGTCTGGCAAGTTACCTTTGGACTATGCTTCCAAACTGCCTGCACCTTTAGGAACTTCCTGCTTCTATTTATTACTGTGCCCCGTTCCACACGTAGGCAAAGGTGGCAATTAAATCCTCAGAAGTGAGGCACTGTGGAATTAATCTTTAACACCTTAGTGCTTTCATTTTTCCTTTCCCAATCAGTAGCATGTCTAATAAGCCCAGAGATCCTCAGGAAAGGGGTCTTATGGGATTAAATAAAACAAGACACACAGCCAAAATGCAAGGAAGTACAAATGCCATCCACCTGGTCCCCCTGATTCCACCTTGACAACCTTGCAATTTTTCCTAAATATTACAGCCAAAATTATCTTCTCAGGTGTGACTTGGCTCATGCCACCTCATCCAGCTTGCCGGGAAGCATTCAATGAACTCTACTGTCTATAAAATAAAAAAGGAAACTCTCTTGGTTTACATTTCTATAAATACATATTTTATGTTTATATTTAAGACATATGACTATATTTAAGATCCCTCAAATTCAGGGCTGCACTTCAAATCCCCAGTTTGTTCCTCTATTGGTACTCATTCCAGTTAAACTGAACTGCTCTGTGAACCAAAACATCACATACATGTGAACTTTTCAAAAATAGCCACTACCTATAATGTCTTTATATTTATTAGGACATCTTCTGTGACCTGTCCCATCCACTTACTTTTCTAGTTAGTGTGTTCTTGTTTCCCTCCTACAGGTTCACTGTTAAGCTCCATTGCATGTGCAAACTCACTCTAACCACTAATTTTTCTACCCACATGAAGTTTCTGTCAATGGAAAATTCTTGCTCTACTTTACCTAGTTCACTATTACCAACAGCATCTTGCAATCCTCCAATAAAAGTATGTATCACAGGGCTGGCACAGTGGCATAATGGGTAAAGCACTGCCAGCAGTGCTGGCATCCCAAAAGGGCACCTGTTAGAGTCCCAGCTGCTCCACTTATGATCCAGCTCTCTGCTATGGCCTGAGAAAGCTGTGGAAGGTGACTCAAGTCCTTGGGCCACTGTACTTGTGTGGGAGACCCAGAAGAAGCTCCTAGCTCCTGGCTTCAGATCAGTCCAGCTTCAGCTGTGTGGCATTTTGGGAGTGAACCAGCAGAGGGAAGACCTCTCTCTCTCTCTCTCTCTGTGTGTGTGTGTGTGTTACTCTGCCTTTCAAATAAACAAATAAATAAATCTTTTTTAAAAAGTATATATCACCCTGTAATAAAAGTGTCATTTATTTCTTGCTCTTCCTGTTACATGACATGCTCTACGTAACAATGGGAAAGGGGTAGCATTTGAGAATATCCTTAGTACCTACAATCATCAAGGTGCTCCAGAGAAACAGAACCAATAGGATATATAAGCTGAAAATCTGGAAAAGCTGATGGTGGTCCCCAACCAATTGTGAAGACCTGAGAATGGCAAGGTGAGACAAAGGGAGTACATGTGTAAGTCCTGGAGTCCAAAGTCTTATTGATGAGTTGTAATGGTCAATTGCAGGAGAAGATGGATGTTGCTCCTCAAAGAGAGAGAGGTTGGGGGGGAGGGGGGGGCAATGTGCTCTGCCTTGATCACTTTGTTTTACTTGAGCCCTTAATGGGTTGATGATGTCTGCTGAAGCTGGAAATGGAAGATCTTCTTTACTCAGTCCAGTGATTTGAATGCAAACCTCTTCCAGAAACACCTGTACAGATGTACTTAAAAATGTTCTATCAGCTATCTGGATATCATTGGCCCAATCAAGTCAATGAATAAAATTAATGACCACCTATCAAGTTCTAGGCCTAACAAATAGTAGATTTTCAAATAATTAAGGAAAGAATAACCATATTTCTCTTATGCTTAGTTTATGTCATGACTTTCTCTCTGATCTTTCAAGTAACCACTATTTTTCAGTGCTTCTCCATTCAAGGTATTCTTCCAAATGTAGGAGGCATCTGAGTAATAGGTGATGGGATCTAAAACAGATTTTTGAATAATCGCTCTGACCACTGTAGAAAAGAGCTAAAGGCAAGAGGATGACAGAATTGGAAACAGGATGCTGCTGAGTGATTTTTGCAGTAGTCCAGATGAAAGCTGATAGTGGCATGGATGAGAGCAATAAGCAGATATACCAGAAAGGTCTTTTCTAAGCAGAGTCTATAGACTTACTGATGTAGGAATGAAAAGAAGTGCAGAATCATGGATGTTTTGTGGCTTATAGTTCACATGGAAACATTGGGAGATGAGCACATTTCACTGGGGAAGCCAATAATTCACACTCTGAAATGACACATTTAAGAAGCCTATTAGGTTACTGGGTTTATGGGTTTGAAGTTCAGGGGATTTATCTAGGTTAGAAATACAAATGTGAATTGTCAGAGTAGATTCTATAAGGTCATAAGAACAGATGAGATCATCAAAACATAGGCATAGATGAATAAGAGGCTCAAAGAGTAAAACTCCGGTGCTCCAATATCTACAGACTGAAAAGAGAAGAATCCATCAAAGACACTGATTTTAACCCAGTGAACAAGGAAGATCAATGACAGAAAAATTGAGTAAAGAAAGAATTTCAATTAGCAAAAAGTCAAGACTCTTTACCACAGCTTATGTGTATGGGCCTGTTTACCTCTCTAACTTCATCTTTCATCATTCTCCTATTAACTATTTTCCAATCACAGTGTTTTCATTCAGGCTTCAAATAGTCAGACATGTTGGTGCTCTGTGTCTTTATAACCTGTAGGGGGCAGACTTCACCCAGCTTGTTGCCATACTGCCCCACTCATTCAAAGCTCAAGATAACCAGCAATCTTTGGCCACCAACAGCCCACATTCCTTTCCCCAGTTGTCATTTATTTATGGCCAGTATTTCACTGAAATTATTTTATCGATTTATTTGTACTTTATTATCTTCCTCCACATGCTATCCAAGTCTCAACACTTTTCCTCACATAACATGAACCCCAGGAGGATAATGATATTGTCTTATTCATCACAAGGTTCATCACACAGACCTACTAATTGCCAGCACTTAATAGTTGCTCTTTATTTATTTGTTGACCATGTTGAAGAGTTCACCTGTACAACTTCTATCCATCAAGACCAAAACAAAATCCTACTTCATTTATGAAAATTTCCTAAAATCTCCATTCCTAATTCAAAACATGGAAGGCACTAAAATGCAGTAGAAAGAGAAAAAGAACAGAAAATCAAGTCAGTGTGAGGTTCAAACCCAAATCTACTACTAATCAGCAGTGTAGATTTGCCCAGGTCATATAAATGCTCAGCTTGTTTCCTGGCTAGTGAGGATTACGAAGATTTTCTCCACAGATTTCTTGTTACAGATAATGTACACAGGGGACTAGGCACATAAAAGTGTTCATAAATGTTGAACTTTAAAATCACCCCTCCCTCCTGAGCATTCCCGAAGCAGCACTGGAATTTCTCCTGACACTGAATCACAGTTCTTTTACACAGAAGCCTTGTCCTGATCACACTCTGTGAAATTATCCATGTGAATTCAGATCTGCTTGAGTCCAGTGACTTGCAATTTTAAGATTCCATGTAAACACTTGTGGAATGATTTACCCTTCACTTCATCAGGGACAGGAAGTATTTTTAGCCTGAGTTTCTTCCACTTGATTTTTACTACTGTTTTATCCCTGCAGTGCTTGCATAGGGATTGTGGGAGTTTACCCATATAATCCCCTGCTGGTCACTCTTACTCCATAGTTTCTCTCCCTTTATTCTGCCTTTTCCCATCTTACTCTTTTTAAGCTAACATTTATACAGTACCTTCCAGTTTACAAAGCACATATCAAATACCTTGATTAATCCTCAAGGCTACCCTACATGGTAGAGATTTTTACTTACTTCATTTTTAAAAGATAGGAGCTCATACTCCAAGCGTGACATGACTTGTATAAGGGCCAAAGAGCAAGAAAGAAGGAGGACCAGGAGGCTACTACAGGTATATATGAATTTTATACTCATTGGTCTCTCCACTATGCCACACCATCCCTTCCTTCACACAATCTTTCATTAATTCACTCATGCAGAAATTCATACAATTATTTATTACACACTAGACAGTATCCTAAGCACTTGAGACACATTAATGCATAAACGATTTACAGATCCTTCCTGTGAAACTTACTTTCCAGCAGGAGATAAACAAGTAGTAATTGTTTAAAGAAGTAAATTAGAAAGTGATAAATACTATGGAATAAAGGGAAGATGAAAACAAGGTAAGGGATAGTGGAGGTACTGGCAGTAGGAGATGGTCACAGTTGGTCTCATTGAGGAAGTGGTATCGGAGAAAACACCTGGAAGAATTGGCAAGAGACTATGCTGACACCTGAAGGGGTTTCCAAGCAAAGATGACCCAGGAGACTTGGTAATTAGAGAGTGGGGGTGAGGGGAAGGGGATGGTAGGAAGTAATGGCAGAGAGAACACAAGTGTCTGGCAATGTAGGACCTTGTTGACCACTATAAGGATGCGGGAGACTACTACGTAATAAATGAGGAGCTGTTTGCATGATATTGAGCTAGATGAATGATGCAATCTTACTCAGGTTTTACAAAGCTCACTCCATGTTGCGAACAGGCTATGGAGGACAAGATTAGAGGCAGCAGGAGCTGCCACTTAACTTAAGCTGCCACTTGCAATGCTGGCATCTATACTGGAGTGCTGGTTTTAGCCCCAGCTGCATTACTTCTGAACCAGCTTCCTGTTAATGCATCTGGAAAGGAAGTGAGTGAGGCCCCCATGTTTGGGCCCCTACCGTCCATGTGAGAGACGAGCATGGAGCTCCTGGCTTTCGGCTTTGACCTGGTCCAAACCTGGCTACTTTGTATGTGTCAGAGAGCGAACTAACATATTGAAGTTTCTCTCTCTCTCTCTCTCTCCCACCACCATAGCTTTGGCTTTCAAATAAATAAATATGTTTAAGCGAAGACCAAAAGCAGTGAAACCAAACAGTAGGCAAGTAGCATAATAAGTTAGATGATGGTAGCTCTGACCAGGGAAGGGCCTGGAGAGCAGGTAACAGATGGTCAGCTTCTGGATTTGTATTTTCAAGTATTAGAATGGAACTAAGAAAGGGTAAAATATTTTTAACTTGAGCAACTAGAAATTTGACCTTTCTGTTAGCTGAGCTGGGGAAGGCCACAGGTAAGACAGATGTAGGTTTTGACAAGATAGACTCCCAAGCATTTCAGGTGGAGGTGGCCAGGGTGCAGATGGGTGTACAAATCCAGACTTGTGGAGAAAGACTGGGGCAAGAAATATTATTGATACCTCCACCCAATTTCAAAAACAATTTGAGGGGCTGGCACTGTGGCACAGTGGGTTAACGCGCCATATGGGCGCCGGTTCTAGTCCCTGCTGCTCCGCTTCCGATCCAGCTCTCTGCTATGGCCTGGGAGAGCAGTGGAAGATGGCCCAAGTCCTTGGGCCCCTGAACCCATGTCAGAGACCTGGAAGAGGCTCCTGGCTCGTGGCTTCGGATCAGCACAGCTCCGGCCATTGTGGCCATCAGGGGAGTGAACCAGTAGATGGAAGACCTATATCTCTCTATCTCTACCTCTCTATGTAACTCTGTCTTTCAAATAAATAAAATAAATATTTAAAAAATAATTTGAATGAAAATTTATCACTCATCTAATATGTCTACTGTTCAGCAGGAACAGTTGACATGGCTGGGACAAAGTGGACTGGTTCCTCCCTCAGGGTGTTTACAGTCTATATGTAGGACAGGGTAAGTATCAGAAGTAATTACAATAAATACATTATAGCATAGTATGATTATACTGTAGTATAACATGGCTTTTGGTGGCAAAGGTACAGTGAGTGATGGGAGTACTTAGCCATGGCATCTGATACAACCTGGAGGTTTGATTAAAAGTTTTCTAGAGGAAATACTACTTCAGCTGGCACCTGATGGATGAAATGATTACCCTCTTTCAAGGCAAACAGAAGAGGAACATTTCAGGCAGAGAGGACATCCAGGTGTGGAGAATGTGCATGGTATCTCTGAGAGAGTAAGAAAAGTTCAGAGAGTATTAAAGTAAGTAAAGGGAAGAGGGTGGGGTGAAAGTGGTGAGAGATAATGTTGGAAAGATGGACACAGTACAGAGTCTAGAAAGACCTAAAAAAAAGTCATATGTAGCCTTTGAATGGATCCTGGAAAGAGAAAACAGCAGTGAAAAAGTCTTAGAGACTATAGAGGTATCTGAATAAATATATTGGTTATTAGATTATATTATACAGCTATTATTAACAACAGAGTTTTAATGGCATAATTTATCATGACATTTAAAGTAGAATGCACAATTTCTATTAATAAATATATGTATTTATTGTTTATGCACAGCCTCATTCCTAGAAGAAGCTTGTCAAAATATTACTTGGGAGTGTTATGAGATCTGCAGTGTATTTCCCATCTTTTCACAAGAGAGAGAACAGATGTGATAAAACATTAATGACTAATGACTGGCAAATTTAGGGAAGAGTAATAGCTGTTGATTTTTTATTTCCTTCTCTTTTTATTTAAAAATTTAACCATTTTAGAATGATTTTGAAAATGTTTTCCAAAATAAAAAGTTGATAGGAATTATTTTGTGATTTATTTTTTAAAGAACTGCTGTATATATGAGGGGATTTCAAAAATTCATGGAACTAGAATTAAGGTAAGTTTAATTGGGTTCAAAACATTTGAAACCTATGCAGTTTTCTTATAACATGCATTTTCAATGAACATTTTGAAGAGCCTCATTTACATGGATTTCAAAAGTGGTTTGCACCAAAATAAACTCACCTTCTAGTTACATTTTCCACAAAGTTTTTGAAGTGCTTGCATACACAAGCACTTGCAAGTGTCATCCTGTAGAAGGGCTGAGTCGGGCTGAAATGAGTGTAAGAAAGAGCAAAGCACACACAACCTGCTCCTCCTCGAACACTATGCAGAATGCCTCAGGGCTCCACTTGTGAGTCCTGCCATGCTAGCTCCAAGACGAGGGAAAGCCAGCCACGCAGGCACAGCTGAAAGGCAGCACGAGCTGTGTGTGCTGATTTTGCTGTCCAGGAATTTTCTTTCCACGCCATTGCCTGATGCAACAATAAACATAAAAGACCAGCTTCTGTGGTGCTCAAATTGACCCTAGCAGCCACACTGCCAGCTACACTTCTCCCTAGATGTTGTTCTTAAACTAGCTCCCTCTATCCACTTGATAGTTCCAAGTAGTCTGCATTTTGCTTTATTTGCTCATTTATGTGAGTAGAGGTGAAAGTAATTTGAGCTACGTCTTAGCGTATAGCTCTTCTATCTTTAAAGATAGCTCTAGTGGTTCTGAGAGAAACGTTCCCACAAAATTTTTGCAGAGCTAAAATATTCCCCTTTGGCCTCCTCTAACAAGTTGGAGCTGAATTCACACCAGCAGAAATGGCTTCAGGGCCCTGCAGTTTCCTGAGCACAGCTCTGCATGCTGTCAGCATCTATGGCACAGGAATAAGAAAAAAAAAATGGCCTGGAAGTCTAGAACATGAGAAGATAAAAGTCAGTAAGCTCTGGGAGACAGAACAGATCCAGAATCCAATTTTAGCTCTGTTACCCAAGTGTATTGTGAACCATGGCAAGCTGTTTATTCTCTCTGAGCCTCAGTTTCCCCATTCAAACCAAAAGTTTGAATATTTCTCTGAAGTCCTTTACAGTGCGTGTATGAATCTTCAAAACCATTAGACAACAAGTGAGTGTGAGCCCTAGGTGATTCTCAGTCTGAACCAAAATGAGGCCAAAGGAGCTTAGATGATGCAAATGGAACGGCAGACTTTTGTTGGATTTTGAGGGTGGGAAGGATTCAAGTTAGCAACCAAAAGGGATGTAGGAATTTCATGGTTGGGGAGCAATGTGTGCAAGGCTGGACTGAAAACCTCTGGAGGCAGAGACAAGGAGTGAAAAAGGCCTGCAACGGGGCCAACATTGTTGCACGGCAGGTAAAGCTGCCTCCTGCAATGATGGCATCCAATATGATTGCCTGTTTGTGCCCCAGCTGCTCCACTTCCAGTCCAGTTCCCTGCTAATGGTCTGGGAAAAGCAGTGGAAGATGGCCCAAGTGTTTGTGCCCTGGCCACCCATCAGGGAGATCCGAAAGAAGCTCCTGGCTACTGGCTTTGGCTTGGCCCAGCCCTGGCCATTGAGGCCATCTGAGTGAATCTGCAGATGGAAGATCTCTCTATGCATCTCTCCATCCCTCTCTCTGTAACTCTTTCAAAAATAAACAAAGCTTCAAAGAAAAAAGAAAAAGGCATGCAAGGACCAGCTTTGTCCAACTGAAGGGTAAGGTCCAGCCCAGTGCTGCTTCTTCCAGGAAATATGCCAGATTTCTAATCTTCTTTTGAAGATTTCATTAGTACTGGTGACCAAACACTCTGAGCCATGTGTTTTAATGGTTTTGCCAAAAAGGAGTAGGATGGCATTATTAGTTAAGTAAAAACATGCAAAAGTCTCAGGCTCAGAGAGGTCAGGTTGTATGTTCAAGATCATCTAGCTGGACTAAATTTCTTTGCAGTTATTTTATTCCTTTTGACTATGGCTTATTTTTCTAGTGAGTCATGGGCTCACTAGTAACAAGTCATCTCTACCTCTACATTCTCAGAACCTTGCACAGAGTTAAAGCTTATTACAAAAATACCGCAGAAGCACAATCAAAGCCAAAATTGACAAATGGGATTACATCAAGCTGAGAAGCTTCTGTACTGAAACAGAAACACTCAGCAAAGTAAAGAGGCAAAGGACAGAATGGGAGAAAATATTTGCAAACCACGCAACTGATAAAGGGTTAACGTCTGGAATCGATAAAGAGGTCAAGGGGCTGGCGCTGTGACTTAGCAGGTAAAGCCGATGCCTGTAGTGCTAGCATCCCATGTGGGTGCCGGTTTGAGTCTCGGCTGCTCTGCTTCTGATCCCGCTCTCTGCCGTGGTCTTGGAAAGCAGTGGAAGATGGCTCAAGTCCTTGGGGCACCCCCGCACCTGTGTGGGAGACCTGGAGGAATCTCTTGGCTCTTGGCTTCTCTCTCTCTGCTTCTCTGTAACTCTTTACCTTTCAAATTAATAAGTAAATCTTCAAAATAAATAAAGAGCTCAAGAAAAAAAAAAATGCAAATCCAAACAAGATAATACTGAATGCCGAGGTGGAGGTATAGATTGTAGCCATCTAGGAAGCAAAAGTGGAGGGAGAAAGCAATTGGCAACCCCACTGAATCAATCATACTCTGTTTATCCTGAGTCATTCCCCAGGTTGCCCAGCCAAGGAAACCTCTGCTTTCCTTCTCTCCTCCCACTCACCGGCTGTGCTCTCTAAGCAGCAGGTGCTTCCCAGCTCAGAGAAACACAGAGTGCACCACAGAGGAGGGTGGAAGGAGAAGCCAGCTTCCCTCCGCTGGCCTTGAAAGGCAGGACCCTGGGATGTGAGGATTCACCAGGGAGAAACAACCATTAGCAGAAAAAAAACAAAAACAAAACAAAACAAAAAGAAGAGTGAATGGGGTTAAAATCAGAGTGACAGAGTGACTGAGAAACAGATTTGGTTGTGGTTACAGAGAATCTTTGAGAGTCTATGTGCTACTGCCAATGATGCTGGACCCATTTCACTGGACTGAGACCAGCTGGCCCTGATATGGGAGAGGCCATGGAAAGAGCTAGAGGAAACCCCATTCTTTTGCTGGGAAACCCTGAGAAAGTCACTCCAGTGTGCTGTTCAGCTGTGTCCTTCTCTGTAAGGTGAGAGGGATTGTATCAGCCCTGCCTATCACACAGAGCAGCGTTAGGTACCAAATAAGAAAAACATGCACTGAATGAATGCCATGCCTATTCTACAAACTGGTAAACTGGGGCTCAGAGAAACAATTGTGTCAGAATCACAAAACACTAAAGGATAGTTCCAAGTCATTAAAAGTGAATGTAGCACTTATCTAATTAAATCACATATAGGCATACATATACCATACATACAACAGGTATGTGCAATGTACATATGTGTACTATTATGCACAATATATACAAACACATATACATTGCCATGTATTTTATATAATCATGTTATATAATGCTCATAATGTCCCTATAGGTTAAGTCTTATCTCCATCTATAAGTAAGGAACTGAAGCTGAGGCTGAGGCTGAGGCTGAGGCAGAACTAACTTGCTCAAGAGTCTCAGTAAATAAAATGAGAGGTAGGATTTGAACCCAGTTTTGTCCAACTCCAGATCTTGGGTACTTGAACTCTTACAATACTTGAATCCTTATCATACATGCTTGAAGTCCATAATGCCATCTAAAAAGAAAATTCACATTCTTTTATTTTAATAAATACTTCAGTATTATAAAAGTCTTCAAAGGAATAGACCCCTTCTAAACAATGAGGAAACACTGAAGTATGTTTAAATTCAAATCACCTCTAAAATCCTTACTTTTTGTCCCACCAGAGCTACGTATATATTCCTAATTCCCACCAAAAGTGGGTATTTGTACCTTTATGGTCCTAATCCTATTCTGTTTTCCTCTGCATTCATTGACACTAATTGTCACAGAGCCTACCACATGGCAATAGCTTGTGAAAGAGGTATTGAGTCCAACAGGACCATGTAGGTGCTCTGTCCCAACTTATTGCTTTAAATAAACCTAAGGCACTAGGAGGAGAGATGGGGTCTTTACATGATGATCCTCCAAGACTAATTATGAGAATTCTGAGATGAATGCACTGTTGTTTAGTTTAATGAAACCCACTGGATGCTTACCCTTAAGTTTTTCCACACCATGGAATCTCCTGTAGCCTTTTTACCCTAATCCCAAAGCAGGAGCTGTGAGTTTCTGGGCACCTATTTCTTGCAGGGAGCATGATCTGCCAATGGCTCAGCTGTATGTGATGCAGACATTAGGCACTTCAAAACTGAGCTTATTAAGTGGGAACGGGTGTCATGCAGCTCTGTATTTCCTTGAAGACAATCCCCCAACAGAGGGATTCTTGTTTCCCTATTTAGTCATACACACACCTCTGTCCTCATTTCTTCCCTCCCTCAAAGTTTGTCCTGCCATCCAGTTTCTCTGATTCTTTTCACATTTACTTTTATCGTTGTCTCCTTTATGTCCTTATCAGCTCTGTTTTTCTGACTCCTTTCTCCTTTATACTCTCCCTCCCTCATGGCATCCAGACAAATCATCTTCACTGGAGGACTTGTTTCCCTGAAATATCTATTACAGTCATCTTAATTGGATACTTTCCTAAATACATCTAAAAAAAGGTCCATAAGTTTCCATCATAATATTTCCTAATGACAGTTCATTTATGTTTAATTATCCAAGCAATGTGTGAATACAGTTTCTTTGTTTAAAAGGAAGTTTTAATTATAGATAATCACCATTATCATGGGGAAAGCTTCTTGATTTTTTCTGTTCATGTTTACATGTATATAAATATACTCTTAGAAACTGTAAGGTATTTGATAAATATGTCTGTGTTTAATATATAAGAGAAATGATACTACATGGATTATTTTGTAACCTTTTATTTTTGTTTTAACAAAATCTCCTATAGAACTTTTTATGTAAATAATGATATTGTCTTTTTTAAATTACTGCAGAGTATTCTATCTCACCATGATGAAATTATAGCTTACTTATGCATTAACTTATTAACTTAACAGTGGATATTTATTAACTTATTAGTGGATATTTATGCCACTTCTAATCCAATCACCATTATTTTACAAATCATCTGGGAGTGAAAACCTTCATCTGTGCCTCTCTGCACAACAGTTGCACGTATTCTCCATGGCAGACATGAGAGATGACATTATTGGGTCAGAGCGAGTTAGAATATGTAGATACTGCTCAACTTTCCTCCAAAGCAGCTACCCAAATTTAAACTTTTGTTTCTCTTCTTAATTGCTTAATCTTTTCTTTCTACTCACTTTACTTCCATTATTATTATTATTATTATTGCTGTTGTTGTTATGATTGTAATTAAAATTCATAGGCCACAGACTTGAACTTTTGGCATATAATTCTATGGGTTTTGACAAGTGCATAGTGTGATTAGCTACCATCAGAATAAAAACAGCGATTGGCATTGTGGTGCAGTGAGTTAAGGTTCTGCTTGCAAAGCTGGCATCCCATGTCATAGCAGGGAGTGAGTCAGCAGATAGAAGATCTCTCTTTTCTTTTTCCATCCCTCTCTCTCTGTCTCCATCATTGTGTCTTCCAAGTAAATAAATATATATTTTTTTAATAATAGGGACCTCCATTATGGTACAGCAGGTTAAGCTGCCACTTGTGACATCAGCATGCCATAGGAGTACCAATTCAAGTACTGGCTGTTCCACTTCCGATCCAGCTCCCTGCTAATGCACCTGGGGAAATAGAGGAAGATAGCCCAAGTACATGGGCCCCTGAAACCATGTGGGAGACCTAGATGGAGTCAGGCTCCTGGCTTCAGCCTGACCCAGCCCCTGCCACTGTGGCCATTTGGGTAGCGAACAAGTGGATGGAAGACTCTCTCTCTCTCTCTCCCCTCTCTCTCTCTCATTAACTCTGCCCTTCAAAGGATAAACCACCATCGCATCATCTCCATCTTCCTTTGTGGTCAAACCTTCCGCCCACTGCTCTGCCCTATTAATAAAATGATAGAGTCTGCAGCCTTTTGAGTCTGGCTTCATGCACCTACCAAAAATGCCTCTGAATCACTCCAGTTTGGTTTATTGATAGTTCCCTCCTCTGAGAGTGGTACACGTTGCAGCAGTTTATTCTCCTGTTGAGGGACACTTAAATTGCATCCCATCTTTATTTTCCCTTTGCTCCCATCCTTTCCCCTTTCCTTCTTCCCTCTTTCTTCCAATAGAACAGATGAAATGAAACCCCTATAAAAGAAGCTGAGAATAGTTCCAGACAATGGTTTGTGAGAGTTGGCTCTTACTGGATCATAAAAGCTGAGTATGTTCCTCTCTTCCTAAATCCACATGTAGGGACATAAATTGGTAGCTTACTGGAGGAAATATTTACACCCTAGGAAGTGGCAGACACTAACAATCACAGCTATTGGAAGGGAGAACTATGAAGAGGAATGGGGAAACAATATTACCAACTGTTAAACATCAGAAACAGTCATTGGGCATATCACTGAATCCAAGAGACTACCTACCATGACAGAACTGGAGAAAAATCCCAAATACTTTTTTAAGGCTCTGATTGAGTAGTACAGATCCATACAGGTGAATGCTGAGTGGAAGAGTGCCTGGTGATCAGAGGCATCTAGAAACAGGGCACATATGTCATACCTTAGAAAAAGAGAAAGGTACTCTCACATTTAAGCATACAAGGTGGCTTCCAAAGGATCAAGTAAAATATACATTATCTTTTAATCCAATTTTTCTACGAAAGTTTTGAAGGGATCTCTCAACCTAGGAAGGGCACTTCTGTGATAAAGGCCATGAAGAACTTGTGATGGTTCATTTTATGGTATCAACCTGAAATAATCCAGGAAGATCTAGGAACCTGAGCAAACATCATTTGAGGTGTGTCTGTTGAGATGTTTCAGAATGAGATTAGCACAGGAGGCTGAGTGGCTTAGGTGGGCAGGCGTCATCAATTGGTTGGGGAGCTGGAGAGAGTAAGTTCATAAGAAAAATTGGTATCTTGCTCTGAGAGCTGGGACACACCTGGCTCCTGACTCAGATGTCAGCTGCTGGCCTACGAATTCCAATGCTTAAACCAGCAGCCAGAAGGGCTTTCACTGCTGGTATAAGGCTTGTACCTGGAACTGAGCTTTGTACCCCTGCCTCCCTGGATTCTGAGGTCCAAGTATGCCAGGGTATCCCACCTGCAGATGATCTGTCAAAGTGCCTCTTAGCTGCCACAATGGTGTGAGGCAACCACCCTAAGAACTCCACCTTCAATCACCTATTTCATTTCTTATTGATTCTGCCACCTTGTGGACCCTGACTAATGCTTCTCACCTACCTGTCAAGCCACTTGTTTGATATATTTCATAAGGAAGTCACTCCAATTCCACTTAAAGAATGTCCAAGTTTATTTTTATTTTTTTTTCTGGCAATCCCCCACTTCCCCAGGCTCATTCCTTATCTATACTGAGTCAAGCCACACCCTCTGTTTTGGCCTACTGTTTTCCGCCCTCGTGCCTGGGCAACTTAGATAAATCTTGGTCCTCCTCTATCCTCTTTTCTGGGACGTTTCTGTATTTACAGCTCAGGGTTCACACTGGATAATCTCTCGGGTCCCTGCCAGACCCCTGACTTCCTTGAGTCCCAGCCTCCCATGGATGCCCTCTCCTTATCCCTGCATGTCTCTGACAGCCCAGCTGCACCAGGGAACTGACTGTATTTGGAGTCTTAATCTTTCTGAGCAGTGAACCATCCCCTACACAGTCAGAGGCAGCGCTGCCTCCCTGACTGATTGTTTGCTGATTTTGTTTGGCACTTTTTCTGGCCTCATATAGAGCTTATTAGAGAACTGTTCTCACATTCCATAGATTATATTTGTGACTCTGCTCCAATGGGGAGCTTCAAACAGAGAGATGGATGAGGGGTGCCTGAGAAACTAAGGGAGGCCCTGTAGGAACTGAATAAACAGACTAATCTGTTTACCTTGAGTCTCACTTTTTTATAATTAAAGCATTTTTTGTCAACTGATTTTTTATATTCATAATATCCCAAACAAGGAAGTAGATATAATACTTTATTTCCATTTAACTGATGAGCAAATTGAGGTTCAGAGATATACATGGATTTTTCAGAGCTCATAGCAAATCAATAACAGAGCCACACTGAGAACAGTGATCTCCTTCGGGATTTCCCAGTGGTTTCCCAGAGAGAAATAAAGCAACATGAACTCAAGCAATTTAGGGAGAGTTGAGTCTAAAAGGCTAAATAATTTATTTTTATTTTTTTTTTAAATTTTGGTTTAACAGGAAACCTTTGCACATTTTAAGGGATACATTGCAACTTTCAACACATTTATATAGTGTAAACCAACCATGCCAGACAATCAAAGCCAAGTAACTTAATATTTGAAAATATAGTCATCTAATGAATGTCTTTGTTGAAAAACATGTACCCATTGAAACTCTCCGGTTGGTTAATTCCTATAGCTTTAGAAACCCAACCCAGCTACATAATGAACCACAGGAATCCTGTCCTGGTGTCTGCCTGTGTGCTATCCCCCTTGGAGGTGCTCCTACTTTGTCCTGTCCATTCATCCATTTCCCTCAACTACGAGACTATGCTTGTTTGCATGCCAGGCTCCCCTAGTAGAACTGAGTTCCCAGGGGCCTCCATAGCCTTGACAGCTCATGGCAAGAGCCTCGGGTGATTACTGACGTCATAAATAAGAGTGTCAATTATTCAATCAACAACAGGAGTCACTGGGCACATGCTCCCCATGTAGGATCTCTGTCCTTAATGTGTTTTTACTATGAGAGTTAACGATAACACTACTAGTCGAACAATACTCTCTATCTTGTGTGTTTGTGTGGGCACAGTCTGTTGAAACCTTTGCTTAGTATATACTAAGATGATCTTCTGTATATAAAGATAATTGAAAATGAAACTTGATGAAGAGCGGGATGGGAGAGGGAGTGGGACATGGGAGGGCTGCAGGAGCGGTGGAGGTTGGGGTGGGGGAAGCCACAACAATGCAAAAGTTGCACTTTGTAAATTCACATTCATTAAGTAAAAAAAAAAAAAAAGAATTGAGTTCCTTGATACACGAGTCTCAAATGAAACCTGTGGGAAACCTTTCTGGTAGCCAAAGTCTCATCCACATCAACTGTGTAGAAAAAGGCGGAAATTTGTTAAACAAGTGTTGATCATTGAAGGCCTGAACTAATGAACTAGTGAGTATTAATTATAATTAGCATATCAACTCCTTGCATAGGAGAAGGATGACTAACAAAATTGTTTAAAATGTTTGCATGAAATATTATCAGTGGTGCCCTGGAAACTGCATATAAGTCAATTTATTATTTAGTCATGTTCATTTCCAAGAGAGAGCAAAGGAAAGCTCACTACCTGCCCAAATCAGCACAAATTCTAAATTAGTGGGACCAAAATTAATGAGGTTTATATGAATGTTCATATTCTTTGGTTCAATATTCTTTCTCCTGGGAATCTATCCTAAGGAAGTAATTCAAAACTAGAAAAATGTTCTGTGCTCAAAGAGGGTCAGGTCAGCTTGGTTTATAATCTTGAAAAGGGACAATAAAATAAGAAAGCCCAACATAAGTAAGATGGCAGATGACCTCAAGAGAGACTTTTTGAGAGACAGGCAAGTTTGTTTGTTTGTTTTTTGACAGGCAGAGTGGACAGTGAGAGAGAGAGAGAGAGAGAGAGAGAGAGAGAAAGCTCTTCCTTTTTTCCATTGGTTCACCCCCCAATGGCTGCTGCAGCAAGTTTTTACAACAGTAGGTTTTATCAGACATGCCAGTCCTTAATGTTAACACTAGGGATATATGGCAACATATGATAAATATGTGAATGCATTTGTTACTTAGCTACATCTAACCATCCCAAAATGTACATATACTTCAAAACATCATGTTGTTAATGATAAAAAACATAGTGTTATCTGTTAGCTTTAAAAGTAAATTAAAAATAAAATTGATTATAATAACAGGAAGGAGAAAGAGGAACAAAAGGAGGAAAAGAAAGAGAAAGGATGCAGTGAGTGTTTTAAAATGGTAAGAGTGCAAGCAGAATGTCCAGTGTTTTTAAAAGCCACTGAAGTAAATCTGATTGCTATTTAATAGTAATTACTGTCACACATAACATAATGATATTGAAGGACCACATATATGACAATGGAACCTTAAAGTTATAAAGCTGAGTGATATCCTAGCTATCTTAGTGTTTGGAAGTACATCCAATGATGTTTCCACATTGTCAAAACTGCCTAACGACACATTTCTCAAACATAGCCCCATCATTAACTAACTCATGACTGCATTTAGTAAGCCTAACGGAAGCAGGAATGTCACTACTCCATTTACCAGCTAATCATTTCCCCCCTCACTCATTCTTTATTTTACTCATTGAACATCTACCATGCATAATATACTGAGTTGATCCTGTCCTCCAGAACAACCTGGTGTGAACAACTGGTTTCAACCCAGTGGAATAAAATGCAATACCAAGTAATTGGTCCAATATTAGATAGAGCAACTGAGATGTGCTTAATTCTGAAAGAGCAGAGTTGTTGGAAAGAAACTGACAGATAGAAGCATTCAGCCAGGCCTTAAAGATGGCGTAGAACTTTAACAGATGCAGGACACATATGAGCAACACTACTGAAGAATGGGTGTCCTCTGCATGCCTAGGAATTTGGGACATACTTGGCACTATTTGGGGCAGAACAGGCAAGTGATGGGTGTAGTTGTGATTTGGAACTTGAGGGCATGACAAAGGAGCTGAGCCAACACTGCTAACACTGGTTCTGTAAGTGTAGAAATGAGACTTGCTACCAATGGGTCAGGAATTACACACAGCTTTCATTGCTCACTGCCTTTCATACCTGGCCTGGCAAACATACTTCTCTGCATATGGGATACTTTATTCTGTTTGTAAGAGCTCTTCATTTGTCATTCGGGACAGAAAGTTGGACCTGGTTGCAATGTGTAATCAATCAGTCTGCTTTTTGGAAAAACTACCAGGAAACTAGCTCTCTTCCTCTGTGGATATTTTCACATTGATGCAAAGATCCAAAATCATTTAAGTAGTGTGTACTGAGGGGGAAGGGAGGGAGGGTAGGAGACTGAGACAAAGAGGAAAGGAAGAGAGAGGGAAATAGGAGGAGGGGGATGAGAGGGGAGAGAGATGGATAGGGAAGGAGGGAGAAAGAGAGGGAGAAAGACAGGAAGGAAGGGAGGGAGAAAAATAAATTAGGGCAGTATAGGTTTCTCTATGGCTTAGTGAGAATAATACAGCATTTCCAGGTAATATACAAATTTTGGAAGGGGGTGTTCTCAATTTAAAAATATTGAAAATTACCCATCATTCTACTACTTCACAGGACATCTTTATACTTTCACATTGTTTATATAATTCTAACATTTATGCATACAGATACATAAACTTATTTTAGCAAAAACAGGCCATGATGTGGGTGCAATTTGATTTTTTTCACTTGATAATACATCACACTTTTTGAAGATCAGTAAACACAGATTTTTTTCAGTCTTAAAGGCATTGTGATATTATAAGAATGTGCTATAATTTCTTTCAGCAATTTCCTTCTGATAGATGCCCAAGATACCTCCATTTTTGTTTTGTTTTTCTAGGCTAGTATAATTTTTCAGTAAATATTGCTGTTAAGTGTACCTCTGAACATGTTGTGGTATTTCTTGAATTTATTATTAAAGTGAAACTACAAAGTCACAGCTCATAGATAACATCTTAAATTTTAAAAATTATAGAATTATACTTCTAACAATGAGCTCTGCAAATGGTGCTGCTCCACACCATCTAAAGTTTTGAAATTTTTGACAAGGGCTTTCATGTGCTTGCCTCATACCCATTTCTAAACCTTGCTTGAGAAGTGCTTTGTGTAGAAGAGATTGAGAGGATTTTGAACTTGAGAATCCCCTTCAAATGGACAATGGCGGAAGTCAAGGGGAGGAGGGAGCCAAGATCCTTGAGTTGTAGTCCTGCCATGCTCTTTCTATCAGATCCAACAATAGGAGGTATGACTACAGCCCTTGGCTTGCCATCTGGAAAACAGAGAGTCGAATTTGATAATTGGCCCAGATATTGAATGCTGAAAAGGAAATCTGAAGGAGAAGAAAGGTAAATGGATAAAGGGGAGAATGTAAAAGGGAAGAGGAATGGGGAGAAAGAACCACAGAAGCTGTCTTATTCCATTTTGTGTTGCTATAACAAAATATCACTGTCATTTATAATGAGAAGGAATTTATTTCTCAGAGTTCTGGAGTCTGGGAAGCTCAAGCTTGAGGAGGAGCTGGCATCTCGGTAGGACCTTCTTTCTACACCAATACATAGCAAAAGGCCTTATTACACGGGTGAGAGAGAGTGCAGCAAGGGAAAAAGCACACATTAGCTCCATAGCATGAATAGGAAAAGAAAGGAAAGGGAAAGAAAAGAGAAAAAAAGAAAGAAAAAAGCAACAAAAAATATGCCCATCTTCACTGTGATTGTTACAGTAAAGCCTTTTTAAAAATTCAATATGCAGTAATGCCAGCAGCTATCACTTTTGGAAGAAAGAGAAAGAGATTCTGAAAGGGAACTGGGGAACAAGAATGTTGTTCTTTTATTTTCAAAAATCTCAAATTTAATTTTGCCCAGAAATAATGTTTTTCACATTGAGTGAAACCAAGGTGAGAGTAATAGCTGGTCACAGGGGAGATGGATGGATTACCTCTCAGACTGCATGTGTGCAGACACACAGCAACACAAAAGCCCTCTACACCCTAGTGGGAGGCTGGTTTGGGCTTGTTGTTTTTTTCTCTCTTCAGTATTAATGACAGCGGTTGAAGTCATCATCACCCCTACTGGCCACTTCTTAGATTCCTCTTAACCTTTTCAGAATAGAAACTGATTCTAGGGCCTGCCCAGGGGTACAGAGATATAGAGAGGCAGGAAAAGGACTGGACTAAGAATTCATAGGATTTGAAGCCCAAATCTGCCCTTCACCAGTTCTGGGGATGTAAATGAAATCAGTGCTCCTTTCTGAGCCTCCTTCAGTGTTTCTGTAAAATGAAATCGTTGAAACAAAACAGTGGCCCTTGGTATCCCTGGACCAGTAGAAGCAGCAGCAACAGCTGGGAACTTGTCAGAAAAGCAAATTTCTGGTTCTACCTTACACCCAGTCACTCAGAACCTCTCAGGGTAGGGCTTACCACTCTGTTTTTAGCAAGCCTCCTGGTACTTATAATATAGGCTAAAGTTTGAGTACCTTGGAACAAAAAAAGCACCAAAATAGTCTACTTTTGCAGTCAGGGCATTCCCCTAAGGATAAAAGGGGGTGGTGAAATGAAGCAACGTTAAACAACCCTGTCCTTGTCTGAGATCTCCCAGGCCAAGTGCCACACCGATACCTGATGCTCTGCTTCCTCTAGGCTGTTCATCCCACCTTGCTGCTCTGCAGTCCATAGACCAGCAGCATCAGCAGCAGTAAGCTTCAGACTCATCTGCAGAAGTTCCGAATCCTAAGCCCACCCAACACTGAGGGAACGAGCATCACTGTCTTTTCTATAGAGAGTCTGAACTGGTTCAAATACACGTTAACTTTAAAGAAGCTCCTCACCAGACCTCTCCTCCCCTTCTCTCTCTTTTCTTGATGTCTCTTTTTGCTCATTTTGCAACACTTTCTTCTTCAGATCCTTTGGAAATGTGCATGCTTCCTAGAGACAAGGCTCAGATCAAGGCTGACTCTCAGATTTAACAAATGGCATACTCTTCAGAAACTTCAGTATTTCAAACCCAGAGCCAGAAGCCCCGGAAGCCACACTTCTCTCCTCCCCCTGTGGGAGGCACTGTGGTACAGGCAAGAGTGCTGGACTCAGCTTGGAGCTTGGCCATCATCAGACTGAAGCCCCAGGCACAGCTCTGCCCCATCTCTGTGTTTGACAAAAACATCTGTAGCTTTGGAAGATTCATTTCTAAAATGGAGATACTTTTTTTTTTTCTTGAGGTAGTTGCGAGGCTCAAATGGGATTATGGAAATGAATGTAAAAGGCCCAATTCAAACACAAGGAATTAATACTGGTTATTATCCAAGTAGCTCTTTCTCTCACCTTTTCCTTAGGGCTTTTTAAAGAGCAGATCCCAATCAGTTGGCTTCCCAACACCCTGTGCTGATGAAAATCGGGACACACTTCCACATTTCCAAGCCCATCCCCAGGGCTTTTATTAAAGAAGCAAACACTGGATTGCTCCACTCCCTTCTCAATAAATGTGTTTATCACCCTGCAAATTCCAACATATCAGTAGCTTGTTACAGAGAGAAAAGGTCGCCACCAAGAAAGATGTGTCATTCCACAGGAAATTTGGGTTTAATATATACAAGGGAGCCGGCACATGGAAATCTCTTTGGAAACGATAAAGTCCTATAATGAAAAATACCACTACAATACTGGGCTCATTTCAGCAGATAAATATTTAATATAGATCAGCCAAGATTAATTGCCTACTGAAACGCTCCCGTCCTCTGGCTGGTGAGGAAAAAGAGCATCTTTACGTTAATTTATGACGGAGTTTTTGAAACAAGCAAAGCTTAGCGATGCCGGGTTCATTTTTCCTGCCATTGAGAAATGCAGCGCACGGTTCCCAAGGCCTTCTGCTTGGCTCTGGGCTCCTGCTGCAGTGTGGAGTGGACCAGCCACTCCTTCGCATACTAATCAAGTTCTTGCAGGCATGAGAAAAATAAATAAGTTTGAGAGAATCACTGAAATCCAGACATGGAACAAACCTGTGAAAAAGACCATCGTGGTTATTGGGAGGCTGGAGAATGGATCTGTGTGTTCAAAATTGAACAGGGATGGCAGAAGGGAATCAAGAAAATGAGAGAACCACATGCATGTGTCAGCTCTGAGGCTCCTGATGACCTGCATCTGTATATGTTTAACTTTGTCAGTGGGAAAATAGATATGAATGCTCCCATTCTGCACCTAAAGGACCACTGAAGCTGAGAGTAGTGAACAGCCTGACCTAAGATCCTCATAGCTAGTATATGGCAGACGTACAATTTCAGTTCAGTATTTCTGACTCCAGAGACCCTCCTCACAACCCTTATTCTAAGCATTCTTTTGATCATTAAAAGATTGCACTTGGGAGTTAATAAATAGCATTAAGGGAATTTCAACTGCAAGTTTTTGGGCTTTGAGACTACCCTCTATATTTTTTTTTATTTTTTTCTTGTTTACTTATTTAATTTGAAAGAGAAATACAGAGAGGCAGAAACAGACATGGGGTGCTCTTCCATCCACAGGTGCACTCTGCAAATGCCCACAATAGTTCCCAGATCAAATCTGGGAACCTGGAACTCAATCCAGGTCTCCCACATGGATAGCAGGGACCCACGTACTTGAGACATCACTTACTGCCTCCTAGGGCATGCATTAGCAGGAAGCCAGAATAGGAAGAGGAGTCAGCAAAGGCAGGCAGAATCAGAACCCAGGCTCTCTGATACAGGCTACAGAGCCTTCACTGCTGCATCAAATGTCCTATTCCCTATTCTTTCCATTCTTTTTTTTTCATATTTACTCATTCATCCTCTTTTTCTCCTCTCTTGCCCATCCATGATACATCAGGTTTTCTTGAGTCCTTGATGAATTCCTGGTATCTTAGTGATACTGTCTGGGATTTAAGAAGAGAGAATTTCACCAGAGGCTTCTGAGGGGCTCTTCTGATGTGCAGTAACACTATTTTCTTAAAGGGAGAAGTTAGATTGTACTAAAAGGGAAGCCTAAGTGTTTATTTGTTTATTCTCATCGACTTGAAAGGCAAAGTCACAAAGAGAGGCCCAGGCAGAAAGAGGGAGAGAGAGAGAGAGAGAGTTATGCATGCAGTTCCATTCCCCAGATGCTCACAACAGCTACGACTGAACAAGCTGAAACCAAGAGCCCAAAACTTCATTAGGTCCTCCATGTGTGTAACAGGAGCCAAACACTTGATCCGTCATCTATTGAATTCCCAGGTATATTTGCAGAAAGCTGAATCAGAAGTGGAAGAGCTAAGACTCGAACTAGCACTCCAAGATGGAATGTATATGTTCCAAGCTGTCTTAACCTGCTGTACCACAATGCTCCCTCACCCTAAGTGAGTTTAAATAGAACCATCAACATGCCTGGGCCAAAAACTCTATGACTTGGAAACAGACTCCTACTTATCATCCTCCTCCAATTATCAAAATCATCACTGCCATAACTTGCATCATCATTTATATGAACAATGGTATTGGATCCAATAGATGATAACATTAAAGTTTTTAACATCAAAATAATCACCATTGATTTTTACCATCATCAATATCAATATAATCAGCAACTTTTCCCACCATAAACAATATATCCTCTGCATAACTAACAGTACCATGTTATCACCAAAATCATTTTTAACAAAGAGCAACAAATTCAACATGTGTCTACCATGTATTGGAAAAGGATATAGCTTTTGTACATATGAAATTTTGATGTAGGTGGTAGACAAGGTAACTGACAATACAAGGCTCTGATTTTAAATACCAAAAGAGTGCTGTTTGATATTTTCAAAGTTCAGAGACAGTCACACCTGCAAGAGGACGAGGGGAATACACCAGATGGAACTGAAGAGTTCTGTCATTAATTCCATGATTTTGATCAAGTCACCTAACCTCTGGCTTTAGTTACTCAACAGAAAATGAAAACTAAGTGCTAGGTAGAATTTAAGCATTTTTCTAGATATAAAAATTTTTGGAACACTTAAATTAGATAAACACGTGGTTGGCTGAATGTGTTCCCCAGATTACCAAATGGTCAGGGTGATTTCACCTTGAGTAATCAAGGATAAAGAAGAATTGAGATAAAAAGAGATGGGGGAAAAATCATTTTGCAAATCTCATCTGACTCTTCCCTTCTCTCTAGGGACCCAATCTTGGATTATTACAAATGCTCAGTTTAAAGATAACAGAGCATTTTAGCTTTAAAGAATTCACATGATGTTTTAAACTCTGCCTCTTGAGAGTGTTCCATCATAAGAAAGGCCTGGCTCCAAGGAACAGCTCTTGAATAACATCTCAAATATATCATTGAAGGATGAAATTTCTCATTATTCCTGCTCAGAGATGCATCACATTCCTTGTTTTTTTTTTTACTTTTATTCCAAACACTATTCTGGGAGTAGAAAGCTCTAGATTTCAATTTTAGCTATTATCATCATTGTTTGCTTTACCTGGGACAAGTTCATTAATGGCTCTGACTAGAAAATAACCTAGTGGTAGAAATGCTATAATTGCATCTATGGTAGAACAGCAGCTATGATAATTTAATTGATGAGCTAGACCAGAACACATGGTCTGCTATTACCCCATATTAGTGAAGAAGCTTGAACAATCTGAAGACAGAAGTTGTAACACAACTCCTGCCCATTATTGAAATTTTATTAGACTTTAATGATTTTTAAGAAAAAATAGACATTTAGATTTTTCCCAGAAATATTCCTTTTTTAAAAACATCAGGGAACAATCATTACTTTTAAAAATTCATTGTTGATCAAGCAAAAACATGTGTTTGTGGCAAGGTTTAGATGTCAAGTTGTAGAATGAGAACAGATGAGTGGGAGGTTGTTAAATATCTAGTCCATTAGAATGCAAGAATTTATTCTCACCATCCTACTTTTTCCCACCTCACTGGAAAAGATTAATTTAAGGAAGACAAATAACTTCAACCTCACAATACACTGCTGTACATAATCCACCATAAGTGATCTCAGTATGCAACTCCTAGAGTCTAGTAAAAGGCAACTATCACCACTCAGTACTTTTTCACCTCTTGAAAAACTCTCTCAGACCCTATATATGAACTTATGATGTGATGTATGAAATATATAAATACTGGATGCTTTGGACAACTAGAATATGGGCCTTGACCTCCTTAGCCAACAGACACCCTGTGGTGAGCTGTTCATCCCAGCTGGCACTCTAGTTCCCCCTACTGGTCACTTCAACTGCAGTGATCTGCTACTAGAAAATGAGGAACTTCTAGTAAAGGCAGTAAAGAGAGTGGTCAAGAAAATCCCCCTATAGATAATAATTATAACAGCTAGATAAATTTAAAAGAACAGCAACACTTTAAAGACTATGGGAAGTACTGAAAATCATAGGAGAGCTAACTACAACTTGAAAAGATAATAATTGCACAACTAAGACTCTGACTGGAGGGTGCTTCCTAAAACCAAGGCAATAAGTTTTAGTGAAAATATACATGATCACAGGCTCCAAGCGGCAGATAACAGAGGTCAGGAATAGACCTGAAGTCTGAAACACAGAGAAGCACACAATAAATCTTAGCAGTTTCCATAAAATTACATTAACATCATTATAGGGCAAGGAAGAGTAAAGACTCAAAAATAATTTTGAACCTTCTGGCTTGTATTGCTGACCATTGATGCCATTATTGGAGACAGATAACCTAAGAATCGAAGCAGATCTAAAAGAAGGAAAATGTGGACTCAGAGTTCATGGAGTAGTCTAATGGAAACATGCATTTGGCAGTCAGGTGCAAGAATTTTAGAATTTGGACAAGAAATGAAAGCTGAAGATAATTATTTGAGAGGTGCTGGAATGCCAGTGTAATAGAAAGCTTAGGAGTTAGTATGATTACTCAAGGAGGCTGGAGTTAAGAGTAGCATTTGATTGATAGTTTGAAGAGAAGAGATTGACTTAGATAAACATCTCCAGTCAGAGTATTCCCTAGATTGTTGATCAGACTATCAGGATTTCCAATCAAACAATTGATGCCACATGGAAATTAATATTTGGTACTCTCTAGGCAGATAAATTGCAAAACAGAAATAAAAAGGTATCCCTATTAGGCATAAGTATGCAGTCCTATTCCAAGATGCAATATCCATTGACCTTCTTCCAGTTTCCTTCATGCAGTGGACAAAATGTGTGACTGTATATGCAACCCAGAACACCAACCTTGGATTGTCCAAGGTTGCAAAGGTCACTGAAGCCACTTTTCCACTTGTGGCTTTCATTCTATTTAGGCCAGACTATGCTAATTAAGGTCCTTTGGTAACAGAACAGTGACTGTTCCCTCAGTTCTAACAAGGGGCTCCCCCAACCAATCTTCAGGAAAATTTGAACATTGAACAATTTTCCTCACAAGACTTTCTCTTGTAGCCAAGACAAGCTCTGTCTCCGGAGTTAACCCATGAGAAAATTTCGGCTCCCTAATTCAGGTTCTGTACATACACATTTATAAGGTTCCCATAGGTAAGAAATATTGACCAGTGCCAGTGGCTTTTTGCTTGGTTTCCTTTGAGAAGTAAACTCTCAAGTTAATGCAAAAGAAAAGAAAAGAAAAGAAGAGAAGTGAAGCGAAGTGAAGAGAAAAGAGAAAGAAAGAAAGAAAGAAAGAAAGAAAGAAAGAAAGAAAGAAAGAAAGAAAGAAAGAAAGAAAGAAAGAAAGAAAGAAAGAAAGAAAGAAATAAGGGGGAAAAAAAAGAAAATCTACCTCTTAGTAGAGGTGGATGAGGAAGCAGTTGAGACATATGAGGATGTCATTTACCTGCCCTTGTCTCCCAGAAGTAGGTGGGTGGTAGTTAACAAAAGAATAAGCTCCAAAAAAGGGAAGGAATTATAGAGAAGGCTAAAACAGAATGACATAACAGGTACAGCCATGACTGTCTCTCTTATATCCTCCATAAACAAGAGAAAAAATGATCTCTACCATATTACATGATGAGCTGTTTTTAATGAGATATCAGTCTGCTCATTTTAAGCAAACAGTATTAGAAATAAATACATCTGAGGCCAAAGGGTAAAGTCCCGCCTGTAGGGTCAGCCTCCCCTTTGGGAACTGGTTCAAGTCCCAGCTGCTGCACTTCTGATCCAGCTCTCTGCTACCGCCTGGGAAAGCAGTAGAAGATGGCCCAAGTCCTCGGGCCCCTGTACCCATATGGGAGACCTGGAAGATGCTCCTGGCTCCTAGCTTCAAATAGGCACAGCTCTGGCCATTGTAGCCATCAGGGGAGTCTGGGGAGTGAATGAGCAGATTGAAGACCTCTGAATCTCCTTTCTCTCTCTCTCTCTCTCTCTCTCTCTCTGTCTCTGTCTCTCTCTGTGTGTGTGTGTGTGTGTGTGTGTGTGTGTGTGTGTCTTTGCCTTTGTCTCTCTGTAACTCTGCCTTTCAAATAAAGAAATATTTTAAAAGAGAAAAAAAGAAACAACTACTTCATTTCTAGAGTCAGGGGATGACCCTCAATGATAGTCAATTTCCTGAAATCTTAAAGAAGGCAAAGGACCCCTGGAAACATGGCACATAAAATCTGGAAAGGAACAAGGAAAATACTCTGCCTTAATTTTTTGTTTTAGAAGTGGAGAAACACAAAGGGAACTGGAATTAACGAGCCCATTTAATAGATTTTATATCAAGCTAGACTAGAACCAAGGTATCATATGCTGTATCTTAATGTTTGCTCCATTACAATATTACCACACCACCTATGCTCAAGGTGATATATTAAGTGAGGAGTAGAAAAATGTAATAGACAAAGTCAAAATAGAAACAATAATAAAAAGACAAAATCTGAATACATTTCTATTTTAACTTGATTATATCATTATATCATTTAAAAATTGTTTGTCACTAACAAAATCTCATTACTTCCTCTAGCTAAGAAGTTATGTTACTCTTTATACCCAAATTAACTGGTAGAGTGTTGGGCAGAAAATAGAGATTGAATAGCTAAGTGAGAAAAACACAAGAAAAAATAAATGGAAATAAATACAGAGGACTAACGCATTGTTCATGGTCTATAGTTTATTTAACTTCAGTCTTTCATAGCATCTACCAACAAATAAAAATCCAACTTCCTGCTTGAAAATTATTCAGAATGGTATATTTTATCCAATAAGTTATGTCCTAGGTCTACATAAGAGGCAAATGGAGAGAAGTGTTATATTCAAAGGCCTATACACAAAGACAAAAGTTATGCTTGCTTTGCATGTCTGTCTTTTAGGATGGTGATTAGATGAAAGATCAGGTACATAGTTGAGATCAAGAAATATAAAAATGGAAGTCAGAACATAGGTTATCAGATTTTACCCTGAGAATATTGCAATGCACTTATTGAATTAGTTGCAGTTGTTAACTACAGAGACCTACTGGGATGGTTCTTATATACCAAATACTTTTCCTGGCTCTGAGCAAAGGGACAAAACTTCAGGCCCCTGTGGAGCTTCCATTCTGGACTCAAGTCTCCTAAAAGATTATATAGCTTCTTGTAAAATCTCCCACCATGCGCTATGAATGAAAGTAACACTCCCAGACCTGAAATATGACTTATTATAAGACTACTTGGAGTGGTGGTGGAGGACACTCAGGTTGGTGTAGCAGTTAAGACACCACTTGAGATATCTCCATCCATATCAGAGTGTCTGGGCTTAAGCTGTGGCTGTACTTCCAATCCCAGGTTACTACTGATGATCACCCTGGGAAGCAGCAGATGACTCTCTCTCTCTCTCTCTCTCTCTCTCTCTCTCTCTCTCTCTCTCTCTCCCCCTCCCACTTTCTTTCTTTCTCTCTCTCCATTTCAAATAAATTAAAATTAAAATTACAAAAAGAAACTACATGATAAAATATGCATCCTGAGATTATGGTCTGTTCCAGGAGTTAAGGAAACGGAAAGCCTTCTAGGGCTTTATCTGGAAGTTAAATATGCTCCATTCTCTGTTTTCCAAATAACATCTCTAGATTCTTTGTGCATGGATAGGTATTGAATATTTGCAACTTCTGTATACTCCCTTGAAAAGTATTGCAAGATGCACCAGTGTTGTACCTAAACTGAGAACCAGTGATAAGAATGGTGCATCAAAAACAAATGAAAAACAAACAAAAACCCAGCTGTAGAAAAGTTAAAGTGTGTTCTGAAAAGAATGTCAGAAGACTTGGACATAAATCAGACCTCCATCACTTTCAAGGTGCATTATACTGGACAAATCACTTGGCCACTCAAAACCTTGGCTACAGGGCTGGCACGGTGTTGCAGCAGGTTAATCCTCCTCCTTCGGCACCAGCATCACATATAGGCGCCGGTTCTAGTCCCCGCTGCTCCTCTTCCAATCCAGCTCTCTGCTATGGCCTGGGAAAGCAGTAGAAGATGGCTCAAATCCTTGGATCCCTGCACCAGTGTGGGAGACTGGAGGAAGCTCCTGGATCCTGGCCTCAGATCGGCGCAGCTCCAGCCTTTGCAACCATTTGAGGAGTGAACCAACGGAGGGAAGATCTTTCTCTCTGTATCTCCCTCTCACTGTCTGTAACTCTACCTCTCAAATAAATAAAGTAAATCTTGAAAAAGGAAAAAAACTTTGGCTACTTCATTTGTAAAACTGGATATTATTACCTAAAAGAAAGTATGTTGTAAATTTTAAAATTCTAGTTTCAGATGGTATATTTGACAGGGAGAAAAAGAGTGGGAAGGGGAGGGGAAAAAAAGGAAAAAATTAAAAAGGAAGAGGAACTAGAATTGTGCAGTAATGGGACTGGAAACTGAAAGCTTTTCTTCTCAAAAGGAGTACAAGGTGAGGATGCCAGTTCTCACCACTTGTATTCAGCATAGTACTGGGAATTCCCAGCCAGAACAACTATACAAGAAAAGGAAATAAAAGACATCCAATTCAGGACAGAGGAAGAAAAATTATTTCTGTTCACAGATATGATCATTATGTGTAGACTATCCTAATGGCTCAACAACTACTACAACTTATAAATGAATTTAATAGTTGAAGGACACAAAAGCAGCACACAAAAAATCAGTAGCATTTCTATACACTAAAAATGGACTATTTAAAAGGAAAATTATTAAAACTACTCCATTTACAATATCAAGAAAAAGAATAAAATATTTAGGAATAAACTTAACCAAAGAGGTAATGAAAGCTATAGAACATTGATGCAGTGAATTAAAGATGATAGTGATGAATGAAAATACATCCTGTGCTCCTGGATTGGAAGACTAAGGATTGTTGAATTGTCTACACTACCCAGAGTGGTCTAAATATTCAGTGCAGCCCCTATCAAAATTCCCATGGCATTCTTTAGGAAAATAGAAAAAAAATCCTAAAATTTACATAGAACCACAAAAGATTTCAAATAGCCAAAGAAATCTTCAACAAGAACAAAGCTGGAGGCATCAAACTTCCTGACTTTAAAATATGGTATAAAGCTACAATAATCAAAATAATATGGCACTTACCTAAAACATAGAAAAACTAACCAATACAGTGTAATAGGGAAACAAACCTATGCATATATGGTCAAGTGATTATTTTATTCAAAATTTTTTACATTTACTTTCACTGTTTTGAAAGGCAGAGAAACAGAAAGACCTCCCATCCACTTGCTCACACTTCAAATGCCCACATCGGAGGGTTAAGCTGGGCTAAAGTCAGAAGCCTAGAATTCAATCCAGATCTCCCTTGTGGGTAACAGGGAGCCAGGTATTTGAGCCATCATCTGCTGCCTCCCAGGGTATGCATTACCAGGAAGCTAAACTGGAAGCAGAGCTGTGACTCAAAACCTAGGACCCCCAGAACGGTTGCAGTCACCTCAAGCAGTGTCTTAGCACTGAGGTAGACGCGCATCCTACAGTCATTGATCTGTGACAAATATCCAAAACACAGGGAAAGGTTTATTCCTTCAACACTGTTGGCAAGCTGAACATCCATATGCAAAATGATTAAATGTAACCCTTATTTCACATTATATACAAAAATCCATGGCCAGCGCCGTGGCTCACTAGGCTAATCCTCCACCTGCAGTGCTGGCACTCTGCGTTCTAGTCCCGGTTGGGGCACCAGTTCTGTCCTGGTTGCTCCTCTTTAGGTCCAGCTCTCTGCTGTGGCCCAGGAAGGCAGTGGAGGATGGCCCAAGTGCTTGGGTCCTGCACCTGCACAGGAGACCAGGAGGAAGAACCTGGCTCCTGGTTTCGGATCGATGCAGGGCGCCAGCCGTGGCGGCCATTTGGGGGGTGAACCAACAGAAGGAAGACCTTTCTCTCTGTCTCTCTCTCTCACTGTCTAACTCTGTCAAAAAAAATCCACTCAAAATAGAATATAGACTTAAATGTAAGATATGAAATGGCTAAACCACTAGAAGAAAACATGAATAAAGGTTCTTGATATTGATATTGACCTGGGTAATATTTTTTGGTTGGATCTAACACTAAAAGCAGAGGTAACAAAACCAAAAATAGAAATGTAGGATTGCATTAAGCTGCAAAGCATCTGCACAGCATGGACAAAACCAATAGAGTGAAAAGGCAACCTAAGAAATGACAGAAAATATTTGCAAACCACATATCTGATAAGGAGCTAATCTCCAAAATACACATGAATACTTTATTTTTTGTGGAAAATGAAATTAAAAGGTAAGTTGAATTGTGGACAAAAAATTAATGCACACAGAAATCTTCAAAAAGTTTATAGAAACATATATTACGAAAAAATACTCATGAATTTCAAAAATGGGCAAACTTTTTGAAGTACACTCAAACAAAATGACAAAAAAATTAAAACACAAGTAATCTCATTTTTAAAATGAGCTAAGTACTGAAGTAGACATTTTTCCCTAGAAGATATTCAAATGGCCAATACGTTCATGAAAACGTTCAAAATCACTATTCGTCAGGAGAATGCAAGTCAAAACCAGAATGAGTTATCACCTCAAATCAGTTAGAATGCCCACTACAAAAAGATAAAAGGTATCAAGTGTTGGTAAGGATGTAGAGAAAAGGGAACCTTGTATGTTATTGGTAGAAATAGAAATTTAAATACCTATTTCAGAAAATAGTATGAAGAGTGCTCAAAAAATTAAAACTGGAACTAGCATATGATTCAGCAATCTCACTTCTTGGTATGTATCTAAAGAAGATGAAATCAATACTGCATGTTAAAGTGATATCTGTACTTCTAGACTCACTGAATTCACAATAACTGTCATGTGGAAATAATCTGTATGTCTAATGACAGATAAATGGATGAAGAAAACAGAGGGGCCAGCATTGCAGTTCAGCAGGTTAAGCTGCCATCTTCAGTGTCAGTTCAAGTCCTGGCTGCACCGCTTATGATCCAGCTCCCTGCTAATAAGCTTGGGATATACCCATGTGGGAAACCCAGAATAAGCTCCTGGCTCCAGGTTTCAATCTGGCCCAGCCCTGGCCATTGCAGCCATTTGTGGAGTGAACAAGCAAATGGAAGATCCTCCATTCTATCTTTGTCTCTCCCTCTCTCCATAACTCTGTCTTTCATATAAAAAATTTTTAAAAGAAACATAGCACGCACACACAAACACACATATGTGATGGAATATTGTGTAGCCCTGAAAAAGAAATCCCTTCCATTGTAACAACAGAGGTGAGTCTGCTAAACAAAATAAGCCAGCCACTGTACTATCTCACTGATATCTATAATCTAAGAGTCATACTCACAGAGGCAGAGAGCAGAACAGTGATTTTCAAGAGTGGGGAGAGAGGGAAGATTAGGAAGATGTTGATCAAAGAGTATACAGTTTCAGGCATGCAAGATGAACTTTCGGAAATCTAATGTGTAGCATGGTGATTATTATATTTTATGCTGTAAATATGGTAAGAGAATAGAGCCCAAGTATTCTTATAAAAGAAAATCAGAGAGAGACAGAGAGAAAGAGAATGGTTATTACGTGAGATGACTGGAGTGATACTTAGCTTGATTGTGTGATCACTTTACAATGCATATATGCATCAAAACAAAGTTAAGCAACATATATATGCATATATAATTCCTCTCTCTCTATATACATATATATATATAAAATTCCTCAATAAAGCAGAAAAACATAAATTTTAAAAATGAGGGGCCAATGCCGTGGCGTAGGGGGTAAAGCCGCCACCTGCAATGCCAGCATCCCATATGTGCACCAGTTCAAGTCTCAGCTACTCCACTTCCAATCAAGCTCTCTGCTACAGCCTAGGAAAGCAGTAGAAGATGGCCCAAGTGCTTGGGCCCCTGTTACTGCATGGGAGACCCAGAGGAAACTCCTGGCTCCTGGCTTCGGATCAGCCCAACTCCAGCAGTTGTGGCCATTTGGGGGCGTGAACCAGCAGATGAAAGACTCTTTCTTTCTCTCTGTCTCTCTTTGTGCCTCTGCCTCTCTGTACCTCTTTCAAATAAATAAATAAAACTTTTAAAATAAATAAATAAAATTAAAAAATGAAAGCATTTTACCAATCATTGTCCAAAACTCTAGTGTTATGTACAAGGGCGGCAAGTTATAGGGTGCTAATATGATCAGGTCGCAAGGCAATGGAATATGGAGGACACAGTAGGACACAGGCTCCCTGGCTCCCAGGGCTGCTCTCCCTATACCTCCCTAGCTCTCTGTGGCCATGAGCTCAGTCTCTGTAAGCAACAGGGTCTGGGTTTGAACCACTGCTACATGATCTCCCAGCTGTGTGACCTTGGGTATATTACATTTCTAAGCCTTCATTTCCATATTTGTTAAAAATAGTAGCTGTCACAAAGGGCTGTTTTGAAGACTAAATGACTTAATAGAGCTATATGTTAGGTTGAGTCATGAATACCATATTTGAATCCATGAAAACTAGATTATTAGCTCCGTTCTTTTTTTTTTCCTTTTTTTTTTTTGACAGGCAGAGCGGACAGTGAGAGAGAGAGAGACAGGGACAAAGGTCTTCCTTTTCTGTTGGTTCACCCTCCAATGGCCGCTGCAGCCAGCGCACTGCGCTGATCTGAAGCCAGGAGTCAGGTGCTCCTCCTGGTCTCCCATGCGGGTGCAGGGCCCAAACACTTGGGCCATCCTCCACTGCACTCCCGGGCCACAGAAGAGAGGTGGACTGGAAGAGGGGCAACCGGGACGGAATCCGGCGCCCTGACCAGGACTAGAACCGGAGTGCCGGCGCTGCAGGCGGCGGATTAGGCTATTGAGCCATGGCACCGGCCAGCTCCACTCTTCTTGTACTTTGCTTTATTTCTTAACATTCTTCTTTCTGAAATGGGTTCCAACTGGAGTCTCTGTTGGGAATGTCTCCCTCTCCCCTACCACTACTCTGTTTATTTTGATTCATCTTGGAGGATCAAGGGTAGGAGACTCACAGGGTAAGGATGAGCCACTTCCTAAACAATCTCACTTTGGAAATCTCTGGCCTCTGGCAGTCCCTTCTCTTATCATTCTTAATAATGGCAAACACAATGACAAAAACAGTTAAAAACAGATTTGGCTGAAGCTGTTTAGAATGAGAACTGAGTGCTGTCTATAGGAAGTGCAATACATTCTCCATTTTCCTTTTGCTGACAAGCATCCAGGCCTGGAGGCGGCCGGATGCCATTTCATTAAAAAAAATATATATATATCAAACTCATTATGTTGAAGCACAAGTTATCCTTTCACATGACAGTTTGTCAGGTCAACTGCTCTTGCACAGTTATTCTGGACATCTAAAAGACAGGGTATACAATGGTTTGTGTCCCATATTACAGCTGCCGTTCATTTGTTATTCTAAAATTACATTTTGAAATCTGAGCATTTGGATGCACTTATTAGGCACCAACGCACCATGCTCCATCAGAGCAGTGGAAGAAATGCAAGGTCAGTTCATTGGTATCAGTGAATAAGAACAACAGGGCCAGTGCTTACAAGTCCTTGCAAAGGTTACCACCAGGTTTACTTTCACTTTCACTTTGGAGCATCACATTCCACAGCTCTCTGGGAGCATAACAATTTTATGGTCCTTTTTGAGAATGAAGAAATTGGGGCTCAGAGAGGACAAATAACTATGCAAATATCCAAGGGAGAATGGAACAAGAGTGAAACACAAATATTTCACAGATCGAGTTTTCTCCTATTCCCTTAATCCTTCACCTCTTCCTTGAGATGTTCAATAACTGCTATGATTTGGCTAGGAATTGCCCCTGGCAGGATCATGTGCCGGAGGCTTGTTCTCAGTACAGTGTGTGCAAGTGGTGGAATCTTTAAGTGTCCAGTGGAAAGTAATTAATTCATGGTTTTTCCAGCCTCATATGAATAATTCTGTTCCCAGGGATGGATTAGATCTCTAAAAAGTTGGTTGTGACAACAACTTTGGCTGTCACAACTCTCTCTTGCTTCCAGTCTCTCTATCTGATCTCTCTCTCTTCCTTTCCCTCTCTCTTTCTCTCTCTCCCTCTTTCTCTCTCTCTCTCTCTCTCCATCTCTCTCTCTCTTTCTTCCTCCACCTCCATGTGCTCCCCACCATGAAGCCATCCACCATTTTGTGATGTAACCAGAAGGCCAATACCAGAACAAAGCAGGTGTGGCACCATGCTTTTGGACTTCCAAAATTATGAGCTAAACAAACCTCTTTTTGTGCAAAGTATCAAGCTTCATGTATTTTATTGTAACAATAGGAAATGGACCAATGCAATAATCAAATTCTAGAATATTCACTCATGTTGATTTAACACTTGAACATATGACATCCAGATTCTTTATTCCAAATCCCATCTTCATTCTGCATGCCTTGCACCAAATACCAGCCCCTTGACTCCATCTCAACAATCTCGACTCCAATCTTTTTGAGGCCCCACCTCCTCCCATGGCTACAACAGAATTCCCAAAGCTCCTCTAAGTCTGACATTATATTAAAGCATTTTGGACTCTATAACTTGTCTATCACAACACCTGTTCTCCCACTTTTTTAAGAACTGTAAGCCCATGATCCTCCCCTCTCCTTTTATCTAATGTCTATTGCCTTCACTTATTTCTGTATCCAACTTCAACTCAGTGATTCAATTATCTTGGGTCAATACCTTCAAAAGATAATAATTTATTTAAACTGATAAATATAAATTGTGAACATTTATAATGTAAACCTGATGTTCTGATAATTGTATACATTGTGGAATGACTAAATTAAACTAATTAACATGCACATTACCTATATACTTATCATTTTTGGATAACACTTAAGTGATGATAACACTTAAAATCTACTCTCTCAGTAAAAATTTTCAGTCACACATACATTATTATAAACTATGATCACCCTGCTGTACAATAGCTCTCTTGAATTTATTCCTCCTAACTACAATGCTACATCCTTTTACTGACATCTCCCCAACTCATATTCCTCCCAAGAGCATAGTAACCACCATTCTAACCTCTGCTTTTATGAGTTTAACTTAATTATTAGATTCCACATATCAGAGATGACATGCACTATTTGCTTGTGCCTCACTTATTTCACTTAAAAAAATCCTTCAGGTTCCTGGATGATGTTACAAGAGGCAGAATTTCCTTCCTTTTTAAGGCTGAATCATATTCTATTGAGCATATATGCCACATTTTATTTACCCACTAATCTGTTGATGGGCACAAGTTAAGTCCATATCAAAGCTATTTTGAATAACGTTTCAATGTGTATCGCGCTACATAGACATATGTTTAATGTGCATGTTCTGTATCCTTTGGTTATAAACAGTAGTGGAATTTCTGAGTTATATGATAGTTCTATTTTTGATTTTTCTTCGATACTCTTAACTCCCTTGCCCAACTGTCCTTCTGCCTCGACCCCGTGGCATACCCTGTATAAGCAAATACTACCAGTATTCTGGCTGCTACTCAAATTTTTCTGTTGGTCTTGATGATGATATTCTATAAACACACATTTTAACCATTAAAAATAGAAGTCACTAAACTTATCAAAGCCCTAATTGTTTTCCTGTTACACTTTTACATTTGTTTAATCAGATCTTTGTAATACACTGCATGCTAACTATGGCAAAATTTCTCCAAAAACTAACACCATTTTCGGTACTTCCCAGTACTATCTTTTGATTGGTTTTATATCCTACTTCACAAAAACAACAGAAGGCATCAGAAGTCCTTTCAAATCACTGCAGTTAAAGTCAATAGATTTAACCTGCACACATTTCTCTCCCTTTCTTTTATCTTATTTCAACTGAAAGACATCTCTCCTACTTCTACCTGAGTTTATAGTTTTCACTTCCTGCCTCTTCAGGAGTTATTTCATTAAAAACAACACCATACTGTCCCGTATCCTCAGTGTCTTTCTCCCTTAACTGACCCCTCCCTCTTGAAAACCAACAAATAAAAATTAAACTGCTCCTCACTGCGCATCTCTGTTCCATTTCATAGTTGTGCTTCTTTCAAAAAAAAAAAAAAGGGGGAAGAACAAAACAAAAATAAAGGGTTTGTTTTTGCCACATCAGCACAAATCATCATTTGAGATACCTGCATCTCACATCGGAGTGTCTGGCTTAAGTCTACCTTTCTGCTGATGTGCATTCTTGGAGACAGTAGATGATGCTCCAGTAGTTAAGTCTCTGTCACCCACATGAGAGACACAGACCGAGTACCAGGCTCCTGGCTTCAGCCTGTCTTAGCCCTGGTTGTTGTGGGCATCTAGGAAATATACTAGCAGATGCAAGATCTCTCTTTCTCTTATTCTCCCTCCTTCACTCCTTCCTCCTCTCTCCTGCTCTCTCTGCCTTCAAATGAAAATGGAAATCAATAAAGAAAAATTTTAAAAGAATTACAGAGAAAGAGGTAGAAACACAGAGAAAGATCTTCCATCTGCTGTTTCACTCCCCAAATGGCCACAATGCCCAGGATTGGGCCAGATGGAAGCCAATTGCCAGGAGTTTCATCTGGTTCTCCCACATGGGTGTAGGATCCATCGTCCTCTGCTTTCCCAGGTGCACTAGCAGGGAGCTGGATAGTAAGTGGAGCAGTCAGAACTTGAATTGGCACCCATATGGAATGCTGGTGCTGCCGGTGGAGGTTTAACCCACTGCATCATAGCACTATCCCCAATAAATAGAATTAAAAAAAAATAAAATGTCTACTCCCTTTCTTCTCACTTCTCAACCTACTGCAATCTAGCAGTCTAGTTTTTTTTCTCCCAACACTCTATTTAAACAGTTTCTTCTGGGGTCAAGATTTTAAGGATTAAAGACTATTTTCAGTTTTTGCTTTATAAAATGGATGAGATTTTGTTACTTTTCTCTACCTACATCTTCCTTATGAAAGCATGCATTTATTATAGCTTCCATGGTAGAAACCATCTCCAATATTTTTTCCTGTACACTTGACCACTCCTTGACTTCCCCATGCTTTTCTCTGTAAATGTTAAGAGCCTCCTCTTGGAATAAGCATAACCGGCAGGGTTACCAATGGTAATCTGATGACTCTGAATACTATTAATTGTTTTATTCCAGGTCTCCCTTTTAATGTTCAGAATCATTTATGCAATTGCCTATTGAGGCTGTATTTGGATGGTCCAGTTAGTTTAAATTCAATAGTTTCAAAGGTGACTCATCATCTTCAAATATATACAGTCTTAAAAACTGTCCTTGATTTTCAGGACTTCCAACCCTTAATGAAAAAAATCAGCAACCCCTCAACTGACCTAGACAAAAATGCTCCCCCTCTCCTCTCCTCTTTAATCTAAATCCAGTGTTTCATCACTCAAGGTATGATTTGACAATTCCCTTGTTTTGTGACTGTTCCCTCCCTCTCAACCTTCAAATTCAAACATTACCAAATACTGATTCTTCTGTCTGCAACAAGTATTTCAGGCTATTAAACCATTTATATAACATTCTTTTTTTTTGGGGGGGGGGCAGGCAAAGTTAGACAGTGAGAGAGAGAAACAGAAAGGTCTTCCTTCTGTTGGTTCACTCCCCAGAGGGCTGCTAGGACCAGCGCTGCGCCAATCCAAAGCCAGGAGCCAAGTGCTTCTTCCTGATCTCCCATGCGGGAGCAGGGGCCCGAGCACTTGGGTCATCCTCCTCTGCCCTCCCGGGCCACAGCAGACAGCTGGACTGGAAGAGGAGCAACTGGGACTAGAACCCAGTGCTCACATAGGATTAACCAAGTGAGCCACGGTGTCAGCCCCTCCTCTGGCTTTAAGAAAGTACAAAGTTAACATTAGATATAACCATTGAAGAAATCTGGGTGAAGAGGACATGAGGTCCCGGTACTATCCTTGTAGTTACATTCAGATCCACAATTTTTTAAAATTGTGTGTGTATATAATATGGTGTGCAAAACTTTTTCCTTTGTCACCAGGGTCATTGACATAGCACTTCATTTTCTTACCATACTTTTTGTACTCTCTACCAACTTTGCCCCATCAATCTACTCTCTCCAGTTTAAAAGGAATGATCTTTTTGAGATGACATCCTGAACATCGTCCTTTGGGCAAAATCCTCCAGAGAGCTCCTTATTGTTCTTAGGATGTAGCTCACAAATTGTATGTTGGGATGCTGTAGAGAGTCACAGCAGGAGACTTAAAAGGTTCAGGGCAAATGAGGGATATATGACATTCATTGGGGATTACAAGAACTACTAACTCAAAGTCCTTCATACTTTCAGTGTGGGAACACACTACATTCCTTTCAATGATGGCAGATTCGTGAAGATGAGCTTCTGGCAGTTGTGCAAGTTGAAAATGAAACCAGAAATTAGTAAGGAACAGGATGTGAGGGTAGTTGTACATCCAATGGTAAAGTTTAAGAAGTAGTAACTGTGGCTATTTCATAATAAAACACACAGATTGCTTTCTCTTTAGATTTGTATTATTTTTCCAAATGGCTCCTAAATTTGTTAGGACGTAAATATTTCATAAGTTGTTTGGTCAACATAACTACTTAATAAATAGAATTACTAGCATTTCTTTGATAAAGAAAATCTTTTAAAAATCACTAAAGCTTAAATATCTTGAAATAAGAAAGTGTGGGAGAAACCACTTTGATAAAAGTTCGAAGTCTTTCGTTTACTAAGCACAGGGCTTCATGACCTGACCCTGCTATTGACTTCTCTGGTCTGTATGCTAATATTTTTTTTCTGCCCATCACCCATGCTAATTACTTACATATCCCAGAACAAATCTTTCTCTGGACACTCCTTCAAATACATACACATACACATATACATCCACCTAACATTTTCTTCTGTGAAGTTTCCCTCAATCATGTAAGGCCAATTTCAGTGCCCCTTATTTGCATTATTGCTCAATTTTATACTTCTTTCCTAGCAAATCCTAGCAAATCTCATACCAGGAATCAATTTGACCGCAGGATGTCTCCTATTGTGTTCTGAAGGGCAAAAATATGTGATGCTTTGGTGTCTTCAAGTGTTAACACAGTGTCTGCACACAGTAGGGACTTAATAAATAGTTGTTGAATAAATGCACACATGAGCTCTTCTTTCTATAAAGTTAGACAGTTTCAAACTATTCATAGCATGGAGGTTTTCATAATTATTTGTATTCACTTCCTTCTTTCTCATACAAACCACACCCCCTCATCAGTATGATATAAATGGGTGTTAGGTTAGAGTCACAGAGAAACTGTCACAATTGTTCAGAAATAGAGGATGCACCTTACTGCCCTCCTAGGCAATACAGGGAAAAGCAGAGTTACCCAATCCTCAACGCACATGGGCACACACAAAACAGACACATCCGCACATACATACCTTGCCCTGAAATGCTGCTGATTGCTGTGAAGGTGCTTGGGTGAGAAGCTATCCCTAAGGAACCAATGTCACCTGAGCATTGCACATCAGAGACAACCTGGTGAGCACCGTGCAGCATAACTGGAAGACGAAGTGTCACAGACTGCTCTCATCACCTGGTCTGATTAATAAATTAGATGCTTGAAAATCACAAGGCATGCACTATATACACGAACTAATGAATGCTGACAGCATAAAGATATCTTGCCAGTACGTTGCCCTCTGGACTTGTGTGCCATGTGTGCCTCAGGGAACTGGAAATCTCACACTCTGGTTCTTTCTGTTCATCCTAAGAAGTGTTCTTTCAGTTTAAGAATGGAGCAATGCTACCTTCCAGGTATCTGTGCTACAGAGCACACACTCCCTATTGTTGATCTCAGCAAGATTTCTCAGAATTCCTCTGGCTGAATTTCCAAGGATCAGTGCCTCAGAAATTTGTTTTGGCTACCATTCCTCAAGCATAATGCACAGAGAAAAATATTATCTTATTAAATCTTAATGACAATTTTGGAATTTATTCTCATTTTGAAAATAGAGAAGTTGAGGCTCGGGTAATTTGCATAAATGCCTAAGATTTCATGGGTGGGAAGTGGCAGAGCCAGGATTCAAACTAAAATGTGCCTGAATCTAAAGATATACTCTTCATCACTGAGCTGTATTGACCATTTTAGGGTTCTCATTAGATTAAACACAGCCTTGTGGCTGGAAGTTTCCATCAAAGTAAAAAAAAAGACAGTTGAGGTACAGATAAAAGGTGGGATGCAAAGCTTCCTCCAGGCCAGTCTGGGAATACACTGCTAATGAGACCCAGTAATTCTTGTGCCCAGAAGGAAGACCTTGAGAGATAAAGAAATTGCCTGGAGGCAGAAGCCTGGGCATTCCAGTTCTTTTCATTTGAGGCTTAAAGGTAACCAGCAGCTGTAGGACACTGTATAAAAGAATGCATTGTGCCACAGAATGAAGAGAATGGAATTGGGGCAAGTAAGCCTAGTTTCAGAACAGGAGAGCTCTGCCTGACCTTAGGCCTGCAGCAGCTGTGGGTGGTACTGAGCGACACTTGGGAGTTAATGAACTCCATCCTCTCTTTGCCTTTGTCCTGATTCCAGTGCTCCTTTTTCTTTCCTTGAATTACTGCCACATTTTTCATTTTTTTTTTTAGTTAATTGAAAAGAAGAGCTACAGAAAGGCAGAGAGAGAGAGACAGACACACACACACACACACACACACACAGAGAGAGAGAGAGAGAGAACGAGAATCCTTTATCTACTGGTTCATTCTCAGGGCCACAATGTCCAGGGCTGAGCCAGGCTGAACAGGAGCCAGGCGCCTCCTCCAGATATTTCAAATGGGCGCAGGGGCCCAAGGACTTGGATCATCTTTCTGCTGCTTTCTTAACTGCCACATCTTTCCAACTCTTCTTTTTCTCCCCTTCAACCTTTCCACACACTGCAGCTAAAGGAATATTTCCACATATGTATCAGTTCATGCCAGCCACATGATTCAAACCATTCACTGCTTTCCTATTACTCTCATCAAAAAAGACACAGGCTTTCAACCACTTACCCTGAACCAATGCAGATTCTGCTAACTGAACATGGTACAGCTTTCCTCTAAGCCAAAATATGAGTACAACATAGACTCACTCAGTGTTTTTTAAACTTTAAGACCCACCTCATATAAGAGACTGAAATCAATTTTGGTAGGTACCAGTACTTAAAATATAAATAAATGAATCAGAAAAGAACAGATTCTACTTGAATAGAATAAAAAACATCAATATGCATGAGTGTAGTACGGTTAAGTGTTTTCCTGAATTTTCACTTCAATTACATATGTTTGTCTAAATCTGGCTAGATTTACTGAATATCAATAGAAAATGTATTTCTTTACTTAGGTCAAGGTCAAAAAATGTAAAAAACAACTATCACAACCATAAAAACACTTCTCTAAACAGCTACCTAGTAAAACACTACCAAGTGATCAGAGTTTGAAGGTTAGTTGAAATCAGTTTGTCATCTCACACTTCTTTTATTGTTGTCTCCAAACTGCTCTCCAGCCATATGCCCTACCACGGTAGTGCTCACAACTCACACTTAACACACAAAGACTTGTGGTTCCAGGCTTCTTCCTGCCTCTTGGTTTTGCAGGTATTGTCCCAGCTTTCTACCTCAAGTGCTTTTCTCCTCATTTTCTTCCTATGAAATCTCGTTCCCTCTTAAAGACTATATTCAACACCCCTTCTAGCATGCCATCACAGTCTGGCAATTTCCCATCCTTCTCACGCTAACACTATGGGTGAAAAACCCAAGGAACCCCCCCCCCCCCAGGTTAGCCAATACTCTATAGGTTTCGAGAGAATTCCATTCCCCAGTTCTGGTTTCCCCAGAAAAAAACTGGTTGTAACTCCCGCCCAGGCGCCCGCCTGGGATAGCCACGCCCCCCATCTAAAGGATCCAATAAGTACTCTTGGTAACTTTCAAACTGGCCAATCAAACCAAAGCGCGCGAAATATGTTAATCTTGTGGTTCTTCTCTTTAAAAATTGCTGTTGACTGCCGCTTGGGGCCTCTCTTCGCCATTGCTGGAGGGAGCCCATTTGCGCAAATGCTTAATAAATCCTCATGCTCTTGCATCAATTTGGTCTGGAGTTTGGGTCTTTGAGCGACCACCCGAGCATGTGGGATTCCCGATTTTGGGGTCCTTCATGGGAATTCCCCCTCCCCTACATAAACACATCACCCATGGCATTAATCAGTCAGGGAACTCATCATAGGGCACTGTGGCTATCGCTGCCCTATCAGTTTTGCCTCAAGATACCATGATTTCCTTGAACAGCAGGAGTTAAAGTTCAATAAATTGTTGCTCTGCAAATCATAGATCCAGTCTCTCTCTTGCTTTCTTAGTCAAGATTTGGAGCATTGTCTGAAGCTCCAAGGGCTGGTCTCCATTTCTCCTTTTAATCTCTCCATAACAATGACCATCTTTTGCATAGGTCTAAGGACATTGTGTTAGTCTGCCTCTAAGAGAAGTTTGGTATTTAGGTCTGTTTTCAGCCACTATTCCTCACTAAGCTGGACGACTGCTCTTTGGAGACTGCCATAAACTATGTTTGCAACACACAAAAGTCAGTTCAGTAATGGTATTGAAGATAAGAGGCAAAAATGCTGCAAAAGTACCAATTTGGTAGCAATAGCACTAGTAGTGTTGGAATCGGAAGATCAATTTCAAATAATCAGCATTAAAGATTATCATCAAATTGATCACAAGTGGTTCCAGAGACAGTTGTTTAATGTCTTTCACTTGTCAAAATTAAGGGAGCTCTTGGTCAAAAGTATGGATTAACTGAAAATATGGGGTAGACGGGAAATGAGGAGAATACAGTTCATAATTATCATAAATATTGACAATCTCTAAATAGCTCAAATTTATAGACATAAACATGAGAAAAGGTCCAATTCGAATCTTTTTTTTTTTTTTAGCCTACTAGTGTTGCTCTAAAAGGAAGAAAAAGTTTCAAACGTACTTCATCTAAACTGATTTTTAATGACATAGGCTATGTGGAGCCTAAATATCTTACTTTGTAAGAAATAACTGTACTCTTGGCCGGCACTGAGGCTCACTAGGCTAATCCTCTGCCTTGCGGCACCTGCACTCCTGGTTCTAGTCCCGGATGGAGCACCAGATTCTGTCCGGGTAGTTCCTCTTCCAGTGCAGCTCTCTGCTGTGGCCCAGGAATGCAGTGGAGGATGGCCCAAGTGCTTGGGCCCTGCACCTGCATGGGAGACCAGGAGAGGCACCTGGCTCCTGGCTTTGGATTGGTGCAGCGCCGGCCGCAGCACACCAGCTTTGGCAGCCATTTGGAGGGTAAATCAACGGAAGGAAGACCTTTCGGTCTCTCTCTCTTTCACTGTCTAACTCTGCCTGTCAAAAAAAAAAAAAAAGAAGAAAAGAAAAAAAAAGAAATAACTGTACTCAGAATATAAACCCATCAAAATTCCCAGAAGAATAGAGACTGCTTTTCTGGAGTAGAGAACTAGTTTCCCTTCAACACTACTCTCTGCAGCTGAAAGCAGAAACTGATACACCTGTGCCAAATGCCGACTTGCATCCTGGTGAGAGGGTACTTCTGAAAACCTGGACACTACCTTCTCCATTTGATCCCATAGCTAAACACTACGGCCATCCTGCCATTTTTGTGGTGCCTATATTTTTATGCCATCACAACTCAAACTCATAAAAGCCAAAATCCAAGAACATTTATTCTAATGTTCTCGGTTTTCTATTTTCCAAACATTTTTCTCCTCAATCTGCACAATGGACATTTTCTACCAATCAAAACTTCTGGCTTTAGCTGGCTGTCCTATGCATTGTAGGATGTTTAGTGGTTTCCTTGATTTCTGATATCTAGCCACAAGATGCTTAGTAGCATCTTTCTACCAGTTGGATGCAAAAACTGTCCCCAGGCATTGTCAAATGCCTCCCAAAGTAGAGGAACAACTGCTCACTGACAAGTATTGCTCTAGCTCATGTACACTAAATTGAATAAATGTAAAATCCTGGTAAGGATCCAAGCATTGGTATCTTTAAAAAGTAATGCAATTTATTCTAATGTCTAATTACTTTTACATATGTTGAGTCCATGTCTTATCTAACTACTCAATGGTGGCTCTGTCTTCTGTACAGTTTCCTGTATCTATACCAAAAGGCGCAATATGAAAGTCTGGAATAAGGAATGAAAAAGAGTGCATTAGTCTATTTTTTATTAGTATGATAAAATACCTGAGATGAGCTAATATTAGACAGAAAAGAGGTTTACTTAGCTCATAGTTCTGTAGATTCACTGGTAAGGAGCCAGCGTTGGCTCAGCACTAGTGAGAACCTCATGGTAGATGGCATTGCAAGGGAGGGAGCATGTGCAGGAGGAAGAGATCACATCTCATAGGAAGCCACCAAACATTTCAGGAATTGGGCTTCCTATTATAACAACTTGCTCTCATGAGAGCTCAAGGATCCTATAAGATTTCTCTTAATCCCTTCTGAGGGCAGTACTCCCAATGGCTCAAGAACCTCCCAAAGACACCGCACCCCCAATCAGATTAAAGGTGTTCTACCACATCTCAACTCACAAATCCTTGGAGTATTCATCAAACCATATCCCACTATGGCACGAGGAAAGTTGTGGGGAGGAAGTTAGGGATAATGCTTATGACAGGAAAACTGAAGCATCTAACTCCTTTCTTTAGACAAAGTATTTAAAACCTCAATGGGAAGATTGACTTCCTCAATTTGGTGTAAGCTCCCCAACCAAAAAGATATCCCTTTTATTTATTTCTTTTTAATATTTATTAATATAAAAAGAACAGCTTTCATGTATTTCACAGATCTAAGAAGATAACCATAATTCTCCCTCCTTCAAACCCCCTTCTTGCCTTCTTTTCTTTTCTTTTTTTTCCTTTAATTTTTGCAATAAGATAATTTCAACTTACTTTATAATCACAGGCTTAATGCACCACTAACAATAATGTTCAATAAGTAAAACAGTAGAAAGGCCACTGTCCAAGGGCTAAACCTTTTAGAGCATTTTGGTATTATCTGGAATCCAAAGAAGCAACACTCAACACTGTCAGAGGCAGTCAGAGGCAGTCCGCGTCAGATATTCCACACGCCTGCTCACCAAAATTACAATCAGAAGGAAAAGAAATTATTTGGTAAAAAACTTGTTAAATACTATACTATGAATGAAAGTCCTGGTAAAGGAAGCTTATTTAACTTTGTCCATGTTTCTCATGTGTACAAAGATACTTTAAAAAGTTCATGGAAGATAAAGTTAAAAGATGAATTTACTTTGGTGCAAAATAATTGAAATTCATGAACTTTTTGAAGGGCCCTCATATGCATGGATTTCAAAACTATTTTTGCATTAAAATTAGCTTATCTTTTAATTCCATTTTCCAAGAACTTTTTTGAAGTATTCTTGAATATCATTTGAGAAGGAGCATAGTATGGTCAAGGATACAGTCTCTGGAATCAAGTTTGCCTTGACAGATCCTCATCTACCTCGTAGTCAATTTCACATTGCACAGGTTGTATAAAGTCAGATTATATTAATACCAACTGTGCAGGATTATTGTAAGGATAAGGAAGAATAATTTTTATACCACGTGCAGTGTGATGCTAAGCACTTAAAATTCTAATGCTACAAATTAATTTATTATTGTTATTGCTAAAAATATTGCTTATTTGACTATGAGATCTCTTATCTCCACAGAATACACATTTTGACATCATATTAAGCTAGAGTTCCGTATACATTAAGAAATACTGAAACTAGCCGGCGCTGCAGCTCAATAGGCTAATCCTCCGCCTTGCGGCGCCAGCACACTGGGTTCTAGTTCTGGTCGGGCACCGGATTCTATCCCAGTTGCCCCTCTTCCAGGCCAGCTCTCTGCTGTGGCTAGGGAGTGCAGTGGAGGATGGCCCAAGTGCTTGGGCCCTGCACCCCATGGGAGACCAGGAGAAGCACCTGGCTCCTGCCCTCGGATCAGCGCGGTGCGCCGGCCGCGCGCACCAGCCGTGGCGGCCATTGGAGGGTGAACCAACGGCAAAAGGAAGACCTTTCTCTCTGTCTCTCTCTCTCACTGTCCACTCTGCCTGTCAAAAAAAAAAAAAAAAAAGAAATACTGAAACTAATTTTAGCGACACTAATAAAGATATACCATTTGCACCACATGATGTCAAGACTTTATCTGGAATTAAAATGCTGAAAACTGATTTCAAGTTCAACCACAAGTTCCTATTGGCAGACTTCTCTCTTATTAGCACTTGTTTATAGTTTCCTTGAGGATAGGGACCTTATCTGTCTTGTTCACCATTTACTCCATGTGCACAGTATCTGGCATATCTAGGTACCCAATGTGAACTCTAGAATAATTGCCAGAGAAGGACCACATCTCATTATCTTAGTGGAGTGATCCACTCTTCCCAACCCCATTAATCTGACCATGTTGCTTTTACCACAAAACCTGTTACAGGTATCTTTGTGAAACACAGGAAGGATTCACCAGGACTACAGGTTAGAACTGAGATTCACAACTCTGAAATGAATATGCAAGATGTCTGGGCAATTACACTTGTTTCACCGAGATTTGATTTATACTCAACTTTCAGGTAAATATTTAGATCCCAAAGGGTGGTGTCACATAAGCCACAAACCACTTGCTCTGCAATCTGCAAGGAAAACCACTCAATATGAAACCAACTCTGTGGCACAGTAACCACCTCTACCTTTATCTCCCTTCTGCCTTGCTTCTGCAGAACCAGTGCCTACACATGGTACCATAATTATCCTATTAAAACAACCTCTGAAATAACTGCTTAATTTATAGCAACTACTGATGATCTTAAAGTCAGGCACAAGTCAACAGAAAACAAAACACAAAAAGGCAGTGAGGACATAGGGAATGCCATTAGACAAAATGGACTTTTAAATTATGAGGAAAAAATAATATCTAGTGACACAACTAGCCCCTGCTGTGGAGCAAAGAACTCACTTTTATGTAGTTCTTGTAAAATTCCAAACCTTATATACTCGATATGTAAGTTATTCATCACTGCAACTACACCAGCCATTTCTGGCATCTCAGTTTTACAGACAAGAAAACTGAATCTCAAAAAAGCTGCAATTTGTTCGTACTCAAGGAGGTCTCATGGTATTTGGCAACACAGTAATTAAGAACCAATGAGAATCAAGCCAGCACAGAATAAAGGGCTCGTGTTGTAACATTCTGAGGCCTGATTTTGGATCCCAACTCTGCCACTTCCCAGTGGCGATTTGGACAATTTGCTCAGTCTCTGTTTTCTCATATTATATGATATATATATATATATATATATCTATGATATGATATGATATATATGAATATCATTCATAATATGAGAAAACAGTATTTCATTCACAGAATGTCTGTAAAAATTAATGACCAACATGTGCATGGTCTTAACAAAATTAAAAATAATTTCATTAGAATAACTGTGTGCGTCTACAATAAAAACTAAGTCATAAAATAATTTAAATTTACAAAACACTTTCACACATACTGCATCTCATTTGACCTACTAGTTAAGACAAATATCATTATCTTCCTAAGGAGTAGAAAATTGAGTGTCTGAAAGAAAGATCATTCCTATCCAAAGGTTCATAATTGTTTGCTTATTCACCATTTCTTGTGTCCTTGACCCCAAACTCTGAGCTCAGTGGGGGAAGAGGGTGTGGTTTGTGATGTATATGCTTTCTTGTTTTCTTTTGGTCATTGCACACTTCATGGCATATGGTTGGTATTAAATTCTAACACAATATATGAGTGACAGGGCACTTCAATTGGTGTGCTTAAAATAGAAAAGCTATGTAAAAGTTGTAAACTGATTAAAAACTGGACTTCAAATCCAGGGTTCTCTCCAACACCCCAGCAATACTATCACATGACAACATTTCACAGAATCATGGAATTTGTCAGCTGAGGAAGGACCTATTAGATCACCTTGGCTAACACCAGCATGTTACAGAGGAGGAAACAGAGACTCAGAGAAGTTCCACCGCTTGGACAAAATCATATAGTGAGGAGTTAGGCAAGCCAGACTAGCATACAGGTTCCCTGAGTCAGAGGTCAATGGTGCTTCCAAGGCACACCCTTGCAAATTCAAGAGAAGATACATCTCCCCAGCCTCTATGTAGCGTCCCATGCTTGTGAGTTCCAGGGCTTGAACCTTAGGTATACAAATCATGGCATGTGCATCTGTTACTGTTTGGTTCATAAAACAACATCAGAGGAAACTTAAGCTGGGATTTTATTTGGAAGATTTGCATTATTACTTCTCACCATGACTCTATGAGTGGAAGACAAGCTCCATGTGCATGTGTAAGAGGAAGATAGTCTTGACCTACTTGAATGAGGAGAGGAGACTTCCTCTCAGTATCTTTCTGAAACCTTCAACCCACCCTGGGTTCCACCCTGGCTTCTGGGGAGGACAGTATTGGCCTAGGGTTCAGGTCTGGACCATCTCAGTAGACTGGCTCTCTAGTGACAGAAATAAGGCAATATGGCAGGAAGACATTTCTTTCCTGATAAAAATATCAATTTTCTAATCAAATATCATTTTCTAATACAAATGCAAAAGCACTAGAAACTTCATATGGGCATTAATTAGAATCAACAAAGCTGCACATAGGGAGGAAAAATGTTAATTGACAAATGTCCCCATGAACATGTCCTAAATCTCTTTTGTTCTGGTTTGTACTTGGGTGAGTCCATGTCTCTGCATACCTATTTATGTATGTGTCCTTGTGCAAATTATGTCAAGAGCCTCACCTAATACTTAGATACCATAGGTGCTAAATCAATGTGTGTGGTATTCATGATCTCCTAGTTATATCTCTCTACACTTTTTTTATTTACAGCACTTATTATATGTGTGTGCATGCATGTGTGTTTAATTAATCTCACTCTGTCCTAAGAGAGCAAAGACCATGTTTGTTTTACTCATCATGGTATCATCTGCCCTAACCACAGTGCTCAGCCTGTAGCTGCTGCTCACTAATTACTTGAGGATTAAATAGAGGAAAGGAGTAACTGGATGATCAAAGCTCTGACTTCTGGGTTGAACTCCATCATTTAATTAACCTTGTGACCTCGGTTACATTTAATATTTAACTTTTAGAGATAGACATTATCTAAGAAATCAACTTATTTGAATGATTAAAAACTGTTTTAGCAGTGGAATCCTAAGTCAAGTTTGCATGAAATCAGACCACAAAGGAGCATACAAATGTCTCCTATAAGGGGTTGTAGTAGCAGGGTTCTTGTCCCCTTTTGCCTCTCTCCCCACATTAGACCAGTTTCTATGGCTACTTTAATCCTCAATGTTTCAAATGTCACAGGTTGAAAACCACTGATATATGTCAATCTCATCATTTGATAAGTGAGGAAAGTGGGACCTAGAAGAGAAGGGGACCTGCCGAATGTCACAAGATTAGAGCATGGAGAACTGGAATTAATGCCTTGATCCCCAACCTCATTAGTACCTTCCGAAACTCAGCAACTAGAAAACTGCTTTCAGAAGTGTTTTCAAAGTGTGATGAGAAAGAATGGTTGGCAGAACCCTTTCAGAGCTCAGGAACACTCTACATCCGGAAGCCATACTAGAGTGTGAGGGGCATCCAAAATACTACTTCAAAGGAGGACATGGAATCAAGTAGCTAAGTGTTTGGATCCCAGCTCCACTCCTTACCAAACAGATGACTTATGGCAATACACTCAACCTCCCCAAGTCTTGATTTTCCCATTTGTGAAACAGCAAGACACTGCCAGCCTCATAAAACGTGAAGTAAGGATTGAATGCCCTCCCTCATGGAACATTATAAATGATCAATAAAATGATGCTACTGTATCTGTGACTCTACTCAGGGTATGTATTTGGAAAGTTATTTCTTTTTTATAAACTATTTCAAGAGCTATAAAAAAACATGTATTAATCATATAACATGGGCCACAGCTCCCTTTACAAAACTGTAGCATATTTACCACCACATCATATCATCACTACTTAGTATTTAGCACAGGGTCAGCCATACAATTTTTGCTAGGAAACATTAATATAGAATAAATAGGTGCCTATATTTCTAGTATATTCATATAGTTATCGACTTTTTAATCCAGGCTCCACCTTTTCTTGGCTATATGACTTTATTTAAGCCAATCATCTCCTCATCATTAAGGCAGAAATGTGGCTCCCAGTTATCCCAACTTTAAAGTATCCTTGAGAGGTTCAAATGGAAGAAGAAATCATACAGAGAACAAATAGGTTGTGATTATTTCAAGAAACACGAATAGATACTGGGATCTCTGATACTTCACCTGTTCCCCTAAACCCAACATCTCAAGGCTACAACTTCCACAGTACCAGGCATTTCAGATAATGCTTCATTTGGTCAAGTAGTCAATTAATACACATATTTGGCTTATTCATAAGCACAAACAGCAGTAGCTGTAGACTGCCAGAAAATATTTTAAGCCTCCAAATTTAAAATTAACTAGATGGCTATTATTTTTGAGTGACTTAGAAATAGTTCTTCCAAGGAGCAGCCCTTTGAATCAATAATTATATGTTTGAAATTTTGATATTTTTGTATTTTGAGACAAAAAATGCCCTCATATATGTCATCCTTGTAGGTTTTTTTGCTTGTCTCAAACACCCTATATTCATCTTTCATTTTTGTTCCTACAGTTCATCATGCCCAGAGACACCCTTCTCCAGTAACTCTGATTGTTTAACATTCTTGAATGTTCTTCTATTAATTCCTGTATAGACTGAATCATTTTAAGACCTCAGTCATCAGTGGGCCCACTCCCAACTAGGATTTGCATATTCCATATAAAATCATAAACATTTGCAGCTGTCAGACATTTCAGGATCCACTCACCCCTAGTCTGCAATACCACAAAATGTGAAGTGGAGACATTCACATTGTTCATTCCAACTATTTACATAATATAAGATCTGAGCTTGTATCTTCTTGGCTGCAGGCCAGGTTTCCTTACAGCACCATGCTTTCTGGTTCACTTATTTTAACTGATCTAGAAGTGCTAGGATTTGCCCTTTCTTCCTTGAGACAACGATCGTATCTTCAGAGAATTTTTTTGCTTTGCATTCTCCAATTCATTTAAGTCACAGCACTTATTGTGTACTTATGACAACAAAGCAGAGCAAAAAATTACCCTGGGGACTCAGACATGAATTATATATAAGTGCTTCCCTCAAAGAGTTCCCAGTTAGACAAGAAAGAAATACAAGAATATATTCTAATTCCAAATTGGTTAAAGTAAAAGAAAGATAAGTGTAGAAAGCTTTAAATATATTAAAGAGATGTTTAGGAAATGGAATGAAAAGAAAGAAACTAAGATGCTTTCAAAGAAAGGTTTGGGATCAAGTGTTTTCTGATTGAGTAAGATTACAATTAGCCAAGAACCAATTAAGAATTGCTGAAGAAAAGGTTGTTCGTTCATTGAATGTCCATACTTGTTCCCAAATGTATAAATGGGATACACATAGTATTAATTGTATTTCTAACTACATCTGATATAGTTATTGGAATTATCATGACTATGAAAATGGATAACACCGGATATGAATCCCAGTCTTACCACCTGGTGACTGTGTGACATTAGAATAATTAATTAACCTAGCTGAGATTAGGTTATCCAATTTGTCAAGTGGAGAAAACAAATAATATCTACATTCAAAGGTTATTATAAGATTGAAAAAAGATAATATGTAATAAGTATCAAGCACCATGCCCAGCACACAGTGAGTACTCAATAAATATTAGCTATTTGATTTTTTCCTTGATATTTTTAATTTTTTATGCAAAGTAAATAAGTAAGTGAAAACATCTGGTAGCAGGGGTACAACCTGTTGACCCAGGCACTTTTCTACAGAGCAGGGGCTGTACCAATGCCTGATCCCGCACAGCACTACAGGAGTGAAAGGCAAGAGCTACCTCAGCCCACATCTTACCTGTATATTTTATATCTGGTTGTAAATCCTTGACGGTGTCTTTCCACAAAGGATAGGTAGCTCCTGGAGTGGTGGAAAGGCCCCCTGTCTGAAATAAGCCAATCAAATTCCTTGGAGACATGTTGGTCTGTCCCAGCTGGTTCCTGGTGGGAGGGCTGCACTGAGATACGGCCCCATACAAACAGGAAGTAGAGGAGCTCAACAAACCTCCAGTTCATGCTTTTCTGCCGGCCTTTTTCCTCTCATTCTTGCTCCATTCTGTGGAGTCCTGTAGAGAAAAGTGTAGAAGAGAAAGAAAGGAGGAAACAGGGAAAGAAGAGGGGTAGAGGGAAGGAGAGACAAAGGAAGATTTAAAAAGGTTATTAATGTATCCTTATAATAATACTCTGACAGTACAGTGTTTAAGATTTGCAAGCAGTGAACTCACTGTGCCATAATACTGGCATCTGAAACAAAACTTTCTACTGATTACTTAGAAGCAGAGATTCTGAGGCAGGTGTTATGGCGCAGTTGGTTAAGCTGCCAGGTGGGACAACCATATCCCATATCAGAGGGCTACTTTGAGTTCTGGCTCCTCCACTTTCAATCTAGCTTCCTAATAAAACATCCTGGAAAGCAGCAAATGGTGATTCAGGTACTTGAGTCTTCTGCCACCCACACGTGAGACTCAGATGGAGTTCCAGACTCCTGGTTTCGCCTAGTCCAGCCCTGACTGCTGAAGGACAAAAGATTCTCTCTCTCTCATTCTCTCTCTCTCTCTCTCTCTCTCTCTCTCTCTCTCTCTCTCCCCCTCTCCCTCCCTCTCCCTCTCCCTCCCTCTCCCTCTCCCTTTTCTCTCCTTTCTCTGCCTTTCAAGTAAGAATTACATAAATAAATATTTAGAAAAAAGCAAAGGACATATAGAGATCTAGGTCCACATTCCTGCTTGGCTGTTCACTTGTAATGCGGATTTGTACAAACTGCTTAATCTCTTACAGATGAAGTTTTCTCCTCTATAAAAATGAGGATAAACTTTAATACCTATATCATGGGACTTGGCACATCAGAGATGTTCAAGGCATATTGTTGAAATAAATGAAATGAATTAAGTCAGAAAAAAAGAGTCTTGTACAGCCAGTAAAGGATATGGAGACAGAACAGGTATCTGTCCCACCTGCCAACTATACAAATAGGCTTCCTCTTACAATGGAGACTCAATAAACAGGAGATCCTTTCTCTTCTCCTCTCATACAGATATGTATCCACTGAGTGCACACTTCGTTGTTGCACAATCAGATTAATGCAAAGTCTTATGATGGGTTATTATCATGCCTCTGTGGGCTGGATAGCTTAGAGATTTAGACTTCAAAGAAAAGGAAGTGTGGCCATAGAATTCATCTGTCAGTGCCTCTAATCTGGATTTTGCCTGGTATTCAAGGTAAAGCAAAGGTTGAAGAGTTAGGTGGAGCTTTGTCCACCCCCGTTATTGGGTGGAACCACAGAACAGTGGTGCTATGTTAGAGAAAGGCTCGGGAATAAGAGAGCTTAGATAGAGATCTCTTGTGGGTAGGACAGAAGAGAAACCACCAGACCATACCCAGCCTTTGGGATATTTCCAAATTTGTTAGTATCATGTCATTATCACTCTACCCACTTGCTTAACACCCTACTATCTCCCCCAGAGCTTATTTTATTCTATGTTGAAGGCAGCTTTGAATCAGGCTCCATCAGTTATACACAGTACCATTTCCTGCAAGTTATTTTAACTTCTCTGAGTCTTAGTTTTCTTACCCACAAAATGTGGTTTACAGCAGCACTACCGTTAGCATAGAGCTGCTGTGACAACTAAACGACATAATTTATATAAAGCATTCTCACCCATGCCCGACACAGAGTAAGTGGTGGATAAAGGGCAGGAATGATGATAAGGATGACACACATTGATACTGATGTTGTTAACTTATTCCCTGTTAGGGTACATTTGTGTTCACATACTCCCTGCTGCCTGGTTGCCAGCTGTGGTTATGTCCTCAAAGCCACTTCCATGATAGGTATTCCTTACTCCAAGCTCTCATTGCTCATATTTTATCTGTGTGTTAACACTTATTATCTTGTACTGCACTTACTCATTTCTAAGTCAATATTGTGCTCTGGACAGACTTGTCCCCTCACTAAGTCTCTGATTTTTATGTATGCCCTTTAAAATACGATGATGACACAAACATTTTGTCAACTGTAAGACCATGGCTACACGTGATTAAATAAGAAACCTTATCTGTCTACTCTTCCAGCTGTATATGGGAGGAAAATAAAGCTAAAAAGAAAAAAAAAAGTCAAAAAGAAAAGACTGTGGATTTCTGCCCAATTGGATATTTCCCTCTATTGCCCAATTGCATCATTTTATCATGAAATGCTACAAAAACCCACTTGTCACTGCAAGCCCCAGCTGTCAGGGCAAAGGGGAGAGGCACGTGAGCAGAGGAGTGGGCTGGCAAGAGCTGTGGCCCGAAGTTTCGTTCAGAGGCTAAAACAAAGCCGAACATGTTGAACGCAGACTGTAACAGCCACAGCTGCCAAGACCGTCTGCCAGAGCCCACCGGAGTGGCAGGCAGGGGGTGGAGGCAATTGTTCAGGGAGCGCAGTAGTGCGCTACAACACTCTGAAATCGCAGCATGTCTCCCATATAGCCCTTCTACATAGCTTCTGTTGTGAGTGGGTGCAGGTGGGAGCCTGTGAGAATGCTTAGCTGTTAGACTGTTTGCAAGGACTGCAGATTTCAAAAGTGGAAGGAGGCTATATGTGGAGCAGCAGCATGTGTGTGTGTGTGTGTGTGTGTGTGCGCGTGTGTGCATGTGTGTATAAGAAAGTGACACTTCAGCTATCAGTCCTAGATTTAGCTGAAAATTGAAAGATCTGATCCACTGTTTCCCCAGTGAGAATCATTTTGCCCTGCACGGAGTATCTTTGATTGTCACAACTTAGGGGTGACTTTAGTAGTAAATGCATACAGGCCACAGACACTATGAAATATCCTACAAGGTATATGACAGCCTCTCACAACAAAAATATTGGATCCACCCAGCACTGGTGCAAAATTGACAAAATTCTGTTCTAATTCAATCTTTTTTATAGATCATGAGCTGAGTGGTGGATTGAGTTAGAGTCTTATCTCCTAGTTTGTGAGGTAGAACTTTCATCCTGCCCTGTTGTCTCGGCACGGCAGTGGGTATATGTGGCTCTGTCTGAATCTGCATTGTTGTTGGGGTCTGTGATACAAAGTACATTTCAGCAAGTAGTGAAGAATGCTTCACAGAAGCCAGGAAATACTTCCTTGACTTAATCTAACCTAATAGCCCACAGAGCACTACATACTAATATGAAAGTTTCTGTAAAGTGTATTTTAATAAGAATGGATATTTCGTTGGACTAGGACAATAACTAGGATGTTTGTTACCTAGATGCTGTGATATAAAATATGATTGCAGAATCTGTGAGCCCCATTCTACAAACAAAATCACAGTAGCACCAATAGATCATATAAAGGTCACATGACTTGTTTATTGGGCATCTGCCAATCATCAGGTACTGTTCTAGAAGCTGGGGGATTCAGTACTGGACAGGGTCACCTGAACCCTCAAGGAGGTTATTTTCTACTGCACAGGCAGTAAACAAATGACCAGTAACTGTGTGGTGGTGCACAGTGCTTTAAAGAAAATCAAAGCAAGTCTGACAAGACTGAATTGAGGATTTTTTTTTATATGAGGTGTTTAGGATCTATACAAGGGGCTTCTCCTCAAGGGGCTTCTGGACAAAGCCTGAAGGAAATGAAGAAACAAGTATTACAGATGCCCCAGGGATAAAGAAATCTCAGTGAAAGAAAGGGAATGACAGAGGGTCAGCATAAGTTTATATTCAGATGTAGTCAGAGGTCAGGTAACATTTCAGTCACCCATGGGGAGCTCACAGTTTAGTTGCTCTGAAAGTCAATTAGAGGAAAGAATTCTGCATCAAATGAACATTTACTAAGTGTCAGGAACTGAAATGATTGCTTTACACATGTGACCTCATGGCAATATTGTGAGAAGGGATTATGGTACCTACTTTACACATGGAGAGGAGGGGAAACTGAGGTTCAAAAACATTATGTAACTAGTGCAATATCACACAACTACCAAATGACAGCCTTAGAATTGGGGGTCACACTGTTCAAAGGGAGCCACCAGCCCATTTGGCTATCAAGCACTTTAAATGTGGCAAGGCCAAATCAAAATATGCTCTAATTAGAAAATAGGGGTTGGCCCTATGGCATAGCATGTAAGGCCATTGCCTGCAGTCCCAGCATCCCATATGGACACTAGTTTAAGTACCATCTGCTCCACTTCTGATCCAGCTCTCTGCTATAGCCTGGGAAAGCAGTGGAAGATGGCCCAAGTCCTTGGGCCCCTGCACCCGGGTGGGAGATCTGGAGGAGGCTCATGGCTCCTGGCCTCAGATTGGTGCAGCTCTGGCTGCTGCGGCCATTTAGAGAGTAAGCCAGTGGACAGAAGACCTATTCTGTCTATAACTATGCCTCCCAAATAAATTGTTAAAATAAATAAACACCCATAGCCTTCATGAGGATAAACTGGAAATGGAAATCTGAAAAGTCACTCCTAGCAGCATGTATCACAGTATTATTTCTGGATGTGGCACTTGTGAGCTTTTTCTCTAGGTTTAAAGAAGAGATTGCAACCCCTGCCTTGACTCACAGCTCCAAGAAGTGCTGGAGAGGACTCACATCCACATCCGTCTTGGCCCATTATGACACTGGACTATGAAAGAAAACATTTTCTGACCTCCAACCAATTCTCATCACTCATCTCATACTACTCTCTGCACTGTTTTATACATAAGATATCCAGTTGTTCCAGATTTGAGTGTTCACAGACATTGAAATTTTCAAGAACTCAGACATGGCTCCATCAATGATGGAAGAATGAAAGGTAGAGGCCAAGATGAATGAGACTGGTCCTTCCTTGTGAATAATCAATATTGTTTTTAATCTATAGAGTGACCAGATCCTGTAAAAATGTATTTTTATAAACATTAATTATGTCTATACCAATGCATTATGTATCATAATCACAAATGAAATAGCATAAATGTACATGATAAAAAAAGGATTTAGTAGAAATGATAGAATATAAAATATCTCATTACTTTATAATGAGTATATTTTGAAAAACTGCCATTTGTGGTATATTGGGTTAAATATGAGTTGGTAAAATATATTAAAATAAATTTCACCTGTTTCTTTGAAATTATTTTAATGTGCCTGCTAGAAACTGAAATTACACATGTAGCTGGGATTCTATCTCTATTGGGCAGCTGGGGCTAGATTGAACCTTTGTTTTATGACACTGCTCAGGAAGGTGTCATTCATCCACCCTCATACTTCCATTAGCAATGGGAACCCAACTCACCATCTCTTACAGCTCATTGGGTGACCCACTATGCATTTGCCTCCTACATCCAAAAATCAATCAACACACAACAATAAACACACCACAAATAATACAGCTCCCAATCCTCAGATTCTTCCAAAAGATTCACAAAGGGAATATCCTGGTTCTGCAGTTTGGAGCCTTTGAAAAAGAGACTGTTTCTATTCCTAGCAGTGCCCTTGAACCCCTATGACCTCTAGTGAGTCACAGGTCTGCTGCTGTGCTGTGCTCTGGTCAACACAGGCTGTCACGTGGGGCTCTTGGCTGAACCATGTTATATATAAACCTGCAGCATCATCAAGGGAATTGGGTTCATCCAACACAGAGGGCATTCTCTAATTGTTAACACTGTAAATTATTTACATCCAAAATGCACACTCAGGAAGAGAAAGAAATGAGAGAATTGCCTTCCAGCAGCACCATTACCAAGCTCACCCTCTGAAGATTTCCCCATGCATGGCTGGGCCATGACTGATATTCTGGGACTCTTCCCACCCTACCCTGAGGGTACCAGCTGTACTGATGATTGTATCTGAAGTACAATGCACACTACCTACCTCCCGAACCTGGGTCAACCCAACCATCTCATGTAGGCTTCAACTTCTGTGCCTGGATTTCCAGATGAGACCTTTCAACAGACACACAGACCTGCAAAGCTGGGTGACCTGGACATGTCAATACTCTCCCTGCCTCAGTTTTCTCACCTACAAAATGCAGGCAATTTTTGCACGAACACTTCTTGGAGTTCATGCAGGATTAAATGGAATTTTTAAAATATAAATATTTTAGTCTTGGTTGTAATTAAAGCCAAAAGTTATAGGTACCATATTCCAAAGAGGAAAGTGTGCAACCACCATAAAGAATTTATGAGAAAGAAAAAGAACAGAAAGTGTATTTTGTGATTCTTAATATCTCAATATCACAGCATAAAAAGGTAAGATGTTGGGATTAGAAGTGGAGTGGAAACATAGAACTGAGTCCGCTGCCCTGTTCCAAAAATCATCGAGGGAGAGTGAGAGCTAGAAGCCCCTCAACTCAAGTTTCAACAACCACTCAGTACCTGAACTGTGGCATAACAAATTAAACTGCTGCCTTTGACACCAGCATTGCATATGGGCACCAGTTCAAGCCCTGGCTGCCCCATTCCAATCCAGCTCCCTGCTAATGTACCTGGGAAAGTAGTGGAGGATGGCCCAAGTGGTTGGGCACCTGCACCCATGTGGGAGATCCAGAAGAAGCTCCTGGCTTCAGCCTGACCCAGCCCCAGCCATTGTGGCCATTTGGGGAGTGAACCAGCTAATGGAAGATCTCTCTATATATCTCACTTACCTTTCAAATAAATAAAAGTTAGAAAAAGAACATGGTAAGTGTTTCCTGCAGGTTGGGGGACCATGGTGCTGTTGCCCAACTCACACTAGAGAATAAAAAGGAGGAGCAGATCAGGGGTTGCACTTTGGGAATTAACTGCCTGACTCACAGGTAAAAGGAATTGCCCCTGCACCTGCATGCATCAGAGACAGCCACATGCAAGAGAAACCCAGGTAAAGTTGCCCAAGATTCCAAAAAAAGGAGTAGAGGGGGAAGGGTCCCCAGCAAAAGGAGTGGGGAAGGGTCCTAGCCAAAGGAAATATGTATGGTCCCACCATTCACCAAGGATGCAAGGAGTGAGTGGGAGACACACAGCTGAAAAGAGATGCACTTTCCTATTCCTGAGGAATCATTAGTCACAGATTCTAGAGAAGGGCCACTCCAACGAAGCCTCCCCCTCACCACCAAATTCTGCAAAAAGAGGATGGCACCGAACAGCTCTCAAAACCACAGATCATTGAAGTGCAATTTACAAAAAGTACAAATATTCAAAGAAGAATCTTTGTACCTCCTTACCTCACCATCCTTAACCAAACTGTGCCTTGGAGAAGTCAGAGATCAAGGTTAGCAAGATGGAGAAGATAGGGTAAAATCCTAACTCAGGGAAAAAACGGAATTTGGAGGAAGAGTGAAATTTTCACTTTAAATAAAATATGACACATTTGCTGTCATATGAAGTATTGGACAAGTTAATTACTGAACAAAAACTATGTGTGGACAACAGAGGCAAACAGGAAACTTTTAAAAGTATCTTGGGGGCCAGGGGCTGGTGCTGTGGCATAGTATGTTAAGCCTCCTCTTGAGGCACCGGTATTCCATATGGGCACTGGATTTGAGTCCCAGCTACTCCACTTCTGATCCAGCTCTCTGCTAATGGCCTGGGAAGATGGCTCAAGTGCTTGGGCCCCTGAGCCCACATGGGAGACCCCAAATAAGCTCCTGGCTCCTGGCTTTTGGTTGACTGGCCTTTGTAGTCATTTGGGGAGCAAACCAGCAGATGGAAGACTTCTGTCTCTTTCTCTCTCTCCCTGTCTGTAATTTTGCCTCTCAATTAAATAAATAAATCTTTTAAAAAAGCAACCTGGAAACAATATAGTCTTACCTTAACTTTTGCCCAAATATCAGGGTAAATATGACACAATTTAAATAACAGAAGAGAATCAAATGGTTTCTTTTGCTTAAATGTTTATTTATGTATTTATTTTCATATACTTGAAAGGTGGAGAGAGAGAAAGAGAGAGAGAGAGAGGTCTTTCATCTATAGGTTCACACCCTAAATACCAGCAACAGAAAGCACTGGATCTGCTTGAAGGCAGAAGCCAGGAACTTCATTCAGGTTCTCTCATGGGTAGCAGTAACCCAAGTACTTGAGTCATCACCGGCTGTCTCTTAAAGCACACATTAGCAAGAAGCTGGATCAGAAGCAGAGGAGCTGGGACTTGACTCATCACTCTGATATGGGATATGGATATTCCAAGCAGAGGCTTAACCTGCTGTGTCATAACACTTGTCCCTGTTTGCATTTCTCTGCTCTTACCCCTATACATCCTGTCTAGCCACAGTGAAGAACTCATGAATTAAAACTAATTGCCCAACTCCATGCAAATGTTCATGAAAGTCCAATCAGAATTTACCAATTAGGCATACAAGGCAAGAAAAAATATTAGAATTTCTAGAGTTGCTTACTATCCATTTACAAGACTCAGGACAAATATTAGAGGACTTCAAAATACTTGTGAAAAGTGGAATTAAAAGATAAGTTTATTTTGGAGCAAATTGGTTTTGAAATTTGTGCATATGAGAAGTCTTCAAGTAATATGTGAAAAATGTTTATCATGGACCAACTATACTCAGACTTCAAAATTTATTTGCAGCAAATTAAGCTTTTTTAATTGCATTTTTCCACAGACATTTTGGAGTGGCCTCATATCAGACAATCCCAAATCATCACAGGTCCTGGCATGAAGAGAGGAGCCCTAGTGCTTCCAGAGGTTGGGTTCCTTCCTTCTTTTTAACATTTCCAGGGTCTTGTGACCCCTGTGTTTATAAGAGACTAGTGGTAAGTAGTGTAGGATTGTATTATCTGATTTTAACTAAACCAACTCTCACAAAAGAAGCAAGTCGCTTAAAAAGACTATTGTATAGAAACAGTGGTTTTGTACTAATGATAGTAATTCAAGGCAACGTGAACAGAAAAACAGCAGAGGATAAGCCACACTACAGTATTAAATCAAAGCAGTGAGATCTAATCAGATTTGTCAAGAATTGGACAAAATGGCTTAAGATGGATAATTAAAATCTGGATTTACATCTGCTATTATTAATGCTTTCCCTTGCTTTGAGTATATATTGAGCACTGTGGAATTGAAATGTTAGCTGTTGGAGATGATATATTGTAAGGAATTCACATATACATATGTATAGGAAGGTATATGGTCAAATATTTTTACTGACAATTATGTATGTTTATTGTACAACTGTCTAGAAGCTACCAGAATGAATGTTCATTATTACATATTTTATAATATTACTTTTAAACATGTAATCAGCATCTCTAAAAATTCCTGTGGGATTCTCCAACCCAAAATATACCAAACTAAATCTATGATAACGCTCTCAAATTTGCCTTCTCCTAGATCTCCCCTTCCAACTGAAGCAAGCATTCTCCTAAATCATGCTGTGAGAGGCTTGGGACATGTCCTAACTTCCACCTCCAACTTAGTCAACTGCTCTTGTACTGTCATCATCTCCACATCCTGTCAACTTTGTTTCATAGTCATCCACTTCCTTCCCAGTCTTATTCTTCTCCTGTCTTCTCTATTAACCTCAGAGAGATTCTATACTTCTCCCTTCCCTTTATACATGTTACCTAGAGACATTTCTTTTCTGAGCTTGTCCATTCTTGACATCTGTCAATAGATTTAGAACTTGAAAAAAAAGGGAAAAGTAAATAAAACAAAAACAACAAAAGTAAATAAAACCTGACTGTTCCTTGGGTTAGCATAACTACCTTTCCATGGGTCTACCTATTTTATGTATCTGTACCTCCATCCTAAGTACTTGTTGCCAGAGATGTCTTTCTTTTTATTTTTAAAATTTTTATTAATATTAAGAGAACAGGCTTCCTGTACTTCATAGATACAATTCTAAGATAAGCATACTTCCCTTCTAGTCCTCCCTTCCCTCCCTCAATCCTTTTCCTTCCTGTATTTTTTTCTCCTTTAATTTTTTTCAATAATATAATGCAATTCACATTATAATCACAGGCTTAACTTACCACTAACCGTAATGTGCAACAAATAAAAAGCAATCATGAAACCATAAGACATCAGTTTCATTTTTATACTTTTTTTTATCTGGCCATTTCATTCCCCTATGTAAACAGACACAATCATCCCTTAGTCTTATATTCAGCAATGAGTCGGATCCTTTTCCTACTCCTACCCCTCAACTCCCAGATGAACTACCCTGTTCTCCAGATTCTCTATAAACACTCTATAAATTTTCATGCCTCAGTGCCTTTGTTTAAGCCATTCACTCTTTGAAACGTTTGTCCTCATTTTCCAAATTTATAATAAGCTATGCATCAAATTATGTTTCAAATACATTAGTAAGAGTGGTGAAAAACTATGGAGCACCTAGTACACACTAGATACAAGTCATTTTCATGATCCATAAAACTAAATCCACAGAAAAATCCTATGAGACAGAGAGCATTATTTCTAATTTGCAGGTGATGAAAATGAGACTCTTCTAAAAATTGTTATTTTCCAAGTGTAACATTATTTAAACATGGTAGAATTTAACTTCAAACTAAATCATTTCTAAGTTCTATGACAAAAGGCTTCACTACATATAGACAAATAATCACATTATTCCCAGCTATAGTCTTTGTGTTATGACAACAACAAACTACCACAAATCAAATATAAGAATGTTAATTAAGAGAATGGCAGAGAAGTCAGCTTGAGTTGTAGAACTTCTTGAAATGTTGAATCTAGAGAAGTTCAATGAAACCTGAATAAAAATTGAAATATGTATTTATTTTTTATCTTAATTACTTTTTTAAAAATAAAAAGCATAAGTTAAATATAGCAAATTTTCTTCATAAATATTTCATCTGAGCCACATTTAGAAACAGGAAGACCTAAATTCCTGACTTTTGAGCTTTCTCCCCAAATTATCAGCAATCTCTGCAGGATTTCTTTCAAAAAAGGAAGAAAAGTAAATATTTTGGAGTGTTTATTCTGCAGAGTATGGCAAATTTTGACAAATAAGAATATTTATTCAGTCCATGTTATATTTTAATTGACTCTCACAATCCAGAATATAAGATAGACACAGCATCAGGTAATTTCAACATAATGTCATAATAAGACAAGGAGGCATTTGAGAGGTATCAAAAAGTCGGCCCTGCATTTCAGGCCAAGAAGAGAATTATGTGAAAGAGAATGAAAGAGTATGGGGAGGATATAATATCTACAAACCTTTCAGAGTTTCTGCAGTGGAAATTTTGAGGCAAAGAGTGGCAGGAGATGAAGCAAGAGCCACATAAGCTCATTTGCTTTATAATCAGATCTTTACACACGAAATGGAAGTTTCTTGAAGGCAAATTCTTCTCCCCTTCTTTGTATGTGCAGGATCACATGGTAGATGCTAAATTTGTATTTACTGGATGAATGAATTGTACAAATCAAGAGCCAGGATTGGGTCCACAGGATCATAAGGTGTTACTGAAGGTCTTTAAACAGGAGTTCTGGGTACATTTTCATTTTAGCTGGATTACTCCAAATGCAGGAGGTAACTGAATGATTTAAAGAGGGGTAAGGATAAAATGGAGGCAGAGATCACAACAATCTATGCTATGTATTTCTGAAAGAGAGATTTTATAGTTGAGACGGAATGAAACAAATGAGACACAAAGGCAGCAAGATCCAGTGACTGGGTAGGGAAGGTAAGGCAACGAAAGTGTCTGTGATGACTCCTAACTCCTAACTACTACATGAAAGGATCACTCATGCTGAACACAATAATTTTAAAAAAGGAGTGGATTTAGAATGGATGATGATAATTTTCTTCTGGGATATGTTGAGTTGGAGGTACCTGTTGAACATCCAAACAAGGATTTCCAGTTAAGATTTGGAATCTTTGGGTCCACATAAAAAAGAGGCCAGGTCTGATGGTACAGACTTGTAAATCACTATGGAACAGGGCAGTTAGAGCTCTAGGAGTAGATGAGAGCACCAGTGGGCATGAATGAGTCAAGAGTAACAGAAAAAAAAAATGAACATCCTTATTTTTAGGCGGCATGAAGGAAAGAGAATTTCATGAAGTAAATAGAGAAGAGATTACACAAAGGGAGGAGGAGAACCATGAAAGAAAATATCATTAAAGCCAGGGGAGCAAGGATGTTTAAGAACAGCAGAGTCTCAAATTTCAAAAGCTGCAGTGGTACAAGATACAAACTCAAAACATCTATTGGACTCAAGAATACATAGGAGGTGACAGTTGTCAAAAGCTTGATGAGAACTGAGGATTCACTGAAATGGATAAAGGCATGAATGTGGCATAAGTAAATGGAGACAAAGTGTGGAGTACTTGGTTATGAAGCAAAAAGCAAAATAGCAGTAGGCAACTTTCTCCTTTCTCCCTACCAAACAGGAAGCCAACCATAAATGGAGGAATTTTTTATATGAAAAAGCTTTAGTATATTTATGCCTCAAAAGATACACCTAGAATAAAAAGAGAAAATAAAAATATAAGAAGGAAAGCAAATTAGAACTGATTATAAAAGAAGCAGAGGATCTGATACTGGGGTAGAATCTTGAACTCTCCACCAGCCACTGGGTAATCAAAAAGAAATATGAAAATGCCCTTGGCTATAAACTGACAAGGGATACGAATCTGTAAAACCCAAATTGGAAAATAACAGATTAAGTTTCATCAGATTCCTGAACAAGTTGTTGGAGCAAAGAAGGAAACCTGAAATTCAAACAGAGCTCAGGGGAGCTGAGATTTGACTTGGGATCTAATAATTCAGGTAGGGATTGGCCAGCTAAAGAGAGAAACAAGTGCCTTCAGCAAAGGCATTCTAGGTTGTGCAATTAGTGTGAGAACACAGAATCATCAAAACCCAACTACTATATGCCAACCACTAAACTAGATGTTTCAGGGGATATTGAAATGAGCAAGAAAACGTTGATCTTGGGGTGAGAGTCCGACTTAGAAGTTAAGATGCCCATGTCCCATATTCTGGTGCCTTGGTTTGTTTCCCAGCTCCATTCCTGATTCAGCTTACTGATAATACATTGAGAGGCAGCACCGATGGCTCAAATAATTGGATTCCGCCTCCCAAATAGAAGATCAAGTTTGAGTCCCAGCAGCTGTGGCTGATGCATGCATTTGGGGAGTGAATGAGCAGATGGGAGCTCTGTCTCACTGTGTCTCTCTGTCTTTCATATGAATATTTAAAAAAAAAAAAAAAGGCTGATGTCACCACAGAGGCATGCTCAGGAACCTGGAGGAAGAAAGGGATATCAAAGATAGGAACCGGCATTACACAGGTGCTCAAAGTATGGTGCTCATAAAGTTTTCTGTCGAGTTAAAGCTCTGAATTTCTTACCTAAAATTAATCTATTCTTAATAGTCAGACCTAATAAATAAAACACTTAAGTTTGCTTTTGAATATAAATTTCTATATTTATTCATCAGAATCTGTGACCCTTGACCTAATGTTTCTAGTATTTCACTAACAAAAATCAGCTGAAAGGTTTCTAGCAGAGCCATTTGAAAATAAAAGAATTTTCCTGGGCTCTGCTACTTCTTGTACAAGGCCTTACTGTTTTACAGAAAACCTTTTAGGTGATTAAATAAAAGGGCAGCTACAGCTGCTGTTTGTCTATGACAATCACGAATTCAAGGAAGATGGCAGGAAACATATCTGAGTGTGTAAGCAGGTGCTGATTGTGCCTGAGTTAACAATCATTCACTTAAAAAAGGAAGGAAGGAAGGAAGGAAGGAAGGAAGGAAGGAAGGAAGGAAGGAAGGAAGGAAGGAAGGAAGGAAGGAAGGAAGGAAGGAAGGAAGGAAGGAAGGAAGGAAGGTGGTTAGTTAGAAGACTACGGGTGCTCTGCCTCTTCATGCTCATTCACAGCATTCCTCATACCAGCCTTGAATTCCCACAAAACTTCATCCTGCAAAGGGGGTCAGTCCCCATTGATTTAAGAGCCTCTTCCAACATACAGGAATTTATACCTCTCATTCGAGAGATGAAAAAAAATAAACCAAGGAAGTGAACACCACTAAATTGCTTTGATAAAATGTGCATGATTCACTTAGGTTCTGGAGAAAAATATGACATTTGTTGCTACTTAAAAAGTGAGGAGCAGAACCCAGAAGGTCAAGAAATTTATGCATGTACTCAAAGTCATGTGAGGCAGCAGAAGAATCCAAATCCTTGCAGCCCAATTCCAGAACTTGCATTCCAATCCACTAGGCACCGGTACCTCTACTATGTTCTACTGAGATAAGGAACTGATTTGTACCTAAACTCTTGCAATAGACCCCTGACTGGCCTTCCAATCTTTCCATGCATTCTATACATTGACAAAGAACAATTTATTTCCAGCACAGAGACATAGCCAGCATCCACCAGAGAAAGAAGCAAAGATATTGAAGAAGATGCCAACTTTTCCTGTCTTTCTACAGGTCTTAGGGTCTGGAAACGCACTGCAAGTAATCACCATTTTTCTGCTTTGCTTTCAGCTACACCAGAGGTATTTTTGATTCCATTTCCCTGTTCTAACTGGTCTTTATCTCCCCATTGCCTCAAAGATGTGGTCCAAATTATTTAAAGAGACATTTTATTTCTACACTGTCTAGTTTCCAGACACTGCAACTCCACACCTCCTCTATGCTCTTCCCTTCAGCACATCAAAAATCTCATAATTATCTACATGTTTTTAAACTTCTTTGAAATTTTTGTGTCTAGGTAAAAAGAAGATTCCTATTCTCTCTTGAAAATCCACCACCAGTGCCCTTCTCTGGAGGGTTTTCTTGATGGGAATGAGCATTGGTGGGAGTGAAACTGCCTCTCTTTGGGGTCTTGCAGAAACCTGATCATGCCTCTATCTGTGTTTCTGTGTCATTCTGTGGTTGATATTTCTATTTTATCCCCTAGATGATGAGCATCCTAAGGACAGGGCCTAGGTTCTTTTTTTTTTTTTTTTTTTTTTTTTTACAGGCAGAGTGGACAGTGAGAGAGAGAGACAGAGAGAAAGGTCTTCCTTTTGCCGTTGGTTCACCCTCCAATGGCCGCCGCGGCTGGCGCGCTGCGGCCGGCGCACCGAGTTCATCCGATGGCAGGAGCCAGGAGCCAGGTGCTTTTCCTGGTCTCCCCATGGGGTGCAGGGCCCAAGCACCTGGGCCATCCTCCACTGCACTCCTGGGCCACAGCAGAGGGCTGGCCTGGAAGAGGGGCAACCGGGACAGAATCCGGTGCCCCGACCGGGACTAGAACCCGGTGTGCCGGCGCCGCAAGGCGGAGGATTAGCCTGTTGAGCCACGGCGCCAGCCTAGGGCCTAGGTTCTAAGCTATCCTTACATCCTTGGGATTAGCATGGAAACTGGAATGCAATAAATTCAATGGATTTTTCCTGTTTTCCTCCCAGGGAAGCTTTCCCCCTCTTAAAATTTAGCACTTTTTAAAAAAATTTAGAGTTCTATTTCTTCCGTACTTGTAGTGTGAAAGACAGCATCAGGAATAAGTCCATGGCTTGCCTTGGAGAATACCTAAAAGACTCTGATAAGGCCCTTGGGACCAAGAACTCAAGGCTTTGCTGCTAGACCCAGGCTTAAACTGCAGAGACTGGAGTGCTCACAGATAGTTGATCACTATGAGAAGGAGCCTGGGAAAAGACAGGACTAAGACCTGCTCATAAGTGATAAGACCAGAGGAACCTTGCATCAGCCTGTCCAGCTCTGTTCATGAGTCTAAGTTACATCAGTCAGTTTTGTTGTTGCGTTTTTTTTATTTTCTTATCTAAATTAATATGAGTTTGCTTCTCGATTGCTAACAGCACACATAGCTGTAACAGAAAATAGAAATTTCTCAACACACATATAAAATTGCGACTGGAGTCGGGTGTTAATTGATGGACCAATGGACCTTCACTATAGTAGGTTTTGGGTGTTCCTGATTCCCTGAGGATTCTTTGGTAAACATGGGGCATGACTGTTTTCCTCCATCACCACTATCACTTTCTTTTTTTTTAAAGATTTATTTATTTATTTGAAAGTCAGAGTTACACAGAGAGAGTAAGGGAGGCTGAGAGAGAGTCTTCCATCTGCTGGTTCACTACCCAATTGGCCACAGCAACCAGAGCTGGGCCAGGCCAAAGCCAGGAGCCAGGAGCTTCTTCAGGTCTCCCATGCGGGTACAGGGACCCAAGAACTTGGGCTATCTTTCACTGCTTTCCCAGGCCATAGCAGAGAGCTGGATCAAAAGTGGAGCAGCCGGGACATGAACCAGCACCCATATGGGATGTTGGCACTGCAGGCGGCATCTTTACCTGCTACACCACAGTGCTGGTCCCACCACCATTTCATTCAACTCCCTATAAGCACCCACAGAGTCCAGAATTGTCTTTTGCTCCAGATCTACAGTCCTATGAATGTGAAAATGAACCAAACATACAAAGACACAAACAACTCACTATTTTCCTCCCCTTAGCACTATCTGAGGTTTCACAAAGCGTAGCCCACAAGCCATTTAGGTCACAATGTCTAGGGATGCTTAATACAGGCTCAAGCTCATGGACCCTTCACCAGACCCACTGGGTCACAGTCTCTAGTAAGAAGAGATTATCACTTTAGTAAATGCTCCCAGTGAACGGTATTTACATCAAGTGTAAGACTCACTTCCCTAACTGAGGCAGAAGATGGACAAGGTCAACTGAGGCCTTAGCTACACTCTGAGAAAAGGCTTCATATTGTTAGAATGCCAAATATCACAATGAACTAGAACCAGGGCCCTTCCTACTCCTCTCCAAAAGATAATGCATTGTCTTGTAAGAGTCCAGCACACCCCATCTGTGTGACTTTGAGAAACCTAGATCACCTCTCTAAATGCTTATTTTCCTGTCTATCATGCCAGATTCCAGAATTCTGGATTTAATAGTTCTAGTCATTTTTGAGTCCTTATCATACTAATGATAGCAAAAAAAAAAAAAAAAGAGCACTTTGTATGTAACAGGAGCTGTGTCAAAAGCTTAAATAGCATTTTTTCAATTGATCTCTATTATGAGATTGTTGCAACAGATTATTTGAATGACCCCTAAATCATCACCCGTCCCTATAGTCAGGTACCATCCAACTTGCATACCTCGGCCAAGCCACTGAACTGCAGGAGCAAGAACAGGCCAGCCTAGTATAGAGACATTGGGTTAGTTCTGCTGGCTTCTAGCTAATGCACTAATACCTGAGTAACAATAAGTGCCAGTTGTTTAAAGCTACTTAATTGGGAAATGAGATAGGAATAGGGTTTTACTCAGCAAATTTGCTGTAATAGCTCACCCACATATTAGGTAATATTATTGCCATTTCGTAGGTAGGGAAATTTTGTAGGTAGGTGTATGAGCAAAGAATTTGTTCAAAGTTACATCAGAGATACTCAAAAATGCAATTTGATACCATGTCTACCCAAAATCTAGGTTGTTTGGTTTTAAATTTTATTTAGGGAATATAAATTCCATGCATTTCATATATACAGATTTAGGAACATGGTGATTCTTTCCACTCTACATCCTTCTTGCTCATACTCTTAAATTCTTCCTCCTCCCTCTCCCCTTCCCATTCTTATTTTTTACAAAGATTTATTTTCATTTATTTTATTTTAACTTTATACTGATAACGTAAAACCTACAGTAAGTAAGTAGAGAGTTCAACAAATAGATTGAAGAAAAAAATAACCAAAAGATTACTCCTCAAGAGTTAAGACAAGGGCTGTTCAAAATCATTGCCATCACAAAGTGTCAGTTTTTGGGGCTGGCACTGTGGCACAGCAGGTTAATGCCCTGGCCTGAAGTGCCGACATCTCATACGGGCATCAGTTTTAGTCCCAGCTGCTCTTCTTCCAACCCAGCTCTCTGCTATTGCCTGGGATAGCAGTGGGAGATGGCCCAAGTCCTTCAGCCTCTGAACCCCGTGGGAAACCCAGAAGAAGCTCCTGGCTCCTGGCTCCTGGCTCCTGGCTTCAGATCAGCACAGCTCTTGCCATTGCGGCCATCTGGGGGGTGAACCAGCAGATGGAAGATCTCTCTCTCCATCTCTATCTCTCTCTGTAACTCTGTCTTTCAAATAAATAAAATAAATCTTTTTTAAAAAGTGTCAGTTTTCATCCTATAGATTACTTTTTAAATCAAAATCACAATGTTTCACCTCACTTCCCATTAGAATGGCTCTGATACAGAAATCAAGGAAAAAATGCTGGTGAGAATGTGTGGAAAAGGGCACCCTAATCCACTGTTGGTAAGAATGTAAGATGGTGTATCCACTGTGGTAGACAGTGTGTAGGTACCTCAGAAAGCTGACTATAGACCTACCATATGACCCAGCCATTCCATGCCTGGGAATTTACTCAAAAGAAATGATATCAACATACTGAAGAAGTATCTGTACCCCCATGTTCATTAAAGCTCAATTTAGAGTAGCTAAATTATAGAATAAACCTAAATGTACATCAACTGAAAACTGGATAAAGAAATTATGGTATATATACACCATAGAATACTACATAGCAGTAAAAAAAAAAATGAAATCCTGTTATTTCCAACAAAATGGATGCAAGTAGAAACCATAATGAAATAAGCCAGTCACAAAAAGACTAATATGTTCTCCCTGATCTGTGGTAACTAACAAAGCCTAGGTTCTTAGCTCACATTACACTGACAGCTATTGGGCTAAGAACACTGGTCCCCAAGCTGGGTATCTGTAAGCAAGTGTGGTTAGTGAGCACCTAGCAGTCTCTGCTTTTAAAATGTATTTTCCCCTCCGTAATTTATTGGAAATTCTAGAAAACAGGTTCCATAGTTCATAGTTTTATTTTTTAAACGATTTAGTTATTTATTTGAAAGACATAGTTACAGAGAAAGAGAGAGAGAGAGAGAGACAGAGACAGAGACAGAGACAGAGAGATGGAGAGAGATCTTCCATCTACTGGTTCACTCCCTAAATGGCTGTAACAGCTGAAGTGTGTCCAATCTGTAGCCAAGAGTCAGGAGCTTCTCCCAGGTCTCCTTTGTGGATGCAGGGAGATCCTCCATTACTCTCCCAGGCACATTAGCAGGGAGCTATATTGGAAGTGGAGCAGCTAGGACTCAAACTGGCATCTATTTGGGATGCCAATGCTACAGGTCACAGCTTCACCAGCTACGTCACAGTGCTGGCCCCAGAATTCAAAGTTTTAAAAACATTCCGTTGTTATTTCATGCATTAGTGGTGACAACCATCCCATATTTGGAGATAGAAGGGCTAGTCTAAAAGGATGGGGGCATCCATTGTTCCCTGAGATTCTATCACATTGGCTGTGAATATGGAATCAAACCTAATCCAGTTCTGCATAAGAAAGGAAGCTTACAGGTTTTAAGCCAGAAACGAACAAGGGTTCATAGGGAGCTGGAGAGAAAAAATATATATTGCATCTTTTGGATAAAAGGACCCTTAATCTTCAAAACACAAATCATTTTCCATACCAAAACCCCTTCAAGCCTAGGAAGTCTGCTGAGGCCTCAAGTCAGGCAAACAGCTTGTGTTTTGTAGATTAAGGGGCCTTTGACCCAAAAGATCCATTTTTGTAAACTCCAAAGGCAACACCTGGTCTATTTCTAGCCCAAACACTCTCTGACAGAGGCAGCTTTACATGCAATGTGAGAACAGGGCTGCTTCCCTGCTGGGACTGGGGTCTAGCACACAGTAGGCAGTTAGATGAATAGGAAGGTTCCTGAAAGAGATCCTTTGCCCCAAAATATCATACCTGATTCCTTGCTAGGATGTTCCAGACGCTCATTATAGAATAAATAGAACTTTGAAATACTAGCAGTTCCTGCTCAAGGAAGACTAACAATGCCAAGCAGCAGGAGCAGCTAGTGCCTTAGACCTGAGCAGGCACATTACCTCATCCAGTTCCCACAGGAACACTGTGTGGCTGCTACAGTGGAGAAACAGAGTCCTCCCTTCACAGGCAAGGAAATTGAGTTCCAGAGAGTAGAGGCAGTATGGCTAAGATTACCCAAACACTGGCTCATGGATCTTCTATCTGGACCCAGCCCCAGAACAATCAGCAAGGTAAAAATAAAGGCTGAAGTAAGCTTATCTATGGAAGATAAACCAGAGCACGGCATGAGATTTAGCTGACACTGCACCCAGTTGAATCAGGATGTCCTCATTCTACCCCAATACTACCACTGTAGAGACTTGGAGTAACTGATATCCCCAACTCTCTAGAACTTAGTCCCTGTGCCTGTATAATAAGAAATGTTGACTTAGATATTTTCCTAGGTTTCTTCTAAATTGAACCTCAGCTTGAGAGCTATGACTATAATGGTGAGATAAAGAATAAACTTACACATTGTGTGTGTGTGTATGAGAGAGAGAGAGAGAGAGAGAGAGAGAGGTAGAGAGAGAGAGCGAGCCATGTTTAATCTTGGCTCGCCTTGGATGAGGGCACATTGTGCCAGACAGGAGAGAATGAGTCCGAGGAAGTGAATGGATTTGATTTGTCTAAGCCTTAGGAAAGCAAATATTACTGAAATGTTGGCTGACCGCCACTGACTTCCAAACAGAAAATGTCTTCCAGATATAGTGTGGGTGCTCAGCAGGGTCTGTTAGAGTGAGTGATGGGGTGGCCGTGTGCTGTTGCAGAGCGCGGAGAAAGATTATAATGCTCTCCTTACTGAGACCAACAGAAAGAGCCAGCCCAGGAGGAGTACAGAAGGTACCAGCTGGACCTCCCTCAAAAAGCTCAGATAATTTACACAAAACCCTGAAGGGTCTCTTGAAATGGTTAAGCTAAGGCTGCTTGAGCCAAGCTACATGTTGTTGGATGCAAAAAAGCACTGGTCTGGGAGTCAGGAACCCTGGGCTCAAGTGCCAGCTTGGTTTCCAACTCATCATATGATCTAGGTCAAGGGACATCCCTCTCACAAACCTGTTTGTGTAGATAATATTTGGAAGGATAATATTTGAAGGATTCTTCACTCAGGCGTTCAACATCACACTTGATAAACAAGCAACAAAAATCAACAATGATTTTTCACTCAACAAGTTCTTTTGGACACCTTTCCTGTGCCTCCCAATGTGCTAGAGAATGGGAAATTGGTTTGGGAAAACCTAAAATCTCATTCTGTGAAACTACCAACACTCTCCCAAGATGGGGGAATAGCTCAAAGGTAACATCGATCCTAGCCTTCTTTCTTCAGGAAGTATAAAGTCTTAAAATTTGTGGTTTGGTACTCATCTCATTCCTGATGAACCATAGGGAAGTAGTGAGGGATCCCTTTAAAAGCCACTGCGATCTCAGGTGGTTGGGGGTTTCCTCTTCTGCATCTCACCTGAGCCTTGCTTGTTCTCTGGAAAGTATCCTTGCTAAAACTGATACACACAGGTAGACGTCTCTTGTTATGCATATCTACTGTTTTTACTGACATCACCAGTACAGATTGAAAAGAAAATCCATCAGAAATGTCAGGATGATGTTTCCTTCTAGTGCCATGGGATGTTGTAGATTGAGTTGTCCTTCAATAGAATCAAATACAACTGCTCCATTCTATGAACAATGAAAGTATGACCTGTCCAAAGTCTCACAGGTAATTAGTGGCCAAAAGCCAACAGTATACAAAATGCGTCCATGCCCCCTTGTTCATACTATTTTTACTAGTCTGTGCATCCTCCCCTGCTACAGACATTGATTTTTTTAGTCAGGTATTGTTTTCCTTTGTTTTAGCATAAGGACCATTTTTAATGAAGTCAACTTTCCAAATTCAGCTTGTCATTACTCTGAGAGCAATAATACTGTAATGTGTGTGAGGGATGAAGAGATATTAAGATCTGTAGGGAACTCATTGGAGAGTGATACAATTGTGGCTGCAATGGTGGGAGCAAAACACAGGAGAGGGAGCTTGTTCTGGGGAGCAGAGGCAAGGAGAATGCTGCAGTCAAATGCAGAGATGGAAATAAAGCAGTTGTATTGATTTGAAAAGGCAGCTCACTGAGCTGGTGCTGCCAGCCTGGCTCTTCCTGGTCTGCTCTCAGCAGGTCTTCTCTGCGGTTCTGTGAAGGCAGATACCCACCCTCAGAGATTCAGAGCTTTCTAATTAGTATTCAGAAGGTGAATGGGGGGAATAGGAACCAGATGGGATGCATTCACTTGACAGGATGAGAGAGAAGACAGAAAGAGAGAGGAAGAGAAAATACAAGAATGAACATATGAATCCATCCCTCTTAAATAAATGCAATATAAAAAACATGTCTCAAAGGACAGGTAAAGGATTCTATGGAAATGGGATGGGCAGCCTTCTTTTTTAAAAGGAATACTAAGGGAATCAAGGGAGAAGGGGCCAACCTCTCTTCACTGTGGTGGCTTCAGTTGTAAGTATATTTCGTGTTCTTTCATCTGACTGGAGCAGGTTTCCAACACAGCTCCTGAAGCTTTGCAGGATATAGATGCTCAATAAATGTTTGATGAGCGAATAACCATCTTCAAACATTGATTTAATCATTTCAATATGAAAAAATTTTAGTGCATCACCACTTCTGCAGGGAATACAAACTCAAAACATAGAGTGTCCAGGAAGTAAAGTTGAGGAGACAAAGTGGCCAAGTGTAGAGTTTAAAAAGAGTATGACAACAAATTTCCATGTCGGAAGGTGATGTCTAAACTGCTAGGCCACATGGTTTCTCAGAAGAAGCCAGAGGAAATCCAGGTTTGTATATGAAATCTCTCCATTAGTAAGCATTAACAAATGATTCATCCCTGGCCTATGAAGGTCTAATACAACACAACCATATTCTGACAGCTGCACATGCCTGTGATCTCTAGTTATGGGACCGAGTCCAGATATCTTAAAAATCCAAACCTCTCCCTTAACTAGATCTGGTCCTAGTCTTGCTTTGGCTTTCTATCCTCTGACCCCAGGAAAGCCAATATCAACCCATTGGGAGATTTGCAGTTGTCTTTACAGATGCAGAGTATTTTGCCTCCTGCTTTCCCATCATGAACTCATAGCTCAAATACAATGTAAGCCTTGCCATTTCCAGGTAGTTCAGTCCTTTTATGACTATATCAGCATTTTCTCATTTCTAAAACTTGGTGGTGGGGTGGGGAAGATCTTTCATCCACTCTTTCATTCCCCAGATGGCTGCAATGGCCAGCACTGGATCAGCCCAAAGTCAGGAGATAGGAGCTTCACCCAGTTCTCCTACATGAGTGGCAGGGGCCCAAGCACTTGGGCTATCCTCTGCTGCTTTTCCCAGGCCATTAGCAGGGAGTTGGATTGGAACTGGAGCAGCCAGGAAATAAGCCACCACCCATATGGGATGCTGACATCCAGGCAACAGCTTAACCTGCAACACCACAATGATGGCCCCAGGATGTTTTGTTTCTAATCCTCACTATCCCAGTTATCCCTACACCTTGTTGTTTAGCCTTGGGCAAATCACCTTCTCTCTCTGACACTCAACTTCTACTGCCTTTGAAATGAAGATATTAGCTTACATCAGACAGTTTTAACATGGGTTCAGAGGTATCCACAATACAGAGAGGGGTGTTGGGGTAAAGATGCACAACAGACCAAAACTGCTTCTGTCTTAAACATCAACCAGCAGTGCACATTTGGTCTAGTGGTTAAGATTTCAGTTGGGATGCCGCATCCCATATTGAAGTACCTGGGTTCAACATTTAGCTCCCACACTTGACACCAGCTTCCAATGCAGACCCTGGGAGGCAGCAGGTGATGGCTCCAGTAGTTGAATTCCAGTTACCAGACACAAGACTGGGATTGAGATCTTTACTACATTCAGCCTAGCCAAGTCCTGACCATTGTGGGCATTTGGGAAGTGAGCCAACACTCTTTCTCTCTCTGTCTCTCTCTCCCTCTCTCTCATTATAAAGAAAAAAGGCTCTGACTAGTTTCTGGAATTCAGATTGTAAGTACCTGATATTTTTGGCCTTGTAATTCAACTGAGCTTTGCTTGACCTCAGTTATGTTCAGTGACCATTTATTGTATGTCAGGCACTATCCTGAAGGCTTATTCTGTATTTGCATATCTCTTATCTATTCATATCCCTACCAACCTGCTTGGTGCATAGTGAACAATGCATGGAGAACAGCACCAATTGGGAATGGCTGCTCTTCATGGCTACCTTGTCATGGAAATCACTTCTTGTTTCTGGAGCTCAGTGTGCCCTACAAAAATGGGAGAGACTGCACTACAAGGGATCTTTCAGCTCAAACACCAGAGGAGGGGGAAGAGGGAAAGAATAAAAGGAGAGAGAGAGAGGAAGGAAGAAGAGTGGAAGGAAGAATAAATAAGGGAGGAAAGGACAAATGAGGATGATACACAGAAAACCTTAGCTTCTCGTTTTACCTGGACAGCAGTGCCTAATAATCTTGTTTTCCTCTAGACCAAGAATGGAAAACTTGTTCTGTAAAGGTCCAGAGAGTAGACATTTTATTTATGGATCACATTGTCTCTGTCTCAATTACCCAACTCTACCACTGTAACAAGAGAGCAGCCACAGACAATCTGTAAACAAATGAGCATGGCTGTGTTCCAATAAAACATCACTTGCCAAAACGGGGACGGTGCCAGATTCGGCCTATGGGCCACAGTTTGCTGATTTCTGAGCTAGATATTTATTTGTTTCTCCCTCCTTTCCCCATAGAACTTAAAACTACCTGCTGGCAGCTTTTATACCTATTTGGTTACTTATTTTCAGTCTCTACCAGAACGTCAGCACCAAAAGAGCAGAACATTTACCTGTTTGAGTCAATCCTGTATCATCTGTTCCTGGAACAGTCCCCAGCAGAGAGCTTAATACATACCTCTGGACTGAATGCATGAAGAAATGCAAACATGAAGGACATCAGGTATTACCTTGCAAGTGCTGGGCACCAAACTTCATTGTCTTTTTACTTTTCTACTTGAATTAATTCTCCCATTTTACACATGCGGAAACAAGCTCAGAGAGGCTGTGACTAACCCACAATCACACAGCTCACTCATTAGTTAAGGAGCAAGGATTCAAATCCAAGGTCATCCCACCATATCACAGCAAATGCGACTTGCTCTGAAATATATTTTCAGGGTTACATCCTACCTGTGCCCCGATTCTTATTTGATTGCTTATTTTCAGTCTTCTGCCTTAGAACAGCAGCACCAAGAGGACAAAAACTCTGTCTAGGTTAACCCCGTACCTCAGTTCCTAGAACAGTACCTAGCAAAGAGACTGAGCTTAATATATATTTGGGGGATGAATGCATGAATAATTGAATGAATGTCATGGGCTATATCCAGGGTACTTGGAGTTTTGGTCCCCTCATGAGTTCTTGCCAACAGTCTTGCTTCATGTTTAAGCTGAACTCACTAACCCAAGTGGATTCGGCTTCTCTCCCAAGTTGCTCCCACATCCACTCCTTTTCCCTGATTCTCCCCAAGTGTCCCAGTGTTCCAGAAATGATTCACCTCCCCAAGCCACTGGCTCAGAAGCAAACTCAGTGTCCCTCCAGAAGAAGACCCATGAGCTTTCTTTCCAGAGAGGACAATGAATATGATTTTCTTATTTATTTAGAACTTACACCCCATCTACCCTCAAGACACAGTTAAAGAGATATTACAAAGTTAAATAAGATATAAATCAGGACAATTAAAAATAAAAATGGAACAAAGAATAGTTAAAATGAGTGAAGAAATAGATATTACCAGACACCTGGGATGAACTAATTGATCTGGATTTAGTTCTGAGGTTCCCGGCAGCTGAAATAAGTGAAGTTAATTGGCCCCCACGGGGCGAAAATCCATGCGCAGGGTCTTATTAGCTTTAGACTCCAACCACTGAACAAAGCAAGGCTGAGAGATGTGGCAGTGGGCCCCACCTCCAGGGTGCTGGGAAGGCTCTAGGCTCTGCCTCCAATCCAAGAACCTCCTCTACCTCAACCCAGGCAACTCTTCAACATACCAAAAGGAAAACAGAGCCCCAGATTTGGAGACAGCCACAAGTCATGGGCCTCAGAAATTTGGGACTTCACTAAGTGTTGGATACCCTCCAAATACCAGACAGAAACCCTTGCCTACTTCATTGAGCTGTTGGGGAAAAGTGAAATAATAAATGCCAAATGCTCAACTAATGATGGGGACAGAGTAAACCTGTAGTTCATATTAATTTCTCCTACAGGCTTGTTAAAAGGCAATTCTCATTAGACATAGCTTTTAAAATTGTTATCAGGTCTTGGAAAATAAGAGAGGAATAATTAGGTAGGAATCAGGTGAAAGAACTTAACGGACATCAAAGGCAAAAGGATAAGGATGAAAAGGTGAGAGTAAGAGGATATGACTGGGGCCAGCACTGTGGCACAGCTGGTTAAGCTGCCACCTGCCAAACTGGTTTTCCATATGAGTACTGGTTTGAGTCTTGGCTGCTTTGTTTCCTATCCAGCTCCCTGCTAATGTGCCAGGGAAAGCAGCAGGAGATGGTCCAAGTGCTTGGGCTCCTGACACTCATGTGGAAGATCCAGATGGAGTTCCAAGCTCCTGGCTTCAGCTTGGCTCAGCCCCAGCTGTTGTGGCCATTTAGGGAGGGAACAATCAAATGGAAGATTCATTCTCTCTCTCTCCCTCTCCCTCTGCTTCCCTGTGACTCTGCCTTTCTGATAAGTAAACAAATCTTGGTTCAGAAACTGAATTTCCAGCAGTGGTTATTTTAAAGGGTCCAATCCCAACATTTTATCTCCAAGAACATACAATCAGTCCTTAATGTGTTGTTCAATGTGAATTAATGCTATAACTAGTACTGAAACAATATTTTATACTTTATGTTCTGTGTGGGTGCAAACTGATGAAATCTTTACTTAATATATACTGAATCGATCTTCTGAATATAAAGATAATTGAAAATGAATCTTGATGTGAATGGAATGGGAGATGGAGCAGGAGATGGGAGGGGTGCGGGTGGGAGGGAAGTTATGGGGGGGGAAAGCCATTGTAATCCATAAACTGTACTTGGGAAATTTATATTTACTAAATAACAGTTTTTAAAAAGAGAACATAGAATCAGCTCTCTTTTCAATTTCTACCTATGAATCTCAGTCTAGACTCCTGCCTTTCACTACATCATCCAGTCAAGGCTACTTCTGTTAAACTGGATCTCTAAGCATGTGGGGACCTTTAAAGCATTAAAGGGTGAAGAAGCTGAGAAAACATAGCTGAATCCCACATCCATCACTACCCAAAATGAAAGCTACTTGCAATGGCCAGAGAAGACATGGCTTCAGTTGAGACCCAATTTTTCATAAATTAACTTTCATTCAAATAGTGAAAAAAAAATTCCTTTCAATTCTCTTTCAATTCTGATTATATCAAGGAGAAAGACTAGTTTGGGTCTTACTGCCTTTAGCTTCTCTGCAGTGTTTATAACTATTCCTTTTGTTTGATTGTTTGTTTGACAGGCAGAGTTAGACAGTGAGAGAGAGAGACAGAGAGAAAGGTCTTCCTTCCATTGGTTCACCCCTGGCTGCTATGGCCGGTGTGCTGCGTTGATCCGAAGCCAGGAGCCAGGTGCTTCCTCCTGGTCTCCCATGCGGGTGCAGGGCCCAAGCACTTGGGCCATCCTCCACTGCCTTCCCGGGCAATAGCAGAGAGCTGGACTGGAAGAGGAGCAACCGGGACAGAACCCGGGGTGCTGGCACCATGGGCAGAGAATTAGCCTAGTGAGCCATGGTACCAGCCATAACTATTCCTTTTTAACACAGAGATATGTAAGCTAGACTCCACACTACGATACCATTGTACCGTTTTTGCTTTCACTTTATTTATACAGTTATAATCTATTTAGTGAAAATAACACCATTTTGAAAATCTGTTTTAATGATATGAAGTTTCTTACGGAAATGTGTGCCTTTAAATGAATGGATGGAGTCAAAGAAAAGTATTAAATGTTACAGAGAGTAAAAAGCAGAAATGTTAAGTAGTAGTTGGAAGATTGACATTTCAGAAACATTTATCTAATCCAGTGTCTTTGTTTTATGGAAAAAATGAGGCAAAGAAGGAAAATGGCTTGCACAGCATCTCGTTTCAGAACAAGGACTCCACAGCCAAGTCAGCCTCAGCCTGAGGCCCAAATCTGCCAACACCACAGCTACCTAGGGACGATCACATCACATACCAAGACTCCATTTACATCTTCAAAAAATGGGAAACACATGCAACTGCTTCCTGATGTGAAGCTAGACCAAGGCTAACATATCTAGCATCTGGGTGACCTCCAGACATGAGTCTAGAAGGAGTCCCTCTGGGCATGACTAGCGATTTATGAACAAAATTAATTGAATGATTTTTGTGATGGCCAGATGTTACTTTCATCACTGTTCATAAGATACAAAAATTGGGGGCCAGCGCTGTGCTGTAGCGGGTAAAGCTGCCGCCTGCAGTGCCAGCATCCCATATGGGCACAGGTTCGTGCCTTGGCTGCTCCACTTCCAACCTTGCTCTTTGGTATGGCCTGGGAAAGCAGTGGAAGATGGCCCAAGTTCTTGGGCCCCTGCTCCGACATGGGAGACTTGGAAGAGTCTCCTGGCTCCTGGCTTCAGGTCAGTGCATCTCCAATTGTTGTGGCCAATTGGGGAGTGAACCAATGGATGGAAGACCTCTCTCTCTCTCTCCTCCTCTCCTTCTCTCTCTGTTTAACTCTTTCAAATAAATAAATAAATCTTTTTTAAAAAAAAGATATCAGAACTGTTTTAACATTGGCTACCTCTACCTACATTTGTGCCAGACAAACCCATGCACAACCTCAAGCAAACAACATGCTAGAGAAATTGTGCATGAAGCTCTGGAACTGAGATCCCAGTTCAAACCCTAGGTTTGTCTTTAACTATTCAACCTTGGCACATTGCTTTGTCTTTATTTGCCTCAGTTTACATATCTATGAAATAAAGAATACTAAAACACATTGGGCTGTTGCCTAGAACAAATCAATTAACACTTGTAAAGCAGTTATTAGAGTGCCTGGAACATAGGAAGAAAACACTAAATGCTTCCACTATTATTAGGACAAAGCTTCAAGCTGAATTTCTTCCAGATCATTCAGCACAACGGTACTTGTGTGGCTGTGCTGTGTCCAAGATGTGATCCACCAGGTGTGACGGTAGACGGACCCACAGCTGTAAAAAGTGTACATGCAAACAGATTGTTCTGCTTTGCCTCCAGGGAATGAGATATGCAGTCAGCGAAGGGTGAATTTTAGAACATCCGATTAAAAACACATCAGTAAGAGAAAGCTGGCTATATGGGTCACGTTCTTCAAGTCATAAACCCCGAACTTAACAACCACTCCATTCTCTGCCTGACACCATGAAGCATTTCCCCCCACTCACCCACTCACGCTGAACACATTCACTGCATTTGCATTTAAGTTTATGGCTCTGGCTTCTGCCACAGGTTTACTCCTCCTGAGCAGCACCATCACCCTGTCTGAAAGCCACCTCTGCTGCCCTAGGGAATTTGTAAACCTGGAAGCCCGAGCAACATCTTTATCCATCTCTGTAGGTGTTTCCTAATCAGGTCAGTGAATCATTGCTCCCTCACTCCAGCCCTGAGAAGTAAGTGATCCTTGAAGGATGCTGAAATCAGAGATGCTGTTCTCTGCCCATAGCTCTGCCACACAGAGATCAGAATGTCCCTCTCCTGTTTGTCTCCCTTGTTGCCCCCAACCCAAAACCACAATGAGGTTTTACCCCAGTTAGATTGGCTCACATACAGAAATAAAAAAGCAATAAATGCTGATAAAGTACCCTTATACACTGATGGTGAGAATGTAAACCAGCATAGCCATTGTGAAAGACAGTATAGAGATTCCTCAGAAATCTCAAAATAGATATACCACATGACCCAGCAATCTCATTCCTGGGAACTTGCCCAAACAAAATGAAATCAGCATATGAAAGAGTTACCTGTACCCCCCATGTTTATTACAGCTCAATTCACAATAGCTAAGACATGGAATCAACCCAGATGTCCATCGACTGATGACTGGATAAAGAAAATGTGGCATATATACACTATGGAATACTACTTAGCCATAAAAAAAAATAATGAAATCCTGCCTTTTGCAACAAACTGGATGCAACTGAAAACCTTTATATTTAGTGAAATGAGCCACTCCACAAAAGACAAATATCATTTTTTCCCTGATCTGTGATAACTAATGGAGTATAAAAAAATGTAATGTATATGATGGAAGTATCACTATGCTCACTGCTAATTATTCTTCTTCCACAGGTGTGATTGTTCATGTTGTTCCCACAGCTTGAAATGCTTTTCCCTGAAGTATCCTTCTAATAAACGCTTACAATACTTAAAATACCCAGGTTGAACATTTTGCCTGCCTCTACCTACTTCCAGATTACAATCCTTATAGTTGCTCTTTCCCCCAGACCCCCAAAAGTTTGCTGGAGAGATAGTATCAAAGGAGAGAAGAAGAAGGGCACTAGAGGTAGATGACCTTAGTTTATTTCCCCCTTTGCTGAGATTCCTATAGTTTCCTTAAGTAGCTTATTAAATATCCCAGAATCTGTTTTCTAATTGGTAAAATTCAAATGATGACTTTTAAAAATTATTAACAATAACTATATATCTGGGCTACAGTGTGATATTCTGGTACCTGTATACAATGTGTACTGATCAAAACAACAGAATCAACAATTCCCCTTTGATATTACAATTAGAGACTTGGACCCTCTTTCTTCTTCACTTGGGGGGGTGGCAGAATTATTTTAGACAGCACATTGAAAACATTTCAGAACAACGTCTTGAATATAACATAGTTAACATTCAACAAATACACACTACTGTTATTTGGAATATAACATTCCCATGCGAACTCTGACACTGTCATATTATACTCTATTTCCCTATTATTAGCCTTCCTCATAAAGCATAAGCTCCTTAATAGTAAGTCACACTGCCTTGGTCAGAGTTATATCACCAGAACTTAAGTCCACAGTGTACACTTATCACCTTGCTAAGTTTCTCCAGAGAAGAGACCCATCTGCCTTCCAACTCTAACTACTGTATCACAAAGAGGTGCCTTTCCACATGTGCTCATTGCTTGAGTGGATAAACATGTGGGCACATCCATGGATTTCCAAAATGGTAGAGCTAAAATCCTTACCTGATACCCAGGGCTGAGGTCATACCCTTGTCTCCCTCCTATTTTCTGAGACCACATGTTGAATCTCAAATACTACAATCATCACTCAATTGTGCAAATACCTTTATTTGGCTAAGAGAGGAACTCAGTAAGATTTTCCATTCTGCATGTCTGCTCAGGCTTGATTTTTTAAAACCCAACCCCTTCTGCAGCTTACCAAGAGCCCCCATGCTTGTAAAAAACTACTGCAGTGGACTTCCTTTCCCCCATTGCAATCAGCTTCCTCTCAGAACCTTCATGTCACAGCATTTATTTCTTTCCTGCACAAAATTAAATTGAAGGGATTGTTGACAAACTTCTGAAAATCGTCAAGAATCCATGTAACATCTTGAATGCAGGTAGCATCCAGATGGCAGCCTAATCTCCAGCAACAAGCAAAATCCAGAGAGCTGGAAGCACCCACAACCACTGCCTCATTGAATATTTACACACACATCTGATTCCACTAGGGTCATGCAGAAGCCCTTTCCGGATTGATCCCAGCTTAAGTATTCTCAATAACAATTCCAGCCTGAACATCACTCTAAAAATGTAAGTTCCCTTAATTCGATTTTCAACTTCAGTTTCATCTTTGTACCAACTCTTATGATAAGAAGGTTTCTATCTTGGTAGTGAATTTATAGAGAGTGGAAATTTTATGTCTAGTGTCTCTATTGAATAGCAAACCTGATCAGCTATATCTTTCAATATCCCTCAGCTCAAAAGAAAAGAGTGTTCTTACTCATTCCTCAAAGAACTTTCAGGAAAAAGGACACTAAACAGCTTCAAATCACTTCCACAGATTATTTGACTTCTTTGCCTATCTCACTGCCTTCTTCACAGCAATGCCCTATTCACCTGTTCACATTATTCTTGAAGGCATCCCATTCACATTAGCTTCCTATGAAGATTAAACGATTGTTAGATCTGGATTTTGTTTTATATACAAGGGTCACATGATTTCCAACTTTACTCAACTAATTACGTGGCAGAGCAGAACCTTGCACCCAGAACTTCTGATCCAATTCAAGTTGGACTGCCTATTTTAGTACTTCTGATGTGTAACTCTTGATGATGAGAATTCACCTCCACTGAGCATTAACTCTGAATCAGGCATTGCTCTTCAGTCTTTACTTGTATAAATGCATGTGATCTTCAAAGCAACTCTTTGAGGTTCTTATTACACCCACCTCACTGACAGAGCAAGTGACATACTGCATTATTAAGACATCGTCAGGGTTGGCGCAGTGGCATAGAGGGTAAATCTACTGCCTACAGTGCAGGCATCCCATATGGGTGCCCATCCGAGTCCTGGCTGCTCCACCTCCAATCCAGCTCTCTGCTATGGTGTGGGAAAGCTGTACACAAGATTTCCCATGTGGGAGACCTGAATGAAGCTCCTTGCTCCTGGCTTCAGATCAGTGCAGCCCCAGCCATTGCAGCCATCTGGAGAGTGAACCAGTGGATAGAAGATCTCTCTGTCTCTGACTCTGCCTCTCTGTAATTCTTTCTTTCAAATAAGTAAATAATTATTTTTAAAAAAAGACATTATGAAGTAACTTGTCTGAGGTTATACACTAGTTAATTGGAAAGTGTATTCTTTTTTTTTTAAGTTTTAACATTTATTTAGTGAGAGAAATACACAGGAAAGTGAGTGCTTTATTTAAGAGAAGAAGGAGTCTAGAAGCATAAGCTAGGTCCATCTAGGCAGAGAGCATGCTGAGAGCCACATGGAGCTCAGCGTGGGTTAGGAGTAGCCACAGGTAGCATAGCAGGCGGGCAGGACAGCACAGTGTGGCGGCCAGAAGGCAGCATGTCTGGAGGCATGGGACAAGGGAAGGGCCCTGTGCACTCCACACCTTTTATCTACTTTCAAAAGAGGAGTGGTTATGTAGTGGACAAGTGGTAAGATCAGGCAGGGGCCTGAGATCACAAAAGGGGGCAGAGCAAAAGCATGGTCTTCCAGCTCATGAGTCTAATTGATTTAATCCTATCTGCCTGCCTACATCATTCCCCCCTCAGGGATTCCAGACTTTAATCTTAAGGGATGCTGACGGGCATAGAATCATCGTATCTTCAATAGCTACTTCCTGCTTATCAGGGCCACAGGCCCTGCCTGCCCTGGGTCTGGAAGTCTCTTCCTATCTCACGTAATGAATTTGTTCCATGAGCTGGAGTAGTCTCAGTCACTGCCAATGGTTGTGTCCTCAGCATAGTCATAGTTATTCTCAGAAGTCGTTGAGTTCTGAAACATCTAAGTTTATTAGTCAGCATAAGCAAAACTGTAACCAAACTGATTGCTAATGGAGTGCCCCTTAAGATGGAAAGAACATATCATATAGACTCCTAGATATTGAGTGGTGATAAGCTATCCTTATGCACTTCTAAAACCATTTTAACCTGAGCATGAAGAATTACAATAGAAGAACCCATGAAGGAATTTTCTTGCCAATAACAGCTCCCAGAGAGAATCAAAAGGAGAGATAGGTACAGGATGTCTGCCTTAAGGTGAAGCAGTCTTGATGTGACAAAAAAAAAGCTTTACTAATCTCTTGCTTTTGAAGAGGAATAAGCAGACATATCTTTTGAGTTTACCTGTGAAGACTCAAGAGGTAGAAGTTTAATCCTAATTTCACTGAGGAAGTAATGCTCAGTAGCACCTGCTAAGGTCCCTTCCAATTAAGCTGCAACTGGTCTGAAGGGGATCCTTCTATAAAGAATGTGAATGGCTTACTCAGGGATTCCTAATGTTGGAGCTTCTGTTAAAAGCTCTTAAATTCTTCGGAACACCTTTTGTAGAATGTCTGTGTCAGGGCATTTTAAAGCTTCAGACAAAAGCTTAGAATCCAAATCCTGGAATCTATATTCCTCAGAATCCTGCCATCCCTAGAAATGTCCTTAACTGCTTTTAAGACTGCAGTGATCCTATGCATAGAATAGTTTCCTGTCCCCTGACTGAAAGAGCATGCTCTCCTGGGGTTAGAATATATCCCAAGTAATCTATGTCTTGTTCAGAAACCTGAACTTTTATTGGGCAAACTATGTAAGATTATTTTCCCAGATTCTGGGTTTAATGGGATGCAGAAGAAATTATCCCTTAGGCAAAGGTTTAGCACACAATAAGATGCATTGATACAACTGTCTCATTAGTAGCCCTGAGGCCTTGAACCATTCTGTACGCTCCATTTGACCTTATGTTGAAACATACAAGACAGGAATATCAGAGACATGTATTCAAGAGTCCATATTTGAGACACTTAATTAACTTCAAAGAAGAACCTAAGAATACAGGCAATGGAGTTGGACACTTAAACATAACTAAAACTTATGAGACATAAGAATATAACACTAAGACAAAGTAAATCTTTGGGAACAAGTTTTACCATTAATTCAAATATTGTAGCTCTTTGAGGACAGAGGTCCTGCATGGGAAGTTAGTACACAGTGACTCCTGTTGTTAATTGAACAATTAACATTCATAAATATGATGTCAATGATCACCCAAAGCTCTTGACATGAGCTGTTTAGGCTATGGAAGCCTTTTGAACCACAAACTCTGTCATTATTTAGAAAAGGCCATAAGCAAAGTGATCAAAAGCAAAGTTCTTACCTCCCTTCAGAGAAAAGCACATCTTTTTTTTTTTTTTTTTGGACAGGCAGAGTGGACAGTGAGAGAGAGAGAGACAGAGAGAAAGTCTTCCTTTTTGCCATTTGTTCACCCTCCAATGGCTGCCACAGCTGGAGCGCTGCAGCCGGCGCACCGCACTGATCTGATGGCAGGAGCCAGGTGCTTCTCCTGGTCTCCCATGGGATGCAGGGCCCAAGCACTTGGGCTATCCTCCACTGCACTCCCTGGCCACAAGCAGAGAGCTAGCCTGGAAGAGGGGCAACCCAGACAGAATCCGGTGCCCTGACCGGGACTAGAACCCGGTGTGCTGGCGCCGCAAGGTGGAGGATTAGCCTATTGAGCCACCACGCTGGCCGCACATCTTTCTTTGCTGACCACTTCTTTCCACTGGGGTCTCACCCACAGAGGTCCTTCACATAGGGACACTTTTTGCCACAGTGTCTGGCTTTCTATGCCTGAAATGCTCTTGTGGGCTTGTTAGCCAGACAAGAATGACTTTAGGGCTGACTCTGAGCTCAGAGTTCTACTTAAAGTGATTGCCATTCCATGAGTTTGCTGTATGGACTGCTTCTCATGTTGGAGCATTCACTCCTCTTTAATCCTAGGAAAGCATATTCTATCCAAATATGCTTGTTCCAGAATCTGAGCTCTCAAAACTTTTAAAATGGCTATGTATTCATTTTTATCTATTTGAGAGAGAGAGAGAGAGAGAGAGAGAGAGAGAGAGAGAGAGAGGTGGGGAAGGAGAGAGACAATATCTTCCATCTGTTGGTTCACTCCCCAAAATGCCCATAACAGCTAAGGCTGGACCAATCTACCAAAACCAAGAGCCAGATACTCTACCTGGTGTCCCAAGAGACTGGCAGAGACTGAAAGTACTTGAGCCATCATGTGCTGCCTCCCAGGGTGGGCATAAGCACAGAGCTGATTTGGAAGTGGAGGCAGAGGCACACATAATCCCAGGCACTACAGTACAGAATGTGGGCACCTCACATATCAGTTTAACCAACTACACCAAAACATATGCCTTCAGAATCTCAGCTCACTAATTTTACTCAACTCTACCTTGACTGTAAGTTTCATATCAGATTGAATTTTACTTGACATACAGTAAACAGGCCTGAACACAAAGGTACCCAATAGGTCTTTGATTGCCTGGAGATTCACTTGCTTATCATATATATAATGATGGCCCACTATGGGCAAAACATTATCAATTTATTACAAGAGATAAAACAATATATAAAATTATGGTAATAACATTCTGGAATCAAAAATGGAATGAAAGACTGACTTTATTCTGTGTAACCTACAGCATCAGCATCAACCTTTTCGTCCATGGCCATTCAAATGTGTAAAGCTGATTTTTTAAACAAACATAAGATAATAAACATTTTCTTTTTCTAGAAAAGGGCGTTTAATTAAACAGAAGTTACAATTACCATCAACAACACTGTAAGAGAAAATATAGTTTAGCCACCAACACATAATAAGAAGGGAACAATTAAAAAATAAAAGATTGTCCTTCAAATTTTGACATTGAGTTTTAGATTATCATTTGACAATCATCAGCCAACAAGGGCTGGCCAAGAAAGATGGAACAGAAAGGCACATAACTGAAAGAAATGCCCAACTGGAAGAGGAAGTGGCATAACTGAGGGGTGCTCACACTGATATTCACACAAATTGAGAAAGATGTAAAAAATCTCAATGACATTTCAGATCAGAGTTTCTGATTCTATGGCTCTTCCTCTAAGGACCTTAAATGCTATGCAAATGTAATTATAGAAGAAAAAATAAAAATTATTGATGTTGTATGGCTTTTTCACTTTGGGGTTCTGGGTTTGGTGGATTGCCAAAGAAGACAGCTGCCACAACATTATCCAGAAATGTTAGCTATCTATGCAGAACCCACTAGGCTCAGTGTGAAATATATTAATTAACATAAGCCAGACAGAGCACACCTCCCTCACAGATATCCATCTCCTCTCCAGGTGCAGCAGGAAGTTGCTCGCATAGACTTATTTCTGGGATACTCCCTCTTGCTGCAAAATATCATCCTGAAAAGCTCAAAATTATTCCTGGAATTCCATTACTCGAATGACTTCTTTTTTAAAGTTCTAGAGGATTTTCTTACCCTCAAGAGTAATTATAATCCAGGATGTGGCATTGTGTTGTACTGGGTAAAGCCACAACCCATGGTACATCCCATATAGGTTCAAGTCCCAGCTCTCCACTTCCAATCCAGTTCTCTACTATGGCCTGAGAAAACAGAAGATGGCCCAAGTGGTTGGGCCCCTGCATCTGTGTCAGACTCAGAAGAAGCTCCTGGCTCCTAGCTTCCAATCAGCCCAGCTCCAGCTGTTGGGAGTGAACCAGTGGATGAAGATTCTCTCTCTCTCTCTCTCTCTCTCTCTCTCTCTCTGCCTCTGCCGCTCTATAACTCTGAGTTTCAAATAAGTAAATAAATCTTTAAAAAGGGGGGGGGGTATAGTCATAATTCTTTCTTTGCTCTCCCTGTATCAACTCCTTCTCAGAACAATCCAGAAACTCAGCACATGCCAACCTCAACAGTTTTTTCCCAAGCTCCTTCTTATCCTATAATGGTCTTCCTACCTTATCTCCACTCCAAATCTAATAAATCCTATATCCTTTTATTCCTCTTGCGTGAAGGCTTTCGTATGGGTTAACCAGTTTTGGATCCACAGCAAAATTAAGAGGAAGGTTTGGAGATTACCCATGTTCCAGTTGCCAACATACCTACATACCTTCCCATTATCAACTTCTCATATAAGAGTTGTACTTTTGTTAACAACTAAGGAACCTACATTGACACATCATTATCACCTAAAGTCCATAGTCTACAAATGGGCTCATTCTTGTGTTGCTCATTTCATTAGTTTGGATAAATGTATAATGACAGGTCTCCCCCATTAGATCATCACACATAATAGTTTCACTGCCCTAAAAGTCCTCTGTGCTCTATCTATTCATCCTTTCTGCCCCAAGCACAACCCTTGGCAAACACTGATATTCATATTGGCTTTAGTTCTTTGCCTTTCCCAGACTGTCATATGTTTGGAATCAAATGGTATCCAGCCTTTTCAGGTTGGTTTCTTTCAATTACTGATTTGTATTATAGTTTCCTCCATACCTTTCCTGGCTCAATAACTCATTTCAATTGTGAATAATATTATTTTGCCCACAATTTATTTACCCATTCGCTTACTGAAAGGTATCATGGTTGATTCCAAGTTTTGGAAATTATGAGTAAAGCTGATATACACATCCATATATATGTTTTGGTTTGGATATGTATTTTCAGTGCCTTTGACTAAATACCATAGACATGACCCTGAATCCTGTGGTAAGAATGTGTTTAGGGGGCCAGCTCCATGGCTTATTTGGTTAATCCTCTGCCTGCAGCGCCAGCATCCCATATGGGCACCAGGCTCTAGTCCTGGTGGTTCCTCTTCCAGTCCAGCTCTCTGCTGTGGCCAGGTAAGGCAGTGGAAGATGGCCCAGGTATCTGGGCTCCTGCACCTGCATGGGAGACCAGGGGGGAGGCACCTGGCTCCTGGCTTCAGATCGGCGCAGTGCACTGGCCGTAGTGGCCATTTGGGGGTGAACCAATGGAAGGAACACCTTTCTATCTGTCACTCTCTCTCTCAATGTCTAACTCTACCTGTCAAATTAAAAACAAAAGAATGTGTTTAGTTCTGCAGATGTAGCTTAATCACTTTGCCCTACTATCAACAATGAAAAAGAGATCCATGTTGGTTATAGCCTCACTAGTACTTGAAATAGGCAGTATTCTGGATTTTATAACTGCTTATCCCTTAAAATTCAGTTTAAAGTAATACTCTCTTTAAATAATCCTCCAATTTTGAATGAATAGGAAACAAGTCTTTCCATGACTCTATGTCAACAGTTACCATGCTGCCATTTGCATGAGCTTTTGGAGGCTGTGGACTTTGCTTGTTTAATTTCATCTCCGTGTCAAAGAAAGGTATGCAGAGTCAGATGTATAGTATTCATCTAGCATATGACCTATTAAAAAGAAATAAATGAACAAACAAAATGGCTTGGATGAGTATGTGTAGTTGAGTGTAGTGTTTTGCAATTTGCAAAGTATTTGCTCTTGAGTGAAAAAAATTTGATCCTCAGACCTCCTGGGCTTTGCACAAAGTCCAAGTTCAGAGAGTTGAATTAATTTCTCAGTCAAAATTTGGAAAATCAAAGACCTAAACTCAAGACTTCCAAAGTAAAGCATGGCACTTGTTATTAAGAACTAATGATAGTTCATTAGATAAACACCAGAGTAGGAGCTTGCCAAGAATTGGGGAGAAGCAAAAATGAGAACAGAATTGATGGCCTCATTATAATAAAAGATAGTGGAAAAACTTAAATGTGTAGTACCCAGCATAGTCACAGATACACACAGGGGAATAAAATAGCATGAGCTATGTATATGCGATAGCTTTTGGTCTAGGGGAAAGACAATAAAAAAGATACTGAATACAGATTTCATCAATTTCTGATTCCACCAATGGCCAGCCCCATCTCCTATACTGTACTTCTTGCTACAACCTAAGTTCCAGCCCTTGGAGAGAAGCCGAGAGATTTCTGCAAGTGTTTTCTCTCCAACAGATGGAGCAGAAACCAAGAAGCATTACAAGAAAGATGGAATGGATCAGTGAGTCACATTTGCAAAAATAAAAATACAGCAACAGTTAAAAGCAGTCTTAGTTAAATAGAAGTGGAAAAACAGGCTTGGCCTAAATCTTTTTTTAATTAAAAGTGAAGGAAAATCTCAAAGTTCTATTTCAGCCCCTCCAAGAGTCAGCACAGTGAATGTGGAATGTTTATGTGGCTTGGCTGAGTATCTGACTGGTTGAGATTTATGTGGGTTCAGGTCACTGTTGCTTGAGAAACCACCCCTCCCCCACCCTGGTACAGGCAACTGTGAAGGGGAAGTGCAGAGGAAAGTGCATGGGCAGGAAAACCTGATTTAGATCTCAGCTCGGTTCCTATGTGATCACAAGGAAATCATTTAACCTTGAGTCTCATTTATGCCACCTGTGAAATGGAAAAACAGGGCCTGCCTCAGGGATTCCTACAGGTCTGAGATGAGATAATGTCACTGGAACACAAGCAAAATAATCCATGCAGGTTTGCACGTGTCCTACACCATGCAAAACTGACTCCACATGAGCATCCTATTATCTTTCTAGATACTCTCCTAACTCTTTACCTGAATCTTCAGTAATCAGGAACTCTTTCTGGGATTTGTTTCTTTCTGCTTCCTCTTCTTCTACTTTAATATCTAGAAGAATAACTCACAAATTGCAGTCTCAGTCTCTCCTGAAATGGACATACCTGAATATTTTACAAATGATTTTGGATTCTGACCATTGATTTTCTGAGTAAGGCTTCAAACACTTTGGAAGCTGAGGTCCTGCCTGCCAATCAACATCCCAGAGTTGAGGACACACAGCCGCATTTTTGAAATACTGCTCTGCTCTGGATGAAGGCTGCCAGAACACAGATTCTGAGCTTGCGATGCTCTTCAGCACTGTCAGGGGATCTTTTATAAAACACTCAAGGCAGTGCTCTACTCGGGAAAATCCGATTCAGTGGATCTGAGCTGGGCCCGGATATACTAGCTTTGAAAAAAGCCTCTTGGGGTTAATAACTCAGGGTATAGAATCCCTGAAAAGCACAGAGTCATGGCAATAATGTGGATGAATTTATATTAAATTGCCATCTTCTGTCTCTTGGATGCTTTTCCCATAGAGCTGACATAATCAAAACTACCCTAGTCCCCAAGACCAACCACACAGGTTTGCTTTGCTGGATGACTTGGGTTCCAGCTGGTGCATACATTTTTCCTGCATGGATAATCACATATGCTGGCAGCATAACACAACATCCTATTTTACAGTAAACTACTTTTTATATGTTTAAGGACTGTGTTCTATAAGAATGATTAAAAGTATAGTGTAGCAAATACATAAACCAGCAACATAATTGTTTATTATCATTATCAAGTGTTATGTACGGTACATAATTTCATGTGCTATCCTTTTATTGATCTGGCAGCATAGTAGGTTTATTTACACCACCGTCATCACAACATATGAATAAAGTGTTTCACTATGACTTCAAAACAGCTTCAATGTCACCAGATGATAGAAATTTTTCAGCTCCATTAACATCTTATAAGAGCAACTGTCATATATGCTGCTGTTATTTACCAAAATATTATATATAGTGCATGATTATATACTCAGGAATAAGCTTATGTATCTCCACATGTATCAGAAATACATAATTAAAAAGGACTGCATTGCACAAATGCATGAACATCTGAGCTCACGTACACAAAAACCTCACACTTGTACACTGAGCACATGCAAATACATAAGCCCCGTTTCAAATAACAACCATCACATCAATACTGTGAGCTTGTATTGACAAATATTCAAAATAAAAACCAAAATACCTATTTCATAATTGTAAAATCAAATATATTAACATCCATGAAATCAGTCATTTCATTGTCAATGACACTGTAGATCCTCAGCAAATGTGTGTCAAGAACCACATGTGTATTTAACTACCTTATCTATTGATAAGCACATTGATTTCCATACAAGTGTATCTAGATATGAATGCATGTATGAATCCATTCAAGCTCAATTGCATGTCATGAGTAAAACACCCAAATCACAGTTCATGTAAGCTGCACATATGTACACACATGCACACACAGCTCCTTTGATAGTCAACCAATAATTCTCCTCACTTTATGCACTTCTTTCAAGTTCTTTCTGTACCTGTCAAAATGTATGACTGCATCTGAGGTCCTATGACAAAATGGAGAACGTGGGAGAATGTGGAAGAAACAACTATAACACACAAAATGGATGCCTAGTTCTTCAAAACAGAGTTCTGTCAGTACAAATCGAAGCTTTAGAGGAAGCGAGGACATAGATCAAAAGCAATGTCTCATGAAGACACAATAAGTTCTGAGGAAAAAGATAATAAGATTGGATGGCTGAAGCATTGAGCTTTGCAAACAACTTACTCAGAAAACCTATAGAAATCCTGTTCAACTATGAATATTCCTGCCTGCCTGGAGATTACAGTCCAAAGAAAGATCAATATTTAGGGGAATACTTTCTAGAGAAGTTTAGTTAACATGTACAAAGGCACTTCAAAATTTTTTTGGAAAATTGAATTGAAAGATAAGTTTCTGGGGCTAGCATTATGGCATAGAAGATTAGTGTGATGTGGCATCCAATATTGGTGCAGGTTCGAGTCCCAGCTGTTGCTGGCCATTTGGGGCGTGAACCAGAGGGTGGAGGATACCTTTCTCCCTCTGCTTCCCCTTTCTCTATAATTCTGCTTTTCAAGTGAATAAAATAAATCTTTATGTTTAAGGGAAACACAAGTTTCTTCTGGTGTAAAAGATTTTTTGAAATCCATGCACAGATTTTGCATAATATACACCTTCTATGAACTTTTTGAAGATATGTTGCAGAATTAGTGAAGTCAAGAATCATTCCACCAAGAACTTTTATAACGTTCAGAAGCTCCACTTATCTCTGCCATCAGCATCCCCTGGCCAATATGTTTACCGTTTCTGTTATTAAGCAGTGTGTCTCCTTCACGGATATTTTCCCCATAAATATTCTTCAATACTATTTGTATTTTTACTGCTATAATAAGATTTCCTATGAATTGGGAAGGAGGGTCACCAGATAACCACAAAATGCTATTCTCTTCTGAAAGCCTCTTAATTTCATCGCTCTATGATTTTTTTTTTTAAGATTTCATAGGGCCAAGATTTGACTTTTTTAGTTGATGAATTTTTCGTTCTAGGAACTCAGAAGATTCTGACTCTGAATTTTCATTGTTCTAAGATTCTCTGATTTCAAGTCTTGACAGTTCTAGAATTCTATTGTGATTCTAAAATGCCAGTATTCTAAAATTCTAGAGTTCTATTGTGATTCTAAAATGCCAGCATTCTAAAATGATAATAGGACTTAAAATTTTCAGTGCCCATTCTTTATATATGAATGCCTAAGTCAAGGTCAAAGTGACTTAAATGGGGAAGGTAGAGTAGTCATGAACAAAAAAGAATCCCCAGTAGAGAAAAGAGCTATTAAAGCAGATCTCAATAGTTTCCAAAAGCTCCCCTTAGTCAAATCATCCTGTTTGGCCTCCATTCAAAAGATTGAGAATAGTTACTACTGGAACACAGGTGCCATTGAGGAAAGTCTCAGCTGTTTCTCGTCATTTACTTCAGTAACTACAACAAGGTGTGAACATAATAGACCATCAGTAAACACCATGCAATTGAATCAGCTGGAGTTATTGTAGTAAGAACTTGTCCTCTTTCCTGTTTGTCATTGTCATCTCCTACCCTACCAACACTTGCACATCCTTCTCTTTGTCCTTCTTTTTATCAAGAGCACTTTAGAATACCTATGTATATTAATTATTCAATTCCCATAGGAACTCACATGTATGGATTATCATTTCCTTTTCACAGGTGAGAAGTCTGAGGCTAAGAAATGACACAACTGACCAAAGATCACATAACTGAAATGATAGAAAAAGGATCAAAGGATAGAAAAATGATAGAAAAAGGATCAAATCTAGATTTTCTGACTTAAGTTCAGAGCTCCTTTCTTTATTCTACTACTGTCTTATAATGCCCTTTGTAATAACAATGATAATAATAATGATGATGATGTCAAAAAAAGATATTAAGAACCAGTGGTTAGAGAGCACACCAGTACATCATATTTCTGCATTTAATTCTAAATTCATCTTCTCAATCACTTCAAACTCCCATTTCAGGATATCCAATGATTGGGCCTTCCATATCCAACTGTTCATTTTATTTTCTAGCCATTTCTTCTCCTCTTGAGAGTGTTGTACATGGCATGTGTTTATTTTTCAATTAAAGCAAATTAAACTTAATTTTGTTTTGAGAACTTTTTTTAGAATTTCACAGCCCACGGTGAGATAATTGAGACCCTGCTGTTTCTGGAAGCACTATATAAAGAGAGCAGGCCTAGATCTGGTGCAGCCCTGGAGGAAGTCATCATTAACCCCTCCCTTTCCCATGTCCCACCATCACAGGGTTTCATCAGCTCCCCTCACACTGCCCTAGCCTACAAGGACATCTTATGTCTATCATCTGAACCATCACCATAATCTACAAAAGGTTTACCCCTCCTCCTATTTTCACTTTTGTCTTTCTTAATTCTCCATCTGGTCAAGTCAAGCCTTGACTTAAAAGTTATCATCAGTTCTACAGGTTACTTCATATAAATTCTGAAGCTTGATAGAATCTACCCCTACATCATCTGTCTGTCTTTATCTCCCTAATACGCTTTCCAGTCACTGAACCACTGCCTCTTTCACTCTTACTTGGTCTGACTTTCCCCCACCAATCCAGCTGGCCACTCGACCTTCACGGTTCACACAGACAGACTTCATGACTCAGCATGCTATGGATGCTCCAACTGCAGCACCACCTTTTCTGTTCTTGCACATCTGTGTCCTTATCAGAGTGGTAGCAACTTCCAGTTAGAAAAAAATGTACTATTCATTGGAGATTATCCAGAATCTGGAACAAAATAGCTCCTAAAAATGTGAGTTTTCTTTAGAATAAAGATGAAAAGAGAGTAAGAATAAACTAAAAGAAGGATAATGGAGAAGAAGAAGGATGTAAAGAAAAAAAAAGCAGGAAAGTGGAATAATAAAGGGAGAGAGAAGAAAAAGAAAGAGAGAGGAGGGAAGAGCTTCTAAAGAGACAAGAAAAGAGAAAAGTAAATCTTACATTAAATCTGGGGAAGTTCTCTTCTTACTATTCTTTGATAACTTTCTAATATGACCCATCATGTCTGAAGTAATGTGGACCATCAAATTGCTTATATAATTCTTCCACACATATTAATTCTTATTTTTTATGGAAAACAGATTTGTCCAGTGCAATTTCCTAGAATATATTATACATGGTATCAATAAGAATTAAAGAAAAAATATAGAAGACTAGAAGTTCTGAGGTCAAACAAATGAGAAAGCTTGAATTAAAGATTGTTAAAGTGATCTCTATTACAGGACTTGTCAGTCTTCAGTGTCTCTATAGACATTATGATTTCCAAGAAAAGGGCAAATCATGAAACTCCTTCCAAATTTGTTTGGCCATTCAACATATTTTTTCAGTGTTTTCAAAGAACTAATGCACCATGAAAAATGACATAAACATGTTCTACCAGTAGAAAGACTGCTGTCTGAGAAACAGGAGTTTGGGGTTCTCAGTTTGCTGTCCCTATTAACAAAGATCATAGTCTTTGCCAAGACAGTCTCCCTTGTGAATCTTCCTATCTCTGATAACAAGATAGGATTGATACAGTGGATCCTACAATCTTTTCTAGCTTAGCTCTAACATTCTGCATGTTTCTGTGATGAAAGACAGATGCAAGCTTCGAGTCAAGTTTTTGTGCCCACCATTTCTTCTACCTGGCATGCCACCTTTTTACAGGACCTGCCAGGCCCATCTCTACCACTGCCACTAGCCCAATTTCTCCTTGTCAACTTGAACTAACATTCTTTCTTTCCATAATCTTCCTTGCAAATATTACATTTTTGTAAGATGCTGTCTTAAACATAGCACATACTTTCTTGAATTCATTTCATCTGTGGATGGCAATTATATGCTATGCATTGTGATTACAAAGGTGACTAAGGCACAATCTTACATATGCCTCCTCTTCCCACTAAGCCCTTGGGGATGTGCCTTAGTCATAGCCCCCAAAGAGCTCAGTACAATGACTTAATCTAGGACAACATATGTCACTCATAAGTCCACTTTAGAAACTATTTAAAGTTTAAACCCATGATTTCAAATCAATTTAAAGACTTGGAATCCCTTATTCAGATCATACAAAAGTATAATGAAATGAAGTATGAAAAGGGGAGGTGCCCTGATGTAGGTGGAGAGCAGGAGCAGTTTGTGATCCAGCGTCACTCACTCCCATGATAGACTTTCAAAGGTTCATTAGAAATTCTATTAAATCTCAAGCTGTCAGTTTACAAGTGAGGAAACTGAGGTCTGAAGAAATGATGTGATTTATCGCCGGATTCTGTCCCGGTTGCCCCTCTTCCAGGCCAGCTCTCTGCTGTGGCCCGGGAGTGCAGTGGAGGATGGCCCAGGTGCTTGGGCCCTGCAGCCCATGGGAGACCAGGCAAAGCACCTGGCTCCTGCCATCAGATGAGCGCGGTGCGCTGGCTGCAGCGTGCCGGCCGTGGTGGCCATTGGAGAGTGAACCACCGGCAAAGGAAGACCTTTCTCTCTGTCTCTTTCTCTCACTGTCCACTCTGCCTGTCAAAAATTAAAAAAAAAATTTTTTTAAATTTTAAAAAATGAAGATAGCATTAAGAAATAAAATCTTCTGACTCTAAGGTAAGAAATAGTAAACTACGTTTTCCAAATTGCAATACACAAAATGCTATCAATACATGAAATAATTCCAGGAGCCACAAAAATGACCTAACGTTTCCTTTAAGGGTATAATAACTACTTAAATGTGTATTGAAAAGCATAAATCTCTCAGAAAGTCTTAAGTTTTTATTTTGCTATTGCTCAGGCCAAGGTCATGAGAAAATAAAAAAAGAAATACCAAAATGTGAGCCCATTTAAATCTGATTTAGGACACATTAGTAAGAAATTTAGAAAACTCTGCGTCAATGCGTGCTTCTCTGCTTTTGTCCCTTTTCCTACCATGGATTGCTCAGTGATCCCTCACAGCCTACTGATTAAAATGTTGATTACCCAAGTAATGTACATTCATTAAAGAATACTAAGAAATTCAGGTAAGCATAAAAGAGAGAATTACATTCACTCATACCCATCAAGATAACCACTCTTAAACAGGAGTATCTTAAAACAGAGCTATGCTATACATAATATTTTGTGCCTTTTGCTTCTTTTGACTTAATAGTTCACCAAAAATAGGTCAAGATTGGTAAATATCCTAAGTGCCATGTACAGGACATTTGTGTTGCTTCTCTGATGTCATTCTTTTTGTGTGTGTGTGTTCACTCATGATTGTATTTGTTTATATATTTGTTTATTTATATCTTTTTATCTCTTTTTGTTTCACCAGATAATAAGTTTAACAAGTAAAACACAAAAAGACCCTAGTTTAGTGGGAATATAAACAACAATTGAATGGGAAAATGACCATTTTGCTCATATAAAGTATATTTTAAACTAACCACAGATCATTAAAACTATAGTAGTTTAACATTCTTTACCATTGGTTTGACAAAGGTATAATACAAAGTTTTATAAAACCATTTAAGGACAATAGAGTATTCTATTGTGTGTTTTGATTTGTTTCTTTCTCTTTTTTACTCAAATATTCTAATAAATTTCCTTCTTCACAAACGTGTGCACATTTAATTAACTGACATCTTAGGATGGGGTATTCTTTAAAATGTAAGTAGTTGCACATTCTTTTTTAGCAATAGGGGTAGAGTTAGAGATACAGACATGGAGATAGAGATAAAGATAGATGGATAGGTAGATATAGAGAAAGATATAGTCTTAAATAAATAGAAAGATAGATAGATGGATAGAGAGATAGGAAAGAGGGGAAGATAGAGATTGGGATAGAGATCTATCCCCTGTTCTCTTGATAATGAATCTCCTCCATCTCCCTCTCCTTCCACTATTCACTCTAGCCACAGTAGCTTCCCTACATTGAGTGCAGTATCAACCATGAAACTTTATTCTTTCTGCTTCCAACTAGAATGCTTTCCCTCCTGCCTCTCTCTCTGACCTCCTACAGATCTCTTCTTCAATGTCAGCATCTCAGTGAGGCTCCCTTTCCCATCTATATGAAACAGCAAGTTCTCTCTCACCATGCCATCTATCTTCTCTCTCCATCAGAACATTAGCTACAACATGGCTGGGACTTAGTCAGTTTTATTCACTGCTGTATCCACAGATCTTAGAACAGTGACATAGAATAAGCACTCAGTAAGCAAAATTTTCTCTTTTTCGTTTGATTTTTAATGAGAAAAAGGAAAGTCATGTTTCATAAAAGACAATGTTGCATATAGATTTCTATCAATACTAAAATGAAAGTTTCCTTTTCCCTAGATTATTGCCCAAAGTGAATGTTGCCATTAAAAATAAATAGCCATTTTGATGATGCTTAAATATATTACTTTGCTATTTTATGATATATAAGGAATCTTAATATTTTGGTTTTTATGTATTTACTGACCATATGTACATATGTATATTCCATTTTTAGTTGGAAATTCCACTCCAAAATCAAATTCTGATACTAGGTGATCTTAAGGCCACATATGGGCTCATGTTCCATGACCAAGAACGTTCTGTCTTAGACATTTTCCCCTATGCCACTGCTCTTCTCCCTCCAACACTTCTCAGTCATGTTCAATTCTCCTTTCTTTATGGAAATACCCATGTGTAGCATAAATGCAGAAAAGGGAAGAGAAAGAGAAAGGTAGAGACAGAGAGAGATGAATTGAGAAAATATATATTTGTATATTTCTCTTGCAATACCTGCCTGTCACCATTCATGCCACATCCACCCTGTTAATCTCCTGAGCTGTTTTTAACATTGTTCCTGTAATCGAGTGTGGCTTGAGTGGTTCTATTACCAAGAAAAGTAAGATTTTGGCATTTGGATCTGGCCTAGAGTTAGACATTGGTTATTCTGGCCTTGGTCTTATCAGCATTTGGATTTCAACAACTTAGGGGTAGAAATAAACATGCTAAGCTAAAGTGCTCTGCCAAGCCTTGTGATGTTAAATTATTGTTTTAAAAGGCTATGAAGTCAGCGGCCAGAAAGTACTGGAAACATGGGAGATATTCATGATGCTGACAGAGACAGCACAGAAAGTAAAATGAAGGTTGTTAAATGTAAGAAGCTTCACCCTCAGTGGCAAAATTTCTAACATCTCCTGAAACATGAAAGATGGATGCCTTTCTTATTTAGTTTATACAAGACCAGGATTGAGGGCAGAGCCTGGGATACAAAATGGTTGAAGATTTGTAATGTCTGAACTGTGCCAACACAACAGAGACCAAACAGCTATAATCTACCTCAACTTTGGGGGGCCACCAAGCTTCTAACAGCTGGCTGGACAATGTCTTAGAACTGTGGATGGAATGAGGGCCATTCAATAAAAGAACAAGGGAAAGCTCTTTCACTTCTGAGACACAATGCCTTCATTGGAAAAATGGGAAGAATCACTCCAACTTCAGAGTGCTATTATAAAGGCTAAATTAGATGAAAACGTGTCAAGACTTGCAAAACCTCAATAAAAATAAATGAAAATAATGATAAAGAGGGGAGTCCTGTACAGAAGGAGGGTAACCATGGCTGGTACAAGAGTATCCTGCATGCTACCAAACAAGCACTGTCCCATATATGCCTGATTTACACCATGGCCCTATAGATTAGAAAACTAAGTCAAGAGAAATAATGAGCTAGATTGTAGGGCCAGGGTTCTTGACCCAACTAAGATGCCACTTTATCTTTTAAAAGTGAGAGCTTATTAACTTAACAAACACAAATACGAGACAAAGAAGTAGACTACGTGGAAGATGACTTTCAGCTTTGATGGCAGATTATTTTATGTCTACATCTGGTCTTAATCCATGGTAACACAGAAGATTAAAAAAATTTTTGTCTTTCCACGCCTTTTCCATTTTCTCAGTGCTTCCTCAAATGTTGCTATCATGCCTCCATATTTGGGGAGAGGCTGATAAAAATGATTAAGTTCATTTGTAAAATAGTGTTTGGGACCTACTAATAATCTCCAGCTACATGGTATTTCCCTAAGAACATACCTAAATATGGGCAATGCTTAATCCAACACAACAGAGTGTAGCAGTCATAAAAAGTAATAATAGTAGATGTTTATATACTTTTGAGCCTGTCAAGCATTATGTGAAACATCTATCATATAAATGCATAAATCCCCACAGTCCTCTATATGAAGCTGCTATTGTTACCCAAATTTTACAGATCAGGAATCCTGCATGGAATCTTTAAGTAATCTGGCCAAGGTCATATAGCTAGTAAGTGGCAGAGCAGGCACTCAAAGGGCAGCACGGAAGTTTTCAATGACTATCCTCTCAAAACAAACAGAAATGGATTCAAATCCTCAAAAACACATTTGTGACTCAGTGTGGCCTTAGGTGTAGTTACTGTTCTGTGCCTCAGTTTCTTCTTACCTAGAAGGATAGACAATACTACATGTACATGTGTTTATTGAAAATATTCAATGAGAAATATACAGAGGTGCCCATTATAGCACAAAACACGTGACATGCTTGGCACATACACCTTTTCATTCCAAGAATGGTTTTCTGAAGGTGACATTTCAGCCTCTCTAACCATTGTGGGTAAAGATTCTATGCTCTGCCTAAATATGTAATTCCCACTGTCAGGAAAGAGTGGAGAGAGCAAACAAAACTGTGGCTGACCTGGTAATATTTTCAGGAATCATTTGTAAGGCTTCACTGGACTTTGAATGATGCTGTCCTGTTGATATGCATTCAGAATAAAACTCTTTACGACCCCTCTCAGCCCTCCCCAGCCTCAGCCATCTCTGGAAATGGCATTTGATGAGGACCACTTCATCTAAAAGAGTCATGTCTAAAATGTGTCCCAGCAGCAAAACCATTTTACCAACCCTTGCCGGGTAATCTATTTTTCAATCTTTCTCCTACCCTCCTAAACATACTGAACTGCTGATTTTCATTTTTTAATGGCTGCTGTGCATGTGCAGATGTCTTTATACTACCAGCCAAACCTCCTTGTAGGTCTTTCCTCTGGGATGTGCCTATAAACTCAGAACTCATAGAATTCCCTGAGAAATTTAGCCTATCCACTACCATGTAAAAGGAGCTGTGCTTACTTAAGGCAGTTGTCTCTGTCAGCTCTCAAATGCTCTTCCAGCGGCTTCAGCAGACTCTAGGAATTCCACAGCCCTTCCAAAGTTGCATCTACTTTTGCAGATGGCTAGTTCTTAGAATGGAGACGAGAACTCACCACTGAGTGGAGAGGGTACTCTAAACAGCAATCACAACCTAGACGCCTGGCCTTCATCTGAATCCAAATGTAATCTGTAGCTCGGCTGTTTCACATTACCCCTAGGATCCACTCTTTCTCCCTAAGGTTTCCACTGGCTTGTTTGCAGGACCTTTTAAAAGCTAGATAAATTATATCTCAGGAAGCTCTTGGGGGCCAGTATTGGGTTAAGCCTTACAGAGGGTTCTAACTGTTCAGATGGGCCATTTACTTGGAGTCCTGCCGCTCAGACCTTTGCATTTCCACAGAACAACTGCATCTTGATTTTGTTAATTGCCATATGTATCTACCACCCTTGGGGGATTCAGTCTCTTAGTGAGTTTCAATACAGTATACTTGTTTTCAGGTCTGCACCCTGTAGAACCCCCACCCCACCACACACACACACACTGACAACAGATTTTATTCAGAATGACATATTTTGCATGGCTAGGAGACAGGCACAGGAATTCACCACCATTAACTTTCTCACACCCAGTGCTATTCAATCTATTCTCCTTAAGGCCACCTGCAATCTCCCCTTAGGAGACAAAGATCCACTTTACCCTCATACGAAAAAAATTAATTTCTCTTTTCCTCAGACTCATTATCTTCTTAATTGTCATCTTTCTTCCCTCAGTAGCAAGGAATGTCCAAGGATTTCTAAGCAGCCTTTTTGGGCTACTGCATCTCAAGAGAAGAGAGCATTTCACACTAACACTTAATTATTTTGATATTAAGGGTTGCAACACCAGCACAAGATCACCATCTATCCACTCAACCACCTTGTCTGGAGTCACACTCAGTGCTCTGACGTATGACTTCTTTCAGATTTGCTCATTTTTGAGAAGACATCTAAACTTATTGATGCAGCATGGCCACCATACATGTGTCTTTCTGCTTGTACAAGAACTTTGTGATGTGACATTTCCACAGAACTGGCAACATCTCTTCAGTGAGGCAAGCCACAGTTTTCTCCTCATTTTACAGAAGGAGAAGCCAGAGAGAGGAAAAATATATTCATAAGGATGTCAAGATATGCAGTGGTAAGAGCCAGGACTAGAATCAGGTAGAGAGACCCCTGTGCTCTCTCTTATATGACATTTGAAACAATGAAGAAATAAAATGAAAAGATATAGTCTCTACTCTTCAAAATCTTAGTTACTGCCCTCATCCTCTTTACCACCTCTAGCACTGCTAATCTTTCTCTGGTCTTCCACAAACTCTCTTTCAGAATTCTGAAAATGACCATTATCAGTCTATTGTAAATGATAACTATTTGTAGATATGCAGATATTTTCTATTACATTGCTAGTAAGTAGCAGGATTCAATACCAACACCCAAAGTCAAGGTCTTTCCAAGATAAGATACACAATAAATACTTGATGATTCAACTAGATTCCAATTTTTATCATTTTTCACCAAACTTCATAGATTCTCCCCAGTTATTGATTCTCTTCCTCCTATTCAGTCAATTTCTTCTATTCCTATTTCTCCCCCTCCCTTGACCCTGGAGTATTTCCAGGGCATGACACTCAAGGCAGAACTAGAGTTTAAGGTTAGGAAAACTCATTGAAGTGACTAATTAGAGCTGGATATGATAAAGACCCAATGGAAACACCTGATGATGAGCTTCTGTGAATTCTTAAACTTGCCTCAGTCCTTAGACCACCTGTTCCCAATCAAGGCCATGTAAAGGGTGAGATGTCAAGGCCTTTCCCTCATTCATACAAGGCCTTTGTAATCTAGTTCCTGCCTACCTTTCTTATCTGTATAATGTCATTTTTTTCATTCAAAAGCTTCAGCCACACTGAGTTTGGCCCATCCCTTAGGCTTCCTAAGCCTGCCCTTTTGCAAGGACTGTTTTTCGTCTTATTTCTGCCTCTAATGTCCTTCTTCCACATAATCCCATGACTGGTTCCTTCTCATTTAAATCTCAGCTTCAATATCCCTTCCTCAGAGAAGGCTTTTTTTAACTACCCAATTTAAGGTTATGCCATCAACATTCTTTTCCAGCCTATTACCTCAATTATTTGTGTGACATTTAATATTGTATGAAATTACTTTGCCTATCTGTTTACTCATTTATTATCCGTATCTCCCACTAGCGCATGAGCTGAATGGAAATAGCACCATACTCATACTACATTTCTGAATGCAAGACGTGTGTTGTTCAATAGAGTGACCACAGACATATGAACTTTAGGAATTACAAAAAGACAAGTAATACAAATTCAATAAAATGAAAACTTCTGTCCATCAGTAACACATGTCACATTCAAATGCTCAGTGGTCACATGTAGATAGCACATGCTGCACAGCACAGAGAATGTTAATAGTGGGCTAGAGCAATATTTAGCAAATAGGAGACATCCAATAGATATTTGTGGATGAATGATGAATTTCCTCTTAGTGAGCTCCATTCCATTTCAGGTCATATTTTCCCCCTTCAAAAATCTTAAAAGGAAGACTAGGGAATTCCCACAAGATAATATCTAGTATGATAAGGAGTAAGGAGCTTCCAAACCAATGCAACAGGAGACAGGGCTGTGGAGATGAGGAGACAGGCCCTTGTATGTAGAAAGAGAATACATGTGGTATACTTATTCTTCCATATTACATGAAGGACTTATAACTGGAAGAGAATTACACTTGTGTGAATTCAGAGACTAATGGTTGGTCAGTAGATTTAAGGTCAAAGTTGGAAGATAATCCAACAGAACTCTCCAAGTAGAACACAGGCTGATCTATGTGATAATATGCTGCCTAGAGAACTAAAGTTGAAGTTGAGTCCATGTATTATGGTTATCACGCAAAGGACTCTCAATTCCTGAATAAGGAGCATGATTTGATTATTGAGATACTGTCAGAGGTTTCCTCAGAGAAATCTCTCAAAGAAGACAGTATTTGTTCCAGTTTCCATTAATTTAGTGGCACAGAAGAAAGAGCATGATGCTGAAGTAAAGCATACTTAGGTTCAAATTCTAGCTCAGTTGATTATGTGACCTTGAGCAACGGATCTAAACAGAATAAGTTTCACTTCTGTAAAAGAAGCTGTGTCTGCCTTACTGGGTCAGAACTAAGATTAAACAAGAACAAAACTAAAGACACTGGTACACAGAAGGGCAATGATCACTTCCAGGTAAGACATTAATTTACCTTTCTGTGTCATTATCTGTATCACTGTGTTGTTGGCATGGAGGGTATAATTTTGAAACCATAATTACATTGCTTCAAGTGAATATGAAGCAATTGTCAGAATGAAAGAATGAGAGACAGAGAAAGAGATGACAGCTGCTGTGGAGACTGGACATGAAATGCAAAAGCAAACATTTGCATGTGTCAGTCCATGGGAATATAAAACTCTTAAGAAAACCATGTTGATAAGGGCAAGATAGACCTACACCCATGGAGCTAAAAAAACAAATTAAAATAGAGTTTCAGACAAAATTATATAGAAAAACAGGAGAGAAAGAAACTAATTCCAAAATAAGGTCTTGGGAAGATTTATTGAAAGGGTCATTTGAAGTAAATGTTGAAATATGGGTAGAATTTTAACAAAAGAACAGGCTGAAGGTGAAAAATGGAGCAAAGAATAATGAAAATATTCCTCGCAGAGGGTTAGAGAGGAAAATCATCAGGGTCAGGGTTATTATTTAAAGAGTGACATTTAAAGATGTGTCCTCTTACTATGACCCCCATCTTGTCTCTAACATGGTTACCATGGATTGGTGGCCAATCCATTACACATGGGGTGTCAGCAAAGGAGAGGCAGAGAATCAAGAAGAACAGGATATGGCTAACCCTAGTGACCAAAGTGACTTCACCTAAATAAGTGGGAGAGGAAAAGAGACAGCATACAAATCAGAAAATGTCTCCTCAGACAACTGAAAGGCCTGTGGGTAAAGACCTTTTCAGAGAAGTATAGGACTTTGTGGTCAATAACAAAAACTCTTGCAAACAGTGAGAAAGAGACATCGTATTTGGACTGAACAAGGGAAAGTGGTTTTATGGTCCTTGCCTGAAAGGCTGCTAATATTCATTGCAGCCTGAGCTGGACAGTCTAAACTCAACGGGGGCCCACATCTGATTCCGGAATCTGAGCTTGTTCTCTGTGGTTGAAATGGAGTCACAGCTCCCCCTTCTGGGAGCTCAAGTGCCATCCAGCCCCAGAAAAGCCTGTGTGGAAAAGGTGCTATTGCAGATGGGCCTAAAACCCTCACGTTTCTCAGTACTTGCCTGTACCCTAGAAGGAACATCTGGAAGTCTGGGAGCACAGTTTTGAGTGATCTGGATTCTGACTTCTCAAAGGCCTCTCTTGCACAAACACTTTGTATTTCATCTTCCCTAAGGGTTATGAGTCTCAGTCTTCAAATGGGAGATACCTTTATGTGGGGGAACTCAATTTAGTGTGGAGGTTGAAATTCTCTTTTGGGGATGTAGGAAGTAGAAAAGCTGTCTGAATCTGTATGTGACACGTGTGCATGAATGCATGTATGCATGTGCACTTCCACATATTCCTGTGCCTGTCATTTGCATAAATCCATAGGAAGGATATTCTAATTACTATAAAGAAACTCATTGGACTGAAGAATTTGCATCAGTTGTTGGGTGTAAAACAAGTAAAGTCCAGATGAGTTGCTGGGTTTTGCCTACTAGTTATAATCTCTGCTTGTGTGTGATTCTCCGAAGACACTGGAGAAAGAATGTGTGCGTGTGCACGTGTGCGTGTGTATAGCTTGGAGAGTGATCGAGGCATCTGTCCCTTTCTCTCTTGGGTTGTGCTTTCACATGGAGAAGCCCTGAAGTGCATGTCTGAAATGTGAAGTTTGATGAGGAAAGACAAGTGATCATCTCGGATAGGAACATGGTGGCAGCATAGGGGAGGGAAGCCATACAAAGTGCCTGAGCAGTGTGGCATAATGGAAAGGACATCAATCTAGTGGACAGGCGACCTAGGTTCGAGTGCTGCCCACACCATCATTTTGCCAGAGCATGCTGGGAAATTCTCATTCCCTTTTTGGGCCACACAGTCCTGCCTGTCTGCTCTCTTTAGTATTCCTTCCAGCTTCGATTGTCTATGAATTGGAAAAGAGCAAAAATAAATGAGAACAGTTCCCAACACAGGGTCTCCTCTTCTGTCTCCGCAATGCCTGCCCAAAACGAACTGGGGAGCTTTGCCCTGACATGAGCTCCCTGAAAGCGATTCCCTGGGCTGTGTGAAGGCTTCAGCCAGAGGTAGCAGCCTCTGGCCAGAGAAAAGCATGTTTGCAAGTGTCTGCAGGTAGAACAATCCTCCATCTGCCACGGCAGGTTCCTGCAAACACGTGTTTGCTTTTATCACTCCCCAGAAGATACAGATGTACATATAATATTTATATAATATAATATTTAAGCTAAGTATATGTTTACAATTTTTCCCCAAGAGGCCTTTTCAGTGGTCCCTTCAAGCAGAGGTAGACAAGGGACTGTGTCCCACTGTGTCAACCCTTGTCTTCTCCCAGCTTTACTGCCTGAAAGCAGAACAGCTGCCGCTTACCTTGAGAAAGTAACAGCTGCCGAGTCTGGAAGCCATGCTAACAGCAGTAAAACTCAGCATTTTTGCTGAGTAGGGCAAGGCTTTAAGAGGCAGCCGGGAATCAAATCAATGGCTGGCCCCAGAGCCCAACAGCACCTAGCTAGGGTAGCTGAGACACTTACCTATGGAGGCTCCTAAAAGGTAGAGGAAAGAGGTCCTTGGCACAAACTATCTTCTCTACTGAGATTCCTCCCAGAATCCCCCTGCCCTTGGCAGTATTTTGGAGCCAAGCAAGAAATGTGAGGTGCAAATCGCCAGCAGTTTAAGTCAATTACTGCCACATTCTTTCCTGGGATCCCCACCCAAGGCCCTTCCAAATTGAAGGTCTGTCTCCCTCAGTACTAAAACACTCTCTCTGTCTCTCTCTCTCTGTCTCTGTCTCTTTCTCTATCTCATCTCTTTCTCTCTCCATCTCTCTCTCTTTCTCTGCCTTCCTTCAGCATTCTAATTCCAGTGGAGCCATGGGGAAGCACAGTTTGGAAACAATTCTCTGGGGGCTTCCAAAGCCTGCCTGAAATGGGGGATCAAAGAGGAATTTGTCTTAGGGAAGTGCCCCCTCCATCTCTTTCCCTATCACCCAAATCTGAGCTCAAATGAGATTTCCTCTGAGACCCTGGGCAATTGTGATGGATGAGCAAGTCCCTGGGGGACACCTTCCCCTTCTCCCCTGATAGGGAGCCATGCAAACTTGCCCAGATCCTCCTTCCCCAAAGCAGCAGGAGCGGGGGGGGGGGCTGCTCTGCTGCTTGATTCCAACCCGAGAGACGGGGTAGAGCTCTACCCCAGGCTTGCCAAGCCCCAGATAAGGAGCACACCACCGGCTTCCCCCTTTTTCTGTCACCCACTGCCAGTGTCTCCAAATTCCCATCAGAATCCTGGAGTCTGCCCAGTGTGGAATTTAAAGTGACAGCATCTCATTTGCTTCAAGGTTTGGTCATTTCCCTTTCGTATTAAACGGTGGGTCCAAGTGTAGCAGACTCCATCGTTTGGAGGAATTTTTCTTCAAGGGTACCCACATTAGGCTAAATAAGGCGCTATCCATATCCCAGCATCTTCCCCAAACCCAGAACCCATAGCCCCAAGAGGAAGTCCACAGCAGGTTTCCCGATGGCTACGTGATTCTGTAGTAAGATCTCTGGTTTTGTGTAAGCTAGAGAGACCTAATTAAAAAGACACACAGACGCGCACATACAAACACATACGTACAAACATGCACACACATACATCGCAACATAAGTAGGTTATAGGACTTCTCTCTTCACCACCTCCTTTGCACATACACAGACATACACGTACACACACACAACAAACACACGCATCAAATGCCAACGACGCCGCACATGCAAACACACACCAGCACCACATCAAGTTCCCACCATGGTACACACGTCGGGAGCGCGCGGGGGCACACACGCCACTCACTGAAACCCGCATTTAACCCTTCGAGCCCCAGGTACAGGGATCCTACCCCCCCCCCCCAAGCAGTGCGCCCAGCCTGCAACCGGAGAGGCCAAAGGGGGAGAGCGGACGAGGGTGCTGGGAGGGGGAGGGGCGGGGCGGAGGGGGCGCTCCGAATGCGGTCCGGGGCCGACTCCAAGGGCAGCGGGGCTGCCGGGCGCTGCTGCCGGCGCCGCCTTACCTGGAGTCAATGTCTGTCTTGGGTGGAGAGCTGCGGGCTGACGCTTTTTATTCGGCTCGGTGGGAACTTGGGAGAGCCCTGCGTCCAGCTCGCATACCGGGGACGGCGCGGGGACTGCAGGCGTGGGGGTACCTGGCTCCTAGCAGCCTGGCTCATACTCAGCCGTCAAGTCCCCTCCGCTGGTCCCGAGGACAGGCATGAATCCCGGCTCCGGAAGGCGGTCACTACTCGCTGTGCCCCCGGCGCTCTGCCCTGGCTCGCACTCGCTCGCCTGCTCGCCTGCGCTCTCCTCCTCCCCCCGCGCCGGATCAGTTCGCAGCCGTAGGGACCGGGAGCGAGGCGGCTGGCGAATGGACAGGGAAGTCCAAGTGCGCCGCGGTCTCCGGGCGGGGAGCAGCGGAGGCCGGGCTACGCCGGGGGAGGGACTTAGCCGGCGACGGGCGAAAATGAATGGGGGAGCGGCTGCCGGGGGGCGGGGAGGGAGGAGCCGAGAGCCGGAGCCGATTCCGAGGAGTGTTTTGTACATCTTTAGGCGAAGGAGGAGGAGATGGGAGCTGAGCTGAGGGAGACCGCCTGGGAGGGAGGGGCGGCCTGGGTGGGCAGCTGGTCAGTCTCCGGGGTCTGGGGGTGGACAGAGCGGCGCGTCTCTGGGGCAGCGTCTAGTGGGGACTGTGTGTGTACCCAAGCCCCGGATCGTGGTGTTCGCGGCGAGTCTGCCGCCGTGCGTGGCGCCTCTGTCCCGGTGTCTCCGGATGCGCGGGCGCTAGTGTGTGCCCGTGTGCAGCTATCCGAGTGTGGGTTCTGTATGGGGAGGTGCCCGTGTGGGTCCGTGCTTGTCTGTGCCTCTCTGAGTTATTTGAGCCTGTTTCTGGGTGGAGGCGAGAGCCCACGTAACCTCCCAGATTGCAGCGAGTGCTTTTCTGCGTGGGTAGCATGTAGGAGTGAGAAGCCCAAGGGAACGCAAAGTTCTCTGGAGACCACTGGAGGCAGGGAAGGGGCGAAAGTAATGAAACTGAGACACAGAGAGAGGGAGTCAAGGCCCCCGCACACTGCTTGAGGTGGGAACCTAGGTGGCTAACACTAGGCCTCTCCCTGAAGCAAAAAGGAAGGCCCTCTCACGCCCGTGGGGCCCGTGTCATGGCGTTTTTTCTTGTTTCCTCTGAGATGCAAACCATGTCAGCCATGCAGATTCCTAGTTTCTTAAAGGTTAGGCGAGGGTTGGCAGCATCATTGTCAACGAATCTACCTGATGGTGGAACAGAAACCTTAAGCAAAAAGTGATGAGAAATTTAAAGGAGACCAAATACAGCAAAAGTGCAGGCTTTAGAGGGGGTAGAATTCTGTAGCTACATAGTCTTGGTCAAATTACCCTATGAGCTCAATCTTTTATCTGTTTAGTAGGATAATATAACTACCTATCTAATACTGTTAGTGTGGGATTTATATGAGTTGATGTATGTGAAAGCGCATAAAATACTCCCTGACATCTGGTGAATGTTCAATGTGTGTAGTCTGTGTTTATGCTTTCTATTGTAATTAAAGGCTTCTTCGTTTATTGTCCAAAGTCTGGTAGGAGAAAGATGTGACCTCCAGAGAGACTTAGGAGGATCTAGGAGCCAATAAAGCAATCAGAGAAAGAGAATTCTTGAAACAAAATGGAAGAGAAATGTTTGCATGACAAACAGAACTCGAGAAAATGTATTTATTTGACAAAGAGCGATGGAGAAGGAGAAAGTCTGATACAGAACTATCCAGAGTAAGTCTGGTCCTCAAGAGTGCAGGGCTGCTGGGGGGAGGGAGGAGAGCAAGAGGAGAAAAGAGGAGCAACCAGTTCAAAGCTCTAGAGCTCTCCACTTCTCTACTTCAGAAGTCAGCACCACGGACAGCTCTATGGCCACTGACCAACAGGACTTTCTCTTTTCTGCCCGGTAGGAACTTCTCCCTTGTGACTTGGATACCTTTCTCCTTCCTTTGGCTTCTGGTCTTGGTTCAGGTCCTGGAAAGTGCTTCTCAAGGCAGATATGACTTTGATTCTGATCCGACTGATTCAGATCACAAGGAAATACACACGCCACACACTGCTTTCCCATACATTTCTCTGTTTCCATACCCAAATCCTTCCTTTATTCCTCCCTCCCTTTCCTTCTGTTTTTCCATCGTGACTAGCTCAGATCTGCCTCCCTGAGTTAAAATAGGCAACAACAGCCTAGCTAGTAAGGCAATTTTGAGATCAGTCTGAGACAACCAAGTCAGGCAGCTTCAAATGCCTTTTCTTTGCTCTCCCATTATAAAGAATCTCTCAACATGGTTTATGGTTTAGGAGACTTAATGATGAGGATAACTTTTCCATCTTCCTCTGTCTCACCATACGCAGTCAACATCACCTTCAAGAAACAAAAATATATTCAATCCAATAACTGGTACTCAGAAGAGGAGAGGGAATTTTCAAAATTTACCAGGCAGCAAAAATTTCATTTGGAATCCCTTTATGATTGCTTATAATTCTAAAAAATGTTGTAAAGCATGAGATATATGATGCTACTCTGTTTTTAAATTATAGAGAATTATACTTTGGAGGGCTTGACTAGCTTTCCAACATGCAGCTGGTCAATAGAGGATGGAGCTAGGAATTCTACACCTATGTCTAAGTTTAAAATCTTTACTGTGTCCTCTAGGAATAATTTCAAAGCCCTGGGGTGATTGGAAAGTGTTGGGATTTAATTAAGTCACTGCACCTGACCCTAAACATCAACTTAAATGGCTTTGACCATTGTATTATTTGAACCAGTGGAGGATTTAGTAGCTCTTGTCCCTAGAGGAGGAGGTGAGGGCTTTGCATGGACAGATTTAAGACTCACCCGAGCCTTATGGTTTCTGAGTTTTGAATAAAACTCCAACCTTTCCAGGTCTTAGTTCATTTGCATTTGGCTCTGTTTAGCTTCTCTGTTTCTATGAAAAAAAGACTAAGAGGGCCATTTTAAAATGTCTCTGAAGATTCCTTGGTCATCAGAAAAGTTCTTAGCGCAAAGCATTCCTAATGACTTATGGAGAAAGCAATCAGAACCATATGGATAACATTTCTGCAGAAATACACATGGGTGGGAAAAGGTTTAGAGGCCAAAAATATATTTCTCTTTTTTTCTTCTTTGCCAAAGAAAGAACATTTAAAGCAGCTTGAGATATGTGAGAAATGTCTTGTTCTTTCTTTGGAGTGGGTGTTGGTGAGCAGCTGTTTTCTATTTCCACTGAATTTACTAAGGGCTTACATGGGAAGGAGTTGCCAAAAAATTAAGGTAGACTTAAGAAAGAACTTCCTGTCTATAAATCTTGGAATGATACTAGAATAGGACCTTATTTTAAGGGCATTTCTAAGAAAAGGGATGTTTCATAGCATCCTACTCACAATACATTGGATTTGACAAACACGGGATAATATTTTTAATGTTACAGACCAATTTAAGATACCTACACTGCCATTCACTATTTTGTGGAAAATGTATTTACAAATATGCTCACAAAATTTTACACAGGATTTCACTGAATCACTCTTTACTGATTTTACTCATGAATGAATATCACCGAACCCCATCTTTAGTATCTCTAAAATAGATGGCTTTCCTGGTCTCCAGCTTGACCTTAGTTTTTACAGGTTGAATCATTTAAATTTTAGCTTAAAAATTGGAAAGTAGAAGCCAACAGGGAAATCAATAAGCAGGTAAGCAGTCATGTTTTTTTCCTAGAAATATAGATAAATGTTTGATGATGAAATGGAGATTTTGCTACCCCCTCCTTAGATAAGAAGATATTTCTGTGTTTGTGCAGGACTCTGAGCCACCTGCTACTGCCTCAAAGGCTTAAATTTACAACTCCTATCAAATCCCAAAGGAGTTAAAATCCCTTAATCTGAGGTCCTTTGGTTTCAGAACTGACTGAATAAGTACAGAAAGAAGCCTACATTTCTTAAATGCCTACTAAAGTGAAGTGTGAAAGCTTTAGAGATAGATGTCTTGCCTGGTCTCTGCCTGCTCAAAATGACATCTATTGTAGATTTATATTGTGATGATTGGCATAGTGGTTTGAGTGTCTTCCGAAGCCCCATGTACTGGGGGCTTAATCGCCAAAGGCTTATGTCAATTATTAATGGATTGCTGTTAACTAATGCTTAATAAATTAATGGTATAAACTTGATCTAATTATGATGTCTAGGGGGTGGGCCCAATAGGAGGTCTTTAGGATTGTGAAAAATGCCCTTGGAAGGTAATTCTCATAAGAGGATTGGTGATGAAAGCTGAGTTTGGGCTAGCTGTTCTCTCTCTCTCTCTCTCTCTCTCTCGCTCTCGCTCTCTCACTCTCTTGCTCTCTCGCTCTCTCGCTCTCTCTCTCTCTCTCTCTCTCCCTCCCTCTCCTTTTTGGTTTTCCACATGATCCTCCACATGCATTCTGCCACCATCATCAGATGTCAGATTAATGGAGCTTCCTAAACTTGAGCTGTGAATCTCCAAAGCCATAAGCCAAAATAAATCTTCTCTCATGAGTAGCTTCCCTCCAATATTTCAGTGAAAGTAATGAAAAGCTGATTAGTACACATATTAATGCCTAAATAATCACAGAACAGGATGCAGTTGGCATGTTCAGGGTCATTAGGAAATACTAGAAAAGCTAAGAGGAGGAAAATTTTGCCTCCATGTAATGTATAGCATTCTGCACCTATCAAAACCATTTCAATTTCACTTTAAAAGCAGTTAAATTAACAAGCACTTGCATTTGTTGAGTGACTACTAAATGGGAGTAGCACTCAAGCCTTTCATGACTCTCATTTAGGCTGTTTAAGAGCATCTTTTCATTGAGTAAAATTGCTATGAAGTCAGTCATTCAATCTGTCTCCCTATCTCTATCTCTCCTAATCCCTCTTTGTCACCCCCTCTCTCCCTTCCTACTCTTATCCCATCAAAATCATAATAAATAATATGATTAAAATGAAATTCTCATTAATCAGTCTACTTTCCAAAATCTGGTGGACTTTTAACTGCATATCAAAGCCAGAATCATTCTGTCCAGAATTCAATGCCTTCATCATCAGACCTTTGTATTTTTTGCAACCTTATTTGTTCCTAGCTATCATGCTGTACCTTCTCTGTCAGCCACAATTAACTGTTCACTAGCTCTCAGTGCTGAGATTTTGTTTCTTCACACCTTAGTCATGCTGGTCCCTCTCCTTCCATGACATGTTCTACCCAGCAGCCCTTTATTTCCTCCTGACTAAATCTGACCTCTCTTTAAATACACATACTATCTCTCCTGCCACTTCAACTAGGATAAATCACACTTTCACATGAGAAGTATAAGGCTGTGAAGGTGCAACTTTCTATTTAATGTCATGTCCTCTCCTCCTCTACTTTCCAAACATAATGTATCTCTTCCACTTACGAGAATTTACCAAGTTCCTTCCTGCTTCTAGGCTCTTGTACCAACTTTCTATTCCTAGCCAAGTCCTCCGCACACATCAAGTCTCATTGTGAACATAACTTTCCTGAATCCAAACCAAGGCTATTAGTTCTCTCACAACCCTGGATGTCTCCTTCATTATATGTATCACCCATATAATTAAACAATTATTGGTAGCTTTGTTTACTGTGTTTTTTTCTTAGTTAAAATTAAAACTCAAAGACATAAAGGATACCTTCATGATGGATGTTTGATATATAAAGATACAAGAAACACATGCTAACTATTGTCTATGTCTTAGGAATTACTCTGTATGTTTCATGAATATTAATTCATTTAATCCTTCAAAAAGACCTGTGTTCTTATAATTATCATTCTCATTTTGAGATGAGGATAACTGAGGTACAGAAGATTCAATAAATTGCCCAATATCACATACAAAATCAAGATTCAAACCCAGACTATTACGCTATACAATCAAATATATGACCGCAAGGCTATGTAGCTCTTTATGTGGGAAAGATCCAGGATATATTTATTCAAAACAGAATTCTTCCCAGTTTCAAGCTTTATGTATATTATTTCTCCCCTAAATCTGAATGGTTCTTCACTTTCCCCTTTTCATGATGGCTGTTTGCTTATGTGGACCTTGCTTTAGGTATTCCCAGCTGTCAGTTGTAGTATTTTAGCAAACATAGTGAAATTCTGGAGCCATGCTCCCTACTAACTCATTTACCAGAAGTTGTACCTTTGGATCTCACATCAAGCTGTCCCAGCCACAAGAATAAATGTGTTTGGACATAAGCATATGAACACTGATTTTGCTAGACATGGCTGCCTTTATGCCTGCATTTTCCCACTTTCATTTTGCTAAAGTTCGAACTTTCGTAGCTTGGGTCTACTAACGAGATCTTTGTCCTGATGACATGTAATTTATAAAAAGGGTTCCAGAGGACCCACGCCATAGCATAGTAGGCTATGCCTCCTTCAGCAGCACCCACATTTCATCTTGGTGCTGGTTCAGGTCTCGGCTGCCTCTCTTCTGATCAAGTTCTCTGCCTATGGCCTGGGAAATCAGTGGAAGATGCCCCAAGTGTTTGGGACCTTGTACCAGTGTGGGAGACCTGATAGAAGCCCCTGGCTCCTGGCTTTGGCTTGACCCTGCAACAGCTGTTGTGGCCATTTGGGGAGTGAAACAGCGGATGGTAGTCTTTTCTCTTTGTCTCTCTCTCTGTCTGCAGCTCTACCTCTCAAATAAATAAATAAATATTTTTTTTTAAAAAAGGAGATTACAGAAAAACACTATCCTGTTGGCTGAGGCCTAGTGAATATCCTTATTTCAAACTCCTTCAATATCCTATTTGAATTAATAATTCAGAAATTTTTGTAACATTAGATAGCATATCCCTTACTTTGTTTTTTGCAATCTTTACCTTTTTACAATGACTGAAAATGAGGCAAACACAGGAGGTGGTCCACTTTACAGAAAAGTAAAGAGGTTCATAACCATAGAATGACTTGCATGAAGATTACACTCTGTCTTGAGGGACCAAAAGCTTGAACATGATATTAAAACTCATCAAGGGGCCGGTGCCACAGCTCACTAGGCTAATCCTCTGCCTGCGGCGCCGGTACTCCAGGTTCTAATCCTGATTGGGGTGCCAAATTCTGTCCCGGTTGCTCCTCTTCCAGTCCAGCTCTCTGCTGTGGCCTGGGAGGGCAGTGGAGGATGGCTCAAGTGCTTGGGCCCTGCACCCGCATGGGAGACCAGGAGGAAGTGCCTGGCTCCTGGCTTCGGATCCGTGCAGTGCGCCGGCCATAGCGGCCATTTGGGGGCTGAACCAATGGAAGGAAGACCTTTCTCTCTGTCTCTCTCTCTCACTGTCTAACTCTGCCTGTCAAAAAAAACAAAACAAAACAAAACAAAACAAAAAAAACCAAACACCCCATCAAGGATGGTATACTGATTCTCTCTTTATTTCTTTTTTTAAAAATCTTTTAAGGTATACAGATTGCATTCATTTCATATATGCAGATTTAAGAACATAGTGATTCTTCCCACCCTCCCTCCCACCCATAATCCCAGCCTTCTTTCTCTTCTCTATCCTATTCCCACTGTTAATTTTTTACAAAGATCTATTTTCAGTTTACTTTATACTCATAAGATTAACCCTATTCTAAATAAATATTTCAACAAATAGTATGAAGAAAAAAAAGCACTGTTATTCAACAATAGAGATGGGCTGTAAACAATCATCCAATCTCAAAATGTCAGTCACTGAATAATGAATCTTTTCCACTCTATTCTGTCCCAGTAACTGGTAAAAAGCCTGCCTATTCTCATTCTCTGCCCGATGACACTAGGGGGAGCCCTACACAGGAGGCTATTTTTAGCTTTTCTACCTCATATTTATCCCCCTCTTCTGCTAATTGCACCTTTATTTATGTTTGGAGAACTACCCTTCTAAGTTTCTCACTTCACTGTGTTCTAGAGGTGATGCATCTGCCCTCTAAGACACATGACCAAGGCTGACCAATGAGTGTTCTATCCCAGTGGTTACTGTGATTGGGTCAGAGATGAGGATTAATATAATTTGGTCCAGTTAGAGTGACCTTGAAAACACATGGTAGGTCTATTATTAAAAAGTACTCCTTAGCACTTAGTTCACAGGATTTGACTCTACAGTTCCATCACAATGAGAAAGACTGATCAGAAATGAAGGCAACGTGGAAATGAACTAGGCAGAAGATGGATCCAGTGGATTCTGAAGTCATGGAAAGATGCTTAAAGCTGTGCAATCTTTTCATAGTATGCATTTCCATGAACTTTCTGAAGACCCTCTCATCTGTAGAGATTTCAAAAATTTTAGCACCAAAATAAATTTATATTTAAATTCCATTTTCACTAGCTTTTTCAAGTATCTTCACATAATTTGGAGATAACTCAAAGTTATGTTGTATTATATGAATGAAGGGAAATCATTCTGGGTGGACCAGATAAATTATTTTATCTACTAAAAGCAGAGAGTTGAGCGCAATACTGCAGTGTAGCAGGTAAAAGGTGCCACCTGCAATGTTCACATTCCATATGGATGCCGGTTCCAGTCCTGGCTGCTCCACTTCTGATACAGCTCCCTGTTGATGGCCCAGGAAGGCAGTGGAAGACAGCTCAAGTCCTTGGTCCTCTGTGCCCACCCAGAGAGACCTGGGAGAAGCTCCAGGGTCCTGACATCGGATCAGCCCAGCTCCAGCCATTACAGCCATTTGGGGAGAAAACCAGCCAATGGCAGATATTTCTCTCTCTCTCTCTCTCTCTCTCTCTCTCTCTCTCACTCTCTGTAACTCTGCCACTCTGCCTTTCATATAAATAAATACATTTTTTTTAAAAAAATGCAGAGTTTTCTCTGGGTCTTTGAAGAAAAAAGAAGTCTGAGAAATGTATTCCAACTAATCTGACGGAAAGCAGACTCCCAGGTTGTGTGGCACCATGTATCAGAGGCAAGGAGCATCCATGGCAAGGAGTAATGAATGACCTCTAGGTCTGCCTGACTGACAGCTGGGAGGAAAACAGGAACCTTAATCCAACAACCACAAGGAAGTGAATTCTGCCAACAATGAGTGAGTTTGGGAAAGGACACAAGTCCCAGATGACAACTGCTAGTTGATTTACTAATTTAAGTCTGATGTGACTCGGACAGAAGAATCCACACAATCTATGCATGAACTTCTCAGCCACAGAAACTGTGAAACAATAAATATGTGCATTTTAAGCTACTAAATTTGTTGCACAGCAATACAAATCTATAAAGATAGTAGGATCAAGTAATATCTACTGTATTCTCTTTCAGCTCTAAAATTGTGTGATAAGGTAGCAATATCTTCTGGTGCTAAACTATCTGGAAATTCCTAAAATTTGTTCCAATCCTTGAGAACTCACTTCATGTCCATTTGTAAAGCCCCCCCCTCCCCTCCGCCCAGGCTAGGAAATAAAAATAAAAAAATAAATCCTCTCACTCAGCTTTCAAAGCTATTTCATCCAGTGACCTCTCTTCTATATAGAGCACTGCCCTGTTGAAACTTAGTTTTGTAGTTCTATCTGAATGTACAATTATGGGGGGTGAAGGGTATGAAAATGAATTCCTTTTGCCCCACAGTTTGCCCACAGTAAAATGGTCTTCCAATCCACTGACATCATTTTTTCTAAGGTGTGAACCAACACTAATTACTTTCAAGGCAGTAAGCATACAGGATATGAAAAATGCATTTTGGAGGCCAACCTAGCATCACCAAATAGATGTGAGTCCAAACCTGGTATTGCCACACCCAAGAAGATACACATTAAGCCTTACCAGGAATATACACATGTAACTAATTCTGTCTAGTCTCAATATCCTCATTGGCAAATGAGGACCCAATCTTTTTATTCAGAGCTTATGTTTCGAATTCCACCTCTGATTCAAACATCTGATCCATAGCACGGAACAGACCACTTCCTTTTGGAACATATGAGGGGTCTCACAAAATTCTTAGAAAATAGAATTAAAAGATAAATACATATAGTTCATTAAGTTGCCAAGCAGGACATTCCTGTTCCAGAACAGAATGCATTGTTCAAGTTCTAGCAACACTATTTCCAATCTAGTTTCCTGTTAAGGCATACCCAGGAAGGCAGCATGTGATGGCTCAAGTTCTTGGGTACCTGCCACTTACATGGGAGACTTGGATTGAGTTCAAGACTCCTGGCTTCAGCCTGGCCCAACCATGGCCATTATAAGTATTTAGGGAATGAACTTACAGATGGAAGATCTCCCTGTATCTGTCTCTGAATCTCTTTATATGTATCTCTGCCTTTCAAATAAAATGAAGGTTTATAAATAAATATTTTTAGGCTGGTGCCGCAGCTCACTAGGCTAATCCTCTATCTTGCGGCACCGGCACACCGGGTTCTAGTCCCAGTTGGGGCGCTGGATTCTGTCCCGGTTGCCCCTCTTCCAGGCCAGCTCTCTGCTGTGGCCAGGGAGTGCAATGGAGGATGGCCCAGGTGCTTGGGCCCTGCACCCCATGGGAGACCAGGAGAAGCACCTGGCACCTGCCATCGGATCAGTGCGGTGCACTGGCCACAGCGCGCCAGCGGTGGCGGCCATTGGAGGGTGAACCAATGGCAAAGGAAGATCTCTCTCTCTCTCTCTCTCTCTCTCACTGTCCACTCTGCCTGTCAATAAATAAATAAATAAAGATAATGCATAGGGGGCAGCATTGTTGCATAGCTGGTAAAGCCACTGCCTGCAGTGACTGCATCCTATATGGATGCCAGTTTGAGTCCCAGCTGCTCCACTTCCAATCCAGTTCTCTGCTATGGCCTGGGAAAGCAGTAGAAGGTGGCCCAAGTTCTTGGGCCCCTGCACCCACATGGGAGACCTGGAAGAAGCTCCTGGTTCCTGGCTCTGGATTGGCACAGCTCCAGCCGTTGTGGCCAATTGGGGAGTGAGCCAGCGGATGGAAGACCTCTCTCTCTCTCTGCCTCTCCTTCTCTCTCTGTGTAACTCTTTCAAATAAATAAGTAAATATTTAAAGAGAAAAAAGATAATTCATAAACAGAAAAAGCACCCTGGGCCTCCAGTCATAAAAGTAATGTGAAGAAAGGGGAAATGTTAATTACCCTGATCTGACGAGTACACATTGTATACATGGGTTGAAATTTCACACTGTAGCCTATAAACATTTATAATTCTTGTTAATAAAAACCTGAAAATAAAAGAGAAACAAACAAAAAAGATAAAATGATAACATTAACTTTTTGAAGATGTACAGTCTCATCAGGAAGTAATATTTATCCTTGTAAGGTTGTTGTAATGTTTAAACAAGGTAAGTGTTTAGTATGGAGCCTGGCACAAAGTCAAAGGGAGTGAAGCTTACAGATGCCACGCTTCACTATGGGAATTATTTAATTACAAATAGCAGAATTTATTGAGTACTTACATAGGGTCAGGTATTTCTCCAAGTGCTTTACATATATCATTAAGTATCACAAAAATACTAGGTGGTAAATACTATTATTTCACCCACAATGAAAAAGAACTAGTAAGTATCAAACAAAGATGTAAATTCAGATAACCAATGCACCTAGCCACTATCAATTGTCAGTGGCTGCTTTCAGAGCAGAAAGACAGTAGAGAGTAGTTCATTTGAATAATGAAAGCTTCTCCATACCTCAATTACCTATGCTGCTACCACACCTTGAGAGCCCCACCCAAGCATAACAAATCCTGATCAAGTTACCACCACAGATCAAGGATTAGACTAAATGACATTACCACCCATGTTGTTGTTCTTTACTGTTTTTTTTTTTTTTTTGACAGGCAGAGTGGACAGTGAGAGAGAGAGAGAGACAGAGAGAAAGGTCTTCCTTTGCCGTTGGTTCACCCTCCAATGGCTGCCGCGGATGGCGCGCTGTGGTCGGCGCACCGCGCTCATCTGATGGCAGGAGCCAGGTGCTAGGTGCTTTTACCTGGTCTCCCATGGGGTGCAGGGCCCAAGCACTTGGGCCATCCTCCACTGCACTCCCGGGCCACAGCAGAGGGCTGGCCTGGAAGAGGGGCAACCAGGACAGAATCCGGCGCCCAGACCGGGACTAGAACCCGGTGTGCCGGCGCCACAAGGCGGAGGATTAGCCTGTTGAGCCAAGGCGCTGGCATTCTCTTTACTGTTTTTATTTGCCACTTATTCCACTCTTATAATATTCCCCAGAATTTAAGTGATTCACAGATACTGTCAATAAATTAAAAGAAATTTACAAAAAAAATTCTAATTCATAGATTATCTACTTATGGGAGATGATGAAACTTGGAACTACATTTGCTCAAGAATACACAAATAGCAAGAGCTCAACCCAACCCTATAATCTGTGTTCTTAATTGCTATGCTCTTCCATGTTCACCTCAGTTGCACTTTTCCAAACTGTGCTATGTAAAAAAGAGACTGTGAATCTAATCTACTTGACTCAAACTGACATCACACAGGCACATAAACACATTCTCTTTACCATTTCAGGTTCACATTTTTAAGGAGATACATATGGTTGGCTTCTTATTTTATTATATAGAATATATATTTGTCACTTTATATTTGACTTATGCAATTTGCTTGAGTTCATCTAGTTAATATTTATTTTGCTTCATGTCATCATGTGTTTTTGGCTTTTCTTTTTTTGAATTTTGAAGATTTATTTATTTGAGAGGCAGAGTGAAAGAGAGAAAAAGAGAGAAAAATCTTTCATTTGCTAATTTAGTCTCCAAGAATTGCAATGGCCAGGGATGGGCCATGCCAAAGTCAGGAGCCAGGAATTCCATCTGGGCCTCCCACATGGGTGGCAGGGATCCAAGCAGTTAGGTCATCTTTTGCTGCTTTCTCAGATGAGTTAGCATGGTGTGGGATCAGAAGCAGAGCAGCCAGGACTTGAACCAGCACTCCTACATGGGATGACAATCTTGTAAGCGGAAGTGTAAGCTCATAGGCTACAATATGAGTTCCAGGATTTTAAAATGCTCTTGATGTTTCTTGGGCATCACCTCTTGTCAGTATGTTCCTTGGAACAGCCATCACTAATCAAGTATGATACTCTCCTCTGAAAATCCTAAAGCACTTCTTAAGGACAACAATCAAATAACAGCTACCTATCCATTAGATCTGACTCAGGTGATGAAACCTGTGTCACTAGCCTTGTATGTTCTCTTCCTGAGACAGGTGAGGCCCTTTGTGGATTTTTGAAGCTACAGCAATTTACAATTTTTAAAATTTTTTCTATTCAATGATAAGACCCCGGCGATTTTCCCAAATGTGGGAAACTCGACGGCATAATTTGTGGTAGTGGAGGACTGCGTTTGCGCTCTTCCCTGGGGGGGAAAAAATAAGACTGAATAGAAAGAATTTTAAAAATTGTAAATTAAAGAAAACTATCTTTTTACCAAGTAAGTCCAGAATTGCATACCTTGTATCATTGTTTTATTGGAGATATTGGCACTGAAGATTGCCTACAGTGCCTGGGTGTCCCTCCCCCAATTTCATGTGCAAAATGCAATGTTTATGGAATTCAGACATATTTGTAGATGTCAAACTTGTCTCTCCTTAATATGTGGGCACTGAAGGCTTTACTAGGGACAAGTGTCCTAAGAAACAAATTATGTCTGTTTGATTTAGCAATTAGAGAGTAAACAATGTCATGGTTAATGAATTCAGTCATTGTTCTTCTGTGTTAGGACATTTTGCCTATATTAGATATCATCGATAGTAGCACTATTAATAATCAGACCATGATACAACCAAGCCATATGTGTTTCCATATTATTCATCTTGCAAAATAACTACATACTTCAGGAGGCTATAACAATTTCAGACAGACCATGGGAGGGGGTCATCAATCAAACTTGCTGTGTCAACTAATATGCTCTTGCTTATAAATGATAAGAAATATGAAATTGACTGAAGAAGAAAAAAGAATTTTGTGCATGCATGTAAATAAAAAATCCAAAGGTTGAACCTGCTTCAGGTTTTGACCCACATTGCCACCATCTCTCCTACCTTTCTCAGCACTTTCCACTTCTTGGTTGGTAGACTTTACACACATAGCTTCAGTACTCATCTTAACTTCTCCCCATAATCACAACCAAAGTTTTAGGATTTGGCCCATATGACTATGAAAGGGTTGTGTTCCCATCACTGAACTTTTATCCTGATCCTCCAGTGCTCAAAACCTAGAAAGTGACAACATTATCTCATCCAGAGTGATTAAGTGGAAAAGGTAGCTCCTCAAAAAAATCAGGCTGCCATTAACAGAAACAGGGAGAACATAAAAGAGCTAAAAAAAAACTGCAAATGTCCACAGCACCAATGACTTCCTCAAATATTTCTATTAATGAGGCACAGGCAAATATACATACAATTTAAATTTAAATATGCATATATGTACATGTGTATATGTGTGTGCCTTCATGGATACACACACGCACACACATATATATGTATATATATTTAAAATCTTAGAACATTATCCTGAAAAACACTTGGCAAAGTTTAAGATTATCACCTTCACCACGAGCTACTTGGGTGACCTCACTAACCTCTTAGAACTGGTGTCTTCATTTTGAATGTTGAGATAATATTTTTCTTATATCTTTCTCAGGGTCATTTCAGAATCCCAGAATACTTTATCAAACAAGATTCTTAAATACTGCTGAACCTTACACATTTTACAATTCAATGGTCACAGTTAATCTTGAAACATTTTAATGATGTTATTAAACATTACCATAGATAGTAAAAAATTGATTCTATTTTTTTAACTTTACATGCCCAAACTCACAAGCATTATGGAAAAGGGGAAACTGAATGTGATTAGGAATTGGAAGCTAAATTTTTTTAATTGCTTCTTTTTCCTGGCTCAAGCACATTGCAGAGAAAAATTACATAACTTATGTATTGAAAAATGTCAATGAAATACTTAACAATAAGCTGTTTATGGCATTCTCCTAATGCTTTATCTCTAGCAATACCTTTAATGTATTGGTTTACTTAACTTACACAACTGGCCATTTTTTAAGTCAATATGTTAAGTGATCTATGAAATCAATGAGTAAAAGGAAAGAACCCAAGAATTTAATCCAGAAGCCCAGGTTCTCCTCATGGCATTTGCATTCTTTCAACAGTGTGACCTATAATGGCTAACTTTATGTGTCCAGTAGACCAGGCCTCAGAGGGCCCAGGTATGTGGTCAACCATTTTTCTAGGTATTTCTATGACAAGGCTTTGGATGATATTAACATTTGTATCAGTAGTTTGAACAAAGAAGCTGCCCTTCCTAATGTGAATAGTCTCACTTGATCAGTTGAAGGTCTGAAGAGACCAAAGTGGTTAAAACTTGGCCTGCAACCTTTTTACCCCAGTGGAAAGAATCCTTCCTGCCTGATTGCCTTCTAACTGGAACAGTGATTATTTTCTCCTTCTTTCATTTTTTCACTGAAATACTTAATCACTTAGTTTTCAGCTTTTGAACTCAAACTAGCCCTTCACTTTCAGCTTTTCTGGATCTCTAGCCTGTCACATCACCCTGCAGAACTTTCAGACCCGACAGCCTCCACAGTATTTGTCTATCACCTATATACTATATATCATCCATGCATTATTTAGCATCTGCCATTATCTATAAGCTATGTATCTATCATCTGTCTGTTATCTATCATCTAACTATCAATCTATCTATCTTATTAGTTCTGTTTCTCTGGAGTACTCTAACACAGACTCTAAGGAAATTATTCAATCCTACTGGACCTCTATTTTGAGACTATTGAATGAAGACATCTCAAGTGTACCTTCATCTCTGCCAGCTGGTGAGCCCGTGAGCTTTATCGTATATGCATCAGCTCTTGGCAGCATGACATCATGCTATATCACATTTAGGAGCTATAGATACAGAATCAGGTGTGACAGAAACTCCGCTGCCCAAGTGCAGCTCTATGGCAACAGCATTCCTGGATAGTGCTTTATTCTGATGCACTGGACACAAAAAGGACAGTAACATACTTGAAAACCTACCAGGTCATCTCCAACCTTCTAAACATGGCTGGCAAGAGCAGCCACAAATCTCCTAAGATACCATAGAAATATTTATCATAGCAAAACATTACAGAACAGATCTAGGTGGTAATAAAGACCTTCACATGGTGGCTAAGAATATAATCTTTGGAGCCAGATAAACCTGGTGTCAAATTCCATCTGTGCCATTAGTTCAGTTGGCTCAGGCTGTTTTCACCTGTGTCATTCTCGTTTTCCTCACACGTAAAACTAGCCACGTAACATTTAGTTTAGAGAACTAACTAGGTAAAGATTAAAAATATTATTACGTGGCACAGAACCTGACACACTTAATTCTTAATTCAGTGTGTGACTAACTCGGATTGTATGTTAGCTCATTGCCAAGAATAACCTGTAAAAAGTGCCCTGGATAGTGCAGTTTGTAAGCGGCAGATCAGGATTAACACTCAGAATGTAGGGCATCACATGGCACAGGATGTGCATTCAGTAAACATCTTTTGAGTGATTGAATGAAAAATAACACAACCAGGCAATGAGGATCACCAATGTTTAATCTAATCTTTTTTCTTTCTGGGTGTAAAGTTATTAGAAGCTTCTATCACATAGTGAACAACTAGAATATATTTTCTGCATTAATCTGGATTCTGAAAATTTATCAAACAGTTTTAGGAATAGGAAAACATTCCCCTTTTGTGCACAATGTTACTATTGTTATCATGCACAGTGAGGAAGGACAACTATATAAGATAGATGAAGCATCTTTTTTTTTTTTAATTCAGCCTTTTGAAAAAAAATACCTGCAAATGAGAGTGCACTTGATTGCTGGAAAGAGGCTCAACAAGTGTTGAAGCTCTGGCTGTTTCCCCAAGTCCCTGAGAGACCATGAAGGGCAGGCCAACAAAAGTCCTGTCTGCTTTTCAGAGTCTCTTTGAAAAGAGCCAAGGGTTTTCTGAGCAAGGGACCTTTCATTTCCCATTGACATTCTGTAGACAAGACTCACTGCAAAGTCCCTTGATCGATGCACTAGAATCAGACCTGATTTCTTGCTCTTCTCACTGTTCTCAAAAAACACAGTCTGTGAGCTGGGAAGAGGCAAGGTGGTGTTCTTTTCCAAACCATTTTCATTTTCATAGTCAAGTGGGAATAGTTATGCTTGTTCATCACAAATTCAAACCCAGTTGTATGGGCTCCTTAGAGAGCTGCCCTGATATTCTGCATCCCTCTTGGTCTCTAGTGGAATGCTAGTTGCGTTTCTCCTCTGTAAACAAATGACCCTCTAAGTACTGATCCCATTTCACTGTGCCTAGAATTCGTCGCACAAATGTCTGTCTCCTGGGAAGTTGCTGTCTACCTTCGATAAGATCAGTGGGCCTCCATTCCCTACGAAATGACCATAGGCCTCTAACTCCCGCACCTCTGCAAAAACAGGAAAATCCAGACGCTTCCAAGAGCATCTGTAGTTTTAGAAATTTAAGGGCAACTTTCCAAACACTAACAGCTACCAAACCTCAGAGTAAACAGATTTTATGAAAAGTATTTGGTTCTAGGAAATCTTTGGTTTAATCTAGATACTTAAGATAAAATGTGATTTTATTAGTAAGTGAGTCTGTTTTATTTTTGTTTTTCATTTTTGCTGTTGTTAATGTTATTTTAAAATGACCTTTACCATTCTCATCCGATTTAAACTGCATAATCCTCCATGCCTTAGTAAGCCTGCCAAATTTAGGATATGGTACACTGAGCAGGGGTCTCATACACTTGGGTATATTTGCATTCACACTGCACAAATAGAATCCCTTAGAATCCAATGGCATTCTAACTCTTGAACACTGTTGGATAAGAAAGAAGGTCACTGGGGTTCTAATCTGGGATGGTCCACTCTCTTCCTACCTCTACTTATCTGAATGACAGGGGATAGCTTTAGAAGTATCCACAGACCCCTGAATCAAGGCTGCTCTGATCTTTAAAGGTCAAGTTTGGCATTCTACTCCATTTCATTTTCAACCTGATGCTTGATTCTCAAATATCAGAAACAATGTTTATACTGATTAAAAGCCCCAAATGGGATTGGTTTTAGGAGAACTCCCCAGAACCCTGAATGATTCCTGTTACTCAGCATCAAGTCTCCAGAAGTGAAGTTCTGTCTCTTTGAGTAGCTCTTGGAAGAGACAGCAGATAGGCACACGTGACTGTTAAACAACAGAAATATGACAAGTCTGATTTGAATTATAACCCAAGTGTGAAATACACTCCAGAATTTGAAGACATAGTATGGAAAAGGGATGTAAAATGTCTATAATAACTTTTATATTGGTTACCCATGGAAATGATGGCATTTTGATATATGAGATTTAATAAAATGCCATTATAATTGATTTCATCCATTTCATTTTATCCTTTAAAATGCAACTACTAGTTGCTGCAAAGGATTGTGGAAGAGGAAATGTTCATTTTAGGTGAAGGGAGTGGAGAGTAGAGGAAAGAGTAACTTAGTCATGACCCTGGAGCATAGTAGAAGATAAATGATAAATACTAACTAAGCATGATCCTGGTACTCAGAACAACTCTATGGTGACATCAAGAATTGCATTCTCACTTGAAATGTCTTCTAACTGAAGCCAGTGAAGCTGAAATAATGTGCTAAAAATCTAGCCACAGGACATGGCAGAATAGGGAGCATAAACACAGGCCTTTCTACTGTCAAACCCATGCTCTGTCTCTACCAAACGGGATCTCTCTAAAATGTGTTTACTATAGCCAGTGGGCTGAAGATTTTCAGTTCTGATTTTCTGTCATCTCCTCTTATCTCCTTTTACCTATCACTCTCAGGACTGTGAACAGGACTTAATATTGTTATTTTATTTACTACAACCATTTCTGGCCCCTGCACTCTGCTTGATGCAGTTCAAAAATAGTTCGCCCTTTGGGAAGAGAATGCTGGGTCTATGCACCTCCATGACTGTATCTGTGTTTATGAACCAGGCAGGGTAGAGGGAGATAGCAAGTTGCCTAAGTATGGCTCCAGGGGGAGCAGATTTCTGGCCGAGTTGATAATGGAAAATGGAGAATTTCATCTCCAGGTCAGTGACTGATCTAGCCCAGTCTTTCACTGTCTGCTGTATATGATTACTTGGTGGATAGCAGCCGGGATTTAAAACTTCCCCCAAAGATTCCTCTATTCTCCAAGTACTCTCCCTCCCACCTTCTAGCCCATTTCCATGCCATTGTTTTATTTCTACTTTTCTCTAAAAAACCTACCCCCATTAATTGAAAATGAAATTTAATTCCCACTGACCTCAGTTCCTCCCATACCTGAAATTAGAGAAAGAAAGAATGAAGAGCAAATGACACAGACGCAAGGAATTAAATGTCATCTCATGTATATTCTAATATGGTTATTTTTATCATCATTAAATTGTATTAGTTACATAAGATATCTTACGTGTTTTGTTTTGGAAACTAAAGCTGTAATCATATCATGAGATTTTTTTAGTTAGTGGTGGCAAACTGCTTGAATACATTGTCTGCATATACCAGGCATGATATATCTTGTTTCAAAGGGTGGGGCAGAGTGGTGCAAAAGGAAAGTTAATTGGATTCAGAATGAGGGAAATTGCATGTATATTGGGCTCTTTTTTATCTTACATGCAATACTCAGTATCTCATGCCTATCAAAGCTTCAGTTTCCTTGTGTGTGCAAAGTGAATAACAACCCTGCATCTTTTGGGCTGTCAAATTAATAAGTCATTGGCCTGTTATTCCTCTATTTATGTTATTTTATATTTGAAAGCAGTGACCTCCAAAGTGAGTAAATATGGATATATCTTAGAGATGGAAAGATTATCCATTTTGAACTTTGAGAAAAAAATTTTGGAATTCTATTTCTGTAAACTCACTATTTGGAAGTTTTGTTGTTGTTGTGCTCATAGGCAATAACAAGCACTATATAAACGTATAAATTTTTAACAATTGAAAATAGAGAAGATAAAGAAAATGGAATTAAACTATTCTAATATAAAGACATTACTTAGGGGATAAATTTTAAATTAACTAATTATATCATTTTTATGTATCTCCTCTTTCTCTCATAAGGTTGAAGTACACAGTCTTTACAAAAGACTTTGATCAAAGAAATCAAGTGGATAAAATTCCAACTTCAATGGCATATTTGCTATTGTGTATAATGTCTCTCTGTTCCAGATCTCTCTATCTCTCTCTCTCTCTCTTTTTTTTTTTTTTTACAGGCAGAGTTAGACAGTGAGAGAGAGAGAAAAAGGTCTTCCTTTTCCATTGGTTCACCCCACAATGGCCGCTGCGGCTGGCGCGCTGCAGCCGGTGCACCGCGCTGATCCAAAGCCAAGAGCCAGGTACTTCTCCTGGTCTCCCATGCGGGTGCAGGGCCCAAGCACTTGAGCCATCCTCCACTGCCCTCCCGGGCCACAGCAGAGAGCTGGCCTGGAAGAGGAGCAACTGGGACAGAATCCGGCACCCTGATCAGGACTAGAACCCAGGGTGCTGGCACCACAGGCAGAGGATTAGCCTATTGAGCTTCGGTGCTGGCCCCGGATCTCTTTTTTAAGCCAGTTATGTAATCCATTTTTTGGTTAAGGTCATACATGATAAATATTCTATAATTCCTTTTTAGTTGTTATGTACTCTTAGACAGCTATAATTAAGTATTTTGTTTGTTTTGGGGTTATTTTTAGAGTATACAAATACCAATGGTGTTGTTTATGATAATGAAATTACCTACAGTGGCAACTATAAAGTATTAATTAAATGAAGTCTACTACTAAACAGTATTTATAATTGAGTTGTTGAAGAACAATCAATGTTCTAGAAACTACTTTCACAATAAGTAGAAAAATAAAACAATCTGTAAGACTGTTTATCAGAAGGCATATGATCCCTTTCAAAATGTATATATAAGACTTTCACACCCACTTATAAGAATTAGGCTTTGTAACTAAAAACCTAGACAAAATAAAAGCCAATGAAAGATAAGACTTTGAGTGCTGTACAATGCAGAATTGTGAAATGAGCACTGTAAATACCTTGGTTAATGCTAGAGACACTTTCCAAGTTGTAGCACAAACAGGAAAAACAGAATTGTGTTCTGGGAACTTCTCTAAATTGAGATAATGAAGACTGTATTTCTGGGAGGCCAAGGTAACTAGAATTTTCAGGGCATACTACTAGTGAGAAAGTATTTGTACAAAGAAAGATTTCTAGAGTTCTGCATAGAACTTCTCTTAAGATTTTAGTTTATTGTGATTTGTACATGTGTGATATAAAATTAACTGAGACCAGAGAAAGAAATTCCAGTAGCAGTAGACTGAACAATTTCTGAAACTCATAGAGAGCTAAGAATAGTACCTATTCTCACCAGATATGGCAAAAAGAACTTGCAATATGTGAGGCAGGGGGCCAAATTCTGAAAATGGTATTTCCTAAGAGTGGGATTAAATTAGTCTCAGAATACATGCTTCGGGACTAGTCAAAATAGAAGTTTTTAAAAGTAAGTATTGAAATAAACTGATTCTCAAGTGTAGTAATATGTGCCAGAACCAAAGAAAAATAAGATATAAACCTGACATCTTGTATATAATCCTCAGCTTCCAATGACAAAACTCAAAGTACAAAGCATCTCACAATATATTAGAAGGAATGAAAAATAGCTAGAAGATGCTGCTGTGATAACAACTACCATAAAATCAAATAGAATCAAACCTATATTGTGGATAATGAAATGTGAAGTCAGGGAATTTCAAGCAATTATTATAAAAACATTAAATATATTCAGAAAAATAAACAAATACAGTAGGAGGTGAAATAAGAGATTGAAAACATAAAAGTAGAGGTTGTAGATAGGAAATACAACTCTAAGATGAAAAGACACTATTAGCCACTATAATATTTTGTTAGCTATTAGATACTTTTAACCACTGTCAAAGAAAATATCAATGAATTTGAGATAAAATAATGAGAACAGTCCAAAATAAAACACAGAGGAGAAAATACAAGGGAGAATAAAAAGAAAATACAAGGTCTTAGACAGATCTGAGACAAGATCAAGCAAACTAATGTGAGCATAATCAGAGACAAGGTGAAGAGTGATAAAGACAAAAAATTGAAGAGTGGCTTATTTATATTTTCCTATTTGTTGAAAATTGTACACCCAAATATCCCATAGCATCAACAAATTTTAAGTAGAAAAAAGTAAAGAACACCAAATTTAGACATATTATAACCAAATTTCTTAAAACCAATAGTAACAAGAAGGCATTAAAAGTAGTCAGACATAAAGACACATGTCTTTTAAAGGAACAGAGATAAGAATTACAGCAGACAGTTTGTCAGAAATCATGAGGGTCAGGAGACAATGGAACCACAGTTTTAAAGGGCCAATAGCAAACCATATCAAGCAGCTATTCTGTAGCCAATGGAAAGAACTTAAAGACTGTAGCCTCATGGTTAATAATCTATGTCTCATATTGGAGTGCCTGGGTTTGATTTTTCAGCTCAACTATAGAATCCAGCTTCCCATCAATATAGTCTCTCTCTCTCTCTCTCTCTCATACACACACATACACACACACACATTTTTGAAGTATAACAAAGAATTTTCCAAACAAAAGAAAGCTGAGATAATGTTTTGCCAACACATGTGGACTATAGAAAAGATTAAACAAAGACTTTCACATGTACATGTCAAGTACATAACATCAAGCAGAAATTTGGACTCATACAATGAACAAGGAACCAAAAACTAAGTATATGGAGATATATACTTAGTTTTTAATATTTAATATATTTTAATATTTAAATATTGCTAAAATATGTGTCTCTTTTAAGCACAACATATTATATTTTCATAATTTTTAACATATGTATAAGTTAACATATGTATAAGTTAAAATATTTGAAAAAATAGCATAAAGGCCAGAATAAGAGAAATGGAAGTATAGTGTTGTGATTTATTTTACATATTTGAAAGTTAGAGTGACAGAGAGAAAGGGAGATGGAAGAGATCTTCAATCTGCAGGTCCACTCCTCAAAAGGGTTCAATTGCTGGGGTAGAGCCTGGTTGAAGCCAAGAGCCAGGAACTCGATTCTGGTCTCCCACTTGGGTGTCAGGGGCCCAACTACTTTAGCCTTCTTCTACTGCTTTCCCAGACTCATTAGCATGGAACTGAATAAGATGCAGAGCAGCTAGGACAGGCATTCTGATAGGGGATTCTGGTGTTACAGACAGTGGCTTAACTTGCTGTGCCATAACATAGGCCCCTGTTTGTAAAGTTTTTATGTGATGTGTCATTTAGTGCATAATGTTCTTTGATGGTAAACTGTGATAAATTATATATATATATATATATATATATATACGTTCTAATGTCAACTTAAAAGCTAGAAAAAGAAAACTAAGTAAAATTTAACATTAAGAAGGGATAAAAGAAAACACTAATGATAAAAAATGGAGATAAAGAAATGGAAAGAAAGCATATAGCTGAGAAAATCAATTAAAAATTATTATTTTAGAAAATAATAAAATTTGACAAAACTCTATCCAGATTTAGAGGTTGAAAAAAAGACAAATTGCTCATTTCAGGAATGGAAAAGGGAATTACATTACATAACCTCATGCAGTAAATGAATAGTAAGACTTCATCACATCACAATTTTGTGCCCCAAATTTTGACAACTCAAATGATATGTATTAAGTAGTCAAAAGACATTAATTGCCATACCCCACTGAAAAATACTAATTCTAATTTCTACACTATATTTGTTAAAGTTATGGAGTTTATACTCCAAAATCTTCTCAAAGAGAAAATTGTAGACTTAGTATTGTCAATGGTACATTCAATCAAATGTTTGAGGAAGAAATAATACCCATTCTACAAATATACTTCAATTTCTCAACCCATTTTACAAATTTAGCATACCCTGATGTCAAAATTACCTAAGATAATTAAAGAAAAAGAAAAATACAGAGAAATGTTTTTCATAAAGGTACATGGAAGAAACTTAAGCAAAACGCACTTCTGGATGTCTAAGATCCAGGACACCCCACAAATATCAACATTGGCAGAGATTCAAGTATCTTATATGTATAAAGTGACACGATATTTCCATAGGTACATCGTCCTATACATTTTAAACATATCTAGAGTAAGTATAATACCTCATATAAATACTCTAAATAGTTAGTATGCTGTATTGTTTAGAGAAGAAGAAGAAAAAAAAAGCCTGTACATAATTAGTACAGATGCAATCTTTGTAAGCTGAACTGCAGTCAGGCGTAATAATGCTCCAGTCAATGGTAGTCTGCATTTAGAGTGGTAGCAATATCTCAGTTTAGTGACACATAACTGTAGATACTACACAAACTGAGCTTTTTTTTCTTTCTTTCTTTTATTTTTTAAGGAAGCTTTTATTTAATGAATACAAATTGCATAGGTACAGCTTTAGGAATCTAGTGGTTCTTCCCCCCATACCTGCCCTCCCACCCCTACTCCTGTGCTGGAGAAATTGAGGATCTGAGAAATGGAAGGAAGCTGTCCTATGCTATGTTTACACATCACTTGATTCAAATGGACTCAGCATAGCACTTGGCATGGCAAATGTAAGTTTTGCTTTTTGGAATTTTCTAGAATTTTGTTTCCTGAATGTTTTTCCAGTCTGCCATTAGTGGAATGAGTAGATATAGAAGATGTAGCTCAAGAATACTGATTATATTAACAGAGTGAGAACAATGATACTTCAAATGATACTTCAAATCTTTATGAGAAAACAGAGTTTTTCTTTCAGGACTAAAAAGTTGTTTTAATATTTGCAATATTGCAATGCAACTCTGACACTGACTATCCTGAGTTAACACAGGCTGCACAAGTTAAGAGATAAGTCCCCAACAGCACACTGGCCACAAATTTCAGGATTCCAAGGCAATTTGTGTTTCTGACCAACTGGCTTCAAGTTTGGTGGATTTTACTACTCCCTTGGTTTTAACAATTCACTGGAATGACTCTCAGTACTCAGGTACGTGCTATACTTAATAACGACAGGTTTGCTATCAAGAATACAAATTGAGGCTGGTGTGATGGTGTAATGGGTTAAGCTGCCACCTGCAACAATGGCATCCCATATGGCCACTGGTTTGAGTCCTGGTTGCCCTACTTCCTATATAGCTCACTGCTAATGCTCCTGGGAAAGCAGCAAGAGGATGGCTCAAGTACTTGGGCCCCTGAACTCTTTGGGAGACCCAGAAAAAACTCCTGGCTCCTGGCTTCAGCCTGTCCCAGACCTGGATGTTGCAGTCATTTGGGTAGTGAACCAGGGGATGGAAGATCGCCCTGTTTCTCCTTTTTTCTGTTTATCTCTGTAACTCTTCCTGTCAGATAAATAAAAATAAATTGTTTCTTTAAAAAAGAATACAAATCAGGACTAGTTAAAAGAAGAAATTCATTGGATGAGGACTGGAAGAGTACTGAACATGGAGATTCTGGGCCTTTTATCTGTAGAATCAGGCTGTGTCATCATCCTGGTGCACCAATATGTTACTCAACTAGGAAGCTCAACTTTGGTGTTCAGAGTTTTTGCTTGGATTTCATCATATAGACATGATTAATAGAATGGACACAATATTTAACTCAGTATCCAAACCTTATCTTTCTTCCAACTTCATGCTAATATCACTATCATCTAGATCAAAACCTCTAGCATCTAATCACATTGTTGATATTTCCAGTGTGGCCAGCCACCATCCAGAAACTATGTGTAAGGACCCACCATGAATAAAAAAGACACTGTCATTAATATGGAAATCAGAAGGGTTTTGAAGATCCATTTCAGGAACAGGGATGAGACAAATTCTTTTTTTTTATTTTAAGATTTATTTACTTATTTGAAAATCAGAGTTTTACAGAAAAAAGAGAGACAGAGAAATCTTTCATCCCCTGGTTCACTCTCCATTGGCTGCAACAGTCGGACATGGGCCCATCCTAAGTCAGGAGTCAGAAACTTCTTCCTGGTGTTCTATATGGGTGCGGGGAATCCAAACTCTTATTTTTTTTTAAAGATTTATTTATTTTATTTGAAAGTCAAATTACACACAGAGAGAGGAGAGGAAGAGACAGAGAGGTCTTCCACCCACTGGTTCGCTCCCCAATTGGCTGCAACGGCTGGAGCTGCACTGATCCGAAGCCGGGAGCCAGGAGTTTCTTCCATGTCTCCAGGTGGGTGTAGGGGCCCAAGGACTTGAATCATCCTCTACTGATTTCCCAGCCCATAGCAGAGAGCTGGATCAGAAGGGGAGCAGACACGTCTCGAACCAGTGCCCCTATGGGATGCCGGTGCTTCAGGCCAGGGCGTTAACCCGCTGAGCCACAGCGCTGGCACCTTGGGATCCAAACTCTTGGGCCATCTTCTGCTGCCTTCCCAGGCACACTAGCAGAGAGCTGGATAGAAATGGGATGATGGCATTGCATGTGGCAGCTTTACCTGCTATGTTGCAACACTGACACAGAGACTAATTCTTTATTACACAGTATTCAAAAATCTGTCAATGCAACCGTATTACTAGGCTAATAAGAAAGCCCATAAAATTATGTTAAGCAATGCAGAGCAAAGATTTGGAAAAATTAAATAGTTAAACTTGATAAAAACATTTAGCAAACTGGAAAGAAAAAAAGTTTCTCACTCTGAAAACACTCATTTACAAAAAACCTATACTGGTAGTTCATTTTAAATGACTGAATTTATTCCTTATAAAGCCAGAAAGAAATAAAGACTATTTATTCTCACTGCTCTAGTTATTATTTACCAAAGGCCTTATATTACTCAATAAGACTAGAACAAAAGAAAAAAAGATATATAGATAAGAAAATAACAAGTAAGTTTGTCTTATTTTCAGATTACATGAATATATGTACAAAATCACAGAAGAAATCTGTTAGAAAGCCATTAGAGCCAAGAAGTGATGTTAGCAAGATTGTGGGATATAAGGTAAATATACAAAAATATTCTTTCCATAAATATATACTAGCAAGGAATAAGATATCAAAAATTTAAAGATATTATTCACAATTGCACCAAAAATGAAGCTTTTAGAGACTAATTTAAAAAACTTTGGAAATATTTGTACACTGAATGCTAGAAAATGTTAATGAAAAAATAAAAAATGAATAAATGATAATGAAAATGTGAATAAATGATACATTCATGAATGAGAAGACTGAATATTTTAAGCTGGAAATTCTCCTCAAACTGATTTATAGTTCCCTAACTGCAGTTTTTGTTGAAATTGAGGAGTTGCTTGTTAAATATATACAACAACTCAAGTAATTCGGAATCCTCAACAATCTTGAAACCTAATAAATTGGAGAGGGCTGGTATTGTGTGTAGAGGGTAAAGCCACTGCCTGCAATGCCAGTATCCCATATAGGCTCCAATTTGTGTCCTGCTTTCCCCATTTCTGATTCAGCTCCCTATTAATAGCCTGGGAAAAGCAGCAGAAGATGGTCCGAGTTTGAGTCTTTGTACCCACATGGGAGACCTGGAAGAAGCTCCTGGCTCCTGGCTTTGACCTGGCCCTGCTCTGGCCATTGTGGCCATTTTGGAGTAAAACAGCAGAGGGAAGATTCTCTCTCTCTCTCTCTCTCTCTCAAATAAATAAATAAATCTTTAAAAAAAAAAAAAGAGCAAGTTAGAGAATTTAAACTACCTGATTAGAAGACTTCATGAAGTTACAGAATTAAAACATGCTTATTTTGCATACAGACAACAAATAGATCAGTGAAACAGAGTGTAATATGAGAAGTAAATTAAAATATAATTGATCAATTGATTTTTTGGTAAAGGAGCCAAGGTAATTCAATGCAGGAAATCAATCTGTTTGGGGAAAATGGTGCTGGTACAATTGAATATGCACCTATGTAAACCTCACTGTTAAGGCAGCTAGGTAGATTTTGCCCTAAGTGTGTAACAGGGGCTGAAGAAAAGTTTTAAAGAAAATAAATTTATGTGCCATGGAATGAGGAAACAAGTCCTGAAAGTGGGACCCAGCCTCTTGTTTGCCTCCCCTGCCCAAGGTGTCATTGCCTGTCCTTCATCAAAAGAAATTCACTGGATTGAAAGAGTGATACAGGTGGCCCTACTAGACTGAAGGGGTCATTTGCTTCTCCAATAGATAAGAACCCAATGCCCAATATGTTCCAAGCGGTTTGTTGAGGGGAATTCCGCATCCCAAAATCCCCTACTCAATCTTTCCCAGAAGAGGGAGGAGAGTAAAGTAAACGGGGGACCCATATCGTGTCCATAAAACCCCAGTCTGAATGCAGCTTCCTTCACTGACAGACCCACCTGATCTATCCGGTGTTGTAAATTCTGTTTCTTCACTTTTTCTAGTAAAATTTTTTGTTATTTACATTCTCATGTGTTCATTCATAGGACACATTCTTCATTGAAAGAACAATTTCCTTGTGTTCAAATCAGCAGTAACAATGCCAACCACAAAAAATTAACTCAAAATAAATCAGAGTAAAATGTAACACCTAAAAATAATTTTGGAAGAAAATGAAGGAGAAAAATCCTTGTGACCTTGAGTTAGGGAAAGATTTCATCCACAGGATACCTAAACCACAAACCATAAAGAATTTTTATATAGGATCTCATCAACATTGAAATCTTTTGCTCCTCAAAAGACATTATAATGAAAATAAAAAGGCAAATTACTGGCTGGAAAACATACATAAGAAGTATATATCTGGAAAAAGAAATCATAAATGCATATATTAAGCATCATGAAACTTCCTTACCAAATGATAGACAACTAGATTTTAAGAAGAAAAAGAATGAAAGATAAAAGGAAGAAAGAATCTGAACAGATGCTTCACCAAAGAAGATACTGCTGGTGTCTTGGTCTGTTTCCTGTTACTCTAATGAAATATCAGAGGTGAGTCATTTCATAAATAAGATAGGTTCATAAATAAAATAAGTTTCATAAATAAGAGAGATTTGTTTAGCTCACAGTTCTGGATGTTTAAAAGCTCAGCAATGGGGAAGGTCTTATGGTGGATGACACCAACAGACTGGAAGAACATAGGAGAGGTAGAGATCCAATGGCGAGTCAGGAAGACAGTGAGAAGGAGAAGCTCCTTTATCATAACTTACTCTTGAGAGAACTAACTCAGTGCTCCAAGAGAACTACCAGACTTTTTCCAAAGACAGCTCCCCCAGTGATCTAAAGACCTCCCACTAGACCCCACTTCTTACAGAACCCAGTACTTCTGAACACTGCCACACTGGAAACCAGATTTCCAACGTGGGAAGGGAATCCTTGGAGCAACAACAAATCAAACTGTGTCCAAACCATAGTACATAACAAACAAGCACAGGAAGGGATGCTCAACATTCTTAGTTTACCAGGTAAACTCAAGCCACAGTCAAGACTTCTACTCACCTACTTGGAATGACTAAAATGCAAAAGAATTACAACAGTACATTGTGTTGAGAATATGGAGCAAATAGAACTCTCATATTTTGCTAGTAGGAATGCAGAATGATACAACCACTTTGGAAAACAATTGGTAGTTTCTTATCAAGTCAAAATTTAACTCTGCATTTCCATTCTGAAATATTTGCCTGACCAATTAGAACATTTGTCCACACACCAACTTGTACAGCATTGTTACTAACAGCTTCATTACAATAGCCAAACAGAAAACAACTTTAAATATGTAACAATTGGTGAATGGATAGATGAATAGCTGTATAATCACAAAAAATCAGTTAGAAAATATTGATCAAATGGCAAGGGTGCATCTCAAAAGTTTTATGCAATATGATTTAAGCCAAACAAAAATGATTAAATACTATTTGATTCTACTCACGTGAAATTCTAGGAAATTCAAAACCATAATAAAAGAAATCAGATCAGTGGTGACAAGTGATAGGGATGAAGAGAGGAATTTTAATGCAAAGGCCATAAGGGATTTATTGAAGGTGAAGAAAATCTACTCATTCTTAATTGTAGTGCTACATTACTGTACATTCTTGTCAAAACTCATTGAACTATAGTTTTACTACTTAAAAGTGATGAATATTATTGCATAAAAATTATACTTGAAAAAATTAGTTTTTAAAAATGAATATAGTTTTCAATAAAAAATCAAGGCAAAGGTATACTATTTGTTGATGCTGATTATCTTTGCTTCAGGGTAAGTTGTGATTTTTTTTGTTTTTACTTCTTGCTGGCATTCATTTACTTATTCATATATTCAGAATATAATTGTTAATTAGTATCAGACACTCTACAAATCATTGATTAAACAATAATTTTCAAGATAGACATAGTTTTTATTCTCATGTACAACATATATATGAGTTGACAGTTTACTCCCCTGCATTTCCTAAACTTTGTATAATGCATGTTATAATTTATCAAAGAAAGGAGAAAAATTCTTAGTGATTTCATGAAAGATAGTGTTTTTTTGACTATCCTTCCTTACAAGTTTGCTTCTCTTTTGCATTATTTTGCTACTTTCATGATCATCGTTTACATTCAATGCACAGAGTACTTAGTGTAGGTTAACTGCTGTCACCATGAAAAATAAGAATAAATGAAAATCTGACTGCCTCCCATTATGCATTGAGCAAATACATGACATACTTCAAATTTTACACCAAATAAGTCAATACTGGTTATTTTAAATAGTTACATTATTTATTTAAATAAATGCTCCATTTAAGTCACCTATTCAAGTGAAAAAGAGGAGAAAAAATGTGCTCCTGTATGAGAACGGAATGCACCATTATACAAGATTATGTTATTCTAATAATAAGGAACATATAAAGTCAATCATTGACTATTTCAGCTGAATGAATTCTTATCAGTCATCTCTCTGATTTTACATACTAATAATAACCTTCTTGAAGGAACCAATCATTTGAAAATCACAATAAAAAAATAAATAACAACGTTGGAGGAGTCAGAAATCAAATCTAGGTGTTTCAATGACTCAAAGTCCAGATTATACCAGTGGCTAATACTTTGGGATTTTGGATTTACTAGACTTTTAAATTATATTGTCTATGTGTTTCCTTTGATCACCACCACTGCCATGTCCCTGGAAGACATTACTAATCAATCATCATACTTTCTGGATATACCTTGATAGCATTAGAATCATTTCTAGCAGTTCTCTCTACAGTTACTACTAATGTATCAAACACTTGAACTGAAACTCAAATACAATGCATACTCATACATACAAGCAAACATACCCCTTATGTTGCATACAGCAACCCATCAGTCTATCCAAACATGGATTTTCTTTCCTGTCTTTGTCCCATAGTCATCAAATAGAAAAGGAATGTGATAATCCCTATTTTAGCTTTATTTAAATTTTAAATGAAACAATAATATTTGTGGGTGAAAAATCTTTTGGAAGTCCTGATATTAAACAAAGGTGAATTTTCTTCTCTCCCTGTCCTCCATATCCCTCTCTCCTCTGAAGTTTACTTGTCTGTAATCTAGTACATGTTCATTTCTGCTGCCAAAAATCAGCTTGAGTCTTGATTTAAGTAGTGAAAGGAATTTGCTTATATTCCTTTTCATTTTGGGATTTTCTTTACATTTCACAGAGTTGAAAGAATTTTGTTATAAATATGAGAGCAGGATAAGATGCTCCCAGAGAGAATACTAATGGAAAAAAATAATGTAAGGTAGTTGGATAGAAACCTTAATTATTCAAAATCCCCCTGGTTATATTCCTTGATCGATCTGACCAGCTGAGCAATGATTTCATCCAGTCATGAGCTGGAGGAGACATGGATAGAGTCACGGCTCTTGATGTCTCTTCCTTATACCATGTATGATGGATTGAAAAATCACTCTTGGATCCTAAAACTGGTATTTGCAGAAACAAGACGTTGAGACGATTCCCTATGCCTCTGATGCATCTGGGGAGACCAGGCTTCTGGGGCTACCATGACACACTCAATTTTATGGCTGTAATTATACTCTGATGGGTAGGATGCAACACTAAACAATTACACAAATTAACACAACAGAACAAATGGTTTATAATGAAGAGCTACAAAAGAAACAGTAATACAGGAAAACATGATAAATAATGGCAGGTGCATACAGTAAACTCATTTTCAAAGATACAGTTAGAGCAAGGACCTGTGAGATTGGAAGGAAACATCAGGGAATGTGCTGGTAGAAGAGCCTAAAAAAGTGAGGTGGAGATTAAAAGGAGCTTGGTCTAGATGAAAATCCCATCATATTAGAGAGTAGAGAGTGCAGGCAGCTAAGGTGATGAGGCTGGGCAGTGTGGGTAAGAGTACTCGTAATTGGAGATGAGGCAGGGCTATTATTTAAGTATAGCCTTGTACAATGTAATAGAAGTTGGGTTTTATTTAGCTGAATGATTATAGGGAGACTTTGCAGTTTGTAAAAGGAAATAGACTCCTTCAAAGAAGGCAGCATTAGAAAAGATGTGACTGCTGAGTCTGTCTGCAGAATTGCCTACTGCGAGAGTACAAGCTCCTCTTCCAACACTGCAGGTTTGAACCCAATAGATCTGTGTGTGCTCCCAATAATCACATGGAAATGTAGACACATAAATAAACATCATTTCCCTTCCTTTAACAAGGTCTGTGCTACCTTTAGCAAAAGGTTTGGCTTTACTCAGAGACGATTAATTGTAGCTGTTCAGAGGATGGGGCATGTCGTGAGTGAATTAATGTGCTTCAAGAACCCTGTGTGTCTGACTTTTTATGTTGTCTAAATTTGTAACCTGTAAGACTGCATTTCCATAAGTTTTGAAATGCAATGTGCTCTGTGGCACTCGGAACTCGATCAGGATGAAAAGAGCCTTAGAAAGTAAGATGTTATTATTGTATTTGCCTTCACATGAGAAAGTAGTCAAAGGAAGACAAACAGTGGAGAAAAAATGATCCTATATAGATTAGCACTCCCACACACCCGCAACCTGGGGGGAAAGGGAAAGAGAAAGAAAACTAGAAAACCTGGCATAAGAATAAACCTTATCAAAGACTGAACACTACAATCAGGCTTCTATGTGGGAAAAGTTTTACCTTTTTGAACTCTAGAGAAGAAAATTATACTCACTAGAGGAAGAAAAGAGTTATTAACAAATCAGTTATCTGATGCTTAAATAATACAGCTGCTAAAATGAGCCTTCTAAGTAAACCTACAGTGGAGCTAATTAGTTCAGCATTTTGCCAATAACCTCATTTCTCTTACCTCCAGCTTAAAATAAAAATGATGGGTTCACATTATTAACATATAACGCTAGGTATAGGATAAAATGAGTACTTTAAATGAGTACATTTGATGGCTTGATCTCTGAATCTAGCTGTGCTTTAAATAGTAGCTAAACTTAGAATTTTCAATAAAGATTTCAAGCAAAGCTCTTCAGGAAATTGGTAATCTGAGTTCTAGATCTGGCTCTGCCATTTGCTAACTGTGTGACCCTACCTAGCCATTTAGCCTCTTTGAATATTGTTCTTGCCATCTCCACAATGGAAATATTAATGTCTATGCAATTTGTCGCATCAGTTGTAGTGATGAGAAAATAAACCCTCACAGGTACAAGTGCTTTAAAGATGTTTAAGTTCCACACGTATGTCAGCCATTACACAAGGAAAGACATATAGAAACAAGGTTAGATGCTAGATAAGTTCTGGCCAGTGTGGTAGAGACTAGCTACAGTTGATTATTGACTGTTCAAAATATTGCCAGGTCAATTAGGAATCGAATTTGTAATCATTTTATTTAATTTTAAATACCTTAAGTTTAAAACTAACTGCAGATACTTCAATTAATAGAATAATTTTCAATATTTTTGGGAAACTTGAGTATATGAGTATCATCCATCAAGTGTATAAATCATGAAATCTAAATTGAGGTCAAGTTATTCAATAAAAATTCAGAGTTTGAATTGAGATGTGCATTAAGTATAAAATGCACACCAGATTTTGAAATATTAGTATGAAATGGAAGCCATATCATTAATAAACTTGAAACTGGTTACATGTTGAAATTAGGATATTTAGGATATGCTAGATTAAACAAAACATTATTAAAGTGGATTTCACAAGTTTCTTTTTACTTCCTTTTAATATGTCCACTAGAAAATTTTAAATTACCTGTGTGACTGATTTTACATTGCTATTGGACTGTTCCTGGCTAGTCTATGAGAACTGGGTCATAGTGAGCTTGGTTAAAAGAATGAAAATATTCCCACAACTGTAAGAAATGTATCATCCCCATTTCCTAAAAGGAAACAAGATGGGGAGGGTTCCACATAAATTTGGCATAAACTCATGCTGACACAGAAGTGCAGCTGAGATTCAAGCCTGATGACTTACAAGGCCTGTTTTCTTGTAATATGAAGCTGAGGCATGGAGCACATCATTGGCTGCTTCTACAGTGGAGGAATGTGCTGATGGAGTTTTGGTCATAGAACAAGCAGTAAAAGTGCTAACACAATTTTGCACCAAAACTCTATAAAGCAGAACCTGCTTTCTCTGAGTCCCAGTTGCAGGCTTTGTCTAATGGGTGTAAGGTTATTGTAAAATTTCTTAAAGTCATACATGTGTGTCATTGGTAGAAACACAGTTGGATAAGGAGCATAGAGACTATAGTTTTACATAGCCATTTATAAACATTAAATACATTATGATTGTAGTAAAATAGCTATCCGTTTATTTTATATGGATAAATTATGTAAGGTACATATTCTACCTATGTTTATAAGGTTATTATTGATTCCTTCAAAAGTGAAGTTATTTAATGCGAGAAATCAGAAAGATTTAAAGAAAATGTGTCATTATGAATGCAGCAATAACTATAACAAAGGTTGTGAGTGGGTATGCAAGTACTTGAAGTTTGAGGAACTGTGTTGGAAGATGTGCAAGGTCTCGTTGAGCTCAGTTATGTTTACTTACCTGATTCTTAGAGACGACTTCTCCCTGGGAGTTCAGTGTTTGTGTGAGATACAACAGAAATCAGTACAAAGACAGAGATGGGAACTCTGCCCTGTCTCAATCAGAGTAGGAAGAGAGTGTTCCTGGATGCAGAGGGCTAGTCTTGGGAGGCATTGTAGCTGTTACTCTTGACTGGGCCCTGAGGAATGGGGGAAAAGTAGATACAGAATGAAGGAGAGGAGGAAATTTCAGAGGCACACTTTCTTCTGTAGCTCTGACACCATGTGGCTTAAGAGGGAAGGTTTGGAATCCAGGGAGCCCCAGGCATATCCCAAAGCATATGTTTGTTTAAAAGGAACCAGGGTAGCAGGCGCCTGCCTTCTCCTATGTAAATGGCATCCAGCATCCCTACTGCAGGCAAATTCAGATCCTGACACAATGAGTTCCAACTGTGCCCACTGGACACCTATTCACAAAGAAATTTAAATAGTAATCAGAGCCTCAGCTTCTGCACCCCACTAGCATGTTCTTCGTGCAATTGTTATCCATGCTTCCAGATCCTGAACATAAATCAATTTTCATGACAGCAGGGTACAATACAAAGAGTCCTGGGCAGGAGGCAGGAGCCCCAGGTTCTCTACCCAGCTCTCTTACCAATTAGTGAGGTGACCTTTCCCTCAACATACATTCTGTGGGCATCTGTTATATGTCAGAGGTTTTGCTGAGCCCCGGAGTAATCATGGCCCAAGGTAGGCAGGACCTGCTCCCTGGGTGAGCTCTGTGTTTAGTTTCTAGTCTGGGAGGAAGGTAATTTAATGAACGGATACAAAGTAAGTCATTGCAATTCACTGACTTGTTTTCCCTCCTCTGATACTGGTGAGCTGTCTCAGATGTTCATTCCTAAAAGCGTTTTTGATTTCCTACTGAGTCCCAGGCACTTTTCTAAGTTCTAAAGCTGAACTGTCCAATGTGGTAGTCACAGGCCACATTGGCTTCAGCCCACTGAAACAGAGGCACCATAAAGTTAAATTGTGCTGTAAGTGTAGAATGTGCAGCAGATTGCGAAAACTTAGGTTGAAAAGAAGAATATCTCATTAATATTAGTTTCATTGATTACATGTTAAAAGAAACATTAAAATATATACATTCAAATAAGATACTAAAAACATGTTCACACATTTCTCTTTACTGTTTTCATGTGACTCCTAGAAAATCTTAAATTGCATATATAGTTCACATTATATTTCTGTTCCACAGAGGCGCCATGAGATATAACAACAAATGAAAGGATGGAAACTCATATAACCAAAGGCACAAAGTATGTGGAATCAAGCCCCAATTGTAGTCACAAATTCAGATTGATTTTAAGCGTTTTAAGGAATAGAGCAGGACTTCTACATTTGGGTGTACCTGGTCAGTTGAGAAACACGTTAGCTGTTCCTGGCTGAGCCTCTTGTCAACACAATTGCATGGAGGGTCCTGAAGAGAGGTGTATGTCTAGATTCTTTGCTCTTGGTCCCTTAACTGCCTTGCAGAGGACTAAATCACCCCACCTCTCACCAATCTGAACATAGGAAATTGATCGGGATGATATCTAGGGTCCTTCCTGGGTCTGGAATCCTACGAAACTGAAATGATGACGCTTAAGCCCAAATGTCCCATCAGAAGTTAGCCTTGAACTACCTTCTAATTTATTAGAAGTCATTAGGTATGTTTATAAACACCGACTGTTGCCAAGAAGGACATTCAGGGGAAATTAGAATAATGGAAAATTCTCTAAATGTGTTGTGTCAAACTTAAAATATGATCTACAGAGAAGGGGGAAGGATTCACCCTTCTAAGGAAGACAGAATCGCTGTACCGATACCAAAGCTGCCTGGTGATCATCTATCAAAATCCATTCAGAGGTTATAACTAGGATAATCCCTCAGAGACCACAGAAGGAAGCCCAGGGAATTGTTGTTCAGTCCACAAGAGACCGGCTCTCCATATAAACTACAACCAAATTGGGCTTTGGTAAAGTAGGTGGCAGCCTTCAAGGAATGCTGTGCAGGGTTCTAGGTGTGTCCTAACCCTGGAGTGCTATGTGACAAGCCATTTCATGTTCATGGAAGGCCTCAGGCTTTTGACATTATCTACAAGTGAAGTTGTGTGAAGTCATAGGTGTGTGCATGTGTGTAAAAAACACTAAATTTGTCAGCCAATGTTTGTCAATTACTAAATAGAGCACCCTTTTGTTTTAACAGTGTTTGGGCATTTATTCCTTTGGTATGTGACCTTGGTCTTTCATGGATTCACAGAGATGCTGGTCCTTGAAGGAGGTCTTTTTCCACCTCCCCAGCATGTCCACACTGTGCAGTTTTCTTTCAGGTATGATCCTGGCACTAAAATGCAAATATTATTGAAGCAGGAGAATAATCAAGCTGTATGGGCCAGTGGGGGTTTGCTGCAGCAGTTAATTTGCACCTTGAGATGCCCATACCCCACTTTGGAGTGCCTGATTCAAGTCTCAGCTACTCCACCTCCAATCCATCTTCATGCTAATGTGTACCCTGGGAGGAAGTAGATGATAGTTCAAGTGGCTGTGTAGCTGTCACACATATAAGAGAGTTCTATTCAGTTAGGGGCTTCTGGCTTTGCCCTGGTCCAGTCCTGGCTGTTGTGGGTACTTGGGAGAGTGAATCAGTGGATGGGAGAGCTCTGTCTGTCTGTCTGTCTGTCTTTCTGCTCTCTACCTTTCAAATAAATTGGGGGGGAGGGGAAAGAAAGGGAGGGTAAGAAAAATATCAAGGAACTAGAATGGTTTTGTGATCTTAACAAAATCTGTCTCTGAGCCTTGGTTTATCTCTTTGCAAAATAAGGGTTGAGTTTGAATTCTCTTTAAGCATAGTCATACTTTGCTACACATGAAACCATTTGAGGAGATGAAGCATCACAAGTATCGCAAGTTTGAGGAGATTCCAATGTTAGGAACTTTTGCTCTAGGTGAACCAACATTGAACTAGTTGACTAATATTTAAACTTTGGAGGTCATTCTAAGAAAGAGAGGTAGTCAACACAGGTCTCAGGGTAGGAAGGTACACTCATTACAGGAGCAGTGAGCAAATTAACCCTTGCAGACAGATATTCCAGGTAGTTCTGTCTTGCAAATAGTGACAGCCTTACAAGTAATTTGAATGTCCTACCACCCACATTTTAAAAAGTAGAAAATAAGTAGATAGAATTAATTGTAATAATATGTTTTATGTAAACCAATATAATCATTATACTAAATTTAAATGTTTTTAGCCATTCAAAAACCACAAAGAAGTATAGTTCATTTAATACATAGAAAATAGTTTTTCACCATGCAAACAAAGAATTACAAATGAAACATTTTTAGATTGTTTTTCTAGTTAGGTCTTCAGGAGTAATTATGTATTTTACACTATTACCTTGCCTTTTGAACCAGTTTCATTTTAATTGCTCAATAGCTACCGTTGACTAGCACTACTAAGATGAACAGCACAGATTTGGGCTTTCTCATGCAAGTATGGTCTAAGGACTATAACTTGTGCAATACCAGAGAGATTGAAGGCAGAATCTCAGGCTCCTCAGATCCACTAAATCAGAATCTGCATTTTTAACAAGACTAGAAAGTCTTATGCTTTCCATTGGCCACTGTTCACTCTCCCTTTTATTAGAAAAGCAGTCTCTTCACCAAGTCTCCTAACTCTTTGAGATCTGGCCATTACTTACTTGGTTGGCCAGTATACCACTAATGTACCCTCCAGCCACCATAAAGGATGCTCAGGGACTCAAGTCACATGTCCACTTACACTTCTCAGCATTTGAAGTGAAGCAGCATAGCGCTGACTCTTTGAGGGATTCCATCTATCTGCACACCCTTCCCTTCTTCTCATGGCTGAGTCCTACTTAAATTTAGTTTTGATATCATTTTAATCACTTCCAAAATCCATCTACCCTCATATCACCTCAAATTTTCTAACCCTTTGTACGAGAATACCTCAAAAAGTTCATAGAACATGAAATTAAATGACAAGTTTACTTTGATGCAAAAATTTGAAATCCATGTGTAATTTTATAATGCATATTTTCCATGAACTTTTTGAAGTTCTCTGGCATTTCTCTGTGATTCCATTTTCTATAAAAATTATTTATTTCTGAAATTTAAAAGCATGATTTATTAGAGTCAAAGACCTCTAGCCAGAGTGACATGGAGGGGGGTGGGTTCCGAGAGAGGCAAACCCAAAGAGGCTTTGGAGTTTTTAAGCACACTTTTGTGAAAGGATACAAACTTGACTTTCAGTTATAAGGTGGGGATTTAGAAATGCAATTCTATGCTTCCTGATAAATGGGAAGATCCATGGTGACGCAGGTATTACCTGTGTTAGTGCCCATCTCAAGCACCAACACAGGACTGGAACCTGGTAGGTCATGATGGTGAATATTTGTTGGAAGGGAAGAATAACAAAGGAGGACTAGAAGGGAGGAAAGAAGATAGGTTCTCCCCCTTGTGAAAATGCAGTCCTATTTTTAGCTTAGAAATTTCACAATATAGAACTGAAAGTTTGTACCAGAGAATGGGGAAAAAAAGGAAACCAATGTAAATCAGTGGCTTCTGTGACATTAATGTACTTTACAGACTTCATCTGCCTGGCAGTCAGACCATGTGGGTTCAAGCCCCAGTCATCTCTACAAGTTACCCCACTTCTCCAAGCTTCAGTCCCTTCACCTGTGAATAAGAATGGTATTGCTTACATGCAGTGGCAGTTGTGAAAATTAAATGAAAAGATGCATCTGCAAGTCTACATAAACTGTACAGTATAAAACAAGAAAGATTTGTGGTTCAATTCCCAGACACTGCAGCTCCTTACCAGCTCCTCTCCAGGCACTGAGTTTCATTTTCCACTTGAGTTTAGAAGTCAAATATTTAGCTGTGCTAATGGGGTATTGAATCTTTTTATTATGGCCCCACCACTCAGTGTGTGCAGCTTTGCTGAGATAATAAAAGATGTTAGACCTGGTTTCGCAGCTGCTTAATGCAGAAATGCTATGGGAACACACCTGGGGTGCGACTTCGAATGGAATCAATGGTGAAGTCAGCCATGTCCCCAGCAGAGATAAAAGCATTAATATCCTATTTCACCCTCAGCCTACACTAGCATGACACTGATTAAAATTATTTTCTGCAGTTTGACTGCTTTTCTTTAAAAAAAGAAAATTTGTAAAGGTGTGTATGTGTGCGTATGCACGCATGCACACGAGAGAAAGAGAGAGTGAGAGAGAGGTTTTAAAAGTTGTATTTGATGCCTCTGCTTGATGTCTGGCTTCAGATCTAGCTTTAATGATGAACATTTCATAGCCCTATGTCTTGATGGGCCACAGGGTGATTTTGTGAAAGTACCAAGGAATGTACTTGGGACCAGAATTGTGGCGCAGCAGGCTAAGCCATCACTTGTGATGGTGGCATCCCATACTCTGCTTCCAATCATGTCCCTGCTAATGTGGCTGAGAAGGCAGTGAAAGATGGTCAAAGTACATGGGCCCTGCCAAAGATACGGAAGATCTAGAGAGAGTTCCAGGCTCCAGGCTTCTGCCTGGCCCACCACCTGCTGTTATAACCATTTAGGAAGTGAACCTGCAGATAGAAGAACTCTCCTTCACTCCCTGTCACTCTGTCTTTCAAATAAATACATAAAACTGCTTGATGCAAAGAATGTGGGCACATTGGAGTCAGTGCCAGCTGCTCTATCTATGAGATTTTTTGAGTTGTGGTTGTGGTTTTATGGAGAATGCGAATCGGGCTTTTTGGTAGTGAATATTTCCACTCATCTTTGAGATAAATCTGAGGTCTCAGACATTTGTTAATTTCATTCACAGAGCTACACAAGATACCATCCATTCACACACACACACACACACACACACACACACACACATCCCTACTTACTATTAGCCAACAAATAACAGACACCATGAAATACAGCCAGATCTTTTACAACTGATTTCCCTAAGTCTTGTTCTTCAACCGACAGAGGAATTTCTAAGAAGCGACAGGACCTGCCCACAGCCACAGTTAGACCATTACCAAGCGGGCATTTGAACCCAGGTCATTTGAACCCAGACATTTCTTCACAGGCCTTTGCCTCTCTGGGGAAATGTGCACTCATGCCATCTGCAATCAGGTCTGTACCCTCTTCCTAAACTTGCAGTGCTCTGCAGAGCTTTGTTAGAGTTCCTGCTATCAGGTGTCCAGCATTAATGAAGGTCCCACACCTTGTCAGCCATTCCCTTGATGAAAATGAGCCCTTCTCCAAGAGGGTACAGAAAAAATCAGCCTCTTCTGCCACATCTGCTGTTTCATCTCTGCTGTTCTCTTGTAACTTCTTTTCCCATGTGTTATTCCCATCTCTAGGATTGCCCTGGTCCCTCTGTTCTTTCCCTACTTTTGATAAATGACCCTTGGGGCTGGTGCTGTGGCGTAGCTTGTGAGGCTGCTGCCTGCAGTGCAAGCATCCCGTATGGGTGCCAGTTCGAGTCCTGGATGCTCCACTTCCGATCTAGCTCTTTGCTCTGGACTGGGAGAGCAGTAGAAGATGGCTCAAGTTCTTGGGCCCCTGAACCATTGTGGGAGACCTGGAAGAAGCTCCTGGCTCCTGGCTTCAGATCAGCACAGCTCTGGCCATTGCAGCCAACTGGGGAGTGAACCAGCAGATGGAAGACCTCTCTCTCTCTCTCTCTTTCTCTCTCTCTCTCTGTCTTTCTTTCTTTCTCTGTGTTATTCTTTCAAATAAATAAACAAAGCTTAACAAAAGACTTAGATCTTTGGTTACCTCCTCCAAACTTTGCCTGACCAATGCTGAAACATGCATACATTGACACATACACACCCCATATCTGCCCTCCCTCTGTAGGCCAACCTGTTTGACTCTTACTGCCTGGCTAGTTGCCAATGCTTCCTCTCTCAAGATTTTAGATATATTCTCTCTGTTTACAGTGTTATTTCTCTCACAAGTCCAGGAGGTCCTCCAGGGCAGTGGTTTTACCTCTGTATCCTTGGCCTAAAGTGGATGCTCAAGAGTTATTGAACATTTTTTTTTTTTTTGACAGGCAGACTGGACAGTGAGAGAGAGAGACAGAGAGAAAGGTCTTCCTTTTTCCATTGGTTCATCCCTCGGTGGCCACTGCGGCAGGTGTGCTGCGCTGATCCTAAGCCAGGAGCCAGGTGCTTCTCCTGGTCTCCCATGCAGATGCAGGGCCCAAGCACTTGGGCCATCCTCCACTGCACTCCCGGGCCACAGCAGAGAGCTGGACTGGAGGAGGAGCAACCGGGACAGAATGAGGCGCCCTGACCGGGACTGGAACCCAGTGTGTCGATGCCGCAGGCAGAGGATTAGCCTATTGAGCAGCAGTGCTGGCCTGAACATTTTTTTTAAAATTCTTTTATTTGACAAATAGAAAGAAAGATGAGGGTGGGAGTGGGGAAAGAGAGTAAGAGACTGTGTGTTCCCATCACTGGTTCACTCCCCAAATACCTGCAATTACTGAGAATGGGCAGGGGTCAAAGCTGAGAGCCAGGAATTCAACTCAGGTTCCTCCCCATGGGTGGCAGGAACCCAGTTACTCAAGCCATCACAGCTGTCTTCCAGGATCTGCATTAGTAGGAAGCTGAAATCAGGAGCCAGAGGTGGGCGTTGAACCTGGGCACTCTAACTTGAGTCTTATCCTCTAGGCCAAATGCCTGCCCTGAAATTTACTTTTGTATTCTACTCCTCGTTGGCTCTCTTAAAAGTGCTTTATTTCTCTTTGTGGGAGTAAACACCGAAAGTACATTGATAGTTTAGACACTGTTGAGATCATTAGCCTTCACTCAACACAAAGAATGGTTTGGAGTGAGTATTAGGGCAAAGGGAGAAGATATGAAATGTGTGTGTAAAGGGTGAGGATGTTTCTCAACAAGTAATCAACAAAGAAGAGTAATGAAATTAACGCACTGAGGAAGCCAATGTTGAATGAGCCCAGAGCATTTAATATCTTTGCTATGAAACTTACCATGATCAGACACAATGTGAGTATCTTGAAAATCTGGATCATGTCCTGCTTATTTTTATTTCTCCAGGACTTGGTATAGTAGTTAACACAGAATCAATGGTAAAAAGAATTTATTGAACTAAATCAGTTGCCTTAATATTTGTGAGGTCTACCTTCTCTTTCATGAGCTTCTAAACTCCTTGAAAAAAGGACTGTGTTCTATTTATTCTGTTATTACCCTATTAACCTAGCACATGATATAACAAAGGGTGCTCAATAAACATCTAACTATTGAATGTGTTTTTTAAATCTTGCCAAATACATGTCTCTCGAATACTCATTTTTATTTTTTTAAGATTTATTAATTTAAAAGTCAGAGTTACACAAAGAAGGAGAGTCAGAGAGAGAGAGGGGTCTTCCATCTGCTGGTTCACTCCCCAGATGGCCGCAAAGTTCAGAGCTACGCCGATCTGAAGTCAGGAGCCAGGAGCTTCTGCTAGGTCTCCCACTTGGGTACAGGGGTCCAAGGACTTGAGCCATCTTCTACTGCTTTCCAAGGCCATAGCAGAGAGCTGGATCCCAAGTGGAGTAGCCGGGACTAGAACCGGCACCCATATGGGATGCCAGCACTGCAGGCAGCAGCTTTATCCACTATACCACAGTGCCAGCCCCACTCTCAAATACTCTTATTGTCGGCAAATCTGCTGGCGCCGCGGCTCACTAGGTTAGTCCTCCACCTGTGGTGCCGGCACTCTGGGTTCTAGTCCCGGTTGCTCCTCTTCCAGTTCAGCTCTCTGCTGTGGCCCAGGAAGGCAGTGGAGGATGGCCCAAGTGCTTGGGCCCTGCACCCACATAGGAGACCAGGAGGACGCGCCTGGCTCCTGGCTTTGGATCCACGCAGCACGCTGGCTGTAGTGGCCATTTGGGGGTGAACCAACGGAAGGAAGACCTTTATCTCTGTCTCTCTTTTTCACTGTCTAACCCTGCCTGTCAAAAAAAAAAAAAAAAAGTCCACAATTCTTTTCTACATGTACTGAGAACATGAGATTTGTAGTAAGTTACCCAGATGAAAATGCAGATTTATTACTTTCTAACCATATAACCTTTAACAAGTTACTTACTGTACTTGAGTCCTATTTTCAAAATGGCACTAATAATACCTACCTCATCAGGTTATTATGTGTGTTAAGTGAGTTAATAAAAAGTGTTTAGAATGGTGCTTGATACAACACAAATACACTATTTGTATTATGCTTGTTTTCCCTCACGTACAAACACATTTTACAACTAGTTTAAAATACTCATGTATCAAGCCATTAATTATTTTTAATTCCTGCATTGTTTACATGGAAGCATTTAAAAGCTTTTCTTTGTTCTGAAATTTTGAATCAATTAATAGCTTCATAAGCAGAGTCAAAATGGCACAAGATATTACACGTGAGCTGACATAGTTCCTCTTTCTTATGAGTAGAGCTTTTTGATTTTCTTTTTTCATAGTCTCTCCTGAATATTGATTTTCTGTAGCAGCCAAGGACAGTTTTGTGCAGGCTCCTGTCACAGCCTGCATGTGTATATGCGGTTTATGCACTAAACCCACCCACATGGCAGCCCTGCATCCAGCATGTACTTTTCCTGTTCTCACCTTGATGATGTCCCAATTGGGCACCATAGAAATGGAGATTATGAAGAAGAGGAAGGGAAGGATGTCTGGTACCTGATCTGGACACTGAAGTATGATTCATACATGTGATCATTCATTCAGTCAGTCATTTATGAATTGTATCAAGTACCAATTATATATTGGGCTTTTGGCTAAGTACTAGGAGTATAGATATGAACAAATTTCATCCATGCCCCTAAACACACACACAATACAATCTAACCATGGTGGACTGCAGATTGCATACAGGTTAGATAGATAGATAGATAGATATAGATAAATATACACATACAATGCACACAACACAATGAATGCAGAAATTGATGCAAATTCAAGGTACATTTGGATCATTCCTGTAAATAGCACCTACATCTGCATATGGGAATTAGGGAGGCTACATAAATGAAGTAATATTAATAATAGTTAAATAATATTGTTAGTCATGAAAATAAGCCATTTATGAAGTATTTTCTATGTGTTAAGCATTTTCTCCATATATCTATATACTCATAATATCAAGCAAATATAGAGAGAAGTTAAGGAACTTGTCAAGCTGTGAAGGAAGCCGGTGTTGAGTGTATTGGCCAGCCAACGTCAGGTCTACTTGGTGCCAAAGTCTTGTCTATTTACTCTCTGAGTTTCCCTGAAACCCAGGAGAGGTCCAAAAGGAATTATAGGCAGAAAGAATTTCACACACAAGGGCAAAGAGGTATAGAAGAGCCAGAAGTTTTGAGAACCCATCACTCAATGTCGTTGGTAGAAAGGGGATTGGCTGGGAAAGAGAGCTGAGAGGCAGCATGCAAGAGGTTGAGGTGGCATGAGGGACAGTTGTGCAGAGGGTCTTCGGTACTACATTTAGGAGTTTGTGCTTAATTCTATGGTTTATAGCGAGGCACAGAACAATTTTAAACAAGAGTGAGCTAAGATCCAATCTGACTATGGAAAAGATGGATTAGGGTGCGGAGTAGAGGTGTCGAATGCCAAGCTAAGGAGTGTTTGCAGTTATCTGCAAATCTATTGGCAAGAGTTAAAAGAAACCACTTTTCCCTTTCTCTCTCTGCCTGTCAATTGAACCCACTGAAATGGAAGGGTTTTGAGTTTATTTGATTTCAGGAAATGATATATTCTTCATGTTATTTTCCCCCCTCTTTATCTTCATTTTCCCTCTGGATTGCATATCATTGCATGCAGTGGCCTGCAGGTTTTCAGCTTTCACTGAGAAATGTACTTTGGGGTTGTTGGGCCTGTAAAACATGAAATTAACCAGTGTCATATCTTTCACGCCCTCCTCCCTGCTCACCCAGAAGCCCAAATTAAATTTCTTACTGAACAATCCAAGCAGCTGACATGCTCCACAGACAACAGCACACAGCTTTGATGGCCACAAGGTGGACATCTCTGCCACCAGGCTCCATGTCAAACTCTCCTGCCTGTGTTTTGGTGACAAGATTTAGCTCATTTTGGACTTGGTCTCAAGCGGCAATGAGCTCCCCCAGGACCAACAGAACCTATCCCTGAATATATGAGTGTGTATACAGAGGTTAGTAACTTATAAAGCAGCATTCATGCAGACCTGCGTAGCAGAGGGACATCACATGTGTCTTGCACACTGGAAAACCAAGGCTTTGACAGGTACCATGCCACATAATGAGCTTAACACACCCTGTACAGGGATAGTGGTCTTTTTGGCCAAGTGGAAACTCCCTGTGACACCTTCATGTAGGAAGCTTATGAAGGCAGTAAGGAAAGAAAAACTAAAAAGTCTGCCCCATTTTACTTAAAAAAAAAAAAAAAACTAGAAATTGTTACTGTTTTGATTTTTCAATCTTCCCCTTGTTTGGGGCCTCATCTTTTCCAATTCTATAGGAACCATGTCTTCTTATCCCTATGTCATTCATGCTATCGTTCTTACTATCTCAGCTCCAGCTCAACAATACTTGCTACCATGAATCTATCAACCTATACTCTGCATCTAAAATACTTTGATCCAGAGACGTGTGTGTCCAAGTCTTTTACATCTTCAATCTCAGCTAAAATTTGCTATCCACAAAAATGTAATCGCTTGTTGTTATCATAATTAATGTCTCCCTATACCATCTCCTATCCAACTGAACTTCTGATAAGACACCTTTTATAGGCTTCTATGTTTATCACTACACAGTAACCACATGGCCTATGGCCAGGAGCCATACCTAGTTTATGATGGATTTTTATTCAAAGCACTGTTTTGCATGATGTAGCCATCAATGTCTACTAAATGCACCAAATCAAAAAAATGTTACAATGTTTCATCTTTCATTGCATTTCTGGATAAGAGTATCTAAATTAGTTTGAGAGATAACCCTGGTGATAGTTAATCTCATGAATAAATCCAGAGAATGCATTTGATGGTTGCTAATGAGCAATATTTCTTCCAGGATGTGTTTCCATTTTGTGTTGCCAAGCACAGTAAGTTGAGAAACTTTGAGTGCAGAGAAGGGTCCCGGGGGAGGAAAGAAGAGAAGGCAAACCTCTCTACTAGCAAAGAATAATCATGCTGAAAGGCATTTTTAAGTTTATGTAACACATTCTATGTTGTTCTCCCCAAAATAAATTCTCCTTCAGTTACCGTTTTAATGTCTTCTAGGGCAAGTGGGTCATTATCTCATAAAGCAGCCTCTGTCATGGTAGAATCTCGTCATAAGATAAACTTCCCTAGGCAAGCCTACATGGCAAGTTTTACCTCGACGTAACGGCCTCCTACTGGCCTCTGTATTTCCATAGGAAAGCATAGGTGTCACTTTCAGGACCCAAGGTTCCAAATATTTCAGCTGGCTCAGGCTTTCTTCATTTTTCACTTTCTTCACTCCACCCATTCTGCAGATCACAATGAGTTTCAGAATGAAGAAAGTACTCCCAGAAATGCTACAGTCTGAATTTTTCTGCCCCCTCTCAAGACATACGACAATACCAGTGTCAGTACTAGGAGACAGGGCCTTGTGGGAGTCCACCTTCATGAATAGGATTGCTGCGCTTGATCAAGAGGCTCCTGTGACACCCTTGTCCTTCCTGAACATGGGAACTCAGCAAGAAGGTGTCTTCCATGTGGAACAGGCCTTACCAGATCCGGAATCTGCTGATTCCTTTCTTGTGGACTTTCCATGCAACAGAACTGTGAGAAATACATTTCTATGGTTTACAAATTACCCAGTCTAAAGTACTTTATGAACTGAGAAATAGAAAGTTAGACCCATAATTACCATTCTGGTAGGATGAGGAATCAGATGGGTCAATAGACAGTCAGGTTGGTCCTGGTGGAAAATGAGGAAAGGAGAGTCCCCCTAAGATGGTGCAAAATGCTTACTTCCCCCAAAAGTTATCCTTAGCAAGATCAAGATACCAAATCCCACTGCTTGTTTCCCCCAGAGCTGCCTTTAACCAGACACGAGTGCCTGTTCCACTCCTTGGAAACTTCCAGTTTTATCATGAGAAGAGCAAGAAAGTGGTAATTCCACCCTTCTGAGTTCTGTTTACCCTGAAAACAGATTCCACCCTTCCGATGGCTCTTTTGTTTTATCATGAACAAACTAGACAGGCCATACAAAATAACAGATTTGATGGGTTTTGTCCCCGCCTTCTGATCCTTAGCTTATTGTTAGTTTTTCCCCAAAATTGTGCTTAAATATCCCACTTTCACCAGCTTCTCAGGTCTTCCTCTCTTGGACCCCCTTCCAGACCACTTTAGCAGGCGGTTTCTGACTTAAATAAATCATGCTTATCACCCTCTGCCTTGGCCACATGGAAATTTTTCTTTCACAGGATACAAGGTCATCTTTTCTCGGCTGCACTTTCACCTGTAACAGTATGCTTTCCATTATACCATGAAGAAGGTGATGTGTTGCCAAGTTTTATGCACCTAGCTCTATAGGTTATATTACCCGGTTATGCAATCAAACACTGAAATGAGTGTTTCTATAGTTTGTGGATGTGAACAGGTATAATCAATTGACTTCAAAGGAGATTACCCTCCTTAATATGGGCTTCATGTTGTCAGTTTAAGACCTTCAAAGCAAGATTGAGGTTTTCCTGAGGAGGAAGAAATCTTGCCAAATGAGCATAGCTCCTACCCTGGGGTTTCTTGTCTGCTGCCCTGCCCCATAATGATAAATGATGATTGATAGATTGACAGATGATAGAGTGTGTGCATGTGTGTGTGTGTGTGTGTGTCCTACTAGCTCTGCTTCTAGTCTGATTTTGCTTCTGTTTCTCTGCTTGTACTCCACCTGACACAAGGTAAATGTATGCAAAGACTTCATTACATGGGGGAGGATTTTGGACTCTCAGATAGGACTAGAAAGGGAATCCTTGAACTCCTCTCATGGGCTGCCATGGGAGAATCTGTTCCCTTAAATCCTACAGCTGGCCATGGCCACGCTGTTGGCTAGTGGTTTCCATAGACCATAATAGGGCCCAATACCTTCATGGTGGTGTGAAGAAAGGAGGATCTACTCCCTTCCCATGCTCTTAGGAGAGGAGCAGCCCTAGCTGCTTCACAGGCAGGCCTTTGACTCTTCCTTCTGCTGAACCAGTCTGCATCCAAGAGAAGGAACAAACCAGACTGAGTTTCTCCCTGAGGCTAATGAGATATATCAGATGCAGGTGACACTTGGCCAGGCAAGCACCTGCTCTTCTGGGGCCTGAGGCTTTCTGCTAACCTGGGAAGGAATGCTGCAGCAGCTAAAGTTGGAAAGGTTACCTGAGAATTCTTCATGAGTGTTAAAACTTGGAATGCTTTGAAAACTGCCCCAGGACACCAGTGAGTACAGAATTCACTGGAGATGGGGGTGGAGAGACGAGGAATCAGATCCTGGATTCAGCTCTGATGACAGAGATAGGTGAATGGAGTGATACCAGCATGCTTTTTTTCTTGAACTGTATAAGACCTAATTTTGAATCTTCCACTTAGTAGTTTTGTGATCTCACTTAGATTCAGTTTCATTACTCCTGAAAGAAAGATTAAAAATGCAGCTTCCTTAGACAATTGTTGAATTGCCTAAAGAGCTAATTAATGTATGCAAACATAGGTAACATGCAAATTTCCTGGCACTTTAGTGCTCAGTAAGAGATCACTGTTGCTACTGTTGTTTTCTTCAACCCTAAAACATATAAATGATATTTCATTTGTCCTCAGCCATGCATAGAAACTATTCTCTTAGTACATAGAATAGAGGAGGATGGCATAAGCCTTATCGTCATGTAACTAGAGTCTCTCCTTCTTTGTGACTTTGAGTAGGTGATTGAACTGTCTCAGTTAGTTCATGTGAGCTTGGGAATGATAATACAATGTTGATATAATACAGTGGGTGTGATAATGGACACTAGAGTCCAGCTTCCAGGATTTGAATCCCAGTCCCATTACTTGATAATAGTATGGCCTTAGATAAGTAATTTAATCTCTCTTTGCTGCAGTTTCCTCGTTTATAAACTCCAGATAACAATACTGTCTATCTCACAGGGCTGTTATGGGGATTAAATATATTAATATGTATAAAAGGCTTGGAAGGGCGCCTAGCACTTGTAAGAACATGATAAAGGACAACTATTCTCATTGTGCTTTGAGAAAGGATTAGATGAGATAATGCTTTTACATATCTGGTACCCAGCAGATGCACAATAAAATAATGGTGATTGTAACAGTTGCTATTGCTCACAGTATTGATAATTACAGGAAGAACAATATTATCATATTCTGACTTTTGCGGACATGAAACACTTTCTCTAAGTTAAGGTTCATTTTCAGATACTCTCTGTTTTAATCTTTCCTAGAATATTGATGTGTCTATGTCTCAGTTCTATGTAACTTCTCTGTTCAAGGGAAAGGTCTTTGGTAACTTCTGTTTGCAGAATAAAATCCAACCTCTGGGGTCCCTTAAATTTCATAATCTGTCTCTCAATAAGCTTTTCCAGATTTATTTCCTTGTCTTATACCATTCTTTACCTCTTCTCTGCTTTTATTGCATAGTCTGGTTGCCCTTCAGCACACGGAAACACTTTTGACAGGCTTGAAGCCAGGATTAGCATCAAGTCTCCCATTCTGAAATGGTGTCAGTCTAGAAAACGTAAGGACTATATATAACCACAGTAACAACCAAGCGTTGAGTGCCTGTTTGTACCCAAGCACAGTACTAAATACTTATGTGTATTGTTTCCTTTTAATTAACATTCACAGTGACCTAGTGAGGCAAAAATCATAAATTTCTTTTATAGATAATGTTTCCCAGGTTTAGCTGGGTAAAATGACTTGCTCACAGTACAACAGCTCGTTTGTGGCTGAGTTGTATATTGGCTTGATTACTCTATATCCATGACTCCTTTATTGTTTTAAAAACTTTTTATGTAAGCAAAATATACATATAAAAGTGGAAATATCACAAATGCAAGGCTTAATGAGTTTATAAAAGGTGTATACATGTGGCCGGCGCTGAGGCTTACTGGGCTAGTCCTCTGCCTGTGGCACTGGTACTCCAGGTTCTGGTCCTGGCTGGGGCACCAGTTCTGTCCTGGTTGTTCTTCTTCCAGTCCAGCTCTCTGCTGTGGCCTGGGAGTGCAGTGAAGGACGGCCCAAGTGCTTGGGCCCTGCACCCACATGGGAGACCAGGAAGAAGCACCTGGTTTCGGATTGGCGCACCTGCCGTAGCGGCCATTTGGGGGTAAACCAAGGGAAGAAAGACCTTTCTCTCTCTCTTTCTCTCTTTCTCTCACTGTCTAACTCTGCCTGTCAAAAACAAAAAGTGTATACATGCATGCACTGAAATAAAGAACATAGAAGCACCCTAAAATTTCTTCTTAGCATCCCTTCTTGTCACTGCTTCCCCGGTATTAAACACTATTGTGATGATCAAGGTATGGGTTGTTTTCTGTTCTAGTACTTTATATAAATGGAATCATAGAGAATGCATTATTTCGTGCTTAAATTCTTTAGATCAACATATGTATATGAGACTCATACATACTGTTAGCTGCTGTTATAAATTATTTATTCTCATTCTCATGGGATATTTCACATAGGTGACCTCTAAGTTCAATGTTAAGTGGACTTGGACATGTGCAATTCTTCCACAGAGAAAATTCTGTGAATCTGAATAATCACAATATTCAACAACTGAAAAAATAGGATTGATACTACAGCTATACAGAGGCTATAGGCGTGTTAAAAAGTACAAAGAAATGAAATAAACTAACACCCTGCAGGTTCAACATCCGATTCATGTACTATTTTGGGGAATTTTATTGTAATGAGAACACTTGATCTGATGCCTACATTCTTTACAAATTTTAACTGCAAAACACATTATTGTTGGCTACAGATACAATGATAGGCAGCAGATTTCTAGAGCTCATTCATCTTGCTAGACTGAAACTTCATGCCCATCAATTAGTAATTCCTCATTTCTCCATTCTCTTAGTCTTAGTTTGTTCTTTGATTCTGTCACTATTTTTGAAATATCATGTAAGTATATTGCAGTAAAGACTATGTACTATTCAAGACCCACTAGCTTACACATGATTATGAATTTTGAAATATTTCAAAGGATTTCTTTAGAAAGATATGAACCCCACACTAAACATCAAATGAATCACTGTGCCCAAGAAACAAAAGTCCCCAGCCCTGCTCTGTAATCCTTTCTCACTGACTCATTCACCTTCCTAGTTTGAAATCTGCCCCTTTCTCCCTGGACATAACACTATGAATTGCCTAAATGTGTATGTCACCTCTGCCAGGAGCATCCTGCTCAACTGCCCTCATCCTTTCAACTGGTGCTGGGTGTTAGTGTAGTCTCTGGTTTTCCAGATAGTGCTTTTATGAACATCCTGGTGCCCCATGCATGCGTTTCTGGCCTTGCTCTAGATATATCTCATTATTAAATTGGATCTGCATGTTGGAACTATGAGGTGACCAAGGTGCATACACAATCTCCTTTTAACAAGCAGAGAAATGGGCATACACTTCCATGTACCTAAGATGTCTTACTACTGACAAGGAATAGTCTTTGGAAGAGATTGAATCTGGTAGCCAGAGACTGTCACAAGAATCTCCTCTGCATCGATTACCCTAAACAGAGAAAGCCTATTTTAACAGGCATTCTCAGCAACATCGTAAAGAGAGTCACGGATCATCCCCATACAACAGGTTAATTTAGACAGCTGCTTTAGGAGAACTATCATGGCCACTTCAACTGCAAGTCTATCAGAATGTAGTTCTGTTTCAGAATAACAGTGACTTTGCACATTTGCAGAGCACTTCATAATTGAGAAAGCATTTTTATATGTGTTTCTGAATTCAATATCTTACACCTGTGTGGTTTTATCAATACCCCCTATGATGCCTTTTACAGACTGGAAAACAGGCTCAGAGGTAGAGCCGATGCCTTAGATTGCAAGTCTGGACTTACATGCAGCTCTGTTGACCATGAATGCCCCCTTTAAAGACTAAAAAGCAGATATATTCTTATTTGGGAGAATTTTTACATAAAACAACATATCTGCCTATGTGCCTAAATAATCCTTCACAGATAAGGAGATTACCTGGCAAGATCCAAAACTAAGAAAATGACGCTCATGTAGTTGCTCACATGCTATCCAAAGGTGTGGGTACCCCATCAGCTTCCGAGTTGTGTCTCAGCAGGTATTTGTATGCCAGGATATCTCTAGGAAACCCATTCAAAGCAAGTTAAATGGCAACTCCATGTCCATAAGCTACAGTCAAACAGACTTAGGATGGGCCACTTGACCTTCCATTCCAGATTCTCCAAATCCTACAACTTTAAGTTGATAATTCTATAAACCACAGTACTCAATTTGAGATGGCTTTCTCTGATGAATCCCAGTAATTGCTTGCCAGCTTCATTCTTATTTATGCCAGTGTCTCCCATGGGTTCTTCTGCTTCCCTAGAATTCTTCTAGCCTCAGTTTTGCAATTTTCTAGCTTCTGTCTGTCCAAAAGTTGGAGAATATTCAAGGTTCCAGACCCTGCTTATATTCAATCTTATTTCTTATACATATACATATATATATATATATATATATATATATATATATATATAAAAGAGAGAGAGAGAGAATTTGGGGCCATTAGATATCTGTGTCAACTACTCAACTCTGCTATTGTAGTGTAAAAACAATATGCAAATGAAAGTGTGACTGTGTTCCAAGAAAGTTGATAGAGACAGGCAGTGGTCCAGAATTGACCTGCTGGCCCCAATTTTCAGAATTCTTATCAGAACCAATTCTAGTTAGAGTATTCTGCCATCAATTTACTACAATATGGAGTCTGGCAATGAGTAGTTATGACGTCTGATACTTGACAGGAAAGTCAAATGGCCATGTTAATTTCTCTTCATCTAATTCTCTCACATGATAGGTAGTATGCTGGGTTGATAAAGCTTCAATATGAATTTCCTACATTGATTTGGCAGGAAAGAAGTGCTGAAGGGCAAGAGAAAGCAAGGAGAAAGTTTCCAAACATCTTTGGCTGCAATAAGAGATCTTAACTAACAGTGGCTTAACCTGAAGATATTTATTATTCATATAATTGAAACAGAGTCAGTTGAACTTGCAATTGTCTGAGTGGCTCTAAACTTATCTTCAAGGACACAGGATCTTTGCATTTTTTAACTTTTTGATTCTCACCATGTTGTCTTCTCATATATCACCTCATAGTGGTAAGACAGATGTATTACCTTCAGGCATCACATACTCATGATCTGTGTTAAAAGTAAAAAATTGTCCCATTATATAGTTTTCTCTTGTGTGAGAAAATGTGAAGGAGGGAAGGCAGATGATGTTGGCTGATGGGTAGGTAGCCAAGACTTCAGATCTCAAAGAGTAAAGAAGACCCCAAACCCCACTGTGAAGATTGTGGTATGCACAGCTTGCTGGGTGAGTTGAGAGTGAGGTATTTTCTTGTATTTAAGCCATAGATGAAATCTGGTTCTGCGTCAGCAGTTCTCAAATATTCATGTTCCCAAAAATCACGAGGGGCCTTTGTTAGAATGCAATGCCTTGGGCCCCTGCTCTGTGAATTGACTAAATGGTGTTGGAAGGAAGCCAGAAATATATCTTTGAACGAGTTCTCCAGGAGACTTTGATGCAGGCAGTCTGCTACTCATACTATAAGAATCAATTACTGTATGATGTTGAAGCCTTGATGAGAGTGATGTGAAAGGTAGAAACAACTGTCATTTCAAACTTTCAAAGATGCAAGTATGTAAATATTGGGAGCATAGAGCTCCCTTTGTTGCTGAAAAAGAAATAGACATCAGGACTTTTGACTAAAAGAATATTGAGCCGAGATGCCTATATCAACTGTATCTGTTGTGTTGCTTCTATAGAACTTCAGGGCTGGACATAAAATCAGGGAATTTATGTAAACTTGCTTTGTAAGCTGCCTGGTATCTCACTTGGACAAAATAGAACAGGGCTCTGAGTACATGAGAATGTGAGTTTGATTCTTAATTTGTATATTTGTACAATAGTCTAAATATCCTGGCCTCAGAGTCTGCTGACATGAAACAGAGGAAACTAATTTCCCTATATCATATCAAAGGGTGATATCCTACCAGCTGTTAAGAAAGAAATTACCCATTTATCATGCTGCTTAGTGCCTCTAATTGCTAAATAAGTATTAGCACTCATCACCATCTTTGTCTACATCAGATTGTTAGTAGTGGTGATGATTTTGTTTATATTTACATAGATTTGTAGATACCAACTTTACCTTACCTCCTCCTTCTTTAAAGATGTGAAACTGAGTCCAGTTTTATTAAATCACTTGCAGATTTACAAAATTAGTTGGCTAAGTTGGTTTTCAAACTGAAATTTATTCCTGATTCTATAATCAAATTTTCTAAAAATGCATATAATAAATTCATAACGTGTGTGGTCCAGTTTGCTGATATAAGATAAAAACATGCTTTGAGAAAGGCCTTTTTATTTCAGGCCCTAAATTTTCTCTCTTTCTTTCTCTCTCTCAACACTTGCTCTCATTCTCTCTCTCTTTCACATCAGTCTGTGCCCAGGTCCAAATGCAGAAGAACTACAAGGTAATTAAAAATGGGAGTCAAGATGCTCTTTGGTGAGAGCACGAGACAAGTCGATGTGGCTTAATCTACTAGGAATTGATTGCAATCAATTTCTCCCATGGCCTGGCCTGTCCAAGGCTGCAGCTGTAAAGCGTTCAGCCAGCTGATCAATGGCAGCCTTGAGTGCGGTGGAGGGAGAGACAAAGTACTGGCGGCAGCCTCTGGGCAGTCTGCTACCAACAGGCCAGCCCAAGTCCAAGGTTAGTTTCCAGGTCCCCTTCCTGTCTCCCTCATCTACACAGATCTCTGGCAAGAGTGTCAAAATGAGATGGGGCTGCTGAAAACAAGTGAGAAGTGTTCCTGGAAGCTCTGGGGAAAAGAAAGAAAACCCATTTACTAAAGATAATAAAAATAATAATAATCTCATATTCATCATCATAACCATAATGACAGTGGTTGTAATAATGACAGGGCACCTGATTTTATTTTCTGCTTTCTGAATGTGAAAGCACATCTCTATATCTAAATGATAATCATTTAAGGGCTGTAGTTTTACAGCAAACAGAATTCATCACATTTAATAAAATGCTAATTGATGTTGAGGAAGGAAGCCTGGTCTTTCAAGTTTTGTATGTTTGTTCATTCATTAGAGAACTAAGCACTACAATATAATAACACCTAGCATGAATTGCATCTTGTACATAGTAGGAGCTATGTTTTTAATATGCAAGTCTTGTGTTATGTGTGGTGGCTAAAAAATTAACAGTTAGAATATAACCTCTGATTTAATTGAGTCCACTAGTAAAAACAGCATGTAAACAGGGTTATGGTGATAAAGGTATGAATGTAATGATTAAGTGACCGTAAGGATGAATTAGTTCTGGTGGGTCCAGGACATAAGAGGAATGGGGAGGTAATTAAGCTCTGATTCTAAAAATGACATAATTTCTCTAGGTATAAAAAGCCATCCAAGCTAGCACCATGGCTCAATAGGCTAATCCTCTACCTTGCAGCGCCGGCACACTGGTTTCTAGTCCCAGTCGGGGTGCCGAATTCTGTCCTGGTTGCCCCTCTTCCAGGCCAGATCTCTGCTGTGGCCAGGGAGTGCAGTGGAGGATGGCCCAAGTGCTTGGGCCCTGCATCTGCATGGGAAACCAGGAGAAGCACCTGACTCCTGCCTTTGGATCAGCGCGGTGCGCCAGCCGCAGCGCGCCAGCCATGGCAGCCATTGGAGGGTGAACCAACGGCAAAGGAAGACCTTTCTCTCTGTCTCTCTCTCACTGTCCGCTCTGCCTGTCAAAAAATTTAAAAAAAAAAATAAAAATAAAAAAGCATTCAAAGCAGAGAAAAGGGACAAAGCTAAGAACGAATAGCAAATTTGCTGGGCAGCAGGTAGTCCTGCACACCTACAGCATTGGGTACTTCACTGAAGAGCTGCAAAAATCTCTGGAAAGGTGGATAGAAGTTTAGAGGAAAAAAGTCTTCACTTTATGCAAATGAATTTACACATTCTTATCCTTGTCCAATGAGAATCACAAATTATTACTCACAGAAAAATATCCAGATCGCATTTGGAATTTGAATTTCTGTAAACTGAAGAGAGAACAGGAAACATATGAAATACAGAAAGATAGGCTCAGATAGGTTAAATAAATTGCTTGGGACACAATAAGCAATGGTAGATCTACTCAGTGCTTTGACTCAAATTCAAGTGTCTTTCCAAAATTTTTACCAAGAAGGCAAATAAAAGCATTGGTTTGGGAACTAAACAGACTGATTAAAGTCCTGGCTCTGCCACTTTGGTGCTAATTAACATCCTCAAGGCTCAATTTCTTCACTTATAAATCAGTGGCAAAATGTGTATTGAAATAATTCTGAAAGTTGAATGTAATAATATATGTAAGGGTTTTAGCAGAATTCTTGTCGTATTATAAGATTTTGATAGATGGTCAATGCCATTATTATTAATATTAACTTCACATACCCTCCCCATGTTTCCTTTCTGAACCTTTCTTCTACTTCTTTTGACATCTCTTTGAATACTTTAGTACCATGGATTAATTGTAGGCATGATGATGGACTATTAGAAGAGCTATTTTGGTTTGGGGGGACATTCCCCCGCTTTTTTGAATACACTATCCCGCTGAATATCATACATCATATGAAGAATGGTTAAGGGAGATGAGAAAATTTGGGAGGGCATGCCAGCCACATTCATGCATTTCAAAAGTAGTCAGCTTTAAAAGGGATTATTCCTCATTGGCTCTCAGAGTGAAAATTTGGCCGGTAGGTAAAAGTTATAGGGAAGTTTTTGTGTTTGTTTGCTTCAAAAAACAAATTTTCAATGACTAGGTCATCTGAAAACCAAATAAGTTAAATTGTGTGATTGTAAGCTCTACATCACTTAAAGGATTCAAGTTAAGATTGGTGATAAAAAAAGTTATTTTAACTGAGGACTGAGTTAAATGATCTCCAGGACCCTTTCATTAAAATCATGAAGTGTTTCACCTGATATAAGTAAAATAAGCCATAAACAAACTGTTGGAGTTTCTTAATGAGAGGTGTTTTTATTTATTTATTTATTTATTTTTGTAGTAGACTATATACATTGAGCACTAGGGTCCAAATCCTGTCTATAGATGTATACTTTCCAGAACAATGGCACTTCATATTCTTTCCAGTTAACCACAGTCCACACCATTCTCTATTGTAATATTCTAGTAAGTGCTCCCTATTTACTTTAATTGCCTGACTCTGCATGAAAAGAACCCAAAATGAAAAGCAAGGCAACTCAGTGCAGCAACATGCTTTTGCCAATAATTGTCAATAACTTTCTCATCCCAGTCTCTGTGTCTTGCTTGTAAAATAATTGAGTTGGATTTAATATCTAAGATCCCCTTCTGCTCTAGAATTCTGAGTTCCATTCTCATGAGCAAAAAACTGCACTTTCAATAACTTTTTTTGGAAAAGCAATGACCCTTTTCCTGAACTCCCTGCAGAGGGGTGGATGCATATGTTGTTGTCATTTTTGTGAATGCAATCTTTAATCATAAAAACTGATGGATCTGCCATCAACCTTCTTGACTTTTCTTCTTTCCTAAGTTACTCCAAAAAGTGAGCTGAAAATATTCTAGTATTGCCAATGTGTTCTCAGTTTAGAAAATACTTTGTGAAGTTTGCACAAAACACAGTTAGAGCTCTTTTTTTTTTTTTTAACTAAATGATTGAGCTGCCAAAGTGTGATTTGTTGGCTGCTGTTGCTATGATTTCCCTGCACATAATACAGGTTAAAAGCATGAGAGAATTGAGGAAAAAGAAGAACCTCAGACTAGTAAGAGGAAGTGCACAACAAAAGAGCCTGGGAACATGGAACATGGTCATTTGGAAATTTCATATGTGATGTTCTTTCCCTTCAAAGAACAGAACTGTGTGACTAGAGTCTATTCACTAATTGTTTGACATTGCATGCTCCCCCTGCCCCCATTACTATAAAATCCTTCTTATCTGATGAGATCAAGATCTGTAATTGTAGGTTAATGGAAAGTCACTTAAAAGCAGAAGTATGCTAGAGCATTCAAGAGCAGTCTACTAAGCTAGGAGGGTCTAATTTACAGGGGACATTAGTCATATTTCCAAAGAAAATGGAAAGCATTGAAACTGATTAACCCAGAAGTCAAAGAAGATCATATTAAAACAATTAGAAAATACAGAAAAGTAAAAAGAAGAATACCTGCCTAAATACACTTTGAGACAGTTGGCATTTTGGTATATATACTTCTAAACCTTTCTCTTTGCAAATATTTTCATTTATGTAATCTACTTACTTAGTATATGTAAACTATTCTATAATGTATTTAAGTAACATAAAACATACATATAATTCACGTAAAGACATAATACAAGTAAGTTGCTGTATAACCTACATTTCACTTAATATATCATGTTTTAATTAATAGTGTTAAGAATGTTATAGTATAATTTTACCAGCAATTTCAAGTGCCCAGTTATCCCCAAGTATGACTTATGAGATTTCTAATGTTTTTCAGATTTTCTACAATAAGAATGCTTTAATTATGTACTTAAAGCATAAAAACAATAGAAAAACAAACCAAAAATTCAAATATAGTTGTTAAGAAGTAGTGTAAGTTGAAGTTAACTGAATTTTTTAATCAAACATACCTGGCTTTCATATTTCAAACCAGCTTTATTGAGTATGTGACTTCGGGTAAGCTACCTAACCTATCTAAGACTCCACTGCACCATTTAAAAATGGAAAAAAATGGCCGGTGCCGTGGCTCAACAGGCTAATCCTCCGCCTTGCGGCGCCAGCACACCGGGTTCTAGTCCCAGTCGGGGCGCCAGATTCTATCCCAGTTGCCCCTCTTCCAGGCCAGCCCTCTGCTGTGGCCCGGGAGTGCAGTGGAGGATGGCCCAAGTGCTTGGGCCCTGCACCCCATGGGAGACCAGGAAAAAGCACCTAGCACCTGGCTCCTGCCATTGGATGAGCTCGGTGTGCCAGCCGCAGCGCGCCAGCCATGGCAGCCATTGGAGGGTGAACCAACGGCAAAGGAAGACCTTTCTCTCTGTCTCTCTCTCTCACTGTCCACTCTGCCTGTCAAAAAAAAATTTAAAAAAAGTGGAAAAAAATAATAGAAATCATATTTTATTTTAACAGCTTTACTGAGGCATTCTTTACATATTCCACAACTCATTCAATTTAAGTATAAAATAGTGTAGTTTTTAGTGACCCACAGGATTGTGCAATCCTATCATGATTGACTTTAGAACATATTTATTACTCTTAACAGAAATGCCACGTGTATGAAGTAATCAATCCGCATTTTCCCACAACCTCTTCTGGAACTGCCAAATTTTTTCCAAATTGGCTATACTATTTTACATTGCCAACAGCAATGTATGAGGGCTTCAGTTTCTCCACATCTTTGCCAACATTTGTTATTATCTGACTTTTAAAATTATAGCCATCTTAACGTATATGAAGTAATTTTTATTTCATTTATTTAGAGATGATTGATAGTTAGCATTATTTCTTGTACTTATTGACCAATTGTGCATCTTCTTTGGATATACACATATCCATATTCTTACCCATTTTTAAGTTGGATTGTATTATATTATTGAGCTATGTGAGTTCTTTATATAGTCTACATATAAATCCCTTATCAAATACATGATTAACAAATATTTCCTTCACTCTGAGGGTTGTCTTTTCACATTGTTCACTGGATCCTATGAAGCATGACAAATTTTTAGTTTTGGTCAAATGGAATCTATTTGTTCTTTGTCACTTGTGCTTTTGGTGTTGTATCTAAAAAACTACTGCCAAAACTAAGGTAACAAAATGTTATCTAATCTTTTCCTCTAAGTATTTAATAGTAGTAGTTTCAACTCCAACATTCATATATATGATCTGATCCATTTTGGTTAAATTTTGTGCATGTTGCAAGGAATGGGTCCAATTTTATTCCTCTCAATGTTAATACGCCATTGTCTTGGATTTATTTGTTGAAAAATATTTTCAAAAATCAATTGACCAAAAATATGAGAGGCTTCTCAATTCTATTCCATTTATATAAATAGTTCTTCTCTGATACCCTTAATGTACAGCCCTACATATGGTCATTTTGTTTTGGGTTTTGAAATCAGAAACAGTTTTACCACTTGTTCTCTTTTTTTCCTCCCAAGATTATTTTGCTATGCTGAGTTCCTTGCATTTTCTTATGAATTTTAGAAGCTACACATCAATTTCTGCAGAAAAGGGATAAAGATTGCCTTAAACCTATAGACTGATTTTAAGTTTATTAGCTTTAATGCTTTTTTCATAGATTCCTTAGGATATTATACACACAAAACTTTGTGTTCTGCAACTAGAAAAACTTTATCTCTTCTACTCCAGTGTGGCTAATTTATATGGTTTGGTTTCTTACCTGAATACTCTAATAGAAATTCTAGAACAATATTAAATAAAAATGATCACAGCAGATCCTAAAGTCTTGTTCCTGGTCTTGAGAAAGATTTTAATTTTTAAACATTAAATGCTATTTGCTATGGGCTTCTTCATGGTGCTCTTTGTCACTTTGAAAAATCATTTTTGATTTGTTGCTTATTTTTTATCATAAGCATTTTGAATTGTTGCCAAATGCTTTTATTGTGTCTATTCAAATGATCTGGGTCTGTCGCTGTGGCGCAGTGGATTAATGCCCTGGCCTGAAGTGCCCGCATCCTATATGGTGGCAGTTCAAGACCCGGATGCTCCACTTCTGATCCAGCTCTCTACTATGGCCTGGGAAGGCAGTAGAAGATGGCCCAAGCCCTTGCTCCTGCACCATGTGGGGACCCGGAGGAGGCTCATGGCTCTTGGCTTTGGAGGGGTGCAGCTCTAGCCATTGCGGCCAATTGGGGAGTGAACCAGAGGATGGAAGAATTCTCTCTCTCTCTCCCTCTCTGCCTCTCCTCTCTCTGTGTAACTCTGACTTTCAAGAGAATAAATAAATCTTTTTTTAAAAAAGAATTTATCATAGGGTTTTGATCCTTTGTTCTATTAATGTAATGTATTACAGTGATTGATTTCCACATGTGAAACCAACCTTGCATTCTGGGATAAATTTGACTTAGTTATAATAAATAATCACTTTTACATGCTGCTGGATTCAATTGTTAGCATTTTTTTTTTTTTATAGGCAGAGTGGACAGTGAGAGAGAGAGACAGAGAGAAAGGTCTTCCTTTTACCGTTGGTTCACCCTCCAGTGGCCACTGCGGCTGACGCACTGTGCTGATCCGAAGGCAGGAGCCAGGTGCTTCTCCTGCTCTCCCATGGGGTGCAGGGCCCAAGCACTTGGACCATCCTCCACTGCACTTCTGGGCCACAGCAGAGAGCAAGACTGGAAGAGGGGCAACCGGGATAGAATCTGGTGCCCTGACCAGGACTAGAACCCGGTGTGCCGGCGCCACAAGGCAGAGGATTAGCCTATTGAGCTGCAGCGCTGGCCCAATTTGTTAGTATTTTTAAAGAAGTTTTTCACCCATACTCTTAAGAGATATTGGTATTTCTCTCTTGTGATGTTTTTGTCTGAGTGTAGTATCAGAACATTACTGATCTTATAGAATGAGTTGGAAAGCTCTTTCTTAGAATTTTCAAAGATCTTAGTGAAGAATTGGTGTTGATTCTTTGGCTTTATATTTTTCTTTGTGCATATTGTTTTTATTTATTTATTTTTTGGCATGGTGGGTATTAATTCCATCTCTTTATTTCTTGCTTGGATTTTATTTTTCTTCTTCAGTAGAATGTATCTTTCTGTAGGATTTATCTTTCTAGGACACTGTAAGTCTTTTCTAAATTATCTAATTTGTGAAAAATAATTATTCATAATATTCCACATTAGCCATTTTGTTTTTGTAAAGCCAATAATAAGTTCTCTTTTATTCCTGATTTTAGTAATGAGAATGTTCTAATGTAAATGTTTCTTTTCTTCTTTGTTAGTCTAAACATTTGCCAGTCTAACTGAAGTTTTGTTGATCTTTTCAGAAGTGAGTCTTACTTTTGATGATTTTTCTCTATTTTCTGCTTCATTTCATTTTTCTCCATATGTCTGTTATTCCTTCTTTCTGTTCACTTTTTATTTAGCTTGCTTTTCTTTTTCCAAAATATCATGTTTAGAAGTTGAGATATTTATTACTCCACTATTTACATGTCATGTTGGCTCAGAGAGAATAATAGTCATAAAGAGTAGCCACTGCTTATTGTCTACGAGATAGACCTTTGCATATATTATTGTTAAACTTCCTAGTAATTCTGCAAGAGAGACAGCTTATCCTCATTTTTAAATAAGAAATTGTATTCAGAGCAACAAATTGCAGTCCTCAGTGCTATGTATCAGAGCAAAGAAGTACATCCACTTCCATCTCACTCAAAAATCAGTACGGCTTTTGTCTCTACATAGAAAAAGAACAAGAGCATAAAATTCTGAGTTGTTACATTCAAGCTTATGTCTACTAGGTGCACAAACATGGATTCTGTCTGAAACTCTGTTCAATTCTTTGAAGTCTATACCTCCTCATTCATTGATTCTTGGCTTCTGCATTACTTCTAATCATTCCTTTACTGTCATTCATAAAATAATAAAATAAAATAAAAAAATCCCTCTTCTTGTCCTATTCCTCAGGTTCCTATTGTTTCTTTAGTCCATTTAGCAGTTTTGTTAATGTGTTCACTTGCTTCTTTATTTACTTATGGGATTTATTTTCATGTCTTGCTTTTGGTCTTCCATCATTAAAATTTTCAAAATCCAGGAGGTCAAACCATGTGCCTGAATTGTCCATTATTTTGTCTGCACTTTCAGTATAGATTCTTGTTCATGAAATATGTTAAGTAAATATTTGTTAACTGAATTAACTGGTAAGACATGGGATACCTAAAGTCTGTTCAGGTACAAAGTTATATTAAGGTACAAATTCTCTTGTAGTCGGTTTCTAGGAATAAAAATTTATTCAAAGAAAATCGTGACAAGAGAAGTGGGAAACGCTAATGGAACTTGAGTCTCAGCTCTGATAGGAACTGCAGCATTATTTGCTCTCTTTCTCTCTCTCTCTCTCTCTCTCTCTCTCTCTCTCTCTCTCTCTCTCTCCCTCCCTCATGTGGGGCATATGGCCTCCCATCTCTGTTATTATTACTCATATTCCCTAGTCTTTTTAGGGACTCTCTTCTTCAGATTAATGATAGCCCATCAAGGTTACGCCAAAATGGTTGTTTTAGCCCTTAAGATAATTGGCTCTTATAGCTCACAGCTAATTGAGTCCTTAACTCAAGTTAGGGGTTTTAAAATCCAGAAAGAAGGAGTCTGATAGTCTGACTGACTGACTGACTGACTGGTTCTGTGTTGCTTCTTTGTAGAAAAGTACTTTATCTACTCGTGGACTATAAATGGCCAGAATTGGAATATGATTGGCTGCTATAACAAACTTCAATTTTATTTCTTTAAAATTTATGCTTGCTTTTATTTTTCAAATTTTTATTAATATAAAGAGAACAGATTTCAAGCATTTCATAAATAACAATTCAAGGAAGATGACCATATTTCTCTTCCTCTCTCCCCCAATCCTCTCCTCCTCCCATTTTTTCTTTAATTTGTGCAACAATCTAATTTCAGTTCATTTTATAATCATAGACTCAGTGCCTGCTAACTATAATGTTCAAAAGTAGAATGCTTTTGATTCCACAGGAGTATAAATAAATGCTAAAAACAACAATCATATCACAAGCTATCAATTTCATTCTTATCCTTATTTGTATTCTGTATTAACTAACAACTACATACCAGAGAAGACATATGATGTTTGTCTTTTTTGGGAATTTTTTATTTCACTAAGCCTAATAATCTCCAATTATACCCGTTTTATTGCAAAAGACAGGAGTTCATCCTTTTTTATGGCTGAATAGTGTTCCACTGTGTATATGCCACATTTTCTTTATGTGGTAACCAGCTGATGGACATCTGGGTAGATTAAATCTTAAATTAAAATTATCCATATCAAGAGACAAGTTCATACAGTTAAGATTGTGAGACTTAATTGCCAGTTCTTCTTGCTCCCATATATACAGCTATTTCTTACAGAAATGACATTCTGAATACCCTGCCCTGGGCCCATGAGGTAGATCCTGTTTGTAAAGTTCTTTCTCTTTCATATACTGGAAATCTAGCCACCATCCATTTATGGGACATTCAGTCTAGAGAAGGTCTCTTGCTTCCTGGTGCTGTGAAAATTGCATTATTGGATTTTTAAATAAACCATTGGCTAGAATACCTAAGAGCCTTTCTTGCAGACCTTGATAGGTTTATTTTTTTAAATTAAAAATCCTGGCCTGGGGCAAAATGAAAATGTCTTCGGATTTGCAATCCGTGCTTATGTCTCATGTTTGAAATGCATGTTAGAAACCGGAGTTTGGTACAAGCTGATTTGGGGACTCCATTCAGAGGACTGCTGACTTCTATGCATTTAGATGTCTTGATGGGAGCTGGCCTTGATCATTGCCGGGGGCAGGAACGACACCCAATTACCCTAGTGTGTGAACTGAAGTTCATTTTCCTCCTTGTTCTTTCTCATTGACTGACCGGAGTTAGTCAAGCAAAATACCCAATGTGATGGAGGAAAGAGAGGGTTTATAAAAGATCCATAACCGTGTTTAAGGCCTTCTTGCCAACTGATCTTAATCAGAAGAGAATATGAATGTGTGCAAATAAACTCCTATCAACATGGGCCAAGGACACAAAGAAACATCAACACCAAGGCAGCATCTTCAGAAAATGCATAAATTAGTGGGCCAATATGTATTTCCAAATACAAGAAAGTGTTAGAATAAGGCTTGTTAGGCCACATTAAAATAATAGGCCTACACAATGATATTAAGTTAGCATTTTTCACACAATGTTTGGATTACACACACGTTCCTCACAAGCTGTCAGGAAGGTAATGCCTCAGGGCTTGAACTAACAAATGATTATCTTCCACTGTAAGAGGGTAAATAAAACCTAATTCATGTATTTACTTTATTTACTTGTTTATTAATAACCCCCTGGTTACACAAGGATTAACACAGGATTATGAAGAGTATTTTTTTCATTTCTCCAGTAGATACTCAGTTTTTACATCTAAGCTTAAGTCAGAATATTAAAACAAGGTAAAAATTTTTGCAGGATCCTCTTCACGTGTACTCCCATCCCAAACTTTACCACAGTACACATTTAAGAAGTGAGACTATGAGTGAGGCAGCACGTCTGAGCCTCCTCAATTAGTAAGTGACAGGGTTAATATTCACACACTTATCCTCTGACTGCGTATCTAGACCTCTTTTCATTACCTGGGCCATCCATGTTTTGAATAATTCCAAGTCACCACGAATCATGGATCTGCTCAGAGGTCAGGCCTTGAGCTAGAAACTAGGCCCACATTTTTTTAATTGAAACATGCTTTTGACTGTCCAGGCTGTCATGGTCTTCTAAAGAGACCTATAAGTATGCATGTCCTGACTCTAGCACTAACTATGAGAGTAATTGAATTAACAAAGAATAACTTGCCAGGAAACTGCTGATCCCAAACAGTTAGCCTCTCTCCTTAGCAATATCTTTCCATCTTTCAAGGAACAAATAATTCTCAATCTTTATCGATTGCTCCAACAGCAGAGACAGTTAAATAGTTATTTCATTCCTGATACAAAACCAGAAAATCTTGCCAAAAGCAGTATTAATAGGCCTAAGGAGAAACAGATGTCTGAGGCTATGTTTCCACCTTTTGACCCAATCCCATCCTATGTAGTACTGAGTGGGCCAAATGTGGGCCCCTGCACTAACATCAGCCAGTCCATCAGCTGACCAGAAACTAGTAAGGGTCTTTCTTTTGAGCAGGAAGACATAAAGCCAGAAGACGGTGTGACTGTGTTGGGCATTGGCACTAGGAAGATATATATCTAGCTGCCATTATCCAGCAGAGAAAGTTTTCCAAGAGAGAAAAAAGAAAAGGAGAAATTAGAGATTCAAGAAGTGGAAGGAAACAAAATACCATGTAACTCCTTAGAGATAAAGAGGTATTGGTTTCCAGTAGCTCCCAGCTCTAGTTCCCATGAGATGTGCTTATGCAGCTCCTGTTGCCATAGCATTACCCACTGTGTCCTTTCAGCCCCTGTGCAACCCCCACCTGATGCACTCACTTTTACTGTGCTGTATAGCACAGATTTTTTTTTTTTTATAATAAAGATAGCTTTGCTCAAATGGTAATGGTTGAAAACAAGGAGATAAAATTATCATTATTTGCAAAAGATATATTTTGATACTCAGAACACACAAGAGAATCAACTGAATAGCTACTAAAATTAATAAGAAAGCTCAGCAAAGAGACTAGTTACAGGATAAATACACCAAAATAATAGCATTTTTCTTTACTGGCAATAACTACTTGGAAAATATGGTTTTAAAATATCTTATTCACAATAGCAACAGAAAGCATAAAGTGCCTGAGAATAGCTTTAACAAGAAATATGTAAGATGCTTATGAAGAAAACCACAAAACTTTATAGTGAGGGATAAAAAATACTTGACTAAATAGGAAGATAAACAGACTTCCTGAGTGGAAGGCTCAATAATGTAAACAAATCAGTTTATCCTAAATTAAAGTTTAGTTGATTGTACCTTCCAATCAAAATCTTCACAAGATTTTTGGAAACCTAAAATAATCATTCTGAAATTTATAAACACTCATGATAGATAAAAATACTTAAGTCATTTTTGGAAAGTAAGAATTATTAGAAAGATTTACCCCACTATATTACATAGTGAAGTAATAAAATATTTTTCTGGTATAATAATAAACATGTCAATGGAAAAAAAAGATATTGAAAAACAAGTTTCCTCATACACACATACACACAGAAATTTAATACATTATTAAAATGTAGCACAGGAGTGGGTGGTGCTAGAAATTAAGACAGCTGAGCACCCTAGTCCGATTCCTAGCTCCTCATTCTAGCTTCCTGCCAATGCAGACCCTGCCAGGCAGTGGTGATGGCTCCAGTGATTAGGCTCCTGCTTACTTGGGAGACCTGGATTAGATTTCCAGCTCCCACTTCCAGAGTCAGCCCAGTCCCAGGTGTCAAATCATTTGAGGAGTGAACCATTGGGTAGGAGTTCTCTCTGTGTGTTTCTCCCTCTTTCTCTCTCTTTGTAGCTTTTTTTTTTTTTTGACAGGCAGAGTGGACAGTGAGAGACAAAGAGACAGAGAGAAAGGTCTTCCTTTGCCGTTGGTTCACCCTCTAATGGTCGCCATGGCCGGCGCACCGCACTGATCCGATGGCAGGAGCCGGGTGCTTCTCCTGGTCTCCCATGCGGGTGCAGGGCCCAAGGACTTGGGCCATCCTCCACTGCACTCCCGGGCCATAGCAGAGGGCTGGCCTGGAAGAGGGGTAACCGGGACAGAATCCGGCGCCCCAACTAGGACTAGAATCCCATGTGCCGGCGCCACAAGGTGGAGGATTAGCCTGTTGAGCCACGGCGCTGGCCTCTCTGTAGCTTTGCCTCTTAAATAAATGCAGAAATAAATAATAAACACATTGACATCACAAATCTGTGGACTAAATGTTTTAAAACAATGTCAGGAGTCCCTTTCTAAGTGATAAAAAGACTTGGAGTAGAGGGAATTGTGCTCTGATGCTGGGTGCTTCAAAGAATTGGACTTTTATTTGAGAATTCAATATAATTTTTAAAGCAAAAATATTATTGACAGTTGAACAAGTTGAGGGGTGAAGGGAAGCAAGGTACTTTTAATTTTAAATGAGGATAAATTAAATGCAAAAAATCTATGAAACTACATAAAATATAACTATCTTTACTTAAATATCAAAGACAAAATTGAGATACTGAGGGAAAATGGAAAATTTTAAAGATATATAGCAGAACAGGAATTATTCTTAAAAGCATTCAGAAAATCAATGTAAAACATTCAGATACCAATTGATTATTGTGTTTAAAATGCTATAGTCGTGGCTGGCACTTGGGCACAGCAGGTTAAGCCTCCACCTGTAATCCCATATGGACACCAGTTCAATGCGCAGCGCAGCTGCTCCACTTCTGATCCAGCTGCTTCTAATGCACCGGGAAAGTAGTGGAGGATGGCCCAAGCGGGACTCCTACACTCACATGGGAGACCTGGAAGAAGCTCCTGGGTCCTGCCATCAGTCTGACCCAGTCCCAGCTGTTGCAGTCTTTTGGAGGAATAAACCAGCAGATGGAAGATTTCTCTCTCCTACTCCCTCTGTCTCTTCTCCTCTTTGGACCTCTGCCTTTCAAGTAAATAAGAAATAAATCTTTAAAAGAAAAGATGAAATAAAATGGCATAGTCAATTTACAAAGGAATAAATAAAAATTATTGAATAAACATATATTTTAAAAGGGCAATCTCACCAGCAATTAAATAAATGCAAATTTAAAAAACAAGCTATTATCTTCATCTCTCAAATTAGCCAAATTGGGAAAAATAATCTCCAAACAGAAATCTGTTAGATAAGCATTCTTCTCTATTACTGAGAATATAAATTTCTACATTTTTAAAGAAAGCAACTTAACAACTGTATCCAAACATATTCAAATATATTGTTTAAATTTAAAAAATGGTCAGTGTGTGTGTATATATTTAAAAAATAAATAAATTAAAAAAATACTAGTTTGAGGAATAGACAGACAAAGAGAGAGATGCAGAGAAAGAAAGAGAGAGAGTGCAAGCAATTGCATCTGCTGATGCATTCCCTAAACACCCATAACGGCTGGAAGTAGGTTGGGGCCCAGAGCTAAGAATTCAATACAAATCTCCCATATGGGTGTCAGCAACCAACTACTTCAGACCTTCTTACTGCCTCTCAGGGTATGGATTAGCAGGAAGCCAGAGTAAGGAGCAGGAGGCACATGAAGAACTCAGGCACTCCTGCGTGGGATGCTGGTGTCCTGATGTGGGGCTCAATAGTTAGGCCAAATGCCTGACCTGTATTCAAATACTTAACAGCAGTACTACCTCTTATAAGTTGAAGAACAATCATATTAAAATGGATGCACAAAGACAGTCATACAGAGATTTGTTTATATGTACATGTTTCAATAATAGCAGTGTTACAAAATACAGTATACCCAAAAAGAGAAGATTGATTAAAATGATGGTATATTCATGTGGTAGAAATTGACCTGGTCATTGTAAAAAAGATTTGGGGAGGACTTTTTAAAATTCTAATAGTTCTATTGACATAATTTTCATAACATAAATCAACCCAATGTAAGGGGAAAATGTAATGAAAAACCTGACTCTGGGTGGAAGGGGTGAAATAACAGGAGATTAGAACCTAATGAATGTGTGGTGCTAATGAACTGAGACTGTGAAAAAAGAGACGGTGGGGGAGAGAACTCACAGAAATCACGAATTCATGTGAGTACTCTCCAGAGACGCTACAGTTCAGTAGCCTTGGCAGCCCAGTGGGAGACTACAGGAGAATCTCAGCCCACACAAAGGGCCGCAAAGATTCCTTCTCTGGTCCTTGGGAAAGAGCTTCCGATCTCTGGCTCCTGTGGGTATATCATTCGCCTGCTAACCACCCCCAATTCCATTCAGCTGTGTGGAATTACTTCCCTTTTGAACCAAAAAAAAAAAAAAAAAAAAGTATCAGAGAGAGATTTACCACGCCTAACCTGGGAGTGTCTCCTTTGACACACCCTCAACCCTGAGGAACCAAACAGAGCTCTCAGGCCACACCCATCTCAAGCCTCTAAGGCTCCATCAAAAGCAGACAGTCCACTTAATCTAGAGTCATAGTATAACAAGAAAAAAACACCACAGTGAAGAAACCAATATGCCAAACAACAAACGCAAAAACCGAGGTAATAAGAACAAGGAAGACACTATGGCATCCCCAAATGAAAAAGACACCCCAATTCAAGATTACAAAGATGATGAGATAGAAGAGATGCAAGAAGCAGATCTCAAAAAATTGATAAGCACACTAAGAAGTACTCAAAAACAAATTCTTGAACTACAGAAATCCTTAATGGACAAGGTAGAAAATCTCTCTCGTGAAAATGAAATATTAAGGAGAAATCAAGCTGAAATGAAACAACTAGTAGAACATGAAACTGTGATAGTGACGAGAAATCATAATGAAGTGAAGAATTCAATAGATCAAATGAAAAACACATTAGAGAGCCTTACAAACAGAATGGGTGAGGCAGAAGAGAGAATATCGGACTTAGAAGACAGAGCACAGGAAACTATACAGTCAAACTAAAGAAGAGAAGAGGAAATTAGAAATCTAAAAAATATTGTTGGGAATCTACAGGATACTATTAAAAAACCCAACATTCGAGTTCTAGGAGTTCCTGAAGGCATGGAGAGGGAGAAAGGATTAGAATGCCTTTTTAGTGAGATACTAGCAGAATATTTCCGAGTTTTGGAGAAGGAGAGAGACATCATAGTACAGGAAGCTCATAGAACCCCTAGTAAACATGACCAAAAGAGGTCCTCACCACGACACATTGTAGTTAAACTCACCACAGTGAAACAGAAAGAAAAGATCCTAAAATTCGCAAGAGAGAAACGTCAAATTACACTCCGAGAATCTCCAATTAGACTCACAGCAGACTTCTCATCAGAAACCCTACAAGCTAGAAGGGAATGGCGAGACATAGCCCAGGTACTAAGAGAGAAAAACTGCCAGCCCAGAATATTATATCCTGCCAAGCTCTCATTTGTGAATGAAGGTGAAATAAAGACCTTTCATAACAAACAAAAATTGAAAGAATTTGTTGCCACTCGTCCAGCCCTGCAAAAGATACTTAAAGATGTGTTACACACAGAAACACAGAAACACGGCCATCAACATGAAAGAAGGTAAACGAAGGGAACCTCACAGCAAAAGATCACAGGGAATTCAAAGCATACATTTGGATAAAGAAATTATGGGACATGTACTCTATAGAATACTATACAGCAGTCAAAAACAATGAAATCCGGTCATTTGCAATAAGATGGAGGAATCTGGAAAACATCATTCTCAGTGAATTAAGCCAGTCCCAAAGGAACAAATATCATATGTTCTCCCTGATCGGTGACAACTAATTGAGCACCAAAGGTGAAACCTATTGAAGTGAAATGGACACTATGAGAAACAGTAACTTGATCAGCTCTTGTGCTGACTGTTGTTGTACAATGTAATACTTTATCCATTTTAGTAATTTTTTTATTCTAGTAAAAAAAAAATAAATTCATCTTTGATTCTGGGAAAAAAAATAAAATAAAATTCTAATAGTTCTATTGGCATAATTTTCATAACATAAATCAACCCAATGTAAGGGGAAAATGTAATGATTTTTAAAATAATTTTATGAAGTTGTATGACCACATCATGAAGTTTTATCATTTTTTTATCATTTTTTATCATTTTTATCACCCAAATATTTTCTTGTGACTTTTTTGTAGTTAATCCTAGTTGTACTCACAATATCAGGAACACATTGATTTGTTTCATCTCTGTAGAGTTGACTTTTCTGGATATTTTATATAAATGGAGCTATGCGATATGTGATATTGAATTATTTTTAATTTAAAAAGCTCTACATCAATATTGTGTTCTCTTTTCTTTCTTTTTTTTTTTTTTTGACAGGCAGAGTTAGTGAGAGAGACACAGAGAGAAAGGTCTTCCTTCTGTTGCTTTACCCCCCAAAATGGCCACCATGGCCAGAGCAATGTGGCCAGCACACAGCGATGATCTGAAGCGAGGAGCCAGGAGCCGCATGATCCCTCATGTGGGTGCAGGGCCCAAGCACTTGGGCCATTCTCCACTGCCTTCCCGGGCCACAGCACAGAGCTGGACTGGAAGAGGAACAACCAGGACAGAACCAGCGCCCTAACCAGGACCAGAACCCGGGGTGCCGGTGCCGCAGGTGGAGGATTAGCCTAGTGAGCCATGGCGCCAGCCCAATATTGTGTTTTCAAAATACAAACATCCCGTATTATAAATCATGATCTCAGCTAAGTTAACTCAGGCACCAAAAACTATTCAAACACTGAACCACTGTCAGTGATTTTGTCTGAGAAATAAAATTACAAAGGGTTTTTCACATCTTAAAAATAGCTTTTCTGTATTTTTAAACATACTTGTGTGTGTACGTGTGTTTATGTGTGTATATATACACAAGGGACACTATAAAAAGTTCATGGAAAATAGAATTAAAAGATAAATTTATTTTAGTACAAAAATTTTTGAAATTTACGCCTATGGGGAGTCTACAAAAATTAACAGAAAATGCATATTATGAAAAATCTTGCATAAATTTAAAAAAATTATACCAAAAAGTTTTTTTTTCATGTACTTTTTGAAGTACACTCAGATGTATGCGTGTGTGTGTGTGTGTGTGTGTATGTCAGAATCTAGAATGAAAGAGAATATAATTGAAAAAATATCATCTCATTGCAATGAAATAAATGCTTTGATAATGGGCATTGCTTTCAGTGCACCAAATCTGTCTTGGGGAGTCAAGAAGAAAGCATTACAACTGGACTTTACAGAATGCAGCCGAGGATGAGCACTGAAGGGGCATTCTGGGCAGGACCAAGTTTCCTACCAGGAATGCAAATTTGAATAGTTACCTGTGATTGTGAGAGATGCTAAATTGAAATAAATTATCATCTGGTTGATGAGAAAAGCAGGCAGAAACATGGGATAGTTTCTCCTAAGGGAAAAACGAGTACACAGCAAGCTGTGAGATTTGAGAATAAACCTGAGGTATGGCAGAAACAAAGCAAAACAGCCTTCTGAGGAAGTACCACTTCCTCAGCCTTCCAAACTACCCATTTGTATAATCTCACCCATGTTGTAATATGCACATGTGACATTTCTGCCCTTCAGTCCAGTTCCCACTCTCTGCAAGCCATTCCAACAGGAACAGAAATAGAACCATAGTCTACTCAATTCTGATGAGGTGTGGAATCTTTGGTTTCCTCAGCAGAGCACCCAACTACCTTTAGGGTGAAAACAATGTGATGATTTCAAGATATTTGTCTTGTGTATTTTTTGATAATTTTCTACCTGAGAAGGGAAGGTGATTTTTGCATTAAAAATAGTTGAGTAGCTCATTAACTCAATTATATACCATCTTAACTCTTGAGAAATTATATACTGAGCCTTTTTCTTATGTAGGACATTGTGCTAAATTGATACAGGATACCAGAATGGATGGATGACAAAGAATGCCTACTTCAATAAATTTATATTCTAAATTACTGAGTCTGAAATTGACTGCCAATGTAATCCCCAGGAGACCTTTAGACACTACAGATCACATCTTGAGAGATTCTAATTTAATTGGTCTTTGGTGAGGTCTAAGCATCAAGAGTTTTAAAACCTCCCCAGGTGATTCTAATGGGCAGTCAAGTTTGGAAATTGCTAACTAAATAAAGTGGAAGACAAATTATTTATCATTAAACAATCCCAATTTTATCACCTTCCTTTTTTCAAATAATCAAAAAAAAATTTATTTATTTCAGAGGGAGAGAGAGAGACTTTCAGAAAGACAGAGAGTTCCCTTCTGTTGCTTCGTTTTCCAAATGCCTATAGTGGCCAGGGTTGGGACAAGAATAAAGCTGGAAGCTGGAAACTTACTTCAGGTCTTTCATATGGATGGCAGGAATCCAAGTACTTGAGCCGTAATTGCTGCCTCCCAGAGTCGACGTTAGCAGAAAGCTGGAATCAGGAGCACAGCTGGGACGAGAAATCTAGGTACTCTAATGTGGGACATGGGTATCTTAACCACCAGTCCAAATGGCTTCCCCATATTCAGCCCTTAATGGAAACCTTATTACCTGTGGAAACAAATTCAAACTCATATTGTCATTCAAATTTCTTTCTAATCTAGCACCTATTGACTTTTATTCCCCTAAGATCTCCCAATAGAAATTCTATTGCCTGAGTATTTCTTCCTTTTTTGTAAGATTTATTTTTCTGAAAGAATTACACATACACACACACAGAAAGAGAGAGAGAGAGAATCTTCCACCTGCTGGTTCACTCCACAAATGGCCACAATGACCAGAGTTGGTCAAGAGAGAAGCCAGGAGACAAGACTTCATCCAAGGTCTCCCACATGTGGCAGGGGCCCAAGTACTTGATCCATATTCTACTGCTTTCCCATTTTTTGAATCTTTCTCCCTTCACTTCAGAGACAGAAAATAGACTGATCCCTACCAATGCTGATTGATTTCAATTAGCCACTTAGAGAAGTATATTTTTGCAAGATTCAAAAATTCACATGCTAAACATGAAAAAGTACTATAATCTGTTAGTAATTTCTGCCACAGTGGGACATTGAAAAGAGTAGTTTGGCTGCTATACTTTGGCTGTGATGGTCTTTGTTATGTCCTTGACATGGGAATATCCTCCAGATCATCATTCAAGCATAAAGCACAGCATAGGGAAGAAAAACCTATCCTTTGTCCTCCAGATTTACCCTCCTAACCTAAGAGTTCACCAACTTTCCTCTGAATCACTGTTGGCGTGTTATCATCACTTTTTCTATAGAATCAATATGAGCGTTTGTGTGCTTGTTTTACTTTTAAAGCTGTGGTTCTCAAATAGAAACTTGCATTAGACTGGAGGTTTTATTAAAACATGGCATGGGCATTGTGGCATAGAGGATTGAGCTGCCACCTGCAATGCCAATATCCCATGTGGCCACCAGTTTGAGTCCTGGCTGCTCACTTCCTATCCAGCTCCCTGCTAATGCACCTGGGAAAATAGCAGAGGATGGCTTGGACCCTTGCACCCATGGCAGAGAGCAGGAGGAAGCTCCTGACTCCTGGTATCTACCTGGCCTAGCCCTGACCATTTTGTTCACTTGTGGAGGGAATCAGTTGATGGAAGACACCCCCCCCTTTGTCTCTCTTTCTATCTGTAATTGTGCTTTTCAAATAAATAATAAATCTTACACACATACACACACGCATTCAGGGTTTCTGATTGATTAGTTTTGGAGAAGGGTTCAAGAATTTACATATATAACAAATTCCCAGATGATGCTGATGTTGCTGGCCTGGGTACAATACTTTGAGAATCACTGTTCTTTTACATTATTGGCTGTTAAAAGGACTCCTGTGAATTTATCTTTATCTGTGCATTCCTTTTAACCATACTCTGAACATACTATGTGTTTATTTTTCATTGTTAGACCATAGCAATCCAAGACAGCTATTGAAAATGAGCAATGATTGGTACAGACATACCGTGTAAAAATCATGCTGCTTTAGAATGATTAAAAAAATTTAAATGATAGCTTATGTTTCAGGCAGGAGGAGAGAAACTGGAGCTAGGGTCACAGAGTTGAGGAAGATTTTGTGAAAGATGCCAAATTGATAACGGAGACACGCTTAGTTATTGTCCCCATCAGTCTCAAGCAAGCAAATCCTGAACTAACAGGATTTAAGGAGGAAGAGAGCTGCCCCTGTGATCCAGGGGGAAAGGAAGCAAATAGGGAGCCAAGAGAAGAGGAAGCAATGGATTCAGGTACCAGGAGGATTTTCATTTTGTATCTCTGGAAACTTGTCTCCACCGGCTTTATTGAAAGCCACCCCAAGGTTGGTGGGGGACATGACAGAGCTGTTAGAAGATGAATGAGATGACTCACTGGGAAGATTTTTCCAGCTCTCGCTGGCCAGTCAGGTTTTAAAAGCCATTTCAGCAATTGTTTAAAGCTGTCAGATATCTCTTTCAGATCGATAGGTTACTGTGGAATTTGCCTAGACTGTTGGCCAATCAAAATGTAAATTCCAGATAAATTTAATACATAAACCAACTTGTCTTCCTCAAGCCATTTTGAAAGTCATGAAAAGTAATTTGACTTTTCTTCATGACTGTCATAGAGGAGACACATTTCTGCCAGGGTTAAGTGTTTATTTGGCCTCAAAACTCATTGCGGGTGCAGTGGAGGCAAAAAAGGTATGGGATATATGCACATTTATGGTTTTGTCATCCCTATGATTCAGAGGGAGCTGGAAAGTTCAATTATTTGGTTGCTCTTTGTGGGAAATGTATAAAAGAATATGAAGATATGTGGTGCCTATATACACATGGGCATGTTAGATTTGTTAGTGAGATGTGTGATTAAAAATTCATGCACTCCACATTTAAGTCTGTCATGGGCAGTCTGATTTTCTGGAACATGCAATAAGTGTCTGGATGCATGATTATCTATATGCATGTTGCAACCTATCTTTTCCAACAAGAACCATAAATCTTTACATTAAAAGAAAAGATTTATAACTCAGCCAGAATGGCCCCAGGCCCCATGGAAAAATATGTTTAAAAGACACCCTCTAATTTTTCACACTGAAAAAAGTCATAATGGAAAAAGCATGTAGGCAAGAGGTAAAAGGTTTTGAATTCAGGAATATCTAAGGTGAGAGGTTTCCATTGTGTCCTTAATCCCATGGTCAGTATATTATGGATGCGTTACATTTACATGATGTTGGTTTATGCATTCATTATTCCATTTAACTCCTACAATTATTCTTTGAAGCAGCTGGATGGCCTTTGTTTCCAAAGTGAAGAAATCAAGACTCAGGAGGGTTAGGGGTTGGGCTAAACCCATAGACTAAGCATAGAGAGAAGTCGCGAACTCAGGGTCTGCATTGAACCTCACATACTGTTTCTGTTCTCTCCCCCTCATCTTTCCATTTATACAATGAATCAGCTGGGCCTTTTTATTAGCTTTCAATGGCAGCTATAATAAACTACCACAAACTTGGCAGCTTAAAAAAAAAGCAAAAATTTATTCTCTTATATTACGGAAGACCAGCATTCAGAAGGTTAAATCAGGGTGTTGAGAGCTGTATTCCTTCTGAAGGATTTGGGAAAAATGCATTCTGATTTCTACAGGAAAACTGCATCCCTTGGTTCATGGCCCTTTTCATGGCCTACACTGTCAATGCACACGCTGCAATATCTCTAGTTTTATTCTTCTGCCTTTCTATTGCTTTTTGTGTGTTGTTCAGATTACACTGGGTCCACCCAGATATGATATTCCTATCTTAAGGTCAGCTGATTAGCAAACTAAACTCCACGTACAGCCTTTATTTCCCTTTGCTATACAACCTAATGTAGTCAAACATTCTGGGGATTAGAACATAGACATCTTTGAGAAGCTACTGTTCTGCTCCACTGCTTCTTAGCTTCTAATGGTTTCAGTCAATGGGGAACATCAGGAGGAGGCAAGAAGGGGAAGAGGCAAATGTCTAGGTATTTACTTCCTTTGTTCTTTATTTGTGCTGAGTTTCTGCAAGGTTGCTTCATCATTTTAAAGCCTAAGCTTTATTACGAGGTCTTTTCCTAGAGCTATGGCTTTCTCAGGGTCCCAGCAATCCCTCCCTTCCTTTGTCTCAGCAGGCCTGGAATAACATCTTCTTGTCTTCATCCCTAAGCTGCTTTGCTGTCTTGGTGGTTCCTTCCCTATATATTTGTCAATAGCCCTTCTGTTAAACCCTCTTCAATTACTCCTTTATGTGTGTCATCCATTTCTTTTAAGAATCCTGAGTGATGGATGAAAGAACACCTTCTGAGGCCAGATATACCTACACCACTGTTAGTCAAATCAGTGTAATAGCACCTATAGTAATAGAACAGTGAATAACATAATTATGTTTCGACAATATTTTCCATTTTTCTCTCTAAGGTATAAAATTGGAGCTAAACTGACACTATAGATTACTAATGTTCTCACTTTCATTAATGGAAGAGGTCCATCTTGGAAAGCAGAAGAGAGAAATCCTCCTGATCCCAAATGATACAAAAATTAGTGGGAAAAATATGATTGTTTCTCAAATCTGAAGAATTTTAAACTCAGAAACAATCATGTCCTTTGCTCACTCCAGTCTTATCTTCTCATTCAACTTTGCAACTAATTGACTGTGTGATGTGGAATAAAAGCCAAGCTCCTTGGTGGGTACTACAGGTTCTGCTTTGTAGATTATTGTCAACTTCTCCAACATCATGGCTTCTCACTGCCTTCCTATCTCCCACCACTCTACTTCAACCATCCTGGCCTCCTTCCCATTTTTTTACCTGGAAATAATATGCTCATCTGAGGTCTTTGTCCTTCTTGTCTCTTTCTCTAGAAACATCAATATCTCAGTCTGTAAATGATAGTCCTTCTCAACTTTGTATTCTTAGATCAAATGTCACCTCTTCTGGAAGACTGTCCTAATCAGTATAAATAAACACTCAATAACAGCACCCTGTTTTTCTTCATAGCACTCAATATCATCAGAAATTATCTTTAAATATTTCTTATTTTATATTGTTTCTAGTAGAACATATATTCCAAAAGATCAGTGTCCTTGTATGTTTTGTTCATTGTAATATCTACATTTCCTAAAACTGTGACGTGGGGCATAAATTTGCTGTTAAGTTCCTTATTCCTTATTGTTAATTATATTGGTTAACATTTATTCAAAATGTATGTGCTAGATACTGCTATAGCTGTTTTATATGCATATACTCACTCTTTTACATGCAGATTCCCTTATTTTTTCAAAATGTTTATTTAGAAAAAGTTTGACATATAAAAATTGTACATATGTATGTGGTACCATATGATATTCAGATTCATGTATACATCGTGTCATGTTCAATCAGGGTAGCTCAAAATGTGGGGAGAAATGGAGTGCAATGGTATGGTTAGAATGTCATATCTTCTTTTTTACATATACTCATTTAAATTGTGTTACAAGGTGAGGGTGATGAGACAATTATCTCCATTTTACAGCTGAGAAAATTGAGGCTGCCAAGAACCATGAATGTAATTGTTTCTAATGATATACTAAACAGCTGATAAATAGCAAAAGAGGGTTTCGAATACAGGCAGTTAGTCTCGTTGTCTGTATTATCATCACTATAATTCTCTCTCTATCTCCCCCACAAAGATATGCTGTAGGTTTTCCATTTATATTTTTTCTTGACATTCTCCCTCTGTCTACCCTTTGAGTCCTAATCAAATGTGATCTCCTACATAAATTTTAATATTGATGGAGTCCTTCTTTTCTCTGTTTGTTACTATTTCCATATTTGGTAATATATCTCAAATCATATCATACTATACTTGATTTTAGCCAAAAGGCAGAGAAGTGACTCAAATCATATCACAAACATGGGTTAACTTCCTATCTAATTTTCGATTCTTTAAGGCAAAACACTCAATTTAGTATTTATGGTATTGATTGGAGTTCTTATTAGCATGATGTTTTAGACATTCAACTATTGTTGAATAAACATTTATGTCTTAAAAATCACAGAACTTAATACCAAGTTGTGGCTATTTTGTTCCAAAGCTCCAAAGAATACTTGAATCATGACATTTAACAGAAAAGATGAGACAGAAAGTAGTAGGTGTAGCATCCTGGAGTCTGATTCTGACCTAGCACTTACATAAAACTCAGGGAATGAACATATGTCCAGAAAAGCAGATGCACTAGGGCCACTTAGCAGAGAGGAAAGTAACGGTAGGGGAGCAGGAAAGTGATTGAGAGGTTGCTGTGAACTGAGCAACTCATCCAAGTCAAGTGGGTGTCCCACCCTTGGGCAACATACCAGTTCAACCTGACTTTCCTTCTCAAGCCCCTTTACAAGTGCTCATTGACCACTTCCCAGCATTTGTTCTCTTGGTCCCACTGCTTGTAGTACACTCTCTGCTCTGGGTCTCCCCACAAAACGAAATTATTTATCTCACAGAGTGTCCATGAAGAAAATCCAACATAACAAGGATTGATTAGGGAGCCTGGCTTCCATTCGATAGTCACTGGTTCTAAAATGATGACAATTTATAAACACTAAGGTTGAGAACCCAACACTGGAAAGAAGAGCAAGAAAACTGTTGGCGATTGAAGAATTCACATAGCTTTTTTCTCAGAGTTTGTTTCATTTATCAAAATATTGGGTAATAAAAGCAACAAGTATGAGTTAGAAATCTGCAGGAGTCATGGAACTTCAGGTGGTGCTAAAAAGAAGATGAAATAAAACACAGGCTGTGCTCACATTTTAGGCTTCGTTACCATATAATCATCCAACTTAATAACAATAACAGTAATCCAAATAACAGCAATATTATCAGTGGAATTTTTGCAAGAAAAAATATTACATGAGCATGAAACAGTCTAGTCCTAGGAATGAACTTTCCCCACCACTGGTAAATGAATGCTGATTTGGATATAGAAGGTTTCTCAAGAGCCCAGTTGCTTTGTTTTCGCACAACAGGATGAGTGAGGTACTCAGTCTGCATAGTTCAGCTTAAATTCTTCCTTCTTTCTGTCTATTTCTATTCTCCTCCATCACTTTCCCATCTCCCAGAGGAGATACCTTTGGCAGTGAATATCTAAATGAATGATATGGAATATTCTGTAAATATTTAACATGTGCTACTTTTCTGCTACCGAAAAGATTATGAACCTTCAAAAAGGTGGAACTTCTCTTGCATACCTTTAAATCCAGCAGCTACAGGGATGGGCCTGATCTGACCTTCAATGAACATAGGTTGAGTTGAATTAGAATGAACTTTGCCAAAAGGCTTTGCAGAATGTTGACAAATGTGCAGGTGTGTGAAGAAGGAAGCATGGGGGTGTCAAATCTCTCTGGTCAAATTCATTTGGAAAACACTGAGTTCAACAAAGTTTAATAGGTTTTCTCCCTAAAGGGTCACTTTGACCCTTTTGATATGCAAATTTATATTATGAATTCCCAATAGGGGGATTTCCTGGGCAGAATTTTAAAAATGTATTTGCTTCAGAAGCCATTTTTTTCAAAAGAGAAACTTACAAAATTAGTGTCCCACTGAACACATTTGGAAAACATGGAATTTAATTCAATAAATTATAGATCAAAAAGAAATCTTCAAGATTATTTTTCCTAATCCCCTGTTTCCACGAATGAAAAATAGGAAATTATAATGCCACAAATTCCAAAATGTTGTAAAGACTAAATAATCGCATATATATAAAGGACTTATATCAACAAATATCTACTGTTAATCTGTTTATAGGTAAAAATGTAAGTACTCACAGCATATGGCTTAGGGATTCAGAATGAAAGAATCAGGTCAAGTTGAAGCTGACCTGTGTGATGCTGGCAGGCAAGTGACATAATTTCTCTTATACTCCACTTTCTCAGCTGTACAGTGGAGCTGATAACAAACTCCATGGATTTGCTATGAGGAATAAAGGGAATAATGGAAGTAAAGGGCTTAGTTCAGAAATTAGTACCCAGGGCCCATCTGGTAGGCATAGCCCCTAGGTACAACAAATCATATTTATTGAGAGCTTCCTCAGATGGAAGTGCTATTAAGGGCTGGTCTGTATTAATGCATTATCTTTTGAAACTTATGAGGGAGGTGCATTTTCTGTTGCATTTAATAGAAGAGAAATAGATTATCCCTGATGTGCAATAACTCTCCCAAGGTCACAAAGCTTAGAAGCAAGGGTCAAGATTCAAAATCATTGGACAGGCTCTAGAGCCATCTCTCTGAAACATTTTACCTCTCTTCTACATCTCTAGTCCACATACACAGTGCATGCGTTCAAGTTGAGATTAGTATTTCACTCCTGGCTTGTTACTTCTGGTATACTTAAGAAAGGATGTGCTCTGCCCAGTAGTCACTTAGACCCTAAGAAGTTTTTATTAACATTTCCCCTTCATCTCTGCAGCTTGGTTCCTGCTCCAATCTAAGAAGGCTGCAGGCAGATGCTGTCATTTATAGATGCCTTCTCTTCAACACTATATCCAGACCTGCCCAGACAGGTAGAATGTAGAGTCAGAGGCTGCCAAGATCCTTTCCTGAAGGTCCAGGGATCCAGTAAGGGTTAGAGATCTAGGAACAATTTTACCTATCTTTTCCCAGAGAGCCCTAAGAATTGAGCATTCACAGAGTCAACTCAACTTTGGTACCCTCTTGATAAAATTCCATAAAAAAGAGAATAAGACATCCAACATCTGTTCCAGAAAAAGCTTGAGTCTGATCCTGACTGAAGTCCTTTATATAGGCAAATGCCTTCCCTATCTGGCTAAATTGAGTCTCAGATAAGGAGGCTGAGTAGCTTGTGGTCATTGAGCCAGTAGGTTGCAAAGCAGGAACTCAAACTTGAACACCTTCATTCCAAGTCTCGCTCTATATAAATGTCCCTAAACATACCCAGAAAATAGAGGAGGGTCAGGAGGAAAGAACTGCAGATGACATTTAAGGGCAGGTACATTCAAAGAGGGCTTTAACTGTGTAAATAATACATTGAGACTTGGTTTAACCAATAGTACAGATCCAGAGATGTCCAGGAAAAGAAAATGTGCCTATGACCAGTACCCTCTAGAGCTGTAAGTTGAGACCCAGACATTCATCTCTTTTTCTCCCAATATGTCACCTGATGGTAACTGGGGTCATGTCAGCATTTCCAGGAGGTGTATTTATGCAGTGCTTTCATCAAGAAAGGCCATGGCCATGATCCCACAGCAGAGCCAGGTCAGGCAATTGAAGCATTACATCAAGTCACTTGAATTGTTTGGAAAAAACGTGCCAGAAGAAAAGGGGAAAGGGGCCAGGACTGTGACAGAGGCTGGGGAAGGGAGGAAACTCATGTGCTGAGCAGCTGTTTTATGCTAGTTTTTGGACCAGATACCTCCAGACACTATATGATTTAATCATTACAAGAGGCCTACAAGATATGAAATAAACTCAGCTATTCTGACGAGAGAGCTACTCAGAAGGGTTAAAGAGATTAGTCCAAGGTCCTTCAGTTTGGCATCTGTGTGATATCAATCCAGATCCCTCTGACACTGGATCTGAACTATTTGTACTACTTCTCTCTGCCTCTGTGTCTTCAGATAGAGTCTTGATCCTTCCATTTAACTTGCTACACACAAGCCGCTTCCCCTCCCCAAGTCTTAAACTTCTTTTCCTACAGCAATGACAGTGTTTGCCACTCTAGAGACTAGCACTGCATATGAATAAAATATTTAAAAGCATTTTGAAAGATGAAACAATAAGTATATACTATTTTCACATGTAGAAACAAAAACTACCAAATACATAAAAATTTGTGTATGCATGTGTGTGTAAAATGAGTGTACACAGTCCTTCCCTAAAATGCCATTCACAAATCATCAAGCCTTATGTGCTTCTTTTTCTGACATGTTGGTGCTCTTTGTGTTTGCTTTTTGGGTACAGAAACATGACTTTAAATAGCATAATACTTTACCTTGGAAATATCCATTTGACATCCCTTTAAACATCCTCATCCAATTTCATGACTGAATGATTTATCTTCACGGTTTCATGTAAAATGTAAAGTGTTCCATGTGCTTCGTGAAGTTTTCCAAAGCATGATTTCCAATCCCAGTTTTATCACTTATGTACTATGTGACCTTAGGCATTTTGCTTACAGTTTCCTCTAGATATAAAATGGAGCAATATTAGTATTTATCTCTCGGGCAATAAGATTGCATATTTGGGGGCTGCTATTGTGATGCAGCAGGTTAAGTCACCTGCTAAGACACTGGTACTCTCGGAATATGGGTTTGAATCCTATGTTCCATTTCAGATTCAGCTCCCTGCTAATGCACCTGAAAAAGAAGCAGAAGATGGGCCATGAACTTGCTCCCACACCACCCCAGCGAGAGACCAGGATTGAGTTCTAGGTTCCAGGCTTCAGCCTGGCCATGCCTTGGCCAGTATAGCCATCTAGGGAGTGAACTAGCTGATGGAAGATTCTTTCTCTCTCTCTCTCTTTCTCCCTCTCTTTGTAATTGAGCCTGTCAAATAAATAAAATGAATCTTGTAAAAAATTGCATATTTCTTTTGCTTTTCAGAAGCTTCTTACCTTGAAGTAATCCCATTTGTCTATTTTTGTCTTTATTGCCTGTGATTCTGGGGTCTTACCCAAGAAGTCTTTGCAGTGTTTCCTCCATGTTTTTCTCTAGTAATCTGGTGGTTTTAGGTATTAGATTTAAGATCTGATCCAGTGTAAGTTGATTTTTGCATAGAGTGTAAGATACAGGTATTATTTCATACTTTTGCATGCAGAGAAACAATTTTCCTAACACCACTGTTAATACTGTCCTTTCTCCAGGGAGTGATTTTAGCTCATTTGTCAAAGATTAGTTGGTTATAGATGTGTGCATTAATTTCTGGGGTCTCTAATCTGATACATTGGTCCATATGTCTATTCCTGTGCTAGAACCAGGCTGTTTTGATTATAACTGCCCTTTAATTTGTATTGAAATATTGTATTATGGTGTCTCCAGCTTTAGTTTTATTGTTTAGAATTGCCTTAGCTATTCAGGATCTCTTGTGATTTCATATGAATTTTAGTAATTTTTTTCAGACCGGAGAGGAACCTCTTTGGTATTTTGATTGAAATCACATTAAATTTATAAATTGTTTTGGGTAGTATGGACATTTTCATGATATTAATTCTTCCAGTCCTCAAATACAGAATATTTCTTTAATGTTTTATCATTTTTATTGTCAAAATCTTTCAGTTCCTTGATTAGATTTATCCCAAGATATTCAAGTTTTTGTAGCTATTGTATATGGAACTAGTCAATCAAGTTCTTCCTCAGTCATTGGTTCATGTATACCAATATGTGTAACAATAATATTGACTTTATTTATTGATTTTTTAGCCTGATATTTTGCCAAACTCAGAGTTACAATAATTTCTTAGTGGAGTCTTCTGATTTCCCTGTGTATAGGATCATATCATCTGCAAACAAGGATATTTTGACTTCCTCCTTTTTCATTTGTATCATTTTAATTTCTTTTTCTTTTGTAATGGCTCTGGCTAAAACTTCCATAGCTAAACTGAATAATAATGGTAAGACTGGGCATCCTTTTCTAGTATCAGATCTAAGTGGAAATGCTTCCAGCTTTTCTCAATTCAATATGATGTTGGCTATAGATTTTTCATGTATTGCCTTCCTTGTGTTGAGGTATTTTCTTTCTTAGGGTTTTATAAGAAAGGATGTTATATTTTATCAAATTATTTCTCTGCATCTATTGAAATAATTGTATGGTTTTTATTCTTCAGTTTGTTAATATGATGGATCAGATTTATTGATCTGTGCATGTTGAACCATCCCTGAATACCAGGGATAAGTCCCACTTGGTCCAGGTAATTGAGCAATCTGGTATACTGTTAGATTCATTAGCATGTAGTAAAGATGCAATTGACAGAATGAGAGAAAATATTTGCAACATCTGATAAAGGATTAATATCAAGGATAAATAAGGAGCTCCAGAAACTCAACAACAAAACAAACAATCCAGTTCACAAATTGCCAAAAATATGGGAAGACATTTTTCAAAAGATGAAATATGAATGGACAATAGGCACATGAAAAGATACCATCAGGGAAATGCAAATAAAAATTGCAATGAGTTTTCACAGCATCACAGTTAGAATTACTATCATCCAAAATTCAAAAAATGACAATTTCTGGTGAGGAGGTAAGAAAAAAATGTACCCTATTACACTGTTCCTAGGAATGTAAACTAGCAAAATCATTGTGGAAGATATTATGGAGATTCTTCAGAAATCAGAAAATATAATGACCCAGCCATTGCACCGCTGGGAAATATGCAAAGGAAATTAAAATAGCATATGAGTTATCTGTACCTCAAGTTTATAGAAACTCAACTCATAACAGCTAAGATATGGAATCAACCCAAATGTCCATCAACTGATGACTAGATAAAGGAAGTAAGGTATATATGCACAATGTACTATGACTCAGTTGTAAAAAAAATAATAAAATTGTAGATTCCAAGATGACTAAATAGGGAAAAGATATGCTGACTTTTCACAATGGGAAAAGAGCAGAAGGAAAGTGCAGAGATGGCATTCTCAGAGGAGAGTTGGAGAGAAGTTTATAGTGGAAATTCTGCAGAAGGAAGAAGGGTGCTGTGGAGCAGCACAGAAGATGCAGATGTGCAGTGATGAGGGAGGACACCTGGCATGAATTCCACAACCAAGGATTGAAAAAGATTCCAATTCTGGACAATGAAGGTGCCCAGCAACTGGAAGAAGGCACCATACTGACACCGTTAGAGGCTGTGGAAGCATTCATGCACTCATGCATGTGTGTGACCAGGAAATTTTACCAGAGGGAAAATCCATGTTCCCCACTGACTTGGAGTCTGGCTATGAGGGATGAGTGAGTGTTAGGCACCTAGTTAGGATTGTGATGTGCCCCCATCCTGTCAACATATCATAGGCTGCAGAGCCCAAACTGCCAAGACAGAACACCCACAAGCAGTTGTGTCTGAGAATATATCCATTCTCTCTATGCATAGCAGAGATGTGCAAGTCATAGTGGATCTTTTGTACCCCACGGCTGTGAGAGCCTTGTGCTTGTGACTGTGGGAATTATGTGACTGCACAATAGGGTGTGGGGTGTACCTGGGTCTCTGTGAAATCACTGTAACCAACATCAGAAGCTCCGAGCTTCCTGATGTTCTGGAGTTGGTCACTGAAGAGAGATCCTTACTCACACTGAGGATCACACAGATCCTTTGTGCAGTCCATGCTCCAGAGTAGATGGAGTTTGTATCCACCCTGGGTTAGTCTATGTCATTGATCACCTTGGAAAAGAGGAGGTGAGGTTGTGTCTATGCCAACAAGCATGATCATACCCTCTCCCCTGCTGACAATAGAGGAGATCTACAATGCCCAACTTGGGTGTCACCCTGGATTCTAGTCCCACAATCAGCACTGACTAGAGTACCCTGGCTATATCCAGCACAGGACTCTGGGTATTCACTGGAAGACCAGTCTCCCTACTAACTCATAGAGGCATAAGTTCAAAGATAAATATATCAGAGGAGAAAATCAACAGTTATGTCTACAAGTGCCTAAAAATAAATGCGGAAATATAAGAAACATGAATCAGGAAGACAACATGACTCCTTCAAAGGAACAAAACAACACTTCAATATTAGAATGTGAAGATGAAGAGATTGATGAAATGCTTGTAAATGAATTCAAAAGAAAGATCATAGGTTTACTCAAAAGCAATGAAAAACAAACTCATGTGCTAAAGAAATCCATTCAAGACATGTAAGAAAATTTTCCAATGAGAATGAGATTGTGAAGATCACCTGAAAAATTAGAAATGAAGAATTCAATAACAGACTTACTGAGGCAGAAGAAAGAATTTCCAAGCTGGCAGACAAATATTTGGAAATATGTCAGACCAAAAACAAGGAGAAAAAATTAGAAAAGTTAAAAACTGATGTCATAAATAAGAGTGTCAATTGCTAAATCAACAATGGGAGTCATTGTGCACTTACTCTCCATGTAGGATCTCTGTCCTTAATGTGTTGTACTGTGCGAGTTGACGGTAAAACTAGTACTCAAACAGTACTTTATACTTTGTGTGTCTGTGTGGGTGCAAACTGTTGAAATCTTTACTTAGTATATACTACGTTGATCTCCTATGTATAAAGATAGTTGAAAATGAATCTTGATGAACAATGGGATGGGAGAGGGAGTGGGAGACAGGATAGCTGCAGTGGGAGGGAGGTAATGGGTGGAAAAGCCACTATAATCCAAAAGTTGTACTTTGGAAATTTATATTTATTAAATAAAAGTTTAAAAAAAAACAATGTTTGAGACTTACAGGACACTATCTAAAGACCCAGCATATGGGTCTTAGGAGTTCCTGGTGGGTTAAAAGAGAGAATAGATTAGAAAGGCCATTTAGTGAAATAGTAACAGAGGGTTTCCCTAATTTGGATAAAGAAAGGGATATCAAGTGAAGGAAGCACCTAATGCTATCAGAAAAGATGTAAACCATGACAAGGCATAGTCAAACTTTCAAAATGTGCAGAAGAGAAATGTCAGATTACCTTCAGAGGACTCCAATTAAATCCAGCTGATTTCTCATCAGACACCCTACAGACTAGGAGAGAATGGAGAGACATAATCCAAGTCTTAAAAGAAAAAACAAAAACACCTGTCAATCCAGAATACTGTGCAATGTAAAGCTTTCATTTATGAATGAAGGTGAAATAAAGACCTTCCATAACAGAAATTGAAAGAATTTGTCACCACTCATCCAGCCTTACAAACGATGCCTAAGGATGTGCTACACAAAGAAACATAGAAAGATAGCCATCATTATGAAAGAATGTGTAGGCAAGATAATTTCCTAGTTAAAGTAAACAGAAACCCAAGCAAACAATACAAATCCTGCTACTTTGCCAAACTCTACTATGAGCTCTAATAGTCTCTTAGTAGAGTTCTTTGGATCCCCTAAATAAAGAATCTTATCATCTGCAAAGAGGGATAATTTGACTTCTTCCTTCCCTATTTGTATCCCTTTAATTTCTTTTTCTTGCCTATTGGCTCTGGCTAAAACTTCCAGTACTATATTGAATAGCAAAGGTGAGAGTGGGCGTCCCTGTCTGGTACCAGATGTCAGTGGAAATGCTTCCAACTTTTTCCCATTCAATAGGATGCTGGCTGTGGGTTTTTCATAAATTGCTTTGATTGTATTGAGGAATGTTCCTTCTATACCCAATTTGCTTACAGTTTTCATCATGAAAGGGTGTTGAATTTTATCGAATGCTTTCTCTGCATCTATTGAGATAATCATACAGTTTTTCTTCTGCAGTCTGTTAATGAGGTGTATCACATTGATTGATTTGTGAACATTGAACCATCCCTGCATACCAGGGATAAATTTCACTTGGTCTGGGTGGATGATCTTTCTGATGTGTTGTTGCATTCTATTGGCCAGAATTTTATTGAGGATTTTTGTGTCTATGCTCATCAGGGAAATTGGTCTGTAATTCTCTTTCTCTGCTGCATCTTTTTCAGGTTTAGGAATTAAGGTAATACTGGCTTCATAGAAAGAATTTGGGAGGATTCCCTCATTTTCATTTGTTCTGCATAGTTTCAGAAGAATTCGAGTTTAGTTCTTCTTTAAAGACTGGTAGAATTCAGCAGTAAATCCATCCGGTCCTGGATTTTTCTTTGTTGGGAGGGCCTTTATTACTCTTTCAATTTCTGTCTCAGTTATGGGGTCTGTTTAGGTTTTCTATGTCTTTATGGTTCAATTTAGGTAGGTTGCATGTGTCCAGGCACCTATCCATTTCTGATAGATTACCCTGTTTGTTGTCATACAACTCTTTGTAGTTATTTCTGATGACTCTTTTTATTTCTGTGGTGTCTGTTGTTACATTCTCTTTTTCATCTCTGATTTTATTGATTTGGGTCTTTTCTTTTCTTTTTTAGTTAGGTGGACCAATGGTGTGTCAATTTTGTTTATCTTTTCAAAAACCCAGCTCTTCATTTTGCTGATATTAAATGACAAATCTCTGTGAGTGGGATCTTTCAGCAGAAAGAATGGGCCATCAAAGAAGGAGGTACCTTTCTCTGAAGGGAGGAGAGAACTTTCACTTTGACTATGGCCTTTTCTAAATAAGATCGGAGTTGGTGAACTCAAGAGGCTTCCGTAGCCTTGGCAGCTCCTGACAAGAGCCTCAGGTGATTACTGATGTCATAAATAAGAGTGGCAATTGTTAAGTCAACAACAGGAGACATTGTGCACTTACTCCCCATGTAGGATCTCTGTCCTTAATGTGTTGTTCAATGTGAATTAATGGCATAACTACTACTCAAACAGTCCTTTATACTTTGTGTTTCTGTGTGGGTGCAAACTGTTGAATCTCTACTTACTATATACTAAATTGATCTTCTGTGTATAAGGGTAATTGAAAATGAATCTTGATGTGAATGGGAAGGGAGAGGGAGTGTGAGATGGGATGGTTGCTGGTGGGGGGGAAGTTATGGGTGGAAAAGCCACTATAATCCAAAAGTTGTTCTTTGGAAATTTATATTTATTAAAGTTAAAAAAAAAAAACAAAGAAAAAGGGGGGCCGGCACCATAGCTCACTTGGTTAGTCCCCCACCTGCGGCACCGGCATCCCATATGGGCAGTGGGTTCTAGTCCTCATTGCTCCTCTTCCAGTCCAGCTCTCTGCTGTGGCTGGGAGGACAGTGGAGGATTTCCAAGTGCTTGGGTCCTTGTACCCGCACAGGAGGCCAGGAAGAAGCACCTGGCTCCTGGCCAGTGCAGTGCCAGCCATAGCAGCTATTTGGGGAGTGAACCAATGGAGGGAAGACCTTTCTCTCTGTCTCTCTCTCTCACTGTCTATAACTCTACCTGTCAAATAAAAAAAAAAGAAATCATTTTTTTTCAAAAAAAGAAATCATTATGGGAAAATTGCATGGCCAAGTCATTCTTTATCAATAATAACCTTGAATATAAAAGGCCTACATTCTCCAATTAAGATATACAGAATGTGGGGCTGGCATTGTGGTGTAATGGGTTAAGCTGCCACCTGCAGTGCCAGCATCCCATATAGGTACTGGTTCAAGACCTGGCTGCTCCACTTCCCATCCAGCTCTCTGCTATGGCCTGGAGAGGCAGTAGAAGATGGACCAAGTCCTTTGGCCCCTTCACCATGTAGGAGACTCAGAGGAGGTTCCTGGCTCCTGGCCTTGGATCGGTGCATCTCTGGCCATTGCAGCCAATTGGGGGAGTGAACCAGTGGATAGAAGACCTCTCTCTCTAAATCTCTCTCTCCTTCTCTCTCTGTGTAACTCTTTAAAATAAGTAAATAAATCTTTAAAAAAAGATATACAGATTGGATGAATGGATTAAAAAACAAGACCCATCTATTTGCTCTCTTCAAGAAATATGTCTCACCAACAAATATACAGATAGACTGAAAGTGAAAGAATAGGAAAATATATTCCATGCTAATGGAATGCAAAATTGAACAGGTGTAGCCATCCTAATGTCAGACAAAGTAGACTTTAATTCAAAAACTGTTAAAAGAGATAAAGAATGGAATTATTTAATGATTTAGAGATATATTCAACAGGAAGATGTGATTATAATAAATGTGTTTGCATCCAAAGCCAGAGGACCTGGCTATTTAAAAGAAATGTTAATGGATTAAAGGGAGATGTAGACTCCAATACAATAGTAATGGAGGACTTTAACACCCCACTTTCATCAGTGGACAGATCAACTCGACAGAAAATCAGCAAAGAAACAACAGAGATAATCTATACTATGAACCAAATGTACCTAACTGATAACCACAGAATATTTCACTTCACAATTGGAAGTTACACATTCTTTTCATCAGTTGATGGAACTTTCTCTAGGATAGACCATATGCTAGGCCATGAAATCATGAAATCATTCCATGTATCTTTTCTGACCACAATGCAATGAAGCTGGAAATTAACAACTCAAGAATCTCTAAAAAATGTCAACAGATGGAGTCTGAGCACCATGATCCTGAATGAACAATGGGTTATGGAAGAAATCAAAAGGGAAAATAAAAACTTCCTGGAAATGAATAAGGATGACAATATAACATATCAAAAATTTGGAATATATCAAAAGCAGTGTTAAGAGGAAAGGTTATAGCAAGTAGTGCCTACATCAAGAAATTGGAAAGACATCAAATAAATGAGCTATTAATGCATCTAAATGGACTAGAAAAATAGCAAACTAAACCCAAAATTAGTAGGATAAAAAATTATTCAAATTAGAGAAATAAATAAAATTAAAACAAAAATACAAAAGATCAGTGAAATGAAGAGTTGTTTTCTTGAAAAAAAAACAACAACATTGATATACCATTGGTACAACTAACCAAAAACAAGGGAGGAGACTTTATTCAATAAAATCAGAGATGAGAAAAGAGATATAACAATGAACCCCACAGAAAATTTTTAAAAATCATGAGGCAACACTACAAACAGCTATATGGCAATAAACTGAAAAATCTAGAAGAAATGAAGAGTCTCAGACACATAAAATTGACCAAAAGTGATTCCTGAAGACATGGAAACCTAAACAGACCAATAACCAAGATGGAAATTGAAATCAGTAATAAAGACCCTCCCAACAAAGAAAAGGCCAGGATTGGATGGCTTCCCTGCTTAATCCTGTAATAATTTTAAAGAAAAAATTCCAATGGTTCTCAAGGTATTCAAAACAATGGAATGATTAATTGAATCCAACAACATATTGGAAAGATCATTCATCTGGACAAAGTGGGATTTATTCCTAGTGTTCAGGAGTGATTTAATATACACAAATCAATAATGTGATACATCACATGTGATATATGCAGACAATGCATTTGATAAAATACAACATCCTTTCATTTTAAAAACCTTAAGCAATTTGGGTGTAGAATGAACATTCCTCAATACAAGCAAAGCAATATATGACAAACCCACAGTCAACATCATACTGAATGCAGAAAAGTTGGAAACATTTCCACTAAGATCTAGAACCAGACAAGGATGCCCATTTTCAACACTGTTGTTCAATTTAGTTCTGAAAGTTTTCCCCAGAGACATTAGGCAAGAAAAAGAAATCAAAGAAATAGAAATGGGAAAGAAGGAAGTAAAATTATCCCTGATTACCGATGACATGATTCTATACATAAGGGAACCAAAAGACTCCACTAAGAGACTATTGGAATTCATAAGAGAGTTTGGTAAAGTTGCAGGATATAAAATTAACACAGAAAAATCAGTAGCCTTTGATTACACAAACAATGTCATGTCTGAGATAGAACTTGTAAGATCAGTCCCATTCACAATAACCACAAACAATTAAAATACTTTAGAATAAATTTAACCTAGGAGGTGAAAGATCTCTATTATGAACATTACAAAACATTAAATAAAGAAATAGAAGTAGACATTAAATAATGGAAATAAATCTCCCATGTTCATGGATTGGAAGAATTAATATCATCAAAATGTCCATACAACCAAAAGCAATTTACAGATTTAATGTTATCACAATCAAAATAACAATGACATTCTTCTCATGTCTATAAAAAGAGATGCTAAAATTTATATGGAAACACAAGAGACTCCAAATAGCTAAAGCAATTTTATACAACAAAAACAAAGCTGGAAGCATCACAATACCAGATGTCAAGACAGACTACAGGGCAGTTATAATCAAAACATCCTGGTACTGGCACAAAAATAGACATGTAGACCAGTGGAACAGAATAGAAACTCCAGAAATCAATCCACACACCTATAGCCAACTAACCTTTGACAAGGAGCTAAAATCAATCCCTGGAGACAGGACAATCTCTTCAACAAATGATGCTGGTAAAATTGGATATCCATGTACAGAACTATGAAACAAGACCCCTGCTTCATACTTTATACAAAAATCAACTCAAAATGGATCAAGGATCTAAATCTACCACCTGATACCATAAAATTACTAGAGGAGAACATTGCGGAAGCTTTGCAAGACATTGGCATAGGCAAAGACTTCTGGGAAAAGACTCCAGAAGCCTACGCAATCAAAGCCAAAATAGACAAACGTGATTCTATCAAGCTGGGCAGCTTCTGCACTGAAGAGGAAACACTTAACAAGTGAAGAGGCAACCAACAGAATGAGAGAAATTATTTGCAAATTGTGCAAGTTAGAAAAGATTAATATCCAGAATCCATAAACAGTTCAAGAAACTTAACAACAAACTAACAAATAATCCAGTTAAGAAATGAGCAAAGGACTTGAAGATGTGTTTTTCAAAAGATGAAAGGCAAATGCCATCAGGGAAATGCAAATCAAAACCACAATGATGTTTCACCTCACTCCAGTCAGAATTCGTCTTATACAAAAATCAAAAAACCATAAATTCTGGCAAGGATGTGGGGAAAAGGTATCATAATCCACTGTTGGTGGGAATGTAAGCTAGTACTGTCATTGTGGAGGACAATATGGAGATTTCTCAGATATCTGAAAATGGATTTACCATATAACCCAGCTATTCCACTTCTGAAAATTTACCCAAATGAAATGAAATCATCATATGAAACAGTTATCTGCACATGTTTTTGCAGCTCAATTAGCAAAAGCTAAGTTATGGAATCAACCCAGATGCCCATCAACTGATGACTGGATAAAGAAATTGTGGTTTACATACAGTGTTGAATACTACTGAGATGTAAAAAAGAATGAAATATTACCTTTTGCAACAAACTGGATGCAACTGGAAATCATTATACCCAATGAAATAAGCCAGTTCCCAAAAAATAAGGACAAGGTTTTCCCTGGTCTGTGGTAACAAAAGGAGTGCAAAGAAATGTAATATATTTGAGAAAATTGACATATTGAATTTCCTTGATTGTTTGTAGGCCTTGTCTCTACTGTTGAGAAACGGTGTTTTTTTTTTTTTCTTCTTACTATTTGTTGAATTATTTACTTAGTATAGGGTTAATCTTATGAGTTTAAAATAAACTGAAAGTAGATCATTGTAAAAATTAAAAGGAAGAATAAGAAAGGAAGGAGAAGGGAGAGTGGGAGCAGGGGTGAGAGGAAGTGTAGGGTAGAAAGTATTTCTATGCTCCTAAATATGTATATATGAAATACATATTTGTTCACCTTAAATAATTTAAAAGTTAAAATAGAGAATGAATTCCTGCCTTTCACAACAAAATGGATGCAATTGGAGACCATTATTATTAGTGAAATAAACCAGTCTAAAAATGACAAATATCATTTGCTTTCTCTGATTTTTGATAACTAAAATATACAGTATAAAAGAGTGATGTATATGAGAAAATTGACCTTTTAAGATCTGATTATTGTTTACAGCCCTTGTTTATACTATTGAGGAATAGTGGGTTTTCTACTTACTACATGTTGAATTTTTTATTTAGTGGCGGTTTAAACTTGTGATTATAAAGTAAATTGAAAACATGTCATCATAAAAATTTAAAAAATAAGAAAAGAGGAAGGGATGGTGGGAGGGAGAAAAATTGTTTGAAGTATAATTATGCTTTTAAACCTGTATATATACAATACATGAAATTTGTTTCCTTACATATATCTATTTTTTTTAATTCCATACTTTTAACAAGTCCTGGAAAAATTGTAAGTGCTCAGTATAAGTTATCTTGTTATTTCATTCCAACTCTAGCAATATAGAAGAGCTTATTTAAGTTACATATAACAGTTGTTTGTTTTGAACTTGCTTTCCAGAATAATTAACAGGGTCAGTTTTGAATTGCAGTTGGCCTAGAAAATTAATACTTCAGTAGACACTGTACAAATAGTCAAACAAATCAACATATAAATACATATGTTAATTGCTGTCTTGAGGGAGAATTAGAAGGGTATTTTGAGGCAGATAAGAATGTTTTACAGAGAAGTTTTAAAAATAGCCTTCCTGTGGGATCAATATTTAAAGGGAAGCCTAAAATCTAAGAAGACCAATCTAAGTTGACCAGGCTAAGGAGAAAGTCTGATTTACACATAGAAAGGATAAGTTACAAATTCTTTTGGGACAGTAGAGTAGGAAGAATGTGGCTGAATGGTAGTTAGCGAAGGGGATAGAGGGGAAAGATGTGAGTGAAGAGAAAGGCAGGAATAGATTCAAGTAGACATTCTTTAGACTGAAGAGTTTGTATTTTAGTCCATGAAATGAAAAGCTCAGTAGGAGTTTACAGAGGCATATTATATGATCAGATAAATATTTTGAACAAGACTAGTTTGCTGGTCATATACCAGGGTAGATATTAAAGCCAAATAATTTACCTGCATAGTCACAGCTGAAGTTGACTGATTGATTAATGGTTTAGCCTAGGATAGTGGTAGAAAATAGAGACAAGAAGGTAGTTTCAAGGATGTATATTAGAGGCATAATCAATGAAATTTGGAAGGCTTGGACTTTGGGGAGACTAGTGCCCCAGGGAACATGCTTTGAGACTCAATGTATTAAAATAGTTTGCATGATGACAGGGATAGAACCTAATTATTGCATGGAATTCTCTAGTAAATCCATTTAGATTAAACATGAGGAGGAAAATCCCAATGACTAAAGCAGTTCCACAGCAAAATACTCTAAGAAAGTAACAGATTACTTGACTTCAGAATGAAATATTCAGAAAGGGTCTGGTTCGTTATTTATAAGACACTTTATGAAAATGATCAGAGAATTCCTTGAAGGATACATTTCAACATTTTGGAAAAGAAAACACATAATATTCATAGTTGACTTGATTATCAACACAATAACTAACTCTTGGGGCAGACACTGTGTCATAGCACATAAAGCTGCCATTTGCAGTGCTGGCATCCCACATGGGCACTGGTTCTAGTTTGTCTTCTTGACTTCCAAGCCAGCTCTCTGCTACGACCTGGAGAAGCAGGAGATGGGCCAAGCCCTCTGGCCCCTGCACCCTTGTGGGAGACCCGGAAGAAGCTCCTGGCTCCTGGCTTCGGATAGGCCCAGCTCTTGCCATTGCGGCCATTTAGGGAGTGAATCAGCAGTTGGAACACCGCTCTCTCTCTCTCTCTTTTTCTCTCTCTGCCTCTGCCTGTCTATAACTCTTCCTTTCAAATAAATAAATAAGTCTTCAAAAAAACTAACTCCTATGCAGTGCTCATTGCTTTCCAGTCTCAAATGCTTAATGTGGATTAAAGTATTTGACTCTTACAGCTATTCTATTAGAGGATACTAATATTATCCTCATTTTACCAGGGAAAGATGACACAGATAAATATTAAAATGAATACACAAGATCATGGTAGTGGAGAAAACAAGCCTCGAACTTAGGCCATCTGGCTCTACTAGACACAATCTAATGTCTCAATGGAAAATACCCATAGTTCAGCATAGTATAGCATAGCCATTCTCTAGAATAGCATCAGTAGTTAGTCATATCATGAAAAATATAAATTAACAACAAAGGAGAAATATTAGAAATAACTTGTTTGTGTACAATTACCACTGTGCATGAAACACACAAAGATATACAGAAAATTAAATGGAAGGGGATGTGAGAGTGAAGAGAATATAGCTGATGTTTTTTCTCTATTTTATTTTCCCTATTTCCCCAGTATAGTAATACTACATTTATTCAGGAAATATAGTTGCAATTCCAAACAGATGATACCAGTTGCGCCAAAAAGAGCTGGAGGAGATTAGACTTCTGAAAACTTTCCCAACATGAAAATTCTATGATTCTACTAGAGTGGGATTTTTTTTAATGAGCAAACTGGGTACCAAATATGAGTATCTGGATGAAGACAAATCCATCACAAATGAAATGCAAAATCTCAAGTGAAAACTTTTACTTTGATTTAACAGTCAATAATCCAAACTAAACACCAGTCAATTAAGACAAATATGTTTCTTAGGCCCCACAACTCTGCATTATTAGTCACACATCCCTGGCAAAGTTGCTAAACTTCCATAAATATGTTTTTAATGATCAGATGATATTTATCTAAAGCATACTATCTCTCACATTAAGTGGAAATTAAATGCACCGTTTACTGTGTCATATGCCTTTGCAGCTTCAACAATCCTCTCTTTCTTCTCTTTTGAGTTAAAATAACAATTCACAATGCAGCTGTGTAACATCTGGTAGCCATGCAATGCTGCTGGGGGAGGTTTCTGATCTCAGAGTTTTATAGGTCCTAATACACAGTGGTATACTAGTTCTCATCAATTTTTTTCTGGTTGCTAAATACACCTAAGGAAAAACATGCTTAGGAAGTATCCATGCATCTGCCATTTTTCCCACCTCTAAACAGAGAAAAATTCCATGTCAAGTCCATGTATCTCAATGCAGAAGATGATATCTCAAAGTCTCACTTACTTTGCTACAAGTATTAACTATGACTGACCCCAGCATAACTGATTAGAGTAAGGCAGCATTGTTTGATTTCTCTGAAGATTTATTTCAGGCAGGGATAGCGAGGTGGGGGAGACAGAGAGAGAAAGAGAGAGAGAGAGAGAGAGAGAGAGAGAGAGGAAGAGAGAGAGATCTTCCATCCTTTCCTGGTCTTCCTCATCAGGGGCAGGGACCAACAGACTTGGCCTAACTACAGCTACATAAGCAGGAAGCTGGATCAGAAGCACAGCAGTCAGGGCTTAAACCAGCACTCTCTCTGATATGGGAAGCCAGCATTACAAGTGTCAATTTGCTATGCCACAACATTGGCTCCCAGACAGCACTGCTTTTCAAAGGTTCTAGGTTATGAGATGGCAATAATACTACTTGAATTGAAGACATTTCCAGTTATAAGATACTACTGATTAAATAAAAGCTCCTTGGAAAAGGGGAAAACAATACATTAATGCACATGTCAATTGTATGACATCCCAAGCTCAGAGATGTTAAAATGCAATAAAAAATCTGCCCTAAAATTTGGAAAATCTGATAACTGAGATAAATTTGGTAAAATGTGCTTGTGCTATTTTTTTATTTCCTTTCATTTTCAAATGAGATTGTAAATTAGATCTTTTGATTTGGTTTTTACAGGTGATTCAATCTGTATAAAGTGCACGTGTCCAAGAATTCATTCATTTCTTCTAAGTTGTCAACTCTGTTGTCATATAGTTGCTCATAGTAACCTCTAACAATACTTTGTATTTTTGTGATGTCAGTGGTAATGTCTCCATTCTCATCTTTAATTCTATGTATTAGAAAGTTGTCTCTTGCCGGCGCCGTGGCTCAACAGGTTAATCCTCTGCCTTGCGGCGCCGGCACACCGGGTTCTAGTCCCGGTTGGGGCGCCTGATTCTGTCCCGGTTGCCCCTCTTCCAGGCCGGCTCTCTGCTGTGGCCCGGGAGTGCAGTGGAGGATGGCCCAAGTGCTTGGGCCCTGCACCCCATGGGAGAACAGGAAAAGCACCTGGCACCTGGCTCCTGCCATCGGAGGAGCGCGATGCGCCGGCCGCGGCAGCCATTGGAGGGTGAACCAATGGCAAAGGAAGACCTTTCTGTCTGTCTCTCTCTCTCTCACTGTCCACTCTGCCTGTCAAAAAAAAAAAAAAAAAGTTGTCTCTTGTGGCTGGTGCTTTGGCTCACTTGGCTAATCCTCCACCTGTGGCGCTGGCACCCCGGGTTCCAGTCCTGGTTGGGGCGCCAGATTCTGTCCCGGTTGCTCCTCTTCCAGTCTAGCTCTCTACTGTGGCCTGGGAAGGCATGGAAGATGGCCCAAGTGCTTGGGACCTGCACTCGCATGGGAGACCAGGAGAAGCACCTGGCTCCTGGCTTTGGATCAGCGCATTGATGTTTTTAGTGTTGCTTTGGTTTCTATGTCATTTATTTGTGCTCCAAATTTTATTATTTCTTCCCTTATACAAATTTTGTATTTTATTTTTTTTCTTTCTTCTTCTTCTTCTTTTTTTTTTTTTCAGTTCCTCGAGGTAAATAAACTGAGTCTCAGAGGTTAAATTACTTGATGGCAGAGGTAGGACTCAAACTAGCTATTAACAAACATATTCAAATTAGGGAGAAGGTCTCCCTTTCAACTCTAGAAACTAGGGGAAGAGCACTAGAGTTAGAGGCAAGCGAGCTTAATTCTTTCCCATGATTTGTCCTTAAGAATGGCCAAACTGGGCTATACCCTGGTTTGAATCTCTCAGGTTACATACAGTGGCTGATATTCAAAGTTAACTCCAGTGTTCAAAGTTCATGAATTACTGTTAAAGCAATCAACTGAGACTTCATTGGATATTTGGCAACTGTTTTTCTCTGTCTTTACTCAATGAATAGAGAGCATATTAGCCAACAAGTGTCTAATACTTCCTATGTCCATGTTCCTACGTTTCATATGTATCATGTAAGCTTAAATTCACAGCAGGTCTATGAGGTAGGTGAATTATTTTACAGATGAGGAAATTTGAGTACAAAGAGGGAAAGTTGATCAATATCCAGAATTCATAATCAGGCTTTTCTCATTTCAGATTATAGTCTTTAATGACTAAATTAATCTGTTTTCAGCCACAAGAAAAAACATCTGGGAAGAAAACTCTACCCTTAAGGAATTTGAAATCCATTGAGAGGCAATACTTGTGTGCATGGATTTCCAACTTTTTTGCACCAGAATAAAATTACTTTTTAATTTCATTTCTTTCTGAACTTTTTGAAATACATCAATATTAAAATATAAGTGAGGTAAATGCCAATCATGAATACTGTATACCATTTTTTGGATGAGTTACACAGAATCTAAGGCTTTAGAAATTGGAGACAGAATTCAAACCCATGATTCTGAAATGCTTGTCCAATTCTGTTTTAACTTCCACATTGCATCTGCCATCACATTTCATTTTTGAGAAGTAAGTCAGGTCCAAATGATGTTCAATAACTGTCCCAATATGAGTGGTTTATCAAACTTTGATGATGTGACTTCACCCAGTGATTTATGCTTGAAATTGCCAGGGTGGACTGAGAAAGCCAAAGGGCTCTGTCCTTTAGATCCTCATATTTTTTCTATCCCTGTCACATCTTACTTTGAACTCCCTCACCTCTGGATCTAAATATTGTCTGCCACTTTTATGATTATTGGTGGTTAGATATGATGAATTCCGATACTAGTCAACTGTGGAGGAAGATATTAAATACATTAGCTAATTTCCCCTTAATGCCTCATCCAATATGAATCAATATTGGTTTAATAATTAACATGTTTAAACATTTTTATGTATATTTTATGGCAAGACAAACTATGTTTATTTTATGAAGATGAAATATTTAGCTCCCACTGACAGCAAAGCCATTCCAACTTGGAGATTTCTCTTTAGAATGATCTGGGGCCATCACATCCTAGGAGAACTGGCTTGTTCCCCCTGGCTGTGACCAGTGGAAGCCACTGAGTTCATAATCAGATGTTGAGGGCATCTACAAAGAGGAAAGGCTCTCTGTTGAATTTGACTTCTGAAAGGAGCCTGCTCAAGTGGTAGTGTCAGTTCCATACCCCGCTCCTTGCCCTAATCCTACTTCCTCCTTTGGTCTGAAGGCAGATACTTAGTATCAGTTCTAACTAAGATTTAACTGCCTATCCCAGGAAAGATAATACTGAAAGGTAGGATGAGAAGCAGAGTTTACGGCAATGGTTCTCAACTACTGGTGGTTTTTGGTCAAAACCTGCAGCACCACCCCAGGCATCACTAGGCTTAATTCCCATTTTTACAAAATGTTGTTCAAATTTGGGAAGTTTATGATCTTTGTTTTCCACATTTCTAAATTGAGATTAATAATCACAAAGTGACTTATTTATGAGGTATAGTAAAAATTAAGTGAAAAGACAAATATTAAAAATCAAATGTGACATACCATTATGAACCAAATGCTCATGTCTACCCAGAATTCTTATGTTGAAATATTAACCCTCAATGTGGAGGTGGAGGCTTTGAGAGGCCATGCAGTTATGGTGATAGGGCCCTCATGAATGAGATTAGTGCCCTCATAAAGAGAGCTCCAAACCTCTTTTATTCCACTTTGGGTATAAGAAGACAGCCATCTGCAAGGTAAAAGAGAGCCTTCACAGGAATGGGAGCATGCTGGCATTGTGATCTCAGACTTCTAACCTCCAAAACTGTGAGAAATTGGTTGCTGTCCCTTACAAGACCCCAGCCTATGATACTTTGTCACATTGGACTGAACTAACCAAGGCAAGCACATAAAAGAACTGTTGGCTATACAACTGAAGCTGAGGTAGTGGATGGGAATGGAAAATTGATGGAGATAAATGAGGTAGATTGTTTTAAAATGTGCACAGTTCTTGATTTCTCCTTATATCCTACCTTTCTGATGTGACTTTGAATTTCTTTAGTATATTAGTGCCTCAGGTAACTTACCTCTAGAGACTTACTTCTGGATGTCTACAGCAACTCAGTAAGCAAGGTGCCTGCTGGGTAATGGACTACGTGGGCAAAGATGAGTCAACAAAGCTGAGGTCATTTTAACCTGGCACAGCTTTTGGCCATAGACACATGAGTGATTTCAGCCAAGACCAGAAGAACCATTCATCTGAGCTCACACCAAATTTCCAACTAATAGAATCACAATGTAAAGTAATTGTTTTAAGGCAGTAAATATATGGGTGATTTGTTATGCAGCAAAGGATAACTGATACAGTAAACTAGAGCTGAGTACTATAGTGTCAGAAACAATTAACTCAGTGAAGAAAGAGTGTATAGAAATAACTGGAGGGAAGAAACAGGGGATAAAATTCCTACCAAATTCTACCTGGATTATTAATTTCCATTAAGAAGCATTTATGGATTTTCTCTTTGGAGGATTTATAGCTTTATCATATTTTCTTTTTCAAAATTTTATGTTCTTTTTCCCATTCTCATACACTTTGTCATCAATGGGGCCTAAAAATTTGGTCAACTGAGCACTGCTCCATGCTACATTTTTTAGAGCTGTGTTGTCACTAGCTATATGTGATTATTTAAATTTTAGCTATTAATTAATTAAAATTCAATAAAATTTAAAAAATTTAATTCTGAAGTTACACTAGCCACATTTGAAGGTCTCAAAGACTACTTGTGCCAGCTCAGATATAGAACATAACCATCTAACTGAGAGGTGAAGCAGCAGAGTAACTACAGATGTTGAAGTCCTCTGATTAAGGTTTCCAGGGAGAGTCAGTTTGTACCTTTGGCCAATGTGTCCTCCAGGGGTTTCATGAATGGACTTCTGTGGCCTACAAACTCCTTAAAATCGTGTTCTACAATGTGCACAGGAATCTCTTTCTGGTTTTAATTCCAGAAGAGATATGAAACATATTCTTTATATCATGAAATAGAGTAAACTGACAGTTAATTGTAAAAATAGATCAGTGAAATAAATGTGCATTATACCTCAATAAAAATGTTTTTAAAAATAAAAAACAGAACATAGCCATCACTGTAGGAAGATGTACTGAGAGTTATGCTTTAGAGTACATCCTCTGATTCCTCTTTGGAAACAGGAGATGAGGACTCTTTGGGGCCAAAGGTGCAGATCAATTTCCAGATCATTGACTAGGAGCAGTATCCCAGAGTGATTGGCTTGGACTGCTCCAAAACAGCCTGCAACCTCTTGCAAGAAGGGTCTGACCTCTTAAGAATGTATTTAACTCCTGGTGTGCACACCCTTGGATTTGAAGAATGCCTGGAGGTACATTTTAGATTGGAAGGGTGGGTTTGTGGGCCAGGCCTTTATACACATGAACATGAGTACTTACAAAAGAATCAGGGTGAAGAGGAAAGGTAGGTGGGCTACAGGCCAAGAACCCAATTTTAAAGCTTGGCACCACAAATGTGAGTCATAGGACTGTTTAATCACATCTACTTTATGATTGATTAGTCTGATTGATTAGTAATTTATTTATTTCTTATTGCTGTGTTAAGAAATTATGATAAAATCTAGTGACTTAAACAATGCAAAATGTCATCTAAAGTTCTAGAAGTAAAAACTGAAAAATTGAATCTGGAAGAATTAAGGAAGATTCCATTTGGGTCTTCTAGTTACTCAAGACCCAAAACAGTTTTTGGGTTGTTGTTCCTTCCCCTACCCTCAAAGTCAGCAAACCAGATGAGTCCTTAAGCTACCATCTCTCTATTTTTCCACTTTTTGCTTCAGTCTTCCATTTTGGATGACCTATGTCCTTAAAACCTTGGCTTTACCCAATAATGCAGATTGCTCTCTTTATTTTAAGGACAGCTGATTAGCATCCTGAATTCCCCTTTGTCGTACAGCCTAACTATTCACAGATCAGCTAGGGATTAGTACACCATCATCTTTGGGGACCATTGTTCTTCCTGCTCCAATAATTTACAAGTGTCTTCTACTGTCAAGCATTCACTGGCCAAAAAGTATATCTCCCTAACTTTAGCCATCTTCTGTTATACCAGACATTTTTATATGACTCTACTGGAACCTCACAATATCACAACTCTATCTATACACTTTTTGTGACGAGGTGGGGAGGTCTACTTATCAAGAATCTGCAATACAGCAGAGGAATTTTTGTTATCAATGCAAATATAAGTAGGATACAATTATTTCAATTTTATAAATCAAAAATCTGGAAATAGGAAGAGGTTATTGATCTTGTCTGGTCTGCCTCCTTATAAGTGAAAACTTGGAATTTGAGCTTAGTTGTTCAACTACAAAACCTGGGCTGTTGTCATCCATCTTCCTACCAATAGTAAACCTATTTAAATAATCAGAAAATGTGTCCTTTTTGAGCACTGTGAGCTACAACTTCCTGAGGTTCTACCATATGTCAGGAAATATGCCAAGGCCTTTGCATGCATTATCCAGTTAATCCACAAAACATTAAAAATGATACATGCTGTTTATTGTATTCCTTCTGTCTGCCATGAGTTCCATGTATGTTATTTCTGCTCTTTGAAGCAATTGTACAAAGTCTTCATTGTTATTTCAATTCCTAGAGTTGAAGAAATTAAGATTTAGCAAGTTCAATACATTACCTGAAGCCATGATGTTATTTATTCATTTAGTGATCTTTGAACTTCTGTTACATGACAGGCACTGATCCAGGGGCTGGAAAAAAAAAGTACTGAGCTTTCATTCTCATAAGAAAGGATAGATAATAGTTAAGTCAATAAATAAAGCCTTGATTGCATGATGAGTGTTATGAAAAATATATAGGAAGTTTAAGGATGCGATGAGTGTATGGAATGTGCTATTTTTATAATGGATTGTTGACAAAGGTCATCCCTGAGCAAAGGTATAGAAGCAGTGAGAGCCAATGTATTTTAAACCATTTGAAAAAAGGGACTGTTCTATATGGAGGTACTGGAACATTCTGAGATAATGATCTTGGTGAGACTGAGGATCTCTATGAGAGAAAATCTATAGTTTGAGTAGAGAAAGAGAAGGAGGAAATATCTTACTCAGAGAAGGTCTTAAGGTGTTCAGTTGCTGCAAGGCAGTGTAACTCATCATCAAATCAGAATTACTTGACACACTGCATGCTGAATCAGATGGGAAGGGATTAATTAGAGGAAGGTTTTGAGTAGAGAAATGAAAACTCTAGTTCATATTTTAAGAGATGTATTGTGTGCTGGAAAGATAATAGTCTGAGGGAGCAAAGCAGGTAGCAGGGAGACCTGTGAGGACATTGTTGCTGTTTTCCTGGAGATATGATTGTCAGCAGAAGTTGTGAGTAGTCTTTATATCTTAGATATATTTTGAAAGCCAGCAGGATTTGCTGATGTATTGGAAGCAGATGTGAACAGAAAAGTGTCAGAGATGAGCCCAGAGTTCTGGTCTAAATAACTTAAATAATAGGGTTGTTCTTCACTGCAATGGAGATATCTCCATTGATTTGGGGTCTAGGGAATGTTCATAGATATGAAAGGCATTGCATTAAGCTTTTATATAATTGGGAAAATTAGACAATTAGAAAACATTGTAATTCAGAGAACCTGGGGTGATTTTCTAGACTACTTAAGCAGTGAACTTGAGTACAGTTTTGGGCTGGCAGGAAGAGAAGGTAGTAATGGTAACTGGAGGCATAAGTAGACAGGTTGACATTAGAAAAGCTAATCTATGGGAACAGGAGGGAAGGAAAGATGTATGGCCCCGAACCTCAGCAGGCAGGTAGTGATGATGGGCTTGTAGATACTTGCATTGATCTTTCTAGTGAAAGATGCAGTAGAATCCAAGCAAAGAGCAAGGAGTCAAGAAGAGGTGTTGGCCCTGTGAGAAAACAGGGTAGAAGCTAAATAGTCACAGTGAATAAATTACAGAAATGTTGTAGAATTTGAACCCAGGTCCATTTAAGTTCTAACATCCACAGCCTCCTCATACACCTTATCACTTTACAATTATCCTGTAGGTTAAATAGAAACCATTTCAATCTGATAGAACAAAATTCAAGAGTTTATGTGGCCCAAGGCCACTTAGCTTGTTAGACTGGAAACCCAGATTTCAAGTTAAACCTTCAGAAAGCTAATTCATAGCCTCATGAACCTATTTGGAATCCTCCCACCCCTAAATAAAGGGAACATCATGGCAGATAAGCCTGTGAAAGAGCGAACTTCAGGGTACCAACTTCAAGCCCCTAGGAATGGTGCCAGGAGTAGACCTCTTCTGCAAGCTTCCCAGGGCTTTCTCAGTTGCATTCTTGTTCTAATACCATTGTCTGTTCTCTTGTGTATTCATCCACTGTGCTTTTAGTTTTCCTTTGATCTGCTCTGTGAGGCAGTGACACAAAGCAGGATATCCATATTGAAGACTTTTGAAAAAGGACTGAACTTTTCCTAGCAAGGATGAGATCAGGAGAGAGCACCTGCTTTATTTGTTTGTTTATATTCAGGGTTTAATCCCTGCCTTTTTGTTTTCCTTTTTTTTATCCTGTGAGATATGCTTCATAGACTATTGTCACTTGGTGGAAATTCAGGGTTCCATGAAATTTCTTCACATTTTAGAATCTTTCTCACTATAGAAAAAGACCTGGGCTGCCTACCTGTGACGTAGCATAAAGCTACCACCTGTGATGCTGGTATCCTATATGGACACCAGTTTGTGTCCTAGATACTCCATTTCTGATCCAGCTCCCTGTTAATGGCCTGAAAAAAAGCAGTGGAATGGCCCAAGTACTTGGGCCCCTGCCACTCATGTGGGAGAGCTGGATGAAACTCCTGGTCTCAGCCTGGCACAGTCCTGGCTGTTACAGTCATCTGGAGGGTAAACTAGTGGATGGAAGATCCCTCGCAGTCTCTGCAATTCTAACTTTCAAATAAATAAATAAATAAATATAAAAAAAGAAGAAAGAAAAAGAACTGACTTATTATCAAGCCCAGAAACAATGCTCAAAAAGGACGAGACACAACAAAAGAAGGGACAGCAAATTAGAATGAAGACTCCTTCAGTGTCATCAAGAGCTAGAGGAAGATTCCAGAAGATTGCAGATTCTTCAAACTTTACAATAGTGAAAAAGGAATTTTGTTTTCTAACCAGATTCCTGAGCCCTAAAATGTTTGGAAGCAGCATTACAGAAAACTCTCCCTTCTCTTGCTTTTATCTAATATTCAAATTTTCTTTGAAGTTGATATCTCAAGAAGGTAGAATTGATGGTGAGTCAGTGATTCAGAGACAGGTGTCAAGGCTATTAAAACTATTTTATAAGAGTGAGGTTGAACATCTTTTTATTTGGTCATTTCTTATAGTCCTTGGCTACATTCCAGCTGAAATATGGTCTTCTAACTTTTTATTTGTTGAACACTTTACTTACTGAGAAATTAAGCCTTTGACTATCATGTAAATTTAAAATGTGTTATCTCAAAAACTTAAACAAGACAGAAAATGTTCAGCCCTGTAGGGGCATACTTCTGGATCAACCATAAATCACCACTGGGACAGCTGCATCTCATATCAGTGTCTGCTTTTGACCTCAACTTCTTTGCTTCCAATCTAGCGTCCTGCTAATGCAAACCCTTGGAGGAAAGAGATGATGATTCAAGTACTTGGATGCTTTTCACCAACATGATAGACCCAGATCAAGTTCCTGGTTCCTGGCTTGGGCCTGCTCCTGTACTGACTGCTGCAGATATTTGGGGAGTGAACCAGCATATAGAAGATCTCTCTCTTCTCTGTTTCTCTTCCTTTCAAATAAAATGGAAATAAATTAATTAAAATAAAAACAAAACAGTCATATGATTTTCAGTGCTTCCATCACAAGAGGTGGTGGGCCTCAGGGAATATGGGCTACAGTGAAGAAAAGTGTGGAAAAAGAGGGAGGTTGCCACCAACCACTCAGACTACTTAAGAATTTCACTTAGCCGGTGCCATGGCTCACTAGGCTAATCCTCCGCCTGCGGCGCCTGCACCCAGGGTTCTAGTCCCAGTCAGGGCGCTGGATTCTGTCCTGGTTGCCCCTCTTCCAGTCCAGCTCTCTGCTGTGGCCCAGGAGTGCAGTGGAGGATGGCCCAGGTGCTTGGGCCCTGCACCCACATGGGAGACCAGGAGAAGCACCTGGCTCCTGGCTTCAGATCAGCTCGGTGCGTTGCGCTGGCCGCAGTGCGCCAGCCGCAAGCGGCCACTGGAAGGTGAACCAACAGTAAAGGAAGACCTTTCTCTCTGTCTCTCTCTCTCACTGTCCACTCTGCCTGTTTAAAAAAAAAAAAGAATTTCAGTTGTAACCCTCTCCATTTCTTTGATTCCTGGTCCTACAAACATAACTAAAGCTATGCTTCTTACTTTCCTTCTCTTCTACTTCAATAATTCAAGCTGCCAACGTTTTCTCCTCCTCCTCCTCCTCCTTTTCCTTCTCCTTCTTCTTCGTTCTACATCATTGAATCTCCCTCTACACAGTCTTGAAGACTTTGCTCAATCCAGAAGGACTTCCCCCTCTGAGATTCCCTACTGTTTCTCGTACCTCTGCCTTCCTCTCAATAGTCATTTCTTTCCCATAGAAGCTTCCCCTGGACACCATGTTCTTCCATCTCTCATCTTTCTTAAATTCACCAGATGTGAGTCTTTTGAAGACTTTCTCTGTCTTGCCTGTTTGTATACTCTGATCCTCCATGCATTCTCCAGCCCAATTAAATGAGATTCCATCTTCCAAAATTCCATTCAAACTTAAATTGCTAGGATCACTAAATGATTTCCTAATTTCAAGAACCAATGAATGTTTTGACTTCTTTTCCATGTGGTGGCTGTACCATTTGGTATTTGTTACTATTTCCTCAGAAAGCATTCCTTCCGAGCAGTCTCAAGCTCCTGTATTGAATCTTCCTCCTTTAATTATTTTGTAAACATTAACGCTGCCCGGGGCCTTCTGTGATTATATCCCTTTTCCTTCAATTTAATTCCCTTTCCATCTTCCTCTTTGGCCCTCTCCCATCTTTCCTTGCCACTCTCCCTTTCTTCCCTTTCTCTTCACCTGCACTCCTTCCCTTCCAGTTCTGCACTTTCTCAGGTGGCAATATCACTCCTGTTCAGCATTAACCTGTCATTCAAGCTTATCAGTTCGGAGCTTGGAATCTCCTTAGCTTTTTTGTAATATTAGAAGTGTTTTCATGACCACCTATTAGCCATCCCCGCGTGTGCATTAGAAGATTTTTATCAACATACATCTGTACTGATCAGGCCCTCAATGCCACTGTTCTAACCCAAGTCCCAGAACATGTGATCATTTATCAAGTCAGCTTTTGCTGCCTTCTCATCACAATGCATAAAACCTAGTGGAACTATTAGAAAGCTGATCAGCAGACAGCTGCCTGGCCTTCTGGACTGCAGGAAAAATAGCTGAACTGGAGATTCTAAGTTGGTAATGATTCAACAGAAAGGAAAAGTGAGTATAAAGTCAACTCAGTGGGAGCTCAAAGCAAGAATTCAAAACCTAGGAGTTCATGAATAGTCAAATTAATATATAAAGTGTACATATTAGGTAGAGATGTATGCTGTTCAAGAAAATTCATTGCTTTGATTAGTCTCTCAAAGATAGCAATGGGCCACAGAATTTTTTTAAAAAAACCCTATTTTAGGGGAAAAAGAGGAATTGTGTTTAATTATTGTAAAACTTGTATAAGAAAGAAATGACAGAACTGGTTAAATGATATTTAGAAACAGCCTTGATTTTGTACCAACAGATTATGTGGCATAAGAAAGAATTACCTGTCTCACCAGGAACATTTGAAACCTTCTCACATCACCCTAAACTACCTGCAGCACTTTGTACTTGGGACTGTGATTTGCTCTACTGATTTATTGTCTCTTTTCCACTAGCTGTAAGTGCAAGAGGGAGGGTCTATGTTGCTCACATATGCACAAAATTATTCTTCCCTGACTTTTATCAGTCCATCATTTGTCTTCACTGGACTCTAGTGTCTCCATCTGTAATGATGAGAATTCATTTTTCACAGTTCATTTTTTCAAACATCAACACTTCACTATAGTGCTTGTCTTTGTCATTGTTATATCCACAGTGCCTACTGAGCCTGAACAGTGTTTCACTCAGTTAAACAGACCAGGTGAGCAGAGATGGGTGTATTTATAATAAATGATGATTATGTGCTACAATAATGTCATTAGAATATTTTAATGGAGTAGGGGAGTGGTGGGTACCAACAACATCTATATATTCAGGCATAATCCACCTTCAAATAAGCTCTTAACCAAGGTCACACTTGCTTCATCAGGACAGGATGGATATCACCCACTGGAAGCAATATTTGGTACTAATAACACTTCCTATGTGCAGCCTATAGAACCCTTTCCTAATCATTTCATATACCTTCCAATTTCAACTCAGGTCTCACAATTTATAAAAAAATAAATTACCTGCCACTGTAATATATAATTTTCAAAACTACATGTTCACCACAGCAAAGCAATAATGCCCAGCTCCCAAAGGAATCATCATTCTCTCTGTCTTTCTTTTCCTTCAAAATTCATTGTGTAGTGAGTCACATCAAGTCCAGGAAGCAACAAACACTCCAGAACTGAGCCTGCCTCGCAACGTTGCTACCTACCCTGAAAAGCAACCATAGAATGTCTATAAAACTCTTGCATTTTCCTTCTCATGGTATCTCAGATTATCTTGCTTGAAATGATAGTATTTCTTTTTGTTATTTTATTTTTTAAAATTAAAGACAAGACGACGTTACTTATACTTACAGAATATACCACATTTAAAGCCATAACATCTCTACTTCTTCCTTTGTTTTTCCCATATTGAGGTGACACAGTCCACAAAAAAAAAAAAAAAATTTAGGATTTTGAATTAAAAACACCGACTTTTGAAACCTAAATCTGTACCTTGGCCAATGAAGTAAGGTCTGAACCTTACTTACCTCATGTGTTAAATGTGGTCAGTAACTATAAAAACACCTTTTATATTGCCTCTTCTGGTGAAATTTAGATAAGAAATAATGGGGCAGAGAGTTTGTAAATTCTGAGGTTTTCTATGTAAGTACATGACCAGTAGAATTTCTTTTAAACTTCTTGATATGTTTCACAGTCTCAACTTGGGTGAACAAATTCTTTCTTTTTTTCTTTCCCATTTCCAATTTTGAATTAATCAAGCTGTTCAAAACCTATCTCTCCATGTAGTAAAAATTTGCCTTTTTGTTAATCATCCATTATTCCAGGAAGCAATTCTTGCTGGCTGTTAATTCATCATTCAATAAATATTTATCATGCATATAAAATACCTGATATGTTATTAGAATTCACACAATGCAATTCCAGCATCCTCTATAACTATGCTGCCTGATGATTTTGCTAGTTATCCAGTGTGTGATTGAGCCAATGTGTGGAGCACATGAATCTGTGAGGCAGCTAATTTCTTGAGGAGGCAGTTTTAATTTTTAGAAGTTAATATTCATGTTGAGGTAATCCATGGCTTCCTTCAATTCCCATCTATTGTACTATTCTAACATTAACTGTTTTCCTCTGCAAGTGTTCATGTATTGACAACTAGCTACTGAGTTATTTCTCCCAACATTTCCTTCTCCAGGCTAAGCATTAGATGTTCTTGGGGCCAGTGCTGTGGTACAACAGGTTAACACCCTGGCCTGAAGCACCGGCATCCCATATGGGAGCCAGTTCAAGACCCGGCTGCTCCACTTCCTGTCCAGCTCTCTGCTGTGGCCTGGGAAGGCAGTAGAAGATGACCCAAGTCCTTGGGCATCTGCACCCACATGGGAGATCTGGAGGAAGCTCCTGGCTCCTGGCTTTGGATCAGCACATCTCCAGCCTTTGTGGCCAACCAGGAAGTGAACCATTGGATGGAAGACCTCTCTCTCTCTCTCTCTCTCTCTCTCTCTCTGTCTTTCTCTCCTCTCTCTGTGTAACTCTGAATTTCAAGTAAAATAAATAAATCTTTTAAAAAAGAATTAGATGTTCTTCTTCCAACTATTCTGTGCATCTGATTACTCTTTCTTTTCTTCTCCAGCCTCAACATGGTTTATCATCATCAAGGCTTCATTTACATTGAATTTATGAATGCAAATGCAGTTAGACCACAGTTAATTATATCACTTTTCCTCCATCAAGCATGAAATTATCCCTAGTTCAATCTGGATTAGCCATAGCATTTTGTTCAAGTTAAAGTTCATCATTGATTCATTCCACTGAGGAAGTACCAACTCAGGTTTTAATTTGTCTTTATCCTAAACAACGTCTTCCTCATTCTGTATTTATAGATTCAGGATTTTGGACCAAAGTGACCACTTGATATCTATCCTTATTTGTGTTTATATTTTTTAGATTTCATTGAGGGCTCTCACTAGTCAAAAAGTTGTTGAATCATGATTATTATTTAATGCATTGGCTGTTCCTCTATAATTCATGCTATATTGAAATTCATTGAATAGAATTTTCTATGTATTCTTCCTGTTTACATGTTGCAAATTACAATTAAGAAAAAAGTTTTTGTAAAAGCATAACTATATTCTGCATGATTTTTAATTACCTTTTTACCTTCAAAAATTGCTTTAATATATAAAGACACTGGAATGTATATAAAGGATACCATATACAACTCATAATGCGTGATCAATAAATATCTTTCAGGTAGACAAAACGAAAGGACAGATTTGCCAAGCTTGAGCTTAAAATAATCAAAGAAAATATACAGAGCAAGTAAGAAAACCTTCTATAAAAATATTGATAAGAGGGAACACAAAGTTGAAAACATAAATTACATTTTGAATGGAGGTCAAAAGCCAGAAGATACAATGGTATTCAAAATGAGACTAAGAACTTTAAAGTTGAGAAAGTGTGCTTAGCACTTTCTCTGAAGACAGTCCATAGCTGACAACTAATATTGTTGTCCTTCTGGGGCTGGCACCTTGGCTCACTTGGTTAATCCTCCGCCTGTAGCACTGGCATCCCATATGGGTGCCAGTTCTATTTCCAGTTGCTCCTCTTCCAGTCCAGCTCCCTGCTGTGGCCCGAGAGGGCAGTGGAGGTTGGCCCAAGTGCTTGGGCCCTGCCCCTACATGGGAGACCAGGGAGAAGCACCTGGCTCCTGGCTTCAGATCGGTGCAATGTTGGCCGTGGCAGCCATTTGGGGGTGAACCAACGGAAGGACAACCTTTCTCTCTGTTTCTCTCTTTCACTATCTATAAATCTATCTGTCAAATAAATAAAAATTTAAAAAAACTCTTAAAAATATTGTTGTCCTTCTGACAATGGTTTGATGAGCACCAGGGAGCAATAGGCAAAAATGTGCAGTCCCTCAACATGTACACCCATATGTATGCTTGCATCAGCTAACTCCTAGTAAACACCCACTGTGGGTCATATCTAATTGATATCCTAAAAACTCACTTAGATTGATAATATGGTCATGCCCACAGTATAAAAGAAAAAAATTGGAATATCTATATGATCCACAAATTGCTCTAGGTCACACACATAGTAAAAACCAAATGTGGGAATTTAACCTTGGTAAATCACTGATACCAATGCACACAATTATCTGTGTGTGTACTCACAGAGGTTTCCTCCTATAGTTTTGCACATCTGAAACGCTAGATACGGTTCACTCACAATTAATTCTAACAAGAAATATTTTCAGATGAACACTCAAAATATAACACCTTAAAAACCCCTAAAGGAACCCAAATGGAGATGAGTGTAGGGTCCTCAGATGACTCTCCACAGGTCTGATCTGAGTTGTCCTTAGCTTACTATTTCTAATTCTCATAACCTTAATTTTTCCATAATAGCCTGCTAGTTCTGATATTTTTATCTGTGACTTATACCTTAGTATGTTTAGGTTGAAAAATTAAGTTGACAACATTAAATTAATGTACTTGGATCAATTCCCCACTCCCAACTTCCCGTCCAGCCAACTCTTAGTTAACTTCAGTGATCCAGTTATGACCTCCCACTTTATTACTTTAGCTGAACCAAACTCACCTCTTCTTTGCCTCTGCTACTACAACATTCAGACTGGGGCCTGATGTCACACAGCAGATGCTGGAAATAGAAGTATCACAGAAACAAGCAATTAGCTGGTTGAAGGTCACAGATATTCTCAATCTAATGCTATCCCTTGAGGGATGAGGACAAAAGCAGGCAATTCCCAGAAACCAACTAAAGAGGGAGACAGTGGGAGGATGTTCTTGAAAGCTCCAAGATATCCAATTTTTTCATCAGCTATTATTTATGGAAGAACTACCATATGTCTGGTGCTTTAGAAGTCTGAGCATTGAAATCTTAGTACTGACTTTGCTAATAACTCACCTGGGTGAGACACCTTGTCTCCTTGTGATTCATTTCCTTCATAATGTGCAGGTAAAGAAATGCTGAGTCATGCAACAGTTAGGGTATCTCTCCAGCATGATGAGTCTCTGGTTTTCTGAAACAGTCACTATCCCATGTCCCTTTCTGGTGGCTCTTGTCACGTGTGCCATATGGGGAGGGGGCAGGAAGGCTTCCTGCTAGTAAAGTTCATTCCCATCTTCATAATAGAGTTATGTACTCCCCTCTGTAGGTCTTTAATCTTCCAGCATTTATCCCATCAGTTCTGTCTCTAGTGAGCCTTTATCCCAAGATGTTTGTCTATTAAATTAAGAGTTTTGCAGAAGGGGAGAGCCATTTAAAGACTGTAAATCTCCCAGCAGTCTTTTAAGCTGTTCTCTGCTCAAAGACTCACTGCATCATCTTGCACTCTGCCTGCTGACACCTCCCCTCAGGCCTTGGCTCTCAGAGACAGACAGCTCTGGAGTGTGGAACCCGCACAGACTTGCCTGCTCCAAATCCACTCCAGTCTCTGGGGGCGAGTCTGTCCTGGGGATGAGTGGATGTGGAATTCACAGGAGTTCTTGATTAACCCTCAGGAACCCAAAGGGCAGCTCTACTCCTTCAAGTTATGCCCTGGTGATTTTCATGCACCCAAACACTTGCTTTAAATTCTAGCTTAAATAAATGCAGCATTTGGGGACGGGCGTTTGACAATGAAGTCAAGACACTGCTTGGGAATCCTAAACTCCATATCTGAGTTCCTGAGTGCAATTCCAGGTTCTGCTTCCTATTCTAGCTTCCTGCTAACGTGTACCCTGGGAGGCAGCAAATACTCATCAAGTACCTGGTTCCCTGCCACACATATGGGAGACTTAGATTGAGTTGCTGACTCCTGGCTTCTGTCTGGCCTGGTCCTTGCTGTTGTGGCATTTGGATAATGAACCAGTGGATAGAAGATCTCTTTCTGTCTCTTTTTCTCTTTTCAAACAAAATTAAAATTTAAAGAATATCTATAAACCTTGATTATAATAATGCGCTTGACTAACCAGTGATAGTCCAACCAGTGTCACAGGAAAATAACATAAAACTGTTATTTATTTATTTAAGATTTATTTATTTATTTGAAAGGCAGAGTTATAGAGAGAGAGGGAGAAAGAGAGATCTTCCATCTGCGAGTTCACTCCCTAAATGGCCACAATGGCTCAGGCTGGACCGATCTGAAGCCAGAAGGCAGGAGCTTCTTCTGGATCTTCCACATAGGTGCTGGGGCCCAAGCACTTGGGCCATCTTCTGCTGCTTTGCCAGCAGGAAGCTGGACCAGAAGTGGAGCATCTGGGACTTGAACTGGTTCCATATGGGAAACCAGCACCACAGGTGCTGTTCACTTGTTATGCCACAGTGCCGACCTCAGAACTCTTATTTTCTATGAACCAGATAAATTTTCACCTCTAACCTGTAAGTTGAATGACACTGTTATTCTCATATTACTGGTAAAGCTAAGAAAAAGTACATTAAGTGTCTAAATTTTTATAACTTTTTATAGATAGAGATGGGATTTAAATCTGAACTTGGTTTATACAAAAATTTTTGATTCATTCATTCACTTGTGGGTGTGTTTTGGATGACTGGTATGTGTCATGCAGCATGTCCAGCGTGCCAGGGTACTGCTTCAATAATGACCAGAAGAGTAAATATCCCCTCACTCCACTAGTTTGCTGTATAGTAGTCTTATCCCCTCCAGGGCATCAGGACATCGAGGCAAGTTCCTTTTCCCTCTCAACTTGAGGATGGAATTTCTATCCCTGGACCCTCATCCTGTGAGTGGGTGCTGACACCTTACACCTCTTGCCATGAGCATCTCTCTGACTCTCAAGGAGTTGCCATAGACTCATTAGGCACATTTGTAGGACCTTGTTAATGCACTGCACAGGCTTGTGGTGGCCTTTGGTGGTTCTACTGCACAAGATAGTTTTCCTGTTGCACTGGAGAGCCCCTTCTTGCTTCTCTCTTGTGCTTTCAATTCTAATGAGCTCTCCAAGTACTACCTAAATCTCTGCTTATTCCTCCTGTATTTACCCTTAAGTGCTCAACTGCTTCACCAAGTGTCTTAGACTTTGAAGGAATCATATGCAGTGGTGGAATACAGAGACCAAAACAAGAGCTGTGTTCATCCACATCAGCTTTAACCCTGTATGGACCTCAGGCTGCCTCTAGAGATCTTTTGGGGACTCCACTTAGTTTACCTTCTTCAGAATGTTCTGTTCCCTCAATATCCCTTCCCTGTTCCTGCCCATGAAGGTTCTCTCCAGCTCCATGAGAAGCTACCATAGGTCTCAATTTAGATATAAATATAGTGTCATCAGGTAATAAAATCTTGGAATTAAAGAGATATTTAGTTCTTATCTCTTATTCAGTCATTTTCAATCATTTCATTGAAAAATACACTTTATTTTAAAATTATGTATTTTAAAATTATACGTAAAATTAAAGATTGCCTTCAATATCCTTATGCCAAATTCCATATTCAATGCCCTTCTCAATGGAAACAATTGTTAAAATTTTGCCTCTTTCTAGATCTTTTCATGAGTTCATACATAAACACAGATATTACACATATACATATGATTATCTTCTTTCACATTCTAACCTACTTTTAAATTTTTTCTTTGTCTTGGTTATCTTTTCTTATTTCATTCTACCTAAATCTATTTTATCCTTTAAAATCTATCTAGTATTCCCAACTGTGAATCTACCTGAATATATTTAACGTTTGCTCTGTTAATGATCACTGGAATTTTTCCACAAATGCCTTAACAAATGTAATGTTGAATAGACCATTTTTTTGTACCTGCCTTTGTGTGGTGTGTAACTGTTTTCTGTAGAACAGACACCTAAGAAATGGCTGGGTTAAAGAGTGTTCACATTTTTGAAGTTTCAATAGATAACTGCCATACTGACATACAAAGAGAGCCTGATCCAATTTACAAATGTATCTACATTATATGGAAGTATCATTTCTCCAATCTTTATTAACACATACCATGAATTTTTAAATTTTTTTATTCATTGAGTTTTATGTTGTCACAGGGACTATTATGATGAATGAACATCACTAGAAACAAAAGATAAGACTTCTTTTAATATTAATCAAGAACCAAAAGCCCAATCATAGGAAGATTTTCAGTGTGCTCCTCACAGTGAGGGGCTACTTTCATTGGTCTTAAAGCCTGCACAAAGAGGCAACCAAATGAGCGAAAATCCTTAGCCTACATGAAGCTCAACTTTGGTAGGTATAATGGTGATCTTACAAAGATGCTCATGTCTTATCTGCAGAAACTGAAAAAATTGGAGCTTATAGAAGCTATTATAGTTAATATAATTGAGATGGAGATATTATCCAGTTGAGCTCAATCTAATCATATGAATCCTCAAGAGTAAAGAACCACCCATGTTCTAATAAGAGGGAGGTATATCTACAGAAAAGTGGTCAAGGAGATGCCTGCTGCTGTGTTTGAAGATGGGGAAGTGTGCCACCAGCCAAGGGATGAGCAAGGACAGGATAATCCTTCTGAGTCTCCACAAAGGAGTGTAGCCTTGCTATCACCATGATTTTATGCCAGGGAAACCCATGTCAGACATCTAGACCATAGAACTCTAAGATAACAAATTTATATTGTCTAAACCACTAAATCTGGAATAATTTGTCATGGTAGAAATAGAAATTTAATACAACACACTCAGAGCTTGTGTATTGGGGTAGGGTTAGTGATTTTCGCTTTGTGATTTCATCCTAAATAAAATACTACCCTTCTGGTTACCCACTAGGTACAAGGAACTGACAAAAACCACAGAACATGCATGTGCTATAAGAATTAGTCAATGATCAATTTGCACATTTTTATTGGTGTCATCTGGCTAGCAGATACCAATGTAACATTAAAGCCTGCTTGACTTAATGAAAAATAATGTACCAATTATGCTTCAGTTTTCATTTATTTAATTGCGAGGGAGATCAAATAATTTTTCATATATTAATTAACCATTTTAAATTGCTGGCTTATAGTTTTAATTAATCAAATGGTTTCTTTGCCTTGTGACACTGATTTATAAAACTATATATTTGGTATGCAAATATTTTTTGGTATCTTTGTTGCGTGTTGCAAGTATTTTTCCTAGTACTTCAGATATATACAAATATATGTTATACCCAAACATAAACATATATAAACAAACACATATAAACAAATGTACACGCACACAAACATCAGTTTTTTTTTCATTGTGGCTACTGGATATTGTGATTTCCATAACGACATTCTAAACAATGTATTATTGTGAATTTTCTTCTACTATTATTTCATTTATGCCTATATTTTTCTCTTTGTACATATAAACTTAGTTTTGAATATAATGTAAAATAGGATTCCAATTTTTCCCCACATGGAAAACTAACTTTTATAAATATTACTTATTGAATAATTAATCATTTCCACACCACCTAAAAATGACACTTCTATAGTGTGCTCCATCTCCAATATGTCTGCATCACTTTCTTGATATCTCCACATATCTACTTTCCCATTGTATTCTTATAAATACTATATAGCTTTATTTATCATGGCATTATATCCTGATTTCCTGAAGGACACATTTCCCCTTGTTATTCTTCTGCTCCAAATTATCTTTATGGTTCTCATGTGTTTTTATCTTCCAGCTAAGTACTGGACCAAAGTTGTGATGCTTTGTTATTTTTTTTTTAAATGGGATGGAGGGGTCGGTCATGGAAAGTAGAAAAAATAGGAAGATATAGAGTTAAAATATAGCATAAAGGATAGACACAGGATTCCTTTGTTGACTTTTACTGTGAGAGAAGTTTCAAATTGTAGTATCACTTATGGTAGCTAAAATTCTAATAATATACAGTATTTCTGATCCAAGGAATCAGATTGGTTTGAGATCAGGAATAGGCACAGGAGATGGAGGGGGATCTGGAAAAGAGCCCTATATTTTGTGCAAGAAAACTTAACTATGTTTCTTCTGCCCTCTAAGCATATATATATATATATATATATATATATATATATATGTAGCACAGATGTCAAACAGGATAAACTGAAAAGAGATCTGTGCTGCTACCTACGAGATTTTTCAGTGTAAGACCATCCAACTTAATTTCCTGCTGTGAAAAATGCCAGCTCCACAGAGGAAGGCACAAAATTATAAATCTCCACAACATAACACTCAAAATGCTCAAGAGATATGCACAATTACTTGCCATTCAAACAAACAAGAAAATGTTGCCCATTCTAATGGAAAATGTAATCCTAGCTGTTGTAATTAGCAGATGAGTTTAAAGCAACTGTATCAGCATCAAGCATATATCATATTATAGATGAAAGATTGAAATATATGTTAAATTAGGTAAAATGTAATACAGTTATAATGAATGAAGATATGAGAATTAACAAAGGAATAGAAACCATAAAGCACCAAATGAAAATTCTACAATCAAAATCACATATCCGACTTACAGAAATCACTAAATTGGCTTAATATCAGAAGGCAGAGGGTAAGTGGAGTCAATAAATATGGAGCTAGAACAAAAGAAGTTATTGGGGATGGCACTGTGGCTTAGCAGGTAAGCGCACCATCTGCATCCTATGTGGGCTCTGGTTCGAGTCCCAGCTGCTCCACTTCCATTCAGTTCTCTGCTATGACCTGGGAAAGCAGTGGAAGATAGCCTAAACCCTTGAGCCCCTGCACTTGTATGGGTGACCCGAAAGAATTTTATGGCTCCTGGCTTCAGATCAGCACAGCTCCAGCCGTTTCGGCCTTCTGGGGAGTGAACCAGTAGATGGAAGACTTCTCCCTCTCTCCCTCTCTCTCTCTCTCTTTGCCTCTGCCTCTCTGAAAATCTGTCTTTCAGATAAATAAATAAATCTTTTTTTTTTTTGGACAGGCCCCAAATGGCCACCACCAGGGGTGCACTGCGCTCATCTGAAGACAGGAGCCAGGTGCTTCCTCTTGGTCTCCCATGTAGGTGCAGGGCCCAAGCACTTGGGCCATCCTCCACTGCCCTCCTGGGCCACAGCAGAGAGCTGGACTGGAAGAGGAGCAACCAGGACAGAATTCGGTGTTCTGACCTGGACTAGAACCTGGGGTGCCGGGGCCACAGGCGGAGGATTAGCCTAGTGAGCCACGGCACTGGCCAATAAATAAATCTTTAAAAAATAAAATAAAGGGGCCAGTGCTAATAAAGCTGCCACCTGCAGGGCTGGCATTCCCATATGAGCACCAGTTCTAGTTCCAGCTGCTCCACTTCAGATCCAGCTCTCTGCTATGGCCTGGGGAAGCAGTAGAAAATGTCCCAGGTCTTTGGGCCCCTTCACCCTTGAGGGAGACCTGGAAGAAGCTCTTGGCTCCTGGCTTCTGGCATTAGATCTGCCCATCTCTATCCATTGTGGCCAACAGGAGAGTGGACCAGCAGATGGAAGACCTCTCTCTCTCTCTCTGCCTCTCCTTCTGTATCTGTGTAACTCTGACTTTCATATACAAAATAAATCTTTAAAAAATAAATAAAATAAAATAAAAAAGTTATCAACCTGAAGAACAGAGAAAAAGATGTTTTAAATGAAAGAATCTTTAGAGACCCCTGAAATGATTTAAAAATATCTAACATAATGTAATTGAGATTGTTTCCTTAGAGGGAGAAGAGAACTAATGAAGCAGAAAAATATTTGAGGAAATAAAGACCAGAAATTCTCCCAACTTGATGAAAGACATAAACTTGTGGATTCAAGAATCCATAAGTATAAGAAACTCCTTTATAAGTACTTTATAGTCAAACTGATGGAAACAAAGATAAAGATACTGAAAATTTATAAGTGAAAATAACAATGTGATTTGATCATTATAACTTCACATCAGAAAGTACTGAAGCCAGAAGATATTTGTCTGTCTTCTTTTAGGTGACAAAAGCAAAATAAATGAATGAGTAACTGTGAATCCAGATTACTGTGTCCTGCCACAATACCCTACAAAGTGAAGAAAAGAGTAAAGCATATAAAAATACTAAAAACTAAGAGGATGTATCTTCAGCGATCTTGAATTAAATTAAATGTCAAAGGATTATCCTTGGGCTAAACAGAAATGATACCAGAAAGTCAAATCTTCAGGAATGAAAAGCCTCATGCAGAGTTCTGAACATCTATGTAAATAAAAGGCTCTTTTTTTCTTAACTTGTTGAAATACATATGATTGTTTAAAGAATTTGCCACGTGGAGATCTCATGTCACTGTAACATATATGATAACTAAAGTATAAAAGATGGCAGGGAAAGTAATAAAACTGATCTATAACACTGCATATTTTAAGTATATTTATGTAAAATGGTGCAACATTAAGTAGAATGTGAAAAATCTAGAGGGATATTTTAATCCCTACAGATATCATCAAAAATAGTAATGCAAGATATAGTTGAGAACATAGAAAATAATTGATTTTTTTAAATATTAAAATAATCCAAAGGAAATCAGGAGAGACAGAAAACCAAAATCAGAAGGCACTAATTAAACCAAAGAACAAAAGTGACAGACTTAATCTAATGTCATCAATCATAGATGAATTATTAATAAAACAAATATTCTAATTAAGAGGCAAGATTTTCAAAATGGATAAAATGGGTGATGTCTAACTGCATGCTTATGTGAGAGGTGTACAATAATTATGTATATAACTTGAAATTAAATGAATCAAAATATTACACTGTGCAAATCATGAGTATCACAAGACTTACATGGTTTTATTAATATTAGTTAGCATAAACCTCAGGAAAAGATAAGTACAAACATTTCTTAATAACAAAAGTGTCAATTCATCAGAAGGGCATAATTATTAAAAAAAAAAAAACTGTTTGCCCAATAGCAGAACATTATTTGAGCAAAACTGACAGAACCAAGAGAAAAATAAACCAATGCACAATTACAGTTGGAGACTTTAACATCCTGTGTCACCAGTTAGAACAACTAGACAAGGAAAATGCTACGTAAGTATACAGATGATCTGAGGAACATTATCACCCTTCTCCATCTACTTGACATTTATAGAACATGACATCCAACAACTGCAAAATATTCAGTTGCTGTGTTCTTTTGCAGTGCATAAGATTAAAAAACAAAAAAAACCACAGGAGACCAAAAAAGCAATACCAATATGTCGAAAAGCATGAAAATGGAGAATATTCAGTGAACACAAAGGAATTAACTTACTAATCAATAGTTAGGATACCTAGAAAAATGGGAATTAAATAGCACTGTAGTAAATAAACAATGAATCATAAAAGAAATCAAAATGGAAACAAGAAAACATTTTAATCTGAATAATAATAAGCATTCTATTTGTTGATCTAACTGAAGTGATGTCTGGGGAATTTATTGTACTAAGTGCCTGCATGAAAAAGGGAAAAAAGATTGGCAAGCATTTTGGCTATTGTAATCCCATATCTTCTGTTTCCAATCCAGCTTCCTGCAAATGAATCCTGGTATATCATAGATGATAGCTCAAGTGCTTGGGCCAACTGCCACCCAAGTGGGAGATTTGGATGGAATCCCAGGTCCCAGGCTTCAGCATGGCACAGTCCTGGCTTTCACAGGCATTTTAGGAGTGAGTCTGCAGATGGAAGACCATTCTGTATTATTATCTCTATTCTGTTGCTGTTCTACAAACATCTAGAATCAATGACTTAAAGTATTAACTTAAGAAGTCACGAAAAAGAGCAATGTAAACACAGAGAAGGAAATATTAAAGAGCAAAAGAACAAAACAACAAAGACAATGAACCACAAAGTAAAGAAAATTAATCAAATCACAATGGATTTTTCAATAAGAGGATTAATAAAATTGATAAACTTTTAACTAGATTGATATTAAAAAGTACAAGAGAACAAATCATCAATATGGAGAATGAAGGGGTTATCAGTGTAACTCTTACATATATTTTAAAAGTTAGGAAGAGAATATTACAAATTATTGAATAGCAAGAAAACAATAATCTTGAAAACATGGATAAATTCCTTAAATAATACAACTGACTTAAATTGACATATATGAAACAAAAATAAGAATATCCTATTGTCAATATTACTTCTCTTATCCAAGACATTACCACAAGGACATCCTATACTCTGGAAGTACTCCTCTGTTGAATTCTCGAAATGTTTAAGGAAAAAATAATACCAATATAATAAAAATTATTTCAAACATGGATGAAGAAGGAACACATATCAATGTGTGTTATGAAATAACATAGTAAGTCAGATATTGCCAAAGAAAAAAGGAAATTATGGACCAATTTCCCTCATTAACATAAACACAAAAATTGTTGACAAATCAAATACAGTATCTAAGAAGGAAAATTTACCACTACTATTAAGCACTGATGCCAAGAATGCAAGGTTGGTTTTATATTTTATGAATTGTTTATTGTAAAGTGGTTATTTTACACTATGAAATTTCACTTCAATTTTCCAAATGCATGTATTTTATCATACTGACTGAAAAAATGATGAGAATAATACAAGCATTTCAATACATACAAATAAAATATAAAATTTCACCACCATGATATAAAACTTTGCAGCAAATTGTGAATAAAAAGAATTTTTTTAAAAATAATAAAAGAGCATTTACAAAACTTACAAATAACGTAACCCATCATGGTGTCAGCAATAACTTCCACTTTCACTACTTCTACCCAACATTGTACTGAAAGTTGTAACCACTTTCAATAATGAGAAAACACATACACAGCATAAAAATTCATACACAGCATAAAAAATCATAAAGTAGTAAGTAATATTGTCTTTTTGAAAATGACATGATTCTTTACACAGAAAATAATAAGAAATCTAAAAATTGACAAAAAGAAGTAATAAGTAGTTACAAAGCTTTCAGGATACAAGATTTTGTGTAAAAATCTATTTAGCATCTGGTGTTCTGGCATAGGGGATAAAACCACTATCTTAGATGCCATCACCCCATAAGGGCACCAGTTCGAGAGCCAGCTGATCTACTCCTATAAGGCTCCCTGCTAATGTGCCTGGGAAAGCAGCATAAGATGGCCCAGTGATTGAGCCCCAGCACCCATGTGGCAGAACTAGAAGAAGCTCCTGGCTCCTGGCGTCGGACCCACCCAGCTCTGGCTGTGTGTCCATTTGGGAAGTGAACTAGCAGATGGAAGACCGCTGTCTCTCTCTCTCTCTCTCTCTCTCTCTCTCTCTCTCTGTAAACTCTGTCTTTCAAATAAATAAACAAATCTTTAAAAATCTATTGTAATAATTGCATAGCTATTATAAAGGTCTAAATCATGAACAATAATATCAGATCCTGGCAAGGAAATGGAGAAGAAAAACAACTACAATCATTGATGTTAGGAATGAAAGATGGAGAGTAGTTTGGCAGTTTTTTTTTTTTTTAAGATTTATTTATTTGAAAGTCAGAGTTACACAGAGAGGAGAGGCAAAGAGAGAGAGAGAGAGAGAGAGCTCTTATATCTGATGGTTCACTCCCCAATTGGCCGCAACGGCCAGAGCTGCACCAATCAGAAGCCAGGAGCCATGAGTTTCTTGCGGTTCTCCCATGAGGGTGCAGGGGTCCAAGGACTTAGGACATCTTCTACTGCTTTCCCAGGCCATAACAGAGAGCTGGATAGGAAGTGGTGCAGCTGGGTCTTGAACTGGCGCCCACATGGGATGCTGGTGCCTCAGGCCAGGGTGTCAACCTGCTGTTCCACAGCACTGGCCCCTGGCAGTTTCTTTTTGAAAAACATTTATTTTTATTATTTGAAAGTCAGAGCTACAGAGAGAGAGAGAGAGAGAGAGAGAGAGAGAGAGAGAGAGATCTTCCATTCACTAGTTCATTCTCCAAATAGCCACAATGGTTAGGGCTAGATCAGACCAAAGCCAGGAGCCAGGAACTTTTTCCAGGGGCCCTAGCACCTGGGCCATCCTCCCCTGATTTTTCAGGCACATTAGCAAGGAGCTGGATCAGAAGTAGAGCATTCATAATTCAAACTCATGCCATTATGGGGTGCTAGCCTTGCAAGGTGTGGCTTAACCCTCATGCCAGTATGCCATCCCCAACAGCTTCTTACAAAACCAACCATATTGTTACAAATGATCAACCAATGATGCTCCTTAGTATTTACCCAACTACATATGGATGCTTATGGCAGCTTTATTCATGACTGATATAACTTGGAAGCAATCTAGATGTCCTTCAGTAGGTGAATGGATAAACAGTGGCACAACCACATCATGAGCTGTTACTCAACACTAAAATGAAATGAGCTATCATGTCATGAAAACAAATGGAACCTTCCCTGTATGCTAAGTGAAAGAAAATGACCTGAAAGGCTACATTCCAGATTATTCCAAATTACATTCTAAAAAAGGCAAAACTATGGAGAAAGTAAAAATATCTGTGGTTATCAGAAATTGATGGAAGGAGGGATAAACAAGCAGAGCATAGAAAAATATTGGGTCAGTGGATACTGTGTGTGATATTATAATGGTGGATATAGGCCTTTACACATGTGCATAGGAAAGCAGCAGACGATGGCTGAAGTTCCTGGGCCCTGCAGTTACATGGGAGACTCTGAAGAAGATCCAGACTCCTGGTTTTGGCCTGACCCAGACCTTGCCATTGTGGCCATTTATAGACTGAACCAGTGGATGGAAGAGTTCTTGTTCTGTCTCTATCTCCCCCACTCCTTGTGACTTCACATTTCAAGCAAATAAATAATCTTTTCCACAAATGATAGTGAATTAAATATTCAATGAAAAAAATAACGTTAATGCTTGCTCAAAATTTATTTGGAGTATATCATGGAACTAAACATAAAGATAAAACTCTAAAAAGGAAATATAAGAAATCACTCTCATGATTAGGAATGAGCACAACTTATGTAGAACAGGTAACAGAAAGAATAAACATAAAAGTACAAGTATGATAATAAGACCTCAAAATAAAGGATTCTTATCAAAAATACTCCCTTAAGAAAAATGAATATACAAATCATAGACTATAAGTAATTTGTATAAATATTCAATGAAGTACTATTATCCAGGGTATGTAAAATTTCTATCATTAAAAAGGTCAACAACTCAAAAAAAAGTAATAAAAATATTGCACACTCTTCACAAAAGAAAAAATGAACAAAGGATAAAGTGCTTATACTGTTAACCATGAAGTGCAAACCAAAACTATAATGAGATATAACCGCACACACAAGAAAATCATTAAAGTTAAGTAAACTGGTAACAATAGATGTTGACAAGGATAACAAACAATCCTATGTACAAACATCCTATGCTCTTCACAGGCATATAAAATGATACAACTACTTCTCCGACAGATTCTGGTAAAGGTAAGTACAAACCTACCTTGAGATCAAGCAACTCCAATCACAGCTTAAACCCAATCATGAGAAGAATAAAAGCATAACTCCAAGGTATTTTTTTCAATGGCTAAAAGCTAAAACTATGTCTACTAAGTAGCCAATGTATAGACAAAGTTGTATATATATATATACATACATACAGTGGAACACTACACAGAAATTAAAATAACTGAATTATGATAAACTGAAAATATTAGGCGTAGTGAAAGAAGTTTTATTTCTTAAAGATATAGATTCTATGAGTCACTTTACGTGATATTTTAGAATGGGCAAATCAAATTTACAGAGGAAATAATCTAGTAAGGAGGTTCAGTGATTGAGTGGAAATGGATAAGAGGAAAATATCCTGGGATATTGAAAAGTTTCTGTATCTTTAAAAGAGTTTAGTTTACATAGGTAAATACATGTATCAATCTCAACACAAACCTCAAGAGCTGTGTGCATTGGCATTGTATGTAAATTTTACAACAAAAAGAAAAAGTAATAAGTATTGAGTTCTATTAATACTGTGAAATATTGGATTTTTATAGTATACAAAAATTTTAACAGACTTGTAAAACAAATACAATAAAATATTAAGAGTCTTTCAGAAAATAGTTTCCCAGTTTCTCAAAATGTTAAACATAGAGCTGCATCTAGAAATTCCATTCCTAGATATAGACTCAAAGGAAATGAAAATATAAGTCCACTAAAAATCCTTGTATATAAATGCTCATAGCAGCATCGTTCATACAGCCAAAAAGTGGAAATAATTCATGTGTCTGTCAAAAGGAGAACAGATGAATACAATCTGGCATACTCATGCAATAGAAAAATCATCCAGTCTCAAAAAGGGATGAAGTCCTAATATATGCTGCAATGTGAATAGACCATGGAGGCACCGTGCTAAGGGAAATAAGACCTCATCGTGAAAGGTTACAAACTACATGATTCCATTTATATGAAATATTCAGAATAGATAAATCTATAGGCAGAAAGTAGACCATTGGTGTCCATTGGGACTGATATTGGGAAAGAGGATTAACTGCTAGTGGCTATGAAGTTTTCTGGTTGAAGTAATGAAAATGCTCTAAAACCAAGTGTGGTAATGGTTTCACAACTTTGTAAATAAACTAAAAATCACTGAATTGTGTGGTAAGTGAATTATATCTCAATAAAGATATTGTAAAAGTTGTCAAAGATAATATTTGGTGGTGAGTATTTAGAGTTTGTTGTAAAGTTATTTTGATTTTAGTTATCTGAAAACTTAAAATAACCTTAAGATCTTGACTATAATCTTAAGTTAAAGATTGATATAAAAAAAAAAACCCTGATATCTGTACAGTAGTGAGTCTTTCTATTTGGGAACAGACTACCTGCTGTTTTCAGTATCTTTGACATATGTAATCCCAGATTACCTCTGACAAGTGCATGTTACTCAGCTAGTCCATCGTGGTATAGCTCTGATTGTTGTAAAGTTCTTACCTATCTACAAATGAGACAAAACTCTCTACCACTTTGCTAGTACTTGTTCTCAGCTTCTTTGAAACTTCTGTCACAGTTCATTCCATCCTATGTGAAGACATCCATCACAAATCAATGAATCCAAAGTTTTTCAGGCTTTATTTTCCTGATCCTTTTCAATGATTTTTATATTTACATTTTGAGACCCTTTGCCATCTGGGCTACTTTTGAAAATCTTCAACTTCTCCTAAATTCCCAAGTATAAAAAGAATGGAACAACATGGTCCACATAAAATTTGATCAGTGCAAAGTAGAGAGGAATTACCTCCTCCTTCACCCAAAGAATATTTATTACTTCTATTAATAAAATCTGGAACTGTAATAGTTTTTCTAGGCAACCATCACAGCTCACAGCTATTGAACTTAAAACCCTTCAGTCTGTTTCCACGCATTACTATGCACACATTTCTTTCATCTATACTTAAAATGTCCTTTTTTAAACTCAGGGACTTTCCTCACCAAGTGTTGTCAGAGTGCTAAATGCCTGGTTTAGTGGCCACCTACCTTTGAGAAAGCTGCTTTTCTGGATTTGCGTCATTTTCATGATGAATAAAGCATGGAGAATCACTCTCAGCTGGTTGTGATATTCATAGACTTCCCAGATTGGAAAAGACCTTAAAAGACCGTTTCATCCCTCCTCGTGTCTCCAAGCACGATGATATCTGCACTAATCCTCTTCAGAGAGAGGGCAGCAGCTGTCACCAATCTACCCAGAACTCCAGGCTGTCCCTCTGCGACCCTGTCTCAGGTTAGCATAGTCCTGTTGATTAAGAATTTCAAGAGCCTTGGATGAATGCAGCACTGAAATTAGCAGGAAGTAGTGGAAATAATTTGCCTGCACTCAGCGTCTTCTGCCGACAGCATCTGCCAAACGAGGGGAATTGTGGGCAGGCAAAGATGCTGTGCACACCATGGGTGATAAGGGGACTTGGATCTCCCTACACCATGGGCAGATAATTACCTACTCCCAGTCATCCACTAAGAGAGGATGCTATGAATAGAACTCCATCTCATTGTGTGCCACGAAGGAAGAGATTTTTTCCAAGGAAAGTAGGTCAGTTCAGTTCCTGGATAGAGGGTCATTTCACCTTTTGTCTGGGTGATCCCCAAAACCTAGAATCTCCTACAGTTGAGACATTGGCATCCATAGCACAGGGAGAGTTAATTTGTTCTCCTATTGTTATGAGTATTGCACTCATGTTAATTTCTTAGATTCTGTAACATTTTTGCCAGAATAGTAGCATCAGAACTGGGGAGATGTGGGTCATGAGACTCCAAAATTAGCCCTTGAGTTATGACATTCAAAAAGCATCAGCTACTCCAAAATGTATATTAATTAGTGTGGTGGTAAGCATTTTTTGAGAATCCTCCCTTTCATTAAGTGTGGGCTGGACTTAGTGATTCACTTCTAACAACTGGAGTGTGGCAAGGGAAATGTAGTAACTTCACATTGGAGAACCCTGAGAGCTGCCAACTCAACCAGACAATTAAGGCTAATGGTAACAGTCATATTGATGTCATTTACCAAGCTCTGTGCTCAGTAGGATCCCAAACTTGTCTCAATGCTCTGATTTTGGGGTCTTCAAATTCTTCATAATTTTCTCTCTGAACTTGTGTTTGATGAGTGACTTGTGATGGGAACATGGATGGTATCTGTGAGCAGAGGAAATAACACAATGTGCATGGCTGTCATTTCTTGCCAGCTGATCTACTATTAGCACTCAGAATACCAGAGGAACACAAGATTTCAGTGGGTCTATGGTCCTGAGGTTCAGTGAACCTCAGAGAAAGTACAAAGTAAATGTTAGCATGTTTAACTTATATCTGTGACCTAGATAGCAGCGACAATGACAGCCCTTAGAAGCCAAGCTAAGCTCTTTTTTTTTTTTTTTTTTGAAGGGGAGCTTGCTTTGAACAGAGAAAGAAGACAATGGTGTTCTGCAAAACACAAATCACCTTGAAACCCTGTGATATCCTTTCCTGCTCAAGTTACTTCCTTGTTTCAGGTAACTATGCAGAGTATCACAGAAGAGAGTGACATGTAGGACAACTAGCATTCCTTTATTATTTCTTATTTACCAGTAGGCCAAAGGTGGAGAGTGTTGGTAGAACATGTTGCACGTTAAGAAATGCAATAAAAACAATGGGATTTGTTTTGTGCACCATCATTGCTGTTTTGGTAAAAAGGAACACATGCAAATTCAAACTTCAGAATATAGATGTGTGATGTTGATGATTCTGCAGACTAGTTAAATGTTCTTACAAGTATACATGTTCTTAAAACTGTCATCACATGATATAAAGATAAAAGATGAGATTCACACTAATAATTTTAAATATTACTTTTTCTTTATTCAAAATGACATTGAATAACAAAAAATACCATGACAAGTTGAGAGAGAAATTATTGAAAAAAATGCTTTATATCTTAATAATTTTATTTTTCCCTGGTTTTTGAACAAGGGACTTCACATTTTCATTTTGTACTGGTCCCTGCGAATTAAGGAGCCATTCCTTCTTGTACCCCTGATGTTTGTGATCACCTCTTTGATATCCCTCCCCAAAATGCTTAACTTCCATGTAGTCATATGTAAGCCTCAGTTCAATCCAAACTGAAGGGCACTCTCAAAACACATGAAAATACTCTTCAAATTGTCAAGATCACAGACATCAAAGAAATAGCAAGAAACTGTTATATGTTGGAAGAGATTAAGGATACATGATGACCTAATGTAACTAGGTGTACTCTATGAGATTCTAGAACAGAAAAAACAATGATGTTAGAGGGAAAAATAGTGAAATCCAAAAAAAGTCTTTGGTTTAGTTAATAGAATAATGATCATATAAATTTCTTAGTTTTAATAAATGAACCATGGGCTGTTAATATGCAAGAAAACTGAATGACAGGCTTGCTCTCTCTCTCTCTCTCTATCTCTCTTTGTATATATATATATGTATGTATGTATTTATACATACATACATATATATACATACATACATTTGTATGTGCATGTATGTGTATACATACATATATCTAGATGCATAGATAAATATCTGTCTATTGCTTGAAAGTAGCAAATGTTTTTAACCATTTATTCCAGATCTATAAGTGTAGAACCCCCCTATATATGCCTGTATTCATGTATTTTCCCTTTGATCCTCATAGCAGCATTATGATATACTCTTATATGTGAGGGGCTTCAAATCATTCATGAAAATGAGTTTTATGAAAAAAATACACAATTCAAAAATTCTCCATCAAACTAAATTTGTAATTCTATTTCCATTCACTTTTTGCAATGCCCTCCTACCTGAGCCTCATTTTATACTGAAGAAGAAAAAAACCTCAGTATGTCAAAGTGACCATCAAGTTATAAATCTCTGAAGTACGGCAACCAGTTCTTCATTCCAGGTCTGATTATCTCTTTGTGCTCTGAACTTATTTGTTCCTCAGTGTCTCCTAAATAAAGTAAAAAAGTCACAGGCCTTGTAAACCAAGGTCTCCCTTATCTTGCTTTACATCCAGACATAATATTGCCTGCCATATTGCTTCACAATAAATGTAGCTTCTACCTGACCACAAAACACAGACTGTATTTTCTGTCATATGTCTAGAGTCATGTTAATCCCTCTGCCTGCCTTTCCCTTCCTTCTCTACCTGAAGCATCCTCAAGCCCAATTATCCTTGATATTTAAAAAAAAAAAAAAAAAAAAAAAGGCCGGCGCTGAGGCTCACTAGGCTGGCTAATCCTCCACCTTGCGGCGCCAGCACACCGGGTTCTAGTCCCGGTCGGGGCACCGGATTCTGTCCCGGTTGCCCCTCTTCCAGGCCAGCCCTCTGCTGTGGCCAGGGAGTGCAGTGGAGGATGGCCCAAGTGCTTGGGCCCTGCACCCCATGGGAGACCAGGAGAAGCACCTGGCTCCTGCCTTCGGATCAGCGCAGCGCGCCGGCTGGGGCGGCCATTGGAGGTGAACCAACGGCAAAAAGGAAGACCTTCCTCTCTGTCTCTCTCACTGTCCACTCTGCCTGTCAAAAAACAAACAAACAAACAAAAAACAAACAAAAAAACCCTTCCTTTATTTTTTCTTCTGGAAAAGGTCTCTCTCTCTTCTCAAATTCCATAGCATTGTGTGAAATTCTATATGATTGATAAGAACAGAAACGATAATCAAACACAATATTTTTTTAAAAAGATTTACTTATTTATTTGAAAGGCAGAGTTATAGAGAGAAGTAGAGACAGGGAGAGAGGTCTTCCATCAGCTGGTTCACTCCCCAGATGGCCACAATGGCTGGAGCTGCGCCAACCTGAAGCCAGGAACCAGGAGCTACTTCGGGGTCTCTCACGTGGGTGCAGGGGCCCAAGGACTTGGGCTGTCTTTTACTGCTTTCTCAGGCCATAGCAGAAGCTGGTTTAGAAGAGGAGCAGCTGGAAACAGAACTTGTGCCATATGGGATGCCGGTGCTTAAGGACAGGGCTTTAACCTGCTGTGCCATGGCACTGGCCCCCACACACAATATTTTAAGTATCTGCTGGTTTCAGGAACTGTCCTGTTTTGTGTATGTATGATCTCATTAAATTCTTGCAGTAGTTCTCAAAGGTGGGTAAAAATGTTTTTTATCTATTTTGCAGACTAAAACTGAGGCTTGTGGAAGAAAAGTAAATTGCCCAAAGTCACAGAGCTACTAATAACTCATATGCATGGTGGTAACTTTGGGATCCGCATGGAAGGAAGGCCTATACTTCTGAGAATGGAGAAGTCCCTACCTATACTTCTGGGGAAGAAAAGTCCTTGTCAAGGTCCCCTCGGGTACCTAAAGGTCAACCAATGAGGATCAGACCCACCTCAACCTTTAACCCCCATGCCCTGAATCTACAAAAGGAGCCCTCCCAATCCCTGACACAGGACTTCCCAGGCCCCCGTTCTGTTGCTCTGTTGGGACCAGTGAACCTCGCCCAGGAGTGAACCCCAATAAAAGCTTGTGAATTAATTGATTCATCTGCCTGGGAAGATTTGTCACACGTCAGACACCTTGCACATGGATTTCAAAATTTTAGCATCAATAACTTCATTTCCACAAACTTTTGAAGTACACCAACACGATGAAATAATGTTAAAATATTTTAAATATTTAATTGAAAAGTAAAAATTGTATATATTCAAGGTATACTTTGTGATGATTTAATATACATATACATTATGTATAAATCACCAAAATAAAATTAACACATCCACAAGTACAATAGTTACCAATTTTTTGTCTTGTATGTGTTTGTGATGAGAATACTTAAAATCTGATCTGTTATCAAATCTCAAATGAACAATATAGATTTATTTACTATAGTCACCATGTCATACATAAATCTTCAAAACTTATTCATCTTATAAGTGAGATTGTACCTTTGACCAACATTTCTCTATTTTCACCATACCTTCTGCCATATCCTGGCAATGACCACACTACTTTCTGCTTTAAGGACTTTGATGATACTAGCTTCTTTAGAAGACAAATAATTCAGCCAGCCAGCCAATGTTTGGAATTTCTTTAGCATGAAGAACGTGAAAGAGAGATGAAAATGGCTTGTCCGAAATCGCAAAACAAGTAAATAGTAGAGATGGATTAGAACACAATAACCCCCACACAAGGCTCTTCTGTATGGCAGGGTGCAGCATGCTAATGAATATCTTTAGGCTATCAAGAGCACTGGCCAGACATCAAGGCAACTTTAAAAATGAAGCCATTCCAATATCTTTGGGAGAGTTCTTGGATTGTTTCTACTTCTAAGACTTTGGGACCTAGAGGGTCCTCAATCTGCTGTCCTAAATTTGGCAGCAAGAGTATCAAGTGGAAATTTGCTTGAAATGAAAATTATTTGGTTTCACTTCAGACCAACTAAATTATGGGCTTTTGTTTGAGGCCCAGGACTCTGCTTAATAAGCTTTCTAGGTAATTATGCTATTTGCTAAATTTTGAAAACTACTGTACTAGGATAGAATCTAAGGTGCTGATGGTGATATATATTATCAACAGCAGCAATTCTGTGAGCTCTATGGGCTACTTTGGTTGCAATGTACATTTTATGAGACACCTGGTCTTTCCTTTTCTTTAGTTGACTCATTTTTCTATTAGCATCTGATCCAGGAGGAAGTGGTGAGAGGAATATTTCCAACTGGAACAGGGTCAGCATCTTGGCTTTAGTTGCCTCAGGTCTATTCTTTTGGATGAACTTGCCATATAGGTTCTTTAAGGTTAAGGCATAAAATGTGAGACTCCTTTTATGGGTAGATAAACTTTGTGCATCCTTTAGGCTCTTGTTACTGCAGCTCTGCTTGGATTATTTCTACCCATGTCTTCTTAATTGAATTATTTTTTTTTCAAATTCTTTATTTCTCTGTGGTAGAATTCCATTAGTCTTTGATTTTGCAATTTCTGCCCTATCTTGGTATAGTCTACTTTTCTGCTCTGTTTATATTGACATTGTCATGATGATTTGGTTTGACCAATGAAATGTTAGCAGATGTAACATAGGAAGATACTTTGAAATTGTTGCTGTATTATTTATGTTGATTTGGGCTGATATAACAAAAGTACCATGGACTAGGTGGCTTAAGTAGCAAATATTTATTTTTTACAGTTGTCAAAGCTGGAAGATCCAAGATCAAGGTGGAAGCAGATCTTTTTATCTGGTAAGGCATTCTTCCTGGTTTTCAGGTGGCTATCTTATTATTGTATCTTTACATAGCAGAGAGAGCGAGCAAAGAGGAAGCAACCTATTTTGTGTCTCTTTTTATAAGGATACTAATCCTATCATAAGGGCTCTACCATCATGACCTAGGTCCCTTTCAAAGGCCCTATTTCCAAATGCTATCAAATTGGAGATTAGAGTTTCAGTGTATGAGTTTTAGGATGACACAAACATTCAGTCCATGACACATGTCACAATCCTATTAGTCTCTAAGATCTACCATAAGATGATTTCTTAGATAGCCAAAGATACATATGGGGTATATGGATAATACCTGAACCCAATCCTTAGCTTAAAGTGAAGTCCAGGTGATTCCAGCTTAACCACAGACAACTCAAATTTTCATGATAAAAACGTAAATATTCATTGTCAGCCAAAGAAACTTTGTGTGTTACTTGTAGTAACTCACTATTACAATGAGATTGCCTCAGGACATACTAACAATAACTATTGCTGCCAATTCTTTCTTCTTTTTTTTTTTGCTACCAATTCTTACAAGGGAAGAAAAATATAAGCTGTCCTAGTTCCTCCATGAGAGAGCAAGATTATGATCATCATAATTACCAGAGAGAATTCTTCTTCTGCTTAAGATATGGAAATTCAAGACAGACAATTCTTCCCACAACTAAAACTAATAGGAAATATCACATGAATTTTTAAGAACTTTGGCATGTTATGGACACAAAGAAGTCTAAAATGATCAAATTCCAAAGAGTGTTGAGCCTTTCCTACAAAAACAGAGGATAGTGGCTGTTTTCTTCCCTGGTAGCATCTTCCATGTCTTCTCATGAGACAATGGAAGATTATTACTTCCTTAGGGAATCGTTCTTGTGTGGGATAAGGATAAGCAAGAAAAGCTTTTAGTTGTCATATGTCATATGGATTGAAATTCGTGAGACCCCAAACTCAACAACCCAGCTCTATTTCTCCCCACCCACAGATTCTTCTGTTCCTGAGTCTTGCTAAGGGCATGGTCAAGTTAAGGGAGGTTAAATGGATTAACATGGAAAGAGAACAATCTCTTTTCATCTTAAGGTTCTCAGAATACAATATCCTGCCAAAAAAAAAAAAGGACCAGGGACCAGCTATATATACATGACATATCTTGACCTTAGACATTTGTAACCACAGGTAAGCTAAATTAAATAAAATGTCAACACAGATATCACTTAGCTCATCATCATCCCTTTATTCTTGTTTCCTGTCTTAATAAAAGGTTTGCCTCTCTGGGGTAAAACAATATTTATTTCAGTCTATATCATTGCTTAAATCACAATGCCATAATTATGAGGAGAAAATAGTCAAAATAGCAGACCCACATCTGACCCAGATACTGGAATTAGGAAATAATGACCTTTAAAAAACTATTACAAATTGAAAAAGAACTTAGAAGAATAAAAAAGATTAAAATTTAGATAAATTGAATAGAGAAAGAAAACCTCTAAAATAGATTCAAATATTCTAAAATTGAAAACTATTATACCTAAACTTAATAATTAATGTGAGAGGCCTAACAGCAGACATGACAGAGCTGAATAAAAGAACAATGAATTAAAACATAAATCAATAAAAATTATCCAGTCTGAAACACACAGAGATAAAATAGTGGAAAAGAAAATAGTGGGAGGATAATAAATTATACAGTTAGAGTTCCAGAAGAAAAGAATAGGAAAAGAGAAGTGTTAACAGTGATAATGATCAAAGCTTTTCCAAAACTGTGGAAATAGACCAAACTAGGAATTCAATAATATCTTTGAAACTCAAGCAAGTTAAAGATAATTTTAGCCAATCTCAAGGTGCTGAAGTTGAACAATGAGTACTGTCATTTACCCTTTAGCCAGAATCTCTTTCTGCTATGTTTACACTAAAAAATTGATATCCTGATTTTACTACCTATTCCAGTTGCACTCAGATTCTCTCATGGCACTCTCGTTCTACTGATGAAATAAATCCAGCATGGGAGCTGCTATTGTGTGAATATGGATTGTCTTTCCAAACACGTGTAGGAATTACATCTCCAAAATCACATATTAATGGTATTCAGAGAGGGAAAACTTAATTTGACTATGCTGTTCAGAAAAGTGGCCTTTGGGAAGTGATTGGATTTAAACAAGACCAATTGGTGGACCGCCCATGATTGAATATAGATAGATAGGTAGTTAGATAGATAGATTCATATATATATACAAACACAGAGACAGAGAGATGCATGTACTGACTGTCTTATACTATTCAATGCTCTACGGTGCCCTGAAACTCCACTGAAAGAAGGCCATCACCACAGGAGGCCCAGTACCAGGTGGTACTGGGGTTTTTAAGCACAATTTTGTGGCCCAGTTCTTGGCTGAAAAAGCTGCCAGGGATCTTCATACGCTGAATTCTGTGTCCACCTGAAGCCCTGGCTCTCCACAGCAAAATGCCATTTGCAGTGGACTAGCCTGTTGGGTCTAATTGATGGCAGATCACATTGTAAAACAGCCATTAATTGACCTGCCACCTATCTTTACATTGCTCCTGCTGCCTAGCTTGCTCCTCTTCCTCCTGGTCTCTGCTAAAGCAGACCAGAGGAAAGCTTTAAGAGGCTGCAAGTAAAGGGGTGCTCAGACCCAACCCTAATCTTTGGTGGCCTAAGCTAGAAATCTATAGTCACAGGTGACCTTCGCCCCTATTGTAATTTTGCCCAAAGCCCTATGCCTTAAACCTCTAGAACCATGAACAAATAAACCTCTTTTCTTTATCAAGAACCTGTCTCAAGTATTTTGTTATAGTAACAAAGTGACTCACACGGAGGCTACTGATGTCTCTGTCTCATTCAGACTAATCTAAACTGACATAAATTCAAGAGAAGTGGTGTTTGGCTGTTCTCTGTAATGCTGCTTGTATAGTGAAATGCTACTTGTGCAGGGAACCTGACCCAAAGACAATACCTTCATAAATGGCCAACGAGGTCTGATTTTCTGTGAATCAAGTTTCTGCCCAGTAGGAGTATTTCAAATTAGTGTAGAAAAGCAAAGCATGAGGGAGGGAAAAGTGAAGGGACTAGTTAATCCAAAATACAGGAATCAGGAATCCTTTAGGTTACAGATAAAAAAATCCGCATGAAAAAGAGACCAGGTGTGCAATGGAGAGAAGACCCATAGAAGCATCCCAGCTTATTCCCTCATTCTGTGCTAGATACAGAGTCGTCAGGCCTACAACAAATGCTTCTAGAATTTCTCTCTCTTTTTTTTAACCACTCAAGTAAAGCTATGTAGCTCCCAGAGCAGTTCAATATTGTTGGTCTCATGGTCAGTCCTTTCTTGGGAGTCATTTCCACCACACACAACCCACTGCAATGATCCTGCAGCCTGAGGTTCTGATACCATCAGGAAAATGTATCTTGGACTTTTCCCTTTCCAACTTATGCTCCAGGTCCTAACAATTGTGACCGTTCTCCTTTGCCATATCTCATCCTTCCTATTTCCTGTTTCAACCTCCTAAGGCCTTTATACTTAAGCCTGTTAGGAGTTAGTTTATATCAACAAATATTAACTGAACAGCAATGTTGTGCAAACCACGGTGCTACTTGTGGTAAATAAATATAGTAAATAAATTCCTTTTATATGAAAACTCTGTTTAATCAATAGATGCAGCCAAGAGGGCTTTGTTATGAAGGATTCTGAATCTTTTTCCAAGCATTATGGTGAGGGACGCTATGATTGATTGTCAGTGTCTGCCTGGAGCAAGGAGTGAGGGAGAAGCAGGCAGCAAATTGCATACTTGCCATCTTGGCCAAGGCAGATATAAATACATGTTAAGGGAACGGCTGTCCCAAAGAGTCTCTCAATCTAGTGGGAAAGACGGAAAAATACATAAATAGCAAAGCCACAGACACACAAGCCAACAGCTAAATATTAAAAACGTTCTATGATAATCTTTTGAAGAATAAATATATTTTGACAGTGAAGATTGAGGAAGTCTTGTAGATGTGGCACTTTTGAGCTGGGTTTTAAATGGAATTAAATCATCAGTGAACCCAGGTGAAAGATAAAGTTGTGAGTGGCTTTTGGCTATTTGATTTTGTGTCACATTTGTTTTCTTTTCCAAATCCAGCAGCTTGTTTCAGACTTTATGTGTTTTATGACCTGGTACTACTAGAATTGTGAAAGTTGATGTGAAACATGGTCTTAAGCTTCCTTCTCTAATTTTTTAGGAGAATATTTCATGATGCTTCAGCCAACACAGTTCATGTTCTGACTTTCAACCAATCCTTTCCCATTTCAAGGGCCTAGTATCCATGTCCAGCCTAGTCAAAAGAGAATTTTTATTGGCTCACAATGCTCTCATGATTACACCAATGGTATCAATTACTTTCCCTGAATTATAAGATTTTTCCTTCCGACAAATCACATAAATGCTTTTGAAAGTGATATTTATGGATTTAATCAGTCATTTTTTTTTTTTTGTACCAGATGCTATTTGTTTGGTGAGACACAGGTGTAGGAGTTAAAAAAAAGTCAGACTCTCCATTATGTGCTCTGGAACATGACATCCTTGAAAAGATCTGGGAAAAAAGGAGGAGAGATCTGCATTTCTATTTTGTCTCAGCTTCACTCTGTGATCTACAGAAAAATCACATTTTCTCTGTCATCATTTTATCATGCTGAAGCTAGAGGGTCAGAGAAGACAATCTCTATATGAGACTCTACCATCAGTTTCTGTGATGTCTGAGAAAGGAGTAACTCTCTCAGATAGTAAGAGGGGAGGGATGGCAACAAGTTAAAATCAGACATTAGGAAGCTGCTTCAAGTTACCTCCCTTGGTTGCTCAGGAATTTTGTTATTCCTTTCAAAAGTGCTAGAGGTCTAAGCAGCTCTCCCTTCATGTTTCTTGGCTATAGAACCAAGGGTCTGCAGGGTATATGCCAGACTGAGTACTCACCCAACTGCAGACAGGAAGGAGGTGGAACACAAAGAGATGTGGCTGGATCTACTAGAAATTAACTCCCAAATCAGATACCTAAGGCAGTAATTATAGGACTGAATATGGAGCAAAATGTAAGGCCATGTTTGAGCACTGAATTTTTTTAAATTATTTTTATTTATTTGCAAGACAGAGTTACAAAGAGAGGTAGAGACAGAGAGAGAGGTCTTCCATCCGTTGGTCCACTCCCCAGATGGCCGCAACGGCCAGAGCTGCTCCAATCTGAAGCCAAGTTCCAGGAACCTCCTCCAGGTCTCCCACATGGGTGCAGAGGCCCAAGGATTTGGGCCATCTTCCACTACTATCTCAGGCCATAGCAGAGATGGATTGGAAGAAGAGCAGCCGGGACTAGAACCAGTGCCCATGTGGGATGCTGGCACTTCAGGCTAGGACTTTAACCCACTGTGCCACAGAGCCGGCCCCTGAGCACTGAATTTTTGATGCTATAACCCTTCCCACTTGCAAAAAGTTGTAGTGAATGTTCTGGGCAGAACTAGGAAAGGAGTGAACAGATGGGCAGAGGCATAGGAGAGGAAATATCTCTCTCTTCACAGTCAGTTTTGAAAGTTCTCCCCAAATTCATGAGATACAGCCAGCAACTGCCTACAAACTTGGCATATCAAGGCTAAACTCAGCAGTCATTTCCATTGTGAAAGTCCAGAATAAAAAACAACAACAAAATCAATAATCAAAACAATGTATCATATGCATTTTTTGAGAATCATTAAGTGATATACCCTTTGTTTGACTAATGATAAATGTATTTAGAGCTCAGAGAAGAAAGATCAAGTCAAATAGAGAGATTAACAAAGGCTTCCTGGATGAGGCTGTAATTGAATTGATCTTGACAAAGAGATTTTAGAAAAAGTATAAATAAGTGTATAAGAATAGGGGATATGATGTGAATATACATGAGCACACACATTTCAACAACAGGCAAATACCAAGACTGTAATTCAGTATCAGTAATAACACAAGTAAAGGTAGAGAAATGAACAACTGAACCTGACTTGATATTTTTGGGGGTGTGTGAGAAATAGGATTCTTTTAAAAAAATGTTTATTTGTTTATTTGAAAGGCAGAGTTACACAGAGAGAGAGAAGGAGAGGGGGGAGAGAGAGAGAGAGAGAGAGAGAGAGAGAGAGAGAAAGAGAGGTGTTCCATTTGCTGGTTCACTCCCCAGATGGCCAAAATGGCCAGAGATGGGCAGATCTAAAGCCAGAAGCCAGAAGCCAGGAGCTTCTTCTGGGTCTCCCATGTAGGTACAAGGATCCAAGTACTTGAACCATCTTCTACTACTTTCCCAGGCCATAGCAGAGAGCTGGATTGGAAGTGGAGCAACCAGGACTTGAACTGCCACCCATATGGGATGCTGGTACTACAGGTAGCAGCTTTACCCACTATGCCAAAACACAGGCCCCAAGAAATATAATTTTAACCTGTCGGTGCGAGGGGAATATTAAAAGATGTTTGGCAGTTTGGAGTAGAGTCAGATGTTCAAATCAGACAATGAATTTTAGACTTATCTAGAGTCTAAGATGAGGATGTATTTTTGTTTTATTTTGACAGGTAGATTGGACAGTGAGGAAGACAGAGAGAAAGGTCTTCCTTTTCTGTTGGTTCACCCCTCAATGGCTGCTGTGGCTGGTGCTCTGCGGCTGGCGCACCATGCTGATCCGAAGCCAGGAGCCAGGTGTCTTTCCTGGTCGCCCAAGCACTTGAGCCATCCTCCACTGCACTCCCGGGCGACAGCAGAGGGCTGGACTGGAAGAAGAGCAACCGGGACAGAATCCTGCGCCCCGACCAGGACTAGAACCTGGGGTGCCGGCGCCGCAGGCAGAGGATTAGCCTACTGAGCCGCGGCACCAGCCAAGGATGTATTGATAGGCAATAGGGAGCAGGAAAGTGATCATGTAAGAGCAGGATTTTAAGGAGATAATTCTTACATTTCATGAAAGAATAATTGTCATTGGGAGACTGACTTGGAGATTGTTGCAGAAATCCAGCCAGAATTATAGAAGACCTCAAACATGGCTAGTTGCTCAAGGACATCTGAAAACACAATGGAGGAAGACAGGATTGGGAAATGGCTGCAAATGTCAGCTCAGACAACTCAAATGAGTAGATGTTAAGTCTCAATGTCAAGTTGGATACACAAGGGAATAATTTGAGGAAAAATCTTTCTAAACACTTTAAATGGCTCCCTATTTAATTTTCTCATGAAAAAAAATGAATAATTCCACGTTGGAACTAGATTCTACTTCGGGTCTAATTTGAGCAATATGGAATAAAAAGACTAACTTTCTAATTTAAGATAAGCTCTAATCAATAGCAGCATCTCTAACAAAACCCAGGAGGAAATTGTTCCTGGTGGTTCTCACCCAATTTGGCAGGCTTTATCACCTATGGAGTTGACCAAATCTGACTTTTATGTACAGTTTGGAAAGAGGCTGTCCTTTCCTGAGGGTCTCACTAAGTGTTTTATATTCATTATCATATTTTATATGCAATATTAACCCTGTTTGTATAACACAGAACTCTTCTGATTTAATGCCAAAGAAATAATAATAGAAAGAGTAACTTAGGGCTACTCTGGCCGTGTTGTAGATACAAAGGGGATCAAGTTTGTCTTTCTTAAACACATAATTTTTCCTCTACACAATTCAGGAACTAAGTTTCCAAACCCAGGGGCATTTTTATTTTTTGATTCAAAGAGACATGCAGTAAATAACTCTCTTTTTTCCAAGTACTCAGGTCCTAGTTGTTACAAATAAAAAGGAAACAAAAAGGAAAAAAAAAAAAGGTATGACTCAGGAGGTCCCCACAGGAACAAGACTCCTTTCTCTAGTATGACTTAATCCAGAATAAGGTGAAAAAATAACTTGTTGCAGTGACTCTTCTTAAGAATGTGCATATCTTTTCTTCCAGGCAGCATATGAATCCTCAGTCACCTTTAATACATTCTCCTCTCAATACATAAACATTCTGGTCCTTATCTTGATTAATATCAAAAGATTGTATGTTTGGACTCAGTTCACAGCTAGATTCAGAGGATCTTGTCTCATTGTTGTTGTAGGGATTCATCTGTTGACCTACAGCTCCTGGAAGATAGATGCTTTGATTACTTTTTGAAATGCAGCAAGACCATTTTTAGTATCTCCATTATTCCAATTTCAGTTGCCTATTTCCACTTCCAAACATACTTGGGATGTAACTATCGGGAACTGGAGTGGGGAAGCAGGCAAATTGACAATGGGAAAGTGGGCTGGTCATTTAACCACTTGGCTGGCTGAGATGGGATATAAGGAGATCAAATCAAAATGTGGCCCAGGGGCCAAGTGTTATGGCATGATGAGTTAAGCCACTGCTTGCAAAGTCAGCATCCCATATCACAGTGCCAGTTTGAGTCTTGGCTGATTTGCTTTAATCCAGCTTCCCGATAATGTGCCCAATGGATGATGACACAAGCGCTTGAGGGCTTGTCACCCACATGGGAGACCCTGATAGAGTTTCTGGTTCCTGTGACTGGACTGGCCTAGCTTTGGGAAATGAATCAGCAGATAGAAGACATTTCTTTCTCTCTCTTTCTCTCTCTTTCTCTCTCCTTTCTCTCTCTCTCTCTCTCTCTTATTCTCTCTCTGCCTTTTGAATATATATATATATATATATATATATATATATGTATGTATGTTTAAAACTCCCTTAGACTGCTGAGTGCTGAGTTTCTATCAGAACATTGTGTTCAAGCTTCAGCTTACCAGAGACATACCAGGTTGATAGGTGAAGACACAATGACTCACCCCTAAAGACAGGATGGACAGGAAGATGTATATTCCATTCTTTCTGAGTATGTGCAGGTGTAGGAGTGAAGAAGGGCAATAGTATGGTGTGGGGAAATATGGTTTATAGTCATCAATAATTATTCACTGACTCTTTCTATGTTCAGATAATTTGCTAGTTGGTGGGGATATAGCAAAACAGGTAGAATTCATATCAGAGATTCCATTAATCATGTTACTGGCATGATCCATGGTTGGAGAGTTGAGTGGAATAAAGTCAGGCAGGACTTTGTGAGCTATAGTGGACATTTTGATGATTAGTTAATGGATAATCTATATTGATCACTTTTTGTCAAGAGTCACTGGTAATTTTTAATGAATAAGTAAAATGACCAAATTTATAGCTTTTAAATATAATGATGGCCATATGTAAATATCTGTAGTGTTAAAAAAATCACAAATGGATAATTGGTACCTAGCAATACCTCTGAATTTAATTTGTCACCTTACAGGTAACATAGGTATAAGGAAGGCACTACTTTTATTTACCATTTTTATATACCAAAGACTGACAAAGGTTTAGAAAACATCATTTTATTTAGTTTCCATAAAATCTCTGTCATTTTGCAAAGTATGGATTATTTCAGCAAAGTCATCCATCTACCAGTGCAGCCATTGATGCATACATTCCATGAGGCCTCCATCTACTCGTTCACCCAGTCACGCATCCATGGTGGGTACAACCATCCATGCATTCCATGTTTCTGTGTACCCATCCATCCATCCACCAACCCATTAACTTGTTTATTCAAACAGATCTTATTGGGTATTTACAATGAAGAATCTAGTAAGGTATAAGGATTGTATTAGTTAATAGGACATGACATATACTCTGAAAGAACTCATAGACTAATGGAGGTACAAATAAGTCAATGGGTGATTACAGCTCACTGGAGTTTTGTGACATGGGTAAGCCCATAAAGATTGGAATAGCAAGGGAAAAACATCTAGCCCTATATTAGTAGATCAAAAATCTCATCCAAGGTCTCACAACAGCTGTTTGTAAGCGCCACATCTCAAATCCATAAAGGGTCTGTCTTATTCTAAAACCCACATGCTTTCATTTTACTATATTATGTAAGCAATTACATTAGATATTTGGTAAACTCTGAAAATATGTGACCCCCTCCCCCCTTGACTAAATCCCACCAGAGTTTGGATGCAAAACACTTTGTAAATTAGCTTAACCAAGGCTGACAGACGTCAGCGTCTCCCACTCAGACTTCCTGATTTGGTTGGAGCCAGGCCACTCAGCACTGAGCACTCAGGCCTCCACATGCACTTGCTCAGGACAGGGAATGCATTTAATGAGCTCTGCTGTGGCAAGGGGCACTTGGCACCTCAGCTGACAGAAATGGCCCCTCAGCCCAAACGAAAAATGAAGTGCATAGGCTGCCAGGGTTGTGGAGCATGAGAGCAAGAAATCTGGGTTGAGTGAGGAAGAGCTATTAATTATAGTCTCAGCTCTAGCCTTGGAGTGGTAAGTGCTTCTTCTGAAAATTGCTTGTCTTAGAGAAAAGGAGAGTGCTGTCACTTGTTTTGTCCCAACCCAGAGGCCCACAGGAGCCTTGTAAGGCTGTGCACACACACACACACACATACACACACACGCACATGCACAAACACGTTTTATTGAGCACTAATTATGTGCCAAGCATGGCACAGTGTTTGCCTATATTATCTTATCAAGTTTGTTCCTACAGTAGATTCATTTTATGCTTTCTTGGCTATTATACATTCCCTCAATAGGGTAAAAATAAAGAGTTCCTTTCACTTCATTCTTGACTGGTTTTTCCATCTCTTTTCTGACTTTTAATGAGTTTATGAAAAAGGGCAAGTTACTTATGAAAATGCACTATTTTGCTTTGACCTCTTTTTGCCAACTGTGATCCCAGGAAGGGAGACAATATATAAGACTTGCACTTTTAAGGGCACAAGACAACAAGCCTTGTGCTTTTATATCCCAGGATACCATGGAAAGGAGAGAAGGTTGTTTCACTGGGAGATAGGGAAGAGTTTCGCAGGAGTGAAACAGAGTAAGGTTCCTCTGCCTAGAGAGGAGAAGCATCTGAGTCCTGGATGGAGTTCTAGGCTCCTAGCTCCCCTGGACCAGCCCCAGCCATTGTAGTCATTTAAGGAGTAAACCAATTGATGGAAGGTCTCTCTCTCTCTCTCTCTCTCTCTCTCTCTCTCTCTCTCTTTCTCTCTCTCTCCTCTCTTATCTCTCTCTATTTCTGTTTTTTTAAAGATTTATTTATTTATTTATTTGAAGGTCAGAGTTGCACACAGAGAAGAGATAGAGAGAAAGAGAGAGAGACAGAGAGAGAGAGGAGAGAGAGAGAGGTGTCTTCCATCTGCTGGCTCACTCCCCAGCTGGCCACAATGGTAGGTAAGAGCTGTGCCGATCCGAAGTCAGGAGCCAGGAGCTTCCTTTGGGTCTTCCCATGCAGTTTCAGGAGCCCAAGGACTTGGGCCATCTTCTACTGCCTTCCCAGGCCACAGCAGAGAGCCGGATTGGAAGTGGAGCAGCCAGGACTCAAACCAGCGCTCATATGGACTGCTGGCCCTGCAGGTGGCAGCTTTACCTGCTACACCATAGTGCCGGCCCTCTCTATGTACTCTTCAAATAAATAAATCTTTTCAAAATAGAAAGTTAACAGGAAAGCTGAAATCAAGACCTACAGGCAAAAGATCAACCACACAGATGGACACGGTGCCCAATATAATAACTATGGACTTGTTTCCTTCCCTGATTCTTAAGGCTTATGCTACCCTTAGGGCATAGGCAAGTCATAGCCATATGGGATGGTGATTCAATTATTCACAGTCTTGGCCCAGAGATGAGGTTGAATCCTGTTTTTATCACTGACTGATTTTTTTTTTTTGCAACTTCTTAGACTTCTCTTGGCTTCCATCTCTCACGTATAAAGTTTTAGTTTATTTATTATGTTTTAGTTGTTATTCCTTTTCTACTTACTGTTCTGTATTTGTAGTGTATACATTGTATGTGAAAGATATATTAAATGAGGATAGGCAAATGGAGTTCATGGCTCAATCAACACTGTATATCATACACAAAACCAGTCATTCATATCCTCTGCTAGATATTGTTGTATATTAACCTGCTTTGAGATGGAGTATCAAGGACATTGAGCAACAAGATGGATGTGCTTTGATGAGGGACAGGGAGCAGGGAACTGCCAAGAGCGAAGGGATTTTCATCAGAGCTGAGTGGGGTTTGGAGTTGACACTAATGGGAGGGCAAACCCTCCCAAGAGTGTGGGTGGAGGGCACAGATGGGCTTGTTTTAATCATACCTTCTTTAGCCTCTTCAAGCTTCATGAAAGGAAGGGAACTGCAAAGAGCAGCCAAATGTCACCTATCACTAGGACTGTCACTTTCTAGGTTCCTGCCAGAATCCAGCAGTCTTGCAACCTGAAAATTCCGACAGACCTCTGATATTTGCAGGACCAAGGCTCTCAAGGTCCAGAACATGCAAGTTTGTCCAAGATCACACAGTTGACCAGCTCTAGAGATGAGAACTCAGGTCACTGGACTGTCATTCCAAAGCACCTTTCACTGCCTCCCTGTCTCAAATAAAATACCAGGTCAGGCCTGTGACAGAATATTCATCGCCCAGCAGCCTTGCAGCTCATCTTGGTCTTGACCCAGCTCCTAGCTAACTGTGGCCCATAGGTGCACTCTTGACCTCTTGAGTTTGTAAATGGATGGCTGATCTGGATGGATTTTAGGGTCTCTTTAGTTTTGATGTTCTGTACTCACGCATCATTGAGGCTGTCAGATGTCCGAGTAGGAGGAAGACATGGCACAACAGGTGGTGTCCCTGACTCCGGAGAGAGACTTGGCAGAGCTGTCTCCCCTGAAGAGGATGGGGAGGGGGAAGCTGGCAGGAGTATCCACTCACTTTAGACAAAAGCGGTGATTCACCAAGTGGAGGAAGGGAAGGAGAGGAGTGCGTCAGCCAGAAAGCATGGGACTCCACATGATACGTCTGTGATCTAAGCCCTGCATCCCTAGGCCTTCACCACGCACAGAAGGCCTGAGGATGATTCAGGCAAACCAGAAACTTTTCTTTTCAGTGTTCTCTCCAACATTCAAAGAGGATACTATTTTTGTGATAAAGATATTTTAAGATTATTCAGCAACTTTTGGAGACTCAGTTCTCCAAGGCAGAGCCAGAGGGGTCTTTCTAAAATAAAAATTGGGTCAGGACATTTTCTTGCTCCAAACCTTACCGGGGCTTCTACAATCCTTGCTGTGGCCTCTAGAGTCCAGTTAGAAGTGGCCTCTGCCTGCCCTTTGGCCTCCTCCCAGCCACTTCCTCCCCTGCCATTACCACACTTGCATTCACAGTGATCACACCCATTTCTCCAAGGACCCTCACTTGTCCCTTCCTCACTGCCTTTGCATGTACTGTTCCCGACCACCAGGTGCTTTTCTCTCCATCCTCTGCCATCTATGCTTGATCTTTCCCCAGCTCCATAAATAAATATAACTTTATCAGAAAGGCTATTCTCACTCCTCTATAAGCTAAACTATGACTCCCTCTGATATTCTTTCTTGTAAGTACATCTTCTTTTCCTCTCAGCATGAACATCAGTTTGTAGTTATATTTTGTTTGGAATTATTAGTTGATTCCTCCATTCCATACTCCCCACACCAATATTCTCAAGCCTTATAAGACCAAGAATCATTTTTATTCTATTCATTCCTGAAATGCCAGTCCCTGGAACAGTGTTTGGAAAGCAACAAACACACAATAAAATATCTTTCTCTGTTTTAAAGGAGAAATGGATAATCACTGAGTCCATGCCTCAGGTATAGTGCATCAAGTATGGAATGTCCAGAATTCTTTCCAAAGTGCCTTCAAGGGAACTTGTGCATTTACATAAATCAGAGCTTGGCATCACCCTTCTAGGAGGAAAGCTGGCAGAACAGTACCAAGAGCATCGAACCCAGTGATTGCAAACTCTTTTTTTATAGTGAGCCTGTTTCCAGCCAAAGCTTTGTCCAAATCTCAATATGCAAAGCACATGAAATTAAAGGTTTCTGTCCCAGGTGGAGACTGGGTACTCAGAGGAAGGAATTATTAGAATATTTACTCTCCGAGTGGTGTACTCAGGGCAAACAATGGAGGTAGGTCACTTTGGGTGTAGGTAATAAGTGTATGTTATCTGCAAAGAATCTGAAAACAATAATACAATCAATAAACAATGAACATAAAGCAATACAATCAACTAAAACTTGCTCTGCTTTTTATTAGGTAATCTAGACAACATCAATGATAAAATGTTCTCCTCTGCCATGATATCGGTCCCCCTCTGCAAACACACACACACAGACACACACACACACAATTTGTATACTGCAGATCCCTGTGGCTTTCCTCTATTCTTATACAAAGCCCTCTTTAAGGAAGGATTTGGGGGCTTGGTCAGGCTATAGGAGTCCCCATGCCAGGTCAGCTCAGAGGGCACACAAGTAGAACTAATTCAACTTATGCTGAGCATGAAAAGTGACTTAGCGTAACTTTTCTGAGTATTCCCAGGGAAGATCCTGCGTCTCTGAAATGTAGGATTTGATAGAGTTTGAGGGCAAGGACACTGCTGCTAGACAGATTAGATTCAGATACCAGTTGTGTCATTTACTAGTGTGTTGAACTTTGGTAAGTTATCTGACCTCTTTAAGTCTAAATCCTCATCTATAAAATGGGAATAATAAAACGATCTACCTCCAAGTACTGAATTGATGACTTGAACAAATAATCTTGGCTGATATCATGGAAAAATGTAATCTCTAGAACATGCAAACTGTTGTCCTTGTTGTAATTAGTATATCATTTCCTCTTCATCTTAATACTTGATTACTAGTTGTGGGGGGAAATACATGTGGTATATTTGACTCCAGTATTTCAGGAGCACTTTTCTCCATCTGGGAGTGCTACTTGGAAGGAGATGAATGTATAAAATGTTGAGATCCACATAAACTCCAGGAGTATCTGATGGAAACTACAAAAGGAAATCTTCAAAGCTTTATTTTTCTTCCTGGGCTTGATAGTCTTTCTACTGAATTGAAGGGGAGGATTCAGGACTGTTACTGCTCTTGGGAAAGGACTAAAAGATATGTATTTTAAAAACTAGTACATTAAATTTTCTTCTTAAAGCTAGGCTCGATGTGCCACTTCCACCACAGTGCTGGCCAACTTTGTAAGTTCCCTTGGACCAGACTAGTTTCTTTTTACTTACCCTAAAAAACCCAGTAAGGCCAGAACGTACTTAGCCTTTTATAAATAGAAACACTTATATTGCACAATTCATTGTATTTGTCCATTTATAATTTAATATATTTTTTGACAGGTAGAGTCATAGACAGTGAGAGAGACAGACAGAGAGAAAGGTCTTCCTTCCATTGGTTCACTCCCCAAAATGACCACCACGGCCGGAGCTATGCTGATCTGAAGCCAGGAGCCAGGTGCTTCTTCCTGGTCTCCCATGTGGGTGCAAGTGCCATCCTCCACTGCCTTCCCAGGCCACAGCAGAGAGCTGGGCTGGAAGAGGAGCAACTGGGACTAGAACCTGGCTGCCCAAGGGATGCAGGTGTCGCAGGCAGAGGATTAACCAAGTGAGTCACGGCCACTGTAATTTTATACTTGTAAAGAGAGAAATGGAGATAGACAATAACACTTTCCGAATGTTCACATACCAAGTGCCTGGAACTGTGTAAGATACATCCTTATAGATCATTTCATTTAAACAATGCAATAATCAAAATATTCCCATTTACCGGATGTAATGTTGATGCTTAAGAGGTAGCGTAAGTTGTGCAAGGTTGTAGTTTAGATAGAATAGAACAAGAATCAGAATCCAAGTCTTAGAGAATTCAAGATCCGTACTCTCTCCTTTATGCCATTCTGTTGCTTCTTTCACGTATTTTTTTATTTTCTAAGAATTTTATTCATTATCAAAACAGATTTGGAAGTCATGGTGTATAGTGTCCATATTAGAAGATGAAGCACAGAGTACATTGTGATTTAATACTATAACTAGTACTCCAACAGTATTCTTCACATTGTGTTGCTATGTGAGGGCAAACTTTTGAAATCTTTACTTAATATATACTAAACTGATCTTCTGTATATAAAGAGAATTGAAAATGAATCTTGATGTGAATGGAAGGGGAGAGGGAGCAGGAAAGGGGAGGGTTGCGGGTGGAAGGGAAGTTATGGGGGGAGGGAAGCTATTGTAATCCATAAGCTGTACTTTGGAAATTTATATTCATTAAATGAAAGCTTTATAAAAAAAAGAATATGAAGAACAGAAATGATTGTCCATTTTTACATAACATATTTGAAGACACAACTGGTTCAAAAAGGTGCAATATTTGCTGATGGACAAGCTCACGCTAACATCCATGTGAGAACCTCAAATCCTTTGTAATTCCCTAGCAACTTTCTTGAGGGAGCTGAAGAAAGAATTGGGGAGGGTTAGATAATTTTCCTAGGTCACACAGTAAAAATTCCTCATTCCTGCATCTGGGGGTGGGGGTTGGAGAACCCCCTCTCATGATTCTTCCTCAAGGTTTTAAGAAACAAAAGCATTGTTCTAGAATGTTGAGGCATCAGCTCTCAGGTGCAGTGGAATTTTCCACTGACAGAAAAATGGACTTGTGACAGCATACTCCCACCTAGAACCTGCATGTGGTCCAGGATTTCAGGTTCTAGGCCCTGTGATGAAATTTATAAGCCCTAGTCATGCCTAGTGTGGGTAGCGCCCATACCCAAATCCATCTCTGAAAGCTAAAGGGTGCCTTCTGCTATAATAGCAGAAAGGAACACACAGAGAAACCCACACCATCCTGAAGGCCCTGGAACATATTAGTCATGGTGATGACTACAGCTGACTCGAGTTTGTGCAAGATAGAACACAAAATAGTGGAGGGAGAAATACTATAGCAGTATCCAGGCCAGTCCCAATAGGCTCCTGATGAAGAAACTGAGGCTCTGAGGGCAGCAGTGACTTCTGGAGCAAAGTGGAGCTCCTTCGACTTTCACATGTGTGGCTGCATCGCAACAAGGTCAGCTCAGATTCCACCCATTACAGGCACTTGCCACCTGGTCATTATAAGTACATGCATTCATTTATTCACTGACTGATCAGATGAACACAGAGAAAGTCTCCATATATACCAACATTGTCCTAGTGACAGTGATACAATAATTAACTTAATATAGTCTCTGTTGTCACTGAGCCCAGAATTTGCAGACTGTTCTCAAATGTTGTCTCCTTAGTGAAATCTTCACAGGTCACCCCAAACATAAATGGTGCAAAGTCCTGTAATTATAGCATACAAGACCAGAAACTTAAAGTTGACTGACAAACACTTCTTAAATTTCTTAATTAATTGAGTCAGCCAGCTGAGTCCACTCAGTAAGTCTACGAACACTTATTTACTATGTTCTATATGCAAGGACATATGCCCTATCTTCTCAGATCTGATACAAACTCATTAATTATAAGGATTATGTATCACGTACCTATGTATGTTGTACTTGGAGTTTTCTGGGAGTAAAATAGCTACTTAGCCTGAGTACACATTATTAGAAGGAAGCAGGAAGGATGGCTGTTAATACAACCTTTTCAAGATTTGTAATCAGAGCACATATTAGTAATGTATTTTAAAGATGGGAAAATTTGAGTTTTTGTAGGTAGGTCATACTCAGAATCAAAGGATTCTGCCTTCTGGAGACAGGCAAAGGTAAATTGAGGGAAAAGATTTCTCCAAGGATCACCTGGGGAGTAAGGAATCTTAGTCACTTCCTGGTAGGGCCATGGAGAGTTTCATCCTTGACTACTCATTCCATAGAGGAAGAAAAGTTGTTTCCAGGGAGTTTCTCCTCACAGCCAATTGGAATCTCTCCAGCCTGCTGTTAATTGGTTTAGACTCCAATGGAAATGGAGCTTAATGATCTTAAAGCTTTAGTCTAATGTAATGATTAAGACTAAAGACTTTAGTGTCAGACTGAACTTTGTTGAAATCTTTAACTTTTTGAATTTCCATCCCATTCTCTGTAAATTGCAACAGAGAATTATATTGCTATGAAGACTAAATAAAATAATATACATAAAGTTCCTACCATGGGACTTCCAATATAGTGAGTTCTCAACGAAGGTTAATGCCTTAGGTTGTTCAATTACAAGAAGATAATCAGTCACCCAGAAACCTTTTCCAGCAGGTTGCTTGTGTGGAGGCATTGTGTAAAGTGCTGGGAATTTGGGAATAACTAAGATCAGAATCTCTTTTTCTGAAGAATCCGATGCTCTCATGGGAAACTGTCATGTAAACAAGTTATGTTCATTGAGGCAGAATCAAGCACAGCACAAATGGAACAACAGTGTTGAGGCAAACAGGGGAATGAGCTTTACTGTAACTTGAAGACAGTATGGCATTTGAGCCAAGTTCTAAAGGATGTGCAGTGAAGAAGAGCGAGAAGGCCAAGGGAATGGTATGACTAATGCCAATAAAGAGCTCAGCATTTTCAAGGAATACAATGTATTCTGACAGAGATTGAGTGGATTGAGAGTAGAGGGATAAAAAGCAGAGTAGATATGCAGATTCACATTCAGTAATAACATATTTCAAAACCATGAAGTTTATAGGAACTTATGTTTTTAAACACTGAGCAAACAGTTGGTAAACATTTTTGTAATGGATCTGACCTGAGATTGGATGGAGATTCTGAATTCATATGAACAGAGCTTATGGGAAAGTAGTGATGTTGACAGTTGGAGGGGTGGTAAAAAGCCCTTACAATAATCTACACCAGAGTTAATAGTAGATTCATCCCCCCAGACACTCACCATTCCTTACAGGGGTCAATAATTCCCTGTATTAGTCTCTGCTTACATTTCTTAGCTCATTTTCTTCTACTACAACAGAAAGAAACAACCTGAGACTGGTCAGTTTATAAAGAGAGGTTTATCATGGTTCTGGTGGCTGAGATAAATCCAACACCTTAACACCAGCACCTGCTCAGCGTCTAGTAGGTGCCTTCGTGCTGCATCATAACTTGGTAGAAGATAGCACAATTCAAAGGAAGGATGCCAGAGATCAGGACTAGGTCACTTTTATAACAAATTCACGCTCTCAACAACCTGTGAACCCATTAGTCCATTAATGGATTAGCCCATTTGTAAGGACAGAGCCTTTAGGACCCAATTGTCTTGCAAATCATAGCATCCTCTTTCTCACTGCTCTACCTTTCTCACTGCTCTACCACTCACTCACTGTGCTTCCAGACAGACTAGCCTCCACTCTGATCCTGATTTGACCCAGTTGTGTCCAAATCTCAGAACACTTGCATTTACTTTTTTCTCTACCTGAAATATTCATCTCCACAATATTCACATGGCTAGATTCCTTATTTCACCCAATTCTTATCCAGACATCACCAAACTCTTTCAGCTTGCTTTCATTCACTTTAAAAACCCTCAGGCTGGTTGATTTTATCCACACAACATACACTATTTATCATGATGGCATATACTCACTTGTTTATATTTTTGTTATCTGTCTTAAGAGGGTAGGGGCCAGCGCCGCAGCTCACTAGGCTAATCCTCCACCTGCAGTGCCAACATCCCGGGTTCTAGTCCCGGTTGGGGGGACGGATTCTGTCCCAGTTGCTCCTCTTCCAGTCCAGCTCTCTGCTGTGGCCTGGGAAGGCAGTGGAGGAAGGCCCAAGTGCTTGTGCCCTGCCCCCGCATGGGAGACCAGGAGGAAGCACCTGGCTCCTGGCTTCGGATCAGTGCAGCATGCCAGCCGTAGCAACCATTTGGGGGGTGAACCAACGGCAGGAAGACCTTTCTCTCTGTCTCTGTCTCTCTCTGTCTCTGTCTCTCTCTCTCTCTCTCCCACCATCTAACTCTGCCTGACGAAAAAAAAAAAAAGGTAGGGAACACATCTTCTTCATTCATGCCTATATCCTTAGTACTGATTCATTAATTATAGGCAATTGGTAAATATTTGTTCAATGAATGATTGAATGAATAATCTTCCTTTATCCTTAAATCCTAGCAGCTTCTCACTAACTAGTGGAATTTGGGGTTGTAGAAACATGGGGAATGGATCCTAACCTTAGGGATCTTAGAAAATAACCTGTAAAATATCTGCACAAATGTGAGCTCAGAGAGCTCACAGCTCCCAGGGAGAGTTTTTGATAGTGTGAGGCCAGAGGGCAGGTTGTGGACAGGAGTCTGAGGATAAGACCACATCAAGCTACCAAGGACCTAGCGTATCACAGGCACAATTTTGGCCCTAGACAAACATTTGATGAATTACTGAATGGTCAGCACATTTTTCTGAATTCTTGTCAACATTTCCATGGCCACCTTAAATGGCAATAAGGAAAACAGGGTAAAATACTAGCCCAGAAACCAGAACAGAGCTAGGAGTCATCAAACACACACATTTGTTTATAAAGTCCTGTGTAGTCCATTTTGCTCTCACAATGAGTTGTGCTTATGTTATGTGGAGCCACAAATGCTGGAACAACAATACCATGTATTTATGGAGTGGCTGCCTCAGAGGGACTCAGACTATTTTATAGACATGATCTCATTCATGCTGTCTCAGGTCTTCTATTCAATTATAGAATAGTTCATTGTTCCAAATGATGAAAACTATTTATTTTAGATGCACTCTTAGAATTATCCATCCTCCTGTTACAATTTCAAAGATTTACAAATAACTACCAATGGCTGCAGAATTTTACTGCAAGAAAAGAGGTGGATGGAAATGGAAATGTTCTGATTTTGTAATTCATGAATTCTTCAAATATTAGGAAGTCACTCTTTGTATATCCATATTTAAAATGAAAGAAAATATACATCGTCATTTAGTTGCAGCCATGTAATGTGACATGAAATGTAGGAAAAATAATATTAACCCTTCATGCACTAGCTAGTGTTATAAAATAACAGTTAACCAATGGCTAACATTGTGTTGCCATTACCATAAGAAGCATAAAAACATAAGGTGATATTAACATATCCCCAAGTGAAGGGTTAGAAGTGCATTTGTTCTGCTACAAATTACTTTGTAGCCTTAAAGAATCTCTTCACTTGAGGCCTTATTCTCTTCATCTGGCAGTAAAGGCACTTGTAGCAGGTGCTTTAAAAGTTCCTTCCATCAGTGAGATTTCAGGAGTTCTATGACCAACCACAACCATACCTAACATCACTGCTATGACTGCTTCTTAATTTTGTATTTGAAACATAGTAGAAACTCATTTTTAATGTTTAATAGACAAATGTGTCTAGTGTTCAATATTGTTAAAAGTAAATGTGATTTAATTAAAATCCAGTGGGTGTCTACTATGTTCTTGACACATAGGTGGTGATCAAGTACAGAAAAAATTATGAATATATGATTATTGAAATATATATACACAATATGATGGAAGATAAAATTTTTATTTATTTTTAAGGAATACAAATTTCATAATTAATTTTAGGAATATAGTGATTCCTCCCACCATACCCACCCTCCTGCCTACACTCCCATCCCTCCTCCTCCTTCTCCCCTTGCCAGTCCCATTCTCCATTAAGATTCATTTTCAATTAACTTTATACTCAGAAAAACAACTCTATAGTAAGTAAAGATTTCAACAGTTTTCACACTCACACACACAAATACAAAATTGAGAACTGGTTTTATAGTTAATTCATAATACAACTCAATGAGGACAGAGGTTCTGCATGGGAATTTAGTGTACAGTGACTCCTGTTGTTAATTTAACAATTAACACTCTTATGTATGACGTCAGTGACCACCCTAGGCTCTTGACATGAGCTGCCTAGGTTATGGAAGCCTTTTGATTCCATGAACTCTGTTAGTATTTGCAAAAGGCCATAAGCAAAATGGAAGTTCTCTCTTCCCTTTAGAAAAGTGTACATGCTTCTTTGATGGCCACATCTTTCTGTTGGCATCTCAGTCACAGAGATCCTTCATGTAGAACATTGTTTGGCATGTGTCTTGGCTTTCCATGCCTGAAATGCTTTCACGGGCTTTTCAGCCAGACCAGGAAGTCTTGAAGGCTGCTTCTGAGGTCAGAGTGTTACTTAATGTGATTGTCATTCTCTGAGTCTGTTGTGTGGACAGAAGGCAAAATTATTAACTCTGGATGAAGATGTCAGATCTGAGTTTAAATGGATAATTAATGAAAATTTATAATGTGGGTTGAGAAGGGAAATGGGAAGAAGGGGAAGGCTTTATTGTCAAAAGGAAGAGCATGTGGAAGAACACAGAGGTGTAAAAGAAATTTAGGAACTGTGAGTAAATATATGAGTGATCTAGAAGGAAGACAATAATGGGAAAACAAAAGTTAGTTCTATGATTAAGAACTTCAAAATTGGACAATGGATCTCTGACTTTGTCTTGCAAGCACTGGATGATGTTGATGGGTTCATAGTAGCAGATGATCATTTTTGCTTTTCAAAAGGAATATGAACATTACACACCAGTTTACCATACACTTCATTTCAGGAAAAGTATTAGCTTATGTCAAAAGGCTGTGAGAAAAAAACAGAATTAAAAGATAAATTTATTTCTCTGCAAAGCAATTTTGAAATCTTTGTATACTTTTTCAAAATACATGTTTTCTCTGACCTTTTGGAAGTATGTATTCTTATGTACTATGGACTACATGTTATTCTTATTTCATAACAGAGAGGTTGGTGTTTAGGCAAGATAAGGCACTTATGAGGGCGGAGCCAAGATGGCGGATTAGTGAGGACGCGCACTAGCAGTCCGCAAAAAGATAGTTTAATAAAAACAGAGTTACTGTAGCCTCAGGAAAAATCTCACGGAAAAAAATGCAGTGGAAATTCTTCCGGACCCAGTGAATGAGACGCAGAGGACCTATGGGAAAGTAAGCTTGCGAACGGCAAATCGTGCCTTAGTGGCACGGGAGCTGCCGGGAGGGACGGGAACCGCACGGAACACAGTCGCCATTAGAATCGAGCGCTTAAACGGGAGCCGATACAGGGATCCCGAGACACTGGCGGGGGGAAGCAGACGCCACGGGGGAAACAGCACAGTTGAGGCGAGCCCACACGGACACTAGCCTCTTTCGTTGCCCACCCTGCTCACTCGAGCTAGACTGAACACAGTGGGACGGCGAGCGCCCGCCGGCTGAACCGGAACCCGGGCGGAACACAGTCGCCATTGGAACTGAGCGCTTGAACGGGGGCCGATACAGGGATCCCGAGACACTGGCGGGGGGAAGCAGACGCCACGGGGGAAGCAGCACAATTGAGGCGAGCCTGCACGGACACTAGCCTCTCTCGTCACCCACCCTGCTAATTCGAGCTAGATTAAACGCAGTGGGACAAGGCGCGCCTGCCCGCCCGCCCGCCCGCCAATCACTGAGGCAGACGGAACCAAAAACCCGAGGCTGTAGAAACCTGAAGGGGATCCAAAAACTGGGAACACACCGCGCACACAAACTCCGTTACCTTGACAACCCAGAGAAAGAGTGAGGGGAAAAAAAAAAAAAATGCCAAATAAAAACAGATTCCGAGGGAGCAAGATCAAGGAAGACGCTATGATGACCCCAAACGGAAAAGACACCCCAAGTCAGGATTATGAAGATAAGGAGATAGAAGAAATGCAAGAAGCAGATCTCAAAGAATTGATAAGAACATTAAGAAGTTCTCAAAAACAAATTCTTGAACTACAGAAATCCTTAATGGATAAGATAGAAAATCTCTCGCGCGAGAATGAAGCACTACGCAGAAATCAAAATGAAATGAAACAACTAGTAGAACAAGAAGCTACGAGAGTGACAAAAAATCTTAATGAATTGAAGAATTCAATAGATCAAGTGACAAGCAATCTTGAGGGCCTTAAAACCAGAATGGGTGAAGCAGAAGAGAGAATATCGGACCTAGAAGACAGAGAACAGGAGAGGAAACAGTCAAACCAAAGACAAGAAGAGGAAATTAGAAAACTAAAAGATATCGTCGGGAATTTACAGGATACTATTAAAAAACCCAACATTCGGGTTCTAGGTGTTCCTGAAGGTATGGAGATGGAGAAAGGATTAGAAGGCCTTTTTAGGGAGATACTAGCAGAAAACTTTCCAGGCTTGGAGAAAGACAGAGAAATCCTAATCCAGGAAGCTCATAGAACCCCTAATAAACATGACCAAAAGAGATCCTCTGCACGACATATTGTAATTAAACTCACCACAGTGAAGCAAAAAGAAAAGATCCTAAAATGTGCAAGAGAGAAACGGCAGATTACTCTCAGAGGATCTCCAATTAGACTTACAGCTGACTTCTCAACTGAAACCCTACAAGCTAGAAGGGAATGGCGAGACATAGCCCAGGTGCTTAGAGAGAAAAACTGCCAGCCCAGAATATTATACCCTGCAAAGCTCTCATTTGTTAATGAAGGTGAAATAAAGACCTTTCATAACAAACAAAAATTGAAAGAATTTGTTGCCACTCGTCCAGCCCTGCAAAAGATACTTAAAGACGTGTTACACACAGAAACACAGAAACACGACCATCAACATGAAAGAAGGTAAACGAAGGGAACCTCACGGCAAAAGATCACAGGGAATTCAAAGCATACATTAGAAAATATCTGGCAAATGGCAGGGCAAACTTACCACTTATCAATAGTCACATTGAACGTTAAAGGTCTAAACTGTCCTGTTAAAAGACAGAGATTGGCTGATTGGGTTAAGGAACAAAAACCATCTATTTGCTGCCTACAAGAAACACATCTTTCCAACGAAGATCCATACAGACTGAAAATAAAAGGATGGAACAAGATATACCACGCCAACAGAAATGAAAAAAGAGCGGGTGTAACCATCTTAATATCGGACTACATAAACTTTAACACAAAAACTGTTAAGAGAGACAAAGAGGGGCACTATATAATGATTAAGGGATCAATACTACAGGAAGATATAACAATTCTCAATGTATATGCACCTAATTACAGGCCACAGGTTTATTTACAAAATTTGTTAAGAAACTTAAAGGGAGACTTAGACCCCAACACAATAGTACTGGGGGACTTCAATACTTCACTCACAGATATTGACAGATCGACAGGACAGAAGATCAACAAGGAGACAGTAGATTTAAACAACACTATAGCCCAAATGGATCTAACAGATATCTACAGAACTTTTCATCCTACACAGAAAGCATTCACATTCTTCTCAGCAGCACATGGAACCTACTCTAGGATTGATCACATATTAGGCCATAAAGCAAGTCTCAGCAAATTCAAAAGAATTAGAATCATACCATGCAACTTCTCAGACCATGAGGGAGTGAAGTTGGAAATTAGCAACTCAGGAATCTCTAGAGCATATGCAAACACATGGAGATTGAACAACATGCTCCTGAATGAACAATGGGTCACTGAAGAAATCAAAAGAGAAATCAAAAATTTTCTGGAAGTAAATGAGGATAACAGCACAACATACCAAAACTTATGGGATACAGCAAAAGCAGTGTTAAGAGGAAAGTTTATATCAATAGGTGCCTACATCAAGAAACTGGAAAGGCACCAAATAGATGAGCTTTCAATGCATCTCAAGGATCTAGAAAATTTGCAGCAAACTAGACCCAAATCTAGTAGAAAAAGAGAAATAATCAAAATCAGAGAAGAAATCAACAGGATTGAATCCAAAAAAACATTACAAAAAATCAGCCAAACGAGGAGCTGGTTTTTTGAAAAAATAAACAAGATTGACACCCCATTGGCCCAACTAACTAAAAAAAGAAGAGAAAAGACCCAAATCAGTAAAATCAGAGATGAAAAAGGAAATATAACAACAGACACCACAGAAATCAAAAGAATCATCAGAAATTACTACAAGGACTTGTATGCCAGCAAACAGGGAAACCTATCAGAAATGGATAGATTCCTGGACACATGCAACCTACCTAAATTGAACCAGGAAGACATAGAAAACCTAAACAGACCCATAAGTGAGTCAGAAATTGAATCAGTAATAAAGGCCCTCCCAACAAAGAAAAGCCCAGGACCAGATGGATTCACTGCTGAATTCTACCAGACATTTAAAGAAGAACTAACCCCAATTCTTCTCAAACTATTCAGAACAATCGAAAAAGAGGGAATTCTCCCAAATTCCTTCTATGAAGCCAGCATCACCTTAATTCCTAAGCCAGAAAAAGATGCAGCATTGAAAGAGAATTACAGACCAATATCCCTCATGAACATAGATGCAAAAATCCTCAACAAAATTCTGGCCAATAGACTGCAACAACACATCAGAAAGATCATCCACCCAGACCAAGTGGGATTCATCCCTGGTATGCAGGGATGGTTCAATATTCGCAAAACAATCAACGTGATACACCACATTAACAGACTACAGAAGAAAAACCATATGATTATCTCACTAGACGCAGAGAAAGCATTCGATAAAATTCAACACCCTTTCATGATGAAAACCCTAAGCAAACTGGGAATAGAAGGCACATTCCTCAATACAATCAAAGCAATTTATGAAAAACCCACGGCCAATATCCTATTGAATGGGGAAAAGTTGGAAGCATTTCCACTGAGATCTGGTACCAGACAGGGATGCCCACTCTCACCACTGCTATTCAATATAGTGCTGGAAGTCTTAGCCAGAGCTATTAGGCAAGAAAAAGAAATTAAAGGGATACAAGTTGGGAAGGAAGAACTCAAACTATCCCTCTTTGCAGACGACATGATTCTTTATTTAGGGGACCCAAAGAACTCTACTAAGAGATTATTGGAACTCATAGAAGAGTTTGGCAAAGTAGCAGGATATAAAATCAATGCACAAAAATCAACAGCCTTTGTATACACAGACAATGCCACGGCTGAGGAAGAACTGCTAAGATCAATCCCATTCACAATAGCTACAAAAACAATCAAATACCTTGGAATAAATTTAACTAAGGACATTAAAGATCTCTACAATGAAAATTACAAAACCTTAAAGAAAGAAATAGAAGAGGATACCAAAAAATGGAGAAATCTTCCATGCTCATGGATTGGAAGAATCAATATCATCAAAATGTCCATTCTCCCAAAAGCAATTTACAGATTCAACGCAATACCAATCAAGATACCGAGGACATTCTTCTCAGATCTGGAAAAAATGATGCTGAAATTCATATGGAGACACAGGAGACCTCGAATAGCTAAAGCAATCTTGTACAACAAAAACAAAGCCGGAGGCATCACAATACCAGATTTCAGGACATACTACAGGGCAGTTGTTATCAAAACAGCATGGTACTGGTACAGAAACAGATGGATAGACCAATGGAACAGAATAGAAACTCCAGAAATCAATCCAAACACCTACAGCCAACTTATATTTGATCAACGATCCAAAACCAGTCCCTGGAGTAAGGTCAGTCTGTTTAATAAATGGTGCTGGGAAAACTGGATTTCCACGTGCAGAACCATGAAGCAAGACCCCTACCTTTCACCTTACACAAAAATCCATTCAACATGGATTAAAAATTTAAACCTACGACCCGACACCATCAAATTACTAGAGAGCATAGGAGAAACCCTGCAAGACATAGGTACTGGCAAAGACTTCTTGGAAAAGACCCCAGAAGCACAGGCACTGAAAACCAAAATTAACTACTGGGATTGCATCAAATTGAAAAGTTTCTGTACTGCAAAAGAAACAGTCAGGAAAGTGAATAGGAAACCGACAGAATGGGAAAATATATTTGCAAACTATGCAACAGATAAAGGGTTGATAACCAGAATCTACACAGAAATTAAGAAACTCCACAACATCAAAACAAACAACCCACTTAAGAGATGGGCCAAGGACCTCAATAGACATTTTTCAAAAGAGGAAATCCAAATGGCCAACAGACACATGAAAAAATGTTCAAGATCCCTAGCAATCAGGGAAATGCAAATCAAAACCACAATGAGGTTTCACCTCACCCCGGTGAGAATGGCTCACATTCAGAAATCCACCAACAATAGATGCTGGAGAGGATGTGGGGAAAAAGGGACACTAATCCACTGTTGGTGGGAATGCAAACTGGTGAAGCCACTATGGAAGTCAGTCTGGAGATTCCTCAGAAACATGAATATAACCCTACCATTCAACCCAGCCATCCCACTCCTTGGAATTTACCCAAAGGAAATTAAATTGGCAAACAAAAAAGCCGTCTGCACAGCAATGTTTATTGCGGCTCAATTCACAATAGCTAAGACTTGGAACCAACCCAAATGCCCATCAACAGTAGACTGGATTAGGAAATTATGGGACATGTACTCTACAGAATACTATACAGCAGTCAAAAACAATGAAATCCGGTCACTTGCAACAAAATGGAGGAATCTGGAAAACATCATGCTGAGTGAATTAAGTCAGTCCCAAAGAGACAAATATCATTTGTTTCCCTTGATTGGCGATGACTAACTGAGCACCAAAGGGGAAACCTGTTGAAGTGAAATGGACACTATGAGAAACAGTGACTCGATCAGATCTTGTGCTGACTGTTGTTGTACAATGTAATACTTTATCCATGGTAGTATTTTTTTTTCTTTATCCTAGTACTAGAGGTTGAACTCTGTAATTAACACAGAATTATTCTTAGGTGTTTAAATTTTAACTGAAAAGTGATCTCTGTGAAATATAAGAGTGGGAATAAGAGAGGGAGGAGATGTAAAACTTGGGACAGGCTCAATCGGAACGGCCCCAAATGATGGAGTTAGAATTGTGCCAGGGGTTTCCAATACAACCCCATCAAGGTGGCATGTACCAAGGCCATCTCATTAGTCCAAGTGATCAATTTCAGCTCACAATTGATCACACTGATAGGTCTAAGAGCCAAAGGGATCACACAAACAAGACTAGTGTCTGCTAATACTAACTGATAGAATGAAAAAGGGAGAGAATGATCCAACATGGGAAGCAGGATACACAGCAGACTCATAGAATGGCAGATGTCCTAAATAGCACTCTGGCCTCAGAATCAGCCCTTAAGGCATTCGGATCTGGCTCAAGAGCCCATGAGAATATTTTAGGCATGGAAAGCTAAGACACTCTGGAAAAAACAGAAGACCTAAATGAAAGATCTCTGCGAGTGAGATCCCAGTGGAAAGAACGGGGCCATCAAAGAAGGAGGTACCTTTCTCTGAAGGGAGGAGAGAACTTCCACTTTGACTATGGCCCTGTGGGAATAAGATCGAAGTCGGCTAACCCTAAAGGCTTCCATAGCCTCGGCAACTCATGACCAGAGCCTAGGGAGATTACTGACGCCATAAACAAGAGTGTCAAATTGTTAAATCAACATCAGGAGTCACTGTGTACTTGCGTCTCATGGGGGATCTGTCCTTAGTGTGTTATCCAATGTGAAGTGATGCTATTACTAGTACTGAAACAGTATTTTTACACTTTGTGTTTCTGTGTGGGTGCAAACTGATGAAATCCTTACATAGTATATATTGAATCGATCTTCTTTATATAAAGATAATTGCAAATGAAAAAAAAAAAATCTTGGTGTTAAACTGGAAATTGCATAGACAATTAATCAATTTTTTAAAAAAAAAAATCATGTAGGATCTCTGTCCTTAATGTGCTGTACATTGTGAATTAATACTATAACTAGTACTCCAACAGTATTATCATTTTGTGTCTCTATGCGAGGGCAAACCGTTGAAATCTTTACGTAATACGTACTAAATTGATCTCCTGTGTATAAAAAGAATTGAAAATGAATCTTGATGTGAATGGAAGGGGAGAGGGAGCGGGAAAAGGGGAGGGTGGGGGGGAGGGAGGGAAGTTGTGTGTGGGGGGAGCCATTGTGGTCCATGAGCTGTTCTTTGGAAATTTATATTCTTTAAATAAAAGCTTTATAAAAAAAAAAAAAAAGAAATAAATGAGAAAACAAATCAAAAAAAAAAAAAGATAAGGCACTTATGCATAAAAATATAGCTCTTAGACTATTTTCAGAATGGTCTACCAAAACCTTCTCTCTTCGACCCATGCAACTTACTCTGTTCTTTCTCTTGTACACAGACCTCTTCTTCCAGCCAAAACACCCTTACCTATGTCCTGAGAACACAATTTAAAGTCCTTTTCTTGCTCTTGCATCCATGCTATTTCCTTGAACTTAAATGTGCTTCCCCTGTCCTCCTACAGATCAAATCCCAGAAATAGTTTAACTTAGGTCCACCTGCCATGCAAAACCTTCCCTGATCACTCTTTGTTTCTATAGCCCTCTCAGAATGACTATAGATTTTTATCATGTATGCCATATATCCTAACAGTCTTTAACTGCTTCTCCTGTTCAGTCTTCTCAAATGGTACTCACTCCATGTACCTAATACCGTATTAAGTAGTGGAGACCCAATGAATGAGACATAATCTTTACCCTCTTGGGTCTTTAGTCTAGTTCCAGGAGTGCTATGATCTGAATGCTTGTGCCCCCTAAAAATTCATATGTGGAAACCTGATCCTCAACATAGTGGTGAAAGGGGTGAGGCCTTTAGAAGGTGGTTAGGTCATGAGATTCCTCCTTAATGAATGGGATTAGTACTCTTATGAAACAGGCCCAAGTGTGTTTATTCACCCTTGCCACCATGCAAGGATGCAGCAAGACGTCACCAGAGAGAGAACCCTCACCAGACACTGAATCACTGGTGCCTTGATCTTGGACCTCTCTACTTCAACTGTGAGTAAGACATTTGTACTATTTATAAATTACCTAGTTTATGCTATTTTGTTATAACAGCCCAAACACATTAAGACAATGTGGCACCGAGGCACCAATAGTCATGTCACAAACATGGATAGTATTTCAAAGGAAGAATATACGGTGGTGAGAGTGGATACAAAGAAGTGATCCAGCAGCTCAGGTAGAGCTCCAATGTTAGAAAATGCAATTCAAGTAGAGATTGAAGAATGGGGATGAATAAGATTAATAAGGAGGAGATAATAGGAGCCCAGGAGAGAAGAATTGTTTAGAGTGAGGGAACTTTATGCATGAATACCATGGTGAGAAACTTCATGAAATATGGAAAACCATGAATAAGGTAGTGTTTTTCAGAGCAGATGGGGCAAGCAACAGAAACAGACTCTGGTTAAACTTAAGCCCCTCGGAAAACAAATGGAAAGATATTGAGAAATTCACAGCATCACTAGGAAGGCCTAGAGAAAAAAGCACTTCACAGAAAAAACCTATCATGGTACATGAGGAATCAGGAGAGGATATTGATGGCTCCATTGATTCCCATTTTATTAATTAATTAATTAAAAAGATATAGATACAAAGATATAGGTAGAGAGAGAGAGAGAGAGAGAGAGAGAGAGAGAGAGACATGCCCCCAGGAACTTAATCCAGGTCTTCTACATGGTGGCAGGAAGTAAACTACTTGAGCCATTGTCACTGCCTCCCATGATCTGAATTTGCAGGAAGCTAGAGTCAAGAGCCAGAGTCAAATATCAAACTCTGATTTGGGATGTGGACATCTTACCCAGCATTGTAACTACTAGGTTAATTGCCCTTAACAGCTCCGCTGTTGTAACATTGGACACTATAGCCAGCACCACCTGTACTCTCTAGAATTAGACTTCTGCTGCCACCTTTGACCCCTTTTGTCGCTAGTGCCCTGAAACATGGGAAATGCCACTACTTCCACAATGATGATTTTTTTTCCCAGTCCAATATTTATCTTTTTCTATATACTACTGGCTCCAGTCTGGCACCTCTGATTGGTCAACCATGCCCTCATTCCCTGGATAATTGAGAAAGTCTATATCTAGCTTTTTCAGCTTCTATACTGTGAAGTGAAATGTTTTTTTTTTTATCAATATTCATAAAGTGGCAAACTCTCAAAGCACAGAAAGAGGATTCAGATGTAGGGCACACAACAGCATGACTAGAGGATGAAAGTGCCCATAAAATTCTCTAATTGTTTTAACTGTGTTCATCTCATCTGCTTCACTGACTTGGGATCTCCTTTAGGGGAGTGTCCATGCTTTCTTCCTCCCTGTAAATTCAGCCATGACTGATGGTCCTGGCCACATACTCCCTGCTCAATAAATTCTTGTTGACTTCAGTCTAGTTCATTCTGCAAAGGTCATTTCACTTGGCCCTACCTGAAAGATGATTTTCAAATGTAAAATATGGATAGCTTGGCCCTGGAGTCAGGAGCATCTGCAGGATAATCATGTCATCTGCCCATGCAGAACCTCTGGGCATGGGGAAGCTTTCTGGGATATGAGCAGATATGAAATGGAAGCTGCCACCTAACACTTTCCTATCATTTCTCAGGGGTTTATTCATTTTAGGGAAGTAGAGAAGAAGCTCATGTCTTTTTTTTTTTTTTTAATAGCTGTACAAGTTCTGGTCCCTCATTTCGGCTGCTCCCAGCCCCACTGTTCTGGGGTCAGAGTTTTCTGCTCAAACGCGTGGATGTGCGGGAGCTCTTCTGCTAGGCACTCGTTCACCAGTAGGTGTATCTGAAGCAATGGCTTCCCCTCAAACTTGGTCGACACCACCAGGACTCGGAAGCTGGTGGCGCAACGGTTCAGAGTCATGTCCTCCACCTCCATGTGCTCCGCCTCCAGGTCATGCTGCAGCTTCTGTCAGAAGTAGTCAGAACTCAGCTCCATTGCTGCAGCCCAGAGCGGGTGACAGCCCAGCGGGGACGGAACTCCACCTCCTACCAGCCACCAGGCCTTCTGCCGAAACTCTTGTCTTGAAAATGCATTTGAGCAATCCACTAAGAGGATAGGTTAATCACTATATATCCAGAAAACTACTTAAGAAATCTGCTGGGGTGGGTGTTGTGGAGTAATGGGTTAAGCCGCAGCTTGCAATGCCAGCATCTCATATGGGCACTGGTTTGAGTCCCATGGCTGCTCCATTTCCAATCTAGCTCCCTGCTAATGCACCTGGGAAAGCAGCAGAAGATGGCCCAAGTACTTGGGCCCTTACATCCACATGGGGGACCTGGAAGAAGTTCCTGGTTCCTGGGTTCAGCCTGGCCCATCCCTGGCCATTGTGGCCATTTAAGAGGGAACCAGGGAGCCAGCACTGTAGTGTAGCGGGTAAAGCCATTGCCTGCAGTGCCAGCATCTCAAATTCATGCTGGTTTGAGGCCAGGCTGCTCCACTTCTGAACTAGCTTTCTGCTATGATCTGGGAAAGCAGTGGAAGATGACCCAAGTTCTTGGGCCCCTGCACCTGCATGGGAGACCCAGAAGAAGCTCCTGGCTCTTTGCTCCTGGCTTCGGATAGACACACTCCTACCATTGCAGCCAATTGGGAAGTGAATCAGTAGATGGAAGAACTCTCTCTTTCTGCCTCTCCTTTCCTCTCTGTGTAAATCTGACTTTCAAATAAATAAATAAATAAAATTTTTTTTAAAAAAGTGAACCAGCAGATGAAAGACCCTCCCCCGTTCTCTCTCCCTCTTTCTCTAGAACTCTTCCCTTAAAAAAAAAAAAAATTGCCAATCAGGTACATTGCAGAAAGTGTTCCTTCCATTGTTTTCTTTCACTAGTGGAAGTAATGTAGGATTAGAAACCAGAATCTTTTGAGTCTAGGACCTGGCTCTAAGCTGGTTAGACATGAGAATTTTGTCTAGTCCCATCACTTTGTGGACTCTCAGATTCCCCATCTGTATAATGCGACACTTACTATGGCACAAGTTGAGGTAACCTATATTGTTTTGTCTTGTTCAGCATAATTCTATATTTTCTGGGAATAGTTCATGCCTCTTATACAACAGTGAGTTTCAAACTTGAATACATAGAATCACATGGAGGGCTTATTAAAACAGATGCTTAGATGAACTCCCAGAGTTTCTGGTTTTGGTTGGGCTTGAGAATTTGTGTTTGTAACTATTGGATGTTTCAGGGGATGCTGATGTTACTGACTGGGCACTGCAATTTGAGGACCCCTGCAGTCGAATCCCACCCTACTCTTATTCCCATTGTTTTCAGCGGCTAATTTCAGACCTTGGCTTTAAGGAGTGGAAACATGGACTGGGCCCAACTAATTAGCTTATTAATTAGCCTATCAATTATATCATCATCAATATCAACATATTTATTAGTAAATATTTGTTTTATTAATAATTATGAAAGCCAATTTGCCAAAGAGGATTACTTCAGAGAACGGGAGATTCACATCAGGCCTGTGGAATTCACTTCAACACTTTAACACATCTCTTCCTGCTTAGGTTGCTCAGTGATTAGAAGGTAAGTCTGAGGCCAATGGAAGCCATCCTACATCTCTTGATGTTATACCCACAGAGGAAACCAGAGCAGAGATATGTAAGAAAACGGCATCCTAAGACTCTACTTGAGCTGTTTTAGTCATCCTGGAAGCATGCTCTGTGAGACTACACATTCTCATTTTGACTTGAGTCAAATGATCCTGAGAAAGACATACCCTTCCCAACAAAAAAATCTGGAAGTCATCCATTTGTTTTGTGAAATCCCCCCAATTTTTTCACTCTGAGAAAATGACCAGGTAGAAAAATTATGAAAGTTAATATAGTTTCTTTAAGGATTAGTCATCCAAACAACTAGAGAACAGCACACCAGGAATGATCATGATGATTAGAGGAAGAATAGTAAGTAACTTAATCTAAGTAGTCAAACAATTCCAGGTTATTTCCTTAATTACTTACATAAATATCCTAACTTAATCGATATAGTGATCCTTGGAGGCAAAAACAATCATCATCTCAGCTCTCGGATGAGGATGCTGAGCTTCAGAGATTTTAAGGAATGTGCTCAAAGTTATTCAGCAATCAAAAAGCGGTAAGAAAAGAAATAATATCAGGCTGGCGCTGCGGCTTACTAGGCTAATCCTCCACCTTGCGGCACCAGCACACCAGGTTCTAGTCCAGGTTGGGGCGCCGGATTCCGTCCCGGTTGCCCCTCTTCCAGGCCAGCTCTCTGCTGTGGCCCGGGAGTGCAGTGGAGGATGGCCCAAGTCCTTGGGCCCCGCACCTGCATGGGAGACCAGGAGAAGCACCTGGCTCCTGCCATCGGATCAGTGCAGTGCACCAGCCGCAGTGCGCCGGCCATGGCGGCCATTGGAGGGTGAACCAATGGCAAAAAGGAAGACCTTTCTCTCTGTCTCTCTCTCTCACTGTCCACTCTGCCTGTCAAATAATAATAATAATAATAATAATAATAATAATAATAAAGAAATAATATCAATCCAAAAAGCCTGATCTTAGAAGCCTTAGTTCTGTCATCTTTATGACATTAGAAGTCTTGACCTTCCATTTGAATTTAGAGGCCACACCATGTTCAGGATTTGAGGATGATGTTTGAGTCAAACAAACAAAAATGTAAAAGAGATGGAGAACTTTTGAAAAGCAATGCCACTCTATTATAATTTGGTGTGCCCTCAGAGTATTGAGAAACCTGTAGCTGACTTCAAATAGGCAGAGTAGTAACAGTTTTCTGGCATTGACTGAGGATCTGGAAGCAATTGTCTCTTACTCTTCGTCCTACCAACCACCTCTATCTGCCTTGAACTTATTGTGCCAGCAGCATCAGGGACAACTACCAAAGGCATCCAATGACATGACATGTTCTAGCCTGCCATGACCTCTACCAACACTTGAACTGTCTACTTGTCCCAATAATTGGTTTTTTTAAAGATTTACTTTATTTATTTGAAAGATAGAGTTACAGAGAGAGGTAGAGACAGAGAGAGAGGTCTTCCTTCTTCTGGGTCACTCCCCAGATGGCCGCAAAATCGGACCTGTGACGATCAGAAGCCAGGCACTGCATCACAGCACCGATCTCTGTCCCAACCATTCTTTACAGGGTGAGCTGTCCAGGTGCAGCTGTCCAGGTGCATTGCTTAGCCAATTTATCTAAACAGAATCCCCAATGAACCTGTCTCCAATAGCCTACAACCAAAATAGAATGGTGTCAGTATTCCGAAGATGCATTCCATAGGTGTTTTGTTGATTATCAACTTCCCACCTCTCAAAAGGAAGGAGAGGGATTGATGGAGAAAGAAAAGGAGAGGGGGTATGATTATCTTCTTAGAATTCTACTTATGAAATATATGAAAACTGTTTTGTTTATATTAGGAGGCCAGTGTTGTGGCATAGTGGGTAAAGCCACTGCCTGCAGTGCCGGCATCCCATATGGGTGCCGGTTTAAGTCCTAGATACTCCACTTCAGATCCAGCTCTCTGCTATGGCCTGGGAAAGCAGCAGAAGATGGCCCAAGTTCTTGGGCCTCTGCACCCGCATGGGAGACCCAGAAGAAGCTCCTGGCTCCTGGCTTCAGATCGCACAGCTCTGGCCATTGTGGCATCAGGGCAGTGAACCACAGGATAGAAAACTTTCTCTCTCTCTCTCTCTCTCTCTCTCTCTGCAACTCTGCCTTCACATAAATAAATAAACCTTTAATTAAAGCTTTCATATGTGTTGATTGTATAAAGAGATAAGTTTTTTGGATTATGAGAATTTTCAGTCCTTCTCAGTGTGTCTTGTGGCTTCCTTTCATTTCACCTCAACCATTTTACACTCCAATTTCTATTCATTTATATTTGTTCCAAGGTGCATTACGATGCTGGTGGCCTCTTGTGTTTACAATGTAGATGGTGGAATTTGATGTGGCATTGTCTGATCAAACCCTCTTCATTGCCTACTAGAACTCTTCCACTAGATTCCTAACCTGAATTCTTATCTTCATTCTCACTCCATCTTAAATCATGTCCCATCTGCCTCATTGCTGTCTTTTTGAAACAGAAATATTCTATTGCTCATTGAGCAAAAATATACAAATGCCTCAACCCCTCGAGAATTACATGTAAATGCCTTCCTAAACTGTAGCTCCAGCTTCACATCTTTATAGACACATCCCAACTGCATATTTAACCTCAACTACCCCAACTCAAGTTCATCCTAGCTAGATCACTGTTCACTGATAACATAAGCTACCCCAGCTTTAGTGTATCCTGGCTAAAATTGTGTTCAGTGGATTCAATTTCTGCATATCTGCTAAGAATTTTTCCCTGACATGGTAACAACAATCCTCCTGCATCTAGATCATCCAAATATTACCCATCCTTCAAGTTCCAGTCAAAAGTCTCCCACCTCCATGACAGATCCTCAGACACCCTTGACTGGAGACAATATCCACCTCCTCCAGACCTCTATAGCACTTTTATTGCTCCAACGTTACAGCTCCTAGTCCTGTCTCTATTACAGTTATTTATAAATAGAAGTATAATGTCCTCCACTAGTCCATAAAATCTGTGAGTGTACCATCATTATGTTATTCATCAATGTATTCCACACTGGACCTGGATTAGTACCTGACACATATCAGAAACTCACATTTTTAATATATAAATAAAACCTAGAGAGTTCTGAAATGGGTCCCTTCACCCAAAGTTTCCTTCTCATTATCCTGACATATTGATGGAACTTCCCTCCCACAATGTAAGATTTGTTTCCCTGGGCTGGTCTCAAATGCCCATTTCGTCTTTTTTAACTACAACTGTCTCGAGAGATGTGGTCAGTGACCAGGTGCATTTAGAACAACTGGGAGCTCAGCTTGAATAGTCCCTTACAAGCATGAGTTTTAAAATAATAATTTTAATTTTAAATCTACATCAACTTTTAATTTTTTTCTCAAAGATACTAATATTTAGCTTATTATAAATATTTAATATAAATATAAAAATGGTCAAATAAAATCAAACACCAAGCATTTGTGCCAGATGTTCTGTGGCTCTAAATACCCTTTCTCTCTCAACAATGATGATGTTACCACAGATTGCAAGGCATAACAGTAAGGAATCTGAGTTATTAATATATTTGTGTGAATTAATGATTCAGCTGTTTTCTAGCTGAGGGTAAAGGGAAGACAATATGAGACATATGATACTTAAAAGGGGCCTACTAGTATTCTGTTTCCTTGAGCAATAATGCAAAACAGGCCTAGTGGTTTAACAGGCAGGGAGAATGCTTTAAGTATTCTAGCCAAGGTGATCTGAGACTGAAGTTAAGGGAAAGAGTTTGATCTGATCACCAGTTTCCTGGGCATGTTCAACTTTGGCCTCTTTTTCCCCCATCAAAGTTAGAGGCATGATATAGAGAGGTCATCAATCCATTTTCTTATTGGGAGCTGAGCTAGCTTATCCAGTGCCTGGGGGCTGTCAGCACAAGATTGTTAATGAACATGTTTCCTGCAGATAATTATAGGAAAGGGAATATTGAAAGCACTTAAAGCATTTCATTCTTTTTAATTCATTAATTATATTGCAATTATCCCATGCTCAGGAGCTATTCAGGAGGCTGGATTCCAGCTATTCCTACAAGACTTCATGGGCAGAAATGAGGGCTGAGGGCTTGGGGAGAGAAGACCTGAAGAGAAAAGCTCTGAAAAGGTTAACTATGCAGATACAAAAAGCTAATTGGAAGGCTCTTAAGCAAAATCCAGGTTAATAAGAGTTGAAAAGAACAACACATCTGTTATAATGATTATTATAATCATCACTATTTTTCCACCTACATGAAAAATGCTTGCATTTTGATAAACCCATCATAAGCATCATCTCTGCCCCTGAAAACACCTGGCCTTGAAGTTGAATCAGAAGATTCATAGATGTGGCAAATTCTATAGAATTTATAGGTTGATGGAGACATGGGTCTGAAATATTCTATCATGATCTGTCATATTCTAGGTCTGTCATTTTTATTGTCTACTTACTTTTAATGTTATACATAGGAAATTATAAGAAAATTGGATAAACAATGGCATACTAGATCTCTTCCATGTGCCAGGAGTATGAAAATGAAAGTTGTTTAAATATGGACTCTGTATTTCTAGAACTTTCTATGGGAAATATGGTCAATTCAATAAGTAATCAAGAAATAGATGTTGGGGAAACTACAAGGACCATGGAAATTCTCAATTTGGTCATGAGGAGTGTTTGGAAGGCTTGATGAGTGTTCACTATTGTGTACACACATGGCACACTAACAATGCCCCAAGCTTCAACACTTTCAGACTTCACCTTCCTGACTTTCGTGAATCCCAAGCTACTTTCTTCCCCATCAACTGCATCTACAGAATCCTGGTAGTAAGAGTGTAGAGGTGAGGAAGTTGCCCCCACATATAATGCCAGCTATAAAGTTCTTCATTTGGCTCACTAATCTACTACCCTCTACTCTTGTCTCTGCTCTTCTCAAACTCCTTTTAGTTCTATGATCAATGCCACTGCTACCTTCTTCTAAACTGCTAACCTCCATTCCACCTATCCATAATGTTACCCCTGATAGCAAGCTGCAGCATTAAAGACCGAAGTCATTAATATACTGGTAAGAATTAATGATTCATCTATTTTAAGTGAGGGCAAAGAGAATACTGTGTAATGTATTAGAATCTTAAAGGACCAACTAGCATTGTGTTTCCTAAAGGGACAGAGTAAAACAGGCTTGGGGAAGACAGAATAAGTATCCCTGGCATCTGAAACAAAGATATTAGAAGATATGTTTCTCACTATTGAGATCATCAAACTATCTCTTGTCATCCTGATGGAATGTGATAAAACATGGGCTAGAGATGAGACAACACAGTTGTCTCATTCAAGGTCCCAAATATGTTAGAAAGGCAAGCTAATATCAGCAAAAAAAATACTGATAGTGGACTCAAAGTTGACCACGAAAAGAAAAGCCCAACTGAGACCAAAAATACTGCCCAGATGAGCACAGTCTAAATTGCTAACCTGTAGGATCCTGAATTAAATAAATGGCTGTTGTTCAAGCCACCATATTTCAGGTTGGTTTGTTATGCAGCAACAGCAAATTAACTATTTCATATATTAGTTTAATTTAACTGAAGTGATTTGAGTGCCTACTGTTTATCATCACTGGAGACATAATAAAGAATAAGGCACAGTCCCCATACATGGAAACTAGTGAGTCAGTGCCTCTTAATGTAACTAAGATTTTTTTAAAAAAACATGAGATTTTAACTTTTTACCTATGTAAAGCTAGGGTATCTATATTTAGACCTCAGGGTGATCCCTGAAAGTATATTAAAATTTTGCATGTATGTGCTTATGTACATTTTGAAGAGAATATTTTACATCATACCCTCAAAGAAATAAGTCCTCAGAAGATGTTGAGGACCACTAGACGATAATGTTATCTAAAGCTACTTAAACTTTCCATCTCACACGGAGTTCAGTCTACTTAGGGGTACAATTCATTGCTGACTCATCCAATCTGGAAGATGTCCTCAAATTGAGATGCTGCCGGAGGCCATGGAGGTTTATGTGTTGGATCATCAGAGTGTTGTGGCTTTCTTTAGAAAAGCTTCCCACAGATAATGTTATCACTTTCTTGTCATATAGAGCAGAACCTCTATATGATCCAAAGCACATTTTATTTGAAAAATGATGGGCTTATCTGTGTCCTCCTCTTGCTCACACTTACTCTGGGGTTGGTAAATCTTTTTCGCAGGGCAAGAGTACCAGTCCATCATTCCCCACAGTCTCACTCTTCTGACAGCAAATGCCTCTCACTTTAACCAACAATGTGGAATATCTGCCCCCACACGTTCTTGTTGGAGGATTTCATCGAGATCTGTCTGAGATTAAGAATAATACAAAACCCTAAAACAACATCTGATGTTCAAGGAGGCAGTCCAAGGGGGCAGAGCAATTCTCCCTCTCTTTAAATTATTGACGCTTCCTTCATTTCTTGGTTAAATAGAAAAATGAGAGAAACAAGGTGAAGGACAGAAAGTGCCCTGAATGACTAAGAAAACTTTGTTTTTTTTACACATAGTTCTTCCATAAACTTGCTTAGTATGTTTGATCAAAATTACTATCTCTGAGGTTATATTTCCTTGTAAAATCAAAATTCAAAATCATGTCCTGCCATCATCACAAAGGTGATGTCATGCTGCTCATGACAAACACATGTACATAATTGCTTTAAAAGTTGCAAGGTGCTACCAATATTAAGATTGCTCTCTTCTATCTTGTGTTACTGTGATTCACTTTGAGTCTTATGCCAGGTCTCATGCAATTCTACCAACATTTAACCTCTAACATTACCAGTATCATGTATCATTTAACATTTCATATGAGCAACATCACTCACAATACAAGTTCCTCTTAGAAGCCTTCCCTGACTTCCATTTGATGGTCGGAGTGGCATAGTGTTGAACTCCTTCAGTGCTTAGATTCACTGCACATTATCATGCAGGTTACCACTGGTCTTACATCTGCATCAAGGGATGGTATAATTTAGTGCTTAACAATGTGATCTTGGGGAAGCACTGCTTGGGGCCAAATACTATAACAACCACTTTAACTAGTTGTATGACTTTACACTAATCATGTAATTTCTCTATACCTCAGTTTTCCTTGCAGTTAAATTGGGAAAATAATGGTATAAAAATTTCATGTGATTCAGAGAAGGTTAATTCAGTGAGTATGTAAAATATTTAAAATAGTACCTAGCGATTAGTGGAATACAAAGATAATTAAAAAATGTTAGCTAATATTATTAGCTATGCCCTGTGACCACTTGGAAGAAGCACCCTTGATGATAATAAGGATGGGGATATTTGATTGTCTGTTTGTATAGCTTCAATACTTACTGCTTGAAAGGTACTCAACAAATATTAATACATGCATACATGAGTGAGTAATTGATATTGGGAAAAATACTAGTTCTGAGGATAGCACACATATTTTTAAACTAATCCTAGCTCAGTCTCCAACTCCATCTGATAACTCTGAAGCACTTTATTTATATCTATTACTCCCAATTTCCTCATCTGTTAAATGAGTGAACTAGATTGTAAAGACAATTTCACCTCCAGAGATATATGTATTAAGACTCTAGGGTAAGAAGATAAGTTATATGTGGAGTCTATATGTAAAACAGACAATTTATAAAGAATATCTTGTCTTTCCATTGCACTGCCAAGTAGATGATATTGTCTTCATTATATATATATATATATATATATATATATATATATAAACTTATGAGACTCAGGTTAATCAATATACTCAAGACCACATACGTAATAAATTTGGGCTGATCCCAGTTCTGGCTAGCCAAAGTCTGTCATTTCTACTATTATACTGAGATGCAAGTTATAAAATTGCAAGATCAGACACATGTAACTCATGTAACGCCTTCTACTGCCAAATAGAAACAGGCAGTAAGCAGCAGGCAGGTATACTTAGAACAGGTGTGGAGAGAGCTGTCATTTGACATACACATTTAGACACATCAGCATCTGTGTTGGGATCCAGATGGGGAGACATTAAGCAGGGGAGACAGTAGCAGTTATAACATTAGCCTTGAGTTAATTGCTATTTTGGTGTCCTTATGGAAGGAAACATCCATTGTACATATTCATGCAGCAAATGGAATTTATAACAATTTCTTTGAGTTGGGAACCACTTGTCCCCTCCTCCCTGGAGACAATCCAATGTCTATATTTAACCTAGCAGGCTGGTGGCATTACATTTGGGTGATTATTTATAGATACCCTCATGCACAGTCTATTGAAAAGCCATAGGGATTCTGCCAAGACAGGGGGGAAGAATAGCTCCAGATGTGTGTATGCAAGTGAGTCTAAGTCTGGTTCTTTGTAGGATAAGGATGTCTTGGAGATTAAACATGCATGAGATCTTGGAAGTCTTCACTTTTTATTTTTATTTCAAACTCCCAGAATGAGGGGCTTTATTTGTGCACACTGTTAACCAGCCCATAAAATCTTACTATTAGAAGGAATTTCACAGTCATTAGCCCATTTTCCACTTAATAGTTGAATCTTCTGGAAGAGTATCCTTATTCAGTAAGTACTCATTAATTATCATCCTAACTTTACAGTTCATCATTTAAAGAGGGAGTAATTTAAATGTGAGGACCTACACTGACATTTGCTCTATATTTGCAAAAATGATTGAATATGGTATCTGCCCTCAATGTCTCATCAGGAAGATGACAAATAGACACAAATGTATAAGACAAAAAGTAAACAAGGCAAATTTTATAATGGAAGGAATAACTGAACATGGCATGATTACTTGGCACAAGTTGTCTGACACACATAAGAGCTCAATAATTTATAGCTATGAATATCATTCCCATTTTATTGATGTGACTGGAGAAAGTTTCACAATTGAGTCTTCAATATTAAGTTGGATTTTTCAAGGCAGAGGAGATGATTAGGACAGCATGAAGGAAATAAGATAGTATTTTGAGAAAATGGTGAGAAGATGATTATAACTAAAATATACTCTTTGTATTGATAAGTAAATTGAAATAAGACTACAAAGATATAAGGGACCCATATTAGAAGATCTGGAATGTAGTTTTAAATGTTCAGAAATTGTTCACAATGATTTGATGAGCAAGAGAGTAGTGAACTTTTTTAATATGCAAAAGCCTTCCACATAAGTTGATACTGTTAAAATTTAAGAATTTTGTGCCAATGATAGTTGAAGTCTGAAATACTAATCTCTCTGAGCCACAATTTTCATATCTGTAATGTAATTTTGTATACATTCTCCCTCAAGGATCTTACAGTTCAGAGATGATAAGACTATTAATAATTAGTATAGTATAAGGCAACTTATAATTAGTGTGATTAGATGCTAAAGACTATAATTATGAATGCCACTGCTATTATTAATGGCTGTTTTTATTGATCACTTACCATATGAAAGTTACTTTTTAAAAACACTTTACTAAGTTTTGAGCTTGAATTTAATGTTACCAACAATTTTATAAAGTAACTATAATTATATTCATGGTAGAAATGAGATAAAGTTCAGAATAGTTCATTAGCTTGTCGTACAGTTAATGCAGAAGTGTGAGAAGTCAAACCCAAGAGATTCTGATTCCAAAACCAGGACTCGTAAACTGTCATTATTTTATGGTTTATTTTTGAAGAGTGTAATATTTCTCAGTGGTTGATATTGTTTACCTGTTCTCGTGGGTAGTCCAAGGTCCAGAGGTTTTTCACTTTGCCCAGAGCCAGGCCATCTGAAGAATCAACCTCTAGAGTACCTCAGATACTCTTAATTCATATTGCTTGGGAAATTACAACCATGAGTTTTCCCAGCAGTTTGTAACTATGTCAATATTTACATGATCACAGGAAAATAAAAACATTCTACTAGAGTGACATTAAGGTTTATTTTAATGAAACAGATTCAGCATACTTAACTATGAAGTTACCTTAAAGTCACCAATGTGCATGTGACAAACCCATCTCTGGTGTATGTTACTTGTTTTATGTTATTAATATCTGACAGTTTTGGTTATTGTATAAGGATCCCAACTCCAGCTAGCTGTCCAATCTTAGACAAATCATTCAGTTTAGTGAAATCACTAGATTGGATCATTTTGCTGTTAAGCATTAATTTTAAACATTTAAGCATTAATTTGCATTTCATTGTTCTACACTCTGGCTCAAGAGGAGATGTCATGGAGCATGGAAACCTGAGGAGAACACAGTTTCATATCTCAAAGAATACACAATCTACAGCAACAGACAAAATCTATCTGAATTAAAATTTCAAGGAAACAAGATCACAGTATAGCACAAATTAATTTTCCCAAATGTGGCCAGGGCAGTAAGTGCTGGCAGAGTGATTGATTGGTGACCATTTTGCTGGGAACGGGGAGGGGAGGGGAGGAGAGTTTAGAAAGAAGGCAGGGAAGTTAGGGCTATAACACTAATAAGAAATATACCAAGTTCATGTTCTCTAGAATTGACCTTGGTGATAAAATCTATATGTACAATGGTGGTTTACAGACATACCTATAACCTCTGCATTTATATCTTGCATATCAACAGGTAGAAATACAAAACACGTTGAACAAGAAATCAGGAGATTGGCAGTCTATTCCCAACTTTGCCATTAACTATGTAACTATGAACAAGCTACTAGATCTTTCTGGGTCTAAATTTCTTCAACTATAAGGTGAAGGTACTAAAATAGAAGATTCTCAGTTTAATTATTTGAGCTTAAATTCTTAACTATATGATTTTATATTTGAAAAAGCAAAGTAAGAAAACTACGCGCGAGAAAAATCCAACATCTCTGCTAGCCGTAACTTTCCAGTATAAAACCTTATTGCCATAGCACAAATATACTTTCTTCCATCTGGAAGAAAAGCACATTTCCTAAAATACATCCTAAATGTTCATTAGGTTCCAAAGACAACATTATAAATGAACATCTAGTGACAGTCTTGTCACCTATTAATAGCTTACAATTTTAGACAGGTAGAATTCTGGGATTTATGCAAATGAAAGATAGGATCCTGTTATACTTTCTTGGTAAACTTCCAATATGCTGACTTAATAACTATGGTGTACTGGGAGAAAAAAGAAGGCACTCACATATATTATAAGAGAGATAATGAATTATTATTCCAAAAGTAGGTTTGTTGCACTCATTTGCATATAATGTTTAATTTTTACCAAATGTTTCATTTTAATACATGCAAAAATGATCAAAAACTATCAAAATATGCTAATGAACTTCCTATTGCAAATATATTGTTGCCCTTGATTCTAGGGGTTTATTATAAAGACATTTGAAATTCTCAATAGTAAAGTGATTCTTTTAATAAAAATAATATTGAAAATATTCATATACTTTTGAGCTAGATAACATCTAGTTAAAAGTCCTTACTTTATAAATGGGGCTACTGGGACCTAGAGAGCTAGAGTGATTTTTTTTTCACTGTCACACAGCTAACCAGAAAAGGATGTTGGAAGAGAATCCAGGATTCCTCCTGTCCAGGTTATTGTACATTTGGCTGGGTCACATGATCTCAAACAAATAGGTTTAGTGTTTGTGTCTGAAATAATTATAGCTGCACTTCATTTTGTTAGCAATTAACTCCTTGTGAGTTATTTGAGGACTGAAATACAGTCTGGGGAATGGAAGACAAAAGAGGAGACAGCCAGACATATGGACAAAACTAAAATGCAAAACTCTGTCTTAAAACAGTGTTTTGTAAATCACTATCATTCAACTACCATCTTCATGAATTTTGCTCTGAGACTATTTACACTATTCATTTACTTACTTGTTTTCTCTTAAGTCAATCCTCTTAATTTAAATAAACATATGTTACAAGGAACGTTTAAATTACCATAGCAAATGGGAAGCCAGAAATACATGTTTTAAATAAAAGACAATGAAAAAGTAATGCTGCTGCAAACATACCACTGTTAATGAGATTCTCACAAGATGCTATTACTTATCAGGGGCTTTGTGCCTGGAAACTGCTCTGTCTTTGTTATAAAAAAAGATTGGCAAACTGGGGAGATTAGCAAGTGTTAGAAGTGTTAAAGATGTTAGCACCCAACTAAGATTTTTTTTCCTTGACATTTAAAAATAATTGAAAAGGAAATGACTTTCTCACAATATGATTCAGTGTCTTTCCTGTCCTGTCCCACTCAAATCACCTTCTGGACCATGCACACTTTGGAAAAGTCTGAGTTAGAGAGAGACATCTCAGTTACTTAGGCCTCTGACATATTTTTGACCAGGAAGCCATATGGCAGGGAAACTGAAAGAGATTTAAGCAGTCACCCAAGCAACATAACACAGGGGTAAAAGTACAGATTTTGCTATCAGCCGCTAGAACTCTATCTTGCTGCTTAACTGCAAGACAAGAAAATTAACTGCTTCTAGTCTCAGTTTCCTTATCTGTGAATAATGAATAACAGTAAAGCCTGGCTCAAAGTGCTGTTGAAATTGACTAAGAAAACATGTGAATTGGAAACATTTACTGAATATATTTCACACGCCAAGGTTTACATAAATAACAGAATGAATCCTTGCCGTGGTCTATAAAGGCTGACATTATTAATCTCATTTTATACAAGAGAAAACTGAATCATGGGAAAGTTTATGATCCCTCTCAAGCCAGTAAATAGAGGACAAGGAATTAGAGCCCATATTATTAATCTCTAGTACATACCTTTGTAGGACTTACTCTTTGAAAATGCAGATATTAGGGTTAAGGAGAAAGAGGTAGTTACAAATGGATAGGACACTGCAAGCAAATTCCACCTAAAAGACTTAAAGGTACCAGTGTGTTATTTTGTTTGAGCATTGTTGTATCAGTCGGATATGCTGCAATTCTGCTGCATAACAAACCATTTCTAAACTCTGCGGCTTGCGCCAGCTTTTTCCCCATGCACATTCTTGAATTTTTGTTTGGTGCATGTCAACATGCTTCTTGCATTAGTAGTTACTCAGATCTGCTCTTCTCAAAGTGGTTCACAGATGCTCAAGAGAAAACAAGCAATGGCATGTGCACATTTAAAACCTCATTTTCCACTGGAAGGGGCAAGGCATGTAGTCAACCGCAGAGCTGAGAGAGAATTTATATTCTACCCTAAGGGAAAAAAGAAGAATGAGTATTTTCTAGAAAATATTCTAATCTACCAACATTATGGTGGAGAATCTACCAAAGACAGTGATGAGACCAACCTGTGGGAAGAAAAATTGGAGGCTGACTTGTGGAGCTTTCCATGTGCCAAAGGCTAAATGTGATTCTGAAATCTATAGAGAAATCACTGAAGTTTTCAACATGAAATTTGACTCTCACCTATTCTTGTCTCAGTTACTCGGAATTCCACTGCTAACCAGTGCACAAAATAGTGTTAGTAAGTGGTAGTGGTAAGTTAATGCTGAGTGAAGGGCATTATAACCCATAGCACCTTCTCAGAAATACTCAACAATGAAATAGAGGTCAAATGTTACTGCAAAATAGAGAATAGGTGATAAGGGTGATATGTCTCAAAATCCATGGGCCAGGTGACTGCCTGCCTGTGTAGTTGGGTAAGAAATCTGTGTGTCTGGGAAATGGGAAAAAGCAGATGTATCTTTTACTGTATATGGCCATAAAGATTTTTTAAATTTTTCAACATGAGCAGACATTGCTCAATAAAATGTGGAATTTAAAATGATTTAGAGAAAGAAAATATACTTTTTTAAACAAAAGATTCAGAATCCTAGGATGGAATATATGATTGTATGCTTAATTCATTTTCCACACTTCAGCAGCTAGAAGCAGGGAGAAGGAAATATTTTTCTTCCTACTGCCTAAGAAGAAAGATTTTTTCTTTTTATCTACTACACTGTATTCCTCTTCCACATATAAGAAGAGCACCTGGATACATAGCAGCTATGGTAGATTTTGTTAATAGCCCCGATTATTTGCTCTTTTCTGATTTCTCATTCTTTGCAGAGTGATTCTTTTACATCCTTCCAAGCTAAAGCAGAGTACATTTTGTCAGCTCTTAAATTTGAGGTGGGTCATATGACTTGTTTCATACAATGAACGAGGTGGAAATGACAGGGTGCCAGTTCTGAGTTATCTGATGAAGCTATTTGCTGTCTCACATCTCTGCCAACTCCATATGAAGAATTCCCCTGGCTAATTCACCAGTCCAAATAGGACAAGAAACACATAGAAGCAAGAAGCAGACATGTTTCCAACTTAGAGACACTTACTTAGGCCCAGCTGAGACCAAGAAACACTACTACATCATCTCTGAAATGTTTGTTTCTCTATCATACAGCAGTAAGCAAGAAATACCTGATGAGGCACTACTTTTCCAATCACGAGTTGGATGATATTTTGCCCTTTTCTGGAAGAAGAGCAATTAGTGACACCTGCTGAGCCCTTGTGCCATGACACACATAGAACTGAAAGCTTGACCTGTGTATTGTCTTTGAATTGTCACAAAATTCTATGACAAAGACATTAATGTGACCTTTTTGTTAGGAAATATACTCTCAAACAATGAACAGTCTTCCAAATTTACAAGGATGACGGATGGTAAAATTCGGATTTTAAAATATTTATATTTGGTAGATACCTTCACATACACATGTGCACTCAAAATGCTGTTCTTCTATACAGGAGCTACATCATACATCTCAGCAGGAGCTCCTGGCTTCTCTAACCATTCTCCATAGTGGGCACTAGGGTAATCCAGGACACTGCCAAATCCAGAGCTTTCAAGGGAGTTTCGGGATAAACAGAGTTTTCACGTTCTTCTCCAGAGAGTCACTCCCAGAAGAGGTCAGATTCCTCTCTAGACAGAGGGGCCCTGGGCAGTGTACAAACTTCTGAGCTCAGTGCAGCATCAGCTAATAAATCATTTGTGAGACAATAGCCTCTGGTATCAAGTTACTCCAGGATAAAAAAAATTGTGCTCTTCACGGCAGGCTGGGAGCTGAAAAAATTTGCTGCTTTAAAGTACTAAGGCTTCTTGTGTCACCCATTGTTTCTAAAGCTCTGTAGTAGGCTTTTGCCAGGGAGAATAATAGGATCCACTCTTTCTTTGCAGAAGAGGTTCCTGTGCCTGCGTGCTTAAAATGGTTAGGAAGAAGCATTGTCTACTTGCAGTACATTTTGGAATTCATGCCTGACTCTCCCAGTAATAGCCTCACTGGCTCTTCCCTACAGCTCACTGGGATGTTTTATTACCCCTGAGATTCCCACAGTGAAACTGAGGCTCCAAGAGTTTATAGGAGAGACCCTTGAGTCTACATCTGACAATGAGCAGACCTGTATTTGAAATCTTGACTTCTGCAACCAACTCCACAGCTCATTGCTGAAGACTGCCCACCTGGCATCATAGAGCCTGATTGCAATCATAATGTGGCATCTTTGGGGGATAAGCTTAGCCCTTCCTAGTGATCTTCTGTGAAAATACAAATTACAATTTAAATAACTTGGATTAAGCCATCTATACGTTGGAATGGATGAGTTGGTCATGGAATGATGTGAAAAGCACAGACATTCTTAGAGATATGTCTGGTTCAACTGCTTCATTTTGTAGCTGGAGAAACTGAAATCCAGAGAAGTAGCAGATATTCCCCTGAGGTCATGTAGATATGTCAGTTGTATATACTCAGATTTATATTTCCACATCACAAAAACAACCAGCTCTCTATTCCTTACAAGGCCAAACTGAAGCCAAAAGTGCTAGAACGAATTTGCTACATATTTACAGAGCTTCCCCAAACCCTCTTCAATCTTCTGTCTCATTATGTCACCCCATATAAAATAGGCAAACTTAGCTTTTGTTTCTAATTTCCCAAACAAGAACATAGGGAGTTACAGAGATGAAAGGATTTCCACTGTAATATACCAGAGCTAAGAGGGCTGCCAAAGACCATGGCACAAACAACCTGTATCTTCCAAAGAAAGCTGTTGAAGTTTACTTACTTTTATTCTGCATGCACATATTGCATAGGAATAATATGCCAATTAATTTGCTGGTGCTAGAATGGTAAATCACACAAGACTCAGTGCCTGTCCTCATGGACGTTACATCCTAATCAAGTAAGCAGACTTGAAATCTATGACTAAAAAATGATTATATAATTGGGGCCGGAACTGTGGTGTAGCAGATAAAATTGACAGTGCACTGTCAGCATCCCATATGGGTGTCATTTGAAACCTGGCTGCTCCACTTCTGATCCTTGCTAATGCACCCAGGAAACCAACAGAGGATGACAAAAGTTCTTCGGCCCCTGCATCCACGTGGGAGACCCTGATGAATCTCCTGGCACCTCTGTCCTAGCTTCTGCCTAGTTCAGCCCTGTCTGTTGTAGCAATTTGGGGAGTGAACCAGCAAACGCAATCTCTCTCTCTCTCTCCCTGTCTCTCTCTCTCTCTGTCTCTCTTTCTCTTTCTCTTCTCTCCCCCCCCATAACTCTGCCTTTCAAATTAATAAATCTTTAAAAAAATAACTGAACAATAAAAATGTACTTGTCATGGGGGGAGTGGTTTAATCTACTAGGTCAGAAAAGAGTTCACTTAGGGGACACTGGTGAGAATTCTCTTGGATGAAGTTTCCTCTTTGAAACTTACTCCTTCTTATTTCAGGACATCTGTACCTGCTGGTCGCTCAGTAGAGAAGCCCTGAGACAGGAAGTAGTAAGTGGTGTTAAACTAGCAGACAAAATGCCAGTATGACTGAGCTCTAAGGATAAGGGCAGAGTGGGTTAAGGTGAGATGGAGGCCTGGGGGGTTAGATCATACAGGTCTTTGAAGGCTAAAAGAATTGTGGTTTTGATTCAGGAGTTAAAGGAAATTACTGAGATTTTTAAGTGGTTAAGAAAAATGATCAAATCTATGATTTAAAAATTAAACAAAACATGCTGCCTGTGGTGTTAGATCAGAAGGGCATGAAGTGAATGTGTGAATGTCTTTGACAGTGTGGTAGATGAAAGTGCCCTGAATTTTGGGTGTGGAGTCAATAAGATTTGGTTTGTGATGATTTGCAAAGTGGAGGGGAGAGAGAATGAAGGTATTAAAATGATCCTCAATTTTTTTTGCATTAGAAATCAGGAAATTAACAGAGGTGGGAAACACTAGAGAGAAAGAAGGCTGGGCAAGAAGTAAGTTTCCAGTTTGGAACATGGGGCAACGTTAGGTCAATCACTGGTAGTGAGTGAGTCTAGACTTTAGAAGGCAGTCCAGGAGGGAGAGATGAGTTTGGGAAGCATTGTGTAAAGATGAAAACATCATGGGAATGGTGAGGATCATCTATAGATAAGGTAAACAGAGAGAAGAGCAGAGCACCATAAAGCAAAACAGAATCTTGGAGAAAGGGAGCCATAAGATATAGTTGGGTACCTCAATATGTTGAGTAGGAAAAGAGGGACTGGCAGTAGAAACAGAATGAGTAACAGCTAAGAGAAGAATGAAGAAAGGATTCCAAGAATGGGCATGGTAGTACAGAAGTCAAATAATATAAATGCTTCAGAATATAGCTTCAGTTTGGTGACATGAAACTGGCTAGTGAATTTAGAATTGGTGACAAGGTGGATATTTTAGAGTATGGTGTGTTGAAGATGGAATAACATGGTTAGGAACAAAAACTGCATGCTCTATTTTTGAGAAGTTTAGATGTATAAACAAGTACAGAAATTTTTCAATAGATGGAGGGAAATATAATGTTAGTTAATTGTTGTTGGATCTGCTGTGTGATCTTGGGTAAGTTAATGAACCTCTGTATTTATACATACATGAAAAAGGAAAACAAACGAGTATATTTATCAACTAATGAGAAGAACCCAAAGGGACAGGGAGATACTGATGATGGAGAAGGGTTGAATGATAAAGATGGTAGGAGGGCATATGAGAACATAACATGGGCTGGAGGTGGGGGACAGTCTTTGGCAGGAGGAGAGACTGTTCTTCCATTAAAAGGAAGAAATCAAGAACTAGAGCAGAAATAAGAAGGGTGCCCATGTAAGTTAGAGGAAATCTGGCCTTAAGGCCACTTGTGATCCAAAATCCATTTTGCATGAGAAATCAAAAAATGAACTGTGGGAGAATTTAAGATAAATGTGATTGATGTCTAGGTTGCTCTTCTCATCCATATAGTTGGTTACTCCTTGCTCCCTGTGAAGGGAAGGCTCAAGCCAGACTCCTAAGGTTTGAAACACAGGTGAGAGCCCTGTAACGGCATCTGGATCAGAAACAAGATGACAACAACTCAGGTGAAGCTGTGGCATGCACAGTAGGGCCACAGAAACAAGGCACATTCATGCTTAAGTGATTAATCTCTTGTCTCCATTGCTTTAAATGAGCCAAATAAATCCCTTGCTGAGCCTGTCACACTGATGTTCTGTATGCAAATAGTATCTAGTGAGCAAGGGCACAGGGCTAGTCCCCTGGTTGGTAAATCCATTCATTTCACAACACATTATCTTAGTCATGTATTTTCGCTACACCTTCCATTGGCAAAGGAGCTGTTACATGAAATGTTGGACATTCAGAAGTACTTTAGGAAAGTTCTTTCATTCATGGGGAGATGCAGTTAGTGCACTGGGCTTGGGATTATGTGACCTGGTTTTCTGTCCAGATGCTGACAATTTTTCCTTCTCTGGGCCTCTATTTTTTTCATGCTCAAATTAAAGGGTTTGGGCTACATTAATGTTTCCAAAGTGCTCAGTGATATATTTGTGGGTTGTAAAGCAAATTTTAATCTTTTTTTTTTTTTTTTTTTTTTTTTTTTTTTGACAGGCAGAGTGGACAGTGAGAGAGAGAGAGACAGAGAGAAAGGTCTTCCTTTTTTTGCCGTTGGTTCACCCTCCAATGGCCGCCGCGGCCGGCGCGCCGCGCTCCTCCGATGGCAGGAGCCAGGTGCTAGGTGCTTTTCCTGGTCTCCCCATGGGGTGCAGGGCCCAAGCACCTGGGCCATCCTCCACTGCACTCCCGGGCCACAGCAGAGGGCTGGCCTGGAAGAGGGGCAACCGGGACAGAATCCGGCGCCCCGACCGGGACTAGAACCCGGTGTGCCGGCGCCGCAAGGCGGAGGATTAGCCTGTTGAGCCACGGCGCCGGCCGTAAAGCAAATTTTAAAAGGGTTTTATGATCAAATATTATGGGGACTTAAGAGGTTGAGAAATTCAACAAGCTTTGTTTTGTGCTATTGGATATTTCAGGACAATTAACATGTTAGTTTACATTGTGAGGACTTGAGCAAACAAGCATGTTTTGAAATAGACTTTCTTGATAAATTTTCTCGTAACTGCTGGCCCAGATGATGCTGAAATCCCTCCAAATGCTGAACTACCTAGGACTGTAAAGGAACAGAGGGAATTAGAGAAAGGGAAAACTACACAATGTTGAGTGATGTCAGAATCACTGATTTCAAGGACACTTATAGGGCATCTACTCTGCTCTATGTCAGGCATGATTTTTCTTTTACTTCTCCTGGACTCAAAGTTAAGTACAATGAAAAATGAAAGAAGATTCAGACCACTTACATGATTTTTTATTGCATTTGGCTTTCTTATCCATTGTATTGCATTGTGTTTGCTTTCTGTGTGGCCAGAGATCTTATTAAAATGCTTGCAATCTCTGAAGCTCCCTGGCCACAGACCTGTTCTCTGGTGTCCAGTTTCTAGGGGAATCCTTCCTGGGACTCAGGTCTCTATTTTCTCAAACTGCCCAGTCACCACCCCCAGGCATCTTTTCCTTCAAGAATGCCAGAAGTTCTGCCCCAATGCTTCTAAGTCAATCAAGTGCAACCAAGGACATTATTTTATTTTTCTGGGCTTCGGTGTCCCAATGTGGAAAACAAAGAAGCTACTGACCTTGACTCTAAGTATCCTTCTGGTCATTTAGCCTGCTTGACTTCCAAACATGCACACATCCTAATGGGTGAAGTTGAGGATACTCTTGCACAGTGCCTATAAAGTCCCAAGTCAGGGACGACTGGAACACCAGTCTACCTGCATCCATTAAGACTGATCAAAGAATAACTCACACAAGAAGAGCTAGAATTTCTCCAGGCAACAAACACATTAAAAGAAGGGCAAGAATCCTGGATTCTAGACTCTTCTCTCACTAGTTAAGTGTGCGGTTTGTGCCAATTTTTTTTTTTTCATAGATTTATTCACTTATTTGAAAGTTGGGAGGGGGCAGATAGTCTACCTGCTGTTTACTCCCCCAAATGGCAGCAACAGCCAGGGCTTGGAGCCAGGAACTTCATCTGGGTCTCCCACATGGGTGGCAGGGGCCCAGGTACTTCAGTCATCCTTCGTTGTTTTTCCCAAGCTATTAGCAGGGACCTTGATTGCAGTGGAGCATACAGAACTAAAACTGGCACCCATATGGGATGCCCACGTGGCAGGTGGAGACTTTCCCTGCTATGTCACAGTGCCAGCCCCTTGTAGCAAATTAATTACACCCCCTGGACTTTTCACACACATATAAAATGAGAGTTATGTCATGTGACCTATAAAGTTCCTTTAGGCTGTAATATTCTGTATGCCTCTGACATGAATCCAGACTTTGTTTTTGAAGAAATTTGATAAATAAGGAGGAATAGAAATCCTTTTCCATACAGAAAATCCACCAACAGCATCAATAATTGTTACCTGATCAAACCTTTATGGTGGATAGCAGACAAATCTGTCCAGATATAAAGACTTATATGTGGGGGCCAGTGCTGTGGTGTAGAGGGTAAAGCCACCATCTGTGGCTTTGGTACCAGTGTGGGCACTGGTTTTAATCCCAGATGCTCAACTTCTTATTCAGCTCACTGCTAATGTGCATGGGAAAACAACAGAGGAAAGCCCAAATACCTAGGCCCCTGCATCCATGTGGGAGACCCAGAAGAAGCTTCTGGTTCCTGGCTCCTAGCTTTGGATCAGCCTATATCTGGCTGCTGCAGCCATTTGGGGAAATGAACCCACAGACGAAAGAAATCTGTGACTCTCCCTCTCTTTGTCATCACTTCTTTCTCCCTCTGTAACTCTACCTTTCAAACAAATATGTATTTTTTTTTTTGGACAGGCAGAGTGGACAGTGAGAGAGACAGAGAGAAAGGTCTTCCTTTTGCCATTGGTTCACCCTCCGATTGGTGCCGCGGCCAGGTGCTTATCCTGGTCTCCCATGGGGTGCAGGGCCCAAGCACTTGGGCCATCCTCCACTGCACTCCCTGGCCACAGCAGAGAGCTGGCCTGGAAGAGGGGCAACTGGGACAGAATCCGGTGCCCTGACTGGGACTAGAACCCGGTGTACCGCCGCCACAAGGTGGAGGATTAGCCTAGTGAGCCGCGGCGCCAGCCCACAAATATATAAATCTTAAAACCAGTTCATGTTTGGGCTGCTCCTCTTCTGGTTCAGCTCCCTGCTATGGCCTGGGAAAGTAGCGGAGGATTCCCCAAGTGTTTGGGCCCCTGCACCCAGTGGGAAACCTGGAAGAAGCTCCTGGCTCCTGGCTTAAGATTGACCAATTCTGGCTGTTGTGGCCATCTGAGGGGTGAACCAGGGGACGGAAGACCTTTCTCTCTGTCTCTCTCTCTCTGTCTGTGACACTGCCTCTCAAAAAATAAATAAAATCTTTTTAAAAAGATTGATTTATTTACTTGAGAGGCAGAATTACAGAGAAAGAGAGAAGAAGAGACAGAGAGGAAGATCTTCCATGCATTTATTCATTCTCCAAATGGTTGCAATGGCCCAGGCTGGGCTAGGCCAAAGCCAGGAGCCAGGACTTTCATCTGGGTCTCCCACTTAGATGGCATTTGGGTCATCTTCTGCTTCTTTTCCAGGTGTACTAGCACAAAGCTGGATAAGAAACGGAGCAGCTGGGACTGAAACCAGCGCCTATATGGGATGCTGGCATTGTAAGTGGCAGCTTAATCTGTTGTGCCACAGCACCACTCCCTCATTTACATACATTTATTCATTAAATATTTTTAGGAATCTTCATGACAGGCACTGTACTAAATTTTATAGATACATAAATGAATGACAGAAACAATACCTATTCTTGTAGAACACATAGTTGGTGTGTATATGAACATGTGCATAGATAAAAGTGAGTGCCTTAGTGTGTGCATAGAATGTGTGTGTGTTTGTGTATGAGAGTGCATAGATGTGTTTTTGGCCAGCAGAAATAGATATCAATCAATTAAATAAATAAGCAAGATAACTTGAAATAGTATATTGTTGAACAAATAGATTTGGTTGCTGTAATAGCAGCACCAAATAACATCAGCTTATGTAAGGCAAAAAAGTATGTTTTTAATCATATGGCAACTCATACAAATGGAATTCAATTCTTTCACTATGATTCTATGTGTCAGGAAAGCTGATTTCTCTTGTTTCATTGCCCTGTCATCTCAGGTTTTTCCTTTATCTCCTTAGTTAAAAATGTGATCATCATTTTCACCTTCCAGCCAGGAGGCGAAAAAGACACACCTTTCTCTGTTGGAGTAAGGCTCAGAAGTGGAAACTTCTCTTCCACTCACATCTCACTGGCCAGAGCTTATCTCATGGTTATGTCACCTGCCAGAAGCCTGGAAAATGTAGTCTTTATTCTGAGCAGCCATCCCTAGTTCACAATTAAGGGTTCTTTTACTATAGAAGAAAGAACAAGTGTTCAGGAATAACTCACAATCATATTTATAGACAATAGTAAATAATATAAACAATATACCATGCAGGTCATGCTCAGTTATGCTGTAGTAACAAAGAACCACAGGATCTCAGTGGCATAAGATTTAATATTGCTTACACTGAATCATAGGTCTGGAGGGCAAAGGAGTCTCCTCTTGGCATAATCACAGGGGAATCATCTTGAATGCTGCTAATCACCATGCCAGCAGGAACTGAGATCCCTTGAAGGTCTTACCTTGGCAATTAAACATCAGCATAATTAATGTTGTTGTTCACAACTCATTGGACTGAACTAGGCACCTACTCACACCTAACAACAAAAAACCAAGAGTACAACCCCACCCAGTGCACAGAAGGAGGTAGAACAAAAACTGTTTCGTCAGTGGTGATACAGCAGGGCAGTGAGACAGAATGGCTAGGACAAGGGAAGGGCTACCCTTTATGGACACTCAGAGCCTTTGCGAGCTGTTTTGGAGCTAACACTTGAAAGGCAAGAAAAGAATACAATCTTGTGAGAAAAAAAATTGTGGAAAGAACAATGTTTTTCTTTAGCTCAACACGGATACTTCATAGAGAGATAAAAGGATAAGCAAGTAGATCAATTGGCAGTTATTATCACCTTAAGGCCATTTTCATAGATTGCCAGCCTAGTTTTAGAGATGAACAAACAGAGGCAATGGAGGAGTTAAGAAATTTGCCTCAAATCCCAAGACTACTTAGTGACAGCACCAGGATTTGAACCCAGGCAGTATGATTCTGTAGTCAAGCTTTTTCTTTTTAGTTAATTTATTTGAAAGGCAGAGCTTTGCTGGCCTCAAAATCAGCCCTTAAGGCAATCGGATAGGGCTGAAGAGCCCATGAGAGTATTTTAGGCATGGAAAGCCAAGACACTCTGGAAAAAAAAAAAGAAGACCTAAATGAAAGATCTCTGCAAGTGAGATCCCAGTAGAAAGAATGAGGCCATCAAAGAAGGAGCTACCTTTCTCTGAAGGGAGGAGAGAACTTCCACTTTGACTATGACCCTGTGGGAATAAGATTGAAGTCAGCAAACTCAAAAGGCTGCATAGTCTTGGAAACTCATGACTAGAGCCTAGGGAGATTACTGATGCCATAAACAAGAGTGTCAAATTGTTAAGTCAACAACAGGAGTCACTGTGGACTTACTTCTCATGTGGGGTCTGCCCTTAATGTGTTGTCCAATGTGAAGTAATGCTATAACTAGTACTGAAACAATATTTTACACTTTGTGTTTCTGTGTGGGTGCAAACTGATGAAATCTTTACTTAATATATACTAAATCGATCTTCTGTATATAAAGAGAATTGAAAATGAATCTTGATGTGAACAGAGTGGGAGAGGGAGCGGGAGTGGGAGGGAAGTTATGGGGGGGGAGCCATTGTAATCCATAAACTGTACTTTGGAAATTTATATTTACTAAATAAAAAAAGGAAAATGTATATTGTGAAAAAACTATGCATGGATTTCAAAGATTTTGCAGCCAAATAAATTACGTTTGAATTCTAAAAAAAAAAGAAAGAAAGAAAGGCAGAGCTTCGGAGATGAGAAGGAGAGAGGAGGGGAGGGATAGAGAAGAATCTTCTATTTACTTGTTTACTCCCCAAGTGGCCATTACATCCAGATATGGGCCAGGCTGAAGCCAGGAGCCAGGAACTCCATCTGGGTCTTCCATGTGTGGGTGGCGGGGGGTCCAAGCACTTGAGCCATCATCTGCTGCCTTTCAAGGGTGCACCTGCAGGAAACTGAATGGGAAGTGAAGCAGCTGGAACTGACACTCCAATACAGGATGCCAGTGTTGCAGGTGGTAGCTTAATTGGCTGTTCCACATTGCTGGCCCTTGTAGCCATGCTATTCATCACTAAACTACATCACCCATCCTAGCCTTTCTCTACAGGAGGGCAACAGATTCAGGATGAATTAATTCAAGTACCACTTCAATGGGAGGAGGAGGAACCAGGTGCCAAATGAGCCCACCTGAGGACTGTTTAACTCCCTGGAGTCAGCAGGAAACTTCTCTTAAATGGCCCTTGTAGGAGTATTTGTCATGTGGGAGGTACATATTTCTGGCAGAAGGAGCATGAGGGAAAATGCTTGTAGGCTTCAAATTTGGCTGGAGAGAAGGCCAAAGAGAGAGCCCACCGACTGTAATGAAAAAAAAACATATCAATTATTCAAACTCTTTCCAATTACCATCTCTATTACAAAGTACTGCTGTTCTGCTACAGCCAAGCCAGCTCCCCATGTACTTCTGAGGATCAGCAGTGCAAACAAATAACAGCAATATAGACCCACTGGGGCAAAGAGAAACCATCAACGGGGACAAACCCTGATCTGAAATGGAATTTGATTCAGTGCTGAGGGAGAAAAAAACAATCCAGGGGTAAAATATGGGTACTTGTGAGTGTGTAATGTGGCATTCAGCTTTATTAACTGCTACTCTTTGTCATACAGGGAAGTCTGGAGAAAGAAGTTCACAGCTGGGGCTGGCGCTGCGGCTCACTAGGCTAATCCTCCACCTTCGGCGCTGGCAATCTGGGTTCTAGTTCTGGTCCAGGCACCAGATTCTGTCCCGGTTGCTCCTCTTCCAGTCCAGCTCTCTGCTGTGGCCCGGGAGTGCAGTGGAGGATGGCCCAGGTGCTTGGGCCCTGCACCCCATGGGAGACCAGGAAGAAGCACCTGGCTTCTGGCTTCGGATCGGCACAGTGCGCAGGCCTGTAGCGACTTTTTGGGGGGTGAACCAACGGAAGGAAGACCTTTCTCTCTGTCTCTCGTTCTCTCTCTCTGTCTCTTGTTCTCTCTCTCTCACTAACTCTGCCTGTCAAAAAAAAAAAAAAAAGAAAAGAAAAGAAAAGAAAAGAAAAGAAAAGAAAAGAAAAGAAAAAGAAGTTCACAGCTGGGATTAGCTAGCTTCAGTATCACTGAGCAACAGCATGGAAGGGGTCACCAACAGTAGAAGGTTATGGTGGAACACAGGCAGGACTGAGGACTCCACAAAGCTCACCCTAGCCTCTGAGACTCTGTTACAGATTTGGCCCAGCTTCCCATACAACTTTATTCCTCTCTTCTCTCTTTGCACTGCAGCCTTCCACATGTCCCCATCTCAGCACCCTTGATCACCTCCACCTGGGACACTCCCCTAACCCCAGAGAGCCAGACGACACACTTCCACTCACTGTATAGGTCTCTGTTCAGATTCCACACCTTGGGTCCAGTGCTTTGGTACAGCAGATTAAGCTGCCACCTGTGATGCTCGGATCTCACATGAGCACCGGTTCAAGTCCTGGCTGTTCTGCTTCTGACCTACCTCCCTGGTAATGCACCTGAAAAGCAGTGGAAGATGGCTCAAATGCCTGGGGCCCCTACTACCCATGTGGCAGGCCCAGATGAAGTTCTAGGTTCCTGGCTTCAGCCTGGTCCAACCCTGACAGTCTCAACCATTTGGGGAGTGAGGCAACAAGGGGAAGATTCTTTATCACTGTCTCTCCATCTCTTTTTCTCTCCATCTCTCTCTCTGTGTGTCACTCTGTCTTTCAAAAAATAAAATAAATCTTAAAAAATTACAAATTACACATCCAGCAGAGGCCTTCTTGAAATTAACACCTCTGATGCTCCTCCCAGGCTCGTCTGTATCACCTGGATCACCACATGTTATAGGGCACCTGTGTTTGTTTCCTGTTTAGTTGTCTCTCAGTGGAATGCAATCTCCATGAAGACTTTGTCTACACCTCACACTGGCTTATAGATAGTGCTCACTAAAACTTTATTACCTGAATCAACAAGTAAAATCCAGTGGCAAAACGTGATTTGCGAAGCAGAATTTTGATCACAAAGAATAAATAAAAATTGCCCAGTTGCTGGAAGTAGGGTGAAAATGCAGTCCGGCACTGTGGCTCACTTGATTAATCCTCCACCTGCGGCGCCAGCATCCCATATGGGTGCCTGGTTCTAGTCCCAGTTGCTCCTCTTCCAGTCCAGCTCTCTGCTGTGGACTAGGAAAGCAGTGGAGGATGGCTCAAGTGCTTGGGCCCCTGTACTCTATTGGGAGACCAGGAAGAAGCACCTGGCTCCTGGCTTCGGATGGGCGCAGCGCCGGCCATAGCAGCCATTTGAAGGGTGAACCAACGGAAGGAAGACCTTTCTCTCTGTCTGTCTCTCTCTCTCACTAACTCTGTCTGTCAAATAAATAAAAAAAAAAAAAAGAAAAAAGAAAAATGCAAACTGGAGGTAAGCCAAAATAGTGGGAAGTCACTTAGAGGTTGGCCAGCAGAAGCATCTGTGGATTTTGCAAGGAGCTCAGGGTAAGGCCCAACCCTGCCATGGCCCCTATTGTTCCTGAGACTGGTAGTGCTTGGGTGTATGGTATATGTATGTCATTCTCCTTCGCTGTCTTTCCTTAGTCCAGCTCACCTTCACCTGAGACCTTTGGAAAGTGGGGTGAGGACCCATTAGTGCTGAAACCTACCTCCAAGGGCCTTCCAGTTTCTTCCTAAATAGCCCTATCTTCTGGCTTCAGGGCCAGGTGGTAAGGGATGGCTCTGATCATAAACACTGGGGGAGCCCAGGGCCGGCAGCATCCCTCACTGCATCATCTTGCCCAGCCTGCAGTTTGCTAAGAGCCTGTCGGCCAGTTTGCCATGCCTGTGGCAGGGCCAATTATCTCCCTATCACAGCAACAAGCTTCCAGATCACATACCTTGACAAGCACCACAGCTCATTAGGATGATTACACACTCCAGAGGTTGCCTCCTTTGGTGACTCCAGACTGTGAAATGACTAGAGCCACCCTTGGCTTTCGGAGACACCCACCCCATGACTTCTGCCACTCCCATCCCACACAACCAAGGATGAGGATGTGAAAGTCTATTTCTCTTGTAAAATCAGCAGCATGTATCTGTCCAACAGAGTCCTGGATTTGGTGAGCTGAAAGCATAGTTCTAGCCCTTCCTTTGCTTTTGATTTAATGTATCTCTGGACTCAGTTCCTCTGTAAAATGACACAAAGGCATCTGCTTACTTCTCAGAGTAGTTATGAAAATTAATATTTTGCATATTCTGTTGAACACTGACTACCATTTGTTAGTATCTGAGGAGAGGAAAGCTTGTGACAGGTCTGTAGCTACCCTTCACCTTTTTTTTAAGAATTCAGACTATCATTATCAAACATTTAATCCTAAGATCAATGCCTGCTCATTATGGAGACATGGAGATGTAAATTCCTGGGTAAATCAATTTATAAAATATTTTAACATTGACCATGGATTCATGGATTCAATTTTCCTTCCTCTAATATATTTCTTTCTATACTCCACCCCCTTCATGTTGGTGTTGGATAGTTGAAGAGATAAGGTGATCACATCAACATGTGCATGTTAAACATGCTATCCATTCCAGTTAGCACACATGTGTTTTAATAGGTGTTCTTTCCTTCTTCTTGAAAAAATTACTCAAGGAACGATACTAATGGTAGACTTTTAAGTACAGTAGTGTTTTGTTTATTTTTCTTTATTAGAAAAGTCTAAAGGGAATCAAGTTCTTGAGCTATCATTTGCTGCTTCTCAGGGCATAACTTATTAGGAAGCTGGATCAGAAGTGGAGGCAAGACTCAAACCCAGGCAATTGAATATGGCATGTAGGCATTCCAAGCAGCAGCTAAACTGCTGTGCCACAGCACTCACATACACAATAATCTTATGATCAGAGATTCAAGGAGAATTCAAGGAGAACAGCCAGCTAAAAGGATCAAATATATTTTTTTGACAGGCAGAGTAGACAGTGAGAGAGAGAGACAGAGAGAAAGGTCTCCCTTTTCCGTTGGTTCATCCCCCAAATGGCCGCTACGGCCATCGTGCTGCACTGATCCGAAGCCAGGAGCCAGGTGCTTCCTCCTGGTCTCCCATGCGGGGGCAGGGCATAAGCACTTGGGCCATCCTCCACTGCACTCCCAGGCCACAGCAGAGAGCTGAACTGGAAGAGGAGCAACGGGGACAGAATCTGGTGCCCCAACCAGGACTAGAACCCAGGGTGCTGGTGCCGCAGGTGGAGGATTAGCCAAGTGAGCTGTGATGCCAGCCGCAAGGATCATATCTTTATTCTGCAGAGTAAGTGCAGTTTTATAGAGGACCACCCCAAAGAATTCTTCTTCTATCCTTTTTGCCATTGACCTTAGAGTTTTCAGGTTTCTCTTTCTTCATGTACTTATCACAACCCAGATAAGAAGTACCATGTAAAGTCAACTGCAGAAGATGAGATAACTATAATGGTTTTAGTTGGATATGGCTCTCAAATTCATGCACACATCTAATCTCCAAAGGTGTAAGTTAATGGCATTAAGAGGGTGGAACTTGATTCAATTAGTGAAAGGTCACTGGAGGCATGCTGGAAGTTAGTTCTTGCTGTGAAAGTGGAGTTGGGGCTCACTACTCTTTCTGCTTGCTCACTTGCCATGAGATCTTTCCTCTGCCCACACTTCCCCTTTATCATTCTCCAGCATGACCAGAGGGCAGAACTAGTGAGATTCACCTGATCTTGGACCATGATGTAAATGGCTTGCCTTAGCTTGCATTGTTGTGGTGATGAAATGCTGACCAATAAAAGATTTACTCTTTATTAGAAAGTCTAGACAGTTATTAAAATTGGATCCCTAATTATTTTACCGAGTCCTCTTTAGCTGCTAATTTCTATTGACTTCTGACTTTGTTTTCAAAAATCCAGCCCTGGATTCCACCAACTCTGGAAATATGGTGTGATGCTATGGTGGAATAGATGCTGACGCAGGCATCAGACACTCTGGCTTTAAAGCCTGAGCCTGCTACTTTCTTGACCTTGTCAAAGCTGATCCATGATCACACCCCAGTCCCCCTCACCAAGCTTTAGCTCCTTCATCATAGAATGAGTAGAGTCAGAGAGGTGATGTCCAAACCTCTTGTTGCATGGTGGTTCAATACACTCTCAATTGATTTCTTTTCAATTAATCTAAATTCAATCCAATTTGCTGTACTTCAATTTAATTATTTCCATTTAGTTTAGTAATTCCATTACATTCCATTCAAGGCAATTTAAATGAACTAAATCCACTGACTCTGATCAAATCCAGACTTTCCTGGTGTCCTAAGCAATTTCTAGAGCTTGAGAATCTAGAACCTGGGGAAGAGCAGAAGGGCAAACAGAAGCTCCTTCAGGGCACAGATCTAGGTCTGAGTAAATTTACCACTGTAATGCCTGGGTCTTTGGAGAAGAAAACATAAAGCATTAGAAAGAGTGTAGGATTAGGAATATAATGTTACCTCATACGGCATCAGAAGGACAGAATGCCTAATTTATACTTATTAACAGAAAGAATGAATGAATTTCAATAGATATGAGATGACAGCCTCACCCCAAACCCAAAATCTGGATTTTTCTGGGTCTACTGCCAAGTCATTCCACCTCCTTATTCTAAGAGAACTGAAGGTGCTGCCTTAGGCAGTCAAGATGTAGACCCCAGGTTTGGGATCCTGTGAGCTCTTCCTTCCTACTTTGTGGTTCCAGAGAGCTCCTTCAAAGAACAAAGTGGGGCAAACAATGTCTGTGATTGGCTCTGGAAGTTTCCCCTGGGGCAGAGCAGCAGGTGAGCAGGTGGCACTCTGATTGCAAAGCCCATGATGAGCTGAGAGAGGGATTGACTACTTTGAGCCTCTTAAATCTAGTGACTCCCAAATTCCCCCATTAAGCACATCCCTCTGCTCATCTTCCCTAGGGCTCCTGTCCCCAGAGCTGTATATTCTGCTTCCTGCAGCAACCACACATATCCTGTCCCCATCTGAGATTTTCCTTTCATTCCCCTTTAACCTTCTTAGAAGTTAAGGAGTTAAGGGGGAAAAAAAGTAAGAAAACTATGTAGTACTAATTGTATGCCAGATATTGTATCTCAGATGGGGTGCTCTATTCATAAAATCCTCATGAAGGTCCCCAAGAGATGCTGTTAATACCACTCCTGTTTATGGATGGCTAAGAGAGGGAAGTTATTGAAGCAATGTCACACAGCCGGGAACTGGCAAAAACCTTCACGGCCAAAAGGATAATAAATGTTACATGAAAGCCAGCTGCTTTCCCTGTCTTCCTCAGGCCCTGGTGTGCACTGAGAGACCCAACTTATCATCTATTTCTATGTTGGGGTACTGGTCAACCTGATACTCTTTTTTTTTTTTTTCTCAGATTTTGCAGCAGGGTCTCCTATCCCAACTCAAAGCCAACTCAACCCAGGAAGCAGGCTCCAGTTTCAAGCCCTCATTAACCCTGCTACATTCAAGTTCATGCCTCCTTTGTTCAAGAGCTAGACCACTTTCCATGTCTAAAGTGGTGAGAGTCTGTAGATATAGATCAAACTGAGCAGTTGTGTAGTCTTTTGGGAGAGATGAAGATCCCCCAGGATCCCTACACCTGCAGGTACTCAGAAGTGAGAGGATACCTAAGAGACTTAAACAATCTTTTTACCAGAATACACCAAGTTAAAAGACCATCCCTGGCCAGAGCCGCAGCTCAATAGGCTAATCCTCTGCCTTGCGGCGTAGGAACACCGGGTTCTAGTCCCGCGGTCGGGGCACCGGATTCTGTCCCGGTCGCTCCTCTTCCAGTCCAGCTCTCTGCTGTGGCCCGGGAGTGCAGTGGAGGATGGCCCAAGTCCTTGGGCCCTGCACCCGCATGGGAGACTAGGAGAAGCACCTGGCTCCTGGCTTCGGATCAGCTCGGTGCACCGGCCGCACCACACCAGCCTCAGTGGCATTGGAGGGTGACCCAATTGAAAAGGAAGACCTTTCTCTCTCTCTCTCTCACTGTCCACTCTGCCTGTCAAAAAAAAAAAAAAAAAAAAAAAAGACTATCCCTCAAGGCCTTTATATTTATGCACAGAGCATGAGGGCAAATAGGTTAATCAGAAAAACCTATCCACTTCAGAACTACTCCCTTTTGGTCTCTCTTTGCTAATTTGATGCTCTAAATAAGTTAAATAAATAAAAAATGTCAAATAAGCAAAAACAGAGAGTACAATGGTGGTTACTTGAAATAGGGTGGAGAATGAAATAGGGAAAAGTAGGTCAAAGAGGATTAGGTGAGATGAGGACATCTAGAGATCTAATATACTGTATGAGTACTATAGTTCATAGTTCATACTACATACTGAAACTTTTCTGAGACTAGATATTTTTAAGATTTATTTATTTATTTGAAAGAGTAACAATGCAAGAAGAAGAGGCAGAAAGGATGTGGGGAGAAGGGAGGAGAGAGAGAAGAGAGAGACTCTTCCATTCACTGGTTCACTCCCCAGAGGGTCACAACAGCCAGGGCTGCTCCAGGCTGAAGCCAGGAACCAGAAGCTTCTTCTGGGTCTCCCATGTGGGTGGCAGGGACCCAAGCACTTGGGCCATCTTCTGCTACTTTCCCCAGGTTGTTAACAGGGAGCTGGATCAGAAGTGAAGCAGCCAGCACACAAACCAAGGCCCATTTGGGATGCTGGAATCATAGGTAGCACATTATTTACCCAATAAGCCACTACTCCAGCCCCCCTTAATCTAGATTTTAGGTGCTCTCGCTAGAAAAAAAAAGATAAGTAATTATGGATGGTCATTGATGTGTTAATTTGTTTGACTATATTAGTAATTTCACTATATCATGCTATATACCTTCCACATAGACAACAAAAATAAATTTAAAAAAACTCTTGGGGCTAGTGTTGAGCCATAGTGTTAAGCAGCCACCTTGATGCCTACATCTCATATGGGCACCAGTTCATGTCCTGGTTGCTCTACTTCCAACTCAGCTCCCTGCTAATGTGTCTGAGAAAGCATCAGAACATAGCCCAGTTACTGACAACCCTGCTACCCACATGAGAGACCTGCATGAAGCCCTGTGCTTCTGGCCCAGTCCCAGCTTCTGGCCATCTGGTTAGTGAACCAGTAAATAGAAGACCCCCCCCCCACCTCATCTCTCTATATATAACTCTGCCTTTTAAATAAATAAATAAATAAATCTTTTTTAAAATACTCTTAAGAAAAAAGGATGAGGAAAGCACAGTGTTGATTGGTGGTTCTCAAGCATGAAGCTATGTAAGAATTCCCTGCGGTTATCATAGACAAGACTAATTGAAGAACTTACTTCCAGAGGTCTTCATTCATTCATGCATGCATTTGTTCCTTCCTTCTTGTACATCAAGCACAGTTCTAAGGGCTGGAGGCACGAAAGAAAAGTTCCTACCCCTATGGAATTTACAGGGGAAAATTGGAGAAAACAGATAATGAAGAAATAAAGATGTAATTATCAGGTGGGATGTGCTATGGAGAGACTTGGAGCAGAATAAAGGGGTATAGTGATCCTACAAGAAGTAGGTTATAGAACTTTATTTGAAATGTGAAGCTACAGCCAAAAGTTGATGGAAAATGAAATAATAAAATAAATTTATTTTAAAACTTATTTCAAAACATTTATTTTAAATCCATGTATACCAAGATCTTCAAAAATCTCGGAGAAAATGTGAACTGCAGAAAAGCTATGTGTATATTTTAAAAAATTTTGGTACCAAAATAAAGTCATTTTAATTTCATACTTCTGGTAACTTTTTGAAGTAACTTCATAAATACATTGAGCATTTCATATGCAGGTGACCCTGGACACTTTGAAAATCAGTGGTTTACTATATGTCACAAACTTTATATGGACATCTCATATCTCACACTAGTTAATAATAAGGCATGCTATTCACACACACAAAAAAAATCAACCAATGGGAAAACTGTGATTCAGAATAACAAAGAAGTTGCCAAAGTTATCACAACTAATAAGAAACAGAGTATCCCTTCAGAGCTGGCTCCTTTACTTAGATAACACGTTAAGGGATGGGAGAAACAGCCAGCAGCCTGGCAGCTTCACAGCCTCATCATCCCATTACCTCCAATGCTGGAAAATCTTCCATATTTGCAAAGCACATCTTTACCCTTCGACTCATTTGAAGCTCATGAATCTGAGGAGGAGGGAGTCTTCTCACCGTGGTCATGCAGCAGCAGACACTGACAACCCTCATCTGAGATCTTGCAAATTCCAACTCAAGTCCATCTAGATTAGATACATTCACTACCACAATGGGATATAGGCTAATTGACATGCTTAGGGTGGTGCTGTGTACCCATGCACCCAAGCACAACTTGAGCTTTCCCTCTTCTGTAGGGTACACAGTCTACAATGCTGTCACATTAGGTTGCCTGAAACAGCTTCATTCTTCTACTTCCCTTACATTCAACCTTTCCCATGAATCCAGTTTCTGCCTAAAAACTGTTCCAAGCAGGTAAACATGTCTGACAATGATAAGAGCCATGATAACAGTAGGCATTTAGAAAAGTGGTTGGCACATAGTAAACCTTTGATAAATATCTGTATAATAAAAGGTTGAATGTGTGAATAATTATAGGTAACATTTGCAGCTGCTTGTTACGTTTCAGGTGCCATGTTCATCACTTTATGTTTAGTTATAAAAGAGCCCTCTGAGACAGGCACTATTTTCTTTACTTTTCACAAAAGATAGAACAGAAAGGTCAAGTTATCTACTCGGGATCACAAAGCCAGGAAATATTAAAGCTTGCATTTGAAAATGTGTCTGATTCCAAAATTCATGCTCTCAAACCTACTCTTCCGTCAGGAAGCAAGATTATATCACCATAATCCATTTCCTGATTGGCTTTGCCAATCACTGCTGCTTGGAAACCCCTTAGTATTACAGGATTTGCCAGATTATGATCTCAAGTAATAGCACTGGCTTAGATCAAGACTGAGTTTCTCCACCTCTATCGGTGGATACTATGATTTCTGAAAAGGTTCATTTTAAGGCCAGATGAATAGCTAATGAATATTCTATAGCTTTGATCCTATCAATTTCTTGAGTCTCATAAACCTATCCCAATGCAGCACAGCACAGAACTGATCTGATTGATGGTGGCATCATAATTTGGCCACAGAGATCTTTAAGACTCCATCCATCAGGGAGTAAATCTATGTTTCGGGCCAGCTCCAAATAGATCCAGATAATTTCTGAGGACCTTGGGAGGTGAGATTCAACAACCCCCAAGTGTTAGAGACTCAGAAGCGCCAAAGGGAACACAGAGAAAATAGTGTGACTTCTTTTACTTTGTCCTCATATTCACGAAGTTCCAAGCATCAAATTAGGGACATCTTCCAAATACATTCCCAAATCAGCTTCCCTTTAAAGCAAAGCTAAAAAAAGACATGGCACTTGAAATACCATCTTTTCCCATGCTGGTAAGCAGCTTATTTAACCCAGTGTGTGGCCACCTTAAGAACAGGGAGGAGAGAGCATGCTGCTGAGAATTATCTCTGGGAGTGCTGGGGGTGAGTAAGTCACTAGAATGATGGGGAGAGAGGAGCAGACAGGCCAGAGAACAACTCAGGTGGCTGTGCAGGACACGAATCATTGCAGAGGGAGGGGAGGGGTGAAATGGACAGAGGTGAGCATGAATTTTCATGGTAGAGAGACTAGAGACTTAGAATCTGAGAAGTGGAAGGAGGTAAAGTGTTTAGCCCAACTCTCATCATTTTACACCTGAAGACTCAGAAGAATGGATAAGGGGAAAACTTTTAAAAGAAGTCTGTTGCAAGAATTTTGCTTCCAAAGATTCCTTAGCAGCCAAACTACTAGAATCCATGGAATAATGAAGTAGAGGTCTCTCTCTCTCTCTCTCTCTCTCTCTCTCTCTCTCTCTCTCTCTCGCATTTATTTATTTATTTGAAAAGCAAAGTTACAGAGAGGGAGAGGCATAGGCTGAGAGAGAAGTCTTCTATCCACTTCCTAAACGTCCACAATGGCCAGGGCTGGGCCAGGCCAAAGCAGGAGCCAGGACCTTCATCTGCATCTCCCACATGAGTGCTGGTGTCCAAGTACTTGGGCTATCTTTCGCTGTTTTCCCAGACTCATAAGCAGGGAGCTGGATTGGAAGTAAAGCAGCCAGAACTTGAACTGGTGCAGATATAGGATGCAGGCAGCAGCTTAACCCATTAGTTCCCAATGCCAGCCCCTCCATCTCTCTCTCTTCATTGATGAGGAACCTGAGGTTTAGGTGAGGGAGCACCTTACTAAACATGAAGCAAGAAGATAAGTTGAAATCCTACACTTACAACCTGGTCTTTAGATCCTGAGCTTCATCTACTTCAGCCCCATGGACCCAGATCAAGAGATTAACCCATTATGTTACTTCTCAGAGAAATGTCCTCCCTCCCTAATAGTAGGGAACACATCAATTGTCAGAAGTTAGAGCCATGCCTCTATCATGTGAGAAAGGAAAAAAGATTTTGAAAGCTTGAAATTTAAGTTAGAAAAGATGAGCTTTTAAGTTAGAGGAGATCTACTTTCATTGAAGGAAACAATGTCCTGAAGAGTAAAGTAACTTTCCAACCCTTAGAAGACTCAGTTCTGCCCAGGAACTAAGATGACGCTAAGGCTCATTTCTTCTCACAGGCTGGACTAGTAGCCCTGAGGATCCTTACTCAGCCTCCCTAGGCCTGCAATCCTTTGTGTGTAAGATGGGAGCATAAACAACTTCTTTGAATGACTTGAAAATTAAATGGAAAGCAATTGTTTGTATGAACAATTTTTGGTTGCTGGTTGGGAAGTATGGAACAGTCTGGCTGAGCCCCATTTCTCATCTTTTGCAGTGGATACCAACAGAAACAGCCACCCACAGCAGCAGCTTCCTCTCTTTGGGAGAATTATCAATGCACAGAGGTAGACACTGATGGTTGTGTTTGGCCTTGGCCTCAAACCATAGCTAAGTGGCCCAGAGGTAAGCCCTATAGGTAACCCAGGAGAATTGGAGATTTTCCCTGGTATTTTCACACTAGGGCTAAGGATACAGAAAAGAGACACTCATTATTTCTTCCATGATAATGATGGAACACAAGTGGTGGGAGTCATAGGAAGCCATGTTTGGTGCTTCATGAAAGAAGTCAACAGGAGAGAATGAAACAGACATGCAGAGATGAAAGACACAAGGACAGAAGCAATTCCAGTTAAATACAGTTCTTGATTCAAGTGTCCTACAAGTCAGATGTGCTCTTTACCTAAAGCTTCAAAAATGACCCAGTATCCTCCTAAAGAATCTTTTCTTGCCTAAGGTGAATTGGCTAAGGCTTTCTCTCCATTGTGTTAAGCTACAAGATCACTAGAATTCCTCCTCCCTTACCAGCTGTGTTTCTTAAATATGGACTCAAATAACTACTGTGCTCTCATCCTGGAACCCCAACATTTAAGGACAGGAAAAACTTTAGGGACTCAATGATAATAAATCAGGGATAAATAATTTCTTATATATTCTTCATACTCTCCTCCCTCTGGGGTGTGTGTGTGTGTGTGTGTGTGAAAGAGAGACAGACAGAGAGAGAGAGAGAGAGAGAGAGAGAAAGAGAGAGAGATGAATAGTGCTATTTATATATAGGAAATTTTTAACACCCAACATGGAGGTATCATCCTTTCTGCCATTGTTACAATAACTGGTCTCATGGTCTTGGCTTAAATCTCCAGCCTTCTCCAGGGAGACTGACCCTGAAAGAACCTGTCCCATCTCCACCACTTCTCTGTCAATCAAGCTTTATATCGAGAGTTTCAAATTCTGGATTCTTGACGCATTTTTGGCCTCGTGAGTCACCAACGCCTCTGTTTAGGTTTTCACTCTCAATGTACTCCAAGATAGGCACTTGGGTCTCCTGCAGGCATCCCTGCAATTATATTCACTTGAACAGTGTTTCCAGCATCAACCATGCTGGGGCCTGGAGATATGGGCTGGGAGGATGCAAAATAAAGACCCTGGCTCCAGTAGCTCACCATCTGGGTAGGAAGGAGGCTGCTGACACAAATAGTGGCAATCTCCTAGAAAGTGTGTGATAATCCATGTAAGCACTATGTTATCTGAGGAAAAGGGATAGTAGACTACCCCTAGGGATTGTGAGGAGGCTTGTATTAGAACAGCAGAGATGGACTTAAATCAACTCAGTGATTCCAGTCCTGCAACTTGGGCAAGTGAACTGATTCCTGACAAATCAATTTTCTCCTCTGTAAAACTGGAAATAATAAAGAGTTTGGATTAAATGAATTAATGAGTATAAAGCGTTTAAAACTGTGCTTGATACATAGTGAGTGTTCCACACTCAGTAGCCATCATCATCAAGGACAACATTGTCATAATTATCACCTTCGTCATTCAAAGGTAAATATGAGTTTGCAAAACAGGCCGGCAGGGTGGATTGCTGTGGTCAGAGGGAGTGACACAGAGGTATGTCCTGTCGTCTTATACTTGAAGTATGGTGAGTTACCACAGTTGACTACAAAGACAAGTGTGTGGTGGGTGTTAGGAGCTGACCCACCACATAAGGTGTCATCAAACATTTGCACCAAGAATCAGATGTAAATATTTTAGGCTTTGTAGGCCAAGAAGCAGTGTCCCCAAATCTTTCATTAATCATTTGCACCAAAGGACTAATAATCAGTTTGTATTTTATATTTAAAAGTGTGAAACCATTCTCTGTTCAAGGCACATGCAGCTGGTAGGATGCATTGGCCATTGTTCGCTGACTTTGGCCCCAGAATAAGCCTGTGGGCGGGGCTACAAGTGATGTTTTAGGGCTCAGGAGGCTGAGTTCCTCCAGGCAGAAGAAAGGCACAGAGTCTAAACATAACTTTAGGATCAGCTTTGCAGGTAACAAAGCAACGCAGAGAACTGATTGGGGTTGAAGAGGGAGGGGGTTTAGGTTGAAGGTACAATTAGAAAAAATTACTATCAGTGCAATGGAAGTGATATTTGTACAGGGCCAGTATTGATACTGATGCTGAGAGATCCTTAAGGGCAAAATTAAAATAACTGGTTATCTTGATTTAGGTGGTAAGGGGGAAACAGAGAACACTCAATGTGGCTGCTCATCCAGTGACAGATCAGCCTCTCTTTAGAATAGAAGAGTGCCCCAAACCCTGAGGCATGCAAACAGCACAGGTTGCTTTCTGACAGGTGTTCTGTTAGCAGAACCAGAGGGACAGAGGGACAGATAGTCCCTCCTGGCACGGAGGGTGCACGATCCTAGAGCTCTGTGATCGTGTTTATCAATCTAAAAGGGGCATGCAGTTTGTTTAGTCAATGAGAGATATAGACAAACTTTACTCCTCAATACAAATCACCTTGATTTTGCAGAAAGCTGTCTATTTTCTAAAGTGCTTGTATCCATTATCTCTGAGCGGCCTGGAGGAGGACTGAGGCTTGAAACCTGCTACACAAATGTGAGAGTATGTTATTATTATTATTATTATTATTTTAAACACATGTTTCACTGGAATATAAGACTTCTGTACCTTATTTCAGATATAATGTTTTTAAACTCACTTGGGTCCAGTGAATTTTCATTTCTATATCCCTCTGATCTCTTGGATGTATTTGGCACATTGTGATAATACACAAATGCTTGTCAAACCCTAGTAAGCATTTCCTCCACTCAGCTTTCCCTCAGACTGCACAGAAGACCCCTTGTCTGATTGCTGGCTCCCATTGCTATGAAAATTGTACCCTTATTGGTCATAACAGTCACCACTTTTCCAGCATTGCTGTGCATCAGGCACCTGGCAAGGCTAGTCACAGAATTCTCTTTTAAACTGCTCAAGAACCCACTATGGTGAATGTCATTTAGAATCACCCATTTTACAGAGGAGAAAGTCATGGTTAAACAAGTGAACCTGCTTGCTCAAGGCAATAAAGGTTGAAATGGTGCTTTCAACAGACAAGCTAATTTTAATAACCCTATTTTTCAAGCAAACATAAGGAAGGCATTTTTGCACACGAGGATACTTCAAAAAGTTCATAGAAAATAGGATTGAAAGATAAACTCAGGGGCTGTTGTTTTCATGTAGTGAGTTAAGCCATTGTCTGAGATGACAGTATCCCATATGGGAGCCTCATTGTTCTGGCTGCTCCACTTCCATGTGGGAGGCCCAAATGTAATTCCTGGCTCCTGGCTTTGACCTGGGCCAGCCCTGGCCATTGCAGCCATTTGGGGAGTGAACCAGCAGATGGAAGACTCTCTCTCCCTCTCTCGCTCTCGCTCTCGCTCTCTTCTTTCTGTCTCTTTTTCTCTGCTTTTCAAGTAAAAATAAGCCTTTAAAAAAGATAAGTTCGTTTTGGTGCAAAAAATGAGTGAAAACTATGCACACAAGTGAGTCTACAAATAGTTCATGGAAAATGCATATTAGAATAAAATTACACAAAAATTTTTGCTTAATTCCACTTTCCACAAACAATTTCAAATACCCTCATATATTTATTCAAGGAGGGAGAAATTGGGGCTGTCTCATGTACAGGACTGGTAATAAGGTCTTTTGTCTCAACTGCTCCGAGTCTTAGCATTCTTTGGCCAGCACATGCCACTTGACCCAGAGTCTCAGGCACAACCAGCCTCAAGAGTCCCCAAGCTCCAAGCCACCAATGCAGCTAGCGGCCAGCAGAGGGCAGCTGCGGGAAGCCGTCCAAAGACAGCTTCCGTCCCCATTAGAGCTAATCAAGTGCAGGGAAGCAATAGGCAAGCACATTTTTTGCAGGAGGAAAGCAAACAGATCTGCTTCTGGGCTGAGGAAAGCAGGGGGATCCTCGTGGAGGGGAGTTTAGCGGCTTCTAAGAGACCAGCTGGATGGTGCCGAGGTGGCTGCTTACAAAGGAAAGGGATCTGTGGGAATCAGAGTGGAGGGCTTCCAGAGAGCCCCTCCTCCCTCAGCCAAACCAACACAATGTTGGCAAGAGTCTGGCCCAGGAACACAAATCCTTAGGCCCCGAGTGCCTGGAGCCAAAGAGGCATTGTGTTTGGAGCAGAAAAATCCAGACATAGGATACCCATAAAATGTGTGCTCACCAAACAAAAATGTAAAGTGACCAGCAGTACCCCCGCCACCGACCACTAGTGATAAAAGCCAAGCAATTACTTTTTTATTTTTTGCTTCCTCACAGATTATACATACAGGGAGTGTGCACACACAAGCACAGGTGTATAGATGTAGCACACCTACGTGCACCTCAAATAAATGCAATTGCATATTTACCAATGCATATGCATTTGGAGGTAGCAGGCAGCGCTGGTTGAATTCAGAAGGACTGGGTTGCAGTTTCAGCCCTACCAGAAACCTGTGCAACCTTAACCAAGTTACCAAACTAGTCTCAACATCAGGCCCCTCATTTGCAGAATGGAGGAGTTGACCTTAGAGTGTTCTTAAAATCAAACAGCTTAGAAGCATTATCAGTCAGAAGTTTAGGAATCTTGTCAAGCTCCCCTAAGGAAGCCTGGAACAAGTCCTATTTCTTTACTAAATCTGCAACTTTAAAGGAGGTACCGGTAGTGCACTACCACTAGGGATACCCTTACATATCTGACAACCAGGAAATCTTTAAGTCAATGCACCTGTGATTTTTCCCTATATACAGAAGTGTACAGAATATACAAAACAATTTTCTGCCTTCCTTTTTCACTTGAGTACAGAACAGAAGAATTCCATAGCCGTTTTTTAAGTGGCTACGGAATGATTCCTTATTGGGAAATCTGTGCCACTACAGTTCACTATTTGCGCTCTGACCTTGGATGCTATAAATAATACTCCAGGGAAAAGAAATCTTCATTCATTTATATTTCCTTTGCTTTTGATTCCTTTCTTCAGAAAAAAATCCCAGAAATTAGATTACTAAAATTAAAAATCATGTTTTAGACTCTTCATGCACATTGCCAAATTGTTTTACATGTCAACCAGCAATGCATGGGAGACTATCATCTTATTCTCACAAGCATTGGCTATCCTGTTGCTTTTGTTTAAACTTTGCTAATTCAATAGGCAAAACATGTTATCTTGTGGTTTTAATAAGCCTTTCTTTGATTTTTTATAGCATGAACATTTTTTTCTGTGTTTGTGAACCAGTTGTATGTATTTCCTCTTTTGAGAATTGTCTGTTCATAGTGCCCTCTGCTCACTTATCTTCTGGGGTCTTAGTGAATTTAATTGATTTGCATGCGTTCTTTACATAATAAAGATAGTAATCCTTTGTCATATTTGCTGTGGGTATTTTTCCAGTTTGCTTTATGTCTTTTCCTTTGTGGTTTCTTCCACTGCTTCTAAGCTTATACAGCCACCCCATCCTCCAGAGACTTCATAAATATTCATTTCTAATTCCTAATTTGTTTCTCTTGGGATGATTTGATTCTATAAGCTTAAGATTCTGTGAGACAATGCATCTATGATTCTGTGCTTATAAGATGAGCATTTCCAGCAATGCGTTATCTTTCAAAGAACAGACTCCATATTTTGTATTTTCTTTTCCCCCTCCCTCATCCTGCAGATTAAAAACTCCATGAGGTCAGGGACTACATCTGTCACACTCTGCCGATACTCTAGAAGCCCAACATTGCACCAAGCACACAGTGTGAGAATGCTAAATATCTAGTGCTTGCTTATCTCCTTTATTTGTTCTGAGTTCCAGTTCTAGTCCTGTACCCAAGGATGTAGAATGAATAACCAGTTGTGCAAGACCACATTGCATAATGGGGAGATCGTTATCAAAAGAAAAGACATCAATAGCTGAATTAAAAATGGGAAAAGACATGATTCATAGAACACATAAATGGTCAACATACCATAAACACAGGGTATGTGTGATTGTGATAACAGGTGTGACTGGAAAGGCAATTTGCACCCAAGGGTTCTGAAATCAATTTTAAAATTCAACCATCCTGTTCTCAACAGGACATAGATATTAATCTCTTAAAAATGCAAATCCAGGTCTGGCATTGGCCTAGAGATTAAGACACCAGCTAAGACTCCCACATTCCACAAGAGAGTACCCAGATTTGATTCTCAGTTCATGATCCTAATTCCAACTTATTGCCAGTCCAAACTCTGGAATACAAGAGGCAATGATTCAAGTAGTTGGGTACCTGCCACCCATGTGAGAAACCTGGATTAAATTTGGAGCTCCTGGCTTCACCTCAGCCCAGTCTTGACAACTATGGGTATTTGAGAAGTGGACCAGCTGTTGGGAACACACACTCTCTCTCACTCTCTCTTCCCTCTGTCTCTTTGGATTTCAAATTTTAAAAAGAAAAATCTGATCATGTCATTCCCTTGCCTTTTACACTGCAAACTCTTCTCTTTGTAGTTAGAACAGTTGAAAAATCTCATAATAATCCTTAGGGTCCTGTCTTCTTCATTCATCATGTCTTGTGCCACTCTCTGCTTGTTCACATACCAGCCCCCTTGCTGTCCTATGGCTATGCCAAATCCACCTGGTCCCAACATCCATGACAGTGCCTGGAAGGTGAAATAGGTGATGGCCAAGTTTGCCTGATTTTTAAGTAAGGGGTGTGGGAAGTGTGAACCAGATTGGGTGTGTGTTTCAGAAACACTGCTGATATGATGGAGGATGGTTTGAGAAACCCGGGGCAGAGAGAAGGAATGATGTTACATGAAATGATTAATGTGAGAAACTTCCTAACAGGAGGATTTGATCCAGAGAGAGTTGGAGATGGAAGAGCATTGTGCACTTGGTATTGAAAAGGAAGAAAAAATGTGTAGGGTGTGCAAGCTGCAGGAATAAAGAGAAGAGCCATAATTATAGCTAATACTTAACAACATCTCCCAAGGCTTGACACCACCCCTTGATATCCTCACTATTACCATTCTAAGCAGGCACAGCACAGGCTACTGTCTCCATTTTACAGATGAGAAAACTGAGGCTCTGGAGAGGTAAACCAAGGTCACACAGCTTGTGAGTAGTGGATTTGGAGCTGAGCTCTCAATGCCCAGTCTTGCCTGAGAGCTGCCTGGCAAATGTTGCTGCATCATGACTTCCCCACAGTAGACGCCATGTATGCACTGTTGCAGTGGATAAAATCATATCTTAGCGATAATGATCCAAATGAGTAAAGGAGAGTGGTGCACCTCCCCCAGCGCCTTCCTGCATATGAGAATGTCACATCCTTCCTTAAGAGAGTTAAATATCACAAGTCGGGGAGGAGACCATTTGCCGCCACATTAACAGTAAATGCCATTTGCTCCCAGTGATAGCTCCACATCTGACTTTTTCTTCCTACTCCCGTGGCTGAAATGGAGCAAGGACGAAGAGAAGGAAGAGATAAACAAGGGTGGAAAAGAGACAAGGAGTGATGCTTCTGTTCAAGCAGGCAATCAGATTGAGAGACCCAGATGTCCTCGTGCTCTCACCCCCATCCCTGCACTGGAGCAAGCAAAGTCTTTATTACTAGCAGCTCAGCAGGAAACAAGTGAGCAGGCCCAGTGGAAAAGTCTCTGGATGCATGGGCAAGAGAGGTAGAGTGAAGGACCTGAAATGTCTTAGGAGTCTCCTGAACAGAATCACTCCCCACCCTCTAACTTGGCACACCCAAAGCTTGACAGCTTTTGTTTTATATACCATCTGCTTCCTAGAGTTCAGATAAGGCACAGTAACCATTTTAATCTAGATTTTGTACATAGCTGTCATATTGCTTTAGACTGGGACGGATAGGCAGCATGCAAGAGAGGCACCCAAACTTGCACATGTCCTGGAGCAAAGCATAACAGTAGGACAGAGTACAGAGGAGGGCTCCCATCTGGGTGGCTTCAGAAAGTACTAGATGAGCACCATCCACCTCTTCAGTTCCCTTTTGGAATTTACATGAAGGGCAAACAGAGGAACAATTTGAAAACCTCATAGCTAGATGCTAACAGTGGTCCGAGAGTGGCTTGACTATGCAGAGAGTTTGCAGAAAAATAAAGTGAAGGAATGAAGTTCCATAGCCCAACCTCCTAGACAAGCAATCGGTCCTGATGAGAACAACCAATTATTTTCTTCTCCTTCCTTCTTACCTTTTTTTATCTTTGATTTTTCTTCCTTCTTTCAATTTTTTCACCCTCATTCCTTTGTATTCTTTTCAATTTTTCTCCCAGTTCCCTGAAATGAAATCTATAGTTTTAGATATATTCATTATTTTAAAAAGTAATTTGTTAGTGAATACATTCATCTCATCAGTTAAGCCACAGTTTTAGATGTCCACATCCCATATAAGAGTTCCTGGGTTCAAGTCCTGGCTCTGCTTTCTGTCCAGCTTCCTGCTAATAAGCACCTTTGGAGACAGAAGATAATGACTCAAGTAGCTGGATCCTGACAGCCACATGGGAGATGCAGGCTGAGGTCCAGATCCTGAATTTGGCTTGGCTCAGTCCCAGATGTTGCAGGCATTTGGAGAATGAACCAGCAGATGAAAGCTCATTTGTTCTCTCTCTCTCTTTCTCAGATTTTCCTAAAAGGAAGAAGACTGATATATTAGTCAGATTTTTATTATTTTAATTAAAAATCTGAGAGAGAGTCTTGGCAAAGAAAAGGTTTATTTTGACTGATAGCTCAGGATTGGGTAGCTCCATTTGTCTAGTATTTGGTGGAGGCTGGCCCTGGTGTAACCGATATGGAAGAACAATCACTTGGTGTGCCAAGAAGAAGAGGAGAAGCTAGGTTGAATTTGTCTTAATAACCAACCCTCTTGAGACAGCTACCATCCGAGGGCAAGCCCCCAATGACCTAAAGATCTTCCAGCAAGTCCATCTCTCAGATGCCATAGCTGGATCAAGTCTCCACCCTTAATCCATCAACCCTTAAATTTAAGACTTCAGAGTTTAAACATCTGCAAGAGTTTGGGGAGCCAAGTCCTTCTGAGTCTATAACACCTGGGAAGTAGGTCTGGTTTTGATTTTGTTGAATACAATCATTATTGTGAATGAGGAGGCGGGAGGCCTAAACTATGATAAAGTGATGGTGTTTTCTTTCTTTTCATTTGGGGCAACATGGATGAACCTAAAGGATAATATATCAAGCAAAATAAGCCACCGATAGACAAATATTGCATGCGGAATCTGAAAAAATGCTCTCCTTGAAGTAGATAGTAGAGGGGTAGCTGGCAGTTACTAGAGTTTGGAGAAGTAGGGGTAGGGAATGGAAGAATTGTTTGTCAAATAAAATAAAATTATAGTTAAATGGGAGGAATAAACTCAAGAGTTCTGTGGTACAGCACAAGGACTATAGCTGAAAGAAATACAGTATGTTATATTTTGAAAAATACTAAAAGATTTTATGTTAAGTGTTCTTACTGCAAAAATGATACTAGCGTGAGGTAATGCATAAATTGGCAAAATCTAAATATTCCACATTGTATATATACTTTCAAAACATCAAGTTGAACACAATGGTAGCTTTATCTATCAATTTGAGGTAAATAGTTTTTAAAACTTAAATAGCAAATCATATAAAACATTCACTAGAATCTTCTAGGCCTCAGTTTCTCAGTCCATAAAATTGGATACATAATACATACCCTAAAGCATGATAATCAGGAGCAAACCAGAAAATGTATTTATTAGTTTTTATTTGGTGAAAATTGTTCAATCAATGTAGACTAATATTACCATCCTCATTTGCATTATCCCCCCAAAGAACTGAGCAAGTATTGTTATTTTGGCTTCAATGAGACTTCTCTAGCTCCCAGAGCTATAAAAAGACAAGACACCTGGCGGTGCTGAGTTGCTCAATTTTGGGGATTTTTAAGGAAGAGTTCAAGACTACTGCACAGGGATCTTGCTAAGAGGATAGGCTACATGATTTCCCTACTCCCCTGAGAATCTGAGTATTCTGCCTCCATACCTCTAATCCCGCTGGACTGTAAAATCTCTTGGTATTAGGTTACCATCAGTTTTTGTACTTCTTCAGTCAGAGCTGACATGAGACTCAGAATCAGATTCCTTGCAGGGAATTTGAAGGTGGAAAGGAAGGAAGGATGGGGCAGGGTTAGGGTATCAGTTTTGGACCCTGTAAGTCTAGCCCTTCACAAAGTTTTGGCTCTCAGTTCACTCAGGTGGGTAAAATTTTCTAAAATACTTATAGGTCACAGGAACCTGCTGTTCCTAAACCAATTAGACTTAATCTGAAGAAGTAGGATTTTCTGAAGAAGCTCATTAGCAATTGCCACCCGTCCTCAATACTACAGTTTAGGTAAGGCAAATGTTTCTAACATGCAGGCACTTGCTTGAGGCCATAGAAAATGCAGGTGCACTAAACTAGATGGGAACACAAATCGTTCTTTTTTTAAAAGATTTATTTATTGAAAGTCAGAGTTACATATAAAGAGAAGAGGCAGAGAGAGAGAGAGAGAGAGAGAGAGAGAGAGGTCTTCCATCTGCTGATTCACTCCCCAATTTTCCACAAGGGCTGGAGCTGTGCCAACCTGAAGCCAGGAGCTAGTAGCTTCTTTCAGGTCTCCCACACAGGTGCAGGGGTCCAAGGACTTGGGCCATCTTCTACTGCTTTCCCATACCATAGCAGAGAGCTGGATTGGAAGTGGAGCAGCTGGGACTTGAACTGGTGCCCATATGGGATGCCGGCACTGAAGACGGCAGCTTTACCCACTATGCCACAGTGCTGGCCCCACAAATCACTTTTCATCCTTGGAACAGCAAGACATTGACAACCCTAGCCACCTCTAGGTTTATCACCCAACATGTGAAAACCTTCAAGAAAGCATTGAGAATGCCATCATCCCTCCCATTTTGTAATACTAACATTTGAGAAGCCTTAGAAGTCTGTAGTCCAAGTAACCACTCAGACTTAGGGAAAAGTCCCCTCCAGAAAGACCCTGAACATCAGACATGAGCACCGGCAGGGGTAAGGGACTCCCTCCTTCAGGAAACCCACATCACGTTCTAGTCATTGAAAACAGTTCATGAGACACTCTCTCCTGATCTCTATATTCACCATCAAAGAACACTTTGCCTGGTGTTGGCCCTCAGTTTGATGCTCTCTTCTGGCTTCTTTTCTCAAGCTCTCAGGTTCTTCAAGTGTAGTTCATCATACATCAATGTCACTCAACATCCTGGCCCTACATACCACCAGCCACCTATGAACACATTCCTTTCAGTCTATACGTCTCCTAAAGCACAGTGACCCAAACCGGAGATAATTCTTCAGATGTCACCTGGTGATTATAGAATGTAACTAAGCTAGTTCCTCCGTTCCGGACACTATATAATTATACTTTGAATAATGGGTACCTATTCAGAGCATCATTCTGTGCCAGGAATATGATAACATCTTTAAACCTTATTGGAATCCTATGAGGTAAGTATTATCCCCATATTACATATGCAGAAACCAAGGCTGGAATAAATAATTTTCCCAAGATGACACAACTATTAAAGTCAGAACTTGAATGTAAGATTCTGTGGCTTTTAACCAGTATTCTACTCTGCCTGAAATCAGCTGTCACATTATTGGCATTTTATGATGTTTATAATATTTTATATTTTACACAAAGTGTTCTCAAATAAAACTCATGTAAGTCTAGTCCTCCGGAGTTGGTTCAGGCCACATGAGAAGTTCTAAAGTCAGGTTCACTCCACCTGATACCATACTTTTTCCCATTTCATTCCTATACATTTTTTGTATTCTATATTAACTGCCATATATCAGAGGAAGCATGATATTTGCCTTTTTGAAACTGGCTTATTTCACTAAGCATGATGGTTTCTAGTTGCATCCATTTAGTTGCATTAGAGGATTTCATTTGTTTTTATGGCTGAATATTATTCCATAATATATATTTTTCAAATACTATTCCATAATATATATATTTCAAATTGTGAATAAAGGGCAGATTTATATGCATCCTTTTAAATTTTAGTTGGATTGTTTTCTCTATTCCATCCACTGACATAATTTTGAGTTTTTATTTTTTCACCCAGTGTGTCTGCAATGTCTATATATCCAATCAGCATGCCTTCTAAATCTTTATCCAAATCATACATACATGTATTGGCAAGTACTAGTCTAAGGATGGAATCCAATTTTTTAAATATTTATTTATTTTTATTTGAATGGCAGAATTAGAGAGAGAGAGAGAGAGAGAGAGAGAGAGGTCTTCCATCCAGTGATTCACTCCCCAGATGCCACAATGGCCGGAGCTGCACTGATCCGAAGCCAGGAGCCTGGAGCTTCTGGTCTCCCACACAGGTGCAAGGGCCCAAGGACAAGGACTTGGGCCATCTTATACTGCTTTTCTAGGCCACAGAAGAGAGCTGGATTGGAAGTGAAGCAGCTGGGACCAAACCGGTGCCCACATGGGATGTTGGCACTGCAGCCTGTGGCTTTACTCACTACATCACAGTGCTTGCCCCCGAGGAACCCAATATCTTACTCTAGTAAGTGATTCTGATAGTTCAGCCCCTAATTGGGGCTGATTATCCCAACCCAATGGATTCAAAGCCAACGTGAGTTCAGAATCGGTTAGAGATCACTGTGGTTACTCTATCTTTCCATGTCCATTTCAATCAGAATTTCCAAAAAATGCATATTGTGATATACCTCTTCTAGAGATTCCAGTTGTCTTTAAGATTCAATAATTGCTGATGTGTTACATGTTTTTCTAATTTCTCTAAAAGGGTACAAAGGAAAACGACTAAGTCATTTGATGAAATAGAGACAATCACACCTAGGATCCATCTACCCAATACACCTATACTAGAAAAGCGTTAGATTACCTTAATATGTATAGATGTATGTAAAATCCAGCATTAATCGCTAATACTTTAAGGAGTTAATTTTTTTAATTCACCAAAGAGAATTATAACACAAGGGTGCTTCAAAAATGTTCGTGGAAATGTAAAATTAAAGCATTAAGTGCATTTTCCATGAGCTTTTTGATATCCTTTCATATGATTAATTGATATTAATGACTAGTTTCGTATTTCCTGGTACTGTACCAATGTTACCACCGAAAAAAAGAGAAACCTTGGAAATCTAAGGGACTTTCTCACGGTCATGCAATGAGTCAGTGGCAGAGTCTCCAGTGGACACCATATTTCCTGATTTGAGATTATTGCTCTTCTACGCATCTTGCTGTGTCTTGAATTTATACTTGACTTTGAAATACATTGTGGTTTTGTTTGATTTACTACATATCAGAAGGCCTTCCTTATTCAATTTTGCTTTTGCTGGTATAAAAATGAATTTGCATTCACAGAACATATGCCAACTAATGGCAGAATGAATGAGAGAAAAGAAAGGAATTGTTTCAACCATATTCCAAAGGATACCATATCAGACCGAAATTTAAATATTTTCAAAGAAAATACACAAAATTAAGCTCAAAAACTTGAGAGGAAAATGGAAATTGATCTTGATAGAGAATATTGCTTGGTGACTTTGGGTAAATTGATACACTTAAGAATTCAGATTGTGGGGGTGTTGAAAATCTCATTTGCAGAAGGAATCTCACTATGCATAGTGTGTTCCTAATAAGATAAAAGATGATTTTGTTCACTTGTTTGTATCTAAAAGTTAATTATTCTATGTCATTAAAAAAATAAGTAAAACAGAAAATCATATTCCAAGGGCATAATGTCAAAACTGAGATCCATTTACACTGCTAAGAGACTCATAAAAATGTTCCAAAAATATACATTTTATTGATTAATAATAATTATTGTTAATAATAATGAGGTCACACTAAGTGGCCATTAAATCTTTGCTATGTATTGGACACTAAGCAACATCTTTTCACACACCATCATATTTAGTCTTTCAACACAATTAGCAAACAGACATGAGTCCTGCCTTACAGAGAGAGGAAGGAATCTCAAATGACATATAGGGTGTCATTTGAAACTGTTTTTTTTTGACTTGAGATGGAACTGAAAAATGCATTAGAGGAATAACTAAGTTGAATTATCAAGAAATAATGAAATATTAATATTATATCAATCCCTGTGTTTTCTAAATTTAGGAGTATAATACATAGTTGTCTGCTACTAGAATAATTGTGTTTCATTTTTCTCATCTCTGAGATTATCAATGCCATTAATTTCTAGGAAATTATTATTTTTAAAAGTGTACAGTTTAAAAGGTCAGTAAAGTGTAAGCAAAAGCCACATTTTCCAATATGGCACAAGACTCACTTGAATGATTTCACCTCCGTGAAACAAGTTCTTATTTTGAATTCCAGCATTCTGTATATGCAACTGGAAAATTACTTGAAAATTCTTCGTTGTGTCAGCATATCTTGGCATGCAACAGCATTTACTTTTTACAAGCTGAAAAAAAAATGGCATCCCACTCTTTTTGGCACATTCATTTCTATTATGCAGCACCACTAACCATTATAAGAACTGGGTGGCCAGCATGTATTCAATACCTGCCTGCTAAGTTTTAAGCATTTACTAGGTAGTAATGCCTTCCATCCTCATCACAATCCTACAGGGAAAGGCATCAGTCTCTTACTTTGACAGGAAAAAAGGCAAGTGTAGTTCAGAAAGGCTAAAAATCTTGTCCAAGGTCACACAACTGGTGAGTAGCAAGATCATGATTTAAAGTCCACAGCTCAGGCTCATTCATCTACTGCAAGCTTCCTCCCGAAGGTAAGCTCAAAGCACAGAAAAACCATGCAGCGTATTTAAGGCCACTCAACAAGTCCATGGTGGTTTAAAGTTGAAAGCCAAATTTGAATCTGTCTGGATTGGGACTCTGCAATATTGATATTGCTTTTTCATAGGAGGCCTACGTGAGTTTTAATTGAAATGATGATTCCTGTGCTCATTGCTGTTTGAAATACAAATACTGCCTGAGAGAGCATCAATAACACAGGTCTTTTCCAGATCCTTTCTAAAAGTGAATTTTTTGGTTCACCTCTGGGAACATATATGCGGGGAACAATGAGTATGATATTCAATGTATAGTTCTCTGGGGAACTAATTTAGGTAAGGGTTGGGAAAATGCCCAGAAGGTCTGCAAATAAATCAGGGAGCTTCTGTGTAGTCAGAGTCCCAGTTATTGAAGCTAACAAGCCCACCCTCTGTGCTCCCTCACTCCCTGCTTGTTTCCTACAAGACATGCTAAGCTGAACAGAGAAGAGACAGCAGAAAAGAATAGCCAAGAAGTAAAGGCAGGGGAGAAAATACTCCTTCCAAGCAAGTCCAGTCTGCCCACTTCTGTGCACCAGGAGCTCTGCATTCTCGCTGCTTCCTCCCTACTCCTAGTACATGACACGTTAAACATGCCTTCCTCCATTCTGTCCCTGCCTTGGTCCCAATCTCTTCAGTCACTTCTCTGCACCAAAGTAGCATAACTCCCTCCAAAACTCAAATCTAAACCTTTCCTCTCTTATTGAAAACTTCTTCACGCCTCATCATCTTAGGGTACACCCTGACTGAGCCTTCCACATGGTACTTTGGAAACTTCATGTCTGGCCCTTGATTATTTATCCACTGTATCTTCCCTCCAAAAAGTCTAGTTCTGCTTATTAGGACTGGAATTTGGTGAATGAGGGAAAGGTATGCCAAAATACTCAGCCATCACAATAAACAACATGGTAATTCAATATATTAAAAAATCACAGTCCATACAAGCAAATCCATATGAGCAAAATATCACAATTTTACACAATCAAAGAAACATAACATACCAAGGCTTGAGGAAGAGTGAAAAATCAGTAAGCAGAGAGAGCTTCCATTCACTGGCCCACTCTCCAAATGCGTGCAACAGCTATGGCAGGGTGAAACTAAAGCCAGAAGCTTGGAAGGCAATCCAAATCTCCCAGGTGGGTGGTTCAGACCCAACTAACTGAGTCATCATCTGCTATCCTCCCAGAGTTTACATTAGCAGGAAGCTAGGATTGGGAGCAGATTTGGAACTGAAATACAGGCACTCCAGATTGGGACATAAGTGTCCCAATTGGCATCTTAACTGCCAAGTCACACACTCACCTCCATCATGTAGTTTTGCTCATGAAATCTGACAACCTTACTAAAAGGATAACACATAACTAGTACTTTATTAGAAGATGAGGACATTTTAGAAAATAAAGTATACCCAATTGTCATACTCATGGAATTTACAGAAATTTTTATAATAGAGATTTTCTAAACAATACTTTGTGATAATTTCATATAAATGATAAGTATAAGAAAATATAGTAAGAGCTCACTTGATCTGGGATATTAGTGTACCCTTTCTTGGCTTATGAATAATTGATGTGAGAGCTGAAGGTTAGGTCAGACTTAATTTGGTAAATATAAAGGAAAGATAGAAGATCAATGTGCATGAAATAGTCCAGCAGTAGGAAGAGTTATGGCTCACTGGAGGAATGAGAGGAAAGCCTTGTAGCTGGACCTCAGAGAAGGAGGAGGACAAGGGTGACAAGATACTGGATACACAGTCAGGAGTCAGGGCAGAGTCTCGTTGCTGCGTAGAATGTTGGGTTTTGTTCTGTAGAAGTGGAAAGTCATTGAGTGGTTTTAGGATATGGATTAAGATGACTACAACTGAATCATCTGAAGATTTATCTATTAGTGGTAGAGAGTTTAAGACCCAGGAAGAACCAGAAGAGCTGTTCGGAGCCCCAGCAGTGATGCAGTTGAAAATGATGCTGACCTGGTGCAAGGTGATGCCCAAGGAAATTTGAATGCAATGTCTTCGATAGTACCTTGGCTGTCAAGTGAGAGATGACATTAGTGATCATGGAAACGAAAAGAGGATAGATGTGAGAAACTCCTTAAAAGTAAAGCTGACAGGACTAGTTCAGTAAGTGCCTCTTGATTGACTGAGTAGAAATTAATGTCTGATGCCTTCTGTGGAGAGGAAAAAAAGCACACACATTATGCAACTGTTTAAAAATTGTTCCTTTATGTTCCCCTGGTTCTTTTAATGTCAGCAAATGTCATCTCTTCTGATTGTATGCATGTAACATGACATGCAATTAATCCTGCAGGTAGCAGCATGTGTAATTAAGCATATATGCATGGTGACTTGTAATTAAGCACGCATTTATTGTGTTGTGCCCATTGGTGGATTCTCCCTGGTGTGTGCAATTATGCATGTGTCAGATGACATGAAATCACAACTTATTCTGTGAACAGGCTGAGGTCGTTGCTATCTCGACCTATTAATTGGTATTAACCTATGTCTTTTTGAGAAACATCTTTGATAATTGAATCCACTTTATTCAGAGGCATGAGCTTAAGAAACATCTATGGATACCAATAAATAAAGAGTTCTTTTCAATATATTTGTAATTGTTATACATTAATCATCTGAAAGAGGATACTGGTGCAGTTTCTAAACAACACTCTACATGTACTAAAATGTCCTTATGGAGTCAACAGGATTACATAGATTCCCCGAAGCCCTGGCCATCAAAAAGGCAGCCTGGTATGAATATGAAAGAGTGTGTAGTGTATGCTTGGGGATACCCAGAATGATCTTTAGCTATCTTGTCTACCACTGGAGCCTGATTTACTTACCTAGAACAAGTTTTTGAAGTCAAAATGAACTAAGCTTAAGCCGCACAACACCATTTATTAACTTCATTGGACAAATTACTTGGCATCTTTAAAACTCAGTTTTCTCACTTGTGAAATAAGAATAATAATGACAGTATCTTGGACAACGTTGTTCCAGGGATCAAGTGAAATTGTATCAGAAGGCTTAGCATGATGTAACATTCAATACTTATTAGCTATGTACACTTTGTATTTTGTTATTCATCCTTCATCATGATTCTACAACACAGATATTAGCATTCCATATTATAGATGAAAATGCTGTGGTTCATCAGAGAAGTTAATAGTGGCACATGGCTCTTAAGAAAGGGAGAAGTGCAAATGTAGCTCTGCTATGTTCTAAAGTCCATAAATGCTATAGAGTATATTTCTTTCTATTGGCTACAGTAGTACCTGCTTGCATGTACTTAGGATTTATAGCATTGTATCTCAGTGCCACACTCAGCTCATCAGGAAAAAAGAACATAAACATTAAACACAGAAGTATTAGAACCAAAGATAACTAAGTAAGTGTTCTAGATCCATTAACTGTCACTAACATGATTTTAACAAGCTATATTTCCTCTCTGAGCTTCAATTTCTTCATCTGTAAGATGGGTCTATTAATACCTTACTCATAGTGTTGCTGGTATGATTAAATGTAAATTTATATACAATAGTACCCACATAACCTTGCCCATAACATGGATTCAGGGAGCTGCTTTTGGAATTCTTTTATTTTCCTTCTTCATCTATGTAGTTCTTCAACTTCTAACATCTTTCCATGGATCCAAGTAGCATCTTCTGAGCAAATACGTGTTGAATTGAATGAGAAATTTTACTGAAAACCATCATGTCTAGCTCCAGACTCTTTGAGCAATGGAATGCAGTTCTAAACAAAGAAGGCCCATTGCTGTTGCTGCTCCTGCTGCTTCTGCGTCAGCCTGTTGGGCAGGAGTTGGACAGAAGAGGAATGATCTCCCCAGGGACCAAGTTTCCTGGATCGCCCAGCTCTAGCCTGTCTCTTTCATCCTAACCTTGTGATTCCACTACAAAGCTACCAGCATCAGACAAACATTGTCTGTCTCACATACTCGGTTATCATGTTAGCAGCAAGACACAGGGCATCAGAGTGACAGGGGGCTGTCACGAGGCTGAAATGTTTCCTGTCTGCACAGAAGAAGGGTTTGCTGGAAATGGGGAGGGGAGGGATGCTGGCACCTGATAGAGTTTGGCAGCTGATTTTATTTCTTTGTCAGAAATGATCTTCACTCCTATGCTGAGGATGGAACTAGGGAGAGGAAGGAAGTTTCAACATCCCACCCACATGGCAACACCAGACTCACTGAGACTGATGAGAACAGGAGCCAATGAGAAGCACATGGGCTCCAGCCAAGTCCCCTTATCCATCAATTCATAATATCATGCCTCACTTTTCTGGGGCACCTGGTAAGCCTTACACTTGTCCATGATTCTTACCCACTGATCAGAAAATTAACAAAGAAAGTTCTACTTCTGATTGCAGTTGGCACCTAGAACTCTTCTCTTTTAGTTGTTTATCTGCCAACATTTTATTCCAAGTACATGTGTCTTCTGAGCCTGCCCTTTGATATCTTGATGTCCCTAGCTGTGACATTTGACACTGTCCATCTAAGAGTTGTTCTGGCATATGTATTCTTGGACATTTTAAATCAGATGTGTTAAATATTTAATGTGTCCAGGATCTTAGCATCACACAGAGTATACTATCAAAATTTCATGGATAAGTTCATTTTGGCACACACACAAAATAGAAATCCATGCACAGTTTTTCACAGTATGTATTTTCCATGAACTAATTTTAAAATATATTTTGTTTCTTTTTCTATTATTTATTTTGTAAATTTTATTAACGTAATATTTTTACATATTTATGGGATACAGTGTAAAACATTCATACAGCAAACATTGACAAAATCAAGTAATTAGCATTTCCTTTTTTTGTCTTTTCTTTATGTTTGGAGCCTCTGAGCTCTTCTCTTTTATACAGAATATTATACCTTATCATAAATTACAGTATCCCCTTTGTATAGTGGAATGCTAGAACTTTTTCCATCTAGCTAATTGTGTTTTGGTACCCATTGTCCATCCTCCTCTTACCCACTGCATATTTAAAAAAATGCATGGATTTTAAAAATTTGCAACAAAATAAATTTATCTTTTAATTACATTTTCATGAGCTTTTTAAAGTACCCCTAAACATACCTGCCTTTTGGAAGGGAAGTTGCTCTTGTGACAAAGCCTAAAACTTCAATTGGCTTCATTTCACTGATGAGTAGTGTCACTGCTTTGAAAGATGAAGTATATTTGAGTCTATGCTCCCTCTCTAGCATTTCTTAATCTACAGGGCAAATTAGGAATCTAGTCATCCTAGTACAAGAACGTATTCGTATAAATAGCCCAAGACTGTTCTGCAGACACATTTTAAATTTAGTGATATAAGGGACACTTAACATTTACCATTATAAACTCTATATACTAATACTTTGTATGAAAGATGCTGGGCTTGGAAAAACCAACATGTTCAGATACAATTCGCTCTCCATTTTTACCACTTTCCTTATGAACATAGCTAAATCTTCAGAATCACACTCTCAAGATGAAATGTCTTGACTTTGGGGACCCTAGGATTCATCTGGCCAATTCTTAAGAAATACAGATGGAAACACATCATTTTTATCTTTACCTAGTAGTTATTTAATTTGAATTAGCATCTTAAATATTTGTGCATGCAGATAACATTGCTGTCAATGTCTGAGGCTTACATATACAATTTATGTAGAAGTCAGAGTTAGATGAGATGACAATTTTTGGAAAGCATATTCAGATTCCAAGATTGTTAGATGAATGTATTCAACAGATAGATACTAATTTTCTACAAGGAAACAAACTATGCTAGATACCGTGATCTAACTTGAACAAGGCACTGCCACGTCTCTGAGAAGCCTCCAATTTAATGAGCGGTAAGACAAGTAAACATATCCTGACACACTATGATAAGTGCCAGGTTAGGAGTAAACACACCTGGGGCATTGAAAAAGGGGAACTTGTGCTTGAAAGACAAGTACAAGGTGAGTAATGGGGTGGAAAGACACTCTGAGGTGAGGGGATAGCAGGTGCAAAGGCAAGGAGTTGTGATTAAATATGACATGGACAATAGGAGCTCCATGGGTCAGTTTTGTTGAAGCAACGGTGTAGAGAATAATGACTAACAAATGGAGCACAATGATTTTGAGTGTAGATTCTAGAATTAACCAGCATGAACTCTGCTGCTTACTAGTTGAGGACCTTCTGTGGGTTTCTTAACTCTTCTCAGTTCAGGACCCTCATACATATGATATGGATCATAATAGTACTTTTATTAAAGGCTGCTATAAGCATTCAATGAGTTATATGTCTAATGGTTAAAATACTGCTTGACAATGAGTAATGGCTGAATAAAATGGTGTATAAACTTAGTGAAGAAAAAAGAATTGTGTGTTTGGAAGTGTGGATAAAATTGGTAGAGCTCAGATTCCAAGGGACTGTGTCAGTTATACTAAGAAATAAGACTGAGGGGCTGGTGTTGTGGCACAGCATGTCACACCACTGCTTGAGATACCAGTATCCCTTATCAGAGTGCTGGTTTTTGTTCTGGCTGCTCTGCTCCCAACAAGCTTCTTGCTAATGCGCTTTGGAAAACAGTGAAATATGACCCAAGTGATTGGATCCCTACCACCCACATGTGAGATACAGATAGAGTACCATCCTCCTGAATTTGGCCTGACCCAGCACCAGCAGACACAGAAAAACCTCTCTCTCTCCATTCACCCTTAAAAATAAAAAAAAAAAAAATAGAAAATATAAGAAACAAAAGATGGGGCCAGCACTGTGGCACAGCAGGTTAACGTTCTGGCCTGAAGCGCCGGCATACCATATGGGCGCCGGTTGGAGTCCCAGCTGCTCCACTTCTGATCCAGCTCTCTGCTATGGCCTGGGAAAGCAGTAGAAGATGGCCCAAGTCCTTGGGCACCTGCATCCACTTGGGAGACCCAGAAGGAGCTCCTGGCTCCTGGCTTCAGATCGGTACAGTTCCAACCATTACGGCCATCTGTATGGAATGGGGAAGACCTCTCCCTCTCTGTCTTTCCTCTCTCTGTGTAACTCTGACTTTCAAATAAATAAATAAATCTTTAAAAAAAAGAAGCAAAAGAAATAAAACTCAAACTTTTGCTCACAAAGAGCTTGCCATTCAGAATGGAAAAAGCAGTAACAGATCCAGATAAATGATTTAATGTAGAAAGAATAAGTAGCGATGTGGAAGCTCAGAGAAAAGCTCAATCTCAGTTTGGGAAACAAAGACCTTGTAGAGGAGATGAGGGTGGAGCAAAGCTCTGCAGAAGTTGATCCAGCTTTGGTATGAGGTGTAGTTTGGAAGAGACAGCAAGTTGTGGTGGGAGGAAGATACCATTTCAAGAATATGGTGTAGGCAGAAGCTGTCTCCATCAGGTCAGGACAGGAAGAACTGCATGTTTTCACCCACAAGTTCTAGATAATTGGGAAGTAAATGCAGAAAATCCTCCATCATGTCCCTAAGTTTAAAGAATCATGTTTTTGTCATTATGTCCTAGCTATGCAGGTACTTCAATAAGCACTTCCATACACTTTTTTTTTTTTTTTTGATAGGCAGAGTGGACAGCGAGAGAGAGAGACAGAGAGAAAGGTCTTCTTTTTTCCATTGGTTCACTCCCCAATGGCTGCTGCGGCCGGGGCACTGCGGCCAGCGCACCGTGCTGATCTGAAGCCAGGAGCCAGGTGCTTCCTCCTGGTCTCCCATGCGGTTGCAGGGCTCAAGGACTTGGGCCATCCTCCACTGCACTCCCTGGCCACAGCAGAGAGCTGGACTGGAAGAGGAGCAACTGGGACAGAATCTGGCATCCCGACCGGGACTAGAACCCAGGGTGCCAGTGCCGCAGGCGGAGGATTAGCCTATTGAGCCACGGCACCAGCCCTCCATGCAATTTCTAATTTCATCCTCACCATTCCGTGAAAGATATGATAGTTCTTGTTTACAGAGGTGACTCTGAGGTCAAGTAGTATGCCCAAGGTCATGAAGGTAAGCAGTGGAATAAAGCTCTGAACCCAAGTCATCAGACCTGGCTGTTTGGACACATAACCATTTACTTTCAGATAGCTTGACTTTAGACATGATGTTTCTCTGAGAATATTTTTCCCAGAAGAGGAGAGAGTGATTGTTCCAGATAAAAGCCCAAGGGGAGTCCATAAAATGAAGGAGTTCTTTTAAAGCCCAAGTCCAGTCGAGTGAGGCCAGGAGATGGAATAATTCTCAGTGTACTAGTGTGTTTGTATGGTTGCATATACATATGAATGCATATACACATGTGAGTGCATGCACATGTGAACTACCAAGACCATGCACCCCTTTCCATTGGTTGATTTATATGATAAATATACAGAAACTGGTGGTAGGTTAGTAGACAGACAGACTGCTATGAATGCAGATGCACCGATTAAAGGGGGAAATAAAGCCATCTCGGTCACCCTGGTGGTTGACTCTAATAAAACAGCTCTATTGGAATAATGCAGTGCCTGGGAGATGGGGTATAATATGGTTAAATGCTTTTACAGTTCCCTATTAAAGTAAGTGGATGGAAATTCATAAAATATTGATAGCATTTGAAATGTGTTCATTCACTGCTCTGCCCAGAATCTTGAGTGGTGGCAGGGCAGCTGGCCCAGGAAAACACAGTGTGCCCAGACCAGCATAACCTTACACTGCCCAAGTATCTGGATATCATCTAGCCAACAATTCTGTAACAAGAGAACTGTGGGGAGGCAAGTGGCAGCACAGGGAAGGGAGGACTCTACCTTTTCTGATTTCTGTGCCTAGAAAAAAAAAAGCACAAAGGAGGTATATGGATAACAGCATGAAGAAAAGCCTTATGCAAAACTATAAACCCAAAGTCAACAGATCTCCTAACAATTGTAGTGCTCCCCAACCCTCTCCAACCATGAGGGAAGAATGAAGGCTTGACCTTACATCTCAGTCCCTGGCTACAACTGATGTTCCAACAAATGAATTCCTGGCCATCTGAGGACAATCACAGTCTTCCTAGAAAATCATAAATAGTACTCTGGAAAGAAGTTCCTCCCTGTTTCTAAAGCAAGATGGCCAGCAAGATGACACATAACCCTGATTCTTAACAGGGACAAAGCTGCCCAAGAGGATAAAACCTTCACAAAGAAAAAGCAGACCCAAAGGGGAAACAGGCCTTGTATGTTCAAGCCCCCAGTTTTGTTATTCAGAGGAGCATTGGAAAAGTCTTCAATAGCAAAAACAAACAAAAAAATGAAAATTTAAAAGTCTGAATTTTGCCTAAATATTTCTCACTTTAAAAAATTTTACATCGAAACCCATTGCATTTTATATCCTTCATATATTAGCCAAAAAATGATTATAACTAATATTTATAGAAAATTTCCCTTACACTAATTACTTTGGTAAACTTCTTCATAATGTTTTTGTTGAATCTTACTGTAATCCTATGAAGTTGCTGTTACTGTCATTTCCATTTGACAGTCAAAAAGCTGAGACTCTGGGAGGAGACATGGCTGCCTAAGTTAGGGAACTAAATAGCAAAGCCAGAAGTCAAATGAGAATGAATTCTCTGCCAACCCTGTGTTGTATGCTCTACTTGCTCCCTGAAACACTCCTGGAAATACAGAGCAGCGTTTACTGCCTCCTCGCTGCTTCTCGCCCTCCTCAGCCCACCCCTCCATAGCCCATGGACTCCCACAACCATGCATATATTGACTCCAACTCCCATGCTGCCCACTGTCCCACAGCAGAACCTCATCACTCCTCACATAGACCAGAGCCTCCTAACTGACCACTTGGGCTCCAGTCTTTGCCAAAGGAAATCTGTCCTCCACTCTGTAAGTATCCCTTTTCTTTCCTTTTGCCAAATGCTGCTTTGATCATGCTACTGCTTTACTTGAGAATCTTCAGTGAAAATATACTTTATATGAGACCAAATTCACTCAATATTCTTCCAGTCTGACCCCAGCCCAGCTCTCAAGCCCGACTTTCAGCATGTCTGCACAGCACTCCCTGATTCCATCTGGACTCCATGCAGTCTTGTCTCTTCCTGCGGGATGCACTGATTTGCCTCTCTTCCTGCCACTTCCCTTTTTCTAGAGAGGCTGGTCATTTCACAAGGTCATGCAGTTTTTGAGGGGTAGACCTAGGGTAGAAACCTAGTGTCTCAACTCTTCACATCTACTTGCTGTGACTATTTGCTTCCTATTTCTTTACATACGTTTGATGTGAGCATCAAGCACTTTGATTTCTGAAATTCTGTTTCTGTCTTTGGGGATGAAGGCATTAAAGATCTCTATTATCATAGAATCCCTGGGAGGACAAATATGATCGTGTTTTTCACTTGAGAGATTATACTTTGTCAAGCTCCAGCACCTTTAAAGATTTAGAGATGCTGTGGCTCAGGATATATACACGTTTTAATACATAGGAGAGAAATGTCTGAAGTCTGCAGCCATTTCCAGAAACACAAGCATTTACGAAATGTCCGAGGAAGCACCCAGGGACCTCTTTGTGAAGGTCAGAGTAAACTTATTTGGAGGGAGGACAGAATGAGTGGAAGGCATATCGTTATTTTTGTCTTTTGGCCCAATAACTCCACATGCAAAATAACTATTAGGTTAGAAATTGTCTTAAAGGGTTTTCAGTTTTACTTTCTGGCCAGTGTAAAACTGCCTTGCATGATATAGTTGACAGCTGATAACCATGCTTGCCTGCAGCTCCCCTTGCACAGTGAAATCACTGTATCTGAACCCCAGTTGGCCAGCAGTGAGGGGTAGCACTGAAAAATTCCAATGGGCCCCCGGACACACTGAGACCATACAAGTTCCCAGCAACTCCAATCATTGGCCTCATTCCATTCTGCCTCAGAGGTCCACTGAATATGCACTCTTTCTTCCACCCAGCTGTATTTCTTTTCAAAGACATTTGAACACTGTTTCTGTACTGTTGCATTTGAACCATGAATGTTTCTTCCTCTCTGGACATTCTCACCAACAATTTCTCTCACCCTGGAACTAACTCGTCAGTAAGGAGGGATTTTTGGATTGATGGTAATTAAAAGGAAGTAACTGTGCTGACATATGAGCATAGGATCATGCACAGAGTATTTTCTGAGACATTGTGGCCTCCTGGAGGTCAATGGAGGTTTATGTCAGCGTTGGGAAGAATAAATTGGATTTCACTGATAGCTTGAGTTTGCAAGGGATAGAGATCATAAAAACTAATGCAATGGAAGGGGATATTAATCAAAAAAACTTGAAAAACTCACTCAATAAATTTAGCCCCAGAAGGTGAACTGTACCTAGGTGTCCTGTTGCTGATATCTGATATTATAATCAAGTGCATCTGAGTTAGCCAGAAGGTATTTCTTAATTTAATGCAAGTGCAGTTAAATGCTATTTAATCTTGAGGAGAGCTGCTTTTTTGAAATGCTTTCATAAAAAACAAAAAATTCTCTAGATTTTCCATTAGATTTTCACTTCATCAATCTGATCTTTTTAAAATTTTGTTTATTTGAGAGGCACATACAGAGGGAGAGAGAGAGAGAGAGAGAGAGAGAGAGAGAGAGATTCTCACATCTACAGATTCACACTCCAAATGCCTGCAATGGCCATGGCTGGGCCGGGGTGAAAACCAAAAGCTAGAAATGTAATCCAAGTCTCCTACATGGGTAGCAGGAATCCAATACTGAGGCTTCACTGATGACTCACAGGGTCTGCATTGGCAGGAAGCTGTAGCCAGGAACTCCTGCTGGGAGCTGAACCCAGGCATTCCAATATGGGTTCTGGACATCTTAATGCTGGACTAAATGCCCTCTCACACAAATGTGACCTTGAGTAACTGCTCTGAGCCTCTGTTTCCCTATCTGCAAAGTTGCAATGAGAACTTTTGTCCTGCTTGCCTTTTAGAGTTTCCGCTACCTAGAAATCCTTTTGGCATTCTTCACTGTCAGTTACGACTTATTTATTTATCTGAGACATCACTTACTTGGAAGAGACTCCCCAGATTTCCTGCTATCCCACGCTAGAGTAGATCCCCACTGAGGTATCCCTTTCATAGCACTCCTGCTACATGGAATTGTGTGCTTAATTCTGAATTTCCTTCAGATCTGTGAGGTCTACAACATGAAGAATCATATTAATCAGCTCTTATGCCTTGACCAGTGCCTTTCTCAGTGTGCTGTACTCACTGAATTTCAAGAGTTAAAGCATCTTAAAACTGATGCCAACTTTAAAATATAGGGTATAGGGTCAGCATTGTGATGCGGAGGGTTAAGCTGCCACCTGGAACACCAGCATCCCATATGAGCTCTGGTTCCAGCCCTGGCTGCTCCACTTCTGATCCAGCTCTCTGCTAATGCACCTGGTAAGTTAGCAGAAGATAGTTTAAGTGATTGGGCCTCTAACACCCATGTAAGAGATTGGATAGAGTTCCAGGTTCCTGTCTTCGACCTGGCCCAGCCATGGCCATTATATCTTTAGGAAGTGAACCAGTATACACATAATCAATCAATCAATCAATCAATCAATCTCTCTCCTCAAACTCCCTCTCTGCTTCTCTGTGACTCTGCCTTTCAAATAAATAAACCTTCAAAAATATGGGGAAACATAACATTAAATTGTAAATGAACGTTTGAGTATAATTGATGCCTTTAGAGAAAACTTTACAATAAGAAATGTCATCACTAGAATTTGACAAAACAGCATGATGACCTCATGCCACTTAATTAGCAGGTTAAGCCAGGACAAAATCTAGAAATCTCAAAAGCAGAATTAAGGGATCCCGCTAATATCAAGGATGGCAGAGCCTTGAAGAAGACTAAACTTATCTGTTTACACACATCTGATTTTAGTCAAAACACTCTGAAAGGTAGAAGGAAGAGGTGGTAGCATGATTTGTTTCTACCTAATTGAATATCTGAATGATAATCACCTGGGCATCAAAGCCTTTAGCCACATTTCTTCCTCCAGTGTGATCCACAGATTCCAGTTCCAAGCAGACTTCTACCCATTGCGTGCAGGTGGAGTCTATGGCACCTTCTGCTCACTTTCTGTTCATGGGCTTCTTTGTTAGTCCAGGATGGGACAATCATGAGAACCTTTCGGGTGCCCACATGGATGTAACCCAAAAATACAGGAGGATTACGGCTTCAGGATCACCTTTCACTACTGGATGGAACAGTGCTTCCCAGGTAGCCCTTAAGATAATGGTTCTGAGATTTGTTTCTTGACTTTTAAGAGTTCTGGTGAACTTGAGAACCAAGTCAACCTCAGTGGCCACTCAGTGACACATATGGTGCCTGTTTTCTCCTTTTCCTAGTTAATCCCCTGCCTGTCACCCCGGTTTCCAGGAATCAGTATCTGCATGTAAACTGTCAATCAGCTAGCATTCAAGGGCACTCAGAATAAAATACCTGTGGTTAGGTTATTTTTGTCCTCATCAATAGGACTCACTGTTATGCAAATATATTGGTCACCCCAAAGAAATACCATTTGTAAGATTAACTAATCTGTCTACCTACATCTGCTTAGCCCTTTTTCCTGTCTGTCTGTGTGTCCTAATCAGTAGCCAGAAACTTGTAGTTATAACATTATAGAATATTTTTATAGCTTCAAAACAAGCTACTACAGAGAGAAAGATCTTTTTAGAAGAAAATCAGTGTAAATTTTGATGATTCAGTGACACCAATGGATGTGAAGACATAAAAAGGAAGAGTTGATGCTGCTCATGATGGCATGAGCTCTTGCAGGGAGATGCATTTGAAGCTATCAGGATTCCAGAAAGCAAAGGGTAATAAGAGGTAGAAAGAAGAAGGGAAGAAAAGGGGACCCAATAAAATGGCAATAGAATGAGAATTAGGTGATGTGATTCCTCTCAACCTTGACTACCTGGAAATCTTCTATAAAATAGAATGTATTTTCAGATCCCAGGAACTGAAAATTTTCATCTTGATGGTGGTGGTTGCTGGGAATTCTGAAGAACAGACTAAATTTTGCCTTGGGTGTGATATACAACCAAAGTCTAAAATATTTATTATTTTTTCTTCTTATCTTATAAAAATTGTTTTAATGAATGTTTATTATATACAGTGTAGTAAACTGATTAATGTAGCCAGTGGATAATGCTCAGATCAGGTTAGTTAGAATTCCCATCTTCCTAAACATCTTTTTGAAAGATTTTGTTAACATTCAAGGATCTTCTATATGTAGAGAGATGAAGATAAACATTCTCCCACTATGAAACACTCCTTATTCCTACCTTGAGTTAACAAAAATATGGAAAGGATCTAATACCCATTAAAGGCAAGAGGCAGGAGACTTCAAGGGGCTGGCTTCGTGGCGCAGTAGGTTAATCCTCTGCCTGTGGCACCAGCATCCCATATGGCCACCGGTTCTAGTCCGGGCTGCCCCTCTTCCAATCCAGCTCTCTGATATGGTCTGGGAAAGCAGTAGAAGATGGCCCAAGTCTTTGGGCCCCTAAACCCACATCGGAGTCCGGGAAGAAGCTCCTGGCTCCTGGCTTCGCATTGGCGCAGCTCCGGCCATTGCGGCCATCTGGGGAGTGAACCAACAGAAGGAAGACCTCTCACTGTCTGTAACTCTACCTCTCAAATAAGTAAATAAAATCTCTGAATAAAAAAGGGGGGGGGGATGTCTGAGCTTACAGAAAATAATCAAAACACACAGAGGCAATGGTTATGCTGCAATTCAGATTATAAGTATCAGTGTTAATTTTGTATTTGAGGAATTCATCTGCACATCTCAGCCCTTGATTGTGAATCAGTATGCATGCTATGCACAAACACTGAACTGAGCAGAATGAACACTTTGTAGATGAGGCCTGCATGGTGTGGTGTGAAATGTCTCCTCTTCAGAGGGCTCATAGCTTAGTGGTATATAGAAGGCCCATTCAGAAATAGATGCACTACAAAGTAGGATTTTCTAAGTCCCATGACATGAAATGAATAAATCATTGAACGTGCAAACATCTCAAGAGTACAAATAACGTTCTAGAGGAATTCTAAGGACAGAGAGGAGGAGAGTGAAGTAAAGAGAGTTAGAGGAGCAGTTTGATGGGACAAAAAGGAGAAAGAAAGGGAGGGAGAAGTGGGAGAGAAAGAGATGGACATAAGGAGCAAATAGGACGCTATAGATATTATCTGAGATTTGTGCTGATGAGGGAAAACTGTGAAGAGGCAGAGAAAAGAAGAACAATGTATATTAATGAAAATTGGATTTGGAGTCAGATTCTAGCTTTTCCACACATTAATCACATGTGTTTATGGATAATTTATGTTATATCTCAAAGACTCAGTTTTCTTATGTGTAAAGTGGGGATAATACCTACCATGTCAGATTGCCACTAGGATTAATGTGAATAGTGACTACAGTTTTGGTACAGACCTTAAGGAAATATCCTTAAAGGCCTGTTTCATTGAGTAAATGTTGGATTTTGTCTAATGGTTTGTGCAGAGATGCCATGGGGCTTTCTCCTTAGTTCAATTAATATAATGAATAACATTAAAAGTTTTCTTAATATTGAGCTACACTACACTTGAATTTTTAGAAAAAATCCCAGTTGGTGATGATATATCTTTTATAACATTCGAATATTAATATTTTTGCATTAACATTTATGAATAACATTGTTCTGTACTTTTATTTTTTGATGTAATCTTTGGCAAATTTTAGAATCAAAATTATGGTCACCTTGTAAAATGAATTTGGAGGTTTCCCTGGACAAATAAATAAATATTCTATGAACACTTGGAAATAATTGGTGTTCTGAATTATTAACACTCAGGTCCTTATTTATTTTATTGATGGTGTTGTTTAGGCTTTCTAAGTGTCATTAAATATTGTACCTTTTGTGTGTCATGTACTGAGTCAGATATGTGACAAGTTTCCATGAGTTCCTATGCTTTCTAGCATTTTCTATAGTGGGATTTTCTGTGCTAAACCCAGGAAAGTGCCATGCAAACTGGAAAAAGTTTGTCAGCCTATCTAAATTCTACCTTTTTAATATAAAGATTATGGCTCCTGATTTTATTAATTTTTGGTAGCCATTTTATTCATATTAATTCACAGACTAAACAATTCATCTATTTGAAGAATTCAGTGGTTTTTCATATATTTACAGAATTGTGTAATCATTGATGTAATGAATTATCCAAATAATCTAATATTAGTTGACAATGGAAAGGATTGGAGCACTGATATTTGCTATAACATGTATGACTCTTTTTTATTATAATTATTAATTTATTTATTTGAAAAATAAAAAGAGAATACGAAACAGAGATGGAAAGGCAGGTATCCACTGATTCACTACCCAAATCACCACAACAACCAGGTCTGGATCAGGCCAAAATCAGGCCCCTAGAATTCAATCCTTGTCTCCTACGTGAGTGGCAGAGACCCAGCTACCTAAACCATCACCTGCTTTCTCCCAAGGCGTGCGTTAGCAGGAGCAAAAACTAAAAAATGAGCTTGGCTGCATGCTTAGGACACCTGAATTCCACGGGGAGTGAACCATGGATGGGCGATCTCTTTTTTCTCTGCGTCTATCTCTTTGTCACTCTGCCTTTCTAGTAGATGAAAAAAAAATTAAATTATAAAAATAAATAAAATACACCGTATTGTGAAAAATCACATGGGATGATTTCTCCAAACTGGGACGAAGGCATCCCAAATGGTTTCTTAACTGCTGTGCCAAACACACTCCTGTGGATGACTCTGGAAAGCATTAGGCTAGGTGCAAGAGGGCAGTCAAACAAGAGCACATAGTTTAGATTCCAGTACTGTGAAATGTGCAGAACAGACAAATGTGCAGAACAAACAGTAGATCAGTGGTTGCCTAGGACCAGGGTATTGATGGGAAATGGATGCAGCTTTCTGTCTGGGGTGATGAAAATGTCCTCTGATTTATTTTTGTGTTGTTCATTTGTCTGTTATATATTGTTTAATCTTTATTTTATTTTTGACTCATCTATATCTTTTAGCTTTGGGTATCTATAGCTATCGTTTGTAGCAAGTAAAGATTTTACTTAGTTAGAAATTTTTTTTAAATAGGTGAATTAAGCTCATGACATTTATTGATATGATTGTTATATTTTGCCTCTACTGTCATATAATTTTACAAGTATACTAATGATTTACAACTATACAAGTGATTTCTCACAATGGGGACTATTTTTATATCCTTTTAAAAAGTTTTCATAGCTGGCACCGCGGCTCACTAGGCTAATCCTCCGCCTGCAGTACCAGCACCCTGGGTTCTAGTCCCGGTTGGGGTGCCGGATCCTGTCCCAATTGCTCCTCTTCCAGTCCAGCTCTCTGCTGTGGCCCGGGAGTGCAGTGGAGGATGGCCCAGTGCTTGGGCCCTGCACCCACATGGAAGACAAGGAGGAAGCACCTGGTTCCTGGCTTCAGATTGGCACAGCGCACCAGCCACAATGCGCGGACCATAGCGGCCACTTGTGGGGTGAACCAACGGAAAAAGGAAGACCTTTCTCTCTGTCTCTCTCTCTCTCTCTCTCTCTCTCTCTCACTATCTAACTTTGCCTGTCAAAAAAAAAAAAGTTTTCATTTACTTTAAGGCAGAGTAACAGAGAGAGATGCACATGTGCATGGACACACACAGAACGAGAGAAAGAGAGGAGGGGAGAGAGAGAAAGAGAGAGAGAGAGAGAGAGATTGAGAGAGAGAGAGAGAGATTTTCCATTGGTTGGTTCACTCCCTAAATGTCCACAGCAGCCAGGACTCCACCACTCCAACACTAGGAGGCAGGAACTCCATCTAGGTCTTGCATGCAGGTGGCTGGGGCCAAAGCACATCATCTGCTCTCTTCTGTAATTCATCAACAGGAAACTAGATTTGCAGCGGAGTAGCTGAAACTTGAACTGGCACTCCTGGACCGATGGAAGTGAGACAAGTGATAGTGTAACCTGCTGTGCCACAACATCTACTCCTATTCTCATCTTTTTAAGCGCTTTATATTTAGGGGTTGCAATGGCACCAAGGAAGTTTGCATTTTTGTTTTAATTGCCTCCTTTGTCTGCAACTTTGCGTATCCTTCTTTGCTAATTGATTATTGGTTCACTACAATGTATAATATTGAAATTTATTGTAACCTCTTCTTTAACTCCTTATATCTCAGCAGTTTGTTGAAAATGGTGTCCCTTAAAACCTAGTCAAAAATACCATGCAATCGTGAGCTTGATCTACTTTTTATATTCTTTACCCATTCTCCCTTCTTTTAAAAATGCAAGCGCCATTCCTACAACTTCAGAGCCTATCACTATGAGAGCCCATGCTTTCTCTCTTATAACCATCACTTATACTTAGTTCTACAGGCAGATATATATTTAATGCTTACCACCAGGCCTTATGTCAATGTCTTGCCAGTCATTTTCATTCTCTGGTAGTTTACTCAGGAAGGGCTCCAGGGAACAATATTTCCTGAGTTCTTGCTTGTTGATAGCAGTTTGTCTGCAGTCTTTATACTTGAAAGTAAGTTTGGCTGGCTTTATAATATATGGCTCATATTTTCTTTCCTTGCGTATCTTAAATATGTCAGTCCATTGTCTCCTGACATAAAGTGTTGCTGTCAGAAAGTCGGATGACAATCAAATTTTCTTTCCTTTTTAAGTGACTTAAACCTTTTGCCTCAGAGCCAAAAGCATTTTTATAATGTTTCAGTATTGCTTGTTCTGGATCGTTCTTCTCCAGTATGTGGTGTCCTTTCTCAGTATCTGCTTTCAAATCTTTTCCTGTTTGGTGTTAATTTTAATAAGTTTGCTTTGTTTTATTTTTTTAACATTTATTTGTTTATTTGAAAAGCAGAATGACAGAGAGGGAGAGGTCGTCAATCTGGTGTTTCACTCTTCCAGAATTCTATCCAGATCTCCCGCACGGGTAGCAGAGACTCAAGTACTTGGGCCATCATCTGCGGTCTTCCCAGGCACGTAAGAAGAGAGCTGGATTAAAAGTGGAGATGCTGGGACTTGAGCTCGTGCTCCAGTATGAGAGCCTGGAACCCCAAAAGGTGGCTTAGCCCCCTACATCACAGAGCCTGTCCCAGGGAGGTTGAAACTATTGTTTCTATTAAATTAACACTAATGCTTGATTTTCTTCTTTATGAACACACGATATATTTGTTGTCCTTTACTTGTTCTATTATTTTCAAATCTTTTAAACAATTTTTATTTGCTTTGATATTTAAACTTTCTTATTTGTTTTGATATTTAATATGTTACTCTTTTTTACTTGTGTCCCATAAGGCAATATCTGTTACATTTTTCACTTATATTCTTTCTCATTTAATCTATTTTTTATTTCTAATAATTAGTTACTATTTTTATTTAACTGATTTAGTTTTATCTTTCATTTTCCCATCACTCTCTTAACTTTTTTTAGTTCATTTTCAAATTTTATGCTAAAATTTTCTTTTTTTTAAAAGATTTATTTATTTATTTGAAAGTCAGAGAGCAAAGGAGAGGCAGAGAGAGGTCTTTCATCGGATGGCTCACTCTCCAGTTGGCCACAACAGCCGGAGCTGTGCTGATCCGAAGCCAGGAGCCAGGAGCCTCATCTGGGTCTCCCACATGGGTGCAGGGGCCCAAGCACTTGGGCCATCTTCTACTGTTTTTACAGGCCATAGCAGAGAGCCGAATCAGAAGTGGAGCAGCCAGGACTAGAACCGGCGCCCATTTGGGATGCCGGTGCTTCAGGCCAGGGCATTAGCTAGCTGCACCACAGTGCTGGCCCCATGCTAAAATTTTCATCTTTTTTTGTGTGCATGTTTTCACTGCCAGCTAATACAAATAAATACATTGCACTTTCTTACTCTTTTTTTGTCTTTATTAATGAGTTTGGATGGAACTCAAGCCTGATCCTTTTCTGTTACTATTCTTATGTGAAATCACATTTCTTGAACTCTTCAGGAAAGAATTGCATCAAGGCAGGTTTTGTGCCTTTGTGGCTCTAGAATGTTCATTTTTTTGTGTCATGATATGACCTTGTGCTTTCTGAAATCTTACTCCTTTACCCATCCCTTTCATTTGCCCCATTGTCTCTGTCCACCTTGATTTACATTCATTCTCCTGCAGTTTCTCATCCACGTGGATATTTGTCCTAGAATGGAGCTTAGCTGGATCCTTATGAAAATTCACTGGGCTCAGGTTCTACCAGCCCCTTCATTTCTAGCTGGGGATCTCTGCTCTACAATTCACATGGGAGTGCACAAAACCCTGGGCATTAGGCTGTTGCATCCAAATCTTCTGCCTTCCTTCTATTGAATGCTTATGGAAATTTGGTTCTTCTGTGTTTATAGTCATTAGAGAAGTTGTACCTGACTCTTCCCTTCACAATTCTAGAACTCGTCAGATCTCAAAGTGATGCTACAATATCCCCATTTGCACATAAGACAAGGCCTGGGAGGGGGGCAGCATTGTGGCATATTAAGTTAAATTTCCACCTGCAATGCCAGTATCCCATACGGGTCCTGGTTTATGTCCATTCTGATCCAGATCTCTGCCTATGGCCTGGAAAAGCAGCGGAAGATTGCCCAAGTGGTTGGGCCCCAGAATCCAGAAGCTCCTGGCTGCTGGCTCTTAATAGGCCCTTCTCCAGCAATCGCAGCCATCTGGGGAGTGAACCAGCATATGGAAAACATTTCTCTCTGTCTCTCCCTCTCTATGTCTATAACTCTACCTCTAAAAGAAATTAAAAAAGAGAAGGATTAGAGGATATCTTATATATATTTTCAGATACATGTTAATGTGTTTTGGTTTTGCTACCTTAGCTCAACTTTTAGGGAGATGCAAAGATCATCTCATCAATGTCCTTATCCAAAAATTTGTTGCTCCACCTTTTGGATGGCCTTTAGAACACTCTTTTACAATGATATTCAGCATATGTAATTGAGATATCCTAGAAATAATCACAAATGTGCTAAATATCTGCCTCAATTATTGCTGATTCCATCACATGGCCTCTATAATCTTCTAAAAACATGCACAATTCATGTAACTTGAAGTTATTTTAGATAGATTTGTCTTACTGAAATGCTAACCCACAAATCAAAATGAACTGGTTAGATTCTTTATGGAAGGGAAAAGTTATAAGTAGACCTACTATTTGAGCAGAAATGCATCACCTGCATACAACGTAGTCACTGCAAGTGAGGCTGAGGCATTTGATTGTAGCCAAGGCACAGAAGGGTGTGGAAGTTGTCAGTCCATATTAGACTTTAATGGATTGTACAAATAACCATCAGTTCTGTAGTTGTTCAGAAAATCGAAAGCTTGATGAGGACTTAATATCTAAGAATCCTTCATGGAGTAGGAGGACTTCAAACAGGGTCCTAGAAAAGGAATACATTTGGACAGACAGGAATTACTGCTCTATGTATATATTGCAGGAGTGGACAGAGTTGAGTTCATGGTGATTAGAGGGTTTCTCTTAGAACAGGTCTCCTACTTCCCCTCTTACCTGACTTTAATAAGGCAAGGCATGTCTGGTTTCGGGCTCCATAAGCTAAAGTGCTATTTCCAACTTCTTTGTTTACCATCTTTAGCTATGTTCTGTTAAACAAAATACTATACTATACCAGAGATATAGGATTTTGGTGAACTGTAGGCAAAGGACTCTCTACTGCTGCCAAAACAGGTATCTCTCTAAGCTCCTTTTCCTGTCAATATTGGATGAGACATCACCATTCCAGAATTCCTCCAGATAGGTTGTCAAAAGCAGGGTCCCTAATGATCTAAAAGTGTATTCCTATAACCCATCTACAACCCAACTTCCTCAGGTCCAATATCTGCTGTTCTTACATCTAGACACACACTCACACTCCCATCTCCCCAGTGACTGATGAGAAATATAGACTTACCTGGTTATGGAGAGAAGTAGAAAGTGGAGATGCAACACACTTATAGCAAAATTTCCTAAACAGTCCTCTCCCTGCTTTTTTGTAACAGTTGTCACTTCATCTCAACCATCATCAGCACCATAACCTTTCTATTTCACCCCTCTCTTTGACACTTTCTGGCTGCCTTCCTCCTCTTCCCACCATGTCTCATCATGTATTCCTTCAGAGAATGCATTTAGTCTTCTGTCAGTTCGACTTCTCTATTTTGCACTTCTACTGGTCATGGTTAAGTTTATTTCCTAACCTGACTAGGGAAAGGCATGTTCAGACAATGTGTTGAAGTTTATTTCTGAATGGGTCTATGAGAGTGTTTCCATAAAAGATTAACATTTGAGTTGGTAGACCGAGTAAAGCAGATGGCCCATCCCATTGTAGCTGGGCATCCTACATCCACTGAGGGCCTGAATAGAACAAGAAGGTTGAACTAACTCTGCCTGACTACTTGAGCTAGAACATTGATCTTTTCCTGTATTAGCGCTCCTAGTTCTCATGCTTTCAGATCCAGAATGGAACCTATGCCACCAATCTTTCTGGCTCTCACACTTTCAGACTCTACCACCGATTTCCTGGATCTCTAGCTGGTAGACCACAGAATATAAGACTTCTCAGAGTCCATAGTTTTGTGAGCCAATACCTGGTAATAATTCTCTTCCTAAGGAAATAGGTACGTCTTATTTCTTCTATGTGTCTAGAGAATCCTAACATATCACTCACATCTCCAGTCAGTCAATCAAAGATTCTTGCATGGATTCCATTCTCCTTATAACAGAAAAGAGGCTTTTGTAAATAGCACAGGAAGATGGTCCTAACATTAGGAGTCAACAGCTTCTCTAGTGTCTCAGATTTAGAGTTTTTGTACAAGCAAGACTTTGCTTCAAGATGTTTACCATCTGTTCCTCATTAGCTAGTCAACACAAGTGGTAAAATACATTCAATGATTAACAGCTGGGATGGTGCTGTGGTACAGTGGGTTAAGCCACCATCTGCAGTGCCAACATCCAATATGGGCTTTCATTGGAGTCCCAGCTGCTCCACTTCTGATTCAGCTACCTGTTAATGTGCCTAGGAAAGCACTTAAAGATGGCCCAAGTTCTTGAGCCCCTGCCACCCACATGGGAAACCAGAGTGGAGGTCCTGGCTTCTGACTTCATCCTGGCCCAGACCTGGCCATTCTGGCCATTTGGGGAATGAACCAGTGGTTGGAAGATCTCTCTGTTTCTGTCTCTCCTTCTGTCTCTGTAATTCTGACTTTCAAATAAATAATTCTTTAAAAAATGATTACTGTCAATGTACTTGGCTTTTGACTGTACTGAAGGCAGGGATTAAAACATGCTGTTCATTGCTGTCATTGCATCCTTGCTATTGTCATCAGATAGGAATAGAAACTTGAGATGCCAGGAGACACAAACAGTCAGAAATATCATGGTACTTTTATTTGAAACTCTTATTCTGAGACTCAGAGCCATTTTACTGGTATTAAAAAAAAAAACCAGGAGGTTAGACAAGCCACAACTGGTGATAAAAAGAATACTATTTACTATAAAAGAATACATAATACTGTGTGTGCGTGTGTGTGACAGAGTGAGAGAGAGAGAGAGAGAAAGAGAGAACCTAAAAGCACACATATATGCTAATGGAAGTGTGGTAATGAGCAATGGATAAATTTATACAAGCATTCCTGGCTAGTATAATAAAGCTTTGTCTAGTGCAGTAATGTAAGTCAAAACTTAAGGATGAGACAGAATGGCTTAATCCAGGAAGAAGAAAATGCATTTATTAAGACATATTCAACAATATCTATAATTACTTCCTCCCAACAATTCATTATTGTCCTCTTTGTGCAGATGACTAAAATTAGGCTCAGAGAAATTAGATAATCTGCCCAAGGTTATACAACTAATAAAATCTCCTTGACTCTTCAGCTTATGATCTGTCCACTTTTGCAGCACTGCTCGGAGAGTCTTTCCTAACCAATGATAGCTTTTAATTCCAACAGGGGGAACCAGGCTGGGGGTGAAGGCATAGGAGAAGTTAACACTAACTCCCCTACACATCTCTTCCTAACCAGTGGTCCACCATGCTTCTCTTCTCAAAGTGATAGGGACAATGTAGCCAACCACATTGGCTCTGCCCAGCTAGTTAGGCAAAGCAAGCAAGGGGCCAGCACATACTTTCTCTCTGGCTAACCCCTGCAGCCTAATCCTCTTCTGTTCTAATGCTAGGATCGAGCCCTCCCTTCTCCCCCGCCAGTCTTGCCGCTGAGGATAGCAGCACAGCTGGAAATACAGATAGGTCTTTCTAACCCTCTCATGCGTGTGCTGTGGGGCCAGGTAGCTCTATAAATATGGTAATGGCTTCTCAAGCATGCCCAGACTGGAAATGAGACTGCGAGGCTGGAGAGAGGCTGTTCCCACCGATAACTGCTGTGGCAGCCTTGCCCAGAGGAGACAGTGCATCTGAGCTTCAGGTCAAATTAACTCCCCCCAACCCTTGAATAGAGACCCTCTCTTCATCCTCCTCCCTGCCTTATTAATCGTCTGTACCCACCTGTTCCCTGATTACATTGAAGACATCCACAGAAGAAGGCAGCAAGCAGCAGCTCATGTTTAGTCTATTACCAGGAGGCCCAGACTTGTGATAAAAAAATACACCAGCAACAACACAGCTGCATTGATGCGTACAATAGAGAACCAGCTTGACACTATCCTACTGCAGCCCTACTGAGGAAAACGACAGCTACAATACAAAGGCAATGCCTACTTGGCCTAAACAGCCACATGTTCAAAGATGTTCTGCCTGTAACCAGCCTTGCTTCAGCTTTCCCTTCATCTGAGACAGGGGATGGGCCACAGACCCTCTGCAACTCCCCCAGAAAGTCCTGGATAAATTCCGTGGAAAATGGCAACCTGAATTCTACAGCGACTTTAGTCAAAGTGCATGCTATTGCTGTTTATCTCAGACTCTATTTTTTGCTTGCTGGATCCAAATGATAATGCCTCACTTCAGGTGATCAGATAACCACTGGAAGGCTTAGTTGATGCCTCTCTTCCCTCCACTCTTGCCTTCTATTTCTGATTAGCATCACCATGCCCTCTCACAAGCAGCAGCTGAACTATGTGTTCACATTGCATTGGCAAAGAGATCATACTGTAGAAGAAAGGCCTTTGAACACCAAACATCTCATTTCAGACAATATGTGAAGAGGGGTTATTACATGCCAGTTATCTTAGCTCGTTGGTTTATCATGGAGCCTTTTGCCAAATTAGAGGAATAAAAATACCAGGGTAGCTGGGGGACCATAAAAGAGTAATGAGGGAACCAGCACTCTGGCATTGTGGGTAAAGCCACTGCTCTTGATGCCAGCATCCCATAAGGGCACCAGTTCAAGTCTTGGCTGCTCCACTTCCAATCCAGCTCACTGCTAATGTGCCTGGGAAAACAGTGAAGATGACCCAAGTACTTGGGCCCCTGTACCCACATGGGAGACGCTGAAGAAGCTTCTAGCACCTGCCTTTGGACTGACCTAGCTCCATCCTTTGTGGCCATTTAGGGAGTGAATTAGCATATGGAAGATCTCTCTCTGTATCTCTCCATCTCTGTTTCTATAACTCTGCCTTTCAAATAAATAAGTAAATCTTTTAAGAAAGAGAAAGATACTGATGTGGCTAAAAGAGTAGAAAACATCCAGATAATGCAGCCTCTTCATTTATTTATTCAAAAAAATTTATAAAATAGTTACTATACATCCTTATGCATGCTTGAGATGTAAAGGCTGTCCAAACACATGCATATCTTGTGTCATGAACTTACAGTGTAGGATAGAACTAGAAAGTATATTAATAATTACTCAGGTTAATGTGTAAGTAATTGCAGTAAGTTGGTAATCACAGCATTCTCTGGGCAGAGAGGACGGTCAGGAAAGGGCTTAGGGTTGAATTTTGTCCCCAGAATGTTTAAATCCTAACTCCTAATTCTTGTGAATGTAATCCTATTTGGATATAGAGGTTTTGCAAATGTGATCAAGTTCAGAAGAGGTTATTGGGGTGGGCTTTCATCCCATGCAGTTGGTATCTTTGCAAGAAGAAAAGGGGCTGGTGCTGTCACATAGTGGGTAAAGCCACCACAAGTAGTGCTGCCATCCCATTTGGGGACCAGTTCAAGTCCTGGCTGCTCCACTTCCAATCCAACTCTCTGTTAATATTCCTGGCAAATCAGCTGAAGATGGCTCATTTTTCTGGGTCCTGTACCCACATGGGTGACCTGGATGAAGTTCCTGGCTCCTGGCTCTAGCCTGGTCCAGCTCTGGATGTTGAAGCCATTTGGGGAGTGAGCCAGCAGATGGAAGATCTCTCTCTGTGTGTCTCTCTCTGTCTCTGTCTCTCTGTCTCTCTCCCCTCCCTGCCTTTCCCTCTCTGTAATGTTGCCTTCCAAACAAATAAATAAATCCTATAAAAAAGAAGAAAAGAAACAGACACACAAAGGGAAAATTCCATGAAACAGTGGGAGACATTGAAATGCGTAGCTGAAGGCCAAAGGCCACCAAATATTGCCAGAAAATTACCAGAATTTAGGAAGAAACAACAAGTTTCAGAGGGAGCATGGCCTTAATGACACCTTGATTTTCAGTTTCCAATCTCCAGAACTGTGATAAAATACATCGCTGTTTTTGTTTTTGATTTTTTGGTTTTTTTGACAGGCAGAGTGGACAGTGAGAGAGAAAGACAGAGAGAAAGGTCTTCCTTTTCCGTTGGTCCACCCCCCCCCCCAATGGCCACTGCGGCCAGCACACCGCACTAATCCGAAGCCAGGAGCCAGGTGCTTCCTCCTGGTCTCCCATGCGGGTGCAGGGCCCAAGCACTTGGGCCATCCTCCACTGCACTCCCGGGCCACAGCAGAGAGCTGGTCTGGAGGAGGAGCAACTGGGACAGAATCCGGCACCCCGACCAGGACTAGAACCTGGTGTGCCGGCGCCGCAAGTGGAGGATTATCCTAGTGAGCCGAAGCACCTGCCATCACTGTTGTTTTAAGTCACACAGTCAGTGGTGCTTTCTGTAGTAGCCCTAGGACACTACTATAGAAGGCTTCCTGAACAAACTAGCATTTGAATAAATTCTGTATTCCCAATGAAAGTCACTGGGGATTTATTTTGCCAACAAATATCAGGTGTCTTGAACAGAGAGATTTTTCTTTATTTCTTTTTTTGCCAATATTTCAAGGTCTACAGATTTCACAAAGACATCCTAATGCCCAACTCCTCTTTGAAAATGAAAAGAGCCATCCACAAACATAAACTGCAGTTAGGTGGAGTTTGCCCCTTCAGAAAGGGCATGTGTTCTCAGGTTGCCCCCTTCCAAGCACTCGTCCACCTGGCCCTCTTCATGCCTTACATTTCCTATCTGTTGCCTATGGCATAAGAAACTCTTGAATAGAGCCAAAAGTATTAGCCAGCAATAATTCAAGCAAGAAGTCTCTGCACATCTTCTTTGGAGCCCTCGTGAATAGCACTGATTGTCACCCTCCCTCCAGAGTCCTTGCCACTTGCCTGTGTTAGTAGCAGAGGTGGGTTGAAACCTATTCCACTATCTTTAATTAAATCACCACTCTTCAGACATTCCCTTGGTCTGCAACTTATTACCATACCCTAGATCTCTTTGCCCTTGCTGCTGAATTCTGATGTGATGGATCTCACATCCCCTATGTGTTTCACAACTTGCTTTTTAAGTGGAAACCTTTACATTTTGATTGCCTAATATGTTTCTATCATCTTCCATCCTGCACGAGGTCAGGATTTTATATGGTGCTTGCTAAAGTAAACCAGTGTAGACTGCAGCTCCTTCATCATCAAGACAAAACTCAGGTCAAACCCAATGAATCTAAGTAACTTCCAAGGCAGTATAATGTGAATATCCCTACCCACCAGGGCAACCAAGTCAGAAAAATCTGTATGTGAATTTCAACTTCTCTTGTTATTAACTATTTGACCATGGGCAAATTACTCAGCCTTTCTGAGTTTTATTTGAAGTAAGAACATAAAAATGTCTCTTATTAAGGATTTCCATGATGATTAAATGAGATACTTATACAGAGAGTGCTTAACACATTGCCATGGGATATTGCAAGTACTTTTTAAAAGTTGGCTGCTGCTGTTATTATAATTGATATTATTATTGGTTTCATTGCTATTTTATTATTACTATTACTGTTATTATAGTAATACTCCCCCTATAATGCTCCAAATGGGATCTAAAAATTCAATTGCATAAAATGTAGGATCATGTTGTTGGGGTATTTAAAAAAAGAAGAGAGAGTAAAGCTGCTATTGAGAAGTGGGAAGTTACCTATAACAAAGAGTTATGATCAGTGACTTGAATCAAAGATAACAAAAGGATCAAGCTGGATGGAGTACACCAGGCAACATGATAGTCCTCATTAGGTAGGCTACTTTAGATTGGTGGAGATATAAAGAGCTAGGACATCTGAATAATAATAAATTTGGCTGATACTGGCATGGGTCAGGCCACAGATAGTATCCAGGCACTCCATTTGGATCTCCCACAGAGGTGGCAGGGCCAAAATACCTGAGCCATCATTTTCTGGCTTCCAGGACTCACATTAGCAGGAATCCGTACTAGAAGTAGAAGTGGGACTTGAAACAAGCCTTCTGATATGAGATGTCAGTGTCCTAAGTGGTGTCTTAAGCCATTGTGCAACAATACTCCCCCCAACCAAAAGTATATTTTAACATTTGTTTTATGGCTACAATTTCCATCAGAAGATTATAATTTACATATGCAAAAAATGAGGTCACCTTAGAACAGTGAAGAGTTACCTGTGAACAGACTAAAACTGACACAAGGTAGAGTTATTTTTCACTTTGCTATGAACTATATAAGCTACCTAAGGAACAATTTGTTTCATGTTACTCCTCTGATTAACAAACTTCAAGAGTTCCTGTTACTGAAAGAGCAATGTCTAAATTCCCACGATGCCTGCAGTTTGCCCAGATATGGGTAAGATATGTGCATGAAAAGAATGGGACAATAGCTGAGAGAATCTAAATTTTGTGTTTCTTGTCAGTGAAAAATGCAACCACCCACCTAGTCATTCCCCGTGAACAATATGGCATCGTTCTTGATTCAGTCATTTTTTTCTTCTATATCAATTCCATCAAATGACTACTCAATCACTGAGCTCTCATCAATGTAATTCCTAAATACCTTCCGAAGTTGTCAACTTTCTCCATTCCTACCACTCTATCATTGTCCAAGCCTGAACTATATAGCAACACTGCCAATTGACCTCTTTCACTTCTCCGCACAAATTCATTTTTAATATGAATTTTCATGAATGGGAAAAATTCTGATCTGTGTATGTCAGGGAAGGAGGGAAATCAGAGAGGAGGCTGTGGCCATGAGGAAGAAGGTTTGGCTAGAAAATAAGCAACTAATTATTAGTAGTAATTAGTTGGCTATTATTATTATTTAACTTTTTACTAATTGGTTATTAAATATCAGGTGATGTTCTGATGCTTTCTGTTCATTACTTCATTTAATAACCCAAATTTTCCATGGGATGTAGGATGACCAGGTAAATATAGCTATAAATTCTTCACTCTTCCTCCCTTTGATAAACATAATCTATTTCCCTTCTCAAATCTAGGCTGTCCTAATGTCTTTTCAAACTGGGCGGTGCAGTAGGAGTGATGTTCTAGAACTCTTGGGGCCAGCTCAGAAAAACTCTTTTGGGAACACTGTCTCTCTTGAGAGCTCAGTGAATAACCCTGAAGCTGTCTGATGTGAGAAGCTCAGTTCATGGGGAGGGATTCTAGAGGCATGAGATGCCAAGTGGAGAGAGGTGCAATCCAGGAGCATTAAGGTCCCAGGAATGGAAGTGAACAAGCATCTCAGAAGTCACTCTTTCACCCTAATTACCTCATGAATACAAGATGAATTGCCCAGCTGAGCCAATTCTTGATCCACAAAGTGATGATCAAATGCACACCACTAAATTGTGAAATAATTTTTTTGTGCAATATGTAGCCTGAGCAGGGAGGTTAACACATTTATCAAAGTCACATTGTAGATGTTGGAACTGAATCTCAAATTTAGGCAATGTGACTCTAGAATCTATACTCGGAAGCATAGGGCAGTACTGTGTTCTTAAAGGGAGAATGTTGGTTATTAAAGTTGGGAATGTCTGATGATTCAAGAGGAGGCAAAATCAGAAACTAGAACGAGGAAGTGAAGAAAGAAAGAGGACAAACATTCAAGCAACTTCCTTGTAGAATCATTATTCTAGAAATATATTTGCTGAATGATTTCTTTAAATATCCTTTTAAGGTAGACATTATTATCTCTATTTTACTAGAAAAAGAAACTGTATTTCAGAATGGCTTACAAATATCAGCACATATGATGTCATAGCGTTGGGTTTTAAACTGAAGTCAGAACCCATTGAACATTGTCCTGGATGGTTGGATGAGTGAATTTGGGGATCCTATTTCAATGCTGGATTCCCAGAAAGAAGACAGACCAGCCCACAAAAGCATGCTCTAGGTAGAGTCTGAGTATGCTAGATTCAGGACTGGTTTATTCCATTTCTATATCAGAAGACAAAAATTTTTAATTAAAATAAGAGAAAAATCTGCCAGAAACTGAGCAGGGAGTCCGCACAATCTGACAGTTTCAATTTTCACTTACAGCTTACTTTCAGCGATTGATATCCTTCTAGTGCCCATTGAGAACCACTGGCTCCCATAAATCACCTTCCAAAGTTACAAGCAACTGCCATTTTAACCCTCACATGGATGGAAACCTTAGCAACAATAATAATGATAGCAATGAGTATTTACTGATCATTTTCTGTGCTTCAGAATCCATGCAGAGTGCTTCCATCTATAATTTCACTTAAACGTCCAGAAAATCCTATATAGTAAGGGCTATTAGTATCCCTAATTGAAAGATAACGGAACTGAGTCTTGGAAATTAGCTTGAGTTGCTCAAAATCATAAAGCAAATCTGTTTCAGAGTTACAATTTGAACCTCTAGTTATCATATTAAGGATTCGCTATTTTTCATTTTCAGACATAATGCACTGAAGTTCTCACTTTCTCATTTTTAAAATTTGAATATGCATAATTATACGCCATGTGCATCAATAACCATCCCCCCAGTTTTGTAAAGATAGAAAAGAGACAAACAGAGAACCACTCAGCCAATGAAATACAAATAACAACTAACATTCATATTGTTTGTGCTTCCTATGAGCTATGTACTCTTTAACTACCATAAACACATTAATTTTCATGATGTAACATGATATATAATAAGTATTTTTGTTACCACCCCCATTTTAGAGATGATGAAATCTACATTCAAATGAAATTGGTGTCCCTAAAATCACACAACTAGTAAATGGAAGTACAGGAAAAAGATATGGCTTTCCTGCCTCTTGGTATAAAATGTTTTCCACTACATCCACCACATTTTATCACATATCTGTTCTTTCCTCAAGGAAATGCAATAATGTTATCAGTGGGTGAGTTATTAGGCTGGGGGGCTTGAGGATTTGTTGTTGAAGCTTTTAGATATTGAGCCGTTTAATTAAGAAAATAGCATATTTGGACGAACACTAAAATGGAAAATTTAAGGAAACACTCCCTTTCAGGAATAATACCAGCACTCCTCTGATCATGAGGGTAAGTACCTCCTTAAATGTTGTCCTTCTGAGAGCCTTACTCCCAGCACCTACTCCTAGCTATGGAGTATGTTTAGTGTTGACCTCACTCTAATCCTGAAAGCTATACATCATGGGACAAGTTGGAAAGATTTAATTAAATACATCTCTGTTTAACATTTCTTAATACCTGATGCACATACAACAGTAAGGAAATTCAGAAGAGGAGCTTTTCATTTGACTATCCAACACTGATTAGTTGGATGTCTCTAATTTTCCCAGCATTACTGATGCAAACTTTCTCTTGAGAAGAAAGAAGGAGAAGCTCTCACAGAGTCATACACAGATCACTACATGAGTGTCAAAATGGAGGTGCATATACAAGGTGTCCAGGGCACATAGAACATACATCCTTGAGTCTAGAGGGACTTCAGAGAGAAGAAGCAATCAGGGATGGGGCCTGCATGATGTTCCTTGGCTGCAAACAATAGATATCATCTCTAGGTTAACCTGAGATGAAAACATAAAACAAACTAAAAAAAATTGGAAGGATGTGGAGGTGATCCCTGGTCATAAAAAAGAGGGAAACAAGGTTGGTCCAGAGATGCAGGGAGGAGCAACAAATAGATGATCTCTTCAGAGTGGTGCCCAATAGATAACAGCCCTAGCCATTTATCTGCTGAGTGCCACTCTGCTTTTAAGACTCAGATTCCTAGGAGACAGTATTGAAATGATCAAGTAGATCAGGCCTCCTCTCTTTGGCCAAAAGAGGGCATAGTTAGTTTCACAGAGGGAAATCTGATTCTCTCATCCCTAGAATGAGAAGAGGTTCTAAACAGGCAAATACAGTAGCTGTTCATTAGGAAAACTATGCAGGAAAGCCATGATGTTAGTTACCTAGTGCTGCCAACACAAAATACCACCAACCAGGTGGCTTAAGACAACAAAATTTATTCTCACACAGCTCTGGAGACTGGCCATCTGAAATTCAGGTGTTACCTGGGACATGCTTCCTTCAAAGGCTTTAGGGGAGAATCCTACCTTGCCTTTTCTTGGCTTCCAGTAACTGCCAGAAATTCTTGGTGTTCCTTGAATTACGGCTGTATTGCTTCAATCCATCTCTGTCTCTATCATCCCATGGTTTTCTTCCCTATGGGTATGTTCCCTATCTTTATTCTCATTAAAAAGGTATTAGTCATTGGATTTGTGTCTATACTGGGCCAATATGACCTCATCTTGACTTCATTATGTCTACAGATATCCTAATTCTAAATAAGATCAGATTCACAGAAATAGGGAGTTAAGATTTCTATTTTATGGGACACATTCAAATAGAACTATTAGTCTAGAGAAGGAACTCATAAGTATCGAAGGATAGAAAATGCTCAGTCCAGTGTTTTACCAGAGAGAGAGTTTTCACAAGACAAAGACAGAAAGATGAGACAGCTGGAAGCCAGATCCTAAAGCATCTATGGTGTGCAAAGAATGGAATTTGGACTTTTTGTTGTAGGCAGTAGAGAGCTTATCTGTATTTTAAGGATTTTGGCAGCTTGGGCAGGAAATCCCTCATAGGGAGAACATTCCAGGAACAGGTGCCATTCCAGGCAGCCTGAAAGTACATCTCTCTTTTGCTGGACTTCAAGGACCTGCATCTAAATGCTGCAGCTTCTCTCCTCTGTCTCCTCTTCACTAAAGGTCCATTTTAACTACCTACCCTGCCCCAATTAACATCCATCTTTCCTTTGTCTCCTCCTTGTAAACCTGTCTTACCATATTAACACTCTTTGTCTTCTCACATTAACCTTGGAAGTAACATGGATTTTTCTTTTGCTAATCTAATCTCTGGCTATCTAATCAACCTCTTCCTCTCTGTGGCTCCACTCAAGGCATCCTTTTGAAATGTACTGGTAGAAAATGGTCACTAGGCAAGGACAAAGAGAAAAATGCCTTGCAGTATATACTTCGTTTTATCATCCAGATAAATGCCTGACTGAAATCAAGTCATGAGTCAGTCTTCAGTTCCAAAGTCTACAGAGTACATAAAGATCAAATTTATAGGAGACCTTGAAAATATCACAGAGGCTTCCACCAAACCTAAGTAGTGAAAAGAACTTCAACTTTAAAGAAACCATTCTTCAACTTTTTATGAGTGAGGAAATGGAGGGTTTGAAAGCTTGACCCTGGTAACCCAGTGAGCTCACTGCTGCACTGAACTTGGAGCAGGTCTCCCATGTCTCGAGATGGTTCCAAGATTTAGTTGATTCTCTTACAGCACTCCAGTCACACTGAATAAGCTCCTAGATCACACCCTGCTTTCTCTGACTCCCAGGTCTCCCACCAGTGTCACTATGTCTCAGATTGGAAGTAACATCCTCCAAAAAGCTCTTTTGAACACCCCAGGCAAGAGAGGCTTCCTTCCTCTGGCCATCCAAAGGCTGTCCCTCATCTGACTCTTCCAGTAAACCCTCTTGGTTTGCTCAGCCCTGGGTTTCACTAACTCAATCTGGGAAACACAAGCAAACTAGCATTGCTTTGACTCTATCACCTCTATCAGTTGCTTCTGTTTCCTGGACCTTGACTTCTCTCTATATATAACAAGTGGGCTGGTCTTGTACATTTTCTGAGTTGCTCACGGATATTATGTAAGGGGGAAAGAATTCAAATTTCAGAAACACTAAGTTAAAGAAAGTTAATGAGGCTTCTCATGTTATGTGATCACTTCTCAAAACTCTGGCCTTGCTAATATGTACTAGGAAGCTCCAAGAAGGAATGATTATTGTTATTATTGACATTAGTATGAGAGAGAACAGTGGGTTTCCCTCCCTACTTTATAGAGAATTTCTACTTTCTTCTTGCTTATTCTTCACAAGACACTATCCTAAGTGCATTTTAAACAAACAACTCATTTAATGACTTTAGCAGCCTAAATTATTGCTCTAATTTTGTAGGTGAGGATACCATGGTATGGAAAGATGGGAAGGGCAGGGGAGGAACTGTGATGTATGCAGGATGGATCCGAAAGTCTTTGATCTTAATGACTGGATCACATTGAGGAATCTCATAGATTGTTGTTCCACTAAACATATCTATTTGTAAAAGTCTTCAAAATCACTGAAGCTCTTTGAGACATCAGTCTGGAAATTTTCAGCCACTGGCTTGGGAACTGTTGGCTGGGCCTGATAATTGACAACTATGTGTCTACTGGCCAACTAGCATCATGCATTCACTGCTAAGTTTCCTATGTAATACTTTGTCCCAACTCTATGACTGGACTATGTGACCATCAACAGCTGAAAGAACAAGACACAAACCAACAGTATGCTGACCACCACAGAAGCCCCCTCACTTGAAAAGTTGATTCAGCCAGATCTCAGCCTGTTCACTGCCTGGTCCCCTACCTCTAGGCTTTTGAGGTTCCATCAGGCCTCTTGCCAATTCATGCCACCTAGGTTAGGACATAGAGAGGTGATGGCACAACATATTTGGTTAGGGAAAGATGTCTATTGTTTGCTTGTGATATTTCCATGCTCATCTATGAGAGCAGAAGACAGATCACCAGCCCTCGCATTATTCCGAGCATCTCAGGAAAACAGATATTGAAAAGTAATGCTTCTAGGGGCTTCCATCCTTGTGGCTTCCCTCAATGATTTCCTCTAAATCTTTGCTCAGCTGTTGCCACTGGCTCTAAGACAAGGTGTTGAAACTTTTTCCTAAACTAAAGGGTTCCACGATACAAGGATCCTGGAGATTATTTCAGGCCATTCATTATGTACAGCTGTAAGACTTAGGCAGGCAAAGGGAAAGTCCATATTGTAAGTTTCCAAGCCCACATTGTAAGTTACTAACAATTAGGACTACAAATGTAACTCCCTGACTCCCAGTTCTGTGTTCTTCCTAATAGCATGATTGTTTTTCCAATTTCTATAAGAGAGAGGTCTCTTTAGAGAAAATAAGTACTACTATCTCATTTCATCGTTGGAGAACTGGGGTCTAGAGACAGAGAAAGACTTGTAACAAATTGCAAAACATTACTTTTCTTTGAAGTTATTTATGTTCATCTGATACTTCCTTCCTGAGCCTGTGAGCGCCATGAAAATAGAGTCCCTGCTGGATTTAGCTTTGTACCTAGTAAATTCCTGGCACAGTGCAAGTACTCAGTAATAATTGCTATGTGGATGATAGATCTAAAAACCAATGAATCCATGCATAGAAGAATGAATAAATGGCTGAATGAGCTCATAAATAAACTCAACTAGCTTAGAGTTTGAGTCCCTATTGGGAAGAGACCCCTAGGGAAGTAATACTTGAAGTTGTCATCACTCATGGATATCTGAGTTTAAATCAGTTTTGTGTGTTTTCCTAAGGATGCAGTCAGACGAAGAGATAACAAGAAATCCACATAGCACAGAGAGTTGTTAAGTGAGAGCAGCAGCTTGATGTGGTAGAGTGAGAGTGCCAGACAGATAACATGTTTACATTTCTCTCTATGTTATGAAGTTTCCTTCAAATGCACTATATCGTTAATCCTCAAGGCACCCAGTGTAGTAATCATATTGTTCCTGCATCACAGATGAGGTGACTGAGGGTCATGGTTTGAAAAGAACCATCCCATGGCTACTTGGATTCTCAGTGCAGAGTCAGGCTATGCATCTAGCCCTCAGATTCCCTCCTCTGTCTGTCTGTGTGGGAGACTGTGCTGAGTCCTAGGGTAGGTCCGGAGGGTACCCTATACACCATCAAAACAAAAACAGTTTGTGCATTCCCAGAAAATAATCTGAAAACAGCTGGCATCACTGTGCTGGGACCCTGTGGGCTCTGGAAGGATTAAACTACAGCTCCATGGACTGAGCTCATTTCTCACTCTGTCTCATTAAGAGTGGCCGTCAGCGCCTGCAGCAGGAAGCGAGCCCATCATCCACTCACACCTCCTGCTCACAGGTGACAGCCCCGCTGGCTGCTCCATGCCACCTTAAGTGTCACTTTCTTGAAGACAAATGGTGGGGCTTTTTCTAAGAAAATGTGTTCTTTGTTCAACTAATATTTATGGAGCACCATTCAATGTGTACCCTTAAGTGCTAAGTGCTGTGGGAAATGAGAGAATGAACAGTTCAATTATATGTTAACTATGATACTTTATACACATTATCTTTATTATTGTTGTTCATGTTATTATCATTGTTGTTAAAGGCTACCTTTCACTGATCACTTATGCTATGCCAGAATTTACCAAGCATTTTGCATTTTATCAATGATGATGATGATGACTAAACAGTGTTAAAAATGTCCCCATCGGGGCTGGCACTGTGGTACAGCAGGTAAAGCCACCATCTGTAGTTCTGGTATCCAGTATGGATACCAGTTGGAGTCCCAGCTGCTCCACTCCCGATCCAGCTCTCTGCTATGGCCTGGAAAAGCAGTGGAAGATGACCCAAGTGCTTGAGCCCCTGCACCCACGTGGGAGACCTAGAAGAAGCTCCTGGCTCCTGGCTGCTGGCTCCTGGCTTCAGATCGGTGCACCTCTGGCCTTTGCAACCATCTGGGGAGTGAACCATTGGATAGAAAACTTCTCTGTCACTGCCTCTGCCTCTCTGTAACTTTGCCTTTTGAATAAATAAGTAAATCTTAAAAAAAAAAATATTGCCCCCGTAAGTTCATATTCAACCTGAATCTCAGAGAATGATCTTTTTCGGAAACAGGGTCTTTGAAGATGCAATCAAGTTGAGGTCTTTCTGGGTTCAAGGAAGCCTTGATTCAATTATGGATTTCCTTATACAAAGAAGAAAATTGGGATATTCACATGGATTAAATAATGCTGTGTAAAGAGAGACAAACAGGGAGGATGGAGGCAATGATTTAAACAATGCACCTGTTATCCAAAAAAAAGGAGAAAAGCTACCAAGAATTGCTGATAATGAACAGAAGCTAAGAGGAAACACAAAAGAATTATTCCCTAGGATTTTTGAAAGGAGCAGCGGAAACTAGCACCTTGATTTTGGACTTCCTGCTTCCAGTTCTTTTTTTTAAACTTTTATTTAATAAATATAAATTTTGAAAGCACAACTTTTAGATTATAGCGGCTTTCCCCCCCCATAACCTCCCTCCCACACACAACCATCCACCTCCCACTCCCTTTCCCATGCCATTCACATCAAGGTTCATTTTCAATTATCTTTATATACAGAAGATCAACTTGGTATATACTAAGTAGAGATTTTAACAGTTTGCACCCACACAGATACAAAGTATAAATTACTGTTTGAGTAGTAATTTTACCGTTAATTCGCATAGTACAACATATTAAGGACAGAGATCCTACATGGGAAGCAAGTGTACAGTGACTGCTGTTGTTGATTTAACAATTGACACTCTTATTTATGATGTCAATAATCACCCGAGGCTCTTGTCGTAAGCTGCCAAGGCTAAGAAAGCCTCTTGAGTTCACAAACTCTGATCTTATTTAGACAAGGCCGTAATTAAAGTGGAAGTTCTCTACTCTCTTCAGAGAAAGGTACCTCCTTCTTGGATGGCCCATTCTTTTCACTGGGATCTCACTCACAAAGATCCTTCATTTAGGACATTTTTTTTTTTTGCCGCAATATCTTGGCTTTCCATGCCTGAGAAATTCTCATGGGCTTTTTAGCTGGATCCGAATGCCTTAAGGACTGATTCTGAGGCCAGAGTGCTGTTCAGGATATCTGCCATTCTATGAGTCTGCTGTGTATCCTGCTTTCCATGTTCTGCCTCCAGAACTTTATGAGAATTGATTTCTATTGTTTTAAACCACTCAGTTTGTGGTTATCCTGTTCCAGAATTCCTAGAACACTGATAAAATGGTGGTAGTTGCCCTTTTTTGAGTACTTTCTTCAGACGGCGCTACATAAGAATTTCACATAAATCATCTACTTTACTCTTTATTTGAGAAAACGCACTCGATAGTGTCATGATCACCTGTTAGAGACTCCCAGGTGACTGAGGTCTCATCGTGAGGTTTTCAAAGCAATGTGGGCATTCAGTAAATGCTTACATCTGGAGTTGAGTGGTTCTCTACTCAGCCCTCATCTATCACTTCAAACAGAACTCCTACCTCAGGTCTTCATGAAGTGACAGAGAAACTACTGATTTAAGCACAACTCAAAACTGTCTTAGAACTCTAACAATAGGGCCTGACCAAATTGCTTAATCCCTCTGAAACTCAATCATCTCATCTACAAAATAATATTATTGGTATTTCTCTCACAATGAATAATTAATGAAATGATATATGAAATTTCCAACATAGTGCAATATAGGGCGGTTATTGTTATTCAGCTCACTACTTAACCCAAAATGAACTTACTTTTATCCATATTGTCTTTGTGATGTTCCAGTTTTTCTTCTTTACACTCATTGCTTCATCTTCTGAAATGCTCTTGCCCCTCATTCATGCATTTGACATCCCTACATATCATGCAAGGCCAGGTTAAAAAAATGTTCTAGTCCATGGAGTCTCCCCAGGTTCTTCAGCTTGAAGTGATTCCTCCTTCCTCTGACCAAAGGGGTCTATTTATAAATACCACCCTTATATAATACTTAAACTTCATGCCTTGTATAACTCTCTGAACTTGAATGACAACTGGATCTTCTCTTTGTTTTTTATTTTCTTAAAAGCATTATTTAATATATTAGCAGACTTATACAAATTGCATTTAAGGGTCATTATGTGAAGTTTAGATTTCTATGTACTTTCTGTATTGTCCAACCGGGGTAAATATATCTATGTCCTCCAATCTCAGACACTTCTTTATGGTGAAAACATTCAAAATTCTATCCTCTATGTATTTTTATAAAAAAAAAATAGTGCATACACATTAACTATGTCCACCTTATATAACTTCTTAGTCCTAACTATGTACTCACATGTTCATTGCATTACTATTCATAATAGCTAAGGGATGATAAACCTTAGTATCCATCTTTTGATGAATGGATAAAGAAAATATGGAACATATACAATACAGAATACTACTGAGCCATAAAAAGGGTAAAGTCTTATCAATCACATCACCATGGGTAGAACTGGAGGTGATCACGTAAACTGAAGTAATCCAGGAACAGGAAAGCAATTATCACCTGATCTTTCTCAATATTTCTTTCAAGACCTTTTCCCCTGCATGCCAAGAGGGGCAGCAACACATGATGTATAGCATTCAAGATCCTTTCTCACCTTCCTATCCTGTCTCTTAGAGGTCTTTCTGTCAGCTCTGCATACTCAGGCTCTGCTTCAGGCAGGTTTATCAAATATTTTCTTAATAATGTTTCCTGCACTCAAAGAAGAAACCTATCACCAGTAAGTGTTATTTTCAAATTCATTGTATTTTACTATGCTCTAGATACTATTTATATGGGTTAACTATTTTAACATTCACAGTGTCCACTTACTTGTTAACACCTTCCTTTTATGGATGAGGAAACCAAACAACCTGACATCACAGACCTAATGAGGTATAGAGCCAGTATTCCAACCCATTCCATATGAGAATGCCATACTCCTAAAAGATATAGCCTTCATATTTCAGCTATATTACCCATATCTCTCTCTCCCCAACTTTCTCAAGGGATGACCCTGTTTGTGACCATCTCACCACACCTAGAAATGTGCTTTACACTAGTCAGTTGGACATTCAACATTAGTCAAATGACTGAACAAAAGCACTTATCATCTGTTAATTGCAAATATCTGTGACTATATTTAAGGCTTGTGAGAATACAGTGAGCAAATGCAAGTATAGCTTAAATCTTGCAATCAAGCAACTAGTAACCATCAGCTATTGAAGCTGTGTAAGACACAGGCCTGCCCTTCCAGAGCATAACATTATGGAAGGCTGATAAACTATTTATTCAAAAAAGTTTGCTACATGATAACATTTAAATCTGGCGTCAAAATTACAGTGATGGGTTCACATTTCTGTAAGCTTAGTATTGAGTTGCACAATTCAGTGTAAAGTTTGCAAAGTCATTGAATTATATGGCATGCAATATCTCAGTGAAGTTGTTAAAAAAACAATAGGATGGGGGTTGGTGTATGGTCTGGAAGTTAAGATGCCAGTTATGATATCCAAGTCCCATATCAGACAGGATACATAGTTCCTATTACTGACTCCAAATCCCAATTCTATCTTTCTGCCAATGCAGACTCTGAGAGGCACCAGATAGTGACTCAAGTTATTGAATTTCTCCCATCCACATGACAGAGTAGGATTAAGTTCTTGGCTCCTACTATTGACCTGGCCCAGTTCTGGCCATTGTAAGCATTTGGGAAGTGAATCAGCAGAAGGAAGCTCTGTCTCTCAAATAAATAAATAAATAAATAAGACAAAAATTTTTGATAAACACTTAGACATAGAGAATAAAGTGAGATAGTGACGTTAAGTTGCTAGGAGCCAGGTGTTTTATCCTCAAGAACCTATAGATATCAGTTTAAAGACTACTAGATTTTCAAGGCTACATGAGAATTTAGGGAGAAAAAGAAGAAAATACTAGATTCAAAGCACAAACAAATGCAATCTGTAAAAAAATCAATAGTTTAGTGAAATATTTCAAAAATATATCATTATGTTAACTGTTTCAAACATCACTCCATCTTCACTGTTTAAGGAAATATTTTTAAAATGTGAAGTATGAAGCTATTTCATAATACCCAATGTATGAGTGTCCAGAGTCTGTGAAACATTAAAATTACCTTAGTTGTGTACTATGAGTTCATTGGGCTTAGTACAGGGGTATATATATATATGTGTGTGTATATATATATATATATATATATATACACACTAAGTATGTTTATATTGTAAATATTTTAGGCTTTGTGGGTCATCTGATCTTTGTGGCAACTGCTTAACTCTGCCATTGAAGCCAGAGAATAGACCTATACAGTACATCAATGAGACAGAATGTCTATGTCCTAATAAAACTGTATTTACTAAAGTAAGCAGATGGCTGGATTTGGCCTTCAGGTTGTAGTTTGCTGATCCCTGGTTTTTTGTGGTAGGGTAGCATTATGCCTGTTCCAGGAAATAGAGTTCTTCTGACTCCACAATTAACAAATTCCATGGGCTTGCCCTTCTTCTTTGGCCTTGACTCTCTTATTCTTTGTCTATTGGAAGTAAAAAAAGAAGATACTTTGAAAGGTTGCATCTTAGAATCCTAGGTATTTCCAAAGCACTCACACATGTTTTGTTTCTCTCTCCTCTCCTCTCCTCTCCTCTCCTCTCCTCTCCTCTCCTCTCCTCTCCTCTCCTCTCCTCTCCTCTCCTCTCCTCTCCTCTCCTCTCCCCTCCCCTCCCCTCCCTTCCCCTCCTCTCTCTCTCTCTCTCTCTCTCTCTCTCTCGCTCCATCTCTTTCTCTCTTGCACATGCATGTTCCACATTCCTCTTTCATGTTCCCACTCTTTCCTCCCCCACTCCCAGACGTCCTCTGTTCTCTCCTCTTGGGTATCATCCACAAACACTACCCTAGCAATAGTGTACGTATGACTTTCCAGCACCAGAAACTGCTGCATATGGTTCACTCCTAGAGATTCCCAAGTCCAAACACCTAAGAGAGAAACTCATGGACCACCTCATCCTGAGTTGGAAAATGACTCATAGAATGCTGTAGAGACAGGATTTTGTGCTGTACACTCAAGGGTCCATTGCTTATTCTACTCTGTTGTTGTTTATGTAGGGGGAAACACAAGTTACAAGGCTAAGCCCAAGACATGGATGCTTGTAAATTAGCTCTATGTCTTCTGTGTTCTATTTTGCTATAACCTAAGAGGCCCTAAGGTTTAGAGGAGAAATCGGGGGGTTACTAAGATGAAATGGATGTTATTGTTCCAGTGGTGCTTACCATTAGTGATATCAGAAAGTCACCAAACTCTCTGAGCTTTCATTTCTTATCTATTCAACAGTAATAATGTCGTTTCCTTGGGTGCATATGCCAGTGGGGGAGAGAGAGTTAATATCAACCATGAGAAAAACAGTATATATCTAATATATTGCACCTTATTTAATATTGTAGGTGTAATGATTTCTATCTTATTTGGGTGCTGTAACTATTAATTTGCAGCAGTTTAGTTAATGAGTATAGACTAGTACATTAATGTCATTTTACCAGAAATGCTCGGGTAATGTGCTTAAGGTAGACACATGTCTGTGTTCTGTTAGTGATATTATTATTATTATTATTGTTATTATTCTGCATCTGGTAAACCAGCACCAGAGAGACAAGCTGATTCTGGACAAGACAGTCTGACTTAAGAATTCTTGGCAGGCAGGCAGTCAGAGACAGAGTCCTGCAATGAAGGCAATACAGCTCTAAATAGATAGCCAGGGGACTTTTTCTATATTAAACTATTGATTTTTCATAAACTAAGAGCACAAAAGGCCAGCAAGAACAATTGAATCCCAGAGCAGGATTCCAAAGAAATTAGACAGCTCTTTGTCCCTTGTTGGCCACTTTCATGAAGTGACTTCCTTTTAGAAAAAAGATAAAACACCTTTTATTTCCAGGAAATAACTAGAAGGAAGGCAGTGTGTGTTGGGGGTCGGGGGTTGGAAAGGATGGGAGATGGAGGGAGTAAGGAAGGAGGGAGGAAGAAAGGGGAAGAAAGGGAAGAATGTTGAAAAATCCTAAAGCAGAAGATGGGAAACCTAAGTTCTGGCTTGAACCAGTCACTCAGAAAATGTCTTCCTTTTGTTCAGAAACTAGGAGATAAAATTTGTTGCTCTCCATGTTTGGTCATTTTGTGGCTTTGTTATGAGGAGGATGGAGGGAAGAGATAATAGGTGAAGGAAGAAGAGCTGAGCGGAGGAGAGTGTACCTCTGAAGACAGTTCTGATTACACTCATTGTTTTGGCTTCACGTGTACTCCTAACTGTGAAACCAAAGAATGTTCCCATCAAGAACACTTGCCCCCAACCAGAAGTGGACCCAGGTGCCAGGGACTGGAGTTTTTCCAGTTGGGACAAGGATAACTATTGAACAAAAGTAAGCCAACTTTTCAAGATAAAATTCTGTGCTTTGGGAGCTCTACTAGAGGAGAAGACTGAAGTCCAAGCTCATTAGCTTCAAGATGAATCTTCTATCCTGGAGTTCTGTCCTTGGGTAGAGTAAATAGGAAGAGACCACTCAGGGAAAGGTGTTGTCCATTTTTCTTTAAGTGTGTCACCTCCAACTAACTCTTCAGATGAATTTCAATGGTACTCACTGAGCACTGGTTTGACACTCCACATGCATCAGTTCATAAATGGTTTCTCCTGGGGAGATAGAGAGCATGGTCTCCATTTTATTGCTTTGATGTTGGAGGCAAGTCCCTCCTCTCAGAGCCAAACCTAGTATTAGGTACAGACTGAATAAAAGATCCCTCTTTAAACACTACCCATGACAGACCCACAACACAGGTATTATTAATCCCATGGGATATATAGTATCAGGTAATCATATTGAGATATATCACAAGGTAATCTTACCTGCTATGTGATCACTGCAGCTTATCTCCTTGGAATCCAGTAATGGTTCCTAGAATATAAGCCATTATTTTTCCTTATGCTGTTGTTCATGCTGGTCTTAGCTTAGGGGTCAGGAACTCAAACTCAGGGATTTGGGGTCACTTGTCAGATAACATCATATTAACTAGCCACATGATTCATTTGCTTTCTTTCAACTTCCAAGGAAGAAGAGAGACACTTTTCAGAGAGACAGTATTGTGGAAGGAAACAACAAAATCCTGAGCCTTGGTTTACCTCTTTAAGTGGCTTCATTTAACCAGTCAGTGCCATGGCTGTGTTCTTTCCTCAATCATGACAGTCCAGCCATATGTTTATACTATGCAACTAAGAAGACACCTTTCCTCTACGTTAAATTTAAATGCTGAACTCAGTACTCACTGTTTGCAGAAGAACTTCCCTCTGCACTACGGCTCTCCATAAATTCACTTCCTTCTGACTCTAGGATGATCTATCTACTTTTATTTTTTTACTTTTTAAAATGTCTTTCTTTTAAGACAGAAAAGACACTAAATTTGTGTGACATGAACAGAAAAGTGTGTTCTTATTTCCAGCAATGTGTTGTGCCAGAAGGCATTGACTCCATAGGAAGACATCAGCAAAAGATGCCCTTGAAATGAGTGACACCAAATCATTTACTGCTGATAAGGGATGGCTAAACAGAATGAGGAATGAGTGTGGAGAGACTGTTTATTATTGTTAATTATTACAGTTAATCTAAATTGTTTTTTTTTTCTTTTTTTTTTTTTTACAGGCAGAGTGGACAGTGAGAGAGAGAGACAGAGAGAAAGGTCTTCCTTTGCCGTTGGTTCACCCTCCAATGGCCGCCGCGGTCGGCGCGCTGCGGCCGGCGCACCGCGCTTGTCCCATGGCAGGAGCCAGGTGCTTTTCCTGGTCTCCCCATGGGGTGCAGGGCCCAAGCACCTGGGCCATCCTCCACTGCACTCCTGGGCCACAGCAGAGGGCTGGCCTGGAAGAGGGGCAACCGGGACAGAATCCGGTGCCCCGACCGGGACTAGAACCCGGTGTGCCGGCGCCGCAAGGCGGAGGATTAGCCTGTTGAGCCACGGCGCCGGCGTGTTAATCTCAATTGTTATAGTTAATCTCTCCATGCCTAATTTAGAAATTAAACTTTATAATAGGGGGAAAAGCCGCTGTAATCCAAAACTTGTACGTTGGAATTTATATTTATTAAATAAAAGTTAAAAAAAAAGTCTTTCTTTTAAAATTTAATATAAAGATAACAGATTTCATGTATTTCATAGTTACAATTTTAAGAAGATAACCATACTTCCCTGCTTCCTTCAATCATCCCTTCTTCCATCTTGTGTTTCATTATTTCCAATAAAATAATTCACTTTACTTTATAATTATAGGCATAATACACACCAATCAAAATGCTCAACAAGTAAAAAGTAAAAATATAACTATTCAACAGGAGTGTAGAAAAAGACTAAAATAATCATCATATCATAAGATGTAAGTTTCATTCTTACACATTTTTTCTGTATTCTATTTTAAATACCACATATCAGAGAAGGCATATAATATTTATCTTTTGGGGATTAACTTATATCACTAAGCTTGATGTTTCCAGTTGCATCCATTTTGTTGAAAAAGTCAAGATTTCATTCTCTTCTGTGGTTGAATTGTATTACATTGTAAATATATTTACCATATTTTCTTTAGTTATTATCTGATGGATATCTGGATTGATATCCATATCTTATCTATTGTGAATTGAGCTGTGATAAACATGAGGGTGCAAATAACTCATTCATATGTTGATTTCCTTTCTGTTGGGTAAATTGCCGGAAGTGGGATGACTAGGTCATATCATAGACCTATTTTCAGGTTTCTGAGGAATTTCCATTCTGTCTTCCATAATGGTTGTACTAGTTTGCATTCCCACCAAAAATGTATTATTGTAGCTTTCTCTCTACATCCTTACCAGCATTTATTATTTTTTTTGATTTTTGGATGACAACCACTACAAGTGGGGTGAGATGATACCTCACTGTGGTATTGATTTGTATTTCTCTGATGATTAGTGATCCCAAGCATTTTTTCTTGTATCTGTGGGCCATTTGTATTTCATCCCTTGAAAAATGTCTGTCCAAGTCCTTTGCCCATTTCTTAACTGGATTGTTTGTTTTGTTGTTGTTGAGTTTCTTGATCTCACTATAGATTCTGGATATTAATATTTCATCAGATACATAATTTGCAAATATTTGCTTCCATTCTGTTGATTGCCTGAACACTATGTTGAGTGTTTCCTTTGTTCTGCAGAAGCTTCTTAGCTTGATGTAATTCCATTCAGCTTTGTTTTAATTTACTTTGATTCTGGGGTCTTATCTAAGAAGTGTTTGCCTCCACAGATGTCTTTCAGAGTTTACCCAATGTTTTTCTCTAGTAAAATGATGGTCTTGGGTCATAGATTTAGATCTTTGATTCATTTTAATTTAATTTTTGTGCAAGATATAAGGTAGGGGTCTTGCTTCATATTTCTGCATGCAGAGATCCAATTTTTCTGGAAACACTTGTTGAAGATGCTGTGTTTCTTCAAGGAATGATTTTAGCTCTTTTAGCAAGTATTAATTGGTCATAGCTGCATGGATTACTTTCTGGGATTTCTAGTCTTTGCCATTGGTCTACATGTTTGTTTTTGTGCCATTACCAGGCTACTTTATTACAGCCCTGTAGTATGTCTTGAATGCGGGTATTGCGATGTCTCTGGCTTTGTTTTTGTTACTTGCAATTGCTTTAGCTATTCTGGGTTTCTTGTGTTTCCATATGAATTTTGCAGTTTTTTTTTCCTATATCTGAGAATAATTAACTTACTATATTGATTGGGATCACATTAAATCTTCATTTTGGGGGTGATAGTATTAAACTTTTTATGATATTAATTTTTCCAATCTATAACATGGAAATTTTTTTTTTTATTTTCTGTGTCCTCTTCTATTTCTTTCTTAATGTTTTGTAATTGTCATTGTAGATACCACTTCATGCCTGGTTGAATTTATTCCAAATTAATTAAATATTTTATAGCTACTGTTAATGGAATTTATCTTACAAGTTCTTTCTCAACCACGGCATTTTTTTGTGTACACAAATGCTGTTGATTTTTGTGTATTGATATTGATTTTATAATCTGCAACTTTGTCAAATGTTCCTATGAGTTCCAATAATCTCTTAATAGTTCCCCTATATATAGGATCATGTCATAAGCAAATGGGGAATATTCAGCTTCCTCCTTTCCAACTTGGGTGCCTTTGATTTCTTTTTCTTGCCTAATGCCTATTGCTAAAACTTCCAGAACTATATTGAATAGCAATGGTGGAAGCGGGTATCCTTGTCTGGTTCCAGATCTTAGGGAGAAATGCTTCCTGCTTTTCTCCATTCAATGTGATGCTGACTGTATTCTGTGGTTGTAGAATGAAGTGTTCTGTAGATATCAATTAAATCAATTTGATCAATACTGTACATTAGCTTTGTTTTTTTCTTGGTTGATTTTTTGTCAACTTGATCTCTCCATTGATGAAAGTGTGAAAGTAGAATGTTGAAGTCTCCCGTTATGATTGTATTGGAGCATATGACTCCCTTTAGGTTATTAACATTTGTTTTAAATGACCGGGTGCTCTATAATCGGGTGCATGGACATTAACATTAGTTACTTCTTCTAGTTGAATTGATCTCTTAATCATTACATAATGACTTTCTTTGCCTCTTTTGACAGTTTTTGTTTTAAAGTCTGTTTTGTCTGATATTAATATAGTAACTTCTGCTAGTGTTTGATTGCCATTTGCATGGAATAGCTTTTTTCCAGCCTTTCACTTTCACTCTGTATGTGTCTTTGTTGGTGAGGTGTGTTTCTTTTAGGCAAAATATAGGAAGGTCTTCCTTTTTTTTTTCCTTTTTTTCCTTTTATTTAATGAATTGCACTTATGAATTTCAGAAGTGCAACTTTAGGAAAATAGTGATTTTTCCCTGCATACACATCCTCCCATCCCAGATCATTCTCCATTTCCCACCTCCATTAAGATTCATTTTAAATTAACTTTATATACAGAAGACCAACTCTATACTAAGTAAAGATTTCAACAATTTGCATACACATAAACAAATATAAAAACTGTTTGATGCAGCATGATGTTTTCCAGATTCCTCCATGTTGTTGCAAATGACCAGATTTCATTTTTTTAACTACTGTATAGTATTCTATAGAGTACATGTCCCATAATTTCTTTATCCAGTCTACTGTTGATGGGCATTTAGGTTGATTCCAGGTTAGATTCCCTAACCCTAACCCTAATCCTAACCCTAAACCTAACCCTAACTCTATTGTGAATTGAGCTGCAATAAACATTGAGGTGCAGACAGCTCTTTTATTTGCCAATTTAATTTCCTTTGGGTAAATTCCAAGGAGTGGGATGGCTGGTTGTATCCAGGTTTCTGAGGAATCTCCAAACTGACTTCCATAGTGGTTTTACCAGTTTGCATTCCCACCAATAGTGAGTTAGTGTCCCTTCTTCCGCACATCGAGTGAAATAAGCCAATCCCAAAGGGACAAATATCATGTTCTCCCTAATTGGTGACAACTAATGAGCACCAAAAAGGAAACCTGTTGAAGTGAAATGGACACTATGAGAAACAATGATTTGATCAACCCTTGTCCTGACTGTCGATGAACAACTTAATACTTTATCCCTTTTAGCATTTTTTTGTTTTACTTAATACTATTCATTTAACTCCGTAATTAACACACAATTATTCTTAGGTGGTTAAATTTAACTGAAAAGTGATCCATGTTAAATATAAAAGTGGGAATAAGAGAGGGAAGAGATGTACACCTAGGCACATAGTCAATCGGACTTGCCCCAAACAGTAGAGTTAGAAACCTGCAAGGGGACTCCAATTCAATCCCACCAAGATGGCATGTACCATGCCATCTCATTAGTCCAAGTGATCAGTTTCAATTCATAATTGATCATAATGATAGGATTAAGAGTCAAAGGGATGACATAAACAAGACTAATGTCTGCTAGTACTAACTGATAGAATTAAAAAGGAGAAAATGATCCAACATGGGACTCAGAATGGCAGATGTCCTAAACATCACTCTGGCCTCATAATCAGCCCTTAAGACATTCGGATCTGGCTCAAGAGCCCATGAGAGTATTTCGGGCATGGAAAGCCAAGACACTCTGGAAAAAAAAACCTAAATGAAAGATCTCTGTGAGTGAGATCGCAGCGGAAAGTATGGGCCATCAAAGAAGGAGGTACCTTTCTCTGAAGAGGGGAGAGAACTTCCACTTTGACTATGACCTTGTCTAAATAAGATCTAAGTTGGCAAACTCAGAAGGCTTCCATAGCCTTGGTTATTTCTGACACCACAAACAAGAGTGCCAATTGTTAAATCAACAACAGGAGTCACTGTGCACTTACTCCCCATGTAGGATCTCTGTCCTTAATGTGTTGTACAATGTAAATTAAAGGTATAACTAGTACTCAAACAATACTTTATACTTTGTATCTGTGTGGGTGCAAACTGTTGAAATATTTACTTAGTTTATACTAAAATGACTTCTTTATATAAAGATAATTGAAAATGAATCTTGATGGGAGAGGTGTTTCAGGTGGGAGGGAAGTTATGGGGGGGGGGGGGGAGCCACTGTAATCCAAAAGCTGTACTTTGGAAATTTATATTTATTAAGTAAAAGTTAAAAAAAATTAAAAAAAACTGTTTGAGAATAAGTTTTACAGTTAATTCTCATAGTACAATTCATTAAGGACAGGTCCTGAATGGAGAAAAGTGCACAGTGAGGCCCATTGTTAATTTAACAATTAACAATCTCAAGTATTCTGTCAGTGATTATCTGTGGCTCTTGACATAAGCTGCCAAGGCTATGGAAGCCTTCTGAGTCCACATTCTTCATCAGTGTTTAGACAAGAACATAAGCAAACTGAAAGTTCTATCCCCCCTTCAGAGAAAAGTACATCTTTCTTTAATGGCCCCTTCTTTCCACGGGGGTCTCACTCACAGAGATCCTTCATGTAGTACATTTTATTTTTTGCTGCAATGTCTTGGCTTTCCATGTATGAAATATTCTCATGGGCTTTACAGCCAGGGCTTGCTATTTAATTCATTCAGTCAGTATGTGTCTTTTAATTGAGGAGTTTAGTCCATTTACATTCAATGTTATTATTCATAAGCAATAACTTTATTTTTCTATGCATATTCCTATTGTTTGTTTTGGATTTTCTTTGTACTATATTATTAGGTATTTTGCCTTTACTATATTTCATGATGCTCATTATATTTCTGTGTTTCAGTATGTAGTACATCCTTAAGCATCATTTGTAAGACTGGCCAGATGTTGACAAATTCTTTCAATGTTTGTTTTGAAAGGTTTTTATTTCACCTTCATTTATAAATGAGAGCTTCACTGGGTACAGTATTCTGGCTGACAGCTTTTTTTTCTTTACAGACTTGTAGTATATCTCTCAATTCTCCCCTAGCCTGTAGGGTTTTTGATGAGAAGTCTGTTGTCAATCTAATGGATGATCTTTCTACCTTAAAATATATATATATATAATATATATTTTATTATTCATATGTTCTCTGAGCTTCCTTTGAGAAGAAGTTCACATGGCTATCAGAGCAGTAACTCTTCAAGGTGCTAACAGCATTCTTAGTTTGGGTTACTTTAGATGCAGACTAGTAGGTAAGAACTAGATTATGAGTGATTTGTTTGTATGGGGACATTAGCATCATAGTAGGAGAATAGAGAAGTGAGGCAAGGAAATAAGAGCAGCCAATACAAAGTTGGCACCTGAGGAACTCCCTATGAAAATTCCAGAAGCTGGTTTGGAACACAAGCTTCAGAGTTATCCCACCAAAGAAGGAGAGGTGGTATATTTGTTTGCATACTCTTGTTGACTATTATGTGGTTGGACATTTTAGTGGAGAAGTATCTCAAATAATTGGAAATTATTTCAGGAGCACTGAAGTGAACCTGGTAAAGAGAAAGGGGCGTGATGCTCATGACATCAACTATGGGTCTGCCTCTCTGGCCTGTCTGTAAGTGTTAGCTATTTGACTCACAAAATGGGTGTTGTTGAGGTAATGAAATGAGTAGTCATCATCATGAAAATTGCTAGCATAATGGGTGGTACATGTTAAGCTAAAACTGATTGATATCTTATTTCTTTTAAAACAGATACTGAATTTGTTTTTGAAGAACTTAAGGCATTTATATTTCCTAGGACTGAGGAAACACTCAGCTTAACAGAAGAATGTATACAGGAACTTCAAAAAATTCATGGAAAATGATAATGTGTACCCCCCATGAACTGCTTAAAGATATATGTATCTGACCTAAGGGTGGTATCCAAGGTTCAAGGGTTCTTGAATCAATATTCTTCTGTTAACAAAGACTTTCTTGTGCTCAGTGACAAAGTTTTAAAAGAATATGGCCAACACAGATGGATACTCTGAAGGACAGTAGTCTCATAAGTGGTTTCTCATCATTGTCATTCCTTCCCAGACAGGGTAGCTAATGAGCTTGCTTTGCTTATATTATGAAGCAATTACATTTATTTTCTTAACATCTCAATAAACAGTGATTATTCTAAGGAAAAGGTGCCAGACGCAAATGTAATCTATCTGGGGGTGGGTATTTGGCATAGAAATTAAGTCTTCTTTTAAGACACCTGTGATCTCATATTTGAGTACCTGGTTTGGATCCTGGTTCCATAGCTTCCAATCCACTTTCATACTAATGCATGCCTTGGGAGACACAGATTATATGTCAAGTACTTGAGTCCCTGATCTCCAAATCTGAGTCTGGGTTTTGGGCTCCTGGATCTGGCCTGACCCAGCACTGTTTGTTGCAGCTATCTATGGAATAAACCAGTGGGTGGAAGATATCTCTCTGTCTTTCTCTATGTCTTTCTTCTCTTCAAATATAAATAAATAAGTGAATTCATAATTGAATAAAAATTTTAAAAATTGAAACTTCATATGTCACTCCTGAGATACTTTAAGCACATTCATAAGTGTCTCAGCCATAATCATTTTCTCTCTCTTGCCTTTTAAATGTTATTCTAATCATAATTTATTCCAATACAATTTACATTTCATAAATTTCATCTGTCTAAAACATATAGTTTAGTGAGCTTTGCCAAACATATGAAATCATATAAACACCATCACCATTTGGTCTAGATATTTCTATCAATTTCAGAGATTCCTTCACTACATTTGTATTCACTTCCCTTCTCCACCTCTAGTACAACTGCTAATCTGACTTTTATTCATAGTTTTCTCTTTTCCATAATTACATATTAATGGAATCATTCAGGATTTTTTGGTTTCACTTCTTTCACTTAGAATAATGTTTTTGAAATTCATTCATGGTGTTGCTGTGTTAGCAGTTTGTCCCCTTTTTAAAAATTTTAAAAATTTATTTTCATTTTATTTGAAAGGCAAAAAGAGACTAATGGGCTGGCCCTTTGCCATAGCAGGTAAAGCCACTACCTGTAGGCCAGCATCCCACATGGGCACTGGTTCAACTCTCAACTTCTCTATTCCAATCCAGCTACATTGGGCATGGGAAGGCAGCAGATGATGATGCCAAGTCCTTGGAACCCTGCACCCATGGAGGAGACCTGGATGAGGTGACTGGCTCTTGGCTTTGGCTTGGCCCAGCCTTTGTTATTGTGGCAATATGAGGAGCCAGCCAGTGGATGGAAGACCCCTCTTTCCTCTCTCTCTCTCTCTCTCTCTCTTTCTCTCTCTCTCTTTCCTGCCTTTCTGCCTCTGCCTCTCTGTAACTCGGACTTTCAAATAAATAAGATATATATTTTAGAAAAGAGAGGGACAGAGACATATCTTTCATCTGCTAATTCCACTCTCCAAGTGACCATTAAAGCCAGGACTGGTTATGGCTGAAGCCAAAATGCAGGAATTCTATCCAGGTCTCCCATGGACATCAGGGACTCAAGTACTTGAGCCATCCACTGTTCACTCTCAGGGTACTCATAAGCAGGAAATTGGATCAGAAACCAAGCTAGGACTCAAATCAGGCATTGCAATAAGAGATGTGAGCATCCTAAGTGGAATCTTAAGGACTGTGCCAAATATCTACCCATATTCCTTTTTGTAATTGAGTAGCATTCCATTGTATGAATGCATCTCAATTTATCCATTTATAAGTTGATGAAAATTCAGGGCTGTTTCCAGTTTGGGGTGATTATGAATAAAACTACTAAAATCATAGATGTTTTCACTTTTCATGAGTACTACTTATGTGAAATTTCTGAGTTAACCAGTGTTATAGGCTAAGTTGTCTTGTCTCCCCAAAAGTCATATGTTGACACTCTAGTCCCTATTGCTTCAGAATGTGAATGTGTTTTGAGACAGCTAAATGTATCTTGAGAAAGACCTCAGGAGAAACTTGGCAACACATTGATCTTAGCCTTCAAATTTCAAGAACTATGAGAAAATAAATTTTGAGCCTATGTTATTTTGTTATAACATCTCTAGCAAACTGATACATATACTAAGTGAGTATTCAGTGTCATAAAACTGCCAAAATGTTTTCCGAAGTGACTGTACTATTTTAGTTTCCTACAAATAATGTTGAAGTATCAGTTTCTACACTTCCCCTACTCACATCATTAACCCTCCAGCCCAATTTTCATGGGTGAACCCTCACAATTTATTGTGGTTTCATGTTGTATTTCTTTAATGAATAACACTGTTGATCATTTTTCCAAGTAATATCTGCTATTTGATCCCTTCTTTCATGAACCATCTTTTCAAATATTTTTGCCCCTTTTTAATTGGTTTATTTATGTTCTTACTAATGAGTTATTGGAATCTTTATGTATTCTAGATGCAAGTTTGTTACCTAATATATCTTTGCAACTATTGTTTTTTGTCTACTGCTAGCTTGTCTTATTAATTTATAGTGTTTTTGTAGAATACTAGTTGTCATAAACTATGAGATTTTTATTATGTAGCTTATGATTTTTTCCCTCTAATCTAAGACATGTTTATCTCAATGTTTTAAATATTTTATATTACGCTCTTCCATGACCTAATACTCACAGGGCAAATTCCCTATTGAGGAAGGCAAGGAGCTGCTCAGTTTTTCCTAGCATGGGGGCAGACGAGTTTATGTAATTCAGGGATGAGGATATAGAAGCCTACCTGGCTAATGGCCCTACAGTCATGTTCTTTTATGACACCATCAGTTAAAAATTTGATATCTTAATAGCTGTGTCAATTTCATCTGACTCCAAAGCCAGGCATGGCATAGAGCTACAAAATTCCCTCAGCATTCGATAGAGTTGGAAATGGCTGGAAGAACCAAATGAAATTCAATCTGTCAGATATGGAGAATGAATAAAGGCATAGAGAGAGATTAGGCAATAGATGGAGCATTCAAAGTCTGGTCTTTAGTCTGAAGTCATTGAAGAGCCACTGCAGGCTTGAAGAGAACGTATCTGATTTGTATTGTAGAGAGATAATTTTGGCTTCAGTGTAGAGAATGAATTTAAGAGAAGCGAAGATGGGGGCAGGGAGATCAGTTAATTGCTCTTGATAAGAGACAGACGATTGATGGCTAAGATTAGGATACTGTCAGGGATATCAGAGAACAGTAGATTCATTTTCTTCAAGTCCTTTAAATAGGTGGACATTCTTTTAGTGCTTCTTAAACATGTCTTTAATAAAATAAAATGCTTATTGTTATCATTATTGGTCATTATTGTTAAGTCATTCTAGATACTTCTCTCTACAGTGTGTTTCCCACAATAGTTTATTATGTAACAAAGGTACAGTGCCAGCTGGGTGAACCATCAACAAGCAACCCATTGCTATTTCTCTTGTGACCATTTCTGAGACAATGAGGTAGGTCTTCTAACTTGGAAAACTTGCAAATTGAGCAGAGACTGCAGAATGTATAATGTCTTTGATTTTCAACATTTTTTGAGAACTTGTATGCCAAGCATATTTCCATAACTCAGTTCCTTTAATCCTCACAGTACCCTTATAATCGTTCTAACTTTAGTTGCTCTGTAAACTGAGGTACAGAGCTAGAGTTACAGACTTTGCTTTCCATCAAAATTTCATACTTACATAGAATAAAATTTTGTTCAGAGTCACAGAATTGAAATAACCTAATGGAATTAATGTTCCTAATGCGCCTTGCTATTGGGATTTTAAAAATGTCTTTATTAGAATCATTCTTCCTAAGGAAATACAATTATTGTTGAACTGGGGAAGAAAATACATGGGTATAAAGAAACAATGCCTTGTATGAAAGCTACCAAGAATCAACCATTACATTTTTAAAAAGATTTAAGAATACAATTCCATTTGGAATAGGAATTATTTTTCTTCAGTGAATTCCACCATTCCCTGGACTTAACAAGGAAGAACAGAATTTATGTTAGTATCAATCCTTCTTTAACAGATTGTATGTTGTAGACCCCTTTTAAAATATGAGAGACCATTATAGACTATCTTTCCCGCAAAATGTAAAACTTAGTACAAAATTTCAAGTGTTTTAAATAACTTCTATGCGAATCTTATGTATAAAGCCCAGATTGAAATTCCTAACCTTTAATTATTATGCAAATATAAGTTTCAATATTTAGTTTTGCTTGCTTTTTGCTGACAAAATGATGCAGCAGTAAACTCACTAGGTTAAGAATCAGAAGCTCTGGGATTTCATCTCAGTTCTGCCAGTTACCTATACATCACAATTACCCAGACTTAGTGGCTTATATCAGTAATAGCTTATGTTTCTTACACATCTGCAAGACAGTTGGGGAATAGTTGGTCTTGGTTGGAATGAGCTAGGGAATATTGATGTTCCATGTGTTTCATCTTCTTTCTGAACAAACAGGTTAGCCTTAACTTGTGTTTCTCCTAACAATGGCAGAAGTTCAAAGAAGGTAGAACATAAAACTTCTCAGTGTCTACACACAGAAATAGCACAATGATATTTCCTTCAAGTTATAAGGGCCCAAACAAGTCATATAGACAAACTCAAAAGACTGAGGAAATATGTCATATTAGTTGTCTATGTTGCATAACAACTTATTGAAAATAGCAATTTAAAACAACTCACACTTAGGATCTTTTAGTTCCTGTGCATCATTTGTACTGATAAGCTTTAGTTAAATTCCCCCCAAAACCAATCCAGCTTTCACCACAGACTCAGTTCTTATCTGGAGGCTCAGCTGGTGATAGAACCACTTCACGACCACTCAGATTATTGCCCAAATACATTTCCTTTGGCTATAAATTCAGAGACTTCAGTTCCTTACTCAACTCCTAAATTCTGGTAGCCTTTGCTGCATGGGTTTCTCCAACAGGACCACTGACTTACTGCATGACAGTTTGCTTCTTCAATGCCAACAACGGAAAGTGAGTCCAGCAGCAAGGTGGACTCTTCTAAATACATTGCAATCACATAATCTCATTTGCAATGCAACTCCATTCCACACCGTTGCCAGCATCTACTGGCTAGAGAAAAGTCACAGGTTCTTCCCAGACTCAAAAGGGGGGGTAATCACACACAAGTATGAATACCAGGAGCCTCTCTTCCACATCCCCTTTAGAATGAGGAACTGCAAAGCCACTTGGGAAAGGGTACGGATGTAGAGAAGGGTTTAGATTTGAAAGCAACACTTAATCCACTACCATATTACAGGGTTGCAGAAAGCAAAGGAAGGTTGCATTAGATGGGATTTACAGGAAGGTTTCTCTGCAGAAGTGATATTTGAACAGAGACACGAACAAATGAAGAAGCCAGTGGTGCAAAAACAGTTTGAAATTTCTAGAGTTTGGGAACTGTGAAGAATATGCAGAAATTGAGAGCAGGGAGCATGCTTTAAAATGGACTGTTGCTCAGCGTATTCTCAAATGACGGCCTGGACACAAGGTCTTCCCTAATCTTCCAATTAAATTGGCTGCTTAAATTTCTGTGCCAGAAACCTGTCTTCCAGACAAAAGGGACCAAGTGGCTAATGAGGTGAGGAGGAGATCATGAGAGGAAACGCCAGGAGTTAATGCCCGACGGAACATTTCTCTGTCTGTGATGTACACCGGAGCAGGGGAGAGAACACATAAAAGATAAGGGACTCAGGGAGTCTCCTGAGGGACTCCAAGGGCTGAAGATCATGGCAGGTCACAGCTCTGAAGGAAAGGGTTGGCTCAGCCTGTAGTGGATGACTTGGTAGAAGGCTGAGGCACCAGGTTAATTGACTGAACTAGAGAATCTGACAGCTGTTAAACTGAAGAGGCAATTTCATACAAAGCCAGAGCACTCAGACCGAACCAAAAGATCCTATGTTAAGTCATGTAATTTTCTTGAGCCTCAGAATCTTCATCTGTGAAATGGGAGGGTAGAGCTTAAGTCCAGGGCTCTAACAGGTGACAATGGGATCTGTTGTGAATCTTCTGAGAGATAATAAGGATTATGATTTTTATCTTTCTATTAAATTTGTCTTGTCCTTGGTTGCAGTGCCATTTAAAACACCATTAAGGTAAAAATAACTGATCAAATGTACATTGATTTGTGGCCTCCAGCAGACGGTTCCAAAAGTCCTTTTCAGCTTTGGGTAAAGTGCTTAACACAGCACTTGGCACATTGTAAAAGTTCCATAAAGCGATTGCCATTATTATTATCAATTATATTATTTCATGATTTTCCCCAAGATGTTAAATGCAAATGTACTTGGAGAGGTACTACATTAAAATGTCATTTGCCACTAATTTTATAGCCAATTTGGTGAACCCCTCTCAATCCAAGAGAGATAAAAGGCCCTAACTTCTATATGATATCTGCCATAAAAATGCATCTTTGAATCTAGTTTCACACAAAAATCCAAAACATTGCTTAATGTCTAGTAATAAAAAGCCAGGGCTTATATGGAGAGATGTAAAAATATTCTAAGCACAATTCCATTGATTATATGAATTATCCCATATTGATCCTTGGATATAGGATGGAGAGACATTTATTTTTCTCATTTTCTGACTAGGGGAATTGAGGGCCAGATAATTTAAGGGATTCCTCAATGTTCTAAAGTTGCAGAATCAGGAATAAAGTAGCCATTCCCACATAGGTCTCTGTTCCATTACCCAGACTTTACGCTTATGCCTATTAATAAATAAGATGGAAGTGTGGCTCTGGGAGTTATTTTTTTTAAGTCCCCCAAGTGAATCTTGTGGAGAAAATGTGACATTAAATTGTGAGCTCTGAGATGGCAGGGATCACATCTGTCTTGGATGCTATGTCTGCCTTGATCAACTGATAGTCAAAGAATGGATGAATGGTTTGATGGCTATATTGCCTTAGCATCCCCTGGGGAGTTAGAAATTAATAACAAATGGCTTTAGGGAGTGTGCAAAAACAGCAAAGCCACAGGGAAAAAAAAAGCCACTGCATTCAAATTTAAATTCAGCACTAATCTGTGCACTTACTGTGCTTAGGGAATATGAGATGAATTAAAAGTAGTCCTTCCTTCAAGGTGCTCTCAGCCTGTTGGAGAGACAACTGGTACACACTGATACCTGGAATACAAGGCAAACATCACGAATAATGATAGCTGGTGCTGACTGAGCATGCTCTGAAGGCCAGCACATTACAAAGATGATCTTATATTTAATGTGATGAAGGAATAATTTAAAAGTGGTAGATTTGCAGAGGAGGGAGGGACATACTTCAGCTTCTCAGGTTCCCTTTTTCACCTGCATAAATAACTGCTCCCTTTGTGAGTGAATGGCTGTTTGCCACTGCAAGAGGCAAGAGAAGCCTATGATTAGGAGTGGGCATTCAGCCTAGCAGTTAGGCTGCCCCACCCCGCATTGGAGTACTGAGCTCAGCTCAGCTCTAGCTCCTGACTCCAGCTTCCTGTCAACAAAGACACTGAAAGGCAGCTCTGATGATGGCTCAAGTAAATGGATTCCTGTCACCCTTGTGAGAGATCTGGACTGAGTTACCAGCTCCTGGCTGTGGGCTGGCTTTGCCCTAGCTGGGTAGTGAAACAGTAAATGGAAGCTCTATGTTTATTTGCTTCTAAATGACTCTCTCCATTTTTATCTGTCTTTCTTTCAAATAAAGAAAAATATAGGAAGAAGCCTGGGATTAAGTAACAGGTAGTGAGGCAAACCGAGGCAATGAATTTACAATAGACCTGACCTTTCCAATTTTCTAGTCCAGAAAGAAGGGGATTCATTGAATCTGTGATTCTGCTCTTCACCATACAATTCCTCTGACAACACCATCTTTTTCCTCAGACTTTTATATATATCCCTAAAATTGCAAAACACATTCTTCATGTTCAGTAATGACTCTATGTCTCAAGTCCTGCTTTGTTACAATAGACTCCTAACTATAGTTAGATCCCCTTCTTCTCACCTCTACAACTCTCTGTTCTGACCAGCAGATTGATACCTGCAGTACAACTTTCCATGGTTCCCTGTGGCCTGCAGGATTATGTAGTTTATTACCTGGCCTCTGCCCCACGTGGCATCCTCATCATCAGCTCTTCTTCCTTCCAATACACACTAGAATTCTTAACTTGCAGTGCAGATCAAGTTCTTGCTAATTATGAATCTGTGAAGGTGAAAATGCAAGCCCTGCTGAGAGGTCCATATGTAAAAGAAAAATAACAGGTTGAAGATCACTCTGTAAACTTAACAGACAAGGGACAAATGAATAGTGGTTGTGATTATTTTCTCATAGCATAAGAGGAATACCTTGCACACCATACCTTGGAGGTGTTGAATTTATAAGTACACATGGAAGGCTGTTTTTCATTCCTAAGATTAGCAGCAATCACCATCATACTGAATTCAGGAGTGAGTTTGCATAGCTCATCTTACCAACACGCTCAACAGAATTGGATCCAGTTTTACTCCCTGCCTCTTTAAGCACTTTTTTCCCATAGCATCTGGGAATCTTCAATTTCCTGGTTTTCTTCTTCCCTCCATAGCTGTTCATTCTCAGACTTTAGAAAGAATATCCATAGAAGGTGCAGAGAGTGCACTTTGAGTGAATCACCCTCCAGGAATCCATGTGCTGAGCTATCTGGAAGCCCAAATTCCTTCTCAGTCTTCACAGCTATCTTCTCTTTCTATTACAATCTCTAACTGTTGGATTTTCCAATCTTTAAATCTATTCCTCTACCACCATCATTGTCATATTCATCTCCATAAACATTCTCATTTCTCCTAGCGGCTGATATATTTTTTTGAAAAACTTGAATTCACCCTTTTTACTTTCCAAATTTCATATCCTATCCATCAGAAAATATCATTAATTCTGCCTTTCCAAATAGAGTTTAGAAAGCCCACTCTGAGGCTCAATTTGGACCAAGGAGCCTTCTAACAGGTTTCTGTTCCTGTACTCTTGCTCTCTTGTGTTCAGTTGTCTGTACAACAGCCTAACCTTTTCAAAACATAAAACCACTCCTATTATGACAACCCTCCAGTGGTTTCTCATCAAGTTCAAAACAAATTCAAATTCCTATTCTAAACTACAAAACATTATATGACATTACCACGTGTGTCCTTTCTGATATAATCTATAGCATTTTTCCATAACTCACTCTGTTCTAAATACACGGCCACCTGCATTTACCTCCTGTTGCTGTAAAATAAACTGCCCCCGAAGTTTCAGTAAGTCAAGAGTTTTAGAGCAACTCCGTTGGACACATTCAGCTCAGAATCTCCCACAAGATTGCAATTAAGCTGTCCACCGAGGCTACTGTCATCTAAAGGTTTGACTGGGGCTCAAACACCCATTTGCATTGGGCTTGTTCACAGGGCTTGCAACTGGGTGCTGACTACTGGCAAAAAGCCTCAAGTTTTCTCCCTATAACCCTCTCTACAGTGTTTCTTTGTGTTTAATCAACACAGCAGCCAGCTATTCCCATACTGAGAGACTGATCTCAGAGGCCAAGGCTGAATCACCAATGCCTTTTGTGACCTGTTTTCAAAAATCACCTTTGTCATAGTCCAATGGTTGCACAGACCAGCTCAGAATAAGTGTGGGAAGAGAATACATGAGAGATACCCTGTTGCAAGGATCATTAGGGACAACATTGAAGCCAGGCTATGGTACATATCTCTACAGCACATACTCACCTCACAACATTTGCACTTATTGCTTGTTAGCTTGATTGTGACAGTCATCACATATGTCATATGATATCAAATTATCATATTTCACACTGAATATTTATAATTTTGTTTGTGAATTATAACTCAATAAAACTAAAAATAAATCATGTTGTCTTCCTCAAATATATACAATTATATACAATTTTGTCAATTATACATGATAAAGTTGGGAAAAGTTAATGAATAAATAATGTTATTAAATAAATAGTCCTCCCATCACTATTTCATTACCTTACTTTATTCTTCCTAGCACTTACTACTATGCTCCACAAAGACATTGGTATTGCCTATTTTATTAATTGTTAAATCACAATAGTATAAAACTCTCTTGTATTTATAGGTAATCAGCATACATTTGTTAAAAAAGTAAGTGAAAAATAAAACTCCAAGTCTTGGAACATGAAAAGAAGCCACACTGATTACAAGGATAGGGTACCAACAAATGAGTTAATTTATTAAAAAAATTATTGAGCCTGTGGAACCATGGCCTTCCTACTTTTTACTTGTTGAATATTATTGTTACTGGAAAATTAAGCCTATGATTATTGAGAGGACTGAAATTACATTTGCATAATTTTCTTTAATATTGCAAAAATTTTCTTTACATTAATATTTTCTTTATATTAATACACATTTTATTTACATTAATAAAAAGTTGTTTAAATATTGATCTGCTTTCAGCCAGTTTATGACTATTCAAAGTGACCTAACACAAAGTTTCTGGTTTCCAGGAGACCCTGATCATCCTCCAAGCAAGTTTTTGATGTGAGGCTTCTACAGTGTAAGGGGTTTCTTGGCTGTATTTCATGACCTCTTGCATACAGCACAGCCCTTTTAAAACGTTGCCTTTCTTGAATGTGAACATTTTGAGAATCAGGAGGTAGTAACACTCTTTTCCTAACCCTTTTCCTAGCCACATATGATGATTTTAAACCTGGGTCCCCAACACAGTGGACATAATCCTTCTATACACCAACGATCAATTTGTGCATCAAATGATGAACACTGAAAGATAATTGGATCAATAAGATACTGTTGGGAGCATGAATGAAGAAACAAATTTGCAAACATGCAAGGACAACGGAAGCCTAGAAAATCTAAAATTGGGTCACAGTTAAAGATCGTGACCCTATGATGTGAATGTGCCTGCCAAATCTCATGTTTAACTTCAATTGCCATTAGACAGTATCAAGAGTTGGGACTTCAAAGATGTGATTAAACCATGAGGGCTCAGACTTCAGGAATGGATAACTGCAGTTATCTTGGGAGTAAGAACTGGTATTTGAGAGTGAGCTACTGATAGAAAGGATGAGTTGTCTACATGTCATGTATCTTAGCTTGCCCTTCTGCCATGTTGCAACAGAAAGGCCTTCCCCCAGACACTGGTGCCATGCTTCAGGATTTCACAACTTACAGAACCATGAGCTAAATAAACTTCTATCAACTGTAAATTACCCAGTCTCAGATGATCTATCAGCAACAGGAAACAGATAAAGACATATGTTAAGCCAAAGGCCTGTGCACATGGAACGTCTAGGGAACGGAGGCCATGAGTAAAGAGAGAATTTTGTAAGAGAGAGAAAGTGGCAAAGGTATTGACAGATAAAATGGACCCATGAGATGGAGAGAAAGAAGACAATGTGAGAGAATTGGAGAGAGACAAAAAGACAGCAACAGACTTATTTTAATTTGCAGAACAGATAGATTAGACAAACAAAAACAGATGGAGCCATCCGTTCCTGGAGCTGCCCACTTCCCCTTGCCTGAGGCCTATCGGTTCAGTTTTTCCTGGGCACCTGTGCACTTGCTTTCTTCCAACTCAAATCCCTCCCACTCTTTCTTCTTCAGCCAAATGGAGTTATCTTCTCTTATTTGAGACTAGAGTCACCCTGACTAACACATACAGATTATGTGTAGGAAGAAGATCTATGTATGTGAATCGTTTCATATTAAAATAAAACTCATGGCCCATCCTCATCAGCTACCTGCTTTCCTCCATTCCTGGAATGGTGGGGATGGATTTTCCTCTGAACCAACAGCTATTTCAAGTGTGCTCCTACTACAGAGGACAGTCATTGACAAAGCAAGGTCAGAGATGTGGTCTAGACTTGTTGAGAAGTGGAACAAAGTGAGGCCCTCACCCACTAGACAGTGAATCCCTTCAAGATGGGTTGGCTGAGTTTAATGTGTCACATACAGGAGTCTGGCCCATGGTATTGTGAGTATTCTTAAGTGACCAAAAAGATCTGTTTAAAGAAGAATAACAGTCCTGGAATATTTTCACTTATTTTCTAGAGTGGCCATCAATAATGGCAATAATCAAGAAGAAAATCACAGCACCGGTTTTCAGTGCCAGGCTCTGTACCAAGCATTTTTATATATATACACCTTACACCATTTGCATTTTTCATTGGTCTTCAACAACTAATTGAACTTGATATAAAAAAAATAGAATGATGGCATCATATTTGTTTTCTTCCTTTGCAATGACAAAATCTTCCAATTTCTATGAAGAGGCCCAAACTACCAGACCTTTTCTTCTTCTAGAATCCACCTGTCTTGGAGGCTTATACATTAAAAAGTTATAAAGCCCCAGTTCACGGGAGCAGGATACATGATTTGAGGAAAGAAGAGAGGATATCTCCAGCAAGATGACAAAATAGTCCATCTAGAATTGATTGTGTTGTTATAGAAAGCAATATAGTTAAAATTAAATAATGACAGTGATACAGGGAATGCGGGGTTTCTGAAACCTCATTGCACTTCAGTTCATCTGGAAACTTTCACAAATATCCATGCCTGGATCCATGTTGCCAACATGATCCAACAATTCTGCTCCAAAGCAGACATACAACAGGAAAACACACTTTTGGTAACCAAAAGATTTATACAAGAATGTTAGTAGCAGCATCATTTGTAATATAAGGGTAGGACGGATGTCCATCAACAGCAGATCAGCTAAATGAATAGCAGTATGTTCACATAATATAGGGTACTCTACAACAAGAGTGAACAAAGCACAACTATATTTCACAATAGTGATAATATTACAAATGTAATGTGAAGCTAGACACGGTTATATCTCTGGAATTCCATTTATATAAAGCACAGTGGGAACAAAGCTCTGTTGAATAAGGTCAGAATGATGATTATTCTTTAGACAGTACAGTGTGCCAATGACTGGAAAAAGAAAAAAAGAGATTTCTAGGGGGATTTGGGGCACTGATAATGTTCTATCTTTTGAACTACGGGATGTATATATGAGTATGTTCACTTTATTAAAATACAAGATGCTGCACTTCATTGTGTACTTTCTTGTATGTCTGCTATAATTTGTCAAAATGTCTACTGAAAATAATACATGCTAGTCCCTACACTCAAAGACTATAACTCAGGCGTGTTGAGGTGGGTGGAACCTAGATATTGATCATTTAAAAGAGCTCTCCAGAAAGGAGAAATGTTAAACAGTGTATCTGGGAATGAAAATGAAACATACAATTTGTATGTTCTTCAAAAAAATTAAAAATAGAGCTATCATATGATAACTAGCATATGCTGTCCTATGATAGCAGTTCCACTAGTGGGTATGTATGCAAAATAAATGAAATCAGTATGCCAAGTGGCTCAACAGGCTAATCCTCCGCCTTGCGGCGCCGGCACACTGGGTTCTAGTCCCGGTCGGGGCACCGGATTCTGTCCCGGTTGCCCCTCTTCCAGGCCAGCTCTCTGCTGTGGCCCAGGAGTGCAGTGGAGGATGGCCCAGGTGCTTGGGCCCTGCACCCCATGGGGAGACCAGGAAAAACACCTGGCTCCTGGCTCCTGCCAGCGAACGAGCGCGGTGCGCCGGCCGCAGTGCGCCGACCGCGGCGGCCATTGGAGGGTGAACCAACGGCAAAGGAAGACCTTTCTCTCTGTCTCTCTCTCTCTCACTGTCCACTCTGCCTGTAAAAAAAAAAAAAAAAAAAAAAAAAAAAAAAGAACAAATAAGGGCCAGCTCTGTAGTGTAGCGGGTAAACCTGCCGCCTAAAGTACTGGCATCCCATACGGGACTGGTTCAAGTCCCAGCTGCTCCACTTCCGATCTAGCTCTCTGCTATGGCCTGAGAAAGCAGTGGAGGATAGCCCAAGTCCTTGGGCCCCTGCACCCATGTGGGAGACCCAAAAGAAGCTCCTGGTTCCTGGCTTCAGGTTGGCACAGCTCTGCCATTGCGGCCATCTGGGGAGTGAACCAGCAGATGGAAAACCTTTCTCTCTCCACCCCCACCACCTTTTGCCTTCATGTAACTCTGCTTTTCAAATAAATAAGTCAGCCTTAAAAAAATAAGCTCCTGCCAGTATGATTTTAATGCGGACCAGTCTGAAAGTTACTGAAGTTTAGGTCAGATAGGATTGAATCTGTAGCACAGTCCTATAAATTTTTGTGAAAGTCACCTTGAGAAAACTAACCCATCTCCTTGAGACCCAGCTCTCTCACTCTGAACAGGTTTTACTATTGTATAGCTCACATGTATATAATATAAAGATTGCAAGGGATAGTTATAAACAACTTCCTTAGCATAGTACATGCTTTCTAATAAAAATTAAAATAATTATTAAACACTGTCCAAGATTAAGACATGACTATGGATAGGCTCTAACCCAGACCTACTTGATTCTAAAACCCATTTTTAAATGTTTCTCTCCATATATTGTACTTTCAAGGACTCCTGGCCAATCCTTTCAAGGGACTATGACCCTGTGGGCAAAGAAGAGAGGCACTGTTCTTTAATCACAGGGTGTTGATTAGTCTGATTGCATGTTCCATGGTTATTATTGATCTGGGGAATGATTGATGGTCACTGGTTGTCACTGTCTCATCTTTGCTATAATTGCATGAAATATCTTCTGGGGTTGAGCACCTCTTACTCAGATGCATTAACAATAATTTCCCCAAATGTGTTCCCTTGAAAGAGATTGAATTATTTCCAAAGGTCCTGTGCATCTCCTTTGCAGTGCAGGAAAAAAGTGCATCCATAAATTACTCAATTGACACAGATGGGGACCTGAATGGCAGAGCAGTCGGCTGCAAATTCTTCTTCCCAGACACGTCCTGTCTGATGGCGGGACTGGCAGAGGCTCTGGGGGTGCCACCCTGGTCACGCATGAGCATGACTGGTGGTTCCTCTCAGAGGAGGAAGTGGACAGGCTGCTAATCCATGTCAGGGCTGTGGAGTCTGACAGCAATGACTAAGGCAACTTGAAATTAATTTCCCTGCTGTGCTAGCTCTCTATTGCTTTGCCTGTCTCCTCGTGGCTGGAACAAAGTGAAAGGAATCAGAATAGAAAAAGCAGCGGCAAACACAAAATTAGATTTGAATTCTTGCTATATTACCTATGACCATGCAATTGTTTTTCTCTAGTCCTCAGTTTTCACATCTTTAAAATAGGGACATGTTAACAAGTTGGTGTGTAAAGTCCTTCTAAGGTTTGTAAAGCCTCTTCCCTGTGGAGTCTGATGCAGTCGAAATCACAGGTGTTAAAAGATTTTTTTTTTAAGAACTGTATTTCTGCTATTCCAAACAACTTGATTTTCATAAATAAGTTAATTTCCAATGTATATTATATTATCCTTGAATAAAGGAAATTTCTTCAATTTTTTTTATTCCTTATTGTTCCATTCAATGATCAAAACCCAAACAGATAAATAATTTAACAACTGGAATAGCCACAGGAGAAAATCTTTCTTGTTTCCCTTCTTAAAGACTCAATAAATCAATCATGCTTATTTTAATAGAAGTCAATTCTAGTATTTTAAAAAGTCTAATAGCAAATCATTTTCTAGTTACTTTAACAAACAAATTCCTATAATATTAAAGCTCAAAAACTAAGAATTAAGCAAAAATTACATCATTCAGTGGCAACAGAATGATCAAGGAAAAAGAGTGAGGCATTATCCTGAAAGTTTGTTTCTGATCATTTGTGTAAAGTTTGAATTATTAGAAAAATTATTAGATCAAGCATTGTGCTAAATATTTTGTTGTTGTTATTATGTAAACTAATCTTTAAGATGACTTTATAGCTAATGTATTTTATTTCTACTTACAGATGGTGAAGTAAGGCAGGCCAGAAGTTTTAAACAAATCTAGATTCCTGCAGTTAGTAGTAAGAGATTTAAACCTAGAAACCTGATTGAAGATGAAATCAAGTCCATTTCCATGACATAGATTGTCTCAACTTGCAATGGATTAATTTACAATTGTTTGACTTTAAGATGATGCAAAGACAATTGCACGTTCTGTAGAACTATACTTTGAATTTTGAGTTTGGGTATTTTCCCAGGCCAGTGATATGTGGTTGAATACTCTCTCACAATGCTGGGTAGCAAACTGCAGCTCCCAGTCAGCTGTATGATCAAGGGAGTAAACACTCTCACTCTACAGTGTACTCTGTTGTTATACTATGATTTTGATGGGTAAGGTATATTAAATGTATTTTTACCTACTACTTTTTCAACTTAACATGGATTTATTGGGGCACTCACATGCCATATCAGAGTCATGTCTTGAGTACTGGGTACTCTGATTCTGTCCAGCTTCCCATTAATATGCCTGGGAAACAGAAGATGATGGCTCAAGTAACTAAGACCCTGCCACCCACATGGAGACACAGATGGAGTTCTTGACTCCTGACTTTGGTCTGGCCTACCCCTAGCTGTTGCAGGCATTTGGGGGGTGAAACAGAGGGTGGAAAATCAATTCTCTCTCTCTCTCTCTTTCTTTCTCTCTCTCTCTCTCTCTCTCCTCCTACCCCTTTCTGAATCACTCTGGCTTTCAAATAAATACATCAACCATTAAAAGGGATGAGAATATAATCCTAAACTTTGATAAACACTGCAAAGGAATAAAATGGGGAGACCTGGTTCAGTTTCTATGTGTGGGATTGGAGGGGAATACAAAAAAGTGTTTATCTTGAGGACATAAGAGGAAGTGATTCTATAGCTAAAATTTGCAGTGGAAGTCAAATTTAACTAGACAAGGATTGGGAGGCAAAGTATTCCGGGTAAAGGTAATAGCATTTACAAAGATCTTTAACTTTGTACAAGAAGAAACATCATGTATTTTTGATAATCATAAGGTCAGCAAAAGCCTTATGGACTGTAGACAGCCAAATAGAGGAGTCCAGAGTTTGCTTACTCCTCACAGAAAGGAACAAAAGCAGAACAAAGATAGCAGCATTTCAAGCTGAGTGCCCAAGGGAGAACATTAGACCTCAGCAAAGGAGATTTGACATGGCCATCAGGGATGGCAGTATAGAGAGAGGAAAAAACTGCAACCATAGCCACACAGGGGAGGGGAATCCCAATTTCAGGGAGAAGTGTAAATGAAGAAGCCCCAGGGAACCCCCATCTCCATGGACACTGGATATCTAGCTATAGGCAGGATCCACAGTCATTACAGCTTTCAAGTACAGTGAGGAGAGCTACCTGGAGGATGAAAGTACCTTTAATTCAGAGAATGAACTCACTTTGTCTCCTCCCACACCCCAAAATATAGGCTGCAGCAATGAGGCACTATCTTGAGAAAGGAACCCCTGCTGCAATACATACTGCATTGGTAACAGAAGTCCCTGCATACATCCAATCCTGGGGACCTACAGACATTCTACCACACTAGAAAGAGAACAGTCTTATGAATCTAACTGGACTTAGGAGTACAACTATGACTCTAACATTGTACTGCACTGCAGATGATGCTATGAACTACAGAGGACAAGTGGTTAAGCTCAAAAAGGAAGGGGGAGAGGGTACTAGCCCAAGGATATGAGAAGGCAGAGTGTGTAGCACCTTGTAGTTGGGGTCCATCCTCCCCCTACTACTCACCCCCTCCACCACCACCAGGGCAAGGTATGTCATCACTGGGACAAAAGCCACCACCACTCAAACTAAAGGCAGGAATTTCTGTGACTATAGTCCGTCCCTACTAGTAGGACTAAAAGTCCCCACTGGAACTCCAACCCTGAGCATATCCTAGCAACCACAGACTACTGTGGAGACTTGTGTTCTTCTGTCCCTGGTGCTCCTATGACCTCAGCTCGTACCTTTCCATGGTAGGCTGACTCTGGAGTTGATGTGCTTCCTAATGGATACCCCACATCCCAACCATAACTATTGCCAATTACAGCAAAGAAGCTATATATAGGGAGAAGACACTATGGGATCTAACTAAAGTGAAACTAATCTGCCAAAGTGTCATCCAAGGACACGCAACTTCCGGAAAAAGTCTTTTATCACAAAAGTCACCTTTTAAAAGTGATGTGGACAACTGCTCCTCCAGAGTAGGACACAAGCAACATGAAAGGGGAAGACAATATGAGACCTCCACAGGAACTCAACAATGTTTTAGCAACACACTCCAGAGAAAAGGATACTGACAGAAGTCCTGATGAAGAATTCAAAAGAATAACTAAAAGGAAACTCAGTGAGATAAAAGAAAATCCACAGTTTAACTAAATTAAGAAAACAATGCATGATATGAATGAGAAAATCAGGAAAAAGATATTTTGAAAAAACAATTGTGGAAATAAGGAGCTCAGTAAGTAAAATATAAAATACAGTTGAAAGTCTCAAGAACAGATTAGATTAAGCAAGAGTAAGAACATTCAAACTTGAAGACTGACCTTAAGAAGTATCTCAGTCAGGGCCGGCGCCATGGCTCAATAGGCTAATCCTCCGCCTTGCGGCGCTGGCACACCAGGTTCTAGTCCCGGTTGGGGTGCCGGATTCTGTCCCGGTTGCCCCTCTTCCAGGCCAGCTCTCTGCTGTGGCCAGGGAGTGCAGTGGAGGATGGCCCAAGTGCTTGGGCCCTACACCCCATGGGAGACCAGGATGAGTACCTGGCTCCTGCCATCAGATGAGCGCGGTGCGCTGGCCGCCAGGCACTGGCCATGGCAGCCATTGGAGGGTGAACCAACGGCAAAAAGGAAGACCTTTTTCTCTGTCTCTCTCTCACTGTCCACTCTGCCTGTCAAAAAATAAAATAAATAAATAAATAAATAAAGATGTATCTCAGATCAAAAGAAGTTAAAAGATTGAAGACAGCTTCCTAGGTGTTTGAGATATCAATTCTAGAAAGTAACAGAAGGGAAGGGGATATAGAAAAGTTACTCAATGAAATAATACCTGAAAATTTCCTCAATCATTGGAAGGATAAAGACCCTTTACAGGAGACATCAAATAGATAATATTGTGGTATTGTTGTACTATCAAGTGTGAAATATGAAGGGAGAATGCTAGTAAGTGTGAAAGAAAAAGTCTCAAGTAAAGGGATCCACCTTAGATTAACAACTACTTTATTAGCAGAAATCTTATAGGCCATGAGGTAAGTTTTGAAAGAAAAAAAAAGTACTTCCAACCAATATTACTATACAGGGAAAAACTCTTTTTCAGAAATGAAGGTGAGGGCTGGCGCTGAGGCACAGGTTAATCCTCTGCCTGAGGCACTGGCATCCTATTCGCGTACTGGTTCTAGTCCCTGTTGCTCCTCTTCCAATCCAGCTCTCTGCTATGGCATGGGGAGGCAGTGGAGGATGGCCCAAGTCCTTGGGCCCTGCACCCGCATGGGAGACCAGGAGAAGCACCTGGCTCCTGCCTTCAGATCAGCTCCAGCTCTTGCGGACATTTGGGGAATGAACCAATGGAAGTAAGACTTTTCCCTCTCTCGCTCTCACTTTACATAACTCTACTTCTCAAATAAATAAATAAAAATCTTTAAACATAAATAAATACATGAAAATAAGAAATGAAGGTGAGAAAATTCTGATTGGATTAAGATGGAAGTGTAGGGATGGAGCTTGCTGCTCTAGTCTGGGAGAAGATAGTTTTCAAAAGTGTAAAGAGTACAGTCTCAGAAGAAGAGTTAGGGAGAAAACAGCAGAGGAAACTCTATGCAAATTGGAGGGACACAGTGGATCTTTGTGGAGGGCAAGGACATACACAACTCAGGACCCAGGAGTCAAGAGCCTCTGCACCAGCATTGGAGTCAGGTGAGACCAGACTGCAGCAGCTCAAGCCACTGGCGATAAAGCTACAGGAAGGACCTAGAGGGAATCCGGCTTGGAGCCCCATGGGGGGATAGCATACCTGTCAAACTAGAGAAAAAACAAAGGGGCATGTTTTTAATCTTCCTGATCACCCTGTAACTGCGTCCTGTATCAAGCTGATAGAGAACAGGCGCCATTTTAGACATAAGTAACAGTTGTGCCAACTTGTGTCTGCTCCCAGCAGCCAGCCAAGAGGAGACTCCTGAGTCTGGCGGAGAGAACAGACAGGGAGCTGGGTGCTCATGACTGTGAGAGGCTTGTGTGCCAAGGCTGTGAAAACACTGAGGATGTGTGGGAGGACTCAGAGTGTGGCTGGGACTTTGAGCAGTCACTGTGGGAAGCTCCACAAGGTCAGGGCTCTCTGGTTATCTGACGAGGGACATTGCTGGGGAATCTGAGCTTACACTGAGGACTGCAAAGATCCTTTGTGTGGTCCTCATGGCATAGCATATGAATAAAATACCCACTGGGCTAGCGCCCAGACAATGATCTCCTTTGAGGAGAGGAACTTGGCTGAATCTATGCCAACAGATAGGAACAAACCTCCCCTCTGATTAAAAAAAGAGAGAGAGAGATTTACCACACCAAACCTGGATGTTTCACCTCAGACATGCCCTTCACCCTGGAACACTGAACAGAATTCCTTGGCCATACCTACTACACACCTGAAAGCAGACACTCCACTAATCCACACAGACATAGTCCAAATATAAGAGCTGCCACAGGAAAAAAAATCATGGGGCATCTGGCTATTTAAAAGAAATGTTAAGGGTTCTAAAAAGAGACATAGAGTCAAATACAATAGTGATGAGGGATTTCAATGCCCCACTTTCAGCAATAGACATATCAACTAGACAGAAAATCAACAAAGAAACAGCAAACTTAATTGACACTATAGATCAAATGGACTGACAGATATCTGCTGAACTTTTTATCCTACAGTTGAAGAATACACAGAATTTTTTCTTAGACTGACCACATGCTAGGCCATAAAGGAAGTCTCAACAAATTCAAAAAAATCAAAATCATACTATGATCTTCTCAGACCACAATGCAATGAACCTGGAAATCAGCAACTCAGGAATCTCTAGAACATATGCAAACACATGGAGACTGAACAACATGCTCCTGAATGAATATTGGGTCATAGAAGAAATCAAAGGAGAAATCAAAAAATTTCTGGAAACAAATGAAGAAGACAATACAACATGTCAAAACTTATGGGATACAGCAAAAGCAGTGTTAAGAGGAAAGTTTATAGCAATATGTAGCTACATCAAGAAACTGAAAGTCACCAAATAAATGAGCTATCAATGCATCTCAAGGATCTAGAAAAACAACAGCAAACCAAATGCAAAATGAGTAGAAGGAAAGAAATAATTAAAATTAAAGAGGCAACCAACAAAATTGAAACCAACAAAACAATACAAAATATCAGCAAAACAAAGAGGTGTTTTTTTGAAAAATAACCAAAATTAACACACCATTGGCACGACTAAGCAAAAAAAGGAGAGAGAAGACCTAAATCAATAAAATTAGAGATGGAAAAGAAAATATATAAACAGACAATTCAGAAATAGAAAGAATCATCAGAAATTACTACAAAGAGCAGTTTTCCAACAAACTGGGAAACCTAGAAGAAATGAGTAGATTCCTGAACAAAAACAATCTACCTAAATTGAGCCATGAAGACAGAAAACCTAAACAGACCATTACCAAGATGGAAATTGAATCAGTAATAAAGACACTGCCAACAAAGATAAGCCCAGGACCGGATGGCTTCACTGCTGCACACATCCAGACATTTAAAAAGAAACTAATTCCACTTCTTCTCAAGTTATTCAAAACAATAAGAGTGAGAGAATTCTCCCAAAATCTTTCTATAAAACAAGGATCACCTTAATTCTTAAAGCTGGAAAAGACACAAAAGAGAAAGAGATCTACAGACCAATTTATCTGATGAACATAAATGCAAAAATCCTCAACAAAATTCCAGCCAGTCAAATCCAACAACACAACAGAAAGATCATTGACCCAGACCAACTGGGATTTATTCCTGGTATGCCGGGATGGTTAAACATTCAGAAATCAATCGATGTGATACAGCACATTAAAAAAAAAAGGACAAAAGTCATGTGATTATTTCAATAGATGCAGTGAAAGCATTTAATAAAATAACAACACACTTTCATGATGAAAACACTAAGCAAATTGTGTATAGAAAGAATATTCCCCAACACAATCAAGTTAATTTATGACAAACCCATGGCCAGTTTCCTATGAATGGGAAAAGTTGGAGGCATTCCCACTGAGATCTAAACCAGACAAGGACGCCTACTCTCACCATTGCTATTCATATAGTCCTGGAAGTTTTAGCCAGAGCCATTAGTCAAGAAGAAGATATTAAAGGGATACAAATTGGAAAAGAGGAAGTAAAATTATCCCTATTTGCAGCTGACGTGATTCTATATAAGTATTATTGAATTGACTTCACATATAGTCAAAGACTTAGTGCTCCATTAAATAATGAGTTCAATAAGTAAAAAATAAAAATGCCATAGTGCAACCGAAATTTAGGCAAGGGCTATAAATAATAACAACATGCTGCCTATTAGAAACACACTTCATCAGCAAAGACACTTTGACTAAAAGTGAAAGAATGAAAAAATATATTTCACACAAATATGAATCATAAGTGAACAGGCCACTTCCCATCCTGCTCCATTCTAATGGCCTGGCAAGGCAGTGGAATATGGCCCAAGTGCTTGGATCTTTGTGACTATGTGGGAGACCCTGAGGGAGCTCCTAGCTCCTTGCTTCAGATCATCTCAGCTCCAGTTATTGCAACAATTTGGAGAGTGAACCAGCAGATGGAAGACCTCTCTCTGTCTCTCCCTTTCTCTGTAACTCTGCCTCAACCTCTTAAATAAATAAATAAATCTTTTTAAAAAAGTGAACAGTAAATGGAAGGGGAGAGGGAGCAGGAAAGGGGAGGGTTGCGGGTGGGAGGGAAGTTATGGGGGGGAGGCCATTGTAATCCATAAGCTGTACTTTGGAAATTTATATTCTTTAAATAAAAGCTTTATAAAAAAATGAAAAAAAAAAAAGTGAACAGGACTAGCCATATTTATATCAGAACAAAATGACTTAAGACAAAATGTGTAAAAAGAGCCAAGGTCAGACAAAATGAAAACTGAGAAATATCAGAGTTAAACTGTGCTCTAGATATACTAGACATAGTGCCAACTTACAGAACTTTCATCCCAACAACTTCAGAGCAAACATTCTTTTTATCAACATATGGGATATTCTCTAGAATAGGCCATATATTATGCTTCAAAACAAGCCTCACTTTATTAAAATGTCAAAATCATATCATGTATTTTTGTGACGATAGTGATACAAAATTAGAAGTCAACAACAAAAGAAACTAGGAATTATCAAACACATGGAGACTGAAAAACATGCGCTGAATGAACAACGCATCGTTAAAGAAGCCAGAAAGTGAAACTGTAAAAATCGTTGAAATAAAAAAAAAAAAATGGAAACACAATGAGAAAGAGAAATTGAAAAATTCTTCGAAACAAACAAAAAAGGAAACAATGTAAAAACAAAAAACTTAAGGGATAAAGCAAAAAGAGCACTTAGAGGGAAGTTTACGGCAATATGTAGCTACATCAGAAAACAAAAACAATGACATATAACAAACAAGCAACATAATCATGCACCACAAGGACCCCCCAAATTAAGAACCAACAAACTCAGTAGAACAAAAGAAATAACAAAGATCAAAGCCTAAATAAATGAAAAAGATACCAAAATATGTAAAAGATCAGTGAAATTTAAAAAGCAGTGAAGAGGTTGGTATTTTGAAAAAATAAACATGTCTTTAGCTAGACTAAACAAGGAAAAAGGTAGGAACAATCACATAAATGAAATCAGAGATGAAAAATCATATGTTATAATTGATGCCACAGAAACAAAAGTATCAGCAGGACCATCACGGAAAATTAAATACCAGCAAATTCAAAAACCTAGAAGAAATGAATAAATTTCTGGACACGTTTGAGTAATGACATTGAATCACTAATAGTCTCCAAAAAAATAAAAGCCCAGCACCAGATGGCTTCACTGTTGAATTCTCATAAACTTTTGAGGAAGAACTAACACCAATCCTTCTCAAACTATTCCAAAAAATAGAAATGTAGGGAACCCTTCCAAACTCATTCTATAAGGTCAACATTACCTTGATTCCGAAATAAGACAAAAACATAACAAAAAAGAAAAACATAATGCAATATCCATGATTAACATAAATGAAAAGGTTCTCAACAAAATACAAATAGAATCCAATAATTATATTTATTTATATATTTATTCCTGGTATGCCAGGATAGTTAAACATTCAGAAATCAATCGATGTGATACAGCACATTATACAAAATAACAATTAGAGTCCAACAATTTATCAAAAAAATTATTCATTATGACTAAGTGGTTCCACATATACAAATCAAACAAATATAGCACATCAAAAGAAAGGAGGGTAAAGATTATGTGATCATCTCAATAGATGCAGAAAAATATAGGCAAAATTCAACAACCATTTATGTTTGAAGAAAACTTGAATAATTAAAGTATGGAGAAATGTACTTCAACATAATAAAGATTGTATAAGACAAACCCACCATCATACTGAATAGGGAAAAATTGAAAACATTTTCCTGGAACCAGACAAGGTTGTCCATTGTCACCACTCTGATTCAATATAGTACTGGAAGTTTCAAATAGAGCAATTAAAAAAAGAAATAAATGAAAAGTATACAAATAGGAAATGAAGAAGTCAAAGTATCCCTGTTTGCAGTTTATATGATTCTATATATAGAAAAAGAAAAGACACCACCAAGGGACTTTTAGAACTAATAAACAAATTCAGTGGGCCGGTGCCACAGCTCAATAGGCTAATCCTCCACCTAGTCCCAATTGGGGCACCGGATTCTCTCCGGTCGCTCCTCTTCCTGTCCAGCTCTCTGCTGTGGCCCAGGAGGGCAGTGGAGGATGGCCCAGGTTCTTGGGCCCTGCACCCACATGGGAGACCAGGAGAAAGCACCTGGCTCCTGGCTTCAGATCAGATGGTGTGCCGGCCGCAACGCACCAGCCGCAGCAGCCATTGGGGGGTGAACCAACGGAGAAGAAAGACCTTTCTCTCTGTCTTTCTTTCTCACTGTCCACTCTGCCTGTCAAAAATAAATAAATAAATAAGTTCAGTGAAGTTGCAGGATGCAAAATCAACACAAAAAATTGTTATAAATTTTCTACACCAATAAAGAACTTACTGAGAATGAAATCATAAGACCAAGACACTTCACAAAAATGGCAAAAATATAAAATACCTTGGAATAAATTTAACCAAGACTTTCAAGGACCTCTACAATGAAAATTATAAGGAAAAAAAAACTAATGAACCAAATAAAACAGAGAAAATGGACAGATCTTTTGTATTCACAGACTGGAAGAATTGATATTATTAAAATGTTAGTCTTACCCAATGCAATTTACAGATTCAACATAATTCCCACCAAAATGCCAGTGACATTCTCCATGAAAGCATGAAAAGCAATTTTAGAATTCATAAAAGTATAAAACACCCTCAAAGAGCCAAAGAAATATTGAACAAAAAAGAACAAAGCTGCAGGCATCACAATGCCTGATCTCAAGTTACACAACAAAGCAAATTGTAATCAAAATAATATGGTGCTAGTTTAACAACACTCATAGCCCACTGAAATAGAACAGAGACCATAGAAATGAATCCACACATCTACAGCCACCTGATACTCAACAAAATCACCAAAAGTATGCATGAGACAAAGGACAGGCTTTTCAATAAATAGAGCTGGAAAAATTTGATATCTAAACTTATAAGATTAAAACAGGACTCCTACCTATCATCTAATACAAAACTCAGCTCAAAATATATAAAAGATCTAAGTTTCAGACCTGAAACTACATAAATACTAGAAGAAAACAGGGAAAACACTTCAATACACTAGTATAGACAATGATTTCTTTTCTTTTTTTTTATTATTTATTTGACAGAGTTATAGATGGTGGGATAGAGAGACAGAGAGAAAGGTCTTCCTTCCATTGGTTCACTCCCCAATGATTTTTTGATTGAGACTCAAATTTTAGACAAGAAAAGCAAAACTATGCAAATGGGATAATTTCAAATAAGAAGCTTCTGCTTAGCAAAGGAAACAACACAATAAAAAGACTATTGAAAGAATTGAAAAAATCAGACTATTTATCTGACAATATTAATATCTATAATATATAAGGAATTCAATAATGCTCAACAACAAAACCCAAAAAAATACAGGTAGGAAGTGGGGAGAGGACATGAATAGACATTTCACAAAATAAGAAAGACAAATAGCCAACATGCAGAAATGTTCACTATCACTCTCTACCAGGAATGCGCAGCTCAAAGTCACATTCCAGTTATAAAGACTATATTATAAAATACACCCCTCACACACACACACACACACACACACACACACACACCAAGAAAAGCAGTGCTGGTGAAAATTCAGAGAAAAAGACAACTTTCAGCATTGTTTGGGAAAATAACAATTACTACAGCCATTATGCAGAACAGTATGAAGTTTCCTCAGAAAACTACAAAAAATGGATCTAACATGTGATAAGTTTCCCACTTCAGTGATAAAGGTAATAAAGATGAGATCAACCTATCATAGAGATATTTGCAGTTCTGTGTTCATTGCATCACTGTATTTTAAAATCTAATTTAGGTTATACAAGTTTCATGTATCCCATATATACAGATTTAGGAACATGGTGATACTTCCTTCCCTCCTGCCCACTCTCCAACCCTTCTTCATCCTTTCTCCCTGATTCCCACTGTTAATTTTTACAGTGATTTACTTTCAGTTTAGTTAATGATCATAAGGTTAACCCCACACTAAGTAAAAGACTTCAACAAATAGTATGAAGGGAAAAACAAACAAACAAATGAAAAAATACTGTTCTTCAACAGAAGCGTCAAGGGCTGTGAACAATCATCAGATCTCAAAATGTCAATTTCACATCAACTCATTGCATTTTAGATACTCTATTATTTACTCCAGACAGGGAAAACATATGATATCTGCCTTTTTGGGACTGGCTTATTTCACTAATTATAATGGCTTCCGATTGCATCCATTTTGTTGCAAAAGACAGTATTTCATTTTTTTGTTACAGCTGAGTAGTACTCCATAGTGTCTGTTTGTGTGTGTGTGTGTGTATGTAGTAATTTCTTTATCCACTCAACAGTTGATGAGCATCTGTGTTATTGTGGATTGAGCTACAATAAACATAGAGGTACAGAACACTCTTTCAGATGTTGATTTTTTTTAGTTTGGGTAAATTCCCAGGAGTGGGATGGCTGGATCATATTGTAAGTCTATGTACATATTTCTGAGGTATCTCCATACTATTTTCCACAGTGGCTGGACCACTTTAAATTTTCACCAACAGTGAATTGGGGTACCTTTTCCCCCTCATCCTACCAGCATTTGTGGTTCATTGATTTCTGTGTGAGAGCCATTCTAACTTGGGTGGAGTGAAAACTCATTTTGGTTTTTATTTGCATTTCTCTGATGGTTAGTAATCCTGAGCATTTTTTCCAAGTGTCTGTTGGCCATTTGAATATCCTCTCTTGAAAAATGTCTGTTCATGTACTTTGCCTATTTTAACTGGATTGTTTGTTTTGTTGTGGAATTTCTTGAGCTCTTTATACATTCTGGATATTAACCCTTTATCTCTTGTGTGGTTTGCAAATATGTTTTCCTGTTCTCTCAAATGCCTCTTCATTTTGCTGAGTGTTTCTTTTGCAGTGCAGAAACTCCTCAATTGGTCAATCTTGGCTTTGATTACCTTCTGAGGTCTTTTCATGAAAGTCTTTGCCTATGCCAATGTCTTGCAGTTTCCTCAGTGTTCTCTAGTAATTTGATGGTACTAGGTCATAGAGCACTATTAACAATAGCCAAGATATGGAATCAACATAAATATCCACAAATGGATGGACAATGAAATATGGTACGTATACAAAATGAAATATTATTCAATCACAGCAAACAATGGGGTCCTGACATGTGCAGTAAAATGGATGGAATTGTATAAATAAGAAAAACTCAGAAAAAAACTGCATATTTCCAAGTTTAAAAACATCAATCTGAACTTAGGATAGTGACTACTAAAGACTGGGAATGATGGAGAAGGGGAGTAGAGGGAGGTTTGATAGCAGCTACCAACACACAGTTATACAGAAGTGATAAACACCACAGTTCTGTAGCACATGGGGCAACTGTAGTTCACAATATTTTATTATATACTCTAGAAAAAGTAGAAGACAGGAGCTTACAGGCTCTAAAAAAGGTGTACAAGGAAATAGAAATGCCATTACTGATTTAATCAGTTTACATAGAATACATATTTTAAAATATTGCACAGTGCACAACGCAATGTACAAACATACATAATACATGTGCTAATGATTTTTTTAACATCTCAAAAAGGCTGTTGTGTCCTGAGCATTGTGAACCAGAAACCAAGGAATATAAAATGAAGTTGGGCAGAACTCATATCATTCTGTTCCTTAAGGACCAGTGTGAATAATCAAGATTGTATTTAAATATTCTGTATAGCCATTGGAGGCATTTGTGCTGGGTTATGGGGTGAGAGTAAGGAGAATGAGCTGATCTAATTTATACTTGTAAAATTTCACTTTTCCAGTCTCCAGTCTTCCAAGCATAAACTAAATCACGCTAGATTGGGTACAAAATTCAGAAATCTGCTATAGATTCTGACAAGAGAACAAGTAGGCCACAATCCTAGCATGAGTGAGCCAATAGGCATGTTACAAACACAATGACGCTGCTCTAGTTTATATACATAGCTCAGAGATTTTAGATGAGAAGTGTTAAGATCCAGCCATTAAAACCACAGCCTTAAATTGGGTGACTCTCAATAATATTATTAATAGCAAAGTTAGCATTTATGCAATATGGACCAAATGCCAGGCAATTAAATACATTGCCTTGTTTAATCTTAAAATCTACTTTATGAGCTTAATATTATTATCGCCAATTTACAGATGAGGAAACTGAATCTATACAAGGACATGTTCAAGTTTGACAGCCAATAAATTGCTGTGCTGATATGCAGATAAACTCCACAGCCAGTTATCCTTAACCACTACACACATTGCTTACATAACCAAAGTGGGTTTGCTATATAGTCATCTGAATATTGAAAGCAGCTTCCTTCAATGTCTTTCTCCATATCCAAGACCATGATATGCTCACAAACCAGGGAAAGGACTAAGGTACTTGTGAGAAAACTGAGTCATCACAAAAAGATGAACAAGGTGGCCATGGACTGGGCTTGGGGAGTAAGAGGCAACTCTCAGGGTCTTATCTCACTTAAAATCATCACCAACAGCTCATAGAGTCCCCAGATTTGGAAAAGATTGAATTTCTCAGCTGCAGCCACTGCCTGTCTGTAGCCCCTGCATGTGCACATGCATACAGATATGCACGTAGCTGCCTCTGCATATGCCCAGAGATAGGTACAGCACGTGTGCATTATTTTCAGTTTTGCAGAAGCAGCAGATGGATAATTGCGGCCCCTAAGTGCCTAATCTGCTCTCCGGGACACGGGCAGATTTCTGAGCCAACAAACTTAATTGAACTTTCTATTCCAGCTGGAGAAGGTTGCAGAGTTGCTGCGCACACAGCACAGGCGGAATGAAAAGGTCAGCCACGCGGTCCTCTTTGTAATGGATTGACCAAAGCCATATTGTTCTGTTTTGTTTTCTTTTTCTTTCTTTTTTTTGGGGGGGTTGGGGGAAGGGAGGCTTTGTTTCTGTTTTTTCTAAATACTTCTCATAACCTCTGAATGGTAAAACTTGGTTAGTCAGATAGAATTTCCCTCCTCTGCATTTAAAGTTGCACATAATTTTATTTTGTTGACACAGTCCATGGTCCTCAGAAAGATTTCTTTAGCCCTCATGTAAGAGAACAAGAAGAATTTGATCTAAAGGTAAGTGGCTCGCTTTTTAAAGCTCCTTAAGCACATAGCCAAACACTGGCTACAAGCAGTGTATCTCAAAATTAGCATGTGCAAGAATCACTCTGAAAGCTTTTGAAAACACAGCTTCCTGGACCCATGCCCCAGAGATTCTGAATCATGTCAAGATAGAGCCTGAGAATTTGCATTTCCTTAATGTTTATTTTCATCTACTTGAAAGTCACAGGGACAGAGAATGAGAGGGAGATCTAGCAGCTGGATCACTCCCCAAATGCCCTAGTTGAGCCAGGCCTATGCCAGGAGCCCAGAACTCCATCTAGGCCTCCTACATGGGTGGCAGGACTCTAATTATTTGAGCCATCATCTGCTGCCTCCCAGGTGCAATAGCAGGTATCTGGGTTGGGAGTGGAGCAACTGAGACTCAATTCAGCACTCTGATTTGGGTTGCAGGCATCACAAATGGTGACTTATCTCCCTGAGCCACAATAATCAGGCCAGAGTTTGTATTTTATAAGATTTGTTTGAAAAGCAGAGTTTAGAAAGAGAGAGAGACAGAGAGAGACAGAGAGAGACAGAGAGAGACAGAGAGAGATATCTTTCATCTGCTACTTCATTCTCCAAACGACTGCGACAGTCAGGGCTGGGCCAGTACAAAGCCAGGAGCCTGGAACTCCATGTGCATGGCTGGGGCCCAGGCACTTGGGCCCTCATCTGCTGCACTCCCAGGACCATTAGTAGAGAGATAGATTAGAAGTGGAACAGCTGGGACTCAAACCAGTGTTCATATGGGTCACTGGTGTTACAGGTAGTGGCTTAACCAGCTGTACTATAACCCTGGCCCCCAGAATCTGCGTTTTTAAAAAACTCTGAGATAATGATGGCAATGCTGCTGGTCCCAGGAGCAGACAATGACCCAAGTCCCAGTGTAACTTATCTTTTATCCTATTTAAATACATTAGTACCTGAAATGAAAAATATAGAAGAGAGCCTTGTTCAGATGCAAGCTGGTTAGGTTGATCAGAAAGATGGGGCTCAATTCTTTCTGAGTGCTACCTTTTTAGAAACCCACTGTAAGCTGGATTTAATCCAGGCATCCATGACCTGGAGGCCTTTTGGTAGCAATGAAGCTGGATATCGGGCTATGGGTAGAATTTGAACTTGATGTGTGCTGAAGACAGAGTGGAGGGTGTTGAGTCCTACAAAGATTAAAAAAAAAACATTTAGTCAGAAAGGAGTTTTTGAGAAATATGATTCTTGTCATCAAATACCTGAAATGCTGTCATGCAGAACAAGGATTAAGCTTTGTCACTGCAGCTCCAGACAGGATCAGAAGCTGTGAGGAGAGGGGCAGTTTTGACTCAATATGGGGAAGTTGTTTTCTAATGATGAAAGTGGGAATTGACAGTGGCATGAAAGAGTCCATTCCTTATCACTGGCAATGTCCTATCAGAGACTGGAGGAGACACTGTTGAGGCTGAAAAGCAGGAAGAAACACTACATAGAAAGTTGGGCTAGATAGTTAATTTTTCCCTTAGTATTCTGCACACAATTAGTGCTCAATAAATGTCAAAATAATATATCACTAGATTTGCCAGTCTTACCTCCTATAGGATTTTTCAGATGAGTCCCTCATGACCTCTTACTTGGATTCTTGCAGTTGCTTTGATATGGTCTCCATGCTTCCAGTTTTGCCTGCCATTAAAACTATCATTTACATGGAAGCCAGATAGTGTATTAAAAATGCAAATGTTACCCTGTCAGCCTGTGGATAAATTCATCCTCTGTTTAATATCCTTAACTGTTTTCACATTGTCTATAAAATGGTTGTCATTCTCCTTTGCAATGCATACAAGACTGCTAGAATCTAGACACTACCTACCTATTAGGACTCAATTCTTGCTTCTTTTCATATAGTATAAGTGGCTGATTGGAGTTCCTTTCTTAGAAACTCAGTTCAAGCCTCTCTGCCTTCGATTAATATGCATTGTCTACTTGTAATATCTTCATCTTCTTTGCTCCATCCAGATAATCCTTACTTACTTCTCAAGACTTAGTTCAGGGGTTTTCTCTTACAGCAAGCCCACCTGACACCTCAGACTGGGATCAAAATGAAGAAGCAGGTAGTCTGTTATCCAGAGATGAATGGGTTTACTCTGATGTCTTTTTATTAAGGTGGAAAAAGTTACCCTCAACCACAGAATGAGGTAATGTATTCCCCCCAAAAGTACAATGGAAATTCAAAATGTGATTGTATGTATGTATGTATGTATGTGTATCCAAATATCACATGTTAAAAATAATCATCAAATGTAGAAGTCTGTGGGAACCTTACAAGTACCACAAAGGTGAACCTGGCCAGGTGGAGACTGAGGCAAACTTGAGAAGGGGCTACCTCTTCCATGTTCTTGCTTTTTGTGAGTATATATACAGGAATGTGAGTCTACTGTTTCTAGTTATTACTTATAAGAGAATATAAATTTCAGGCTTTTACTGGAAACCTCATAATTTTAAAATATTTTAAATATGTTTCTTTTCCAACACTCTTTGTCTCAAATACAGCATCTCCAGGGAATCTGTGGCTCACAGACTGGTATTTTGCAAGCTTTATTCAAAGGTCTGTGTTGCATGTTTTCACCAGTCTGTTATTCACCTGACTGCCTCCATTGACACAAGATCAAATGAAAGCAGGGGGCTGGTGTTGTGGTGCAGCAGGTAAAGCCACTGTTTGTAAAACCAGCATCCCATATCTGAGTGCTTATTTGAGTCTCACATACTCTGCTTCCCAAACATCTTCCTGCTAGTGCACCTAGGTCTCCGTGTGGGAGACCAGGATGGGGTTCTTGGATCCTGATTTCAACCTGGCCCACTCGTGGCTATTGGGGCCATTTGAGAAGTGAACCAGAAGAAAGAGGATCTCTCTTCTCTCTCTCTCTCTCTCTCTCTCTCTCTCTCAATATCTCTTTTTTTTCCTTAAATGAGAATGGACTGCTCATCCCTACACTCAGGCAATGTAGGTCAGGAAAGAAAAGCACCATAAGGTTTCAGGTCACAAGTTTAATTAATTCAGCTCATCTCTAATCATATGATCATGGGACTATCTTTTCCTAATCTTTCATTTTTCCATGCTTTACTTTCCTCAACTGTCATGTGAGAAAGTTAATTTCTGTTCGTACACTTTGAAGAGTATTTGTGAAAATTAGACAAGATAAAGAAAGTGAAATTATGTTAAACTGATTGAAACTTGCAGACTTGTTGACTGAAGCCACTGAAGTCTGAGTTTTCTGTAGCAGAGGCATCTAGGCCATTCTCATTGCACTTCCTACTGGGCTAGATCCACCATAAGGGTACAAATGAGGTCACTTTCCAGCAATAGTTTCTTCTGTTTCCCATAAATACTTGGGTACAAGACAGGCTGGTTCACTGAGTGAAGTTCAAGATTGATTGGTAATTGGTTTCTCAATCCAGAGATCAGCTGAAAGGACACATGTGCCTCTCCTTCCCACGCTGAGTACTGAACCCTGGTTTAATGTCACATGTCCTCCTACTCAGAGCTCTGCCAGACAACAAGGATTCTTATCAATTGTTTTTTTTTTTTCCTTTGGAAAAATAAAGACACAGCGGAAACTCTATCAGTGACAGCAAATTGCTTACACTGGAATAGTTGCAGCTGACAGTTAACCCTCTGTGTGATGGTTGAAATGAAAGACTGAGATTAAGCCTACCCAAAAGGAAAGGTGTCCAGCAATTCAAATATTAATCACAAGTCTGTAGTGGCTAAAAGATGGGTTTTGGAGTGTCTCTTACTCTGGGATTAACTCTTGTTTTCTCACAGGTTTGGGGAATGTCCAGCCAGTGGGACAAATAAAGTCCCCCAAATCATTCGGTTTGATCCTGCCAAGGCAACCACAGGCAGAACTTGAAATCAGATAACTATCGCAAGATGATTTTTCAAATTGATAATTTTGTATAGCCAATGAATGAATTTATAAGTATCCAAATGGCCCTGAGAAAAAAAAAAAGTTTCCCCATGCCTGCAGGAACTTCTATGTAATTGATTACTAAAAAACAATCGCGGCCTGCGCCACAGCTTACTAGGCTAATCCTCCACCTTGTGGTGCCGGCACACTGGGTTCTAATCCCCGTCGGTGTGCCAGATTCTGTCCCAGTTGCCCCTCTTCCAGGCCAGCTCTCTGCTGTGGCCCGGGAGTGCAGTGGAGGATGGCCCAGGTGCTTGGGCCCTGCATCCCATGGGAGACCAGGAGAAGCACCTGGTTCCTGCCATCAGATCAGCGTGGTGCGCCGGCCGCCGTTGGAGGGTGAACCAATGGCAAAGGAAGACCTTCCTCTCTCTCTCTCTCTCTCTCTCTCTCTCACTATCCACTCAGCCTGTCAAAAAATAATAATAAAAAAAAACAGTTGCAACTTTTCACTTCTTATTATACTCCCTACAGTGTGACTCTGTAGCCCTTCCCATCAGTATACAGGTTCTGTTTCCCTGCCTCCATGAATATAGATAAGCAAAACAACACGGAGAGAATGGCACTGCCAGTTCCAAGTGGAGGTCTCAGGAGACTTGGAAAAGTCTCCTTCTCTTCCTCCTCCTCCTCTTCCTCCTTCTTCCTCTTTTTCTCTTTCTCCTTTTTATTTTTCTTCTTTCTTTCCCCCCTTTCCCCTACTCCCCACTTTATCTTCTTCCTTACTTCTTCTCTTCTACTCTTGTCTCTTTCTCTTTCTATTTCTCTTTCTACCACTGCCATAACAGTAAACCCATGCTTTTTACCACCCGGCTGTATAGATTAAACACACTTGTGATTAGTATTTGAATTGTTGGCAACCTTCCCTTCTGGGAGGGTCAGAAGATGAGATATAAGTAGCAGAATAACCTTCAGAATTTATGGAAGCTGACATCCAACCCATATAAATGACTTACCCCAGCTGACATCCAAACCATGAGTGGGGTTATCTTTGACCAGCCATCCCCCAAATGCCTTGCCATCTTACTGTAGGTGTACATGTGAACCCAGCCAAGATTAGTGGAGGCTTGTTCAACTGACTGAAGACTTAATGAGAAATAAGGGCTTTGTGTAGGTTTTCATGCACTCATATTTATCCAATATATCAGAGGTCTTAAGAATGTTTATGGGAGGAGGGTTTTGAAATAATTTTTAGGTTGCCACTTGGGATGTTTACATCTCTTATTGGAGTACCTCATTCAAGTCCCATTTCCTCCACTCCCAATCCCTCTTCCTGCCACCAATGATGACTTGAGTCCCTGCCACCACATGAGAGGCTCATTGAAGTTTCTGACTCTTGATTTCATCCTGGCCCAGTGCCAGCCATGCAGGTACTGGGGTGAATCAGCAGATAGAAAGTCTGTCTGAGTTCTGCTCTCAATTCCTTCTTGTTGGTGCCTCACCTCGGGAGGCAACAGGTGATGGTTCAAGTGGTTGAGTTGCTGTCACCAATGTGAGAGCCTGAGACAATGGGCCAAAATTAAGCACACCAATGTAGACATCATTGATTTCCAACATAGAATTGGAAATAGAGTGTTAAACTCTATAGTGTACCCAGTGTGATAATTTTAATTGAGAACTTGAAATCTCAATATTTGGGGGAACTCCTCCCGAAATTCTTCTATGAGACCAGCATCACCTTAATTCTAAAACCAGAAAAAAAGCTACAACAAAGAAAGAGAAATATAGACCAATATGTATGCTGGACATAGATGCAAAATTCCTCAACAAAATACTAGCTGATTTAATCCGACAACACATCAGAAAGATCATTCACCCAGACCAGGTAGGATTTATCCCTGGTTTGCAAGGATTGCTCAACTTACCAATAAATGTGATACATCACAATAGCAAATTGAAGAATAAAAGCCATATGGTTATCTAAATAGATGCAGAGAAAGTATTTGATAAAGTACAACATCATTTCACGATAAAAAACTTAAACAAATTTGCTATAGAAGGAATTCCTCAACATAAGCAAGGCAATATATGACAAACCCACAGTCAGCAACATATTGAATAAGGAAAAGATGGAAACATTTCCACTAAGATCTGGAACCAGAAAAGGATGCCCACTTTCACCACTGCTATTCAGTATAGTTCTGGAAATTTTAGCCAGAAAGAAGCAAGAAAAAGAAATCAAAGGAATCAAAGGGGTGTAAATTTAAAAGGAGGAAATCAAATTATCCCTATTTGCAGACGACATTATTCTATATATAGGGAAACCAGAAGACTCCACTAGAGACAATTGGAACTCATAAGAGAGTTTGATAAAGTTGTAGGATATAAAATCAACACACAAAAATCAATAGCTTTTGTACACACAGACAATGCTATGGCTGAGAAACAACTGGCAAAATCAGTCCCATTCACAATGGCTACAAAATATTAAATATATTGGAATAAATTTAACCAAGGAGGTGAAAGATCTCTAGAATGATAATTAAAAAGCATTTAAGAAAGAAATGGTAGATATAAAAAATGGAAAGATATTTCATGTTCATGGATTGAAATAATTAACATCATCCAAATGTTCATAATACCAAAAGCAATTTACAGATGCAATGTGATGCCAATCAAAATAGTAACTAAACTATTCTCAGTCTTAGGGGAAACAATTCTACAATTCACATGGAAACACAAGAGACCCAAATGGCTAACACAAACTTAAACAACAAAAACAAAGCCAAAGTCATCACAATATCAGACCTCAAGACATACTACAGCACAGTTTTATCAAAACAGCCTCGTACAGCCTCAAAAATAGACATATAGGCCAGTGGAACAGAATAGAAACCCCAGAAGTTAATCTGGGGTTTTTAAACATTTATTTATTTATTTGAAAGGCATGTTTACAGAAAGGCAGAAGCAGAGACAGAGAGGGACAGAGAGAGAAAGAGAGGTCTTCTACCCCCTGGTTCACTTTCCAAATGACCCCAATGACTGGAGCTGCGCTGATCCAAAACTAGGATCCAGGAGATTCTTCTAGGTCTTCCACATGGGTGTAGCAACCCAAGTATTTGGGCCATCTTCTACTGTTTCCCCAGGCCATAGCAGAGAGCTGAATTGGAAGTGGAGCAGCCAGGACTTGAACAGGTGCCCATATGGGATGCTGGCACTGAAGCTGGCGGCTTTACCTCCTATGCCACCATGCTGGACCCCCCAACTGATTTTTGACAATCAAGCTGAAATTAACCCGTGGAGAAAACTCAGTCTCTTCAAAAAATGGTACTGAGAAAATTGGATGTACATGTGCAGAATTGTGAAACTTGAACCCTGCCTTACACATTATACAAAAGTCTACTCAAAATGGTTCAAGGACCTAAATCCGTGATCTGATACCATCACATTACTAGAGGAAAGCACTGAAAGATATTATGTAGGCAAAGATTTCTTCAAGAAGACATCAGAGGCACAAGCAATTAAAGCAAAAATAGACGCATGGGATTACATCAAACTAAGACACTTCTAACTGCAAAGGAAACACTCAGCAAAGTGAAGCAAAAAGTGACAGAATGGGAGAAAATATTAGCAAACTATGCAATTGATAAAGGATTTATATCTATAAAGGACTCAAAAAACTCAACAGCAACAAAACAAACAATATAGTTAAGAAATGGGCAAAGGACATGAACAGACATTTTTCAAAGTATTAAATTCAAATGGCCAACAGGCACATCAAAAAATATTCACAATCACTAACCATTAGGGAAATGGAAATTAAAAACCCTATGAGGTTTCACCTCTTCTCAGTTAGAGTGACTATCATCCAAAAATCAAAAAAGCAATAAATATTGATGAGGATGTGAGGAAAAAGATAGCCTAATCCACTGTTTGTAGGAATGCAAACTAGTACAATGATTATGAAAGAAAGTTTAAAGATTCCTCTGCGATCCGAAAATAGACCTACCATATGACCTAGTCATCCAACTCCCAGGAATTTACCCAACGGAAATGAAGTCAGCATGTGAAAGAATTATTTGTACCCCAATGTTTACTGCAGCTCTATTCATAATAGCTAAGATACGGAATCAACCCAGATATCCTTCAGTTGATTACTAGGTGAACAAAATGTGATATATATATATATATACCTAGATACTATGGAATACTACTCAGTCATTAAAAACAATGAAATCCTGTATTTTGCAAGAAAATGGATACAACTGTTGTCCAGTAAGTTTAATGGAATAAACCAGGCTCTAAATGATAAAGAAAAATATCATATTTTTTATATCACAGCTAATATAGAATATAAAAAATGTATAGAAATGAAATGGTCACTTTGGGATATGATTGTCATATTTAGCTCATGTTTATACTCTTGTGGAACTACAGTCTTCCTACTTTTGTCAAATGTTATGATTAGTGGTGAATTAAGCTTGTGAATATAGAGAGGATGAAGATAGTGGATGGAAGGAGTGGGTTTGGAAGAGAGCTGGGGAATGAGGAAACTGGTTTTCTTTTTGAAACTGTACCCATGGAATGCATATAATCTTTATATTAATAAAAGAATTTTGAATCCCTGGAAAGAAAGACCCTGTTAAAAATAAGATCTTGTAGCTGGCATCACAGCTCAATAGACTAATCTTCCACCTGTGGCGCCAGCACACCTGGTTCTAGTCCCGGTCAGGGCGCTGGATTCTGTCCCGGTTGCCCCTCTTCCAGGCCAGCTCTCTGCTGTGGCCTGGGAGTGCAGTGGAGGATGGCCCAAGTCCTTGGGCCCTGCACCTGCATGGGAGACCAGGAGAAGCATCTGGCTCCTGGCTTCGGATCAGTGTGGTGCACTGGCCACAGCATGCCGGCTGCAGCAGCCATTGGAGGGTGAACCAACGGTAAAGAAAAACCTTTATCTCTGTCTCTCTCTCTCTCTCACTGCCCATTCTGCCTGTCAAAAAAATTTTAAAAATTTAAAAAAATAAGATCTTTCAACAGCTTTCCAATATATTTGTGTGTGTCTATGTAACAGAAAATTTCCAAAAAGACAAGAATGTAACCACTTCTACCATATTGTGTGCCAACAAAGACATGTCTGTGCATGTCTGCCCTGCATGCCGTGTCTGGCCACATGAAATTCAAGACCACGATAAAGGAAGAGGGAATTCTCCCTTATAGCCCTAATTCCAATTCGTCTCCTCCAACAAAGTCAACTTTTTGTACAGCATGTCATATTGTTTCTCTCTCTTCCAGAGTCACTGACCTATCTAACTACCTAGCAGGGTCATTTTCCTGTTTTAGTCATCCCTACCCTTATGTTGACACAAACAAAAGGCCATTGGTGGACATAGCTAGCCAACCACAGTGCTTCTTTGTTCTGAAATCAGAAGTGACCTCAAAATCCTTCAAAACAGCAGCAACAATATGGATATAATGGTAGAAATACGAGTCATTCTATGTAAGACAATTAGGGCCTTTAATAAATTAACTCAATGAGTCCTCAGAACAATCTTATGAGGTAAGTCTTTATTACTTTGCAGATGAGAAAATGTAAACAAGATTGAGAAAACTGCTTGAGGCCAAATATGGTAAATAAACTAAAAGACTGAGATACAGACTTGGGCAATTTGGCTGCAAATTCTGCATTCTTAATCATTATGCTATTTGGTATCTTGTTTTAGAACACTGTTGCTCAAAGGTCCATTTAGAGTACATTTCCTCTATCATCTCATTTTTACATGAAGGAACTGAGGTCTAATGAGTGAAATGGTTTACCTACGGTCAATCTATTTTAAGTGGGAAAGAGTTATCCTGGTGACCCTTGGATCTTTACTATTGGTAATAACCCTCATCATAACTTCCATTTATTGATTCCTCATTATAGATCGGGTACTGTGCTAAATGGTTTACATGCATTTTCATTTAATTATAGAAAACTGAAGCTCAAGTGGTAAGGGATATGGCCCAAGATTACAAAGCTTATAAAGACAGGAATAGAGATTGTGATCTTCTGGTTGGCTTCAGACCTCCTGGGTTTAGCTACCATGCAACATTGGATGATAAGGTCAGACTCTGACTGAAACCATGCCGCTACTTCTGATTGAAAGGAAACCAGAGATTTGTTGTTACTTTGTAAATTCTTCCATCACTGCTCATATCCTGAGAAGTCTGAGGTTTCACTCCACTGAACTTCACAAAATGGAATAGAATATATTTCTGAACCTTGAAGACCCAAAAGTCAAATGGAAGAAGAATCTGTGAAGATGTATCAATTGCATTTCTATAAAATGATCGTATGGAATTGAGGAAGGAACATTTCCAGACAAACCAGAAATTTGGAAATAGATGTTGAAGTGAAATAAAAGCTTTCATTGCTTTTAAATTCACAGGCAGATACCAATTGATACAAATATTGCTGAAAATTAAAGTGTGAACTCCTTGATGTCAAGAGTTTTATTTTTTTAACTTCTGCTTCTACCCTCATGGCAGACCATTGAAACATTATAGGCACTAACTGGGACTCACACTTTAAAATTTAAAGGGCTTTTTTGCGGGGCAGTGTTTTGGTGTAGTGTGTAAAGCTGCCACCTGCAATGGTAGCATCCCATTTGGGAGCCAGTTCAATACCCAGCTTCACCGATGCAAATCCAGCTCCCAGCTAATGCATCTGGGAAGGCAGCAGAGGATGACCCAAGTCCTTGGGCCCCTGCACCTGTGTGAAAGATCCAGAAGAAGCTCCTGGCTCCTGGCTTAAGTCTGGCCCAGCCCTAGCCACTGCAGCCATTTGGGGAGTGAATCAGTGGATGGAAAATTCTCTCTCTCTCTCTCTCTCTCTGTGTGTGTGTGTGTGTGTGCGTGTGTGTGTGTGTGTGTGTGGTTCTCTGTAACTCTGCTTTTCAAATAAATAAATAATGTGAATATAATAAATAAATAAATAAAGTGGATCTTGAAAAAAAACTGTAGTGGTTTTTAATGATACTGAAATCGATATTTTCTTTTTACCAAAGCAGAAATAAAACTTTTTTAAAAAATGAAATCAAAATTCAACCAATAGTATTAACTAGAATGAAAAAAATACTAAAAGGGATAAAGTATCAAATTGTACATCAACAGTCAGGAAAAGGGCTGATCAAGTCACTGTTTCTCATAGTGTCCATTTCACTTCAACAGGTTTCCTTTTTTGGTGCTTGGTTAGTTGTCACTGATCAGGGAGATCATATGATATTTGTCCCTTTGGGACTAGCTTAATTCACTCAGCATGATGTTTTCCAGATTCCTCCATTTTGTTGCAAATGACCAGATTTCATTGTTTTTGACTGCTGTATAGAAATGAAAGATCTCTGCGAGTGAGATCCCATCAAAGAAGGAGGTAACTTTCTCTAAAGGAGGAGAGAACTTCCACTTTGACTATGACCCTGTCTGAATAAGATCAAAGTCAGCAAACTCAAAAGGCTTCCATGGCCTTGGCAACTCATAACTAGAGCCTAGGGAGTTTACTGACGCCATGAACAAGAGTGTCAAATTGTTAAGTCAACAACAGGAGTCACTGTGTACTTACTCCTCATGTGGGATCTGTCCTTAATGTGTTGTCCAATGTGAAATAATGCTATAACTAGTACTGAAACAGTATTTTACTCTTTATGTTCTGTGTGGGTGCAAACTGATGAACTCTTTACTTAATATATACTAAATCGATCTTCTGTATATAAAGATAATTGAAAATGAATCTTGATGTGAATGGAATGGGAGAGGGAGCAGGAGATGGGAGGGGTGCAAGTGGGAGGGAAGTTATGGGGGGGGAAGCCATTGTAATCCATAAACTGTACTTTGGAAATTTATATTTACTAAATAAAAGTTAAAAAAATGAAATCATATTCCAAATAAAAGTCTCCTAATCCCAAACTTAGCAACACTGTATATAATTAACAAACATTGGAATTGTTGGTGAGATAAAGTGGAGTAAATAAAAAGGAAATATTGCCGATCTTAATACTAGGTTTTGGTGTGGTAAAGGGGAGATTGCAAGTCATTGACTCCTGCTCCCCAGTGGAATTTAACCTATTGTCTTCTTTTTAGCTGGAAAGTTATACAAACTGCAGATAAACACTAGAAACAGGAATTCTGATTAAGTAAAAGTATATAGCAGGGCCTGCGCCATAGTGTAGTGGGTTAAGCCTCCACCTGTGACGCTGGCATCCCATATGAGTGCCAGTTCTAGTCCCAGCTGCTCCTCTTCCAGTCCAGCTCTCTGCTGTGGCCTGGGAAAGCAGTAGAAAATGGCCAATGTCTTTGGGCCCCTGCATCCACATGAGAGCCCGGGAAGAAGCACCTGGCTCCTGGCTTCGGATGGGTGCACCTCTGGCCATTGCGGCCATTTGGGGAGTGAACCAATGGATGGAAGACTTTTCTCTCTGTTTCTCCCTCTCACTGTCTGTAACTCTACATCCCAAATAAAGAAATAAAATCTTTTTTTAAAAAGTAAATGGCAAAGAGTAAAACCTTTAAAAAGCATTGGTCTGCCCTCCACTGCAGTGTTCAATTCCATTTAAAGAAACAATTAAAATATATGATCTACAGAAGTGTTGTGGGAAACTCAAAGATGTTCCCTATATAAAGTCTAGACTGAAGTTTAAGTCCTTTCACATGGATGGTTCAAAGTCTCCTCTCCAGGCTCAGAGGCCATTATTCTTGATGGAAGAAAAGATTGCAAGGGAGAAGATCTTTCCAGATTCCACACACCATCAACTCTGGCTTCTACAGCAGTCTGCTCATTTCAGGGCTAAGAATTGCTCAGGGGGCATGGATCATTGGCACTTAGTTGTTGAAACAACCTTAGAGATTATTTAGCTCCAGTCTCTAATTTTGCAGATGGGGAGACAGAGGACTATGTGACTTGCCCAAGGTCAAACAGCTGCTTAATGACAGAGTTGGACCTAGACTCAGTCCCCCAGACTTCTTGTCACATTGTCTATCCTCTCTCCAACACAGCCTTCTCAGGCTGCTCAACCGTCACCAAAGGCATGTAGCATTGGCTTCTCAGGAATCATTCCCTGGAAACAGCTAGGGAAGACTTTCTCCTTCATTCCTCATTGAAGGAAGCTGCCATTCCCTTCCAGCTAGTGAAGGGATATGTTTCAGTTCTGATTGATTGCATCTGTGAAACAAAAGATAGCGTTTCATTTTCCCATTAAAATGGTTGTTGATACCTCTTTGCATTTATTGTATAATGTTTGGGTACTCTGCTGTAATCAAGAGCAATTTTTTTAAAGAAAGACAAAATCATTACCCTCATATAAATAGGAAGTGAACATAATCCAACAATTTTATTTAGCTAATGAATTAATGAAGTAACCAGTAAGAAGAATTTAAAGAAAATGTATAGGCAATCAGGAAGGATAACACAGATTTACAAATAGATGCAAAACTGTATCTATAGTGCAATAGAATTTCCTTGAGGAAAATTATTTGCACTGACATCAATTTTCTTCAACTTCAGGAGTGGTGAAATAGCTCAATGTCATAAATCTAAAATAAAATAAAATAAAATCTAGTATAAAGACAAGATCTATAATTCAGAAAGGTAGACTAGATAGGACCTCCTGTAATCATCTTTGCTCATTTCAAAGTCTTTAACAGTTTTTCTGACAGCCTCAGGTGGTGATTACTTCTTATTTAATAATGATCATTGTGAAATAGAGTGAATCATTGTCATTTTACACACTTTTGTCTTTGTATCGCATTTGCTTATTCCCTTTTGCCTTGGAACACCCATTGTATTGCCAAGTCTCACCAGTCTTCGACAATCTTTCTCTCATCATGCTATCAAGATTGCAACAATTCAAACTTTCTCTTAACATTGAGAAGCCATGTGGCCTCTGGTCCTCAGATTACTCATCTGCAAAATACATATAATGGTGACTATGGTTTATACTTCACAGGACTTTTGTCTCCAATATTCATGCTGAGTTAAGGGTTTGGACCATGTTTTACATGATTTTTTCAGGGACATATGCTGGCCATGCACTTAGGCTGTTTATTAAAGTGAAGATTTATAAGAACAAGCATAAGAGCATATGTGACTATTCACTTTAAAAAGAAAAGGTTTTATCAGCAGCACAGTTATAAGGATGTCAATCATTTAAATAAGCATTTTTGAAAAATATAGGAATATTTGCTAATCACTTGGAATACTTGCTTGCAAGCTCCCTCTTTCTGTGATAAAACAGCTATTTATATTTCTGTTAAATATTTTGTTAGATTATTTTACAGTGTTGAATATAAGGCAACCATTTTGGACATAGTTTGAGCCAGTCACTTCTAAAAGGAGAACTCACTGGAATCTAAATTATTCCCCAAGCATAGCATACCAGGCCATCTCCACAATCAGGAGAAACATTAAGAAGAAAGAATCTGGAGTCTACTGGTTTTACCTCACTGACTCTCACCCTTTATTGAATGTGAGTCAGTAGGCAATTTACTTGACCACTCTAATTCACTCTAATTTTATCTATCTGCAAACTGGAGTGATAATAGTACCTATCGTTTGAGAACTAAATGAAATATTTCTTAGAAGGACTTGGCTGATCACCAGCAAAGTAGTAATAAAAGTATTATTCAATAAAGATTAGATATTCAATATATATTAGACATCATCATTAATATGAATTTTTATATTGCTATTAGCAGAGAATGCCAAATATTGCATAGAAACTAACATAGAAACAAATTGATTTCAACCCATGTCCTAAATGGTGATTCTGAATAGATGACACATTAAGTCTCAACAGGGAGTCAGACTTCCATTTCTTTGTAATCCATGACTTTTCACACATATTAATAATGTTTAAATTTTATAACAATAAATGATTTTGAATTTATACTATAAAGAGTCTATAAGGTTTCAAGAAAACCAGCCAATCCCTCAAACCAGCATAAATAAAACAATGAAGTGTTAGAAAGCTTTGTAAGCTGCCTTCCTTTATTTAAGAGCAGGAAATGTATTTGATTCCCAACTGAGAAAAAGAAAATGTTTTCACTTTTTTCTCGGCCAGGCTACTGGCTTCTCATCTCTAATTGTCCTTAATTGTTTCCTTCATTCTTCTCTCTACGAGCCCATTTTCCTTGGTCAACACTTCTATGTATGCCATAGCCACTATAACCTCAGTTTCAGCTGGTCAGTAGACAGGATCCCGCCAATCATTAGTTCATGTACCCAGATTAGACCAAAACTCCAAATTTTAGAGAAAAAAAATCATAATATTATAGTACACCCTCTTGGTTTGCTTCATAATTATTCCCATCATGTCCAGTCAACGGACCATTAATGTTGAGTCATACAGTTATAACAGTCAGAGAAAACCATTCCGAAGGCAGAGGAGATTTTCAGGAACCCCAAGTAAGGTAGTTTCCATACCTTTCCATATGCCAAGTAGACATTCTTGAGATAAATTCAAGTTACCTTAAAATGAATTGTTTGTAGATAGAAAAAAAGGGTGGAATTCTGAGAAGGTGATCAAAGTCTCACTAATTGATTCATTAATTATCTGATTATTTACAGTATGTCCATTTCAAACCCCAGAAGGATTTCTCTAGACAAATGATTAGGTACCTCTACCTAAGAAATAAAATTTACATGTGGTGCTTAAGATGCTCTACACAGCCCATGTCCTAGGTATTCTGGGTTGATTTTTACATTGTAATTCAGGATTTGTTTGTGCCTGACTAGACGCTGACATCACTGAGAACCAGTGTGGAATATTAGCTAACCACATTTCACTGGAGGTTGAACATAGGGACAATTTCTGATATAAATTTGTGCAAGAATTACTGCTAAATTTGCTATCCAATGGCACAAAATGAAATGTGCTGTACCTCTCTTCCTAGAGCATACATTTTGGAGAAAAGCATTCTGTACAAATTCACTACAGAGCCTTCATTTTGTTTATGCAAAGATAACTTGAAGGATTGATGCTTCATGCTTATTTTAAAAGAGTCAATGGAGGTTTAGAAAATAATTTAAGATTCTGAATTTTCCAAAAATGGTTGCACAGAGAAGTAAGTAAAGTAAGTTACATGTGGAAAAAATCTAGTCTAGGAAGGGCTTCTGCTCATGGTGGTGATGAAAGCACAGGTCTTGTTAATAGGGGACCTGTTCTCAAGTCTTGACTCTGACACATTTATACAGGGATTTGAGAAAGGCCTTTTCCAGGGCTGGCACTATGGTGTAGCAGGTGAGGTTGCAGCTTGCTGTTCCAGCACCCCATATGGGCGCTGTCTGTTTCACATCCGATCCAGCTTCCAGCTATGTGCCTGAGAAACAATGGTAGATGTCCCAAATCCTTGGGCCCCATGCACCTATGTGGGATCCCTGGAAGAAGCTCCAGTCTTCTGCCTTTGGATTGGCCCAGCTCTAGCTGTTGTGACATCTGGGGAGTGAACCTCTACCTCTGCTTCTCTGTAACTCTGCCTTTCAAATAAATAAATAAATCTTAAAAAAAAGAAACAAAATTACTTCCCCAAATCTAAGTTATTTCATGAATAAAATAGGGGATATGTCTCTTTCATAAATTACTTTATGTATGTAGAAACTTCTATAGACCTACAAAAAACTTTAGATGTGATATCTCATTTTATTAATGGGAAAGTGAGGGTATGACTAAGTTAAGAGACTTACAACATGTCACAAAACCAATTGCTATCATCTGATTGTATAATTCATAATTCGACTCAACTGAAAGTCAGAAAAGAACTAGCTGTGTGACCCTATTGTCCTGCTGGGAACCTGACCCCATTCACTGCATTCATAATAATATGAAGTTGTGCTTAAGGAATTTGAAATCACATATTATTATTATCACTACTAATTGAGATAATCATATATCAGCTATTCAATCTTTAGAAATATCTGTTTTCTTATTAGAAAAAAATGATTGAGTAATAAATAGAATATCTAGAGTTGCCATGATATAAAGTAAGCAAATATTCATAGCTAAAAACAAATAGGTATCCCACCCTTGTGATGGCTCTTTTATTTTAGCATGAACAAGCCAGACAGGGTAAAAGATTGCAAATCAGGTCTTTTGATCTATTTTATCCCCACTGCAAAACAATCTGATTGTCAAGTTTTTATTTTTTTTCAAAATTGGGTTTAAAAACTCCAGTGCTACAGGGTCCTTTAGGTATTGTCTTCTCTTGGAAGCTCCCCTCCATGTTGCTCTGGCTAGAGTTCTCTCACTCTAGTAAACCTTGCTTTTAAATCTCAAAAATATAGTTTAGCAGATAGAATAATTTTTAACAAACAATAATTATTATGATGGAGTAAGGTGCCACATCTCTCAAAGTTAAATTTACTTATATTAAGCTAGTATTAAAGAATTATATGGCATCTTGTATGTTTGAGCATAAACCAACCTGGAAGCAAGGACTGAAAAAGTCAGATTGTGGACTGATTCTCTTTAAAAACATTCAACTTCCTAAGGAGCTATATAAAAACTCCTTAACCTACCTTTTGAGAGTGAAAATGATTTGATTTTGTTGCCTCTCTCCTGTTTTTCTCAAATCCCTTAACTCTACCTTATAATCACAGCAAATTTGTCCCCTTCTCTAATTATTTCCCATACTTTGTTGGATTTGAAATTGGGTTCAGATTATTTCCCAAAACCTTAACTCCTTCCCAATATTTTCTGTGTATGCAAACTTTATTTTCCACCCCAAGGTCAAGTTCTCATGGCACTCCATCTTTGAAATCCACCCTAACAAAGGTAAATTATTCCTGAACTTGCATTATCACTCACTATGTTTCTTCATTTAAAATGCCTTACTGGCATGCTTGTCCTTCCCTATTATTATGTAAAATTCTTGTAGAAAGAACCAACACAGAACTTCTTCTCTGCATTACTTGAAATGCTTAGCATAAGGTCTTGCATGTAATAGGTGTTAAATATTTGCTAAATTGAATTGAACTTTTCAGAGAAATATGAATTTTATGGAAGATACACATGTGTGACTCTCTGCCAAACTTCAAATGATGTCACCAGAGAGAAAAAGAACTAAAAATTAGTTGCTTAAAAGTACTTGTTAGTTAGTACTTACTGAGTAGTTACCAAGAACCAGTCACTGTTCTTAGTTTTACATATATAATATATATAAAACATTTTCAGTGAACAGCTATATTTTAATAAAACAATTTCTATAGTGACTCCCATGTAACTAATTAATAAACTGAAATTTAGAGAGGTTAAATGACTTGTCCGAGGTGTCACAAATACTACTGTGATGAGGTGTTCCAGAAGTGTTCCCAGATGTTATCCTTGTGATCACTATGAATATTTCTTCAGAAAGAGAACAGCCTTCATCCCAGCTCAAATTTCTAAGTGTCATTCAGGACCAAGGACAGCACAACTTCCATGCATAATGTTTCTCCTTCTGGAATGTTTCTATCCTTCCTCACTTTCTAAACTCTCAGTCCACTGTCAGTAACCTCTAGTGAAAATCATCCAGGAGTGACAAACACTTGTCTGAGGGGAGCTTAATCATGGGGGTCAGAGCTAGAACAATAAGAATGGAGATGCTATAGTGAGATTCCCTCGCAATTTTGTCTTCACAGTAGAACATTAAGAATGGCTGCAGGGAGGTTAAAACAGCTCCCATTGCCCGTTTTCTTGCTCTCTGTAATGTAGCCAGAGACTTAAATACGATTGAGTTAATCTTTGAAGAAAACAGAAAATACTGTAACAATAAAGGCCGTAACATGGTTACAAATGAGAGCTACTGCTCCCGTCTGCATTCTAAATTCCGAGGATAATTCTGCAGAGCTTCATTACCAGAGTATAATTGTGTTATAGAACTCTAAATCACCCTGCTACACTTAACTGGCAATAACATTAAGATAGCGCAGATATTCATTTTAATTAAAACATAGCCTCAAACTATTTCCCCGCTATAAGAGGAAAAACTTTCTCTATTTTTTTCCTCCTACACAGAAACTTTCATTTGTTAGCACATCTATGGCCAGTAGATAGGAGATTTAAACACAATTAGAAAATCACACCTTATAAGCCAAGAGCAGTTAATGCTCTGTTGAGGAAGATATAACAGGAAAGCTGTAACTGCTTTTAATATTCTTCTAATATGTGATTCATTGGCAGCACTTGTTTCAGATAGCTTGGGTTCCTAGATAAATACTTCAAGAGCCTGTAAATAGGAACTGAAATGTAGCAGTTCCAACATTTACAAAAACTTTGATAGAGAGCAGTCTTCAAGAATTCCCCATTATGTTACAGAGCCTTAAGCCACAATTTACAATGCCGGAATCCCATACATTCCATATCAGAGTGACAGTTCAAGTCCTGGCTGCTCCACTTCAGATCCATATTTCCACTAATATGCCTGGAAGTTCATATGGGATGCTGGCATTGCAGGTGGCGGCCTTACCCGCTATGCCACAGCACCAGAACCTTTGCCTTTCAAATGAATGAATAAACAAATCTTTTAAAACAAGACTTCCCCACTGCCTACTGCACAAACTTGCTATTTAACGAATGCTTAGTGAGTATCCGTACATGCTCTATGCTGGGAGTATAATATGTCTCCTTTCCTCAAATATAAGCTAATCTAGTGGTGCAAAGTAAAAGATGAATAATAAATTGCATTACAAATGTTCCATGGAAAACATGGTCCAGTATTCCCGTCTTCCTTCAGAGATAGGAAATTTAGTATGGATAAAGTGCATGCAGGAATTTTCCAGACAGACAAATGAATGATGAGAGCAGGGAAATCATACAAACACAAGTTGGTAGAATGAAATATTATACACTATTTAGTAGACTAGGTTGTTCAGTATGGCCAGGTGAGTTAAAGGGCATAGGTGTTGCTGGGTCCCAAAATGTGGAGAGTCTTAGACACATTAGGAAGGAGTAGGGTCTTATGCTGCTAGGGGATAGGGTTTGGAAGCAGATTTACATTGATAGAAATGTGACTATAAGATGTTTTATCGAATGGAGAACAAATTATGTGGCTTCACAATCAAAGTTCCAAATTACCTTTCTAGACACATCAGGATATTAATATAAGATCAATAGTGACAATTGGATTAGTAGTATTGGTTAACATCTCTGAATGTGCATTATATATGAAGCATTTTGCATATAGTATTCTATTTGATCTTTAAATGCTTAAGGATTAATATTCTCCATTTCATATATGAGGAAACTAAAGCATAGAGAGATTAAATGAATTATCCCTCGGATCACCCAGAAAGAACTATGATTCAAATTCATGTCTGTCTGATTCTGGGTTCGCTGTTCAGAATTGCCACCATTCAGCAAATTTTTGAGTACCAATTGTAAAGATATGTAGAAAATCCTACCTCTACATCTCCTCATACAAAACACAATTCTGTGTATTGTTTTATGAATACAAACCAAGTCAGCCATTATTAATCTTGTCTGTGTTCCTAGATCTGCCTTCCCTCTCTACTATGCTTGTCTAAGTTCAATTCACATCTCAGGTTTAGGCTAGAAACTCATCTGTTTCAGAATTTTCAACGTAAGTATCAGCTATAATCAATATTTTCTATGATGTCAGTCTCTGCTTTGGGATTCTAAAGGTGTGTAGAGCAAATGAGGTCTCTTTCCAGTGGAGCTTAACTTCCAGATTAAGCATCTAATGAGCACTGAAGTTGTAATGGAACACAGATATTTCTACACTATGAGTGCACTGTCCTGTGGGATAGTCATTGGCTATACATGGCTACAGAAGACTTGGCAGGTGGTTAATCCAAACTGATATATGCAATATGTAAACTCACAAAATTTTGAAGAAAGAACCCAAATATGCAAAATATTTTCTTGTTTATGTATATGTGTGTATATGATTGCATGTTAAATTATACTTTACATGTTAAAACTATAGTATTAAAATTAACTTTATCTGTTTCTTTCACCATTTATATGAAAATTGGTAAATTTGAAATTGTATCCTTAATAAAAAGATAAATTTTAAAAAAATTTAAAAAACAATAATAATAATAATAATAATAATAACATAGTGATATGATAAAATGTGTCAATGAGTGGGTGAGGTGAACCTGCAATTAGATAACATGAGATGGAACATCTATCTAAAAATGTTATATTTGAATCAAAATCTGAAGAAGTCATGCAAATTGTAAGATAGGCAGAGAGCTTATTGCTTATATCAGTGATTTAATAAGTAATAATTTTTTTGACAGGCAAATTAGACAGTGAGAGAGAGAGACAGAGAAAAAGGTCTTCCTTCCATTGGTTCACCCCCAAAATGGCTGCCACAGATGGCGCGCTACACCAATCTGAAGCCTGGAGCCAGGTGCTTCTCCTGGTCTCCCATGCGGATGCAGGTCCCAAGCACTTGGACCATCCTCCACTGCCTTCCCAGGCCACAGCAGAGAGTTGGACTGGAAGAGGAGCAACCGGGACAGAACCACTGCCCCAACCGGGACTAGAACCCAGAGTACCAGAGCTGAAGGTGGAGGATTAGCCTAATGAGCCATGGCGCTGGCTGTAATAACCATTTTTAAAATAATTTTGTTTATGACTCTTTTTTAACATCCAGACAGCACTGAGTAGAATAAAGTTTATGGTTTTAAAAGTTACTCTTTCTATATGAATTTCAAATTCCTAGTCTTGGACTTTCACTTAACATTTGTTGACTTTATTTTGCATCTATGAAATGGGGGGAAAAAAGTTCTCCCCAATTTACTGCAGCATTTATGTGAAACACATTGAGAAAAGCATCTACCACAATGCAAACAATTAAATTTTTGTTTTTCTTCTTACCTTCTCCTATTTGATACTGAATTGTATAGAACACGACACACTAACACTGTATTTTACCAATCACCATGGGCATTTTCATAGAGCCTTGCACATGATATGTGCAACAAAAGAGTCAAGTCAGAATTCTTTACTAGGTATTCAAAGGAAATGGAACAAGTATACTCACAAGATGAAGGGCTATTAGCATATTTTTGAGCCAATTCTCATAAATTGAAAATTGTCTTCACGAAGTCTCTCTTTAAGTTTCCTTCTACTTATTTAATTACAATTCTGAAGTGTTTTTCCAATCATTCTCTTTAGCAACATTTATAAAGCTTTTAATAGTTTACAAAGTGCTCCCACATCCTTTTGATCTCCACAATTGCACTGCAAATTTAGAAGAGCAGGAACCATTAGGAAACTGAAGCAAGAGACAAAGTGGCCTTTCTAAACTTCAGCTTCTAATAAATGGTAAAACTGATCTCCAATCTGGAATTAGGGCATTTTTAAACACATTATGTTGATCTCTATCAAGTGCTAAGATATTGCATTTTGAGATCTTTTTTGTCACTTCTCCTGTGACCTCAACTTTGTGTTCCTATAGTATCTTTCCTGTGTCTGGGTATTTTCTTGTGGGAATTTTTAGGTAGCATAACACTCAACGATATGTTGAGTGATTGGGCACATTTTTTTCAACCCTTGAGCAACTCAGGAGTATTTTACCCCCTCCTGATTGATTTCTTAAATCATAGCTCTAAAGTGCTGATGGAGGTTGAAACTCTTCAACTTGTAGGGAAGGCACTTGCCATCTTCCCAGAGCTTGACGAAGAATGCTCTGAGTTGAAAATAGACAATGCCTCCAGGCCTCCAACTAGAGATTTCAAACATTTCTAATTTCTTCAATTTAGCTTCATTTAAATTTTACTGAGAGGTAATTGCACTGAATTAATATACTTACAATTATGTTGAAATCAATCCATTAACATCTTGAAAATTCATATTAATCTGGCAGCAATGTTATGGATAAAAACAGAAATACATCCTCTATTTGGAGTGTAGATTAATATAATAAGAAAGCTGGAGTTAATTTCTCCAGGATATGAATTTCTTCAGAAGAGAGACTGTGACTTACTTTTTTGTTTTCTGGTTTTAAAATGCTGCTTCTAATAAATTAACATAATATTTGCATGTCAAAGTACCTGTACCCCCTTGTCCTCATATCTGCTTCATCAGAGGAAACCTGATTAAAAGTCCTAATCACTGCTGTGGCCCAGGAGTGCAGTGGAGGATGGCCCAGGTGCTTGGACCCTGCACCCCATGGGAGACCAGGAAAAGCACCTAGTACCTGGCTCCTGCCATCGGATGAGCGCAGTGCGCCGGCCGCAGCGCGCCGACCGCGTCAGCCATTGGAGAGTGAACCAACGGCAAAAGGAAGACCTTTCTCTCTGTCTCTCTCTCTCACTGTCCACTCTGCCTGTCAAAAAAAAAAAAAAAAAAGTAGGAAAAAAAAAAAGTCCTAATCAAAGAGCCACATTTCTCTATATACTTTTTTTCCTTTTAACATCTCTCTATTTTCTCTCCCTAAAACATACGTGTCAAGGAATGTGTCACCTTTTTTTATCAGCTTTATGCTTGGCACACATCTTGGGATTCAGTAAAAATGCCCAATAAAGTGCCGCCACCTGTGAGGAAAAGCACAACAATAATAGCAATGATTATTTTATTCAAACACAAGTAATTGTATTTGTCCCCTTAACATACTAATGTCTTAAAATGATGTGTGCCAATGGAGATTAGAATTAACTCAAAATATGGTTTGAGGTTATGTGAAGTACGATCTAAACACTGATATCTTGAATATCAAATATGATATTGATCTACGTCTTTATGTTAACTTTAGTACATCAACATCCATTCATTCAATGATTATTCATACAATATTAGCCATGTGACTGCTTTTATATTTTAGTGACATAAACCTTATATTCCTGGAGCTCACAACTTAGTGATGAGAGAAATATTTAAAAATAAACATTTTAAATTTAAAATCATAATTTTTATGATTTTAGTACTTGCAGATGCTATGATGAAAACAGGCAAAGTTTAGCAAAGGGAGAAATAACAGAATGTTCATGATTGCTAGTTGGACACCTTAAATTCATCTTGGGCTCTCACCTTTCTTCATGGTTCTGGAGTGAATGGAAAAGCTCAAGATAATGTCAGATAAGTCAGTAGAAGTCAGATTATACAGGATCTGTAGGCTAGGAAAGTGTTGAGTTTTAATTTAAGTGTGCAGCGAAATTATTAGAGTATTTAAAGCAGTACACTAACTTTATAAGTACCTAAAGCACCTGTGTGGCGTTTTATGAGGAGGAGGCTTGGTAAAGTAGGAATAGAAGAAAAGCCCACTGTAACAGTCCAAGAGGGAATAAAACAAGGTAGGCCTGAGACAATGTGGAAAAAAGATAGGCACAAGTCTACAGATATGAAATATTTTTATTTTAAAAGAAGTATTTATTTATTTGAAAGCCAGAGTTGGAGGGGAGTGGGGAAGCGAGCAGGTGAGCCACAGAGAGAGAGAGAGAGAGAGAGAGAGAGAGAGAGAGAGATATCTCCCACCCTCTTGTTCACTCCCCCAAATGACCACAATGATCAGGGCTGGTTCCAGGCCAGAAGCCATGAATTCAATGAGGGTATCCCGTGTGGGTGGCACAGGCTCAAGCTCTTGGGCCATCTCCTACTATATTCTCAGGCACGTTAGCAGGAACTAGATCAAAATCAGAGCAACCAGGACCCCAACCAGCACTCTGTTATGGGATGTGGCACCACAGATGACAACTTAGCTAATGTACCACAACACCAGCCCCATAAATGGTTTTCTACAGATAGAAACAAAAGAAAACATTGGTAAGTATTTGGATAATAACTAAAAAGTAAAGACTCAAGAATAACTTTAAGATTTTGGGTTTGAGGAAATGAAAGTGTCATTAAATGAGATGGCAGGTTAGGGAAAGAACAAGATTTTTTTTGAACATGTAGAGAACATATTTTAAAAATACAAATCTAGAGTTCAAGAACAACTTTGTCCTAGAGATTTGCATTTAGGAGTTATAGCCTACAAATGGCATTTAAAGCAATGAAAATAGACAGTTCCTTCTAAGTATATGGAGAAAGAAAGAAAATGGGCTCTTGGAAGCTCCAGCATTTACAGATCAACTAGAGGAAGGAAGACATATGAAGATTTAAAAAAAGAACAGCAAGAAAAAGACATGATTAAAAGTGTTTTCAGAGAAAGGAATGGGAAACTTTGATTAAAACTACTGAGAGATTGATAAAATGTTGGCAGATAAATGACCATTGGATTTTTAAAAAGTGTAGTAATTATTTTATTACAAACTTTGACAAAGGCATCTTTGGTGGTTTGTTGGAAAAAGGCCATATTGGAGTAGACTGAGAATTGAGGAAAAAGTAGAGTTAGCATGAGCAGACAAGTTTGTTGTGAAGTTGGCTATGAAAGCAAAATAAGACTAAAAATGGTAACTTGAGAGATGCAGAATTCAGGAAGAAAGTTTATTGAGAAACTAAGCGATCTCTGGAGAAGCAACTGATGACACAGGAGCAAGGTGGATGACAAAACAGAAAGAAGTAAGGAAGTGAAAGGAGATGGAACCAGAGATTATGGAAGGACTCCACTCCAATGTGAAAATAAGAAAAGTCTTTCTCAGAATTAACAGGATGGGGGAAGAAGACAAGTACAGGTATATATGGGTTTTTAGATTGGTGGATGTTTCATACCTTATTAGTGAAGTACTGATGAACCTGAGAATTGGAGACTCACTTGATCTCAGAAAATAGAAGGTCTGACTATGGTCACCTCCACACCTGCAGAAACAAGCTGGCTAGAGAAATGTGGAAGGCTTATGACACATGCAAGCTTTGAGGACTGTGTTTTTCTCTAGGATTGTTCAGATGCCTGTACAGCATAAAGGAAGGTACTGAGGATCAATTTCACCTAGATTTGAGATTATATGAGGGACTGGGGAACAAAGGCACTGAGAACTTTATTATATGATGATTGAACCACGGCCTGCAAAAATCCAAGTGGAAACTGAAAGGAAGCAAAGATGAGAAGTGTGCACACTCAGGGCTGAAGTGGTGAGGTGATTAAACTGAAAGACATGGAGAAGAGATGTTTGCTTCAAAGATTCTGAAGATGTTTTATTTTTTTCTATTTTTAATGCTAAAGATTCATTTTATGTGAAAGAGTTACAGAGAAGGAGAGGGAGAAGGAGATGGGGGGGGGATTCGTTTATCCTCTGGTTCACTCCCCAAGTGACCCCCCAACTAGCTGGAGCCAGGAGCCCAAAACTATCATGATCTCCCATGCAGCAAGAGCCCATGCATTTGGGCCATCTTCCACTGCTTTCCCAAGCATATTGTCAGGGAACTGGATTGGAAATGTAGCAGCTTGGACTCAACCTCACATGGTAATTTAAACTGTGCCACCACCAGGCCACCAATATTTTCAAAGTTTGTCTTGACTGATACAACAGACCCTCATATAAGCTACAGAAACAAAAGCTCTTTGGAGTCTGCAACAATTTTTAAGTGTAAAGGGATCTGGAGAACAAATTTTCAGAACTAGTGCTCTGATGCAATCCATATTTTAACTATAATATGCACACCTCATGATTGTGAAGGCTTCATGTTTTCCAGCCTTTATACCTTATTCTTGTGCTCTCCTTAGCTTAGACAGCTTCTTCCATTTGTTCCTGCCAAATCCGACCCCTCCGTCAATATGTCCTTTCAGTTTGTTTTCCTGAAGGATGGTCCTGATTTCCTGCCCTCCCTCCAGGGAATGCCAAGCCTCTCTGGGTCATCTGCCCTTCCCAACCCTGTGTTAACACTGGGCATTGACTCGCTGTCAATGTGGGCTGTAAATGGGGCTGGATTTCTCCAGGCAAGGGCACTCCTTCCAGCTCCAGGTGGTCATAGCCACCATATTCCTTGACTAAGAGCTGGTGTGGGGGCCAGGGCTGTGGCCTGGCAGGTGAAGCTGCCCCCTGCTGCGCTGGCATCTCATATAGGCCTTGGCTGCTCCACTTCTGATCCAGCTCTCTGCTATGTCCTGGGAAAGCAGTAGAAGATGGCCCAAGTGCTTGGGCCTCTGCACCCACATAGGAGACCGGGAAGAAGCTCCTGGCTCCTGGCTCCAGATCAGCACAGCTCTGGCCATTGCAGCCAAATGGGGTGTGAACTAGCAGATGGAAGACCTCTCTCTCTCTCTTTCTCTCTCTCTCTCTGCCTCTCCTCTCTGTGTGTAACCGACTTTCAAATAAATAAATAAATCTCTTAAGAAAAGAAAAGAGTCAGTGTGTGGGCCCAACTAGGTCATATTGGAACTAAAGGGATTTTTTAAAAAGATTGATTTATTTATTTGAAAGTCAGAGTTACACAGAGAGATATGGAGAGGCAGAGAGAGAGAGAGAGAGAGAGAGAGAGAGGCCTTCCATCCACTGGTTCACTTCCCAATTGACCACAACAACCAGAGCTGCACTGATCCAAAGCCAGGAGCCTGGAGGTTCTTCCAGGTCTCCCACACAGGTGCAGGAGCCCAGGGACTTGGGCCATCTTCCACTGCTTCCCCAGGCCATAGCAGAGAGCTGGATCAGAAGAGGAGCAGCTGGGACTAGAACCAGCGCCCATATGGGTTGCCAGTGCCGCAGGCCAAAGCTTTAACCTGCTGTGCCACAGTGCTGGCCCCTAGGATGGTGTGTTTTTAGAGCATGTGCATCTTAGGTGTGGCCGTTGGAGTAAGTAGCTGGAATGCAGTGGAGAAAAGTTTATGTAAGATAAGGCCAAGAAACTGAAATTTGAGGGCTGAATGAAATGTCTTTGTGAATGTCAACATTTCTAAAAATGAGGATAGATAGAGGTATAGGGAGGGAGAGCATGACATAGAAGATACAATGGAGAAAGACTACAGTGTTGGTAGATAACCGCAATAATGAAATGGAAAGCATTTAGTTTATTTCAAAGAATGTTTTTTTCCAAGTGGCAGGGCAATGATAATGTATGGAAGAAATCCATTTGCTCCAAATACTGGTCTGGAAGTACTTGGTGTTTAAGAGAAAAACTACCTTATCCATAAGACTGAAGTATCCACAACTCTCAGGGACAGACACATTTCAGGTAAGGCAAAAGGGTGACAGGAACATTATAAAACTAAATACTAGATATAAATGTGGCTGTGAGTGATAGATAAGAAGTACAAGATGGCCCTTGGGATTAATTTAGGGGAAGATTTTGGGGTAATGGGAATAGATCAGTTTAAGAGTTACAGCGCTACAGAAGATTGACTGGCACATTATAAATGTCCTGTCAGTTGTTGTTCTTTTTTAATGAGCATGATATTTAGAAATAATGGATTATCAGGTAGGACTGAAATTCTAGCAGTTTGGACCAGACCATAAATGCTCATAATTCCATAAAGCATCTACTATCAACTTATTCTATTAACTTATCTATTAACTCCATGTCCCTGGATAAAAATACATTAGAAGTTGAGATTACAATATAAGGAAATTTTATCTTGATAAATAAAGCATGGTCAAATGTTTCCATACTAATGGTCCCCAAGAACAAAGTATTCAGAATAGAAGTGTCAAAATAATTGATCATTTGCATTAACATTGGCACTGCATACCGTTTTGGTTTTGAATACTTCATATTAATTATCTTTGTTTTTCTTATGTATATAATAAAAATATTACCACTCTGTATCACAAGGCCATTGTGAGAGATAGAAAACTATGCTTGAAAACTCATAAAAATATTATACTATTGTAAAGGATAATTGATTAACATTATTATCCATCTCTTCCTCTCTCCCTTATACAGAGTTATTACATTTGTAGATAAATTATATGTATCTCTGCTTCCAGCAGCAGTTGGCAGCAAACTAAATGTCAGCTCTTTTCATTTCTACTACAACGTGAGGTGGGACAGACACTGTGTATGGTGTGTGACAGATACATTTGTGGGATGCTGAAATACAAAATTCTTTCTCTGATAACTGAGGAGGGTTCCTGATGCCAATATGGCCCCCTGTGGTTCCACTGTACTGAAATGGGAATATCTCTGATGAGTGGGTAAATGTTTCTAGAACAAAGAAGCACATGCTTAGATTTTTCATGGAAACTGAAAATATGAAGTTCTCCTGGGCCTCACAAAGAAGGGAACCCACAATGTGTAAAGCAACTAGAAATCAGGTAAGCTGACCGTGCTAAGGCCAGTGTTTCAGATTAGCTTCATTTTTCTCTTTTATTGAAGACTGCTTTTATCTCCATGACTTGTAAATGACCCAGGTACAGCCACCTCAGCCCCAACTTAACAGTATTATTCATTTTTTATTGTAAGTATATAGAAATAGAGTACAGTAATCCAAAGATGTAAATATTGAGGACAATAAATATTATCCTAATAAGCTTATAAAATCAACAAATTGTTAGGGAATACAAATATTCATATGAATATGTTGACATTGACATTTCAGTTTTAAATACTTTCTTCTATTTGCTGGTTTTTGTAGTACAGCAGTTGTTAGCACTGTAGTGGGGTGGTAAAGAGTGGTTAAGGCTCCATTGTCTAACTATCTTGGTTCAAATCCTAACACAACCATTTAGTCCCAATTTGATTCTGGTGCAGTTGATAATATCTTATTTTCCACATATATGAAGTGAATAAATGATAGTACCTGACTCATAGGATTATTGTAAGAATTATGTGTGTTAACACCCAAAATCACATAGTTCAATGACTGGTACATTTAGTGCCCAATTAAATGTTAATGATTGTTCCTCTGTGGATCTCCCTGCACTCCCAACAAAGGACTCGAAAGCTCACTTGAAAATTCCCATATCAAGAATGTGGTGCATAGTTTCCAAGATAAGTACTTTGAATGGAAAAGTAGACAACAAAATAGAAGATAGAAAAGTTCTGAAGATTATTCAACCAGAATTATTATTCCATAATTCGAGATAATTAGAGTAGAGAGCTGCCCCAAGTAGGATGTAGCATATATTGCCATACTCAGGAATTATGGCTGGGGAAAGATGGCAGTGAATCTTACCTGGGCCTGAAAGTACTGCATTTTCTTTACCTTCACCGAGATTGAGCTAGATCATTCTTGGTGATCACCTCTAGCTCTGATGCTCTGTAATTTCATGCTGAGTTCTATGTTGTACAATGATGCAATATGGAAATTGCTAGTGTGAATAAGTGAAACCTTGACAAGAATTGTGCAGATAGCTGGCGATTACACAATAGGAAATGTCGAGAAAATAACCTTATGGAGTGGAAAATATTGAATTGTCTGATTATGACTTACTTTCCAATATGAAGATATAACCATGCTTGGCCACTCAAGGGTGAAAATGTGGTAATGTGTTAAAAAGCTAATGAAACCGGAATCCTATAATAGATGTTTAGAATACCCTAGGTTACCAAGACAAAAGAAGTAAGAGAGCATAGCTCATAAATCCCAAAGATAAGGCCAAACTCCTCAGAACATTCAGGACCTTTTATAGTCTGATTGCAACTTGCCTTTTCCAGCTCATTTTCCCTCACACACCCTCATGCATCCTGTGTTCAATCCATAATGAGCCATTTGACATTCTTCATACACAGCAGGCTCTTCTGCACCGTATGCACACAAATTCTGCTGCTTCCACCCCCATATTTTACATTGCTCCATCTCACTGTTGTCATCTATTCCGAATCATTATCACTAACCTCATATTATTACTTAGAGGGTTCTTAAACTTTTGAACCTAGCCCTAGTCTTTGTTCATTCTAATCCATTGTCCTACCAGAATATTTTTCTTAATCATGTATCCAATCTAGTTTGTCTAGCTAAAAATTCCTTGATGATCTTTCAGTATTTAACACGAAGACCAAGTTCTTCAATATGATTTGCAAGATCTCTCAAACCCTATCATTTAGCTACTACTCTAACCTCATTCTCTATCATTTGCTTCCTCACATGCCAATCCCCAGTATTTCTTGCAGAATTTCTCTTTCAAACCTGGGCCCCCATATGCTAGTCCCTCTGCTTGCAATTGTTTTTTCTTACCACTTCCTGCCTGACTGACTTCTGCAAACAGAGGCCTCCTATCACTACCAAAACTAGACCTATTCTGCTTGTGCAATTTCATGGCTCCTATAATTTTCTTGCAGCTCTCCTACTATATTGCACCTGTCTGTTAGATAATGTTACTTCCTTTATGCAAATGTATTTTAGTCCTTTCCCAGGCAAGTTTCTATTTGTTGTCAAAGCTCAACTCAAATATTACCATGTTAGGAAAACCTTTCCTCTACCACTTGGTCACTCATTACTCTCTCCTCAGTGCTACCATGGAAATCCACACAGAACCCTGTTTGTCAGAACAGAAGCTATTACTGAAAATTAGGACATTCCTCCAGGGAATATTTTATAATGTAGCACAGGCAGATAAAATATTTTGTGGCAGTATAAAGAAATGATGGAGAAACTCAGGTTCCAAAGTAATTTGGCACTAAAATAAATGCCAAGACACAACTCTAGGGTACTATAGAATGGATGAAGTATTAAATACATATTTATACACATAACCTCTCTAACATTTCAGATGATCATCATTGGAGATGGTTAGTCCTCCAAAATGCATGCAAGTATTTGAACTATCATTCTTCTTGCCAAATAGTAATAATTCCACAATTCCATGTCTAAAGCTCTCACTAAGGTGCAGCCAAGAGCATAAGTGTTTCTTGCCTTTCTTTCATAACATAATGATCTTCCTGTTGCAATATTAATCAATAACTAATTTCATAGTTGGACAACTGCTTTTAATGACCTAGTACTTTGGAAGCATTGTTGCACAAGTCTTAAGATCATTCCCTGAAAGACCTGTCACCAAAAAGGGTAAATCCATTTACTTGTCTTAAAGCAGGAGCCAAAAGCTTCATTACGTTAATTAGGAAAGACGTATTTGGATCTTTGTTAGCTGAGAGCTTGAAATTTTCATGTCTGAATCTGAAAAATTGGATCAAATAGAGTCAACCAAAGACATTTAGAATAACATTAAACGGGCCTCATCTCATGTTAATTGTGAAATGGTGGACCCTGCCTGAGTTTGGCTATTAATTAAAGAAGTTTCATTGTTTTTTAAAGTATTTCTTGGTGCTACATGCAAAACCAGGGAATCTATCAGTCCTCTTCTTACCAAGAACTGTCTGTTTTCAAAAACCATATTTTCAATAAGGTGGCCTTTTCCTTGGAATATCTTGAGTCTCTATAGAACTGAATTCCACACCCACTTTGTCATCACTCTTCTAAGAATGAGTGAAGTGAGTTGGGTGATGGACAGTTCTTGTGTGACCGAAGAATGCTGGCATCCTTGATGTCTAAGCTTTAAGCATCTGAGATTTTAGATTGGAAATATTCAGTTACTTACCTGTCATAGTCCAGTTGTCATTCTTTAACACACACCATAATGCTCAAATCTCAAGAAATTAAAGTGAGTTGGAATTTTAAACCTGAATCATCTAAAATCATTGTTCTTCCTATTGCACTAGAGATATTCACCATTTTTCTCAATATTCTTCCTCTCTGTTGTAACAGACTTTATCTATCTATCCATCTATCTATCTATTTATCTATCTATTTTTACCTACCTGCCTGCCTATTTACAATTTCCTCATTGTATAGGGTAACTTCTTTAGAGTCACCTTAGTTCCCTGATGCATGTACTGGTTAGACTTAGAGAACATTTTCCAACATAGCATTCTTATCTGGTTACTATTCTGAGAAAAAATTCAAAAAAGCTCTTGTTCATATATCAAACAGTCATATAATGACACTTTAAAACCTTCACATATTAGTTCATGTTATTCTACCCACTTAGAATGCCTTTTTCACAAGTAGTCATTTATTGGAATCCTTTTCACTCTTCTAAGTTCCTTCAAAAGCGTCCGTATCTCTGAAGTCCTTCCACAATTTTACCATCTATCTTCTAAAAATCTGAGATCTTCTTCTTGGAATCACCTTAGGACATTTTTCAGATTTATTCTATGACTCTTATCTCTTCCCAATTGGAATTATATGTATGTCAGGCTACTTTTCCTGATAAACTTTAAACTTTCTGAGTAGAAATTCAGTCTCTAACACTCCCGTCTATACACTGTTAGATCCCTGGATTCTTCTGCTTTTGCTCCATTATTCATGACTCAACAAATGACTCACAATCATTTGAAGCTCTAGGGAAGTGTAGCATCCCCATGTCCCAAGGCCAACCCTACAAAGCAAACAGATGAGCTAGCCTGTACAGGACCAGTTTTGCTTTTCAATGGACCTTCAATAGCTCTGCATTTAGCTCTGCATGGAAGGAGATGCACTGCCAACCTGAAAATGAGATATCTGGATGAGTCCATGTTAGCCAAGAGCTATGATGGTGAAAATGTTTGTGAAAGAAATACTAACCTGTAACAGAACTAAAAGCTTCAATATTCTGAGAGGGATACCAGTGTACTGTCTCTCAAAGGAAAAAAAAAAAGAATTTATTATTTCCCTACTGCAGATTTCCCTGTTTTTCAAAATCAGAACTGGCTTAGTAGCTGTTAGAATACTCTGACAACAGCTCCATTTCAGTCTCTTCATTAGTTCACTGATACCGGGAAACTATCTTCCTTCTTCTGTCTCTTGCCTTCATCCCTCCCTTTTCTCTTCCTACTTTTATTCCTTCCTTCCTTCATTCAACATAAATTATTCTGTATTAGAAACTGGGTTGATATTTGGGGGCTATTAAAGAGTGTTAAACTGGTATTATGACCAAAGATCTTGGAAATCTTCAAATACTGCCCCAAATCCCTCATCATAATGTACCTGACAAAATATGAGGCAAAATGACACTATTATTACCTCTGGATTTAGCTCAAAACCCCAGTGCTAAAATTTGAGTAAGTTGGGCCCAATCATTTCTATTCCCTAATCTTGTTAGTCTTAAATTGATTTATATCCAAACAGACTAGAGGAACCACTCTGTTTATTTCATGACCTGCAACAGCCAAAGCCAATCCTTGAATCTCATCAAGGATAAGAGGTGAAGAAAACCTGATCTGACCAATTGCTGCCATGACTAAGAAGAAAGAAACTAAACAGTGAGCTACCGGCCAGCGCCGCAGCTTAATAGGCTAATCCTCCGCCTGCGGGCTGCAGCGGCCAATGCAGGGTGAACCAACGGCAAAAGGAAGACCTTTCTCTCTGTCTCTCTCTCACTGTCCACTCTGCCTATCAAAAAATAATAATAATAAAAAAACAGTGCGCTACCACCATAATGACACATGTAAAACAAAAATAGCAGTGGAAAAAAAGTCCATTCAGTTCAGAAAACAACACAAATTGAACAAACAAAAAATAGGCAAATCCGTAAATTTACATATGACCTACCAAGTTCAGGACTCCTCTTCCTTAGGGATGGAAAGCAGTGCTTTCATCTTGATTCATTAGGGAAAGACTTTAAGTTCTTCCTAGAGATCAATAGATATGCTCCATGCCAGGCGCCATGCTTGGCAGCCTCTGGAGACATGAAGATAAACAAAACCCAAGGTCTTGGTCCTGTAAGAATTCCCATCTAATGGGGAAGGCTGACAAGTAAATAATTCCAAATCTATGCGATGAGAAACAGTATAGGCAGAGAAAATATTAAGCTTGTGAACACAGTACAAGGTTGATAAAATACAAGTGCTCTGAAGTTTTTTTGTAAATACCTGCTTTTCTTTAGCCCCCAGTGGCCTCTGACTTCCCAATTAGTACCCTTGACAACCATGACCCTTTTCCTCCTAAGACTTCAGGATTCACCAGGGACTTTCAGGACCCTACTTCAGATCAACAGTTGGTAATCATTATGATTGGTCAGTGGTTGGGATGACCCCAGAATCAAAGTATGTGCAAAGTGCTATAGGAGGATAGAGGTGAAAAAATTCCTTCCAGCTGAAGGGGTGTGAGTTTTATAAAACGATATCCCACAGAGGAGGTGACACTTGAGACAATTCTTGAAGAGAAGAGAACTTATTCAAATAGGCTTCATAGACAAAGCATCAACAACAGAGTTCTGTGTAATTAACATGGATTTAGTTCAACAGTTCTCAGATGTCAAGTAATCCTAGAAAGTTTCAAAATGGGCATGATGGTATCCGGGTATGTTTCTAGGAATTAAGTCAAAGGTCTTATAAGCTTTCACTTTGTGGGTAATAAGTATAAATAAAAATTGCCATGACAGTTGCTTCTATTTTTATACAAATAATGGAAAAATAGAATACTCTACATTTTCTTCATTTTAGAATTATATAGAATAAACAATAGGGGGGATGGCCCTGTGGCATAGTGCGTAAAGTTGCTGCCTGCAGTTCTGGCATCCCATATGGGCACTGGCTCTTTTGCTATGGCCTGGGAAAGCAGTGGAGGATGACCCAAGTCCTTGGGCCCCTGCACCTGTGTGAGACACCTGGAAGAAGCTCCTGGCTCCTGGCTTTGGATTGGCGCAGCTCCAGCAGTTGCAGCCAATTAGAGAGTGAATCAGCGGGTGGAAGACCTTTCTTTCTGCCTCTTCTCTGTGTAGCTCTGCCTTTCAAATAAATAAATAAATCTAAAAAAAAAAAAACAAAGACAATAGGTTAATTCTGTCTTATATGACTACACAAAAAAGCAAAACTCCCCAACTTTCGCAGTATCTACTATGAATTGTTAGTGAACCTGCTTTCTTCCAAATCTGCTAATTGAAGAAATAGAGTCAATATGTGTAATGTTGGTGTGACAATCATTTATTTTCAAGCAAATTTATCCAAGTATTATAATGTATGATTCTCTAGTCACTAGATAGAAAATTGAGGGACTTATTTGTTCAAGTAAATATTGCTTCCCATAGAGTCATTGTTCAGTGCTCCACATATTTATTAACTGCTATTCAATATCAATCTTTTTTAAATTTTTTTGACAGGCAGAGTGGACAGTGAGAGAGAAAGACAGAGAGAAAGGTCTTCCTTTTTGCCGTTGGTTCACCCTCCAATGGCCGCCATGGCTGGTGCGCTGCAGCCGGCGCACTGTGCCTATCCGAAGGCAGGAGCCAGGTGCTTCTCCTGGTCTCTCATGCGGGTGCAGGGTCCAAGCACTTGGGCCATCTTCCACTGCACTCCCGGGTCATAGCAGGGAGCTGGCCTGGAAGAGGGGCAACCGGGACAGAATCCGGTGCCCCAACCGGGACTAGACTCCGTTGTGCCGGCACCGCAAGGTGGAGGATTAGCCTATTGAGCTGCGGCGCCGGCCTCAATATCAATCTTAATCTTTCTGAAACAAAGAGTTATTCTACCTCCAGAAGGTATAATTAATACCATCTTTTCCTTTGGCCATTTTAATCACCATTCTCTAAAATAAATCCGTCTTACTATCCTTTTGAAGTGCTGCAGTTAGTGCTCCAGAAATACACCTGCTTGAGCTCGAGAAACACACCTGCCCTCTGTGTAACAAAAAACTCCATGATGTCTTTCTTATGAGCAATGCTTACAAAACTCATATTGAGTTGCTTTGAGTACCTACAGTGCATCAAGCATGGTGAGAAAAAAGCTAAAAATTCAAACTCTAAGAGGATACAGGCACTGCACAAACTCTCTGAAGTCTCAAAATAGGAATTATACAAACAGGTGAATCTGAAAAATTTGCAATTCTAACACTTTTCTGGGTACAAGTGCTCTTCTCCCAAGGATATTAACTTATACTAATGTGTCTAAGAAGTAGTTTGTTTCCCAGTGTGTGCTTAGTGGATCAGTTCTGCAAAATGTAAACAAAACATTTCCCTGATCAATTACACTTGAAAATTACTGAATATACAAGAATCTTTCCTTTAGGGCTACTGTAAGCCTTTATTAAATACATGCACATTAAGGTCATCAGGATGGGAGAGTCTCTCAGATCCAACAAACCAGAAAATTCTTTTGCAGGCCATCTCAAGGACTATGTTGTGCTCCAAAGACTATGCTTGGGACCATGCTGATCAGCCCGGTCCTAAGCAAAGTGTGAGCCCATCATCAAAACAGCAACCCTTTGAGTGTTCCTTCTAATTACATTACTTTACATTTGCTTCCACTAGAGGTTCTCTGATGTCTTTAGCCAACCTCTCCCTTCTCAGGAGGCTATCCTGCATGATGTGCCAAATTTGGGCATTGCATGAACTAGAAGGGCTTGGAGCACCATGAATGGGAACTCCATTGTAAATATGTATGATCTCCAGAGTGCTCAACAAGATGGATTCCAGCACCTGTCCCTTCTTAACAAAAGGTGTGTGTGTGTGTATGTGTGTTTGATACTTTATTTTCAAAGTAAAAAGTTCTTGTTCATACCACTTTTGTCCTTTTATTAAGGATTACATCATATAAAATTCTGTGTGCCTTAAGAAACAAGAACGCCTCTTTCTATGATGATGGGATTCATAGTTCTTTGTTAAATCTTAGTTTTGAAAAAAATCCCACCTTACCAAAGCAAAGGAACTATAAGTTATATAAATCAACATTTGGCAAATGATATGCTATGCTGACATTTCTGTTGAGGAATCGGCATTTTATTTTGGTGATAGACATCTCTTGAATTTATTATATGCAGTTGACTTGTCTTAAGAGGTCAGCTACTACTGATGAACATCTTTGTTTTCAAGAATGATTTTAGCAGCTTCTTGATGTGTCTTGATCTTTTCTTAAAAACAACCACTAGAAAGTATGATGTAATCCATTTATTCAAAAGCATTTATTGACAGCTTACCATGTGTCTGGCATCATGTGAGAAACTTGGGGACATCATCACAATCAAGAAAATAGGGTGTGATGAGCAACTGCTGGTGCTGACACATGGCTGAAAGTGTGCAGAAGCCTCAGTAGTTACACAGGTTTGGCTGAAAAAAAAGAGGTCCCCTTACCTCACCCCAATCCCAAACAAAGCAGCAAGCAGTAAAATTGTAGCTCATATTTGTATGGCTCCAAATGAGCTAGTGATAATACAACAGAACTGAGTGATGAATGTCTTCTTCCCAAACTGCAGGACAGAGAACAGATGGTTGACAAGTGATTCTGAATTCCACCAATATCTCTCTTAGATGTCATAATGAATAAACAGACTCCATGAACCCGGAATCCTTCTGTCAGATTCTGCAAAGCACAGTAACACTGTCAGCTTGATTTATAAGGGGTTGTAGTAGTTGAGATGGGTTGAGGGTTGGGGGTAATAAAGTGATCTATTTTTTAAAAATGAGCATCTTCTTAATGTAGAACAGTGGTTACTGACTTTAAATGTGCATCAGAATTGCCGGGCAGGCTTTTTAAAACACAGGTTGCAGGGCTTCATCCCAGTTTTTGATTCAGGAGGTCTGGGGTGGGTATTTTTAATAAGATCTTAGCTGTTTTTGGTACTGATCCAAAGACCTCTCTTCTCAGGGATGTGAAAGTTCTCAGTAACTGTAACAGCTTCAACTGCAAGGTAACTAGTAGGTGAAAACATTCAGAACACTGATCCCAGCTTTGGAGGGTGGAGAATTTTGCTAAGCTGAATGGAACTGGTTTATTTTAGATAATGCCAGGAATCTAACGATCAACAAGTTGATAAAAAAATGCATATTACAAAAAAACTATTCATGATTTTTTTTCAAATTTTGCACTACAATAAACTTACATTTTAATTCCATTTTTTCTGAACTTTTTGAATTATCTTCATGCATTGCCTCATTTAACTCCACCACACACCTGGCAAGTTAGCATGTGTTAAAGTGAAAAGTACCTCATTAAGCAAGGAACCAAAAAAAGCTGTTTTCATCTCTAAAGAGTTAAATGTCATATGCTTATCATCCATTTATAGGATAACACGTAATGCTCTCTTCTGTTTAGCACAGGTATGTATTAATGGCTTCTTGAGATTCAACTCAAGTAATTGGAGATGCCAGGTTTTCTCTCCCATAAAATAATAAAAAGAGCCACACTTAAGCAATATTATTTTTTGGAAGGGGGTAAATGAACTCTAAGTTTCTCAATAGAGTCCTATTCAAAGTGAATGCCATGATTATTGCCATCCAAAGTTTCATAATTTGTTTGAAAAAAACTTTCTCTCCCTTTAGCTGTAAGCTTCATATATGATCAAAATGTAAACCACATGCAATTTTATAGCTTCATCCACTTTATATATTTCATTGCTCAATAAATATTGCTGAATAAATTGGCCTTTCAGATATGCAAGATAGAGAAAATGCCCATATGTGATTTAAGTAGCCTAAGATTTCCCTCCTCAAAGTTTCCTTTATGTTTGAGGAATACTGTTTAAAACCCAACATAGGGTCAGGTGCTGTGGTACAACTGGTTATGTATTCAAGAACAGTTTCTGGGCTGAAATCCTGCCTCTGCTTCCAATCCATATTTCTGTTAAGCACACTCTGGAAGGTAGCAGGTAATGTTTTAGGTATTGGGGGTTCTTTTCACCCCTGTGGAACACACAAATGGAGTTTCTGGCTCCTGAATTTCGGTTGACTCAGCCCAGGCTTCTGGGAAGCAAACCAGTGAATGGAAGATATCTCTACACATATATCACTCTTTCAAGTAAACAAAAATAATTAAAGTTAAATAACAACAAAGTAACTGCAAAACATTATGTCACTTCATGTGGTAGAATGAGAAGGCTGTGCCAAGATGGCTGCTGGCAAGCTAACATCAGTTACTCAAGAATGGCTTTGGAACCCACCTGGCAAAGGTGCCTGCCTGGCAACAGGCAGTGATTGGTTAGAGCATAAACCACCCCCTTGACTGGATTGGCCACCTTGGCTATATAAGCTGCTGCACCGACTGAAATAAGTGAGTCTGTGTGCTGCTTGTCTCTAGCCTGCTTTCACCTGACTCCTGGTGTCTGTGATTGACATGAGGGGCACTGTAATAAAAGTGCTCAGGTTCAAATCTCAGATCTACCTCTGAGATCAACCTTGGGGTGAGTCATAAAAACTCTAGGCATCTGTTTTATTATCTATAAAATGGATGCAATAATTATCTCACTGTGAGAATTTCATGAGGTAATGTAGGTAAAAGGATTACTAGAGTGCTCAGCCCCCAATCCTTAAGTCATGGAACATCAATAGCATAACAAAGTTCACAGAGTAATGACAGGGGGAAACTAGATATCAAACCTGGCGTCTTTGAGCCTGAATCCGTGCTCTAAACGTTCTCATTCTCCTCCCTCCATTTCCTAATGCACATCCCACAGTGCAGAGAACTATGCCCAGGTCCCCTTTCTCTATGCACACCACAAAGATTATATGAAGGAAGGGTAACCTGAAAAAGGAAGAAATAGCAACGTTGAGTCTCATAACAGTTCCAGCCTTTTAAGGACTCAAAAGGCGTCCTTTGAGAGAAAGCCCCCTTCCCTTGCATCATCCACTCCTGGGAAACTTAAAATTTTGCATTTATGGAATCCACCCCAGCAACACACACACACACACACACACACACAAACCTCCTCTGGTGTTAGATTATTCCCTTAACATGCTATAGAAATCAGTGTGTGCTCAGATCTCAGGATGGTGAAGTATCCACAGGTAACAAGAATCACCTGTCAGGAAGGAATATTGACAGCAGATAGTAAAATGACTTTGTGAGTAAAGGGCCAGATTTTGGGGACAGAACAGAGGGGAAAAAGGCACAGACTGCCTAAAAAACTCTTGACTTTCAGATTTAATTATCAGACTATTTTTGGAGAAAGAAATACATATCATCTGATACAGGTTCACTAGCTGATAAATATTTAATGGGCAAATAATGAATCTTGGCATAAATATTTTATGAGGCAACATTAAGGTATACATGTTGGGGGTGTGCTTGGGAAGGAGGCTCTAGACAATGTGAGACAATGGAGTTGAAACTTAATTGCAGACAAATCCAAGAGTAGTAAGTCTTTCTTAGGGGAAGCTATAACTCCTTTGAAATCAGGTGGGTTGCTTAAATAAGAAAATAGAGGATTTTAAAAAAAAGAAAGAAAATAGAGGAGCTGTTTTCCCAAATGTGAAGTACCATGGAGTAGCAGGCAATATTATTACCACTTTCACTATTTATTTGAAAGACAGTACCAGATATTTACTTGGAAGATTGTAACTAATGAGGGAGTTCAGAGGAGTAAAATAAATATCTAGATGGGATGTAAAGTTATGATTATGTTGGTAGGTGCATAGACTTGGGAGAAGAAGCCTATTCAAAAAGAGAAGAAGCAGATAGTGCAACACTCAGGAAGGCTCTAAGAGCAGCTTCCATTTATTGTGAATCCATTGTATGGCCATGAGTTGGTGGTAAATGCTAGGAACATGTATTGATTATAGTTGCAACTCCATAATTCTACAGCTTGCATTGACCAGTGAAGTTATGGAAGTATGAGGATAAATTAGAGAAGACTTCCTGGGAATACCTTTCAAGTCATGTCCTGAAGTGATTTGCTGATATGGCAAAGAACTGTTTAATTGTCTGGCTCTTCTCATTCAATGGAAGACCTGGATAAGAAAGAAACTAGGGTCATAAGAAAGATGTATACAATGTAACAACTCAAACGTTTTTGACTTTCAAGGTAAGAGATTTCCATTTTATTAATAAATGGTAATTTAAGAAAGCATACACTTGTGATGGGAAATTTTGTGTGTATATGTATTTATGTGTACATGTTTCCAGCCCTTGGGAAAATATGTTCTTGCAATTGTATGAAGTGCAGAGTACACAAAGCAGAACAGAGTTCTTCTTCCGGAAGTTCCTTGGAGAAGTTAAAAATAGGAACCAAAAATAGACTCAAGCTCCCTTTGCTCCCTGTTTCTTAGAACCATCTGTCAGTCCCATTCCCCTAGGGAGAAGCCAAGGCTTACAGTAGCAGAGCAATGGAACGGGAATGTAGGTGGAGGAGTTATTTTTTTTGGTTCTGCCAGCTTGAGTTATTAATTAGCTTCCTGGAAGGTAGAGGAACACCAAGATTTAGTCTTCTCACTTGACAAATATTGTACCAGAGAGGGCTAACAGGCCAGCCAAGGTCACCCAGCACCTTTATAACAGAGGCAGAGCCAGATTCCCAAGACCATCTGGGGTTCCCTGTACCAGTTCTAACCATACCACTGCTTCTGCTCTCAAGGGAATGGGGTGGTGTATATTTTGAGGTAAGCCAAGGGAGTACTGCATGGTGGGTTTTCCCAGCTTCTTGGTAAGCCAAGTATTTCCTAACCTCCTTTTCAAAGACAAGCTGCAGTCCTCACATGAACTCCACAACAGATGCTGTTTACTTCCAGCAACACAGTTCCTTCTAATCCCTCATGCATAATAGGCAACTGCCTTTCGTCTCCAACCTCAGGACCCCAGGGAGGCAGGTAGACAGATGGATGTCCTGTCTCATTCTCTGGAGGCCTTTTATCATCCTTTTAATTTCTTCTACCTAGTCTTGAACTTGAACTAGAATATGGCAGGAGAGGATGAGGATGGGACTCAGAAGCTTCCAGAACTTGATCCTCTCTGAGCAGCAACACTGACACCCTCTTACTTGCCCCCAGAGTAATGACAACATCACAGTCAGGGGTTGCAGCAGGGTCCTATCCTCTTCTTGTGCCTGATATTCCCAGTTTCCAATTCAGAGTCGTTTGCTTCCACTCCAATCCGATTTCACCAGACGCTCACCAAAGACAACATTACCACTAGATGCCAAACATTCTCCTGAGTGACTGGAATCAGAGGAGCCCCATACATCAAAGCACGATCCCTTCCTTTTACATGAAAACTCAGTAAATTCTTATTAAGCTGCTAGGTGTTAAGTACCAGAACAACCTGTGCTCTCTCCCCATCACAGGATTCAGAGTTTTGGAGTATAAGGGGTTCATTAAATGAAGTCATTTTAATTGATTAAATATGGTGCAGCCAGAACCCAAAGAGACAGCATGATGCCTTTAGTGTCCTGGAGTAAAACTACAACACAGCCAGGACTCAGTACTCTTCCCTGTGACTATATCTTGGATGACTTTGATTAATAGCTGGTAGAAATTTTCTACTTCCACCTTAGGAATTCCCCAAGTCCTGTCCCTCACCTACAGTAGTAACCATACAAAAGTTCAAAATCACTCTTCTACTTGCCTACCACTTACCTACCCATGGTACTGCAGATGCAAGTTTCAGAATGGACAAGCATCAGGGGAATCTGACCCCGTGGAGAGTCCTAAGGAGTGTCTGTGGACTCCTCACAGTTGGGAACTTAAAGGGACCTTAATCTGTTGGAGTATCCATACCTCTTTCTTCTTTTAATGGCAGCAGCCTGTCTTCCAATCAAAATTGTACATACAACCTCAATATGTAAATTTGACCAAAGCTGAGCTGAGCAGCCCTGACTTAATGAAGAGGGTGAGGGCTCAAGGGACTTGCAGACTCAATCCCCTTTCTCTGAAACCAACTCTTCAAGGAACTTCAGGACCTGAGGATCACAATATGAAAACTGCTGATCTGATACAATCCCTCATTTTTAGGAGCAGCTTTGCATTGGCTTGGGTCTCACCTCTTCCAAATAGATATCTTACATCCTCAGGCCAGTAGATACATCTGTGAAATGAGGATGAATAGAATCTATTCTACAGAGTTCATATGAAAGTCTTACAAAGCTCCAATACCAAAGAACTCTGCAAATCACTATGTATCTGTGAGGGAACATACTGTGGTGTTAAAATCTCAAGTCCTCTGGTATGTAGTGGTGGGTAACTCTTGACAGGTTTCTTCATCTCTGCAATGGATACAGTAGCAGTACCTCTTCTAACTTTATTGTAAGGTTTAGGTGAGATAATGCAAGTATTAGGTTTCATGTCATCACCTAGACAATGGAAAATACTCAGAAAATGGTTGTTTTCTGTATCCTCTGCTCCAGTGGACACTCATCACCATCCTCATTTTTCTTTCAATTGGTATTCTTTGTGAGAAAACTGGCCTAGTTCCCCACCTTCCTCTCTGACATGAATCTAGTATAATGTTTCCCATTTGTAACTACAGGGAAACATTTTGCCATGAAGGAGTCCTGTGAAGGAGTCAACACAAAGTAAGCCTAAATGAAAGAGACCCAGATAATATCCTCGGGGCACCTGTAACCAGTCCCAAAAGGAAATGTTTATACATTGGATGTGTTAGTTAATTACTTTCTGTTTTTTTTTTTTTTTGTTTAAATATTTATTTGTTTTAAAGGACAGAGTTACAGAAAGAAAGAGTCTTCCACCTGATGATTCACTCCCCAAATGGCAGAAACAGCTAAAGCGCAGCTGATCTGTAGCCAGGAGCTTCTTCTGAGTCTCCCATGTGGTTTCAGAGACCCAGAGATTATCCTTCCCACCCTCTGCTGCTTTCCCAGGTGCATTAGCAGGGAGCTGAATCCTATGCAAAGCAGCTAAGACTTGAACTGTCTCTCATATGGGATGCTGGTGCTGCAGGCTGAGGCTTTAACCTACTGTGCTCCTTCTTCCTTCCTCCCCCTTTTCTTCCTTCCTTCCTTCCTTCCTTCCTTCCTTCCTTCCTTTCTTCCTTCCTTCCTTCCTCTCTTTCTCTCCCTCTCTCTCTCTCTCTCACAAACACACACACACACAAATACACACATGACACATACCAGATCTATTCAGCTGATGAGGAACTCAGATAGACTATCTTTCTTGGCCATGCTTTTTCTTGTAATGGCCTAGAGAATGCTTCCTCCAAACAGTCTCTGCCTTCCTCAGTTCTTCCATACCCAGAGCACATGACCAGTTCCATGGGAATATGATTTGGAAAGAGAAATAGTAGAACTACAGATATAATGAGCCAATTTTCCTCTCCTCTCCTCCATAAAGGCATGCATAGCCCCAGTGCTCCCTCAACTACATCCAGATGATGAGAGAGGAATGGAGAGGGAGCCCTATTCAGCAGTTCAAACCCACTTACTGCAATGGCTGGAAAAATGAAATGACTGATACCATGTAATTAGGTCTTAATTATTTATCATTTTTGGTTAATTACTGCCACTTGCAAGTTAACAGGTTGTAAAACTCTTGGGCTGTGTTTATTAAATGTTAGGCAATCATTAGCAAGGAAGTGCCATCTTCCAATGTTAATGAAACATCCGTAAAAATCCATGACTGTGAGCAACGCAGGACTTGAGGCCACTTGGGAGAGAGTTACATGGATTTATAGCTAATTATATGTGTTTGGAGTTAGTATTGCAATGTTTGAGATGATAACTTGAAAAAAAGACTGCAGTGCCTCTGTGGACTCTCCCATCATTCATGTAGTGGATGGGGCAGAGGGGAAGTCTGGGGGAGTAGGGAATGGAGGGTAGATGGGGAGAGCAAAGGAGTCAAATAAAGAGTACAAAAGGGAAGCTCCTATTTCCAAGCACTCACCCCTCCCCATAGTCACAGTGTCTAAGTGTCGGCTTTTAGAACTCTGTTCGTTGGCATATGTTATCCAGGTTATGCAGATGTCCCTCAGCAAGTAAACATTCGTGGAGGAGTTCTTTACAATATAAAGGGGAAATGTGACTTTGTAGTAGAAGTTGGGAAAGAGAAGTCTTACCAATAATTATTCAAACATGATTTCATGAAAAAACTGAGGTCATATTAATGTAAGCCATATTAATATAAGACTAAGGACTAAAACAAAGGAGGTGAATATAGGCATACTCCAACTACAATTGCAAATTCAGTTCCAGAGATCACATTTTGAAGGAAACAGAGAGAGGCAATAGTGAGTTCTTCACAGGTGGATTTTATCCTGAAACATTAGCATCCATTTCACTGGAAGGTCTTTCATAGAACCGAGGTTGCTAGCCTGGAAAATTAGATAGCTCGACAATTGTCTCCAAATACTATAAGAACTTCTAGTGGATTAGAAAGAAATATATTCTGTATGTCCAACACATAGAGTTTCTTGGCAAGAGTTGGCTTTAAAATCTTTTGAAAGGTAAGAGCTGTTGAGGCCAGTGTCGTGGCATAGTGGGTAATGCCTCCACCTGTAGTGCCAGCAACCCATATGGGCACTGGTTTGAATCCCAGCTGCTCCACTTTTGATCCGGCACTCTGTTAATGGCCTGGGAAAAACAGCAAAAGATGGTTCCAGTGTTTGGAACTATGCTACCCATGTGGAAGACCCGAAGAAGTTCCTGGCTCTTGGCTTTGGCCTGGCCCAGCCCTGGCAATTGCAGCCATCAAGGTAGTGAACCAGTGTGTGGAAGATTCTCTCTCTCCCTCCCTCCCTCCCTCCCTCCCTCCCTGTCTTCCTCCCCCTCCCTCTCTCTGTCTCTCCCTCTCTCTGCATAATTCTGAGTTTCAAATAAATAAACAAATCTTTAAAAAGATAAGTGTTGTTCATGAATGGAATGGGCTGACTCAATAGGTAATGAGTTCACCTTCTTAAAAGCTTGCAAGAAAAACCTGGATGATGACCTGTTGAAGACACAGTGAAGAAGGGGAATGTTATCCACCATTGGGAATGCCCACATCCCTTATCAGAGTCTTAGTTTGAGTTTCAGCCGCACTGCTTCCCATCAAACTTCCTGCTAATATATCCTGAGAGGAATCAGATAACGGCTCAAGTGATGGGAGACCGAAATAGAGTTCTGGGCTCTTTATTTAGCCTGGCTTAGCCCTGTTGCAGCTCTTTGGAGTGAACCAACAGATGGAGGATCTCTCTCTCTCTCTCTCTTTCTTTTTCAAGTAGATAAAAATACATAAAAAAAAACACTTAAGAAAGATGAAAAAAAGATAGGGTGGAAGAACCCCCTCACTTGTAAGACTGGCTCTAAGATTCTGGAATGTTTAAAGTTCTGTGAACATAAATGCATTAACACTTATAATATTAACTAGTTTATTTCATGTCTTCCCTTGACACTAGAAGCTGGGGCAATCAGAGACTCCTGGGGATCAGAAAATGGGATGAAGTAAAAAGTATTAAATATTTATATTGAAATATAAAACATAAGCATAGGTAACTAAATATAAGTATAGGTTAGCTAAAATCAACACAATTTTAGATCAGTTGTTTTATTTAAAGTAAATAAAGTTGTTATTCTATGGTTGTTTGAGTGCAAAGGGTCCAGAATGAGAATTTATCACTGATGACCAGAAGATGAGAAAGCTTCAGCCTTAAGACTTTCAGGGGCCAGCGCTGTGGCAGAGTGGGTAAATCTGCTGCCTGCACTGCCGGCATTCCAGATCAGCGCCGGTTCAAGACCAGGCTGCTCCATTTCTGATCCACTCTCTGCTGTTGCCTGGGAAAGCAGTAGAAGATGGCCCAAGTCCTTATGTCCCTGCATGCACATGGGAGACTTGGAGGAAGCTCCTGGCTTCTGGCTTTGGATTGAAGCAGCTCTGGCCATTGCAGTCATCTGGGGAGTGGACCAGCAGATGGAAGATCTCTCTTTCTCTCTCTCTCTCTCTCTCTCTCTCTCTCTCTCTCTCTCTCTCTGCCTCTCTGTAACTCTGCCTTTCAAATAAATGGATAAATTTTTTTAAAAAAAAAAAGATTTCCACTAACTTACTCTGGTACTTGATTTATTTTCTCATGCAGTGCCGTAGTTCCACCTGTAAATAGGAAGCTAAGTTTCATGACCTTTTGGGGCCATTCTATTTCTACTAGGAAATGGTTCTAGCTTCTAATGTAGCCCTCAGGATCTCAGTCCACAACCAGACATCCTGGGCTTCTATTTCTTCACATAAGAAGCAGAGAGAGTGATGCCTGTCTCCAAGCTTCCTCTCCAAGATGCTGTAAGGAATGATGAGGCCATTTGTTGCTCCTCTGAGCTCAGTGCTGAATGCTCGATCACTATTGAGAGGTACTTGTATGCAGACATTTCAGGTATATAACATAATATTATAGGAATAGAAAAGCATAAAAGGATTTGTAATTAAGATAAAGAATCGATCAGCCTATTCTTTCTGTTTTATATGCTCAGCCCAAGCAACTGACAAGTGACAAGTGGCTGCATTCAAGATGGATTTCTAAGTTTAATGTGAAATAAAACCCTCAACTGAAACAACAGAAATCAGTCATTGATTTAGTCAATGTAAAGGAAGTAGACCCTGTGTTTGGGGCACTGTACTAGACAGAAGATAGAGATAGTTGTAGTCTCTATGTTCAAAAATCTTGCAGAAGGAGAGCCTGGAATCACACAACAATAGCCTCTACATACCCACAGAGGCTGATTGTTCAACTCTGTAGCATCAATGCTCAGGACAATATATGGCCCATAGCAGGTATTTTTTAATTGTCTCATGAATAAATCCTTGAATGAAAGTTTTATGGGTTCTATGATGCAATGCAATTAAAACACTAGGAAATAAGGGGCTGATGTTTTGGTACAACACCACCTGAAACACTGGCATTCCACATCAAAGCAACTATTTTAGTCCTGGATACTCCACTTCTTGTCCAGCTTCCTGTCAATGCTTGGGAAAGCAATGGAAGATTGTTAAAGTGCTTGAGCCCCTGCCACTCACATGGAAGACCTGGCTGGGGTTCTAGGCTTTTAGCTTCAAATGAACTCTGCGCCCATTAAGGGAGCAGACCAGCAGATATATCTCTCTGTCTCTCCTTCTCTCTATCACGCTGCCCTTCAAGTAAGTAAAATAAATATTTAAAGAAAACAGAAGGGGGGCCGGCATCGTGGCTCACTTGGCTAATCCTCTACCTGTGGTGCCAGCATCCTATATGGGCACTGGGTTCTGGTCCCGGCTGCTCCTCTTCCAGTCCAGCTCTCTGCTGTGGCCCAGGAAGGCAGTGGAGGATGGCCCAAGTGCTTGGGCCCTGCACCCAGGTGGGAGACCAGGAAGAAGCCCCTGGCTCCTGGCTTCAGATTGTGTAGCCCCAGCCGTAGTGGCCTTTTGAGGGGGTGAACCAACAGAAGGAATACCTTTTTTTCTGTCTCTTTCTCTCACTGTCTAAGTCTATCTGTCAAATAAAGAAAAAAAAAATACTAGGAAAGAAAACAGTAGGAAAGAGGTGGGTGTTTAACCTGCATCTCATATTTGTTCAATTCTTGGCACCAGATACTGAGTCTAGTTTCCCACTAATATGGATCCTAGGGAACTGATCACAGTGATAGTTCAAGTGATTGGGTTACTGCAATCCATGTGGGAAACCTGAATTGAATTCCCAACTCTCAGCTTTTGCCTCAGTCCAACCCTGGCAGTTGTGGGCACTTGAGTAGTGAACCAGGGTATGGGAGTATTCTCTGTATGTGTCTTTCTCATTTTCCTCTTTCTCTTTCTATCTCTTTTCCTCTCAAAGAAACAAACAACAAACAACAACAACAACAACAACAACAACAAAACACTGGGAGGAATTCAGATGAAGAAAAAATTTATATCAGTTGAGAAAATCAGAGAATGCATGGTGGCGCCACTACTTTGACAATGGAACGTAGAACCACAGATACTTTATGTTAACAGAGGAGATAATATTTAACCTCTTCCCATCTCTTTTGGTGTTATCCTTGGGCATCCCATTACCAGTGGGCTGGCTATCTGCGTCCCCCATGGTACGTAGGAGGACCACTTCTGTGGAACACATTCAAAATCCTATCCCACAGCCCTGTGCACAGGTGCTTATTTTACACCCCTTTGTCATTGTGCTGAGGAAACACATGTTGTGGAGGCAGAAATAGGATATGGTTGCTTGACAATATGGCCTCTCTTAGATATCTTTGGCACCAATATAAGAACTCATTTTCTTCCTCTCTTTTCTTCTTGTTTCCATGCTACCACTACCTGCTCTCCTTTGCTATTTTATTGATACCTTAATAAAATTTATCAAATGCATTTCAAGCATATAAGCAATTTTGTTAGGAACATCCTAGCTTCTCTCATTCAATGCAATCTTACAAATATTATTTTCATTTAACAGACAAGGAACCTGGGCAGAAACAAAACTACCTGATGACTATAGCTAAAGCATTCCTTACAAGTATTTCCTTTTTCACACACTCCTCATTCCTGATACTTCACTGTCTGATATTAGATGGCTTCTTATTTGCATATGTTTACTGTCAGTATTATTATAAAGTGGATAATTCCATGAGAGCAAGGATTATGTCTGTTTCCTTCACTGCTGAATATACAGCACCTATAACATAGTAAAGAGCAGATGCTTGATACATGAAGAGAAAGCTATGCACTGTGATGATTGAAAAAGGCCTCCCTGAAGATGTGGATTTTATTCTGTCTGGATGTGGAGGAATACACAGGATTATAACAAGCATTCTGTGTGGAGGAAACAGCATAAGCAAAGGTGTAGAATTGTGACATTCTGCATGCATCGTATTTCCACTGTTAGAAAACATATACAAGGACTCCAGGATATGTGCATGGACTGTTTCTAAAATGCTTGGCTATAGCTTGGTCCCAAGAACTTTAGGTTTAGAATATATTGGAAAATGAGACATCACTCACACAGAGGACTACAACAGTCTCCAAAAGGTGTTTGTGATGCTATTCTTGCTCCCTTTCCAATGAATATCCTGAAACCCAGCAGCAGCCAGGATTGTGTTTTTTACACTTTATCTTATTAAGTCACTGCTTTTCAAATCTCTAGACAGGGCCTGGGATGTGGTGTGGAGAGTTAAGCCACTGTCTATGAAATCTGCATCCCATGTGGGAACAAGTTCATGTCTGGGCTGCTCCACTTCTGATGCAACATTCTGCTAATGTGCCTGGGAAAGCAACAGAAAATGGCTCAACTCCTTGAGACCATGCCACCCATGTTGGAGACCTGGATGAAGCTCCTGGCTCCTGGCTTAGGCCTGGCCCAGGCCTGGCTCTTGCATCCGTTTGGGGAATGAACAAGTGGATGGAAGATCTCTCTCTCTCTCTCTCTTTAACCTCTCTCTTTCTGTCTGTAACCCTGCCTTTCAATTAAATAAACAAATCTATTTAAAAAAAAATCCCTCCGGTGGCTTCCCATCACGCTAGACCAAGACTCAAAGAAAGTTCTGAGCTCCAGGTCTGCCTACATGGTCTTTCCATATTTGTTTCCACATTGACTCTTTTTCAGCTGTTCCTAGTACACTCACCTTTCAGGACTTTGGACTTGTTGGTTCAACAGGGAATAATTTCTGCCAATGTATCAGCATGGCTCCTCCTTTGTTTTCATTCATTTCTCTGTTCAAAATCTACCTTTTCCAAGAGGCAATCTCTAATCTCTCTACTGAAAATAGCACTAGCTATTCTAACTAATCTAATATCCTATCACCATGCTTTCTGATTCCCATTGTACTTCTATTTCTGATAGTACACTGTATATTAACTTATTGAATTGTTTTTGTCTAAATCCTTTGCTAAATTGTACATTCTATGGGAAGTATTTCTATTTATCTTACTTCTGTTAAGAACTATTTCTGGCACAGAGTTGAAACCCAATCAGCACATGCAAAAATAAATGAATAAAAGTAGCCAAAATTTTTCATTTTTGACACTCTCATTTTACCAGATTTTATAGTTAATAGGTTATTCAAGGCAATGACTTTGGTATGCTGCATCACAATTCATCTTTTTTTTACTGCCCTCCATAAGCAAATATGTCTCTTTCATTCATCTGTTCAATGGGTATAATATTTCTATAGTGCCTTCCCTCATAAGCTATTATAAATGGATAGTGAGAAAGTTTCTTACAAAATCAACAAATTCAAATGGTTTTGTAAGAATTTAGAGGCTATGATGATGTTAGTTTTGACTCATTAGCTGGAGGCGTGACGACATTCAGTTCCTAAGGGAAAATAACCCTATTCATTTTACCACCCAATGTACCCTAATCTCCTTAGACCCTAATGAATTTATCAAGGAACCTCTGAAACAATAGCTAACTAGGGCATCGCTTTGAGAAAATCAGGAAAACAATCCAATTTGAAAGAGACATAGAGCACATTTTGGGAAACATCTCAAGAATAGTTTTCAAGTGGGATGGTGACCAGCTGTTCTCCCTCTCTACCCAGGAAGGGAGAGAACTGCCATGGAAATTTAGAGACTAGGTGTAGGAGAAATTATACAAGTTCTAAGGAGTTTGAATTTAACAAGCACCAGAGAAAGAAAGGGACATGGAGTTAGCACTAGATCCACCCTATAGTTACCTTAATAAAACAAATCTAGGGACCAGTGTGCGGTGTAGAGGGTTAAGCTGCTGCCTGTGATGCCAGCATCCCATATGGGTCTCAGTTCCAGTTCAGCCTGTTCCACTTACAATCCAGCTCCTTGCCAAGGTAAGGCAGCTGAAGATGGCCCAAGCACTTGAGCCTCTGCACCCTCATGGGAAGAAACTCCTGGTTCCTGGCTCTGTGGCCCAGCTCCAACCATTGTGGTCATATGGGGAGTGAACCAGTGGATGGACAATCTCTCTGTCTCTCCCCCTCTCTCTAAACTCTGCCTTCCAAATAAATGAATAAACCTTGAAAAAAGTTTCAGGTTAAAAAATAACAGATCTATTCAGGTGTCACAGAGCTTATATGCCTTCAGTGGCTTCTCATTACCTGTGGGATCAATTACAAACTAATTAGCTTGATTTTTAAAAACCCCTCATTAACTGGATCCTGCCATCCCCTTCAGCCTCATTTCTTGCCATTTCTTGATTGACATTGTATTGTTCATTAGCACTGATTTCTTTGCACTTTTCACACACACACACATAGACATCTCACTCTTCCTTCCTCTGTTTCTTTACTTTTGACTTTCTGCTTCATCGAGTAACTTTTACTTGCTTCTCATCAAAATAACTTCTTATCCCTAAGTTCTGCTTTCATTTTCTAGCTATACCTCTCTAAATATGCACCCCTACACACAAAATGGCAGGTGCTTCCAGATGTCCTATGTATAAATCATAATTTTTATACATATATTATATGTTAATTATTTGTTTAAAAATACAAACATATCTATCCATATATATTCATATATATATACACACACATCTCTGTGAAATATGAGAAATGGATTATCTTTGGCTTTTGACTTTCTACATATTTCCTGTAACAAAAAATGATCTGGAGACCCTAAAGGTGACACTGAAAGAAGCTGACTTCTTTGATTACTGCTAAAGTCATCTTTTTCGTCGTAAGATCTGGGATGTTTTTAGGTTATCTTTCCATGACAAGGAAAGGTTCATTGCATTAAGCCTCAGGGACATGGGTAGCCTCAAGGCCATGGAATTAAAATGTGATTTAGAAACCTTGACTGCATCGTCAGAGATTGATCAACTTTCTCAGAATTTCTCCTAAGTCTGTTCAAGAGCTAGAAGGGCGAGCATTTGGTGTAGTGGTCAAGACACTTCTTAAGATGCTTTCACCCCTTATTACAGTGCCCAGGTTCAAGTCTCAGCTCTGCTTCCCATTCCACCTTCCTAATAATGCACATTCTTGTAAACCATGTCATGGCTCAAGTAGTCGGGTCCCTGACAGCAACGCAGGAGACCTGTGCTGAATTCTAGTCTCATAATTTCATCCTGATCTGGCCACAGTTCTTACAGGCATTTGGAAAGTGAACCAACAGATGGGATGTTTCTTTTACTATCTCTCTCTTTCTCTCTCACTATTTTACATGAATAAAAATGTTCTTTATAAAATGAGCTAGAACTGATGTCAATTGTATGGTTATAATCAAGTTGAGACTACACAAGCCCAATTGCTACAGAAATATCTGAACTCAGGATGAAGAAGAAGGAGTCACTCTCTGTGTCTGGACATTGTAAGGGTAGTGTGCTCAGGCTGGCGCCACGGCTCAATAGGCTAATCCTCCACCTTGTAGCGCCAGCACCACCAGGTTCTAGCCCCGGTCAGGGCACCGGATTCTGTCCTGGTTGCCCCTCTTCCAGGCCAGCTCTCTGCTGTGGCCAGGGAGTGCCGTGGAGGATGGCCCAAGTGCTTGGGCCCTGCACCCCATGGGAGACCAGGAGAAGCACCTGGCTCCTGCCATTGGATCAGCGCGGTGCGCAGGCCACAGCGTGCTGGGCACGGTGGCCATTGGAGGGTGAACCAATGGCAAAAGGAAGACCTTTCTCTCTGTCTCTCTCTCTCTCCCTGTCTACTCTGCCTGTCAAAAAAAAAAAAAGAATACAACCAAGCAACTGAAAGTGGAAGATCCACAATTAGAAGGTAAGGTCTTTGTGTTTATACTAGAATTCAGGATCAATTATTTCGCCCTTGGATATAGAAATATTTTTAAAAAATTATACATGGTCTCATAAGGAGACTTGAATTGCAGAAATAAAAACTGTGGATGTGGATCAGTACATAAGCTACTAGAGTAACCAAGTTCTACTGCATCCTCTTAAGTCAAGAACATAATATCAGAATGTAAAATGTATTGGTTCATAGACAAGGAACTATAGATCAGAGAATATTCCATAGTAGATTTAGAGGAGACATTGTATTTATGCCTGGAGAGGTACCAAGACAATTGATTTGAATTTTATTCTGTAGAAAAATAGATGATACAAAATGAGTTTATACAGGAGACTGCATGAGTGGACTAGATATTTAATAATTGCATGATATTTTGTTCGACGAGCATTTATTGAATATAAGAATGAGTAAGTGAACAGTTGGTCTCTAAAAAGCGTAACCTCAATAATTTTTTCCTAATAAAATATCTTTGACACTATAATCTACTTGCTGGAACAGTAAGGAGAAAGGGGGATGGATGGTACATCTTAAGCTCCAGAAGACGAATGTGGCTTAGTTGATGCCTACACTACAGCCAGAAGATAAATTAAAACACTACCTGTGCCAATCATTAGACAGTAGTATCCTAGGTAAAGAGCATGCAAAGATGGTGAAAATAAGGTGTAACTCTCATTCGAGTCAGTTCAATTAAGATCTGCCAAAAAAGCAAGCATTTCGGTGAGGCATTTGAATGATTCAATGAAAATTAGATAGGTATTAAATATATCCCCACCTCCAAGGTGGTGGCAATAAAGAACACATATTCTTTAAGAGTCAGTCCATAGAGCAGTCCTGACATAGTTTATCATGTAGGACAAGTGTGAGAACAGCAGACAATGGTATTCCCTGGATTAATTTAGATATTTCTTGAATTTCTATACTACACAAGTTCCCATGTTTGGAATTGAAAAGGAAATAGACAAAAAAGAAATAAGTCTATTCAAAGAGTTTATAGTCCCATAATTTGAGATTTTAAGAAACACGATTATACAACCCCAAGCCAGAGTTGAATAGGATAAGAAGAAAAATAATAAAAAGGAAAATATTAATAATAATAAATTCAGGAATGGAAATAATAACAAGGAATTATTTTCTGTTTAGAGGAAATAAGAATGTTGTAAAGTGAGGATGTGACATTTTCCTGGGCCTTTGATATGCGATTTTGATAGAACAGTCTGTGTTGAGGAGGTTAGGTTTGCAAAGGCATATAGTGGAGAACACAAAGGGAAAATATTAGTGTAGGAAAGGAGCCTGATTCAAATGTAATAGAGGGAGTTAGAATGGGAGTTGAAGACAAATGAGATTGGAAAGGAAGTGTGCATTCAGACAAGGTTTTGGGCAACTTACACTCAGTAACGCTGATTTTATTCTCTGGTTGGCCTCAAGTGTCACCAGATGTTTCTCAAAATGGTACATGGTGAGAGGATGAGATGGTACAATCACCTATTCCTGGAAGTTTAATGTCAATAATTCTGGGACAGGTGCTGTTTTGGCCCTCTGGTTCCATCTTTATTTCATCAAGAGAGTTAAGGCTTGGAAAATGGCAAGGGCTTCTATTTCTTCCCTATTCTCAGTGCAGATACCCATGGGACTCTGTGGCTTCTCACTTCATTATAGACCGGCTGGAACACCAAATGAACCATCATCCTAATGGGTCTGGCTGCATCTGGAGTCAGCCCATCAAGCAAATTAACGAGCAGCTTTCGAGAGAGCTTCTGGCCCTGTTGCCTTACACATTTGGACAGCAGATCTGCAGCAGTGGCAGCCAGAAGCCCAGGAGATGAGAGTAAAGAAGAGGCCCCCAGAGAGACAGCCTGCAGAGGTGACGATGTGAGGAGGCTTCTGTGGAGTAAGAGGAAAAGGAAAGAAGCTGCAGCCCATCCGTCAGTCCCCATTTGGCAAAACCACACATTACAGGTGGAACCATGAGTCTTTATTGGACTAGAGTATCCTGAACACTCAGCTGGGAACAATTTTTTTCCAGAACAAGGAGCCAGGCTGTTTCTCATTCTAATTTCTACGACTTCAAGTCTTTCTCCAAATATCCAAGAAGGAAAGCCATAAATAGGTGACAAATGATCCCTTTCTCTGGGGATAATTCAGAGTTTGGCCACCATGACCTACACAGATTGTTCCCTCTGAGGCCTCAAATGGGAAGCCAATTCAGGAATGCAAAGCAGGCTCATGCTTTGAAAGAATGATCATCTATTCTTGCTAAAATTCCATTTATTTCAACCAATGGCTTTATATGTGAGCACCTATTATATGCCAGGCATCAAGCTAGATATCATCATGCATCTTTCACAGAGAGAAAGGATAATGAGGCACAAGAAATTACACAAATATCTGGAGATCTCACTGAATCCCAAAATGAGCTCAAACACAATAAATAAATTCTAGGCTATATTAATCAGAAAAAATTATAAACTATACTGAAACATTTTTACCTGTGATAGACCTTGTCTGATAGTGTTGGGATCAGTCTAAGGCCTTATTTTAACTCAGAATGTAGGTTTATTTCTAATTTGAGTACAAGAACCTAGACTTCTTTTTTCTACAGATACAAATAGCTGGTGATTTATCTGGGAAAAGGAAAAGTGAGAAGGTTATGATGTTTTCCAACACATGATGATGTGTTTTTCCAGAGACAGGATGCAAAGTAAACAACGGAGATTAACAACTTCTATTTTTCTTACCCCACTCAAAAAAGATCTACTCTAGTACTATTTGTCAACCTGTGTCCCTATGGATCCCACTGTGCCTTCAACCTGTGTCAGAGTTCTTCATCATTGAAGTGAGGTGAGGTTGGAGTGTCTTAACCTTCCTCTGAGACCATTTAGTAGGATCTCTGTCCTTAATGTGTTGTACAATGTGAAATAATGCTATAACTAGTACTCAAACAGTACTTTACACTTTGTATTTCTGTGTGGGTGCAAACAGTTGAAATCATACTAAAGTGATCTTCTGTATATAAAGATAATGGGAAATGAATCTTGATGTGAGTGGAATACAAGATAGGGAGTGGGATATGGGAGGGTTGCGGGTGGGAGGGAAGTTATGGGGAGGGGGAAGCCACTGTATTCCTAAAGTTGTACTTTCGAAATTTATATTTATTAAATAAAAGTTAAAAAAGAATAATCTGAGAATTTTATAAGATACATATTCCTGAGACCCAGGTCCAGAAGTTAATGAATGATACAGCAAGTTGGTAGCAGAGTCACCCTGAACCCCTGACTCCCAATCAAACTGCTACCCTGTCTTCTGTACCTGGCCGCCCCACAGTTCTGTTCCCCAGATTGCATTCTGATGTCTCCTCTCTCCTTTTCCTTCTTATTTCTCTCAAAAAGGCAGCTCCGAAAGTGAAATTGGCTCTTAGAAATCAAGCCAGGGAATAACCTGACTATTTCTTGCAGAGAAGTAATAATTATGGCCCTGGAAGGATGCAATCTGCATACATTATTGCAAGTTATGCCAACAGAATGTCAACATTTGTGTCGGGAGGAATCTCGAGCGGCAATTACTCCAGGTCTTGGCCTGGCATTCTGAGACAGAGCTGGCGGTTCTAATTGCAGAGGAGGTGAACTAGTGGGAGGGCTGGTTATTTGGAAGGGAGACAGAAGAGGAACCACAACCTTAAGGGTCAGTGTGAGTTGGATAAGAAATGAACTTGGAACTGTCTAGGTCATGAGAATGCTGGGGATGGAGCTGTTCTCTACTAAGACAGTAAGGAGTCTAGTCACAGACACATTCACTTTTTAGTTCTAGGATTTTCTCTGCCATTGAAGGTCCACCTTCTCTTTTTTTTTAATAAATCTTTTTTTAAAAATTTATTTGACAGGTGGAGTTATAGACAGTGTGAGAGAGAGAGACAGAGAGAAAGGTCTTCCTTCCGCTGGTTCACTCCCCAGATGGCCGCAACTGTCAGTGCTGCACCGATCCAAAGCCAAGAACCAGGTGCTTCTTCCTGGTCTCCCATGTGGGTGCAGGGGCCCAAGCACTTGGGCCATGCTCCACTGACCTCCCGGGCCACAGCAGAGAGCTGGACTGGAAGAGGAGCAACCAGGACTAGAACCAGCACCCACATGGGATGCTGGAGCCACAGGCGGAGGATTAACCAAGTGAGCCACAGCACCAGCCCCAAAGGTCCACCTTCTCGTAGACATAGGGGGTTTGTCTATTAAAAGAGACCAAAAAAGGTTATTAAACTCTGTGAATTCATCCATTCATGCCTTCTTCTATTTCTTGAGCATCTAATGCACCAAGCACTATACAAGTGGCTGCAGATTTAGAAAGGAAGTAGATTTTCAGTCCAAAGGCATAGAGTGGTAGACAGATCCATAAGCAAACCACTACAATACGACATGCTAAGTGTCAAGCAGGTAAACTTACAAAATGAACTAGAAGGGCCGGCGCCGTGGCTCAACAGGCTAATCCTCCACCTTGCGGCGCTGGCACACCGGGTTCTAGTCCCGGCTGGGGCGCCGGATTCTGTCCCGGTTGCCCCTCTTCCAGGCCAGCTCTCTGCTGTGGCTAGGGAGTGCAGTGGAGGATGGCCCAAGTCCTTGAGTCCTGCACCCCATGGGAGACCAGGATAAGCACCTGGCTCCTGCCATCGGATGAGCGCGGTGCGCCGGCCGCAGCGTGCAGGCTGCGGCGGCCATTGGAGGGTGAATCAACGGAAAAGGAAGACCTTTCTCTCGGTCTCTCTCTCTTACTGTCCACTCTGCCTGACAAAAAAAATAAAAAATAAAAAATGAATAAATAATTTTAAAAAATGAACTAGAAGGTTGTATAGATAAGGCAGTGGAGGATAAGGTTTTGTTTCATAAAAGAATTAGAAATTGAGCTGTGATTTCAAAAAATGAATGAGTGGAAATTTACCAGTGGATATTTTTAGGAGGAAGGAGAGTTTAGTTTAGTTAAAAAAAAAAAAAGAAGAAACTCCAACAGTTCTAATAATCAGTGAAAACTAAATATGAGAACAAGGAATATGATATGAAAATAAAGATATATGTACCTTGTGAAGTGCCTTACTGCAAAAAAAAGGAAGACAAAGAGTTTAATTGTAGTCCTTCTCTTGCCACAATGAAAGGCAACAAGCAATTTATGAATAATGTCTATATTAGAGATTTTACACATGCAAGACCTTAATCAATAGCCACACAATCTTGTCTTAAGCGATGTTACAATTGGAGAAACTATCTTAAAAAGGATAAATACTTTGCCCAATGCTGCACAGAAAAAAAAAAAAAAAACACAAATCAGGTGGCTGGTGTTGTGGTTCTATGGGATAAGCTACAGCTTGTTACAATGGCATCCCATAGTGGAATGCTGGCTAGAGTCCCACTGCCCCACATATGACCCAGCTCCCTTATTTTTTTAAAGATGTATTTATTTATTTGAAATGCAGTTACAGAGATACAGAGAGAGAGACACAGAGAGAGAGAGAGAGGGAAGAAGAAGAAGGAGGGGGGAAGGAGGAGGAGGAGGAGGAAAACGAGGAAGAGGAAGAGGAGGAGGAGAGGGAAAAAAAAAAGAGATTGTGTATCCAGTGTTTCACCCCACAAATGGCTGCAATGGCCAGGTCTGGGCCAGGCCGAAGCCAGGGACCAGACATGTCTCCTGAGTCTCCCATGTGGGTGCAGGGGCCCAAGTGCTTAAGCCATCTTCTGCTGCTTTCCCAGGTGCTTTAACAGGCAGCTGGATCAGAAGTGGAACAGCAGGGATTTAAACCAGTGCACATACAGAGTACTGGCACTACAGGTTGGAAGCTTAACATTGTACACCACAGCTCCATCCCCAGCTCCCTTCTATTGTGCCTAGAAAAGCATCAGAAGGTAACCCACAAGGCCGGCGCTGTGGTGCAGCGGGTAAAGCCACCGCCTGTAATACCGGCATCCTATATGGGCACCAGTTAGAGTCCTGGCTGCTCCACTTCTGATCCAGCTCTCTGCTATGGCCTGGGGAAGCAGTAGAAGATGGTCCAAGTCCTTGGGCCCCTGCACCCATGTGGGAGACCCAGAAGAAGCTCCTGGCTCCTGGCTTCAGGTTAGCGCAGCTCCAGCCACTGTGGCCGGTTGCAGAGTGAAGACCTCTCTCTCCCTCTCTCTCTGCCTCTCCTTCTCTCTCTGTGTGTAATGCTGACTTTCAAATAAATATTAAAAAAAAAGATAACCCAACTTCTTGGGGCCCTGTCACCCATGTAGGAGACCTATTCAGAGTTCCTGGTTCCTGCGTTCAGCCTTGCCCAGTCTTGGTCATTGCCCCCATTTGAGAAGTGTACCAGTGGATTGAAGATTTCTCTGTGTGTACGTCTCTCTTTCTCTCTCTCCCCCTTAACTCTTCCTTTCCCTCTCCCTCTCTCTCCCCCTCTCCCTCTCCCTGCCCCTCTCCCTCTCCCTCTATGTGTGTGTGTCACTCTACCTTTTAAATAAATGAAATCTATTAAAACAATAAAAATGTTTTAAAAAGTTGCAAATCTCCTAAATCCTGAAGTTTATGCTCAGCCCATTCTCTCATGTATCTTCCCAGACAAGTCTACTAAATGTCAATACTTTAATCCTTCATTTTTAAATTAAATTATTAAATCAGTTCAGGATTTCATTTTTCTCCTGAAGTACTACTGTATTTCAATGAGTATGTGCAAGCTGCTCCTGGGGATTTGGGGAGGGAGGTCAGTGAACAAAGTGTCCTACCATGAGCAGACACTTTCATGAAGTTGCATGCCTTCTATATTTATATAAAATTATTGAGAACCTTGCAATGTTCCCTATACTATATTCTTATTAAAATAAATACTTACTACATCACACATATGTTAAATTACTTTGTTTTTTTTTTCTTCCTAATGTCCTGAGTAAAACTAATGCTTTGGGAAGCAGTGCTCAAAATATATAAAGGTTAGATAGGAGGAACCAGCAGAAGCATTTTGTCTGGAACTCAGCCTCAGATTTTAGCTGCTCTGTTGTGGCAAATTTGTGCAATGGAATAAGATAAGACGCGATCACAATAGTAGCTCCCAATAGAAATTCCTCAGTCCCTGGAATCACTTGAATAAGAGGATGGAAGACTAGAATGGCTTCCAGAGAGATGGCTTTAAAAAGGCTAAACCTTCCCATTGTAGCTCCCAACAGCAAATATAAGGTGCCCAGGCTATGGCCATAGGGTCCAACATGGATTGCTGTTGGGAACAACAGCGTTTTCCAAAAAGGAAAATCCTGGTTGAGATGGTCTTAAAAGTTCTAGCAGTGTTTTGATTTCTCATCACTGTGAAAGCCTTTCACCTTTCAAGATCACTGATAAGCTAAAACAATCATAGACCTAGGGGTGCAGTTACACTTAAGCTTACTAGGGTGAAGAGATGTGAAAAGGAAAAGCAGACGCTCCACCATTGACTGGCTGTATGACCTTCTGCTTGGAGTTTAAGCTCCTTTCCTGTAAAGGAAAGTCAAGTCACATGATCTTCAAAGCTACTTTGCTGTTTTAGAAAGAAATGATCAGACATCAAATCTACCAATCAAGCTGTGATTCTGTGATAGGAGAGTCGATTTATGTCGGGAGTAGTGGGATTAAGATGACTCAAATGATTTCTCATGGGTGGCTACATCTATCAAAGTTTACCTCTGAAGTCATGGCTCAGTTTGCACTGGATGTTGCAACTGAATTTATCTTAGAACCTGAACATGTGTAGTTCATGTGAGGGAAGAAACAGCACTACACAAATGGTTCTATAGGATAAGCAATCATGTCCTTGAACCCAGTGGGAGGAAGAAAAAAGGAGATGTAATTAGTAACCCATCAGCATTGATGAGCAGAGGCACTAAAAGGGCAGACACAGCTTCCAGGTTGTGACATGCTCACACCAGACAGAAGCCAGCAGCCTCTGAACCAGCCATAGATGCCTGTGTCACAGCATGCCTACCGCCTTGGTTGACACATCTTGATTATTTTCTGACTTTTTACTTGGGAACTTTTCTCCCAGGATTGTATCTAACCTCTTCAAAGGGAACTACAGAGGCTAGAAAAGGTTTTACCATGATCAGTAGCCGACTTAAGTGGGGTCAGGATGTTGACTTAGAAAATTACTATTTTCCTAGATTCTGAATAAATCCAGTACCAGATCCAGGCCCTTCAGATTACAGAATTTAATTTAGAGCAATTGATGTACCCATTGTGGACAGGTGGACTCTATAAAGTATTTTTAGACAAGATTTACAGAGGTTGCCCCCCACACCCTGCTCTGCTCCGACATTTTTTTTTCTTTAAATGACTAGTGTTGCTGACAAACTCCTCTGATCTTTACAGATCCATTTCCTGTGGGACAGTGCTCATGTCAAGAGATAAAAGGATGGAAAATGGTATCCTAACTGTGGTGTGAAACTGGTGTCTTGGCTAAAGAAGAGAGAAGGAGGGGCAGCAATCAACTGCCCTCCCTGTGAGTTTCCAGATGTGTGTTCAGGAGGCAGAGTGCTACTTGGCTTGATTGCTCACATGTTGTCTTTGGCTTATAGCCAACACCATTAGAAAAAGAATAAAAATTAGAAATAAAGAATAAATTCAAATTCCCCATTGATTTATTACTTTATGAATTAGGTAGGGTATCAACATGACAATATAGTTAGGATTGGGACAAGGTTATAGGTTGCAGATAAAAGTCATATTGTTTTTAGAGAAGGAGAGGATTGAGAAAATTCCTTTAAGGGGAGTTTCAGTGACTAGGAGGGGACAGACAAATAGAAAGATCATCGAAAGCAGCAGTTGGGGACAGTTGTTGTAGTTAAGTTGCCTCTTGGGATGCCTGCATCATTTATCAGAGTGACTAAGATCAAGTCCCACCTCTACTCCCAAATCAGCTTCTTGCTAATGCACCTGGAATGCAGGAGATGATGGCTCAAGTAATTGAGTTTCTTCCACCTGCATGGAGACCTGGTTGGAGTTCTTGGTTCCTGGCTTCCTCCTGGCTCAACTTTGGCAGTTGCAAGCACTTGGGAAGGGAGCCAGTATATGGAATATCTTTGTCTCTCCCTCTCTTTCTCTCTCTCTCTTACTCTTCAAATACATAAAAATTAATATGCAAAAATTATTTTGAATGAGGTAACATTTAGTAAGCTTCCTCTTTAAAGGTCCAGATAGTAAATATATTGGGCTTTGTGGACCAAATGACTTCTTTCACATCTCCTCAATTCTGCCACTGTCATGTGAAAGCAACTATAGACAATACAAGGAATATATCAATGGGCATGGTTGGGTTCCAATCAATCTTTAGTCACAAAGGCAGATGACAAACAGATTAGGCCTGCAGATTTTAGTTGGAAGATCCCTGATCTAAAGTGTGTGATGGATCTAAAGTGTGTGATGAATCCAAAAGTCCCTCCTACCATACCAGGCTGTTCTATCATGCTCAGCTTTCTGCAAGAGATCCTTGATGAGAAGCACTAGGAAATCAAAAGTGGGAGTTAATAATCATAATCATTCATAGAGCATGTATTGTGTGCCAGACATGGCAGAAATACTCTTCACATATCACTTCTAACATTTGTCACCCCATGAGCAAGGGAGGTATTGTTACAACAATTCACTGAAGTGTAGTTCCCCTTGGCTTCCAATAAGCAAAAAGTCTCTAGGTTGCCCCTAGGTTTGGAGTCACCAACTTTCATAATCATCAAATAACTCTATTTTGAAGTCTTGTGTTGCAATGATAAGATGCTTCTTTGCTCTTAATGTGTGGCTGTTCTCAGATAATACATCCACATTTGTTTTTTTTTTTTTTTTTTTTTTTTTTTTTTTGACAGGCAGAGTGGACAGTGAGAGAGAGAGACAGAGAGAAAGGTCTTCCTTTGCCGTTGGTTCACCCTCCAATGGCTGCCGCGGTCGGCGCGCTGCGGCCGGCGCACCGCGCTCATCCGATGGCAGGAGCCAAGTGCCAGGTGCTTTTCCTGGTCTCCCACGGGGTGCAGGGCCCAAGCACCTGGGCCATCCTCCACTGCACTCCCGGGCCACAGCAGAGGGCTGGCCTGGAAGAGGGGCAACCGGGACAGAATCCGGCGCCCCAACCGGGACTAGAACCTGGTGGTGCCGGCGCAGCAAGGCAGAAGATTAGCCTGTTGAGCCACGGCGCCGGCCCACATTTGTTTTCTACACAACACTAATTTTTTTTTAAATTCTTCTATGATTTGATATACACTGACATGAGCATTCTCTATTAAATTTTCCCATCTTCTGTGCCATGCTTCTATGTCAGTTTTGGTACGTGGAAATCCATTCCACATGCTTTCATATACAGATCAGAAATTTGGTAGAAACCGTACTGGTGATTGCACAGCAACACCACCTTTGCTTCAGTGTCTTCTTAGTCTATTGCACACATAATTATCTCTGAACCAGTTAGTAGCTTTACTGGCTTCTTTAGGTAAATGCAGCTTCAATTCATTAAAATATCCTGGAATTTCCTCAGCTGGAAGGAATATCAATGCAGAAAAATAATCTGCTTTTAAACTTAAGTTTTTGATGTTGCCACCTAAAGATGCCAACTTCTTCACTAGAATTTGACTTTCTACCTCTTACATTGCCTTTTCTTAAATGGGAATTTTAGTTTTCAGGATTTCATCATCTGGGATTTTAATCTCTTGGGATGATGATTTTGAGGATTTTAGATGTAAGGTAGTTTTGATATTTTGGAATTTCAAGATTTGGGTTTACAACATTTGGGTTGTATTTATATATTTGGTTGTTTTGGGCTATATTTAGCACTGGCTGTGCCATGTGACTTGCTTTATCTTTATCATGGAAATTAACTGTTCCTAGGCAGGTATGGAAACACATAATGATGTGGAGGTGCCAGAGATGGAAGCAATCTGGACACTAAGCCAGTACCTGGAGGACGTGTTCTGGGTAGCTTTCCAAAGTATTTAGTAGCCTTTGAGCCAAAGTTCATTTTGGTGGCATTAAGAGTTAAATATCCACTGAGAATCATAATACTTTTGTTGCTGCTCTTACAATAGCCTGATTTATCCTGACCTCACTCCATCACGAGGCTGAATCTGACATCAAAAATATACCATGAATAAGGGATCAAGATAGGATTATGTTCAGATCTTTCTGAATCCAAAGTCTGTTTTCTTCTCCATTACAGAATCTGAAATATAAAGAAATGTCTATTCATTTTGAATAAAGTTGCTGCAGTGATGTTTCGGAAATATAGTTTACACTTACTTTGAGGTAGAATTGCAGTCCTTGCCAGGTGCTCCAGGGTTCTACACCATGTTCTCTTGTATGTCTCTCTATCCTCTTCCCACTGGCCCCTATTCTTGTCCTGCTCCAGCCACTTTGCCCTTATTTCAGTTTCTAAAAATTTCCAAATCCTTCCTCTTCCTGGTCAACTTCACACTCACAATTATCTACATCTGGTGTGTTTTAACCTCTGATCTTTGCCTCTTATGCTTTGGGCATCAGTTTAACTGTTTCTTTCCTTAAAATGCTTTTTCTAACTGCATTTGATAGCCCCCACACATTCCCTGTATGCTCATTCATTACATTTTAGTCTTCAAGTTGGATTTTCATGCTTTTGTAAAATTACCTATTGTCTGTGTTTCCAGGGAGGGCCAGAATTTGTCAAATTACTTTAGGACTCAATAACAAACCCTGGCACAGTGCCTGGCCTATGATTGGCCCTCTATAACTCCAGTAAATGAGTGAAGATGAGCATCAAGTTTCAAGTACATTTCAGGTAATTGATACCTGAGAAGATGGTCACAGAACCAAGCTCAGCTTTTCCATTTTTTATTTGTGTGGTTCTGAGCAAGGACGTTTTTACCAATGGCAGTAGTGCTATCATGACAGAAGAGAGATGAGTTATAGATCACCATGCCTGAGTCTCTATCCCCAGAATCAGGTAATGGGGTTACATCTGCAGAAGTCAAGCATATTGGATATAGACAGTGTTACTCCAAGGGAAATAAATAATTAAAATTTCTCTTCTGTAATAAATAACACCAAATTTGTATTCATTCAATACCTATTAAAGGCATCACTAACCATTATTGATTTTTTAAAAGATCATACTAACTAAATAGAAAGGTAGGCCAAAGGAAGCAGGAAGCCATGGTGGAAAGGACACCAGACATGGAGCCATGACTGCTCCTCTTTAGAGGTAGCATCAGGAAAAGATCTGAGATGTCTCTGAATCTGAGGTGTGGGGTGCACGTGCATGAGTGTTTAAAGATAACATCCACTCACATAATAAGGTCACAATTAGCAAGTAATTTTGAAAGAACCGGTAACTGTTGGACTTCTTGGGAGAGGCAGGATGGTGAGTGGTAGACTACTCATGGATTTTGCATGTCCACATATTTTGAGTGAGAAAAATCCACTGTACCGCTCACCACTGTATGACAATGATTAAATGCCTGTCTTCTCTGAGCTTCATTTACCTCTCAGTTAAATGGGAACACTAGAACTGAGTGTTTGACCTAATGGTTAAGATGCTGGTTAGGATATCTGTGCCCCATATCAGAGTTCCTGGGTTCAATGCCTGGCTCCAGCTCCTGACTCTAGCTTTCTGCCCATGTAGATTCTGGGAGACAGCAGTATTAGTTGAAGTACTTGGATCACAGTCAGCCAAATAGAAGACCTGGGTTGAGTTCCTGGTTCTTAGCTACAGCCCCAGGCCCAGCTCTCTCTTCCTCTTGGAGATAATGACTACTGCCTCATCCAGCTCAATTATGCACATAAGACTGATGGCAATGATAGGACACTTATGAAAAATTATTGTTGTGATACAACGCACTCATTATACAAGGGCTGCTAAATAGCATGATAGTGAACAACTTCAGGATGCGGATTTGCTGGGTCCTTAAGAGACTACCCTTTAATGCTTTGGAGGCTTGACTGATGCTCATCGTGAGAGCAGTTCTTTCTCCCTCCCTGCATCTCAGGTGGTCCAATGTGGTGGGGAGCTGAGTTCCTCCCAAGCCTTTGGTCCAAGTCTCCAGGTAAGTATTAGCATAACAGGGTAGGGAGTCCAGCAGCTTCTTTTCCATGGCCCTGGAAAAGAACTTGGTTGCTTCCGCCTGACAGGTGTTATGTAAATAGGGAGCTTTAATTACTATAATTAGCTCATGCTCTGGCTCCTTAACAAGAATGGTCACACCTGATTCTCTGTGGAAACTGACTCTGAATCCAACCATCTGAGCTCTTGCACAGAAAAGGGTAGAATGATGCAGGCAACTGGTTTGTATCAAATGTGTTAGCCAGAGGGAGCAAATAGCTGTCTCCAGCTAGGGAAGGCATACAACAGGTATGCAAAGAAAGCACACCACTCACTGTCAATCATTTCTCATGGCAGGGGACATTATGGAAGGGGACACCTGATGATTTATAAGACAGCTACACAGAGGACATCACAATGTTCATGCTGCAGGAAATGTCTAGAACCAAGGTGTTAAAAACTTTGAATATAGATTTGCTCCAGATTCTGGTCCAAACTTTGCTACTCACTAGCTGTGTTTCCCTGAGCTCATGCTGTCACTTCTCTGAGTGTTTTTTCCAAGGCACAGGGGTGACATGAGCATAGCATCTGGCAGCTGGAAACCATGGTGAGCATCACCTTCTTTAATCCTGACAGCAGTCACCTCAATGGGAATTCATACCCCACTTTACATACTAGGAGACAAGTTCAGAGAAGATTGTAGATCCCCTTGTCATGGTTTGGGCAAGGTTCCAATTGACAAAGTAAGTAAAGGCCTGGGCTCAGCATGCTTCAAGGTATTGAGGGCTGAGAACAAGGAATGAGAACAATGATCAATAGAACAATCAACAGTGACACTAGTTACAATCACTACCACTGTATGAGAACCATCTGCATATTAGCATCTGTCCTACATGACATGCACAAGCACACAATTCACTCACCTTAACCATAACAGCTGAGTCAGTACTTCTCAAACTTCAAGTGCAAATGGCTTACCTGGGCATCGATCTTCTCAAAACACAAAGCTCTCTAACAAAGCTCCAGATGAGGCTGATGTAATGAGGACCACATGTTGAGTAACCAAGAGTAAAAGAAGTTACACTCAACAGAAAATCAAGGAGTAGAGAAAAGATCCAAACCCAGGTTTCTCTGACTCTACAGGCTGTGTTCTTTTCTGTACCTAAATAATTGGGATTGATTTCACAGAAAAGGGGTCATTGCAGAAGGCCCTCACAGGATCATCTGAGAAGAGAGCCTCGTCACCCCACTCCCAGGTTTGTCTTACTGGATAGATTAGGCTCACTTTTAATAAAACACATCCATTTTCAGGTGTGTGTTCCATTTCTTAAAAGCTATTTGTTTATGTAAGTTGCTGAATTGTCTCCATTGTTGCCTTCTTTATACATTTCCTTAGCAAATTTTTTGTTACTCATAGAGTGTAAGGAAACTAGAAACTCTATGTTATCAAAGTGAAAAATAGGAATGTTTATTATATTGTACACAGGTTTGTTGCAACAGTGATGCCGGGTCCCCTGGCCCAGTTTAGGATCACAGACTACACCCAAAGGAGCAACCAGAACAGTAGGATTTCATAGCTCACAAACGCAGGTGAACCTCACACACAGCATGAACCTTAGTCAGACTTCAGCACTTGTGATTTCTGTGCCCAGAAAATCTGTTAGTTCTAGTCTCAAAGTAAGAAAATGCTAAGCGAAGAAGGCATGTTAAATAATAGGCCATCTATAAGAAATAAGAAATATATGTTAAGCCCTGAAACAAATACTAGGAGAATAACAAAAAAGTATGTAAAAAAATTTAAGGAATTACAATGAAAGAAAGCAGCAAACAAGCAGAGAATAGCAAAAAAGACCTGAGACAGATAAAATGTAGACTTAACTGAGGTAGTAGTTCCTGTATGAGGCTGATTTTGCAAGAACCAGACTGAAAATACTCTCTTATTTCTTCTTTTTGTTTCCATTTTTTCAAGGAAACCCTTAGCATGCATTCAAGTTTTGCTAGGAAGGTAAACATCACACTTAATGATGAAATTTTATAAAAACATGCTTAAAGTTAGGTACATCCCTAATAATCAACATTATCTTGAAATGTATTAGTCAATGCATAAATATAATAAAAATAAATGAGTAAATGTTGATACAGAAGAGACAAATTAGCAAGAGAGAATCAGGATAGCCTCATTGTAAAGAAGGCAGACAATGAAATCACACTTGACTTTAAATCTTGTCTTTCTCATTTGCCATCTAAAAAACCCTAGGCAAATTTCTTAATCTCGATGCTTTAATTTCTCCATCTATAATGTTAAGATAAAAATGCTTAGAAAATCTTTGCTGTTACTCAAAAAATATAATTGTTCATAATTCACACCATGTTAAAAAAATTACATAGCCTGGCCACTAAAACTAATAATGAGGGAGCACAATAGTTTCTTTTAAATTTTATTTAAACTTAATATATTTCATATATACAAATTTAAGAACTTAGTGATACTTCCCACCCTACCCTCCCTCCCACCCACCGTCCAGAACTTTCTCCACCTTCCTCTCTTACTCTAGATCTTAATTTTTACAATGATCTAATTTCAATTAACTTTATAATCATAAAATTAGCCCTACACTAAGTAAAGGGTTCAACAAATAGTATGAAGAAAAAAAAACACACTGCTACTCAACAGTCAAGACAAGGGTTGTTAAAAATCATCACACCTCAAAGTGTTAATTTCACTCCTATACATTCCATTTTTGGTATTCTATTATTACCACAGATCAGGAAAAATACGTAGTATTTGTCTTTTTGAGACTGGTTTATTTTACTGGGTATAATGGTTTCCAGTTGCATCCATATTCCATATTATCCAGCAATTCCACTCTGGAGAAGTTACCCAGAGAAATAAAATCAGCCTATGAAAGAGTTAGTGATATCCCCATGTTTATTGCAGCTCTATTCACAATAGCTAAGATATGGAATCAACCCAGATGTCCATCAATTGATGCCTGGATAAAGAAATTATGGCATGTATATAGTATGGAATAATACTCAGCCATAAAAAATAATGAAATCCTGTTTTTGCACAATGGTCTCTTGATACAAAAGATTAGTACTATTTCTTTTTGTAATCGCATTGCATAAAAGACAAAAGAAGATAAATCTCACCTGTTTTGGAGGTACTGCAAAGTGATTCTGAAAAATCAGAGAGTGAATTAAACTTGTCAGGGGAAAGAGAGAAAGGAAAATATTCCAAAGCTAGCTGTTCCATCTACACTACTCAGTAGAGATAGAGAAGGGAAGGTCTTGATGCAGTAAGACTGCATCTCCCTCCTGAGGCCCATGAATGTGTCAGTGACTGAAAACTATCTTCACTGTTCATCCCCAGGGATCCTGGTGGAAAATGCATATGTGTTATCTCATTGCTTTCTTTCTCTCCATTATTCTACCCTATCCATTTGGCACTAAATCAATTTACCTTGATTTCATTTTTTTAAAGATTTTCTTTATTTATTTGAAAGGCAGAACTACAGAGAAAAAGAGAAAGAAAGAGAGTGAGAGAGAGAGAAAGCGGTCTTCCATCTGCTGGTTCACATCCCAGATGGCCGCAATGGCTGGAGCTGCACAGATCCGAAGCCAGGAGCCAGGAGCTTCTTCAGGCTCTCCCACATGCGTGCAGGGGCCCAGTGGCTTGGACCATCCTCTACTGCTTTCCGAGGCCATAGCCGAGAATTGGATCAGAAATGGAACAGACGAGACTCGAATTGGTGTACATATGGGATGCTGGCACTGAAGGCAATGGTTTCAACCACTATGCCACAGCATCGGACAAATAACTTGATTTCTATCATGATTTCTCTCCTCTGGAGGGAATGTCCTCCTTATCTTTCAATATCTATATCAAATGGCTCCTCCCCTTCAAAGCCTTCCCTGACTCCCACATGGAAAATCAAAATGCTTTGACTTGTACTTCATTTCAAATATATTTGCATTTGTATGGAAGAGGAATGAGAAACTGAAAAACACAGAAATTTCTACTCACCAGCTAATTGGTAAATTTGCTCCCTAAAATCTGTTTTTCAAATGAAACCAGAGAGAAAAAATTCAGTACCTATTTTTCCCAAAGACATAAGTATGTGGGCTGAAGCCAAACTTCAACAACTTAGATATGAGGTTTTTCCCATTAACTCCTTCTGTAACCAACTTACTTATGGAGATTTGCAGAACCTTCTTAACTTTATGGGAATTCAAGGGGCAAAATCGTCAAAGAGGAAATGAGGTAAACACAGAAATAGATACACAATATTGTCTTCAGCATTGTTTCCCTAGGAGTTTGGACTCAAAGTAGATATTTGCAAATCAATAATCAACTATGAGAGCAGGAAAGTGAGGATCTATTCCTGGGCAATTCAAGGAATGCTGAGAAACAAGCTTATTTTATTCTGATGCAATAGACACACTGCACCATGTTTAGCAAACCCAAAATAAAAACTGCTTTGGCTTCAGTAGGGATAGAGCTGAAAGCTGTGTAAGATACATTTTCAGCACCAAATGCTGATCTCACCTTTCCCTTTACATTACATGACTAATTTATAAAGATACAAATAGCAACATTCAGCTATTTAAAGCCTTCCTTCTTTCTTACTTCCTTCACTCAAAAAAAATCTAACACTCATGTAATGTCAAGTGAGGTGGGATGGCAGGGGAGAGATGCAACTTAGCTTACAGTATAGTATTAGGGTCAAAAACAACTCAAAGATTTTTAAAGTAACTATGGAATTAAAAGTATGATCAGTGTGATGATAGAGAGGAACAGAAGTAAACATATGTGTAATGGGGAGACAAACCTGGTTTAGAAGAGAGGAGAGAATGTAAGGATGGTCTCCTTGGTAAAGAATATTGAACCTGACACTGAAGAATGAATAGATTCCTGCAGATGAACAGTGTGATCAAGAGCATTCTAGGAAATTGAGTGGTTTATGGAAAAGCTCTCAGGTGTCAGGGAGTTTGACAACATCAAGAAAGAATAGAAAGTAAGCACCTGGCTCCTGTCATCAGATCAGTGCGGTGCACCGGCCACAGTGCACCGGCCACGGTGACCATTGGAGGGGGAACCAACGGCAAAAGGAAGACCTTTCTCTCTGTCTCTCTCTCTCACTGTCCACTCTGCCTGTCAAAAAAATAAAAAATAAAAAAAAGAAAGTAAACAATGCAGTAAGAGGAAATGCTGGTCATAGAGTAGCACAAGCTGAGTTTGTAGTGGGGCAGAGAGCATATCCATAAAGGCCTTATAGACCATGTAAATGATATGGACTTGATCTTGAGACCACTTAGACTGATTAAGATGGAGAATGAAGTGATAGAATTTGCACATCAGTATTTCTACCTATAAAATTTCCTACTGATATTGAAATGTTCAATATGTGAATTAACACACCCTACTAAATCCCTGAAACTCTTAAAACTGTTTCAGGTTTCTCATCTTCAAGATCATTTATTTTTTTGCTCTTTTCTGCCCCAAAATCCAATTCCTTAAATTATTCCAAGTTGTATTATGTTATTTTTCAGGATAACAATCTCACCTCTTTTTGAGATGTGGAATTTCCCTTAGAACAGTAATGCAAGATATTTAATTAGAAAACAATCTGGTCATTATTTAGCCCAAATGTCCACACAGTTAAAAATGACTTCGAAATATTTATGAAAAGAGCTTATTGTTTTTAACCTGGATATGGAATTTTTTAAAAAAATTGTAATAATATAAAGCAAACAGATTTTATGTGTTGCGTTGGTACAGTTCCAAGAAGATAAGCACACATCCATCACTCCCCTACCCCTCTCCCCAAAACCCTTTCTTCCATCCACTCTCTTCTTCAGTTATTATAAGGATATAATTTTAATCAACTGTATATTCATAGGCTTAATATTCCACCAATCATAATATTCAACAAGTAAAAAGTAGGAATACCAGTTTCACAAGACCATAAACACAAGTTTTAATTGACAACCGTATTACATCACATTCACATACTTTTTCTTTTGTATTTTGTATTAGCTGCCACATATCAGAGAAAACATGACATTTGTCTTTTTGAGTCTGGCTTATAAGTATAATGGCTTCCAGTCGCATCTATTTTAATGCAAAAGACAGTATTTCATTCCCTTTTATAGTTTAGTGTTATTCAACACTGTATATATACTGTATATATACTGCATTTTTTATCCAGTTATTAGTTAATGGAAATCTGGCTTGATTCCATATTTTATCTATTGTGAATAGAGCTGCAATAAACATGGGGTATATATTTAAATTTCCAGGACTGGGATGGCTGGGTCATATGGTAGACCTATTTTCAGATTTCTGAGGAATCTACATACTGACTTCCATAATGGTTGTATTAGTTCATGTTACTACCAATAGTGGATTGGGCTACCTATTTTTTGCCACATCTTAGCTAGCATTTGTTACTTTTTTATTTCTGTATGTTAGGCATTCTAACTGGAGTGAGGTGAAACCTCATTGTGATTTTTATTTGTAAGTCCCTTATAACTAGTGATTCTGAGAATTTTTTCATGTGTTGTGGACTATTTGAATTTCACACTTTGACAAATACCTGTTCATGCACTTTGCCCATTTCTTGACTGGATTGTTTATTTTGTTATTATTGAGTTTCTATAGCACTTCATGGATTCTGATATTAATCCTTTATCAGTTGCATAGTTTGCAAATATTTTCTCCCATTCTGTCACTTTCCTCTTCACTTTGTTGAGTTTTTTCTTTACAGTGTTTAAGATTCTTAACTCGATGTACTCCCATTTGTATGTTTTGCTTTACTTGCCTGTGTTTCTAGGGTGTTTTCCAAGAAGTCTTTTTCTATACCAATGTGCCACTGTCTTTCAGAGCTTCACCAATGCTTTACTCTGGTAGTTTGATGATATCAATTCTTAGATCTAGATTCTTCATCCATTATGAATTATTTTTTGTATAAGTTGTCAGGCAAGGTCTGAATTCACACTACTGCATATGTAGATCCAATTTTGCCAGCACCAGGGATGATTTTAGCTACTTCATCAAAGATTAGTTGGTTATAGATGCTTAGATTAATTTCTGCATTTTTTATTCTGTTCAATTGGTCTATATGTCTTTGTACATGTTGGTACCAATCTATTTTGATTAAATTTCCTAGTAGTATGTAAATTACTTAGAGTAGTATGGACCTTTTGAGGATATTAATTCTTTTAATTCATGAACATGGAAGATTTTCTCATTTTTTGTGTCTTCTATTTATTTCACTAATGTTTTGTAATTTTAATTGTAGAGTTCATTCACTTCTGTGGTTAAATTTATTCTAAGGTATTTAAATTTGTATGGCTACTTTGAATGGGACTGATCTTACAAGTTCTTTCTCAGCCAATGTATTATCTGTGCATACAAAAGTTTTTTTATTTCTGCATGTTGATTTTGTATCCTAAAACTTCACCAAACTTTGTTATGGAATTCAATAGTCTCAGGCCGGCACTGTGGCACAGTGGGTAAAAGCCATGGTCTGCAGCCCCAGCATCCCATAAGGGCACTGGTTCAAGTTCTGGCTGCTCCACTTCCAATCCAGTTCTCTGCTGTATCCTGCAAAACAGTAGAAAATAACCCAATTTATTGGACCCCCAGGCATGTGAGAGACCCAGAGGAAAGCTCCTGGCTCCTGGCTTCAGATTGGCATAGCTCTGGCCATTGCTGTCATCTGGTAGTGAACCTGTGGATGGAAGACCTCTCTCTCTCTCTCTCTCTCTCTCTCTCTCTCTCTCTCATTCTCGCTCTCTCCCTCTGCTTCTCTGTAACTCTGCCTTTCAAATAAATAAATAAATCTTCAAAAAAACACAAAACAGAAAAAAGAAATCCAATAGTCTCTTAGCAGAGTCTTTTGGTTCCCCTATATATAGCATCATGTCATCTGCAAAAAGGGATAAATTGAATTCCTCCTCTCCAATTTGCATCTCTTTGATTTTTTTATTGTTGTTGTTGCCTAATTTTTCTGGCTCAAACTTACAGAACCATATTGAAAGCAATGTTGAAAGTGGGCATCCTTGTCTGGTTCCACATCTTAGTGGAAATGCCTAAAACTTTTCTACATGAAATATGATGCTGGCTATGGGTTTGTCATATATTGCCTTGACTGTGTTGAGGAATGTTCTTTCTATACCCAAGTTTCTTGGGCTCCTATCATGAAGGATACTATATTTTATCAAATGCACTCTCTGCATCCATTGTGATACTCTTATCATTTTTTTTGAAATTTTAGTTAATAAATATAAATTTCCAAAGTACAACTTTTGAATTATAGTGGCTTCCCCCTCATAACCTCCCAACCACCTGCAACCATCCCATCTCATACTCCCTCTCCCATCCCATTCATCAAGATTCATTTTTCAATTATCTTTATATACAGAAGATCATCTTAGTATATACTAAGTAAATATTTCAACAGACTGCACCCACACAGACACACAAAGTATAGAGTACTATTTGAGTTTTACCTTTAATTCGCATAGTACAACATATTAAGGACAGAGATCCTACATGGGGAGTAGTGCACAGAGACTCCCGTTGTTTAATTAACAATTGACACTCTTGTTTATGACATCAGTAATTACCCAAGGCTCTTGTTTCTCCAATGCTCTCCAATAATTTGATGGTGCTGGGTCATAGATTTAGATCCTTAATCCATGTTGAGTGGATTTTTGTGTAAGGTGTGTAAGATTCTGCATGTGGAAATCCAGTTTTCCCAGCACCATTTGTTGAATAGACTGTCCTTGCTTCAGGAATTGGTTTTAGATCCTTGATCAAATGTAAGTTGGCTGTAGATGTTTGGATTGATTTCTGGTGTTTCTATTCTGTTCCATTGGTCTATCCATCTGTTTCTGTACCAGTACCATGCTGTTTTGATAACTACTGCCCTGTAGTATGTCCTGAAATCTTGTATTGTGATGCCTCTGGCTTTGTTTTGGTTGTACAAGATTGCTTTAGCTATTAGAGGTCTCGTGTGTTTCCATATGAATTTCAGCATCATTTTTCCAGATCTGAGAAGAATGCCTTTGGTATTTTCATTGGTATTGCATTGAATCTATAAATTGTTTTTGGGATAATGGACATTTTGATGATATTGATTCTTCCAATCCATGAGCATGGAAGATTTTTCCATTTTTTGGTGTCCTCTTCTCTTTCTTTCTTTAAGGTTTTGTAATTCTCAACATAGAGTTATTTAATGCCCTTGGTTAAGTTTACACCAAGGTGCTTGATTGTTTTTGTGGCTATTGCCAATGGGATTGATCTTAGAAGTTCTTTCTCAGCCATGGCATTGCCTATGTATACAAAGGCTGTTGATTTTTGTGAATTGGTTTTATATCCTGATACTTTGCCAAACTCTTCTACGTGTTCCAATAGTCTCTTAGTAGAGTCCTTTGGATCCCCTAGATAAAGAATCATATCAAAAGAAAAGAGGGATAGTTTGACTTCTTCCTTCCCAATTTGTATCCCTTTAATTTGTTTTATTGCCAAATGGTTCTGGCTAAAACTTCCAGTATTTATTGAATAGCAGTGGTGAGAGTGGGCATCCCTGTCTGGTACCAGATCTCAGTGCAAATGCTTCCAACTTTTCCCCATTCAATAGGATACTGGCCAAGGGTTTTTCATAAATTGCTTTGATTGTATTGAGGAATGTTCCTTCTATACACAATTTGCTTAGAGTTTTCATCATGAAAGGGTGTTGCAGTTTATCAAATTGTTTCTGTGCGTCTATTGAGATAATCATACGGTTTTCCTTCTGCAGTTTGTTAATAAGGTGTATCACATTGATTGATTTGCAAATGTTGAACCATCCATGCATAAAATCCCACTTGGTCTGGGTGGATGATCTTTCTGATGTGTTGTTACATTCTATTGGCCAGAAAGTTATTGAGGATTTTTGCATCTATGTTTATCAGGGAAATTGGTCTATAATACTCTTTCAGTGCTGCTTCCTTTTCCAATTAGGAATTAAGGTGATGCTGGCTTCTTAGGAAGAATTTGGTAGGATTCCCTCTTTTTCAATTGTTCTGAATATTTTGAGAAGAATTGGAGTTAGTTCTTCTTTAAATGTCTGGTAGAATTCAGCAGTGAATCCATCCAGTCCTGGGCTTTTCTTTGTTGGGAGGGACTTTATTACTGATTCAATTTCTTTCTCAGTTATGGGTCTGTTTAGGTTTTCTATGTCTTCATGGTTCAATTTAGGCAGGTTGTATGTGTCCAGGAATCTATGCATTTCTGATAGATTTCCATGTTTGCTGGCATACAACTCTTTGAAGTAGTTTCTGATGATTCTTTTTATTTCTGTGGTGTCTGTTGTTACATTCCCTTTTTCATCTATAATCTTATTGATTTGGATCCTCTCTCTCCTTTTTTCAGTTAATTCGGCCAATGGTGTACCAATTTTGTTTATTTTTTCAAAAACCACCTCTTCGTTTGGCTGATCTTTTGTAATTTTTTAGATTCAATCTTGATGATTTCTTCTCTAATTCTAATTATTTCTCTTATCCTACTAGTTTAGGGTCTGGTTTGCTGCAGTTTTTCTAGATCCTTGAGATGCATTGAAAGCTCATTTTTTGGTGCCTTTCCAATTTCTTGATGTAGGCACCTATTGCGATAAACTTTCCTCTTAACACTGCTTTTGCTGTATCCCATAAGTTTTGATGTGTTGTTTTCCTCATTTACTTCCAGAAAGTTTTGATTTCTCTTTTGATTTTTTCTATGACCCACTGTTCATTCAGGAGCATATTGTTCAGTCTCCATGTGTTTGCGCATGCTCTAGGGATTCCTCAGTTGCTAATTTTCAGCTTCATTCCACTGTGGTCTGAGAATGCATGGTATGATTTCAATTCTCTTGAATTTGCTGAGATTTGCTTTATGGCCTAGTATGTGGTCAATCCTAGAGTAGGTTCCATGTACTGCTGAAAATAATGTGTATTCTACAAGTGTAGGATGAAAATTCTGCAGATATCTGTTAGATCTATTTGGTCTATAGTGTCGATTAAATCTTCTGTTTCCTTGTTAATCTTCTGTCTGGTTGATCTGTCTATTTCTGAAAGTGGAGTATTGAAGCCCTTCCATACTATTGAAGTATTGGAATCTAAGTCTCTCTTTATGTTCCTTAAAATATCTTTTAAATACCCAGGTGCCCTGTAATTGGGTGAATATATATTTATAATAGTTACATCTTCCTGTTGATCCCTTAATCATTATATAGTGCCCCTCTCTCTCAACAGTTTTATTGTTAAAGTTTATTTTGTCTGATATTAAGATGGCTATGACAGCTCTTTTTTGGTTTCTGTTAGCATGGAATGTCTTTTTCCAATCTTTCACTTTCAGTCTGCATGCATCTTTGTTGGAAAAAAATCTATTTCTTGTAAGCAGCAAATAGATGGGTTTTGATTTTTAATCCATTCAGCCAGTCTGGATCTTGTAATTGGAGAGTTGAGGACATTTGCATTCAATGTGTCTATTGATAAGTAGTGACTGTGTCCTGCCATTTTCCCAAAGATATTTCTACTGTATGCTTTGAACTTCCTGTGATCTTTTACTGAGAGGTTTTCTTCCTTGACCTTCTTTCATATTGATGGTCCGGTTTCTTTGTTTCTGTGTGTACCACATCTTTAAGCATTTTTGCATGGCTGGACGAGTGGTGACAAATTCTTTCAATTTCTGTTTGCTATGTAAGTTCTTTATTTCACGTTCATTCACAATTGAGAGCTTTGCAGGATAGAATATTCTGGGCTGGCAGGTTTTTTTTTTCTCTTAGTGCTTGGGCTATATCTCTCCATTCCCTCCTAGCCTGTAGGGTTTCTGTTGAGAAGTCTGCTGTGAGTCTAATTGGAGTTTCTCTGAGAGTAATCTGACATTTCTCTCTTGCACATTTTATAATCTTTTCCTCATTTGTCACTGTGGTGAGTTTGATTAAAATATGTTGTGGTGAGGAAATCTTCTTTTGTTGTTTATTGGGAGTTCTATATGCTTCCTGTACTTGGATGTCTCTTTCTCCAAACCCAGGAAGTTTTCTGATAGTATCTCAATAAAAATTCCTTCTAATCCTTTCTCTCTTTCCATGCCTTCAGGAACTCCTAGAACCCAAATGTTGGGTTTTTTAATAGTATCCTGTAGATTCCCAACAACATTTTTTAGATTTCTAATTTCCTCTTCTTTTCTTCGGTTTGACTGTGTACTTTCCTGTGCCCTATCTTCTAAGTCCAATATTCTCTCTTCTGCCTCACCAGTTCTGTTTTTAAGGCTCTCAAATGTGTTTTTTTATTTGTTCTATTGAATTCTTCATTTCATTTTGATTTATCTTCAATGTCTCAATTTCATGTCCTACTTAATTCCTCATTTCACTTTGATTCCTCCTTAAGATTTCATTTTCATGAGAGAGATTTTCTGTCATGTCCTGCATGGATTTCTGTAGTTCATTCGTTTTTGAGAATTTCTGAATGTTCTTATAAATTTTTTGAGTTCTGTTTCTTGCAATTTTTCTATCTCATCTTCTTCATAATCTTGTATTGGAGTGTCATGTTCTTTTTGGAGCATCATGATGTCTTCCTTGTTCTTGTTTCCTTGGTTTTTGCATTTGTTGTTTGGCATTGTGAAGATATTCTTTGATTTCTTCTTCTTCTTTTTTTTCTCATTGTGGTGGCTTTTCTCATTATACTATGAATCTAGATTAAGAGGACTTTCTGCTTTTGGTGAATCTCTAGAGGCTTGTAGTGGGTGTGGCCAGAAGCTCTGTTCAGTTCTTCAGGGTTAAGGGTGTGGCAAAGGCAACACACCCAGGTTTCTCCTGGTAAATCTCTCTCTCTCCCTTTTTTTTATTCTGAAGGGAAGTAATTCTGCTCAGCTGAGCTTTTCACCTTGATGACAATCCGTGCCTGAGCACTAGCCCCAGTGGGCATAATATTCGTATCCTCTGTCCCAAGAACCACACAAGGAATCTGTGCATTCCTCAATGTAAGCTCAGATTCCCCTGCAATGTCTCTCACTGGGTAGCCAAGGCTGCTCGAGTTTGTGGCATCTCCCACTGAGACTACTTGTGTCTCAGCCACACTGTGAGTTCTCCCACACATCCTCAGTTTTTTTTTCACAGTCCTGGTTCATAAGCTCCACACATTCACTAGGTCTTAGTCTCCTGTTATTACTCCCCACCAGAGTCAGTTTTTTCTGTTTGGCTGATGGCAGGTGCAGCCAGAGCTGGCGCAGCTGTTATGTATGTCCAAAATGGTGCCTTCTCTATTATCTCACATGCCTTTGTAAGGTGCATGGAGAGAGAGAGAATCATGTCTATATCATCCCTTTTATTCTTTTCTCTCCTCTACTTAGGCTGGTGTACTTTTCCCCACAGGGCTTCAAGCCTTATTCCCTCTAGGCTCTTCCTGCTGCTTTCCCACCAGTTTCTCAGGCTACTTTAGTTTTGCTTCACCTCTATTTCCAGCTCTGGTGTGTAGACCCTCTCGGCACCTGGGCTCCCAAGACATGGGTGCCTGTGCCTTCAACATAGATCCACCATGTCCCTCTAATTCTGGAAGAATTTCCTCTGCTGCTTTTTCCCCTAACTCTTCCCTGAAACTACACTATCTCCACTTTTATTAAACTATCTTGTCCTGGACTATCAGTGAGCTCCCTCCCTATTCCACCATCTTGGGTTCAACCCATATCATTTTAATTCTTCAATTTATTAATGTTATGTATCACATTTAGTGATGTGTATATATTGAACCATCTCTACATACCAGAGATAAATCCCACTTGGTCTAGGTGAATGACTTTATTGATATGTTGTTGGATTCAATTAGCAGTATATTGTTGAGGATTTTTGCATCTATGTTCATGAAAGATATTCATTTTTCTTTCTTTCTTTTCTGTTATTTTCTCTGGTTTTAGAATTAAGATGATACTGATCTTTCAGGAGGAGTTTGGAGGATTCCCTCAATTCAGTTGTTTTGAATGCTTTGAGAATAATGAGAATAAGTTCATCTTTAAAATTTGGTAGTGTTCAGCAGTGAAGTTGAAATTTGCTTTTTGGTCTAGTATGTGGTCAATCCTAGAGAAAGTTTCATGCACTAGTGAAAAGAATGTGTATTCTGCAGCTGTAATAGGGAAAGTTCTGTAGATATCTGTTAGGTCTATTTGGTCTATAGTTTCAATTAATTCTGTTGTTTCCTTGTTGATTTTCTGTCTGGTTGATCTTTCCATTGCTGAAATAGGGTATTGAAGTCCCCCATTACTATTGTATTGGAGTCCATGTCTCCCTTTAGATCCATTAACATTTCTTTAAATAGCCAGGTGCCCTGTAATTTGGTGTGTATACATTTATAAAAGTCACTTCTTCTTGTTGAATGAATCCTTTAATCACTACATAATACCCTTCTTTGTCTCTTTTAACAGTGTTTGTGTTAAAGTCTATTTTGTCTGATATTAGGATGGCTACAGTGTTCATTTTTGCTTTCTATTAGCATGTAATAATTTTTCTATCCTTTGACTATCATTCTGCATGCATTGTTGCTGGTGAGGTGTATTTTTTTCTAGCCTGCAAATAGATGGGTCTTGTTATTTAGTCCATTTATCCAGTCTGTCTCTTTTAATTGGAAAATTCAGGCCATTTACACTCAAGGTTATTATTGATATGTAATGATTTGGTCCTACCATTTTCCCATAAATATCCTCACTCTTCATTTTTACATTTCCTTTGTACTTTTACTAGGTGATTTTCTGTCTTCACATTCTTTCGTAGTGATGACTATCATTCTCTGTTTCTATGTGTTGCACACCATTATGACTCATTTGTAAAGCTGGACATGTGGTGACAAAGTCTTTTGATTTCTATGTGTTTTGAAAGTTCTTTATTTCACTTTTATTTATAAATGAGATCGTTGATGGATACAGTATTCTGGGTTGATAATTTCCTTCTTTTAGAACTTGACTATGTCTCTCCATTCTCTCTTAGCCTGTAGAATCTGTTGAGAAATCAGCTTAAATCTTTGGAGATTTTCTGAAACTAATCTGGCATATCTCTCATGCACATGTTAGAATATTTTCATTATGTTTTACTTGAAAGTAAGATGTCTAATGTATAATGTCTCATGGGGAAGATCATGTCTCACTGTGTCTATTAAGAGATCCAAGTGCTTCCTCTATTTGAATGTCCCTTTCTTTATCCAGATTAGGGAATTTTTCTACTATTATTTTTCTGAATAAGCCTTCTAATACATTCTCTCTTTCCACACCTTCAGGAACTCCCAAGACACATATATTTGGTCTTTGGATAGTATTTCATAAATCTTGAACATTATTTGCAGTTTTTCTAATATTTTCTTCTTTTTGTCTGATTAAGATTGTTTTAAGAATTTGTATTCTAGCTCAGCTATTCTTTCTTCTCCTCACCAAGTCTGTTGTTTAGGCTTTCCACTTCATTTTCTATTTGACTTATTGATTTCTTCATTTCTAATATTTCAGTTTGATTTGTCTTCAATATTTCAATCTCTTGGCAAAGTTTTTCATCCATATTGGGCATCAATTTCTTTATCTCATGAATTTATTTCTCTGTGTTTTTGAGTAATTTTATAATATTCTTTTGAATTCATTTTGGCCATTTCATCAATCTCTTTGTCTTTACAAATCATATATCTGATGAACAATTAGTATTCAGAATATATAAAGAAGACTTACAAATCAGAAACAGAAAACAAACAATCTAGGGGAGTGCATTTGGCCTATCACTTAAGACAGTTGTTTTTTTTTTAACTTTTATTTAATGAATATAAATTTCCAAAGTACAGCTTATGGATTACAATGGCTTCCCCCCCATAACTTCCCTCCCATCCACAACCCTCCCCTTTCCCGCTCCCTCTCCCCTTCCATTCACATCAAGATTCACTTTCAATTATCTTTATATACAGAAGATCAGTTTAGTATATATTAAGTAAAGATTTCAACAGTTTGCCCTCACATAGCAATACAAAGTGAAAAATACTGTTGGAGTACTAGTCTAAATTGAAGGGTTGAATTCCTTTTGAGGAGTCTTTTTGCCTTCTTTGTTCTTTTTTCTTATATTTCTGCCTTTATTTTTAGGTATTTATGGAAACACTTGGTTTTCTCCTTTGATGCATTCTACTTTTGAACTCTGCATCTATAGATTAGTGGAATGTCTGTTCCTTCAGTGGGTATTCAGAAGCATTTACTGGGTGGGGCCAGGGAGCTCTGGTCTGTGCTTAAGGGTGGGATGAGAATCTAGGGTGACACCCAAGTTGGGCATGATAGATAAACTGTATTGTCAGTAGGGGAGAGGATATGATCATGTCTGTTGGACTAATAATAACCTCACTTCATGCCAGCACATGAACCACCCAAAAGATCTGTGTGTAAGCAAACAACCTCCTGCAATGTCCCGCCCCAGACTATCAGGAAGCTCTGAGCCCCAAATGCCAGACACAGTGATTATCCAGATACCCAGCTATACTCTGAGTCCTATCGTGCTATCACTGAATGTCCATAATCACAGCATACAAGGCTCCTACAGTCACAGGGTATAGCAGATCTGCTCAGCCTTGTGAGCCTGCCCCATCCACAGAGAGAGCAGAGATATTCAGAGCCAATGCCTGTAGCTGTTCCATCTCCACAGGTTTGAGCCCCAGAGCCAGTGACATCTTGAGAAGATGGGGGCATCTCACAATCCTATGTGTGTGCCCAGCCCCCTGTCAACCCTCTCAGCCATATTCAAAGCCAGTAGGGAATGTGGATTTTTTCCCTCTGGAAAAATTCCCTGCTCACATGCACCCATGAAAGTTGCTCCATTGTATCAAGATGGCACCTTCCCCCCACTGGTTGCCAAGTGCCCTTGTGGGGTACAAGGATGTCTCTTCTTCTGCCAGACACCTCCATCATTTATAAAAGTGGAAGACTGAAGGCACTGAGAGACTGAGAAGGTTCCCAGGCTATCCTCCTAAATTGCAGTTCATTCTCACCTGTTTCCTTCTATTCTTGCTTCTTCCATTTCATACCCACTATCCTGTCCCAACTGCTGGCCATCAGCAGACTCAGAAGATAGAGTCTTACATACACTATTCAACCAGCTGCTGCAATTCTACAAGGTTAAGTCCTTAAAATAAATTCTGCTTCTCTGATCAAAATTTGCTTGATAGGTATTTCAATGACTTTTATTTTCTTTTTTTAAAGGATTTTATTTTTTTATTTGAAAGTCAGAAATACACCACACACACACACACACACACACACAGAGAGAGAGAGAGAGAGAGAGAGAGAGAGAGAGAGAGAGAGAATGAGAATCTTCCATCATCTGGTTCACTCCCCAAATGGTCACAATAGCCAGGGACTGGTCCAGGCTGAAACTAGGAGCCAGGAGCTTCTTCTAGGTCTCTCATGTGGGTGTAGGGGCTCAACTACTTGGGCAATTTTCCACTGTTTTCCTAGACACATCAGCACGGAGCTGGATCAGAGGTAGATAGCTGGGGCTGGAACCAGCACCATATTGGATGCCAGCATTACAGGTGGCGGCTTAACCTTCATTGCCACAGTGTTAACCCCTCAGTGGTTTTTCTTAATGTAATCTAGAGAAAAGACTGCATGTTATGACTCCCTTATCCTTCTCGGATCATCTCACATTCCCTTACCTTTACTTTTTAGCCACAATGGCCTTTTAATTGTTTGTTGAATAAATATTCTCAACGGACTCCATATTTCTAGACATACTGCCTTTTCTTCCTAAAATAATATTTATTTGGTTGCTTTCTGTGCTTTTCAGATCATAGCAGACATTACTTCCCAGAAAATTTTCCAAGAATATTCAGAATTAGGTAATTATTTATTTGTATACCCCCAGAGCAGGTCACAGAACATGCTCTTACGATTGTAATTATTATTAGTCATGATTTTACGTATTTATATTCCTAAACAGCCTGTCTAGTTTTTTTCTACAGTTCCTCACAGCATTCTAAATACCCAAGAGTTGTTTAGAACAGTCTGTAAAAAATCTCCTTTATTGGAAAAACCAAGAATACAGCATTCGAAGTCTTCATAGTAATTTCTATTTATCCTACTCTCTCTATCATGGACCCATCATGGCTTATTGATTACATATTATTGGACAATAATTTCATGAAAAAGGCAGACATCGTAGCACAGACGTTTACTCCACAGTTGGGGTCTTTCACGTCTCATATTTGAGTGCCTGCATTGGGGTCCTGCCTCTGCTTCCAATCTAATGGCCTGATAATGTGCATCCTAGAAGGCAATAAATGATTGCTGAAGTATATAGGTTCCTACCATCCATGCAGGAGACCCAAACAGAGTTCTTAGCTCCTGGCTTCAGCTTGGCACTATCCCAGCTATTGTGTGCATTTGGGGAGTGCACAAGCAGATGGAAGATCATCGTCTATTTCTCTGTCACTCTGCTTTTCAAATAGGCAAAAACAAATAAATATTAAAAAATCAATTTGATAACAAGTTTAGGATATTTTGTATCCTAATTAGGTTTGTACCATAATCCAGAAAAATGCAGTCCCAAACACCATACTCCTGAATATCTGACTCTTAAAAGATAAAATCCTTAAGGTCTAATGCCCTTAAGATCAAAACACTGTACATATAATTTTGGAGGAAAATTAAAAATTATTTTAAAAGAATGTATCTGAGAAATGTATGAAAACACCACAGGATACTTCATAGGGTATTTTACACAACAAACTATGCAATAATAACATGTATAAATTTGCAAGTGTAAACACCCAAGTATACTAACAGTTAGGTGTAACAGTTATGATTGGAAACTTTGTTCACAAAGAAAAAAGTTATATATATATATATATATATATATATATATATATAAACACACACATATACATATAAACAGCTATCACTATGGTTGGTAATTGTGTGCATCCAGTTTAATAACTGTGTTCATCTGAAATACACGAAGAAAACCTGAGTTTTTTGATCAATCATAAACCTCAATCAGTCACCACCAAAGGCACAGTTGAAAAAAAGAGCAAAGATAATGCAAAATTTTCCTTCTCAAAGGCAGATGTTATAAAGCATATCTCTTCATTTATTGAGGAAGTTTCAATGTTTTTACTTACATATATGAGGCTTATACACAAAGTCAACATTGTGATAATGCACTTTGCATAGCCATAAAACAAATTATAACTCTCTCAAAGTTTACACAAATTACACCTCTGGTATCAGGAATGATATAAAGAGGAAATACAATATAACAAGCTGTAAAATATAATGGGGATAATCTAAAAGAGTAGAGAAAAACTAAAAGGAAAGCTTTTTAAAAACTAGAAAATTTGACTTGAAAAATATATTACAGTCATAGAATATGGGTAATCACACAGAGATAGTCCATAGAGCTGGCTGATTTTCACGATCATTAACTAATTTTGAAGTCTTGAATCATGATGAAAGCTGCTATTTTTTTCAGGGTATAGCTCTCCATGGAGAATATGTTCACATTCATTTTCTACATGGCATTGCTTTTTTCATGCACTCATATACAGACCGCAAATTTGGCGGAAACAGTATTGGTGATAGGAAAGCTACATTGCTGCATGTCTTCTTCTTCTACTGTGCACATAATTATTTTCAACCCAGTCAGTACCTTCACTGATTTCTTTAGGCAAATGTGGCTTTAATACATTAAAACCTCCTAGAATTTCATCAGGTAGAAAGAATGCCAATGCAGACAAATGACCCAATTTTAAACTAAAATTTTTGTCATTGCTATTTGGTAAGACAGATCCCTTTCTCCAAATTCAGCTTTCTGCCTCTCTAACATAGCCCTTTTTTGTCATGGAAATTCCAATTTTCAAGATTTTGGCTTTTAGGATTTCAATATTCAGATTTTCATCTTTTGGAATTATAATTTTCAGGATTTTAGAATTCAAGTATTTTCAAGACCTTAGGGACTTTGAACTTTGAAGATTCCATCATTCACGATTACAACATGTAGGACTGCATTTTTCAAGATTATGATTGATATTCTTCCTAAATAATGTGGTCTCTCATCCAATCAAAATGATGAATTTTTGAGCAAAAAAAATATATTTTGGTTACATACTCAATCCAAACTCACAGACTCTTTGGCAACTCTCCAAAGTACTTCATACTTATGTGAACTTGAGTAGTAGTTATATTGGAATCATTAGTAATGTTAAGGAAATAATATTACTCTATTGCCTTTTTTTTCTGGCATTTCAAAAATTCACTTCAGGGAAAAAATACACAAGAAATGTGACTATTGCTCCATTATAAACCACTTTAATAGCTCATTATTTTTATAACTATATTATAGTTCTTGTATTTTACCTGTTATTATGATCTTTACTAGAATGTCTAAATTCCAGATAGTTTATTTGACTTTGAGAATGATTCTGAGAGGGATAGAATGAAGTGGATGTTTAGGGTTTCAGGTATTTTGAAAAAAGAAAAAATAGTATAACCTTTTCAACATGTCCATTTCTGTTTTTTCCCTCACCTTGATTTTTAGTACTCATGTTTCAAGGGATTTCTTACCAAAAAAAAAGGAAATTGTTTTCTAGATGTTAATCATTGGGGAGTTTGATAAAACTTTCCAGATGGGAAATATATATGAAAAATCTCATCTCAGTGAAAAATAAATCCCACAAATAGAGGCATGTAATGAAACACCTAATTCACTCCAACTATATTGGTCATATTGCTGCAATATTATAATGCCAGATGACTCCTTTAGCACCATGGACAACAGCTGGCCTTCCATCAGTAATGTCTAAATATGAATGCAATGTTCTTTCCAATAGAAATTTGGCTAGTATTTGGAGTCCATTGGATGACACACTACTTATATTCATGCTTAGCAATTAGTGATTTTTAATAAGTTTTTTTTGACAGGCAGAGTGGACAGTGAGAGAGAGACACACACACAGAGAAAGGTCTTCCTTTTTGCCGTTGGTTCACCCGCCAATGGCCGCCACGGCTGGCGCGCTGTGGCCGGCACACTGCGCCTATCTGAAGGCAGAAGCCAGGTGCTTATCCTGGTCTCCCATGCAGGTGCAGGGCCCACGCACTTGGGCCATCCTCCACTGCACTCCTGGGCCAGAGCAGAGAGCTGGCCTGAAAGAGGGGCAACCGGGACAGAATCCGGTGCCCCAACCGGGACTAGAACCTTGTGTGCTGGCGCCACAAGGCAGAGGATTAGCCTATTGAGCCACGGCGCTGGCCTTTAATAAGTTTTTGAAAGTGTTTCCTTGCTTTTACTCTCCACAAATTTGGATTGTTATATGGCATCACTGAACAGTGAAATATTCTTAAAAAATTCATTCAACTATAACATATACAATCATTGTCAGTATTTAAGCTTTGTGACTTCTCTGAAACTTTGACACTAGTGATTATGCCAGTTTTAAGCAGGTTATTTCCCTTTAGCTCTTTCCCCCTTAGTCATAATAAACCATTTTAATCCAACTCCAAAGTCCTTCTTCATCTTCTTTGATTCTGTCTTCCCCAGTGCACTCCACTTTCATTATTTTTCTCATACTAAGTACATTTTTCTTTGGAAAACTCTTCCAGCCCCGTGGTCTTCGTCGCCACCTCTGTGAGGTTGATGCTGAACTCTTCCTTTCAACCTCTGTCCATCTTCCTCCACTGTCACATTCCCAAAGCATCCTGAATCCTTTCAGCTGGTTGTAGGTGATATTTCAATCACAAAATATCATATTATTTTCACAATCCTGTGTCTCTTTCTCTGTTTCTCACTTTTTTGTGCTCTCTTGTTTTTAATAAACTTATTTTAGTGACTAATAATTGTTCTTAACTTCCTCTGTTATGACCAAACAAGTAACAAGTCCTTTAAATGCAATTTCCTAATAAACAAGCAATTGCTTACTTACCTAAATTTGAACCCCCATAGGGGAAAGCAAATGTCCTTTACTTTGTCAGATGCTAGGGTTCACTGGGAATAGTATGTAGTTCCAAGGTTGTGGAGTTTCTTTTTCACCAAAAAAGCTCGATCTGCCATCTCAATACTTCTTGCATACTTCAGTGCTCATTTCCTCTTGTCTCTTGTTTTCTTGCTTTAAATCAGTGTAGTAGCAATCACCCAGGCAAAGAAACCCTACCAATGTGAATGTTTACCTCAATTCTTAGACTAATTACCACTGTGTGAATTCTGTTGGCACCTAAGCTTTCCCATATACAAAAAAGAGAATGGTAATAAAATTATCACACTTTTCCTGTGAGAATGAAATGAATTGACCAAAAAGTGATTACCCACGCTCCTAGCACATAGTAGAAGTCTAACAACTATTGCTTTCTATCCACTCCCCACCCTACCATGGATTTCCTTCTGTAGTCTTTCAATTCTAATCCATATCTAACAGTACTGCCTAATTGGTATTTTCAAATTGCTCTTCCAATTGTTCTATTACTGTACCATCAACTGCAGAATAAAGTTCATATTTTTTAACTTAGCACTCAAAGCTCTCATTTGACTGGCCCCAATCTACATTTTCAATCTAATTTTCCATTCTGTTTCATTGAAACTGCTGTGAAGACGATACTAAACCTTGCATTTACAGACATCAGGCATTGTGCATGTAGTCTCGCTTTGTTTGTTTCCAGGATACCCCTCACATCTTCAAATCTGTATTTTAATCCCAGTTCAAAAACTACCTCCTCCATATCACCAAAGATTTTTTAGAAAAATACAATCTTTTTATTCGGAATTTCCATAGTGATTTAAATTCATCGTTCTGATGGCATTGATTACATTTTACTTTGTTGGCTACATATTTATGATATTTATCTTATATTCCCTACTGGATTGCAGGTTCTTTAAAGACAAGAAACACATGATGAATGATGACCATTTTAGTCATCTCACATTAACTAACAATACTTTTTACATTGTGAGTTTTCAACACATATTTGGTATCACATGAGTATTCTGTCAATTATTTTCACATTTGTTCATGCCACTCATTATTCAGAAACATTTACTGTCAATAAAGGGTCTGAATGATGACACATTTGAGGTTCAACATCATGAACCTATAAAGATTTTATTTATAAGAAAGACTAACTTGATAAATAGATTTTTGAATACTACCCTCCTTAAGTCAAGATGGCCGTGACTTTGATTAGCCAGATATATACACACAACCTTCTTTGTGCTTCTCTTATCAATTAAGTGAATTAGACTTGTTTCACTGGATAGATGCATTCCTTAACTTTGAAGCCAGATATAAATTCTAATGAACAATAAAAATTTTACAAGGAGAAGTATGCTTGCATTTTCCTATGCGAAATGAATTCTGAGTAAATAATGAATTATTTTGGTTAGTATGGGCAGTCTTATTATTGCTTTTATTTTTTGAACTGTCATTCGACACAATAGTACCCCAAAGCTCTATAAAGTATAATGTTATTAAACTCATCATTCCAGTTCTCCTAATAAATTTTCCATTCCCTCATGTATCATTTTGTCATGAAGTCAGGGTTAGTATTTTCTGCAGAGTATGAATGAGTTGTTGGGTAGGGGGTCTGGGTAAGGTTGACTTATGTTGCTAAAAGAATCATTCTTGAGCCAAGCTTATACTGAGACTTTGGTTCTGAAGAATAAGGTATATTCTATAAACAATAAAACCACCTTGCATTCTGATTGATCTATATTTTTAAATACCTCTACAAAATCTAAAATCTCAGAGCCATAGGAACTAGGGCTTAACTGCTGTGGCAAAAGTTATTGAGAAAGATAGAAGAGACCATCAAGTGAATGCAGGGCAGTGTTTAAAGGTAGAAAAAGAGGTGAAGGGAAAAATGCCCTCACCCTCAGAGATAGTCTTGATTAATATTTTTTTCTCTGTTCAGTTACAGACAACAAAAGCTAAGAGGTAGGACCTATTGGACAGTGATTGGCCGCATGAGTAACTCAAAAGCATATGAGAATGTCTCAAATACTTTTGTTGGGATAGTTTCAGTTCAATATCCTATGAGTCCTAAAGGCATCGGGACTGTTACCTTTGCCTTCGTGTTGCCTTATTTGGGTCCAGGAAGTACCTTCTGAATTGTGTTTTACTGAGGGATGGGCAGAGACAATGCAAGCATGGTCAAGAGAGATAGAGACCTATATGCTGGGCTTATGGTGGGTCAGAAAGAGGAACAACCATATCATTAGGTTTCCTCTAGGTGCCCAAGTCCTGTCACTAGGGTGGAAAATGAAGCCATAATTCAAGGTATACCCTCCAATAAGGACTATTAAATGCTTTGTTTCTCTGGAGTTTAACACTTCAGACTAATGATTGATAGACAGTTTTAAAAGACAGCCTGCTAAAGTTTGAATCCTGAATCTGCCACTAATTAGCTGCATGATATTTGCAAGTCATTTCACATATCTCTGTTAGAGTTTGTTCAACTACATTATGGAAATGATACCAGGCATCCATTCTGTGAGCCATTGCAAACATTAAATACACTAATATATATAAATCATCTGAGACAATGTCTCACCAAATGATTCCTGATTTAGTTATTCCCTCATTTGTTGTTCCTCAATAATAGCTGACTAAACTTCAGAAAGACTAAGGCTCTTGATTTCAAAATAGATTATAAAGTGATTGTAATAAAAACAGCATGTACTGGCCTACAAAACAGACACATCAGCCACTAGAACAAGAAAGAATCCTAGAAAGAGGCCCACACAGTTATGGTCTGTTAATTTTCCACAAAGCTATCAAGAATTGCCTTGCAGAAGAGAAAGTATTTCAGGAAATGAAGATGAGAAGTCAGGCTATTCCTACGCAGAATGAAATTCAAGCCTCATCTCACTACAAATGCAATAAGTAATGCAAAATGGATTAAAGGCTTAAAGACCTGAAATGTTAAAACATAGAAAATACTACAAGATCTTTATTGGAGCAGCAATTTTTATATTATCCTGAAGAAACAACAATTAAAGGCAAAAATAGACAAATGAGGTGACAGAAAACTAAAGAATTTCTACACAGTGAAGAAAACTATTAGCAAAGTGAAGAGACAGCCTTTGTAATGGGAGAATATATTTAAGCATACAAAATATTTGAAAAACATATAAGGAAATCACTCAACACCAAGTAAACAAATAATTTATTTTTTAAATGAGAAACCAACTTGAACAGAAATATCTCAGAAGACACTGCCTGGCCAGTGTCGCGGCTCAAAAGGCTAATCTTCCGCCTGCGGCGCCAGCACACTGGGTTCTAGTCCTGGTCAAGGTGCCAGATTCTGTCCCAGTCGCTCCTCTTCCTGTCCAGCTCTCTGCTATGGCCTGAGAGTGCAGTGGAGGATGGCCCAAGTCCTTGGGCCCTGCACCCGCATGGGAGACCAGGAGAAGCACCTGGCTCCTGGCTTTGGATCAACGTGGTGCACCGGCCACAGCGGCCAATGGGGGGTGAACCAACATAAAAGGAAGACCTTTCTCTCTGTCTCTCTCACTGTCCACTCTACCTGTCAAAAAAGAAAAAAAGAAAAAGAAGAAGAAGAAGAAGAAGAAGAAGAAGAAGACATTGCCAACATGTGTATGAAAAAGCACTAAGCAACACTACTCATTAGAAAAACGTAAATTAGGGGCCAGTGTTGTGTGGCACTGGGTAAGCATCCACCTGCAACACTGGCATACCATTTGGGAACCTGTTCATGTCCTGGCTGCTTCACTTCCAATCAAGCTCCCTGCCAAAGGCCTGGGAAAAGCAGCAGAGGTTGGCCCAAGTGTCTGGGCCCTTGCTATCCACATGGGAGAACTGGAGGAAGCTCCTGGCTCTTGTCTTCAGCCTGGCTCAGCCCTGGCTATTGCAGCTATCCATGGTGTGAACCAGCAGAGGGAAGATCTTTCTCTCTCTGCCTCTCCCTCTCTCTCTCTCTGTAACTCTGACTTTCATATAAATAGATTTAAAAAAGTAAACAGAAAAATGTAAATTAAAACCACAATGAGAAAATATGTCATACTTGTTAGAATGGCTTTGATTTAAAAAGAAAAAAAAATGAAAGAACAAGCGTTGACGAGGTTATAGAGAAAGGAGGACTCTTGTACATTGTACAAGAATGTGAATCAGTACTGCCATTATGGAAAACAGTATGAAACTTCCTCAAAAAACTAAAAATAGAATTACTATTTTATCCAGTAATTTACTTACTGGTATATATCTAAGGGAAATAAATTCAGTATGGCAAAAAATGAAATCTGCAGTCTATGTTTATTGTAATATTATTACCAATAAACAGGATATGGGATCAACATTTGAATCAACAGTTGAATGGATAAAGAAAATATAGTACATATGCACTATGATGCACTTTGGAAAACTATTCAGCCCTTTTAAACAAAAGGAATTCTAGAACTTAAAAACATGGCTGAACCTGTAGGACGCTATGTTAAGTGAAAAAAGCCAGGAACGGAAAGACAAATACCACATGATTTTATATATATATATATATATATATATATATATATATATATATATAATATATATCTCAAATATATATATATATTTCAACTCTAAAAGAGTTGGACTCATAAAGGTAGAGTAGAAAGATGGTTCATAGAATCTAGGCAGCTAGAGGGATGGGAAGAGAGTGAATGGAGAGTTGTTTTGTCAGCGGATTCAAATGTCTGGGTAGACAGGAGGAACCAGTTCTGATATTTATGGAATAGGGGGTGACTATAGTCATTAATCAATTATTGCATATTTAAAAATAACTAAGCAAGTGAATTTCAAATATATCGATATAAAAATGATAAGTACATAAGGTGATGGATACTTTCTTTGGTTTGACCCAATCACTGCACATTACATTAATACATCAAAATATCCCATTTTATCTGCACTTGGATATAATTATGATTTGTCAATTCAAAGTAATATTAAGTCAAAAATCAAAAAAGGAGGGCCAGGATACAAAGTAGTCCTTCAATCCAAATCTTTACTATAATTACACTGAACTACACTATCTTTTGTGTAAATATGATTTTAATAGGATTATGAAATCAGAAACTATCTGCAAATTTTAGGATCAGTGTAGATTGCTTCTTACTCAAGGGACTTGCTGTGTTCCCCCTTGTAATCAATACCAATTAAATAATAATCCTTGAAAACAGAAACACAGACAGAACCCTGATGCATAAGCTGATAACAATCCATCCATTCTGTGGACACATGGGCTTTAGCTGCAATCTAGTTCCTGGAAAGCAATTCATAATTAAATCATCTTACCTAGAGAATATTTCAACTTGTATTGACTTGAGTTACAATATTTGGAAAGCACTACATACAAAACAAATCACATTGCATACAAGTAAAATCAGGTCTACCTAACATAAAAACAGAGAGATGGAGGATTGATTAAAGGGTGTGGTCAGTTGTATACTTTGAAATGCTTTAATCCACATTTTCTTAATTATCATGATAATTAAGCCATTCTGTAGATTTAGGCTAAATGATGTGGGTAATGGTGACTGAAGCCTTTACCTGAGGGCAGATTTACACTCTCATCTTGGCAGAATCAACTACTTGCTTTGTGATTGTGGAAACATTTGGAGGGAAACATTAATTTTCCATCCATTAACTTTGGTGGATATGAACACCCCAGAGGGAAAAATGTGTGAAGCCGTTTAACAACTTTTGGCTGTTAGGAAGGTAAAAACATTTTGAAAACATTTTTCTTTGCGAAAGAAAAAAAAAAGAGAGAGAAAAGGAAAAGTAACTATTCAATCACGGAATAGTCTGTCTTTCAGAGGATTTTGTAAATGTTAGCACCGTATCAAAATACAGCTCTTTTTGATAGACCTCACCTATTTGGTTTATCCTCTATTTAGGTAAATATCAACCCTATGCTCAGGCAGATACTTACTAACAGAACTGAATTTTTGAAACAATTTCATTTGTTTATATATTTGAAACTCAGAGCTACAGAGAGAGAGAGGGAGAGAAAGAGAGAGAGCTTCCGAATCTGTTGGTTCCCTCTCCAGATGACCACGACATGGCTGAGCCAGGCCAAAGGCAGGAGTCAGAAGATTCATCTGGTTTTCTCACATGGGTGCAGGGGCCCAAACACTTGGGTCACCTTCTGCTGCATTTCCCAGGCCATAAGCAGGAAGCTGGATCAGGAGTGGACCAGCCAGGGCTTGAACTGGTATTCAAAGAGATGCTGGCATTGCAGGCAGCAGCTTTACTCGGTATGCCACAGTGTGGCTCCTAGGATTGCTCTGTTTAATCACACACTTTTTCTTTATGGTCCAGTTACATTATGTATATAATTGCTGAGTGAAGAGGAAAATTGTGAGTTGAGAAGAAAGAAAGAATGTTAAAAGGTAAATTATAAAAAAAAAATTTATTTTTATGTTGCAACCTTTAAGAGAGCAAAAACTAAGCCCAGAACTAGAACTGAAGTGGTGTATATTAGAAGAGAAGAAGCTATGGTAAGCAAAAGTGAGGTGATGGATACATGTTGAACATATTCTGGGTTGGAATTAACCAAGATGAAAGTACAGCTGATTACCCTGAGAATTCAGTTCATGATGCCAACAGATAAACAGAGCATTACCCAACAGCTGACGTATGCTATACATGGTGCTAGGACAAAGACAGGTATCTGAGGAACTGTCCCTCTATAGCTTTGTGGGGAAATTGAAAAATAAATAAATCAATAAACACACAATAAAATGACGATGAATGGTACAGGGAAAGAAGAAGCTGCATAAAAACATGAACTGAGAAGCCTGACCCAGCAACACAGATCAGTGATGCTTCTTTGAGGAAGGGATATGCAATTCAGCTCTTAAGTAATCTGAATGCATGGATGTATTTGTGAGGGGTCAGGGAAGAAGAGGGTTGGTAGAAAGAGAGGTTTAGTGCAAAGGTGCTGTGGCAGAAATTAACTTTGTATGTGGAAAATTCAGTAGGTGAAAGACAGAAAGTGAAGGCTAGATGATGGGATAAGAAGGGGTCCAAGAGAGAAACGAGGGCAAAGAATAAATTTCTATAGGGATAAGGATGTGAACTAGAAATGAGGAGACTGGAAAATTTTAAGCAGGAGAGAGAAATGAGCATGTCTGTGTTTTGGAAAAGTCTCTTTATTTCATTTAAAACCTGGTTAGGAGGCTGTTGTGTGGCTCAGGAGGGAGACAATGGTGCCATGGTCAGAAAATGGCAGAGGAGAAGGAAGATAGGATAGGAGAGACATTAAGTGTGGTTGGGACTGGCACTAGGGAAGGGGTGTAAAAACACTTCCACCTCTACCCCTGTTCCATTTTTCAAGAAATACAAGTAGATATTCCTTCTAATTTGGCTAAACTAACCATAGTAAAGACTTTACCCAAGCTTCTTTCTAGACAAGTTATTCTGTCTGAATGAAACCACCACATATCACAAGGCAGAGGCTCCAAACATTGAATGCAATTCACTTTCAGTTTTCTTTTCCCTTTACTGGTTTTTGCAACATTAAAAGTAAACCCTCTGTGAGCAGAAATGGGTAGGAAATAAAAATCCTGGTTAATACAGAGATGCAAAGCATGCCATAAGACTCTTACTGATTTTCAAAGATTTAGTACACAATATATAAGAGAGATAGGAAAGTACTAAAGAACAGCAAGTGGCAGAGTAACTGGGCTCTAATTTGCTTGTCTGCCGTGGAACTAAAATAAAGTTACCATGCAAGGTAAAACTGAGAAGTTAAGCGTTCAGATTTTTGTAGTCATATGATCCTGCATGTGAAATCCTGCTCCATCATTTTTTAAAAGATGTATTTATTTAGTTAAAAGGCAGAGTGACAGAAAGAGATCTTCCATCTGTTACTTCACTCCTCAAATGGTTGCATCAGCCAAGCCAAAGCCAGAAGCCAGGAATTCCATCCTGGACTTCTTTATGGATGGCAATGCCTATCTTCTGCTTCTTTCGCAAGTGCATAAGCAGAAAGCCAGATCAGAAGAGGAGCAGCCACGATTCAAACCAGCACTTGGATATGTGACACTGGCATTGTAAGCAGAGCTTAACATGCTGCTCTCCAAGGCCAGAATCCGCCATTTTTCACTACATCGTATAAACTTCAGCCTACTCCTTAACCTTGTTGAGACTCAGTAATCTCATCTGTGAAATACAGATGAAAATGCTGCTTCATATGATCATTACAATAATTCATTGTTTTCATTTGAAAGTGAAGCAACTTACCTCTAGCAACCATTTTTCTGTAGTGTTTCTCTCATCTGTATGCTGAAGATAGTAACATTCTCCCTACTTCTAGGAGTTCATAAGAGTACCCCTAACCTAAAGGAAATGTATGTGAAATTTAAACATGCTTTCCAAGAAACCACAAAGAATTGGCCCTTATTAGTATTGCTGTGCTATTATTTTGTAGATAAATACTAGAACCGAGCCACCTCCATTTTCTCCATGAATAAACAACTCAGGAATGCTGTGGTTCCCTTAGTTTACTGCTATAGCCTCACTGCCCCGTGGAAGTGACTACCAAAGGTGTGTGGAATTGAGTTAAACCCATACTTAACCTCAGAGCATATCATGGAATCGTTTTCCTCAAGAAAAATCCACAATATCAGCTTGTTGACTTGCATTTTTTTCTTTTCCTTTTTCATAAAAGCAGAATGCAGACTTGCCAAGTAATAGAGGGTTTGAGTTGTGGAGTGGCAGGTGAGCTGGCTTTTACTGTACTGCTCATGTGCAATTACAGTCTATAAAACATCTCAACTTAATATGTACCTCTGGTTATGGACATGTTTAATTTATGATTCAGTCTATTCGAAGATTGGCCAAAGTGCCCTTCTTGACAATTAGATAGTGTTGGGGGTCACTATGTAGATTGATTTGAAAGGCTCTGACCATGTTTCCCAATTATCCCTCCCACAGTCACACACCCTGGAATTCAATCTTTAAAATTAATTCTTTAGGGGTTTGACATATTTCAGCAGTAAAGGTAATAAAATGCAAGAGTTGCGAATAACTTACATATCATTTGGTCTAGTCCCCTTTTTTATCAGTGAGCAAACTGAGACTGGACAACAAGAAGACCCTAGCTTCTCTGCAAGTTCAATTGCTAACTGGGGAGAGAGTCAAGTCAGAATGTTCAGTCTCTCTCAGCATCCTCCTGGCCAATGAGTTTCCTGATGTTTGAAGTTCCCAAGAAACAGAAGGAAGTATCCACCTGTGTTCATCCCTGGGGAAGTCAGAACTACAGCTTAGTCCCTGACTATTTTTGGTGCTCTGACTATCCTTGTGACCACATAGAGATGCTGAGGTTTTATGTTTCTTTAAAAAGAGAGACCAACTTGCTGAAACATAAAAATTAAAAAATCACAAATATAACAGCTTTCATAAAGGAGACTATCTGGCAGAAAATTCATTCCCCCAAAGGGGAAATGGGATTAGACAAGTGATGAGGCAAAGGCATGATTCAGCAGTGATCGCTTTTAAACTGAGAAGTGGACAGGTTTATGCTCTGCAGAATGAAATGGCAGGTTAACTGTTATCAAATGTAAAAACAGATTTCCTCTGTGAGGGCAGAATCATTCTCATCTGCACATAGAAGATGAAGTAGAGAAATACAATCAGAAACTGATGAGATTTACCAAGTAATAATAAGATATTATAGCCACTGTATTCTAAAAACTCTGCAGGTAGGATCTTTAATAATTGCAGCAACTCCATGATGTCTCATCCTAATTATCCCCCATTTCACAGATGAGAAAACTAAGGCTGAAAACTTGGCCAAAGTCATAATGCTTATATAATTCAAAAAAAGCTCTGAAATCAAGTACATCTGATATACAAACTCCAGTAATCTGAATAATTTCCAACTCAATAGGCATGCACCTTCTGCTTTTGTAGCTCTAAGCCATTCTAATAAACTATTGGATTTCTTGTTATGCCTTAAAAATTTGTGTCTCAGTTTCTTCATCTCATATGTAGTCATTGAGAAGATAAAAATAAGGCCATGGGTATAAAAAAAATTATAGATGGCTGTCGTGTAGCACAAATATGGCCTTTAATAAACCATTGCTTTCATACTGCAGTAGCTGTGGACATGGCTCACTAAGAAAAACATTGACATATGGAAAACTGTGTGCATATATTTGTGTGTGTGCACATTTCAAGAGCATACTATCATGGTCATTAAGTAACATGAGTATTGGCTTCGTTTTGTTCTAGTACTATTGGTTGAACTCTGTAATTAACACACAATTATTCTTAGGTGTTCAAATTTTAACTGAAAAGTGATCCCTGTTAAATAGAAGAGTGAGAATAAGAGAGGGAGGAGATGTACAATTTGGGACATGCTCAGTCGGACTTGCCCCTAATGGTGGAGTTAGAAATGTGCCAGGGGATTCCAATACAATCCCATCAGGGTGGCATGTACCAATGCCATCTCATTAGTCCAACTGATCAATTTCAGTTCACAACTAATCACACTGATAGGTCTAAGAGTTAAAGGGATCACACAAACAAGACTAGTGTCTGCTAATACTAACTGATAGAATCAAAAAGGGAGAGAACGATCCATCATGGGAAGCGGGAGACACAGCAGACTCATAGAATGGCTGTTGTCCTAAATAGCACTCTGGCCTCAGAATCAGCCCTTAAGGCATTCAGATCTGGCTCAAGAGCCCATGAGAGTATTTTAGGCATGGAAAGCCAAGACACTCTGAAAAAAAAAAAAAAAAGACCTAAGTGAAAGATCTCTGCAAGTGAGATCTCAGTAGAAAGAACAGGGCCATCAAAGAAGGAGGTAACTTTCTCTGAAGGGAGGAGAGAATTTCCACTTTGACCATGACCCTGTCAGAATAAGATCGAAGTCAGAGAACTCAAAAGGCTTCCATGGCCTTGGAAACTCATGACTAGAGCCTAGGGAGATTACTGACGCCATAAACAAGAGTGTCAAATTGTTAAGTCAACAGCAGGAGTCACTGTGTACTTACTTCTCATGTGGGATCTGTCCTTAATGTGTTGTCCAATGTGAAGTAATGCTATAACTAATACTAAAACACTATTTTACACTTTGTGTTTCTGTGTGGGTGCAAGCTGATGAAATCTTTACTTAATATATTTTTAATGAGATAATATTCCATCTTATGAACGCACCACATTCTGTCTAATTATCAGTTGGTGAATGTTTTGGTTGTTTCCAGTTTGGTGCTCTTGTGAATATTGTTGCTTTGAAAAATCACATAAAAGTCTTTATGTGGATGTATGTTTTTATTTTTCCTGATTATCTCATAATCATGTAATTGTTGAATCATTAAATAAATTTTTATTTAACTTCTGAAAAAAAATATATACTAAATCCATCTTCTGTATATAAAGATGATTGAAAATGAATCGATGTAAATGGAATGCAAGAGAGGGAGCGGGGATGGGAGGCGTGTGAGTGGGAGGGAAATTATGGGGGGGAAGCCATTGTAATCCATCAACTGTACTTTGGAAATTTATATTTACTAAATAAATAAAAACAATTCAAATAACAAAAAAAAAAAGAAGAGAAGTACTTAAACACCTAACAAACAAATTTAAAAACATTTAACTCACAGGAAAATACCCAATTTATATGTGGACTGTAACTGCATTCAAGAAAAACATTTTTTACTTCCTGGGCTATACAGTCTGATCAACAAAGTTCAAAGAGGGATATGCTACAGACAGAACTTCAGGTTAGGGGATCACCTTAGCTCTGTTCCTAGCCAACCATGACTTGGAGCAAATGACATCACCTCTCTGAATCTTAGTTGTTTAATCTTTGATTGGGTTAAAGCCTTGTCATGTCTACTCAAGTCAAAGTTCTACAAAACACTCTGAAAAGCTCTTTCTGATTATTTCTAGTTAGCATGGAAGGGTAACAGGCAAGCAGTCTTATTCATTTAACAAACTTCTGTTTGTCAACACTACAAAAAAGGCACAAAAACTGTGCTCTTAAGGGGTCCCCAAGATAAAGGAAATAACTTCTGGTTGTGCTTATTCCTGGTGCAGAGGAATTGTCAAGCCCCACAAAAGAGTCATTGACTTGGAAAAGTATCCTGTTCATACTCATTTTCAATAAAAATATAAAAGAATCTCTGTTTGTCTTCTGCTTTATTTTCTTTCTTCCTAAAGAATTGAAAGCTGAGAACAAGGAGATACATTTCCAGGGGAGAGTTGTTAGGGAAGAAAGAAAGAAGTATCTTTGGCCTGTTCTCACCTGCAGAGAGCATCTCCATCCTCCCAGCAGGTTCAGGAGGAAGCACGCAGACTAGCAGAGCACAGCTGGACCGCCTTGCTCTGAACAATCTCTGCTGAAGTTCTCAGAAAGGTAGACCAGGCAATCCACAGATCTTGTTATTGAAGGAAGCAATCTGGAAACAAATCCTGCTTCCTTTCCCTATCCATCTCCCTTTTTTCCTCCTCTACTCATTCTATTTCTAGCTGCTTCTTCAATTTTACACTGTCTTCTTGCTGTCTGTTCCTGCTATTCCTTCCTCTCTTGTCCTGGGCAATCCACAGATCTTGTTATTGAAGGAAGCAATCTGGAAACAAATCCTGCTTCCTTTCCCTATCCATCTCCCTTTTTTCCTCCTCTACTCATTCTATTTCTAGCTGCTTCTTCATTTTTACCCTGTCTTCTTGCTGTCTGTTCCTGCTATTCCTTCCTCTCTTGTCCTGCTTTCCTCTCTCCCTATTTTGTTTGTCTCCCTCCCTTTGTCCATTAATCTCCTTCCTTCTGTCCATTTTCATCCTCCTCTGTCCATTATTCATTCCCAGCCTTCTTTCACTCTCCCTGAACATTTTGTTTTAATTTTCTTCTATTTTCACATCTCTACTCTCTCATTATTTACTTCCATCCTTTTTTCCACACTCTCCATTCCTTAAGTTCCATCACTGCTATCAACTGCATTGTTACATTTATTCAAGTGATCCTTAACCTAAGATATCTGTGACTGATGCAATTGATGAGTTAACCTGGGAATTTGTTTGAATTTCTTTTTTTTATTTATTTATTTATTTATTTTATTTTTTTTTTTTACAGGCAGAGTGGACAGTGAGAGAGAGAGACAGAGAGAAAGGTCTTCCGTTGCCGTTGGTTCACCCTCCAATGGCCGCCGCAGACGGCGCGCTGCGGCCGGCGCACCGCGCTCGTCCGATGGCAGGAGCCAGGAGCCAGGTGCTTTTCCTGGTCTCCCCATGGGGTGCAGGGCCCAAGCACCTGGGCCATCCTCCACTGCACTCCTGGGCCACAGCAGAGGGCTGGCCTGGAAGAGGGGCAACCGGGACAGAATCCGGCGCCCCGACCGGGACTAGAACCCGGTGTGCCGGCGCCGCAAGGCGGAGGATTAGCCTGTTGAGCCACAGCGCCGGCCTGAATTTCTTTTATGATTGGTACTTTAACCAGTACTTTTTGTATCCCTTGGGATATTCCCATTTCCAAAAGTTTCAGAAAGCCAAGACTTCTTTACTTATTTTACTTTTTCTACAAAGAGCTTCTCTCATTCATAGTGTGAGTACATTACAATTATGTGAATGGAGACCATTCAATTTGACTATATTGAATTTTACAACTGAGAAAGGAAATCCAGGTAATCTAAAATCAGGAAATTTTACCTGAGCTACAATGCTGACTGTAATTGTGGCAAAGGCATGAAAACATGTGTTTGGGGGCGAGGGTGTGAATTTGCTTTTTTATTTGTGGAAAATCATGTTTGGGGCATATCTTTCCAGAATTTGTCTGTAGAAAAGGAAAGTAATAACTCAAAGGTCATATGTAACAGCTTCCATTCATTACAAGGCATTGTATTAGACAATGCTTAGTAAACCTCATACATATTATCTTGTTTAACCCTCTCATTTATCCCATGAATAAGTATATTTCTTATTCCCATTTTACAGAAATTAAAACTAACATTTGAAAAAGATTAGAAATTTTTTTAAGGTCAAACAGATAGGTAGTGTAACAAAAAGATGATTGCTGCGCCGGCACACCGGGTTCTAGTCCCGGTCGGGGCGCCGGATTCTGTCCCGGTTGCCCCTCTTCCAGGCCAGCCCTCTGCTGTGGCCAGGGAGTGCAGTGGAGGATGGCCCAAGTGCTTGGGCCCTGCACCCCATGGGAGACCAGGATAAGCACCTAGCACCTGGCTCCTGCCATCGGATGAGCGCGGTGCGCCGGCCGCAGCGCGCCATCTGCGGCAGCCATTGGAGGGTGAACCAACGGCAAAAGGAAGACCTTTCTCTCTGTCTGTCTCTCTCACTGTCCACTCTGCCTGTCAAAAAAAAAAAAAAAAAAAAAAAAAAAAAGGCCGGCGCCGTGGCTCAACAGGCTAATCCTCCACCTTGCGGCGCCGGCACACCGGGTTCTAGTCCCGGTCGGGGCACCGGATTCTGTCCCGGTTGCCCCTCTTCCAGGCCAGCCCTCTGCTGTGGCCCGGGAGTGCAGTGGAGGATGGCCCAGGTGCTTGGGCCCTGCACCCCATGGGGAGACCAGGAAAAGCACCTAGCACCTGGATCCTGCCATCGGAGGAGCGCGGTGCGCCGGCCGCAGCGCGCCGACCGCGGCGGCCATTGGAGGGTGAACCAATGGCAAAGGAAGACCTTTCTCTCTGTCTCTCTCTCTCACTGTCCACTCTGCCTGTCAAAAAAAAAAAAAAAAAAAAAAAGAAAAAAGAAAAAAAAAAAAAAAGATGATTGCTCATCTGTACCATTTTTATAGTTGACTTTTAGATTTGAACTGACTTGCAACAAAATGTGTCTCATCGAGCTGAGGTATAAGCCAGAAAGTAGTCCTATGGTAGAGAAACCATGCTGTAAATTATCCTGCCTGATGTGAGAGACTGGGGTGCTACATTCTGAAGCCCTTGAAGGTAGCAAACAGAGCATGAGCTTTGGAGTCAGAAGAGTTTGGATTCCAACACGATTCTATTACCTTCCACTCATGGGACCTTGAGCAAGATAATTCTCTGCTCAATCACACAATGTCACTGCAGAGTTCTCTATTAGTCCAATTGCCTATCTTATCAAAACTCCATTGTGTTTGATTAATCTCCTTCTATTGCATCAACCTCCCTTTGGAAATCTACACCCTAGTTTCCATAACATAGTACTTCCTTTGTTCTCCTTTTGCCTTATGGACCCCTCCTTTCCTGCAAGTCCTAATAATCTACTGATGGAAACCCTGACCTTTAACTTCAGTCTGCATTCTGACTCCAACCCCAGCAGGGTATATCAGATACCTCAAACTCAGAATTGGTCCTGAATTGGTCATATCCTACGCTTTCCTACTTGCATTCTTGCTCTTCATTTATGTTCTCTGTTTCTCATGATATCACTGCTCATTTTACAACAACCAGAGCCAGAACAAGGAAAAATTCTTTAACACAGCACACTTTTCATCTTGGTTGCACATATCCAATCCATGTTAGATGTGGCTTGGATCCCTTTCTTCCCCTTGGATACATTCCTTCCCCTTAGTCCAGGCCTTCTTGCGTAACAGCTCAGCTGGTTATTTTCTCAGCCTCCATAGCAGTCTCTAACATGCAAAGTGAACTTTTGGGTCCCCTGCTTCCAGCCCTTTTGTTACCTCTGTTTGGTTATCAGATAACCTCCAGACCCAGACCAACCAACCAGAGCGGGAGCTCACTAGGCTAATCCTCTACCCGGGGCGCTTGCACCCTGGGTTCTAGTCCCAGGTCCGGGCACCGGATTCTGTCCTGGTTGTACCTCCTCCAGTCCAGCTCTCTGCTGTGGCCTGGGAAGGCAGTGGAAGATGGCCCAAGTGCTTGGGCCCTGTACCCGCATGGGAGACCAAGAGGAAGCACCTGGCTCCTGGCTTCAGATTAGCACAGCACGCAGGCTGTAGCAGCCATTTGGGGGGTGAACCAATGGAAGGATGACCTTTCTCTCTGTCTCTTTCTCTCACTTTTTATAACTCTCTCTCTCTCTCTCTCTCTTTTCTCTCTCTCTCTTTCTCACTGACTAACTCTGCCTGGCAAAAAAAAATAAAATAAAATAAAATAAAATAAAATAGTAAATAAAAATAAAAGATAACCTCCAGATCCCTTGACATAACTATCCCCACTCTTCAATCTGGGCCCTGGTCATCACTTCACTTCAATCATACTTTACCCCATTGTTTATTTTCGACTACATTCTCCCACAGTTATGTGAATTTACACCTGCAAGATTTTGTTCTGTCTGAAAATATTCCATGCTAAGCTTCATCCCGCTTATCTCCTGTGAAACTCTTCTGTCCTCCCTTATGCCATCTTATATACTGGCCTAGATGCCCTTCCTCTATGGCATTTACCACCTTGTACATGAATCTTCTGTTACCCTCTCCATATTTTGGTATGATTTTCTGTCCACAAACTTGTCTCCTCCATTAGACTATAAACTCCTTAAAGGATAGATCATATCTTCCACATCTTGAATCTTTGGAGCTATGATGTGCCATATTCACTGTACTGATGACATACACTCAGCATATATGTGAGTTGATTGTTTCCAACTCTCTTCTCACTATTCATGTGACCTTAGGCCATTTATTGAGCCTCATTTTTCTCCTTTGTAAAATAAAGATGCTGAATTTGATTATTTGGCGTTACGCTGAGAGCCAGAATAGTTTAGAACAAGAACAAACATGGCATTCATTGAGGCCATAGTGTGGACCAAGCTCTGGTCCAAATGTTTTTTTTGTTTTTGTTTTTGTTTTTTTTGACAGGCAGAGTGGACAGTGAGAGAGAGAGACAGAGAGAAAGGTCTTCCTTTGCCGTTGGTTCACCCTCCAATGGCCGCTGCGGTCGGCGCGCTGCGGCCGGCGCACTGCGCTCATCCGATGGCAGGAGCCAGGTGCCAGGTGCTTTTCCTGGTCTCCCATGGGGTGCAGGGCTCAAGCACTTGGGCCATCCTCCACTGCACTCCCTGGCCACAGCAGAGAGCTGGCCTGGAAGAGGGGCAACCGGGACAGCATCCGGCACCCCAACCGGGACTAGAACCCGGTGTGCTGGTGCCGCAAGGCGGAGGATTAGCCTGTTGAGCCACGGCGCCGGCCGGTCCAAATGTTTTATAAGTTTTTATTCACTTAACTATCATAGCAACCCCGTAAGATAGATGCTATTATTATCTCAGCTGTATAGAAGAGAACACTGAGACTCAGAATAATTAATCAACTCGCCCTAGGTGAAGGCTTGTGAGCAGTGGAGCTTGGAAAGTCTGCTGGAAGTTCTTGCTCTTAACAAGTGCCCCCTATTTCTCAGACACCTACATGTGGTTTTTATCAAAGTGCCTGATATATAATAGGCACTAAATAATAAAATGGATTGTTTTTGTGCAATGTCACTTTGATGGACAGGCCCCAGCCTCCCTCATTCTTCTCCCTACGTAACAGCACTCAGCAGACACATAACAGTGTTTGTCCTGTTACAGGTCAAATTTCCTAGAAAATGGAACCAGCAGCAAAGATCACATGCTAAATTATGGAGGGAAGGGAAGGGAATTAAGCAAGAAAAAAGACAGAGCAAATTTAAAATGCTATCACCATTGGTCATGACTTCCTTAGAATACACAGTCAAATATTCAGTCACATTGTGACAGCTCCTACCAGAGAGGATGCTATGGAAGCCTGTCAAGGAAGGTCAAGGCAACTAGCTGCTCTAGGAGATGAGAGGACAGACATGGCAGCTGGGAGTCTTAACTGAGCAAGCAGCCAAGGGGTCAGCATTCAGGTAGGCCAAGTGCATGTGGAATGGTATTCAAATTGCATCTAATGCCTCTAACACTATGTTCTTCCCATATGTAGAGCAATTACTCTTTCCAGGATTCAGATTTTTCATTGGCAACATGGAGTAAAGAGAATTCATCTCACCTTATAATAACATGGTGCATTAGCTGTAGGTACATAGATTACAATTGCTAGAAGCTCCTTCCTTTGTCCACACAAGACCCAGTAGTAGATTAGATACTCAGATCATAGCTGACTTAGATAGCACAAGAATAGTTGCTTAGAGATAACACAACCCAACAACTTTGGCCTGGAAATTGAGTCTTTATCTTCTTTCTGTGTGTGTGTGTGTATGCACGTGTGTGTGTAGAGAGAGACATGCACACACACACACAAACACACACAGTGTAAGAGGAAAAATCTGGAATTCATACCCACAATTGTAAAAATCATTTTCCTTTATTGAATTGAATGTACTTAGAATTCTTCTGAAAATTTTTAAAATCCATTGTCCCATTGAATCATTATGATAATCCTGCAAAAAAAGCATTGTTCTCCCCATATTATAAATGAGAAAACTGAGGCTTACAAGGGTGAAAGGAGTGCCTGTTCTTCCATTCTCCTCCCCTGCCTCAAAGCCTCCAGGATGGTCGTTCTTCTTTAGGTTGAAAGACCACTGTTGTAACTTTTCTTTAAACTAAGTGAAGCCTTGCCCTTATTTCAGTCTAGTGCCTTGAAGGTGTTTACTGAGGAGCTGAAGGTCATGCAGCAAGCCAGAGCCACTTTACCCCCTCCTGCCCACCCCTATACTACTGTTTTGATTTTCTGGGATTGAAGAGAAGGTAGAAAGAGATTGAAAACAAGCCTTGGTCATTTTTAATTTATCATCTTTGTCTGAGAATTTTTACTTAACATTGAAATAGCATTTTCCTTCTTTCCTACACCTAGAATTGCAAAGCAAGAGCAGAGAAATGGGAGAAAAATCTATTAGAACAAGATCCTTGCTACTTTATGGTAATTAAAAGCAATAAATATTCTTGCCCACAATGCTAAAAATCTCAAATAGCCAGTGGGTCAATACTGGTTCCCTGGTTAGGATGGTAATAAATCTTTATTCCTTTTGAGTCAAAATAAAGAAGGAGTTTTATTCATGAATTCCATGACCTGCTACAGCGACATTTTCAAAATAAGCACGCCTGGAATGAAGAGTTTCTCTACCAAGTGTGTTTATATGCCCTCTTCCGACCTACTTCCTCCCACACCATACTGTCTGTCCTTGCATGGACTTTTTATTAATGTAAGAGCAGTAGCTTTCTCTTGCACCACAGTGGCATGATGCTGTGCAACATCTACTCTGCCTTTTCACTATCACTATAACCGAATCCATTCATGGTCCTGGTGGAAATCCAAATGATTAACTCTGAACTTCGCAAGCTCCTTTCCCTTCTAAACCACTGCTGCTGGATATGAAAGGCATTGCTGCAACCCACTAACATGATTATTTTTCTTTTTAATTCAGGCTAACATTCCTTATCATTTTTGAAAAGTAGCTCTTTTCTCAAGTTTGCACCTAGCATTGACTTTATGTTTCTGCTCATTTAGGAAGTTGAACTGTCTCTGGCCCTTCAGTGAGTGGGGCCTTAGAGTCAGACCTTCATACAAACCCAGGGGCTCCTTCCAGGTAGGTTGTGTGGTCTTTGGGAAGTCTTTCATTCTCTGGGCCCCGATTTTCTTACCTACAAATGGGTGGGTTTTCAGGCACTTTTTAAGGCCCCCCCCACATTCATTGCTTCATGATCCTCTGAAATGTGTACACTCTGTATTAACTCCCACTTCGAAATCAGTCATGGGAGAGAGCAGAGATTCACTGACAGCAGCAGCTTTTCTCAAGTTGAGCTGCTCTGATAAGCCCATTCTCCTCCCCTTGGCAAGATGCATGAATGTGCTTCTGCCTCTTAGAATTGATTTTATATATAAAGCTTACGTTAAGTTCAAGTTGCTTCAGCAACACCACTCTTGTTGGGGTGACTCGGGGGTGACTTTAACATTTAGCTAACACAGCACAATGTGTATCAGGCTAGCTTAGAAATAAATGCATGAATGTTGCTAAGACATCCACAAAAACAGCAACATTCCAAAAGACTTCTGGTCCAATTTACGCCTATGCAACAATGCATGCTTTATTTTCTATGGGGGAAAAACACCTCAGAGAATAGGTTTGCTGAATAAGATAGACCCTTTTCATGCCTACTTATTGAATCATAGGTAGGCTGTGGAATGCTTTATGCTAAAAAAGGCTCACCGTAAATAGTGAGGAATGTCAAGAGTAACTGTGTATCTGTGAATAACACTATAGAAAAATTGCTTGCTAAAATGAAGACTATATAGCAAGCCTCATTGCTTGTATGTCACCATTTTCTCAATTCATTATTCAGCACCACACTTGTAAATTTGTACTGCTTTGCATTATTTTTCTTTGGGAAACCTAGGCTAGTTGAAAAAGAGGGAGGAGTGCATTGAATTCAGAATTCAGGAAACATGAGGTCTTTACAATGGATAGAGGCCAAGCTGGGACTCAGAAACAATGCAAAACTTCCTGACTGGTTTCACCAGAAGGATGGAGCCTGGGTCAGAGAAGTCAGGATCACTGGACGACATTCACAATAATGGGGCTCAAAGAGGGTAAGTAGATCTTGGCCAGAAATCTGAATACCCAAAGCAAAACTTCAGTGCATTTATTTATGGAATAGGAGGAGAAAAAAAAGGTTTTGGAGAGTTTGATGGGGGAGCATTGAGCACAATAGCACACCACCACTTCAACCTACTTTTGGTTCTACATTTCCATCCCAAGAAGGAGGGCCTGTAATTCACCATCTAGTTTAAAATGAAAAAAAGGATCTACTTTATTATAAAGGTCAGAAAAACCATCCATGGTTATATCATTTTTAGAGACTTATTTCAGTTTCTACTTGGGTTTACAAGACAAGAAACTAGCATTTAAAGAGATGAAAATACATGTGGGATACCTAAATGGGTGATCTCCAAGAATCATTACAGTGAACATTTATACCACACCTTCAGACAGGTATTATTACGGCACCCAACACTAATCCTGTGACCACTTTATGCACTATGCATATTTTATGTCTTGAGTCCAGTTGCATGGTGGTGAGACTTGAGATGAATCAATTTCTGAACCAGGAGAATGAGAATAGAATTGTTCTGGGCTGAAAGATGAAATGAACAGGCACCTATAATAGCAACTATTTTAGACTCGGGAGGGTAAGAGGAGTTTGAATTCATGTTTCCTCATCCATATAGCCATTTTCCATGCATTCTGAGGGGTACAATGAAATTCCATAATCACATCTATTCTGTAAGTATCGCACCCACTGTTCATAATTCCCATTTTCTAAGTGTGAGCATCATTGCCTCTTTGCTGAGGGCTTTCTCTGGCCACCAATGACCATTACTCTGGGAAGACCAAAGACTCAGGGAATTACTACCTGCCTAGAACCATCACTTAGCCATTACCACCACAAAAATTTGTGTGTATATTCCCCACCTTACTTTTTTCCCATATAAGATAACATTTCAATTTTTAAAGCTTATTTTATTTTTTGAGAGAGAGAGAAAGAGAAACTTCCATCAATCAGCACATTCCCCAAATGTCTGAAAGCAGCTGGGGTTGGGCTATGCCCAAGTTGAGATCCCAGGACTCAATCAAGGTGTCCCATATGGGTGGCAGAACAACTACTTGAGGCAACGCCTGATTCTGTCACAGTGCACATCAATGTGAAACTGGGATGGAGAATACAGCCAGAATGCAAAACTGACTATTTTGATATGGGATAGAGGTGTCCCATAAATAGTATCTTAACTTTTGCACCAAACACTTGCCACCCCTGCCCCCAAGTATTGTATCTTATAAGTCTAAGCCCTATTCAGGCTCCGCAAGTTCCTCATAAGGACCAGGGTCACTATTGAACTTCAGTGATTTCCTTGATAACTACTCTTTAGGAGCTGTTTTTCCTTCCTTGTCTCAATCCACACTGACTTGCTGGTATTTTCTCGAATCATGTCTCAATCAAATTCTTTCATTTGAATTCTTGACTCAATGTCTGTTTCTGGGAGACCCCAAATTAAGGCATCAGCTAAGTATATGTGTATTCCTCACCAGGGAATGAAGGTAAAAATATGATGTTCCAGGAGAAACTGGCTGCCCACAAAGATGCTAGGATAGTGATGCCCAAGTCAGGGTGATTGTCAGAGACACATAAACTTTTAAAGAAAAGTACATTTTCTTAGCCCTATACCTAGAGAACATTTCAACGATATATGACTAGGGCCTTGAGAGCTAAATGTTGAAAAATCTCTCTAGGTGATTCTAATGATCAGTCTATTTGAGGAGCATTTTAGGGAGAACAGTGATTGTCCAAAAGATATCTATCTCCTAAGAGCCTGTTAATACATTGCTTTGCATGTTAAAGTAAAATTATGGTGGCAGATGGAACTAGGTTTCATAATCAAGTGACCACAAGATGAAAAGAGCATCATAGATTATCCAGATGGGACCAATGCAATCACAAAAGTCTTTAAATGTCCATGAGGGAGGCAGGAGATCAGAACCAGAGAGACAGAAGCATAAGAAATGCTGAGTATTTGTCACTGGATTTGAAGAGGGAAGAATGGGACCATGAACCAAGAAAGGCAGGCAGTCTCTTGAAGCAATGAAAGGCAAGGAAATCAATTCTCCCTTGAAGCTTGGTACACAGGAACACGACACTGTAGATCCCTTAATCTTAATTCAGTGATGCACATTCCAGACCTCTAACGTCCAGACTGTAATATTATAAATACATGTCTCTTGAATCCACTAAGTTTCTGATAATTTGTTATAGCACCAATAAGAAATTAATCCATTAGTAATTATTTTGAAATAGGACGTCTCGAACTTTAATGTACCTAGAAGTCACCTGGGGATTTTGTTAACCTCTAGAATAAGCTATAGAAAATCTATGGTAAGATTTAGGATTATGACTTCCCAACAAGCTCATAAGTGAGGAAGATGTGGTTAATCTCAAGGACACACAAAGAGGTGCAAGATCAGTGCAGGATTTCTCAAACTCGGCACCATTGACCTTTCATCCCCAATAACTCTTTTTGTAGAGTTTTTCTGCACACTGTAGCGTGTTTACTAGCAATGGTAACACCCTCCAGTTATAATAGCCAAAGATGTCTGTAGACATTGTCAAATGTCCCCTGGGGAGTTGGCAAAAAAGAGAGTGGAAAGGAATCACTGCTCTAGAGAACGGAGGAGGCATCGCCTCTCGGCTTTTTGGCTAAGATCAAGTATGACAACAGAGAACCAGGAAACTGTCAGTGGTAAATAAGGAACTAGCTAGAGAACAGGGCAGTAGAGTGGAATTAGAAAATCCACATAAAAAACAATATGTTGTTAAAGATTTTAGAACCTGGATCTTTGTCAAGGGAAGCAACAATTTTCTATCTAAAAACAAAATATAAACTTGACAAGATCCAATAAATGACCCTATCTATCACAAACTGCAAACCAGAAAAATCAAGCCAAAATGAAATAAAAGTTTTGAATAATCCTATTATTCATCCATAAAAAAGTTAATTTATATTTTTAAAACAACCAAAAGGAAATGTCCAAGAATACATGGTTCCACTTTAAAATTCTAAGTTTTTTAAAAAATAATTAGCATCAATCTTTTGCATGAAATAAAGGAGTAGGAATATTTTACAAGATTAATATTACCATAAAATATAAAGCCATATGAAGACAGTATAAGGAAAGGAAACATAATGAATATCTCTCATGAACACAGACACAAAAATCCACAAAAAGGGTAGACATTTGGTACAGTGTTTACGATGACACTTTAGGACTCCCATATCCAATATCATAGAACCTCGTTTGCATCCTGAATCCTCTGTTTCCAATCTAGCTACCTTCTAATGTACACTGTGACAGGCAGCAAATGTTGGCTCAAATACTTGGATCCCTCCCACCAACTGGGAGATCCAAACTGAGTTCTAGGCTCTCCTGACTTCAGTTAGGCCCAGTCCTGACTGCTGTGGGCCTTTGGACAGTGAACCAATAAATCTTCATATATCTCTGCATTTCTCTCTGTGTCTGTCTTTCTCTCTCTCTCTCTCTCTCAAATAGAGTAAAAATAAAGAAGTTTTTAATAATATACAACAAAATATTATCAAATTTGCATCAGAAATGTGTATTAGCAATGATAAAGCATGATCAAGTCAAATTTATTCTAGCAAGTTGGTTCAACATTCACAAATCAGTTAGCTAAATCTACTTTATCAACAAGCTAGGGAAGAAATATCACATGAGTATGGGAGGGACAGCATGATATTTTATAGATATAAAAAAGTTTATTCTAAAAGTTACTTGGAAAGACAAAGCATAAAAAATGACTAAATATTCTTGAAAAGAAAGAATGACAAGGGCTAATCGAGTCATCGTTTCCTTTTTTGTGGTTGGTTAGTTGTCACCAATCAGGGAGAACATATGATATTTGTCCCTTTAGGACTGGCTTAATTCACTCAGAATGATGTTTTCCAGATTCCTCCATTGTGTTGCAAATGACTGGATTTCATTGTTTTTGACTGCTGTATAGTATTCTATAGAATACATATCCCATAATTTCTTTATCCAGTCTACTGATGATGGGCATTTAGGTTGATTCCAGGTCTTAGCTGTTGTGAATTGAGCTGAAATAAACATTAAGGTGCAGACAGCTTTTTTGTTTGCCAATTTAATTTCCTTTGGGTAAATTCCAAGGAGTGGGATGGCCGGGTTGAATGGTAGGGTTATATTCAGGTTTCTGAGGAATCTCCAGACTGACTTCCATAGTGGCTTAACCAGTTTGCATTCCCACCAACAGTGGATTAGTGTCCCTTTTCTCCCACATCCTTGCCAGCATCTGTTGTTGGTAGATTTCTGAATGTGAGCCATTCTAACCGGGGTGAGGTGAAACCTCATTGTGGTTTTGATTTGCATTTCCCTGATTGCTAGTGATCCTGAACATTTTTTCATGTGTCTGTTGGCCATTTGGATTTCCTCTTTTGAAAAATGTCTATTGAGGTCCTTGGCCCATTTCTTAAGTGGGTTGTTTGTTTTGATGTTGTGGAGTTTCTTGATCTCTTTGTAAATTCTGGTTATTAACCCTTTATCTGTTGCATAGTTTGCAAATTTTTTTTTTCATTCTGTCAGATGACTTGATCAGCCCTTGTCCTGACTGTTGGTGTACAATTTAATACTTTATCCCTTTTAGTATTTTTTTTTGTTCTAGTTAATACTATTGGTTGAACTCTGTAATTAACACACAATTATTCTTAGGTGTTTAATTTTTAATTGAAAAGTGATCCCTGTTAAATAGAAGAGTGAGAATAAGAGAGGGAGGAGATGTACAATTTGGGACATGCTCAGTCGGACTTGCCCCTAATGGTGGAGTTAGAAATGTGCCAGGGGATTCCAATACAATCCCATCAAGGTGGCATGTACCAATGCCATCTCACTAGTCCAAGTGATCAATTTCAGTTCACAACTGATCACACTGATAGGTCTAAGAGTTAAAGGGATCACACAAAGAAGACTAGTGGCTGCTAATACTAACTGATAGAATCAAAAAGGGAGAGAACGATCCATCATGGGAAGCGGGAGACACAGCAGACTCATAGAATGGCTGATGTCCTAAAATGCACTCTGGCCTCGGTATCAGCCATTAAGGTATTCAGATCTGGCTCAAGAGCCCATGAGAGTATTTTAGGCATGGAAAGCCAAGACACTCTGGAAAAAAAAAAAAAAGAGGACCTAAATGAAAGATCTCTGCGAGTGAGATCCCAGTGGAAAGAACGGGGCCATCAAAGAAGGAGGTACCTTTCTCTGAAGAGAGGAGAGAACTTCCACTTTGACTATGACCTTGTCTAAATAAGATCAAAGTCGGCAAACTCAAAAGGCTTCCATAGCCTTGGCAACTCATGACTAGAGTCTAGGGAGATTTCTGATGCCATAAACAAGAGTGTCAAATTGTTAAGTCAACAGCAGGAGTCACTGTGTACTTACTTCTCATGTGGGATCTGTCCTTAATGTGTTGTTCAATGTGAATTAATGCTATAACTAGTAAGGAAACATTATTTTACACTTTATGTTCTATGTGGGTGCAAACTGATGAGATCTTTACTTAATATATACTAAATCAATCTTCTGTATATAAAGATAATTGAAAATGAATCTTGATGTGTATGGAATGGGAGAGGGAGAGGGAGATGGGAGAGTTGCAGGTGGGAGGGAAGTTATGGGCGGGGAAGCTATTATAATCCATAAACTGTACTTTGGAAATTTGTATTTATTAAATAAAAGTTTAAAAAAAAAGAAAGAATGAACTGAGAGAACTTACACTACACAAAGTAAAGGGTTATTAGCTATGCTAATCAGGACAGTGTGTTATGGATGAAGGATAACAGGCCTAGAAATCAGTGAAACATAGAAGATAACCCAGAAATAGATCCACTCAAGTAAATATACCCAACTTCTTTTTCACAAAGGACAGAATTTTCAACAAATGGAATTAGAGCAATTGGAAATTCATAGAGGAAAATAATCTCAATTTAGTACTCCCAATTTATACAAAAATTAACTCAATATGTACCACAGATTTAGATAAACATCAAGTGTAAAACTCTATAAAATTTTCATAAATAATGAATGAAAATATTTGGGATGTCAAGGCTAGGCAACTAGTAATTAGATAAAACACAAAAGCTTAACAGAGAAGGTAAAACTGATAAATAAGATCTCAAAAACTTTGTGAAAAATACTGTGAAGTGAATGAAATTAAAAACTATGAAATAAAATATTTTCCAATGATGTATCTGATATAGGTATTGTATCTAGAATATATAAAGAACTCTCATGACAGCATTATGGCACAGTGCACTGGACACCCACCTGCAACACCAGAATCCCATATGAGCACAAATTCAAATACTGGCTTCTCCATTCCTAATCCAGCTCCCTGCTAGTTGATCTGGGAAGGCAGTGGAGAATGGCCAAGGTAACTGCATCCCTGCCATCCACATGGAATACTGCAGCCAGATGAAGCTCCTGGATTCTGGCTGAAGCCTGGTCCAGTCCTGGCTATTGCAACCATTTGTGGAGTAAACCAGAAGATGGAATATAATTCTCTCTCTCCTTGTAACTCAGCCTTTCAAATAAATCTTTTTTAAAAGCAACTGTTTGCATTCAGTTCTCTCTTTTTTTTTTTTTGAAAGATTTTTTTATTTGATTATTTAAGAGAGAGTGACAGACAAAGAGAGGGAGAAACACAGAGAAAGGTCTTCCATCCACTGGTTCACTCCCCAGATGGTAACACTGGCCAGAGCTGAGCAAATCTGAAGCCAGGAGCCAGAGGCATCTTCCAAGTCTCCTTCACAAGGACCCAAGCACATGGGCCATCTTCTACTGACTTCCCAGGCCATAAGCAGAGCCCTGAATCAGAGGAAGAGCAGCTGGATACCAACAGGCACCAAAATGGGATGTGGGCACCAAAGGTGGTGGTTTAGCCTACTACGCCACAATACCAGCCATTCAAATAAATATTTTTAAAAGCATCTCAATATATTGCAGTCAAGAAAACAAAAAAAATCAAATTTTCAATGAAGTTATAGGCAAAAGATATGTGCATACATTTCATTGAAGTAGAAATACATACACACATGTATAATATATGAAATATATCATTAAATCTATATGTAATATATTTTTATACATAAGTACATAAAATGTATTTGATATAATCAACTATTAAGACAATAAAAAGCAAAGCCAAGGAAATATCCCTACTCATTTAGAGGAATGGCTGAGACTTTTTAAAAAAGTGTTGACATTGAAGCTTGCTCTGTGTTGGCTAAGCATCTACCTGCAGTGCTAGCATCCTATGTAGCCACCAGTTCATGTCCCAGCTGTTCCTCTTCTGATCCTACTCTCTAAAATGGCCTATGGAAGCAGCAGAGGATGGCCCAAGTGTTAGGGTGCTCAGACCCCTGCACCCACGTGGGAGACCCAGAACAAGTTCCTGGATCCTGGGTTCTGTTTGGCCCAGCTCTGGTCATTGCAGCCATTTGCAGAGTGAACCAGTGGATAAAAGATACCTCTCTCTCTCTCTCTCTCTCTCTCTCTCTCTCTCTCTGTAACACTACCTCTCAAATAAATAAATAAAATATTTAAAAATAGTGATGACATGAAATTCAGGAAAGGATTTGTAGAAATTCATCACTCATACATTGCTCACATGAATAAAAGTTGTATTATCATATTGGGTGTAGATATGGTATAGTCCTATAAAATTAATCATACGTTTACACAACTCAACATTCATCACATATCTCACAGAAATGAAACATTGTATTTATACAAAAACCCATGCGTGAACTTCCATGGCAGCTTTGTTCATGAAAAAGCGCCTCCTCTGATTCAGCGCTCTGCTTATGGCCTGGGAAGTCAGTAGAAGATGACCCATGTGTTTGGGCCCTTGTGTAGGAGACTCAGAAGATGCCCCTGGCTCCTGGCTTCAGATTTGCTCAGCTCTGGCCAGTGTGGCCATTTGGAGAGTGAACCAGTGGACGGAAGACCTTTCTCTCTGTTTCTCCCTCTCTTTGTCTGTAGCTCTATCTCTTAAATAATCAAATAAAAAATCTCAGTTTTTGTGTTTGTTGTTTGGCATATTGGTTTCTTCACTGTGGTGTTTTTTCTTGTTATACTATGACTCTAGATAAGTGGACTGTCTGCTTCTGATGGAGCCTTAGAGGCTTGAGATGGGTGTGGCCTGAGAGCTCTGTTTGGTTCCTCAGGGTTGAGGGTGTGCCAAAGGAGACACTCCCAGGTTAGGCGTGGTAAATCTCTCTCTGTTACTTTTTTTTTTTTTTTGGTTCAAAAGGGAAGTAATTCCACACAGCTGAATGGAATTGGGGGTGGTTAGCAGGCGAATGATATATCCCCAGGAGCCAGAGATCGGAAGCTCTTTCCCAAGCACCAGAGAAGGAATCTTTGCAGCCCTTAGTGTGGGCTGAGATTCTCCTGTAGTCTCCCACTGGGCTGCCAAGGCTACTGAACTGTAGCGTCTCTGGAGAGTACTCACATGAATTCGTGATTTCTGTGAGTTCTCTCCCCCACTGCCTCTTTTTTCACAGTCTCAGTTCATTAGCACCACACGTTCATTAGGTTCTAATCTCCTGTTATTTCACCCCTCCCACCCAGAGTCAGGTTTTTCTGCTAGGCTCGGGGCCAGTGCAGACCCGAGGTCGCCCTGCTTATGACGTATTCCAAAATGGGGCCTGCTCTTTGTCTTGCTCACCTTTGAGAGGTGGGCGGAGAGAGAGAAACTCGTGTCCGTATGGGTCACTTTTTTTTTTTTCTCTCTCTCTCTCTGTTCTAGTTAGCCTGGTGAACTTTTCCCCGCAGGGTTTCAAGCCTTGTTCGCTCTAGTTTCCTCTTTCTGCTTCCCTGCTGGTGTCTTGGGCTATTGAGGTGCAGCTCACCTCGCGTTCCAGCGCTGGTGTGTTGAGTCTGCTGCTGGTGTCCCAAACTGCGGGCTCCCACACTCTCCACGCAGGTCCACTGTGAATCACTAGTTCTGGAAGAGTTTCCTCTGCTGTTTCTTCTCCTACTCTTCCTTGAACCTGCAGTATCTCCACTTGTATTAAACTGTCTCTCCCCAGACTGTCGGTGTGCGCCCTTCCTATTCCACCATCTTGCTGCTCTCCCTGGCTCAAGAGCCCATGAGAATATTTTAGGCATGGAAAGCTAAGACACTCTGAAAAACAAAAAACAAAAAAAAAAAAGAAGACCTAAATGAAAGATCTTTGCGTGTGAGATCCCAGTGGAAAGAACGGGGCCATCAAAGAAGGAGGTACCTTTCTCTGAAGAGAGGAGAGAACTTCCACTTTGACTATGACCCTGTCAGAATAAGATTGAAGTCGGCAAACCCTAAAGGCTTCCATAGCCTTGGCAACTCATGACTAGAGCCTAGGGAGATTACCGATGCCATAAACAAGAGTGTCAAATTGTTAAATCAACATCAGGAGTCACTGTGTACTTACGTCTCATGTGGGATCTGTCCTTAATGTGTTATCCAGTTATGCCATAATTAGTACTGAAACAGTATTTCTACACTTTGTGTTTCTGTGTGGGTGCAAACTGATGAAATCTTTACATAGTATATACTGAATCAATCTTCTGTATATAAAGATAATTGCAAATGATTAAAAAATCTTGGTGTTAAATTGGAAATTGCATAGAAAATTAATCAATTCTTTAAAAAAAATCATGTAGGATCTCTGTCCTTAATGTGCTGTACATTGTGAATTAATACTATAACTAGTACTCCAACAGTATTTTCACTTTGTGTCTCTATGTGAGGGCAAACTGTTGAAATCTTTACGTAATGTGTACTAAACTGATCTTCTGTGTATCAAGAGAATTGAAAATGAATCTTGATGTGGATGCAAGGGGAGAGGGACAGGGAAAGGGGAGGGTAGCGGGTGGGAGGGAAGTTGTGGGGGGGAGCCATTGTAATCCATAAGCTGTACTTTGGAAATTTATATTCTTTAAATAAAAGCTTTATATATTAAAAAAAAATCAAATAAAAAAACTTTCAAAAAAAGAGAACTGAATGCAAACAGTTGCTTTTAAAAAAGATTTATTTGAAAGGCTGAGTTACAAAGAGAGAGAGAGAATTATATTGATATTTCAAACCTGTAAACAATTCAAATATCCTTCAATAAATGAGTGGTTAAACAAACTGTGGTTCAGCCAGGCCATAAAATGCTACTCAGCAATGAAAAAAATTATAATATTGATTCACACATCATCTGATAGGTCTGAAGGGAATTGTGCTATTTAAAAAAAAAAAACTCTCAAAATGACATACTGTACAATTCCTTTTACATAACACAAATTGACAGAAATTATAGAGAAACTGGAGAAAAGGCCAGTGACTGCCAGAATTTAAAGAGGAGGCTAAGAGGAAGGGAGGGTACCAGGAAGGGAAGGAGAAAGAGAAAGAAAGCACGAGGGGCAGAGGGACAGGGAAGGAAGATGGAGAAAGCTGGCTGTTTGTACCATTTGTCCTTAGAGAGTTGATAAAGTCCAATGGTGATGGCAGGATTTGGGCTTGAAATGAAGAGAGAAATTCTGTAGGCCACTTGAGACCATGGTGCATTTACTAGAGAACAACAGATGGCCTCACAGAGAGAGGAGGAAGCCTGTAACCGTATGTGTAAACTTCAAAGACTGGAGAAGTAACTACAGATCTAAAGAGAGTTCTAACCCTGTCTCCCATGTTAAAAAAGGCTGGCCATGTTAGATATGTAAGAACAGTGTCTCCCAATTGTCAGTGATCCCTATACCATCATCAAGATATTTACCCTGTCTAGAATCTATGTGGCTATTATCTATTTGGCATCTTTGTGTAAGTTGATTTGGGTGTAACATAACAAATATTTGGAAAAAAAAAAAAAAAAGAATTCTACCTATGAACTGACTACCTAAAGGAGGCTGGTGCCCCATCAGAGGTTCACAAATGGGGGAGAGAGAGAGAGAAATTGTGAGCAAAAGTAAATGCCAGAGATACAGCACAAAAGCGTGAAAGCATGGAGTAGCATGATGTACTCACAGTCAAGAGTGATGCAAGGGTGAATGTTTTTAGGCAGGATGTGGCGGGGGGTGGAGATGTGGTGAGTGAGGAGACTGCAGACAGTCAGGGCAGTGATGGAAGGGATAGGGAATCAAAGGCCACTTCACTCTTTGTGTTTTTTCTCGTTCAGGCAGGACTGGGCAAATGTCCTGGGAACTGCATGTTCTCACTCACTCCCTGGGCTACAGAAGTGTGGGCAGTCGTGTGTGACTGTGTTAACACTACATGACTAAAACCAATCCCCCAACCCCTTCCAGCTGCACACCTCACCGCTTCCACCACTTCCATGCGCTGATTTGCATCCAGGCAGGTTGTGTAAACAAGGCTGTTAGGGGAATATAAATAATTGCAGCCTGGATTGTGGTTCAATAGTCCGGCCTGGGGAAATCAAAATTTCCACTTATCTCCCACGGCAAGGTGGAGCTTCTTAACAGCTTCCTCGGTCCTCAGTTCTCTCCCTCTCCCTCCCAAGATGCAGGTGTCGATCTGAGGTCCTGGATGTCTTCTTCCCTCCCAGCCCCTGGCTCCACTCCTGTTTCTGTAGCCACGGATGGCTAACTTGCTGAATTGTCATACAGGACTAAGGAGAGTTCTCACTACACCGAGGAGGGCAGAGCAGAGGAACAGAGGCTGAGTTTCCTTAGAGATTTCACATTTATATACACAGTGAACTTTTCAAGGTCATAAATTCAATCTTATTCTGTCTGCTGTGTGGCCCGCAGTGGTTAGCCCAATTCCTAATTCAGTTACTCAGTCTATCCAGCCTTGAGTCTGAGTTAATTCCAGTTCCCTGCTGTGTGACCTTGGGCAAGTTACTTAAACTTTCTGAGCATTCATTTTGTTCTCCTTTAAAAAGTGGAGGTGATGATCCTGTCTACTCCGTATAATTACTTAAAGAAAAAAAATCGGTGATGTATATCAGGGGCTGGGGATATTTCCTAGATAAAGTATTTTCCTAATAAATCATAACTGTTGTGAATATCATTCTGGGGTGGTGATGATGACATTAGTGTATATATTCAAAGAATTAAATCAAAGAAGTACAGAGATCTACTCTTCATGTCTCTCCAGACTGCCATACAAGATTGGCTTAAAATACATGAGCGGAGGAGGACACCAAAGAGTCGTCAGGCATCTTCAACACAGTTATAGAAACCCAAGACTTGGAGGTTAGTAGATCAAGATTTAAATCATAACACAGCCATCTAATCTTTAAAACATCTGCAATTTCTCTAAATTCTAGATCAGTCATCCATAAAGTAAACTTCGAATAACTTGCCTCCCAAGGTTAATTTGAGAACCAGGTTAAACAAAGCATCTGGAATGTATATACTGAGATATAGTTCAGACTTACTGATAGGGGCTGGCATTGTGACAGCAACCCATATGGGCACCAGTCCAAGTCCTGGCTATTCCATTTCCAATCAAGCTCCCAGCTAATGGCCTGGGAAAAGCAGTGGAAGATGGCCCAAGTGCTTGGGCCCCTGTCACTGCAGCTATCTGGGGAGTGAACCAGTGGATAGAAGTTTCTCTCTCTCCTCTCCTCTCCTCTCCTCTCCTCTCCTCTCCTCTCCTCTCCTCTCCTCTCCTCTCCTCCTCTCTCTCTGTCTCTGCCCCTCTCCTTCTCTCTGTGTAACTCTGCCTTTCAAATAAGTAAATACATCTCTGAAGTAGTTGTGTACGTAGCCCACTATGAGCATGTAAGTTCTGGAAGCCTCAGAGAGCTTAGAACTTGGCACTGCTCTGAGGAACCTGCAGACACCCAGTCTCTTTGTCAGTGTTTCCAGAGCCCTCATTCTAGGCTAACTTACTTTGGGTTCTGGTTTCAGCCAATCTCACTCTCCTTCTCCTATGCCCCTCAAACTCCAGCCAGATGGCTCTCTTTAGTCTTTGAACCCTTAAAGTTCATTCTACCTCAGGTTCTGCAATTTTCTTTACCATGTCTGGAAACTCTCCCTCAAATTATGATATGGCTCATTAAAACTGTTCAGACTTTGTACCAATTCTGACGTTCTCAATATTCTTCTTTTATCCCTGAACCAGTGAGATCCCTAATCCTTTTCTGTCACTTGGGCATACTTAATTTCCATCATAGTGTTTATTATTTGACCCTATAATTTTTATTCATTTGACTATTTGTTTTATCTGTTTCTCCTACAGAAATTTAAGCTCCATGAAGGTAGGAGCATCATCTGCCTCATCACTGTGATTTCAGATCCTGGAATACACAGGGTTGTGCAGGATGGGTGCTGAAGAAATTGAGTTGGACAGTAGAGGGGACTGAAAGAAGTCATTACCCTTCCCCTAGAGAAACTTAAAATCTGAGGACCCTAAAAGCCATTTGAGTTATATCAGGCACAAAACACTGCCATAGGAAACAGGTGAAGTTGTATTGGCCTGCACTTGGTAATCAGGCAGAACTACTGCAGTCCCACAGTGCTTTTGCGTTTGGAGGAGAGAGGCTTGAGAACAAATGCTACCTATGTCTGAGCACTGGGTTAGATCCCCTTCCATGTTGAGTCTCTTGTTTCTTGAACATTTGCTCTGTGGCAGCTGCCATGGTAAATACCTTCCTATTCATTATCTCATTTAATCCTCACAATATTTCCATTATATAGGTACTATTATTATTATTAATTCTTATTATTACAACATCCATTTTACAGGTAAATGTGTCCATCAGTTCAACAACCCATTATATTAACCACCTGGCTACACTGCTTTTCCTATCCTTATGAGGCCTCCTACCTCAGCTTTTATTATGTTTCACTGTTTTGGCTGCATCTCAAAATTTAAACACACAGAAACAAAAAAATACATCAATCAAACAAGTTTGTTTTAGGAGGAATCAGCAGGAGGAGGAATTAACAATATTTACCTCAAAATTTCTTGTCCAACAGTCCATTAAAACAAATCTCTCACTGATTTCCTTGCTATGCCAAGACTTTGTCCCCTAGGTTGAATGTATCTTTTCTTAGGTTACATAATGTGAGCTCTACTATACAATGTATTTCCCCTTTTCTCCTAGCTACTGAAGAACTCAGAATCAAGTTCACTTCCTGATCCTGGCAGGTATTTTCATGTGTTAATCCATTCATATGTTTAATAACAACAAAAAGAGCTGTGGTTGGATGTTGATGTAAATATACAGCATAAACAATTTGCCAGGCGTTGTGCTGGCAAACTACTTCAACTCAGAGACTGACAAACATTTATTCTTTGCTCATCTTAATGTATTTAAATTTGCCTTTACATTCAATTCACCTGTTCTCTCTTTCTTAAACTTATCTCTAAAGTATGTTGGAGAAGGTAGTATATCATACTGAATAGGTAGTCATATTGTCAGATTGAAAAGACCAAGATAGTAACTCTTGTGTCATTAGCCCTTTTGTGATAGAATCATATATGATTCCAATGCCCATTTGTTTTTTTTAAATTATTTGAGTGGCAGAGAGACAGAAACAGAAAGAAAAAGTTCTCATCTTCAAAAAGTTTCTTGGGAAACGTGTGCTTTAAAAAGGCATGGATTTTTAAAAATTTTTTGCATGAATATAAACTTATCTTCTAATTTCATTTTTTCTATCACTCCCCAAATTCCAACAGTGACATGATGGGGCCAGGACTGGACCAGGACAAGGCCAGGACAAAGCCGGGAACTAGAACCTCACTCCAGGTATTCCATGTAAGTGGCGGGAACACAGTAAGCTACCACCGCTGCCTTAACAGAAGGTGGAATCAGGAGCCAGCACTAGGCATTGAACCTAGGTACTCCAATGCAGGATGTGATTGTATTAATCAATACATAAACACCCACTGCATCCACTTAAAGTCCATTTCTTAAGAGCAGTCTTAAAAAGCAAAGCAGTTCAGGAATTCTTGAAGAAGCATCAGAGATGGAATCAGTTCATAATCCTTGATAAGTGAGGATGCTAAGTAAATACTCACCAATCATTAAAAATCGCATTTGTTGACATGGAGTCTGCGGTGGGGAAGGTAGAGATGTGTATTTCATCCCTAAGTGACAACAGGCATCTCTTACCACAGTAGTTCCTTGCCAAGCTCTACCAATGCTACTGTGAAGTGACTGTTCAGTCCTCCGACCATTGCTGTTTTGATTCAGGCTCCCTGAACTATTACTACCAGGGATCTTCAAAAAGTTCATGGGAAATGTTTGTATGCAAAATGAAGCATGAGAGAGGAAGGAAGAGAGGGTAGTATGGTTATCTTAGAATTGTATTTGTGAAATACATAAAATCTGTTCTCTTTATATTAGTAACAAAAAAGTCAAAAAATTTAATGGATTTTTTAAAAATTTCACCAAGCGGGCCAGTGTTGTGGCATAGTGGGTTAAGTCTCCACCTGTAGCTCCAGCATCACATGTGGGTGATACCTGTTCAAGTCCCAGCTGTTCCACTTTTTATCCATCTCCATGCTGATGGACTGGGAAAGCAGTGGAAGATAGTCCAGGTTCTTGGGCTCCTGTACTTGCATGGAAGACCCAGAGGAAGCTCCTGGCTCCTAGTTTCAGATCAGTCCAGCTCTGGCAGTTGCACCCATTTGGAGAGTGAACTAGTGGATGATGGGCCTCTTTTTCTCTGTCTTTCTCAGTCTCTGTAACTCTGCCTCTCAAATAAATAAATAAATCTGTAAACATTTTTTCAGGACAATAACCTTACCTTCTAATAACATTTTTTTCAAAACCTCTTGAAAGGCCTCTCATACAGATTCCTGCAACAGGTCACCACAGCTCCCAACTCCCAGCTGATCTCTTGGGTGCCATTGCCTTGCTCAGACAACCTCTATGGTTCCATTTTTCAAAGAATGAAATCCAGATCTTTTAGCTTAGTATTCAATATCCTCTACAACAAGTCCTTCCATGTACATATTCCTCTCACCCCACCCTACTCCATGGACCAGTTGATGGTCCTGTTTCTCAGGTCTGGAGAAAGAGAAAGATGTGACTGGGATTCCAATCCTAGAATCTCCAAGCAACTGCTTAATATGATTTACAATTCTAGAGACAGATATGCAATAGACTAAGGGTTCAGGTTATGGAGTCCAGTAGTCTCACTGCCCTTAAAATAACAGAGGCCTGAATTATACAGTCTCACCTCCTAGAGCCCAACTTTTCTCCTCAAAAAAATAGAAATAACAATAGTTTATACCTCACAGGATGTTGGAAAATTAAATTAGAAAATACATGTAGGGACCAACATTGTGGTGTAACAGGTAAAATCACCTGCAATGCTGGGGCATAACATTTAACCTGAGACTTTAAAGGCAAGTCAAGTTAACCAAATGAAAAGAAGAAACCGAGAGTTCTTATCACAGAAAACAGCATATGGAAAGGCCCTGAAAAGGAAGCTAGAGAGAAGCATGCAGGCTAGAAAGTGGTGGGCAAAGGCATAGTAGCTGAATATAATACTAAGAAACAAGGTAGTGAGAGATTTCCTATTCACCTTCAAACTGCAATTTGAATGTTACTTCTTTGAAGAATTCCCAGGCCAACACCTTATAAGAATTTATTATCCTGCTTCTGTAGTTCATATCTCAGTTTTATTTGTTTTATAGAGTATACAGTTTCTGTTGTGCATGTCTATCTCTCTGTTACAAGAACACAAGAAATTTAAGGACCTAATCTTATTCATCCCTACTTGCTCCACTCCCTCTTGCACAATTCCCAAGACAAAATGATTGTTCAAGGAATGTCTGCCAGTTTTCTTTTGGAGCTACAATGTCCAAAGGACTTAGAGTTGAGAGAGGAGATTTTAAAAGTAGTGTATATCAGAGTTTTTGCCACTCTTAGGGAGTGAGATAGGTCTTGTATTTCCTTATCATTGCCCACCACTAATTCTTTTCCATTTTCTCCCCAGCTGTGTTGCTTAATTAATTTCTTATTAACATTTCTCAATCTGAGGATCTACTAATCACCACCATACCACAGATAACTTGATTTAAAGATGGCCATTTTATAGGGGGGAGCTGTCAATTGCACTGAAGTCTGATAGATAATGAATAACTACAGGGCATTTAGAAGCTTGAAATTTAAAAACAAAATCTGAGCCACAAGACACATAGGATCGCCTTAAATATAATTGATTTTGCAAAGTAATTCATGTGAATATTAAAATCATTTTCCTCCATCAATGAACTAGCTCTGGTGTGGCAACAGATGGGGCAAGTTGAAAAACCCTCTAATAACCACAGCCTTGCCTGAACACTCCCAAAGGGTATGTGCTGGTCTATGGAGGAAATGAATTGTGATTTCAAAAGGCCAAGAGTCAAAATATGGGAAGAGGCAATATTTCCACAATGTTGTTTTGTTTTCTTTTCTTTTAAAGATTTACTTATTTATTTAAAGACAGAGTGACAGAGAGAGTTTCCCCATCTGATTGTTCACTCATCAAAGAAATTCAATAGTTAATGGCAGACCAGGCTGGACCCAGGACCCAAGAATTCCATCTGGGTGTCCCATGTGTGTGGCACGAACCCAAGTACATGGCTTGTCATCCAGTTTTTCCCAGTCTCATTAGTAGGAAGTATGGAGATTTGAACCAGGCACTCTGATATGGAATGTCATAGTTCCATTGATTGTGCCACAATCTGTGGCTCTTCCCAGTGTTTGTGAAATGATGAAATCAGATTTGATGTGAGTGGGTGTACCCTACTAAAAATCTATGGCATGAAATTGCAACATTCCAGGTTAAGCAATAAGAAGCAAAAGATGATTTTTCCTGGAGGGCTTTTAAGAGTTTTTATATTTTGATATTCATTATCAAAATAGCAAATTCAGTGTTTCCATTTGACTCATAGATTATTTTTTCGTGTATACCTATTACACTGACTTACAATAATGAAGGGGACAATATGAATAAGGTCTGAGTAATTTAGTACCTCAAGTAACCACATGAAGTGGAAATATCACAGGCCTTAGAATTAAAATGCTTGGGTTCAAGCCCCTGATGAGTCATTAAAAAATTATGTCCTTAATCGTGTCACTTAACCTTGAAGCTTCAATCTCCTTACCTGTAAAAGAACGTGAAATCATCAGTTTCAACTTCACTGGCTTAATAGGATGATTAAATATGTTAATAAATATTAAAGGCCTTTTAAGAAGTGTAAGCACCATGTAATTTTTGTTTTTATTATTAATAAAGTTTAATATGAAGACTAAGCACCCAGAGAAGGATAATGGCAAACTTACCAGAGTTGGGATATCTAAGTTAGAAACTGAGAAATCATCAAGGCAGTCTGTGTGTGTGCATGCTATAAAGTCAGGACCATGGAGAGCTTCCTCTGCTGCTGGTCTCTCCTGGTTACCTGAGTCCACTTACTGAACTCCTTCCTAAGGGAGCCCACACCTCACTACTCAGTTAAATATTCTGAGGCTAATAGAAGCTGAGATGTCTCCATCAAGGACTTATCATCGCTTACAACGAAGGTCAAGTTTAACTAAAAACACCAAGTGAAGAAGGTTTGTCAGCTCTAGTGATTTCATTTTTTAGGCGAAGTGTTTGAATCTCATGTTACATTTATCCTAGGATGTCTACTTCTTTTGAGGTCTTTGATTTCATGATTTCCTTTAAAATTACCTATTTTTACCTATTTTAAAAGATTTATTTATTTAATTGAAAGTCAGAGTTAGAGAGGGAGAGACAGAAAGAGAGAGAGAGCCCTTCTCTCTGTTGGCTCACTCCCCAAATGGATGCAATGGCAGGAGCCGGGCAGTTCAGAAGTCAGGAGCCAGGAGTTTCTTCTGTGTCTCCCACATGGATACAGCCACCCAAGGACCTGGACCATCTTCTGTTGCTTTCTCAGGCACATTAGCAGGAAGCTGGATCAGAAGTGGAACAGGCAGGACTTGATCTGTTGTTCATCAGAGATCACAATTTAGTAGGCTGGATCTAGGGACTTTGCAAACCACATTTTGCAAACTTCATTTTCAGTTTGGTTGCTATTAAGTTCTACCAATGAGAGGCACAGGTTATTATTAGAAGAAGTATGAAGAGGTTCCTCTTTCCTATTTGTGCTGTGATCCATGTCATCCCAGTGTTGCTTGGCAGAAGGACCCGGGATTATTCAGCACTTTCACAAGCTGCTTTATGTCATTGCAGAGATCTATGCAGTCTTTATTTTTGAAGATCCAACCACCATAGGGCTCCTCCTATAAACCCCAAGCATCCATATCCTCTGACCTCTCCCCTTTGGATGCCCTCCCTGGTAGTAGTCATTCTTCCTATATTTATTATCTCTGAAATATTCTTGGTGTTTTCTTCTTTTTGTTCATCCAAAACTTACATAACTAATCCTTTATATTACACCCTCTTTGTTGAAATATGAACTGTAGTTCCTGCTTTCTTGATGGATCTTGACTGATAAAATGGTGGAATTACCAGTCTTTTCAAGCCATCGACCCAAATATCCAAGGTTATGGGAGTTTACAACCAGAACTTTAATGCTTTCTAAATACTTGTATAGCCAGGAACCCATTATGGGAATTTGACTGGTATTGTGAACCTTGTTACTGGAAACCATATATTTACAAATTTTGAATGCAGAGTTAAGGGGCCATACATTCCCTATAACTCTTGCCCCCTTCATTTCCAGATGATACTTAATCTATAGAGAGGTGAAGATTCCTTGAGGTCAAAATTTCAAGAAAAGCTATGTTTATTTTTCAAGACAAGCTTTTTTTAGCATATAACAAAAATTTCCCTTTTTAAGAAAAAGTAAATGAGTCACAGAAGTAATTCCATATTTTGGAATTTTCTTTTTTTGTTTTTTAATCCCCATCTGTCTATGTCCATGTTTATTGGTCCATTTTTAAAATTAAATCCTTGCTAAACCTACTTTCTCTAAAATATTTTTACTTGAACCAAAATTAATAATAAGTAACCTAACTTTAAATTTTTATTTAACTTAATTCACAGAATAAAATTTGTGTAAACATATTTGAATATGTATACATTATTGAATGACTCAATTAAACTAAATAACATGTATTATCTCACATGCTTTTCATTTTTGTGGTAAAAGTGCTTAAAATATACATTCTAAGTACTTTTCAATTATGCAATTCATTTTTATTGGATATACTCACCATGTGGTAGAAAAGATCCCTTGAATTTATTCTTCCTGTATGACTGAAATTTATCAGATTTTGATGAACATCTCCCCAGTCCTACCTACTCCACCTCCAAATCCTGGTAATTACAATTCCATTCTCTACACTTATAAATTCCACTATTTTAGGTTCCATATATAAGTGAGGTCATTTAGTCAATATGTGTATTTCATCTCTGGGCTTATTTCACTTAACATAACTACCTCCAGATTCACACATTTTGTCCCAAATAACTTTATTTTATGATTATTTAAGACAATATAGTATTCTGTATTATTTTTATATATTTTGTTTATCTATCCATCTGTTGATGGACACTAAGGCTAACTTTGTATCTTACACTTGATCTTAGCTTTCAAAAGGCTGAGAAGTGATCAAGTTTGTATCTTGGCTACTGTCAATTATCCTGCAGTGAACTTGGGAGGGCAGATAGCTTTGCAGAATATAGATTTCCTTTCCTTCAGATACCTGGAAGTGGGATTGCTGGAACATATGGTAGCTCCATTTTTAGTTTCTTAGGACAGTCTCACTACATTTCTCATAATGGCTATACTGATTTACATTCCAATCAACATCAGATAAGGATCCCGCTTTCTCCATATCCTCACCAGCACTTGGTATCTTTCATTTTTGTGATAACTGCCATTTTAACAGAAGTGATGATAGATTATTGTGATTTTAATTTGAATTTCACATGATTAGAGATGCTGGTCATCCTTTTACACACCCAGTACGCCTACTTTGGAGAAATGTCTATTTACATACTTCATCAAATTTTTTGTCACGTGGGTTGTTTCCTTGTTATTGAGTTGTTTGTGTGTTTATAAATTTTGGCTACTACCTTTCTCCCATTCGGCAGAATGTCCTTCCACTTAATTCCGTCATTGGCTATGCAAACACTTTCATTTTGCCTAGAAATCTTTTATTTAAAGTATACAAACTTCACACATCCCATATATACAAATTTAGGAACAAAGTGATTCTTTCCACCCTACCCTCCCTCATACCCACACTCCAACCCTTATTCCTCCTCCCTCCCCTATTCCCATTCCTATTTTTTTAACTTTTATTTGACAAATATAAATTTCTGAAGTACAGCTTATGGATTATAGTGGTTCCCCCCATAACTTCCCTCCCACCTGCACCCCTCCCATCTCCCACTTCCTCTCCCGTTCCATTCACATGAAGATTCATTTTCAATTATCTTTACATACAGAAGATCAATTTAGTATATATTAAGTAAAAATTTCGACAGTTTGCACCCACACCGAAACATAAAGTGTAAAATAATGTTTAAGTCCTAGTTATAGTATTAATTCACATTGTATAACACATTAAGGATAGAGATCCTACATGAGGAGTAAGTGCACAGTGACTCCTGTTGTTAACTTAACAAATTGACACTCTTGTTTATGGCATCAATAATCACCCTAGGCTCTTGTCATGAGTTGTCAAGGCTATGGAAGCCTTTTGAGTTTTCCTGGCCTAGTGCTCCCATGCTTTGGTTGATTCATTTGCCCTGTCTTGTTTTGTCTTCAAAGTAGTCATCTATGTTAATGGTGGAAAGCTGATTGCTGTATGTTATAGCTAATAAAGTTCTCCCTAGGAAATATTCTGTGAAATATTCATGAAGCCAGAAACAACTGAGTCAGTATTAGCATTTAAAATTTCTGGGTCCTAACTTAGAAGATCTATCTCCTCTATCTTAGAAAATAGGAAACTATGATTAAGGCTGCTGCCACATCTCAATAGTCTAATCTTCTGCCTGTGGCACCGGCACCCTGGGGTTCTAGTCCCGGTCAGAGTGCCAGATTCTGTCCCTGTTGCTCCTCTTCCAGGACAGCTCTCTGCTGAGACCCAGGAAGGCAGTGGAGTATGGCCCAAGACCTTGGGCCCTACACCCATGTGGGAGACCAGAAGAAGCACCTGGCTCCTGGCTTTGGATCAGCGCAGTGCACCAGCCGCAGTGCCCCGGCCACAGTGGCCATTGCGGGGTGAACCAGTGGAAAAGGAAGACCTTTCTCTCTGTCTCTCTCTCTTACTGTCCACTCTGCCTGTCAAAAAAAAAAAAAAAAAAAAAGAAAGGAAACTATGATTGAGAAATGAGGTAGTCTATAAAACTGTATTACAGATTCTCAAGTTTTGCTTCACGTGGTCTGACACCCACAGAAGTTATTAAAGACACAGATCTATAACTCTAGTAGAAAAATCTATATAATAATATTTTACAATAGTCAAGGTGAGAAAACATGAAAATATACTGCATAATGCCTAGAAAACAAGAGCTTCCCAAAGCTCAATTCTCTTCTCTTTCCCTATTCTTTATAAACAATTCCACTAATAATTAGAGTTTTCAGGAGCTCCATATAGCCTATGTTTAAGAATTGTCTCTCCTGGGCCAGTGGTATGGCTCAGCAACGTAAGCTGACATCTGCAAACTAGATCCCATATGAGTGTCTGTGTAGGTAGCAGCTCCTTCACTTCAGATCCTGCTCTCTCCCTGGGAAAGTAGCTTGGGGCCCTGAAAACATACAAAACCTAGATGGAGTTCTAGTCTCCAATTCAGCCATTGCTATCACTGTTAAAGTGAACCAACAGATAGAAGACATTCTCTCTCTCTCTCTCTCTCTGTCTTTCTCTCTCTTCCTAACTCTTCCTTTCACATAAATAAAAAAAATTTCTCCAAGTCCCAACTATACCATCTTGTTCCTTACTCAAGGCATTCCTTTATCAAAAGCCTGTGGGTGCTTCCCTCCCCCTAAAGCAGTATTATAATGCAGACTCCACTCTTCACATTTTACACCCTTTCTTTCATTGTTCTGCTACTAACACTGGAAACTTGTCCAGCAGAGTGATCAATGCAACTCAATGAAATATGGAAATACGTCCACAATTTTCTCATTTCCCTTATGGAGGCTCTTACACATATTTTCCTTTGCACCCCCTTAAAATAGTCTCCAAGGGGCCTTCCGTAATGGAGTCCCTGCAGATGCGCTGTTCTGTCGGGGACTCTTCCAGGCACTTCACAAATAACACAAGATTGGATCAACAGCTCAGCTTTTCCAGGTCGTTAAACATCGCTTAACTATTTTCAAATGTTTTGGCATCAATAAAAATCTCAAATGCTTTTGGGGCCAAGCACTGGTTCCATTAATATTTTACTCCCTGAATGTTTTAAGGGATTTATTTATTCTGAAGTCATCTGTCGACTTTTCTCTAAGAGCTTTTTTGATATCCCACCAGCTCCCTCCAAACTCTCTGTGAAAATTTCTAAATATCTTTATCCATTTCTACCATCTCCTAGATTCAGACACTATGAGTGACCCTGGGAACTAGGTTCCAGACAGGAGTAGAAAGGGACCCTCACAGCAAGACTAGCTCCTGGTAAAATTGTTAAGAATATTAGTGGAGAGTTATAAATTATGTGTGATTCTCTAGGATAAGGGGACAGAATGAATGGATCATTTTCCTGATAAGGTTGTTATATTTATGAAGGGATTTCTTTTCAATACAACAAGGCTTTGGATGTAGGTCCAGAAGATGCTACTTCTGAGAGGTCCCATAGCAAGCAAATCTAAAAGACAGAGCCAAACAGTTCTGGTTTATTGATAATTTCGAGGGTCTCTTGCAACTTCTTTGATCCCAATGAGCATATAATCAGTGGTCATATTGCACATGGACTGTCTGTCTGCATGTAGTTTCATTTTTGGGGGGCTTGTATATCAGATAAAGGATAGTTCTAAAGACCAGATGAATGTGACTTACTACACATGTACTGTTTTTCATTTTGTTTGCAATTACATTGAAAAAAATCCAGGGCCAGGACTCCCAATTTGTTTTAAGATTTATTTATTTGTTTGTTTATTTATTTATTTAAAAGTCAGAGTTACACAAAGAGAGAAGGAGAGGCAGAGAGAGAGAGAGAGAGAGAGAGAGAGAGAGAGAGAGGTCTTCCAACCACTGGTTCACTCCGCAATTGACTGCAATGGCCAGAGCTGCGCCGATCCAAAACCAGGAGACAGGAGTTTCTTACAGGTCTCCCATGTGGGTGCAGGGGCCTAAGGACTTGGGCCACCTTCAACTGCTTTCCCAAGCCACACAAGAGAGCTGGATTGGAAGTGGAGCAGCTAGGACTGGAACTGGCACCCATGTGGGATGCCAGCATTGCAGGCGGCAGCTTTACCTGCTATGCTGCCCCAGCCTCAAGGATTCCCAGTTCTGAAGGATCATCTCCTTAAATAAGAACAATATGTTTGCACATTTATACAGGACTCCAGTAAGCTAGCACTCAACTTTCATCCTCTCTGAAATGCCTTAACTCAATTAGAAATCCCATTAAAATTCAATGCTAATTGTCATAAAATTTTTTTAAAAGACAATGTCTTTAAATTGTACAATCTGGATACCCCACACCAAGTAAAGCCTTCAACTAGGGACACAAAGAATTAGATTTTAGCTCCAACTCCATTATTTGCTAGCTGTGTGACTTCCAGCATACCCCATTGAGCTTTGGGATTTTCAGATAATTTCTGAAATAAATTTTCTTGGTAGGGATTTTGAAAATACTTTGAAATTTGCAAAGCAAACTGTGTTAATAGTTATTTTGTGACTTGGCGAGGCAGATCTTTTTTAATTTTTTTATTTTTTAAAAGATTTATTTTATTTATTTTTTGAACATCAGAGTTACAGAAAGAAGTAGAGACAGAGAGAGAGGTCAGTCCTCCGTCTGCTGGTTCATTCCCCAGATGGCCACAACAGCTCGAGCTGTGCCAATCTAAAGCAACGAAGGGCCGATCATTTCAATCCCATTTTTCAGGCTGAAGAAATAGAAGATCAAAAAGACAAAATTCCTTTTTCAATGGTTCAAAACAAGCAAAAATCAGAATTCAGGCTTATGCTCACACACCTTCAATTCCTTTGGAAGATATTTGTACTGCAATTTGCCGCATTTCTCCCCAAAAAGATACAAATTAATGGTAATGTGATCCGCGTATTTCTTTCTTGCTGCTATTTGTTTCTTTGTTTATATTGTAGTAAAAACATTTAAATTAACATTTAAACATGAAATGCTTATTCTCTTAAAAAATTTTTAAGTGTCAAAGACAATATTGGAAACTAACACACCACTGTACAATAACCTCCTATACATACTCACCTGGAATAATTGAAACCTCATAGCCAAAGAAGTTTCACCTTCCCCAGCCTTCATCAATTTAGTCTCTGCTTCTATGAGGTTGACTCTCTCAGAAGCCTCCTGTAAGTGAAGTTATGGAACATTTGTCCTTCTATGACTGGATGTTTCACTTAGCATAATGTACTCCAGGTCCATCTATGTTGTGGACATGGCAGGATTTCCTTCTTTTTAAAACTAAATAATAGCCCATTGTACACATATATATACCACATATTCATTCTTCATTCATCTGTCAGTGGACATTTAATTTATCTTCACATCTTGGCTATTTTAAATAATGTTGTAGTGAACATGGGGGAGGTGAAGATATCACTTTAGATACTGACTTCAATTCTTCTTGACTAAATGTCCATAAATGAGATTGCTGCATATAGTAGTTTTATATTTTTTGAGTAACTTCATTTCTGTGCCTGTGCAAATTTACATTCCTACCAACAGTTTCCAAGGAAGGTTTCTCTTCCCTCTGCCTTCACTAACACTTGTATAATCTTGACAGCACCTCTCCTAACAGGTGAACAGTGATGTGTTGTTGTGACATTTCTCTGATGAATAGTTATATTCACCAGAATATCATCATCAGAATATCAAAATAACATCTTTTTACATACCTTTTAGTCATTTATTTCATCCTTTAATAATTTTAATTGGGTTATTTTTGTTATTGATTTGTAGGTGTTTCTTACATAGTTTGGATTTTACTTCTTTATTAGCTACACGGCTTGCAAACATGTCTCCTTCCACTTTATTCATTGCTGTGGTATGCAGAAGAATTTAGTACAATCTCACTTATCTAATTTTTGCTTTTGTTGTCTGTACTTTTGGTGTCTCAGCCAAGAAATCATTACTAAGATCAAAGTCTTAGTTTTCCATATATATATATATATATATATATATATATATATATGTTTTCCTCTGGGAATTTTGCATTTTCAAGTCTTAACATTTAAGTCGAATCTATTTTCAGCTATTTGTGCTTACTGTGTAGTTAAGGGACCACTCAAGTCTTTTGCATGTGGGTATTCAGTTTTCCCCAACACCATTTGTTCAAGAGACTATCTTTTCCTTAATTTGGCAACCTTGTTCGATATCAAAATTATGTGCATGAGTATATTTCAGAAGTCTCTATTCTTTTTTATTGGCCTATATGCCTGTCTTTATAAAACTATCTTACTGGTTTAATTGCTGCAAGTTTATACTTAATACATTTTGAAATCAGGAAGTATGATGCCTGCAACTTTGTTGTTCTTTCTCAATGTTTTTGGTTATTCAGGTTCATTTGTGGTTCCATATGAATTTTAACAGCATTTTTGCTATATATGTAAAAATTACCATGGGAATTTTGACAAAGATTTCATTGATATGTTCATCATTTTGGATAGTATGAATATTTTAATAGGATTAAGTCTTCCAAATCATAAGCATGGGATATCTTTTCAAAATTTATTTTCATCTTATTTGTTGCATCAGTATTTTATATGTTTCATTGTACAATTTGTTAACCTTTTTAGTTAAATTTTTTCCTAATATGCCAAGCATTGAGGCACAGTAACTTGAAGTGCTACTTGCAATGCCAACATTTCACATCAGAACTCCAACTTGAGTTCTGGCTGCTCTGCTTCTGATTCAGCTCCCTTCTAATGTGCCTGGAAAGCAGCAGAGGATGGCCCACTATCCACGGGGGAGACCTACTTGGAGTTCCAGGCTCCTGACTTCAGACTGGCCCAGTCCCCACTATTCAGCCATTTGTGTAGTGAAACAGGGAATAAAAAATCTTTCTCTCTCTCTCCCTCTCTCTCTCCCTCTTTCTCCTTATCATTCTATTTGTCAAATAAATAAATGAAGGAATAAATAAATCTTAGCAGAAACTGACTACCACCAGAAGAAATCAGATGCTTTCATATCACCCTACAGTTGTTGCTAATATTTAGAAATAATGTTTATGTGTGATGCAACTTTGTTAGACCTACCACTAGATCTTGCTATTTAATGTTAATAAGAGATCACAAATTTTAAAAATATATTATTAAGTATTTTATTTTTCTTTGCATTATTACAAATGAGATTGTATTCTTATTTTTTCTGATAGTTCCTTTTTTTTTTTTTTTACACACAGAGTGGACAGTGAGAGAGAGAGAGAGACAGAGAGAAAGGTCTTCCTTTTTCCATTGGTTCACTCCCGAATGGCCGCTGCAGCCGGTGCGCTGCAGCCAGCGCACCACACTGATCCGCAGCCAGGAGCCAGGTGCTTCCTCCTGGTCTCCCATGCAGCTGCAGGGTCCAAGGACTTGGGCCATCCTCCACTGCACTTCCAGGCCACAGCACAGAGCTGGACTGGAAGAGGAGCAACCAGGACAGAATTTGGAGCCCTAACAGGGACTAGAACCTGGGATGCCAGCACCACAGGTCGAGGATTAGCCTATTGAGCTGTGGTGTCAACCCGATAGTTCACTTTTAATGTCATATAAATGCAACTAATATTTGTATATTGATTTTGTATCTTTCAAATTTACCAAATTTGTTTACTAGCTCTTTTGTGGAGTCTTTATGGTTTCTAGACAAAAGATCATGCCACTTGCACAGAGAAATAATTTTACTTCTCCCTTTCTAATGTGTATGATTTTTATTTCTTTTTCTTGTCTAATTGCTCCGAGACTTCTAGCATTAAATTGAACACAACTGGTGAGAGTGACCGTATTTGAGTTGTTCCTATTCTTGGAAGAAATGCCTTCAGTTTTTCAACATTGACTATGATGTTGGCTGTGGGCTTTTCATATTTGGCCTCTATGGTTTTGAAGAAATTTTATTTTATTTCTCTTTGTTAATAGTTTTTATCAGAAAATGATGTTGAATTTTGTCAAGTAGTTTTTCCATAGCTATTGAGATCATGTGATTTTTACACTTTGTTCTGTTAAGAATGTCTATTATAATTAATTGGTTTTCATATGTTGAATCATCCTTGTGTCCAGGGATAAGTCTCAGTTTGTCATGGTGTACGATATTGTCAGTGAGCTGTCAAATTTTGTTTGCTGGTATTTGGTAGAATATTTTTGCACCTATGTTCACCAAGGACATTTGCTTAAAATTACCTTTCCTATACTGTCATTGTTATCTTTGTTACTAAGCGAGTTGGAACCCAGGCACCCCAATATGGGATGCAGGCATTCTTACAGGTAGCCTAACCATTGGACCAAATGCTAGAATAATGTAGACATATAACACTATAAGCTTCTCTCTTAGAATTTCTTCTACTTTCTATAGATACTGCCATGTTGCCATTTTTGTTTTTACTTGCCTCAAGATATTTTTCAATTTTCCTGTTGATTTCTTCTTTCATCTATTTGTTATTTGGGATATGTTGTGTAATTTTCACATATTTGTGAATTTTCCAGTTTTCCTTCTGCTATTGATCTCTAGTTTTATTTCACTGTGGCTGGAAGAGATATATTTGGAATAATTTCAATCTTATTAAACTTGTAAAGACTTCTCTAACTCTTAACCTAAACTGTAGGATACTCTATGTGCACTTGAGAAGGTACATTCTGTTGCTGTTAGGTGAAATGTTCTCTATGTTCCTTGCGACCATTTGGTGTACAGTGTTATTCAAGCATCCTGTTTGCTTATTGATTTTTCTCTCTGAATGCTCTATTACCAAAAGTAGAGTACTGATATTTCCTGTTATTATTGTATTGTTACATATTTTTCATACCAGCTTTGTCAGTGTTTGCTTTATATATTCAGGTATTCTGATGTTGGATGCATATTTATTCATTATTTTTCATGTCTTCATGACAAATTGACTTTTTTAGTGTATAATACCCTTCTTTGTCTCTTGTGACATTATGTTACCAGCTTAAAATACGCAATTATAATAAAAAGATATTTTTTGTAAGCCCCATGGCAATCTAAAAAAAAAATCTAAAGAACATACACAAAAGGAAAAAAAAAGAAAGGAATCAAGGCATATCAATACAAAAATAAAATATTAGAAAACAATAATATAAAAAGAACTATAAGACTAACAGAAAACAATGAACAAAATGGCAATAATAATTCCTTCTCTACTAATAATTACATTGAAATGGATTAAGCCTCTCAATCAAAACAAAACCCTAACAGACAAACAAAAACAACATCCAACTACGTGCTGTCTATAAGAGACCTACTTTAGATTTAAAAACACATGTAGATGGAAAATGAAAGGATGGAGATAATACATTCTGTGCAAATGCAAACCAAAGGAGAGCAGGGGTGGCTACACATATGCCAGACAAAATAGGACTTAAGGCAGAAACTGTCACAGCTTTTATGCAAGACTCTGCATGACCAGAGATACAGAGCAAGTTGATTGCTCAGGTAGATAGATGCTGTGGGAAATTCTCATTTAACTTATTCAGCTCAGCACAGTTAAAAAACAAACAAACAAACAAACAAAAACAAAAAAAAACCTCTCTGCTCAGACAGGTGTTAGTCCGTAAGCAGCACTGGTTGGCACTTGGAGACTTGGCAATCAGGGATTTGGAATGAACCAAGATACCAGCGTGTGGAGAGATACAAAGACATAATGAAGAAGGATATAGATCTCAAGTGTGGATTTAGGTTCAAGGACAAGATAAAGAGAAGACTGAAGATGTCTTCTCTTCACACTACTGTACAATAGAAATAAAAGCTGAAGGCTTAAAATTTTCTGTTTTAGAACACAGCAAAATATCTTCAGAAACACAACATCAAAATAGTCACAACAAAGCATCCTATTTCCACTATTCAAGTTTCCTCTCTGATATGTGGGGTTTTATAATCTTCAATAAATCTTAATAGTAAGTACCATTTCATACTCCTATGCAACCACCTGAAGTCTAGAACATGCAAATACAGCCTCAATGTTCTGTGCTACTACCTTTGAATGCATTCTCCTGAATGCATTCAAAATATATTGCCCTTGCATCCATTCTTTTCATTCTCTGATTTCTTCACCCATCCTCGAGTATGCCCATTAATTCTGACATGGAGAAATAGCATATTCCTTTTACTTCTGATATGGAAAGGATTTTTTTATGCTCTAGAAACAGAATCTGTGTTGTCTAAATATGTAGCAGACAGCTAACTGATACTAAGCTAAAACAAAATTGAAATGAATTGAAAGATCCCTCTGTATGCAAACATCTCTGATATTGAAAAGCTTGCCTGGGTTTCTCCTGGACCCTGCGGTCCTTTTTGCACTGGAGCTGCATACAAACACATACCACATACTCTGTTAGGAGAACACAAGCTGCGTGAGCAAGTGAGGGAGAGTTTATTTTCACAACATGTGAAACATCAAAATAGCTTCAGAGCCATTGCAGCAGGGCCTTCAGCTGCAAGATAAAGAACCAGCAAGCAGGGATGTGAGTGAGAAGAAAAAAAATCAGAAAAGAGAACACGAGTGTAAAAAGAGACCTGGGTTCGACAGGAGGATGGGAGGAGGGGGGAGATGAGGTTCCCTGTGTCCCTACGTCTGAGCGAGTCACAGAGGTTGCCGAGGAAAGAAGGGAAAGCAGCTCAAATTCCTAAATCAAAACTGCAACTTGCAGAACTTGTGTTCAAAAATGATTGGTGAAAATTCGTTAAAAAGCCAATGAAACTCTTTCCTGCATTGAAGAGAAATGTCCAAGGAGGAAGTCCAGTACTGGTACCAGCTCAGCCCTGCCCATGAATGCAAGAATGGCAGACTGGCTGGCAGGATGACAGAAGCATAGGAAGAGGATATCAGTTCAGACCTCCCTCTTGGACAGACCTGGCTCCAAATTGCAGCTGTGTGACCTATAGCACATTTTAGACTCTCATTTCCCTTGACTTGCTCAGTGCCCATAACCCTAAGACAAAGGTAAAAATGTCTTCCTCATAGGGTCAATGTTAGGATTAAATATGATCTTGTAGAACTTGACAGTCAGAAAATAAACACTCAATAAAATAAGGCAGATCTTTAAGCAATTTGGGAGAACATCTCAGAGCCTTCTACTAAGATGAATAGAAAAATAGTATGATAATGTATGTTTGTAGACTTTACAGTCTTAAACAGCCTTGTGAGTTGGGGGATACAGGGATCATTGTGAAAGGCATGATTATGGGCAAAAAGTTCAGAGCTGGCTCCATCTGAGGTCAAATCCTGCACCTGAATCATTGTTGGCTGTGGGTCATGAGTATCTCCTCCTCTGTTCAGTTACTCACTGGTGAAGTACAGGTAACAATACTTCCCACCTAGTGAGTTTTTTTAATGGGATTAGGTGAATTAATACTTATGCGCATGGAACAGTGCGTGAATATATTAAGAGCTCAATAGTCAATAACTATTTTTGTTAGTCTTACTTTATAGCAAAACAAAAGAAGCTATGAGTCTCAAAGTAGTTAAGTGACATTTCCAATGAATCCCGGGGAAATAGTAAAGGGTCTAAGCTCAAATCCAAGACACTGGACTCCAAGGGAATTTCTGCCTTCAGAAGTCTCCATGGACTCCATGGTGATTTGTTTGTTCATGGGACACTCAACATCTCTATGGCCTGGAGTTGCAGCCAGACAGCAAAAAGATAGATAAGAGTAAGATATCCCCTAAGGTATTCCCAAGACATTCTTGTTGGAGGCATCAGAGGTGTGAGCTGAAAATGGTGAGCAAGATGTTCAGGTAAGTTATTATCTCTGCTTAAGACAATTTTTTTTAACTTCTCTTCATTCTTCACCTGCCTATAGGCATTGTATTAGTTGTCTCCAAAGGGATAGCACCAATAAATTTTGTATACTCAGTCTATCTATCTATCTAGCTCACACAATTGTGGGTCTGGTGGGTATGAAATCCACAGGGCAGGCCAATAGACTTGGAACTCATGAAGGAGCTGATGTTGCAACCTTGAGTCAGAATTTCTTCCTGGCAGGCACTGTGGCTCACTTGGTTAATCCTCTGCCTGTGGCGCCAGCACCCCAGGTTCTAGTCCCTGTTGGGGCTCCAAATTCTGTCCCAGTTGCTCCTCTTCCAGTCCAGCTCTCTGCTGTGGCCCAGGAGGGCAGAGGAGGATGGCCCAAGTGCTTGGGCCCTGCACCTGCATGGGAGACCAGGAGGAAGCACCTGGCTCCTGGCTTCAGATCAGCACAGCGCACTGGTCGTGGCAGCCATTTTGGGGGTGAACCAATGGAAGGAAGACCTTTCTCTCTGTCTCTCTCTCTCACTGTCTAACTCTGCCTGTCAAAAAAAAAAAAAAAAAAGAATTTCTTCAACTCTAGGAAACCTCAGTTTTAATCTTAAAGCATTCAACTAATTGAATGGAGCCCATCCACATTATCCAAAGGTAACCTCTTTTTACCTTAAAATCAAGCAATTGTACATGTTAACCACATCTACAAAATACCTTCATAGCAATATCTATATTTGTGTGCAATTGAATAACTAGGTACCAATAGTCCAACCAAGTTGATACATAAACCATCACACTTTTCAACTCAAGTGATCCTTCCTCCAGGCACAACTCCCCTGACTCCTCAAACCAAACCAGGTCAAGGCTTTCTTTTGTACTGTGGTGAAAGCCTGTAGTTCTCCTTCATAATAGGCATTAAAATAAACATAACATAATAGCTTGCATAATTATTCGCTTAAGGCGTAAGCACCATGATGGCGGGGATTCTTTCTGTCTTCAGGATTCACAGAGCTGAGTATAGGATCTGGCTCTCAGGGACAATTTGCATTTAGTAGAATGTATGAAAGTTCACTTTAGGGAAGTACTGTTCTCTAGGGGAGGTGGTGGCAAATTAGCAATAGATGCATGGGACTCTGTTGCTCTAACCCCCCATTACCATTTTTTCTTACTTTTTTTTTAAAACCTGCTTATCGCTTCTCAACATTTCTGTAAAATAGATTGGGGAAAACCTTGTTTCCTCCTTAGGGAAGAACTAAAAAGCAAGCCAGTTGTTTTCTCCCTGCATGCACAGGAATGTTGGCCTTTAGGGAGCTATCAGAGCGTGATAAGAGGGGAGGTGTCAAAGTCTGGAGAGAAATGTTCAGACTAGTTTTTTTTTCCCTCCTTTTTCCCTCTTCACTTGGATGACTCCTCTTTGTGGATTTATTGCCTGATTGGTTCCTTTGTTCCTTGAGCAATTTTAGATTCTCCATTTAGAGCAAGTCCCATTGTTATCAATGTCATCTGGTCCTGAGTCAGGGTTCAGAGTAAGTCTGGATGACTTCTATTCTGGCTCCCAAAGGGAAATGGCTGAACCGGGAAGTGTTTGAGAGTTCAGATTGATGTTTTCTCAAGTCTTCAGGGAACAGATTTCATCTCATCAGGTGAGAGGCAGAGAATGGGAAAGAGGGAGTGAGAGCTATTAAGTCAAACATGAATATGGGAAAAGTAACATTTGCTGAAAATGGTCAAATTTTATGACTTACCACTGGATTTTGTAGATGGTGAGAAGAGGGACATCTTTATTGGGAAAAATCCCTTTAATGTTCCTGGGATGACCTTTAGATTTGAATATCAGCTGTGCCAGTACATCTGAGACCAATTGTTCTTCATAAAAGACAGAATAATTTTGGACTTCCATGAAAATCTAGGTGTTAGGAAATGAACAGAAGATAGTAGAAAAAAACCACATTTATGGTGTGATGCTGGGAGCTATGTATGTGACTTTTTTCCCCAATGCTCAACACACACACACACACACACACACTCCCATCAGGTCATCAAAAATGTCTACCTAACTCACAAGTACCTAGAGTAGGGACTGATTTGGGTTGCTCTAATACCAAAAACAGAGGCTGAGCCTGACATAAAAGAAAACATGATGCCAAAGAAAGTCAGTTCTCAATAGTACAGGAGCTCTGAGTCCCAGAGAGGGCTGGGAATCTACAAATGATCCAAGTAGCCAGGTACTTTGGGAAGCGTTTAGTATCCATGGATTGCAGAATGAGCAGAGCCCAGCCAGGTTATATGAATCTAAGAGAAATTGACAACTAGCTAACAAATTAATTTAGTCATCATTTCTACTTTCTGCAGTATATCATCATCCCATATTGTTGATGTCTGCGGTAAAGCACACTGGAGAGCAAACCACAGAGCTCAGAGACTACCAGGGATAGAACCCACTGCCCAATCAAAAATCCCATGATAAAGATAACTCAGGCAGGCCGGTGCTGCAACTCAATAGACTAATCCTCTGCCTTGCTGCGCCGGCACACTGGGTTCTAGTCCTGGCCGGGGCACCAGATTCTGTCCCGGTTGCCCCTCTTCCAGGCCAGCTCTCTGCTGTGGCCAGGGAATTCAGTGGAGGATGGCCCAAGTGCTTGGGCCCTGCACCCCATGGGAGACCAGGAGAAGCACCTGGCTCCTGCCATCGGATCAGCGCGGTGCACCAGCCACAGTGTGCTGGCAGCGGCGGCCATTGGAGGGTGAACCAATGGCAACGGAAGACCTTTCTCTCTGTCTCTCTCTCTCTCTCACTGTCCACTCTGCCTGTCAAAAAAAAAAAAAAAAAAGATAACTCAGGCACCAGGCACTGCTCTGGGTACTTTTCATTCATTAATCCATTTAATCTCAATCAGGAAGATTGGCTAGAGTCCAGAAGCTAGAAATAGATCCAGGATTCAAATGTGTATAGTCTGGGCCAGTGTACAGGAACGAACCACTAGGCTGCTCTGTCTCTGCCTGCCTATCATGTTCCACTCCTTCCTACTGACTATCCCTTGCTAGTTATTTCCATATGAAACAGCAACCCTGTTTTCCCCATAGCTTTGCTGCTGTTATCAGTTTATATCTCCCTGCTGCTGGCTGTTATATTGTTATGCTTTTGTATCTGATATCTCCTTACATTTGGTTATGATATGCATCCTGTTTATGAGAGGCCAGACCATTGACTTGCACTTTGTATTTCAAAAATATTTGCATAAGGGATTCTGAACTCCAACCAGAGGAAAACAAATTAGCAACTAAAAACACCTTGGGTGGCAGGTGATAGCTTCTGAAAGACACTAGGCAGAACTGTTTGAAGATTGTATTAGAAACTCATTCAACCATTCACCCACTGATAAATTCATTCAACAAACTTATTGAGCTTCTGCTACAACAAGGAGAAGTAGATGAAATGCTGCAATGATAAGGAGAGTGTATCTCCCAAAAAAGGTAGAAACCTGTCTAAAATGCAGAATTTTGTAAGAGGGCTTTGTAAGGAAAAAGGCTCCTTTAAGAGGTGGTGAGGTCCCTGTCAATGGATATATTCAAGGAGTCTGAGCAACTTCTTTTAATGAACAGTGTAGATGGAATTCAAGCATCAGATGGCTGGTGAGTTTAGACTATCTCTCCATTACCTAGAAGTATCGACATTCTCTAAGAACATTGCAGAAAATGTAAAATGCTATAAAAAAAGCATAGTTCGGATTCCTTAGAACATATGTCATAGGCCAGTGCCACAGCTCAATAGGCTAATCCTCCGCCTGTGGTGCCGGCACACCAGGTTCTAGTCCCGGTTGGGGCACTGGATTCTGTCCCAGTTGCCCCTCTTCCAGTCCAGCTCTCTGCTGTGGCCCGGGAGTGCAGTGGAGGATGGCCCAAGTGATTGGACCCTGCACTCACATGGGAGACCAGGAAAAGCACCTGGCTCCTGGCTTCAGATCAGCGCAGTGTGCCGGCCACAGCGCGATGGCCGCAGCAGCCATTGGAGGGTGAACCAATGAAAGGAAGACCTTTCTCTCTCTGTCTCTCTCTCTCACTGTCCACTCTGCCTCTCAAAAAAAAAAAAAAAAAAAAAAGAACATAGATCATAGAAGAACTAATTTCAACCAGTGGAAACAGGGAAGGTTTGTAGGGTGCAGGGAGCAGTGAACAAAAGGTTGATTAATTTGTGGGCAACATACTGATAGCTTTCATGGCCTCTAGGCATCCAAAGTTATTTAGACTTTCTGAGCTTCCGTCTCCTAATCTCTAAGACAGGGTTAATTATGCCTGCCCTGCCCAATTTTCCTTGCTGCTGGGAGGATCAAATGAGATGTTTAAAGTAGTTTGTAAGCTAAAAAAGTGTTATGCAAATATAATGTTAAATTAGAAACTTGGTGCAAAGGGAGCAAACATTGAAGATGAAATCATTCAGACATCAATAGGTGCATGGGTCTTTTTTTTAGTTAATTTTAAACAAGTTCAATTTAGTTCTTAGATACAATTCTAAGCATATAATGACATTCCCTTCCTCCCTTCTTCTACCCCCCTCTCTCCTTCTGACCCTCCATCCCTCCTTCCTTCCTTTCTTTCCTTATCTCCTTCCTTCTTTCCATTCTTTGCTTCCTTTTTTGTTTTTGAGATAACATAATTTAAATTTACATTACATTCAAAGGCTCCATACTTCACCAAATAAGTTTAACCTATGAAAAGCAAAAAGACATTAGTATAGCAGGAATATAGGCAAGAACTGTAAACAATCATTAAAACTAAAGATGATTATTTCACCTATGTACAGTCAATTTTAAAGTAACCACAGGTCATTAAAATTGTGGTAGTATAACATTCTTAACCATTGGTCTGACATAGGTATAAAACAAAGATTTATAAAACTGTACTTACTGCGATACTAATGCACATAGGCATTTCCTTGTTTCTGTTTTTGCTTTGTGCTTTTTTTTTTTTTTTTTTTTAGTTGAGAACTTTCTTTAGAGTCTCAAACCATATCACACAACTGGCAATAGAACATTCCTCTTGAATTAACTGAAATTCTAGTCCAAGGCTGCTGCATCCTCTCTGGCCTTGGGCAAGATTGTTCAGTTCCTTGCTTCAGTTTATCCAATCAGCATAAAAGGATTGCAAGTCTTTACAAGACCTATTTGTTAAACCACCATATAAAAATAAATATTTCTACAACCAATGAGATTAAATAGCAGGTTCTTCCATTTCTCTGAATTTCTATATTTCCTAAGGCAGACTCAGTGAAAAGAACAAGTGTGAAAAATGAATGTATTGTGATATCAACAGATATGCACTAGGGACAAGATAGACACAGTGATCTCACATACCAGGGACATGCAGATAACATTTCAAAGCTCAGTTCAGTAGATGTTCACTGAGCACTTATTATACACCACATTCTATGGCAGGCAATGCCAGGGGACACAGAGATGAAATCAATAAGACATAATTCTGTCCTCAAGGAGCCTACATATTTATGAACTTTCGTTGTAGGTGATAAGGAGACTAGACTAGATTAAATGGATTGTGAATCAAAATAACAACCTAAGTCCTAGGGCAGATACTGATTCACTGGATGGCCTCTGTTAAGATATCTTACCACTCTGTGTCCATCCCTTGTCAGCACTAAATGAACACCCATAAAACACTGCTTTAAAATGTTTGTCCCTTTAAAATCAACCGCTAGAAATCTTAACAAAAAAAAATTTTTTTAAAAAAAGAATAAACATTCAGTCTTCCAGTGAGTAATTTATGCATTAATGATATAGCAACAGTTTTCTGTTTCTTATACGTTAAAAAAGAAATAGTTGAATAAATCTTACCTTTTTATCCTAAATAAACTAGTTCTTTATTCTGGACTTCATTTAGATTTAGAGTAATTTTCTTACTGGGACGTTAGAATGGAGAAAGACAGAGATTTGTAACTAATGACTTTGTAGAAAGAGTTTTACTTTATTAACAATAAGTAAACAGTAGACAGCAGTATACGGCTCAAATATGGTTCCTGTACTATGCCTAATAGTTATTTTGTGATCTCTCACTCTCTCTCATACACACACACACACACACACACACACACACACAAACACAGAGAGAGCACTCTAACAAGACTGAAATACTCTGGTAGGGAAGATTATAATGATCTAATTATTGACTTGTCCTGATACAAATGTGGATGCAGCAGTCTGAGAAAGGGCAGAGTAAAGTCTCAGAAGAAATTCACCTGTAGATTTCTTCCTATTTATTGCATACTTATTATCCATAATATCTCTTTCCATTTTTTATCAGAATCCATCAAACAATTATGTGTTTTGTGGGAAGATGACACTCTATCCATTCTACTTCTCATATCCTGACTAGTAGAAACCGGCCATGGGAATCCTATTCATCTTGTCCATGTTACATTAATGAATAGGCATGCAACCCAGTAACAAAGCCGATATATGGAGCCAAGATCACCATAGAAAAGGAGCCAAGGACCACTGGTGCACTGCCCTGAAACCGCTCTTCTACTGGCTTCTCCATATGTGAGGTAAGTTGTTTTCTTAGTACGCAAGACATCCTTATTTGTGTTCTCTGTCATTTGAAGTCCATACCTTCATAATGAAAATACTCATCCTCTGGCATAATGAGCCTGCTCTTCATCACCATTTTGAACTTTGGTCATTAAAATACGTGCAGAAGCATAACACCGCTACATCATGGAGCCTATGAAGGGTCCACATCAAGATATCATTCAAGTGTTTGAAGTATACCATATTCTTGTGACAATGCATACAAGAATCTAAGCATATGGAAACACTCAGAGAACTGTATTTTTAAAAAGTGATTACTGCTGTATTTAATAAAAAAGATCCCACAATAGCAGAACATGGAGTCAAGTCCAAGTTGTAGGACCCCAAGGTCACCCTGCTTCTGAGTATTTGTCAAGCCTGATATATATAGCTCAATACTTACCGTTAGGAGGCTGAAGTTTAAATCTCAGTTCTGCCACTTGATGGCTATGTGACCTTATGCATTTTGATTTATCCATGTTGGCTTTTCTCAACCGCCAAATGCACATTATAATAATCTCTGCTCATTTAACCTTTTTTGAGGGGAGGTAGGATCAAATGAGAAAATGAGACTCATGTTTGTAAATGTAGAACAAAGCACAAATGTTTGTCATGGAAACTGAGTCAAAATACACACTTTTCCAGTGCCACTCATGCTGAAGTTTCATACTCCTGAGGGGCAAGCCAACTATAAAAATCCATGGTGTGCCTGCTGTCACCACCTCCAACCCGCACCCATGAGAAACACCCAGCTACATTTGTACTGTTTTCCTCTGAGGTCCTTATTTATGTACTGTCTACTCAATCCTCTCCTCCAGACAGTTTTTGTAAATCAATTGGAGTTGGTACACAGGTTGAAACCTCTTAGCAAACATTGAGTTATACACATCCAGTATCTTCCAGTCGTGCCTATTATCTTACTTCAACATACTCCCCCATATTCATTTAACTCAAAATTTTCTTTATTATTTTTGAAATAACTTTGAATTATAGTCAAAGTCTTAGTGCTCCACTAAATAAAATATTCAACAAATAAAAATACCATAGTTCAGCCAGAATGTAGGCAAGGCTATAAACAATAATCAAATGAAAAGATGTTTGACATCATTCATTAAAGTAAATTTAAAATAGTTGCAGATCATTAAAACTATAGAAGTACATAATTCTTAATAATTTGCATGACAAATGTTTAAAACAAAGCTTGACAAAAATTACATTTGCAGCAAAAGTGATACACACAGGCATTTTTTATTTTAGTTTGGTTTAGAACTTTGACACCAGAATAAAAATTCACATTTTGGGGCCAGCATTGTGGTGGAGCAGGTAAAGCTGCTGCCTGCATTTCTGGCATCCCACGTGAGTACTGGTTTGTGTCCTGGATGCTTCACTACCAATCCAGCTCTCTGCTATGGCCTGGGAAAGCAGTGGAGGATGGTCCAACTCCTTGGGTCCCTGCACCCACGCAGGAGACCTGGGAGAAGCTCCTGGCTCCTGGCTTCGGATCAGCACAGCTCTGGCCATTGTAGCCAACTGGGGAGTGAACCAGTGGATGGAAGAAGCATTCTGTCTCTCTGCCTCTTCTTTTCTCTGTGTGTAACTCTGACTTTCAAATAAATAAATAAATCTTTTTAAAAGATCCACATTTCTTGGGATCCTGTGTAGTTTAACCATAAGATCAAATTCTAGCCAGTGAGATGCAGGGAAGTCATTGTGAACTTTCAGAACAGCCACACAGGATACCTAATTCATTTTTTCAGGATGCCCCTTTGGCCCTTCTGCCTTTCTAGTTTTTACAACTTGCATTATAAATGCAAAATACAAGATAAAAACACTAGATTTGACTATAGAATGACCTGAGAAATAAAATTAATATACTTAGATGGAAAAGTAAAAGAACAAAATCTTGTATTTTTGAAAACATCTTGGTGCTATTATACAACTTCATAAAGTTCACCTATTGTAGAATTCTGTGGCTGGCACCGTGGTTCACTAGGCTAATCCTCCGCCTTGTGCTGCCAGCACACTGGGTTCTAGTCCCGGTTGGGGTGCCAGATTCTGTCCCGGCTGCCCCTCTTCCAGGCCAGCTCTCTGCTGTGGACAGGGAGTGCTTGGGCCCTGTACCCCATGGGAGACCAGGAGAAGCACCTGGCTCCTGCCATCGGATCAGCGCGGTGCGCTGGCCACAGCGTGTCGGCCATGGCGGTCATTGGAGGGTGAACCAATGGCAACGGAAGACCTTTCTCTCTGTCTCTCTCTCTATCACTGTCCACTCTGCCTGTCAAAAAAAAAATAACTAAATAATAATAATAATAATAAAAAGAATTCTGTTACATGACCAAGAAGGTATAGTTTAACTTCATGTAAAATGAACTAATCATACTTAATTCCTAGCTCAAGGGAAAAAGGGAACAACGAAGGAAGGGAATATCTTTATATTCTCAGAATATCTATAGGGGACGGTGCTGTGACATAGTGGGTAAAGCCACCACCTGCAGGGCCAGCATCCCACATGGGCACCAGTTCATGTCCCAGCTGCCCCACTTTCAATCCAACTCTCTTTTATGGCCTGGCAAAAGCAGCAGAAGATGGCCCAAATCATTGGACCCATTCATTCACGTGGGTGACCTGAAAAAAACTCCTGGTTCCTGGCTTCGGATCGGCCCAGATCCAGCTGTTATGGCCATTTAGGGAGTAAACAAGCAGATGGAAGTCCCACCCCCCTCTTTTTCTCTTTCCCTGTAACCCTGTCTTTCAACTGAATAAATAAATTTTTTAAAATGTAAATAACATATAAATAAACAAAAAAATCTGTCTATTTCTGTTATGGAATAAATAAATGAAGATATGTAAAGGAAAGAATACACTGGTATTTGTATTAGCATTAGTACACTCAATACACAGAATTTTTTCTGAAATATTTTGAATATAGAGTGAACAAAATTCTGTATGAATGTTTATGGAATAAGCCATGTAAGATTTAGCTATCTCAGTGTCCCAATCTAGGGAATTTAAATGGGAGAAAAGAAAAAATATATTGATAATTATATACATATATAAGTAATAATATAATTGCTTGTTGAGTTTTTAATATGTGCTAGTAACTTTGTATTACTCATCTCACAAAATTTAGCAAGATATGTATCATAAACTCCAGTTTGTAGAGTAACACTGAAGCTCAGTGAGTTAAGGTAAATGGCCCAGATTCAAATAGATAATAAGTGATGCATCCAAGGTTCCAAGCAAGTTTTTCTCATGCCAAAGGCTATGCCCTATCTATGGCACCAGAGAAACTAGGTTAATTATAACCTTGGTTGGACACCTAGCAAAAGAAACCATTAAGTATTGATAAAATAAACAACAAATAGTAGTGCTATATACAATTGGAAGGTGGGGGCATTTTTAGAACAAATTTGCAGAGCTGATGATTCTTTAAGTACTAGGAATGCATGAATCATGGCTCCTAGGGAACAGATGGTTTGTGGTCTGTGTTATTTCAGTGACAACATTTTGAGCAGACTAAGGATAACAATAAAACTTCGCTTCACGATATTTATCGTCTTCAATCCTAGACTCATCCTTAGAACTGCTGCTACACCGTCTCTCCTCCAAGACCATATTTTGTTGGTCATTCAATTAAAATTATCCTTTAAATTGATTGACTTTATGAAAGACATTCAGGTGATATTTTTAATTCACTATCATTCCAAAGATTTTATACAGTCTTTATTCTAACATTATTCAATCAAAACTGTCAGGAAGTAGAACATGTAAGCTCATTTCTCAAGATTGTTGGCTGTGCACTTTGAAAAGTCATCAATAATGGTTTCTCGGGATTATGATGAAAGCTGACATTTTTTTCTGTGCTTACTCTGATCCAGGCATTTTGCTTGGGTTATCTCATTTAATCCTCATCCAAAACCATAAACTAAAGGATATTGTTATTTGCAATTGACAATTATGGAAATCAAGAAAGAAGGGACAAAGTGACTTGCTACAGAAAGGGAAAGAGGTAGATTAGGCATTTGCACTCAGACAGTGACCCTGAAAGAGATCTTAAAAGCTAGGTATAATTATTTAAGGTAGGTTAACAGTGGTGCAGACCACCCTCGGATCTCATTGGTTTATTATAATAAAGATTCACTAGTTAGTTCTCTCATAGTTCACTGGCAGCTGACCAAGGTCTGGGCTCCATACAATTGATCAGTCAAGTACTCAAGCCTCATTTACCTAATATCTCAGCAATTTTCCAATGCCATAGAAATCTCCTATGTATCAGCTACATTCTCACAACTGACAAGAAAAGAGACAAATTTAGTGAAGGTCATACAAAGGATTTTAGAGGCACAACAAACACTATTCCCACTACATTCCCTCACCCTAGAATTCAAATGCTAACCCCGCCAAGATGCAGAGGAGGATGGGAAATGTAGTAGATATTTTATGTTGCAAAGGGGTGGATAGCATAGGAATATGCAAGTAAAGAAGCCTGAGCCAAAGCAAAGATGTCTGAAAATACTAATCAAATTTGAGGAACCACAAGTGTTTGATATTGTAGAAGCCCAGGTTGGCAGTTTGGGTGATTGAGGGGCCAGATTCTCTAGGGACTTGGAATGTGCACTAAGGAGTTTGAACTTTATAACAGAGGTGAAGAAGCAGTATTAGGGTATTAACCAGTAGAAAATATCCTATCCAGAATTTAGAAATCATTCTGTGAACAGCATTGACAATTTTGGAGAGAACAAGACAAGAAGTCAAGAGAAGTTAGACTACATCATAAATATTAGGTGTCATAAGGATGGTTGTAATGAGATAGGAAAAAAGAAAATACATGAATTAGATTAAGAAAGTAGAATTATAAACTTACAGGAGTTTAAAAGTGTTCACTCTCTCCTTAATGCCCAATTTAGCCTTACACCTCTATCTGATTGTACAGATGAAGAGACAGGAGAGTTGAAGGACTCACTGAGGTCACACCATTCACTAATACCTGAGCCAGGAGCCAGCAATGTCCAACTCCAAAACCACATTCCCATCTATTAACCTCAATCATATGAGATTATCTGCAAGAGCCATTTGTATGTTTATGAACAGTTATTCCTACCCTCTCTACATCTTCTATTTTTCTAGGAGAAAATATTCCAAATTTGTCCAAACATGACTTATATTACCTACTAAGTTTCTTCAGCCTTCAGGTCACACTTGTCTAGATGTGTTTTAAATAACCCACTTAACATAAGGAATTCCTTCCTGAAACCATTATTTCAGTTGTGAGGTAACATATCAAAGTAAAAGCTATTCCATTGTTTTTTCAGCTCATCACATATAAAATCCAAATAGCTCACAAGTTTTTTTTTTAAAAGTACTATTATTATTATTCTGTTCATTTTAATGCCACAAAATGCAAGTTCCCTCACTTATAAATTTAATGAGCCATTAGCTGTTTCAAAACATTGCTAATTGCTTTGCTAGAATTGGTCAGATCCCACCATCTCATTTGTAAAGACCCACACTTGTGTGGGTGGGTTCTTTTCCAGCTATATAACTTCAACTTTTTAAAAATGCATTGTGCTTAAATGCCTGTTGCATCCTAGAGTGTGCATTAGCAGGAAGCTGGAATGGAGAGAAGATCCGGAATTCAATCCCAAAGGACCCCAATATGGGATAAGGACATCTCAACTGGCACCTGCTGTGCCAAATGCCCACCCCAAAAATTGTTTTGAAGAAGAAAGAGAATATAGGACTTAGATCCTAGCTCATGAAATCTCCAACATTAAAAACCTGCTCTACCTCTTCTATTTCTAATATCAATGAGTGATATCTATCAATTTGCACCCAGATGTCAGGCAAGAAAACTGAGAGTCATATCTAATTCACTTCTCTTGCCCATCTCTCACATTTAATTAATCATCACGTTAATTCAACTTCTAATTGGATTCAACTTCCTTTAAAAAATCTCAAAGCCAAATAGTTTTCTTATTCCCACTGTTACTACACTGGCCCAGGGTGTGATCTTTTCCTCAATGACTGTAGCAAGTCCCTAATTAGGCTCTTTGAGTTCTACATGCCTTAATCTATTCTCCCCTCTGCAGCCACAATGTAGATCTGGCCAATTTATGCTAAATGACCATCTGTTCTCATCATACACCTGTTTGAAGCACTCCATGGCTCCCCACCCCCATTACCCACATGTACACCCAGGCACAGCATGGAATTCATTCTATTATCTGCTCAAAGCTCCTAGCTTCAGCCACCTCATTCTCACATGCTCTACTCCAGTCCTACAAAACACCTTTCAGTTCCCCAAATGGAGCTTGTTTTTTCTCACATCCATACTTTTTCACCTGCTGTTCCTTCTGTCTCCAGTATTTCACTCACCCTTTTTTCCTTGCTAACTCCTATTTATTTTTCAGATCTCAGTTTAGCTCTCATTTCCTCCATACATCCTTCTCTGACCTCCAAGACTGACTTAGGTGCTTCTGTCCTAAATTCTGTGACCTTCTACTTCCTCTATTTATTCCACTAATCACGCTATCCTTTGCACCCAGTATTGTTTTCTGACACAATGTCATCCCACCAGAAATATTTTTTAGACGGCTTCAATTACTTGAAAACGAAAACAAACACATTCTTCCTTAGAAAAGGAGACAGAGCCAAGAAAGAGACCTTGTCTGTCCTCAGGATCGATGTGCCATGTTAATGGGAGAGATCTCCAAGGTAAAACACAGCCCCAGGTAAAGTTCAAAACACAACTGAAAAATAACTGAAGACTGCAATCCAGAGGTGGGCAATTAAGGGCTCAGATATTCCGACAAGGGCACTTCAATCCTGTCCCATTACAGCAGTAACAGTGGAGACATTGCTTGAATATGTTTAGTTTGTTAGCATTCGATTCATTCATTATTTCATTAATTCATTATTTCTTTTTTTTAAATTTTTTTGACAGGCAGAGTGGACAGTGAGAGAGAGAGACAGAGAGAAAGGTCTTCCTTTACCGCTGGTTCACCCTCCAATGGCCGCTTCAGCTGGCGCGCTGTGGCCGGCACACCGCGCTGATCTGATGGCAGGAACCAGGTGCTTATCCTGGTCTCCCATGGGGTGCAGGGCCCAAGGACTTGGGCCATCCTCCACTGCACTCCCGGGCCACAGCAGAGAGCTGGCTTGGACGAGGGGCAACCGGGACAGAATCCGGCGCCCCCGCAGGGACTAAAACCTGGTGTGCTGGTGCTACAGGTAGAGGATTAGCCTAATGAGCCGCAGCGCCAGCCAAATTCATTATTTCACTCATCCAGTTCCAAAATGATATTACGCACCAGGCACTGTGATAGGAACACTGAATTCTGAAGGGAAGTCTAAGGATTATAGATAATTTCTTTTTTTTTCTAAGATTTATCTATTTATTTGAAAGGCAAAGTTACAGAGAGGCAGAGGCAGAGAGAGAGAGAGAGAGAGAGAGAGAGAGAGAGAGGTCTTCCATCTTCTAGTTCACTACCCAAATGGCCACAATGGCCGGAGCTGGGCTGATCTGAAGCTAGGAGCCAGGAGCTTCTTCCGGGTCTCCCATACAGTTGCAGGGGCCCAAGGATTTGGGCCATCTCCCACTGATTTCCCAGGCCACAGCAGAGAGCTGGATCAGAAGCAGAGCAGCCTGCACTTGAACCGGTTGCCCATGGGATGCCGGCACTGCAGGTGGGGCAGCTCTACCGGTTATGCCACAGCGTCAGCCCCTAGATAATTACAAAAGAAAATCTTATAAGAGTCACAATAGAAATAGACATAAAAAAAAACTATGCTTAACTCAGTCTGGGAGCGTCAGAAAATCTTGCTCTGGACACAGAATGGTTCCCTATCACATCCTAGTGGTAACTGTTACCCCAACCTACCCCGCTCTCCAGGATTGCCTTTCTCAATGCAGGATCAGAGAAATCTAAAATGACTAAGCACAGTTTTAAATGTAAATATGGTATTGTAATAGACGGGCCATGGAACTCTCCAGCATTTGTAAGATAAACATTGCCCAAGAAAGGAAACCATATCAAAATGCTAAAACAAGATGTTTACCTGCATTCACAAGCCACTCTGATTTGGTCACTTACTCTCTCCGGGTCATGGATGGTCTCATTTAGAAAAGAGAAATGGTCACACAAACACTAAAAATATTAGGGCTGGGAGAGTTCTTTGGGATTCTCTTGTGCAACAGCTGTCAACGTATGCTCCAAGTGACATCTCAAGGATGTCAATGGGTGTTACTTAGAAACAGATCCCTGAAGCTACTGACATTTTTGTAGGAAAAGCTGGAAATTAATTCAGGACCAGGATCAGGAAGTTACATAGGATCAGTTTTGGGTGGAAGACACTGGACCTAATTAAACCAATTCCTCCAGAGAAGGAAACTGGGAACCAAAGCAAGAAAGGAATTTGCGGGGCTGGCCTTGTGGCATAATGAGTTAAGCTGCTGCCCATGACACCAGCATCCCTTAGGGATGCAGATTTGAGTCCAGGTCTCTGCTAATGTACCTGAGAAAGCAGTGGAGGATGGCCCAACTGCTTGGACCCCTGCACTCCCGTGGGAGACCTGTATGGAACTGTATGAAGGCTGTCTCCTGGCTTCAGCCTGGCCCATTGCAGCCAAATGGGGAGTGAATCAGTGAATGGACAATCTCTCTCTCTCTCTCTCTCTCTCTCTCTCTCTGTCTCCCCTGCCCTTTCTCTTTCAAATAAATACATCTTTTTGAAAGAAAAAGAGGAATTTGTCATGCATCATTCAGCCAGTGCATTGAAAAGTTAGAATCAGACCTTCAGAGGCAGGAGTTTAGCCCAGCTGGTAAGATTCATCCAGGGTGTCTGGATTCCAGTCCTGGCTCTTCTTCCAATTCCAGTGTCCTGCTGATGTATGCCGTGAGAGGCAGCAGGTGATGGATCAAGCAGGTGGGTCCCTGTGACCAACATGGGAGACCCAGATTGAATTACTGGCTCCTGACTTCTACCTGGCATAACCCCATCTGTGGTGGATGTTTCAGGAATGAACAGATGGGTGGCAAGTGTCTGGCCACCTGCCTGCCCTCTGTTTCTGTGCTTCCATGTGTGTCTCACTACCTTTCAAATAAATCACGTAAATAAATAAAACTTCTAAAAGGAACTAGACCTCTAATGTTGTACTTGTGAACCAGGTATGTTTTCCACTAATTATGAGGAATCCTCCCTCCCAAGGCCCCTGCTTGTCTGGAGGTCCTAATAAGATGTAAGTGAGAGTGAGAGTGATTAGCAATGTCTCAAATGTAAGATGTGTATGTGAATCTCTCTGCAATTAGAGTTCCCAATAAAAAGATGTTTCTATATCCTAAAAACAGCAGAACCTACAATCCAATCAGCATTTATTACATGGCCATCAGGTGCACATGCCAGATCAGGCAGTGTGCGCAAACATGACTGAGGGTTGAGCTCCACCTTGCAGAAGCTGTACCAGCACTGATAAGACACATTCCAGGAAATGTGTCAATTGTTGTTTGATCCCAATTTACTTAACTTAGGCTTCGGATTGTTGGTTATTTGTTGGTCTTTCTCAAAAAATAAAAAAAAGTCAACTAATCATCCAGAACACTTGCAAAACAGAATCTACAAAATGCTAAACAGTATCTCTGTGGCTTTACTTAATATGGAATTAGAAGTGAGATGCAGCCCCTTTTAACCCAGGAAACTCACTCTGAACCAACACATTAAATAAACTGGGAAAAGAGAAGCATCACAAATTAAAAAGCAGCATTTGAAATCTAATCAGATATTCTCTCAATTTACTCACCACCCCTGTGGTGCTATCCAACTTTATTAGGATTTTATTCTGCATTCTCTTTTAAAGTGACATTTACATTAATTTATAGTACTAACACGAAATTCTATTAAAAAGGAAGAACTTTTATAACTTTATTATCTTTTCCCGGTTACTGTCCCTAGGTTTTCAAACCACTAACAAGGATTCTTTTGTTTTATTTCATATCTTGGAGAGGAATGGTAAAGTCTCTTCAAAACCATCTCCTGCTGGGTTGTTAAACAGCAAGAACACCATGTGGAGGGCATGTGCTGTAATTGGCTATGGGGTCCAGGAAGTTGAGCTTTCTCATCTGGTTTAGGCTCCTTTCATCTTGAATGTCTTTTAAGTTTATAGTCATTTTTTAGTTTGTCTCTGTTTTCAAAAGGCATGGTGCTGTGGCATAGCAGGTAAAGCTGCCACCTACGGTGCCAGCATCCCCTATGGGCAACAGTTCAATTCTTGGCTGCTCTACTTCCAATCCAGCTCTCTACTAACATGCCTGGGAAAGCAGTAGATGATGCCCCAAGTTCTTGGGCCCCTGCACTCATGTGGAAGACCTAGAAGAAACTCCAGGTTCCTGGCTTTGGATTGGCGCAACTCTTGCTGTTGCAGCCATTTGGGTAGTGAACCAGTGGATGGAAGTCCTCTCTCACTCACTCACTCATTCTTTCTCTCTCTCTCTCTCTCCGCCTCTGCCTCTCTGTAACTCTGCCTTAGAAAGAGAGGAGAGAGAGAGAGAGAAGGAGGGAGGGAGGGAGGAGGACTCAGCTATGAGAAGTGGAAATGCTAGCTCATCCCCACCTCTCAGCTCTGGTGACCTCATGCTGTTTTCCCAGACATGGAAACTGCAGCTCTCCTTGTCTCTGACCTGAGTGTTGTCCCATCTCTTAGACCGACTGGGCCATCCAGAGATGGGTCACAGTCCATGTGGGATGGAAGGAAATTACAGATCATCACAACCTCCTCATTTTACATGTGTGGAAACTAAGGCCCAGAAAGCTGATGTGTCTACTCAGGATCACCGAGGAAGAACATGGCTGAGCCAAGAATAAAATCCCCATGTTGTAGCTCTCAGCATAATGTTACTTTCCTTCCCCACTGTGTGAAACTTGGGGTTTTTTCAAAAGGAGAGATTAGCCCAATTACAAGAAAAATTAGTATTTTTTTTATTAAGGGCAAATTATATATCTATCTGACCCATACCTACAATGCTCGGTTTCTGAACCATTTCTGTTTCTCATATATATGGGTGTATATATACATATGTATTTCTAATTAACAAAGACAATAAATTACATCTGTCCTCAATGCTTACTTCTCTATATAAGTTCCATGGCAGTTGCATTGTTTATCAGTTCAATATGTTTCAAGCAGATACTAGTTCTGTGGATAAAAGTCATTATTATTTTTTAATGAATATTCTACACTAGCTATATCCAAGCAACCTATTCCACTATCAAGCCAGCCTTTCATCTGACACCCAAATTGTTATGTGCCCAGAGGCCAAATTTTAAGAATCTCTTTCATATAATTTGTTCATTCCCCTTAAATATATGAAAACATTCTTTGACAAAAGCACCAAATGATACATTGATCTATGAATCCCATTAAGATCTTTCATGCATCTACTATGTAGTAGTATGCTGGGCACAGGGACTACAAAGATGAACAATACAGACTCTGTATTTGCATAGATCGCATCCTAAGAAAAAAAATTAGTCTCTGGATATACAATAACAGCCACATGATAAATGATACTTGATCAATGGCAGAGAGAAATGACTCAAGCCTACTTAAGAAAACCAGAAAATTATCCCTAGGAAAGATGGGAAGTTGACTATTTAGATAATTTTAGAAGATTTTATAACAGGAAAGGACCTCATGAGAAAACCCACTCTGGATCTCTGTCTTCAAAACAACTGGAAATATGATTTCATTCTGAAATGCAAGGCCATGTGACTTGGATAAGGTCACCTTGGAAGTGATGTAATTTATTCTAAAATTCCCAGACTCTCTGGCTACTTCTTACTAAGGAGAGGAAACCCCCTCCAAATGTGTTAATAAGGAAACAAAACAGTAGAAATCTTGTAGGACCCTGGATTTATTGAGTTCATAAGTAACCCTTGCTCAGTAGAAGAATCCACCTCCCCACTCAGCTGTGTTCCCATCAGCAACTAGAAATTGTTGCAATCTAATGCATTTATATGTTTTGGTTTTCTTAATTTATTTCAGGCACCTCATTTTCCTGGAACAAGTGCTGTTATTTATGACACAGCAGCAAACACTTTACATTTATAGAGGTTATGAATTTTAGTAATGGTTTTGGTGGCAATTTAATCTGTCCTAACTATGAGGCATTTTACAATGACAATTAAATTATTATTAAAAAATAAACCTCAAATGACATCCTTATCACTTATCAACATATCAAAAGTTTCACTGAGTTGCATTCTGGGTGGATCATAAATATCCCAATGTAGTCTCAGTGAATCCGAGCAATAAACATGAGTGAACTTAATTAACTTCTACAGTATATTTAAAGGAAAACTCCTCACACATTTTGATGTCGGGGAATGAAACATTATTTGAAAAGTGGGTTTATTACATTCCATGGTGCACACTGATATTTAATATTTAAAGACTCCTAAATTTGATGTACTGTGCTGATAGCTAAAGGGTTTCATTGGCCAACATGGGAGGGTGAGATGGAGAATTTCACTCTCCATCTCTTTGAGAAGGTTTTGATTTTGCTGGTCAAGCCCTTCATACACTGATCTATTAAAATCTATGCTCAGAGAAGTGTCAAGGATGTTAATGTATACTTTATCGAATTAATTTTAATGTAGGCTTGCTGACTAGTTAATTCCCAAGCTATGTGTTAAATTGTTGCCTAACAACTCCACCCCAAATTAGCCACATGCTGCATCCATACCAGCAAATAATATGTCAGCAAAGTATCATTTGATACAAATTAAAAACTAGGGGTTTTATTTTTTTTTCTCCATAGAGAATTTAATAAATACAAAGGAAAAGTCATTCTTAATCCACTTCCTGATCTGAATTTACAGGGCACTGGCTAAAATAAAATTACTTTTTACAGATCCACACTTTTATAATTACCTTAGAAAGAGGTAAGGGTTTCCATTTCAAAAATTATGCTTGACATTTGACTTAACTATTGTCTTCTTTTAAACTGAAGTTCTCATGCACCTGAATGCCAATCACCAAATATCCATAGCAGATAATATTCCTTTGTAAGGTAGAGATAGGGCAATTTTGTCAAAACAATGATAGGCAACTATCTAGCAGGAAAAATAGAGTTTGCCTGTACTAAACTTTAGCCAATCTGCTCAAATCCACTGTAAAAAAAAAAAAAAAGGAAGAAAGAAAAAGAAAAATATGAATGAGTAAGCTCTTGTAATATTCCTGGGACATAGAGGAAACACTGTGGGATTTAGCTGCCTTCCCCTGCTGGGTGATTCATTCAAAGATTCAATATCTCCAAAGTGCTCTTCATCAAGCTTCTTAGTCAAAACCATTTGGGCATGTGCTTATATTTCTACATAACATACATGTGTTTATATATATATGTCTCTGTGTGTGTATATATGTAACTTTGTAACAAAACTCTGTCATAGGAATTTTTCCAGGTTTCCAGGTTCTGGTTCTACTTTCAGCAATAACCAAAGAACCTCATTTGTAAGCCAAGAGGTTTAAACCAAGTGACAGTTCTTTGTTAAAGCTTTGAAAAGAAAGAAAGTGAAATACTATAGGATTCTGTTTCAGCTGTGTTTCCTTGCAAAACACTACAAATACTTATAATGTGCCAGGCACTGTGGTAGTACTGGACATAAATTCTGAAAAAAAAGTAGCCAAAATTGGTGCTGTCCTAGACTTTATAGACTGAGTGTTATTTCCTTAATATTTGCTATTGTGATGAAAGTATTCCAGTATTTATTTACAACTCATTTTTTAAAGATTTATTTATTTATTTATTTGAAAGTCAGAGTTACACAGAGAGAAGAGAGGCAGAGAGAGAAGAGAGGCAGAGAGAGAAAGAGAGAGAGAGAGAGAGAGAGAGAGAGAGGTCTTCCAACTGCCAGAGCTGTGCTGATACGAAGCCAGGAGCCAGGAGCTTCTTCTGGGTCTCCCACGTGGGTGCAGGGGCCAAAGGACTTGGGCTATCTTCTACTGCTTTCCCAGGCCATAGCAGAGAGCTGGATCAGAAGTGGAGCAACCAGGTCTCAAACTGGCGCCCATATGGGATGCCGGTGCTTCAGGCCAGGGCGTTAACCCACTGCCCCTGAATTTCACATTCTTTAAATACAAACTTGTCCATTTGACACGTTCATCTTCACATCTAGGAGGTAGTAATCAAGATAAAGCTTCCTTCCCCCTATTTTCCATCCCCCATCCCTTTCAACTCCAAAATGACATATTTCTTAATGAATGTTTCCCATATTCTTTGTCAAATGAAAAATCAGCTCTAACTCCCCTTGACTAAGTACAGGGATGATTTCTAAGTAGATAATGGAAGAACACTCAGCAGATGGGAATGAGCAGAAGACTCCAGTATTGAACTTATGATTATTTTCTCCTGTTTCCCAATTCATTTTGCTTTCCTAGATCAGAAATATTTTTCAAAATCTTGGTATGTTCTTGTAGTTTTAAATACCAGATATATTATATTACTGTAACTAAGCCAATCCTTAGATGTTCTGTTCTGAGGCCATAACAGCCCAATTCAGCAAGAAGATACACATTTACATTCTAATGCAATGAGGACTTTGCAAAAGGAAATAAGTGAATGAAAGAAATCTAAAGAGTTTTACCAGAAAGTTCTTAGGAGGGAAAATCTGTTTATGGCCAAAGAGAACCAGTTTGTTTCAGACCAACAATCTCATGGGAACAGCTAGAAAGTTACAACAAATAGATATGCTATAAAAACAGTGGTTGGGCCGGCACCACGGCTCACTAGGCTAATCCTCCACCTGCGGCGCTGGAACCCCAGGTTCTAGTCCCGGTTGGGGTGCCGGATTCTGTCCTGGTTGCTCCTCTTCCAGTCCAGCTCTCTGCTTTGGCCTGGGAGTACAGTGGAGGATGGCCCAAGTGCTTGGGCCCTGCACCTGCATGGGAGACCAGGAGGAAGCACCTGGCTCCTGGCTTCAGATAGGCACAGTGTGCCAGCTACGACACATTGGCCATAGCGGCCAGTGAACCAACGGAAAAAGGAAGACCTTTCTCTCTGTCTCTCTCTCTCTCACTGTCTAACTCTGCCTGTCAATAAATAAATGAACAAACAAGCAAACAGTGGTTGTGGGGCCAGTGCTGTGGCATAGTGGGCTAAACCTCTGCCTGCGGCACCAGCATCCTAAATAGGTGGTAGTGCTGATTCAAGTCCCAGCTGCTCCTCTTCTGATCCAACTCTCAGTTATAGCCAGGAAGGGAGTAGAGGATCGCCCGAGTTCTTGGGCCCTTGCACTACATGGAAGGCCCGGAGGAAGCTCCCAGCTCCAAGCTTTGGATCAGCTCATCTCTGGTCATTGCAGCCATTTGGGGAGTGAACCAGCGGATGGAAGAACTTTCTCTTTGTCTCTCCCTCTGTTTGTAACTCTACCTCTCAAATCAATAAATTAATTTAATAAAAGAAAATAAACCCCCCCTAAAAAAAAAAAAAACAGTAATTGTTCAGAAGACATCTGAAAGCTACCAAGACATGAGAGGGAAACAGTCCATAAAGAACCGAAGTCCCAAGAAATAAGCTTGACATTTGATGCTGCTTTATGGAGGCATCTGATGACTCTAATGGGGTAACAAATAGTTAAGATCTTAATCACAAAGTGATGATTGAGAGGACAAGAAGCTTAACAGAGTAATAATAAAGGATTAGAGTAACTAAATTGGAATTCAAGGACTCCCAAGGAAGAGGTACTTTTTTCCTGGGGTATTTGAAAAATGTTATTCCAAGTATCAAGATAAATGAGAACTAAAGAAATGCTTAAAAATACTAAAATCTAGCTTCAAGATAGCTCAATTTGATTCAGTTTTTAGCATTTACCTTATTCTGATGTCTGTCCGAAGCAAATGTAAGTACTCTCTAAAAGGACTTGATACATTCAAGAAAGTTGATGGCAAGATGAAAATTTCAACAGATAATTAGAAAACCCTAAAAGAGAATCAAATACAAATTCTAGAATGGCAAAATGGGTAAATATAATTAGATCACACCAAGTGTGTTAATTGAAAATTAGATAGAACATAAGAGAGGATTAATAAACTGGAAGATAAGTCAAAAGAAAATATCTGGCCTAAGGCACAAAGAGACAAAACAATGAAAAATACACGAAAAGAGTAAGAAGTCATAAGAAATTGTGAAAAGGGCTCAAAAATTATGTATTGACAGGACTTTAAAAATGGACAGAAAATGAACTTAAAGGATAAATCTATTTTGGTGCAAAAATTAGAAATTTATGCATAGTTCTTTGATAACACTCATTTTATAAACTTTTTGAAGTTCTTTTGTATGCACAGATTTCAACATCTTTGTGCCAAAATAAGCTTAACTTTTAATTCAATGTTTATATGAAATTTTGAAAATTTTTAAAAGTTTTAAAACCTTTGTATACATTTGTAGTACTAGAAGGAAAGAAGAGAGAAAACAGGCAGAAAGAGTCAACCTTCCAAAACTTAGGAATGACATGAAGCCAGATTTGAGAAGCTGTACAAATATCATCAGCATAAACACAAAAATAGCTACATATAGACAAGAAACCCAAGGAACAGTAGAAAAACTTAAAAGCAACCAGTGGAAAAAGATGTATATTATCTTCAAAAGTGCAACAGTAAGAATTGCAGCTGACCCTTCTCTATAACACATGGAGAACAGAAGAAAATCAAATGATATCTTCAAAGCTTACAAGAAAAATACTGTCAACCTAGAATTCTATATCCAATGGGTAAAAAAGAAGCAAAATAGAGATTATTCTGGGTAAACAAAACTTAGAGAATTTTTCAACAATAGAACTTCACTGTACAAAATACTAAAATATGTATTTCAGGCTGAAAGAAAAGTAAATTAATTGAAACTCATGTAAAGAGGGATGTGGTAAATCTACACAAATATTGACTGCATAAAATCATGGTAATAATAACTTGTGAGTTTAATATTTTTTTTTGACAGAGTAGACAGTGAGAGAGAGAGAGAGAGACAGAGAGAAAGGTCTTCCTTTTGCCATTGGTTCACCCTCCAATGGCCACCGCTGCAGGTGCACTGCGGCCGGCGCATCGCTCTGATCTGAAGCCAGGAGCCAGGATCTTCTCCTGTCTCCCATGCAGGTGCAGGGCCCAAGCACTTGGGCCATCCTCCACTGCACTCCCAGGCCATAGCCGAGAGCTGGCCTGGAAGAGGGGCAACCAGGACAGAATCCGGCGCCCTGACCAGGACTAGAACCTGGGGTTCCAGCGCCGCAGGTGGAGGATTAGCCTAGTGAGCCGAGGCGCTGGCCATGAGTTTAATATTTATAAAATTAAAACATGGGCCTGTGCTGTGGCGTAGTGAATAAAGCTGCCACTTGCAGTGCTGGCAACCCATACGGGTGCTAATTCGAGTCCCAGCTCTCTGATTTGGCCTGGGAAAGCAGTAGAAGATGGCCCAAGTCCTTGTGCCACTACACCCATGTGGGAGACCTGGAAGAAGCTCCTGGCTCCTGGCTACTGATTAGCACAGCTCTGGCCATTGTGGCCAACTGAAGAATGAAACAGTGGATGAAAGATCTCTCTCTCTCTCTCTCTCTCTCTCTCTCTCTCTCTCTCTCTTCCTCTCCTTCTCTCTGTATAGCTCTGATTTTCAAATAAATAAATAAATATTTTTTTAAAAAAATTAAAACACACACTAAAATTACAAAAAGGAGTGAAATGAGTAAAGTTCTAATGTCTGTACATTTTCTAGGAAGTAGAAAAGTACAAATATACATTTTTCTTCAAAAAAATAAAAAGTACCATTTATTTGACTATCTCCAATAACCACAATTTAGAAAAATGAACTATAACCAATAGGGAAAACAAAATAATATAAGAAAATGGTTAGAAGAATTTTGCTTTTGTTATTTAAGAAATGCCACTGACTGTAAAGTTTGATAACTAAATTCCTCCTAGTTACAGAATACAATTGATAGGAAATGAGCCAGCTAAGTCCATGCTAGTTTTTCAGAGTACAGTGACTGAGTACTGGAGTTCAAATTTGGAATTCAGAGTGAGCCTGAATCTGGAATTCCAATAAGATACTGACCCTATAAATTATTTTGGATGGTTTTCTTTGAGTCATACTTCCTGTATTTATAAATGGGGCATGATGAATAACATTCCTGATTTTCCTCAATGGATATGGGAAAATTAAAAGGGAGAAGAGATGTTGCATTCACTTTTGGAGATACTGTATAAATATGTAAAGTTCAAGGACTCAGTCCTCTCTTCCAATAGACTATTAAAATGCATCTGGAAAAATTAAAATCAGTGACATGCTGCTGCAGTTTGTATTAGGCAGGATAGATTATGAAGGGATGAAGTAAGCAATAAATCGTTAAATCTCAGTGGTTTCACTCTAAAAATGCTTGCTCCTTGTTCAGTCACAATGTTTACAGAGTTGATATAGCTGTCTTGGTAGTTTGATTCTAGTAATGAGCCAGGAATTTAGACTCAGAAGGAACCCATCTTTTATATAAGTTTTTTACGGTCACCAAGAAGAGGAAAAGAGAGAGGGAAAAATAATACACAAGGATAATCAAACCAGAATTGAGAAATGAGTGCGATCATTTCAGTCCTCCTAGTGGACAGAAACAAGTCACATGGCCTTAACTTAATTTGAAGACAGGTTGGGAAACGTGGTCTTCCTTTCCATCCAAGAAGCAGTGGGTATTAAGCGCATCGCTGCCAAACAGTTCTGGTATCCAAGTTGTGTGCATTGCAGCCTATTTGGAATTAGAAAGAGTGTTAACATTTGTGTAATGCTTTTGTTTTCATAAAGAATATGCTAATTTTTGCTCTTCCCTTGGACTTTATTAAAACACAATTAACCAACTCAGCAGACCAGTATCTTATCCTCTGAATGAAAAATTCGGAAAAAAACATAGGTAACTGTGAGTTTGCTACAAATGCAAGATACAGATGAAGAAATAGATGGAACAGAAATGAAATCCTCACTCCCCAAGACATTTTGTAACAAGAGAACCCAGTGTATATTGGTTACTTGGAGAGAGAACAACTCTCTAGCGACTCAGAGTCATAACTGATAATTAGCTATGCTGTTTTGTGTCCTGATCCTCTACCAAATCTATCTTTATAATGGAGACTCAAACCAGAAGACAGAACTTGGATTGTTTTTACAAAAAATGAGAGCATCCAGACACTGAACTTGTATTTTAGTCAGAACTCTTACAGTAACTACTTTTGTAGCTCTAGCAAACCCACACACCTTAACTGATTATTAACAGATAGGGTTGCTCCCAATGTACCAAAGTGGGATGTAAAAGATATTCTAGTCTTTTTTAATGATACTTCTATGCTCAGTTTGGGAATTTTTTTTTCTGCTTTTGCTATTTTTCCTACATAGTTTCCTAGTATTACAATGTGAATAACGACTGTCCAGGTTACAAAGGTGGTGTTTGTGGAGATTCACAAGAAAAAATATAATTTTACAGGAATTTGCTCATATAATTGTAGAGGCTAAGAAGTTCTAAGATTGGCCATCTGCAAGTTGGAAATCCAGGAAAACCAATAATATCATTCAGTCAAAGCCTGAAGAGATGAAGTCCAGGATAGCCAATGACCAAGAGCACTGATGTCTGAGGGCAGGAGAAGATCAGTGTTTCACTTCAAGCAGAAAAAGCAAATTCTCGCTTCCTCTGGCTTTTTCTTCCAATTCAACTCTCAACAGATTGGATATTGCCCATTCACCTAGGTGAAGATGATTGTCTTCTTCACCTAATTTACCAACTCCAATGCCAATCTTTCCCAGAAACACCTTCATAAACATAACCAAAACAATGTTTTGTCAGCCATCTGGGTATACCAGAGCCCAATCAAGTTGACACATAAAATTAACCATAACAGAAGTATTCCCTAAACTTATTTGACAAGTACTCTTTTATAGTTTTGGAGATATTAGGCTGTATGGACTTCCATGCCTTCATGTATATAACAGTGAGTGATCCATGAGTATTATTTGTCCCTGAATAGTTAGATGACTTACAAGACACATCAGGGCATCCAGTTCACATGTGTGCAGTCAGAAGCTCAGGAGAAAGTGTGTGAAGACTGCTGATACCCAAGTTGTTTCAGGAGATTTTGAAAGTAGAGTTCTCTAAGGTACCATACAAGCCTATATTTCTATAAATTCATGAATCTGAGCACTTCAGTGATGGGAAGACCTTCTGTGTTTTCAAGTCTGCACTTGCAAACCTTCCCCTGCAGGCTTAGAAATCAAACAGACCTTTGGAAAATACAGAGTAAAAGTTAAAAGTGAGAAAAATAAAACCTGTTCTTCTTTAGAAGACATTCCAGGATAAGCCAGGAATATTGTTCCTCTGATAGATGCATCTTCAATCCACCCTCTGTGGTCTCAATCAATCAGTCTTTCTAGAACACAGGTCTGACGAAATCATTCTTTTCTTTAAAAAAGTAGACAAGCATCACTTATATGATTTACCTTAAAGGGATAAAGTTACTGTCATGGACTCCATGACAATTTAATCTTTTTTTTTTTTTTTTGACAGGCAGAGTGGACAGTGAGAGAGAGAGAGAGAGAGAGAGAGAAAGGTTTTCCTTTGCCATTGGTTCACCCTCCAATGGCCGCCGCGGCCAGCGCGCTGCAGCCAGAGCACCACGCTGATCCGAAGCCAGGAGCCAGGTGCTTCTCCTGGTCTCCCATGGGGTGCAGGGCCCAAGCACTTGGGCCATCCTCCACTGCATTCTCTGGCCACAGCAGAAGGCTGGCCTGGAAGAGGGGCAACCAGGACAGAATCCGGCACCCCGACCGGGACTAGAACCCGGTGTGCAGGCGCCTCAAGGCGGAGGATTAGCCTAGTGAGCCTCGGCCCAGCCGACAATTTTATCTTTAATCCTTAATCTAATTTGAAGACAGGTTGGGAAATGTGGTGATTCATTCCATCAACAGAGTCTATCCATCTCCATGCACACATTCCCACCACTACCTTGACTACTAGACATCCTATGTCATCACTTTGCCTGCACCCCACCATCAACTCAACCACTAGGTAGTTAATGTGATTACTACACCCACACCCCTTACACCATATTAACCTTATACCATCACTATGCTCAAATTCCAACAATTACCACCAATACTAGACATCTTATGATATATCAAATCTACTCATTGACTATCAAATCTACCACTTAGTACCTGTGCCAACTCCTTAATCAGATTCTTATCCTTCTTTAAACATAGAATATAGGTTCACCACCATTGAGCTTTGGTCCAAAGAGTTTTGATCATTGGAATTTTCTTTCATCTTCCTCTGCATGGAAAAAAAAATTACTCACCTGTCAGGGCTTACCTTCCATGCCTCAGAGTAGACTTTCCCAATTCCCCCAGTGCATAAAGATGATCCAATCCATTCTTTCTTCAGCCTTTACACTTTGCATCTGGTGCTTCCATTATCTGTACCTTGTTAGACTTAGTATAAACTTATTGTCATTCTTAAAAATAATTATGACACGGGACTGGTGCTGTGGTGCAACAGGTCTAGCCACTGTCTGCAGTGCCAGCATCTCATATGGGCCTTGGTTTGAGTCTCAGCTGCTCCACTTCCAATCCAGCCCACTGCCAATGTGCCTGGGAAAGCAGCAAAGTATTTGGGCCCTTACATCCATATGGGAGACCTGGATGAAGCTCCTGGCTCCTGGCTTTGGCCTGGCCCAACCCTGGATTTTGTGGCCATATGGGGATCAGCGGGTGTAAGTTCTTTTTCCCTCTGACTTTCCTTCTCTGTTACTCTGACTTTAAAATAAATGAATAAATCTTTTAAAAATGATGGCATTACATTCCTCTGACCATTAATGGTGTGTGATTTCTGTGTATTATCTTGGTTAATGTTTGTATTGCTTAATGAGAAATGATACTATCTTATCTTTTTTACAGATTAGGAAATAAATTATCATAGAGGCTGAAGAAGTTGATCAGGATCACACAAGTAGTATAGGTTGGAGTTAAGATGCAAATAAAGATCTATAAGACTCCAGAGTCCCTGCCTAAAATGAACAAAGATCTGGTTTTGTTTCCATGTCTGCCACTGAGGTAGTCGTCTGGGGCACACCAGTTAACTTCACAGAGCCTCAGTCACCATGTCTGAAAATCTGGATAACCCCTGTCTTGTTCCTCACTGGGGTGCTGTGATCATAAAGTGAAATAATGAATCTGAAAAGACTTTGCAAATGCTAAAGTACTATGCAAATGCAAGCTAATTAATTAATGAACTCATTAACATGTTCTCCTGCTGGGCTGCAGTTCTGGCCAAATTATAAATAATCCTCATCTTGCTGGGAATTTAACCAAGAAATTTAGGGTGGTAGGAAGGATGAAGGTGGTTACATATCCAAAGTCTGAGACTACAAATACTAATGGAAGTAGTTGAATTCAGATTCATTCATTCCTGTTGATAGCTAGAGTAATTTAATTTTCTGACAAAGAAGTAAAGGGATGGAAGTATTCACAGAGATGAGAAATCTAATACATTAGTTAATAGACATGGTCCAGCCTGTCATCACTGTGCCCTAAATCTACTGACTTGCAGAATAGGGATGTCTTATAATCACCATCTAGGTCCTCATTACTTATTTAGATTTAGCAAACATTTTTCCTACGTGCCATGGACTGCTCTAAGTGCTTTAAAAATATTAGCTTTTTAGTCCTTATAAAGACTCTACAAGTAGTTATTGCATTTAGCCCCATTTTATAGATGGAGAAACTACGATGCACAGAAGTTAAGTCAATTGTTCAAGGTCATGCAAACTGGGATGTTGGAATCAGTAATCATACCCTGACCACCCAGTTTCCAAGTCCATGCCTTTGACTTGCTCTCCCTCTTCATGCACCTACATTGGTCTGGCAATTCATCCACAAAGACATCCAGGAGAGTCTTTTACACAGGGAAGACAGTGGATGCTAAGTATTTATTGAGTTATGTGCCAGCTACTGTATAAAAATTAATGCACAAAGTTCCATTGAGTCTTCATGGTGGGAGTAGGAGAAGAAACTGGGTCTTTGAGTCTTGCTTGTGTGGCTACATTCTGGTCTCTCTTCCTGTGAATGCAGAGGAGCCTGTTGACCCCATGAGGCAGGGGTTCCTGCAGCGGGGCAATGCACCAAGCATTGTGAATAGAGAAACTCACCAATACAGTACATCCTTATTGCATTCTCCAAATGGCTTTAAAGCAATAAAGGTAACATTCTGACTTTTATGTGACTTAGACGTTTGTTTCTCAGTTGGTTCTGAACCCAGGAGAGGAATACTGCTTGCTAACCAAGTCAAGCCCCAGAAGGTAGGATAACTGTAGCTCAGATAGAGCCTTTGCCCAATACTACAGGACTAGGGAATGGGGGATCTGGAACTTAGATGTAGAACCATAAATCTACAATGTCTCTCTCTTTTTTAAGATTAATTTATTTATTTGAAAGGCAGAGTTACAGAGAGACAGAGAGAGAGATCTTAAATCTCTGGTTAACTTCCCAAATGGTCACAATGGCTGGAGTTGGCCAAACAGAAGCCAGGAGCCAGGGGATTCATCTGAGTCTCCTACATGGGTGCAGAAACCCAAGCACTTGGACAGTCTTCTGCTGCTTTCTCAGGGGGCATTATCAGGAAGCTAGATCAGAAGTGGAACAGCCAGGATTCAAACCAAGCACCTAAATGGGCATTGCAGGCAGCAGCCTAAACTGCTACACCACAATTCCAGCCATTACAATTTGTCTTAATTCTAGAACACCGCAGCCTTCAAATAAGGATCATCAGGATCAGCAATGGAGAAATTATAACTTACCACACCACTAAATAGTTCTACAGTAATACAGCATTTTCATTAAATTTATTTAACTTGAATTTAAGAGAAGTTAAGAACTAACTTTTTTTTTTTTTGACAGGCAGAGTGGACAGTGAAAGAGAGAGACAGAGAGAAAGGTTTTCCTTTGCCATTGGTTCACCCTCCAATGTCTGCTGCAGCCGGTGCGCTGTGGCCGGCACACCGTGTGATCCGAAGCCAGGAGCCAGGTGCTTCTCCTGGTCTCCCATGCGGGTGCAGGGCCCAAGCACTTGGGTCATCCTCATCTGCACTCCCAGGCCACAGCAGAGAGCTGGCCTGGAAGAGGGGCAACCGGGACAGAATCCAGCGCCCCAACTGGGACTAGAAACTGGTGTGCCAGTGCTGCAGGTAGAGGATTGGCCTAGTGAGCCGCGGCACCAGCCAAGAACTAACTTTTTAAAAAAGATTTATTTATTTATTTATTTGAAAGTCAGAATTACACAGAGAAGGAGAGTCAGAGAGAGAGAGAGGTTTTCCATCTGCTGGTTTGCCCCCAAGTTGGCCACAACGGCTGGAGCTGTGCCGATCTGAAGCCAGGAGCTTCTTCTGGGTCTCCCACGTGGGTGCAGGGGCCCAAGGACTTAGGACATCTTCTGCTTTCCCAGGCCATAGCAGAGAACTGGATTGGAAGTGGAGCAGCTGGGACTCGAACTGGGGCCCATAGGGGATGCCAGCATTGCAAGCAGCAGCTTTACCCACTATGCCACAGCATAAGCCCCAAGAACTTTTCATACACCAGTTGCTGTGACAATAAAATATTTGCCTAAAATCCTACATAAAAATGAAACAGAAATCAAGATCTGAATCTAGGTTTACCTGATTCTAAAGTCAGTGCTTACTCCCCTGTATATAGCCTGTGAATTTTCATGTCTTATATGCTGTATAAATAATGTTGCAACTAACATAACAGAAACAGAGAATCCCACTGCTCTAATAAATCAACCATGTTTTTCAGTCCACATTTTCCTTGAAATCCATGCAAGGACAGTTGTAGAGTTTATGTAGTTATAGTCACAGAGATTTCCTAAAGTTCTATCCCATATTTAGGACTAAAATTCAAATAACTGCGTACAATTATTATTCCAATGTAATGTATTTAAGCTTGTGTTTTTTGTTCATACAGGTAACATATTTCTGATACTGAGCTCTATTTATCAACAACATGGTAATGGATATCTTCCAATGAATAGATTTGATATCTCTGTGATAATTTTCTAAGCATCAATCAGAGTGTTGGGTTTTCAGAATTAGATTGCTTCACCTTGGACTAGGTAGAAATGGAATTGACATGAGCATTAAACACCTTCCATAAGCCTCATTCCTTCTCTCCCATCTCACTGCAGAAGATGCACAGAGCACTAGGGATGCTCGTCAGCTCATGATTAGACCAGTCAAACATGTTTAAATAAAAAAGGAGTTTAGAATATTTAACAGGATCAAAGATTGAAGATTACAGAGATTTGGAGCCTTTTAATAAATATTAAAGATACATTCCCTCACTCCACTCCTGGCTGTGCATCAAGTATGGAAGAGAATCAGACGGACAGAGAATTGGAAAGCCAAGGGACCTCTATCTTTGCATCAGAGTAGTCTGACAGGTAAGGAAAAATATATATTGTCTTTACTTGGGGGACAGGGGTATAGCTACTTACTGAAAATGGAAATCAGCAAGTCTAAGATCTGTCCAGAAGATGCAGTTGTGAAATGTTAAAGGTGAAGAGTATTTTGATAACCTACCCAAGCCCATTCACTACTAAGACAGGCAGCTAAGGCCCATTAAGGGATGAAAACTGGCCTCTATCACCATACATCCCAGGAAGAACCCAGACCCTCTGACCCCTTATTCAGTGCTTCATCCAGGAGGCATCTCTGCTCAGAAAAAATTAGAACCAAGCAGATGTCTGCCACTGATAGATCTGAGGTGCTGCAACCTATATTTATTTTCTATTTAAGCACGGATTACATCAGACAGACAAAAGCCCACTACCTATCTACACAGCCTAGATATCCCCAAAGAGCATTTTCAGGAAACTGGCTACCTCCTTTCCCTGGGGCTGTTGGATGGTTTGGCTACTCCCCATCCTCTGCGCTGTATGTTTTCCAAAAGCCTATACTGCCTAAGGTGAGTCCTGATGCCCTGAGTTAGTATTTACCATCATTACCCAATAGAATATCCATGCCTCTTGTTGGCTTGTGTTCTACCTGATGGAGCTACTGTCCATTCTGTTTAGATAATGTCCAGGCTGTAACATTTGCTAAATGTTTTGAATTTCATACCAAGTACTTGCAAAAGTTATCCTATAAAACATTGGAATTATATGCTTTTCAAAAAATGAGAAAAAAATAAGTTTGCAAACTGGAAATGTAGTCTAGGCTCTGAGAAGTCCTGCAAGGAAGATTCTATTTATTTGCATTTAACTCAATATATCCCAAAGTTATTGGATTATATATATAGAAAAAAAGTACCCTACCCACTCTTTTTGTTTTTTCCCTAGGAATACCTATGACTATCCTGTGGAGTTTGTATTCTGGGAAATACAGTGTTAGGAAGCAAATAGATTTCTTCTATCCACATTGAACCTATGTCTGTAAGTTCTATCTTTATGTAGAAGATGGTACTGAAGAGGATCAGCTTGGGAAGGAAAGGTATTGGAGTATGGTTATGTTTGGCAAACATATTGACTTACATCGAAACCTTGGCTCCTCCTCTGGACCCTGAGCACTTATTTCAATTGCTGGGATCCTAAAGGTAAGAGATGTAAAGTATTTCATCACAGCACTTGGCAGATTGTATACATTTTAAGAACGCTAGCTGTTATCACATGCAAGAGCCCTGCACACCAGAGAGGGGCCTTGAGGAAGCCTGTGCCCCAGCACATCATGGTCTGGTTGGATAAACAAGACAGGAATTTGGAGCTACAGTCATCCTAAAAGATGAGACTGAACTGGGCCTGGAGGAAAATGACGAAGTTGGGGTGGTTAGATGGCGTTTCCTAAACTTGGCTTGACTTGTGAAGCTCTAATGTGCTAACGACCACTCTTCTTCCTACACCTTAGAAAACTGCCCTCTGTAGAGTAGATGCTGGGAACTAGGAAGCTAGAAACCAGAGAGTTATTATTTAATGGGTAGAGACTTCTTGTTTGGGAAGATCAAAAGACAGTTCTGGAGATGGAGGATGACATTATTTGCATGTCAGTGTGAATATACTTAACGCTACTGAACTGCACAGGTAAAATTAGTTAATTTGATCAATTTTACCTTATGTGTGCCACATCACAATTTTAAAAGAAATTAAATAGGCCAGTGCCACAGCTCACTAGGCTAATCCTCTGCCTGCGGCACCGGCACCCCGGGTTCTAGTCCTGGTTGGGGCGCTGGTTCTGTCCCGGTTGCTCCTCATCCAGTCCAGCTCTCAGCTGTGGCAGGGGAAGGCAGTAGAGGATGGCCCAAGTGCTTGGGCCCTGCACCCACATGGGAGACCAGGAGGAAGCACCTGGCTCCTGGCTTCAGATCGGCACAGTGCACCGGCCAAGGCGGCCATTTCGGGGGGTGAACCAACGAAAGGAAGACCTTTCTGTCTCTCTCTCACTAACTCTGCTTATAAGAAAGAAGGAAGGAAGGAAGGAAGGAAGGAAGGAAGGAAGGAAGGAAGGAAGGAAGGAAGGAAAGAAGGAAGGAAGGAAGGAAGGAAGGAAGGAAGGAAGGAAGGAAGGAAAGAAGGAAGGAAGGAAGGAAGGAAGGAAGGAAGGAAGGAAGGAAGGAAGGAAGGAAAGGAAAGAAGGAAGGAAGGAAGGAAGGAAGGAAGGAAGGAAGGAAGGAAGGAAGGAAGGAAGAAATTAAATAGCAATTGCCTTCTTATCAGTGAGTAAATAAGCTTACCCTCTCCGCTCCGTACAAATCTGTATCCTTCGTTTAGACTGCGTCTCCTGGAACGTGCTGGTCCCTTCTCATCTTTGATGTTCCATCTCCTCTTCCTTCTAGGGTTTCTCTTCTTTTCAGCCAAGCCTCCAGATGGTATTTCAGTCACTCAGCCAAACACCTTCCATTGCAGTCTTTCCCCCCTTCTCCCCCAGTTCACTTAAAAATAAATTGTCTTTTTTTGTAATTCCAGACAGAACATGAAGCTCTCTTTTTTATGCTGCCACTGAATTCTGAGCACACAATTATGCAGGGAATGTCTTTAGAGCCACCAGCTTGAGAACTTTTAAACATTAAGCTCTGAATCAGATAACAGCTTTCATCTCAAGAACGGCTTTACCCTGTACCTAAGTAAAAGCTTAACTTATAAAAAAAAATTGCTACCAGGGGTATAAAAATGTCAAGGTAATAAAATAAGTGAATACAAAATCCACCCAGATAAAACATACCAAAAACTTAAGTAAAAATATTTCTAAGGCTGCTTATTTGTCTTGTTAGTTCCTGTTGCCCACCTTGGCATACATTGCTTCAAAAAAAAAAGTGGCTCAAATATACTCACACCCCCCTTTCCATTTACCTATTAATAAGACTTCACCATGTAAAACAAGCTAGACAATTACTATGCCCTAGTTGGCTGTGGTTAAGACTTAATTGGACGGCTGTGTTCAATTCTGAGCATCATGTTTCTAGAAAGAAAAGAAAAAAAGTGATAAATTGGATGTAGTTCAAAGGAAAGCAAGACGACGGATGAAAGCAGCTTGGAAAATAAGACCCAGTTGGGAATGTTAAGGTAATTCTGTGCATTTTCAGCTCAGCAAAAAGATAGCTGGGAGATAATAGGACGCCTCTGATGAGTCAATTCCAGCTCAGTCTCTGAGGGCATCACTGTGGGTAGGGGGAGGAGAAGGAATGAGACTCCTTGAGCTCTTTCTCTGCAGCCCGCAGCCCTGGGTCTGGTATGTAGTAGCTGTTCAGTAAAAACAATTTTGTTAATGAACCCCTGGAGACAAAGACTGAAAAGAGATAGTTAAACCTGTTGGTGTTAGGGGCCTATACATTCCTTTTTGTAGAAAGGGTTATTGCTGGGTTTGAGCCCCAGCAAGAATAATTTAGGAATGGCAAAATCAATTTGCTCATTAGGCCAGTTATGGATTAAACAACTTACCCCAAGGCACCTGTCAACCCTGCTAACTCCTAATTCTTTATACTTTTGCAACATTCATCACGTTACTCAAAACTTCACAATTCCCTATGCCCCCCAAGGTAAAGTTTGCACCTGAAGGGGTACTGACATCTACATCAGCTCAAATGTGTCTTTCTCATGCAAGCACCTCTTAGTCCCTCTCCAAGTCCCTCTGCTCAGATACACTGGTCTATACACTGTGCCCCCACTCCTCCTTACAGTAATCTCTTACCCAAATCTCCATTTAAATTTCAGTGTTACCTGGTACTGTCTCTGTGTTTTAGAGCTAATTGCTTATTTCTCTGAATGTTGTCCAATCACACAGAAAGTGAGTTTCTGTGGAAATTAAGTAAGATTGTATAAAATACTCAGCACTGGGCCTCACACGATGATCTCTCCAGTCTCCTGTCATTGATGATGCGGTCCTTGTTTTCTAGAATGTACCACTTGCTTTTCACCAGATCGCTAAATTCTGCTCCTGGACTGAAGGCCTGTACAATTCCAACCTTATTCATGAGCTTTCCCTGTATGCCCCAGTCTACAACTATTTTACTCAAATTCAGAGGGTGTGTGACACTCATCCTCTAGGCTGGCTCATTGGACACTGGATCACATTCCCTACTGAAACATCTGTTCTCCTCTCTTTAACTTGTCCCCTGGGGTCAGCTCTTGCACAGTGGAAAGAGGCATAATATAGAGTCACAACTCTCAAGAGGCAGGAAGGAGAAGGAGATTTTATATGCCTTTGTGGAGCACAGCCACGTACCAACTCCTCTACGAGATACTCCATGTATTACTTTCCTTTTAATCAAAAAGCTAATAATAGTGACGCAGAACCATAAGTGAACATGAGAATAGCTGAGACAGAATGCTAAATATGTGGTTGCCACAGGTCCTGACCCTGGCCAATTTAAACAGAATTTCTGGTGGTAGTGATGCAGTATTTTGTGCATACTTACCAAGGGATGTTCCCGAGCAATCAAGAGTGAGAACCTCTGGCTTGCAGTTAGTTGCATCACACACACACACACACACACACACACACACACTGGTAAATATACTCTGGATAATTTATCCTGCTGATACTAAGCAGTCTTGCAACATTTACCGACTTACACTCTCTACTATTTTTTTCCCTGCATCCGTTCACCCAACACACATGTTTCCGTGCCTTGTGTGAACAAACTCCTGCTAGGTGCCAAGAAAGACACAAAAATAAATCAGATACAGATTCTGCCCCTTGAGGGGCTTTGTATATTAGCAGCAGAGAAGGATGTTGTAAACTTACTTATGACACAGCTAGGGAGTGACAAACATGCTACCCACAGAGAAGTATCTTCTCGCTGGAAAATTAAGAGTAGGCATCAGAAAAAGCCATTAGAATACGAAGGGATTGAACACTGCGGTGAAAGGAGGGACAGTGTTCCAGGCAAGGGCATCTGCGTGAGCAAAGGCAAAACGTTCCAGGCTGGAAAACCTGACTTGGTTCCACATCTCTGCTTGTGTTAAGATGCCGAAAAGCAATTTTCCTCATGGCCATCAGCTTCCCCACAAAACCCAAAGCGCATGCTGATGCTGTTCCTATAGACGACACAGATTTTGAGCACACTCTGCGGTCTTATCTTCCGAGAGCCAACCTTTCTGTAGGACTAGAGGGAGTAAGTGAGCCCTTGGGAGATATTTTCTCCCATTGGAACATCCCCGTGGCCTCATTGTCTGACCAATGCAGACATTTAGTAGCTGGTACACTCAGCAGATAGAAAACATGCATCTCCCTGGGACACTGGCATTCGGAAAAGCCTCCACAGGAAAGCCGGTGGGAATGGGTTCCAGAGAGGCTGGTAAAGGCATAGAAGGAGTGGAACCTTTGAAGACATGCTGGCATCCTCAGCAGCTGATGCAGCTGCTACCGCAGGACACTCGAGGCATCCCACAGTATTACAACACGTGTTACCACTCCGGTTCCAAACTCTGCTCATTACTGGAGTGACCTCTGTTGAACTTGGTCCCCTTTAGTGGCTCTCGATTTCCCACGTTTAAAGTAAAAGTTGTGGATTAGAACACAATTCATAATTTGTATTATAAAAGCTGTTAGTTGTTGAGGGTTTGTGAATAAGTAGCCTTATTTAATCCTTACAACAATTGAATAAGAAAACTAGTAGTACTATACCCATTTTATAGATGAGAAGACAGAGACTGGGATGCTAGGCCTACCATCTCAAGCTGGAAATGGAAACAAAATTTAAATAGTGTCTTTCAAACTGCAGGCTCTAGAAACAATTCTGTGGGTTATAACTAGCACGTGTCTAATGGAAACGAATGAGACTGAATGAATTGGAATTGGTTAGAACAGAAAATTAAAATCAAATCACACATTTAAAAGTAAGTATTGTTTTGTGAACAATACTTAAAGTTTCAGTGGCATACTCGTGAATTTTTATACATAATGTCTGTTTCAGTTATATGCATATTTACATATTCAATATGGGTGCATTAGGTCATGATGTAAAATACTTTTCTTCCTGCGGTTGCAATCAAAAACCATTTGAAAACACCATTGTAAATCACTGAGCATAGCCCTTCCCCAGATGACGTCACCAGAACTTTGTCCACCTTTCAGAGCCAACAGTTGGTACCTATGGGACCTTGGAGGAGGCACACAGCTGTGATGGTTCCGATGTTTAAAAGGTCCATTGAGGTCACTCCTGAGGAGCATGTCAAGTGGGTACCTTCTAGACCTGGGTTCCCTCCAGCTCCTTCTGCTGGAGCAAATGGCCCCAGCCCAGAGAACCACGAAGAATGAAACCTGGTAGTGAAACCACAATACAAAGATGGTGCTGTTGGAATCCGGCAGGAAGGGATGGGTCTTCTGGGATTCCCAATCCAGCTGGAGCACTGGCTTGCCATCTGGTAAATCACAAGTTGATTTTTATCCTTGCCAGACGCATACTATCAGCATGGAAGATACAGTCTTCAACACATAAACAGGTTATGTTGCCAAAAGCGCCTTTGTAACTCAGATGTTTGGAATTTGGAACGTATCACCCCATAGAAACAAGGATATAAATGGAGGTTAGGTTTCCATGTTTTAAAACTCAGAGGGTGTGTGACATGCTCTATATTCGTGTGGTGAACAGAGTAAGAGCACATTTGCTAGCTATGGGAATTTGTGTTAAATTCCTTATGTCTCCTGAGTCCTTTTTCCTCATTTTCAAGGGTGATCATGAGAAGTCACCTTTTGATATCAGTGTTGGGGTTGCTGTGAGATGCATACACAGAGGTCTGACACTAAGTCACTGTGACTGTTGTTATCATAACAGTGTGACAGAGAAATCACTTGTGACTTCGACCACAGCATCGAAGCACTCTGAGTTTAAGTTTCCTTCTGTGTAAAAATATAATGACAATACTGACCTGACATGATTTAATTAACTTAAATGAGATCGCACGCACAAAGCAGTTAACACAGAGCCTAACAGGGAGGGAGTGTTTATTACATGGTGGTGTGTGTGCTATGGGTGGGAGATTATCTTTGCTTTCTCAGGACTGCCTAGCCACATCTGCAGAAGATTTCTGGATTGACCTAATTCAATCCTTATCAATACTCCTGTGCACCCACCAGAAAAGTTAACATTAATGAGTGCTATGATCCAAATGTTTGTGTCCCTTCAAAATCCACATGTTATCACATAATCACTCAAGTAATGGTACCAGGATATGAGTGGTTTGTGAGGTAATCAGGCCATGAGGACAAAACTCTCATACATGAGATGAGTGCCCTCACAGAAGAGGCTTCAGATAAATTGCTAACTCCTTCCACCTTGTGAGGATACAGTGAGGGAGCATCACCTCTGAACAGGAAAGCAGGCGCTGAGCAGATGCGGATCCTTAATCCTGGGTTCCCCAGCTTTCAGAACAGTGAGAAATAAATGTCTGTTTGTCTACCAAGTACTCCATTTATGGTACTTTGTTATAGCAGCTCAAATGTAGCAAGACAACAATTATTTAGAAAATGCCTCTTCCTATTCAAACCCATGCTTGATTCTCTGTGACTTCAGTGAGAAGTATTTGCTCAGGTCCCTGAAGCAAATCACGTGATGTGGAAATGTTGTTCTGGAGGTCTGTGTCTAGTTGGGATCAGAGAACACTCCACCAATGATAACAGCCAGAGAGGGCTAAGGGCATGATTTGGTCTGGTCGTGTAGCCCACCAATCCAGCTAATCTGCACCCCAACTAAAGAGGTGATGACACGTGTAAGGAAAGGGTCCTCCAGCATCAGTAGTCCCCAGGGAAGACCTCAGGCTGGATGCTCAGCAGGTCAACTGCCCACAGGTCAGAGGCAGAACCTGGCAAAAAAAAAAAAAAAAAAGAGAGAGAGAGAAGCCTGCCAGGATAGCAAAGTTCCTTGTAAGGTCTCAGGTTTCACACATTTCTTTACAATACTCAAGATGATCTCTCTGGGGAAGGTGAAAAGAATTATAATTACATCTGTGAGAAAGGCTTGAGAAGAAAAAAAATCCTGCCATATGGTGTGTGGAAAATGTTTTGGAACTGAATAAATAACATGGCGGGTGTTTTTTCTCCCGCACCCCCCCCCCTTTTGTTTATACATCTACGTTATGCAGGCTGACTTGTGAACACGGATCAGTTTTTCTCTTGGAATAGAAATGCACCGGGTAATTTAATTTTATGACCATTAATAATATGGGTCTCTCTCTGCAAGCAAAGACATTTACAAACTTATAATCAGATTTTGTGATTTGGGTGTAAACCAATCATCCACAAGAGGCTGAGAGATATTTCCATCCAGCTTTCCTATTGCAGTAGAGTGCATGAAATACCAAAAGCACATATAATAAAAGTTTCAGGATCTCAGAGGGAAGGAGGGAGAGGGTTCCTGGTTTCAATAAACACATTATCTTCCACCAAGGAATTTTAAACATCTGGGAGACAGGCATCAATAGATATCAGCTGCTGAATTATGTGCTAGACCTTGTCCAATGGATTTTGTTGAATGTCCACATAAATCTGTGCTTTATCTATTTTTGTGCCCATTTATCAGATGAGGAAGCAGAGGTCAAGGGAGGGTAGTAAAGTAATTGCTTCTTTTGCACAGCCACACAGAAACAGGGTTCAGATCTGACTCACCCCCTGCCCAACTTCTACCTTCCACTACTACCACCTCACCCCTCTCTCATGAACACATGCTATATGAGGAACATAACTTAAAGATTGATATGTAACCATTATACTGCAAGACAAAATGAGTCAATCACTATAAGGCATGCACTAGAATCATGCAAATAGACTGTAAAAAGGGGATTTTTCAAAGATATTATTAATGAGGAAATTTATCAAGTTCTTGATATAACAAGCATTTCATAATGTGTTACTTTATTCAATCCTCACAGCAATCCAATGAAAGAAACACTGCTGTTCAAGTCTACTCAAAGATGAGAGAATGAAAATTCAGAGAAATCAAGCAAGCTAATCCTCCTGACAGGCAGGAAGTAGTGGTAGCAAATTTTGAAGCCACACTAATATGATTCCAGAGCCCTGCTTTTTAGTGTCTTAATGCACCACTGCAGATGAATGAGTAATATTAGGAACAGAACTTAAAATCTATTTTTTCAGTGAATGATTAGAAGGTCTCAGGAGGCCCAAATGTCCTCAAGAATAATCAAAATATCATTTGGCTGGATTGCACAGGCCATTTTGAGTAGAGTAATTTACTCAACAAGAACTTAGTGAGAAGCTTCCATATACAATGCATCGTCTTATTTCCCAGGATACAAAGATGGATAAGTTGTCGTCATCACCCTGGAGTGTATACTGGCAGATAGATTGTAGATAGATTCAAAATTCTTCACATGTAGAGACACAACACATTATAGGAGGTCAAAAAACATCATGTGAAAGACGGTTTACTATATGCCAGATCCTGTCGTCAGTGTTGGGATGGATAATAAATAAAATAACTGAAGTACTTGTCCTGCTCAAGCATCCCTTCCAGTGAAAATAAAGTAGAATATAAGGATAAGGAGCTGTGGAGTGCAGTTAAATAAGATGTTGTAAATGGAGCTCACTGAGTTGCCTTTTGAAGAAAGAATTAATGGTAAGACTTAAAAGATAAGTTGCAGAAAAAACAGGGCTTGTTTGTGACAATGGAAAACCAAGGAAAGTGATGCTTTTTTAAAGAGTTCTTTATTTATTTGAAAATTAGAGTTATATATAGAGAGGAAGAGACAGAGAGAGAGTGAGGGAGAGAGAGGAGAGAGAGAGAGATCTTCCACATGCCAATTCACTCCCCAGATGGCCGCCAAGACCAGCTCTAGGCTAGGCTGAAGCCAGGAGAAAACACTTGGGCCATCTTTCACTGCTTTTCCCAGGCCTTTACAAGGGAGCTGGATCAGAACTGGAGCAGCCGGGACATGAACATGCACCCATATGTGATGCAGGCATCGCAGGCAGCAATTTTGCATGCTATGCCACAACGCCATCCCTGGAAAGTGATTCTTTCTGAAGTCAAAAAATGCTTTGAAAGTTTGTGAAGTGAAACAGAAAATTCATTTTCTACTTAGAATCTAGACTATTAAAGATTTCAAGTTCACCAACCTTGGAAACTTGAAAGTTGTAGGCACAGTGGATCCTGAGGAAAAAGACCGGGGTGACTGTCACCGTCCGTCCCCCTCTTTTCAGACCTGACTGATTCTACCCACATTACTTGTTCATGCTGGTCTGAACTAGCATATCCGACCAGTCTCCAGGGCCTGATATTCAGCCAGCCACAGGAACTCTTGGTGTTCTGAGAGATGACCAATGAGCACCTTATAAAAGCAAAGGAGTCTCTCCTTTGGCATCCTTGGAGCCTCACTAGATAAGCATAGGTCTATTTTGGGAGGAGAACAAGCTTTATAGAAAGAACAATGCAAAGCCAAGAAGCCGAGCATGCGGGTTTTCGGTCCTCATTCTGGCACACCAGTTTAGGTCTCTTGCATATTTTCTCACCATACTCTGCATGATACCTTGTCTATTTTAACTTATATAGTCATCTCATTTCCTCAAAGTACATTCACTTTCTATTACTAGACTTTATCTACTATGCCTAGAGCAAAGATCTTTGCTCAAGGAGCTCCCACTTGTTGGAACTTACTGGTCCACTTTCATCTTGCCAAAAACAAAACTTAACCATTTTTTAATAATCACTTCAAGTCACCTACTCTAAGGTGCCTACCTGGATTAACAGCTTCCCAAGGCAGAGCTAGGTACCCTTGGACATATTTAATGTTTAAGTCCATGTACAACACAGACCAAATTATGATGACTATTTATTTATTTGTGTGTCTCACAGCCACATTACGCCCCAACCTCGAATTCATTGCACAGAGAGATCCTGTTATTTTTAGTTCAGAGACTGAAACCTCTAAGATAGATCCTAGAGCATGAGCAGAAGTACAAAATATTTTGAAATTTGAACTAAATTGAGGGAAGAATGTGGCTCTGACTGTCATTGTTCTCTCAGTATCCAGCATGAGTGTGGCACACTCCTCAACAACCAGCTGACTCATGGTCATGGTCCTTGAGTGCAGTTCTCAGAGGACCCTTAACACCCAACTAACGCTGTTCTGCTGGGCCCCAACTTGCCACCCAGGTCCAAAAGGCAGGAAGACATGCAACCGGAATGAGGCCACACCTGACCATGGAATCCCAGGGTTCTCAGACAGTTTGTAGGACGAAACTCTTGGGGAGATGGCCACAGAAATGTTTCATTAGGCTTTCATATGATTGAAAAGATTTTTCAGTATTTAAAAATTAAGAATTTTTCACATTGAATTCCATTTTTCTATTTTCTCTTGAAAAAAAGCAGATCTAGCAACACTTGGCCTGTATTTCAACCCATATGTTTCCAGTCTGGTACTGCAGGCATTTGAGTTTATAACCCTATACAAATAAGTATGCATTTTATATGTTATTGATTTTTTTGCTTATGTAATAAGGGACCACGTACTTCGTAATAATGGTCCTTATTTTTCCTAGAGAATTTTCCTGAATCACTGGTTTTCAATCACTTTGTGTACCTCCAGGTATAGGAAATACTGAGAGCAGGAAGAAAAAGTTTCAAAAAAAAAACTATCTAGCTTCCTGCAGCCTCCCATCTAGAAACCTCAGAACTTTTTTTTTTCTTTTTTTTTAAAGCTTTTATTTAAATAATATAAATTTCCAAAGTACAGCTTATGGATTACAATGGCTTCCCCCCCATAACTTCCCTCCCACCCGCAACCCTCCCCTTCCCACTCCCTCTCCCCTTGCATTCACATCAAGATTCATTTTCAATTCTCTTTATATACAGAAGATCAGTTTAGTACATATTACATAATCCCTCACATAGAAACACAAAGTGAAAAATACTGTTGGAGTACTAGTTAGAGTATTAATTCACAATGTACAGCACATTAAGGACAGAGATCCTACATGATATTTTTTAAAAAAATTGATTAATTTTCTTTTCTTTTTTTTTTTTTTTTTACAGGCAGAGTGGACAGTGAGAGAGAGAGACAGAGAGAAAGGTCTTCCTTTGCCGTTGGTTCACCCTCCAATGGCCGCCGCGGTCGGCGCGCTGCGGCCGGCGCACCGCGCTCGTCTGATGGCAGGAGCCAGGAGCCAGGTGCTTTTCCTGGTCTCCCCATGGGGTGCAGGGCCCAAGCACCTGGGCCATCCTCCACTGCACTCCTGGGCCACAGCAGAGGGCTGGCCTGGAAGAGGGGCAACCGGGACAGAATCCGGTGCCCCGACCGGGACTAGAACCCGGTGTGCCGGCGCCGCAAGGCGGAGGATTAGCCTGTTGAGCCACGGCGCCGGCCAAAAAAATTGATTAATTTTCTATGCAATTTCCAATTTAACACCAAGTTTTTTCTTTTCATTTTCAATTATCTTTATATACAGAAGATAGATTCAATATATACTAAGTAAAGATTTCATCAGTTTGCACCCACACAGAAACACAAAGTGTAAAATACTGTTTCAGTACTAGTTATAGCATTACTTCACATTGGACAACACATTAAGGACAGATCCCACATGAGACGTAAGTACACAGTGACTCCTGATGTTGATTTAACAATTTGACACTCTTGTTTATGGCGTCAGTAATCTCCCTAGGCTCTAGTCATGAGTTGCCCAGGCTATGGAAGCCTTTAGGGTTCGCAGACTTCGATCTTATTCAGACAGGGTCATAGTCAAAGTGGAAGTTCTCTCCTCCCTTCAGAGAAAGGTACCTCCTTCTTTGATGGCCCCGTTCTTTCCACTGGGATCTCACTCACAGAGATCTTTCATTTAGGTCTTCTTCTTCTTCTTTTTTTTTTTTTCCTCAGAACTTTGTGGTGATTGCTCTGACATTCAAGGGAAAGCTCTGTACTTCCTTTCTCTTTAGGGAGCCAGTCCAGATCAGAGTGTGCTGCCATATCCTTGATGAGGGGCACTTAAGACAGAGCTTGAAGTTCCAGGCTTTGTGTTCCCCTAGCATTTCAGGGGTGGTTGGGCAGGCCCTTTAACCTTCGTTCCTTTGTCAGAAAAATGAGGTCATGATAAGGAGGTCTCAATTTTCTCCTACGTGTGACAGGAATTGTTGAGGGTCTTAACCACACAGGAACATTTGGTTTAGGTTTAAATGGCCCCTCTCACTGTTGTATGGAGAACGGATTTTGTAGGTGGGAGGTGAACAGTGGAAAGAGTGATACACGTTTGGCGGCAGCCGAAGTCATCCAGGCAAGAGATGACAGCAGATTTGTTAGTTACAAATGGCTGTTGCAACAAACTGGCACAAACTCAGTGGCTTAAAAAAGACAAATTTATTATCTCACCCGAGGTCCGAGATGGGTGTTATAGGATAACATCAGGTGTGGACCAGGCTGCATCCCTCTGGAGGCTGTAGGGAAGAACTTTCCTGCTCTCCACTCCAGCGCCCAGCAGCTGCCGGCATGCCTCCACTCAGGGCCCTTTCGTCCATTTCTAAGTCCAGCAGAACTCTGTCTGTGTACCTCCCTCTGATTCTGATCCTCCTGCCTCCCCCTTAAAGCACTCTCATGATTACATTCAGCCCACATGGACCATGGGGACAGTCTCCCCATATTGAGATCATTATTACTTTGTCACACCTGCAAAGACATTTATGCCACATCTAGTAGCGTGTTCACAGGCTCCAGGGCATAATCGCTCTGCCCACCACAGGAAGGAACAATGAGGATGGGACACAGGCTTGGTACATACCGTAGAGGCGTGTCTTCTGTGTGCTCTAGTTGACAGGTACTTTTCTACATTGTCTCCACCGACAGTCTTTTCAACAAATGGTGCTGGGAAAATTGGATCGCCATGAGCTGAAGTACAAAGCAAGACCCCTACCTTACACCTTATACAAAAATCAACTCAAAGTGGATCAAGATTCTAAATCTATGACCTGATACCATCAAGTTACTAGAGGAAAACACCAAGGAAATTTACAAGATATTGGCATAGGCAAAAATTTCTTGGAAAAGGCCCCAGATGCATAGGCAATAAAAGCAAAAATAGAAAAAAATTACTTCATAGTACTTCAACAGCATATAGCCCTCTTTTTAAAAGGAGAAAAGAGAGCAAATAAGGGAAAAGTGAAATCATAAGTGTATTTGTATGCATGTTTGTATTTATTTGTGTAGATACGTATCTTTACATGCATACATTTACCTATAGAGTTGAATGTAAGCTGCATAAATATTTATGTATTCATAATGTGTATATCATGTATGTGTATATATACACACATGCATGAATGAATATATATACATATGCACACATATATGTATGTGTGTATGAATGTGTGTATACACACACACACACACACACACACATATATATATATATATATGCTTGGATTTTCATCATGGTTCTAACACTGATTATCTGAGTCTCCTTGGACAAGTCATTTACTCCCTCTGAGCTTCAGCCTTCTGGCCGCTCAAATGATGTGAATAGTATCAGTCCTGCTCTCCATGGGCTAATTGCAGATCAGATGGTATTATGCACACAGAAGAACTTCGTATAGAGCATGAGAGCAATGAATGTTAAGAGTTAGTGAAAAAAAAAAAAAAGGGTGAGCATTGTGACACAATTGTTAAGTTGCCACTTGGAACATTAGCATTTAATATGAGAATGCCAGTTTGAGTCCTGGCCACTCCACTTTGATCCACTGCCATGTTAATATGCCCAGAAAAGTAATAGATGATGACACAAGTACTTGAGTACCTGCCACCCACATGGGAAACCAGGAGGCACTCCTAGCTCCTTGCTTAGCCCTGGCCCAGTTCTGGGTGTTGCAACCATTTGGGAAGTGAAACAATGGGTAGAAGATCTCTCTCTCTCTCCATCTCCATTCTCTCTCTCTCTCTCTCTCTCTCTCTCTCTCTCTCTCCACTCTGCGTTTCAAATAACTTTTTTTAAGAGTGAATAGTTGCCTCTGTATTTTAAATTTAAATCACCTTTGTGTCATACTCCATCCAGCTACCTTGTTCTGATTCCTCCCTGCATAAGGACTTGATTCGTGCAGATTTCATACTGCTGCCAGTTGGAAGGTGAGAGAAAGGAGCATGAAGTTGAAGCACTCTGATAGCTTCAGGGAAATGTTTCATTTCATATGGAAAATGATCAAAAGAGTCAGAGAGCTCCCAGGATTTCTGTGCTGCAGTTGAGGGTGCTTGAAGTGCCACAAAGCCACATGTGCTCTCATCTGCTAGCACTGATTGAGCCCCCGTGCTCTGTGCCAGAAACTGTGTTAAATGCCTTAAAGGTGCTGTAATACCATGACATTCTCACACCAACCAGAAGGGACTGGCCCACTATGATTCCCATTCACAGAGGACACCAAGCTTTCAAGAGGTTTAACCACTCGCCTCAATTATTTATACTATGTTGTAACAGAGCAGATAGGTCTGTCTGATTCTACAGCTCCTGCTGATAATCACTCCACAATAGTCTTCTGCCAATCTGCTGCACCTTAGTTATGAGCAATAATATGAGGATATACTTATTTTTTAAACTCGCTACTAACACGGTTAATGACTTGTTTCAGATTTAAATCCTACTGCAACTATTTTAAATGAATGAAAAATAAGCCTATGATAGTGTAAGACACTCATTTTCATTATTTCATTTCATCTTTATGTAATGATTTTACCCTTATTTGAAAGATGTAACAACTGAGCCTCAGAAGGACCAAAAAATTTGCCCAGAACTACACAACTCGTAGAGATTCTGGATCTCAAGAGAAGCTCACTTTAGTTTTCTAGGAAACATGCAGTTATTTAGATCAATTTCCTTATTCTACTACAAGGAAACAGATTTGGATGGGAAGTGACTAAGTCCAAACACGCACAATGAGCCAGTTCAGTGGCTAAGAGCAGAGATTTGGGTGTCAGGTGGACATGTGCTCAAATCCTAACTTTCCATTCACTTGCTGCTTGTCCCTGCAAGGTTTTGTTAATTTCCTTGATTAAAGGACACAGTCTGCTAATCTGCTAAGTAGGAGAAATCATATTGCCCACATATTTTTTGTGAAGGTTTAAATCAAGATGAAAATTACCTGTTATCTAGAAATTGGTGGCTCTTAGTGACATAAATGAACCCAAAGTCCAGTGCCCTGCTGTCCTGGCCTGATGTGCATTCCAGCAAGATACTTAGGTCTCTCGGCAAGTTTTGGTTATATTTGCAAGGTGACATCATACAATGGACAAGGCCTTCTTATGTCTAAACAGTGTGATCTCTGAAGCAGATTAACCATAGCAACTGAATTATCTTGCAGCTTCAATCACCTTAGCCAATCTACCTTATTTTAACAGAGAGGGCACAGGTCATCTGCTTCAGCCCAAATCTAATGATACACCATTCAAGCAAGAGTAGAATTCAGTGGTTATGAGTTTTATAAGGCTGAAAGAAATCAGTTACATCTGGTGTGTCTGTGATGCAGGGAAATGTTAACATCTTTTAATAAAGTTTTCAGAAAAAAAAGTCTCATGTTTGAATGTTCTGTTATTCATATTAAACTGCCTGGCAGTTCTTGTTTCATTTAAGAAACCTTAAATTTGAGACATAAACTTCTTGTCAGTGTGGCTCCCTTTAAAGGTGATATATGCCCTGACAGCACAGAAATAAGGCCAGTCGGGTGTTCTAACCACAGGATGGTAAAAGTCATGGTCAGGTTAGAAGAATCAATTAGAGTTAAAATGAGGCTGTGTAAATTTCAGGACTCAAATGGCAAAATATGAAGACAGGGCTGAATTTAAAGCCTTGCCTGATGTGATTGTATTTCATTTCCTGATTGGCAAGACAACTCTAAATGGGGTATTAAATGGGCTTAAAAAAAACAGAGTTTTTGTTTCCTTTTTAAGACAATAGCAAGAAAGATAAAATAGACCCAAGGAACAGTAACAAATTTGCTGATTTATGTGGGTATTCGAAAAAAGACAGAAAGCCTAGGGAAAGGAAATGTATTTGAAACCGGAATTCTGGAAGGGGAAACCTGACAGCGTCCTGCACCAGCTGAAATGCCTGTATTTATAGCAGGAGCGTGACTGCCTGGCTGAGTCCCGGCCCTGGCTAGGTACAGCCTCTGTGAGTCACTGTGAGTTTATGCTATACGTTATACCAGCTGGAGTAGATCTGGTGTTTAGCAAAGAACAGCTTTAGTGTCTTCAGTCAAATACCAACGAGTGTCAATGGTTCTCAGATAACCTGACAACAGAGGCAGAGGAACACGCTGGGTAAGTGACCCAGTTCTAGACTCCCTTGCTCTGAAGCTTCTTACCTGGGACATCACTGAAGCTTAGCTTTGTCATCTGTAAAATAAAGGGTGCAAAGGGGGCCTGAGCCATAGGGTTGTAACTATGATTAAAGTCTATCAACCAGGTTCATGGAAGCTACTGAAAATTCTGGTTGTTGCTAAGATATTATTCCATGTATTCCATCCTGACTATGCCCATCCATTATTCCTTCTACCCAAAAATATATCTTCAGGATGAACATCATTTCTGCTTTGTTCTTGTTTCATCCCTGCGCACACCTGTGGCCTTGACGACACCAAAGCAACACCAGAAGTGTTAATGCAGTAGCAAGAGCCCTGGACTGGAAGTTTGAGGATCTGTGTGCAAAACTGTCAGTGCTACTTGGAAATCATGGGAGGGCAGGTGGATGTTCCTATGAGTCTTCTAATCTGTGAAGTGGACTGATAAACTCTACCCTGCCTACCTTGCCAGCTTGTTGAGGGGGTTAACTAACTCAAAAGGTGTCCTTAAATGGTAGGACAATGTCAAGATGTTGTTATGTAGCATGACCTTGACTTCAGAAGTTCACGTTGAACTTATCTCCCAATTGGATATACCTTGAATAAAAATTAGCCTCATAATAATTGCAACTCACCTGTTCCTCTCAAGTTATTCTTTCAGAAAAAGAGAGGTGGGGGGGAAAAAAAAGACAGTTGGCTCAGGACAGTGGGAGAGCTAAATCAGAATAATGATGACAGCACACAGTTCTGTGGTCTGTCCCTAGGTTAGGCATCACCAAATTATATCTTATTCTTTCTCACTGAATGTTGACAGAGTTTCAGGATCCTTAACACAGTACTCCAAATAAGCACCACCATTTATGCCCATGACCTCCCACTGATAACAGACAAAAAATCCCATTTAAAAATACCAAAAAGAAAAACAAGTAGGATAAAACTCTGAATTCTGGAGTCATACTTAGTTTCTAGTCCCAGTAATAGCATTTATTAACTGGAAAATCACTCTGAACTTTTATTTTCCTTATTAAAATTTCATAGGAAAGCTATGAAATTTCAGTCACAAATATCTGCCAAATGGTAACAACATGATCCTTGTGAGCTAGTATTATTATCATTAACTTGCTCTACCAATTTGATGTTTTCTATAATTTAACTTCTCCTCCTTATTTCTCCCAAAACAAACAAATAAACACAAAGAAACATCCAGAGTCACCTGGAAGAATCTTGGATTTTAAAGATGCAAAGTCCACAGATTAAATACCATTACTCAATATTTTAATTGAGCAATAGTGAACAAGTAGTCCAAACTCTCTTAGCCTCAGTTTTGTAATGCATAAAAGCAGGAAATGTTTCAGGTCATGGGGAGGGTGAAATGGGATAATGTATGTAATGCATTTGGCCCACAGTGGGTTCTGAATCAACATTCAAATATTAGTTAGAAAAGAACGAATGAATAACAAGCATAATAGGATCAACTCAAATCCACTGGAAACAGTACAGAGGAAACATTTTCTGGAGAAGGTTAAAATAAAATCAAATGTCTGAGGTGGATTAAACTTTTTCATCCCCCTCTCTCTCTGCTCGAGTCAGACTTGTTTCCACAGGATTTCATCTGCATAATGGAATTTGCTGATTGTGAATAAATGGTGCAATGTGCACAGAAGCATTCTTGGGAGGATAAACTACTGAAGGTTATTTATATGTCGCATGTAGGACCATCTTCCTGCTGTATCAGTATTTTAGCTCTGCTAGAGTCCCACATTCCTGTCCCCCATATTTCCCCCTCCATCTGAACATAATGTGCTCTGTGACTTGAAGATTTTAGGAACTGAAGGGGATACTGTATAGTGCATACGTTTGTCATAGAGACCCTAATGCCCTCAGTGCCCTAATAAAGGCACTGATAAGTCCTGCCTTTGCTTCCTTTGTTTTTTGTTTGTTTGTTTGTTTTTATTTACTTGACAGAGTTAGAGAGAGAGAGAGAGAGAGAGAAAGATCTTCCTTCCGTTGGTTCAGCCCCAAATGGCTGCTACGGCCAGCATGCTGCACTGATCTGAAGCCAGGAGCCAGGTGCTTCCTCCTGGTCTCCTATGCGAGTGCAGGCACTCAAGCACTTTGGCCATCCTCCACTGCCTACCCGGGCCACAGCAGAGAGTTGGACTGGAAGAGGAGCAACCAGGACTAGAACCCAGTGCCCATATGAGATACTGGAGCCACAGGCAGAGGATTAACCAAGTGAGCCACGGCACTGACCCCATGAAATAGAGAAGCTTAACACAAAATTGTTCCATGTGCCTGACCATAGAAGTCTTTTCAGGTTAATACCTTCTTAACATCCAACATAGCTACTATTTGGGAAATGCTATTATACTGAATTTTCTCAATGCCAATGAAAGCAGCACTAAAATCTGAATATTTATAATGATTTTCAGGCAATGCTGATAGAGACAAAAATTGAATCAATCAAAAATGGTGTTTCCTCCGATTGTAGGTTTAATTTTGTCCTCTAAATGATATGTTAAAGTCCTTACCACCAGTATCTGTGAATAAGAGCTTATTTGGAAATTGTATCTCTGCAGATGTAGTCAAATGAGATCACACTGGATTAGCTTGGACCCCAATTCCCCTAAATCCAGTGCCTGGTGTATTTACAAGGATAGAAGTGGGGAGGGATTTGGACACACAGCAGGAATAGGAAGAGGCAAAGAAGGGTCTTCTCCTATAGGTTGCACAGGGAGCAGGGTACTGCCAGTAACTTGATGTGAGACTTCCAGCCTCCAGAATATTGAGGAATAAACTTGTGTTGTTTTTGAGCCATAAGTTTGGTGGTAGCTTGTGAAGACATTTCTAAGAAACTGACAAATAGAGCTACGAGATTCTTTTCCCATGTTACTGTTGCTTCTTTCCAGTCTCCTTTCCTGATTCCCATTCATCGCCCATCTGTTGGTGTGCCCCAGGTCAAACATTCCATAAAGTTTTTTGTCAACTCTAATGGGCCAGAATTTTTACAAAGCAATTAGAACCAGGAAATTTGACTCCAATATCACCTATGTAGAGAAGGATCCACAGTGTATATTTAAGACAAACATAGTATATCCAAAACGGAACCATTGGTCTTACCCTAAAAAACAAAACAAAGCTCTTCTCCTCATATGGCATGCTCTATCTTGGGAATTAACAATTAATTCCTTGATTTGATGAAGTCTGATACCTAGGTTCATCCATGAGACCTCTGGCTTCTCCAGTAGTCCCCATTCCATTAGCAAATTCTGTTGAAACAAGCTTTAAAGTACATCCAGAGTTCAATCATTTCCACCACCTCTCTCTCTTCCACCAGTGATTGAGCGCACCATCATCTCACTCACATGAACACATCATGATAGCCTCCAACACGGTCTCTCTGCTTTGATTCTCAACCTGCAGTGTCTACACTCAACACAGGAACCAGAGTCATAACATTAATAAGTTAACCCAGTCACACCCTTCTCGTGTGCAGGATCCTGCAAAGGCTTCACCTTCCCATAGAACAAAGTCATAAATCTTTGCCGAGGTCCCCAATTCTAGTCCCTAATTGTTACTCTAAACTCATTTTCTCCTATGTTTCCCCTCATTAAGTTCCAGCTTGACTGACCTCCCTGGGGCCTTCTAAGGAGCAAGCATGTTACCCACTGGGGAATTCATATTTGCTGTGGTCTCAGCATAAAACACCCCTCTTCCTGGTATTCATCTGCATATTTCCTTGCTTCAGTCAAGTCTCTCAAACATAAAGTCCTTCCCTCCTCCCTTGATGAAAATAAAATGTAACCCATCAGTCTCTCTCCAATGGCCCTGACTTAGTATTGGTAATTAAGAGAGAGAGAGAGAGAGAGAGAGAGAGAGAGAGAGAGAGAGAGAATTCATTTCCCCTATTAAAATGTGCACAGCAGAAATGGAGAAAGAGATTGACCATTTTATCCTCTTCTATAATCTCAATCCTAGGGCAATGTCTGGTACAAAGCAGGTGCACAAAAATATTAATTAATTAATTAATTAATTTTTCCAAAAGAACCAAGGGCAGGGAAAAAACCTTTGAAAAACAATACAATTTTACCATTTTCAGTGTGAGTCACAAATGCTGAGGAAAATCAAGGCAGAGCTCCGGCAATGATGGTCTCACAAATAGAAATGAAGATTTCTTGAATTATTATTATGGGTTTTTGAAGAGACCAATTTCCAAAGTCACTCCTAAAGACATCAGTTAAATCCTCTTGGCCTTGTTTTTCACCTAAATATAAACATAAAACTTTTTAAAGAGTCCATAGGACAATAGATGTTAATTGCTGGCCAAGTATAACATCCTTTGAGAACTTGCACACAGGAAGAGTTCATTATTTTTCATAATCCTTTCTTCAAAACAGGTTTTCAAATAAAACTGTAGCAACAGCCTTGTGATAATGACAATTGGTCTTAACTGCAAGCTTACCATATACTAGGGACTCCTCAAGGATTCTCTTCTTTTAATTTCCAATATTCCTAAAGTGGGTACTATCATGAACCCTGCTACCCTGCTTTGAAGACAGAGAAACTGAAGATTGAGGAGATCAAATATCTTTCTCAAGAGCTAGTGACGGCCAGCGCTGCAGCTTAATAGGCTAATCCTCCACCTGTGGCGCCGGCACACTAGGTTCTCGTCGGGGTGCTGGATTCTGTCCTGGTTGCCCCTCTTCCAGGCCAGCTCTCTGCTGTGGACCGGGAGTGCAGTGGAGGATGGCCCAAGTGCTTGGGCCCTGCACCCCATGGGAGACCAGGAGAAGCACCTGGCTCCTGCCATCGGATCATCTCCTGGCTTTGGATCAGAGCGATGCGCCAGCTGCAGTGCACTGGCCGCAGTGGCTCTCTCTCTCTCACTGTCCACTCTGCCTGTCAAAAAAAAAAAAAAAAAAGAGTTAGTGACTAGTAAGTAATGGTAATGAAGCAAGAATACCAACACGGGTATTTTTATTTCACAGTACATTCTCTTGACCAAAATGCTAGTTTATGAGATAAAGTTACTCAGCAGGACAAGGTTGTATAATCAATATTGAGTATTGTTACTTCTGTTTTACAGAATAAGTAACCTCGGTCTTAGAGAAGGGAGAAGAGTCACGCAAGGTTACAGAGGTAGTCGATAATCACTAGGTCTGCAGATAATAATTTATGAAATTCCTTTTACTAACAAAAGGGTACCCAACAATGGAGTATGATCTATGTGACAGGAGTGGTACACGGTGAAGACATCCAAGTACCAGATGGGGCCCACAGTTCCACGCATTTCAGAGTGAAGGCTAAGAAAAGGAAACTGACTTGTCCAAGGTCACTTAGAGAGTCAGCTCTTGAGCTTGTCTCCCAGGGCCAGTTTTGGCCAATTTCCCTCTTTTGCCAAGATCCTCTCAAAATGTAACATCCACATAAAGCCTGAAACTACTATAGGTATAGTGTCATGTGTGTTTTAACATACCTATTTGTGCAACACATGGTAGTGCAGGATTTAGTCTGTCTTTTTCTTTTTTGTAATTATTTGGTGGCTATTTTGGTAACATCTTTGGGAGATTAAGTCCAATTAGGAAACAGATGGCATAGAAATATTGTCAAACATATTGGATCAGCAGCAAATCACTGATTTCATTATGTAAAAAATTAAAACGTATATTTACACTTGATCGTCCAAATGAGGGTGAAAAGACTAATTTCAGGGTTCATTATAAGCTCTGGCAAAGAGTCAAGTGGAAAGTAAGTCATGTCCAAGTTGGTTACTACTGGATGCCCAAGTTATTGCTTCAATGTATTCCACATACTGTCTCATAGGGCATTTGGGAGATAGGATAACAAAGGGAGGGACAAGAAAAGAAGTCCTCTGAGTATGTCAATATTGTGAAGCTGGACTTGGTAAAAAAGACTTCCATAAGATGAGACACAGGGCCTTTATTTCTGTGGACTTAATTCTGCCTCTCCTTTTCCTGGAACATTTGAAGGCTCCCCATTGCTGGTGAACTTACACTCCCTGTTCCAAATAAATCCGCCATCAGATTCATTTATCTTTAAAAAAATTATTTATTTATTTGAAAGGGAGAGTTAACAGAGAGGCAGAGAGAGAGAGAGAGAGGTCTTTCATCCACTGGTTCACTCCCCAGATGGCCACAACAGCTGCAGCTGCACCAATCTGAAATCAGGAGTCAGGAGCTTCTTCCGAGTCTCCCATGTGGACTTGGGCCATCTTCTACTGCTTTCCCAGGCCATAGCAGAGAGCTGGATCAGAAGTGGAGCAGCCGGAACTTGAACCAGCATCCATATGGGATGCCAACACTGCAGGCGGCAGCTTTATCCACTATGCCAAAGTGCCGGCCCCTCCTCTACTTTTATACCCTTATTTCAGCTTACCTTCCCACACTCTACCAAAAGAACAACTCATTGCAAAATACTAGTGAATATAACAGGAAATACCTGTGTCCAGGTCTTGGCATTGTTACCTGACACAGTTTTACCATCCGTGAAATAAGGATGATAATAATAATTTTAAAATTTATCAAGCACTTCCTTTTTTTATTTTTATTTATTTTTTTTTTGACAGGCAGAGTGGACAGTGAGAAAGAGAGACAGAGAGAAAGGTCTTCCTTTTGCAGTTGGTTCACCCTCCAATGGTCACTACGGCCGGCACACCACGCTGATCCAATGGCAGGTGCCAGGTGCTTCTCCTGATCTCCCATGGGATGCAGGGCCCAAGCACTTGGGCCATCCTCCACTGCACTCCCTGGCCACAGCAGAGAGCTGGCCTGGAAGAGGGGCGACCGGGACATAATCTGGTGTCCCGACCAGGACTAGAACATGTCACATGGCTCAACCTAACTTCAGAAGGTGCTGATAAATGAAGACTTTATTCTTGGCAGGTTTATGTCCAGCTATAGGAGCCATCCTCCAAGACAGCTTCCAACGATCTTCACTTCCTGTTATTTGTGGTTTTTGTAGTTTACTCCTAGTGAAATTGGAGTTGTCACATCTCTCCAACAGATTACATGGCGTACAAGAGTCAACATAAAAGACTTTTTCAGTTTCTGCCTTAGTCCCTTGGATGACTCATTTTGGCCAAAGTTCACCACCATGCGTTGAAGATACTCCAATAGCCTTATAGAGAGATTAGATATGCACGGAAAGGAACTGACCCTCAACGTCTCTGCTATGTGAGTGAGCCAACTTGAAAGTGTTAGGTGTCCATAGAGATTCAGCCTTTAAATGACCATATCGTGCATATGGTAGACCCTTATACAGAACATCTAGATACACTCTCCTCACGTTTTGGATGCACAGAAAACATGAGAAATAAAAAGTGTTGGTGTTTTAAACCATTGCATTTTGGGGTAATTCACTACATAATAGATAGCTAATTCACAGCCAACAGTTGAGAGTTCTATTATTGAGGTGGAATGATAGACATTTAACAGAATACAATTACACATGCACTTAAATGTGGTGAAGGTAGGATTCAAACTTACATGATCTGACTTAGTGTATTAGTCAGCTTCTTATTACCACAACAAAATACCTGAGACAGTTAGTTTATAAAGACAAAAGTTTATTTAGATCATAACTTTGGAAGTTCAAGTCTAAGATCAGGTAGGCCCATTGGTTTGGCAGCTGGTGATGGTATTCTTGGTAGAAGATTGCCAAGGCAGTGCACAGCATCACAGGGCAAGAGACTGGTAATGTGTACCTTTGTACCCATATTTCCATAGAAAGATACCAGGGTTCTATTATGGAGGCACCACCCTAATGACTAATCCAATTTACTTGCTAAAAGTTTACTTTAAACACCATAATTGAATTTAATTTTCACCCTTGTAGTAGCATGAACTTATGACTTTAATGTTTAAACTTTTGCACGTGTTTGGGAAACAAATATTCAAACCAATGTAATTAAGAGCTTGTTTTTTATGTAACCCCATATACTTAATTTTTTCTCTGCATTTCTATAGTGTATGTCATTCTTAGAAACCAGTTTCATCGTTAAGTGCTTAGAACTATATTCAACCTTCTCTATCCTGAAAGTAGGAATCTATGGCTCTCTCACTCTCTATCTCTCTCCCCCTTCCTCTCCCCCTCCTCCTCCATCTCCCTCTCCCTCTCTCTCTCCTTTCACCTTCCTTTTCTTTCCTCCTTCTTGTCTCAGCTTTTCACCATAATGTCTCACCATAGGTCGCTCACATTGTGTCATGTTGCTCCATCAGAGCAATCAAATAGAAAGGCAAGAGAGAAGGAATGGAGCAAAATAAATATCAATACCTTTTGTAAACTAATCTCAGAAGGGATATCCTATGACTGCTGTAGTTTAATCCTTAGAAGCAAATGACCAAGAATCCCTATTCAGATGGAGGAGATAACACAGGGCAGGAATGTCAGCAAGAGGAAATTGTTGGGGGTCCTTTTATCAACTTCCTTCTCTGTTTCCTTCCTCCTTCCTTCCTTCTTTCTTCCCTCCATTCTTCTGTCTCTCCCTTATTCCCTCCCTTTTTTCTTCCTTCCTTCTTTGTAAACTCCGTTCCTTTTTTCCTTTCTTCCTTCTCTGAGGGCTCACTTCGGTTCATGCAACACCCAAAGCCTTCAATGTTTTCCCATTACTACCTGGAAAAATCCATATGTCTCAAGGAGGCATCAAGAATTACCATGGTCTCCCTCTATCTTGTTGTCTAGTCTTATTGCTACTACTTCACCTGTCTTCTTGCCTATCCAATGACCTTAGTTTCAGAGATAGATCTGTTAGCTTCCTACTTATGCCCATTTCTCAATGACTCTCCTTCCAACTAGAAAATTTCTTGTCCTAAATATTCCATCACTATACCAGGCAGTACATGGAAGTTCAAGCATTAGAGTCACGCAGCCTTGGATTCCGATCAAAAATTGTCACTTAGCAGCTTGGATGAATTACTTATTCACCTAAAGTCTCTATTGCTCACTTAGGAGACAATGAGACAAGACTCCTCATGGGAGTGTTGGATAAATTCAATAAAATATGTAAACTACATAAGTTACAGAATTACATCTGGGACATAAGCGTTTAATAAATGGGATCTATCATAATTTGTAGTAGCCTCTCCTTGGAGTCTTGGTGAAAGAATAACAACACATCTGTGCATTACATGGCAGCCGACAAAGTGCTATTACACCCACAATTGCATTTGAGGTTCCCTATGTGCTTAGAATGGAAGTACATTATCTCCTGTGTCCAGATGAGGAAACACATAGAGGGGGTGAGGTGATGAGCTCAGGATCATGCAGACAGCTGTTGGTAGAAACTCAAAAAGAACCCCGACTCTAACCACTGAACTGCTTTCTCCTCCATGAACACTTACTCCACAGACTAACCAAGGGACAGGACTGCTTGAACTAGAATCTATTTCTTGCTGAGTGCCTTTCCCTCTGATACAGTTTCTTTAGCCTACAAAAGCAAATTGAGCTGTCAAAGGAAGCTGCAGCCTTTGGGAGACACATGGAGCTTGCGGGTTTGCTAGGGCTGCTGACAAGCAGCCACCTTCCATATGGTCTCCCCACTCTTGCATGGACAAACTCCAGAGCTCACATGTCTCTTGCCAGACCTGAGAGCCCATTTCATTTCCTGGATGGGGCAGGAACAATATGGAAGGATGACCAAAATAAGATCCAATGAAATTCTGCCCTTCCTTCTGGTCTTCCCTTTTTAAACTTACTTATAGTCAAGACTCAACCAACCAGATAATATATTTTGAAATGAGTGAATTTCAAAGGGCCATGGAGGATACTAAAAAGTTTACAGCCAAGGAAGCTTTACGAGTAACAGGAACTTTCTGATCATCAGAGCAATTTCCAAACAAGTGAACTGTATTAAGAGAATAAGGTCAACATAAGAGGAAGTACTGGCCATAGGGCATATATGAAAGATTCCCAAAACCTAGTTATGTTGCCAAATTACCCAGTAATTTAACTTTTTTTCTGACACATTTAGCCTACAATCTACTTGGAAATGATTTTTGTATTTGGTGTGAAAGAAGCATTGAGATTTTAAAATATTTTTATCATATATAAAGTAGGTAAATATTTTTATTGTGTATATTTAAAGTGAGCAAATAACTATAGTCAAGAAAACTAACATATCCATCACTTGGTGAGATCACTTAGGATAAAAATTCTCAAGTCCAGTCTTAGATCTTTTAAATTGGAATCTTCAGCTCTAAAGTCTGTTAATCCATATCTTTCACCACCCCAGGTGATTTTGATGGACAGCCAGGCTTGAGAATCATGAGTATAATTGGCAAGAATTCAAGCATCAAATTGAGGTTGGACCAGATCAGAGATGTTTTAAACTGAGTTCCTCCCAGGTGTTCCTTTGGGACTGCTCCTGATGATGGGGAGGGCAAGGGGTAGATGTTGTGGAAAGGGAGTGGTGATGGGGAGGAAGGCAGTATCTTTATCCCACCTCCTGGTTTTAATCAGAACACGCTACTTTTATCTCTTTACTTCTTTATGCTTCCATGCAAGATGTATTTGGACAAAGGCTGTGCTAGCTTTTAAAAAGAAAAAAAAAAAAAACCAGAAAGCAGCTGAACTAGATGGCCTTTAATTTATTTAATCAATAAATAGTTGCAGAGTGTCTGCTACATGTCAGCCTCTGGGCAAAATCAAAGCTGAGTCAGACATGGTCCCTTTTCCCTGGGACTTCATAGTTGAGAGGGAAGAGGAAACGAATGACTTGTTCAGAGGCACCAAAATGACTGTATTAACAGAGGAGTGAGAACACAGCTCAGGAAAAATTTGGGCCACAAGTAGGCTGAATCCTTGAGCCTTCCTAATCCTTAGGAATCCTAATTCCTCTGGACTTAACAGTTTCCTTACTACCAATTTTAAAGAGTATAAATAAATGACCTGGAGAATCACAGAATCTTCAGGTTGCAATAAAATGTTTATTGACTCACTAGAAAGGTGATTTTTGCCTTTCCCCACTTCTTTCAGGGGATACTTTGCAATATCTTGTAAGAATATTAGTTGTCACAACTGGAAAGGTGTTACTGGTGGTGGGCAGAACTCAAGGGAACTTCTAAAGATCTTAGACTGTACAGAGCAATCCCTTCCCCAATAAAGAATTATCCAGTCCCAAACATCAACTGTACAGAGGAGAAATCCTATCCTACAGCCATGGCATTCAGGGTCACTTGTACAAGGATTCATGGGAATGGGGGGAGAGTCCACTTTAAAAACATGGGGAGGAATTGGGAAGGGTTTTGATGCCAAGTTTTTTCTCCCACCATGATGGTATCTCAATGGAAAAACAGGAAAGAATCTCAGGGATGGTATCCTAATGCCCAAGGTGGTAACCCAAGCACAAAAATTGGCTGCCATCTGCCCAGGGTGTCAGACCAAGGTACCAGGTAAAATCCAGTTTTTGTGATTCTTGTTGCCAAAATTGATTCCTTTTAATCTCTTATCTATAGGACTCAGTGTTTCTTTGTATTTTTGTCTCCCTTGTTCAGTCAAATGGACACAGCAGTTTTGTCATATTTTACCAAGTCACTACTGGCTTTCTACTTCCCTCTCCCTGGTCTCTTGTTAAATAAAGTTCCATGTTTTAAGACTCCTTCAGGTGAAGAAACTAGAAAAGCATCTGTCCATGCTGGAGCACCAACATAAGGCAAAAATGGCTCTGGAATCAACCTGAGCTCAAATCTAGCTCTACCAGTATGAGAAATGTCACCTTGGACAAGTCATTTTACTTCTTTGAACCTTGAGCTGATCTGTAAAGAGAGGCTGGTTACAGTACCTGCCTTGAATGTTTTTTAAGACACTTTTCATAAAGTGCCCAACACAACACTGAGATATTCCGTAAGTGGTAGCTGTGATTGTGTCCAAAAACGTGGCTACCTACATTCCAGTGTCTAATAGCAGACCCCACAACAAGACATAACTGGTGATACCTTTCCTCTGCTAAGTCCAATCTTCCTCCCACTATATAGAAGTTCATTTACTAAATTGGCTCCAAAGGGAATAAAAATTCCTTTCTGACCTCTGGCTAATGAGCCCATTGCAATCCCAGAAATAAGCAATAATTTGATTCTTGAGGTGAAAGAAGCTCCCAGAATTTTTAGTGTAAACCTTCCTCAGCTAGTGAAGAAAGCCCTATTGTACTATATTACACATCACTTGGTCCATCACCCTTTGGATATAATAATTCCTGGCCAGACCACAGCGGCTGATGAAGATGGGGCCATGGGGAACTTCTCCCTTATCTCAGTTTCTTTTACACATGTGAACCCTGAGAAGCTCTGTTGATCAGGTGTATTCTGTGTCAGCATCCTCTGTCCCAGAGCTGACTTGCAAAACTTTTTAGCCCTGGTTAGCCATCCACTTTATATCCCTTCTGGTCTCTGAATCCCCAACTTACCTTTTCTAAGTATCACCCACAGTCACACAAATTGATGGTCCAAATACTTAGCACACTTTCATCTGGCCCCAGAAGGAACATTACAAAGAAAAACCTTCCAGCCTATTATTCCCAAATTCCAAACTCATTCAGTTAAACAAAATCAATTTGTTATGTTTTAACCATAAATGTACCAGACTCCACACTAGACATTTAGAAAACAGGAATGAGCAAAGAGACAGAGTCCTTCCCTGCAGAGTGATTGTCACTGCTACTACAATGGGATAATTACCAAAAACAGATGCCCATAGGAGACTTGGGGTGTGAGGGTAAGAGAACTTCACAAAGTGGATTCTTAAATTCACATCATGAGGACAGGCAGGAATTAGGTAGGTGAATTAGATAAAGAAAGCAAGACAAAGGGAACAGGCTATGCAAATCCTAGAGTAAACAGTGACTCCTTTTGGAAATAGAGGATGGAATTAGAGGAAGTTAAACCTTGCTGGAAAAAATATAGCATGCTGGGATGAAAAAAGAGAGAGATGGAAGGTGTGAACAATAGACTGGAGAAGGAAGCAAGGACTAGAAAATGAAAACACCACACAGTTCATAATTTTGAAGATTAAGAGTATTTTTCTAAACTCAATGGGAAACTGTACACTTGTATTCCCATACAGAGAATAAACATCCAGTTTAAAATATAATTATTGATTGTTTTCCATGTGTTCAACCCTATCCTAGGCATCATAGGTGGTAAGAGAAGAGAATACAAAAGTAGCATAACAAAAATTGATCTCTCTGTGGATAGAACAGGGCCATTTTTTAATCTGAGCTTCAAAACATAAGCCAGTGAATTTCAGGACCCTGGAAAGCGGAGGCACCGATCTGATTCTGAGACTAGGCCAGCAGCACAATGTTTGCATAGAGTGGTGCCCAGTAGGCAGTGAATGAATAAGAGCAAAAGGCTGCTCCTAGGTCAGAGGTACCAACACAAAGAGAAGCAGAGCAGTGGAGAGACCAAGGAGAAAGACAATGGCATGAAGAAGTTGAGACTTGAGGGATGAGTCAGAGAATGGGAAAAGCACCTCAGGCAGCAGAAAAACAGGGGAAAAAGTACAGAGGAAAGAAGGGTCATGAATAGAGCTGGGTCATGGAGATGAATCAGACACTGATGGAGGGTTTGTTCTCAGGAATCGAGGGAGACCTTGATTATCAAGGTGGTTTCTGAGTGGGAGGATTTCTGAATGACAGAACGAAGAATTCCAGTTGATCCACAGCTATGACGGGGAGTCACTGTAGATTCTGGAGGAAGGGAAAATCACAAAACACAGCCGTTTTAGGAAGCAGTGGACTGAATGTTGGGAATGCAGAGAGCAGTGACCAGTGTCATCTAGATGGAAGGTTCAGGGAACAAAGAGTTTGACAGAATGGGACAAGACTTCTGTCTGGTGTGGGGGAAGGGCAGAAGATTCAGTCTAAAAAGCAGCTGAGAGCACATCAAAGGGCCCCAGAATGTCATATTCCCTGGCTCCAACCCCCAGCTGCCACAAGGGAGTTTCTAATTTGAGCATTCAGATTTCAGGACACTCAGATTTCAGGACACATTTAGCAGTAAGTCAGGTACTTGGCCTGAAACATGTTTAGACCGGGGGGCAGCAGAATTTTTTTACATTGTTGAGTGATCAGAAAAAATCAAAACAATAATAGTTTGTGACATATGAAATTTAAATTTCAGAGTTTTATTTGAACATGACCATGCTATTTGATTAGGTACTGTCTATGCTGCTTTTCAGCTATAAGAGCACAATTGAGCAGTTGCCAGGAGACTATATGGCCCACCCAGCCGAAAATATATATTCTCTGACTTTTTAAGGGACAAGTTTACTCACCCTGACCTTGGATTTCAAGTGCATGTCTTTGCCACTTTATTTCCACTTCTCCTATATGGTCAGGCCCAACTGCATAAAATTCACATATTTAGGTAAGGAGTTCAATATACTAGGAGTCTAATGATTTTACTTCCCTATTCAACTACATTGCTTCCCACCCAGGCACCTTGTTTTTGGATAATGGATTTCACTTGGGAAAAAGATCGGGAATTTTTAGGTTGCCCTTGATGTCTGTGAAAACCTCCTCTCCAAACTATTCCATGGTCTTTTACTGAGGAAGCAGCCAGGTGATGTTTGCCTATGAGGCAGATGTTACCATCATCACTCAGTTTGAGAGTGATTTGGGAAGGGTGGGAGAGTGCCCTGTCACCCATGCCAGGAAGGCAGGGGGTCTTCTTGATGAGGGATGTAAATAGTTGTTTCCAATTCCTCCCAGGATGCTGACCCTAGAGAGGTAATCTCCTGGGAGAGGTGAGGATCCCTCTTGGTCACTGTGGCCTTGGAGGCCTGGTGCCAATTCAATTTTCAAGGCAGCCCACCTCCATGCAGAATGAAAAATCTTTTCTTAACACTCTTATTAAACTCTAATCTTAATCATATTCATCATTATTAAGTCTTGAAATTGTCTGGAATATTTAAATAGGACCAAACGGAAAGTCAGAGGGATGGATTTAAAGGGACAGCTAGAATTCTCTTCCAGGAGCCAAATAATCACTGGAGATTCGGCCTCTGATAGAAATCAAGGCTTCTAAAGCAGATTTTCAACAACGGTGCAGCGGGGGCGGGGGTGGGGGGGTGTCAATTACATTTGGCCTGGATGATATTAGTCTTTCTTTCAAAGACGCCTCAAAAACTTATCAGGAGAAGGAAGAGGCATAAATAGAAGATAAATTAAGGGCTTAAATGTACCCAAGGACTCGGAGGGATATTGAAGGCGAATAGCTCTATGAGTCTCCCTCCTTTCAGTTCCAAAACAATGTCTGTTAAATAATTCCAGTGCCTTGGTGTCTGTCACAGAGGAACTCATTTCTAGCACTCCCCGAAAGGTCAGATGACCTGGCCCCGCCGTTATCTCCTGACACACGGCAGGAAGGCATCAGGGCCTTTACAACCATGTTCTGAGGAAGAAATAAAGGCTCTTTCACCGTTTTCCTTTATAATAAGAAATTTAATTTGAGCTGATGCGCTCTCCTTTTTTCTCCCACATCCATCATACAGGATGTGGAGGAAAGGGTGTGAATTTATCAAGGATTTACTTTGTACACCAGCACTGTGCTGTACACATAATATGCCTTGTCCCCCTGAATCCTGGCAGGAGCTTTATGGGACTTACAGTCTCCAGTTTATAGATGAGGACTTTTACAGAAAGAGAAACACCTTATTCATGGTCACCACATCTGACTTGAAGTCAACCCTCTGAGTATTCAGCTCATGCCCCTTTTTTCTGCACGCCACTGGCTTGTCCAACTCCCACTGCCCTTCAAAGGGAGGATAGCTCTGGTGAAGGGAGAGATCCCTGTGGTATAGGTGGAGATGGGTCTTCTAGAACAAGAGATATTTTTATAATGTCATTATAATCAGGCTTCAATCCTGAATGTTAAAACAATCTATTTAACCTTTACTCTGGCTAATGCATACATTAGGTGGGGAAACCTATATGCCATCATAAAAATGTGGGAAATTGAAACCTGCTGACATAAAATCAAATAGCCCAGCCATAAAAGGTGTCGCTTTTATGTGATTATCTTGCCAATATCTTCTTGTTGCTAAACTAAATCAAACTACAATTTTCCCCACATGCCCTGAATTTAATGGGACCCATTAATGGGTGTGATTCCTTATAGATCTCCTTGTAATAGGAACACGGCCTCTTACGCCCTGGCAAATTAAAATGAAGCCACTGGGCTGTCGTTTGTTACGTTACTTTGAGCATATTATGAATAGTGGTCCTGCTTGAAATACAAAAGCTGTTGACACTCCAAATGGCATCGAAGGCCTTTTTAATATATTTCATATCAATAATATATCTTTTCAGAACTTTCTTACTCTATTTCCATGCATTATCTTTCATAGAATACAAGAATATCAGAACTAATTGTTTTGTTTGCTTTGGTTTTCTTCTTTCTTTCTTTCTTTCTTTCTTTCTTTCTTTCTTTCTTTCTTTCTTTCTTTCTTTTTTTTTTTTTTTTCGAGACCACCTATTCCAAGAACTATTAAAGTTAATCACACATCAACTCCAACTGGCATCTTGGAGTACTGCATTGGAAAAGAATTCTGAAGCCAACTCCAGACTCATGGTGTAAAGGATGCTGTGATTGATGGTCAATGCCTGCCACTGGCTTGGTTGGTGAGGTGTAAGCCTACATGCTACAGCTATTACTCTATTCCTTAATTCAACACCTTCACTTTAAAAATGTGGAAAGAGAGTCTCAAAGAGGAGAAGTGACTTTTCCAAGGTCACACAATACATAAGCAACAGAATTAAGAATAGAACATATTGTTACTAACTACTTGCCCAGTTGAGTTTCTATGATATAGGAATTTAGATTAGAGGAAAATATACGTTGTCAGGATTAACAAACTAATAGTTCAGAGAAGGTAGAAGGTATCCCACCCCAATGATAAAGAAGAAAGTTCTCAGAAGTCCTTAGCCAATGTTAGAAACTCCTGTTTCTCAGCTTGTGTCTTCCTCCCTGAAGTGGCTAGGACATTGTTCTATGGATTCCAAAGTTTCTCCAAGCAAGGTTATCTGCACCTGGTCAACTCGCAGTTTTTTTTAAAGATTTATTTTTTTACTTGAAAGTCCCAGTTACACAGAGAGAGAAGGAGAGGCAGAGGAAGAGAGAGAGGTCTTCCATCTGCTGGCATCTGCTGGTTCACTCCCCAGTTGGCTGCAATGGCCAGAGTTGTGCTGATCTGAAGCCAGGAGCCAGGAGCTTCCTCCAGGTCTCCCGCAAGGGTGCAGGGGCCCAAAGACCTGGACCATTCTCTACTGCTTTCCAAGACCATAGCGGAGAGCTGGGTTGGAAGTGGAGCAGCCGGGACTCACTCCTGTCCCCTTATGGGACGCTGGCACTGCAGGCGGCAGCTTTACCCACTGTGTCACAGTGCCAGCCCCTAACTCACAGTTCTTTCGGTGCATTTGAGTGTTTCTTACTGAAGCTCCAAACCCTTTCTTTGGACCACCATCTATCAAGATGCCTTGATCCTTGATGTTGGCACCTATAGAAATCAATTGTGGAGTCATAGAGAAAGGCAGCAAAATTGAAATCTCTAAGCAATTCATGTTCAGAACCATCCTCCTATCAATCTTAGCAAACCTTTCCTGAATCCCCACTACCTACGTGATAAAGCCCCCAGTTCCTCACATGGCCCTTAGCACTGGTTACAGTTTGCTCTCTCAGCCTTTCCAGCCTCGTGCTTTCCCTGTCCCTTTAAAATATCCAACAGCTTAGACTGGGAAAGGCAAACAACACAATGAGACATTAATTCCTACTCAATCCCCAAATGTTACTAGCGGATCATTAGCAATGGGTCTCTTTCCTTTTTTGCTTAGGCAGTATTTCAAAAAGCTGTGAGACTGACAACATCCACCTTAGATATGAGAGTGAGGGCTGTAAGGACTAGAATACTGTGCTTACCCTCTCCAATTAAGTCACAGTATTGCCAGCTACTCGCTGAATGTATCCTTCACTTACAGTTTCCCATGCACCTTGTGCCTACATGGTAACCCCTTTTTAATATTTAAAACCTTGGCCTGGGGTCAGCACCTTTGAGAAGTCCCCAACCCTCCAGACTGAATGAATCCCAGAAAAAAAAGAACTGCCCAGATCATTATTCCATCAGTCTGGCAGGAGCGGTAAGGGCAAAGACACTGGAGACAATCTTTCTGGATTTAAAGTTTTCCTCTGCTATTTAACAGCTGTGTGACCTTAGGCATGCTACTCAGCCCCTCTGCATTTCCATTCCCTAATCTGGAGATTGGAGGTAATCTAGTACCTGCCTCATAGGATTCCTGTGAAGACTAGAAGAATTCATGTGTTCAAAGTGTATAATGTGGTACATGGCACAAACTGCTTAGCAAGTGTTTTTATCTAGTGCTTGGAATTTTGTAACTTAATAATGCTGTGTCTACCTGTCTTCTACACAGAAATGCAAATTTCTTGAGGCCTCGGATTTGAGTTCAGTTATCTTTGAATTCCCTGCCCACCTGATGCAATGTTGGTTGCATAGGTGCTAATGAATATTTAATGGATGACTAAATGAATAAATAAATCGGTTTGAAGCCTTGTAAAGTTGTAAGGGAGAGCCATTTTCCACTCTTCTCTTTTGCTAGTGGCTTATCCCAGTTCAGAGAGACTCAAAAGAAATGTTCCGTGGCTGTCACTCTGAGTCAGAAGAGACACTATATCTCCATGACATCCAACCTCATGTTTACCTTGCACTCCTTTAATAACCTCTCACTGACTCAAAAATTAAAATTCTTTCCTCTCTTGATATTATCCCTGAGAGGGAAACACAGATAGTTTTTCTCCACACCTTCCCCTTGAGTTTCTAATGAAGCAGAAGCCAACATGACTGTTTTATGTACCTATTTGTCTGCACTAATGGTGTCAGTAGAGACAGGCACACCTCTCCAAAGCATGTTTGCTTAGGAACTGGTGCAGAACGGCACAGACAAGGTCCCTGGTATTGAGCTGTGCTCCTGTAAGGTATCAGCATTTTTCCTGTGATTGTGGAGTTAATGTTAATGCTAAGGATATGTCATTAACATCACTTTACAGACATGTCCATTTTTGGACTGTATGTAATGCTCAGTAACTATGCTTATTCATTCATTCATTCAACACATATGTACTGAAATTTACTATGTAGCTCAAACAACCATGTTGTGCAGTTCTGGGGCACCATTTACATCATCACCTGGGACTGAGCTACCAGACAAAGCACTCTTACCTGGCACATGCTATAGATGCAGAAATGAATGGAATGTAGTGTGTCCCTTCTCAAAGACAACAGTCAAGGAGGAGTGTCAGACTTGCAAGCACATAAATTACTAATCTGTGTGTCCTTGTGCCAGGAGTAAAAATAGAAGTGTATTCAGAGCTGGCACCGCGGCTCAACAGGCTAATCCTCCGCCTAGTGGTGCCGGCACACCGGGTTCTAGTCCTGGTCAGGGAGCCGGATTCTGTCCCAGTTGCCCCTCTTCCAGGCCAGCTCTCTGCTGTGGCCCGGGAGTGCAGTGGATGGCCCAAGTGCTTGGGCCCTGCACCCCATGGGAGACCAGGAGAAGCACCTGGCTCCTGCCTTTGGATCACCGCTGTGTGCCGGCGGCCATTGGAGGGTGAACCAACGGCAGAGGAAGACCTTTCTCTTTGTCTCTCTCTCTCACTGTCCGCTCTGCCTGTCAAAAAAATAAATAAATAAAAAATAAATTAAAAAAGAAGCATTTTCAGGGTAGATAGGTATGCCAAAGGCATGCCTAACTGTCTCTACGAGGAGCAAGGAAGGTTTCTTGAAAAAATTATGTTTGATTTGGATTTTGAAAGATGCAGAAGAATCTATAAACAGGTTAGAGTGGGAGCGTTGGCAGTGGGGATTGTGCAGTTCCAGGAGGAAAAAAGAGTGTCTACAAAAATACCTAGTCACAAAAGAGGCTGATCTTCTGGGTCCAATAAGTCATTTGTACATTATCAGAGTAATAATTTTGAAGGGATGTGTGGAAGGGAAACTAAGCTGGATAAGAACACCAGTGTTAAGTACTGAGGGACCTTGAATTCAGACCTAACAACTGATGTGAAGCCCTGACGATGTGGGAGGTAGGAGTGAGACCTAATTCCAGTTAGTTGGGAACCCAAGGATCTCTTGTATTCATGTTTCCATTTTCAAACTATCCTGCACTAATTATCTAATTTTCTTAGCCAAAGCTTATGAATAGAATGGACTGACCCACTTCCCACAAAAATGAGATGAGGGCAGACCCTACAAAGAATCAAAGATTCAACTTCTGATATGGGACCAATATAGGGGACTCAGTACTGCCTATCCAGTCTGCCTAATGCACATAAAATAACACTTGGAACTGGAAAATGGATGGCAACTCAAACTAGACAAATGTTTCTATATAATAGTGGGTAGCCCTCCATGGAAGCAGAATATGGATCTGGAATGATTCAGTCTGGGTAGGTAATCAGCATCAATGAGCCCTTTGTACTTAACTATATTCCAAAATAGTTCTCATAATCCTGCATTTCAAAATCTTCCCCACCCTTTATTTCTGTTTTCTGTTTGCTATTCTATCTCTGCTTCCATAACTCTCTTTATTTCTGGCACCCTGTCACATAAACTACCAATGCCCCAACTTCTTAACATTTAGTGATTGTTTATTTGTCGTTTGATGAATGCAGCAAGCTGAATAATGGTCCCTCAAAAATGTGCACATCCTAATCTCCAGAACTTGTGAATATCATACCCTACCTGGCCAAAGGTGCCTTGCAGGTATGATTAAGCTAGGAGTTTTCAGATAGGTGGTATTGTTCAATGACCAGGCTCCTTCTTTTTTTTTTTTTTTTTTTTTTTTTTTTTTATAAAGCTTTTATTTAAAGAATATAAATTTCCAAAGAACAGCTCATGGACCACAATGGCTCCCCCCACACACAACTTCCCTCCCTCCCCCCACCCTCCCCTTTTCCCGCTCCCTCTCCCCTTCCATTCACATCAAGATTCATTTTCAATTCTTTTTATACACAGGAGATCAATTTAGTACGTATTACGTAAAGATTTCAACGGTTTGCCCTCGCATAGAGACACAAAATGATAATACTGTTGGAGTACTAGTTATAGTATTAATTCACAATGTACAGCACATTAAGGACAGAGATCCTACATGATTTTTTTTTTAAAAAAATTGATTAATTGTCTATGCAATTTCCAGTTTAACACCAAGATTTTTTTTTTTCATTTGCAATTATCTTTATATAAAGAAGATCGATTCAATATATACTATGTAAGGATTTCATCAGTTTGCACCCACACAGAAACACAAAGTGTAAAAATACTGTTTCAGTACTAGTAATAGCATCACTTCACATTGGATAACACACTAAGGACAGATCCCCCATGAGACGCAAGTACACAGTGACTCCTGATGTTGATTTAACAATTTGACACTCTTGTTTATGGCGTCAGTAATCTCCCTAGGCTCTGGTCATGAGTTGCCGAGGCTATGGAAGCCTTTAGGGTTAGCCGACTTCGATCTTATTCCCACAGGGCCATAGTCAAAGTGGAAGTTCTCTCCTCCCTTCAGAGAAAGGTACCTCCTTCTTTGATGGCCCCGTTCTTTCCACTGGGATCTCACTCGCAGAGATCTTTCATTTAATGACCAGGCTCCTTCTAAGATGGAGATAGAATGATCAGTGTGAAAGAAGCATGTGGAGGGGCAGGCGCTGTGGCTCACTTGGTTAATCCTCCGCCTGTGGCTCTGGCATCCCATATGGGAGCCTGGTTCTAGTCCTGGTTGCTCCTCTTCCAGTCCAGCTTTTCTGCTATGCCCCGGGAGGGCAGTGAAGGTTGGCCCAAGTGCTTGGGCCCCTGCATCCGCATAGGAGACCAGGAAGAAGCACCTAGCTCCTGACTTCAGACTGGTGTAGCTCCGACCGTAGCAGCTATTTGGGGAATGAACCAACGGAAGGAAGACCTCTCTCTCTCTCTCTCTCTCTCTCTCTCTCTCTCTCTCTCTCTCTCTCTCACTGTCTAACTCTATCTGCCAAATAGTAACAATAAAAAAAAAGCATATGTAATAATCAAAGCAAAAGTCGAGGGGTGTGCTTGGGAAATGGAAGAAGTGACCACAAACAAAAGAATGCAAGTGGCCTCTGGAAATTCAAAAGATTTAAAAAAATGGCTCTTGTCTAGAGCGTCTAGAATAAATACAGTTTTGTCAACACCTTGATTTTAACCTTAAGACCCATTTCTGATCTGACCAACAGAACTGTAAGATGACAAACGGCTGATATTTTACCTCATTACATTTGTGGTGATTTGCTATGCTATAGCAGACATAAGAAACTAATACAATGAGTAGTGAAGGCCACTATGACTTAGGTGATAGGAGAAATTTCAGAAATAGCATGAGAAGAAGCAGATCCTAGGTCTAAAGAAATGTGGCCAGTTATACAAAGCACTAATCTTTACAGTTTGAAGTGTCCTCATTACATAATTCAGAGATGTCAAGTTGAAGGTATCTGCAACACACATAAAGGCGAAGAGCCACATAACACACACCCCAGATCAGCATTCATTGGGGAAAAATTCACAGGAATGGGAAGATTGGCAGGTGGATGATCTTTCATTTAAAATTGCTCTGTATGACAGTACATTGCCATCTGTCTGGGCTAAACATTGAACTCAAAACCAGGGGTTTGAATGTTCTATGACTAAGGAAGCACAGTTATTTACCAGAGTACTCATGGACTGAGACACAGTTATCATCTCTGTAGTTGTGCCCATCTCCTGTTGTGATTGGCAGTCTCATGCCTTGTGGTTGACGAAAATTGATTGATCTGACCTTGCACTACAACTAACTTTCAAGGCACTTTGTCAGCTCCTTATCTCAGAGGCCAGCCTACTAGTCTTGGGTAAGTTTACATGTACCTTTCAAACAATGAGAAAGTTAGTGCTACAGGATCTTCCAAGACAATGTTACTCTAAAGAAACCTGGAGAAAATGTAGCTCAGAATCTCTCCAGGAGATTGCAAAATATCCAGACCCACCACCCGTCCAACCCCCAGTCCTACTAAATCTGAGCCTCCATGAGTGGTGCCTAAGATAATTTTCTAGCACCTCCTGAGGGCACTCTCCTAGTACCTGTCATATAGCAAATCGTAATTGTGTGTGTAGGGAAACTGAGGCTCCAAGAAAAAAGCAACTTTAACAAGATCACATCAAAGTCAGTAGCAGAAGACTTGAACCCTGGCCTCATGGATCTAAGGTTATCATTTAGGAAGACCGTTCATATCCACATGAGGAAAAAAACCTACACTGGTAAACTAGGAGTATTCAACAGTTCCTAGAAAATCTTGACATCCATTAGTATAATCATCACAGCAGCCCTAAAATATATATTTTTGCTGTGATTTTTTCCTGAAAAAAATGGAAGTTTGATGAGATGAAGTAATGGCAGGTGGTCTGATTCCAAATTACACTTTTTCATAGAAAAGATCCAAGGTGAAACATTCAGTCCAAGGAAAATTATCATGATATGAGGAATTTCATATGTAAGTTGGAAGATCTGGGCAGAAAAAAAATGGACTAGAGCTTTCTGGAAGGTGGGGTTACTTAGAAGAAGCATCTTACAAGGAGAAATTTTGAGCCGCATCTTGAAAGAATTTTTAAGTTGGCTAAAAGGAGTCATGGATTTCAGGGTCTTTGCCATAATGAATCCTAAAAAGAGTGACACTAGGGTATTGAAAACATGATTGTAATGTTTCTGGGGGGAAAATTAACGGTCTAATCCTGCAGAGGATGGATATTGGTGATTCTGACTTATGTGCACACTGCAGAGCTTCCCTAATCAGCTTTTCCTCTCAGTAAAGCTCAGGGTGAAGGCTGAGGGCTGAAAATAGTCCACTCCAAAATCCTTTGATTGCAAAGTGTTTCAAGAGAGAGACGTGGGTGACAGACTAATAAAACCCAGGAACAGCTTGCGTTGTGTTTTCCCACAAAGGCTCCCCTACCCCAAACTTCCCAACAACAGATGCAACAGCCTCGTGGTGCACCAGTTCCAGCACACTCTCCCAATAAGTATATCCCAGACGCATTTGTTGAGCACCTACTAGGTACCACCACTAAGTCACTGTGAACATCATCTTGTTTAATTTTCAACTAACCTTGACAGAGCTTGGACTAGGAAAACTTCCAATGGTAGCTAAAGATTAAAAGTAACATACTAAGTCAAAATTTCTTGGGTGCCTACTCCATCCTTTTCATTGAATCAAGTAGTTCCACTCTCAACAAAAGGTCATTCATTAAGTGGATATTAATATCCAATTCATGCCTATGTTTTTTATCTACATCAGTCAGATGGCTTATACATGGTAGATATGTTTTGGAACCAGATGTGTTTGATGAGAAAGTGATGTGTATTTTTTCTGCTGTCACAATTTTCATTCACTATGATTCCTAATCTTAGAGTAATGAAGAGGAAAGTTCATGGTCAATAATTAATTCACCACATGGTAATTACAATGGAAGCTAACAATACTGTAACATAGGTACCTACAATGTGTTGTTGATATTCAGGGAATGAGTACTATTGTGCTGTGGACCACAGGATCCTCACACATGCTATTTCCTATGAAAATAAACTCCCTCCCAAATAGCCCTTCCCTGATCTTACCATTCATGCTTTTGTGAGCTTTCCTGGATTCTTTGATGTTGCTTAGGGTTTTTTTTTTTTTCCTTTTTTAACAGCATTGCTTACAGTTTGTGCTTAGTAACTAATTTACCTGCCCATATCTGCTACAATAGTATGAAAGCTCCCTGAGAACAAGAATGTGTCTGTCATAGATCACTAAGGTATCCTCACAGATGGCACCAGTAGATGCCTAACAGTTGACTGTTGGGTGAAGGAAGGAATACATGAATGAGCCACACTGGGATGTAAGTACTCTCAAAGTGAGCAAATAGAAGTAAGTACCTTTGCAAAGTGAGTAAGGGGAAGCTATGAAGATCAGAAGAGGAAGGACAGGGAGTCAACCCCAACTGTTCTGGAACTAACCCAGCCCACATGCCACTAAATCAAACCACAGTGACTTGAATCTACATATTCTAGGAACTGTAGTTTCACAAACTACTAGTAGGAAGCCCAGAGAAGGGAAAGGCAAGAAAATCAAAAGATACAGAAAGAAGGGTTGAGTCTTCTCCTGTTCACATTAATGACTTCCCAGCCATAGATGAGTCAAATCTCATAAAGCAAAAACCAGTGAACAGTAATAACAACAACAGCTAACATTTATTAAGTATTTAAAGCTTTATTTTTGTAATGGAAGATAAAATTTTATTTACCAAGATCTAGAGAAGTGACAGCACAGAATTCATTGGAAACAAATTCTGAATGCATGGAGGGGTGCCACAGCAGAGACTGAAGCTACCTGCTGCACTGTTGGGCATTAGACAGAAAGAGAAAGGAAGAGGAGTGACAGAAGGAGCTGAGTAGGTGTGGAAGCCTTCATTGTGCGAAGTGGTCCTTCTCCACTGCTCCTAAGTCATCAGAGAAACCCAGGACATTCTACTGCACACCCAGCTCTCATGGAAACCTCTGAAAAAGTAAATGTGACTTAGAACCAGGAACTAGGAACCACGGGGAGTCAAAGAAAAGTAGACAATGTTATTCCCATTTGACAGGCAAACTAAGGCCTGGAGTGGTTACCTAACACACCAATAGTGAATATGTAATACATATGAGGCCAAGATTTGATCTTAGATCTGACCAAATATCAACCACCCCATGAACCAAAGTAATGGAAGGATCCATACCTTTGTTTTCTATTCTGTCAAATTCTCCCCCTTCCTCTCATTCCCCTGTCATATATATTTTTTTGTTTTATTTTATAGTTTTCATTTCTTGTGGCTCTCCTCCCGTCCTGCCTCTCATCAAGATATTTATTCATGTTCGTGTCCCATAATGAACCACATTCTTTTTGAGGACTAGAGCTATATTTGATTCATCTTTATATGCCTACAGAAGAAAAAAAAAGAGAAAAACTAGATAAATGTGAATTGAATTAAAGTGATTCTACATTGATTTATCTCTAATTAGAGAATGAAAGCCTTTGTTCTAATATAAAAGAATCAAGGGCGTAGGCAGTTATTTTTCATGGGAGGTAGGGGATATGGGAGAGGTGTTTTGAAATGAGCCCTATTTTGTCTTTGCCTATGGCTGTCCCTGATGGAAAAACCAAGAGGGTGAAGACAACAAGGCCTTTGTTATGCCTTTGAAAATTAAGATACAAGGGGGATGAAAAAACAAAGAGACAAAAGCAAATACTAGTTAGGAATTGGACAACAAAAATTTAAATTAGGAAAATTAACTGGAAGAAAAGAAATTAAATGGTGTAGGAGTTCCTACCAATAGTTTCCAGAGCCTTGTTCCTCTTCAAACAATTCTACGTGTAAATGTATTTTGGGCACAAATGGCTCTGTCCTAAGATTCTTGATTATAATTATAATAATGGGTTTCTGAAAGCATGAAAGTGGTTCTGGGAATGATAATAAGGGTTGAGAAGAGACACGTTGTTTATATGGTGAGTGTTTATGGAATATTAAATGAGAGTGGGAAGGAAAGCTCATGTTATACTTTCCACAAACCCCAAAATATACAATTATACCCAAGCAGCCCATCATTGCATCCCTCCCTTCCAGGCACACACTCAACATCAATTCCAGTTCCCTGAGTGTTGGGGACTCTTGTGGGGTTGGGAAGATGGCATTGCTTCATGTTTTCACTTGTAGAGTTGTTCATGCCCTATAACATTTCACTTTTTCTTCAGAAAGAGGAACAACCTGAACTTCAAGTCCAAGAGTGATTGTCTCTGTAGTCCCAACTAATTCCCTTACCAAGAGTTAGTCCTTAGCAAGTTATCCCAAGCCCCTGAACCCCTCTCTCTTAGCCAAAACGTGGAAATAAGGTCCTATCCCTCTTCTGAAATCCCACACCTCTGATGTGGACTGTTTTTTACCACCATGAAACTGTCCTCTCTTTCTTTGTAAGCTCCTTCACAGCATGAAATCCCTCTGATCCACTTTTTCAATTGTGGTAAAACATACAAAACAAAAACAATTAGTGTTTTAACCAGGCATGGGAGATTAAGATGCCACTTGTGATACCAACATCACATACCAGAGTGCCATATTGAGTCCTGACCGCTCTTCTGATCCAGTTGTCCCTAAGAAGGCAGCAGAGGATGGCAGCCCTGTACTTGGGTCCTTGTCACCCTTGTAGGGGGCCAAGATTGAGTTCTTGTCTCCTGACTTCAGCCTGGCACAGCCCTGACTGTTGTAGCCATATGAGAAGTGAACCAGCAGATTGAAAATCAATCTCTCTCTCTCTCTCTCTCTCTCTCTCTGTGTGTGTGTGTGTGTGTGCACATGCGCACGTGTGTCCCTGCCTGTCATTCTTCTTTTAAATAAATAAACAAATCATTTTTAAAGCATATAAATCAATGACATTGAATACATTTGCCGTGATGGGTAATCTTTGCCACAATCTCATTCCAGAGTGTTTTCATTATCCTGATTCAAACCTACAAAGCTGCCATGATCCATTCCCTCTCCCTGCAGCCCCTGGCAAATCTAGTGTTTTTTAAGTATCCAGTGTTTCTTAAAGTATCTACTCCTATCTAAAGTAAGTCCTGATTAATGTTTATTAAATTCAATATTTGTCCCCATATTAATTAATTAATATCTTCTCTGCCTACTTTAGTGATTATTATACTCAGGATGAGTCTTGCAAAATTATTTTATAGAATAATAGTGAGGACCAGAATAACAGTTGTTATTGATTGAGGGTTTTCACTGTGTCAGCCTTCTGACACCCCCATCTGATAAAATAACTAATGGAGGCATTATTATTCCAAATTGACAGGTAGAGAGACTGAGACAGGTGGATCATAAGGATTAGAACTCCAATAGACCTAACTCCAAAGTTCACTGTAAAATTAAAATACAGTAGCAAGAAAGATTGGTTTTTTAAACATAGTTTTTTTTAAAGATTTATGTATTTATTTGAAAGTCTGAGTTACACAGAGAGTTACAGGAGAGGCAGAGATTGTTTTTATTAATAAAGTGATCTGGTGGGATTTTAGGTAAGTCTTCTTAACGTTCTCTTTTGCTATTCAGAGTGATTCCCATGTGCCAGTCATGTTGCCTTTTGCCTAAGAAACACGACTTGACAAATGACTCCTTCTCTTAAAAATCCTCACTGACTTTCTGAAAATGTAACTCTACTCAGCCTCCACTGGTGCCTGTGTCTTCAGGCACATTTTCTCACCCAGCCCTCTAAGCTGACTGACATTTTTCTTCCATGATGACTGAGCCAATTGAGAAAGATGCAAGACACAGATGGATGGAGGCTAAAATGTCAGCACTATTACTGGTAAATCAGGACCGGGTGATACAGCTCAGACCTGTAGCCAAAATGGTCCTTCCATTACTTCATTCCAAATCCATCCTCAGGGGAGAACTGGCTTTGGAAGAGTTGACACTTGCCTGGTACTCTGTACAGAAACAACCATCTTGACTCATATCCAAGGAGGTGCCCAAGAGAGGTCTCTCACACCCCTTGGTCTAATGAAAAACCATGGGCAAGGGACCTGAGATTCTGCATCATTTCCCTAACATCATTTGACCTTTGTTACAATTTTCAGGGTATGAAGTAAGTCTGATAGCTCCAGTTGATTTAATAGATATGAGTGGTGAGATTCAAAAAGATCAAGTTGGCTAAGCTTATTCAGTGGGAAAGAGACTCTGTAACCCTGATGCATACTCTTCTATGGATCTGTGGATGGTCCTGTCACTGAAAACTCAGGGTCTCATCCAACTTTCTGGGCCTCTATTGGAGAATGCTGTATGTCTTTCCTATAGGAAATTCCTTTTAGTTGTAGGTCAATATAAAGCGGAGACCCTCGGGCTGGCACTGTGGCACAGCGGGTTAATGCCATGGCCAGCATCCCATATGGATGCTAGTTTGAGACTTGTCTGCTCCACTTCTGATCTGGCTCTCTGCTATGGCCTGAGAAAGCAGTAGAAAATGGCCCAAGTCCTTGGGCCCCTGCATCCATGTGGGAGACCCGGAAGAATCTCCTGGCTCCTGGCTTCAGCTGTTGCAGCCAATTGGAGAGTGAACCATCGGATGGAAGACATCTCTCTCTCCCTCCCTCCCTCTCTCTCTCTCTCTCTCTCTGCCTCTCCTCTCCCTATGCATATGCCTCTCCTCTCTCTCCTCTGACTCTCAAATAAATAAATAAATCTTTAAAAAAAGAGGACACCCTCTAAGGTATGGTCTTGGATCTGGGGGATAAGTGACCTCATTCCCACAAACATTCTCAGTCACCCTTGATGCCTTTGTCATCTACACTCTGCTTCTGGGAGGCCTCGTGTTTTATTGAGCAACCTGTTCTCTCTCTCACCCCATTTCTGTTCCATTAATAGTACAAAGCTGCAAATATGCATTAGCAGGCCTTACATTCTGAAATCAGCTCCAGTACAATATCGTTATATGCTTAAAGAGCAGCGATTTATTACTCATAACCAAGCTCTACTCTCTCACATATGCTTCACGTTAAATGATATAGAGGAATAAATGCACATCAGTAGAGTATAACACCACTTACTGAGCACTTAATAGAGGTATACACCATACTAAGCACTTTCTGTTCAATATCTCATTTGTTCTTCTTTTAGCTAATGTCATCATCACCAAATGACTGTAGGTTTCCTGATGGAAAGACTGGAGCTTGGCCCTGCACAGAACCTGTCAACTAGTAGTCATCCAGGACCTTTCTAGACTAACTGATATTCTGTCGACATCTACTATTTGCAGGTGATTTAACCAACTCACTGATGGTCCACAGGCTTTCACTTTCCTGAAGAGGCATTTAGAACTCAGCCAGCTTCCCCCAGCTAGAAAGTAAAAAGCCAAGTATTACCCCTGTTTTCAGTCTTTGAAAGCAGAGTTCTTTCCACTATACCATGAATGAATGAAATAAAAAGAGTGTACAGTGTAGTTTGCAACCTCAAAGTGCCTCCCTCTAGTTAATAAATCAGACTAACACTCCAGGAGAGAATAATTGAGTCTACAGTGATAAGCAAAAATCACTGCTACTGAGGGTCACAGGAAGTTAAGTTTGCCTGGAGTGGGTAGAAAAGGTTTTATGAAGAAAATGGAGAATGGACTCTGGTCTCAAAGGCTTAGTACAATTTAAATTGTGACCTGGACAAGGGAGAGACAGCATGAGTAAAGACACAGAGGCAGGAATGACAAGGCAACAACAAAAGTGGTGCAGAACAACCTAAGCAGAGGACAGGTTGGGAGCAAGAGGGATAGGTTTATAGGGAGCCCTGACCCTGCTACAGATTCCTGAGCTAAGAAAAGTTGAAGGGCAAGTATAGTTAAAAAGAAACTGTATACAGAATGCAGGAGGGTTTTGTAGAGAGCAACCTCAGTGTGCAGCAAATGAATACAGGAGATAATAGAAGGTAGGATACCACTGACTCCTGTAATGCATAAGACCTGAGCTGAGTGACATTCCAAAAGATTTGGCCAGACTTAGAAGCACACTAGACAGAGTGGAAAATGAAAAAGACCACGCCAAGGCCTTTGTCCTGCCTCTTCAACATTTTTGCTTTCTCCCACAGCGCAGAGGACCCTAATAAGTTTCAGATTTCCCCAGCAGGTAATGAAAAGCAGGGCAGGAGGCATGAAGGACATCTCACATAAAGGAACATGTTGATTAACAGAAAGGCTGCATGCCAATGACACACGTTGGTGTTGCTTTCTGGCTAGAGATGGAAATCGTACAGGATGTCTAGGTGCGTATTCCAGGAAGGTGTTATGGAACAATAACCCCATCAACAGAGATTGGAAGATGTGAGAGGTACAAGGCTCTTAAATGTAAGAAGCAGCCCCTTTGATGAACTCTTTGTTGACTCATTTGCATCAAAAATCTCACTTGACATGACCTTGTAGAGCAGAGCTGAGGCTTCCTCTCTCCTGCAATTGGCTTTTTAATGTTGCAAAAACCCGATAAATCAGCAACTATCTGATACGCAAATTCTGATATGGTTTTCCTAATGAATTTAGATCTGATTTAACCCTTTGGGCCAGTAACAGAATAAACAAGATAATGTTTAACAGTAACTAGCACATAGGAGGTGATCCACAGTGTAGGTCTGTTCATACAGGCTTCCCTTGCCCTAACATGCAGACCTATTCTTGTTCTCAGCTCCAACTCCCATCTGCAAAACTGAGATGCCACACATAAACCTCAACTGAGACTGGAAAACTGTCATCCACTAATCAGCTTCCCTGATCCTTTCTTTCTTTCTGCTGATCACCCACCCAGTCATTCATTCGTCCACCATCTTATGCTCCAAGTGTTTTCCAGGTACCACCAAATGTGTTAGGACTAGCAATGTGAGAGTTGTCAATACAGGCAGTGTACACGGCTGCCTATGGGAGTACCCCCTCAATCTTCTTTGCCTGCTGTCATGTGTATTCCTCCCTGCAATGAGCTTTAGCTCCAGTGTACTTACAGGTGCCTGACTTGTCAAAGATGAGAATGAAGAGTTGGAGAAACCATGGGCCACCTACTATCTGTGGCCTTCAGCATTTGTTTCCCTGCTCTAAAACTCCCAGTCAGGTCCTTGTTACATAGGGATAAAGATAGTAAGCATCTCAGCAATACTGGAGAGAAAGAAATGAGTGCTTGTTACAGGGTAGATATATAATAATTGGTTACTATCTGTGTGAACATCATCATCTGTAAAATAAAAATATAGATAATTTCCTCTTATTAAAATACCTATGTTTATAAGATTTCAACAGTTACCTATTGCTCTTAGGATAATAATCCAAGTCTTTAAAAAAAGCCCATGAGGCCTTACAGGATACAACCCTTATTTGCTTCTTGAAGATCAGCTTGCATCACATATATGCATTCCTGCTGCCCTGTCTCTTTGCCTGTTTTTTCCTCCAGTTGGATCCCCTGTACAGCCAGCAGTGCCGCTCACCAAATAGTCAAGGTTCTCTTTCTTTATGGCAACTTTGCATCGCCAGTCTGTATTCTTGTGTGTGAATAATTTGAAACTATATCTTTATGCTAAGGATGGACATGGTGTAAAAGTAAGGGACAAACACTTATCTTATTGTCAAGGACTGAACGTTTGTTTACCCTCAAAATCCATATGATGAAATTCCAACCTCCATTATGCTCCTAAATCTGTATATGTAAAATACATGAAATGTGTTCACCATACATAAATTTTAAAAATTAAGTAAAAGAACCAAGAAAAGAAATCCCAACCTTCAATGAGATGGTGTTAGGAAATGGGGGCTCTGGAAGGACATGAGGTCATAAGTGGATCCCTCATGAATAGAATTAGTGCTTTTATGGGAAAATACACTCCAAAGATGATTTTCTCTAGCTCATGTGAGGACTCAATAAGAAGATGGACATCTACAAACCAGAAAGTGGGCCCTCACCAGAGACAGCATCTGCTAGTCCCTTGATCTTGCACTTCCCAGACTCCAGAACTGTAAGGAGCAAATGTTACTTAAGATAACCAGCCCAGGCTAGTGCTATGGCTCACTTGGCTAATCCTCTGCCTGTGGCGCCGGCACCCCAGGATCTAGTCCCGGTTGGGGTGCCGGGTTCTGTCCCAATTGCTCCTCTTCCAGTCCAGCTCTCCACTGTGGCCCGGGAAGGCAGTGGAGGATGGCCTAAGTGCGTGGGCCCTGCACCCACATGGGAGACCATGAGGAAGCACCTGGCTCCTGGCTTTGGATCTGTGCAGCACACTGGCCATAGCAGCCATTTGGAGGGTGAGCCAATGGAAAAAGGAAGACCTTTCTCTCTGTCTCTCTCTCTCTCACTACCTCTGCCTGTCAAAAAAAAAAAAAAAAAAAGATAACCAGTCTATGGTGTTATTATAGCAGCCTGATCAAAGATAATTATGTTCAGCTTCTAATGTTTGAGGGCTCTTTTTTACCATAGAAAGCCTAACTTGACCGCCCTTCCTCCAAATTTCCTCAAACTGGCCCTTCTACCTGGAAGTCTCTTCCCTCTCCATTGAAATAGCTCCTTCAGATCTCAAAATTCAAGCATTGCTCCTTTAGGAAGTGTTCCCTGTGTTGCTCTACCCTATCAGAGGCTCTTGTCTTTTCTTTTTCTTTCTTTCTTTCTTTCTTTTTTTTTTTTTTTTTGACAGGCAGAGTTAGACAGTGAGAGAAGAGAGACAGGGAGAAAGGTCTTCCTTTTTCCATTGGTTCACCCTCCAAATGGCCGCTATAGCCAGTGCGCTGTGCAGATCTGAAGCCAGGAGCCAGGTGCTTCCTCCTGGTCTTCCATGCGGGTGCAGGGCCCAAGCACTTGGGCCATCCTCCACTGCCTTCCTGGGCCATAGCAGAGAGCTGGACTGGAAGAGGAGTAACTGGGACAGAATCTGGCACCCCAACTGGGACTAGAACCTGGGGTGCCAGTGCCACAGGCGGAGGATTAGCCAAGTGAGCTGCCTTGCCAGCCAAGGCTCTTGTCTTTTCAAGCATTTCTCCTTGGTAGCTCTTCTCAGAGTGTTAATTTTGCCTTTAATTATTTGATTGTTTCATTAATTTCCATGCCTCCTATCAGACTGTAAGTTCCATGGGAGCCAAGTCTGGATCTGTTACAGCTCATCTTTTTATCCTCAGTGTGTATCATGGTTCAGCATTTGGCAGACCCTAAATAAATCTTTGTTGAATGAAAGAATGAAATGGACAGAAAAGAGAGAAGGAGGAAGGAAGGGAAGGGAGAGGGTAGGAGGAGGGAGGCAGGGACTGCTGAATGGGTAGGTGCATGGCATGGACAAATATTCTTTGTCCTAAGTTTCTAAGTCTGCTCATCTTGCTACAATTAAGTTGACTAGAATGTGAGTTGTTGATGCAGGAAGAGTCACAACCCTGTCTCCTCTATGCCATTTTCCCTTGAAAAAAATGGATGAAGTTGAAAGTCTCTGCTGTGGTCAGACCATATGACCTATTCCTAGCTGGCCAGTGCCTGCAGATATCTCAGCTCTGTTCCTGTCACCTTATGCTGAGAAGAGGCCATGACTGAATACTAGCAGCCGTATCTTTCCCACCCCAGATGCTTTACTATCCCCAGTCTCCTCCTAGATGCTGCAGCCTGCACATGGTTGGTGCTGCCCCACTTTGTTAACACAATTGCTTTCATGTCTCCATAAATCAGAATTTACAGAGCACTGTGCATTTTGGAAGCCCTGGGACACCTCTGGGGCCTCGAAGTTCAATGGAGCTCATTATGGAAATCAGCTAAATGCTGAGGAGCAAGATAAGTGCTAACTGTTTACCAACCTCTTCCACCCAAGAGAGACACAGGCCCCACAAATGGGAGCTCATTGCCGCCTCCCACGGTCACTCAACCCTCTGTATCTGCTGCTGTGACTAATCCGCAGGAGAGAGGTGCGTGTCTGCATGCAGGAGCTCTCAAAGGGGCTTGAGTGATTAATAAAAAGGGACAGGAACAGGAAAGGTGGCACAGTCTAGGCCCAGCCTGCATACACACCCTCCCAAAGAATCCCTTCCCTGCTTTCCAATGGATTCTCTGCCAGTCAGCTTTCTAAAGATCAATAGAGATAACAATATTCAAAGTGACAGCCCACTGGGAGCAATACCCTTTACAGTCTACATGACATTTTCACTGTCATTAATTAGTGGGAGCCTCACAATCTTGTGACAAGGGAGGTATACTGCTACCTCCAGGAAACCCATTTTCCAGCAGAGGAAACAAATTCAGGAATTAGGAGACCTCCTTGGGCTATTATTGGTGAATTTTGTTATTCTCTATCGAAACACAAGGCACTTTCTACTTCATCAGATCTTAGGTAGAGTTTGTTAGAATTCAGTGTGCCCATGAATTTCTGGAATCTGCATGCAAATTTTGTACATATAAATGGATTGGCATTTTGTTTCTGGACAGCAAATTCAACTATTTGCTAACCCTCAGCTGGACTGAAATCCCTTAGAAGTTACAAATCACCAAGGATAGCTGACTCAATGAGTTTACAGAATATGCACATGATAGTTTATGTAAGTCTGTGGCTAGATATTTTTGGGCAACCACTTTTTAAATTTTTTTTAAGATTTATTTATTTATTTGAAAGTCAGAGTTACACAGAAAGAGGAAAAGTAGAGGGAGTGAGGTTTTCCATCAGTTGGTTCACTCCCTAATTGGCCACAACATCCGGAGCTGCGCCGATCCGAAGCCAGGAGCCAGGAGCTTCTTCGAGGTCTCCCATTCGGGTGCAGGGGCTCAAGGACTTGGGCCATCCTCTACTGCTTTCCCAGGCCATAGCAGAGAGCTGGATCAGAAGTGGAGCAGCCTGGTCTTAAACTGACGCCCATATGGGATGCCAGCATTTCAGGCCAGGGTGTTAACCTACTGAGCCACAGTGCTGGCCCTACCACTTTTTTTTTTTTTTTAAAGGAAGAAGGCCTCAGTCACCAAGCTCCATGTGTTCCCATTTCTAGCCTTGATAGCCAGGGCAATACCATCCCAGAGCCCAGTTTCCTATAACCAAGATCTACAACCTCAGGAGTCCCCCTCCCACCACAAGCCACAGGAGTCCATGATCAGCAGCTAAGGCTCCCTCTGCAAGTTTGGGATTAGCAGAAGACCAAAGAGGTAAAGTTATAGATACAAGTATAGGGTTTAAATCTATCTCCAACAATCTAGATAGTTTTCTTCATTAATTTTAAGAGGTTTTTTCTTTCCAAAATATATAAAATTAGATATTATTTGTTTTCTTTTTTCAGGGCCTCCTTAAAGTTTACTCACCCATTGAATGCCTCACTTGCTTCATGCTATCTGGACCCCAGGGAATTCTGTATCATCAGATGAGTCCTGTCTCAGTCCAAATCCTTAAATCCAGTATGCACACATGTTCATAGGATATCTCTTGGAGGTCTTTGATAGCACCAAGTTCAGCCCACTCAATTGGAAGCTTAGCATAAGGAGTAAAGACAGATGCAGGTTTGAATCTTGGCTTTCCTATAAAATCTTGGGGAAAGTCATTTGACTTCTTTGAGTTTCCTTGCTATGTTCTTATCTCAGAAACAGATACCACTGATAACCACTGCCATGCCAATTAGATAGTATAATTTCCAGACTATGAAAATAAGCCCAACTCCTGAATTTGGTGGCATCAAGTGGTGCCAGGTAACCTTAGCCCCAGACCTAGTTTTCTTGCCCCTTCTGGCATTGGATGAGTCACCCAGTTATACCGAGACTGACCTTACCAAGTTGAATAAGGCTCCTGACCATGGCCAGTGTGGCTGGCTGGGTGGCCATGTCTGTGTGTGTGTGAGACCGGGCTGTGTCTGACCCAAGGCTGGTTATAAACTGGCTCTTACCAAGGCCTTTATAGCAGACTTCTGCATTTCCCAGAATAATCTCGCTCATTATGATGCCGGCAGACTTTTCAAGCCAGCTCATTTTTCTTCTCTTTGTCTCAAATTCCAATACCCTGCCCTTTTCACAAGATTTCCGAGAGAGCAGTTCACAGCGCCCATTTTGTGGGGGGAGAGGGGGGTGGAAATGTCCCCAGAGGGTGAGCAGTATCTCAGCCTGAGTTTAAAAAAAGAAAAAAAAAAGATGAAGGAAAGAGCTTTGTCTGCTAAATCTCCCCATTTTGGAATCAAATGTTGTTTAAAATTCAGGACAAATTCTCGGCTCTCTTGCTGACAAATTCCACACAAGTACAGAGAAGAGGAGAGAGGGAGGTGAGAGCAGCAACGTAGGAGGTGCCTAAGCGTCCTTCATTAAACGGCTATCAAATGAACACCTACTGTGTACCAGATCCTGCCTAAGGTTCTGTGGATACCATGGCAGGATAAACAGACACTATTGCTCCCCTGGAGCTTAGAGTCTAGCAAAGGAGACAGACATGACTGAATAACCACCGGCATTCATAATTGTAACTTTGGCACCGGTATCAGAGGAAACTATATGGTTCTACACAAGCTTGTAACTAGGATCCAACCCAGTTCAGGGGCAGAGCAGATCCAATTTCCTGAAGAAGGGAGAATAGGGTCCATCCAGAAGAGGAGGGAAGAAAAGCCTTCCTGGAAGAAGGAATAGCATGAGCAAAATCCCTGGGACCAGAGGGAGCACCAATGCTTGAAGAACTGGAAGGACTCCAGTGTTCCTGGATCCTCAGAGAGCAAGAGAGAAAGTAGGGCAGGATGGAAGGTAACAAACCCAAGGATATAGGCAGCAGAGGTCATGCAGAGTAGTGCAACCATAATGAGCCTGTTTGTCTTTATCCTTAGAAGAAGGAGTCATACAAGTGTTGTGGTTTTCAAAATCTACTCTAGCCATAAGGAAATGTCAAAGCTAGGGAAGGAACAGGAAGCCAGACAATAGAAGATGGCAGTGCACACTCCAATGGAGGTGGTGGTGACATTAAGTAGGTTCTAGGGAATACCCTTGATGATGTCCTCAGTAAGAGTATAAAGATAGGCACAAATTCCTCTTATCCCCATATCCAGTGCATGGGCCACCCACTGCCCTACTTACGCTGGGTTTGGCCATGAGATTTGATTTGGCCAATAGGACAAGAACAAATATGGTACAAGGAGAGATTTGAACATTTGTATATTAGGGCTTATTCTTTCACAGCTTTTGGGTCAACACCATTTGAAGAAGCAGGGGCTAGCCTGCTGGAGGAAGAAACACACATGACCTTATCATCCCAGTTCCTCTCCGCCCCATGCATAGCAAATGTGACAATGCCATCCTGGGTCTTTCAGCTGTCAGCTGATGGAAAATGCATCAGCAAGACTAGCACAGGTCCTAGACCAGAACTGCCCAGCCAATGCACACAAGTGTGAGCTACATAAGTGGGTATCTTTTTAAGCTATTAAATTGTGGGTGGTTTGACAGGCTGATAAATGTCTATTTGTGTCAGTTGTTTCTCAACAGACCACAAAACTTGTATTAGGGTTTTTTCTGCCTTGCTTAGGACCAGCACCTTAAACAGTGTCAAGCAAATATTAACCACTCAAGAATATGTACTGAATATGGAAAGAATCTGATAAATGGTCATGGTTTATTTGGTCTTCCTAGGAAAGATTTCTTATACCAGCTTCAGAACTTTTCTTGCCTCCCCACCAGTGGTTGAGAGATAGACACTTTTGAGTGAAAACCAATTTTTATTCAACCCTTATACCTATCTTATGCTAGGTTGGCATAATATTAAACCATGAGGCCAAAGAGGAAAAAAGGCATATTGTCTACATTGAAAATGTTCACTGTCTGGCAGACGAGATAAATAATAAATAAGACCAATAATTCTGCTTGCTTACTATTTACAAACTGTGTTCCAGGCACTTTTTTTTTTTTTTGACAGGCAGAGTGGACAGTGAGAGAGAGAGAGAGAGAGAGACAAAGGTCTTCCTTTACCGTTGGTTCAGCCCCAAATGGCTGCTGTGGCTGGCACGCTGTGGCTGGTGCGCCGCGCTGATCTGAAACCAGGAGCCAGGTGCTTTTCCTGGTCTCCCATGTGGGTGCAGGTCCCAAGGACTTGGGCCATCCTCCACTACACTCCAGGGCCACAGCAGAGAGCTGGACTGGAAGAGAAGCAACCAGGACAGAATCTGGGGACTAGAACCCGGTGTGCCAGTGCCACAGGTGGAGGATTAGCCTATTGAGCCAAGGCGCCGGCTTCCAGGCACTTTCCACAGAGTCTTTTTCCTTTCCATCTCCATAGGACAAAGGTACAATCAGTGTACTCCATATATGGGAGAGAAAGTTAAGACATAAAGAAGTTTTTTTTTTTTTTCCTTATTTAGAATATAAATTTCCAAGGTACAACTTGTGGATTGCAATGACTTCCCCACCCATACCTCCCCTCCCCCCCACTACCCTTCCCCCTCACCCACTCCCTCGCCCCTTTCATTCCCATTCAGATTCATTTTCAATTCTCTTTGTATACAGGAGTTCAGTTTAGTATGTGTTAAGAAAAGATTTTAATAGGCCGGCGCCGTGGCTCAACAGGCTAATCCTCCGCCTTGCGGCGCCGGCACACCGGGTTCTAGTCCCGGTCGGGGCGCCGGATTCTGTCCCGGTTGACCCTCTTCCAGGCCAGCCCTCTGCTGTGGCCCAGGAGTGCAGTGGAGGATGGCCCAGGTGCTTGGGCCCTGCACCCCATGGGGAGACCAGGAAAAGCACCTGGCTCCTGGCTCCTGCCATCGGACAAGCGCGGTGCGCCGGCCGCAGCGCGCCGGCCGCGGCGGCCATTGGAGGGTGAACCAACGGCAAAAGGAAGACCTTTCTCTCTGTCTCTCTCTCACTGTCCACTCTGCCTGTAAAAAAAAAAAAAAAAAAAAAAAAAAAGATTTTAAACCATTTGCCCTCACATAGCATCCTAGAGTGAAGCATACTCTTTGAGTACTAGTTGTAGCTTTAAATCACGTTGTACAGCGCATTAGGGACAGAGATCCTACATGATATTATTTTTTTTATTGATTGATTTTTATGTAACTTCCAATTTTTTTTATCATTTCCAATTAAGACATAAAGAAGTTAAGTGACTTGCCCAAGGTGAAACACTCAAACCCAGCCTAACCTCTTTCGTCTAACTGCTAGGTTGCTACAAAAGAGTTGTACAAAGGAGATGTCTCTTCTGCTTGGCATGAGAGAACATGAGTAGAAAAACATCAGAAAAGTCCTTGAAGACAAGTTGATTCTAGAAAGCAGAACAAGGGTTCCTCTAGTGAACAAAATCATGCATGACATTTCAGGCTGAGAGCATTGAGTGAATCGAGGCCAGAGTTGTAGAAGTGGAACTTCTACAACTAAACAATGAGTGTAACCATAAGGAAGAAATTATTAAGATAGTGGCAGGGGACTGGGGTCATGGGAGCCAACAAAGGCTGCAAGGATAGCCCATGCTACCTTTGGGTCCCCTCTGCCACCCATCTCCATAAAGACTAGTTCTTGGTTGGACCTGAAAGAACGGTATCCTCCTAGATGGGATTAGGACCCAGATTCACTTCCCAGCTTTGATTCATCAATCAAATATATAGATGAAACTAGGACCTAGTACTGAGGTAGTGTTCAACAAATGCTGGTCATGATTACTTTTGATGTGATTTCCATTGATTTCTAGAGTTAATCCCTGTATGATAGTCAGCATCTTTGTCCCTAGAGATGCATTTCCTAGTTGTAAAGTCCAGTCTTGCCACTCCTTGGCCATGTGACTTTGAACAAGTAATTTAACCACCCTGAACTTCAGCTTTCTTGTCTCTAAACTAGTGATCTTCATCAGGTCTTCCATTGGGTTGCTAGAAGGGTGAAAACAGGTAATGCTTTAGAAATGCTCAGCCCCTAGAATCAGACAGCTTCTAGCATCCAATGAATGTTGGCTATTACTAGACTAAAAGTATTATTATTAAGCTAAAATTATACCACATATAATTTTACAGATAACAAAGTCAAGATTCAGATTGGTAATGGAATTTGCTCCAGATAACACATCTAGCAAGTGGTAAGGCTGGAACTTAACCTGGGGAAATTCAAATTCCTCCTCCTGGGCTCCTAATGGATGCTCCAAATACCTCTGAAATGCCTTCCAACAGCTCGAATCCTGCTAAGAGCATGATTGCTTCTGACCAATGTCATTGTAAAATTCTAGAATAAAGAATGACTTTCCAGAAAAAAAAAAAAACATTTAAATCCCTGGAGAGGTCAGAATTAATATATGTTCCTGATACACAAGCACACCACATTTCCAAGTTGGTTTTATGAGGGGAAGTTCTAAACTTCTATGATTCAAGGGTGGTAAATGGTAATGACAAGGTATTAAAATTTTGTGGGGGAGTGACTGCCTCAAATCCTCTCTGGAATGAAGCAAAGTGTAAATAAATGAATATCTAAGGAAGGGTGGCAAGGAGAGGGAAGCCTTGGCCTGTAAAGAAAAGCATGGATTCTCATCCTGTGTCCATCATGTATCTCTGCACACTTCATGGCAAGACATCGTACACGCTCTGCACCCATGTTTCCCTATCAATACAGTGAGCCATAATTTATGATCAAAATAGAGACACTTTGGAAAAAGAGGACACTATTAATAATTACACCAAGACCACAACTGTGAACTTTGTCCAAGAGCCTTGCAACTACCAGCAAAATGCTGAGATCACATCATCATTTGTAAGGGCTTTTGTGACAGTGTTTTATCATAAACTCTGTTGATGAGAACTGATTCTACTCAGGTATTGGAGGTGCCCTGGAGGGGCACCATGGAAATGTAGTGGGTCAGGGAGCAACAGGGGCACTGTCTTTATGGGAGAGGCAGAACCATGATAGGTAAATGAAGAGGTAGAGTGGCAGATGATTGGTGCTCTGGTAAAGACACTGCTTGGGACCCCTACATCTCATATCAGAGTCCTGGGTTCAAGTCTCTGCTGTGCTCTCAATTCTAGTTTCCTGTTAATGTGCACCCTGGGAGGCAGCAGTAATGACTCAAGTACTTGAGTCCCCGTCAATCACGTGAGAGGCCTGGACTGAGTTCCGAGATCTTGACTTTGACTATTGTAGGCATTTGGAAGTAAACCAAAGGATGGAAGAATTCTCTCTCTCTCAGTCTCTCCCCTACTTCTCCCTTTCAGATAAATAAAAATAGATAAGCAAAATTCTGCTTTTTTAAAAAAAGGAAAAGACATTGCATGACAGTTCTTGCATTTCCATGTTGCTTCATGAACTGACTATGGGACACACTGGCCTTTTCTTACCATCCCATAAGGTAAACAAACCAGAATAAAAAGTGAACTGAACTGACTCTCCACCAGAACAGGAACTCACTGCCTTGTTCTCTCATTGCCCCAGGTCCAAAGTGTCCTCACTGGTTAAATCATCATCATCGATGCCCTGTCTCTGTTTTTTCAGACTTTCTTGATCCAATGGTAAACCAGACATGACTTGGATCCCAATACTGAACTCCCCAGTTTGGCCATCGACACAGGCCAAGTAAATGAGATAATGACTCAGCTGTCCACTTGGCTCTTAGAATCTGGTTGCAGGGAAAAACCTGGAAAGAAGTGTTTCCAAACATACCTACCATCTGTTTGACATGAACATGAGCTGCTTGCTGAGAAGCCAATGGTTTTACCTGGCGACTCTAATTATCAGGACAGTCTGGAGTGTGGTCACCTCAGAGACCTCTGCTTGAGGATATTTTACTTCCTTGACTATGGTACAAGGGCTCCTTATGCTTGGCACTAACTCAGAAGAGTGAGGAACTCTCAACCAGAAATACTTCATACCTTGGCATGATTCTGCTCCACAATTTGATGAAATCATTCTTTAATATAGCTGCATTTCTACCCCACATCAGAAATGACTGAAGGCTGGGGGAACTATTCCTATGAGAAGTGGAGGTTTTCAGTCAGGCAAACAGAAATCAGAAGGGTGATTTGATTAGAGTAGCAGCTTGCTCTAGCAAATGGAGCAATGAATTTCAAGTTGAGGTCTCAGACGCCTTGAGATGCAGTGTAAGGTACAAAACCTCTCCGAGTGTCTCTGTGCTAATCCATCTCACTAGACTTCTGGGTGGCTCGATAGGATAATGGGCATGAAGTGCTCAGAAACTCCGAAGTGCCAGTTCATATGTAAATGATGAGTATCTTTTAGGATGTGAAGTGTTTTTAAAGAGAAGGTTGCCACTGATCAATTATTCTCTTTGCTCATACAAGACTGACAAGGCTCCTAAATTCCACAGTTCTGCATACATTGACAGTTTTAGATTGCATTTCTTTACAGTATGGAATAATCCTGCAGCAATCTGCCTCTCTCAAAAGCAAGGTTTTTCCCTGGAGACTGGGGGGGTTGGTGAAGGCTCACGCATCAACTGGGGAGGAGGTGAGGTTCAAAAGGAAGAGGCAAGGTCATACTGAAGTTCAGTGGATAGAGCTGCCATTCAGAAACCCTGTGACAGGAGCAAAAAGATATTTTTGGAGACAGAGGTGTTATTTGTTTTTATTGCACTTGCTTTCCTTAACTGAAAATGGAGCAATGATTAACTCTTCTCCCTTACTCTTTGAGGATAGAATCTGCACCCACTCATCTTTTTATATAGTTAGTAAATGTCTGATTAATAAATGCTTCATTATTTAGAAATTGCTATAACCAAATAAAGAATTTCTCAATATATCAAGGCCCCTAAGGGCATCCCTAACTTCCTTTTTTTATGATTTATATATTTATTTGAAAGGCAGAGTTAGAGAGAGGCCTTCCATTAGCTGGTTCACTCCCCAGATGGCTGCAATGGCCAGACCTGTGCCAATCTGAAACCAGGAGCCAGGAGCTTCTTCCAGGTCTCCCACATGGGTGCAGGGGCCCAGGGTCTTGGGCCATCTTCCACTGCTTTCCCTGGCTGTAGCAGAGAGCATGATTGGAAATGGAATAGCCAGGACTTGAAACGGCACCCATATGGGATGTCAGTACTACAGGCAGCAGCTTTACCCAGTATGCCAAAGTGCTGGCCCTAGCATCCCTAACTTCTAGTGGACATCCTAAACCTCCACATTGAAAGAGAAATTGTTTTATCTTTTTTTCCTAAATCTAGCACTTATCAACAGAAAGTACGTAGAAGTGGCCCTCCCTTCTCTCTGTCTCCTCCGCAGGTACCCAGATGGGTGCTGCAGCTGTCTGCACCTCCAGCGATGCAGGAAGAAAGGCAGCAAATTGTCTCTGTTAGGTTATTGCCTCTGAGTGGGGGTGGTCTATGAAGTTACTATGAGCGGAATCAGCTTGCATGAGAAGTTATGTTCTTCCTTTGAAAGTTGGCAGATTTAGCCTGTTCTTGCCATCTGTCTTTGTTAGAGTCCTTTGCCCTCTCTTCCACCTTCAGGCTGTGTGTCTTTGGAGAAATCATTTTGCTTCTCTGAATCTAGCTACCTCTCTACCAAAATAGTGATCTTCATTCTTGTCCTGGAGGGCTTCTATAATAAACAAATGAGGTAATGCAAGAGAAGTGCCTAGCTTCACACCTGGCACAGTTTAAAAGTACAATATAGAATAGTTGTTATTATTTCTTCATCAGCTGCTGATGAAAGGATAGTTGGGGATTAGGTAAGATAATGTGTGTAAAGTGCTTCACTTTTTGTCTGGCACCTAATGAGCACTCCATAAGTGGTGGCTATTATTAGTGGAGATAAAGACCCATACATTACAAAAATAATAATAATGCGAAGACAAAATGGATGAAGCAGAATACAAGAAATGCTCAGCTATATCAAAGGAGAAAGAGATAACTGTTTCCAACTGAGAAAGCAGAATCAGTTTCCCCAACTTCCTAGATAAGAATAACTCAGAGGGCTTGTAAAACACAAGTTCATCAGACAACCCACAGCCAATTTCTAGGCAAAGGGGTCAGAGCATGTAGTATGCTTAGTAAGTACCCCAGGATTGGTATTATAAAAGGAATTTGGGGAACTCCATAGTGAATGCAATCCAAGCTAAGCCTTGTTTGCTAGATGATGATAGCAATAATGATCTCCAGCTTTCCTTGGAAATCGAGCATTGTACAAACACTTCACATCAGTCACCATGGACATCCTCACAAGATAGTGATCCCCACACCCATTTTGCACATGAGGAAACAGATTTGGGGTGTTGAAAGGACTTGCCCACAGTCCCAAGCTGAAAAGTGCCAGAGCCAGAATTCAAATCCAATCCTATCTAATTTATTTTTTATTTCATGTAAGGTATATAAGTTTCGTATATTTAATATACACAGATTTAGGAACATAGTGATACTTTCCACCATACCATACCTCCTGTCCACCCTCCAACACTTCCTCTTCTCTCTGCTATTCCCACTCTTAATTTTTACAAAGATCTATTTTTACTTTACTTTATTCCTCATAAGTTTAACCCTGCACTAAGTAAAGAGTACAATAAATAGTATGAAGAAAAAACACTGTTCCTCAACTGTAGAGACAAGGACTGTACAATCAAATCTAATTTCAAGGCCTGTGTGTTTTTCACTAAGCAACGTTCTCTAGACACTCATGCCTGATGAAGACATTACAGTTGTAGAAACAGCCTGATCAGAAGCCTAGAGGTGGGGAAAGCTGATGTTAAGAGAAGTGCTAACCACAGTACTGGAACTGGAGCATGAAGATACAGGCAGAGGAGAAGTCAGAAAGGTATGTTGGCATGTGTTGGGTGGGGTTCAGGTTAAGCTGCTACTACAGAGACATCCAAACCATAAGGACTTAAATAACATAGATAGTTTCTATCTCACATGAGTCATGTGGGAAAAGAATGGTGGGTGTCCCAGAACCTCAGAGGGAAGATGTGCTACAGCTTTGCTGCACGTGGTCACCCAGTGCCCACATTGCTAGATCAGCTCTGCTTTCCTCAACATGGGGCTTCCCTCCCTGTTCCAAGACAGCTATTTGAATTGTTACCATTTATGAGTTAGGAAGAAATTGGGTCAAGAGATTCACAGAAGTCAAGATTCCCCTCATTCTAGAAATGAGAATGGCAATCACCTTATTTCTGCTCATTCTCCATTGACTTGAACCTCCATTGACTTGAGTCACATAACCTCCCCCAGTTGCGGGGGTGAGGAAAGCTGGCAAACATATTGAGTGGCTGGATAGCCATGCCCTCAACCAAACTGGGAAGGAAGGGAGGTTTTATTATTAAAAGGAAAGAGGAGGGGTGGGCATTTGGACTGCAGTTATGCCAGCTGGAATGGCCCTATCCCCTGTTGAAGTAGCTGGGTTCAAGCTGTGGCTGTGCTTCCATCTCCCTGCTGATGCACACCGTGGGAGGCAGAAGTGATAGCTCAAGTGGTCGGGTTACTGTTACCCATATGGAGAATCTGGATTGCATTCCCTGGGGCCTAGAATATGACCCTAGACAGAATCATCCATCTATCAAGTAAATATTTTAAAACTTCTACAAAACCAAGAGCCCAGAACAGTTAGTGGGAATCTGTTACAGGGACATATATGGTTAGAATAATCTAGAAGTGAACAGTGAAATAGTGCTTAGTCCTTGCCAGGTACCTTCTATCTGTATATATATATAAACTCAATTAAGAGCATCAGTTTGAATGTCAAGACTGAGACTTGCTCAAAGAATAAGTCCTGTAGTTGATGTAGAGTAAATGTGAGGATTTTTTTTAAGATTTATTTATTTGAAAGTCTGAGTTACAAAGAGAGAGAGAGAGAGAGAGAGAGAGAGAGAGAGAGAGATCCAGGATCTTCACCTGGGTCTCCCATGTAGGTTCAGGGGTCCAAGCACTTGGGTCATCCTTTGCTGCTTTCCCAGGCAGGGATCTGGATCAGAAGTGGAGCAACCGGGATTCTAACTGGCACCCATATGGGATGCTGGTATCGCAGACAGCAGCTTTACTTGCTATACTAAGGTGTTGGCCAGTATGGGAGGGGGTGAATAAGTGAGTTAAGTGGGCTACACTTCATTACATTGTGTACATGGAGTCAGGGAGAACACAGCCGCAGAATGGGCAAAGAGGACCCAGGCCTAAGAGTTGTAAACCCAGCCCTGTGGTTCCCTCACTCTGAGGCTTACATCACAGGCCTCTATATCGTTTTATAAAACAACTGTGCTATAATGCTTGGTTTCTGATGTATCCTTCACTCTGTAATTCCACCTCTCAGCCAGATGCCCTCTTGTGAGCTCAGAACTCCAGAGGATACTAGAATGGAGAGGACAGATACATAGAGAGTCATGATGGACTCACACAGGACAACCACAAAATCAGGAAAGTCTATCTGAACAATACTGGGATACAGTACTACTTATTGCTCTATCTTTGGAGCATCCGTGAACACAGACACTGTCCTTGGGGCAAGTGGGAAACTTCAGAGTTATCCTTGATATATTCTCTTTCCCCACTACCCCAATGTCTATTTCATATCTCCAAATTTTATCTCCTAAATATATGCTGAACCCATGCACTTCCTCCTAGCTCTAATTAAAGCCCTGCATGAAGCTATCCATCTCATCTCAACTACCAGAGTCATCCCCTAAATGATCTCCATCTTCCCTACTCATTCTCAACAGCAAAAGAGATCCTGGTTTAAAGAAAACACAAACTTGACATACATTTCCCTGACTGAAGCTCTTCTAATGGGTCCTATTGCTCTTAGATAAAAGGCCAAAATCATATGATGTAATGCCCACTCCTGCCTGATCTAGCCCTGAGCTACCTCTCCAGGCTTTGTCTTTCCAGCCTTACCCCTACGACCTCCTAGCTCCATCACAGAATCCAGCTATCCTGACTCATGCTCCCTCTCACCTCATAAGACTTTTACAGGCAAAGTTTGCTCTTATGGAATGATTCTCTATTCCTACCTCTACCCAGCCTCATGTCTGTGATGGTCTGAACAGTATTTGCTCCCCAAACACGTGCAGATGTTTAAACCCCAAAGTCTTTTGTTAAAAGTGAATGAATTAATGGTTCATGGATCGAGGTGCAGGCTTGATCTAACCATGATATCTGCAAGCAGGGCATTTGGGAAGTGATGGGATTGGATTAAGTTGTTAAGCTGGATCCTGTGGTCAAATCATGATGGCCTTATAAATAGAGGCACATGGAAATGGAAGAAAGCATCTTCCCTGTATCTCTCCGCTTCCTGGCTCACAATGTGATCAACCCTCCACTGTCCCCTGGTCCCACCAATGCCTAAACCAATGGGACCACATGATCTTGGGCTTTGAACCTCCAAAATTATAAGATAAAATGAACCTTCTTCCATCCTATGTTGCTCCTCTGAAGTATTTTTAAAGTACTTTATTTATATTTATCTAAAGTAACAAAAAGCTGATTAATCAACGTCTCAGCATTACTGTTGCTTCTTTAGGGAATTGTTCTACAATCCCACTTTCTAGGCAAATCAGTCCCTCTTTATCTTATATGCTACGAATTTAAACTTACTTGTGTGACTATATCATTAATGTCTATTTCACACTAAGCATTCCAAGCTCCAAAAGTACAGAAATGCATTAGTTGGTTCTCCATTAATATAACGAAAAGCCTGAGGCACATAGACTTTACAAATAAGAAAGGTTTATTTTAGGCCAAGATTCTGGAGGTATAAGGTCTAAGGACCCCATCTGCCATTGGCCTTGCTGGCAGAGTTCTGTAGCAGCACAGTGCATCACATGGCAAGAGATGGGAAGTGCTTGTGGCAGCCTCCGTGTCTCACTCCTTCTGCTTGTAATCCACAGAGATTCAATCATGAGGCTCACCCCACTGATTTTGTCTAACCCCAACCATTTACCCCAGGCTCCCCCTCTAAGCACCATAGTTGAATTATTTACATGCTCTTAAAAAAATTTATTTATTTGTTTGTTTGTTTATTTTGAAAATCCAAGTTACAGAGACAGGGAAAGGAGAGGGAGAGAGAGAAAAATCTTCCATCTGTTGGTTCACTCCCTAGATAGCTGCAACAGCCAACACTGGGCCAGCAGCTGGGAGCTTTATCTGGGCCTCCACTTGGGTAGCAGGGGCCCCAACACTTGGGCCATCTTCCACTGCTTTTCCCAGGCCATCATTAGGGAGTTGGACAGGAATTGGAGCAGCCAGGACATGAACCGGCATCTGCATAGGATGTTGGCATCTCAGGCAGTGGCTTTACCTGCTACGCCACAATGCCAGCCCCTGCGGCCATGCTCTTACTACCTCACAGTTGGGATTACATTCCAATTCACAAAGCCTTGGAGGACTTTCCAACTATATCCAAACCAGAACAAGACACTTGTTTATCATAGTCATCATTATCTTTTCAGTGAATAAAAGCAAAATGGGAGAATTCATTCATGAGTGAACGTCATTTGTCATAATCTACAGAATTCAATTCTAAACTTCCTATTCTATCCTCCAAAGTTCGGTTCAGTCTGGCTTCAGCTGTAGCCTCTGAAACATGACCTCAGACACACACATCCTGACACATATCCTCTCATTAAATCTTCACAATGACCAATTAAAGTAAATGTCATCTCTACTCCACAGATACCAAAACAGAAGCAGAGAAATAGTCTTGTTCTCTAGCATCAAGAAGGAAGATTATTTTTAATAATCTTTGGCACCACTTTGTTCAGATTTTCCTATATTTTTTTTACTTCTTGAAGGTGGGCTTATGCTGGTTGAAACTTGAGACTGTAAGTATCTGAATGCAGACAATAGTTTCTAAGAAGTTGTGGCCAAGTCTTCGAGTGCCTGTGACAAAAACATAAGCTATGGAGTCGGTGTCGAGAAAATGAAAAAACAGGAATTAAATTCAGTCTGTTTATGTTACCAAAGAATCCACATTTCTGAACTTTTAAGCACCTTTAGAGGATTGGGAGAAGCTGTTATAACTCTTGGGGAAAAATCAATGATGCTGAATCATTTTGAGTTGTCAATATTGTACTGTTTTTGAACTACATTATTTATATACACACTCATACATTCACATACAAACTTGTACACATGTACACAATGAATGATTTTTTTAAAAGATTCACTTTATTTATTTTAAAAGCACACACACACACACACAGAGAGAGAGAGAGAGAAATCTTCCATCAACTGGTTCACACCCCAATGACTGCAACTACAACTGGAACAGGCCAAAGCAGGAGCCAAGAGATTCATCCAGGTCTCCCACGTGGGTGCAGGGGCCCAATCACTTGGACCACTCTCTGCTGCTTTCCCAGGCACATGAGCAGGGAGCTGGATCAGGGATAGAGCAGCCAGCTGTTGAGCCTGCACCCAAGTGAGATGCCAGCATTGCAAGTTGCAGCTTAACCCACTACGCCATAGCACAGGCCCCACAAAGAATGATCTAAAGTTGTTTCTATGGCAGCGCTGCTCACATTTTCTTGCCAACCACTTTATCTCTCCCTGAAGACCAAGCTAGGACAGTGGGTAACAGAGAGCACCATGAATTCTCTGCTAAGGATATACTTGTATAAGATCTAATGTTATCAAAACAAGGAAGTGAGATTTCTAACTCCTTGGATTACATAGTAATTTAAACACAAGGCTTGTTGTGACAAAATACAGTATGATATATCAAAGTTGGTGAGAGGATTTTGTAAATGAAAGGGAAGAGAGGCTGGTAGTTCAGAAAAAGCAAGAAGAATGGAAATTCAACCCCTCTGATGGTGGCAAAGCAGAAAATGACTTCAGTAAGAACAGTAAATGGCAAATAGCAGTGTGTGTCTAGCTTAGCACTAAAATTAACCATGTCACCTCTTGTGTCACCTGCCTATCACCAGAGATAGGCCAATCCACACCTCTAGAATGCAAATTTGGGTCTTTTGCATCCATAGAGAATGGCTTACATGAAATTTTGGGGCAGAGAAAGGAAAGCTGAGTCTGAGATACTTTATTGTTTTCAGGAATTGAGATGTCAAGGATGACGATTGAGGAAACAAACATGACTGGAGAAAGACCCACCTGGAACAGAGATCCATTCTTGAACAAGTTGGAACAAGAAATAAAGAACATAGTAAAGACTATAAAGAGCTTTAGGCCCATGATGATGGTGAAGATGGCTGACACTGATATGCTAGATCCTATTCTAAACACTTTTTAAAATATTAACTCATTTGGACCACACAATAATCTCATAAAAACCGTGTAATAATTTTAAATCCCATTTCACATAGAAATAAACTGAGACACAGAAACTCACCAATATGTTCAAAGTAGTCTAGAGCAACAGAAGCAGAGCTGGAACCCCCAAAGCCTTACTCTGTACTCTTGTTTCTCAATTGCAGAATGAAGGCAATATTAAATGTTTAAAGGGAGTCCTAATGCCCACATGGACCTTAATACCATTTACAGAAACATTGCATATTGACTGATGCCAAGGTACAGGCTCCCAATAGAAAAGAGTGGGAACAATGATATGATTAGAGAAAGACCTGCCACCTGGTGTTTTTTTGATTGGATAGCACATGACTATAGAGAAAGGTGAAGATTATGAATGGAAGATGTGGAGCTTAAGGTTTCAAGTGTACTACAATCTTAAGCAGAACTGTGTGTTAGATGAGAGATAAGAAATACTCTTGCTGAGACCTACAACATGTGTCCTTCCCAGATCTTTAGTTACATTAAAGACAGTACCAGCCTCCTTGGAGAGCTTTTCTTCGAATCCACATGGTTTCTGGTTTCAAACTGACTTTCCCAACTAACTCAGCAGAACCATCTTTAGCGAGGATGGTGGAAAGGCATAAGATTCTATACCACTTTTTAAAGGGTTGTTTTGAGGATCAAATTGGATAAGCAGGTGAATCACTCGGCACTTGACAAAAACTAAGGGAAAATAAGCTATAGTCCTTCTTGGTGGACAGGCCCAGCTAGACTAGTAACTCATGCCATGCAGAAATTTCTTCAGAAGAAGAGGCAAGTGAAGGGGTCAAGTTGAAAGTTGATGTTTTGCTTGAGTTTTCACAAGCCTATTTCTCTCCTCTCAGGTAGGTCAAGCCCACAATTCACATTTGGGTTATATGCTGTATTTGTCTGATCTAAATCCTTTAGAGGTAGGTTCATATCCATTTTACAGATAAAGAAACTGAAGTTTGGAAATGGGAATTAAAATATACTAGGTTACACAGTAGGCTGTTATCAGAGCTAAACCCAGGTCTCCTGCTACTAAGATTGGGACCCTGACCTCTCCTCCCTCCAACCCTACTTCTCCTGCAAACAGAGAAGAGCAGAGGAACAAGCTTCGCTGCAGCTGTGACAGGGCTGATTTTCTCCCTTTAGCAAGGTTGAAACTACATCCACAAAGGTAAGAGATCTCAGTACATTGTTTTCTGTACATGATTATTTTTTAATTGGATAGTTAGAAAATCGCTCATATTGTATATTTATATATTGCGTTGCTTTGTTATTATTGTACTTATTGATATCACAGCAGGGATCTGAGAATTCATTTTTAAAAAAGTGTGTGCTAGACCTTACATGTGTATTTCTATAATGTGTAAGTTTTGTGAAGCATGTACATGCATGTGTGTGTGTTTGCATATTGTACTCATGTTTATTTCCATATTACTGGGCCTGCATTTATATGTATGCATTTCTGAACATTCTGTGCTATTGTGTGTGTGTATGTATGTATTGTGTATGTATGTATCTGTGTTTGTTTATTTTAAGAAAGAGACAGAGAGCAAGAGGTTTTCCATCCACTGGCTCATTCCTCAAATGAGTACAAGAGCCAAAGCTGGACCAGTTCAAAGCCAGGAGCCAAGAACTACATCCTAGTTCCCACAGAGGTATCAAGGGCCCAAGCAGTCACACCATCTTTCACTGCCTTTCCAGTTGCATTAGCTGGAAGCTGGATTGAAAGTGGAGCAGCCGGCGCCGCGGCTCAATAGGCTAATCCTCTGCCACCGGCACACTGGGTTCTAGTCCTGGTCGGGGCGCTGGATTCTGTCCCGGTTGCCCCTCTTCCAGGCCAGCTCTCTGCTGTGGCCAGGGAGTACAGTGGAGGATGGCCAAAGTGCTTGAGCTCTGCACCCCATGGGAGACCAGGATAAGCACCTGGCTCCTGCCATCGGATCAGCGCGGTGCACCGGCCGCAGCACACTGGCCACGGCGGCCATTGGAGGGTGAACAACGGCAAAAGGAAGACCTTTCTGTCTCTTTCTCTTTCTCTCACTTCTCTCACTGTCCACTCTGCCTGTCAAAAAAAAAAAGAAAGAAAGAAAGTGGAGCAGACAGTATCCCAACTGATACCCTGGTATTGGATCCCAGTGTCTCAAGCAGTGACTTAACTCACTGTACCATAATACCTGCCCCTGTATCTGTATTTTGGGGTTCTTTGTGCATAAAATACATGAATGGGTATTGTCTCCATGAGTGAGTTGTGTAGCTGTGTTATGTGTGGTATATATGTATGTGTATGTATATGTGAGTGTGCACACATCCTTGGCACATGAACTGATTATGTGAGGTGTGTTCCATATATCTTTGCTATATGGATAGGTCTCAGTTTTGAAAGCTGAGTGTCAGATGTGGATGTGTGGAAGATCTAGAAATATGTATGTATTCTGCCTATGTATATGTAGGTGTGTGGGCCATGCAAGGAAGGTAACAATACAGGGCGTGTGAGCATGTTTAGCATCTGTGTTTGTGGGCTGCATTCCCTGTCATGTGTGGCCTGAATGTCCATGCTGCAAATCTGTGCATCTGTGATGCATGTGAACATGTTATGTGTTTGTGCTCGTATAGATGCACAGCATGAACTTCTCACAAAGCCTCTGTCTCTGAGTGAGTTATGCCCTCCCCTTCCTGCCCATGTTAGCCCCCACCTTGGTGCTGGCGTCAGTAGTTATTAGCTGGTCAGACATTTTTATCTCCTCAAAATATCCTATCGCTCATATCCAGCTCAGTAATCACAGGAATGGGCCTCTGAGACATCTTTTATGCCGCAGCCTCCACAGAGCCGGAGAACTCATGTCCCTTTTACCTATTAGTCACTGGAAATAAAGACTCACGAGCAAATAGCTGCTGTCTCAGCCAGGGTTAACTGTATCTGAGCCATTTTGAGAAGCTGAGTATTGAAACTGTAAGTATTCCAAAAGCAGTTGTTGGAACACAAGGGGTGGGAGCTTCGAAATGCCTGGAAAACCCAGCTTCCAACCACTGTATTAAAAAAGGAGACGATTAGGCGCGATCGTATTTTTTTCTCAAATGGAATACTATTGGCATTTGCTGGGGCAGGGGTCCAGGGGCGATGCATTATTAAAAATGGCTGCTCTGCACTTTGCAGGTTGTTTAGCTGGCTCAGTCCCACCCACTTGATGCCTGATGCCCTTGGTGTCTCCAATTGTTATAACTGCGAAATGTCCCTCGCATTTCCAAATTCCCCCAGAGATGCAGGAAGTAGTACTATCCTCTTGTGAACCACTGAGCTAAACAAACTACAGAAGTGTGAAATCATTGGATTAGAAGGAACTTAAATGACAACTTTCAGGCATTACTCTACTAAGAACACTCCACTGCATTTAATTTATTCACCCATCTTCTCATTCTCATCTATTCTTTCCACCAACAATTATTGAACACCTGCTCTGTTCCAGGCACTTTTCTAAGCATCAGAGATCTAGTGTGAATAGGACAAAGCCTAACTCACAAGATCTTTATTTCTAATAGATAAGACAATCAGTAAACATACAAACAAATGAACAGGAAAATTTGGAGTAGTGTTAAGACTCATTTGAGAATGAGGAGGGGAGAACTCTGTTTTTTTTTTTTCCTGAAGATTTCTTTATCTATTTGAAAGGTAGAGTTAGGGAGGGAGGGAGGGAGGGAATGAGAGAGGGAAAGAGGGAGGAAGGAAGGAGAGAGAGAGAGAGAGAATCTTCCATCCTCTGATTCATTCCCCAAGTAGCTGCAACAGGTAAAGCAGCCATCTGCAGTGCTAGCATCCCATATGGGCACCAGTTCAAGTCCTGGCTACTCCACTCCCAGTCTAGCTCCGTGCTGATGGCCTAGGAAAGCAGTGGGAGATGAATCAAGTCCTTGGGTCCCTGCACCCACACAGGAGATCCAGAAGAAGTTCCTGACCTTCTGGCTTCAGATTGACACAGCTCTGGCAGTTGCAGCCATTTGGGGAGTGAACCAGCAGACAGAAGACCTCTCTCTCTTTCTGCCTCTGCCTCTCTGTAACTTTGCCTTTCAAATAAATAAATATTTATATATAAAAAGAAAAGAAAAAAAAAGTGGAACAGCCAAGACTCAAACTGGGGCCCATATGGACTATCATCACTGCAAGCAGTGGCTTTATCCTAAGGGGATTGTGGTGAGCAGAGAAAGGCATTCCAGAAAGAGAATATCTAAGCTGAGGCCTCAAAACCAACAGAGCCCTGCAACATAAGCATTTGGAGGAAGATCATGCCACACAATGGAAGAAAGAATTATGAGTTTGAGCAACAGAAAAATATCTTGGTAGGGGAGAGGCATGGGCAATGGGGCAGTCACTGAGGAGGCAGAGGTAGGGTATAGAGGAAATTGGAAAGAATGTAAATCTCAGATCACATAGTACCTTTAGGCCATTGCTAAAGTCTGGGTTTTATTCTGATGACAATGGGAAGTAATTTAAGAAAAAAAATTGGTAAAATTGAGCTTAGTATAAAAGTAATATAAGGATATAATCCAGCTCAGCAGAAGATGTGGGAGAACAGAATCAGAGGTCACAAACAGTCACAGTTTAGGGAAGTGACTTCAAATGTCAAGAGCACATTAAAATCACATGTCAAGCTGGGAGAAATACATGGTGAGCCCCACCCTCATCCCCACCCACCAAGGTTTTTCATCCAGTGGACAGAGAGAGCTTCTTAGAATTTGAATTTACAGCAGTTTCCCAAGTAATGAGGACACAGCTAATGCAGGGAACATACTTGAAAACCAGAGAAAAGAGGAGGAAAACATGCATGTGGAAGTAGGTCACCTCTATTGCATCAAAAAAGAAAGAAACCAACAATGACAGTAAGAAAACCTCCTACTGTGCACCAGGCACTATCCTCAGTGTCCCGCAGGCATCAGTCTGCCAACAATCATCCGAAAGAAACATTGTTACCCTCCTCTTGCAGAAGATGAAGTCAAGTTCTTAGGTCCAGCATTGTGGTACAGAGGGTTAAGTCATCACTGGCAATGATGGCATCCCCTATCAGAACACCAGTTCAAGTCTCAGCTGCTCTGCTTTCATTTTAGGTCCTTGCTAATGTACCTAGGAAAGCAACAGAAGATGGCCCGAGTACTTGGGCCCCCCAGAAGGAGGTCATGGATCCTGGCTTTGGCCTGGCTCACATTTGGCTGTTGGCTGTTGCAGTCATTTGGGGAGTAAACCAGCTGATTCATTCTCTCTCTCTCTCTCTCTCTCTCTCTCTCTTGTTCTGCCTGAAAATAAATAAATCTTTTTTTAAAAAAAAAAAAGCAGTTAAGGTTTTTAGAGAGATGGGTGTCTTATCCAGGCTCAGCCAGCCACTAACCTTGCTTCCAGTCTAATCAGTCTGACTCCAGAGTCTGGGCACTCATCTCAATCTATGATTCTTGTAGCCCAAGCCCCTTGCATATCTTCAGTTTCTGAGGTCAGTTTCAGCCTAAATGAGTCCCAGTTTTTCTATTCTTGAATGCACAGGTGGGGAGGACTGTCTAACTCCTTCACTGGACTATATTCATCCAGACAATAAATGGCTCTCTCTTGTGTGAAGCTGAGGGTGTGTCTGTTTCTTGCCTAATGCATAATAAACCAGAAAAGTAGCAGAACAGGGGCCAGACAGAAGGGCACTTGACAGATTCATGGGATGGTACCTTTACAATGCACCTGACAGCTCTACATCCATTGGCAGAAAACAGAGGCAAACCAACTGTTTCACACATACACACACACACACACACACACACATGCAGGCACAATTTCTGATTCCATCAGTGTATCAGCATACCAAGGTTTTCCATCTGTAAATACTTACCCTCAGAGTTTTTTGTTTGATTGTTTTTGTTGTTGTTGTCTTGCTTTGTTTTGTTTTTGGCCTACAAAGCATAAATAGCACCAGCATATACTCAACCCAGGTCACTCCATAGCTATTCCAGTCATCACTGAGTTTTCCTTAAGAGCCATGGTTACAGAGCCTTATGGGCTGCTTCTCTGTGTCTTCCTTCCTCACCACTGTCTCTTCAGAGCTGAACACAGCAGCAACCAAGCCATGAAGATCACTGATGCTCTGGCCAGACCAATGGATGCCCATAGCCTCACCCTTCTCAAGGAGGGGACCCCTAAATGCACTGGCCATGACAGTGCTGGTCAGAGCTTTTATAAAGGATCAGGTTCAAATGTAAACAAAAGACATCCCCAGAAGGTACAAAGAATTCATGAATGCTCCCACCAAAATGGATTGCCAGCATGTAAAATTCTCTTTAGAGAACTTCATAAAGCCCCAAAAGAAAAGGAATGGCATAATTACTGGGCACTGACTCTGGGCCAGGTGTTTTGCTTCTAGCAGCTCACTTATCCTCACTACAATCCTCTATGGTAGACTCCATTTCTATCTCCATTTTGTAAATGAGAAAACCACCATGGCCAGCAAAGTTGATTCATTTTGCTTCAAGGTTAAACAGCTGGTTAATGGCACAGCTGGGATACTGTCCAGCGTTCTTCTAGTTCCAGACCACAGGCATGTCCACAGTGCTGTGCTGCTTTCCAAAGCCACAGAAGCCGCTTTGGCTTGAAGAGTCGCACATGAGCCTGGAGTCTGGGGCCATGACCAGTCCACTCGCTCTTCTTCCGTGTCAGGGAGATTATTTGGACCTTCTCTACTATTCTCATCTTCATGGTCATTACCTGTAGCTATTTGGGGTGCTTCTCAACTGGAATGTGACTTGCAGTCTAAAGGTTTAAAGCCTTATTATAAGCACAGGGCAAGAGACACAACGGATAATTCAGTCACGGATATGAATCAAACATGGCCTTTTCAGTGAAAACACTTAAAAGATAGACTGGTAAATATGTACAGTATATGAATGTATGTCAGTGCCATATTCCTGACAAGACTTAGTATCGTCAATCCATTTTATGTTGCCTTTCTGTTGGCTGTAGGATGGCATCTCATTGCAGTTTAATTTGTATTTCTTTGATGGCTCACCATGCTGAGCAGCCTTCATATCCTTTTGTTTTCTAGTCTGTTGTAATTTGGCTGCCTTCTTGTTGATTAATTGGTCAATTTTTCTTACTGATGTTCGTATATTCCTAATATGATCCCTTCTTCAAGCCTTCAGACTGCTATAACAAAAATACTACAGATGGGTAGTTCTTAAACAAAAGAAATTTATTTTTCACAGTTATTGAGGCTGAAAAGTCCCAAATTAAGGCACTGGTAGCTTGGATGTCTAGTAAGAGGTCACTTTTAGCATCAAAGATGGTACCCTCTAGTTGTGTCCTCACATGGAGGAAGGAGCAAACACATTCCCTACGGGCTCTCATATAAAGGCAGAGACATCATGACTTAACCATCTCCCAAAGTCCCTTCTCTTAATATCTTCACACTGAAGATTAGCTTCCAACCTATGAATAAGAAGGGACCCAAACACTCAGATATATCCAAGTTCTTTCTAGATATATGTCCTGCAAGTATCTTCTGTCAGTCTTTGACTTTTCTTTTACTACTGTCTTACCAGTATTGTTCAAGAAATGTTTTTAACGTCTTCTTTTCTTCTAAGATTTCATAAATCTTTACCAAAAGTTAAAAAGTCATTCTCCTAGAAGTTCTGTAGTTTTACCTTTCTTGTATATGTCCATAATCTGTCTTGAATTAACTTTTTATATGGTGTAGAAAAAGAGTCAAGGTTGATTTTTGTCCATAAGAATATCCACATGGCCAAGCAAAGATCACATTTCTCACTGAATGACAATTATGTCTTTGTGGTAAATAAGATGGTGAAATATGTTTCTGTACTGATAGTGTCTTGAAGCAATTAAAAAATCCTGAGGATCTTAAGAGCACTGCTATAGCAAATAGAAAACCAGAATTTTAAATTTGATTCTGATGTGCTCCTTTTCTGTAAACATTCATTTATTATTACATACATGGTAAAAGCATAAAATAGGACAAGATAGACAGATTGTTCCTTGTACCCCTGTATTCAATGGCTTAGTGAATCCAAAGTTTTCCTGTAATTACTCTAACTCTTGGAGCTGATGTTTTTCTCAATGCTGAGTTCCAAATGAGTCTAAAAAATAGCTATAAGTGACTTCATGGAAATATTTTAATGGAAAGAAAGAACAGGACAATGGAAGAGGCTATAAAGTTTGCTAAGATATAGATGACTGTTTCTTCATTTCCTATTTATGTTGTGATTAAAACTACAAAAAAAAGCCACTAAATTGCATTTCTCTCTATAGATCAAAGGTCCGATTCAGGTCTCTTTGAGCTAAATTGGCAAGGCTGTGCTTCTCTCTGGAAGTACCAGGAGACAGACTCCTTCCTTGCCTTTCCCAGCTTCTACACACTTTCTCCATTTGTTGGCTCCTGGCCACAATCCTTTATCTTCAAAACCAGCAATGCTACAGCTCCCAACCTTTCTGCCATTGCTATGTCCCTGCCTCTGTGACTTGACTATAATGGCTTATGTGATCAAATGTAATTCAGTCAGATAAAACAGGATCATCTCTCCAACTCAAAGTTCTTAATTCAATCACATCTATAAAATTATGCACGAGTTTCTGGGATTAGAATGCAGAGATATTCAGGAGCAGTTATGCTGTCTACCAAAACCAAGGGAACTGCTAAATAGATTATTGGCCTAATCAATATTTGTTGAATTAGTTTTACCTCCATTTTTCAAATCCCTCTAACCTCCAACTGGATAATAAATTAAGAATGTCGAAAGTTAAAAAAACTCAAGACCACTAGAAAAGGAAAAGAAATGATTGGGAATAGAGTCCAGAGTCCTGGATTATGTTTGTAATGATGTAGCTCATTGGCTGTGTGACTTTAGTTAGGTTTGTCTCTTGGCCTCTCTGAGTGGAAGTTCCCCCACCTTTCCATTGAGGACTCTGGAACACATCTGGGGTAACCATCATGCATTTCTCCAGGAATAGTGGGTAACAGCAATGTGTAAAGCTGTAAAGCATAGAGGTGGGCACTTGCCCTAGTGGTTAATATGCTCACATCCCATATCAGAGTGCCTGGGTTAGATTCTCAGCTCTGCACTTGACCCAAGCTTTCAGCTAATGGAACCCATGAGAAATAGCGGCATTGGCTCAAGTAATTGGGTTCCCCCCACCTACACAGGAGACCTTAATTGAATGCCTGGCTCCTAGATTTGGCTCTAGCAAGTGGAAAGTAAGGTTGGGAGCCTTGAAATGAACCAGCAGGTGGGAGTGTTCTCTGTCTCTCTCTGTCTCTCTGTCTCTCTCTCTCTCTCTGCCTCTGCCTCTGCCTCTGCCTCTGCCTCTACCTCTACCTCTACCTCTACCTCTCTGCCTCTCAAATAATTCACTTTAAAAAATATATAAAACAGCAGGGAAAGGGGCTGGTGTTGTGGTGTGGCAAGTAAAGCCACTGTCTGTGACACAGGCATCCCGAATGGGCACCTGCTCAGGTACTGGCTGCTCCATTTCCAATCCAGCTCCCTGTTGATGGCCTAGGAAAAGCAGCAGAGGATAGCCCAAGTAATTGGCCCCCGCTACCCACATGGGAGACCTGGATTATGCTCTCTTGTTTTCTTCCTTCAGCCTGGCCCAGCCCTAGCTGTGTGTTCATCTGGAGATTGAACCAGAGAATAGAAGATTTTCTCTCTCTCCCTCTCTCCTTCTCTCCCTCTCTCCCTCTCTCCCTCTCTCCCTCTCATGCTGCCTTTCACATAAATAAATATTTAAAAGACACAGCAAGGGAAAAATGCAAAGGAGCAATGGGATCTTTGACAGGCTGCAGAACAACGTCGTATGTGAAAGCATTCAAATGGCGTGTCTGTGCCTGCCAAATGAAGTCCTGAGCAAGGCCAGCCAGTCTCTAATGACGTTTCTAGCCCCTAACATCTGCTGGCCTTTGCAGAGCTCTAGTGGGCATGTGTCCGCGTTTGGATTTTCCCACCTTTGACTGCAGAAGGGGAAGTATGAAGTTGGACTCACGTACTTATATAACAAGATGGAGACAAGAAGGAGCTGAGAACGAAAAGATCAGAACCTTTCTTCCCCTCGTCCCCAGACTGCAAATGCACTCCTCTGACGAGGCAGCATCCCATCTGTGCAGAGTTCAGCTTGGCCGAGACTGGAAGGAGACCCAGAGCAACCCAGGCCTCATTTCCGAAGGGTGTTTTTTCACCCCTGCTTCCCAGATAATGTAACTGAGTCACTCAATTGAGCATAAAATAGAAATTTGGCTTCTTATCTGCCTCAGACCTGACTTTACTATTTTCTTTCTGCAAAATACATTTTTCACTATCTTATCTTCTAATAAACAATCCTGGCTCGGCAGCCTTGTGGCGATGGCGCTGAATGCATTTAAGAGACATATTTTTCCTCTCTCACTCCCTGCTTAAAGTCTTCTGTTTAAAAGCCTGCGGGGTTTTTTTTCCCCTCCCTTTTGGAAAAAATATATATCCCATTTGTACACTGTCTTCCTTTAAAGAACATACATATTTTTCATGCGTCGTTCTGATGGATCCCCCCCTACTTTCCCTTTTGCTCGCTTGATCACAGTGAAAAGATGGACTCTCTTCTGTAGCAGTGGTGTGTGGATTGGATGGAGTTTAGCACTGAGTGGGGTAGGTCAGGGGAGCTTCTTTAAGATGGGGCAATTTCTAGAAAGGTCAGACCACACGGGTCCTCCAAGACTGTGTGGTGGTCAGGACACAGAGTAATACAAAGCCAGCTCTGTGTGGTTAATGCTCTCTCTCCAATGCAGACCATCGTCAGAGGCACCAGACAGTGAAGCACCAGCCTCAGAGGAAGGAAGCAGCAGAGGGAACCGGCGTTGCCAGGAGCTCTTCTCAGCACAGCCTTCTGAGCACGTGACCCTGCTCACAAAGAGGAGGAAGCAGCCCTGTTACTACAGAGGAGGAAACTGAGTCCCATGGTGCCAACGCACAGCCCAAAGGTGGGTTGCAGGGCAAATGGGTTGAGTATTTGTAGTTTTCAGGCAATTGTTTGATTCGGAGTATGAACCGCAAAACAATGGAGGTGAATGTCTCCCCTCAACTGCTCTCCATTCTGTAAATTCCAGCCTCTCATAGTATATGCTGAGAAATGCCATAAGCCATAGACTCATGGATAATAGCATTTACAAAAACATTTTCCTCTACTGCTTGTGCCATTTGTACTCAGAAAAAGACTCAACCTCTTTCTCATTGGATCCCTGCAGGTCTGATTGTGTCACTCCCCCTGCCAAGATCTCTACATTTGGTCCTACCTACCTGTCATATGTAAGCTCAGAAGTTGCCTCCTCTGGGGAGCCCTCCATGACCATCCCTAGTAACACAGCTCTCTTCTTAATCTCTCCTTAAATATGCTGCTGTGTTTTTTTTTTCACAGCGTTAACACAATCCTGAATATTTGTGCCTGTGCTTTTACACATTTAATAACGATCCCTCATAACAGTTAACCCCAGGAGAACTTCTTAAAGATTTATTTATTTACTTATTGAGAGGTAGAGTCCCAGAAAGAGAAACAGAGAAAGGTCTTCCATCCACTTCATCCATTCACTCCCAGATGGCTGAAACAGTTAGAGGTGGGACGATCCGAAGCCAGGAGCCAGGAGTTTCTCTCGGGTCTCCCATGCAGGTGCAGTGGCCCAAGCACTGGGACCACCTTCCACTGCTTTCCAAGGTCATAGCAGAGAACTGGATTGGAAGAGGAGCAGCCAGGACTAGAATTGGTACCAATATTGGATAGCAGTGCCACAGGTTTAGGCTTAGCCTACTACACCTCAGCACCAGTCCTTTCCCCAGGACATTTTTAACACAGCATCCCTGTGCCTAGTACATAACTTGGCACATAGGGGAATATAATGATTGTACAAGTGAACAAGTGAATTTGACTCTCACAAGAATGCTGTGTGGCAGGCACTTCTATTAGTATTTTCTAATTGTGGGATTAATAATAAGATTTAACAGTTCTTCAATACTTTCCATATGCCTGGTAATACTCCAAGAGCTTTAATACTCTGAAGTGGGTATTTTCTTATTCTCATGTTACAGATGGCAAAACTGAGACATAGACAACATACAACTAAGACTAGAGCACAGGATTTCTCATTTAAAGCCCCTGCTCCTCTTACTGAACCAAATGGCAAAAAGAAAAAAATAGAAAAAAAGCATTACCCGGAAATCACATTTAGTCCAGGTTGTCTACACTGCATAATTATCTGAAAAGAGTTTACCGTCTCCTTAAACATTTGCCGATCTTAGTCAAAGACATTTATGAAAAAGAATAAGGCGTGTTTCCTAGGCTGGACCCCTGGGACAATCCTGGCTACAGCCCTTCTGGAACAAGACCATCTCTCTCCTGACTTTGCTCTCCTCGGGGAGCTCATGCCTCAGGCTCTGCTGCCCTCTGCCCACACCTAGGCCTTTGTCGGTCTGAGACCTCCATTTCTCACCAGCAGCCTGGAAAACAGGATGAGGTCAATAGGTCCTTCTGTTCCTGTAGGAAGCCACAGAAGATTAATCTGAGGACAGAGAGATGACGCCGGGCAGCCGGGGAGATTTATGAGGGAGGAAAATCCAGGCCAAGGTCCCTGATTTTGTTTCTCTCTGCCTCTCTTTTGACTACTATGGTACACTGTGGTTGGATGAAACTTCTCAAAGTCATCTGGTCCAGCCCCCTGCCTCCTAAACATCCTCAGGCGTGGCCTTGCCATCTGGTGCTCACAACAACACTTGGGCTCTCTGCAACTCACTCTGCTCCATGTAATGACACCTAGATCGGAGCTCAGCATGCCAAGGCTTTGGAGATCCCAGTGATCTGGTTCCATGCTGTTCAATCTCTTTTTACTCCCAACATGAACCCACTACAGCTAAACTGGAATTTCTCCTGCAGCTACAAAGCTACTTCTATCCATGCTGTAACCACCATGGAATGACTTTCTTCCGCCCTTTAGCAGCAAGGATTCTTTAAGACTCAATGCAAATTTCCCTTTCCTAGGAATCTTCTTTGCCGTCACAGGTCTTCAGCACACAAATTCACAATGATGAAAATGTGTCTTTTCCTTTAGTTGACAAACATTTACAGTTCCATCACTCCCTGGTGGCTTTAAGGCACAGCAATGATTATTTCCATTTCTCATGCACCTAGTACCTAAAGATCCTTCCAATGTGGTCAGGACTCCTCTAAACTCCCCCACAGCACAATTGCACTGCTTTTCCTTCTGTACAGTGCTGTTCCCCTCTCTGCAAATGTTCTTTCCCTTTTTTTTCAAACTCTATCCTTCAAGGCAAAAAGGAGCTTACTATAGGCTGCTATATGCTTGGTATTTTGCCAAGTTATGCTTGGTATGTATGATCTCAATCTTTACCAAAATTCCAGGATATAGCTACCATATTCTCAGTCTATAGATGAGAATACTGAGGTTCAATGAGCTTAAATTCACCTATGTATTTATCCATCCATTCATTCCATAGATGTTTGTTTTGTACTTACAGTATTCCAGTATCGACCCAAGTCAAGTATTCCAGGTACTGTACTGGAAGGTAAGGGTAATAGGAGTGAATTCAGTCCATGATTTCTTGCACATTGTTCACTAGCAGGAGAGACAGTCATTGAACAAGGTAACATAAATGCAATGAGAGTTTATAAGGAGAAACTTAGAGTCTGTGCAGAGCTTTCCTAGCCTGGGAGGCAGGAAAAGACTCTGGCCATGACCCTTCCACAGACCAGAATGATTGGAAGGCCAAATTTAGGCAAAGTAGGAGTAAGTGTATTACCTGAAGATGTAAAACTCATGAATAGAGACACCAGGACTCTATCCCAGGTTTGTGTGAACTCACGTCCATCCTTTCACCTCTTCTGGAAAGTCTTACTGGAATACCAACTCTGGACCAAGCCAGTCTAGCCTGTGCTTGTGTTTCCAGAACACACTGAGTCTAAATGAGCCTCATGTGCTGTCATGTACTGCAAGCAAAGAGATGACTCTTCCCTGAGGGTCAGACACAAAAACACAGTACTCTGTGTGTTGTCAAGCGACAGTAACTGCTGTTACAACCCCAAAACACTAGGGGCTCAAGTTAGATGAAGGAGCAAATCTTGAAAGGATTAGCTCTGCTCACAAATCATGCAGAGACCCAGGCTCCTTCCATCCAGGCATGTATTTGTTCATCCTCTAGAATCACAGAGTTTTCCAATGGACCCTATGTCTGGTTGGCTGATGAAGTGGGGGAAGGGAGGGAAAAGAAGAGAAGACAATACAACAAGAGAAAAGTACAGAAAAGGAAGAGGACAATGGGAAAAGGGGGAGGGGGAAACAAAGGAAGGGAATGGGAAAGGAGGGGAAGGGAGGGAGAAAAGGGAAGAGAGGGAAATGGAGACGTAGGGAGAGAAGGTGAGTGGAAAGGAGGGAATGTTGAGGATTACACAGATTTTAAGGGCCTGGAAACAGTACACATCATTGAACCCCAGATTCTATTGGCTGCAAATCAATTCCATAATCAAACTTGACTCCAAATGTTGGAGCCATGGCCATAAACCATTTCCCCAGAGCTGGTCTACCTGTTGGTCACACACAACATGAACCTTGACCTGCAGACTCTGTGACCCCTCCTCTCACCCATCAAACACTGGGTCTGGCCACAATCCTGTGTGAGATCCATCTGTCACAGCTCCTACTCAAGTCATCCCTGGAAGGATGCCTTGATTTTGCCAAGTGTCAAGGTTTGGCACAAATTGGTGTAACATCAAGAATTCATTGAGGCAGGGAAAGATGTGATTCTAGACCATCCTCTTCATCTCATCAATGAGGACTTGAGACTCCTGTAGGGCAGAGAACATATGTTGACAAGTGTTCACGTTGGGTGGCATATCCAGGTCATCAGGCTCACCAGTAGAACCCACCTGTCAAGGTGCCTGTTGCCCAGTATAAATTTCTGGGAGCAAAACAACTCATAAAGTTTTTTTTTTTGGAGAAAGGAACTTTCCAAGAGCTCCTTAAATCATTCTTCATGGTCTTCTCTGTTAGTTCAATGGCCCTCGAGTCTTCTTCTTCCTCTTCACTTCTAACACACTCAATTCTGGGCCACACTTCTGGGTGTAGGAAGATCTTTCCCACTCAAGAAAATAACTGGAATACAGTGAGGGTAAGATGAGAGCAATACCTTTAGATTTATTCAGATCTATATTTTTAAAGGAGAAAACTTTTTAACCTTTCCTTCTTAGTAATCTTTTTCCAATAACAAATTAGTTTTATCTCTCATCCTGCTCCAAGCCCTTAAGTGAAGTGGGATCCTGGCTTAGCATCTCTTCTGTATGAACCCACATCTGCAGGAAGCCAGACAAGGGAGGTTCATGCCCCCCTTTCAGACTCCAGATCTGCTTGAGAGGGGCTCCCTGGCCTGCTTCAGTCCTGAGATATTGTGGAGATAATGGAGAAAGTAGCACAATGCCTGTACCACATTTACAAAAACATCCCAGCACTGTTCCCTAATGCTCTTACAAAACAGACAAAATGCCCTGGACTGGGCAGCTCCAGACGCTCTGATAGGAGCCCAGCAGTATGCTGCATAAAACCCATTCCCACCACATGTGAGCATTTTGATGAGGCAAGGGAAGCTCCTTGGAGAAGAGGCCTGCAGAGCTGAAAGGAGCCCAGCGGACTTCTGACTGTATGGACATGCGTCAATAGATAATTGCTAGGAAGCTACAACATGTGGACTTCAGCCAGACAAAAGGATGCATGTAGTTCTAATGTTCATGGAGCAACCAGTCCCGTGGAGACAGGGCCACTGCCATGCAGGGGAATGAGTGAAAGGAACGGGAGCTGCAATACTCTGAGGTCCCATATGGGTTATTACAGAAAGCTCTTCCTCCATCTTGAAAAGGAAGGCAATTTCTCTACTCCACTTCCTCCACCTACTAAGCTCCTGCTACTCACTAAGCATGAAATAAAGCCCTGGAAACACGCTAATAAACAAGATACATATAGTTCTGGAGATTGAATGTCCAAGACCAAAATGGAGATGGGCTTGGTTTCTCCTCAGGGCTCTTACTGGCTTGCAAATGGTCTGGCCAGTTTCTCACTGTGTCCTCACATGGCCTTTTTTCTACACCAGAGCATCTCTGGCCTGTTCCTCTTATAAGGACCCCAGTCAGATTGGATCAGGGTCCACCCTAATAGGCTCATTTTAAATTAATCACCTGTTTAAAGTTCCTAGTTCCAAATACTGGGTTAGGGTTAGAACTTTGGCCCATCCATTTGAAGGGTATGCAGTGCAGCCCATACACCTTCCACTTGTAGCATATGCTGAATTTTGAAATTTATAAAACATTTTAATGATTTTTAGGAATATGGGCTTTGGAGAGATAACCTGGGTATGAATGCTACAGCTGCAATTTCTTTGCTGCCTGATTTAGGTCAAATCCCTTAGGGATCTTCGCTGTCTTGCATCTGTATATGGAAATAATAACATGTGCAATGCAGGTATCTTGATGGTATTGGAGGTTGAGTTATAGAGAACACTTATGGTTTGCACTAATGCTGTCAGTGCTATTTATCAACACCAAGAATGGCACTCTAGGATAAAACTAGCCTACATTTAGACCCAGATATTAATAGACAGCATTTCTGTATCATGTGTACACCAGTCACTAATGTAAATGGATTTGCTCATTTAGTTCTTAAAACAACCCTGAGAAGTGAGGGCAACGATCATCCCCATTATATAAATAGGTAAAGTGACATATAAGGTTAGGTAAATGTCCTCAGTGTCACACACAGCTAATAAATGGAAGATCTGGAATTGGGATGAGGTACCCTGCCTCCAGAACCACTATAGTCAGTGTCACTATAACAAGTCACTGAGGACCATCAGCAACACACTAAATCTCCCTAAACCAAAGCAACACTTTCACAGCCTACCGTTGATCAAAAAACCTAATTCCCAAATTATTAGAGGCTCAAAAAAGGTAACTTTCTTTTTCGCTGTAACTTCACAGTTTTTATGGATTTTTTTATTATAGAAACAATAGTGACAGCATTTTGGGGGGGGGGGTCAGGAAAGCCAATATCAAAAATGTGATTCATCTACAAATGAGCCAATGAAACCCTTGCCCCACTTCCCAAGTCAAGAACATAGCTTGAATCCATCCTTTAAAGCCTAGAATGTTGATTAAAATACTTTTGTAAAGTAGAAAAAAATAAAACTAATATTAAAAAATCCTGTTTTATTAATCCCCAAAGGGAGGATTTTATTAATTCCTTTAGAATCCAATAAAAGTATGTTTTTTAATCAACTTTGTTTTCCAACTCTTGCTCAAGAGTCAAATCATAGTACAGTAGTCCATACTACTTGAAAAGTTTCCAGGTACCAAGGTCAGGCCATGAGTGTGGGGGATAGATAGGAACCCAGACCTTTAAGACAATACAGTTGGACAAGGAAAAAATGTAAAATATTAAGTACCATCAAGATTATATGAAAAATCAGTGCTTAGGAGAGTGTCATTTGACTCTTTTGTCACCATAGAAACAGAAACTGCTCCAGAACAGTGCCTGGCACATAGTAGCCCCTCAGTAAATACTTATTGAACAAATAGGCAAAAGTATAATCATGGAATGTCTTACTGACATGTAAGAAGCTTAGCTTATTTTTTTAAAAGCAATATATGTACGGATTTTAATCAGGAGAGTAACCTGGTCTGATTTACCGATTTTTGGGAAGTCTCTTTGATGCAGTTAGGAGAGGAAGGAAATGAGGAGGCCAATGAGGATGCTCTCGGGTTGTAGGGGTAATGGTGGCCTGGACTAGGGGTACAGCAGTGGAGACAGGAAGAACAGAATGGGTCCAGGATATATTTGGGAACTAAGGTTTACAAGATACACTCTGGGTTGGATATGGATGATAAAAAAAAAAAATAAGGCAGCCATTATGAACTCTGCATTTCGTTTGAGCATCTGGGTGGATGTTTAGGGAATTTACTGAGATGAGAGTCATGCAAGGAGGAATGGGCTCAAGAATCAAGGAGGGAAAAAAATCAGGAATTGTTTTGGACATATTAAAGGAAAGAAGTCTATTAGACATCCACATAGACATAGCTAGAGGCTATTCAGTGGGTGAGTCTGTAGCTCAGAAGGATGTGAGACTCTCAGTATGTTAAGGGATGGAGGTAGTGGTATTGGGTACCTGTAAGAATGTGATTTTCATGGGTAAAACTTGCTCTTCCAGAAGAACATTCAGTCCATCAAGCCAGAAATCATGAAGTGTTCAGAAACACAGTGCGGATCAATGCTTGACCTTCCTGCCAAATCAGGATCCAGGCTTTCTAGCTCTCTCCCTCATCCAAAAAATTTCTGGTGGGAGTTGCTGGTACTAACATATAGCTAAAGTCCACCCCACAAACTGCAGGTTTAATCAGATGCATGGCTTCATCACTTGGGCTTAATGAGGTAAGCCAGACCTCCGGTTATATTGCCTGTATAATTGACATGGTTCTTTGGGAAACATTATGCTTTATAATGAAAATACTGTATATAATTAGAATCTAATAGGAAGAAAATAGTAATTAGCCAGAATTAACTGAACAGACGCAATCAGGCAAATAAAGGTTATCCTCAGGAGAGGACCCTTCAGAGTTCAAACGCACATCCTATAATTGTAGCAAAGCCCCAGTAATTAAGGGTAATTTTTTCCCATGCATCGCAGTGAAAGAGTGTTCCTTCTCCTTTTCTCTCTCTCTCTCTCTCTCTCTCTCTCTCTCTCTCTCTCTCTCATTCTCCATATATACATATGTGTGTGTGTGTGTGTGTGTGTGTGTGTTTATATATAGCTGAGTAGCAAAATGAATCTGCCCAAGATCTAAAACTAAGCTTGAAGATTGTACACAATGATCCATGGGAGTAAGAGGAGGCAGAGACTCCAGAGCCTAAAATTCCAGGTGCAAATACAGGGCAGAGATCTGTCATTAGCCAGCTGTGTGATTCTGAGTGAGTGACTTCCCTTCTCTGGTAATAATAACGGTTGCTACTTTTTATTGAGTATGTGCTTGCTATGAGCTAATATGCTAAACACTTCTCATATATTATCCAATATAATCTTTGTGTTCTTAACCCCTCAATAGATATCCTTGTTTTTCCATTCACTTACAAGCAGAAATATTTCTTTTGTGTTGCATAAGATTAAACCAGATAATAACAAAACAACAACAACAACAATTCTTTCTGGGGTTGTTGTGAGGATCTGTTGGGATTAAGCTCCTTGTCAAGCTATAAGAGGGAAGGAAGCCATACCTTATGGACCACTTGTTCAAATCAAGACTTTAAAAGAACCTAGAGCTAACAGACCCCAAACTGGATACCCCTCTAAAATTTCCACCCAACACATGATGACCGTGGCACTGTTCTTATGATTAGGTAGCAAATTCCTAATCTAAGGATGTAGTCACATACATGTTCCCTAGAGTATCTGGGATTCTTTACTAACCTGTTTAATCTGTTGAGGAGAAAAATACATTTTGCTGCAACAAAGTAAGCCCTCCATAAAGCCAGGAAAATTGTTATTCAGGCTGCTCTCAAACAGATCCCAATATGGAGGCCCAATGCAATGGTTTGTCCAGCACCATGTGGTCCAGGTATCAATGTGGAAATTGGAATGCCAAGCAAGAATGTTGTTCTCAGGGCTGAAATTTTGATGCAGTGGGCTGAGCCTTGCCTATGGTGCCAGCATCCCATATGAGTGCTAGTTCTTGTCCTGGCTGCTCCTCTTCTGATTCAGCTCTCTAATATAGCCTAGGAACACAGTGGAAAATAGCCCTGCACCCATGTGGGAGACCCAGAAGAAGCTCCTGGCACCTGGCTTTGCATTGGCCCAGCTCCAGCCATTGTGGCTATTTGGGGAGTGAACCAGCAGACGGAAGACCTTTCTTTGTGTCTCTCCCTCTCTCTGTCTGTAACTCTGCCTCTTAAATAAATAAATCTTAAAAAATGAATGAAAAGAAAGAAAGAAAGAAAGAAAGGAAGAAAGAAAGAAAGAAAGAAAGAAAGAAAGAAAGAAAGAAAGAAAGAAAGAAAGAAAGAAAGGAAGGAGGAAGGAAGGAAGGAAGGAAGGAGAGAGAGAGAGAGAGAGAAAGAAAGAGAGAGGAAAAGTGAGGCACCAACTCATCACACAGTTTCAAAGTTCTTTTCTACATACCAAATGTGAATGCAATGAAAATCTATTCTTAAATTTCCTATCAATCTGTGTACTGAGACTTATGCCCAAAACACACCCATGTTCTTGGTTCTCACCTTCCCCCGTGGATACCATACTGATAATGGAGATAACATGCATGGGAGTGGAAAAAGTATGGAAAGTATTTATAAGAGCCATTAGAGGGAAAATGAATGAGTGGACAGATGAGCACAGAACATAGATCTAACTACATCCTCTCTCACCCAAGTGATAGGTATGTATTGCATGTATTTATTATTACCTGCAAAGCTCTGAAACAGGACCTAGGAAGCCTATACAGAGGGTTAAGCATAATCCTTCCATTTGAAGAGTTTAACATATAGCAAGAGAGAGGAAATCCGTATAAAAATAATTTTAATACAAAGTAAAAGGAAATAAGCTTATCAGTTTAAGTGCTATAAAGTGCAGTGTATATGCGAAGGAGCGATTTCTTTGGCAAGAGAATTTAAAGATAATTTCCAGGCAGAGGCCTTGAAGCTGAGGCTTGAACTCTGGGTAGGATTTAAAAATTCAGAGATGGAAGGAGAGATTTCCTGCTGGGGGAAGAATCTCTCTCAAACCCAAGGGGATAACCAATTATGGAGCAAACACAAGGAGAAACAGCAAATCACAAGGGCCACTAGCTCTAGATAAAGAAAATACATGGAAGCCAAGTCTGCCAGGATCTTGAATGTCAGAACAAGGCAGACTTTGCTTGACATTTTGTGAAGGTATTTTGAGCATGGACATGGCTCCTGCAGAATGGCATCCTCATGCAATTGATCCAAGAATTGCCCTTGAAGAATGGCAAGGTCTTTTCCCTGGAGCATCTCCCACCTGTGCTGAGTGACTGACGAGTGATGGAAAGCCAAGAGAGAAGGAAGTTTTGCAGGTCACTGTAGCCTCTACCCCCTTCCTTTGCTGTTAGAGTAGACTCAAGGCAGCCTTGATGTCCACAGGTGGAACCCTCTTGTCTGGGCCTCCCATTTCAATTATTAAAGCCACTTAATGCCTAATTACTCAACCAGCCACAAGGCCTTCAGAGAGCTCCTTGCCAGAGAGCAATTGGATTTGTCAGACATTTCCAAAAAGCACACAACTCTCTTGGAGGTCTCAAAATAGCGATGTCAGTGGCCCTAATGGAACATAATTTCCTGTAAAGGAAAACTAATTTGATATTTGCAGGTATTATGTAACCAAGTGCCCGCAGAGAAAGGGAAGACAACTGCTAACGAGAAACAATCAGAGCACAGTACCCCTATGGGATTGGAAAGCCTGCAGGTCGATTTAATACTGCAAAGGGGCCCCTCGGGAGTGGCTGATCAGAGACAGGCTAGTGTGGTGAAATGGTGAAGAATGTGGCTTGGAGCCAGGCTACACTGAGCTTTGAATCCCACGTCTGCTGCTTCATAGCTGTGAGGCTGTGGGTTCACTACCTGTTGACTCCGATACATGCTGAAGTTTCAGCATCAGCAGATGAAAATGATGAAACAATCCTCACTCATTTCATTGTTGTGAGGACTCACTGGGAAAATTCATGGAAAGCACATTACACAGTTTCTAGCACTTTAAAAACACTCAATTATTTGATGTAATTATTACGACTGCTACTGTTATTCATCTTAGTGGAGTTAAATGAAACTTACTTCCTTTTCACTCCTCATTTGAGAAAAAAAGGTTAAGATCAAGATGCCAATCACAAGGAACAGCATTGTGACACAGTGGGTTAAGCTGCCACCTATGATGCCAGCTTCCCATATGGGAACTAGTTCAGGCCCCAGCTGTTCCACTTCCAATCCAGTTCCCTGCTAATGTACCTGGGAAAGCAACAAAGATGGTCCACGTGGCTGACCAGATGGTGTCCCAGGCTCCTGACTCCGGCCTGGCCAGCCCTGGCCACTGTAACCATTTGGGGTATGAACCAGCAAATGGAAGATTTCCTCTCTCTCTCTCTCTCTCACTCTCTCTCTCTCTCTCTCTCTCCTGGTCTCTCCTTCTCTCTGTAAATCTGTATTTCAAAAAATAAGCCAATCTTTTAAAAAAGATGCCAATTTCCAATCACCAGATCTTGGGGTAAGCAATGCACAGTCATAGGGCCACAGAACCATCCTACAGCTATCCACCCCCCATCACACCTCCACACACACTTCATCACTTGAACAGTTGTTGGGAGAACAAGTAAACCTTTCACCTCTTATCTGGACTATGGATTGTGATGGTTCTCCTTTTCCTCCACTCAGTGCCACAACTTTCTTTACCACCAGAAAAGATTTTTCCAAAACTCATGTTGGACTGCATTAATATTTATCTTAAAAAGCATAATAAAATGTATCCAACATAGGAAGTGGGATACACAGCAGAATCATAGAATGGCAGATGTCCTAAACAGCACTTTGGCCTCAGAATCAGCCCTTAAGGCATTCAGATCTGGCTAAAGAGCCCATGAGAGTATTTTAGGCATGGAAAGCCAAGACATTCTGAAAAAAAAGAAGAACTAAATGAAAGATCTCTGCGAGTGAGATCCCAGTAGAAAGAATGGTCCATCAAAGGAGGAGGTAGCTTTCTCTGAAGGGAGGAGAGAACTTCCACTTTGACTATGACCTTGTCTAAATAAGATCAAAGTCAGCGAACTCAAGAGGCTTCCATAGCCTTGACAACTCAAGACTAGAGCCTAGGGAGATTTCTGACACCATAAACAAGAGTGTCAAATTATTAAGTCAACAACAGGAGTCACTGTGTACTTACTCCTTATGTGGGATCTCTGTCCTTAATGTATTGTCCAATGTGAAATAATGCTATAACTAGTACTCAAACAGTATTTTACACTTTATGTTCTGTGTGGGTACAAACTGATAAAATCTTTACTTAATATATACTAAATTGATCTTCTGTATATAAAGATAATTGAAAATGAATCTTGATGTGAATGGAATGGGAGAGGGAGCAGGAGATGGGAGGGGTGCAGGTGGGAGGGAAGTTATAGGGGGAATGCCATTGTAATCCATAAACTGTACTTTGGAAAATTATATTTACCAAATAAATGTTTAAAAAAAGAAAAAGAAAAATCAGAAAAAAATTATCAAAATCTAAAAACTTTAAATCCAAACTTCCCATTTTGGTATGCAGAGTCCTGCACAATTTGGTCCCATCCTTGTCTTCCCCTTCTGTCATTTTTCCTAATCTTCCTGCATACTTCTTGGACTTCCCTGACAATCATTTCTCCCTCTCTCATACATAGTAGCAAACCTAATGAATGACGATACTTTTTCCTGGCAAGCCATACCCAACCTCAGAATATTTCCAAACACAGTGCTGTAGGCAGCTGCAACCAACTGATTAGATGTGGACCAAAATGTTAAATATATTTGCACCAGAGGCTAGAATAACCTAGGTCATGGCCAAACTGACTCAGTATTGGCTTCAGTCTCAGAGATCCCTGGAAATCAACTCAGCCACGTTTCCAAACTGATCATTTTCCTTTGGGTCACCCCTGAGACACAAAGGCCGCCTTCCCATTGAAGTCTGTCTCCCATTCCTACCTATAGCTGACTCTGGGGACTCATTCCTGTAACACAGTCTCATTCTGAGGCTGCTAAAACTAGTTCCTTGGACTACAGGACATAACTTTCAGTTACTACTTCAAATACTAACCATTTGGATCCTGGTACTTTTCATGGCTCTGAAGAACCAGGAAGGCCTCTTCTACCAGCAGCAAAATATGTGCACCCCTAACATAGATCCCCTCAACTGAAGGTCTCCCCATACCTCCACACCCAGGATAAAATTCTTAAGTTCTAGAAGCTTTGTGAAGTTTTATGAACTTTCTTTAGAAACTCCCAACCCCTATCCAGTGTCAGACACATCTACAGCTGTCCAAAGTCATTCTAGCTAAACTCCCACTGCAGACACAGCCCACACAGCCCACACAGCCCAGGCCATGCAGAAAAAAGCAAAAAGATCCTAGAGTTCAACTTATCAAGGCCAGCCCATAACCTCTAGGGAAAGAGTTCTCAATTCTTGGGGAATTCTACAGATGATGTCAATGCTTGGGTCTATCCTCCACAAAGTTTAATTTAGTTGATCTAATGTAGTGTGTGTCCCTTGTTTTTTTTTTTAAACGAGTAGCAGTGAATTCTAATGTGAAAAGTGGACTAAGGACTGAAACTACATATGGCAGTGGGAGAGCTCTTCAGGTCTTTCTCTTAAATAATGGCCCTGGAAAAACTTCCAGCACAGACAGGGTGGAAAGAGCAGTTACTCTTCCAAAACTACTTTCGGAAACTTCAAGATGAAACTTGAAAGACTTTAAAGGCACTGCTTTACCAAATGGGGAGTCCTAACTAGAACTGATGTCTAAACCCCTGTATTCATTCATGCATGAACTCATTCATTATCATTAAGCTTTTTTTGGGAAAAAAAAGATTTATTTATTTATTTATTTGAAAGGCAAATATACAGAGAAAGAGAGAGAGGTGTTCAATCTGCTGCTTGCTTTATTCCCCAAATGGTCACCACAGCCAGAGATGGGCTGATACAAAGCTAGGATCCAGGAGCTTCATTTGGGTCTGCCCACGTGGGTACAGGAGCCATCTTCCACTGCTTTCCCAGGAGCATTAGCAGGGTGCTGGATTGGAAGTGGAGCATCCAGGACTCGAACCAGCACCCGTATGGGATGCTGGCCCCTCAGGCAGAGGCTTAACCCACTATACTACAGTGCTAGCCACAATATTAAGCTTTTTATGTGTGCCAGGCATGGTACTAAGACGCAGGTGATGGCTTCAGCTGAAAGAACTTCTGTGCTGAACCATGGTCCCAAGTTAGCAGTTTTGGAAGAGCAGTTTCTGATCTGAACCTGAGATGAAAATTCTAGCAGTTTCCCCCTTGACTCTGGTGTCTCAAAGGCAACAATCAACCAATGACAGTTGTTTTATTTTCCCAAGGCTTTTAATTGAGTAAGAAATCATTGACTAGGTTCAAAGAAACCATAGCATGTTTCATTTACCAGCCATCATTTTACAAGGTAAGTTTTGTTCTTACTAATTATAAGTGAGAAGATAAAGCTACTGACAGAGGGGAAGCAGTTTGCCTGAAATTGTGCAGCTTTTAGAGAACTGAGCTGAGACCTGACCTCACATTTGCCTTTACTCTTCCCAGTACATCACTCACGCATTCACGCATTGATTTCACCAAACGTTTATTGAGCACTTTCCCATGGCAAACACTGAATGAATGAATACTCAAAGTAAGCTTGTAAAGTGGCTACTGCTCCATCATACCAGAGCCTGCATCCTCAAAGTTCTTCTGTAAAGATTCATAACGATTTTTGGCTTTGAGGGTCATAAGGTCTGTATGGCAATTGCTCTAACTCAAGGAGGCAAAATCAAACATTGACAATGACTGCTCCAGTAAAACTCAATTTTGAAAACATAGATGGTGGGCTGGATTGGGCCCATGGGCCCTAGTTTGCCGACCTCTGTTATAGAGAAAAGGAAATGGGGACTCAGAGAGGGAAGGCGATTTTGCCCAAGGTGAACCAGCTGCAGGACCACAAGCAAGGCTTCAGTGCACATCCATAGGACTCCCCAGCCTGTTCTCTCCTCTTCACCACTCTGCCTCCCTAAGAAGCTCAAGGGACATGTGCTTTCATCATTTAATCTCCCTCAATCCTCTAAGCGTTATCTATTCAGATTCAAGCAAGTTTATTGTGTAAGAGATAGGTCACTGCTTTTCACAATTCTCTTTCAAGAACATAATAAATCAATTTTTCTGCCTTAATAAGTTGATAATCATTATGAAATATTTAATGTGCTCAATGTCATCCTTGATCTGCAGGCTTCCATCAGATAATTGCCGCCCATCCTTCCCTCACTCAGACATTATACTCACTATCTGATTTTTTGTCTTAACTGTGTTTTCTTTTATTCTATTTAATATCACATTCATTCCTGTCCTTCTGCCACCTATTCTCTCTCTCTCTCTAAGGCTGACTTTTGTCCTTAATAACAAGTGATCTTTCCTGCTCATCTGGCTTTATTGTCAGTTGTTTCTACTTGCTCATCACTTTCACATTCCTGTATTCACTCTGTAAAACATGCCAGGGCTCTGAGACCTCAGAAGGCAGCTCTCTAAGTCATTCCCCTTCCCCAAGCAAGATTTCGTTCACTTGTTCATTCATTTATTCATCCAAAAATCATATTGATTGAGTATAACCAGGCAGGAGTGATAGAATGGTGGTCAAAACTGATAGCCCCAGCTCTTGTGGAACCTTCAATGTAGCAGGAGGTGTGAACATTCATCAGATAGGTAAAGGATGTATAGCTGCAGTCTGTGATACTGAAAAACACACGTGGAGGGGACTTAAGGTAGGAGCCAGTAAAAGGCCTCATTAAGGTATATGAATAGAGATTGAAGGTTGGAAGGAGACTTGACACAGAAGGAATGGAAAAGAGAAAAGCTCTTCCCCCAAAACTCTCTCTTATCCAATATTTAAAGTTCCATCAAGGAAAAGCATCTGCAGTCTCCATTACAAGTGATCAGTTTATAGCCTGTAGGGTTAGAGTTGCTTCCTCTTGCTTTACTATCACAGCCCTTACAAGAGAATCAGCAGCGTAAGAACTGGGAGGGCCTTAGTTGTCAACTGGAGTAACCTTTTAACATCACAGATGGACAACCTGCTGGCTAAAAAGTGGGATACATGCCTGAGGTCATAGTGAGGCTGTGGCAGAGTAGAGGTTTGGGTGGAGTCTCCTGATTCCCATTCCAGTGTTCTCTCTCCAACTTTGGAGTTAATTTCCATAATCATGAAGCTTCCTAAAGACAGGAATGAATGATTTCATTATGGACTAATAGTTATAACAGTAGTAACAGTGGTCTCTACCTTTGATTTGCTCATAGTCTAGGTACAGTTAAACATTTTAGACTCATTAGATTTTTTTAGTTTTCCCAGTAACCCAGTGGTATAGGGCTTGATATTGGCCACTTCTCTCTGTCTCCCCCAGCTGTCTGAGCGCTGTGGTCAGCTGGGGATCTCAGATAGAAAACAGAAGGGAATCCGCACACCCAGCCTGACTTCTCTCATTGTTCTGCAGCAGGCAGAACACCATGAGCCTGTGGGCCCCACTGCATACTAATAAGTCACTAGAAATAGATGCATTAGGGGAGAAAACATTTACTGGCAACACTATGTAGCTTCAATCTTTCACCTTCACTGGGTAATGAGATGAGCTAGAACATTAAAACCAACAAACAGCCTTTGGTGTTTACAGCAAATGTTTGCAAGAGCGTGGGAGCCAGAGGTGCTCTGGGGAACATCTGGATTTCTGGAAACTGTGTGATTACACAGATGTGTTAGATTCATCAAGCTATAAAAATATCCTGTGATGTATGTCAGGGAAGAAAAATAATCTCCCAAAATGAATTTGGTACAAATTATCAATCATAGAAAAGGCACCATGGGAAGGCCAGTGTAATTCCAGACTCTGGGGACACTCTCAAAGCCCAGTTGAAGCAGGTGCTTCAGAGACTGGTCTTTGTTGGCAAGGAATGGGTGAGGATGGAGCCTGCAGGTGTAGGGATGCTGTTCATCCACCGCTTCACCTCTTAGTCCTGTCTGTGAGTTCCTATTGCACTGCTTGGACTGAGTTCATTGTTCTCACGTACCTTAGGGGATCTGCATTGCTACAAATGCCTTTTGGTGGCTTCTAAAATTCTATGTAATATGCGCTGCAAGAGTATGACACACTTCCTTTCTGCAGCTACACTCACTAACCAAAATAAGACCCAAACTATTTTCTCAAGTGTGTCATTTGTCTTCATGAAAACTCAGGGCACCCAGCCTGAGTTAGTCCCCTAAAATAGTTTTAATTTTTGAAGAGTTGAGCAAATGAATATGTGAGCGAGTTGCCTATGGGCCTCTGAACATTCCCATGCCTATGTCTGGATCCACTCCAAGGTCAAATACCATGCAGGAGCTCCTCTCCCTCCCTGTCTGATGCCAGGCAGCATTTCCTCTGGAAAACTCTGCTTATTCCCTTCCCCAGGTCTTCATCACTCTTGCTAGTTATAATGCCCCCATATATTTTTGCACATTTATTTTAGCTCTTAGAACTTCTTTTGCTTTAGGTTTTTCTCTGTTTCTAACAGATTCAGACAGCTGGAGATACTGGGGCAGGTTTTGTCTCACAGGAGCCTAAGCCCCCACTTGCAACACTGTAAACCCATTTTGGAGTGACAGTTTGAGTCCCAACTACTCTGCTTCTGACCCACATTCCTGCTAATGTGCCGAGAAGACAGAAAATATGGCCTAAATGCTTGGGTCCCTGCCACCCACATGGGAGACCTGGATAAAGGTCCTGGCTCCTGGCTTCAGCCTAACCTAACACCAGCTGTTGTGGGCATTTGGGGAGTGAACCAGAAGATGAAAGATCTGTTTCTCACCCCTTCTCTGTTGTTCTGCCTTTAAAGTAAATAATTAAATCTTTGAAAAAGGGCTGGAGACACTGTTCATGTTTTGCTAATCTGATGCCCAAAATTCTGTACAGAGAAGCAGGGTAACATTAGGGGGGCTGCCACTAGAAACTCACCTGAGAAGTTCCCAGGGCTTGTGAGTCTTGTGAACTTTATGATAGCCCTGAACATACCTGAGAGAAGTTTCATTCTTAAGGAAAGTTTTGGGGAGAATTATTTCTGTACATTTGGGTACTAGCATTGGATGAAGTGGCCCTTGCAACAATTAAGGGTTAGATTGATGTGAAAGGTAATAACAATGGTCCCCAGTATGCACTTATAATCTAGCTCTATGTCTTTTAGAATAGTTTTTGCATCACTAAGTGACATAATAGAAGAATAAATAGCAAAATAAATAAATAATATGAATATAAAAATGGTACAATTTAAAAAATAGGTGTATGTTATCTATGCCTGCACATTCAAAAAAAAGTGAGTGCAGCACACCTTGTAATATCTGGACAGACTCAGGTTTCCTGATCCTGTGTTTGTCAACTTTGTCTCCTGCAGCAGAAACCTACAATGAAAGAGCACATGCTGCATCCTTTTCCCCCATCTCAGCAGGGAGTATTAGCAAGCAATGCTTATTTCTATCCAAAGGGCACAGTGTAGAGTATGCTTCAAGGTACCTGGATTTATGCAGAAGGAATTAGGAACTGAAATGAAGCCTCAGAAAATTCCTAGCATTTAGCATACTAACAGACACTTTTATAATTAGGTAACTGTCTTTCTCCTCCACCCAAGAGGAAACAGAAGTCCCAGTATGACTGGACACTGGGTAGAAATGCAAGCCTCGTGAATCAGAAGTACAAAGAGTACATAAAGAGCTGGATGATAAAAACCTACATAGGTAATGACAGTGGTTGCTGTTGATTTTGCACTCTCTCTCTGTGCCAGATCCTAAAAGTATCTCCTACAAACATACATAAATAACCATGGACATAATGTTATCTTGGGACAGCATTTCTCAAGGGTTTTTCTGGGACACTCAGCATCAGAATCATCAAAATCAAGGATTTTCTTAAAAATACAGATTGCTACTCCTAACCTCAGACCTACTAAATCAGAAACTCTGGAGGTAGGTCTCCAAAATCCACCTTTTAACATGCTCCCCAAGTGATTCTTGAATATGCTAAAGTATAAGCAGTACTAAGTTAATCAAAATCTAGGCAGGAGGAACTGGCAATTAAAACCAGCCTTTTACTTATATTAGGCCTGCATGTTATGCAGGGTTGTAAATGTCCCTGTTTAGGTTTAAATTCACTGAGTGCAGTGTCCAGCTTATTCCACAGTAGGAGCCCAATTATTCTCCATATGCCCTTCCATAGCCCTTGCAAAGACCAGATTTAAAAGAACCCCCTTTGACCAATAACCAGAGACATCTGCCTCTGAGTAGAAAATATTTCACAACAGAATATGCAATGAAAAAGAAAGAGTCACCTTTCCCACTCTTCTGTTTTCCTACCGTAGCCAGAGCCCCCCTCATTCCACAAATGAGACCCTGGAGGGCTAACAGGGATGAGAAATTACATCCCCAAGAGAGAGTCGGGGAAATTAGGGCCTCCCTACCTTGGAGGCATTGAGAGACAGTGGACGAGAGCTGAGGGAAGGAGACAAAACGCCCATTCCAATAAGGGAACGGCTTTAATCTATCAAAGTAATTCTCCTTCTTTCAGGGAGAGAGAACATGAAATTGCACAAAATGACTTCCAGAACGGCACCCAGTCTGATTAGCGTGAGGCCCAGAGCTCTCTGCACTTAGTATGTATAGGAGAAAGTCCATTTGAATATTCTTTTCAAAAAGGCCCACAAGAAAAGGAAGAAGAGTGAGTTGTCTCTTCAAAGGACACATGTTTTGGCAAAAGCACATATTTGGGGGACATCATAGAAAATATGTTCTTAATGGGGCTTGGAAAGGCTGTGGCAGCCAGAAAGCACGGCACCTTCACTCCTGACCCTGCTTCTCAAGCTCTGTGTCTCCGCCACAGGGGTGGAAAGCCTTCTACCAAGGACCATTTGGATATCCTTAACATCATTTGCAAGCCATGCAAAATTATCAACCTAAAAATTAGTGTGCTATAGATTTATGGACCTTCAAGTCCCACTTGAGATTATCTTGGTGGGGTCAGTAAATGAATTCCCCATCCTTATTTGAACTGTGGGCTGTAACTTCCCCACCCCTGGATCCTTTGGTTGGTTCTAAACTAGGGGTCTGTAAAATTTTCTTAAAGAGAAAATATTAAATATTTTCAGCTTTACAAATCATAGGGTCTGTGTCTCAACCATTGATGTCTGCTTTTGAGGCTTGAAAGTGGCCATGAGTAAATATGTGAACAAATGGGAGTGTTACTTTCTAATAAAACTTTATTTTTGAAAACTGAAGTTTATATACTTTATATAATCTTGATGTATCACAAAATTCTTGTTTTGATTTTTTCAAATGTTTAAAAATGAAAGAAAGCATTTTTCTATCTTGAAAGCTACGTAAAGTCAGGCAAAAATCCAATGTGGCCTATGGGCCATGTTTATCCACTCCAGGTCTAGGCTCAGCTCACATTTTTTGTCCCACTTTGTGTTCCTTCTCCGTATTTGACAGGCAGATAATTAGATATCAGCAACAGGCAAGGGACAAACAAGACCCTCCTCCAGGGTGAATCCAAGCTCCACTCCACCAGGACCCACCCAAGACCACCCACAATGCAATTTAACTTGTGGTTAAAGTACCCTGATAAAATTGGGATCCCAGCCAAACTAGAAAATCTTAGTTTGTAACCACATGCCTGGTGAGCCCAAAGGTATGCAACACCCAGCTGTCAATCACAAATGCCAATCATGAGCAACATGGCCACATCACAAACTGACGCTCCTCATGCTGCAAGAATGAAAGCGCCAAATCAGAAAGAAAGGCTGCCATGTTTTTTCTCAACTGGCTCAATCGTCCCTTGGAATGCATTTCAATAAACCTATGCTTTCCTAACCTTCCTTTTGTCTCCCTGAACTATAATTCATTATATTGTCATCATAAAGGAACTGAGGCAAGCATGTCATTACCAGCGATAGCTTCATCAAGAGAAAATGATGCCTTTTTTCCATGTAGAGTCTCCTTCATTCCCATCTTCTGTCCCACTTGCCCATTTTTTTGCCTGGACTACCTCTTCTCTTCCTCAACATCCTCCTAGTTCTCTTCAAACCTCCAACTCATCCCCTCTACATAGGGGCTCCCACAAGACATGACCTTCCCACAACTTTATCCATGAGTCTTATCTCCTATACCAGACCCTAAGCTACTTAGCAAGAAGTCAATATCCAACATTTATATTAATTCTTCAAGTGATACCCCTAAAGAACCTTTGATAGGCACTATTATCCTATTATCATCCCCAGTCTACAATAACTTGCCCAAAGTATTCCAGTGAAAACAAAACAAGAACTGTACCCTATGTATCAAATACAACCCATTCACCTATGGGGAAACCTCATAGCTTCCAAATACCACACTGCACAATGTCTCAGGAAACAGGTGTGTGCTCACTATGTGGTTATTAGAGTGTTAAGATGCATTTATCTCATTGATTAACCTCAGAAGATAAGGTATAAGGTAAGGACCTGGACATCAGTGACAAATGAGAAAGAAATAATAGCTGACAATCCGACTTCAAGGGTAAAAGAAAGCAAAGGGTGTTAAGCATCACTCCAGAGAACCCATAAAACCCAGTGGTCTGATACCACTTAATGTAGGTCTGGTGGTCCTTCCCAAACCAGCATTGCTAAGGGCATTGCTGCATGGTGGAGCCATGCAGTATGAGATAACTGTTGCAGGAAATGATAGAGTGAACGTTCTGCTTAAAAAGGCTACTGTGTGATCAGTTTAGATATGGGTATTGGAGCCAGTTGCTGGATTTTTTTTTTTTGTTTTTGTCTTTAATGTCTAAAAGGGTTAGCTCCTGTTCACGCAAATATCCCTACAACGCAGAATCCCCAGTTCCCTGAGGATAATGGAAACCCAATTTTCTGCACCATAATAAAACTGCAGTTAGCAGTGAGGCCTCTGCTACTGTTTGTCTCCTTATTTTACTGTGAAATGTCTTCCCTGTTCCCTGAAGATTCATAGGTTCCCATTCAATACAAATCAACTAAGATTTACTGAACTACTACTGTCTCTAATATCCTGTGCTGGGTAAAACTGGCAGAACTGCTTATAAGACAGCCCCTGCCCTCAAGGAGTATACAATCTGGGAAAGAAAACATGCTGACACAGCTCCTGAGTTACATTTTTCTAACTTTGATTCACCAAAAAAGTATAATTCCTTCAAAAGGAAGAGGAGATTCTGTGGAGCAAGTTAAAAAATAATAAGCTTGTACCCCAAGTATCTTGGGTTTTTGTATATTCTTGGTTCCTTTGATCTTGCTCTCCTTTCACTCTACCATCTCTAAACTTGAGGTTGATTTTCAACCTCAGCTTGACTATATCTTAGAATCTCCTGAAAACTGGTTTGGTTTCTACCAAGCTGGCCCAAGATTTTCCTTTTGCTACAGCCCAGCATATGCTACCCATCCTCTCTCTCTCTCTTTCTCTGGAATCTGATCTCAGATCATGCCTCACCTTCAGATTTGCTTCTTTGACCATTGCACAAATAAGTCAAATGGCATCCACCAAGGTGGAAAGAAATTATAGCTACCACTTTCAGCAAATACCACATTTTACTAATTCCACATGAATTCCTTTGGTAAATATTTAGTGAGCATCTGCACAATGCCAGGGACTGTGCCAGGTCTTGGGATATACAGACAATGATAATATATTCCCTGGAGATGTTTGCTGCAGATATGAGCAATCGGTACTCTGTGATAAATTCTGTGATCCAATGCACACACTGTCTCCCAAACCTTCTCCATTGTAGTAGCCCAAGGCTAGGCACCAGGGTTCTGGGAATGAATAAATCAAACTCCTTTCTTCAGAGAGCTCACTATGTTACAGCAAATGATCTGGCTCTTCTACTTACAAGCACATGGTAGTATGGCACTCCTCCACTTGCTTGAACTCTAGTAGGGTGATTTGCTCACATTAGCCAATGAAATATAAGTGAAAGTGGCATGTGTCACACCTAGACAAAAACATCTTAGAGTTAGCATGTGATTCTATTATGGTGACTGTGAAGCTACAGTTCAGATGGAATTTCTACTGGCCTGCCCCCTTTAGTGACTCAAGTGTACAGAGTACCCTGTGAACCTTCTGATGGCATGCAGTATGTGCTAGAAACAAATCTTTGCGATATTTAGTCATTGAGTTTTTAGAGGTCTGTTGGTAACTGTCATGTAGCTTGGCCTTTGCCCACCAGTTCAGAGTGTGTCCCCAACGTGCAATAGAAGAGAAGAGAAAGATTTAATTCCTTTATTCTCCAGCAAGAATAACTTCTCTTTCTACTTCATACAGCCCTACTCCATCAAACCATCCCACTCCATATGTTATTCCTACTCTCCAGAGCAATCAACATAGCTGACATCTCTCAATTTTCTTTCTGTACAGAATTTCTTCCTTCAGAGAACAGACTCCCTCCCCAACTCCACGTGAATTTGATGTATACTCAAAGTACAACAGGAGAAAATAGGAATAAAGGTACAACTCTGCCTCGAAGATGCAGGAAAGACCTCCTAAAGGAAATGGCATTCAAGTGGCCTGGACTAAAGTGAGCGATGGAGGCTGTTGGGATGATGAGGAGGTTTGGCCTTGGGCAACTGACTTCACCTCTCTAAGCTTCAGTTTCCTATTTAGAGCAATGGGCAGGACACAATACAGTAAAAGTCAAGTGATTAGCACTGTAATATTATAACCTCAGGATGATTAGTTATAATTAATAAAAAAGCTTAAAATATCTCAAGATTAAAAGAGGTGAGTCAATTGGTTTATGTAACTTGGAAGACTGAGGGATACAGCTGACTTCAAGAATGGCTTTTTATCAAGGATATATCATGAGATCTACCTCACTCTCTCCAGCTTGATCTGCATTCCCAAACAGATATCTTCCACAAGGCTGAGTGAGAGCACTGGGATACACCAAGCCAGCATGACCCCAGAATGCCAGAGCAAAACAAAGTTCTCCTCCTGCATGTACATAGGATTTTAAAATACAGAAAGATTCTCTGGCCTCAAACCAATCACTTTGCACATCTAGGGCCTGTGGGAAAAGAAGTACTGTGTTATGTGACAAAGTATCCCCAGTCTCCTGGTCAGGACCACAAGATAGAGAGCTTTACCAGATTCACTTGGAGCTGGAGAGGGTATCTGCTCCCCAAAGGAAGAAGTGCTGTACAGAAAGAGACTGAGAAATGCCAGTTATTTTGATTGCTCTGGGAAGTAGTAATAGCATGCAGAAGGGGTGGCTTAATGGAACATGGCATGTAAAGAACAGAAAAGCAATCTATTCTTGTTAGAGCATAAAGTGGTGTGTGTGTAAGTGTACATTAATGTGTGTGTGTGTGTGTGTGTGTGTGTGTGGTAGCAAGAAATGTCATGCAATGAGATAGTACAGATAAGCTAGGGACAGAGGCTTCAATGACACATTAAGGGCTAAAGCCAAGAGATTGGTGACAGAAGAGTCACTGCAAAATTCTAAAGCATCTGAAGCCAGCCAGCAGGTCACTCTGCAGGCAACGTGATGTCTTATCATTCACCGTAATTTGGAGAAATAAAAATGACCAAGGAACATAGAGTACATGGAGTAAACTGAAGGAACTCAGTAACCCAGACACATCCTGTGGCCGTGTTCATTTCCTGTAGGCATGCTGCCCTGGAACATATATTAGATGGTGGCACAAGGTTTTTAACAGCACCTGACAAGCTGGTTCAGTTCTTATTCCTTTTCACTAAAAGTATCACTGAGTGACCCAACCTCCATGCGTTGCCAGAAGGTACAGAGGCAGGGAACTGTCAAGGAAGAGATTCAAGAGAATACTTTGGGCTCTAGCCCTTCTCTATCAGTGAGGAAACACTGCTCAAGAAAGATGAGTGTCTGTGGTAAAAAGAAAGAAAATATGGTGGTAGCATAAAGCAGATGACAAATTAGCTAGAAGCAGAAGAGAGTTAAGAACTTGAGTTTGAGAACCAGGAAGATTTTGGTTCAAATCTCAGCTCCTAATCTCTGTGAGACCTCAGAGGAAAGAAAGGGCCATCAAAGGAGGAGACACTCTTCTGGGAAGGGAGAAGAGAACATCCACTCTGCTTGTGGCCGTGTCCAAATACCAACAGAGTCTATGATCACAAAAGGCTCCATAGCCTTGGCAGCCCATGACAAGAGCCTTGGATGATCACTGACATCATAAAAAAGAGTGTTAATTGTTAAAGGAGCAACAGTAGTCACTGTACACTTGCTCCCCAGGTAGGACCTTTGTCCCTATTGAAATGTAATATGAAAATCGACTGCAAATTCTCTCTCCAAACTATACTCTATATGTTGTGTGTGGGTGTGGAGGCAAATTGTTGAAGTCCATGATTAGCATAGATTTGGTCCTCTATATATAAAGTCATACTAAAAATGATCCATAATGAAGAAGAAGATGGGAGAGGGAATAGGAGGTGGGATGGGAGCGGGGGTGGGGTATGGGAGAAAGAACCACTATATTCCTAAATTTGTATCTATGCAAAAATACATTCATTAAATAAAAATGAAAAAATGAAAAAAAGACTGAGTGAATCAAGCAGAGGAAATAGAACACTGTTTCCCTTAAGAATGTGGGAGAAAATATATCTGATTTTTGGGGAAGTGGGAAGTAAGTCAATAAAAGAAATTTTAACATGAAAAAAAATCTCAGCTCCTATTCCAATCTGGCTGTATGGCCACCAGAAGGCCACATCACCTCTTGGAGCCTCAGTTTCTTTGTACAATGAGGATATTAATATCTTTTCTTTAAAGGATTACTATAAAGACTAAACAAGAACAATGTAGCTCAAACATTTATTAGAATCTCAGTGTCTACTGGAGGCTCATGCATGTTAAACCCCACCCCACTGGACAACCTTAATTTCCAGCTTCCTCTAGAAAGTGTCCCCTTCCACTGAATCTCTCTCTGGAGTTTCCGGGTATGTAGTGATTCCTGTAATAACTCCTTCTCTTCCTACAGCCCTGCAAGTCTCCACTCAGATACTGCCATTATTGGCAAGTCACATCTCCTTAGAAAATCATTCTCATCTTCTACAAAATGTGGCTTGGATTAAATCAAGGGTCTCAAAGTCATGATCCAAGATCCAGCATGTTTTGTTTCTCTGTACAAGGTTGTGCAACTGCTGATGCTTTTAGTTCCAACATGTGCTCTACCAGTGACCACAGACCTCACCATTTCCTCATGGCTCCCTACCCACCTTAACTCATGTACATCATCCATCTGGCCTGTGTGCATAAGTCTGGTTTAGGATCTCTAGATTAAATCATCTCAATGACTTTTTTATCAGGATGTTATAGATCCAGTGGTTTCCCTGTCTCCCAAACAGGCAGCATTCATTTTCATCCTCATGCCCACTTTCATTTTGTCTTCTCATCCTAGAATGTTGGGCTTCCTCTTTCTCCTCTTTGAACTGGATTCTATTCCTCTTCAAACCTTTCACCTTTCCCACATTAACTCATCCTGTGTTGACCGAGAAAGTGTTAGGAAGTCAATCCTATGTCACAGTGTTCAGAGGATGTTAACAGCAAATGTTTCACGAGCCTTTCTTTAAGGAACTCAGTCCTTGATTTATCAGTCAAATAATCATTATCATCCTCACTGTCTCACTTTGTGCTATGTTCCAGACATCGTCTCTACTTACAAATAAATTTTGTCAAACACTGCCACAACCTTGTTAAGAAGATATTGTTTCCCCTGCTTAACAGATGAGACAACAGAGTTTCAGAGAAGTGAAGTAACTTGCCCAAAGGTCAACAGACAGGAAATAGAAGAACTAGCATTCAAAATCAGTTCACTTGAGATGCAAGTCACTAATATTTTCCCCCTGTAATATCATGGGATGTAGTAACACTTTCAAAAGTTGAGTAGTTCATCTATTCCTTGGCTATGTCACATTTTGGTTCACAAGGGGCTTCCTCAATCACTCATTTTATCCCAACAACAGTCCCTTGCACTGGAAGGATGTGGCTAATTCTTTCCCTTTTGCAGATGAAAAAAGAGTGCAGGCAAACTGAGTTTCCTTTCCACCCAGAAGCAGCACCAGCTGTGCCCTAAGATTTGAAAAGAAAAAGAAGAAACAAATAAAATCCTTCTTCCCCATCCCTTCACCCCAAACCTTGACTCCTCATCCTACTTGACTTGGGGCTGGCATTAGGGACAAGATTGAACTTATACTGATCTGCAAATATTTTCCTCTTAAGTGTCCATTTTCACCAGACATAAATTGAACTGAATTGCTTTTACCTGCTAGAACTGGAAAACCTGTCTCTATAAATTGATCCCTTAACTCTGCAATTCTCCTGAAACAATTAGCTGCTCTCTGACAGCTTCCATCTCTCTGAGCATGCATCAGCCACCGGGTCACTAACATCAAGGTTTTTCTCAAGTGTGATCCACTTACTTCTCTGTATGCCTCTTTTTTTAAGATTTTATTTATTTGCTTGAGAGGTAGAGTTATAGACAGTGAGAGGAAGAGACGGAGAGAATGGTCTTCCATCTATTGGTTCACTCCCTAAATGGCCACAATGGCTGGAGCTGCGCCGGCCAGGTGCTTCCTCCCAGTCTCCCACGCGGGTGCAGGGGCCCAAGGACTTGGGCCATTCTCCACTGCCTTCCCAGGCCACAGCAGAGAGCTGGACTGGAAAAGGAGCAACCGGGACTAGAACTGGAGCTCATACAGGATGCTGGCACTGCAGGAGGAGGATTAACCTACTGCACCATGTCTCCAGCCCCTGTATGCCTCTTTTGTGGCCCCATAGCTGCACACAGTTCTACTGATATGCATTCACTCACTCAAGATCCTTTCTCGCCTCCTAACCAGTACTCACAGAGTAAACCAGTTTGCTGTACTGCCCCTTTCTCTATGTCCTCACCACCTCTGCCCTGGATCAGACCCTCATTATTCCAGCATGGGATCTGCTTCCCAGCTACTCTCTTCACCTTCTGCACACTCTGTTCCCTGCCAACCTTCCCATGATAACAAAAGTGGTCTGTCTGTCCACTGACAAGTGTCCATCCTCTCATGGACTGATGCATTCATGGCTATTCCCCAGGTAGAACAGGAACTTGAGGCAGGGAGAAATGTCTCCAATTTGCAGTTGGATGAGACAATACTGTATCCCCAGTCCCCTCGGTGTGAGGGAAGATGCAGACGAACTTTAAGAACAACATTTGCTGAATACCTCCTAAATGCCGTCTGATAAGAGCAGTGTAGCATGGAGCATAAAGCATACTTGGGCTTAGATGGCCCCAGTGCGCCTCCTGGCTCTAATACTCATAGACAGAGGACTGAATAATTTCTGTTTGTTCCTTCAAACACTTTCTCCTTTTCTCTGCCCTGCTGTATGGTACTGGTCTGGTTGTGGTTCACTGCATTAGAGGATAATCAGAGAAGCGTCATTACACCATCAACTCCACTTCTTCCCCCACCTGGTCAAGACCATGTCTCCACTGAGGCAGGCCTCTCCTGGGTCACAGTCATTCTCTCCAGGTTTTGTCCACTGGCCCCTGCCTTGCCCATTAGCCTGGGCTGATTCCCTGTCCAACATTTGGCCCAACCCTTTGGAAATGAATCCCTCAGTCATCCTCCCTAGTTACCATAACTGAGTGTGTTCTCGGATGCCTTCTATGCTGACATCTAGAATGGGATCCTGGGCAAGTCACACCTCTGCTCTGAACCTATCTCCTCATCTGACAAAGGAGATAGACAGCAGCCTGATGAAGTAGCATGAATGAATTCCATGGTTGTTGTGAAAATTAAGTGGGGTAATGCCCATAAACAATCTGGCCTATAGAAATATCCCATAGATGCTAGTTGTTCTCCACATTACTAAACACCCATTGATATTGTGCTACTTCCATTTTACAAGTAAAGAAAATAATTCTCATAGAGGTTAAGTGAGCGACTTTTTGGAGGTCATCCTTCACTTATCAAGGCCAGAATTCAAATCTGCGCCTCTGACTCCAGAGACTGAATTTGACATACAATGCAGTAAAGCATTGAATCCAAAGTTCTGAGCCTCTCTCCTGAGATGCTGATATGGGAGCTACCTTTTCTGGTGCCTCAGCCTTAGAGGAAACCCGCAATCCCAGGGAGGACCCACAATGCACCTGGATAATCGCTCTGTGGATATTGTGCTGGAGAGGTGGGGGCGGGGGTCCTCCTTGACCCCTGTAGGCAATCAGCTTAGCCCATGAAGCGTGAGATTTAATTACCTTTATCTAAGCTTAAATAACTGTAAATGTTATTGTTGGTCACACAGAATTATCTCGCCCTTCGAAAACTCCCAGTCACTTCCTTGACTCTGTGCTTTCCATAGGCAGGGAAGCGATGCTGTTCATGTCACAGGAGCCTGCTTGCTACTAGAACCCCAGTGTGGTGCAAACGTTTTGTGTGATGTTTGAGAGCACACAATACTGGCTTCCTGTTTATCAGCTATTTGCAACAAAAAAAAGACAGTTGGTTTTGTAGTTACCAACTTGGAAGAGGGGGAGACAGAGACAGAGACAGAGAGAGATATGATAATGATGCCCAAATTTTCCACATAATTGCTGAGAGATGCTGTAGAAAATCGCCCCTCTGTTTTTGTTTTTTTTGTTTATTTGTTTGTTTTGTCCTATTACGTGTCCTCAGCATCTATATTAGTGATTTCTTGTAGAAAGTGCCAAGTTTAGAGACAAGTGCATGACAAAACAGGAAAAGCTTGGGCAAAGAGTCAGACTCACCACTGGAGCATCACAGGAAGGCCAGAAGAAAATCAGGTCACTGGAAACAGCATTAGGAGGTAGAGTAGAATTCTAAGTGCAGAATTAGAAAGAGTACAAGCCCAAGTCTGACCGATTGCTAACTGTATGAATTAAGCAAGTTGTGTTTCTTCTCTTTTTTTTTGTTTTATGTATGTTTTTTGCTGGTAAAATAAGAATGATGGTACCTACTTGATTGGGTATGGGGAATATGGAAGACAGAAGATAGGAATATATAAAGATGTAAAAATAGAAAGAGATAATACACAGATATACACAGAAGATGAATGATTGATTGATAGATTGACAGGCAGAAAATTATTGACAAATAGTGAACACTCAATAAATGGGAAAAATGCATTTTACTACTATTTTTTCCAGCCATGCCAAGAAGAACAGGCAATCAACCTGTTGTTGATGAGGAGGAGGATGACTATGCATGGTAGAAGTATTATTATTAGTTATCACTACAGTATTTCTTAATCAGTAATCATATGTCAACCTTGTACTAAGTATATTAAATACCCTAATTCAAAAAAATCTTTAAATAAATTCTTCTTACTTTCTTCCACTTGACAGATGAGGAAACTGAGGGTCAAAGAAGTTAATTGAACTGCCCAATACTGTCCAACTAGAGGGTGGCCAGTGCTAGAAATTGACCTTATGTGATCTCAGAGCTTATGTTCATAATGAAGGGGTAGGAAGTGCATAGTGATGGAGAGGCCAAGGTCAGCCAATACTGAAAGAGCCAGAAGGTAGGCAACAACAGGTAAGGTGGTGGGTACTAACTCGTAAGGCTCAACATAGCAGTGAGGGATTTCCTGGAAGTCATAGGGAGAGAGGAATGAGAAAAGAAAGATAGAGCCCAACCTAACAAGGGAGCACAGTTGTGACAACTGTCAATTCTATTAGCCCAGCCCAGCTTTCCTGCAGATTCAGTTTAGAACCCATGATTCAGGCCATCATGGTCACAGTTCTGATAGCAAGGTCCTCTGGAATTTCCAAGTTATGAAATGAAATTAGAGAGCCAGACAACTTTGGTTTAATCCTGGTTCTACCATCTGCTATCTGTGAGCTATTGTTGTGTTCTTTGTCCTTTCTGGGGCTATTTAGTATAGGCAGGTGGGTGGCACACAGGTAACACAAATACCATGATTTCCCACTTCGCCAATGATCTCTGTACTATTTCTAATTGTGTCATATCTGGAGAATTCTGCAAGGAATATTTCAGAGAAAGCACCAATCAGTTATAGTAGGCAGAAATGGTGACTAAAGATTCTTTCAGACTGAATACACTGTGATTCTGAAATTGTATTGATTGACTTTTGCTGTTCCTATCTCTTTCTTCACCTTGCAGTTATCAGAAATGGTCATATTTTCATGTGAGTTTGGAAGCAAATGGTCATAAAAGTTGAAAAACCAAAAGGTATATTAGGATTTGTCTTATCCAGTTGTTTTCAAACTGTAGTTCCCAGACTTCTAGGGCTCCCTACAAGTAGATTCAGAGGCTATTTGGAAAAGAGTCCCAAGTCTCCACCCCCATCGAAATCAGATAATCTCCTTCTTATCTGTTTTATGTGTTGGTATTCCAAATGAAATCTCATTTAATTCACTCATAAAACAAATATTGATTTAAGAAAAAAATGTATTTCATTCCCCATACCGTAAGGAAGAAAGGAAGGACTGAGTTAGAAAACCACCAGTCTAACTCACTTTAAAGACAGAAAGTCTGAGACAGAAAGGCATTGAACAGGGCTAGATCAGAGTCTTTCAGGAAGTTCACATAGCTGAGATTTGAAGTCAGTCCCCTTAATCCCAATCCTGCCAAAGTCTTGGGTTTTTTGCGGGGTTTTTGTTTGTTTGTTTCTGTTTTGCTTTTTATTTATTTGACAGGTAGTTATAGACAGTGAGAGAGAGAAACAGAGAGAAAGGTCTTCCTTTCCGTTGGTTCACTCTCCAAATGGCTGCAACGGCTGGAGCTGTGCCAATCCAAAGCCAGGAGCCAGATGCTTCCTCTTGGTCTCCCACGCAGGTGCAGGGCCCAAGCACTTGGGCCATCCTCCACTGCCTTCCCGGGCAACAGCAGAGAGCTGGACTGGAAAAGGAGCAACTGGGACTAGAATCAGCGCCCATATGGGATGCTGGCACTGCAGGCAGAGGATTAATCTAGTACACCACAGTGCCGGCCCCCAAAGTCTTATTTATAGGCGCCCATTTTCCTTTGTCCTCAAGGAACTCTGTGAATCAGTGGAGAGGGCGAATTCAGATTCTTTGGCAAGGAGACTGATTAAAAGAATAAATCTGAAATGGAATATTAAAGTTGAAACCACCAAGAGATGTGGCCTTCCATGGAAACTCAAGCCAGAATCACAGTAGCCACTCTACACAAAGGCCTGACAAAAATATGAGACAGGAAGCCTGGGACATGTGTGCAGGTCTCAAAGGCAAGATTATAAGTCCTCAGCTGTATAGACAGAGTCCATCCCCACTGAGAGGCACTCCTGTGGGCCACTTTATGGTTGCTGCAAATAGACACGGAGCCATATGCTTCCTGACACTTCCATGTTCCTCACAGGTCTTTTTCATGGCTCAAATGTCAGCTCCTGCCCAGACCAGAGGTTTATGGCACATCTGGCACCTATATAAAGACAGGCAAACCCTCTGTGGACAGATTCTTTCTCCTCTCAAGAATTCAGACACTCCTTTTTCATTCATACAGTTATTCATCCTCTCCCTTAATCAGCAAACTTTTTTATATGTACCAAACACCATGCTGAGCCCCAGGGGCTCAGGGACAGGAGACTACTCTCAACCTGAGAATCTATTATTTCATTCGGCAGCTGAGATAGGTAAGGGGAGGGGGCTTTTCTCTCTGATCGTTCAAAGAGCAACCTGCTGTAGATCACAAAGTATCTGTGTGAAGGCAGCTCCTCCATCACATGTGACCTCTCAGGACTAAAAGAGAAACTAGTCAACTGCCCAAGCCTCCCAGTAGATAAGCATGTGATGGCTTTCATGTTAATATATACACAAATTCCTGGGACTTTTCTACAAAATGCAGTTCTCTTTTGGATACTCAAACACAAAACAAGTTCCTTCTGATTCCAAAGCCTGGAACATTCACACCCACATTCACACTCACCCAGAACACACTCCACCCCCATCTTTTCTTGGCTAGTTCTCCATTCTTTAGGTCTCAACTGAAATGTCACTTCCTCTAAGAGACTCTCCCAGAGACCCAAAGCTGAATTTTCTCCCATATAATTCTCCCGATTTCATGGAACTGATCAAAATTTAAAGTTTTCATGCATTGATAACTTCATTTGTCCTTCACAGAACAGAAAATCAAGCATTGCCTGACTGAGTGGTGTTACCAACATCAGAGATCTCTGGAAAGATACTTGGGGTTCTGACTCATGTAGGGAAAGGTAGATATTGCTCTGGAGTTCTGAAACTCAGGAAATTGTATTATTATCAGTATGAATGTCACATGGTCATCTCAGAATGATCCATTTTGACCAATTCTTGTGTAAGTCAAAACCACAATAAAATCAGCAATGGAACCATCTTTTAATTTCAGCCTTACAGAACTCTTCCTCATCCAGCAGGCTGACGCCCATATCCATGACAAGTCATGTCCCATGAATGGCAGGGAGGATGCTGTCATGGGACACCAGAGGAAAGTTCCCCTGGGGTAACCTGGGCTGTGTTCCAAGAAACTGGTCATCATCAGCTTTTTCCAATGTCTTTCCAAAGGCATCCCTTAGTCCTCTCTTATGACCAGTGTCAATGAGTCAAAAGGTTTTCCATAAATCATACATGTCAGGGAAGGAAGCGTAAGCTCTAAAACAAAAAGAGACTCAAGGGTTTTGCCAAGAGGTCCAGTAAATAAGGAAGAAAATCCAGATTAGTAGAGCATTTAGTGATGCTTGGCCCCAACAAAAGAGCTAGGGGACACAGACTAAATAATAAGCTTCCCTACCTTCACAGGGATCTGCAATCCCACAAGAAGGCACCTCAACAGTGATAACAGTCGCAACACCAGGATATTGGCCATGGTTGTGTAACTAAATGCTGAGTATTCTACTAAACCCTGTTCATTTAATCTTCTCAACATCCGCACCAGTTAGATGTGATCATTCCATTTACTGATGAAACAATGAACACTCAGAAAATGGAAGTGACTTGCCTAAATCGGTCACTTAGCTTGATTTGGAACTGAGTTTAGAATTTGCCTGTCCCTAATTCCAAGACACATTCACTCATTTATGACACAAATATTTATTTGTTGAGCACTGAAATACTATGTTGAGTCTTGGGACTATGTTCCACATGTAATGGAATATTAAAACATTTATCTTCATACAGCTGTGTCTGGTGACCAGTAACCATGACTCCATATAGCTTTCACGTTCATGGAAAGCAAGTGTTACAGAGAAAACTGAGGTATTTAGGCCCTTGGGTTCAATTTTAAATAGCCTGTCCGCCTCTCCCACACAGCACTGCCAACCCCCACTGTTCCCATCGCCAAATACAAGGCATTCTCAGCAGAGTTGGAGGATTTAGCCACAGAATTTCAGAGACAATACCCTCAGAAGGGTCTTGAGTAATGAACCTGGGCTCTTTGCAGCCACAGGCATTTAGGGCCAGGCTTGCTTCAATGCTGACAGCTCACGTGTTTGCAGTTTTATAAGTCTTTGAAGTATGTTATGGAAGAGGCATGGAGTTTGCAAGAGTACACAGAGATCTGTCACGGTCTGTGTATTTCAGATATGCCCTTTGGCAAAGCTCATCCATGATAGATGTGTGTTTTCTCAGGCTGGAAATGACTGATACTTTCTTCATGCACAAACCAGCCCCAGTCACCTGCTTACTAGCATCTGTTTCCATGAGCCTGCTCAGGTATTCAGAAATGGATGAACCACTGCTGTTGACCTTATTCTGTGACCTGAGCAGGTCTGCATCTGTAAAATGGGCAAGTCAGGCTTTGGGTTCATTTGGGAGCCTCCTGGTCCTGATAGTATAAAATTATGCATAAGAATGTTAGCCAGCAGCTTGGGTGGCCTGGAAAAATTGTTCACTAAGTAACCTCCCCTAGCTCCTTCTCCCTGCTCTGTGATGCCCTATGTATACCCACTTTCTCCCTTCCTATTCCCATTAACTCAGACCTCACCATATGCTGTTTTGTTTTGCTGAGAACCAATCCTGGGGTGGCAGCTCTAACATTCTCCACTGTAAGCTTATTTTTACCTCCACCGAGCTCACTGCCTGTGTGAGAAGCACAGCTTGGACTCTGCTGTTCTTCCTCCAGTCCAGCAGCAGCCTCAATGCCTTTTCCCTTCAAGGATCCCTGCAACCAGTAGAGAGAATTTTGTGTCAACAGAAAAGAAAGGAATAAGCCAAAAGGGAGAAAAAAAGGAAGAAAGAGACAAAGTGTGTGTGTGTGGGCTGGGGAGACAAATAGGAAGGAAGAAAAAAAATCTTAAAGACCCAAAGTCCGGGGAGCGGCAAGACGGCGGAATAGGAAGGGAGCACACCGATAGTCTGGGGAGAGACAGTTTAATAAAAGTGGAGATACTGCAGGTTCAAGGAAGAGTAGGGGAAGAAACAGCAGAGGAAACCCTTCCGGAACTGGTGATCCACAGTGGACTGGCGTGGAGAGCATGGGAGCCCGCAGTTTGGGACACCAGCAGCAGATTCAACACACCAGCGCTGGAACGCGGGGTGAGCTGAACCTCAATAGCCCGAGATACCAGAAGGGAAGTGGAAAGAGGAGAATAGAGCGAACAAGGCTTGAAACCCTGCAGGGAAAAGTTCACCAGGCTAACTAGAAGATAGAGAGAGAGAGAGGGAAAAAAACAAAAGTGACCCATACTGACACGAGTTTCTCTCTCTCCGCTCACCTCTCAAAGGTGAGCAAGACAAAGAGCAGGCGCCATTTTGGAATATGTCATAAGCAGGGCGACCTCGGGTTGGCACCGGCCCCGAGCCTAGCAGAAAAACCTGACTCTGGGTGGGAGGGGTGAAATAACAGGAGATTAGAACCTAATGAATGTGTAGTGCTAATGAACTGTGACTGTGAAAAAAGAGACGGTGGGGGAGAGAACTCACGGAAATCACGAATTCATGTGAGTACTCTCCAGAGACGCTACAGTTCAGTAGCCTTGGCAGCCCAGTGGGAGACTACAGGAGAATCTGAGCCCACACAAAGGGCCGCAAAGATTCCCTCTCTGGTCCTTGGGAAAGAGCTTCCGATCTCTGGCTCCTGTGGGTATATCATTCGCCTGCTAACCACCCCCAATTCCATTCAGCTGTGTGGAATTACTTCCCTTTTGAACCAAAAAAAAAAAAAAAAGTAACAGAGATTTACCACGCCTAACCTGGGAGTGTCTCCTTTGACACACCCTCAATCCTGAGGAACCAAACAGAGCTCTCAGGCCACACCCATCTCAAGCCTCTAAGGCTCCATCAAAAGCAGACAGTCCACTTAATCTAGAGTCATAGTATAACAAGAAAAAAACACCACAGCGAAGAAACCAATATGCCAAACAACAAACGCAAAAACCGAGGTAATAAGAACAAGGAAGACACTATGGCGTCCCCAAATGAAAAAGACACCCCAATTCAAGATTACGAAGATGATGAGATAGAAGAAATGCAAGAAGCAGATCTCAAAAAATTGATAAGAACACTAAGAAGTACTCAAAAACAAATTCTTGAACTACAGAAATCCTTAATGGACAAGGTAGAAAATCTCTCTCGTGAAAATGAAATATTAAGGAGGAATCAAGCTGAAATGAAACAACTAGTAGAACATGAAACTGTGATAGTGACGAGAAATCATAATGAAGTGAAGAATTCAATAGATCAAATGAAAAACACATTAGAGAGCCTTACACACAGAATGGGTGAGGCAGAAGAGAGAATATCAGACTTAGAAGACAGAGCGCAGGAAAATATACAGTCAAACCAAAGAAAAGAAGAGGAAATTAGAAATCTAAAAAATATTGTTGGGAATCTACAGGATACTATTAAAAAACCCATCATTCGGGTTCTAGGAGTTCCTGAAGGCATGGAGAGGGAGAAAGGATTAGAAGGCCTTTTTAGTGAGATAATAGCAGAAAATTTCCCAGTTTTGGAGAAGGACAGAGACATCTTAATACAGGAAGCTCATAGAACCCCTAGGAAACATGACCAAAAGAGGTTCTCACCACGACACGTTGTAATTAAACTCACCACAGTGAAACAGAAAGAAAAGATCCTAAAATGTGCAAGAGAGAAACATCAGATTACTCTCAGAGGATCTCCAATAAGACTCACGGCAGACTTCTCATCAGAAACCCTACAAGCTAGAAGGGAATGGCGAGACATAGCCCAGGTACTAAGAGAGAAAAACTGCCAGCCCAGAATATTATATCCTGCAAAGCTCTCATTTGTGAATGAAGGTAAAATAAAGACCTTTCATTGCAAACAGAAATTGAAAGAATTTGTTGCCACTTGTCCAACCCTGCAAAAGATGCTTAAAGATGTGCTACACACAGAAACACAGAAACACGGCCATCAGCATGAAAGAAGGTAAACGAAGGGAACCTCACAGCAAAAGATCACAGGGAATTCAAAGCATACATTTGGATAAAGAAATTATGGGACACGTACTCTATAGAATACTATACAGCAGTCAAAAACAATGAAATCCGGTCATTTGCAACAAGATGGAGGAATCTGGAAAACATCATGCTGAGTGAATTAAGCCAGTCCCAAAGGGACAAATATCATATGTTCTCCTTGATCGGTGACAACTAATTGAGCACCAAAGGTGAAACCTTTTGAAGTGAAATGGACACTATGAGAGACAGTAACTTGATCAGCTCTTGTGCTGACTGTTGTTGTACAATGTAATACTTTATCCATTTTAGTTTTTTTTTTATTCTAGTACTAGTGGTTGAACTCTGTAATTAACACACAATTATTAGGTGTTTAAATTTTAACGGAAAAGTGATCCCTGTGAAATATAAGAGTGGGAATAAGAGAGGGAGGAGATGTACAATTTGGGACATGCTCAATCAGTCGTGCCCCAAATGATGGAGTTAGAAATGTGCCAGGGAATTCCATTACAATCCCATCAAGGTGGCATGTACCAAGGCCATCTCACTAGTCCAAGTGATCAATTTCAATTCACAATTGATCACACATGATAGGTCTAAGAGTCAAAGGGATCACACAAACAAGACTAGTGTCTGCTAATACTAACTGATAGAATCAAAAAGGGAGAGAATGATCCACCATGAGAAGCAAGATACACAGCAGACTCATAGAATGGCAGATGTCCTAAATAGCACTCTGGCCTCAGAATTAGCCCTTAAGGCATTCAGATCTGGCTCAAGAGCCCATGAGAATATTCTAGGCATGGAAAGCCAAGACACTCTGGAAAAAAAAAGAAGACCTAAATGAAAGATCTCTGTGAGTGAGATCCCAGTGGAACGAATGGGGCCATCAAAGAAGGAGGTACCTTTCTCTAAAGGGAGGAGAGAATTTCCACTTTGACTATGACCCTGTCGGAATAAGATTGAAGTCGGCGAACCCTAAAGGCTTCCATAGCCTCAGCAACTCATGACTAGACCCTAGGGAGATTACTGACGCCATAAACAAGAGTGTCAAATTGTTAAGTCAACAACAGGAATCACTGTGTACTTACGTCTCATGTGGGATCTGTCCTTAATGTGTTGTCCAATGTGAAGTAATGCTATAACTAGCACTGAAACAGTATTTTACACTTTGTGTTTCTGTGTGGGTGCAAACTGATGAAATCTTTACTTAGTATATACTGAATCAATCTTCTGTATATAGATAATTAAAAATGAAGAAAAAATCTTGGTGTTAAATTGGAAATTGCATAGAAAATTAATCAATTAAAAATATATCATGTAGGATCTCTGTCCTTAATGTGCTATACATTGTGAATTAATACTATAGTACTCCAACAGTATTTTTCACTTTGTGTTGCTATGTGAGGGCAAACTGTTGAAATCTTTACTTAATATATAGTAAACTGATCTTCTGTATATAAAGAGAATTGAAAATGAATCTTGATGTGAAGCAAGAGGAGAGGGAGTGGGAAAGGGGAGGGTTGCGGGTGGGAGGGAAGTTTTGGGGGGGGAAGCCATTGTAATCTATAAGCTGTATTTTGGAAATTTATATTCTTTAAATAAAAGCGTTAAAAAAAAAAGACCCAAAGTCCCATCTGTGTATCTTAAATACATAATAATACATAATCCTCAGGGAGATGGGAACAGCATTTGGGCAGTGGTGTGTGGGACAGGAAGGTAGCCTATTTAAAATTGAACCCAAAGGCCTAAATAATTGTTTTCTCTCTGTCACACTCAGTTTCCATGAACATGAAAGCCATATGGAGTCATGGTTACCAGTCACCAAACACAAGCTGTATGAAGATAGATTCCATGATTCCACTACACATAGAATGTAGTCCCAAGAATTTTGCACAGCACTTAAGATTTTTGGTACAGCAGTTAGGAGGTCACTTGGGAAGCCTGCAGCTTATATCAGAGTGTCTGGGTTCAAGTACTGGCTCCACTTTCAAGCCCAGCATCCTGCTAATTTAACCCATGGAGGCAGCAGCTAGTGGCTCAGTTAGTGGGGTCCCTGCCACCTACTGGGTAGACTCAGATTGAGTTCCAGCTTTGGACTGACCCAATCACAGATTTTGCAGGCATTTGGGGGAATGAACCAGTGTATAGAAGATCTTTCTCTGTCTGTCTCTGTCTCTCTACCTTTCAAATGAAATAAAAATAAACAAAATAAAACTTTTTTAGAACATTGTACATTCAATTATTATCATGCTTTCATGTATTCAGCAAATGTTGATGAGAACTTATTTTTTATTATTTTTTATTTTTAACTTTTATTTAATGAATATAAATTTCCAAAGTACAGCTTATGGATTACAATGGTTCCCCCCCCCCCATAACTTTCCTCCCACCCGCAACCTTCCCTTTTCCCGCTCCCTCTCCCCTTCCATTCACATCAAGATTCATTTTCAATTATCTTTATGTACAGAAGATCAATATAGTATATATTAAGTAAAGATTTCAACAGTTTGCACCCACACAGAAACACAAAGTGTAAAATACTGTTTCAGTGCTAGTTATAGCATTACTTCACATTGGACAACACATTAAGGACAGAGATCCTACATGAGGAGTAAGTGCACAGTGACTCCTGTTGTTGACTTTACAAATTGACACTCTTGTTTATGGCATCAGTAATCTCCCTATGTTCCAGTCATGAGTTTCCAAGGCTATGGAAGCCTTTTGAGTTCACCGACTCTTCTCTTACTTAGACAAGGTCATAGTCAAAGTGGAAGTTCTTGATGAGAACTTCTTATGCACCCAACACTATGATAAATGCTAGGAATACAAGGGGAAACAAAAGGAGACATGTCCCTGCCTTCAGAGTGAAGGAAATCAGTACTATAGTTTCATTCCCACAATGAATATTAAGTGTTAAAATTTCAGTTTTGCAAATAGTAAAAGAGAGGCCTAGAGAGATCAATGTACCCACCCAAGACACAGCAAGCATAGATGTAAACCCAGGGCTGCCTGAGTACCAAGCATACATTTCTGCCTTCTGTTCTCAGCAAGGGGCTCTGCTGACCCCAGGTAAGATGAGTAGTCACCTTCATACTCGGGCTGTTAGAAGGCAAAAGAACTTGGCAAATCTTCTCGCCTGAAGGTTTCATACAGAGGGAAAAATGAGAACCAGAGAGGTTATGTGATTCGCTGAAAACAACAAAGTCCAAGGGGGTCAACAGTCAAGATTGGAACTGGGGTTTCCTGAGTCCCAGACACTGGCTCTTTATTCCACACTGAGCCAGATTTCTTTCCTTTCCTTTATTCTTCATGTACAGTATATTATGTTTTTGATAATAGAAAGCTATGTGTTTTCAATTCCTCTCAATTCATGTTACATTATCATCTCCTAACTGTTGGATCACTGTGTTTCTGAGAGTGCTCATTATTAAGCAAAATAATGAAGCTACCACTCAACTTGGTTTACCAAACTTTGTTTTCATGAGACAATATTCTTCAGACTCAATTTATACACAAAAAAGGACTTCTAAATTCCAACGGTTTCCATTAGAAATCAAGAATGGGCTTGGCTATTTAACACTTAGTTTTATTCTATGGCATGGATTAAAAATTAAAAACTAAAGATACAACATAACTCAAGTTTCCATTTGGCAGGAAGAGGAAACAGAACTTGGTTTTGCCAAGGGATAGAGATTTGGAAGTTATAAGACAGAGGTGGAGGTGAGGCCTCGTGTTTGGAGAGAGACTATGTCCATGCTTAAGAGGCCCAGTCCTTGGGGCCAGCACTGTGGCGCAGTGGATTAAAGCCCTGGCTTGAGGTGCCAGCATCCTATATGGGTACCGGTTCTAGTCCCAGCTGCTCCTCTTCCAATCCAGCTCTCTGCTGTGGCCTGGGAATGCAGTAGAAGATAGCCCAAGTCCTTGGGCCCCTGCACCCATGTGGGAGACCTGGAAGAAGTTCCTGGCACCTGGCTTCGGATCAGCACAGCTCTGGCCATTGCGGCCATCTGAGGAGTGAACCAGTGGATGGAAGATCTTTCTCTCTGTCTCTATCTCTCTCTGTAACTCTGTCTTTCAAAAAATAAAATAAATCTGTAAAAAAAAGACCCAGTCCAAAGAAGGATTAGGGAGAGGGCAAAACCTCCAATAGAACCCTCAGATTCAGAGACAGGGGCCCTGAGGACTTTTAGGCCACTGTTTGACTTCCATGCTGAAGACATTAAGGCAAAAGGAGCCAAAAACTCATCACAGATAAAAATAAATACAATTGACTTCACATAGCCTAAATGTGTCATGCAGAGCACTCAGAGTTTCCCCTTTGACCTCCAGAAGAAGACAAGGGGTCAGTAAAGACCTGAGTTCACCCTCCAGGATGAGGACAAATCAAGCAGACTCCAAGGCCAGCAGCCAATGCCAGCCCAGGCCCCGAGGCCTGGCAGGACCAGTTCTATCACCAAAGACTGAGTAAGGACTGAAATAAGTGAGACACAACTCCCAACCCAGCAAACCCAGAGGCCAGCAGGTGGCTCCAAGACCCCCTCCCTCTGCCTCTGCAACCATAATTCTGCTTTTTCCTACACCCCGCCACTATCTTGAGAAGGAGGGAACAGAAGGGACAGACACTGATAGACTGTGTATTTCAAACAAGTCGGGTTATTCTGAGAGATTGTTTAAAGTTGGGATAGACTATGTTCTTTTTTCTTCCACTAAATTTTAATGTCTCCCTTCCCCTAGTTAGAGATATAAGACTAGAGTGAAGCAGGACTTAAACAGCAGTCAAATCATCACTTTTCAAACATTTATGTCTCAATTTGTCAATTATTCACCCCGAGATATTTTTGCATTTATTTTCCATAAACCTTTGAAGGGAAGGACGTAGAATCAGAAGCTCAGAAGCTAAAATCCATATTTCTGGACTCTACCTTTTGGAGTCAAGAAATTCAGCCTCCCCTTGCCCTGCTCTGTGTTGTCTTTATTTACCCAAGAAAGGCAAGAGTCAAAGGAGAACTGAGAGTCTTAATCAACACCTCCCCGCAAGCACCTACCCCATTTATGAATTCAGGACCTGAGGTTGGCCCTTGCTGCCCCTGCCCCAAGGGAGTTACCACAGAAGTGGCTGCTGTGGAATGTCCCCCCACCCTGGGGTTCCAGGCTCTGAGCCTAGCACCACATCCTCCAGAGGACAGAGCACTATCTGCACCTGTCACTGGCTTGCTCACGTTAACAGGACATAATTTTGATTTATCTCCTTTATTTTGCTCAGGTCTTGTTTTTCTGATGAGGTGACCACTGAGGACCCTTTTTGGGGGGAAAAGGGGATGATGTGACTCAAGCTTTATCTTCTGCACATCCTTGAGTCACCTCATTTAAAGTGAACAAACACTTTTCTTGGTTTGCTTAAGCATCTCTCTCCCAGGGACAGAATTAAACCTGAAGGGTGGAGTGAGTGTCAATTTGATTAAAGTGTTGTCATAGCACTGCCTACTGCCCTTTCTGACTGAGCCTGTGACTGATATCCTGCCCAGCGAGCTGCTGTACCACCACCACCCTCTTCAGCTGCCTTGGGATCCTTGGTTGGGCTACCCTTTCCCTATAAGACATTGCCTCACTGCACAGCCAATTCCCAGAATTCCAAAATTAATAAAACTTCAGGATCTGGCCACATTAATTTAGACCACATGATAATTCAGCCAGGGTTTTGGAAGTCTGGGTAAGCAGGACAGAGAGAAAACATAGTTAACTACCCTAAATGCAACAACTGCTCTGAGTCATCATGTATTAGCAGCAGTGTGGCATGGAAGTGAGGGCTTCTGGCTAGATTCAGACCTCCATTCATACAAAACCTCTTGGCTAATTAAAACATCATTCTCATCTATTTGTTTTTAAAGGATCTCAGAAGAGCTGTACTGTATACAATTGGATTATGCTAGTTTGGGTTGTGGTGTTTACTTGCAAATTAATGACAATTTTTTTCATTAAATCATAATTGAGACCTTGGTAATTTACAATACCCTAGTTCTAATTTTCCTAAATGAACAAATCTTTTGCTGAGCTTTCTATGCAAAAGTGCTGGAGAACAGATTGGACAATCCCAGGCAGGAATTCAGAATATCTAACTTTTCATTATGGTACTCCCTGATTTGCCCAGTAATTTAAACTAAGTAATTTCACCAATTCTCTCCCTATCTAGAAAATAAAGGAACTACTACAGTTTGTATTTACCTCTTAAGACTGAGTGATAGAATGAAATAATTCAATCAATCACTCCATGAACACATTTTATAAGGGTACTTCACAAAGTTTGTGGAGAAGCCAGCACTGTGGCACAGTGAATTGAGCCGCCATCTGCAGTGCTGGTATCCCATATGGGTGCTAGCTCGAGTCACAGATGCTCCACCTCTTATTCAGCTCCTTGCTAGTGTGTCTGGGAAAGTAGCAGAAGATGGTCCAAGCGCTTGGGCCCCTGCACCCACATGGGAGACCCTGATGAAGCTTCTAGCTCCTAGCTTCAGCTGGGCCCAGCCCTGGCTGTAGCAGCCATTTGGGAAGTGAAACAGGATGGAAGATCTTTCTCTCTCCCTCTGTTTCTCCCTCTCTGTATCTATGCCTTTCAAATAATAAATAAATTTTTTAAAAGTTTGTGAAAAGTGAAATTAAATAATTAATTTCTTCTGGTGCAAAAAATATTGAGATGTATTTTTTTTTCATCAGACACATTTTCTATGACCTTTTGGAAGGTTCTGTGTACACTAAATACAATATACAAGACTTTTGGGGAGATACAGAAAGACATCATTCCTCCATGCATTCACTCAGTAACTATTAGTAGTGTATTTCCTGGAGTACTAAGAGAAAAGTGAAGAGAACACAAGAGATACAGTCCTTGTACTCATTGAGTTATATTCTAGTAAAGAAAACATCATACACAAGAAAACAAATAACTGCACATGTAACATCGTGTGAGGGAAACAAAACACCAGGTCAAGAACAACCTGGTGAAGGATGACATACATGATTTAGTGTGAGTGGTCTTGGGAGGCCTCTATTAGGAAGTGACATTTCAACTAAAACTTGAAATATGCAAATGAGCCAGCTTTGAGAAGAATTGAAAATACTTTGGGGAAAAGTATTTCCATCAAAGGGAACAGTCAGTGCCAAAAACCCAAAGCAAAATTTAATGAGGTACCTTCCAGGAACTGTCAGAAGGACCATGTGGTTGGAGCTTAGAGAGCAAGTTGGAGCATGATTTAAGCACAAATCTCATCCTCAAGATGTTCATCATCTAGTAGGCAAGATAAGATGTATGTAAGCAAAGATAATTTAAGGCAAAATCCTCAAAAGGGATTAAATCCTGTGAAAGAAGAACAGATTTAGTGGTGCATATCCAGAGATGCAGCAGGACCTAGTTGAGGCCAATGAGAGGAACAGGGCTGTGTTGAGTCTCAGAGGGTTACCCTAGCAATTAGCTCTTGCATATAACGAGCCACTCCATAACTTAGCAGCTTAAAGCAATACAATTGCCAACAACTCTGGGAGTTCTCAGTGGAGGCTGGGCTCAGATGGATAGTTCGTTTGACCTATTTCAAGAGTGATCTGCAGTGCCTCCACTCTCCATAGTCACAACCTCTCAGGTCACTCGAACACGTTCTGAGGTTGAGGCCATAAGCACAAGAAAGCCAATTGTGCAAGACACTAAATGTAAGTAGGCAAGGTTTCCTGAGCCCTAAGCTCAGAATCAGTACAAGGTGGCTTCCACTGCATTCTGTTCACTAGAACAAGTTGCAAAACCAACCCAGAGCCACAGGGAGTAGAAACTACAAAGTTACAAGAGCAAAGGATATAGATTCAAAGAAGCCATTAATTGGTGTTGTAAATGTAATCGATGCTCTGAAATTGTTTAATTGGAGCAGCCTAAAGCATTGTTGCTGGAGGGAGAATTCAGATGGTGGTTGATGGGAGACAATATTGCAGTCAGGGAGGAAAACGTGTTAAATTTGAAGACTACAAAGAAGGAAGAATTGGAAGACTCAACAATGGAGGTAAAATTCAGGAGGCATAAATGCATGAGGCTTTAAACATATCTAAAGAGAGAATGCTGCCAATTTCCTTGTATAATAGTGCCTGGTGTGGAAAAATAAACAACCAGTTCTACATTTTTTTCTCACTCTTATGTTACAACCCCACTCCTGGTACCATATAGGAAGGCTGCGCTCAGGGAAAATCTCATAGAAGAGTTGTTTACTTAGTTAGATCTTGGAAGATGAGTAAATTTTTAGGTAAAAGAACCTAACCATTTATGACAATATGGTTAACATTTTAGTTATTCATGGACATTGAATTAAATGAAATCCTTTAAACCAAAGGAAATAGAACTTGTGGGTGTCCCAATTCCTTTAGCTGAGTGATTTTCAACTTGCTTTAATAGAGAACACAAAAAAAAATCTGAATTTTTATGTGGAGGCCTAATACAGGAAACAGAATAAAACATATCTTGACAATGTGTGTTTATTTTCTAAATTCCTTTCTACAACATTTATTCAAACATCCATCATTAAAAACTATGATTTATTCTGATAAAACATTAACTCAGGAATTTCAAATAGAATTTACAACCCTAAAGCAGTTTGAGCAGCTAACATATATTGGAATTTTGTTTGAGTTGCCCTATATTGAGAAAAATTCTATCTCACAAAGAAAAGAAGTGATGCTCATTTATAGAGTTTTACTTAAGTGGATAACCATGCCATAGGTTAAATAAACTACTGGTTTGCTGACTTCTAATTAATGGCACTTTCATATTTCTAAGATTGATTGACCAATAGATAGATTGATGTACAGATAGATAGACCACTATGGGAGAAGATTTAATTCCACTTACGCTAAAATTCACATGCCTGCACACACACAGACACACACACACACACACACACACATATATACATGTACAAAATATTTTTTCTTTGGCAGCCATTGTTGTATGTAAAATTGTGTGATATAATAAAGTGTGCATATTATTTTTAATTACAATTTTCAAGGTAAAATTTTTTAAGTTAATTTATTCATTTTTGTATCCATGAATGCCTTACTGCAGAAGCACCCACTATTTGCTGGAACACAGCTCTGAAAAAAAACTACCCTGAAAGGAAGAGGAAGGTAGGAATACAGACATGTTGTGGTCTTGGGAAAGAAAGCAGGGGAAGAATATGAAATTTGAGGCCACAGTGGAGTCCCAATTGCACCTGTGTCATTTACAAGCAATGTCAACTTGGTCATATTCTTTAAGCTTTTTGAGGCTTAGTTCCTAACTCTTTAATATTAGGTTTCAACTCTTATTTCATCAATTGTTAGGAGAATAGAACAAGATAATGCCCATAAAATGCTGAGTACAGTGTATAGCACATAATAGTAGACCTTCTATATGCTACTTCTTTTATCTCAACCCTGCTCAGTCTCTTCCGATATCAGGAGTGAAAGAGAGATCAGATCTCGGATTTGTTCAAATGTTTCACTACATGCCCCCCATGTTCTAATAGCATCAGCCTGTCAGGTTGTCTCAACGATGTTTGTAATTCAGGTAGCAAATTGATTTTTGAGAGCACTCTGGGCCTTCTCTGTCCATGTCGAATAAGCTCCAAGCATTAATTATGCACCAATATTGATGTTTCCGTCTGACAAGGTCTAATGTCACCATATTCAAATCTGGCTCTTTCCTTGTTAGAAAACCTTTCGAAATGTGGCCTTGGAAGAGACAGCATGTGTCAGCTGCAATATTTGAGATGTCCCAAGATTGAAGCCCTCAATTAGAATTAAAGACAATGTGTGTCCTTGTTCTGGGAGAATGAGATGGTGTGATTCAGAAAAGCGGCTTGAGGTATGGATACATAGAGCATTGCTGGAAAGAAGGCAATCAACTCTTATTCTGGTAAACTGCACAAGGGTGATTATGTGAACAATTTGAATACATTTAGACTTACTGTGTACACACGTCAGATATTACAGTTTCTGTTTGGAAGCCTATCCAATTGCTAATTATTATGATCAACCATAAATATCCAGCCAGGTTTTTCTGATTTCAGAGAATCATTTGGAACATTGGGATTCACTTATTTTTAACAGAGACTTATAATCGTGGAAATGCCAACAACTCTGACTTGAACTAACCAAATAAATTACAAGCAACTCCATTCAAAAGTTCTTAGTGGATCCATTTAATTCATTCAGCAAATAATCATTGTGGTCTAACCACCTTCCAGCACCTGTTCCAGGCACTGGAAGCCCATCATGGCACACACAGACAAGGTCTGCTCTAGCTGAACATTTAATATAATGATGCATTTTTAAATGTTCTGATTACCAAGATTTCATCTGAGATGAATTTACAAAGCAGAGAAGGTGATTAAATGAGTCTCTTCCATGAGTCCAGGAATTTCATTAATTTAAAGGAGCTTGTTAATTCCATCTCAAGCAATTTTAAGAGATATACTCAATAGTTCTAACTATAGCTAATGTTTTTCTCTTATTGGTCTGTACTATGGATGCTTATATCTTACAGTTGATAGCTATTTTATTTGCTCTGCAGTCTGTACTTTCAGGAGGGGAGTTGGATGAAGGTGTTGCTACTGCCTATTTGCTCACTCAAATACAAACAAATGGACTCTAATTTTAATAATGAATAACAAATACAAATGACATCATAGGTATCTGAAAAAAAACAGAAAGAAGAGTTAAATTCACTAAAATATGTGTATACTTATTGTTATCTTTGTCTCAATAACATTTTAAGTTTATGTCTAATCCCAAGAACTATGTGATTCTAAGAATATAAAGTACAGCATGCTCCTAGCATTCAAAAAATGCACATTGTCTTTTAAAAGAAATGAAATATGAATAAATTAAATCAAGTTAGTGCAGGGCTTATTGTTGATTTCTTCTAGAAATTGTAGTGCAATGGAAGGCTTAACGAATGAAACACCTGAAGATGAGCTTTTGAGTCTACTGTGTCAACACAAGAGACAACTGAACAACTCCCTGGGTTTTCTCATCTAAATAAAAGGACATCATAAAATTGGTAGTAAGGATCATATTAAATGGTTAATGTGAAATATGAGGGGAGTGGAAAAGCTCCAAATAAAATGCTTGACCACAATGATTATAATTTCTGCTAATTCCTTTAGACCTTTCACTCTGAGAGCATTGTGGCTACCAGTGATAGTAATCATAGCTAACCTTTACCTCACACTTATTTATTCCAGGTGCTGGTCAAAGGAATTTATAAATACTAATGAATTTAATATTCAAATTAACCCTATAAAATAGGTATTATTATCATCTCCATTTTTAAGATGAAGATACTAAAGTGAAAATATATTGAATGATTTTTTTTTTTACAAAATCTCATAAGTGGTAGAGACCATATCTCAACTGGAAGTCTAATTACAGAAGCCTATTCCAACATTTTCATCACTTAGTATTTTCCAAGTACTGCATATCCAATGATGAAGATCAATAAATGATGGTCACTGCCTCAAAGCATTTACAGTGTACCAAGAGAAACAAACACTCAATTGCATAAGGGCACCAGGGCATGAGGTGAAGGATTGAGTTGACAACTCCATGAATGGAAAGGACAGAAGAAGTCAGTAAGTAGTAGCTGAAAGCATAATGCTAGGAGATGTGACCTTTAGTCTGCAGCCTGTGCAGTTTTAAACTGTGGTATGTATTTTAGGAAAGCAACTAAAGGATGTGAGAAAGTTGAACTGGAGATAGTCAAATGCTGGCGCCACGGCTCAACAGGCTAATCCTCCACCTGCAGCACCGGCACACCAGGTTCTAGTCCCGGTCAGGGCACCGGTTCTGTCCCGGTTGCTCCTCTTCAGTCCAGCTCTCTGCTGTGGCCCGGGAGTGCAGTGGAGGATGGCCCAAGTGCTTGGGCCCCACACCTGCCTGGGAGACCAGGAGGAAGTACCTGGCTCCTGGCTTTGGATCAGGGTGGTGCGCCGGCTGCAGCGGCCATTGGAGGGTGAACCAACAGAAAAGGAAGACCTTTCTCTCTGTCTCTCTCTCTCACTATCCACTCTGCTTGTCAAAAAAAAAAAAAAAGAGAGAGAGAGAGAGATAGTCAAAGAAGTTGGAGGTCAGAAGATAAGTTAGGAAACTCGAGCTTCAGATCCAGGGAGAGAGAACCAGAGCCTGCTATAGAAGCTTGAAGGAGATATGTATTGAGGGAGGTTGAAATCCAGACACAATGATCAAATTGAATGTGAAAAGAATATCTAAAGTTCAGCCTAAAGACTCTCCATGAAAATAATAATATTGAATGTAGGAACACTACCTTTCCAAGTCAGATCCCTCCCGAACAGCCCACTTTCCAGTACCCACAGATAAGAGGAGTAACAACCAGGTCAATCAAATCCCAAGATACTACTTGATCCATGTATTACTAGTGAAAGACCCTATTGAGCATTCAAGGAGTACCATGCTCTGTTCACCATTTGCACATCCTACCTAACACCCAGCATTCTCTGGCAGTTCCAGTTTTTGCACCATCCAGAAAACCATGTGGTGAAGTAAAATGGCTCCTAAAACCTGACCATTCCTGTCTCCCTGCAGCATACTGGCACCAACAAGTGAATTTGATGTAGATTAAGTAGAGGAATAGGAGCTCTGTGTGAATAGGAAGTCAAAGAAATACATTCAAATTTAACTTTTATCAGAAAGTCTTTTCTGGGGACAGAAGGTTCTACATAACTTGTATTAAAGTGGCACATCTGGGGCCAGCACTGTAACACAGAGGGTTAACTCCCTAGCCTGAAGCACTGGCATCCCATATGGGCGCCAGCTTGAGACCCTGCTGCTCCACTTCTGATCCAGCTCTCTGCCATGGCCTGGGAAAGCAGTAGAAAATGGCCCAAGTCCTTGGGCCCCTGCACCCACGTGGGAGACCCGGAAAAAGCTCCTGGCTACTGGCTTCAGATCAGTGCAGCTCCGGCTGTTGCAGCCAACTGGGGAGTGAACCATCAGATGGAGGACCTCTCACTCTCTGCCTCTCCTCTCTCTGTGTAAATCTTCCAAATAAATAAAATAAATATTTTTAAAAAATAAAATGGCACATCTGGGGCGGGCATTGAGGCATAGTGGGTAAACCCGCCACCCCAGATACCAGTATCCCACAGAGGTACCAGTTCATGTCCCAGCTGCTCCACTTCCAATCCAGCTCCCTGCTGATACACCTGGGAAAGCAGTGGAAGATGACCCAAGTGCTTGGACCCCTGTGGGAGACCTGGATGAAGCTCCTGACGCCTGACTTCAGCTTGCCCAGGGATGTCCATTGCAGTCATCTGGCCAGTGAAGCAGTGAATAGAAGGATTTCTCTCTCGCTCCCTCTCTATCTCTCTCTCTTTCTGTAACTCTGACATTAAAAAAAAGTCTTAAAAAATTCTTGAAAAAGATAAAATAAAAATAAAGTGACACCTCTGTCATCCAGTCCCTTATTGCTCCATGCATAAAATCCCCTTATTTAAGAACCATGGAAGCATAGTAAGTTCTAGGTATCTCTGGATCTATATTGAAATTTTATCCCCAGTCCACCTGTCTAAAGCACCTATTATGTACAAGACATCTCACACAAATTTTCTCTATAAGATCTCACAGTAGAACCAAAATAAACATTATTTATTTTTTTAACCCTGTACAAACTTTTCCTAGGTTAGGAATGAAAGAGGAATTAGTTCTTTGATTCATTCAATTTTAGAAAGAAATACTAATTCCATTTTATTTATGAGAAGACTGAGACTGTAAGAGATTAGTTGACTTACTTCATGACTCAAATCCAGGCCTAATTCCAAACCTTTAGATCCTTTTAAAATACTCAAGGAAAAAACCAGCACGACCTTTTTCCTTTCATTATTCCATTCTTTCTATTTTTTCACACTTCCTTTTTTTCCTCCTATACCTTATTCTGAAAAATGTTGAAGGCATTTTGTAGCATTACCCTGCTTGCATTAATAGTGGCAGGATGCATCTGGCTGATTGTATAGCATATTGAGAGCCAACAATTACTGAGAACCTACTATGTGAAAGGCTCAGCATTAATAGCAATACATAAATTATTTACTTATATTCTTTCAACAATTTTACAAGGTAGGCTATTTTTTTAAATAATTAATGAAGACCAAAAGTGGCAGAGCTTGCCTAAAGTCATACAGGACAAACTACCATTTGGATTCAATAAACCTCCTCTAGAAGCCACTCATGGAACTCAATGCTATGACTTAGTCGCATTTGTGTCAGCCAGTGGAACACACTCCACCCTTACTCTCAATTTCTTTGCCATTATGTTGTCCACAAGTCTTGACTAGCTCAAAATCTATGCAGAGATCCATGTTTCCAAGAAGTTGTCTTGATGTTCTATACTAGGGAGCAGTTCCAAAGGTGTACAAAAAAGAGGGCATCACCATGCTTTAAAGGAGCTGCAAGCCAGCCACATAAATTTCCATTTCCCTATTTGCTTCCAAAAGGCAGAATCCCGTTTCCTTGACACTGCCCATCTGTGACTTTAATAGAGTTAAAGTCAACATTTCACCATTTAATCTGTCTTTGATTTCTGGAGGCAGGAGAAAAGGAGTGGGAGGTAAAATTCTGTCTTCCAGGTTTCCCCCAGAGACTCTACAGTCTTTAGGTCAGAGGAGATCCCTCCCAGTTGAGTGGTTGGATTTTATAACAGTGATAATAACTGTAAAATTCACAACAGTAAATAATAATGAGCTCACAAACATTACTGTTTATAAAGTCTCTTCATCTCCTCCATTTGTATGTGATAAATTTGGTCCTTCAAATTATCCTGGGAGATAACTATGATTTTTTTCATCTATGGATATAAGGTTTTACTGTGGCGATAATTTAGATCTGGGAGCACAGAAGTCTTACTGATGAGTGAAAGTTGTGGATGAAGTTGGAGGAGATGGGAAGAACATAGGACTCAAGTTCAAAAGTCTTCAATCATCTTGGTTGAGTCATGAATCAGAGATGTGACTTTGAGCAAACATCTCTAGCATCTCAGTTTTCTCTTCTGTATAGCAGACATCAAAATTCTTACCTTATAACACTAGATGAGAAGAATCAAAGACAATGCAACTAAAATGCCTTCAAGGGTGCCTGGCTTACAGAAGGGACTTAATTAACTATATGATTTCTTTCAACATTTTGTTTGGTAAAGTATATGTTTAATAAATCTCTGTAGAGTTGAAATGAACTGGGGAGTCTTAATTTTTCCACTACTAAAAAGGATAGACTTGCAAGTATTTTTAATCTTTCTGAAGTTCCTGACATATGTAACGGGTCTTACAATACCCCTTCATGGGTTTATTGTAGAGACAGATGTCCTATAAGATAAATAGCACGGTAACAGGCACACAAAATTGATAACTATCATCCATGACTATGGGAGATGTTCTCCTAAACCTCCTCTTGTTTGGATAATTGCCTTTGAGAGCTATGGGATGGCCATGAGATCCAGTCTAATAGTTCCATCCCACATCACCAACACATCTATCAAAATATCAGTAGCAGGAGAGAGTATGAGTATGTTTGGATATTGCTTCCAGTTTCTAAGCAATTGTCTTCTCTCTCTGTTGTTGCCTTGGATATCAGTAAACCGGGCCACTAGGGCCTGTAGCTTCCCCTACCTCTGCAGAAGTCTCATCCATTGGAGTAAAATGAATCCAAGGTGGGAAGCAACATCTGAAGAGACTGCACGATGAACTGGACTCAAAGGAGCCAGCTAACATTCATATGTCCCCTGGTATTTCCATCTTACTGCTCTCTGAGCATCCAAATTAAGAAGTCAAGACACCATCAAAAAGAGCCATGTACATACCAAGAAAGAGAAATACAGAGCAGAGATATGCAGAGAGAATCCCACATTCCTTAAAACCACCTCACCGTGCCGATTTTAGAATTACTTCATGGAAGGTTATAGAGGGAGTAAAATCCCCTCTCCATGGAAAACCACTATGACAAACAACTCCTGGGAGTGCCATTTACATAGACTAAAAGTTAAACATTGGGTCTGGCACTGTGGCTTAGTACGTTAAGCCTATACCTGGAGTGCTGGCATCCCATATGGCACTGGTTCTAGACCCAGCTGCTCCTCTTCTTATCCAGCTTCCTGCTAATGGTCTGGGAGAGCAGTGGAGGATGGCCCAAGCGCTTGGGCCTCTGCACCCACATGGGAGACCCAGAAAATGCTCCTGGCTCCTGGCTCCTGGCTCCTGGCTCCTGGCTCCTGGCTCCTGACTTTAGATCAGCTCAGCTCTGGCCATTGCAGCCATTTAGGGAGTGAGCCAGCAGATGGAAAACCTTTCTCTCTGTCTCTCCCTCTCTCTGTCTGTAACTACACCTCTCAAATAAATAAATAAAATATTAAAAGAAATTAAATGTTACCTCTAGTGTGTTGTATCAAAGCAACTCACATCTATCATCCCCCCACTACATCCTCCATTCTTTTCCTCTATCACAGCATGCACCACTAAAGAATTATAAATAACTTTATTGGGGCCGGAGCTGTGGCTCACTTGGTTAATCCTCTACCTGCAGCACCAGCATCCCATATAGACACTGGGTTCTAGTCCCAGCTGCTCCTCTTCCAGTCCAGCTCTCTGCTGTGGCCCGGGAGTGCAGTGGAGGATGGCCCAGGTCCTTGGGCCCTGCACCTGCATGGGAGACCAGGAGAAGCACCTGGCTCCTGGCTTCAGATCCACGTAGTGCCAGCCGTGGCGGCCATTTGGGGAATGAACCAACAGAAGGAAGACCTTTCTCTCTGTCTCTCTCTCTCTCACTGACTACTCTATCTGTCAAATTTAAAAAAAAAATAACTTTATTTCTGAATAAGATCACCATTTTTCTGCCTCGACAATATCCTTGTAAAAATGAAGAGGGGCACACCTCTCCCTTCCAACATTCACGGCATCCTCATCACAGTCTTCCTTGGACACCTTCAGGATAACCTTGTCTTGCACTAAATCCCTGTTTATACCCATCACTACAAAAGGCCAGGGCTTTGAAGTCGTATCTCATTACCAAACTCTCATTCTCATATTGCCCCTGATACTCCCAAATCCTTTTCCTCTTCCCAACTCCCCAGATCCTTTCACAGTGCCCTTGGCAAACCAGTCTTCCATCATCAACAAGATTCCCTCTATCTGCAACCACTTCGTCAAGAATTCCTTCGGTCTTGTTCTACAAGAAATCTAACTGATCCTTAAGAAAATCTCTTCTTAAGATGCCTCTCTTTCACTGTGACTAGAGACACTGAAACTTTAACTTGAAGAACTGAAATGATTTGGGATGACATGCTAGTGAATGCATTTATGATGGAAGCTACATATTTTGTGATAAGTTAGGTACACAGAACCAGAATAAAACCTCTTTGATTTCACTCATTCACTGCTAAAAAGGATAGAACACTCAGTGTTTTAACCACTCCCAAGCTCTTGGCAAATATAATGGGTATAATAGTACCTAACTCATGGATTTATTATCAAAAGAAAATGTTCCCTTTTCCTCAATACCTTGTGTAGGTCATTCCTTCCACACACCAACACAGTCCCATGAGATTTGAAATATGTACCCCTTGTCACCTGCAGACTCTCAGTTCACCACCTCTTATTCCTGTTATTCTCTTCAACATTTCTTCTTATATAGTGCTATTCACAGCATCTTTATTGAGATGACAGTCACATACCATAAATTATCTATCAAAAAAGTACAATTTAAAGGGCTTTAGTATATTTGTAATTTTGCAATCATCATCACAATCTAATTTTAGAACATTGTCATTGTCCCAGAAAGAAACCCTGCACCCATTATCAGTCACTCCTTCCCAACACTCTCCCTCAGCCCTAGGCAATGACTAATCTACTTTTTATCTCTAAAGATTTTTCTATTCCAGATTTTTCATATATATATATATATATATATATATATATATATATATATAGAATCAAGCAACATGTGACTTTTGAATTTGGTTTCTTTCACTTAAGCTAATTTTTCTGAAGTTCATCCATGTTGTAGTACATATGACACCTCAATTTTTTATTTTTGAAACAATATTCCATTACATCAATATATCCTATTATATTTTCTTACTCATTGGTTAATGAGCATTTTGGTTGTTTTCACTTTTCCGCTGTGATGAACAGTGCTGCCATACACATTTGTCTACAAGTTATTGTATTGACATGTTTCCATATCCCTTGAATATATACTTTGAAGTAGAATTTTTGGTCACATATTAACTCTATATATAACAACTTGAAGACCATTTAAACTGGTTTCCTAAATGACTGTACCATTTTACACTACCACCAGCAATGAATGACAGTTCTATTTCTTACCCTTTCCATCACTGGTCATTGTTATTTTTGGCAAGTTATCATATTAGTATTTCATTCTGGTTTCAAGTTGAATTGTGCTGATAATTAATGGTGTTGACCAGCTATCCTAAGAAATGCAGGTGCTTGTGGCCATATTAATGCAGCTGATCCTCATTGTGATTTCCATTTTCTGACCTCCAAGTTCCTTGGTCTCATCTTCTCCAATGGTCATGTCCTCTGCCTCATTCCTATGGCACTACATTAACACCATCATTAAAAACAACTTTAACACCCTCATGAACTCAATTTCAAAAATTGTATTCTTCAATTATCATTTCCTACCATTAGGTTCCCAGAATCCTAAAATTCTTCAGCCCCCACTGTGACCTACAATATGTCCATCCTACAGATTTTTTTGCCCTTTCATGTTTTATCCAGCTTTACTTATATTCTCCACAGTTATTGTTGCTTTATCTGTGTCTCAACTCCCTGACTTCATACTTCCTAATGCTCAGCAAAATCACAACCCTAGTTGAATACAACCTGCTGCTCACCCAGTGTTGTACCCACAGAATCAAATATGATAGGAAGAAAGCATACAGCCTCAATAATTTATTCACACTTTAAAATTCATGTCCACTAAGCTAGGTTATATACTGCTGGGAACTCCCATTATATTTCCCACTATTTTAGGTAATTGTTTCATAACATTATCCTCTCTCCTTAAATATGTAACACCCTCAATCCTACCCTCAGTCTCAGGCTGTCTCTTATTTCAATGAGAAAATATACCTAGGTAATTTTACATTTGTTTTTGGAATGTATCTACTAAGCTTTCTGTACCTGTCATTCATTCCACCCTTTCTCTAGCTACCATAAATGAATTTTTCCCGCTCTTACTTAGGGCACAAGTCCTATCCCCTCTAATCTTCTAAAGGGCATCACCTCAGGGATGATTCCCACTCTCTCTTGTACTATCAAATTTTCTCTCTTTATTGGATCATTCCCATCAGCAAGCATACTGTAATATGTTCTCTCTTAAAATCATCCCTACTATCCCATACCTTACTCCATCTATTGACTCATTTATCATTTCCTTTTACAGTAAATTTCCTTTAAAGAATTAGCTGTTAGCTACACTTATTTTCTCTATGAAGTATTCTCCCCTTCTTTCTTGAACTAGACAAGAATTAGCTTTTTGGACTCTATTAGCAATTACTCTTGCTAAGGTCAACAATAATCCTCCTCTTGCTAAAACCATTGGTCAATCCTCAGTACTTAGCTTGCATAAAATCCCTCTCTCTTGAAATACTTTCCTTAGTTGAAATATCATTTTCCATTATTTTCCCTCCTACCTCTAATTTCCTTTTCCAAATACTTTGTCCTATTCCTGACCTCTTAGTGCTAGAGTGCCCCAATGTTCTGTAGCCAGACTTCTTATTTTCCTCAGCTACATTCACTCTCTGGGTAATCTCATCCAGCATCTGTAGACTGATGCTTCCCATGTTCATATTCTCCACATGACTTTCTCTTGAAATCTTCTTTCTACTGTTCATAACCTCTTGGATGACTTGTAAATACTTCTGTCTTATTATGGTCTGTATCAAATTCCTAATGTCCCACTCACAGCCTATTCCCCCATAATCTTCCCCTTTCAAATTAGCAAAGACCCTTGCCCCCCTTCTCACACACAAAAATCTTGGAGCCATCTTTGATTCCTTTGTTTCTCTCACACTCCAGATCTAACTTATTAGCAAATTTCGTTGACTTTACTCTCAAAATATATCCAAAGTCAAACTGTTGAAGTCTTTACTTAATATATACTAAATTGATCTTCTGTTTACAAAGATAATTGAAAATGAATCCTGATGTGAATGGAATAGGAGAGGAAGTGGGAGATGGGAGGGTTGCAGGTGGGAGGAAAGTCATGGGGGGGGGAAGCCATTGTAATCATAAGCTGTACTTTGGAAATTTATATTTATTAACTAAAAGTTAAAAAAAGAAAGTTAAAAAATTAAATATATATATGTATATATCCAGAGTCTGATTCTTGTTTCTATCTCCACAGCTATAACTTTGCCACAAGCTACAAGCTTCTTCCCAGGCCTAAATCATTGCAATGAAACACCAACTAGTCTCCTGTTTGTACCCTTGACCCTCATCCCTACTCAGCAGTCACAGTGACTTTTACAAATTCAATTCAGGAGAAAGTGGAGGGTTTAATGGTCTCTTGGGATGCCTTCACCCCATACTGGAGTGGTTGGTATGGGTCTAGCTATTCTGTGCTTCTCATCCAGCTTCTTGTTAATTCACCTGGAAGGCAGCAGATGATGGTCCTAACACATGGGCTCCTATGGCCCATGTGGGAGACCCAGATTGAGTTCCTGGCTTCTGACTTCAGCTTGATCCCAGACTTAGTACTTTGTGTGCATTTGGGGAGTGAACCAAATGATAGAAAAATCTCTCTCTCTCTCTCTCTTCCTCCCTCCTTCTCTCTCCTTTCCTCCCCCCCCATCACTCTGCTTTTAAAATAAATAATCTTTAATAAAAAATAAAAGTGCAGTTGAAATGCTTTCTTAAATTATTCTGAGTAGAATCAGCCCTTAAGGCATTTGGATCTGGCTTAGGAGCCCATGAGAGTATTTGAGGCATGGAAAGCCAAGACACTCTGGAAAAAAAAAAAAAAAAAGAAGACCTAAATGAAAGATCTCTGCGAGTGAGATCCCAGTGGAAAGAATGGGGCCATCAAAGAAGGAGGTAACTTTCTCTGAAGGGAGGAGAGAACTTCCACTTTGACTATGACCCTGTCGGAATAAGATCAAAGTGGGCGAACTCAAAAGGCTTCCATAGCCTTGAAAACTCATGACTAGAGCCTAGGGAGATTACTGATGCCATAAACAAGAGTGTCAAATTGTTAAATCAACTTCAGGAGTCACTGTGTACTTACGTCTCATGTGGGATCTGTCCTTAATGTGTTGTCCAATGTGAAGTAATGCTATAACTAGTCCTGAAACAGTATTTTTTACACTTTGTGTTTCTGTGTGGGTGCAAACTGATGAACTCTTTACTTAATATATACTAAATCGATCTATATATAAAGAGAATTGAAAATAAATCTTGATGTGAATGGAATGGGAGAGGGAGCGGGAGATGGGAGGGGTGCGAGTGGGAGGGAAGTTATGAGGGGGAAAGCCATTGTAATCCATCAACTGTACTTTGGAAATTTATATTTACTAAATAAAAGTTAAAAAAAGAAAAAAATTATTCTGAGTAAAGATTCAATCCTTGTAATTTCCACAAACACCAACATGAGTCATGTTCCATTTGACAGCATGACTTCCAATGCCCAAAGTCTTTACCCTCACACTCTCTGCTCTAGCCCACTGGCCCTCTTGCCATTTGTCAAACATGTCTAGCATCTCTTGGTCTACGGGCCCTTAAACTTGCCTGGAAGCATCTTGACTTTCAATTCTCCCAGATGTTTTTGTGGATTACCCTCTTATATCTTTCATGTCTCAACTCAAATATTGCCTCCCCAGAATAACATGCTCCTGCTTTAAATATAACTATCTGAAATAGCATATAAATATTTATTTGTTTGTTATTTCTTCTCTGTATATCCCCTCCAAAAAGTGCATGATATGAGGAAGTTTTTTGTGTTTTATTGGCAGTGATATCCCCAGAACCAAGACTGTCTTGTAAAAAAAAATTCAATAAATGTTTTGAAAATATGTGAATGAATGTATTAGTAAGTTAATTAGGTTTATGGTCAGGACTTGTTCATCACATTTGGTCAAGAAAATGCCCAAAGACACTTCTTGCAAGATCATCTCAGTTTGTGGAAAATGAGACCACATAGTGCCTTGGGAGAAAATTTATCTTAGAAGTCATAAGACTGGGTTCTAGTTCCAGTCCTAACCCTACCTGACTACTCCGTGACTTTGTGTAGGGTATGTACCCTTTTCACATCATTATTACTTTAGCCACATTATTACAGTTATTGGTTAATTAATATTTGATGATAGATCATCAAGAATTTTTAAATCAACTAATGCTAAATCAGAGACTGCAGGCCAGACAATGATACCCTTACTTGGGTCACCAAATGTTACTTGCGTCTAACTGGTAAGTCTTCCTAGGTTCAGGGTTTAACATAAAGGACCCCTTTTTCTATGAATATAAGCTACATTCTTCCCATCTGCCAATTTTGTAATCTATTTCTAAATAAGTTCAGAATTTAGAAAGAGAAGAAGAGCACTGATTATTAGACCACCTCAAATCCCCCCACTCAGCACTTTCTATAAGTTATCTCACTTAATCTTCATCATAGTCTTGTAATTATAGATATTGTTCCAATTTTACAGATGAGAAAAATAAACATGAAGCAATTTGAACAAACTTATCCAGTTATAAAAGTGATAATGTAAGACTGCAGTCTGTGTCCACATTTCCTGGATCATCATGTATTCTGTAGAAGGTCTTTGAATTTCAGCTCTGGCCCTCACCTCACACTATAGCATCACCATGAGCCTCAATTTTATCCTCTATAAAATGGGACCAATAGTATTAACATTGCTGCATCCAAAGGGATGTACAATCTGTATTGTGAGGATCATATGGTATGATACAAGTGAAAGTACCTGACATATTTTTTCTACAAAAATATAGAAAATAATAAATAACCATATACCTAAACATTTTATTCTTCAGATCTTACAAGTTACCTCACAAATGTTGTGGTAAGGATGGAAAATGGTCATAAACTAAAAGAAATAATTTGCAAATGTGTCTGTCTCAAAGGAAAGACAAGATCTAGTTTCATTTCAGCTTTCTTTCCAGTCTAATGACCTAGAATTCACTGCTATGCTTTTATTCTCCCAATGTGCTGCGGCCCACGTGAAAATGTCTGATAAACTGGGAGCTTCTTTTGATGCATGGAAAAAGAAGATGTTTTCTATTCCAAGCACCCATATCTTTTCTGAATATTTCTTTTCATATTCTTCTGGGGGTTTTGATCTCATATTATTTCTCTTTTGATTTGAAGGGTGGGAAAAAACCTACAGGACTTTTCAATTATTTATCACAGAAGGCATTTAAGGGCTGTTTTCAAAGTTGATTTCTGGATTTCTGCAGTCATTTATGCACTTTGGAAAGTTGGTCTGACCTTCTTGGAGGAGAACTCAATGAAGGTCAAAAGGATGTGTCCAACTGATGAGTGGGACATCAGACATTCTCACCCAGACCTCCGACTTCAGGCTCGGGGCAGTGGCATCAGACGGATTGAAGAGACTGCTGGGAAACTCTTCTAGCCACCTGATCTCCAGTTTTGTCTCTGACCTTTGCTGATTTTCTACCATGAAAAGAGAACCAATGCCTTTAAAAAAATTAGGATTCAATTCCATTTAAATTCAAGGGATACTTTTGGAGTGTCTCTGCCTATTTTGTGCCACAACTGTGCTAAAAGTCCCAATGATTAAAACAACTGATTATTCTTGAGATGGATGGTGAAGAGTACCTGGAATTCAGAAACTAACAAATGTGGGTGAGGATATGGAGAATTAGAACTCATACACTATACTAGCAGAGAACTAAAGTGGTGCAGCCACTTTTAAAATCAGGTTGATGACCGGTGCCCTGGCTCACTTGGCTAATCCTCCACATGTGGCATCAGCACCCTGGGTTCTAGTCCCGGTTGAGGCGCCAGGTACTAGTCCAGGTTGTTCCTCTTCCAGTTCAGCTCTCTGATGTGGCCCAGGAGGGCAGTGGAGGGTGGCCCAAGTGCTTGGGTCCCTGCACCCGCATGGGAGACCAGGAGGAAGTACCTGACTCCTGGCTTCAGATCAGTGCAATGCACCGGCCGTGGCAGCCATTAGGGGAGTGAATCAACGGAAGGAAGACCTTTCTCTCTGTCTCTCTCTCTCTCACTGTCTATAAATCTCTCTCTCACTGTCTAACTCTGCCTGGCAAAAAAAAAAAAATCAGGTTGTTAGGGTCTGGTGCTGGAGCACAGCAGGTTAAACCACCGTCTGCTGCGTCAGTGACTTATTCATTATTCATAATAATCAATATGGGCACTGATTCAATTTCCAGCTGCTTTACTTCTGATCCAGCTCCCTGCTAATGAGCCTAGGAAAGTAGCAGGAAATGGTCCAAGTGCTTGGAAATTTGAAACCACATGGGTGACCCCAAAGAAACTCCTGGCTCCTCACTTTGGCCTTGTCCAGCCCTGGCCATTGTGGCCGTTTGGAGAGTGATCCAGCAGATCCAGCATATGGAAAATTCTCTCTCATTCTCTCTCTCTCTCTCTCTCTCTCTCTCTCTCTTTTCACCCTCTCTCAGTGTAACTCTGCCTTTCATATAAAATAATAGGATCTATTTTTAAAAATCAGGCTGATAGTTTCTCAAATGATTAAACCTAGAGTTACTTGCCAATTCCATTTTTGGGATATACTGAAGAGAATTGAAAACATATCCACTTAAATATTTGCTTTTTTTTTTTTTGCTTGTAGATTTCTTTTTTTTTTAACTTTTATTTAGAATATAAATTTCCAAGGTATAACTTATGGATTACAATGGCTTTCCCCCCATACTTTCCCTCCCCTCCCCGCAACCCTCCCCCCTTACCCGCTCCCTCCACCCTTTCATTCACATTCAGATTCCTTTTCAATTTTCTTTGTATACAGGATGTGTTAAGTAAATATATAACATGTGTTAAGTAAAGCTTTCGCCCATTTGCCCTCATATAGCAACACAAAGTGAAATATATTATTTGTGTACTTGTTATAGCATTGAAGCACATTGTACAACCCATTAAGGACAGAGATCCTACATGATATATATATATTTTTGAAACTGATTTTTTATGGAATTTCCAATATAACAGAGTTTTTTTTTTTTTCATTTCTGGTTAGCGAACCCCTAAAGGCTTCCATAGCCTCAGCAACTCATGACTAGAGCCTAGGGAGATTCCTGACGCCATAAACAAGAGTGTCAAATTGTTAAATCAACATCAGGAGTCACTGTGTACTTATGTCCCATGTGGGATCTGTCCTTAATGGGTTGTCCATTGTGACGTAATGCTGTAACTATTACTGAAACAGTATTTTTACACTTTGTGTATCTGTGTGGATGCAAACTGATGAAATCTTTATTTAATACATACTGAATCAATCTTCTGTATATAAAGATAACCAGAAATGAAAAAAAAAAACTCTGTTATATTGGAAATTCCACTTAAATATTTGTAAGTTAATGTTTACAGAGCCATTATTCATAATACCCAAATATAGAAACAACTCAATCGTTATCCATCAACTGATGAAAATAAGAAAAATATGGTATATCTATACAACAGAATATTGTTCATTCATAAAAAGAAATGAAGTGGGTAGGCATTGGGGAGCAGTGGGTAAGCCACCATTCAGGAGGCCTATGTCCCATATTTGAGTGCCTGCATCAACTCCTGCCTCTAAATCATATCCAGCTTCCTGTTAGTGTGTCTACGAGACATCAGATTATGGCTCACATACTGGGTGCCCCGCTGCAAACATGAGAGACCAGCATGGGGTTCTTGGATCCTGGATTCTGCCCATTCTCAGTTGTTGTGGGCATTTGGGGAATAAACCAGAAGGTAGAAGTTCTCTCTCTCTCTCTCTCTCTCTCTCTCTCTCTCTCTCTCTCTCTCTCCCTTCCCTTTTAAGTAAATAAAAATGAACAAATAAATGAATAAGCCCTTTCCTTTTTAAAAAATATTAAGTAGTGATACATCTTGAGGATACACCTCAAGATGATTATGCTATGTAGTTATTCTCAGGGGCCTGTGTTGTAGCATAGTAGGTAAAGCTGCTGCCAAATACATTAGCATCCCATGTGGGCACCAGTTCATGTCCTGGCTGCTTCACTTCTGATCCAGCTCCCTGCTAACTGCCTGGGAAAAGCAACAGAATATGACCCAAATGTTTGAGCCCCTGAACCCACATAGGAGCCCCAAATGAAGTTCCTGGCTTACTCCTGGCACAACCCTGGCCTTTGTGGCCATTTGAGAAATAAACCAGCAGATAGAAGATTGAGAGGCCAGGCATTGATAGCTAAAAGGTATGGGATTTCTTTCTGACAGGCAGAGTGGACAGTGAGAGAGAGAGACAGAGAGAAAGGTCTTCCTTTGCTGTTGGTTCACCCTGCAATGGCCGCCGCGGACAGCGCGCTGCGGCCAGTGCACCGCGCTCATCCGATGGCAGGAGCCAGGTGCCAGGTGCTTCTCCTGGTCTCCCATGGGGTGCAGGGCCCAAGCACTTGGGCCATCCTCCACTGCACTCCCGGGCCACAGCAGAGAGCTGGCCTGGAAGAGGGGCAACCGGGACAGAATCCGGTGCCCCAACCAGGACTAGAACCCGGTGTGCCGGCGCCGCAAGTTGGAGGATTAGCCTGTTGAGCCACGGCGCCGGCCGGGATTTCTTTTTGATAATAAAATATTCCAAAATTGACTGCAATGATGGTTGCAAGTATCTATGAATATACTAAGCACCATTGGATTAAATCATGTGTGCATTCTTAAATGTATTTGTTTATTTATTTAAGAGAGAGACAATGAGAAGTAGACAGAGACAGAGCTCTCATCCACTGGTTCACTCCTCAAATGTCCACAATAGCTGGGGGTAGGGAAAGCCGAAGCTGGGAGCCAGAAATGAAATCCAGCTCTCTCATAAGGATTACAGGAAAACAGGTATTTGAACCACCACTGCTGCCTCCCAAGGTCTACATTAGCAGGATGCTGGAGTCAGAAGTTAGATTCAGATATAAAATCCAGGTATACCAGCATAAGATATGGGCATCTTAAATGGCATCTTAACCACTACACCCTACCCCTATACATTTTAAATGAGTAAGTTGCATAATATGTGAATGATATACTAATAAGGCTTTTAAAATAGCCTTTATTATTTAAAACAGATTTTTCTAACTTGCAATTGAAAAGTTTCTAATACAAGTACATGAATAAAATCTATGGAAACTGTAAGAGTATAAATCTCGGTTGCCTGATTGAACCTGAACATGGGAGACATTCCGCATAGAAAACTTGTGGGTGAAGTGTGCTACAGTCAATCTGGCTACGCCCACTAGGCCAGGTCCATAGGTTTCTGGTCTCCACCTCCCTCCTCTGTAAAGAGCACAACTGGTCCTCACCTAAGACACCAACACAAGGCAGGACAGAAGGCTTTCACAGCTTCAGCTGACCTTCTGGCACATTACTCACTCCCAGCCTTGAAGTTTGAAAAAAGGACATTTTAATCAGAGCATATTCCTTCCTTCCCCAAACCCCTTTGTCTTCCTCCAAACGTGTTCCCATGAGTTCCTAGAAATTCAGCTCAGTGTTTTCCTGATAATACTTTCAGGATCCCAAGTCCTATCTAGGTCTGTACCTTGACTTCCTCTGGTAACTGTCCATTATAAAGAACAAAAGAAAGAATTGAAAATGAATCTTGATGTGAACAGAAGGGGAGAGGGAGTGGGAGAGGGGAGGGTAGCGGGAGGGAGGGAAGTTGTGTGGGGGGGAGCCATTGTAATCCATAAGCTGTACTTCGGAAATTTATATTTTTTAAATAAAAGCTTTATAAAAAAAAAAAAAAGAGTATAAGAGTGACTGAAATGCCTGCCCTACTGGTATGTGCCCCACAAATGTTAGTCCTCTTCTTTCTCTTCCAACAGACCTTCCATTTGCAGGCTGATTCTCTGAACTTCCAAATTTCTTCCCTCTTTCAGTTTGTTCCTCCTGGTCTGCCTTTTGAACTTTCCTTTTGAAATTTTTGGGGGCAGGCTGCGTGTTGAATTGTTCCCAGCTTTAACTTTGCTCAATGGCTATACCCCAGTTAGCTATTCGGTTCCATATGAGCCCCCATGGCCTTATCCTTTTGGCAATAACTAAATCTGATGATGTCCAATAAAATAACCAAAATCATCTGTCAGACTATAAGCCAGCATAGAAGTTCCACAGGGACAGACAAGTTCTAACCTGTTCACTTTGCATCCACATGCAAGAGTGTGGAGACTGGCACATGATGAATCAATGGTAGAAATGTTCTAAATAAATGAATGACCTCCATTGTACTGGAATCATTGTCTAATGTCTATCCAATCATCTACGATAGAACCTGCTATTAGGCAGTCCTCCTGATCATGCAACTCCAGAATCCAGCACACAGCCTGCATCAGAGTGGGTCACTCGGTTTATATTGGTTGAGATTTTGCTTTCTCCCATGGAGTCAATTACTCCAGCTAAAGAAGATTTCAGTTCCCTCTGAGTCCTCACAAATTCTCTTGGAGGAAACTCTTGACACATGCACCCTGCCATGCCATGCGCTGTAATGATATGCAAGAATGACTTTTTACTCCCATGAGATTCATCGCCTGGGGCTCCTACTGATTACACCATAATAAAAGCATAATAGAAGCACAGTAAATAAATTTGCTCAATAATAGGTAAGTGATATAATAAACAAATTATTGTGAAGATTAGGGGAATTAGTTGGTAGAGGGAACAAAATCATGAGACATGGAAAGAAGCAACTGATCCAAACTCAGTTTCCACTAATTTGAAGTGACACTGCTCAAGATGCATTAGTAGATACATTGTTGTTTTATCATCTTCTCCCACTAGACTGTAAGTTCCCAGAGAGAAGTTCCCATGTTTAACATGATCACTGTTGCATTCTCGGAGTCTAACACATGATAAGTACCTAATAAATGTGAAGATGACAGAACTTCCACTCACCCAGTAACTTTCCAAGGTTCCACCTCTCTTGCTTCCAATCCTGAGATGAGCAGTAAGTGGAAACCTTTTGCCTTCTGAGTCCATAAGGATACAATCAGCACAGTGATCAGCCTCCTTCAGTGCCTCCCAGCCCCCACCTTTATGCATTTCCAACTGGCTTGAATCATTTAATCTACAGTTAATTCAGAGGCATCCAAGCCAGCCTCTGATATATCAGAGGATCAAGATAAACGGCTGGAGTATTTTTATGAGTAAAATCTCTCCAGATTTCAGTACATAAATCATTTGTTGTGAAATCACTCATTGTCCTTAGGCAATGCTAGAATGTAAGAAAAAAATTCTATCTATTTATGAACCAAAAGTCAGGGGATTAGGAACAGTTTGAAGGAAAGAGACTACAATATAAAAATAAGATTTATCTCTTAATATTCTCTGTGCTATATATCCCTCCACCTCTTGTTCTTACTTACATTTCAGCATGGAATGGGAATTCAATTTCATGTTTGTTGCGCAGAATCATGGGAGAAAAAGTAGATCTTAAGAGGCAGATTTTAGAAAATGCCTTAGCTCCATACCCGTTCAACCAAACTCCTTTAAATCTCTAGACCAAAGGCACTTCCTCAGAGAAGTCTTACTGGACAACTCAGGCTGCATTAAATCCTTCTCATTTGTCACTCAAATTGTTCCCACTAGCATTACTTTTATTGCCCTTACTGAAATTTTAATTACATATATATTTGTTTGCTTGCTTCATGTTTGTCTCCCTCCACAGACTATAAATTTCATTATGGAGGAAATATGAATTGTTTGTCTTCTACTGAATCATCTATGCCTAACACAGTGCCTGGCATGAAGTAGGCACTGAGCAAACATCTGTTTTAAAAAAATACATGATGAGAGTGTTCCCAGCTCCTTTTCTGGGTTAATTTAGAAATCCCACCACAGAAAAGGAAGCGCTCTTCAATCCTCTCAGGTGTTATCAGTTGTATTGACTAGTTGTGAAATGTTACTTTCTTGTAAAATAAATGTTCATTCTGTGAAAATCATTCATATAATATCTGAACAATGCTAAAATGTTGTTAAATAGGGATTATTATTCCCATCCTAATGATAAGCTGTATGTAGTTTGGGAATCCCCAGTGACATATCCACAATGTGTTAGCCACTAGTAGTTGAAATGGATTAAAACTCACATAGTTTAGCCTCAAGTTCAAATACTTTCCACCAAGATCTGTTCTCCCCTGCCCTCTGAAAATCTAGGGATGTGGACAGAATTCATTTCCTAATGAAAGCAATGTTTCCTTCTCTGATTATTAATCATTAGAAGAAACAAGAGAAATGAAACAACTGAAGACCATAGAAAGGATGATGTTTTCCTTTTCTCTTAAAACTTGGTGAAAATCAGCAGACACAATACTGGACATGGTCAGTGTTTTTTATATTGAACAAGCATCTGCCTGCAAAATATTTTTTTCAGACAACTTTACAGGATGTCAGCCCCTGGGGCCAGGTCCTGCTCTGTACAAGATTCATCTTTTGGTGCATTGATCCTAAAGGCAAGGCTTCACTTGCAACAAGCTCTAACAAAGGCACATGGACACAGAGGCACATCCATACCTGCTCGAGTGCACACACACACACACACACACCCCTGCACAAAACACACGTTTGATCTAAGAGATAGGTCTACCACAGCTCACAAATGTATTCATGCCTGTAATTTCACAAACAAGCCATCCAGCACCCTCCTTCACCATCACAGCCAACACAGGATCAGAGGAACACAATAATTTGCACAAGACCATACACAAATGCACCCTCATAAATATTGAACAGTAAGCATATCAATACATCATTTTACAATATGCAGTGTCCTTTTATGCCCATTTTTCCATTATTCCCTTGTGTTAATTGGTTTAAAAACATCAGTCCAGTTATTTAATGGGATCTTTCACCTGAGCCTCATTAGATGGGTTTCAGAGGGTCTTTGACCTGCCAAGAAATTCAATGTAAAGTGGAGTCTATACAGGGTGTTAGGGTCATGGGTTTCATGTTTATGTCCCTTTCTCCAAAAAAGGTTTTGGGCCACTAAGTCTTGAGGATAATCTCACCCAAATGGAATTAATGATACCAAAGATTATAAAGTTTCTTTTCCTCAAATTTCTAGCTGAATTTGCAAATCTATTGCCTTGCAAAATTAACCTTACATTATGACTTTCTGATATATGAGGTCACTACTCACAGATATCTCTAAACTCATGTGCACTAAAACACATTCTTCTGAAATGAAAACAAAGGGAAGCCAACATCTAAAGAAGCCCATGGACCTTGATAAGGAATTTCATGTGTTTTCTCCACCTACCTGAGCCAAGGGATCACATCCAGACATTTCATATGAACCCAGCTCAGGCAATTGAAAGTAACTGTTATAATAAAAATGTTAGTGTCTTACTACACATCAAGCCCATATAATATTTTGAACAAATATAGGATAAATATTTTCTAAGTGGTTATCTTCCCCTTCTTTAACAGTTCTGTAAACAGATGTCCAAAAAAGAAAGGCATTTTCTCTTCTCCTTTCTTGGATACTTTTCAGCAAGATACCCACATGGCTCACTCACTTACTTCCTTTGAAAACTTGTTTAAAGTTAATATGATAACTCACACATTCCCTGCCCACACTTTAAAACATCAGCCACCATTCTCTCCAGCCACCCTTATAACACTCCACTATATGCTTTTTCTTTTTTGTAGATGTCACCCTCTAACCCATTATATATATATTTGATAACACATTTACTGTGTCTCCCTGTGACAAGAGGTGGAGACTTTGTTCATTTAACTTGCTGTTCCAAAACCTAGACAAGACAACAAATATTTGCTTCATAAGTGGAGACTTGCCACAAAAATTATCAAAGTAGCCTTCTCAGAGAAAATAAACCACTTGATTGGGGCATCCAACTATAAAAGAGCTACCAGTTTAAGTCATCTTCCAAATAGTAGACATTTTACTACATCATCATCTTCTCCCAGTTGCAACTTGCACAGATGTTGATTCACCTCCCAGAACCAATTATGAGAAATTTCCCAGTAGAAAGAGGGAAAGCCTCCTGATAGTCCAAATTCCTTAAATAAGCATAAGTCTGCGACATTCTCATCACTTCTCCTTACTCCACAACTTACTACATGCTTGATCTTTGGATGTAATACCACTTTTGATCTTCACATTTTCTGTCTTTTATTAGGTCATACACCTAATGGAGCTAGTCGTTGTCTGTTGGATCCATTAAGTAAGAGAAAGAGAGATATATCTTCTGATAACAGAGAGACTGCTCCAGAAGACATGTCCTCAGCCCAAAAGCTGAGGTAAGCCCAAAGAATCAAGCACAACTGGATGCTGTCATCCAACAATTGTCCTTGCTACTGGCCATGAGTCCTTTCATGAACAAGGAACAACTGAGCACCAGTAGCAGTCATTAGCAAGTGCTGGATGTTGATCAGCAAATGCTATCTGGAGCTTTATGGACATTAGACATCCTGCAGGGCAAGCCTGTCTCACTGCAGCAGCATCTCAGGGGATTTCATTATTTTCACCTTTTCCAGCCCATATCCCAAGTGAGAGCCAAGGCTGTCACATGGCTTCACCCTGTTATCAGTCACCAGCCTAGCATTTCCTGACAGTGGCAGCTGTTGGCACCCTGTAGACAGCCATGTCTGGAGACCGTCTGTCTTGTTCTGAATCTTGTCAGGGGATAATCCCCTCCTGACCTCACTGGTCCAGGAAGTCAGGCTGATGTCATGGTGCCCTGTAGCTTCTGTCATCACTGAAGATTGCTTTAAATGCTGTGAGAGAGATGAATGACACCAGCCACCACAAACACTTTTCCCCATGTCAGACCCATCTGTTGACTAAAAAGGAGCCCATCCTCTCTTCTAGTATAAACATTTATTGTTGAATCCAAAACTGTAAAGACACAAAGGCATGTGATTGGAGGTGTTCAGAGCTGGAATATTGGTAGCAGTTGGCATTTGTGAATCAGAAAATACACATTTGAATGCATTCTGGTACTTAGACCAGCTTTGTGACCATGAGCAACACATTGCCAATTCTCCATTTATAAGAGAAAAGAACCAATGATTTCTAAAGTTACTCCTGACTCTACCATCCTGCAGAGTCAACAAAAAACACCTTCTTTGGATCAGGGATTGTGCTGGGCCTGTGCACACATATTACCTTTTTTTTTTCCTTTGCATCTTCTGTAGAGTGGATTTCAGTATTCCCAATAATCCCTAGGTCTTCAACAAGAAAACTGCAAGGTGGAAGTGGTGAGAGGTGATTTTCTAGGCACAAGAGTCAGCACTGAAATCAATCACTGGCAACCTGGCTTTCTTACCACCTCCAAATTTTTTATACATGTACATGTATAAAAAAAAATCCAGCCAGAGTGAGAGCCCACATAGGGTCCAGTATTTGTCACTAGCAGAAAAATGGAAAGGGAATTTAGCTGCAGAATGAAGGTTTTCAATGAAAATGAAAAGAGAATGTCTAAAGCTATCAAGGTATCAGTGTAGAAACAAGGACATCTTTATGTTTAGACATGGATGCTCATAAGCACAGAATGTTTGATTCTAATCCAGGCTGGACATCAAAGCATGGATCAGAAGACCTGGTTGCCTTGCTTCATTCTCACATTAGACCAAAAGATTTCACTTCCAAACTTCCATTTCAACAAGAGCTGATCTTATGACCAAAATCTGGGCAGACAGTAAGCAGATCTTTACAGAACAATTCCAAAACCTTTCCCCATTCCTGTTCCCCACCCATGAAAATCTGAAACTCCATCCACAATCTTGGGCTAATAGTGACCATGAAATTGTGTATTGAGATGAAAAAGTACAATGGGAGGCTGGGCCAGAGCATCCTGAGGCTGCCATACTAAACCTGCATGTCTTCCTCTGGAATTCTTTCATGTGAAAAAGAAATAAATGATTTTTGTGAAGCCACTGTTATCTGTGGCACTTCTTTAATATGCAGCTAACCCTGATCCCGATGCTTACCACCAGATGGTTAATTTAAGAAGTGATGCAGAAAGAAGATACTATCTGCAGTGAGACTTGCTTCCTTCACTTGGCTCACATAGTCACAAGAAGAAGGAAGGCATACAGGATGTCACATAATTCATTAGATTTAGGATGCCATCAGCTGCATGACACACTATAATTTTATGCATCACCAACAAAGAAAAAGTGTTGCCAATTAAACTATGACATGCCACTGATTGTAACATGCAAATCAATTTCAGAAATGTTAAAATGTGAAGAAAAAAAGTATGAAATATGATGTACTGGGGATTTAGCAAAGCACAGAGTTTAAATGTAAAGTTCATTAGATCAACCCACCCTCCCATGCCTATTTTAAAAGAAGAACCCTGAATCCCAGCCAGGGTTGATTTATCCAAGTTCAAGGATGAAGCCAAAAAGAGAATCTTGACTGCAAATTGAGAGCTCTTTAATAGGTCCCAAGAGACATCAAAATTTTTCTTGTGTTACCTTGACCATAAGTGACATGTTTATTTAATAAACCACCTGTTCCTGTTTTTCTATTTTCAAATATGCAGTATTGAATAGACAGCAACAAAGGCCCTCACCCTTACCATTCATAAAAGGATGCAGGAATCATAGGCAATGATGGAGGCAGATTTCACAACAAATTTATGCTCAGATACCACAGGTTCTACACCTTCATCCACAGCTTTGAAGGAGATGGAGAACACTCAGCAGCCGCCAAGATCTGCATGATGGAGCCCTCTATATGCAAGACTATGAGGTGACACAACAGTGGTTGATGGATGGGACAGAAAAAGGGTTCAATTGAGGAGACACCATGATGAATGGTGCCCATCTCAGGGCAGACCAGGTGCTGAGACTCCCAGCTTATCAGAGATGGTGGGGGCCTGAAAGACCACATACTGACAGAGCTCACACTAAAGACAGAATTTGTTCTCATCTCTCATAATCTGACTTGGGTTTTAAGAACGACAATGCTGGTAACGGCACCATTGATTCTGGTTGCAAGGGAGCCACTACAACCTTTGAGGTAAAGGACAGTGTGATTCTGGAAAAAAGCAATAATCATGGAGTAAGAAGAATGCAAGAAAATGTCAATGCAACTTCTAAAACCTCAAGCTTCTGAAGTCATTTTCCTGTTCTTGGGACCATTTCTTCCTCTGCTCCCAATACACTGTACTTTTGCTCCCAACATCCCTTATTGCAATGCATCCTTCTTTTAAACTGTGCATAAATAAGACGTGAATGACTAATAACAGTGTAAGCTGCCAATGACAGATGCATTCATATAGGGAATCCAAGACATAAGCTAAATGGTACAGTTGTGATGGCAGAATTTCAGATATCAACCTGAAGATGAAGAAGCACTTGAGTCATTGGGGCCTCCCATTGCTACTGACATCTTCAGCTGCCTTTCCTGCTGTTAGCGTGTTTCTGTGAAAAATAAGCATGGCTTTCCAATTTTGACTAGCAACAACCTCAGAAAATATTGATGTGTCTGTATCCGGGGGGTGGGGGGGGGGAGGAGGCAGAATTTGAATTAGTGCCAATTTTGTACAAACCAACATTATAAAGAAAGGCAGGGGATGACTTTTCAAAATGTATAATAGCACATAGCACTGCAGAGCAGGAATGTGAGAGCGATAGCTTTAATGAATATGTAAGAATAGTTTATAATTAGCAGAAATTCTGAAAATGGGTTTCTTCCTATGCTCAGACCATATAAGATGCATTCACGAAAGTGTATTTAAAACTTGGAAACCTGATACACATGTTTTCTTTAACACAATATGATTGTTTGCAATGAGTTTGTCCTTGCAGTACACTGATGATGCTGCCATTGAGTCCTCACCACAATCAGAATCACAGGTATCTTCATTTTACAGACCAGGAAACAGACTTCAAAGAAAGTAGCCCAAGGCAGTGTCCTTCCCAGAACTGCACAGTTGTCACTCAAGACTGGAGGCAGTATTCAGAGCCTTGGGTTCCAACATTCAAAAAGTTTCCCTTGTAGCTGCTAGTGTTGTGGCACAGATAGTTAAGCTGCCTCCTGAGATGCCAGCATCTCATAGGGTACCTACCTGCTCAAGTCTCGGTTGCTCCACTTCCCATTCAGCTCTCTGCTGATGTGCCTGGGAGAGCAGTGGATGATGGCCCAAGTGCTTGGATCCCTGCAACCACTTGGGAGATCTGGATAGAGTCCAGGTTTGGCTTTGGTCTAGTCCAGCCCCGGCCATTATTGTCATTTGGAAGTGAACCAGTGGATGGAATCTATTTCTCTCTCAGTAACTTTCTCAGTAATTTCTCTCTGTAACATTGTCTTTCAAATAAATAAATTATTTAAAAAAATATTTTCCTCTAAATAAAGATGTCTAAATAAGATTACAGTTGGTGAACTCAAGAGCCTTCCATAGCCTTGGCAATTCATGACAAGAGCCTCAGGTGATTACTGACACCATAAATAAGAGTGTCAATTGTTAAATCAACAGGAGTCACTGTGCACTTACTCCCAGTGTAGGATCTCTGTCCTTAATGTGTTGTACTATGCGAATTAATGGTAAAACTACTACTAAAGCAATACTCTGTATTTTGTGAGTCTGTGTGGATACAAACTGTTGAAGTCTTTACTTAGTAAATACTAAGTAGATCTTCTGTATATAAAGATAATTGAAAATGAATCTTGATGAAGAATGGGATGGGAGAAGGAGTGGGAGATGGGATGGTTACGGGTGGGAGGGATGTTATGGGGAGAAAAAGCCACTATAATCCAAAATCAAAATTTGTCCTTTGGAAATTTATATTTATTAAATAAAAGTTTTAAAAAATTAAAAAATAAACAAAGCAAGCCAAAAAAATATTTTCCTTGTGATTGATTCCAAGGAAAAGGAGATAGAATGGATTTTATTGAGTACTTTTCATAGTCCTGTGAAACTCTGAAGCACCATTACACTCAATCCCCAGAACAAACCAGGAAGTAGATTCTATTATTCCCACTACGCTGCTGGGAACAGTGCATTCAGAGATGTTAGGAACCTGCTTGAGGTCACACAGCAGAGAGGGGGAAAGATCACATCTCACAGCTAGGTCGGCTAACCACCAAAGACAGAGTCAGCTTTTCCCTGTCCAGAGGTTTTCCTATCCCATATCCATGAATACATGTTTGGCTTATTTAGCTTCTCTGGGAATAAGAGGACCTGAAGATACCTTCAGTCTTGGTGGATATTGCCTTGCCAGGAAGTCTTTTCTGGAATAAGAAAACCAGTCATCTCCTTGTCTCTGTAAACCTGAATCCTGCCAAATGAATACATAATGAGGCCATTGGAAGATTGAGACATTATTTCCTCTGAAAAATCCTGGGCCATTTAGAAGAAGATCAGACCTAGCTTTGCTTGGCAGGGAGCTGTGCTGGTGATTCATTCTAGACCATAAAAGGCAACAGGAGCGGAGGTGGGGGGTGGAGGTGGGGGGTGGGAGGATGGATGAGGAGAGGATAAGGCTGGGTCAGAGGTGACAGGGAACAAGGAGGAGGAGGTGGGAAGCAAGAGGTTGCTGCTGTGAGCGCCAGGCACAAGATGCTTTTGAAATGCAAGCACCAGGTCAGATCTCAGTATAGCAGCTGATTCCAAGCTTCTAGAAAAGGACCTGAAGTTTGCACTTCTGTCTGGTCAGAAAGGCAGCTGGAAGGTAGAGATAAAAGAAGGGCTACTCACGGCCCTCCCCACCTCCAAGCACACGCAACTGCATGCCTCTGAATGCAGGGGACAGAAAGGGTGCTGAGCCCAAAAACAGGGGTGGGCTGGAATGAGGGAGCAGCCTGAAAGCTGATCAAAACCACTTTCAAGTCAAGATTAAACTCTGCAGATTGCAGGAGGCCAATTTAATAGGAAACGCTCCCTGTCCTCCCTGTCCCCTCCCTGGGCTTCCCATGGGAAGGGGCTGGGTTGTGATGTTGCTCATCAGAGAAACCCCTGGGTACCAGATCTTATCCAAATGAGCAGCTGTGAAAGGCTAAGAAGATAGAACAAAAGAAAATAACAGTTTACAAAGTCCTGAAAGGGCAAGAAGGGTGGGAGTGAGGGATTTTAATTACCTTGCCTCTTTCCTGTGGAGGGACAGGACACCCAGGGACATCCAAAGGCCACTGGCTCAGAAAGATAAAGCTGGTGGGAGCAAGGCCCACTGGAAACAGAAAGCCTAGGTTTCAAGTCCAGCTCTGCTACTTACCCTTTTCCAGCCTCAGTTTCCCCACATGGAAATGAGGAAAGGCAAGGACACTGTTGAAACTGTGTGACCCTAAGCCAGTACATGTAGGCCTGTGGAGTCTGTCCAAATCCCTACTCTCCCACCTAGTGACTCTAGCAAGTTCTGGAATCTCTCTAAACCTCAGTTTCCTCTCTATGAAGTGGCAACGATAATCCTTCTACCTTCAGAATTACGGAAAAGATTAAATGAATGAGCCCACATGAAGTGCATAAAACAGTGTGTGGCCACAGCAGGCAGGCAATATGAGCTGCTATTATCATTATTATCATTAGTAGTAGATATTCAGACTTATCCTACAGAAGATAGAAGGAATGGGGCAGGCAGTGATGCTTAAAGTATGAATTGGAGACCTGTACCTCCATGTCACTCCGCTTATCTCTCTAAGTCCCAGCTTTCTTATCTGAAACAACGGGCTTGTAGCAGGTGTTCAGCAAACAAGACACCAACAGTGGCAGTCACTTCTCATCAATGGAAATGGGCAATTGTCAGCTGGTGTGAAGTTCAGTTAGGCAGGTGAGTGATTTCTAGACATGTACTGTACCAAACAGTGCCTCTAGTTAATAACAGGGTATTGTGCACTTAAAATTTTACTAAGAGGGTAGATCTCATCTTACAAGTTCTAACTAAAAGCACAAATCAAAACAAACCAGGTGACCATCTGGTCAACCACAGGTGTCTGCTCTAACCCAACCCTGATGGGATTCACTGCTCCTACTTCCCTGCTTCCCCAGCAAAGGCATAACAGGACCTGCTTCCTGCACACATGATCTCTCTCTTGATCTCCCTCTCTGGACCCCTCTTTCTCTCTTCACCGCCCCTTCTCTCCGTCTGTCAGATTTCTCCATCAATGAACGGTTTCCCTTAAAAAGGTGGGGGGAGCACAAAGAAACTGTTGGAGGTGATGGATTTGTCTGTCTCCTTGATTGTAGTGATAAGTTTGCAGGTGTACACACTTATTTTAACTTATCTGATTGCATGCACTAAATATGCACAATTTTTGTACATCAATTATAGTTCAATAAAGTTTTTATTTATTTGACAGGCAGAAAGACATGGACAGAAAGAGAGATATCCTACCTTCTTATTCATTTCCCAACTGCCTACAACAGCTGGGGTTGGGCCAAGTCAAAGCCAGGAGCCCAGAACTCAGTCTAATTCTCCTATATTGGTTGCAGGGACCCACATACATAGACCATCACCTGCTGCCTCACAGGCTGTGTATTTGCAGGAAGCTGGAATGAAGAGCACCAAACCTAGGCACTCCACAATGAGATGCAGGTATCCCAAGCGGCATCCTAACTGCTATGCCCTGAACTGCTTTTCAAAAGGAAATTTTGGTGCAGGCATTCGGCCTAGTTAAGACACCCACATTCTATATCATTGTACCTGGATTCAATCTCTCTCTATCTCTTTCTCTTTCACTCTCTCTCTTTCCCCTTCTCACCTCTCAAATTAAAGAATTAAAAAGAAAATTTTATTATGCAAAGAGAATTCAATATTATGAATAAATTATACCTTAGAAAGGAAGGGGTAATTATACAGAAAATATTTTAAGTCCTCTATCTTTTCAATGAGTATAAATTGTATTTTGTTTGGCATTTAGTACTATATTACTATGCTTTTTTAAAAAATATATCAAAGGGACAGGCATCGCATTACAGTGCATGGATGATACTGTACCTGGAGGGGGAGTCTGCCTGCCCTGCCCATACAGGAGGTTGAGGGGGCATGGCACACCATGCCCCCCCAGGAAGGACCCCACAATCTGACTGCTGGCAGGGGGCAGGAGCCCCAGGCACTTTTCCCCTACCCCCACTCCCTGTTACAGGGCCCTGTAATTGCCAATCAGGTAAACTGCTCCTGGGTGTGGCCCAGACCCATTAGGACCACCTGGTAAGCTACCCTAGCTATGTGACCCTCAAGCTGATTGGAGACGCATAGTGGCGCCAATTTCGGTTCTATCATATAGAATTAGTGCTGTCCTGAATTAGTTATGCCCCTTCTGCCATCCCTTTAAAAGGTGGACATGGTCGTTAATAAAGTAGACATGTTCACTGAAATTTGTCTCCACAACCGTGGCTTAAGCCTCCTCTTGGTATGTTTGCATGAAATACGAGAGTGCCAGTTTGAATCTCTGCTTCTCTGCTTCTAATCCAATTTCCTGCCAATGTACCTGGGAGGCAGCAGATTATGGCCCAAGTGCTTGGGCCCCTGCCACCCATGTGGGAGACTCAGATTGAGTAATGGACTCCTGGCTTTGGGCCTGGCCCAATACTGGCTGTTGCAGGCATCTGTGGAATGAAATCAATGAATAAGAAGATTCTCTCTCTCTCTCTCTATCTCTCTCTCTCTCTCTCTCTCTCTCCCTCTCCAAGTAGGTGAAAATAAAAGCAAATTTTTAAAATAAAACAAAAATAGGTAAATAAATACACGATCTTAAATACTAGAATGGTGACATACTGCAGGTTTCAGAGTTGTTCACACCCTCCCAGCTGCCAAGACCCAGCACATGATAGAGTATCACCCACAGTGTTCCAGGAGCAAGAATGATGTCATGTCTCCAGCTAGACAGCCAGGTACTAGGAAGCAGAACCAAGTGGGATTAACGGGTTATCCGTGGAGCCCCTGTAAGCCAGGATTCCAATCTGCCCTGGAGTCCCCAGGGCCATTAACAATCACAAACAGCAAGGTATTTTCTGCCTTTCTACCTCCATTGATAATGATGAAAAATGCTTCACCATGGAGAGACCTGTTCAAAGCTATCACAGTCCAGAAAGGCTCAATCTGCCTCCACCCTTTTCTCCTAATCTACAGAATTTTTTGACCTTTCCTGTGTTAAGAACAAAGCCCACTGTTTCCATTCAATTTCAACACTAGTTGTAGAAGCTTGTGGAATATAGCAGGACATGGTGGGAGGAATCTCATACTCCCACCCCACCCCCTGACACTCACTGTACCATTGCTGGGTACTGTGGCCTAGATGTTTGCATTTTCCCAAAACCCATATGTAGAAATCCTACCCCCAGGGTGATGGTACCAAGGAGGTAGGGCTTTGGGGGAGGTAATTAAGTTGAAAAGGTAAAGTTCTCCAGCATAGGATTAGTGTGTTATAAAATACACTAAAAAGAATTATTTCATCCCTTTCACTAACTAAGGGCACAGCTATAAGGAGCCATGTCTGAGTCAGGAAGTGGAGCCCTACCAGACAATGATGCAGCCAGCGCCTTGATATTGGACTTCCCAGCCTCCCGAACAATGGAAAATAAATGTATGCTGTTTATAAGTCACCCAGCCCATGTGATTTTTTTGGCAGCCTCAATGGACTGAGAGAGTGTGTTTCAATTTTTCTGTAGGGTAATTAGAGCCAGTGATTCCTAATACCAATACTGATGTTGGAGCATATCATGATCACAAAGTAAGCATTGTAAAGTTGTGGTAGGCAGATGCTAAGGAGGCTCCCATATTGCTGTCCTCTGGTGTTAACTCCCTTGGGTGGTTCCCCCTCATCCAGTGTGGGAGGGACCTGTGACTCACTTTTAACCAACATGGTAAAGAATATGGGCTGTTACTTCTGAGATTCTTTACCAGAGGTTGCAACATTAGTCTTGCTATGAGACTGTCTCCCCCTAGTAGCCTTTGATAAAAAGAGGATGCTGTGTTGGGAAGCCCATGTGGCAAGGAACCAAGATCAACTACCAGGTAGCAGCAACCAGAAAGAAAATAGCATGTTCCATCCATGAGAAACTGAACTTTACAATATCAAATAGGTCCACAACCATTCATAACTTCCAAGTCAAGACTTGAGATAAGAGGGCAGCCCCAGCCAACATCTTGATTTTACCTGTGTAAAACCATCCAGCCCTGACTACTGCCCATGGAAACTGTGAAAGGATAATTGTATGTTGCTTTAAGGCACCAAGTCTGTCCCGCTATTTTATACACAATAAGGAGCCACCACAATAGCAAAAAGTGTTTAATTAATACTACCACCGATATGCACTATGAATAATTATGAACAGACTCAAATAATTGCAATAGTTCAAATAAGCATAAAGAATATCCTGTGTCCCCTTCTAAATGAAGATTCTATATGCAATCCCTGCTACTCAGCTGTCCCCAGTTTTATACCATGCCATCTTGTTCCTGCCTTTTCTCTGGGTCTGATTGACTCAGTGCCATCCAATAGCAATGAATTGGAAGCCACATACATGATTTTAGATTTCCTAGTTAACACATTAACAGAGTTAAAAAAGGAAAAATGAGTTTTAATTACTATGGATACATATTATTCAATTCTTGGCACTAACCGTGCTTCAAGTGCTAAATAGTCCCATGTGTTTGATGACCAAGAGGACAAGGCAAATTTAATGGGACACTTGCCCTAAAGGCAACAGGTCCATAAATTTACTGTCTATCAAGGAGCCAACTCAAGGTGAGTTGGACAACTCACATTTTTTTCTCCAGGCAATTGGAGCAAAGAAATATAAAAAGGCTACCAGGCAGTGTTAGGAGTTGCAGCTGAAAGATGAGAATATGAGTTTCAGAGGATGTGAGAAACCAGGATCATGTTTCAGTATGGAAGAAAATAACTCAAACTCTGGGAGCAGAGAAAAGCAAATGGTAGCAGAACGCAGCACTTAAATGGAGTGCATCTGGAAGCATGTGAATGGCAGGTTATTGGAGTAAAGAAACGGCCCTTCCTTCACTCACTCCATCAGCATTTAAAGAGACCCTGACATTGCCAAGAATAGTGCCAGAATCTGGGAGTAGAGAAAATAGCAAAACAGATCAGTCCCTACCCTCATGTGATTGACAGTCTAGTGGGAAATGACAGATGTTGAATGAATAGTTATGCGAATAAATATTTAGCTACAAGAAGAGTCCCTTGAGATAGAATCACAGAATACTTAATGGCACTGGGGAGCCACGAAAGACTTTTTGGATGAAATGGCAATAAAGTCAGATCCTGAAAAATGGGCAGGGATTTCTCTGGTAAGAGGAAACAAGTATGGCCAGGCAGGGAGAGCCATGCAGGAATCACAAATGCATAAAGATTTGAGCATGTAGTGATACAGGGTGGCTATGGGCAGGACCATAGTCTCATGAGGGACAGGGACCTGAGTTGCAGATAAATAAGCATGCAGAGAGATTCATGGTGCAGGACCTTAAAGCTCACATCAAGGAAGCCCTAAACTTTTTCAGGGTGCCCAGAACCCAGCATACACTCCCATATGCACTGTCCTCCCATTCCTTGTTCCTTGGAAACTGGTCCATGTTCTTGCATTCTAAATCTTTGTTGATTTTCCTAAGACCCTGTTTCCCCTTCCTAACTTTATACATGTCTTAAAATACTCCCTTTTTTCTAATATAGTCTCAGTGAGTTTCCATTTATTTCAAGCAAATAGCCCCCACTGAAAGCAATGCCTACTTTTTGCTTCAGCAGGTGGATTTAGTGCCCGCAGTCACGAAAAATTTTGACCCTGCACATACAGGGGCAACAACAACAGTGAGTACTTGCTTATACACTGGGATCTGGTTCTTCCCTCTAGTCCTGGCCATTCTCATAGTTCACTGAGAGAAGGAGCCCTGACTATTCCCAGTCTACAGATGAAAAGTCCATAGTGAAACAGGCTGCAGCAGCTCTTCACCACCCACCATCACTCCGGCGAAGCTGGCCAGCTCATTGTAGAAGCCTAGCTGTGTTTGCAGGCATGCTCCAGGAAGAAATGGAGAAGATATACATACTAACAAGGGTCAACTATGTTCCAGATGCTCCATAAATATTATCTCAGGTGATTTCTCATAAACATCCAGTGAGTTACATAGGTTCACCCCTTTTTATAGAACAGAACAGGCAACTAGGATTAATAGAGAGTGTCACATAGATCTCCATTAGAAGAACTGGGTTTTAGATTAATTTCAAAATATTACTCTAGCAAGCTCTGAGTGACCCCCAAGATAAAAAAAAAAAAATGCTTGTCTTTCTCAGCTCTGTATTCTCTGCTGTTGTTCAATGAGAATACCTCCCCTGATAGGCTGGGAACTCTTAAAGATGGTTTCCCCAGCCACCTAACACAAGTCCTGGCATGCAGCAGTGGTTAAGTAAATATTTGTTGTTCAAAGGATTGATGCAGTGGCCAAAGATGCCCACAGTCAACTTCTTGTCTGCCTTCAGCCCTCTGAGTCTTTGCAAATACCCAATTTGATAGAAGGAGCTAATTAATGCCAGGGGATACCACACTCCCCAAACCTGAGGCCTGGGTCCCTGAAGGTGGTGGCAGACCCGCCTTCTACCGGCAATCAGGGAGGGAAGAACAGTCACAAGGCCATGAGCAAAGGATTCCACTGAAGCTCAATTGACAGATGAGGACATGCAGAGAGAGTCCCAGCCAACCTTGGCCCACCTGGCCTGATGTTCACATGGAACACATAATTGTAAAGGGCTGAAGGAATAGCAGTCCCTAGCAGACCAAACGAAAATAAAAGCACCAAGCTGCCACTGCTGTTTGCTGGTTTCTAGCCTGTTTCCTTCACACGGATGGCCTGGTACCCAGCAGAGAGCCATTAATGCACAGTGATGAAATACATGAATGGTTAGAAGACTGAGTGAAGGGAAATATGGGGCCGGAGCCATAGCTCAATATGCTAATCATCTGCCTGTGGTGCCAGCACACCGGGTTCTAGTCCCAGTTGGGGCACCGGATTCTGTCCCGGTTGCTCCTCTTCCAGTCCAGCTCTCTGTTGTGGCCCAGGAATGCAGTGGAGGATGGCCCAAGTGCTTGGGCCCTGCACCTGCATGGGAGACCAAGAGAAGCACCTGGCTCCTGGCTTCGGATTAGCACAGTGCACTGGTGCGCCAGCTGCAGCACGAAAGCCGTGGCAGTCACTGGGGGGTGAACCAACGGAAAAGGAAGACCTGTCTCTCTCTCTCTCACTGTCCACTCTGCCTGTCAAAAAAAATATGGGGAGAGAGGAATACTGGACTAAGGATCAGGGGACCTGGCTTCTAATCACAGCACAGCCAACCCAGTAACTCACCCTCTGATCACAGAACACCTTGCAGCCCCTCTGGATTCTAGATCCTCATGGCTAAATCTCTACCCTACTGCAGACCTGTAAGAACCCTGTGGCAACTTGCAGGGCCCAACATACTCAAGCTGCCCCATTGTGTGTTGCTGAAACAGCCCACAAACCACAGAGAGCATCTTTGTATTTCACCCTTTTCCCTTGTTTACAGGATGCAAAGTCCTGAGCTCTCAATCCAATTTAACCTGTCAATTTTTTCTAAGTCTTTATCACACTTTATCAAAATGTGCAGCAGTGTGTCTGCCACCCCTCCCCTTGGGCAACCGCAAAATTGAAATCCTGCAAAGACGGCAGTACGTTTCATATTTTAATTATTCTTGCATCTTCCTTTATTGGTCTGTTTTTTGATGATTCTTTTCACTCCCTTCTAGAAGCAGACCCCACACCCTCCCTGGATAGAAAATACACTTGTCTCCTGACATGTAGAAACTGTTTCATGTGTGTCAAGATGTTGGTTGGAGAAGAAGTGTGAAGGAAAGTTCTGCTGGGTAGAGGTGCTGGGAAAAACCAACTCCAGCAGGAGCATATCTCAAAACTGTAAGGTGGTATACAGAGCCAAGATGTCAACTATTTCTTGGTAGAAGCTACACCAAAAACCTTCTCTCCCCTACCATTATCCTGCCCCGTTCTTTTACTACAGCCCTGGGCTCTTTGTTGGATATGCAAAGCTCTCCAAATAGTGGAACTGGCTATCTTAGAAGAGAGTACATTCCATGTAAAGAAGTGATCAAGCATGATAGAGACACTATCAAGAAGATTCAGACATTTAATCATGGGGAAGGAAAGGAATGAAACAAGAGCAGGGCAGATGGTATGCAAGAGAGCAATGGTTTGTCAAACTGTGCTCCTTGGTACCCTGATCCTTGTATATACTCTCAACATTAGCCAAAGAGGAAGGGGAGGTCAATTGGATAGGTCTCCAGATTTCTCTTCCTCTGTTTCCATAGGAGAATCTCCATTTTTAGTGGTTTCTTTTTTAAAGGGAAAGTAGTATAGGTTTGTAACTGTTGCCACAAAAGTGTTGTTTATAGAATACCACAAAAAGTCAGTTACCAACAATAAACATTCATCTCTCATACATCTTCATGGTTCAGTTGACCTAGACTGACAAGTTCTGTCTTTTGGCCATGTTCACTCATGATCATGGAGATGTGGTAAGATGGAGTGCATTAATCTAAGCTGCATTTGCCTGGAGCCACTTGACTCTGCTCCATGTGTCTCTCTTTTTCACTTGGAGCCTGGGGGATTATGCAGGTCCATCCTTCAAATGGCAATGGTGTAAGCACCAAAGCGTAAGGTCAAGTGTACTCTTTAAAAGTCTCTGCTTGTGTTGTGTCTGATAAAATCCTATTGTTAAATCACCTGGCTTTGGCCAAGAGGTGGGGCAAGCCACCCAATAGTGGAAGGGTATTACAAAGCTACACCAACAGGGGATATGGATACAGGAAGGAGTAAACATTGAGGCCAGGAATACATTCAATCACAAACTGCTATGTGAGATTTTGTCTATGAAAAGTATTCAAAGTTTATAAAGGGGCTGGCATTGTGGTATAGCGGGTAAAGCCACCACCTATGAAGCCAGCATCCCATATGGTCACTGGCTCAAGTCCTGGATGCTCTACCTCCAATCCAGTTCCTTGCCAATGGCCTAGGAAAAGAAACAGAAGATGGTCCAAGTTTTGGGGCCTCTGCTACTCATGTGAGAGACCTGGATAAGTTCCTGGCTCCTGGCTTTGGCTTGGATCAGTCCTGGTCATTGCAGCCATCTGTGGAGTAGACTAGAGGATGGAAGCTCTCTCTTTCTCTGTGTCTCTTATCCTCTCTCTCTCTCTCTCTCTCTCTCTCTCTCTCTCTCTCTCTCTCTATGTAACACTGACTTCAAGTGAATAAATCAATCTTTTTTTAAAAGTTTATAAAAACTGGTGTGAAAATAACTGAACTAGTTGTTTTTAAGATCCTCACAGCCCAGATGCCATGATGCAAATTTGAGTCCCTGATTTGCCAGACAACAGCTGTGTCACCTTGGCACATTGCTTGACTTGTCTCAGCCTCAGTTTCTCCATCTCCATGAAGGCGGTATGAATAATAATAATAATAATAATAATAATAATAAATGGGCATTGTGAAAATTAAATGAAAAAATTTTGGAGATACATCCCACCATTGCCAATAATGTGAATGTACTTGAAAAGCATACAAGTGTACAGTTTAAAATGATTAAAATAGGGGCCAGCACTGTGGTGTAGTGGGCTAAACTGCTTATTGCAACACCAGCATTTCATACCAGAGTGCTAGTTCCAGTCCTGGCTACTCTGTTTCCTACCCAGCCCCCTGAAATGCACCTAGGAATGCAGAAGAGGATGGTTCAAGTATTTGGGCACCTGACGTCCACGAGGGAGACCAGAATGGAGTTTCTTGCTGCTGGCATCATCATGGCCCAGACTTGGCTGTTGTAGCCAACTGGATAGCAAACCAGTTGATGGAAGATCTCTCTCATGTTGTTGATCTTGCTCTCTCTCTGTCACTATTTCTTTCAAATAAATAAATTTTTTTTAAAAAAGGTTAGAAAGATAAATTTTATATTATGTACTTTTTATGAGAGAAAATAAAGGTGCTTCCCAGATTAATACTTTTGTATTAATGCTCAATAGATAGTCTGAAGTGTCAAGTGCTTGATTCTCCCCAGCACCTCTGATGCATGGCCTTCCTCTCATGCTTTATGCTATTTGGGAAAGTCAATACTTCTTTCTCTGCCATAGCCTCAAACGCAAGGCAGATGCAGCCAAAAAATGCTGAAGTCATTTGCCTTTCAGAATGGATCTTTTTTCCTACCACATAACTGAGATTACAGATTGAAGAACCAAAGTGTACAAACACTAGACTTTGAGATGGAGGAAATAACTTTTGATGTCCACAAACTTGCCTTTTCACACAAAACTCAAAACCTGAGGGACTCAAGTAGCAAGTTAAAAGTATAAGCCACAGAAATGAGAAGAAAAATGATGTCTACTTGGAAAGAAGCATTTGCCCCGTTGAAAAAGTAGATTTGAGTTGGATAGGATGGCAAGAGGAGACACACAGAGGGACAATACGAATTCCTGGACCTCTGAGATCCCAACTTCCAAAGCTAAACTTTGTGTGTGGAATAGTGTCAGTCTACTGATTATTACCAAAATGCTGCATATTAACACAAAAGTGTAGTGGTTTATGCTCATGAACCTATAAACAACATGGGATTCTGGGTTGGGTGGTTGGGGTGGTTCAGGCTGTGATCTATTAGCTTCCTTAGTCCAGACAGCAAGCTGAGAAACACATTCTTATTGATGGGAGATACACAAGAGGGCAAGAGGAAACAGAGAGGGTCTATTAAGTCCTAAACTTGGAAATAATATTCTGCTACTTTCTCTTTTTTCTGTTGGCCAAAGCAAGTTATGTGGCTAAGCTCAAAGCCAAACAGGTGGTCAAAGGTAGGGGTTTGAAGAAAGGGTGTATGCATTCCCTTTATGGGAACAATCTCATTCACATGCAAAGGGTTTGGATATCAGGAGCAGCAAAAACTTAGGATGCAATTTACTTAGGTTAGGATGATCAGAACCCAAGTAAACTTGGAAGCTGAATCAGAAGATAAAGGAGACAGTAGCCTGGCAACCCTCACAGATAAGCAGCCACAGCTGAGGGAGATATCAAGGTGGATGAGCCCAGGACAAACTCCATCCCTGTCCAAAGGGTGTGAGGATGCTGCAGGAGCTGAAGCAATGTCACACTCAGGATGCAGGAGAGGAACTATGTGGGTCTGACAGCCACAGGCAGGGAGAGGCCACACTGCAATAGATGCAACTAGACAGAAACCAACAATGCATCACAGGACAAGTCATAGCTCATGGGAGCCCCACAAGAACCAAATGCCCTCCTGCCAACACCAGGGTGATGAAAGTGAGGGCTACTGGAAATTAATTCACCCCTCCCACTTTGGGGAGAAGAACAAAGGCAGGGCTTTTGGGATGTATTTCCAATTTTTTTTTATTTAAATTTCACAATGCCCATTTATTATTATTATTATTATTATTATTATTCATACTGCCTTCATGGCAATGGAGAAACTGAGGCTGAGAAAAGTCAAGCAATGTGCCAGCTTAGCATTCCGGAAAGTTACCAGGGACCTGGGGGTTTGGTAGATGAAGCGAGTACTTCCTGCCCCCATCACTCATTTTCTGCTCAGGCGGCCCCTGTCTTGCCAAGGAAGAGGACATACGTTTGTTTTGTAGTCAGTGGATACGTGATGATTTTCTCACACTTGGGCTTGCAAACACTGGACAACATCTCTTTTTTTTAAGATTTTTATTTATTTATTTGACAGGTAGAATTGCAGACAATGAGAGAGAAAGAGACAGAGAGAAAGGTCTTCACTCCGTTGGATCACTCCCCAAATGGCCGCAACAGCTGGAGCTGCGCCGATCTGACAAGGAGCCAGGAGCTTCCTCCGGGTCTCCCATGTGGGTGCAGGGGCCCAAGGACTTGATCTTCCACTGCTTTCCCAGGCGACAGCAGAGAGCTGGACTGGAAGAGGAGCAACCGGGACTAGAACTGGAGCCCATATGGGGTGCCAGCACCACAGGCAGAGGATTAACCCAGTGCGCCGCAATGCTGGCCCCTGGACAACATCTTTATCTGCCTATATTTAAATTCCAAAGCAATCACATTTGAATCTAAAAGACACTGAGTTTTTGAATGTACAAGATTAGATTTCACACCCACAGCAGAAATATGAACCAATGTGCTCAGGAAAGAAATACTGGAAGACATATCTTAGCATGATTTAGAGGTGACTGTGACTCTACACCTTAAACCTGCTACTGAATATGAGTCCCTTCTGCACATTGTAGTCCAATTTTTTGTTTTTTGCTAGGCTTCTTATTGCTTTGCAACAGAAGATCAGTTATTTTACTGATGGAAGCTTTTGAAGTCTTGTGTCACAGCCCCAAAAGAAGGACAGAAAGAGCCACCCTGATGGGGATTCCAGCTATGCACTGACCCTGTTGGTCTTCCCAGCTCCCTCCTCTGGCATGAGCTTTCACAAGTATGGATGATTTTTTTCCATCCACTAATGTGGAAGGAGTCTCCTTGTCTAGCTTTCTCCAAAGGAAATCTTAACTTGTGGCTTAGTTCATTTATTATGTTGCCTTTTCTTTTCATTCTGTGTCTCTGCATGAGTTTGTGGGAGGGTGTATGGAGCTGGAGAGGGGGGGATATCAGACTGGAGCCAGGCTGTCCTCATTTGACATCCCAGTATTTGGAAGGCATTAAAGTTTTTCTAGTTTCTATTGGAATCAGAGTGAAATCCAAAATTCCTAGCTGTCTCTAAATACCAACTGACTAAGCTTAAAGACTCCCAAAATAAACAGCTTAGCATTCCGGAAAGTTACCAGGGACCTGGGGGTTTGGTAGATGAAGCGAGTACCTCCTGCCCCCATCACTCATTTTCTGCTCAGGCGGCCCCTGTCTTGCCAAAGAAGAGGACATATGTTTGTTTTGTAGTCAGTAGATACGTGATGATTTTCTCACACTTGGGCTTGCAATGCTAGGGCACCAAAATAGAATGTTATATTGCCAACAAGACAAAACCAAATTCAGTTGCACTCAATCCCCCCTCCCCTCCTATCTACCTTGCCCATACCTACCCATCCTAAGGGACTGATTCAAGTCCACACTCCATCCTTTTGGTCTCCCATAACACAATAGTACATGCTCCAGTCTCCTATTGATATTTATTGCAGAGTTGACAGCACTTGGTAAGGACATTGTCACTCCAGTTGTCTCCTCTATTCAGACATTACTGATTGATCACACACTTCTTCCTATTGATACCATATGTAACCTCACAAGACATCTCAGTGCACTTCTTTGCTCCAGGAAGCCTGCACTGATCAATGAGAATTGGCATTTTAAATGAAACAGCTTTGGGAGACCAGATTTAGATTCTATTTTGAACCTTTAGTCACTGAGAATAAAAATAAGTATAATAATAGCTATCATTTATTGAACAAGAATTGTGCTAGATACTTTTCAATTAAAATCTCATTTATTATTTTAACATTGCAACCTTCTACCATTTAATGAATAAGAAAATTGGGGTTCAGAGAGGTCCAACAACTAATTTTTAAAGATTTATTTATTTATTTGAAAGTCATAGTTACACAGAGGGAGGAGAGGCAGAGAGAGAGGGAGATCTTCCATCCGATGGTTCACTCCCCAGTTGGTGGCAATGGCTGGAGCTGTGCCAATCCGAAGCCAGGTGCCAGGAGCTTCCTTCAGATCCCCCACATGGGTACAGGGACCAAAGGCCCTGGGCCATCCTCTACTGCTTTCCCAGGCCATAGCAGAGAGCTGGACTGGAAGTGGAGCAGACAGGTCCCGAACTGGTACCCATATGGGATGCAGGTGCCTCAGGTCAGGGCGTTAACCCACTGTGCCACAGCACCAGCCCCCTGAGGTCCAATAACTTAACAAGCTCATGCAGCTGGGAAGTTCAAGTCTACTTTAATACAAGGCCCTGAGATATCAGTTTCTCCAAAACCTGTATGTCCCTCAGCTCAAGTGTCTTTAATATACCATACTGTTTCATATTCGCAGGCCTTTTTTATATACAATTCCTCTTTCCCAGAATCTTTCCCATATAGTGTACACCTTCTTATCTATGTACAATGAACACACAGATATCACTTTCTATAGAAAACTGCTTCCGACCTGGGTATAAATAACCGCACTTCATCCAACACCACAGCACCTGTCTGGACTCAGACTCTTAAACTTCTCCTTGAAAGAAGAGACAAAGCCCGATTGACTCTTCCCTACCAAGTAAGCATTGGAAATGGAAAGGAAAGAGGAGGGGAGGAGAGGGGAGAGAAAGTAAAGGGAGGAGAGGGGAGGGGAGGTAAAGATGGGTTGCTGATGTTTCCCACCCTCCAAGGACTCAGTTGATGTCCATGGGTGCTTTCCCTTCCTGTTTGCCAAGGCACAGGGCATTTTGTCTTGTTTCTCTCCTTGCCCAGGCAGAAAGGCCCATGAATCCATTCAAATGCAAAGACATAATTAGCTAAGACCACCCAAGAACACACATGGAGTGAAGAGCTAGGACTTTGGTCAACAGAGTTAAGGCCTCAGATTAGAAACAGGGTGCCAAGTGTCAAACCCAAAGGGCAGGACAGAAGAATGATGGATGAGTGTTCTAGTGGAACTCTGGTCTCTGGCCCTGCCTGCCTCCTCTAACTCTCCTCCACCTTGCTCTGTTTGATCATCAAACTACACACACACACACACACACACACACACTCCAAAGCAAATCCTTCCATGGCTCCCTATTTTCCTTAGGAAAAATGTCCAAACTTCCTAACATGGCACAAAGGCCCTCTATAATATGAGCCCAAAGATCTCTAAAACTTTCTCTTGCTTCCCTTCAACTCATCCTCCACATTTCAGTAACTTCAGATGGTCTTCATCTTTATAGGGGCCAACTTATTTCCTCTCCCTGGGCCTTTGGTCTTAGTATTTACTCCTCCTGGAATGAACACTTCCTTCTACTCATGCTGGTTAGCTTTAACTCATTTTCCAAGAGCAAGCTCAGATCATACCTTCTTCTGGTTCCCAGACTAGATTGAGAATCATCCTGTATGCCCATAACCCTCCTGCTTCAGCTATGATCCTTGCCTTTCCTATGCATATTTGAAGCTTGAAACTAGCATATGTTTTACAAAGAACCAATGGTTTTCATTCAGAATAAAGATCATGAAGGTAACTTGGGCTGGAGCTTTGCATTTGTGAGTTTCCAGCATATATTTCAGGGGCTAGCAGGCATGGTGGAAGACACAATTTAGTCCTTAACTTCTGGGAAAGAGGGTGAGAATTTGTATCCTGTTTTGAGAAGAAAGCTTTAAGTATTTCTGTCTACCTATGGATGACCCCCTTCTTCTACCCATGCTGTTCTGGGAGCTGCTTCTCGTTGGGGCAATACACACCACGTCCCTACATATTGATCTTTCCGAAGATGACACTAAGAATGGAGTATTCTCCTTCACCCTTTTCTTTCATTTCATATTATGCTTGACTTAGTTGGCAGCTCTGGCTTCACCCTTGTTTAGCTTGTGGAATTATATGCTTCCCTTCTATTTCCCACTAATTATACTAACAAAAACATCAAAAAGCTACCCATTATGAAGTTATGGCAAGCCAAGCTCCATGTTACCTGAATTATCAAATTGAATCCTTACAATTTTTTGATGCTCAGAGCATTAGAGAAACATGTCTGATGACAAAGAGCTATAGGCTTAATCACCAGCACTCCAACCCAGTTCTTTTGTCTCTAAAGTCATAAGAAATGAAAATTTTGCTTTTAAAAAATCTCAGTGTACTGAAGCACAATTCACCATAGTGAAGAATTGGAAATAATCAGCCATCAACTAACAAATGGATAAAGAAAATGTAGTATGTACATGCAACAAAATAGTACCCAGCCATAAAAAGGATGAAATATGGTCATTTGCAAAAACATGAATGAAAATGGAGGTTATTAAGTAAAATAAACCAAGCACAGAAAAACAAGTTCCATATGATCTCAATCATATGTGGAATCTAAACATTTGATCTCACACAGGTAGAGAGTATAATGGTGGTTACCAGAGGGAGAATAGTGAACAGAGAGGGATGGGGAAAGGTTGATTGATAGATACTAAGTTACAGTTAGAAAGGAATAAGAAGTTGTGGAGTTCTATTGCAAAATAGGATGATATAGGGAAGGAGGCAGTGAGCAAGGGCTGAGGGTTGTGTGTCACCAGCCCCTACCTTCCATCATCAGATGCTGCTGCCTACTCCACACAAAACCTCATCCCTTTGTGTTAGGGCTGGATAACCTAGAAAAAGTGTTGCAACAGAAACCGCTAATCCAAATCCAGATCACACTGAAAATGGTTAATATGGCTGCTTCCCACAATGACCCATAGCCTATTATAATTTCATTATAGTAAAATTACTATGACTGACATTCCCACTTCCATCATAAACATGGTGCCATGGCACATCTGAAACTCCCAAGAAAATCCAGGAAGTAGACAGAATCAAAATCCCAGAAATCTCTGTTCTTTCTTGGAAAACTGCCCAAAGCACCACCACAAATGAAATTTCAGTTTTCTACTCCTTCAAGATGATATAAGAAGGACAGTCCCAAAACTTACAGAGCACAGCTCACTCTCAAGCAGGTCTTTTTGAATGTGTACATTTGCTACGCAAATAAATCTTATTTCTCTGCTGTAGTTTCATTTACAGCTCATCCTCAAATTCTTTCTTGTGTCAGAGACAAGAACCTGGACCCAGCCATCTGACAATAGGGTGACTATATAGGATAATTATGTACTGTATATTTCTCTCTTTAAAAAAGAAAAAAAAAACCTGGAAGAGCTGGTGTTGTGTATAGCAGGGCCAACATCCCATATGGGCACCAACTCTAGTCTAGCTCTCTGCTAATCCAAGTGGGAAAGATGCGGAGGAATGCCCAAATGCTTTGGCTCCTGAACCCACGTGGGAGACCTGGAAGAAGTCCCTGGCTCCTGGCTTCTATCTGACCCAGCCCCAACTGTTGTGGCCATTTGGGTAGTGAACTAGCAAATGGAATTTTTCTCTCTCTCTCTGACTCTGTCTTTCAAATAAATATAATGATTCTTAAAAAAAAAAGAAGAAGAAAGGACTTTAAACATTTTCACCAACAAGAAATGTTAAAATCTTGAAGATATGGATGAAGATATGGATAAATTTACCTTGATTGGACATTATACAGTAGACATATTATGCAAACATCACATGATAGCCCATAAATATGCACAATTTTAGATGTCAGTTAACTTTTTAATTATGAAAAGAAAGAACAAATCAGAGGAAGGAAAGGGGAAAAATATCTGAGGGACATCCTTTCTCCTACCACTCACTACAGAGTCCTGGCAAAGAAAAAGCCACCCCTAGTACGTTCTCTCTACCCTGGGCTTTTCTCTTTCTCAATAAATCCATTTAAGAGAAAAGCATTTGATGGACAGTTTAATAGAGCTCTCCTTAAACCTGGCCACATTAATGATTTCTGGCTGGCTAAATGTCAATTTCCGTAGCTCAGTAGCTATTTCCCTTCCTTAGCAATCAGGGCTTCACTTGGGTTCTTTATCTGGTGGACAGGGTGCAGAACTTTAGTGGGTTTTCACTAAGTTAGTGGACCTGAGGTTTAAGTCAAGCTCACTGTGTGACCTTGAGCAAATCACTTAACCTTCATGGACCTTAATAGCTATAAACCTGTGATTGTAATGTCCACCAAGTTCCTACCTACAGATTATGAGCCAGTATTTCATTGTGTGTGCAATGTTTTTTAAACTCCTTGTAGAAGAGTCCAGGAAACACAAACACTTTATTCCCATGGTATCCTTATTTTTAGACAAAAAGCGCAAAATTTTTCTAACAAAATTAGTTTACCACTTTACCACCTCTTGCATAATGTGCAAATGAAATCCGAAATGATCGGTAATTTTCTGGAAACTGGGAATTTTGTTTTGCTTGGGAGGACACTGTCTTCTTTTTTGGTGAGCCAACATAAACTGACCCATTCTCTCAAAAACATGAGAAGCCTGATTCTGATTCTTTCACACACAGTATGCCATAGACACTATCCAGCTTGCATTACAGATAGGGAAATTGGATCTCAGAGATGGTAAATAAATTTCCCGATGTCACACAGCAAGCTAGCAGTAGAACTGGTGCCCAGCTCTACACCTTGAACTAGCAAGCAATACCGACTGCAAATGGAAATGGTCCGAGTCCAAGGGTGTGCAAGGCAATGTGATTTGGAGCACTTCCGAGTAATAGGGGCAGCTTCACTATCCAGTTGTGGAGTGAATTGGAACAGTTAAAGCCTTGGAATCTATATAAAAACCCGTCAGCAATGATCACTTTTATTTCTCTGAAGTCTTTTCTTACTTTTAAATTCCCTGGCTCGGGCCCAATTCCAAAGCCTCAGGTTATATGTTTAGATAATAAAAGTTGTCATCCTGGGTCCTGCTTGTGTGAAATTGCTGCAGCAGCTCAGCCCAGCATCCTGTGGGGGAAAGCCGGAGCAGAGAGCTTGGCCTAAGAACGATCATCTTTATTAGATAATGCCCCAAGACTCTAAACAAATCTTTTGATACAGACTGCTCACCTATTTGGGGATTAGGTAATCTGACAATCTCACCTGTTCTCAACATGACCAGGGTAATGCAATGCCACTACCTCCAAAGACACAGGATCAGCTGAACACTTGAACGTTTCCTCTCATTAATTCCTCACAGCTAACCTCTTCTGGCAGGAAGGAAACAGAAGCTCAGAGAGCCTAGGTAACTTGCTTAGGGCCACCCAGCTAGTAAGTGGCAGAGCCGGCCTGTCTACTCCAGACTCATGCTCTTAATCACAATATTACATGGAAAACAACCCCAGTTGCACATCCCAAAGAGGTAATTATCAGCCTGGGTGTTTCACTAATCGCATCTGTCTTCTAGAATGTGGAAGACTGGCAGGAGGCTGCAGATACTGTCACTGTGAGGCCTTAACATTGAGGGAGAATCACAGGATTTGGAATGAGGAGATCTGGGTTTTTGCTTTGGTCTGACCACTAACTCACAGCACTTAGATCCTCAGCAACGAGTTGAAAAGTTTGAATAAGTGGTCTCTGAGGATGCTCTAGGCTACAGAGGATATAAAGAAAAATAAAATAAGATGCAATCCCTGGTTTGAGGAATGTACAGTATCCTAAAGCAAGCGGAGAAAATACACAACTCTAAGACAAGACAGACACGAATTAGTGTTTTATAGAAGAGGTGGAGAGTTTTTCATGGGTGCCAAGAATGTAAGGATTCGTTCTGAACCAGATACATCACAGTATAATCCCTATTGCAAGAACAGTGTGTGTCTTGTTTTTAATGCTGAATGATAGTCATTGCTCTCAGATGAATAGTATAGGACAGACTAGACCATCAGACGAACTGTTTTGTTAACTGTGAAGTGCCTAATACCTCAGTAATATAGACAATTCATCTATCCGGAAAGTCTCCTTCTTGGCCTCTTCCAGGCAGTCCAGGTTTATAGCCCAATAGCTCAATGTTCCTGCAGTAGGGGCTTGTTCTCAGTAATGGCTCTGGCTTGTTCTGTTATAGAAGCCAATTTATTTTATCCTTGTGAAATAAAATCCAGTTGTCTTTGATTCCTTCTTCTGAATCATATCTAATTTGATTCTTTATTGGAATTGCATTCTTTCTGGAGTGTGTGTGTGTGTGTGTGTGTGTGTGTTTGATATTTTATGAATGGTCCAGAACCAACACAGAAATGAGTTAATGTAGTTGGGGGCATAGGGCTTCTGAAACTAAATGAGAACCCAAGATCCTTGGCTAATCAGAGGACCTTCAGTCTGACTTACGTCCCAACAGAGGGCCCAGCAGAGGTGAATCTGCTTACTCTTTGAGCCTTAGTTATTGACAAATTTAAGCCTAGGGCTTGAAAACCTTACTGTGACCTAATGTCTATTTACGTCACCAGCCTCTGTGCTCGTCACCATCTCACTCAGTATCTCAAGCCATACTGAAATACTATATGGCTCCTTTAATGCTCTATGACCTTTCTCATGGTCAAGGTTTTGTATCGTGTGTGCTCTGATTCGAAGACACATCCCAACTACCTGCCCTCTCCTGCAGCCCTCAATTTGTTCTGATAACTCATAAATATTTTCTGCTTCTTCATTGCCTTCTCCAAAAAGGTCCTCTCAGATGTCCCTAAGTCTGGGCAAGGCAATGTGCTCTGGGCTCCCTCTCTCCATATCTACAGCCTTGACCCACCCTGATCTAACCATCCTTTCCTCTCTCTCCCTCATTAGATGGTAAGTTCCCTAAGGGTGGAGAACATGATTGTCACTTATCAACTACCAGAGCTGGAGAAAGTCATTTAACCCCACTTTGTAAACTTGGGGCAAAAACATAGTACTTTTGAATGTATTACATATTAATACACACACAATGCTTTGCACCAAGTCTGATACATAGCAAGTGCAAGATACAGGTTAGTTCCTATCATCACTTAATGACTATGTCAACAATCATCACTTGTCATAGAATACACATGCAATAAATAATTTTGAAGTATAAGTGTTGTGCTATAGTTTTATTGTCCTCAGGGATCAGCCAGCTGGTATCAACTTAGTGGATACGTATATAGTATACATGTGTTTATACACACCCATGTCAAAAGTTTATGGGAATTGAATGGAAAGGTAAGTTTAATAGATGTTTAACTCCAAACAGGGCTTGGGACACTCATATTCCATATCAGAGTACTGAGTTCAAGTCTCACGATTCTGCTCATGATTCCAGCTTCCTGCTAATACGTACTCTGAGAGGCAGCAGGTGATGGTTCAAGTATTTGTGTCCCTGACACCCAAGTGGAAGACCTGGACTGAGTTCCCAGATCCTGGCTTTGGCCTGACCCAGCTATGGCTGTTTCAGGCATTTGGGGAGTGAATAAAAAGATGGGATCTCTCTCTCTCTCTCTCTCTCTCTCTCTCTCTCGATCTCTCTCTCTCTCTCGATCTCTCTCTCTCTCTCCCCTCCCTGTTCTCTCCCTTTTAGATAAATAAGATAAATTTGGATTTAAAAACCTGCACATTACTTATGTGGGTCTGTTTTTTAAATAATGTTTTGTTTTTATAAGGTGAACAAATTTCATGTATTTCAAATACAGGTTTAGGAGCACAGTGATTCCATCTACCCTCCAGCCCACCTACACCCCCACTCTCCTTCCTGCTTCCTTTCTTTGAGTTTTTTACAATGACATACTTTCAGTTTAATTTATAATCATAAGCTTAACCCTACAGTAAAATTCAACATATAATAAGAAGGAAAACACACTGATCCTCAACAGTAGAGACAAGGGCTGTAAACTATAATCAAATCTCAAAGTGGGCCGGCGCTGCGGCTCACTAGGCTAATCCTCTGCCTGTGGCACCAGCACTCCGAATTCTAGTCCTGGTTTGGGTGCCGGATTCAGTCCCTGTTGCTCCTCTTCCAATCCAGCTCTTTTCCGTGGCCCGGGAGTGCAGTGGAAAATGGTCCAGGTCCTTGGGCCCTGCACCCGCATGGGAGACCAGGAGGAAGCACCTGGCTCCTGGCTTCAGATCAGTGCAGCACGCAGGCCTTAGCGGCCATTAGGGGGGTGAACCAATGGAAAGGAAGACCTTTCTCTGTCTCTCTCTCTCACTGTCTAACTCTGCCTGTCAAAAAAGCAAAAAAAAAAAAAATCTCAAAGTGTTAATTTCTCCCATATATATTACATTTCTTTTACTCTATTAGTTACCACATTTTTAAGAAGAAAAGTTTATCTTGATACAAAAAAATAAATAAATAAAACTTGCAGTCCTTGCAGTTTCTTTCAAAATACATACTTCTATGAATTTTTTAAAGATTCCTCATATGCATGGATTTCAAAATATTTTCACCAAAATGAATTTATACTTTTTAATTCCGTTTTCCATGAACATTTGGGAACACCTTCAAATATATTTATAACATAGTTGTATGTGTGCATGTGTGTATGAAAAGTTCCCTTACACATGTATTTTCCTGATTCAGGAAAGTACAAAAGGTAATAAAAATAAAAGAGGCTTATCCTGTTTGCCTAATGAGATGAACCAGTCTTAAAGCCTCGTTGTATAAGGGAAAGAGAAAGAGCTGAAGCTCAGATAGGGGAAGAGACCTTCTCAAGCACAGATTGTGTGGGGGAGAGGGTTAAATGAGAGAAAGCACAGGAAGCCCTTAGCATGCAATGAGGCTCCACATTTACTGCGTAGCATCCTCATAGGGTAACCCCATATTATCCCTGCTGCTAGGTAGCCCTCTGTACTTCTCCTTGGGGCCCACAGAACTTTGGATTCCTCCCTTTTCAGCCCTTATGGAGTGTAGAAACAAATTCAGGAAAGATACTACAGATCACACATTTCCACAGCATACAACATGGTTGCATAGCGTAGTACTACCATAGAGCTTGTGCTCAATCCCACTTTAGATGGATGAGTCAACTGGACTTGTGCTTGACAGGAAGGACCAAAGATATGCCTTTAGGATATTACATATGATGATCCTATCAGAGAAAAACCTTCAAAGTGGACTGCAAGCTCACTGCATGCAGACATTGCTGCAAGTACTCTGTACCTACTCAGTCTTCCTAGCATCTCTGCAGGGTGAACCATCTACATCCTCACATTGCAGGTGTGGAAATGAAAAATGAGTTATTCCAGTTAGCATTAAGGCTGCACAGCTTGAGAAAATTTGACTCACCACGGAAGGTCTTGACCTTACTATCGTGCCTAGTTCCCTCTGTCAGGCATTCCTTCTAATGCCCTATCCTCCAAGATTTACAAATTCTGGGTCCCCTTCTTCCTTGTTTCCAGAATTGTGTCTTTATAATCCTGAGGATATAAGACTCTCATCTAAGCATTTGACCCTAAACAGGATTATTACTACTCTAATTCTCTGTAACGATAGACTCCCAGGAAACGGAAAGGACTTGGCATATCCCCTACTCAACTCCACCCTAACCCAAGGAACACGGACCATAGCCTCCTACACATCACAGTCCCCAGGAGTATTTTTAAAAATACAGCCACAAGGTTCTCACCATTTACCCTCACTAAATCAGAAAATTGCTAGGATCTCTATTTTTAGTTAATTAATTAATTCATTAATTAAAACTGCTTCCAAAGGGAAACAAGAATCCTGCTCTGAGGGGTGGATGTTTGGCCCATCAGTTAAGACACTGGTTAAGATGCCAGCACCACTTGGGGGCCAGCATTGTGGTGTAGCAGGTAAAGTCACCTGAAATGCTAGCATTCGACATGGGCGTCTGTTCATGTCTAGGCTTCTCCATTTCCAACTCAATTTTCTGCTAATGTCCAGGTAAAAGCAGCAGAAAATGGCCCAAACGCTTGGGCCCCTGCATCCATGTCGGAGAACATGCAGACTGAAGCACCTGGCTTCTGGCTTTGGCCTTGCCAATGCTGGCTATTGCAGCAATTTGGGAGTGAAACAGCGATGGAAGATTCTCTCTCTCTCTCTCTCTCTCTCTCTCTCTCTCTCTCTCTCTCTTTTTCTCTGCTTCTCCATAAACAAAAGTTTTTAAAAAGCATCACAGGCCAAGGTACAGAACTGGTCATTGGAGTCAAATATCGATGGATACAATGTTCCTACTTGATTAATCAGTTCTGAGATATTGAGGGAAATGTCCAGTCTCTCTCCAAAGCCACATCACAATCTACAAAATAGGAAGCAAATGTTTTTTAGCTTATAGAAATATTTTATCGGCCGGCGCCGTGGCTCAACAGGCTAATCCTCCGCCTTGCGGCACAGGCACACCAGGCCCTAGTCCCACTATGGGCGCCGGATTCTGTCCCGGTTGCCCCTTTTCCAGGCCAGCTCTCTGCTACAGCCCGGGAGTGCAGTGGAGGATAGCCCAAGTCCTTGGGCCCTGCACCCCATGGGAGAGCAGGAGAAGCACCTGGCTCCTGCCATCAGATCAGCGTGGTGTGCCAGCCGCAGCGCGCTGGCCTCTGTGGCCATTGGAGGATGAACCAAGGGCAAAAGGAAGACCTTTCTCTCTGTTTCTCTCTCTCTCTCACTGTCCACTCTGCCTGTCAAAAATAAAAAAATAAAAAATAAAATAAAATAAAATAAAATAAAAAGAAATATTTTATCATAGGCCTCTGAGCATGGAACATCATTAAAAGAATATGAGCAGATATTGGGTTAAAAAGCAAAGGTATGCAAGGTACTCCCCTGTATACTTCTATACAGAGTAAAATGGGCCTCCCAAAGTCATTGTATTAATACAGACTTCTTGTTGTTTTACTAAATTTTTCAAATACTAGTAGATTGCAATTTAAATGAATTTTAGGTATGAATTCTGACTTCATTTCTAAATACCTTTGTGACCTTGGGTAAGTTGCTGAGCCTCAGTTTCTCCATCTGTGAAGCTGATTGATGCCATGTGATCCAGAAGGCCTTAGTAAACATTAAAGGAAACCTGAGTATATAAAACATTAGACATAGACTTTTGGGAAATGCTAAATACCATACATGAAACCAAAAATGCAAAACATCCACATCAATTTCTGTTGCCTGCATTGTATGCCTCTGTGAAATCCAACCAACACACTTTCATTGACTCAGACCATGGGTGGTTGGAGACTAGACCAGAATTTCAAGGACTTTCAGTCTGCTAGGTGCCAAGTTAACAGATTTTTGTTTTTAAACTATAGGGATTTAGGACTTAATCCATAGGAAATGGGTTTGGCAAGGCATCATAAGAACCAGCACAACTTCTAACCCAATCTCTGTCCAGGCCTTTGTTCACTGATGCAAAATTAATTTAACAGTCATCTCTGGCTGGGTCAAATCCAGAAAAACGGGTGGTCAGCTCCAAAGTAGGAGCTAGAGAGAATGAGCATATTAGACAAAAGCATTAAGATCCAAAAAGATGTGAAAGGGTCTGAGAGATAGCCAAATCTAATGAAGTAGAATTTAACAGGGACAGATGTACAAAAAATGTTGGTTAGGGAGAATAGAAGTACTGTTTTGGGTCAAAAAAAAAATGCCATAGATGCAGTGTGGGGGGGAATTGTGGCAACACTCAGTCAGCTAGTGACCATCAGGTCTTCATGTCCCATTTACTGAGACAGAAACACTGGAGCAAGTCTGCTTCCACCATTTACCAACCTAATTATTTCTCTCTCTGTGCATCTCTGTTCCTATCCAGAAAACAGGAATAGTGTCTACCTTACAGTATTGTTGAAAGAACTGAATGAGCTAATGTGTAAGTTCATTCCTAGAGATGCAAAGAAAAAAATAAAGCAATCTTTTCCTTAAGAAAATCACAGTCTAGCAGGAGATATTGACACATAAGCCACTAGCTGCTATTCTGTGCCTGGAATCTTGACCCAAGATGTAGCACAGAGGTCAACAAATACAGCCCTCTGGACCAATCTAGCCACTAACTGTTTTTGTAAATAAAGTGTTATTGGAACACAGCCACTCTAATTTATTATATACAGATATACATATATATATATAATATAACCAATTTCACAGTACAGTGGGAGAGTCATGTCACTGCAGCAAAGACTCTGACCCACAATACCTAAAATATTTATTATTTTGCTCATTACAAAAAAAAATGACAACTCCTGATATAGAGAAAGGAGTTAACTCTATCTTACTTGCCAAAAAGAGAGAATTTTTGTGCCTTTCACATGCATTGAGTTCTCTTATTAGGTAAACATTTTTTTTCTAACTAATGAATTCAAAGTTATAAAAGTTTTGATAACTGATGGAATTCAAAAATAAATGTTAATAGAAGGATTCAAGCCTGAGTCCATTGACTCCAAATCTCAGGCTCTGTTCACTGTCCCAGGTGAATTCATATACCAAGAGAACAAATTTGAAATAGATACTGAAGGGTGAGTAGGAGTCTCCAGAGATGATGTCCAAAAGATGAAGGAAGTGTCTAAAGAGAGATAAAGTAGCAGGAATCAAGTGTCCAGGATGTGAACAAATTTGGAAAACACAATCATTGAGTGGGAAGAGATTTGAGAACATGAAAGCTTGGAGGGAGATGTTTTAAAAAAAAGAGTCCAGGGGGTAGACAGTGGTCAAGGCAAGGAAAAAACTGACCCCTCACTGCACATCATCTGCTACAAGACTGAGGAACAGCATTGTTACAAACTGGATTCTAGAGCAATATGTCCAGTAATAACAAGTCTAGCATCATCAAGCCTACTGATCTCACGTGCCAAAGATAAATCCAAGGCTCAAAGAATAGGGAAGTCTTGCCAAAGTCACACTGAATGAGAGTAGGAGAGAATCCATGACCTCAGAATAGGTGCAGGGATCCTTCCCAGCATATCCATAGATAGTGACAGATTCTGTCGGCAGGGGGCGCTGCCATCAGCTCACTTTCATATTAGGTTCCTTGCAAATCTGCAGTCAGTTGGAGGTCTCTGGTGTCTGGGGAAGTGAGTAGGTTCAATCACATTATCCATCTTTGTGCAAAGGCACCCAGATCTACTTTTGCGGGGTCACCACACTGTTTAGGATAAGCAATGCTGGCTGGAGGCTTGCCAATGCACCTGTGGTATTTTGATAACTTCACATATTGCCAACTTCTCATATTATATATACAACTTACAAGCAGGGCAAAGTTTAACTCACTCTAATCAACTGTAAAATGAACCAGGGACTTGCTGTTCTCCTCTGAAGACCTGTGTCTTCATCATGTTCATCATTAATGGTCGTGGAGCTCTATGCTTCCCAAGATTGGTTATTAATGAGGGCTGGAATTATGGGTATCAATTAAGTGCCTTATGCTGGTCCTGAAATGCAGTAGGATCCACTCTGGGGAAATATAATGCTGAGATGAAATACAATACTCCTTTCCTACCCCCTCGCTTCCCCATGTACTATCCTCTCAGCCCCATCTCTGACTGTGAATCAGCAGCAGCACAGCACAAGTCAAACAGGTCGAGCATTGGCATCCAAGTCTAACTACATCATCTGCAGTCCTTGCCCTGAGTCTAGGCATCCTCGACTACAACTTGGGTTCCTGGAAGGTGTGGTATATGCCATTGGCTGGGAATATGAATATAGATAAATATGATTCCACCAGCTCTCCTATCTCTCCAAATAGTGCTATGAGAATCAATGTCACTTAATAAGCATTGGTTAAGCACCTACTGTGCAAAGTGACATTCTTAAAATGATACCTAAGAAATCTGGAAAATGCTTTGTTGTCTATAGTTTGCAATAATGTATTATCCATAGTGTAGAGAACTAGAAGAGAGGGTTGGTAGACTCCAAATGCAAAGAAAATATAAGGAAATAGAAAGTCTAGTTGCCTTGTTTCATTAGTTTACACTGTGTCTACATGTTTAAATATTGCATTGTGCTCCATAAAAAATATCCACATATTGCACATTAATCAAAATCTTTTAAATAAAATAAAATTTTTAAAAATAGAAAATGCTTTGAAATTCAACAGAACTGAGTTTAAATTCTGGCTCTGTCCTGTTCGAACCATGAACCCGTGGCAAGTTACTTAGCCTCTCTGAAACTAAGTGTTCTCCCCTCTATGTGAAAATGTCAGCCTCTTTATAACAGGATCCTTAGATTAAACATGATATCCTAAGTGTACACCTAGATTTTCCTGAATGCTGATCCTCAGACCTTGAGGGAAGTTCTTTACAGCAAGGAAACAGTTTGCTGTCTTCCCTCAACCATTGCTTAACCTCCTTGCTTCTCAATATCTCCCTCCTATGCTATTATAAGCAACCATAACAGGTCATTACTATTACTATTATTACCCCTTCTCTCAGTTTTAGTGAGCATCCACCATGTTCTTAGCCTTGTTCTAGGTGCTTTGCAAAGATGCTCACCATGTGATTAGAAAAATATCTGTCCTTGAACATTTTGAACTCTAGCTTTAAAAATAGGAATTATTCTGCATCTAATCATCTTTGTGGTGCCAAATGCACAGAAGGGGAGGCAATAGGAGCAGAACAGGGGGCTCAGGAGACTGGTCTGGAATCAGAGACAAAATGGCCACCAGCGAGGAGGGCTCCCAGGCACAAAGCCTGGGGAGCCTTCACTGGCTTGCAGGATACCCACAGGAAAGCCATGGGGCTATAATATAAGATTCTTCATCTACAGATTGGGAAGAATGAAACTAACCTCCTTGTGGGCTCATTGTCATAATCACACAGAATGCATAGGATGTGAAATATTTTGAAAATTCTAAAATTTGTAGGCATATGGAGAATTATCCCAGTAGCCAGAGCAAAACCAAACCAACTATCTCAGTATTTCTCTCTCTCAATCTCTCTCTCTCTTTCTCTCCCACTCTTTCACACACACTCACAGAGAGAGAGAGAGAGAGAGACTTAAGAGCTTCTGGGCCTGGGGGTGGTGGGGAATGTGATGCCAAGAGACTTCAACCTGGTTGGTTCTGGCTGTTGGCTACAGCCCTGGATCCTGGCCATCCTTCCCTGGTCAGAGCAGGATTTGGCACAGCCTCAGGCTCCTTCACATTCTGGACACGCCACTTCTTCCCTCACTCTATGACGATGTAAACCACAAGCAGATTTCACTGCAGTCTTGCTGCCTGGAAAACAAAGTTTCCTGCATCTCCTCAGCACTTCCCCAAGAAAGTGTTGGTGGAGACAGATGGGGAAGATGGAAAGAATCACGGGGAGAGCAGAATGCCAACTTGGTTGTCTTAATCTGAAGAAACAAATACCCAAGACCAAAAACTCGAGAAGACATGGGAGTCATCCTGTGCTGACCAAAAGCTGTGCTATCTTTTAGATAGACTTACCCTCTCTGAGCCTTTGATCTTATGAGTAAATCATTCAGGTATGTCCTCTTTTAAAAAATTAAATACATTTTCCCTTGCCTCTCTTAACATTTGCAACTCACACATGTGGAAGATTTTGGTGTTTATCTATTCTCATGATTAATCTCATAACAAAGTTTAGAGGAAAATGATAGGTGCTAATGTGTCCACTTTAGAAAACTGTTTCAGAGAATCAGTCATCTCCCCCTGTAAATAGGAGAGCTGGATCAGCTGCCAACTCAATGCCATATTCTTCAATATCTTTGCTTCTTACCCATGAATGATGACGCTGTCTATACCCTAACACACCCAACAACATGAATAACACTTGATTTGCAGCAAAGAGGTTGATATTCTTAGAAGTCAATGAAGTCATTCTCTCCTTACACACCACATCATGTGAGAGTCCTAGCAACTTGAAGAAATATCTACCAGGAGGATGATGCTTTATCATTTGACATCTCTTTGTAATTGTTCTTCCTGGTTTCTGCCGTTGGCAAAATATTTGAAGCCTATGATTCCTTTTTACTGATCATCCGGAGAGTGCAGATATGGGAAAATGGGTTGTGCACTTTCTTGAGGTCAAATAGATTAAGCCTCATCTTGCATATACCTAGAGTCCCTTCACTATGATGAAAGAGTCACACAAAAAAGGGAGAGTCACATCCATTTAGTCCCACCAATGCCCTAACTATTATACATTGAATTGTGTTCTCAGAATGCATATGTTAGTCCCTGTGAATGTGACCTTATTTAAAAATAAGATTTTTGAGAGTGTGATTAAGATGAGATCATATAGATTAAAATAGTCTTCAGTCCAATGATCAGTGCCCTTACACAATATATGGAGGAAGATCACCAAGTGATGATGGATCACCATGTGATGATGGAGCAGAGTGTTGTGTTTATAAGCCAAGGAACAGGAAGAATTTCCATCAGCTACCAAAAGATACAAAGCAGCAAAGAAAGATCTCTCCACCTAGAGCTTTCAGAGGGAACATGGCCCCACAGACACCTTGATTTTAGATTTCTAATCTCAGAACAGTAAAGGACTACATTTCTGTAGTTTTGAGCCACCTGGTGTGTGGTACTTTGTTACAGAAGCCCTAATAAACTAGTGCAATAGCACTGGCAGGACAGAAAATGAGTAGCAGATGTTACAACCACCAGAGCCCCTCTTCCCCTGAAGCTCTGGCCTCTTCTGATTGGCACCATCTTTGTGGATTTTATTGCCAGTGCCATCCATCCTATGATAGAAATCAAGCAAAGCCTCACTTCAGTCCCCTGCAGAGAAAGTTTCCATAAGCATTGTGTAAGTTCTCATTCCAGTGACTTCTAGATGTTCTCACAATTCCTTCACTTTCCAGCAAACTATCTTCACCAACCACATTCATCCAACCATCCACCCATCCATTAATCATAGACCACATGTCCTAAACACTGGGGAGATGAAAGAGAATGAAATAACATGTCCCATGATTCCATAAAGCTTGGATTCTTAAGAGCAGAAATTGTGAGAATAAGCATAAACATCATCTATTGAAGAAATAAGAAAAGTTCAAATATTGAAAAGTACTATGTAGAAAACAAAAACCAATTAGAAGACAAGGAAGAACAGAAAGGGAGAGATGACATTAGACTGGATGGTCATGAAGAGCCATGTCAAGCAATTTTCCTGGAGGCAGGCAGATAGAACCTTATTAATAAGTGCATGTTATGTACAAGGGAACTTCATAAAGCTCATGGAAAATGGAACTGAAAGATAAACTTAAGGGCTGGTATTTAGTGTAATGGTAATGATGCCACTTGAGATGCCAGCATCCCATATTGTAGTACCTGGATTCAAGTCCCAGCTCTACTCTCAATTCCGTCTTCCTACTAATGCATACCCTAGGAGGCAGCAGATGATGGCCCAAGTACTTGGATTCCTGTCACCATGTGGGAAACTCTGATTGAGTTCCTAGATACTATCCCAGCCCTGGCTGTTGCAAGCATTTGGGGAGTGAACTAGCAGATGGGAGATCACCATCTGTCTACATTTCTTATCTCTGTACTTTTCAAACAAATAACATAAATGAAAACATTTTAAAAATTTTATTTTGCTGCAAAAATCAAGCCAATGTATATTTTAATGAAATGCATTTCCATGACCTTTTAAAGACCACTTACATTGAAATATCACCCTGTGCTCCTTAAATATGTGCAATTATTGCATGCTGATCAAAAAAGTTTTAAAAGGAAACAGTTAAGGAGATGGGAATATTCACTAACTTAATCACTATAAGTTATACTCATGCGTTATCATTTGGTACTCCATAAATATATACTATTAATAATAGCAGGTGTTTAGCTTAGCAGTTAAGATGCCTGCATCCCACATCAGAGAACAGATTAAATTCCCTGCTCTGATTCCTGATTTTGGCTTCCTGTTAATGCAGACCCTGTGAGGCAACAGTGAAGACTCATATAATTGGATTCCTGCCACTCACATGAAAAATCTGTATTTAGTTTCCAGCTGCTGGCTTTGGCCCAGACCCACCCCTACTGTAAGTATTTAGGGAGTAACACAATGAATTTCCCCTCTCTCTCTCTCTATCACTCTCTCTCTCCCTCTCTCCTCCTCCTCCTCCTCCTCCCTCTCTCTCTCCTGTAGCTTTACAAAAACAATAAGTAATAAATGAATACATGTTAAAAGTGAAAAAATGACAGATGAATGTTATTACCATGAAATTCTTTATCTCATGAAGATTGGTATTCCAACTATCTTATATGCTCACTCCATACCTTTTGCCTCTCTATTGGACCAAATGTTTAAAAATTCTGAATTCTGGATTTTATATCCGTAAGAGTCAAATACGAGGCACTATACCACTCCTTTCCCATATGCCACATTATTTATGGGCTGGGTATCTCTATAATTTATTTTTTAAACTGGGGCCATTCTTAGAGGTGAAGGAGCATTATTTGTAATCACAGCATGATCATAAGCCTAACCCAGAAGGTCCCAGTCAAACCAGGATGCATGGTCTACCTATTTAGAGGGAGTTGCCACTGGCTCCAAGATCTTTAAACTCAGTTGAATACAGGTATCCCAGATCAATTAGCTAAAGTGGAGAGGAACAAAGAAAAGTCATTGTGCAAATGCTGGCCAAAGTCATCCAACTTTAACATGGAAGGCTTTGCTTTCCTTCCATTAACTGTGATACTAAAACTCAACTGTTAGAAGTTCTAATACTCAATACCTCCATGGTGTATCCTAATACATTAAGGATAGAGGTCAGCACACCAATGGTAACCTTCTTTAATGCTTGGAATACTGGAGCTTATGGTAGAGGCTGGAGGCCCCCTAATATATGCACTTTCCTTGTATTCTAACAATAGAAATTAACTGCCCACTATATGATCTATATGCTCCATTTTCCTTGCAGCTAGGGGAGATCATGTGGCTTAATTCAAGTGAATGGATGTAGACACAGGTGTTGAATGGAAGCTTTTGAAAACCTCTCTGAAGATGCAACTTTGCTTTTTTTCCTTCCTGGCTTCTGTGACAAACATCCATATGATGGCTAGAGGTCTTCTTTGAACCCCGAGGTTAATGTGCCGTCATGATAGTGGAAGGGTGAATGCGAAAGAACTCAGGTCTTCAAGAACCCTGTGAAATAGCACACCCTGGCAGTTCTGAGCTTCAACATTAGGGAGAAATAAGTTTCACTCCACTTAAGCCACTGCTTCGGCACTCTCAGCTGAAGACCAAGTTCTTTTGAATCCTGGCATTAATTCCACAAGTTTGGGAAAAATGAGTCCTAGGGAAGGGTGCTTCAAATTATGTCAGATAATTAAAATTAAAAAATCAAATTGAAAAGTTAAATCAAAAATAATAATTAAAATTAAATTATTTTTAAATAAGAAATTAAAATATATCAGACTTCCCAGCTTCTAGGTTCCACTATATGCATTCTCCTATTCAAAAAGCTTTTCTTGAACACAAACACTGCATCAGACAAAAAACAGGTACTAAGTAAACAGAACTGAGCAAATCAGGTTGCTGTTGCCAGGAGCTCACAATCAAAGGAAGAAATAGTAAGTGATGTATTATACCCATACACACGAACACAGCTGTACACAGTTATATACAAGGTGATGTAGGAGATCACAGATAGGAACATCTGTGATCAAGAAAGACTTCTAACTGGAGACAATATCGGAGATGGATCCTGAAAAAAGAATAAGAGTTTGCCAGTTGTAGAAGGAGAAAATTGCATTTCAGGCCTAACAAGAGTTCATGCAAAAGTACGGATTTCAAAGAGGACAGGGCAACAATGGTCCTCAAAAGACATCCAATTCATCATCCCAAGAAATATGAATATGGTCTATCATGTGCAAGGGGAAATTAAGGTTGAACGTGCAACCAACACTGACTGACAATCAGATGACCCTGAAATGGGGAGAGCAGCCTGTCATCTAGGTGGACTCCATATAATTGCGAAGGTCCTTACAAGTGCAGGAAGGAGGTGGGAGAGTCAGGGCCATGCAATATGTAAAGACACCATTGGCCAGGACCAGCCTAATGGCACAGCAGGTGAAGCCACAGCCTGCAACACAAGCATCCCATATCTGAGCATTGGTTCAAGTCCCAGCTGTTCCACTTTCAATCCAGCTCCCTGTTAATGTGCCTAGGAAAGCAGCAGAAGATGACTCAAATACTTGGGCCTCTGCCACCCATGTGGAAGACACAGACGGAGTTTCAGGCTCCTGGGCTAGCCCCCACCATTACAACCATTTCGGTAGTGCACCAACAGATCAAAGATCTCTTGGCCTCTGCCTCTCTCTCTCTCTCTCTCTCTCTCTCTCTCTCTCTCTCTCTCTCCCTCTCTCTCTCTCTGCCTTTCAGATAAATAAATAAATCTTTAAAAACAACCACTGGCAGTTGCTAGGCTTGAAGATAGAAATAGGGTCCATGAGCATAAAAAATGGTTTTCTCTAGACTCTCTAGAAAGAAAAACAGCCCTGCTGGCTCTCTGATATCAGGTGACTGCAGTGGTCCTGAGAAATGCTGAGATGCATCTGCAGGGGGCTGTCTACTCGGAACCCCCAGGGACCAGGAGACTTCTGCACTGTAGCATTGACAGCTGGGGGCTCTGGGTGCTTTCCTATTCCCATTCTCCTGTCCTTCCCAAGGAAGTCTCTGAAGGAAAAACCTGGATGAGGCGAGGACTGAGCTGGAGATTGGTTCCATCTTTTCTAGGCTGAGTACCTTGAGTGCAGAAATCCAAACCCTTAAGTGCTCCAAAATCTGAAACATTTTGTGTCCTAGCATGATGTCATAAGTGGAAAATAAAGCATCTTTTCATGCACAAAATTATTCAAAATGGTGTATAAATTTATCTTCAGGCTACATGTAAAAGATGTTTATAAAGTCAAAATGAACGTTGTGTCTGGACTTGGGTACCATCCCTAAGATATCTCATTATACACATGCAAATAGTACAAAGTCCAAAATCCAAAACATTCTGGTCCCAACCATTTCTAGTAAGAGACATTCAATCTATTCTAATTCTGAGGCCTAAACCAGTCACCTCATTCTCTGTGCCTCTGTTCCTCATTTGCAAAGTAGGGGTGACATTTCCTCTCACTTTTGTTTTTTGATGCAACACTTTCTAAGTTGCCGTCAGGCTTCTTGTGAACGGGGAGCATCATCCTGCAATGCTCCCTGCTGAGTTGAAGCATTCTACCCATGCTTTAAGATTCTTGCTTTAATTTCAGGATGAAGCTACCAAGCTCTGGAGTTGGCACTCAAAGACCCAAGAACTGTGCAGTCAAGGGGCCAGTGATGTGCTGGGTGCCACCTAGAGGGTACCAAAAGTAACACATGGAAGATAAGGAAAGCCACAGTACAGTAGTTGTTGCCAAAAATAACCAAAGGGGATGCAGGAAAACCTGCCCCATGTTCTGTGCATGGATTCTATATTAAATAATAGGTCAAACAAGTCTTATGCTCTTCTAGTTATAGGTCATACAGTCTTTGAATTCTAGCATCTAAGAATAGGATAGAATTATATAAACACTTCAAGCTATAACCTGTGGATTCCTAGAACCACTGGGTAATATTTTCAATTATTATATGATTGTTCTGCCCCTGGCCTCATTAAGGTATCGTTAAGTTTCTGTATCTCTGTCTCTTTAGCATCCATCCACTTGACTTCAGCTCCTCCTCTTCTTATCAGTCACCTCGGGAAACCCTCCAAGGGTGGCCCACCAGCCTCTACTACTAGACTTAGATCCTTCTGAATTCAGTGACTGTGACATTATCACCTATGCCCAGTACAGGATCAGACTCACAGCAGGCTGAAACACCGCAGGATGCTGTTGCACTGAACAGCAGAAACCTGGTTTCAAATCCTGACTCCACCACAAGCAAGCTAGTCCTTGAGTGGTAACTTAATGTTGCTCATCTGTAAAATGGAGATAATGATAGAACCCACCTCACAGATGTTGTAAAATACATAATCCATAGAAACCAGGAGACTATCTGTACATGATAAATGCTCGATAAAAGGTAATGATTATTATTTATCCTCATTATATCAAGTTTGGGTTAAATTTAATTGGCAAGATGGCAGCAAGGAGTTTTACAAAGAGACCTGAGAAAATAGTGAAAGATTTGAGTATACAGGGAAGAGAACCACCAGACCTGGGACAGGTGATCTGCATCTGGCTTACTGACTCCCAAAGAAGGAAAGGATGCAGACTGCCTTTCTGACCCCTGCTCAGTGCCCTCCTCCAGTAGACGTGCTAAGACATACTCCTTTCTTCCTTGCCCTTTCAATACTTTGCCTTTCTATAGAATTTTCTACAATCCTCCAGGCCCAGGTAGTTCAAAGATTATCTTCTCTCTTGATGATGTGAAAAGAGTTCATGTCCAGTACTTAGCTAAAGTAAAGATGGACTAAGCATTCCATTAGTCTTGACTGCCTGGAATTTTAATTTGAGAAGGTATCTGAGGCCACATTTTTGTCCATACATGAGTGCTGTTATAGATTAGTGATGTCTGCCCTGAGGTTAGTGTGAGAGCATAGTAGTATGTGTGCCTTGTGTCTGCCAGACCTCTGTAAAGCAGCAGGAAGGTAAACAAGCCTTTTCTGCTTACCATATGACCAGTATTTGCATTGTATGTCTTAATTACACTTAACCTTCATAACAACCCTAACCAGAAGCTGTATTTATTCCTATTGTATGAACAAATTGAGGGCTGTGGGTTAACTAAAGAATTCATATGATCAAATAAAAAACAGTTACACTTTAAAGGAGAAATTTAAATGCCATCACTCAAAAGTATAGGAGTATTTTAAGTATCCTAGCCAGCTGATGGGGAAAAAAATCCTGATCCACCAAGAGTACTTTCAATGCCCCTTAGATCGAACATGTATTGTTATACACACCTTTGTTCAGGATAATACAAAATGGGGGGGGGGGAATATAGTAATATTTTAAAATGCGGATGAATCTTACTTTAAGAATATACACACCAGAGCTGGCACTGTGGCGCAGAGGGGTAAAGCCCTGGCCTGCAGCACCAGCATCCTATATGGGCACCAGTTTGAGTCCTGGCTGCTCTGCTACTCCACTTCCAATCCAGCTCTCTGCTATGGCCTGGGAAAGCAGTAGAAGATGGCCCAAGTCCTTGGGTCCCTGCACCCACGTGGGAGACCCGGAAGAAGCTCCTGGCTTCAAATCAGCCCAGCTCCAGCCATTGCGGTCATTTGGGGAGTGAACCAGCAAATGGAAGATCTTTCTCTCTCTCTCTCTTTGGCTCTACCTCTCTCTGCAACTCTGTCTTTCAAATAAATAAAATAAATCTCTTAAAAAAAAAAGAATATACACACTAGGCAGGTGCCCAGAATTCACAGTCAGGTTTAGACAACCTGGAAACTGGTCAAAAGAGTCTCATAGAGGCCAGGTTGAGAAAGCAGTCATTGGAGAGCCCAATCTATACCCCACTTTACTGGTGAGAGGTGGACCAGGAGCAGGATATTTGTCTGGAAGACAAGAGGCCTTGGTCTAGCCTCCAAGAACCCTCTGTGTGACTATCACATGTTCTTCCCTTCTCAGCTTCCAATATCTTCATCCCAACCACGAGAAGGCTGAATAAGGACTATTGTCATGCATGGACAGCTCTACCTCTAAAGAATGGCTTGGACAGTTCCCAGGGCATCATCATGTTAGATGGAAGGGCTATCACTACTGTTTGGATGCTACACAGCCTGCAGAGCATGGGAAGGCCCCACCCAGTGAAGACCTGGGTCACAGCCTGCTCAATTTTGGAATGTCTCACCTCCCATCCAAGTGAAACATCCATGATGTCATGAACTGAGTCTAGGTCACAGTTCCATTTCAGATACAGACACAGAGCTTTTTTCATGGTTTTCAGATACACTGAGTTTTCCAGGATGCAGCTACCATGAACACCCAGGAGATTGTGCTCTGTTTTGTTCACAACTCTGAGGCCATGCCGTTCTTGTATTTGAGTGGCCAATTCCACACATTCATTTCAGTTTCCATCAGACAATCATCTGTCTGCAATAATGTCTCCCAGTCTAGTCACATCTATTCTTTCACATATCAACATACCTATTATTTTATTATAAATTACTTTGCTTTTTATTTTTCATTTACTTTGCAGTTTGGGCATTATACAGACTTTTAAAATGAAATGTCTAGGTGGGTTATGTAATTCATGAATCCATTTCAAGATAATAAAGGGAGCATCACAAAATATTAGTCAGGAAGGGTTGAGAACCAATGAGTCACATGACTCTTGGGTCCCTTCCAGCCCAGTCAAAGAGAGGGTATTATGCAGAGAGGCATGCCTGAATCACACACTGCACACTTCAGGTAGAGAATGAGAATAAATTATCTTGTTTTCCACAAATTGTCTTCGCCTACTGAATATCCCTTAGCCATTCCAGAACGTACAGTACCCTGTACCACTGAATGCATTCTGTCTAATCTCCCAAATGATGAAATTGCCTGGAATTGAGTTTGGGTACATTTGGAATTGCTCAAGAATGCAGCAGCTTCACTGGGCTGGAGCTGAGCACGTGCTGTTTTAAAATTTATAGTGTAATTGATTTCTTTATAAGCCATTCAGGCCTTATTATTTATTAATCCACCTGTCAAGGTTAATTTAAACTACTTCTCAATAAGGCAGTTTGACAATACCTTTGTTTACCAGATTGACAGCTCTAGCGAATAAAGAGATGGCAGCTCGATCTCTATGCCCTTAACAGAGACATCTGAGAAGGAGTTTCCAGCAGGACAGTGTTGCCCCAACCCTCACTGGGAAACGTGAGGGGCCTCCCTTCACCCTCAATGGAGAAAGAATCAAAAGGTCATCCTTTGTTCCCAGGCAGGTTGTGGTCCCCAGGACCCATTTATCTACTAAGTGACAACTGAATCCTATCAACTTTGCAGCTTCAACTGTTCTTAAGTATTTCCTTCCTCCCCATTCACACTGCCCTAACGTTAACTCACCTCCTCAGCCCTTCACAAAAGTCTCCTAACTGACTTCCTTCTTTCCTTCTATTTTGTGAACCTCCCATTCATCCCAGGTGATCTTTATAAAATACACATCTGGCCATGATACACCCCTGAATAAAGCCCTTCAATACTTCCCACAGAGTCAAGTCCAGAGTCTTCCATGCTCTGGCCCTGTCTAAAGCTCTAGCCTCTTCTCCCATCACCCTTCCTCTACCATCTTATACTTGATGCTCTGTCATCGTTAGCATACTGTCCTCTTCCCTGACATCTGTCCCTATTTCTATATCCTGGTCAACTCTGAAATTCCAGCACGCATGTAGTCACTTCCATGTACTTTCCCTTCTCCTAAATGAGTGATCATTTTTCTGCCTTGGATTTATGCTCTTCAAACCCAAATGCTTTGCATAAGTGATTAGCAGATGTTTATTGAGGGCAGACAATGGACCAGGTTTGATGTGAACATTGAGGGTGCAACAGAGAGCTAGAGTAATCTTGTACCCCTACTTCTCCCACAGCTGATGACCTACACTATGATCTCCTCTAAGGCACTTACCTGCACGGTCCTGTGGGAAGCACAAGGAAACCAGGAATTATTGAATGAAAGACACTCTACTTGTGCTTCCTTATTTCATCCTAGCAACAAGCCTACAAAGCTATTGTTTTTGTAACCCCCTTTAAGGAAGAAAAATGAGTTCAGAGAGGTTAAACAGCTGGCCAGCATTTGCCAAACTCATTTGTGGTGACTCCGGTATTCAAACACAAGCCTGAGTCCAAAGTTTCAGTTCCATCTTTATATTCAACTCGTTTCATTGGCACGGAGTTCATGCTTTTTGAACAAGTCTATGATATATAACAAGTCATATACGGTCTTTGTGTTTTCTCAAGTATCAGGGTAGGATGACTTTGACTTTAATGGCATAAGAGGCTGAGTCTGCAACATGGTGTTGATCTGTGATGCAGAATGTAATACCCATGGCATCTGGTATCCATCCTGCCATGGGAAACATTAGGTCCCATAGATGTTCAGTACATACAAGTTAAGTAGACAACTGCATGGAGATTCCTGGGAGCTCTGACCATCATGCTACAATTGATACTGAGTGGGACATTGCATAAACCATGCACGAGTAGAACACTGGTCTGATCCAAATTCACATCCCTCACTTTCTCAAATTTAAAGATTATAAATTTGACCTTCAGTGAAAGAAATTTCTCAAAGGCAACATCATTTTCAAGTACAAAAAATGTAACCATCAACCCTTGTCACAGGACTTGTAAAGGTAGATCATTGCCCCCTCTACAGACCCTGGGCCAACTTACCACAGTAATACAATCAGGATAGGGGAATCCATGGCCATAACTTTAAGAAGTCTGTGTAAAGTATAAAAGGAGAAGAGGATTTTCATTGCTATTCTATTTCCATTTATAAAAAGTAACTGTGGAATATATAAATAAGTCCAAGTTAAAAATAGGAAACACATTTTAGATCATGTGGGCTTGAAATGCGCTGCTCAATTTCACACCTATCTCATCCAGGCCTTGAGGTGGGAGCAAAACATGTAAGTAGAGCAGTTACCTAACCATCCCTCTCAGCCCAGAGCCCACATTCTCACCACCTTTTTGGATTTGGGCTTAGAAGTTTATGACAACAGAGATAGAAAGAGGGGACCAGTAGAAGAGAGGAAAGGGAAGGATCTTGTGTGTGTTAGTGCCAGCTCAGAAAGAACATTACATTCTCTGTGTGACCTCAATAGGTCATTAATGTTGAGAATGGAACATTAGCCCAGACTGACAGAGGTGGTGACATATTGATTCTTTTCCACCCTTGGCCAGCTCCACCCAAGGAGGAGGAGTTACTCATCAGATTGGTAGGACCTAATGTTATGGGTGGTGTTTCACTAATGAGCAGAAAGGAGCTCAGCATGTTAAAGGCTGCTTTCCTGTTGAATATTTCATTTATGCATACTTGCAGGAGGCGGCCTGCTTCCCGGTTCCTGGAATAAGGAGAGAACCAACTCCATTCATCTACTTACTGTGGCCCTTCTTCCCATGTAGCAATGTGGCTAGGGTTACTCCCCAGGCAAGGGCAAGGCAGCTGGACAAGGCAAGTGGGAAATGTGCTCATTTTTCTTACACTTCATCCTCTCCTTTCTTCTTATGCTGGAATGCTCTAGCTATCAATTTCCTGGACACAGAGAGTTGGGGGATGATACACAAATATTCAGGGTAACTTGGGGAGGAAAGGCAGAGGGATGAGGCTTCCTCCCATATTATTTAGTTTTCATCAGTGCTTTGCATTAGGGTATGAAGATCTCTTCCATTTATAAGAAATCAAGCTTGACTTCCCATTTGCCTGTTGACCTTTGTGCAAACTTCTCTCAGAAACCAGAGAAAAAGAGGGTGAATCTCACACCCTTTGCAGGCTACAGGCCACAAGAAATAGAATGGGCATGATAATGTCAGACTTCCTGCCCGCCACATTTAGATAGTAACTCATGAAGAACATTGAGGGTAAGTCCCAAAGGGCCCATGAGGGTGAAGCATCAGCATTCTCTCAGCTGCCACAGAATCTAAAGTGCTTTTCCCTCCCCATCCCAGAGACCTTGAAGTCTTTTGTGGGTTGACACTGGAAGTGATTTCCTATTGAAAGTCTCAGCTCCAGATACCTCTTTGACTTTACTCAGAAAGGTAGCAGAGGCTGGGTGTATGCCATGGATGCCATAACAAAGTATCACAGACTAGTGGAGCCTAAAAGTACCAGATCAAGTTGTTGGCAGAATTGATTTCATCTCTCTCTGGTTCACAGATGCTCATCCTCTCCCTGAATCTTCACATGACCTTCTCTCAGTGTCTGTCTGTGTCCTAATATCCCTTTGTATAAAGATACCAGTCATGCTGGACCCACTCTTGTGAGCCTATTTTAACCTAATCACATCTTTAAAGACCCAGTCTCCAAGTCCAATCACATCCTAGTTACTGGGGAGCAGGACTTCAACATGCAATTTTGAGAGAGGGGGGATAATTCAGCCTATAACACTGGGAACAAGAATCCTAGACCCGGTTCTGACACCAAGATAAGTTCCGAAATGAAATTAAATGACAAAGTGCTCTACCATCTAAGCCCTATCCACATCTACACACTCACCTTGAGTCACCCTCTCCCTCTCTCTCCTGACATATTTTTACTCTCCTTCTCTGAATTGGACCAGACTCTCTTGTGCCTCTTGACTTTCAAATACATCAGTTCCCTCTGCCAAGCTTCTCCCTCACTTAAGTTTTCCCTCACTTAACTAACTGCTACTCATTCTTCAAGTCTCAGCCTAAGTATCCCTCTCCTCAAGAAGCTCTCTTGAGTCCCAGCCTAAGTTAGAGCCCCCATAAAATTCATGTCCACAGCACCTTGCCCCTCCCCTCAGTGACATGCTTATTTCCTATAGCACTTCTGGGGATACTGCTGGGTTCTCTGTTGGAAACTGAGTGTGAATGCAGGAATGTCTCCGTCTTGGTCATGGTAATCACTGCTGATTCAGTCAGGAGAGAGAAGGGCATGCTTCACAGGCAGGCATCATCAAAAACGCAGTGGATTGACAGGAAAGTTGTCTGATGTCTCATTCACAGCGCATGAGTCTCCCAGAGATTCACTCATTGTAGCCTACCAGAGGATGAAAGTTCTGAAGGGTCTCACTCAGGCTATTAAATATTCCATCCTGATAGATCGCACAGCCAGTACTGCTCCTGGAATCCTATGACTTCACCTACCAGAGAGCCAGGAAGTATGAACTTCCAAATAGCTGTGAGCAGCACTAACGGCTATCAGAGCAGTAACTTCCAGAGCACACTGATGCTCAATCAATATGTGTTGAATGATAATAATAGCAGCCCTTATTTATGAAGCACTTACTCTGTTTCAGGTACTGTGTGGTAATTGTTTTGCTGAAATATGAATTCATTTATTCCTCACAATGGCATACACATGTCATAATATCACCCAGCTTTATAAAATCATATTGACTCCATAGTCTTTCCAAGTAATTTGGTTGAGAAATATGGTGTTTAGTAATAGCTGGAAGGGGTTATGGAGTCAACAAGAATTCTGTAAAGTTGGGGAGGTTATTACACTGGTATTTCTCAATAAATTACCTGAAAGACCAGCCTATCCTTATTTTACTCACCTCAACTCTCCATTCTAACTTAATCCTACCTCAATCAGTCTTACACCCCCACCACCCTATTGGGATGGTTCTTATCAAAACCATGTTCGGCCCACTTCCAGCCAAACCAAGAATGAGCTCCCTGTCCTTCTCTTACCTGATCTCTGACATGATTGACACCTTGCTTGAAACACTTTGTTCTCAGTTTTCTTTTAAACCTCACTCTTACTGTGCCCCTCTCACCTCCCTGGCCATACCTTCTTTGTCTCCTTTCCTAGTCTTCCCTTCATTCTGACCTCCAAAAGCTGTCACACTCTAGGATTCTGTCCAACCCATTGCCTTAAACTCACTCTCTGAAGAGTCTCAACCACTCACATGGCTTTACTTGCCCTTTGTATACGTCAGTGACTTTCAAATACACGTTCCTAGTAGTTTGTTCTAGATCTGCTGCACTTCCCGCATCTCCATTTGGATGTCTAATGGGCATTTAAGTTTAACATGCTCCAATCAGTACTATTGATTTCTATACTCCCCTCTCTACCTAAACTCTTCTCCTCTTATAAAGAGTAGCATTATGGACTCAACTGCCCAAGTGCAAGACCTAGGAATCATCCTAAACTGTTCTCTCGACCTCACATTCTTCATCCAACAGTAATTTATTTTATCTGACTCTATCCTCACCATATTGGTTGAATTCAACTGATTTTCATCATTTCTAACCCTTTTCCAAATTACAACCATCCCTTATTTGGAAAACAAACACAGCCTCCTGACTTCCCATAAACTCTTGAATGGCCTTCCCAGAGCATCCTGAGTGCACTGCACTCGCTTTGCTGTTCTCTGCAGGGAGGTAGAAACCCTGGCTCAGGTCACCTTTGCAGCCTCACTCTTCCTACTCATCCCATCACAGATACCCTTATCTGTCTGTCATCCCAGTACCAGGTTCTTCCACCCCCAAGTTCTTTAAATTAACCACTGTTGTGCTTATGCTCAGAATGCTCTTGTCTCAGAACCTTGCATAGCAACTTGAAATAGCCTAATGCCACAGAGCTACAAAGTGTTAGCGTCAACCTGGGAAAAGTTTTGTTTCTCACGCCTCTGTTCTTACCACCGCATAGTCTTCCACTAGACGGTGGTGACTAAGTGCATTATCTTTGCTTCTTTGCAGTTCCTTTCAGCATTAAAATTCCATTTTCTTCTAAGTGTGTCTTTGCAAAGGCCATTAAAAGGTCATCTGGCATCTAATCTTCTTTCTTAACTCGGGAGCTAAGAGAGTTCCTTGGTGCTTTCTCAGCTGTAAAACAAAGATAATACTTGCCCGTGAGAGTTTAAAGAGATGCCTAGCAATGTGTTCTGCACACAGTAGGGACTCAACAGATCTTTTAGCTTTTCTCCCTGAGATTATTCCACTAATATCAATAGAGCAATGTTGCATGCTAGGTTTAGCAAAAAGCTAAACTGGAATAGGATTCTGCTTTCTGGAGACCCAAACTCTCATAGGGCACAGCAAATATTTACCCAAGTATCCTCCCATAAGCTAGGAAGTTCAAGGATCTTAAAAATCAGGGCCTAACAGACTTAGTTTCAATCCTTGATTCCCTCTGACCAGCTGTGTGTTGTGAGGGGAGTTACTTAACCTCTCTGGGATTCATTTCTTCCTCTGTCCAATAGAAACTATACCTGGTTGATTACAGGTATTGAACATGTTGACAAACAAAATATATCACAAGTGCTCAACATGTGGAAGCATTAAGGGTTGGGTGGGTGGACACTTAATGAGCACTTACAGTGTGCCAGGTATATTTAGGTTTATGTAATAATTCACTCTTCACAGCAACGCTCATAACTGAGTACATCTATTTCCTTCATTATGGGATGAGGGAATAAAAGCACAGAGAGATCAAGTGTCATGACCAAGGCCTGACAGGATGTTAAATGACCTGCAGTGAGTCCACAGAGTCACACAGCTAACCACTGGGTGAGACTACCTGTCTAAGAGGGATGTAGGGATGTCGTAGAATGCAGGACGCAGACAGCTGAATTCCCACCTCCATGAACAGACAGAGATGGCTTCTGTCCTTAGAGCAGGCAGGACTGTGTGGTTCCTCAGCCTCCATCCTGTCCCCGTCTCCTTAGCTACTCATCTATCTCAGGTTTGACCCCCTCCACCCTCAGAGTCTGGCAGGACTGAGACGTAATATTTGAAAATTGCCCAGTAAAGTATGAGAGCAAACCAGGCAGAATGCTAAAAGACCGGAAAACATAAAATTTAAAAACAGCCTCTGACAGTGCAGAAATCAAGGAAGGACTTTTGCAAAAATCAACTCTGTTTCCAGTCACAGGGAGCTTTAATGTGCCTGGGAGTTTAGCATGTCTGCTCTTACTTTCCCTGACATGGGACCACTCCACCCTAGGCATGGGTAGGAAGGTGAAGCTGGAGCCAAGCCTAACATTTTGGGTGCATTTCCCTTCTCTACAGAGTGATGGCTGGTGGATGGGACAGAGATAGCCAAGGGTAGTAGGATAGGTTAAGGGGTTGGATACAAATTCCTTCTCCCTGCACAATCAATCCATGGTAGGTGGTGAAACTCTGAAAGTCAAAGTTAAAGAAGTCCTTGGAAGCCAGGCTAGCACCATAGGGGAAGGAAGGAGTTGGGAGTCTGAGGTCACAGAGAACTCAGCACAGCTTTGCGACTACAGACAAAAGCATTTGTGCTGCAGCTAGATGTGCCTGGGCCCAAACTCCAGCACTGCAGCTTCCAACTTGTGGGAGCTTGGGCAAATCCTATGCCTCTGAATCTCATTCTTATTTTCTAGGAAACCAAAATCTGCCTCAGAGAGTTGCATGGAGGTGAGTGACAGACCATCCACGGAAGATGCAAGGTCAGGCACCAAGGACGATCTCAACAAATGTTGGCTCCTTCCCTCTCCTTACAGCATTAGCCTGGGAGAATAAGACCTGGAGCCTCTCCTTTGTCTCCTACAAACTGCCTTGCTCCTGTCCATGAGAACTTGCCCTAACTGATCCTGCACAGAAGGAGGCAGAGTACCCCCAAAACAAATTCACAGAAATGTGAAGTCCAGAACAAGATGCTTCTGAGGCCCAATGAGCTTGGGGAGAGTCCCCTGTTCTGTTTCCCCATCATCACATTAAGCACTCTGACAAAGCCTGCAGCAGAGAGCCTTGCTTAACTCTATTTAGCTCAAAGTTCTATTTGCTCATGGAATTCATGATTTTTTAAGCGCATCATCTATTAACACTTCCCAAAGCCTATATGCCATGGAAATATATTTTGGATGATGCTGCCAGATTATATGAAAGGCAAAGATCAGTTCTATGTGAAAGGGGAAATGAATTTCATTATTGTAACCAACATGAATCACTTACTCTTCCCTCAGTCAATCCTGGCACTTCTTCCCTCATCTCCATATCCTTGCTTCAAGCCTCAGCTCATTGCCCACCCATCTGGGGAGGCTTCTCTGACTCCCTCTCCATCAGCTAACTGTGGCCTGACTTTTCCCCCAGAGCTCAGGCATTGTCTCTTCCCCTTCCTTTATGCAGTGAATATGTCCCACATACATCCAGGCAATGTAGGTGGCTCATTAGGATGAACACTTCCTGAGAAGATAGACATCACTAACTCTATAGAGCTCTGTACAAGGTCTGGGACCTAGGAGCTGCTCAATAATGTTGGCTTGGTGCAATAGAATCTCCATTTCTTGCATCAGATTAAAGACTACCAATCTATAAATGATTCTAGCTGAGAGTTTATCCAACTCAACTCTAAATTCATTCCATTTCATTCGTTTGTTAGATTAACATCTAACAACACCTCAACTGTGCTATGCATTGGAGTAGATGTTTGGAACACAGATATGAATCAGGCATGGCCCTTGCATTCAGTAAAAGGGGAGACCTGTAAGTGCAGATTCAGTACAGAAGTGGTGGCCCAGAGCCTGATGCACCCTAGAGGAAGGATCAATATTTCTGAATGACATGACAAATGAATGCTAAAGCTATTTACAAAATGTGATGGGACAAAAGAAGAAGTGATATTTAAGCTGGATCTGGTGGAATGACAGTAACTTTCTCAAGTGCTGAAAAGGGAAGAAGGTCATTCCATGGAGAGGAAGCAACAAAGGCAATGGCACAGAAACAGAGGAGGATCCATGAAAAGCTCTTATGGGTGAAGGATTGGATGCCTAAGGCAGAAGGAATGATAACAGAACAAGAAAAGACTGGCATTGATTACCAGGGTAAACATATGCCCTGCTGAAGTGTCTGACCCTGGTCTTCTTGCAAGCTTGCATGAGGGTCATTAGGGGCCCCCAGATATATCCCTCTTCAATCTCTCAGCTGCGGTCTGTCATGGGGGGTGTCCTGAGCCATGCATGGCCCCTTCAAGAATGAAGGGCTTATTTGATTCACTACTGGGAGTTTTGGCAGAGGATGGCACTCAACTGGAAGTTCTTTCTGGAAATTGCCCTGTGCTGAAAGTGGGTTTGTCCTGCTCTAGGCCATGTCCCCCTCCCAGAGGTGATCTGCATCTCACGATGATAGGGCATGAAGGCTTCTTTCCCTCACTCCATTCTATTAGGCCTTCCAAGATCCAGAGTGCTCTATGGATTCACTGAAGCTTTCAACTGTATTGCAACACAACTCGGCTTCTCCCTTTGCTCACTCCCTCTTCCTTCTATAGAGTGTCCCTTAATCAACAACTGCCTGCAAATCTTCGTTCCAAGATCTGCTTCCCTAGAAATGCAACCTATGATGTGGGCCTTATATTTCTTCTGCCAAAGCACTGCACTCCTCTCCCTCAGCTCATCACCTTTGAGAAGTGTCTGGATGCTTACTTGCCCAGTAGAGCCCTACAGCCTACTGAAGATCCCTATGCATTCACTAACAAAGATCTGTTCAAAGATCTGTAGAGTACAAATGCCCATAGCTGAATGCAGGGGTTCCTAGGCCCTAGCAAGTTATATGATCAAGATCACAAAGCCTATATCTGATAGGGATGGGTCTTGAGCCCAGATGGCCTGGCTTCAAAGTCCACACTCACCAGTACTGCCTACTCTTGGAGATTTTGTTCTATTGGCTGGGGGAAGAGGAGCTCTACTTGGAAAGAACACAAGGAAGTGGAAGAAAGATAAGGACAGCAAAGCATGTGTGAGGTATCTGACCCTATCACATCCTTGGATGGCCTGGGGCTCCAAGGCGGAGAGGAGCAGATCCAGCAATGATGTGCGATATTCTCCCATGGCACGGGAACATTGTTCTCAGAGAAGAGGGACAAGGTGTGGTGAAGAACTGTGATAAGAGCACACTCACCCTGCATCCTTAGAAGTGGCTTTAGGGATGCTGAGAGATAGCATCCTTGGTCAGATATGGGAGTTTCAGGGTAGGAACAGTGGCAAGACCAGAGACAAAACACATGCACAGGTTTATTTATGAGGATGTGGGGAACACTCCACATCAGATGATTCCTCCACACTGGGGAAGATGCTGTTGGGCCTACGGTCCCGATGCCTTATCAGAGAAGGCTTGGTGTTATCAAGATCTTCACAGCAGATTTAACACAGCAACATATGAACCCACAGCTTGAGCAAGTCTGGATACAGGGGTTATATGAATGTTCTTATTTTCCAGATGAAGTCACTGAGGCTCAGAGGATAAAGCAGTTTGCCCAGGGTCATGTATCTGCCACCTTTCACACCTCACTTTGCTGTATGCAGAGCACAGAAACAACTCATTGCCCCTTCTGATGAAGAGCTGGCTGTAGTCATGCAAGTACATGGGACAAACCTGTCTTCATGGTGCCCCAAACCCAAGAGGAATATCCTGATGCTTCACCTCTTTAAGTTGAGTCTTTCTCTTCTCATCTCCTTTCTATCTCTGGATCTAGCACCTGCCTACCATCAAAATAATAAACAAAATAAACATATTTTACCATGAACAATTGAAAGGGTAGAAATTTAGCAGGCAGGAGCCCTGAGTTCCAACTCTGGTTCTTTCTCTATCTTCCTCTAAGACCTTGAGGATCTCCCTTCTGTACAACAGAGGTTCCTATAATAAAAACAATCAGGTTGCTCTGGATCATCTGTAAAGACACTTCCAACTACAACATCATGTCAATTAAGATTCAGTTATAGGGACTGAGACTGTGGCGGGGTGGGTAAAGCCACAGCCTGCAATGCCAGCATCCCATGCAGTCACTGGTTTGAGTTCCAGCTGCTCCACACCCTATCCAGTTCTCTGCAATGACCTGGAAAAGCAGTAGAAAATGGCCCAAGTCCTTGGGCCCCTGCACCCAGATGAGAGACCCAGAAGAAGCTCCTGGCTCCTGGCTTTGGATCGGCTCAACTCCGGCCATTGCAGCCATTTGGGAAGTGAACCAGCAGATGGGAGAACTCTCATTATCTCTCTCTGCCTCTCTGTAATTCTGCCTTTCAAATAAATAAAATGAATAAATGTTTTTTTAAAAAAAAATCCAGTTATACTAAGGTATAAATGACTGCTCACAGTTGAAAACGTTGACTTCTATTGAGAGAACTAACCCAGCAAAATGCAACATCTTCAGTTAAAGCTGAACTAGAGAAAGGATTCTCATACAGCAGTATTTTAGCTACAATAAGCACAAGTCACCAGGTTCCTTTAAGTGATAGAGATAAGAAGCTACCATTGATTGGGTAATTTATACATATTTTTCTCAGAACATCACAACATCAAAAGGTGGTCACCACCCCGTTTTCAGACAAGAAATGTACAGTTCAGGGTTCTTAGGAGTTTGGTCAAGGTTACCCAACCACCCACTGGCAGAGACCTGAGCTGGATCCATCCACAGCTCATTGCACCCTGCCTCCCACCCAACCCATCTGGCCTATGGGAACGGGAACTAATGAAGACCTCCTGCCATCTCCACTTTCTAGCCGAGAAACATTTCCTGTCTAGTTTACATTGATTTTCGTGTGTTTGTTTGTTCTTGTTGCATTTTCCGAATCTGAGATCTAGGCTGCAAATAAGGCAGATAAAAAGAGAGGTCAAGGGAATGAGAGAGGCGGACTGCTTTCAGCAGCGCCTGGCACTGAAAATATTTCCTGCTGTCTCCACTCTCTTATTTGTTGCTTCCTTATTTCCTCCACTGAGATGTTCCAGCTTCACCTCCAACCCATCCATTTGCAGACCCCTGGTTGGTGATAGGTCATGAAGGTGACTATGAAAATTGGTAGATTCTGAGATATTAATTTCCAGTCCTCCTGCCCTAGAGCAATAGGAGCTTAACTAATCTTCTTGTGGCTAGTCTCACTGTCCCTCCCAACACAGCCTTTGAAATGTTGCAATATGAAGTGCTCTGGAGCATACTCTGCAGCTCTTCCATGGCTCCTTATTGCCTTCAGAAGAAAGTCCTCACAGTGTCCATAGTTCAGCCACAAGCTTCCTTTCAAACCTTAGATTCCACCACCTCATTTCTTCTGCTGTCCTAGAATACAGGTCTATCCTGTTTGCTATGCATGCACAGTGGTTTCCTGCTCCACACCAGTTTCCAGTGCTGTTTGTTTCCAGTTCCAATCTGCACATTTTGCAGGTTCTAAACTCTCCGCAGAGTTATCTCTCACGGCTAGTGTCAAGAACCATGTGCCTTTTATTTTGTGAAAATAACTGTATCCTGATCTCATGTCCTCTAGCTCTCTCCTCTTCCAGTCTCTACCCCTGACCTTATCCCCATAATGATTTACCTCTGCAAAAGTGATGGTTTCATCCATTTGTGTCCCCTGTCCCTAGGAAAGAACCTGGAACACAGTAGGTCTCAGTAAATACTTGTGCCTGCGGGAAGCTAATTAATATTTGCCCCTCACATTAAAACAGCAGTGTGCATGAATGATCCGCTCTTTGGTGGAGCCCTGTTAAGACCTTCTGAGGAGAGACTATCTGTGCTGTTAGCAGAGGAACAGGTGTAGCTATGAGAGTGAGAACAGCTTGTCCAAAGTGGCTCAGCCCCTAAGTGATGAGGTCAGGACAGCAGCTTTGCTCTTTTGCCCAAGTGCTGTGTTGGAAGGCTTTCAGTTTATGCAGTTATGTTGAGTTTGTGTTCCTCCGGTGATCCTCACCTCTATAACAGACCACTGTGGGTTACAGACCCCAGAAGAACCTCGAGGCCTTGAGGACCTCACAGAGATACCTCTTGTATATCCCTAGAGTCCCCTGTTCCCATCACAGCAGACTCACCTGAGAGGGGCTAGCCAGCTGTGCCTTCAGTGTTCTACCTAACAGATGCCAACTGCTACTGCACAAGGCACAAGAAGAACACCACAGCAAGCAGTATCACAGCAGCCCTGTCTGCCCTGCCTCTGGCATTTGGCCAAGCTCACTTTCATGTCCAGATTTTGCACCTGCAGCCACTGAGAAGCTTGCCTGGCCTATCAGAATAACAGGTTCAGGTTTGTTAATTTGTAGCCTCAAATACCTCTCAAAGGCTGCTCTCAGCCCTCAGGTCATCACCCAGACACCTGTCCGGTGACCCCTCGGAAAGGCTCTTTTGACGCACGTCTCTTCCACGATTCTGCTTCATTCTTCATGGTAAGCAAAGAAGCCAATGCTCATCATGAAAGGTCAAACAGCCGCACTGTGTTTGTTCACGAGGGTGGTATTTCACCAAAGAGCAGATGCTTCCTAAATGATAAATAAGAGCAGCAGCTCCCCACAGGTCTCCGGGGAGGGAAAGGTCTCCACTCCATATGCAGCGCAGGCTCCACTGAGAACCAGGAGGAAAAGCAGAGCAGAGTTTAACTCATTACAACACACGACCTCAGAAGAACAGGGTGTGTCCCAGCACACAGTGTGTCTTCCATTAGAGCTCACGGAATGGACCACTATGAATCCTAATAACCATACTTTTTTGCATCCTTGCTGTGTGTCAGGTACTCTACTCAATTCTGTGATGTATTTTCTCGAGTCTCCAGCACAGCTCTGTGAAGAAATAGGCTCAGCAGAGTTAGAGCTACTTGTCCAAGTAGCTAAGATGGGATGCATCTCAGGTGTTTCTGGCTGCAAAGCCTGCATTCGTAGCCAGCATGGGAAACGTACAAGGAGCCTAATAAACCCAAGCCTGGATGGGAGCTTGGCTTGAGCCAATTTGCTATAGGGCAAGAACTCAGAAATGACCCTGCAGGCAGAAGAGGAGATCAGCTGCTTATTTAGCATGAGAAAAAATACTGCAAACCCTGGAGTTCAACAGACTTGGATTTGGATGTTACTCCAGACTTTCTAACTATACAAGGCTACTTCAAAAATTTGATGGGGGCCGGCGCCGTGGCTCACTTGGTTAATCCTGTGGCGCCAAAATCCCAGATGGGTGCAGGGTTCTAGTCCTGCTGCTCCTCTTCCAGTCCAGCTCTTTGCTGTGGCCCCGGGAAGGCAGTGGAGGATGGCCCAAGTGCTTCAGCCCTGCATGCACATGGGAGACCAGGAGGAAGCACCTGGCTCCTGGCTTTGGATGGGTGCAGCGGCAGCCTTAGCAGCCATTTGGGGGGGTGAACCAACGGAAGGAAGACCTTTCTCTCTGTCTGTCTGTCTGTCTCTCTCTCTCTCTCTCTCACTGTCTATGACTCTACCTGTCAAATAAATCTAATTTTTTTAAAATTTGATGGAGAAATGCAATTAAAAGACAAGTTTATTTTCTTTTGAAAAAATTGAAATCTATACATTCATGCTTTTTCAGAACTTTTTGAAGGCTACTCATATGGATTTTGAATTTATTTTGCATCAAAATCAACTTATTTTTAATTCTATTTTCTATGAACTTTCTAAGACAACCTCATATGACCCACAATAAGTTATTGAGTTTCTTATCATTATTTTCCCCCTCTATAAAATGGACTGAATGAAAACTATATGGAGCATTAGATAGGGCAATCTGTATAAATAATACATACATAAAGTATTTAATAAATGTCCGCATTTATTAAAGTGTCTATGAATCAAAGGATACAAACAATGTGTACAGTGAATAATAAACTGGATACATTGAAATAATAGATAGGTTTTTAAGATTATAAAGTATCCCAAATTCCTTGTGAGTTCGTTGACTGCCTCTTAACATCCCCACTATCATGCCAAGCAGTGTGACATCTATAGAAGGAGAACATCTGGGTAAAAAAAAATATGTAGGGTCTAAAGACAAACTTATAGATTCAAATCTCTCAGCTCAATTTTCCATCCTTATAAACAGGAAGACCCTACCCACCCATAAAGCTGTTGGCGTAGGCACTTTGGCCAGTGGTTTTGGACCTTCCCACTTGCCTTCCTTCTCCCCTCTTACTTTCTGCTTAGCCTTTGTCCCATTAGCTTCTAAACAATGTAATAATTATTCTAAAAGCAATGCAAAGTCATTGAGCTATTTTAAACAACAATGTTATAAAGTCAATTTTAGGCATTTATAAAGATTTCTCATCCTGCAATGTGTAGAGTTTAGCCCCTCGCAAAGACTCCCACTTGGGAGCAACTCTGGTGGGTTCTTCTCTCAGGACTTTCCTCACCAAGGTTCATCCTCACCACCATCAAGGCAGGCACTGCCAGCACCTCCAGGGGTCACTGCTCTGGCAGAGGCATCTGACTGCCCAGGTGGGCCAAGGTGCACCAGGGGGTCTGCCACCAGGAGGGCCCAGGCAGGAGAGGTCATTCACCCACCCCTAGTGCACACGGTGCCCTGGATAGAGCTGTTGCTGCCCTCGGCCCTCAGGAGGGGTGCACCCAGCCTCTGAGCTCTCGTGGTCATCCTCCATCAAGGCTCCAAAGCAGTGGCTTCTGCTGATGGCAGAGTGCAGAGGCCATGGCCTCCTGCCATTCTTCTCCTTGCTTCTTCTTCCCTCCCACTAAACTACCTACACATACACAAAAACTTTCCTTATCCTTCTTCAAAAAACCTGAAACATTGGAACCAATGGGCAATGAGGTGGTATCATCTACACCCCAGACGTGCCCATGTCTCAACTCATCCAAATCAGGATGTCAGAACATAAAGGAAGAAGGGCATGATTTGCAGTGGGGAATCAAGGAGGGTCTCCCAGAGGAAGAGGTGTCTAAACTGTATGTCGAGAAAATGTGGGAAGTCTGAGTGGTCTGGAATGTGGATTGTGTGGAGGGAAGTGGCAGAGGGGAAGCAGAAAAGTAGGTTCAAAGTAGTGTCCTATGCCGGCGCCGCAGCTCACTAGGCTAATCCTCCGCCTGTGGTGCTGGCACTCTGGATTGTAGTCCCGGTTGGGGCTCCGGATTCTGTCCCGGTTGCTCCTCTTCCAGTCCAGCTCTCTGCTGTGGCCTGGGAAGGCAGTGGAGGATGGCCCAAGTGCTTGGGCCCTGCACCCACATGGGAGACCAGGAGGAAGCACCTGGATCCTGGCTTTGGATCGGCGCAGCGCACCAGCCGTAGTGGTCATTTGGGGGAGTGAACCAACAGAAGGAAGACCTTTCTCTCTGTCTCTCTGTCTAACTCTGCCTGTCAAAAAAAAAAATTAAAAAAAAAAAACAGAGTAGTGTCCTAGAAAACCATGGTAAATATAAGGAGTGTCCTCCTGATAGAGTTTCTTAGCCCCCTGGAAATACATACACCACTCCTCTTCAGCTCTCTCCACTCCACGTCCCTTCCAACCTGTCACAGCTGGGGTGGAACCTGGAAAGGTGCTTTTGGTAAAGGTATCCTTACCTTCCACCACTGCAGAGCCCTACCCAGAAAACAAGCAACCAGAGAAGGAATTTGAGGAGGACAGCACATGATCCCACTCTTAGGAAAACACGTCTGGCGTCTCCAGCGAAGGATGGACAAAGGAGAGCCTGCACGTAACTCAGTCTGCAAGCCCACTGGGAGCCTTTGCGCAAACCAGGTGATGGTGCTCTGGCGCTGGCCTCGTTTTTTCAAAGCTGCTGCATTCACCTGCACCACCGTAAGCAGTGCGGCTTCAGTACAACAGGGGTGCTGGCAGATGGCCCCTCTGGTTCCGTTTGGTGCCCTGGGTGTGGCCCTCGTGGAAAGAAAGGGGAGGGGAAGAGGAGGGGGAGAGTGAAGGGATGGAGCAGTGTGGGGAAAGCTCTGGCCCATCGGCTAAAATCCCAGTCAGAGTGTATCTGTTCCATTAGGAATCAGGTCCTGGAAAACAGTGTGGAGGTTTTATAAACACACACACACACACACACACACACACACACACACACACGAATATTATTTGATTATAAAAAATTGAATTCCACCATTTGCATCAAAATGGTTGCAACTGGAGGACATCATGCTGAGTGAAATAAGCTGGACACAGAAAAATAAATACTGCACAACCTCCCTTGTATGTGGAAGCTAAGATGTAAGAAAAAATCAAAATACAAACACAAAGAAAGAAATGCCTTGTGTATCAAATTGCTGCAGATATATTTTTGTCAAATTTTGTTTTATACCTTTGTCAAACTAATGGTTAAGATTGTTACGCTACTGCAGTTTTACTGATCTGTGATTACCTTAAAATTTACTGTATGTGAGTGAAATGATCAACTTTCCGTTTCATTATTGTCTACCGTCCTTGCCTATATTCCCACTGAACTAGGGTCTTTTTGCTTTGTACTTGTTGATCTCTTTATGTATTGGGCATTAGTCCATTACAGTAAAGTTAATTTAAAATGTTATCTCAAGAACTTGAAAGGAGAAAAGGAAGGAAGGAATGGAGGGAATAAGAGAGGGAAGGAGAGAGAAAGGGACAGTGAGAAAGAGAGGAGGAGTGGGATGGAGGAAGAGAATATCATTTCATTCTTAGATTGTATCTATGAACTGCATTTAATCTGTTCTCTTTGTATTAATATTACATTTACATGAAAAAATAACTCTCAGATAAAAAAAAAAAGAATCGGGTCCTGTGGCTTGCACTATGGCACAGCAGGTTAAGCTACCACTCATGATGCTGAAATCCCATATGGACACCAGTTTGCATCCCAGTTGCTCTGCTTCTGACACAGCTCCCTGCTAATACACCTGGGAAAGCAGCAGCAGATTTCCCAAGTGCTTGGGCCCCTGTTACCCATGTGGGAGACCTGGATGGAGTTCTGGGCTCCTGGCTTCAGCCAGCCCAGCTCCCTAGTCTTTCTCTCTCTCTCTCTCTCTCTCTCTCTCTCTCTCTCTCTCTCTCTCTCTCTCTCCAACTCTGCCTTTCAAATAAATAAAATAAGTCTTAAAAATTAAATAAGAGAATCAGGTCCTGCTGCTGTTGTGTGGATATGCCCCATGGCTTGGCCTAGCTCTGCCCCAAGAGAGTTTTCAGATGTCAACGAGCAAACACACCTATCCCTTGTCCTCTCTGCACCCACCTGGCACAGGTGCTTGTGCCATTTTCATAACACACTCTCTGAGGCCCCAATGCATCCTCTGAGATGAGGAAATGGTGTCAGGTGCAGAGAGAAGATGGGAAACAAACAAACGCAATACCCAGGTGAGCACGGAAGTCATCCACAACATAACCAGCAGAGGCACACCATGCATGGGTGTGTTCACAGTGTGTTGTAGGTTGGACTCTCTAGGCATGTCCACAGCCTTGTGTGTCAGCTGACAGGCTTGGATCCTCCACAACCCTGCACACCATCTCATGTAAGTTAGTCTATATTTCTAATACACGTGATATCCTTAAGCAGTGCACAACCTGAACATCTGTACACAATGGTTCTGACAGGCAGCAAAAAGTCCTGTGTATCTTATTCTCTTCCCACGGGGTCAAATGAGATAAGAGATGGAAAAGCACTTTGATCATCGATTTATTACTATTGTTATTTCCACCACTCTGAAAGAATGTCTCTCCTGGGTCTTTGAATTACCTTCTGGACCACTTCTTTTTCTATTGATTCTGCATCCCCAAGAGAGAAGCACTTTTTCCACAAGTCTTAGCTGCTGGAGATTTGTGAAATGACAGAATGACAGAGCTGGAAGGCACCCTAGGGATCATCCACTCTCACTTTCATACAGATGGGGAAACTAAAGACGCAGGGGTGCAGTGCTCATCCTAAGAACACATGGCAGGTTCACTTAAAGCCCTTGCCTTCACTTGTTTGCATGCTGCTGCCCAGGGGCTCTGAGCTGGGGGTTTTATTCAGGAGGTCGGCTCCCCCATTAGCCGTGGTACCTCAGGCACCCTCCCGTCCTCACAGCTCTTTCTCCTGGAGCACCAGGGAACTGAGCAGGACCGTGGCCCCCTCTCTGTGTCTGCAGCTGAATCAGCAGACCCAGAGCTCACCACAGAGGAAGTAAACAGGCAGTGGGGACCAGGGTGTCCCTCGCTCACCATCTCAGCAGCCTCCGGCATTCAAAAGACACTTACCACTTCACGTGGAACTCTTGACAGAAATACACTATTTTGTGCAGAGTTCCTGACAGCCTGGCAGTCAAGTCTCAAGAGAAACAAAGGGAGATTTATTGGAAAGAAAAAAAGAAGGGGAAGGCAGGCGGGATGGTATGAACAGTGGAAGTAAAAAAACAAACCCAAGGAAACGGTCCTGGTGCAAAGTACCCAGCCAACCGACAAAGAAAACACAGACACTTTCGATCCATCTTGCTCAACAAACTACACCTCAGTGAAGCCTTTCTAAACAGAATGATTTAATTCCCCCTGTAAAGGCTCCTCGCTAGCACTGACTGCTAAAGAGAGGAGCTCAGTTATAGCTCTATTACCATAGCAGCCGTCTTTTAGGCAGCCTTTATGATCAGAGACATCATTATCAGCCACACTCTGCTTCCTACCGGTCTGTATTTCTTCCGTCCCCAGAGCAGCTGACTAACTTCTCCCCATGCGGAACCATGGGACTTTGGGTCCACTTCCCAGCATCTATCCCTGGGCTGAGGGCACCATAGGCATCGAATGTACATTTGAAGGAGCTTTATTGAAAAGCAAAGTGTTGCGGAACAGCATTGTGGTGCAGTAGGTTAAGCCCCCACGTGCAATGCTGGCATCCCATGTGAGTGCTAGTTTGAGTCCTACTTGCTCCATTTCTGATCCAGTTCCCTGATAATATACCTGGGAAAACAGGGGGGAATGGCCCAAGGGCTTGGCACCCATGTGGGAGACCCGAATGGAGTTCCATGCTCCTGGCTTCGGCCTGGCCAAGCCCTGGTCTTTGCATTCATTTGGGGAGTGAACCAACAAATGGAAGATCTCACTCTCACCATCTTTCCCTCTCTCTGTAACTCTTTCAAATAAATAAATAAATCTGCAAAAATAAATAAGTGAATAAAAACAGAATATTGGAAAATGGGATCTGAGAAATCCGAATGTTCTTTGGAGGATTGACAAGATGGTATATTTGAAATATGACCTTCCCGAGCACCCAGGCCAGGTGAACAAGACACATGTATTATTGATGTCTGGGAAATAATAACAACCAAAACAATGATAATAACCACACCAGGTGCCTTCTTGCACAATAGATCATAAGATCATGTCCTCTGACTTCCAACATCTCAAAAATTTGCAAGATGTCTTCAGAAATTTGAGGGGAAATATGTACTTAAAAATGCATGGTCTTCAAACTTTTCTGCCCCAACATTAACTAACTTACTTTTTAAAAAAATATTTTATTTATTTATTGGAGAGGTAGAGTTACACAGAAAGAGATGGGGAGGCAAAGAGAGAGAGAGATCTTCCATCCATTTATTCACTACCCAGTTAGCCACAACAGCCAGAGCTGGGCTGATCTGAAGCCAGGAACCAGGAACTTCTTCCGGATCTCCCATGTGGGTGCAGGGCCCAAGCACTTGGGCCATCTTCTACTGCTTTCTCAGGCCATAGCAGAGAGCTGGATTGGAAATGGAGTGCTGGGACTCGAACCAGTGCCCATATGGAATGACAGCACTGCAGGCAGAGGCAGCACCAGCCCCACTATCTTAGCTTTTAATTTTATTTTTCATGAACTTTTTGAAGCACGCTCGCAATTATCCATTCGTTAAATAGTTAGGGAACACAACCTGTGGGCCTGGCCTTTGGGGAAGGGGCCTTAGAAGCAAATCCGGGGGGCGGGGGAGAAGGGACGGGCACTTGGTGCAGGACTTAAGACAGCACTTGGGATGACTGTATAGCATCTCAGAGTGCTTAGCTTTAAGTTCTTTCTCTGTTCCCAATTTCAGCTTCCTGCACATGCATGTCCCCAGGAGGCAGTGACGGCTCAAGTGACTGAGTCCCTGAAAGACCTGGATTAAGTTCCCAGCTCCCTGATTTGGCCTGGTCCAGTCTAGCCACTGAGGGTATTTGGAGAGTGAATCGGCAGGTGAAGGATCTCTCTCTCACGCACGCGCGTGCTCTCTGTCTCTCTCTCTCTCCCTTCCTCCATCCCTCCCTCCCTCTCATATAAATTCAACAAGCAAAAGTTTAAAAACAAAGTGAAGGCAGCCTTGTGATCTGCCGGCCAGAGTCCTCAGATGCATCAGGCTTAGGGAGCAGATGCATTAAGAAGGAGACCCATGTAACACGATTACTGCTACCAAGGAGTAAGCAATTTGCTGTTGGGGCAGAGGAGGGCCATGGACTCTGCAAAGAGCAGAGAAGGAACTTCCGAGTTGAGCCTTAAACCATGGGTGGGCAGCTGAGAGGTGGCCAGGGAGCTGGAAGAGCTTTGCAGAGCAGGGCTGGGAGGAGGGTGTTGAGAAGGGCTGGGAAGCTCCGTGGAGTTGTGAGGAGAAGGAGGCTGGGGGCGGGGGGTTGGGGTTTTGGCTTTGGGTGCAACTTGGGGAGGCTTGTGAAGCCGCAGCACCAGGCTCTTGTGAGACTCTTGGGACAGATGGAGTTGCTGGATACCCCACGCAGATTTTGAGGGCTGATGCCACAGAAAGGAATTGGGAAGCAACCTGGACATCGCCAGGGGCTGAGCAAATGACAAGACGTAATAACCATTCACATGGAGGCAGAAAGACAAACGGAAGGTAAGAGACGAGATTCCCAACTCACATAACAGAAACTCCTGGTGCTGTCAGCCAAATTTGGAAATAAGACTGAAAGTCCAATGCAGGCGAAGAAGCAGTGAGCACAGAACCGCCCCCTTGCCTGGCTTGGAGCTGCTAGTCACAGATCTTCCTTCTCCCCCTGCCGGACATCCAGCTCTTATCACTCCCTTCATTACTGCTATCTGCCCGCTAGAAGCACACAGTGTCTCGCAGATGAAAACATGGGCCTACGTGATGCAGTTACAAGACAGACACCAATACCTTTCAAAATACAGACCTCTGGAAGGTAAAAGGAAGAAGATGACCCATGTTGGAGAAATCAAGAAAGACTTCCTGGAGGAGGTAGTGTTGAACTCCAGCCTGAGAAATGAATAAGGCTCAACCCACAGAAATGTGGGCATGGACCACAATTCAAGGCAATGGGGAACCCTGGATTAAGATGGGCTGGCAATAGCACCAGGTGATTGGAGGGGAGTTGTGAAAGAGAAAGGGAAGGTCAGAAATGCCACTGGGGACTGGTGCTGAACCGGAAGCACAGCATGGGGGTGACGTCCACTCTGGACCTCAGAAAGAGCAGTCATCACCAGGACGGAGCCATTGGGAGTGGGGGAGACAGAGGGGCTCGAAATGGGGAAGCAGAAAACGACTTCCCGAGCTGCCCACCCACCCTCGCGGGTTTGTGGGTTCCGAGGCTCATGACAACCCTCTTCTGGGACCAGCTTGCGAAAAGCTCTCAGAGCTGATAATTTTATGTCTTGTGTAAAACCAGGCTGGATTAATTATTGATGCAAACTTAGGCAAATGAAAGCTCGCTCTGGTTTGGCAAAGTTCCCCTCGGCAAAATTAGCTTACGCCGCTCGGGCTGCCTCCTGGGGAGAGGCACAGGCCTGCCAGCGGCTCTGGGCTCACGACCCCCCTGCGGGGACACACGCGTGGAGGGGCTTTGAACCTCTGACTTCGGATCTGTGCCCAGAATCTCAGCCACTTCCCAATGCCATCTGGGCCGGGGGTGGGGAAGCGGGCCCAGAATAAGTAAGGAGCTTGCTCCCAGGCCTCCCGTGGATTCCCTCATAACCCGTCGTGCACAGAAAACAATATCAGCCATAACAGCCTCGCAGATTCAATTCCATCCTATTTAATTAAATGGTTTCGGCACTCACAAATTGCAGCGATGAATGTGAGCTCATGCCAGACACACAGCTGCAGACCTGCAATACGACACACTTCGCAAGGTGCAGCAAAGGCCAGTGGCTGCCACGGGAGAGTGTGTAGCAGGATCATGCTCCTGTCTGTATAGCCTCCTGGAATGGGCAAGTGCCATCCAGCCATTCCCTAGACAGCGTTTAGTGAGGTTCCTCTGTGTGCCTCAGCATTGGCAACACAAGCGAGAGATGTGACCTTGCCATTAAGAGACCCAAAGTCCCCCAGGAATACAGAGGAGCCCACACTGACCTGCTGGTATGGTCTGTTTTTTTTTCCCAGCACAGCCCAATCTGTGGGTGCTAGGGAAGGTCTGGAGGACAAATGGGGGGCAAAAGGTGGGGGTACCCACCCTGCTGTACATGGGCATCCCTCGCCTTGGCAGTCATGCCAAGAGTTTGGATATTATCCAGAGTGATGGAAGCCCCTCAGGGAGTGAGAGGGTTATCAAATACACCCTCCAGCATGGACACCATGAAAATGATGGAAATATAAGGGCACTTCAAAAAGTTTATGGAGAAATGGAATTAAAGGATACTTTATTTTGGTGCAAAAATGTTTGAAATGCATGCATATAAGGTATTCTCAAAGCAGTCATGAAAATGGGTATGATGAGAATCTTATACATGAATTTCAAAAACATTTGCACTGAAATGAACTTATCTTTCAATTTCACTTTCCACAAAGTACCCTTGTACTACAGAGAGCAAAGCTTTCATACCCCTAGTCTTCCCTCTCCCTAGGAGCTTCTCCCCTGCCTTCCAAACAAACACCAAACCTCTGGGAGGCCTAGGAAGCAGACCACCAGACAGACTAGCTTCAGAGGATGAAACTTGGAACAGACCAACCGAGGCAGGGGAGACAGGTTCATACAGCATTAGAGGGACCAGGAGCAAGGCAGGAGGATTCCCTAAGGCATTTCCCTCTGCCTGAGAAATGCCATCTATCCTTTAGATTCACCACAAGATTCAAGTGTAAAAGCTCAGGAACACAGTAAGGACTCGGCAAGAGCCTTGAATGTATGGAACACGCCAGGAACTCTTAGTCAACTGAAGAGTACGTTGCCATACAGGAAACAGCCATTGCCCTTTCTAGTTCTGTCTAGAACTCACTTGTCAGTTGGAGTCAGTTTTTTTTTTTCTTCTGCAACAGAGACCTGGTTGCACTTTATGGTTTACCAAACGGAATGAGGGTTGGGAATGGCATCTATGAGCACTCATTCTTTCACTTATTGATTCAGCAAATCACTTATTGATTCAGCAAAGTCTTTGGATCTTGTGATTACAACGATGAACAAAACGGATCTGAGCCCAAGTCTCTGAAGTTCATGGCCAGTGGAGAGGTGAATACTAATAAAACAGACCCACGAGTGTATATAACCCACCAATGGAGATGATGGCGACATGAAAGAGATGTACAAGGAAATGCAGGAAAATGGCCAGGAGCCACCTTCACACCCTGGGGCCTTTGCTGTCATTGCCCTGTCTGGCATGCCTTCCCCAGCTCTGGACAAGGCTGGCTCCTTCCTGTCTCCCAGATCTCAGTGGAGGCGTCATCTTCTCAGAACAACCCTCCCGGAACATCCCCCAGGCACTCTTTTACATGACCTGGTTCTGTTTTCCGCAAAGCACTCATCATTATCTAATATTTCCCTTTTTAATGTACTTCTTTGTTTGTTTATTGCCTGTTTCTGCATAGTAGACTGAGTTGTTTGAGAGCTGGAGCCATCGCAGTGCTCTCAGCCTCTAAAAGAGAGCTACAGTAGGAGCCAGCAAAGAATCAATCAGCAGCGGACATCTCTTGAGGGAGAGCTGGGGCGGAGGTTTCAGCCAGTTCTGAAACCAGAAGTTCTCACGTGGAATTCACTCAGAAACAAATACCCTGAAAAGATAGGGACAAGTCTTGAAAGAGATGAGATTTCCAAATGCATGAGCTGTCCTGAATTTCATCTATGAGCTGGGGATAATAATAGAATTCACACCCTAGAGTTGTTACGTAATGGGGTTAGAGCCCTTCTGACATTGCTACTGTTGTTACTGCTGTTGTCATTCATAGTAGTAATTGAAGTGATGGTGGTGGTGATGGTACTGGTGATGGTGGTGATGGTAGTGATAGTGATGGTGATGGTGGTGGTGATGGTGATGGTAGTGATGGTAGTGATAGTGGTGGTGATGGTAGTGATGTGATGGTGATGGTACTGGTGGTAGTGATAGTTGTGGTGATGGTAGTGATGGTGGTGGTGGTGGTGATGGTGGTGATAGTGATGGTGATGGTAGTGATGGTGGTGGTGATGGTGATGGTACTGGTGGTAGTGATAGTGGTGGTGATGGTAGTGATGGTGGTGGTGGGGGTGATGGTACTGGTGGTAGCGATAGTGGTGGTGATGGTAGTGATGGTGGTGGTTATGGTGATGGTAGTGATGGTGGTGGTGATGGTGGTGGTGATGGTGATGGTAGTGATAGTGGTGGTGATGGTAGTGATGGTGGTGGTGATGGTGATGGTACTGGTGGTAGTGATAGTGGTGGTGATGGTAGTGATGGTGGGAGTGGTGGTGATGGTGGTGATAGTGATGGTGATGGTAGTGATGGTGGTGGTGATGGTGATGGTACTGGTGGTAGTGATAGTGGTGGTGGTGGTAGTGATAGTGGTGGTGGTGGTAGTGATGGTAGTGGTGGTGGTGGTAGTGATGGTGGTGGTGGTGGTGATGGTAGCGGTGGTAATGATGGTGGGGGTGGTGGTGATGGTAGTGATGGTGGGGGTGGTGGTGATGGTAGTGATGGTGGGGGTGGTGGTGATGGTAGTGATGGTAGTGGTGGTGGTGATGGTAATGGTGGTAATTATAGTGGTGGTGGTGGTAGTGATGGTGGTGGTGATGGTAGTGATGGTGGGGGTGGTGGTGATGGTAGTGATGGTGGTGGTGGTGGTGATGGTAGCGGTGGTAGCGATAGTGGTGGTGATGGTACTGGTGGTAGTGATAGTTGTGGTGATGGTAGTGATGGTGGTGGTGGTGGTGATGGTGGTGATAGTGATGGTGATGGTAGTGATGGTGGTGGTGATGGTGATGGTACTGGTGGTAGTGATAGTGGTGGTGATGGTAGTGATGGTGGTGGTGGTGGTGATGGTGATGGTAGTGATGGTGGTGGTGGTGGTGATGGTAGTGGTGGTAGTGATAGTGGTGGTGGTGGTAGTGATGGTGGTGGTGGTGGTGATGGTAGTGGTGGTAATTATAGTGGTGGTGGTGGTAGTGATGGTGGTGGTGGTGGTGATGGTAGCGGTGGTAGTGATGGTGGGGGTGGTGGTGATGGTAGTGATGGTGGGGGTGGTGGTGATGGTAGCGGTGGTAGCGATAGTGGTGGTGATGGTAGTGATGGTGGTGGTGGTGGTGATGGTACTGGTGGTAGTGATAGTGGTGGTGATGGTAGTGATGGTGGGGGTGGTGGTGATGGTAGTGATAGTGATGGTGATGGTGGTGGTGATGGTGATGGTAGCGGTGGTGGTGGTACTGGTGATGGTGGTGATGGTAATGATAGTGGTGGTGATGGTAGTGATGGTGGTGGTGATGGTGATGGTGATGGTACTGGTGGTAGTGATAGTGGTGGTGATGGTAGTGATGGTGGGGGTGGTGGTGACGGTAGTGATAATACTAATGGTAGTGGTGCTATATAATTGTGAGTTTTAAAGCTACTCTAAAAAAATGCGTATCACTGAAGTTAACTTTCAACATCACGGAGACTGACTAATCCTATCGAAGGCTTCAGAGCCTCTTTCTCCTTAGATTAGTTTGGGGATTCCTATGCCTAGCTCCAGTGTGACTGCTCAGTATATTTTCTGTGCCTTAAATAAAACTGTGGTGTAGTAACACAGACTCTCCATTAGAGAGTAGACTGATGGCCAGTTCTACTTCTACCCTTTGCCATTTGCTAGAATCTGAAGAGTTTGCTGAATAAGAAACAACTGCTTTGTGGGACTACACTAAGGATAAAACCATACCACAAGACACTGAATATAACACACTGTTGCACATGGCATGTCTTAGGTGCACCATACACCTTCTCTCTCATTTGAGTTTGCCTGACCACCACAGAGTGCTCAAGACTTTTTATTTCCCTAATTTATCTCTAATTTTCTGAAAAACTTTGGGCTATAAAACCACCCTTGCTGAGCCTCAGTTTCCCAGGCTTGAATGCTAGAGCATCCAATTCTTTTCTAACTTAATTATATCCTCCAAGAAAATGCCTGATGGTGCATGTACTAAATGAAAACATTAATTAAAATAAAACATGAGATCAGCAACAATTAAAACGGGAGAAGAAATATATAAGAAAATAATTCAGAGAGAAAGAGAAAGAGCTCACACACCCAGCATCTCACAAAGCCCTCAGGATCCAAGGTTGGCTTGAAAGCTGTAACCAGGGCCTTCCTCCCCAAACCATGTATGGTATCCAGGGCTACAAATATTCAATGGATGTGAAAAGTTGAGAATTTCGGGGCTGATGTTTTGAGATGTTATAAGAATCCAGTCTTTGCTCACCGGTTCCATTCAAAGGTATCTGGTGAAGTGCACCTAGGTACCTGGCCTGCAGAAAAACAGCTCCCTTCATTAAGTAAGTGGTTTTTTTGCGGTGTTTTTTTTTTTTTCTTGACAGGTAGAGTTATAGACAGTGAGAAAGAGAGACAGAAAGAAAGGTCTTCCTTCCATTGGTTCACCCCCCAAATGGCCGCCACGGCCGGTGCTGTGCCAATCCGAAGCCAGGAGCCAGGTGCTTCCTCCTGGTCTCCCATGTGGGTGCAGGGGTTCAAGCACTTGGGCCATCCTCCACTGCCCTCCCGGGCCACAGCATAGAGCTGGACTGGAAGAGGAGCAACCGGGACTAGAACCCGGTGCCCATATGGGATGCTGGCGCCACAGGCGGAGTATCAACCAAGTGAGCCATGGCGCCAGCCCCTAAGTAAGTATTTTATATGCACTGTTCCATGGCTGTCCTGTGCCAAGCTCTGTAATGCAGACATGGCCATGAGGCCCCTGTCCCCTAGAGGAGCTCCAAGTCCAGTGTGAAGCAGAGGCACAAAACCTGGCGGCCCACCTCCCACTCGGCTGACTCCTCACTGTTTCCAGAAAACCTGTTGCACAGTCTTCCCTTGAGTCAGTGCTGGACACTCCCTCCCTCTGCATCATCTCTCATCTAACAAAACCTTGATTTTCCTTCAGGACCCTGCTCAGGACTAGCTGTCCTGGGGAACCTGCCCTGATGGGCTGACCCAGCCAACTGCACCCTTCGTCAAGTCTCTTCCCACCCAACTGACCTCAGAGCATCTCCTGCACCTAATACTTCCTGCTTAGTTGTTGATATGTGTGTGTGTGTGTGTGTGTTCTGTGTAAAGACAGTCACATACTTGGAAATATTCAAAATTAATAGGGACCTGAGAGATGATCTAGTCTACTCTGAGAGCCATAGCAGAGAACCAACAAGCCTATAGTGACTCCTGAGGTGGAGCAGACCTGGGCTGAGATCCCAGACCTCTTAGCTCCCAGGGAATGCTTCTTGTTCCTGCAAACTATGTGCCCCCAACTCCTAACTGGACACAATGTTCCCCCAGGTCTCTGGGTAATAAAAAGAGATCCTGATATCACTGGCAGGATCTAAAGATTCGGGTGCAGCAGCAGGCTGTGGACCATCCCAGGTCCGTAGCAATGGAATGTGTTTCACAAATATTACCTCCCCAGGACCAGCCCAGCCATTTCTCAACTACCCTGCATAAGGAATGTCACATGTTTATCAGCTCCTAGAGGGAAGGGGTGATAAGTTTTCACATTCCTGGGCCCCCAACTTCACTAATCCCAAAGGATGGGCTCCCCATGGTTCAATTTCATTGGCATTTGTGATAAATGGAATTGTGAGCAAAAGCTGGACCCCACATCTGTTCACCAGTTGTGTGACTTCTAAAGCAGTAAAAGAAAGAGCCTGGTGGCCTGGTCTGAGGCTCATTTGGGGACTTCTTTCCTGGATCTCTTTCAACTTGGCTCAGTCTTCCTCCCCTCTCTGTTATGGCCGGCATCTCATGGCTGGTGGTTAGCGCATTCGTGGAAGACTGGAGGAACAAGCCCTCCAATGTGACATGCGCTCCCGGTGTCAGTCCGTGAGGTCTCCTCTTATCTCCTTGTGACCTCTTGGAGGATGGTCCAATAATCTGTGAACACTAAACAAAGGCCTGACCATGACAAGCTCCCTCTCACATTATGACAAACTGGAAAAGGACGATGTAAGTTCAGGGAGCTACTCTGGCCTTTACACTCAGGCAGTGGAGACTTTGTAATCGAACCTACTTTGGCTCATGTGGCTTTCTTAGCTTCCTCTGAAGTGGGTGAAGTTGCAGCCCTGGATCTGTCATCATTCCTGCTCATCAAAGCAGTGCTGTCTGGTGATAGCCTCTATCTGCTTTTTCTCTTGCAACCCCTTGCCTTTACCCTCTGTGATGTTGAAGGTCAACATCAATCAGGCCGACCATGCCTTGGTCAGAGCAAAACATGCAGTGTGATAAAACATTGCGTGGTTTAGCTTGAACTGGCCTGAATTCAAGCCTTTGTTCTGTGCCTTCCTAACTGGGCGATCCAAGATGAATATCCACACATCTCTGGGCCTTATTCATCTAATCTGTAGAATGGGAATAATAGCAATGCCTGCCTCATAGGTTTCTGTGAAGACTGAATGAGAAAATCTATGTAAAATACTTAGTGGAGGATCTAGCATATAGTAAGTGCTGCATAAATTTTAGCTATTACCACTGGCTATATTGTCATCATTATCTATATCATCACAATCATTAGTAGTAATAATTGCAGTATTAATCATTCTTATTAATTCAGTGTGCCTCCCGCTCCCATCAATGTGCTGCCAGCAGAAATCCCCACCAAAGTCTGGGTGCAATTTCAAATAACCCTAGGCACATCCAGGCTTCCAAAGTTATGGAGAACTCATCAGAGCACACACAAGACTTGAGTTTGATTTAATGGCATATATTAAGCACTTACTGTGTGCCAATCTCTGTGATAAATAAAAACAAAATTACATGAGACAGCCCTTGTGTACAGTCCACTGGGAAACAGACAAGGAAGCAACTCAGAGCAGCAGTTTCTCCAAGCCATAGCCATTCATATATCCCTCATGGCATTACTCCATACCCCCTCCCCTAGAAAGCCTTCCCAGGTTGCCCCCAGATTTCTGAATTCTCTCCTTCAAAATCTCTCCTGCCACATGATTTGACAGCTCCTTGAGATGACTATCCTCATACTCCTCTTCACTCAGCTCTGCCGATCTCAAAGGAGGAACAGACCCAGAGGCTGATTCATTTCCCATTCATTGGAGGGAAACTGTATGCAGTTTGCTTCCTTCACTTCATGGCCTCAGAATGGAAAAGAAAGAAGTCTTACTCTGGAGTCTACCAGCTGGCTTTAATCTCATTTAAAAAATATTTATTCACTTGGAAGACAGAGTTACAGAGAGAGAAAAAGAGGGAGAGAGAGATAGCTTTCATCTGCCAGTTCACTCTCCAAATGGCTACAATAGCTGAGGGTTGGGATGGGCCAAAGCTAGGAGCCTGAAGCTCTATCCAGATCTCTCATGTGGGTGCAGGAGCCCAAGCACGTGGGCCATCTTCTGCTGCTTTCCCAGGCACATTAGCAGGGAATTGGATGGGAAGTAAAGCAGCCGAGACTATAGGAAGTGGTTTAACCCTCTGAGCCACAGCGCTGGCCCCTTAATCTCACTTTTCAGACTCAGATGAGTCACCTTTTTTTCTGACCCCAAGGGTCTCCATCTATAAAATGGTGTTGCCACCGGGACTACTGTGACAGATGCACAGATGAATCCCAGTGACTGGCACATAGTAGGACTGTCAGCAAATCATTTCCACTCTGTACCCTAGAAACACCTTACCCCTAGAAAGTCCTTACCCCTAGAAACACCACTAGTGGATCATCCATCTCTGCAGAGCCTGGGCCCCCTCAGAGCCAGACAAGTCACATGCAATTAAAATTGGATTACCTTTACCAAGCAGAGTACAGTACATTGACTAATATAATTACACTGCAATTGTCGAAGTCAGTGAACAATGTGCATTTACGAGGCAGTGTCCACCACAATTACAGCCCCTTCCCTCTTCCTAACGCACAGAATCACCCATTGAGGACTTTAGTCTGCCTGTCTTGGAAGGGATATCAGGTGGGTGCTCTGGTTTGAGTGTTTGTATCCCCTCCAAAATTCCTATTGCAATATAATGCCTTTGCATCCATATTAAGAGGAAGGGCCAGGACTGGAGTTGTGACACAGTGGGTTAAGTCACAGCCTGCAAAGAAAGTACCCCATATCAGAGTGCTGGTTTAAGTCCCAGTTCTGATCCAGCTCCCTGCTGGAACATCTGGGAAGGCAGTGGGTGAGGCCCAAGTGCTTGGGCCACTCACTTTCACTGGTGTAGGAGACCAGGATGGAGTTCCTGGATCCTGGCTTTGGCTTGGACCAGACATAACTATTGCACCCATTTGAGATTGAACCAGTAGATGGAAAATCTTGTTCTCTCTGTCTCTTCTTCTCTCCCTATCACTCCATCTTTCAAATAATAAAGAAATCTTTTAAAAAGAAAAGTAAAAGGGGAAGGACCTTTAGAAGGTGGTTAAGTCTCGAGGACATCACCCACATAGCTGAGCTTAGTCCCTTATGACAGAGCTGGACAGAACTAGGGGCCCCTCTGTGCCTTCTGTCCCTCCAGCCATGAGAGGACACAGAGATTGTCCCCTCTAAAGGACGTGACAGCAAGGAGCCATCTTGCAAACTGGGAATGTCTCTCACCAGACCTGTTGGCACCATGACCTTGGACTTTCCAGCCTGCAGAACCATGAGAAATAGATTTATGCTCTCTATAAATCAATCAGTCTCTGATACTTTGTTATAGCAACACAAACTAAGGAAATGGGAATTCAAGGTTGCTTTTATCTTTCCTCTTTGACTATGCCAGTCAATCTGATCATGAACAGAAAAGAGGGGAGGAGAGAAAGTCAAAATACCCTTTATCTTCCAAGATCTGGAATGAAAGCTCTGGATACACGCACACATTTCTGAGGCTCTTATCCCCATAGACTCTTTAATCGAGCAAACACATTCTCTGTGTCTTCATATTCAACTTTTGAGATTTTTTTTAAAGTTTTATTTATTTATTTATTTATTTGAAATCAAAGTTACACAGAGAGGAGAGGCAGAGAAAGAGGGGGGTTCTTACATCCAATGGTTCACTCCCCAGTTGGCCGCACGAATCCGAGCTGCGCTGATCCAAAGCCAGGAGCTTCTTCTGGGCCTTGGGCTATCTTCTACTGCTTTCCCTGGCCATAGCAGAGAGCTGGATCAGAAGTGGAGCAGCCAGGACTCAAACTGGTGCCCATATGGGATGCTGGCACTTCAGGCTAGGGCGTTAACCAGCTGTGCCACAGCTCCAGCCCCTGAGCTGTTTTATAAAACTTAAAGCAAAGCAAGATGTTGGTCCTGCCCAGAGTTGTTCCCCTAACAGAGCTGTAATGGCACTGACATCCCAGCCAGGGGCTGTCACTTGACCCACGTGCCATGTCCTCATGGCTATGCTATGCAAAGCCATGTTGACTTCTCATGTGCTGTCTTGTCTTCTCATGCTGGCTCAACCACTTCAGCATTCCTCCCATTGCTCAAGGTGGGTAAACTGACTGGCCCAAGACTATTTAGATGTTGTAGGGCTGAGATTCAAGCCCAGCCTCCTCTGGTGGAAACTTGGACAAGGGTTTCCCAGCTCTAAGTCCTTCTAAAGGAGACTTTAGACTTCTAAAGGAGACTTCCACTTCTCACAATTACTAAGTACAGAGGCCTCCTACCAGTCACTTAACCAGCTCCGCTCAGTGAATCCTCCATAAGCCACAATGAAAGGTTTACTGCCATGATCATTTGTTTATTTTCTGGCTTCTGCATTGAACTCTGAGCTTCACAACTGCATTGATTTTGTTCACCAATACATCCTCAATACCTAGCAGAGTGCTGGACCTATAAAGGTGATTAATGAGAGTTTATCAACCAATTCAACAAATAGACAAATAAACGACCAAGTAAATAGCTCTCATTAGCTGTGTGAGATTGGGAAATATACTTTCTGATTTTCCATTTCCTCTTTGCACAGTGGCAACTATCCTATCTACTTGGCAGCACTCTTGGAGAATTAAAGACAATGCACATAAAACACATAGCTTAGTGCCTGGCACATAGTAGGTACCTAACAAGGTAGAGTAACTATTATCATGATTTAAAGAGTTGCCACTTCAGGATAAAGTCTCTTGCTTCCACTCCCATGCTGTTCTGTCCTCAATAAAACGAGGGCTTCAGAAGCAAAGTTGACAGAGTGTATGCTGTGTCTCTAGCATTATCATGCAGATGGAAAAAGTGCATTAGTGCCATCTCCTGCATATTGGGAGCTGAGCTGGCAAATTGCTTTCTCACCATGCTGTGCTCACCAATACCGCTATGATGGTCAGTCGTGCTCAAACCCCACACCTGGACAGTACTGGGGCAGGCAGCCCAGTGAGAACTCAGGTCCGGCAATGACCAGTACTTGCCAAGGAAGAATGCAAACATGCTTACTAAAGCTCAAGTGATCGTCCTGGACTATGGGAGCCCAGCCTGAGTAGGAGCTCCCAACACACTGAGCACATTCAGGCAGACTGCCCCCTGTTTGGGCTCGGTTTGTCCATCTGCAGAACACAAAAGATAAAATCCACCTCATATAATTGTGAGGACTGCATGGAAGTATATTAAAAACAATGATGTTAGGCACAACTACCAGTGAAGTAAGATTTAATATGTGTCATGGACTGTACCACCGCATCTTCCCAGCAATTCTATTAAAATAAATTGTTATCATCCTTTTATTCAGATGAGAAAATGCAGTCTTAGAGAGGCTAAGGAACATTCCCCCCAAGGTAGCCCAGCAGTTGAATGGCAGAACAAGGAGTCAAACCTCGGATCTTAGCCACCAGACTAGTCTACATGCTGGACAAGGAAGGGTGATGGGAGCCTAGTCCCAAAGGGGCAGGCATCCCTGTCGATCTGAGATGCTGGGTCCAACTCTCCCAACAAGCAAACCTTCTGTGGCCTCAGGTTTCCTATCTGTGAATTTAGAGTGCTGATTTAGGTAATCTCCAAAGCCTTTCCCTAGAGAAGGATACTAAATATGTATGTGGGGCACAGTTGGACAGAGATGGCTGATCCGTCTTCCTTAAGCTCCATTTGAAGGCAGTGCCATGCTGGATGTTGGTTATGAGGCTTTAGACCCCCAGCCAGCCTTGGCCCTTTTCTGGTGGGTGAAACTCTCTTTGTGCTTCAGCTTCCCATCTGTGCGATGGAGAAGACATATCAACCTCACAGAGCTCTGGCACGAATTGAAGCCAAAATCCCCACACTGGCCTACAATGTCCTCTGACCTGACCCATCTCTCCGATCTCATCTATCTCTCTCGCTGTGCTCAGACCAGAGGTTTCTGCCTCAGGCCCTCGCATATGCTCTCCTCTCTTCCTTCTTGCTCTCTCGCTCATCTGCTCCAATCCTTTGCTCAGATGTCATCTTTTCTTGAGGCCTAACCTGGTCACCCTATTTAAAAATGTAAGCCTCTCATCTCACTCACAGCCTCCCCAACCCCTTTCCAACCACAGCCCCATTGCATTTTTCTCTGTCACCCTCAGTGCCATCTGATAGGCTGTATGCCATCAATTTCTTCTCACTAAAAGGTTGGCTTCACAATAGTAGCAATTTTTATATCCCTGCAATATCTCCAGTACCTGTAACAGTTCCTGATACATAGTAGTTACTCACTAAATACCTGTTGAATTAACAAATGAATGGGAAATATTATTCAAGGAATAAATAGTTATTCAACTGCTTTCTCTTCTTTGCAATGTATCCTAACATTAGCTGAGCACCTGTGCTGAGCCCAGTAAGTACTTGCTATCTACCTGTGAAGTCATTCTCAATACCGAGAGTTTCAAACTACTTGGTCTCCCAGTGTTCAGAGATGCTCTTTCTCACCTGTCATTTGTTGCACCCCTGTTTCTCCAAACCAGTCTCCCAGATGTGTTCAAGGAACCAGTGAGTCTTTTAATTAAAACAGTCTGCTATGATGAATCTGTTATGACTGAGCTTTACCTATGTAAAACATTAATAATACAAATTTCATTTGTTTATGTCAGTGCCAAGCATTAATTTTTAATAGCAAAATGTATGAGTTATGAAAGGCATTAATGCAAACCAAATCACCAGCTGAGGATGAAAAGGAAATCTATTTTTTAGGGTAAGCAGTGGCGATGAAATATTATGTGACTTCCAAGCAAAGAGGAAGAAAAAAATATATTTCTTTACCCTTCAGCGGCAATTAAAAAAAAAAAGAACCAGATAAAGAAATAACTTTATCATCACCTTAGCATCTATTCTGAATGCAAGTAGACAGCTGTGCCTTTTATCCTGCTGTGTCTCTGGTGGCAATCTCAAAGCAAGAGGTTTATGCAAAATTGTCCTAATTACCCACCCACGTCACATGAATACTTCTAGGATAATAAATGTGCAATAATTTGTTACATTTGTAAAGGACAGTAGAGTTTACAAAGCACTTTTGTCTGTTTGCCTCAACTGATCCTTTCAATATGGCAAGAGAGGATAGTTTATCCCCATTTCACAGATGAGATCACTGAGGTGCCAAAAGCTTAGGTGACAAAACTGGAACCGTAGCAAGTATCTAATGAAGGAAGGAAGAAAAGTGGGACGTCAAAAAGGAAAGAAAGAAGAAAGGAAGGAGGGAATGAATTGAGAAAGACTGGCCAGCTGGGGAATTTAGGGAGGAGGCGGGTGGAGACAAGAAGCCTTCTGTTCCAGTGATTCCCCATCTGCCACCTCTTCCCTTCTCCAGAACCATTCCCAGTTCTCCTCTGTGTCCCAGGACGACAATATCAACATCCCTCCTCTTTCCAGCCTTCAGCCAATGGGAGGCTCATGTAGGACATCAGTAGGAGGGAGGAAAGAGGGGCAGGTGCATTTCCTCTACTAACCCTGCCCATCCTGCCCCTGCAGCCTTCCCGGGCATGGCTACACCTCTCCATCATCCCAGATCCCACCAGAAATCCCCTTCCTCATGACTCCCTTCTCAGAGCACCCTCAAGAATCCTCTGTCTCCCCTTGTCCCTTCTTCCCTAGAAATAATACAGCTTCCCTCTGCTGGATTCCGGGGACTTCCACCCTCCTCATTTACACTCTTGTCCCTACTCAACACCTTTGCAAGAGGTTCTTCCGTTAAATACTCTTTAACTATACCCTCCGGAATTCACAACAGATGATATCCCTTTCCTGCTTGGACCCCCATTCCTGCATCAATTCTCTCACTCTGCTATTCTAGATGGAACTAAATTACCAACATGAAGCTGATTAAAATGAACATCAGACACCACTTACCTGGAGCCTTATGCCTCACTTAAGGGAGTCTCTTGGCTATGTAACTCAACACCAAGATTTGAACTCGTGGCTTCTGTTTTCAGGTCCTGTCACATTCTTATGGTGACCTGGAGCAATCAGAGGTAGGTGCAGCCCCTCCTGAGAAGGTGATAACAGCACAAACATCCAATAAGAATTTTTGCAAGAAAATGGCGGGTGTATATCAGTGTTCAGTCACTGCATATTAAATTGTTCAAATAGAATGTACAGAGGTATCTTACACTATAACTTTTACATATTTGCACACCTACCTATTCGATAGGTATTATTATCTTCATTTGTAGAAGAGTAAATGGAGATTCAGAGGCTGGAACTCACGTTTCATAAGGTGGTGAAGTTATTACCATTAGTATCCACATTTGTCCTTTCTGGGGTACTGACTCTAGAGCATAAGCTGAGAGATACACATGTGTGACATACCATTCAGTCCTTGCAACCCTGTGAAATAGCTATATTTAATTTTCCCATTTCACAGATGGGGACACTGGGGCTTAGGTCAAAGCAAATAGGTCCATTGGGACCCACGTTTGGTGGCTCCAAAGTGTACTCTTTTCTGTGACATCACACTAGTTCCTACCAGGCAAGGCTGCTTGTTCTTTATCTCACACATGCTCTCTCCTAGGTAGTAAGCACCACTAAATCACTCTCTGCCACTGTCTGCTGCAGCAGGTGGAGTGGAGTGGTGTCCCAGGGTCACATGAAAGACTACGTCTGCTTGTACTCACCTTCTACCACATCCCTCTGTGGTGCTCATGGCGATTTCTCATTTCGCTGAAGACTGAAGTAAAAATAGAAAATCCTAAGACGGCCAACATGACTTCCCAGGAAAGCATTCATCCTGTGATCCTTTGAACCTAGTAGATTTTTTATTTTAATTTTCCAAGTAATGCACTGTCATTGTTATAACATTAAGTGGTGCAGAAGGAAATAAAGTGAAAAATGAACTCTCCCTCTTCTCTGCTGGCTCCTAAGCCCATTCCTCAGAGGTAACTCCCATATATAACTTACGTCTTCACCTTATAACAGAAATTTTAATGTATTTTCTACAAATGCGACTGGGTAGATAAACTGTACTGAGGCTTATTTTTCCCACCTATATATCTTAGACATTCTTCTATGCCAGTACATATATTTCATTCATTCATTCATCAAATATGTATTGAGCACTGCACTGTGCCAGGTGCTAGATGAGCTGCCAAAATACCCCAGTAAATGAATCAGTCTTCGCCATCACCTTCATTTCAGCGACTGTCATACACAAAGGCCTCACCATATGCCAGGAACTGGGTTAAGCCCTTCACATGGACTTTTTCTTCTTGTTGTTCTGGCAACTTATGCTTTTGATATTGTTAACCTCTTCATTTTCAGATTAGGAGACAGAGATGTAAAGAAAGTTAACTCACATGAACCCATTCTGGTAGTTTCTGGTAGAACCAAGATTTGAACCCAGATAGTCTGACTTGCTAGCCCAGGTTCCTACACAAGCCCATGTTACTTGAGGTTCTTGTCATCTTTGAGTTCACAATCAATGAGGTATGGAAAAGGGGAAGATGCCATAAATACATAGATACCATAAATACATATTCGAAGAAAATTAACAAGGTGCATGACTCCATCATATAACATATCATTATTTATTTTAACCATTCCTCTGTTGATGGACATTCAGTTTGTTTCCAGTATTTCATGATTGCAACCAACATACAGTGAAAATTATGGTCTACCCAGTGCTGAACAATTGCATTTGCAGCATAAATTTCTAAAAGTGGAATTACACAGGAAAAACTCTGGAATGGTTTCTAATCTGATGGATAATGCCGAATTTCCCTCCAAAAAGTGATGCAGTTTGAGTTCCTACGTGCCCAGTTCCTCATACTCACCAGGACAGGTCATCAGGAATCACTTTCAATTCCAGGGTTAGTTGGAATTTCCTTTCTGGTTGTTATTTTTATGTCTTTTCCTTTGAGTATACATCTATGTATGGATCAAATGTGGTCATTTCTTGATTTTTGACTCATTATCATGACGAATGTGATTTAATGGCATAAATTTGAGATCACAACTCAAAAGACTTGAGATTTAACCCCAGCACCAAAATAATAGCTTGGTGTCATGAGTCCTGGAGAGAAAGAGATTGGAGGTTGCAGCATCTCAGACCACCAGTGAGGCGCTGAGAAGAGCCCCACACTGAGGACTCTGTCACAAAGCTGCCTAAAGGATCAGCTGCAAGATTTAGCCCAAGCACACAATCAACTTCTGACACCCAGAGGACATGTTTGGGATGGAATCCTGCAACCATGAGTCTTAGAGGGATCATCTGAGTCCACTCTGAGCTTACAACCTACAAAGTAGATCACTCATAACCAACTGAAGTGAGAGAAATTGGCTTTCCATGGCCGATCACAGGAGGAAACCTGCACTTGCCTCTTCCTACTCCCACCTCTGTGACAGAGAGGACCACGCAGGGAAGAGGTTTATAAGAGACAGCGGACTCCACCCAAGCCCCATCCATCCACCAACATCTCAACTCTACCCTCTGCAAGATGGTAAAGGGAGTTTTGAATCCAACAAGAGATTGAAGTTTTAGGAATAAACATATCTAACTTTTAACAACCAAAATAAGACTCTTTTCATTCAGAAGGAGACTGGCAGTCAGGGCATCAGGCTGAGCTCAATGCTTCTCAGCAAGAAAGGGGAAGAGGTTGCAGCAGGCACAGGTGGGAGCAGTTAGACTCAGGGGGTGGGGGCAGGTGTGTTAAGATTCCTTGTTTCTAGTCCTGCCAGTTAAGACTCTTCATTATTAGTAAATAATGAGAGGATTGACTCAGCTGATCTTTTCTACTCCTCTAATTTTGAGATCGCATGATTTATTCATTCATTCAACATGCATTGAGAAGCACTTATGTTACTGAGAGTGATGCTAAACTATGAGACTACAGAAAATACAAGTGTTGTCTCTTTCCCCTAGGAGTTTTACATCCATGGGGGAGAAAAGAACACTGCACTATGAGAGTGCATTCGAAAGTTCATGGATGTGGAAAGTAAAGGACGGCGCCACAGCTCATTAGGCTAATCTTCCACCTGCAGCGCCGGCACCCCGGGTCCTAGTCCCGGTTGGGGCACCGGATTCTGTCCTGGTTGTTCCTCTTCCAGTCCAGCTCTCTGCTGTGGCCCTGGAGGGCAGTGGAGGATGGCCCAAGGGCTTGGGCCCTACACCCACATGGGAGACCAGGAGGAAGCACCTGGCTCCTGGCTTCAGGTCGGCGCAACATGCTGGCCATAGTGGCCATTTGGGGGGTGAACCAACGGAAGGAAGACATTTCTCTCTCTCTCTCTCTCACTGTCTAACTCTACCTGTCAAAAAAAAAGGAAAGTAAAAAATAAATATATTGTAGCCAGCATCGTGGCATATCAGGTAAAGCCTCTGTCTGCAACACCAACATCGCATATGGGTGCCAGTTCAAATCCTGGCTGCTCCATTTCCAAAACAGCTCCCTGCTAATGACCCGGGAAAAGCAGCAGAAGATGGCCCAAGTGTTGGGCCCCTGCCACTTATGTGAGAGAATCAGAAGAAGCTCCTGGCTTCTGGCTTTGGCCTGGCTCAGCCATGGCAGTTGCAGACATCAGGGGAATGAAACAGTGGATGGAAAATTCTCTTTCTCTCTCTCACTCTCTCTCTCTCTCTCTTTCTCTCTCCCTCCCTCCCTCCCTCTGTGTGACTCTGACTTTCAAAAAAATATTTTAAAATAAATAAATTTACTGGGGTTCATAAGTTCTTGAACTCTGGTTTGTGGGTAGTGTTTTCCTAATATGCATTTTCCATGAACTCTCTGAAGACCTCTCATAGAAATGCAGCTTAGAGGTGTGTGCAGGACTCACTGAGAGGAGGGAAAGAGAGGATTAAAATGGCAAACTGGGTTTCCTTATGATGAGGAGCAGTTTGCTTGAGAAGAACTGGGGAGGGACTATTCCAGCAGAGAACACAGTTGTGCCCTGACATGGGGTGTGGGAAGGCCTGGTGCTTGGAGCACCTGCTAAGAGCTTGAGGTGGCTGAGACAGAACCACGTAGGTTGGGGGGGGGGGGCTTGAGGAAGATGAACACCAACAGAGCAGGGTTTGGAGGCAGGTCAAGGTGCTTGGATTCCCCCCTCCAAAGTAATAGGAGTCATGAGATGCTTTAGGGTAAGGATGTGTCACGGTCAGAGTTTTGTTTTTGAAAGACAACTCGGGACCGGCGCCACGGCCACCTTGCAGCGCTGGCACACCAGTTCTAGTCCTGGTCGGGGCTCCGGATTCTGTCCCGGTTGCCCCTCTTCCAAGCCAGCTCTCTGCTGTGGCCAGGGAGTGCAGTGGAGGATGGCCCAAGTGCTTGGGCCCTGCACCCCCCATGGGAGACCAGGAGAAACACCTGGCTCCTGCCTTTGGATCAGCACGGTGTGCCGGCCGCAGCGCACCAGCTGTGGCGGCCATTGGAGGGTGAACCAACAGCAAAGGAAGACCTTTCTCTCTGTCTCTCTCTCTCACTGTCCACTCTGCCTGTCAAAAAATAAATAAATTTTTAAAAAAATAGAAAAAAAGAAAGACAACTCTGGACCTGTCTGGAGAATAGGATGCAGGGGCTGGGAGCAGAGTGAAAGCAAAACCAGTCTCTGCTTCTAATGTCTGCTGGGTCTCTGAGTGGCCCTGGGGTCTCTGGAAGGCATCCTTCTCTACCTTTTCTCCTGCCCTCACAAGCTTAAGCTATAGCACAATCATTTTCTCTCCTTTGCAGAGGCACTGACCACTGACTGCAGAGTGGGGTTCCACCAAAGTGGCCAGCCCAGGAAAGAAGATGATGCAGGGAGCTGTGGAGAGAGGCACGTGAATTTCACAGTGTGATTTCTGCCTCATTGATTCCCCCCAGAACATAACACACAGCAGTGCTGAGTGGGTCTCCTTCCTACCATACAGGCCCTGAGCTGACCAAGCCACAGAGCTGGAGTGTTGCATGAAGAATCACATCCAGCAAGGCATGGGAGAGGTAAGAAGCATCAGTCTTGGAGCTCATGGCAGAACCACAGAGGAAAGATGCAAGAATCGCCCTTTGTGGAGTCCTCAGTCTTACAGCTCAGTATTTAAATTCCCCAGCCAGCATGCAGGGTGGAAAATATTGTCCCAACTTTACTCATGAATCAACTGAGGCATGGAGAGTTTAGCCGAGCTGCTCAGTGCCAGCTCACAGGAAGAGACACTCCCACTCAAGCTGAGGGCTGGCCCCGGCCAGAAGACACCACACAGGCTTTGCTGAGCTTCCAGGCAGTGCTACGTCCCATCAGGATGTCTGGTAGTGAATTACATCCACATCCTTGAATTGAAAGGAAGAAGGTAGACTTCTAAGGCATCAATCAAAACTTTTCAAGTCAAGATGCATTGGTCCTAAACCCTGCCTTCTGCCGATTGGCAAAAGGAAGTCAGTTGAGTGGTGTTCAGAGCTTGAGAGCGCCAAGGATGCCAAGGAAGTTTTTTTTGTACCAGCTCACGTGAACCCGGGTTGAGTCCAGGTCAGCAGAGATAAGGACAGCTCCAGGCTCAACTCAATCCCTACAGTCTATATGGAGAGAGAAGAAGGGAGAGAAATGAGAATATTAGATGGACATGCACGAAAAAGTGCTAAGTTTACCCCATCTGTCATACAGATGCACCCCAACACCGACGCTGGGTCTCTGAGTGGATGCACCCCAGTGAGCACAGAGAATGAGTTAGGAGCAATGTGGACAGGCTGCCTGGTGCCTGGAATGTGCAGCTGGCCAGTTTCAGACTGAACCCTGACCCTCCAGTTCCCCACTGTGAAACATCCTGCAGTGCACACTCCTGACAACCTCAGATGCCTCACCTGTGACCCGATGTTGCCCAGGTGATGTGAGTATGGAAGGAAATGGTTCATTGTATTCTATTTTAGAATGCATTTCTTACCCTCTTCTTTCCAGGAATGATCTGGGGTACCTGTGAGATAACACAGACAGAGCTCTCGGCACACTGCTTAAGACAAGGTAGGTCCTCCGTCATAGCTGCCCTTGGTTCCTGAAGAAAACCTCAGCATTCTGTCTCATTCAATGCAGAAGGAATGCAGAGGCAAAATGAAAGAGGGGAATGCAGCTATTTTTAGAGAAAAGTAGTCTGAATAAGTAGATCACCTATTCTTGAAATTTTTTAAAAAAAAAGACAATTTAGAAAACCGGGTAGCAATATGAAAATTATCTGATGTACATGAAAGAGCAGTGAACAGCACTGCATATGCACGAGGCTTTATAAAACATGATGACCTAACAAGACTGAGACATTTGCCACCCCCCACTCCTCCTCCCATCCAATTCCTTTGGATCTGCCAATGCCATTTGGTTGAGTGACATCTTTGGGATAAAGTGGGTTAAATATGGACATTAATCTGGGTGATACAAGGGGAAGACTTTTCTTGTGACTGCAGGAAAGGATAATTGTGGAGGAGAAATTAAGACGGAAAAAGGAGGTAGAGCAGAGAAAAGGAGGTGGGGAGAGGCTGAGACCTTCCCACAGCCCCCACGTGAGCCAGAGTCAAGCTATTACCTCAGGCACAGTTGGAGGCTAGGGAATTGCTAGGGCATGGAGGGAAGTGATTGGATTTTGTGCTCAGAAGGACAGCAAAGAAAAATAATGATAAAAAAGTTTTTAAAACCACATGCAGCCATGACCCAGAGCAGAGCACAGGAGTAGTGGACCACAGAAATTCTCAGAAGTTGGGAGATGAAATACAAGCTCTTTGAGGCATTCGGTCAGAAAATCGGGGGACTCTGTTCTCATCTGGTCTACATTATTAGACATGAACAATAATGTAAAGAAATTGATGAATATGGGTGATAAATTATAATCAGAAAATGATGTTTGATTCTTTAAATATTTTGCTTCTAATTACAAAGTTATACATGTGCATCATGGAAAATGTGAAAATATAGAAAAATATAAGGAAGAAAAGACAATATTTTGGTGGATGTCACTTGAGTGTTTTCCAATGTATATGCATGCTAATGCAAATGCGTGCACACCACAGACATTTGTACACATGAGGATATAACCACATTTCCTGGGTTTTCTGCCCTATAGTTTTTCAACTAAATCATACAATGTGACCAGTTCACACCGCATTAAATGTATTCTTCTGTATCATTTTAATGGCTGTGTAGTATTCCACACACTACAGGATGATATAATTTCATCTCCTGATTTTGGAATTCACAATTCTTTGCCTCCATGAATTTTCTCACACATAAATCCTTGTTCGTAGTTATTTCTTCAGGATCCATTTACTTCTTTTTTTTAATTTATTTAGTAAATATAAATTTCCAAAGTACAGTTTATGGATTACAATGGTTTTCCCCCCACATAATTTCCCTCCCACTCGCACCCCTCCCATATCCCGCTCCCTCTCCCATTCCGTTCACATCAAGATTCATTTTCAATTATCTTTATATACAGAAGATAGATTTAGTATATATTAAGTAAAGATTTCATCAGTTTGCACCCACACAGAAACACAAAGTATAAAATACTGTTTCAGTACTAGTTATAGCATTAATTCACATTGGACAACACATTAAGGGCAGATCCCACATGAGAAGTTAAGTACACAGTGGCAATGTACAGCACATTAAGGACTGAGATCCTACATTAGGAGTAAGTGCACAGTGACTCCTGTTGTTGACTTAACAATTTGACACTCTTGTTTATGGCGTCAGTAATCTCCCTAGGTTCTAGTCACGAGTTGCCAAGGCTATGGAAGCCTTTTGAGTTCTCTGACTTCGATCTTATTCCGACAGGGTCATAGTCAAAGTGGAAGTTCTCTCCTCCCTTCAGAGAAAGGTACCTCCTTCTTTGATGGCCCCGTCCTTTCCACTGGAATCTCACTTGCAGAGATCTTTCATTTAGGTCTTCTTTTTTTTTTCCAGAATGTCTTGGCTTTCCATGCCTAAAATACTCTCATGGGCTCTTCAGCCAGATCTGAGTGCCTTAAGGGCTGATTCTGAGGCATGAATGCTATTCAGAACATCTGCCATTTTATGAGTCTGCTGTGTATCTCGCTTCCCATGTTGGATCGTTCTTTCCCTTTTTTATTCTATCAGTTAGTATTAGCAGACACTAGTCTTGTTTGTGTGATCCCTTTGACTCTTAGACCTATCAGTGTGATCAGTTGTGAACTGAAATTGATCACTTGGACTAGTGAGATGGCATTGGTACATGCCACCTTGATGGGATTGTATTTGAATCCCCTGCACGTTTCCAATGAATGGGAAAAAATATTTGCAAACTATGCAACAGATAAGGATTATTAACCAGAATCTACAAAGAAATCAAGAAACTCCACAACATCAAAACAAACAATCCACTTAAGAGATGGGCCAAGGACCTCAACAGACATTTTTCCAAAGAGGAAATCCAAATGGCCAACAGACACATGAAAAAATGTTCAAGATCACTAGCAATCAGGGAAATGCAAATCAAAACCATAATGATGTTTCACCTCACCCCAGTTAGAATGGCTCACATTCAGAAATCTACCAACAACAGATGCTGCAGAGGATGTGGGGGAAAAGGGACACTAACCCACTGTTGGTGGGAATATAAAAAGGTTAAGCCACTATGGAAGTCAGTCTGGAGATTCCTCAGAAACCTGAATATAACCCCACCATTCAACCCAGCCATCCCACTCCTTGGAATTTACCCAAAGGAATTTAAATTGGCAAACAAAAAAGCTGTCTGCACCTTCATGTTTGTTGCAGCTAAATTCACAATAGCTAAGACCTGGAACCAACCCAAATGCCCATCAACAGGAGACTGGATAAAGAAATTATGGGACATATACTCTATAGAATACTATACAGCAGTCAAAACAATGAAATCCAGTCATTTGCAACAAGATGGAGTAATCTGGAAAACATCATTTTGAGTGAATTAAGCCAGTCCCAGAGGGACAAATATCATATGTTCTCCCTGATTGGTGACAACTAACTGAGCACCAAAGGGGAAACCTGTTGAAGTGAAATAGACACTGTGAGAAACAGTGACTTGATCAGCCCTGGTCCTGGCTGTTGATATACAATGTAATACTTTATCCCTTTTAGTATTTTTTTGTTCTAGTACTATTGGTTGAACTCTGTAATTAACACACAATTATTCTTAGGTGTTTAAATTTTAACTGAAAAATGATCCCTGTTAAATATAAGAGTGGGAATGAGAGAGGGAGGATCCATTTCTAGAAACAGAACTGTTGGATGAGAGATATGCATATATTGAAATCCTTTGTCACATTTAGCTAAGCTTCCTTTAACAGATTTTTTGCACACCTTTTACACACAACACACTTTCTCCACAAGCTCACTCTTAGCACTGAGGGTGGAAAGTGTCCTTCATTTCCACCAATCCACTGTGTGAAAATGTCACATCGGGGGCCAGCGTTGTGTTGTGGAGACACTGTCTGTGACATCAGCATCCCAAATGGGCACTGGCTCAAATCCCAGCTGTTCCAACCACTTCCAATCCAGCTCCCTGTTTATGGCCTGGGAAAAGCAGAGGAAGATGGCCCAAGGGTTTGGGACCCAACCACATACCTGGGAGACACAAATGAAGCTCCTGACTCCTAACTCTGGTCTTCCCCAGACCTGAACATGACAGTCATCCAGGAAGTAGAGCAGTGGATGAAAGATCTCTGTGTGGGTACTCTCCCTCTCATGCTCTGTAAGTGACTTATTTTAAAAAAATTATTTATTTATTTTAAAGAACACAAATTTCATTAGTACAACTTTAGGAATATAGTTATTCCCACCATACCTGCCCTCCCACCCACTCTCCCACACCCTCCTCTTCCCTCTCCCCTTGCCAGTCCCATGCTCCAGTAAGATTCATTTTCAATTAACTTTGTACACAGGGCCGGTGCCGTGGCTCAACAGGCTAATCCTCCGCCTTGCGGCGCCAGCACACCGGGTTCTAGTCCCGGTCGGGGCACCGGATTCTGTCCCGGTTGCCCGTCTTCCAGGCCAGCCCTCTGCTGTGGCCCAGGAGTGCAGTGGAGGATGGCCCAAGTGCTTGGGCCCTGCACCCCATGGGAGACCAGGAAAAAGCACCTAGCACCTGGCTTCTGCCATCGGATGAGCACGGTGTGCCGGCCACAGCGCGCCGTCCTTGGCGGCCATTGGAGGGTGAACCAACGGCAAGGGAAGACCTTTCTCTCTGTCTCTCTCTCTCACTGTCCACTCTGCCTGTCAAAAAAAAAAAAAAAAAAAACTTTGTACACAGAAGAACAACTCTATACTAGGTAAGGATTTCAACAGTTTTCACACACACACACACACACACACACACACACAAACTGTTCGAGAACAAGTTTTATAGTTAACTCTCATAGTACAACTCATTGAGTACAGAGGTCCTGCATGAGAAGTAAGTACACAGTAACTCCTGTGTAACTGATATTCAAAATCAATAACTCTCTAAAAGAAAACATCCATAAGCCGTACTTTGGAAATTTATATTCATTAAATAAAAGTTAAAAAAAGAAAACATCACATCAATGTTTAAATTTTTATTTCTGTTTTTCTTAGATTTATTAATTTACTTGAAAGTCAGAGTTACACAGAGAGAGTAGGAGAGGCAGAGAGTGTGAGTGGTCTTCCATCCACTGGTTCACTCCCCCAGCTGGCCGCAGCAGCCAGAGCTGTGCCGATCAGAAGCCAGGAGCCAGGAGCCTCCCCCTGGTCTCCCACGTGGGTACAGGGTCTCAAGGACTTGAGCCATCTTCCATTGCTTTTCCAGGCCATAGCAGAGAGCTGGACCAGAAGTGGAAAAGCCGGGACTCAAACTGCACTCATATGGGATGCCAGCACTGCAGGAGGCGGCTTCAACCACTATGCCACCATGCTGGCACCTAAATTTTTATTTCTTTGATCATAATTATAATTGGTGGATTTCTCTAGTGATTACATATTAGACTTTTATATATCACCTTTTATAAGTTACACACTTATGTCCTGTGTCCATTTTCTTTTTTTTTTTTTTTTTTAAGATTATTTTCGGGACCGACAGTGGTGCAGTGGGTAAAGCTGCAGCCAGCAGTGCCGGCATCCCACATGGGCACCAGTTCAAGACCTGGCTGCTCCACTTCTGATCCAACTCTCTGCTATGGCCTGGGAAAGCAGTGGAAGATGGCCCAAGTCCTTGGGCCCCTGCACCCATGTGGGAGACCCAGAAGAAGCTCCTGTCTCCTGGCTTTGGATCGGCACAGCTCTGGCCATTGCAGCCATCTGGGGAATGAACCCAACAGATAGACGATCACTCTCTCTCTCTTTCTGCCTCTCCTTCTCTCTGTGTGTAAATCTGACTTTCAAATAAATAAATTAATCTTAAAAAAAGATTACTTATCTATTTGAAAGACATAGTAACAGAGAGAGAGAGAGAGAGAGAGAGAGAGAGAGAGAGAATCTACCATTCACTGATTCATTCCCCCAAATGCCTGCTGGAGCTGGAGATGGACCAGGCAAAAGCCAGGAGCCAAGAACTCCACCAGGGTCATTGACATGGGTGACACAAACCCAAATAAATGAATCATAATCTGCTGCCTCTTAGGCACATTAGTAAGAAGCTGGGTTGGAAGTGGAGGCAAGACTCAATACCGAGCATTCCAATATGGGATGCAGGCACCCCAAGCAGTGATTTAACCCACTATGTCACAATGTCTGCCCCCTTTTGCCCATTTTCTAATTAGACCTTCTAATTTTTCTTCTTTTATACTTGAAATTTAATTATTTGTATGTCATATAGGTTGTAAATAACTCCACTTACATTAGCTTTTTAGACATGTTTATAAAGTTTTGAATCATGATTTTTTAAAAATATTTAGTTAGTTATATATTTGAAAGGCTGTTAGAGAGAGAGAGAGAGATCTTCCATCCACTGGTTCACTCCCCAGATGGCCACAATGGCTGGAGTTAGCCAGTCCAACCCAAAGACATGCACCAGCAGCTTTTTCTGGGTCTTCCACTTGATTATGGGGCCCAAGCATTTGGGCCACTTTCTGCTGCTTTCCCAGGAGCATTAGCTGGGAGCTGGATCTGAAGTGAAGCAGCTGGGACTCAAGTGGGCACCCATATAGGATACTGGCACCACAGGCGGTAGCTTAACCTCAGCATCAGCCCTCAAATCATGATATTTTTATTTAAATATATTAATTTCTTCTTTTAAGATAGTTTCTTAATGCTTAGAAATATTTCTCCATCCTGCAATGGTTATTGAGTTTTTAAATCTTAATATGTGTTTTTTTAAAAAAAATATCATCAGTCTACCTAGACTTAAGGAATTTATTTGAGATAAGGTCTAAACTCATAGATGTTAGGAACTTTCAATCTTCCCAACACCATTTATTGACTGATTTATTCTTTTATACTAATATGAAATACCACCCCATCACACAGTTCTGACATCGCCAAAGTTTTCCTATTCACTGTATGTTTGGTTGGGTATAAAACTCTCAAATCATAAGCTTTTCTTTTAAAATTATGTAGAAATTTCTGTGTCATCTAATATTTAGTTTGCTTTCCATGTTTTTCCACACTCTGAAAAATATTTACATAAGTACAAGTTACTTGTAGTAAAAGATTCAGAAGTATTTCCCTATTAACCATATAAGGTTTCAGAATTTGGAGAGTACTTTGAGATTCTCCCCAATTTCTCTCATATTTTTATATATTGGATCATGTTCATTCAAGTCATTTTTACATTTTCTAGAAAATCTTCTGTTTATCCATATTTTCAAATTCACTAACGAGAAATTTAAGTGTTTTTCTTTAATTTCCACGTGTTAGATTAGATTTCATCTGTGTATACACTGTTGAATGCTGTATTTTCTTGCTTTCAGTAGTTGATTGTCAAAATCATGTTGTATTCATCTTTTAAAAGCATACATACAAGAAAAAAAAATATATATATATATATAATCAGATTTATTGGGCAATGCTACTACTCTGATCTTTTCTAATTTATGAGTTCTGGACTTAAGTGTGTTCTATTCTTCTTTCCACTTACCTTCGGCTAATTTTGTGGTTCTTTCCTTCATTCCCCAAGTTGAATGCCTAGTTCACATATTTTTTTCTCTTCCTTGCCTGATAAGAAAATTGTTAGAGGCTATGAATATTCCTTTGGGTATATCTTTGGAAATGTTCCATCGGTGTTGATAAGTTGTGTTTTCATTGTTACAGTGTTCTATACAGCCTGTAATTACAGTTTGTTTGATTCAATCGAGACTAAAGAATAATTGAAATTCTTCCTTATCTCATCCAATATCCTTCTCAGTTCAACCAGTTTCCTGGAGGCTTCGTGCTTCTTTTTCAAGCAGACCGTGTCTTCTTAATATTTGTCAAGGATACAAAATAGCTTCCTGGGTTTTTTTTTTTTTCTGAAATCTAAAGATATGTACCTCCAACATGGATCTCATCTCTTGATCTTTAATAATTTTTCATAGGCTATTTGCTTTTTTTCCCCTGTTGTTCATCTATAAGAAAGTCAGAGTCATCTAAACCCTGTAAAAATACAGGATGTAAGAAAAGTACTGCTCCACTCCGTTCTCATAAATATAGGGTGGGAGGGGGGAAAGCAGCAGGCTGGCTGTATCATGGTAAAAGGATGGCTGCCCTATTTTCTGATGCCGATGGTCACAGGGTCTCAGGGTCAAGGTAATCAGTACAAAGTTCTTAGTGTTTTTTCCATTGTCTCCATTTCATAAGGCAAAAATAAAGCAGGTTTCTTTCAATCCAATTCCATCTGCCTTAGAGTTTATGAAAATCCCTTCTGATTCCATATTTATCAGGTTACCAATCTTCATTTGTGAGCTCTTTATCTCATGTTTCCATAGGTGTTTAGTGGTGCTTTTACAGGGGCCATATTAGGGCCAGAGAGCCAGATGCCATTTTAATGATCATTTTTCATTCACTGCTATAATTTTCCTTGAGCAATAAATTCCAGTTTTACTACCATCACAGCACAGGTGATTATTTCTTGCTAGGAATATTGGGAACATTTCCAGAGTCTTCTCCCTGCCTCCATTTCTATCCCTTAAATTCCATCTTAAACCCTAGTCACCAAGAGTGATTTTCCTAAATCCAAATCTCTTAAGTCTATTTCTCCATTCCGAAATGTCCACTCAGTCATTCAGGTACTACTTGGATCCAGGCACTGTGTTGGGTCCCAAGAATGTGGAGGTAAACAAAATAAGGTATTCCTCTTTCAAGAATGCACTATCTTATGTGGAAGAGAGAAGAATCAGAACTCACGGTTCATCTAAAGGGTGAGTAAGGGGGAAGCCCAGTGTGCTTTGAGAAAGAGTAAGAGCATTAACAATCTGGGAATAGTCTCCCCGAAAAGGAGCTGTTTGAAGGACATAGAAATTCAGTTGGCCAGGGAGAACATTCTAGAACCTGGAGAACAAAAAGAAAAATGTGATACCCTTCAAGCAGCCCAGTATGGCTGAAACACAGCAGGCTATATGAGGAGTGATTAAGTGATGATGAAATCAACAAGAATGGGCCCTGAAGGGCCCTAATTCTAAGTGTAGTCATTTGTTTTTTATCCTGAGGACAGTAAGAATCTACAAAATATTTTTTTTCCAAAATGCAGCCTGGCCAAGTGTGCCTATTGTAAACATCCCCATGGCACAGAAGGAAGGATGAGATAGCAATACTAGGTAGAGAGGGATATCCAGAAGCTGTCGCAATGATTCAGATGAAAATTGATGTGTAGGGTATGAAGTCCAGAGACATTTAGAAGCAAACCTAGAGGCTTTGTTTACTGAGAAGCATCCACACATATTTTCATGATACTCAATGCTTCTTTCTTATTGTCTACATAATGACATCAGAAAGATCACAAGTCAGGGAACAACAAACCACCGGATGAGATCATGATCTCCACACCATCTAAGACCAAACCTACAGTTCCCCTGTCTCCCATCAGACAAGAAAGATAACAAAAATGAACAGGGAACTGTGCAAGCCAGTAGGGTCCTCAAACACATGTAAGGGATAACGATGTACCCATCACTGCTCTGGGTAATTTAGGGGGGTCTGAAACCTGCAAATGAAACAACACATTTGTCTCTCTTTATTCAAGGGGGATACATTCCACGATCTCTAGTGGGTGCTCTAAACCACAGGTAGTATTGAACCCTATAGGTATCATATTTTCTCTTTACATATATACAATATTATAAAGTTTAATCTATAAATTAGGCAACATGAGAGATTAACAACAAAAACTAATAAAGAGATAAAGCAATTATAACAATGGCTGTAATAAAAGTTAAATGTCATCTCTGTTTCAAGATATCTTGTTGTGGTGCACACACCCTTCTTGTGATGATGCAAGATCAAATAATACCTAAGTGACAAGATGAAGTGAAGTGGGTGATGTGGGCTTTGTGACCTAACATTAGGCTACTACCATCTAAACACAAGTACTAGGTGACTAATGGGTGGGTAACATATACAGCATGTATACACTAGACTGAAAACATGATTCACATCTCAGGATGCAATGGGACAGCACAAGATTTCATCACATTACTCAGAATGGCATGAAATTTGAACTTATGAAATGTTTATTTCCAGAATTTTCCATTTAATATTTCCAGGTGATGGTTGATAATGAGCAACTAAAACCATGAAAGGCAAAATTATAGATAACAGGGTGGTTTCCACTTTCCAATAATAAACAGCAAGTTATAATAAAATTCCTGGCATCTTCAAGAGGGGGACATTTAGAATGCAGAAGGAGAGGCTGTTTTATTGTTGGTGTTGATGTTCTCAATAAATTCTCAGTTTTAATGTCTAATACGATAAACATCAACAAATATAACCACACAAAAATTTCTTTGAGTCTACATTAATTTTGAAGAATTTAAGGGAATCCTGAGACCAAAATTTAAAGAATCATTGAACTGAATGATAGATCACTAATCAAGCAAGCCCCAGAACCAAAAACAAAAGCTCTTAATCTGATTTCAAAAGTGAACTCATCTTAACATTTCTGCTGCAACAAATTAGTATAAATTTAGTGGCTTAAAACACCACACGTCTATTATGTCATATGTCCCATTGGTCCAAAGTCCTGGTACAGGGTATCTGGGAAGCCATCAAGGAAATGCCGATCAAAACCACAATGAGACGTTACCTACCACCTGTTAGAATGACTATTATTTTAAAAAAGAGAGAGAAAAAAAAATAACAAATGCTGGCAAGGATATAGAGAAAGGGGAAACTCTTATACACTGTTAGTGGCCTATAAATTAGTGTAACCACTATGGAAAACAGTATAGAGATTTCTTTTAAAACTAGAAACAGAACTGTCATATGATCTAGCAATCCCACTACTGGCTATATATCTGAAAAATGGAATCATTGTATCCAAGCTACCTGTTCCACCATATTTATTGATGTACTATTCACAATAGCCAAGATACAGAGTCAGCTATGGTGCCATCATCAGAAGAATGGATTAAAAAAAAATATGGTACACAGTCACAATAGAATGTTGTTCAGCCATAAAAAGAAAGAATGAAATCCTGTCATGTCCAGCAAAATAGATAGAACTTGATGATATCATGTTAAATGAAACAAGCCAGACACAGGAAGATAACCACCACAGGTTCTGCATCATACATGGAAACTTAAAAAACTCAATCTGAACACAAATTGGTGATTGCCAGAGGATAGGTGGGGTGGCAAGAAGATAGAGGGAATTTGGATAATGGGCGCAAAATCAGAGTTCAGTGGAAGGAACAAGTTTCTAGTGTTATGCAACATAGTTGGGAGACTCAAGTACACAATAACCTAGTTACATATTTTATGAACAAATAGAAGAAAGAAGTTTCAAGCCTACAATCAAAGAACAACATCAAAGAAGGGGGAATGTTGAGTTCCCTGTTTTGATCAGTACACATTGTATACATGTATTGAAATACCACACTATGGCCCAAAATATGTACAATTATTGTTAATAAAAATTTTCAGTAAAAAAGAATTTGGGGCTGGGTCTGCAACCTTTCCCTGAAGTTTAGAGTCCTCTTTTTCCAAGCTGAATGTTTGCAGGTAGAATTGGGTTTCCTGTAATTATAGGACTGAGGTCTGCAATTTTTTGGCTTCCAGCTGGAATTGCTCTCAGTTCCTAAGGCTCTTGCACACAGCCCCAGGGAAGGGCTGACATTGATCCTCTGTGTTGTTGGATGTTTGTTCTGTGGCCTGTGTAGTGCAATGGTCAAGGAAGCTGGGCTGGGACAGAGTGTGGTCTCCAGCTTAGGGGGGAGATAGAAGAGGCTATTCTGTCTGGCTTAATTGGGGTCAACAGATCAGTCACAAGGAGCCAGAGTAAGAAGGAAGTTCCAGGACAATAAGAGTCCATTAGGAAACAACCAGAAAATGAAATGAGCAAGCAGAGCAAATGGCTCTCAGTTCCTCTCGGGCCATAAGGAAGAGAAGGGTCAGCCTAGTGCTTTCCTCTTGGGCGCATAGGTCACCATTTGTCTGGGAAATGCCGAGCAAAGCAAGTTTTCTCTTTAACTTCTTTAGTTTTATCCCCAAAGAATAATACTCTCAGGATTGTCTATATAGTTTGTAGGTTCTTGCGCAAAAGGAAAATTCAGGGCCTCTTGTTCAAAAAGTAAGAGTATCAAGATGGTAATAGTAAAGCATGTAACCAAGCATAGGACCCTTCAAAGCAGAGGATCTGGAACAACTGCACCAGCCATTCACCCTTTTAGGCAGTCCTCGGTATTATGCTTAGATTTGTAATCTATCACCTGATGCCTGGAGTTGGAAAATTGATACATGTTAGTCCAAATCTAACCCCTCAACTGTTCATTGAGGAAGAATCTGCAGCTCAAAAGCAGAAGAGGACCTTGGTCAAGATCCTAGAATAAGTCAGGGATTGGGTTTTTTAATCTCTAGATTAACGGCCCTCTGTTTTGTGCTGCACATGAAGTTCTTTCACTCATTAAACCACTACGGGCATGAGCTCTACTATCCACCTCCTCATAGCAGAGGCAGTGAGGTATATAGTGACAGACTGTCCTCGATTTACAGAAAGGACTCAACTCCTTACTCCACCAAAAACCTGCACTCAAGGTTGGACCAGTCAGTTATTCTCTTTGGTCTTTCGTTTCCTCCATTGCAATAGGAAAGAATTGAATCAGTTGGTCTCTAATGTCCCCTATCCTCCCACACAGCTGCCTCAAGTGTGTGGAAACAAGGAGAAAAGCATTCCAATGACAAACCAGGGGGTTCTTCATCCCCATCAGAGATGTAGCTCTGAGCTAAGCAGTCCTCGGGTGAAATTAAACTGCACTTTCAACGGAATTTGCCAGTTTTTCAGCCAAAATAATAATAATAATAATAAGTATCACAACTACAAGCTGCTCCAAGCCAAGCTACCCTTAAACAGATAATCGGATTTGCATAATTGGGTACTGCTAAAGTTTAAATAATTCATCAACATGGCAGGCTCTTTTTCATAGCCAAACTGAGCTGCCAGACTCCAGGAAAGGATCAATGGCAATCTATGCCCCAGAGATGTGAGCTGCATCCTCAGGGTGGTCACAGCCTCTAGGTGAGGTTTAGAGACCGGGCTCTTTGTTGCCTAGTTCTACACACTAGCATGGATTAGGACAACGTTTTCTTTTCTACTTCCATGGTACCAATATGTTGAGAGACTTGAAGCTAAGGAAAACACCTGAATCCCTTTGAAAAAAAATACAAATTTTCCTGAGAGATCTCAGATTCTCAGATTCCAGCAAACCCAGGGAGATGAGTGGGATAAAATGCATGATGAATGGATGGGATACAGAATTAGGGGCATTTAAACAAAAATATCTGAGAAGTGGGAGACAATTGCATTGTCTTTCAATCTCCAAAGAATTGTCATGGCCTAGAGAACAGAACTGTTAACGGTAAGACCCAAAGCCAGAGCCAATAATAATTCACTGGGAAAGAGAAGATGTCAAGTTATCTGGAGATGAAATTTCTAGCCATCCCTTGACAGCTTGTCCTGCTTCTGTTGTCAATGTGCCCCCATCGAAAGGTTGCCAGGAACACACCGTCATCAGACAAAGTTGACTTCAGTGATCATCACAAGGGAGAACCCATACGGTGGGGAGCCATGAGGAGCTTGAATGGGAGGGTGTTGGGAATGACTTATCCTACATAAGATTCGAAGCTATGTAAGGTGATGGGCAAGGAGAGGCTTTTGGAGAGTAAGCACTAGTCATTCAGTTGGATGCCATCAGGAGGAAGGAGAAATTCCACAACTGGGCACCATCATGTCTCATAAAAAGGAGAAAATAATATATCAGGGCAGAAACCAGAATAGGTACAGAACAATCCCTCATAGAAGCTAGGAGAGGAGGTACTTCTGTGATTAGGACAATGACCTTGCTTTTGTCTCTGCCCAGACCAGGTTATGAAGGGGTCTTTCTCCAACCTCAGGTGTTCTGAAAGCTTGTGTGCTTCTAAGAGGAGTACATCACAGCTCACCCAGGAGAGCCAGGCAGGGTTCTGAGCCCCAAGGCCTTTGGCTAAGTGTAAGACCAATTCCCAGAAAGCAGGCACTGCTTTTCTTTCTCGCAGTCATATAAGAAAATCAGTTATTATCACATAATCTCCCACAGACTGTGACTGAAAATATCCAGTGCTGATTTTGCCATCTCTCCTGAAACTTGCTCCATCTCCACTGTTCCTCTTCTTCATCAGTGGAGCCACCATCCTCATAGGAACCTGGGTCAGAAATTGGAACACTATCTTAGCCTCTACCCTGTCTTCCCCCAACATGCGGTCTCATCACAGATCCTATTGATTCTACCTCAAGATCAAACTTGTACTCCTAGAGATGGTGCTGTTATAGTTGGATTCTCACTGTCCAAACTAGTGTCCAGGGAAAAGACTGTGGACATGGGAACCCCAGAAATGATGGGGAAATGGAGGCAATAGCATGGCCTCCATCTCCTTTCCCAGCTGTTACCTTGGATGAGTCTCTAGTTTCAGGTAAGCAGGAATTTAGGAGAGAAGACAAAGAAGGTTTGTTGGTGAAAGACCAAGGAGTATGACGTTGAAATCTCCATCATTGTGTATGGCATAGAATCAGGACAAGAACCTTCCATTCCCCCAACTCCACCGAAGCCACCATATGCACTGGCCATCCCCTTGATGTGATATAAAGGCAAATGTACCCATGGGAGCCAAAGTCTCAAAAGGGGCATGGAAGACAGAAGCAAATACTTTTGTAGTGGAAGTCAGAGCAAGCAAGGGTCAAGTTTTTATGAGCACCAATAAGCTGGGGGAGTGACTTGGTCTGGAGGCTTCAAATCAGCAAAATATGAATAGAAATATGAATACCACTCTGGTGAGGGCTTTAGGCTGATGAAATACTAGAGACATTTGGATCTCACAAAATCTATGTCTATGTAGAGGACCGTTGGCCAGTGCTTCTCAAGCCTTCTGCACTAAAGAACCAGTTGTTGAGAATTGTGGTGGTATTGGTATTGATTCCCAATTCTCCATAAACCATTCTGTGTTCTACTGCATGTGACTAAGACTTGGTCGATGCTACCTGCAACTCATCACCTACTTTCTATGGTACCCAAAGTGGTCTGCACCTTGTTCAACAAAGCCAGTCATCTGATCATGTGATCAGGTGACTCAGCAATACCAACTTGCTCTAAAAGGTTTTAAATGCTTTGTTCAGTAAATCCACTTTTTTGCTCATCCCTCCTCCCACAAGACAGAGCCAATGAATGGGGTAGAGCAGAGATTATGATGTCTTCCTAACAGTTCATGAATCAGCCCCAGTCTGTAGACCATACATAGCCTAACACTGCCCTGGACTATCAACTGTCAGAGGTCTCATTAAATGGTTATCTAGTCTCATCTACCTTCTCAGGTGGTAGCATTTTGTTAAGCCAAAATGAACAAAATTAATTTTTCAGCCTGATAGAGTCGAGACAGACTCTTGCCCTAAAGGTAGTCAAGAAGAATGTGATCATTAAATTGTGTCTTCTGTCAAAGACGGTGTATGTATTCCTTTCCTATGGCTGTTGTGAGGAATAATCACAAACTCCATGGCTTGAAAACAACACAACTCTGCGTTCTTAAAGTTCTGAAGGTCAGAAGTCCAAATTGAGTCTCAAGGGGATGAAAGTCAAGGTGCTAGCAGTGCTGGTTCCCCAGGCAGTCCCAGGAAAGAATCAATTCCTTGCTTCCTTCCAGCTTCCAGAAAATACAGTATTCCTTGGCTTCTGGGCACATCTCTCAAAGTTCTACTTGCCTCTCACATCATGTTCTCCAGCCTATGAGTTTCCTTCCTCCTACAAGGAACCTTCTAATTACATTTAGAGTCTACCAGAGGGTGTCACATTTCAAAATCCTTAACTTTGGGGCTTGCACTGGGGTGTAGCAGGTAAAACCGTCACCTATAGCACCAGCATCTCATATGGATGCTGATTTGAGCCCTGGCTGCTCCACTTCCAATCCAGCTGTCTGCCATGGCCTGGGAAAACAGTAGAAGATGACCCAAGTCCTTGGGTACCTGCAACCTCATGGGAGACCTGGAAGAAGCTCCTGGCTCCTGGCTTCAGATCGGCTGAGCTTTGGAGAGTGAATCAGAGCGTGGAAGACCTCTCTCTCTCTCTTTCTCTCTTTCTCTGCCTCTGAATCTCTGTAACTCTGCCTTTCAAATAAATAAATCTTTAAAAATAAATAAATAAATAATCCTTAACTTTCTCACATCCCCAAAGACCCTTTTGCTATGTAAGGTAAAATCCGCAGGTCCTGGGATTGAAGACATGGACATCGTTGATCTGGTCATTAGTCAGGACATATTTGTATTTTTCTTCCTATGTCAAGCCTAACACAGTGAGAAGAGGACTGGCTTTAGCATCCAGTAAGCTTATAGTCTAACTATAGCTCAGATATTTCTTTGCTGTGTGTCTTGTCAGCTCTTCTTTTATCTAAACTAATCAATCTGTAACATGGGCTCACCACCCCACCTCACAGGAGTGCAATGAGGATATATATGAATGTGCATGTAAAAGGCCAAGCACCCAGTAGGTGCTTTTCCTGGATGTAGACCTGCCCCATCAGACTTGGGGCTTCCTTCTCCCTACCGCTTGGAGGACACATGTCATTGTGATTTGACACACATCTCTCCCTGCTTGTCTTTTATCTCCGTGAAATCTCCCCCTGCAGCATGCCCCCACCCTCCCAGCCCCACCAAGGCCAGCAGAGGCCTTTCTCCAGCCGTGGACCGAGCAGAGCAGAGACAATGGGCAGCTTCCCGAAGGAAGGCTGCACGAGGATCCACAGCCAGACCTGCCTCCTCCCCGTCTGCTTTAAGGCCAGACATGAAAGGCCTTTTTAGAGAGATGCAGAGAATTGTCATTAGAGCCTTTCTTCTCTTGATAATGGTCCTGCCAGAACCAGGAGGAAAAAAACATGTTGATGTGCTATTTATTATAATATGTGGGCTGCAGGGTATATATAATCATGAAAATCATTCTTTGACCAAGACTGCTGTTGTATTTGTGCCAGTTTTAATACTGTGTACTATCTAAAATTCTTTTATTATTGGTGGTCTTGTAGGAAAATCATAGAATGTTAGTATTCTGGGGGACTCAAAGCCATTTAATCCTCTTAAAAAGGAAGCAATACACAGTGATTCCACTTGCACCTATCTAGTGCCAGTAAGCTCACTACCTCCTTCCTCCAGAGCTTTTTCGAGGGGACTCTTTGTTCCTATTTTGAGTCAGTTATGAAAGAGGTGGCTGAGTCAGCTGGGGAGAATCTATGAGCTTTGTTGCTGAGACAGGGCATGGAGGAGGCAAATCAGATTGGAGAACAGAACGAACGTCTGTGTCCTCACTTTTCCCAGTTCTGCTCTCAGCCTCTACACCGGACAGATCAAGGGCAATAACCACTGCCAGTGCCCCAGAGCCCAATGTTCTGCTGACTCATTGTGTCTCTTTGGGCAAATTACTCAAGTTTTTTGATTCTTCATTTCCTCACCTGTGAAATGGGATCATGTTGATCCCTTCCTCAAAGGAGATAATGGCTGTTCCCGGAGCCAGGCCACAAGAAGCATTTTGTCCAGGGCAGGGTTCATAAACAGTCGCTGACCGCGTTGCTGCCTATGGAAATACACAATGAACTTTGCTCACCTTGTGGGCCTCCCCCTGGTGGCTACTCCTGAAAATGCAAAGGGAAAGAGGAGCCCCAACTCTACCCAACAGCCACGCTGGTAGGGGAGAGGTTGCCAGAGAGGCCCAGGGGCGCAATGGAGTACTGATTTGTGCAATTATGTGGAATATGTGGGCTCATTGATCAAACATTTCCTCACTCTTTATCCACTTCAAACCCTGGGCTAGGCCCTGCAGCTGGAAAAGTGAGCCTCACCCTGTTCCCCACAGATCTAGCAAAGGCATCAATGTGTGGTACGCACAGTAGGACCCTCAACTCAGGAGGGCTCTCCAGCCAGTGGTGTCCGGAGTGCTTCCTGGAAGGAGGAGGTTGTTTTCTAGCTTTGCTGAATTGTTTTTGACAAATACTAATTATAGATATCGCCTATAGGGTAAAGTTTTGTTACGTGTAGATGTTGCAAAATGATTACCATAATCAATCTAATTGGCATATCCAATATCCACTTCATAGTTATCTTTTTTGTGTGTGATGAGAGCATTTAAGACCTATTCTCTTAGCAGTTTGCAAGGGTATCATATATATTTTGGTACAAAGTATAGCACCGTGCTGTACAAAGTCTCCAGAACTTACCCATTTTAACTAAAACTTCATCCCCTTCAACCAACAGTTTCCCGGTCCTTGTCCTCCACCTCCAGCCCCTGGCAGCCATCACTCTACTCTCTGACTTGTAAGTTGCATCTTTTCAGATTCCATGTATAAGTGTGATTGTATAGTATTTGTCTTTCTATACCTGGCTCATTTGACTTAGTATAGTGCTGTCGAGTTTCAACCATGTTGTAAATGACAGGATTTCCTTCTTTTTAAAGGCTGAATGATATTTCATTGTGTGTATAATCTATATTTCTTTATCCAGTAATTCATCACTGATAGACACTTCGATTGATTTCCTATCTGGGCTGGGAGCAAGAATTTGAACTGTGCTTTGAGAGACAGCTAGAACGTGGATGGGTGTTAGATGTGTTATTTGTGCCACAATAAATGCTGTGCAATAAACTACCCCAAAACTCAGTGACTTAACACAATAAGCATGTACTTTTGATGATGAGTCTTTCTTTTTTTATTTGACAGGTAGAGTTATAGACAGTGAGAGAGAGAGACAGAGAGAAAGGTCTTCCTTCCATTGGTTCATCCCAAATGGCCACCACGGCCGGCGTGCTGCACCAATCCAAAGCCAGGAGTCAGGTGCTTCCTCCTGGTCTCCCATGTGGATGCAGGGCCCAAGGACTTGGGCCATCCTCCACTGCCCTCCCGGGCCAAAGCTGAACTGGAAGAGGAGCAACCGGGACCAGAACGTGGCACCCATATGGGATGCCAGTGCCGCAGGTGGAGGATTCACCAAGTGAGCCATGGTGCTGGCCCCATGTTGATCTTGACAGGCATTGCCACATATCATGATGAGATTGTCTAGGATGGCCTGGACAGGGAAGACTGGGATAACTCAATCCTTATCCTCCAGCAGGATCACCTGGGAGTGGGTTCCAGATCATCACTGGGGAACAGAAGTGAGAGAAACAGGCAACATGCAAGCATTTTTCAAAGCTGCTTATGTCACATTAGCTAACATACAATTGGCCATGAAAAACCATGTGACTGAGTTCACAGTTAGAAGAGAAGATCCTGCAAAGTTACAGAACACGGGAAAAGGCAAAGGACAGAGGTTTTTAATGCAAAAATCTACACAGGAGGATTCCAGAGGAAAGGCTGAATGAGACACGTGGGTAAGGAAAGAAGCAGCTCTCCCCCTCTGATCTGAACATTCAATACCATTGTCACAACCACCATACAATGCAGGTATCCCATTTTAGAGATGAGAAATCAAGGCTCAGACTAAATAATTTATAGGCTCAAGGAATGGATCAGCCAGGATTCAACCCTGATCTGTCATATGCAAAGCCCTGTGATCTTGGACCACTTCCTCTGCATTCCACACTCATTAGGAATCAAGGAGAAGGTTAATGACCCGACCTGATGGCCAAGACTAAAAGCCCATCATTGTTCCGATCACTCTGCTATCCAGGCTCGCTGGATCCCAGGGCTTCTTTCTCCCACTGCCAGGACGCTTCCTGCTCTTGCTCCCTTCACTTAGGCATCCCCATCTGAGCTTAATTAGGTTTGCACTAAGTTCATGAGTTCTGTAAACTTAATAGGCTCTAAAGAGAAAATGGAGGTCTTTCTCACCAGGTGTTTATTTTCTTCCCAAGTTGTCCCCATTGCACTCTCAGATTCATTTCCAAGTTCCATCTGGTTAATGGGTGCAGGTGAGATTGTATCCCCTTCCCCACAGGCCCCCCCTCCTCACCCTCCCCACTCACGGTACCCCCAGATGTTCCTCAATCCCCTAGAAAGAAGATGGGAATGAAGCATAACTAACATAACTCTTGAAAGAACAGCTTAGGGGGCAGGTGTTGGGTGCAGTAGGTTAGGCCGCTGCTTTGGGCACTCGCATCCCATATCAGAGTATCAGTTTGAGTCCCAGCTTCTCTGCTTTCAATTCAGCTTCATGCTAATGATGCATCCTGGGAGGCAGCAGGTGATGGCTCAAGTACTTCAATCCCTGATACCCATGTGGGAGATCCAGATGGAGTTCCCGGCTGCCGGCTGCTGGCTGCTGCCTGGCCCAACATTGGCTGTTGTGGGTATGAGGGATGGGGGATCTCCCTTTCATCTCTCTCCTGCCCCCTCCCCGCTTCTGTCATTTTGCCTTCCAAATTAAAGAGAAATAACAAGTAAGCATTTTTAAAAGGCTCTTAAAAATGAAATCCTGCTCCAGTGCAGGATGAGCCAAATTCAACCCTCCCATCTGACCCCATATAACTTTGCAAAGGCAGGAAGAATGTAGCATTTCTTGAGTACCAGCACATGCTCAGTGCAGCACCTCCACTCTCAGTATGCCCATTGCAGAAGCCGGCAGAGCGTGGGTTCCAGAGTCAGCTCCCCACGCAGGGCTGCTTGCCAAGGGTCCCTTGAAGCCTCACTTGCTTCATGTGAAGCCAGTAGCGCACATGATACTCATCTCAAGGGTCATTGTGAGGACAAAACAAGTTCATATTTGTAAAATGCTTAGCGCAGTGCCTGGCTCATAAGAAAACATGGAAACATGGGCCATTACTGTTACACCTATTATTTCTAATATCCTTATGAAAATTCTGCAAGACAGGAAATTGTAGAGGTAAAGCAATTGGCCTCCAGTCTCCAAACTAGGACTGTAATAGCTAGCCATATGATTTGAAATGTGTCTGCCAGGAAAGTCCTTTCCTTGTCTGCCACACAACCAACCACCTGCCCTCCCCATGCAATAGGACAGTATAAAGGAAATGATCTTTAGTGGGGGAAAAAAACCAATCCTTTCCAGGGCAAGGACATAAAGAGTTCCCAGGAAGTGGGAAGTGGAGATGGTCACAGCTTTGATCTCTGTCCCTAGTGAGACCACCCAGTGTCCAGTCCCAGGTCATGCAACTCCCCTTCGCCTCAGCATGGGCACGAATGCAGTAACAGGTAACAACCCTCACCCGGGATCTCCTTTCTGTGCTGGAGGGAGTAGCCCACTCCTCCTGGTTTGTGGATGTGGGCCCAGCTGAGGGACCTCTAAAGGACAAAGGAAGCTCACAAAGGGACAGAGAAGCAGAGAGAGCCCAGAGCTAGAGGACAGAGGACCAGAAACATGAGAGCTTCTGGCTTATCCTGCGGATGGGGGCCCTGGTAGGTCCAGAGCATAAAATGATCAGGGCTGTGGAAATAGTGAGTATTTTTGAAGGGCTTCCAGCGTCAAAGAGAAGGCATCAGGGTTTCATTCTGTACCCAGCAGGGAGTCACTCGGGGTTGTTGGAATGATGGGTGACACAATCACAGCTGGGATTTAGAAAGTCAGCCTGTGGAGACTGCATTGAGGAGGCTGATATTCAGAGGAAAATTAATGTGAGGAGCAGGCTCATGCTCCCCAGGGCTGACCCCTTGAGCCTTTCCAGTGACTGCACCAGAATCTGCAAGCTACTGCCTGAGGGCCAAATGCCACCTCCTCCCTGTTTCTGTAAATAACACTCTTTTAAATACAGCTACCATGTTCTCTATGCCTTCTTCACAATATATCAGCAGAGCAGAGTGCTTTCGCAAAGAAGCCCTTTGCCGGAAAGGTTTACAAAACTGTTAGAGGGACCTGCTCTTGTCCCCATTCCGCGCATGGAAGAAACTGAGGCTGTGAGAGACAAAGTGACGTTCCCAAGGTCACACAGCTTGTAAGTGGAAGCAGGGAAGTAGACCACAAGGTCTGTGACATCCACAAGGTGAAACCAGGTTAGTGACCCCAGAATGCCTGACCCCAAGTCCAACGCAGCAGCCCCTGTGGCACCATTCTGTCCCCTCCCGCACAGCCCCACCACTGCAGCCAGCCAAGAGGAATCAGGCGCCTCTTTCTCAGCCAGAGCCCTTGCTCTTGTCCTCAAACCAGCATCAAATGACTAATTTAAAACCTAATACTTCCACCACGTCCACCCCGGCTGCCCCTTCTTCAGCTTATCGCATCCTTTTCAAATCCAAAATAAATTATTGCAGCTCTGCAGCCTTTGGATAAAGAAAAAAATGAAATTAAAAAATAAAAAAGAAAGAAGGGAAAGCTTTGAAGGGACAGCCTGCCTGCCTCCCTTGCTGGCAGTTCCAGGCCTTTTTTCTCAGCCCACTCTGATAACCTCCATGGATGCTGAGCTCTGGAGGCTGCAAGGACAGAGCCTCGCTTCCTCCCAGACCCTAGACCTGCCCTAGGTGACAGGGCAGAGGGAGGCACAGGTGTAACGCAGGGTTTTCTCCATTTCCCTCCAGTTGACAAAGCACCGTCATCCTCTCAGATCAGAACCCCACGTGTTTAGGGAGTAGCATCACTGTGGAGAGGAATGCGTAATCAGTCATTTGTTCTTTCTGTATTTATTATCCACCTACTGTATACAAGTGAACTTCAGATGGCTTATGGAAAATGGAATTCAAGGACTGGTTTATTTTGGTGCAAGAAAGTTTTGAACTCCATGGATCAAAGAGATCTTCAAAAGGTTCATGGAACATGAGTATTATAAACAAAACCATTTACAGATTTCAAAAAGTTTGTGTGCCAAAAATAAACTTTTCACTTTTAATTCCATGTTCCACTAAATTTTTGAAGGAACCTCATAAGTGTCAGATGTGGGCTGGACCTCAGCCTACAGACGTAAGCAGGAGCCCTGCGTCTGTGCCCCTCCTGCCCAAACCGTCAAGTCCACTGCACTTGACAGATTCCAAGGCTCTTTCCCCTCCATTCCTACCAGAACCTCCCAATGATTCTCTGACCCAAGGCAAGGACCTTATTATTAAAACCCCATTTTGTAGATGGGGAAACTGAGTTTTGAAGGTCACACAGTAGGTAGGCGGCACAACTTCACAAATTCTCATGTGAGAACAATGTTGTGGTTAAAAGCCCAGCCAGACTGACCTGGGTTTGCTGACTTGGTGATCTTGGGACATGTTTCACAACCTTGCTACACCTCATTGTGTCCATGTTTTAAATGAGGAAAATGGCCTCTGTCTCACAGAGTCAGTTTGGAGGCGAAAATGAACAAGAAAAAGAATCTAGTGCAATGCTGAACAAACACACAGCAAGGTTCTCACACGTGGTTCATTTGCTGCTGGTGCTGCTGCTGTTGGATGAGAATGATAGGAGGCAGGAGAAGAGGGAGAGGACCAGGAGAAGGGGGCAGGAAGGACCCACAGCCCAACTCCAGTTGGCCTTTCCCCCGCCCCTACTCCTCTCAGTGAGATGAAACCAACTTGGACTGTGGTCCTGGGACCGCCAACTTGGACAAATCTCCTCTCTGCTCTAGTCTTCGTTTCCCCACCACAAATGAAAAAGTTTGACAGTGGGTCAGCATTGTGCCTGCAACAGGCGAAGCTGCTGCTTCTGACTCCAGTCAGCCTTATCAGCTCAAGTCCCAGCTGCTCCACTTCCAATCCAACTTGGGAAAGCAATGGAAGATAGGCCAAATACTTGCTCCCCTGCCAACTATGTGGGAGTCCAAGATGGAGTTTCTGGCTCCTGTTCTTGGCCTGGCACAGAACTGGCTACTACAGCCATTTAGGAAGTGAACCAGCAAATGGAACATTCTGTGTGTGTGTGTATGTATGTGTGTGTGTGTCTTTATTTTAAATAAATAAATCTTTTTTAAAAGGAAAGGAGGAAGGGAAGAAAGGAAGAAGGAAGGAAGGAAGGAAAAGAAATAAAGAAAGGGAAGGAAGGAAGAGACAATCTCCAAGACTGCTTTCTGGTCCACTTGCTGGATTTAAGACCCAATAACCAGGGTGGAAGAGGACCAGCGAGGAGGCTTGGGCAGGGCAGATGCCTTGTAAATTGAATTCCATGACTGCTGTTGAAGAAGATGCCTCTCCATGCCCAGAGAAATTGAGAGGGGTTCTCTTCTGCCCTTCCTGACTCAAGACAAGTGACTGTGACCAGAGAGCTCTGGTGAAAACCATCAGATGTGCTGCTGGTTTCCTGAGCACCCTCAAGGCCTGCAGGTGCTCGGCAGCCACGGAGAACCTCTGGGCGGAAATCGCTAGCACACATTTCCAAAAGCACACCTGGCAGCAGTTGGTGCATTGCACTCTGACTGTTGCTTTGAGCTGTTGCAGTCTCCACGTTCACTTGGAAGAGCCAGGCCCAGAGGCCTCTATACTCAGATGGGACAGCCAAGGGAGAAAGAATGCACAAAACACACCATGGGCTTTGACCATTTCTGCCAAGCTGTGAAGATGGAAGCCCAGATTTGAGGAGAGGACAGTTTGACATCCCACAGTTTCCCAGTGTGGACAAGAGGTCTCGCTTGCACCATGCCCAAGGCTCTCAGCACTAACCCTTCGGCGGCAGCTTTTGCATTATTCCTTTTCCTGACTCCTTTAAGATGTTCCTGGAAGTCCTGAGAGTCAGCCTCCTTCCAAGGAGAGGCACCCCTGCCCCTTCACCCAGGACAGGGTCATGGGGTCTCCAGGGCTGAGGCCTCCTGGCTGGGAGAATTCCAGTGGCCTCTAATATGGCCTCTCCAACAAAAAGCAAGAAGGAAGCCGTGGAAAGAGAAGGGGGGCCTGTTGGAGTCGGACCACCTGGGGTTGGCTCTGAACACTGCAGCTGCACAAGGGTAAGCAAGCTCCTAACTGCTTAGAAGTTTAGTCCTCTCCTGGGTGCGGTGGGGAAGCAGGGCAATCCCACAGCCCAGTCTTCTCAGGACCACAAACCACAAGTTAGTGTGTCAGATTGTTCGTGTTGCTTGTTTACTTTGTTCCTGATGTCATGCTAGAAGCTCACAGGCATTCGCTCATTTAATCCTTGCCCCTGCCTCATGAGAGAGTTCTTTGCCCTCATTTACAGAATAATAATTCTGAAGCACGCCAGCAATGTGGGTTCAGCAGCAATTTGCAATGCTGGAATCCCATATTGGAGCTCAGGTTCGACTCCTGGCCACCCCGCTTCCCATCCAGGTTCCTGCTAATGCACCTGGCAAAACAGCAAAGGAAGATCCAAGTCCTTGGGTCCCTGCCACCCACCCATGTGGGAAACTGGGATGGAGTTGCCAGCTCCTGGCGGTGGCCTGGTTTTGACATGGCTGTTGCAGACGTTTGGGTAGGAACTAACAGATGGAAAATCTCTCTCATTCGCTCAGTCTCGCTCTCGCTCTGCCTCTCAAATAAACCAATAATTCCTTCTAAAATAGGATCCTGCCTTCCTGTTGGGGCCAGTGACTTGCCCTGGGCCTCTTGGTTGGTGAGGGCAGAACTCAGCTTTGGAAACAGACAGCGGCTCTCATTCCTATGCTATGCACCCTCCTGTGAGAACAGGCTTTTTTTTTTGACACCAGGCCTTAAAATCAGGGACCCTGAAGCCCAAGGATGGGAAGGGCTTGCTCAGAGCCACACACCCACCAACCGCGTGTGGCCCTGCTGGAGGTAGAGCAGTCTGGCTGGTCTGGGCCCTCACCATGACCTCCAGCCTCCTCCTCTCTTACTGCTTGTTTAAAGTTAGAAAGATGGGCCTGGCATGTGTGGCACAGCAAACTAAGCGACCACTTGCAACGCCCGCATCCACATCAGAGCACTGATTCAAGGGCAGGCTGCTCTGCTTATCCCTGCTAATGTGCCTAGAAAGACAGCAGAAGATGGCCCAAGTATTCAGGTCCCTGCTACCCACGTGAGAGACCAAGATGACTTCCTGGCTCCTGGCTTCAACCTGGCTCAGACTTGGCTGTTGCCAGCATTTGGGGAGTGAACTAGCAGAAGGAAAACATTTTATCTCTCTCTCTCTCTCTCCTACTCTCTCTCTCTGCCACTCTGCCTTTCCAATAAATAAATCTTTTTTTAAAAAAAAGAAAGAAGAAAAAACCTCACTGAATGTTGGCAGAGATGAAACTGATCGAAGACATCACATTGATATTAAATTATGGATCGAGCCGGGCTTGCAGTCCTCCCCCACGTCTGCCAGCCACACTCCAGCCTCCGTGACCGTCTCTGGGCCAGCCTCTGACAGCTTGTAAGGAAAGGTGATTCTGCACTCGTGGTGCCTTGCTCATGGGCTGCTTGTGCTGCTGCTGAGACCAAGGGGGCAGTGAGGAAGCACCTTTGTTCCACCTCTAAACCTCTACAAAGAGCTTTCTCCTTAGGCCAGAGAAAGACTGGTCCTCTATAGGGAGGGGCAGTGTCTCTGTGACCTTCCCTCACCTGTGCCCTTCTGCAATTGACCTGTTGTGGGAGGCAGGCAGCCTGGTCCAGGAAGAGTCTGCAGTTCGGTTCAGAAGGACCTAAGTTTCAACCACAACTCCAACTCTTTTTTTTTTTTTTTTTTTGACAGGCAGAGCGGACAGTGAGAGAGAGAGAGAGAGAGAGACAGAGAGAGAGACAGAGACAGAGACAGAGAGAAAGGTCTTCCTTTGCCGTTGGTTCACCCTCCAATGGCCACTGCGGCCAGCGTGCTGCGGCTGGCACACTGCACTGATCTGAAGCCAAGAGCCAGGTGCTTCTCCTGGTCTCCCATGCGGGTGCAGGACCCAAGGACTTGGGCCATCCTCCACTGCACTCCCGGGCCATAGCAGAGAGCTGGCCTGGAAGAGGGGCAACCGGGACAGAATCCTGCACCCCGACCAGGACTAGAACCTGGTGTGCCAGCGCCACAGGCGGAGGATTAGCCTATTGAGCTGCGGTGCAGGCCTCCAACTCTTTAGCTGTGTGACTTCAGGAAAGTTGCTTGGCTTCTCTGAACCTTGGTTTCCTCCTCTGCGGTACAAGAACAACAATGGCGCCTGCTATATGAGAGGTCTTCAAAAAGTTTACAGAAAATGCATAGTGAGGGACCTGTGCTGTGGAGTAGTGGGTAAAACTGCTGCCTGCAGTGCTGGCATCCTATATAGCCAGTTCATGTCCTGGTTGCTCCTCTGTCACTTCAGTCCTCTGCTAATGGTCTGGCAAAGACAACAGAGGATGGCCCAAGTGCTGGCACCCCTACAACTCACATGGGAGACCCATAGGGAGCTCCTGGATCCTGGCTTTGGCCTGGCCCAGCTCCAGCCATTGCAGCCATCTGGGGAGTGAACTGGCTGATAAAAGATTCTCTCTCTTGTTCTCTCTCTCTCTCTCTCTCTCTGTAACTAAGACTTCCAAATAAATAAATCTTTTTTAAAAAGGAAAATAAATAAAATGCATATTGAAAAAATATGCAGACTTCAAAATATTTTTGCACCAAAATAAACTTCCCTTCTAATTCCGCTATTCCATGAACTTTTTGAAGTATCCTTGTACAAAGGTCTTATAGGACACAGGTGAGGTGAGAGAGGAATAGGCATAGGAACGAAGATCTGTGCTTCATTTCTGACACCTGGGGTCCCACAGATGGAGATGTTGGGGAGGGCGCTTTTATTAAAATAGTTTTTAAAAAGGGGGCCAGTGTTGTGGCACAGCAGGTTAGCAGGTTAACACCCTGGCCTGAAGCACTAGCACCCCATATGGGTGCCAGTTCAAGTCCCTTCTGCTCCATTTCCAATCCAGCTCTCTGCTGTGGCCTGAGAAAGCAGTAGAGGATGGCCCAAGTCCTCGGGCCCCTGCACCCACATGGGAGACCCGGAAGAAGCTCCTGGCTCCTGGCTTTGGATTGGCACAGCTCTGGCTGATGCTGCCAATTAGGGAGAGAACCATCAGATGGAAGACCTCTCTCTCTCTCTCTCTCTCCCTCTCCTCTCTCCGTGTAGCTGTGACTTTCAAATAAATAAATCTTTTAAAAAATAGTGAAGAAAATAAATAAATACAAACAAGTGTCCATGAAGAAAATGGGGACAGGAAGAAGAGGAGGCGAGCTGATGACTGATGTTCTTAACAACTCATTCTTATGACCAAGACTTAGGCCTCTGACTTCTTCAAATTCAGGCAAGGTCACACTGGCACCATAGAAAGGTGACATCAGGTAGGGGTGAGCTGTGTGCAGGGAGCAGACTTTTCCTGGACATTTACTCTGAGCCAAGCGTCCTGTGAGCATGACCTTCTTCAATTCCTCAGCTGACCTGGGAAGCAGCTTTTATGATCCCCAGTTGGCAGATGAGGCAGAGAAGTAGAGCACCTGGTAGACCAGGATTCAAACCCAAATACGCTTGCCCCCAAAGTCTGAGCCTCCTCCAGGCTGCCACATGGGGAACCAGCCTCTAGGTCAAGCTGCTGTCTCAGGATCCATGAGAGGAACCCAATTCTAAAGCAGAGCCATGAAAGGGATGGTTAGGATGGAGCCAAGGCCACAGGGACCAGGCAGGGAAAGGGCTGGGGGTGTTCACTGTATACTGAGACTGCACCTTCTAAGATCACGGTAAGGGCTCAGCAAACAGGTCTATGTCACTGCTGAGTCTCACTTTCCCTTCTTATACCTGAGACTCACAACACCTGCCCCAAGGGCATAGAATGAGATGGTTCATGGTGCTCTATGGGGAGCCTGGGCCTTGGAGCACAGTGCTCCCTGGCTGTGCCCTTGCTGCCTGGGTGAGAGCATGTGTGGCAGCGTGTGAGTACCAGTGAGAGCACAGGGTGTCGATGCACTGTGTGTGTGTGTGTGTGTGTGTGTGTGTGTGTAGGTGAATATGTTGTCCACCCTCAGGATGCCTCCGGAAGAAAGAGAAAAGGTATGATGGGGGACAGAAACCTAAGAGTGAATGTTGAGAGAGTGACAACGAAAGGGGAGGGAACATTCATAAACTGTCTCCCTCTCTCCGTCTCTGTGTACATGTCACTCTTTCTCCTTTTCCTAGTCTCTCTCTCTCCCTCTCCCACTCCTTCTTTCACTTCTTCCTTCCTCTGTTAGTTTTTTTAAAGATGTATTTATCCATTTGCTGCTCTGAGTGACAGAGAGAGGGGAAGACATACACACACACAGAGAAAGAGAGAGAGAGAGAGAGACAAAGACAGAGACAGAGAGAGAAAGAGAGACAGAGAGAGATCTTCCATCAGCTGCTTCACTCCCTGAATGGTCTCCACATAGCCAGGTCTGGACTAAGCCAAAGCCAGAAGCCAAGAAGTCCACCTGGGTCTCCCACGAGGGTGGCAGGAATTCAAGCACTTGAGTCATCCTCTGCTGCCTTCCCAGGCACTTTAGCAGGAAGCTGGATCAGAAGCAGAGCAGCTGGGACTGGACCCTGTACCCAAAAGTGGCTGTTCCACAAAGCTGGCCCTCCCATCTCCCTTTCTCTCTCTTACTGTTTCTCTGTCTCTTTCTCCTGTTTTTTTTTTTTTTTCTGTACTTCTTTCCCTGTTCTCCCTGTTTTTTTTTTCCTGTCTCTTCCAAACCCTCTGTTAGTACTTCTCTCTCTCTCTCTCTCTCTCTCTCTCTCTCTCTCTCTCTCTCTCTCTCTCTCTCTCTCTCATACACACACACCCTAACTTCCACCCAGCACACACACTCTCCTGTGTACATCACGTGCAGAAGCCTCTCAGCCCCTTAGTCACCACTCAACCTCGCTGCCCCATGTGCTTTCAGACCCACACATCACCCAATCACCAGCCATCCAGTGGCCTCTACACCTACATTCCTGCTCTAGAGGCACTGTCCACACTTCATTCTCGTCTACCACCCACCATGGAGCACCTGCAGGGCTCAAGCACCAACACTCGAGGCCCACACTTGCCATCGCAGGAAATGCTCCTTCCCAGCCCCTGCTGTTTCATCCCAGGAGGAAGGCTGCGGCTAGTGTGACACCTGACCTGCCTCTTCCTTTCCTCTCTGCCCTCTTCTTGGTTTCTGACATGAGGTTTGGGGATGGGACACTGACCATCCTCAGGTCAGCTAGGCTGAGCCCTCTGGTGTTAAAATGAGCTTAAGCTGACAGTTCCCCTCTGGTCCTTACGGCTCCAAAGCCTGCCTGTGTGGGCAACCCTGTAGTGGGGCTTGTCCCCCCCAAGGATTCCTCAACTGGATAGACGTGAACAGACTACATGCTCATCTCCAGTCCCATCCAAAACCCACCCTGCACTACACTCCATACCACATATATCAGCCCCAGGCTATAGACACAACTGCCTGCCTACCCTCCATGCCCCCACACAGCTGTCTGCACATCTTTTCCTGCCTTCCACCCCATGCCCCCACACACCTCTCTCCACCTCCCCAAATTTTCCCTCCCACACCAGCTCAGAGCTCACTGCAAGTCAGCCCTTGCCAGCGCAAAACCAGGTCATGTCACAAAGCAATTTTGCCCAGCCTGCCAGATTTTTCACTCAGCTCACAGATAACTAACAGGACCATCTTCCCAGCTAATCGCAAAAGAAATCTGGTGGGCTCAATTGCTGCTGATATGCATTTAAATGGCTGCATCTAGGAGGGAAAGCTAAATGAGAGCCGAAAAACGCTGGGATGGGGGGAAATCTCGCTGTAATAACTGTGTGCAGTGAAGCAAAGCAACAGAGAGCTGTCCGCTCGCTTTGGGAGCAAGAGAAAAGACTACTGGAATGTGTGTGCTCCAAAACACACTGGAATCTTTACACTTCTAATATAATAGCACTAGTGTCACCGTTGTTTATGTATGAACTTTGCCAGCCACACATAATAGACGGAGAGCTATTTCTCAGCATGGGTGATGTTTCCACGTGGGTACAGGGAGAGGCTAGGCATTTGATGATCCTTCTGAGCCCGGGTGATATGAGGCAGCCCTAGAGTACAGAGGGAGGCTGTGTTTTAAGGCAGGACAGACTGAACACAGAGGCTGCCAAGGTGGCTCTGTGCCTTACACACTAGGCGACCTTGGACAGATTATTTAACTCAGGGAATGACCATTTCCTCCTGGATAAGAACAGATAGCAATGGATGTCTCCTAGAGTTGACATGAAGAGTCACGGAGTCACACAGAAGCACTTGCAAATAATATGTGCTCACCTAATCAATGCCATTAGCTGGGTTGGGTTTGAATCTTGCCTCTAATACTTAACAATTGAGTATTCTTGAGTTAGTTGTTCTACCTCCTTGTTTCTTGCTGTAAGATGGAGATAAGAACAATGCTTTCCTCAGTGAATGTGTGTGTAGCATTTGAACTATTGTCTGCATTTTGTATGTACTTGGTTCACTCTGGTGTCCACCATCATCCTCATCCTCATCACCATCCTATGTCAAAGGTACTGAAGTGCATGGAGCATCTGTTGTACAGTGCCTTGAAGATTCAAAGAAAGGGGACTGTTGAGTGCAATTATGCATCTCACCCATGAGGCAGTCCAGAAGACAAGCGAAGAAGCTGACCCTCCCCCAAAATCATGTTTCTAAAAAATGGATGAAAGAAGTAGAATTATTTAACCAAGAGAAGAGGGTACTTGCCTACCCCATGCAAGCTCCTTTAAATTACCATGGGACAAAGCAAACAAATTTGTTCCATTTTGGCAAGACAAGCAGAACCAGGACCACAGCAACAGTGAGGCTATAAGGACTCAACATGAGGTACACTCAAAAAAGTATTCTCCAATGAAGTGTTAATAGCAGACAACTAGAAAGGTGAAAAGTTCTCCTTTACAAGAAGTGATTAAAGCCTCAACAAATTAGTGGAAGAAATGAATCTTGGAAGTCGAAGGCAGCTATCAACACCCCTCTAACATGACCATGGCCACCATCTATCTACACCTACCTATTTGGAAGGAGCCCACCAACGTCTTCGTGTCTGGTCTCAAAATGCAGTTAAACAAGGTCCATAGTGTTTCATTATGGAAGATCCATAAGGATATCCACTTGAAAGTACTTTATTTTCCTGGTGTTAGGAATTTGACCTTTGAGAATTAACATAGATCTTACTTCAGTAGTGTCACCTCTTCTTCCAGGCATGCAATGGCCTTAGAATCAAAGGGGCACTCTGGTCTTGCACTGGACCTGAGATACACAGTGTTGTGGCCATGGTGAGAATCACGAAAGCATCTAGGAATAAAGCTTTGAGGCAGAGGGAGCAGCAGGTGCCAAGTCCCTGAGGAAGAGCAAAGCACTGTTGTGCATCAGGAGAACAAAGAGTCTGCAGGGAGTGGAAGGAGAGGAGACAGAGGGCAGGCAAGAGGCCAGATGGAGAAGAATCTTGGATGCCATCCTCAGGAGTGGGAAGCCAAGGAGAGGACTCCAGAGGAGGAATGCCAGACCCTCGTTATATTTTGAAAAGATGACGCCAGCTGCTATACAGAGAATATAATGTAGGGAAACAAGGGTATCAGTGTCATGAAGGCAGCCAGCTTCCTGACAACCCAGGTAATACATGGATTTGATTAGGGTCATAGGGAGGGGTGTAGACAGTGTGACCTGACTCACATTGGTTTTTCAAAGTGGAATCAACAAGATTTACTTATCTGACATGGAATGGGAGAGAAAGAGGAATCGAGGGTGACTCCAAGGTTTATGGCTTGAGCGGCTTGGTGAATGAGGAAACACCTACTGATGGAGGGATTACCAGGGATGAGCAGGTCCCGAGTGGGCTTGCAGGGAAGAAACAAGAAATGCAGTGGGTGTCTGAGGACCACTGACAGAGCCCATGCAAAACGCTAGACAGAGTGGCTGAAAGGATCATTTGTGAGAACCAGTGGATCTGGGGTGTGCTGTCTGGTTGTTTGCTTGGGTTGTTTGTCAGGTGCAGGGTGATGAGACTCCTCCCCTAATCCTCCATCTTTCAGCAAAGGTCTGCATGCTGCAGTTGGGCATATGCATGTGCACTGGCAAGAAGAACCAAAAAGAAGGAACTGGAGACAAAGAACCAAAAGCAACTGTAAGAACAAACATTTGTGAGGGACAGTAAATTTAAGCTAAAGGTGGCAGTGAAAGTGCAAGACATCTCCAGGAGCTGTTTGGACTTCTACAAGCATGGAAAGAGAATTTGAGCCAAATGTATCCAGACCTCAAGGGCCAAGAATTTCCAGCTCACATCTTTAATAAGTATATCAAAGACTACAGTAAAGGAGGTATGCCAAACCATTAAGAGGTGGCTGTGCAATTATGGATAATCTGTTTCTTCTTCCTCATTTTCTTTAGATTTTCTAAATTGGTAGCAGTGAATCTATTTTATAATCATAGAAAATGTTTTAAAAGTGAAAAAAGATACAAAGTAAAATCCTATCAGTGACTGCATTTCACCTGGTGGAGACAGAATGCATAAAGGAGCCACACAGGCTTAGTCCTGTTGTAGGCAACACATTCCTAATAAATCTGGTTTAAGGTGAACACGAGCAGGGCTGGCATCGTGGGGTAGGGAATAAAGCCACTGTCTGCAATGCCAGCATCCCATGTGGACACTGGTTCAGGTCCCAGCTGCTAATCTTCCAAAACAGCTCCCTGCTAATGGCTTAGGAAAAGCAGCAGAACATAGACCAAGTGCTTGGACCCCTGCCACCCACATGGGAGACATGAATGAAGCACCTGACTCCTGGCCCAATCCTGGCTATTGTGGCCATCTCATAGATAAACCAGAAGATAAAAGATTCTCTTCTCTCTCTCTCTCTCTCTCTCTCTCTCTCTCTCTCTCTCCCTCTCCTTCAAACAAATAAATAAACATTTAAAAAAGATGAACAGGAGCACATCACAGAGCCAAGCTCGCTGGGTGCAGTGTGTCTGTATGATTGACAGGTGAAGTATCTTAGCTGGAGTTCCCCCAATCCCACCCAACCTGTGCTACTGCTACTGCTGTATAGACCTGAATGCAGGATTTGTAGTCATCCCCACAAAGGTCTCCTTTTGTAGGACTCCATCCCAAATTACTGGTTGCAGAGACCTTTTCTCTGAGTCCTGAGTCTGTCATCCCAAACATCCCCTGACACTCCCTGCATATTGCCCCTGGAATGCACATTATCTGCATCTCATTTCCCCCATTCTGTAATAACGTCCAACTTACTCAGCCACCCTGTTCTCTCCTCATCTGTAAAAAGAAGCTGAAAATAATCCTTACCTTATGGAGCTGCTGGGAGAACTAAATGAGTTAACACAAGTCGCCTCTCAGAAAAGTGCCTGGCACATAATAACTGCTCTGTTAATCTTAGTTATTAGTAGTGTGGTCAGATATAAGGAAAACCAAGAAAAGTGCCACTCGTCCTCATATCTGCAGTTTCCATGACTGCAGATTCCACTGAGGATCCAAAATATTTGGAAAAATATGGTCTCTCTATTGAATGCATGCAGACTTTTTCTAATCATTATCCCCTCAATGATATAGTATGACAAATATTTGCACTTAAATCTAGGGACGAGTTAAACTATATGGGGGATGTGCATAGGATGCATGCAAATATCACATCATTTTGCATAAAGGATTTGAGTATCCAGGGATTTTGTTGTCTGTGGGGTGTCCTGGAACAAATCTCCCATGGATATCAAGGGGCACCACGTTCAGTGCTCTCTAGAGTGCTCAACAGGGCTCAGAGAGTTGAAAACTGAGTACTGAGGAAAGAATTTGCCTTTTCTGTAAGCATGCATTAAGGAAGGCAGTCTGGCTTTGTAGGCAATGGGCCAAAAGATGCCAAGGCCTAGAGGCATGAAGGCATGGGACAGCGGCTGTGTCTGTGGGGTGTGCGTCTCACCCTACAGTTTTCTTTTCACTCCACCCAGGACAGCCTCCACCACTGGTCTGTCCAAATCACCTTAATCTGTGGCCTCTGGAGTGAAAGGTACCTGAAGACTTTCAGGTTTTAGCTCTGTTTAGCACTGAAAGTGCACAAACTTTGGCTTCAAAGAGAAAAGGCATTTGAAAGGCTTATGAAAAGGCTTATGAGCCTTCTCGAACATCAAACATGCCTTACAAAGCAACATTTTGATGAGTTAAGTGCAAATGAATCAGAAACACAAGGATTAAATTTCCCTTGAAATACACATAGGTTTTAAGATTAAGGGGAAATTGCCTGGCAAAACGTGTTTTGGGTTAAACACTGCAAAGTAGTTCAAGTTGGTTCCTGTCTGCCACTTCCTCTCTATTATTAGTGTAAATAACAACCATAATAATAGAATCAACACTGCTTGATATAGTTTTAGTTCATCCAGGACACTTCTGGGTAGGTGCATAAAAAATTAAAAGGTAATGATAAAAATGGAAACCCCCACCAGGAACCAGGGTGTCACAGCAGACACCGGCTTCTGTCCATTAAGCCAGCTGCCTGTCACTTCCAGTCCTGATCCGTAAAAAGCGCCCATGTGCTCATGTTCCTTCTCTCTTTCTCTCTAGCTGCCAGCTGGACATTTAAGCTCAAGGCAATCTTAGAGGTCATGTGTTGAATATGGCTGTGTCTTCATCAGTTCCACTGCCAATGGACTTTATGTACACACAAAATAAACTTCTGTCATGGAAAGCTAGCAAGGTCTCAGACTTCTCTGCTGCAGTAGCTAATGTCACTTTAACCAAGATAGATAAAAGACCACATAGATAAGAAATTTGGGTCAAAAATCAGGACATCTAATTTCTAGTCTCCATTTCAAATGTGCTGTGTGATGCCCTGGGGAGTTCCTTTCCTAAACCTGAGTCTGGATTTCTCCAGTGGTAAAATGAGAGAGCACACTAAGTGATGGCTCTAATCCTTAAGATTAAATGACTGTATATTTCAACTCAGGACTTGAATTCAGTTCTAGTCAACATGGTTTATGAAACAGCTACTATTTGCCAGGGCTTAAGGCTGCAGAGAGAAATAAATCCAGATATTCAGAGTATGCATTTGAAGCTAAATGACAATAATATAAAGTAGCAGAAAGCAAATCAATGACAAAGAGCAAGCCACTCTACCTGGGCAAAGGAGAAGGTGGACAGAAAAGCCACTAGGAACCAATGACATTTGAGCTAGGATGGGCAGGCAGAAGGCAGCTATCAGGCTAACAATGTTGGGGGGGGGGGTGTTCATACTGAAATACAGCTGAAAGGCTCTTATTTCACAGATGGAGATACTAAGAGCCACAGAAATTGTGATTAGTTACAAACTTGGAAGTCATTAAGCAATTTAACCAAAGTCTCAGTCTTGGTCAAGACTAAAGAAAAAAGGTAAAACCTCTAGGTAAAACCTCTAGACTTGAGGATCAAACAGACAGATCTAGGCCCACCTAACTCATGCTTTTGGCTTTCAGCCCACACCACTAAACAGACATCCATAGACAAAACCATCCTCAACACTCTACTAGATTCTTGGAAATGCACAATTCCTCCATCCATCCTATTTGACACAGGTATGGCTCCTTACAAACACTATAATTAATTTTATATTTTAAAAATTCAACTCATAATTCCAGCTGGCATGATCCAACATTCGCTCTCTTTTCAGGCTCCACAGAACCTGTACATTGGACCATAATATTGTCAATGACTTCATAAAGTCATTGATAATACAAGGCATTATCAAAAAGTTCATGGCAATACATATGGTGAAAAAATATGCATAGATGTCAAACATTTTCTGCACTCAAATGAATTTATCTTTTAATTCTATTTGTTCCATGAACTTTTGGGAGTCCCCTCATAGTTTGGACAAGTCCAAAGACACAACCTGGAACCTGTCACTAAGGGCTTTCTCCTAGGTAAGCATGCCTGACATCCTTATCAGGGGAGTATATGTGCCTTTAGGGTCAGCAGATCCTCATTCTGAAGCATGGAATAAAAGGAGGTACATTATTTTATGTGGGTGATGCAACAAATTACCACAAAGTGGTGACTTAATCAGCATAAATGTATTTTTATTACAGTTCTGTAGGTTAAAACCAACATGGGTCCCACTGGGCTAAAAGCAAGGTGTTGCCAGGGCTGCATTCCTTTCTGGAGGCTCTACAGGAGAAACTGTTTCCTTGTTTCTAAGGACCACCCACTCACATCATTGGCTTCTCTCTGCCTCCAGTTGCTATGGCAAAGAGGAGAGGAAGGATACAGCAGGGGTCAGCCAGGGGCAGTAAGAGTCTGCTTTAAATGCAGAATCTCAAGAATTTCACATAGAAAGAATGTTTGTCCAAAGGAAGCAACTCTATTCCAAGGATAAAACCAACTTATGGGAACAGGATGAGGGAAGTCAGAAAGACACAGGGATAGGATTCTTGGAGCCAGTCACTGAAAGGTAAGATGAGGTTTGATCAGAAAAGTATTGTGCATCGTACATGGATGAATAATTACTACCAGTTGTGGGGCAGGTGCTAGTACAGCGTGAAGGAACGACCTCAGTTCTGGTTAAAAAAAAAAAAAAACTGGGCCAAATTAATCTCCCTAGACATTGTTGGTTGTCTAGTATCACCATCATTGGTGATGAAGTCTAATACATCACTGGGTTCCCAGCCATCACAGTTTCCCCCAACGTGGCAATGATGCATTAGGAAATCAGAGGTCATTGCTATCAGGGCTGTCACCACACAGGCCATCCTTGCTTCTCCATATTGCTAACTTCTAATTGAAAATCTAGAGTGAGAAATAGCATTCAGGTCATGGGTCCATGACCTCACTAAAAGGGGAACTTGGAAAACAAGCCAGTATAGCACCTGTCAAAGCATTCGACCTCCCAAAACTGAAAAGGGCACCTCAATCCACAGGGTACCTTAGCAGGTAGAAACACTTTCAGTGCAAGTCACACAATAGCTAATGTCTTTAAATGACTTAAACAATGAAAAAAAAAATTGTTGGCTCCAATAATCATATATGCTCTGTTCAATGACTCCAGGATTGTTCCAGAGTGTTAACTGTGTTACAAGAAACTTGAATTCTTCCCAATTCCCTGCTTTGTTATTCTCATTCTATCAGTTTAGTTATTAGGCATGCCTGTTCATGGTTACAAGAAAGCCTCCATAGGCCGGGCATCACATTACCAAGAATTAGATAAGATTCTACAGTTGACTAGTGATATAATTGTCCCAATTTTTCACTATGTCCTGTATCTACACCCTTTCCTATGAGACTTTGTATTTGTTCTTTACCTACAAAATAGGGTTTACAACCCCTTTCCTTAAATGTATGTAGGCTGGGCTTGTGACTTACTTTGGTCAATTGAATGTATACAGTGTGTTAATTCTAATACCCCCAGAACATGTATATTTCCACTTTTTAATCTTCAGTTGCCTGAAGACACACCTGGGCTACTCCAGTGGAGGAAGAAGACAGGTTGCTCGTCTCCCCAGTTGCTCCTGGTGAGAGCTAGCCAACCATCAGCCATGTGAGCAGGGAAAGAAGAACCACACAGCTGAGCTTTGGCTAAATTGGCAATCTCAGATTCATTAGCTAAATAAATAATTAGTGTTATCAAGCCACTGAGGTTTCTTACACAGCATTATTATAGCCACAGATAACTGATACACATGGCCATGCTGCAAAGGAGGGTGGGAAAACAATATCTGGTATTTTCAGCCTCAATAATGAAAAAGAATAATAGCTACTGAGCAGGCGACCAACAATGTCTACTGCAGCAGCCAACAGGAATGACAAATATCTATAAGGTCAGAGGAGGGTAAAGACAATGCCAAATGCTTCTGCGTAATTCTTCAAAAGGGACTGGCCAATGGGTGACGGGTTAATGAGGGAATGAGATGAAAGTAGCCAAGTCCTCATGCAGCCAAGATTTAGCAGGTCTCTCTGCTTGAGTTGTGATGATAAATACATTGAGAACTGTATTATCAGCAGCACAATTGCAGAGTCATGGGACAACTTCCTGTAATGCAGAATGCACAAGCTTCTGGAAAGAGCTTGCATTAAGCCATTTCTACCAGGTGACTTCAGCGGAGTCTGGACAGTCAAGTCTAATACATGGTCCATTGTTAAGCTTAACTGCTCCCATGCCTGGCAAATTCCCCAGGGGAGATCCCACAACTCACCTCATGGCATTGTCCAAACAAAACTCCACAGTAAAAGTTACATTAACTCCTCATCTTGATTGGACCTTCCATGTCTCTTATATTTATGCTGCATTTTCTATTTCCAAACAACCTCTACGTCTTCCTAGAAACCTTACTTTGACCTCAAGGGGTGAAAAATTCAACCCTAATCCCAGATGCGAACTCAGTCTCAAAAGGTTGACCCTTACCCAAGGGTCATACCAAGATGAAGAAAAGCTTTTCTCCTTCTGCCCAGGGTCTCCCTATGTCTTTCCCCAGCTCCTAATTCAGGTCTCTGCTCAAATGCCACCTACTCAAAGAAGAAATTCTAGGCCATCCTTTCTAAATTGTTACCCATGTATCTGTCCCTTATCTAGATTTAATTTTACTAATAACTCTTCTTATTACTTGACATAATATCTCATATTTTTCTAATGTACTCAACCAACTCAAAATGCTTCCATAGCCTTGGCAACTCATGACAAGAGCCTAAGGTGATTACTGACGCCATAAACAAGAGTGTCAATTTGCTAAGTCAACAACAGTAATCACTGTGCACCTACTCCTCATGTAGGATCTCTGTCCTTAATGTGTTGTACAATGTGAAGTAATGCGATAACTAGTACTCAAACAGTATTTTACACTTTGTGTTTTGGTGTAGGTGCAAACTGTTTAAATCTTTACTTAATTTATACTAAATTGATCTTCTGTATATAAAGATAATTGAAAATGAATCTTGATGCGAATGGAATGGGAGAGGGAGCAGGGATCGGAGGGTTGGGGTGGGAGGGAAGTTATTGGGGGGAAAAGCCACTGTAATCCATAAGTGTACTTTGGAAATGTATATTTATTAAATAATTTTTTTTTTAAATCTCAAAAAGAATAAAAGCTTCGTGAGGACAGTCCCTTGGTTTTGATAATGGCTATATCCTCTGTGTCTGTGATACTGACTGGCATTACTAGGTAACTAAAAGTTATGTAATGAATGACTGACTGAAGATAATAATTAAATTGATCTTCCATTTCATGTCTATGTGAGCCCTCCAGAGTCATCCTAACTCTGATTTTGCTTTTGGAGCATTCTCTCTATTAATAGCACACCTAGCTTTGGTTCATATTCTTCCATACCACTTAAACTCCATGAAGAACTGAAATCTTTCTATGGTTGTCACCAGAAACATTTCATGTACACAAAAAGGCATTCTTGGGCAGTCAATTATGATCTTCTGATCATCTGGAATAAGGGGTGAATACAAGCAATGTCATATCAAATATTAGACATCACTGTTTTAGTGTCCTACCACCATCCAAACATTTTGACCAGCCTCTTACCTAAACCTCCAAGCTTTCGCATCCCCTCAAATACTGTGTCTCTCCTCTACTACCCTCCTCTCACTTTTCTCCTCTCCCTATCCTCTTCTCTTCCTTCTCTTCCTTCTACCTCCCTTCCCCAGTAAAAGATAGCACCTTGGCCATTTCATTCCAATGCTTTGCCTCCTATGATCCCTATGACCCGCAAAGATGTTTCATCACAAACATCATCCCGAAATAAAACATAGGTCCCAACCTTTAACAGTTTTCTTCTGCTAGAAAAGTGAAGGAGCAGCAAAGCTCATTAGAGTGGAAACACAAAGCCAGTTGAGGAGTACCAGCCTTCTGGTATACCTACTACTTTCTTTACTTTACTAAAGCCTCACAGATATAATATGATGGAGAGCGTATGTTCTCTTTTACAGAAATTAGGTAGTCGAGGTTCAAGGAGGATGTAATCTACCTAAAGTCACCGAGGAATAAACAACTGAATAGAGTCAATTCAAGTACAAGTTCTCAGAATGGCAGCACTCATTGTATCCTGTATGTGCCTGGAAAGTTAAGTCCTTAGAATGATTTCAGAAGGGATGAGAGGAGTACCATGGTCTCTCTTTCAAACCTTAGATTCATTTTGAGGTGTCCCCATGACATCTAAACTCAACCTGCACAAGACTTCTTCACCTCACTCACTCTTCTTCTGATTTCAGCAAAAGGCACTCAAAAAGGGGAACCTGGGGGTCTTCTGGAGTCTTCCGCACCTTCTCCACCCATGCCAAATCTTTCTTTAATCCCCTCCTTAAGTGTCACTCAGCCCAGTGCCCACCCCTTGCCCACCTCCATTGCTGTAGCCAGCCGGCATGTTATCCCTCCCCTGCACAATGGTGGCCATTCCCTTCCCTGGTCCCTCTGCCCCAAGGAGGGCTCCACCACCTACTGTCAACACAAATTGCTGACAGTGGGATGCTACTGAAACACATATTTGATCGTGAGGTTCCCTTGCTTACAGACCTTCCATGGCTCCCCATTGCCTTCAGAAAAGGGGTAGAATTCCTCAATCTGGTCCACACAGCACTCCAAAACCTAGTCCTTTGGATGTTCCCACCTCAGCCTTCATGCTATAACCAGAATAAACTCCTGGGGGCTCTTTTATTCGTTTCTCTCTCTTTTTCACCCTGGGCACAAGCTGTTCTTTCTGCCTAGAGCTCTATCCCCTACATTCTCTCTCTCTCTGTAAAAGTTCTTACTCTCTCTTCATAGCTTAGCTCAGAAGTTACCTCCCACTGTCCACATTCTCTGCATGTACCACAACTATGTAAATCCATGCTGCTCAGAGCTCCAGACACCCCCTTCCCCCAAGCTTGTTCTAACACAGCCCTAATCATGCTGCTCTGCATATTTGCCTTACATGTCCAACTGTCCCACCAAATCATGATCACTTGAAAGGCAGGGACTGGATAATTTTTTCTGTTGCCTCAGTGTTTGACAGGTGCTTGACACTTAAGAAGCATTCAGTGAGTATTTATTGAATGAATAAATGAATTTAGCTATCTCCTGAGTCCCTCCCACTTCAAACAGTGACACACAGAATACTATCACCCCATCAGCACCACCTGCCCTGTAATATTTTATTTTCATTCCTGATTTCAGGAGTCAAATTTTTCATCTTCTCTTCTTAGAATTTCCAAATTATGTCCTAACACACAGTTGACTATATCATTATTTCTAGAATTTGAATAATATATAAATTGGCCTTCAAAGAAAGTGATTCTCATGCTCTGCCTCCCATCTAGTTTCTCCAGGTCTAGAGATTTGGGTTTGAAAAGCATTGAATTAAGAAAATGAAATCTTATTCTACACAGATGTCTTTCAATAGTAAATTACTGCTGCTAGAGATGCTTTGTCTATAAAACCTGTAAAAAGAGTAGAAAATGAAAATTAAAAAATACACATTCACATTAACTCAAGGCACCTCATCAAAATTTCATGACCACACAAACCAGGAAACTGTGATCTAGACAGTGCGTCTTGCTACAGATTGTGCAGCAATGCAGACAAGAACCTGGAACTCTGGATCTTGCTTCTTCTGACATCTACTTTCTACCTTGGTAAGTCTTTATAGCTACTGTTAAATAAAAAAAATTATTCAGTGAGACTTACAAATAAGGTAAGGATGACTTCATTCAAAACCATTGTAATAGACATAGGGACCATGACAATGGAATTTTGCAAGAGAGAAGAGGGCTGGACTGAACTTTTTTTTTAAGATTTATTTTATTTGTTTGAAAGAGTTACAGAGAGAGGTAGAGACAAAGAGAGAAGTCTTCTATCTGCTGGTTCACTCCCCAGATGGCCACAATGGCTGGAGCTGTGCCAATCCAAAGCCTAGATCCAGGAGCTTCTTCTGGGTCTCCCATGCAGGTACAGGGGCCCAAGGAGTTGGTCCATCTTCTACGGCTATCCCAGGCCACAGCAGAGAGCAGATCAGAAGAAGAGCAGCCAGGACTAGAACCAGCGCCCATATGGGATGCCAGCACTTCAGGCCAGGGCATTAACCTGCTGCGATGCAGAGCCAGCCCATGGACTGAACTCTTAATACCAGGTGAACAAGTGGGAATTTATAATCAACGAGCAGGGCGGGAGTCAGTGAATGGAAAATAATAAGAGGAAGCACTATGGTTAAAGGGGGATTCTGACTACACTAGGCTAACAGGATTCTTGCAAAAGTAAAGCCAGGATGATCAGACATCACCTAAAGGTTGGTAGAAGTTGAGGAACCTGACCAGAAATTAAGGGTAATTAGCTATCAGGAGCAGGGATTTCTTGCTAACTGACTTAGCAGTATTCTTGCTAAAAGTGGATTTTGAAAAAAATATACACATATGGGCCTATGAGGAAGTTAAGGAGTCTAATTAAAGTTTGACCAGGCAAAGGGCCATTGTCACTATCTACCTAATCACATACTTTACATACCCCTATCGATAGGTTTCAGTTTTTGCCAGTTGACTCAATTTGTTTGGAGGAAGTAGTTTTAAAATCTCCCCCCCATGGCCCAAGTGCTTGGACCCCTGCACCTGCCTGGGAGACCAAGAGGAAGCACCTGGCTCCTGGTTTCAGATCGGTGTAGATCCGGCTGTAGCAGCTATTTGGTGAGTGAACCAATGGAAGGAAGACCTTTCTCTCTGTCTCTCTCTCACTGTCTAACTCTATCTGTCAAATAAATAAATAAATCTCCCCCAAAAAGTAAACCTATTGTCCCAAGGAATTTCATCCTCAGAACTCAGTAAAATACCAGTTTCCACAGCATTTCAAGAATCCATAACTTCTTACTATTGAAGAAATGACAGCGGTGTGGTACAGAAATAGACATTCATCTACTGCTTTCAGGAATACAACAGACAAACCTCCTATAAAGGAGTGTTCTTCACAGGACCCTCCAAGCTAAAGCTTTCCCCACAGCCAAGCAAAAGTCTCTATTCTCACACGTAATTCATTCATTTATTCCTTCAACAAGTGGGTTTTTAATGATTTGTTTTTTATTTACTTGAAAGGCAGAGTTACGGAGAGAGGAGGAGACACATGCACGCACACACACACGCACATTTACTCCCCAAATGGCCGCAACAGCCAGGTCTGGACCAGGCTGAAGCCAGGAGCCAGGAGTCTTTCCAGGTGTCCCACATGGGTACAGGAATCCAAGCACTTAATGTCCCTACCCAGGCACATTAGCATGGAGCTGGATCAGAAGTGGAGCAGCCAGGTCTTGAACCGACACCTGTACGGGATGCTGGCATTACAGGCAGAGACTCAACCTGCTCTGCCACAATGCCGGCCACCTTCAACAAGTTATAATTGAGCATATGTTTTGCATCAAAATCACCCTGATTTGGGAAACTGAGTTTCAGAAGCAGAGGGTGATTTACTCCAAGTCACAGATCCAAAAAGTGGTAGGGCCCAGATACAATTAGAATAAAATGCCTCATTTTTTTTGAATTCCCCAGATTCTTGGAAGCAGTGTGGTGTAGAGACAGGATCCCATGCAAAGCCAGTTGATGGATCTGAAGGGAGACATACACTTTAAAATAATAAACAAGAAACCATTTATAAGGAAAGAAAAATTGAAGGGCAGCATGTAATGAATCACCATTGCAAGTCAGCACAAAAAGAAAAATTAGTTCATAAAAATGCAGTTGGATAAATAATAGGTTATTTCATCATGTAAATATATCCCAAAAATAACTTTATTGAAACGAAAACATCTATTGCAGCCTAAACTATTTATCACACTAACATATATCTAGAATCCTAACAAATTTATGAAAATGTTATATTCTGTAATCTTCTTGATCCAATGCAAATAAATAGTCGTGCTTCAACTGTCTCGTTATGAAATGATTAATCACAGCTGCCAAAAGCAGCCAAGAAGCTAATTTTGATGTTTCACGTTGTAGGAGGCATCTGGGGGAGTCTCCAAGGACTTCTGTCTGAGGATTGGACATTCTAGAATGGAGATCTTTGTTCCTCTGCCTTCCCTAATCTGGACCAAACCCGGAAAGAATTGTCATCACTTCTGAGCTGAGCACATCTTTCTAAAGAGAGTCAAGAGCTTCTAACAGGATGGGAGAAGACAGGGTAGCGAGGAAGGAGACAAACACTCACTGTTCTTACTTTATTTTAGCCTCAACACACCTCAGTAGATGAATTATTATTTTGGTGATTCCAGATGATGTAGTGGAGACTGAAATCACCTGTAGATTGGCTCAAGTGGGGCAGGACGGTGGGGAGCAGAGGGAACCTACCTGTCCTGGTTTGCCCATCACTTTCTCAGTGAGGGCTCAGAAAGTCTCTTTCTAGAAAATCCTGTCCCACCCAGGTAAATCGTGACAACTGATCACCCATTGTCCCCAGCAATTGAAATGGGGCACTTGATTTCCGTGCCCTGAGCTTGTCCTATTGCTGCAGGAGCACCACCCAGAAGAAAACTCAGAGGCCACCTTTTGGTGACAAGGACTCCAAGAGACAGAACAAGCTGGGGTTGGCCTCCAATCCTGGGAGCTGTGCTCTTGGACAAGGCAATTAAATCTCAGGCCTTCTGTTTTCTCGACTGTGAAACAGAGGAGGAAGAAAGTGGGGATTAGACTAAATTATCTCTATACCTTCTTCCAGCTCCAACATCTTGTGATTCTAATTGGGTCCTACCCACCCGCGTGTTCCCAGCCCCATATAGACCATCATGTAATGCAAAAGTAGAGGAAAGAAAATCTCTTTCATCTCTCTGTGAAATCCTCTCCAATTACCTTTATAATTAGACAAATAATTTTGTGATTTTACTTTAGAAGTTCTGTTCCATTTTTTTAAAGAGTTTGTTTTGGGAGAGAATCTGGTTCCTGCAGAAAAAACAAAGTTTTTGGCTAAAACTGTGAATTTTCTAACTGCAAGCTCTTTCAAAGGCAGGAAGGCAGCCAGAGAAAGAATGGTTGCTAAGGAGACAATTGTATTTAAATTATCAGCTCACAGTAGACCTAGCAAAGATATTGATTGGATATATGAGAGGGTAAAATTATTTTCTTCAAAGAAGGGAAAGACTGAGGGTTGGCCAGAGAGGTCCACCCTTCCCGGTGTGGTGAAGAGAGATTGCGGTGTGATTGTGCTGTTTTTCTTTGTTTAAACACAGCTACTAAGAACTGAAGGGAAGATGCTTGCTTTCTGTTCTCCATAATAGTCTTTCCCTGAAGTTCGCTGGAACTGGGAGAAATGAAGACTTAGAGAAGGGGAATTCTTATGCTCGCTAAGACAGCTAAGCATTCAAAGGAAGTTTTTCTAACAGTCCTGAAGCCAGCACATGTGAGAAAACTAATAATGATAGAATGTTCATATACTTCTTTTCCCACGAGCACGTTCTTCTAAGCCTTAGCAGGTACAAGGGCCCATTCACTTGGGGTGTCACCAAACAAGCAGCTTCCAGAGGGAGTTGCTCAGAGGAAAGCTTTATTTGCTGTGACAAGGAAGGAGACAGTGACAAGTTCCCTAAACAAACTGCCTGCATGAGAGGCAGTTTGCAGGGGACTTTATAGCAAGGGTTAGGGGATTGCCCAAGGTATGAGAAATGGCACAAGGGAAGGACAAACATATCTTCAGACCTCATCTGTTCAAAAACCTGACTCAGACTGGTTTCTTGCTTCTTTCCTTGTTTGTGGTGGTCTGGTCCCCTCTGAGGACAATAGTGCAAGATACGAGAAAACAGTTTCTGACTCTCTGCTCTTGTCCCCAAGTCCCGCTTTAGCCTAAATGCTCCAGTCTTGGTTCCAGCAGGAATTCCCTATGTTAGCATATTTAAGCTTCAGAATAACCCAGTGAGGTGATTATCCCTCTTCCTACTTTACAGATGAGGAAATTGAAGAGGATGAAACAAGCTGTTGAAGGTCACACAAGTAGTGAGAGAAGAGCAAGCAGGTGAACTGGGCAGCCTGGCACCCAAATCCACACGCTCACCTTGACATCAGGCTGCGGCTCCGCATTGTGCGTCATGCACATTGGCATAAAAACCCTGCCGCCTGTTTGGACAAACTCCAGAAGAAAGTGCCTTCAGTTCAAGGCATCACAAGGAGACTGAAAGTTATGTGTTATCCAAGCCTGGGGAGAAAACTGGGATTTGATGAAGACATAACTGTTAACATCTAAGAACCAATAATACAGGAACACATGGTGTCTGGATGGGATTCCAGTCTCTTCCCACATACAGTAAAGGAATAATATCTTTCTCTACTGTTTGAGAGCAAAGGAACAGACTCTCCCTGAGTTAGCTCAGAGGAAGACAGTCTTATCAGATTTCAGGGGATCTGGAGTGGGTAGGTGCCAGGAGTCAAGGCTGAAACCGAACCCCTGGAATGCAAAAGCAGGACCCAGCCTCCTGTCTACCCCCATAAGCCCAAGGTGTCCTTGACTGTCCTTTATCCAAAGGAAGCTGCTGACTTGAGGGAGTGATCCTACTGGTCTTGCAAGGTTCTAACCACCGGAGTCAAGGAGTCATTTGCTTCTCCAATAGATAAGAACCTGGATGGTCAGCATTGTTCTGAGGTGGTTTGTGTAGGGGAATCCCAGGTCCGGGCACAATGTAGCTGCCACCTTCCTGTAACCTCCAGACCAATTGGAGCCCACCTGGCCACCACAAACCCCTCAAACAGCACAGCACCACTGACCAATCAAAGGAAGGTCACAGCTCCACTACCAACCAAGAACTTGGACACAAGCTGATCATACACCTCTCAGCCCCAATTTCAATCTATAAGAACCTCCACCCCTAACTCCTTGGGGAGCCCCAGAATTAAACCATTGCTGCCTGGCTGCTTGCTCTGCGTTTTGCAATAAATACCTACTTTCTTCTACCACCCCAATGTCAGTGATTGGCTTTCTGTGTATAGGGCAAGCAGACCCAGTTTGGGGATTCTATAGCAATGTCTTAAACCAATTTAGGGTATTGTTCAGTAACAAGGCTATCAGCTTCCACAAATTCCTGCTTCTTCTTGTGTTCCCTCCTTCAGACAGGGTCCTCTGTTCCCCCACCCCCAGCCCAAACTGCTGACAATCCAACATCTTATAATTCCATGCCCACTACAGGTTCTCTTTGTTCAAATAGTCTAAAAATAGAATTGTGATAGATATACCAGTCCATCTGAAGATCATAACTATGGTACAACCCCCTGTGAAATCTTGGGTACCCTTTCTATGTCCACCCCGTGTCCACCCTTTGTGGAATGTTATGATTATGTTCAGTGTGTTTATACTTGCTGCTATCCCTGTAATAATAGTGAGTTGAGCAAGGATTGCTGCAATATTGACCACAGATTTGATGTATAAACTTTTTTAAATCAATTATTTCAGATCAGTATAAGCCCATAAAGGCAAAAGATACAAAAATATCATTTAAAAAAGGGGGGAAGTGGGGCCAGCTCCGTGGGGCAGTAGGTTAATCCTCCACCTGTGGCATCGGCATCCCATATGGGCGCCGGTTCTAGTCCTGGCTGCTCCTCTTCCAATCCAGCTTTCTGCTATGGCCTGGGATACCAGTAGAAGGTGGCCCAAGTCCTTGGGCCCCTGCACCTGCGTGGGAGACCAGGAAGAAGTGCCTGGCTCCTGGCTTCAGATCGGCACAGTTCTGGCTGCTGCAGCCATTTGGAGAGTGAACCAACAGAAGGAAGACCTTTCTCTCTCTCTGTCTCTCCCTCTCACTGTCTGTAACTCTACCTCTCAAATAAAATAAATAAAATCTTTAAAGAATAAAAATAAAGGGGGAGATTAATTCTTCTTCAAACCATAAAGATCAAGCACGTCAACAGATCTTACAAAATAGAAATAGAAAATAGAAAAATTCAATATATTATGTAAAATTTCATTGGTAAATAACAGAAGAACTCATTGCTTATGGTAAAAAGACAAGGAAAGCAACTAACGTGGTCATTAAAGGGAGACTGATTAAATGACTCAAGATACAGCCATATGATAAAATAGCAAACAACCATTAAAAAGATGCTGTTGATCCAAAGGTACTGACATGGATCCTTGGCCAGTGTGTCCCATGTGAAACAGTAAAGATGTTCAGCAGTGTGTGTTAATGAAAAGAGTTTATGCAAACAAGTTGCTTAACCATGGTGTCTCAGAAGTGTTCAAAACAGTGATTACATCTGGAAATTGTGCAATGGAAGGTCAGAGTTAGAAAGGCTACTATTCAGAGCTTCAGTATTTTTTATCATTAACATATACAATCTCTTAAAGAGTGAATTTTCCAATAGATAGATGATAGATAATAAATTAATAGATATATGATGATATGGATAGATGTTAGATAGATGGATGATAGATAAATAGATAGATAGATAGATAGAAATAGATGACAGATAGATACTCATGTATGCCTATATAGGATTTTTTAAAAGCTCATGAAAATGCATATTATGAGAAAAATGTGCATAAATTTTAAAATTTTTGCACCAAAAATTTTTCTTTTGATTGCATTATCCATCACCTCTTTGGCATTTCCTTATACATACACATGCATAAATACAGGTACTGATGTAAGTATAAATATAAATATGGCCATGATATACTCCAAATGTTCCTAGAATGTCCCCTTCCCATGTAGATCCCCTCAGGAAGGTGAGGCATGTCCAGGATCTCTGCCCTCAGCTCTGTCTTCTGCTCAGATCTCAATCTGCTCATATGAAACCCTTGGTGATGTTCAAGGTGCTTCCACAACTATTTGGTTCCCATAACAACCCTTTAAAATGAGAAACTCTGATGTCATTCTCCCATTTTACAGAAGAGGGAACAGACGGATTTTGGTGACGTCACAGGACTGGAGAGTCTGGGTGTTCCAAATCTCAGCCCTTCGCTCCTTCCACTTGAGTAGGCAAATTTTGGAGCAAGACCTTCATTCTCCTCCCCAGTGGTACTAGGCTCATGCCACCTCTGAAAAGCCTTCCCAAATTGCTCCCCGGTGATCCCACAGCACCCCTGCCACAGGCTTGTGATCTGTGCTTCCCCATGCCCACCCTAGCCCTTAACCAGACAGGTGCAAACTATATCTACTGACGTTGCTGACTTGCCTCCTTGCTCCAAATGTGAGCCCCACAGTCAGTTATTTCTTGCTCCTCTCCCTACCCCCACACCCAGCACCTTGCCTGGCACATAGAAAATGTTCAGTAAATGTTTGTCAAATAAATGATTCAGGGAATGATCATTCTAAAGCCTGGTGGCTTTGTAGGACTTGAATTATTGCATATTTTTTTCCCTCTACCTAGAAAGAAAAGCTCCCACACGACCCCTCAGCTGTATTCAGATATTGTAAATAATTGATCATAAAGATGAAACGTGCAGGCCGGACAGAGACCAGGGAACCTGTCAATATCACGGGAATAAATCTCCGCTCACAGCAGCCCAGCGCCTGAGCTGGATTTCCAAGGCCATTAAACTATCACTGCAGCTCAGGCATTAGTTGGAATAAAGTGTTTCTGTTTGTTTGTTATCATTTCTTAGTAAAACTAATTAAGGAACTAATTGATTGTTTTGTTGTTCTACTAATTAACTCCATATGGTGCCCATTTCCATGGAGATAGACTATGAGTTATGGGAAGGGCTCTGATTTAGCATGTCTTTTCTAGATTTGGGGACAATTCTTTAGAATTAAGTATGCTTTCCTATCTCATTTCCCTTCACTGCTGCAGCCATGCTCTTGGCCTCCCCAGCTCCTTGAGGACGGGGAGATGAAGTCAACAACACCAGCCAGGAAAGGTTGTTAAGAATGAAGAGTTTCAAGGTTGGAGCGGGTAGTAGAGGAAGCCCTGGGCTGAGACAATAATTATTACACAAGCTACCACTTCTAGCTTGTGCTGTATAACTCGTACCATGCAGAACATTGCACATACATTACCCCCAAACCTGTCAGTGACTAGAATCCATCTTTGGGGTCCCATTTTGTGGAAAAATAAAATTCTGACAGTCACGGTCATCATGTTATCCAGCCAGTCTGTTTGATTGTTAATTCATCCACTCATTAAATATTTATTCAAATCCCACAGTGTGCCAGGTACAATTCTAGCCTCTGAAAATAGCTCTGAATCATATGGGTTCAATGCTTCCTCTCACAAAGTTGATTTTCAGAAAGGGAGAAACAAGTAATGAAACAGAAAACAAATAAATAAGATTTTGGGTAGTGAGAAGGCAGGGAAAAAATAAGAGGTGCTATTGTAAATCAATTGGTTAGGGTAGACCCCTAAGAACAGCTGATATCTGAGCTGGAGGTGGATAATGAGAAGGATCCACCCTTGTGAATATTTCAGGTGAGAACCTTCTGGATTCAGAACAGAAAATAGAAAGCTGAGGCAGGAAGAAGACTTCTGTGTTCCAAGAGTGGGCAGGGATCCAGAGGAAGGAAGCCAGAGGAAGAAAGAGAGAGAGGAAAGGTGGAGTCAGACAGGGAAGTGCAGCCAGAGCAGGAGGGCCTTACAGTCTTGACGGAATTTCACTTGATCCTGGAACTCACGCTTTCCTCATGACCTTCAGCAACAGGTCTGCACAGTTCCACGGACACATGCAAGGTGCCCACCAGGCCTGGTCCTGAGAGGGCCCTTCAAGAGTGACTCACCCAAAGGACTCTGTCATATGATTTCCATATTATCAAGGATCAAAGAAATTGTGAAGGACCTATGACATAATGCTCAAGAAGTCACTTGAGTTGCTCACATGTCATATCGGAGTGCCTGGATTCAAATCCCAATTTTGGTCCTGATTGCAACTTTCCCAGAAGAAGCTCCTGGCTCCTGGCTTTGGATTGGGGCAGCTCCAGCCATTGTGGCCATCTGGAAAGTGAACCAACAGATGGAAGACCTCTCTCTCTCTCTCTCGCTCTCTCGCTCTCTCGCCCCCCCTCTCTCTCTCCTTCTCCTCTCTCTGTGTAACTCTGACTTTCGAATAAATAAATAAATCCTAAAAAAAAAATACTAGATGTGGGGGGCAGTGCCATGGCACACTAGGCTAAGCTTCTGCCTGCAGTGCCAGCATTTCATATGGATGCTGGTTCATGTCCTGGCTGCTCCTCTTCTGATCCAGCCCCCTGCTATGTCCTTGGAAAGCAGTGGAAGATGGCCCAAGTGTTTGGGTACCTGAACCCCCATGAGAGACCTAGAAGAAGCTCCTGGATCCTGGCTTTGGACTGGCCTAGCTCTGGCCATTGTGGCCATTTGTGGAGTGAACCAGCTGATGGAAGACATTTCTGTCTGTCTCTCCCTTTCTCTGTAATATTACCTCTCAAATAAATAAATAAATATTTTAAAAAAAATAAATACTAGATTTTCACATGCATTAGACATTGCCGCTGGTAGCAACATAACTAACAGTGGCAAAGGGATAAGATGAATTAAGTACATTAATATGAATACAGGCTTTCCTATTGGGATAGATTAATACAAGGGAGTCATGTTGTAATGAAGGCTCTGAAGCCAGATGTAGGGGGTTCAAATCCAGTTTCTATCACTTGATTTAGAAACAAGACATAACCTGAGCCCCAGCTTTTTAATCTGTAATATATAAAATAATTCCCACTTTGCAGTGAGGGTGTCAGGAGTATATAACAAAATATATATAAAATACCCAGCAGAGTATCTGCTGGAGGTTGCCCTTCAGACAAGCTCCCTTTTAGCTTTATGTTCTTTTTTTTCACTTTTGTAGCGGTAAGAAAAATCAACATGAGACCTACTGTGTTAAAGATTCCCAAGAGCACAGGTATGCAATACATAATTACTATCCATAGACACTCTCTCTACATTTCAGGTCTCTAGAATAAGTTATCTGTAACTTATTCACTTGCATTTCCGAATTTTTTTTTTTGACAGGCAGGGTGGATAGTGAGAGAGAGAGACAGAGAGAAAGGTCTTCCTTTTTTTGCCGTTGGTTCACCCTCCAATGGCTGCTGCGGCCAGCGCACAGTGCTGATCCGATGGCAGGAGCCAGGTGCTTCTCCTGGTCTCCCATGGGGTGCAGGGCCCAGGCACTTGGGCCATCCTCCACTGCACTCCCTGGCCACAGCAGAGAGCTGGCCTGGAAGAGGGGCAACCAGGACAGAATCCAGCACCCCAACCAAGACTAGAACTGGGTATGCCGGCGATGCAAGGCAGAGGATTAACCTAATGAGCCACGGCGCTGGCCAACATTTCCAAATTCTATACTCATCAGTACTCCCCATTTCTTCCTCTCCTCCAGCCTTGGAAACTACCATTCTATTCTATGCTTTTGTGTTTGGATGTTTTTAATAACAGAAGTGAAATCTGGCAATCTGTCTTTCTATGATGAGTTCATTTCACTTAGCATAATATCCTCAAGTTTTATCCACATTATTGGGTATAGCAACAAGATTTTCTTCTAATTAAAGGCTGAGAAATATTCAATCCTACATACAACCACGTGCTGCCTAATGACATTTTATGGACCAGGTATATGACTGTTGCCCCCTGAGATTACAGTGGAGCTGAAAATTCCTATCACCTAGTGACATCATAGCTGCCATAATGTCATAACACAACATGTTACTTGTACCTATGGTGATGATGGTGTGAACAAATCTACTACATTGCCAGTAATGTAAAAGTACAGCACACAGAATTGTGAACAGTATGTAATTCTTACTAATGATAACAAATGACCATGTTACTAGTGTATGAATTGAGGTAACATGTTTTTACCATTGTTTTAGAGTGTACTCCTTATGTTTTTACAAAGTGTCTTGTAAAACAATATAGTGAATTGAACCAGCAGCAGCTTCATGATCTCATGTCAACCACATCTCTTGATTCCATTGTTTTCTTATGATTTGATCTTATGTTGTTTATTCACCATGGCCTTAGGATCAACGGCTATACCACAGGTGTACAGCCCAATCTAGGCCTGTACAGTAGGCTATACAGCCTAGATTTGCTTGAGTACATTCTATGATGTTTGCACAATGACAGAATTGCTTAACACACATTTCTCAGAATGCATCGCCATCATTGAGCGGTGCATGACTGTATGTACTGCATTCTCTTTATCTATTCATCCATCAATAGACATTTAGGTTTCTTCTACATCTTGGCTATTGTGAACAGTGCTGCTGCCAAGTGTATCACACTGGGGAAAAGATAGTCTCTTCAACAAATGGTGCTGGGAAAAGTGGGTATCCACATGCAAAGTAATGAAATTGGATCTCTATCTTACACCATGCACAAAAATCAACTCCAAATGGATTAAAGACTTAAACTTAAGACCTCAAACTGTAAAACTCCTAAAAAAACATAGAGGGAAAGCTTCATGACATTGGTGTTGGCAGTGATTTCATGAATGAGACTCCAAAGGCACCGGCAACAAAAGCAAAAACAATCAAATGTGATTATGTCAAAATTAAAAGCTTATGCACAGCAAATGAAATAGTCAACAAAGCAAAAGGCAACCTATGGAGTGGGGAAAAATATTTTCAAACCTTATTTCTGATAATAGGTTGGTTTATGAAGCATATAAAGACATCCTACAGCTTAATAGCAAAAACAAACACAAATTTTAAAAAAGAATAACCCTATTTAAAAATGAGACAAATATTTGAACAGGCATTTCTTCAAAGAAGACAGATGAAGACCATCAAGTACATGGAAAGGTGATCAGTGTCATTATTCTCAGGAGAGGCAAATCAAAATCACAATGAAATATCACCTCTCAACAGTCAGGAGAGCTATAATATAAAAAAGGGGGAAGAAAGGAAAAGGCAAGTGTTGGTGGAGAAAACAAAAGCTTTACACACTGTTGGTGGGAATATAAAATGATGCCCTCCGTGGAAAACATTATGAAGTTCCTCAAAAATTAAATATGAAACTACCACAGGATAATCAATATCACCCTGTATATTTATCTGAAAGAATTGAAAGTGGGATTTCAAAGATATATCTGTACTCCAAAGCTCTTAAATCCATTTTACTTTTTTTACTTTTTATTATTAACCGATACATTTTTGAGAAGACAGAAGATCTGATTTCAACTTTGCCATTGCTATCCAGTTCTATAAAATGAAAAATGGGAATCATAAAATTCAAGAAGATATCAGAGAGTTCTAAAAATGGGCAACATTGCTGTTTCTTGTGCCAATTCAGATTCTGACATCATGGAGATGTCCTGAGAATTGTGAGTAGTTTTCATCAGAAGAGAATTCTCCACCTCCTCGTTGCTCAGGTTGGCCTCCTGTTCACCTCACATGCAGCTGTTCACCCCAAGTCTCCTCGGTCCCCTCCTATCCCTACCCTTAACCTTTCCAGTGGTTTATTTTCTCAGATGCTATGTGGAGCTTCAGAATAATTGTGGCAGGAGAAGCAACTAGCTCAGCCTTCAACAAGTCATAGAGACAGACATGCAAGCAAGGGTATTAGGCTGTCAATTTCCAGGCCTTTCCAAATGTTAGAGCAATTTTGGTGAATTACAAGCAATAGAAAATCACTTTAGGTGCTCATTAGGCAGGAGGCGGGAGTGATGATGAATGCTTGGAAGTGGAGGCAGAAGCAGGCTTTCCCAGAGACTAAAGCCCACCTTCCAGCTCTTCTGGAGAAGGTCCAAGGAGCCCCCAGGATTTGGAGAGTTTAGATGATTCCTCAAGGCTCTGGACAAGTCACTATGCATTGATGGAGTACCCATTGCCTATGTGGGATCTCAGAGATGAGTCAGACACACTGGTAATTCTGTTTCTCAGTCCAGTGAGAGAAAGGCACATAGAAAAGCTAAAAATGAAAACACAGACAAAAGACTATGTGGAATGAGGAAGATAAACCAGGGCAGGGGTACTGCAAACACACACATGCACACACAAAGGTGGCATCTGAGTGGAGTCTTGAAGAATGAGAAAATTAAATACACTCCTACTCTGCCATTAATAATAATAGTAGTAATGACTAACATTCTTTTAATGCTTATACATGCTATTGTGTGCAAATCTGTAACTAACTGCCTTACAAATATATATTAAGTTTTATAATAATTTACAATAACCTTGGGTTTATACTAATACTATCCCATTTTATAAAATAAAGAAATTGAAGCCCAGAGAGGTTAAGTAATTATCCAAAAATTATATCCAATAGGTTACCAAGTAGAGATATGAAAATGAACCGTATGCGATGAGTAGAAGAACTATCAGTCAAGAAGAACAGAGTTCAATTCCAGGCTCTGCCACCTGCTCCTCGGTGAGTATTTAAGTGACTTGAAGGAGTTGTTTAGGCCTTCTGAGCCTCAGATCCCTTAAAGGAGTTCCAAAAGTCCCAGGTGTCCAGGGACAAGACCCAGCAATAGTGAAAGGAAGAAGTTAGCATCAGAAAACTAGATCTGCATTCATTCCCTCACCCACAGCATTCAATGATCATCTGCTGTGGGCCTGACACGAGGTAAAATGTTATGGTGAAAAAGATAAATGAGACCAAATCCTTACTCATATGGGAAATGCACTGTGGCAGGTAATTCTTGTAAGTATAAATCTACCTGCTTGCTCCCAGACTTTGGGGTCACTGAATTCTTTCAGTTGCACCTCAAGGGTCTCTTTTCTCTCCTACTCCCCAGGCTGCACATGACTGTATAAGTCATCCATTGTGCAACATAAAACAAAAGTTTCTGGGAATACTACCAAATGCACATAGTCATTTTTCTGATTTCAGATGCTAAGAGAGAACAGAAAAATGAAGAAAGAGGTTGGCAAGAGACATCAAGGACCAAAGAGGGTGGGATAAAGATTTGCTTAGAGGTGAAAAAAAATGACCTTGTACTTAAAGTGTCAGATTTAAAGAATACAAATTGACTTAGCAGTATCTGGGCAGAGGGGCGTTCATCTGCCAGATATTAATCCCATTAGTCCTTGGTCATCTAGCTTGCTGTTGTGTTTGTCTATACCCTGAAGACTATAAACCTGATTGGTTTATCCTATGAAAATTTTCTGTGGTCTTCGTCACTTCCAAGAATGCCACAGAAGAGGATGAAGGCTTTGAACATCTCATTGCATGATCGTGGCCTGAGGGGATAGCAAGGTGGCAGTAGAAGGAGTCAACTGGAAATTTCCTCATTTCATTATCTGGGGAGGGAGTCAGATAGATGAAGATATTGGAGATGTTGGTGCTGGGATGGAACCAACCAGGGTCCCAGAAAATGAGGTCAATTCTACCAGCTGACAGCAGGAGAAATCAGAAAAACCTTCGTCAATAAGATGACCTTAAACTGAGTATGATTTCAAGCATCGTGTCTTAGGGTAACGGGGAGATAGTTGTAAAGCCAGTGATAGCAAAACTAGAACTTCAACAGAACAGCCTGGGTGAGCAGGAAGCACCAAGATGCAAATATCACGTAGGATAGAGAGAAAAGCCCCTCAAAATCTGAGTCAGAATGGAAGCTGAGAGGAGAGAATTCCAGAGCAATCCTAGAATGTGAGGCCAGGGACACTCTGGCCTTAAGTCAGGAAAAATCCTAGGTCTTAGAGTAGGATGAAGTCACAGGTAGGGCTCAAGTGACTCCAGCTTGGTTGAGGGGTATGAAGCGAAGCTGGCTCTAGAGGCTTTACAGCAATTGACACACAAAGATGAACACAAAATGTTGTCATCTTTGATCTTAAGGTCAGCTGCCTAAGCCCATGATGGAAGAAATATTGGTGAAGAGAAGTTTCTATGCAAAAGATTTAAGAGTAAAAGACAACGGCAAGCTCTGTAGAAGCCAGCCCTAAATTAAATCGAGACTTGTTACAGTCATCCCCAACACACGATAGTCAGATGTACAGTCAAGATTTAATAGGGGCATTTTTTAAGCTGGTAGAAGGAAGAGGAGACTAAAAATGCATGGACCTGTGACCCTCAAAAAAAGTACCAGGGCTATGAAGTCAGAAAAATGTGGGCTCAGCTTCTATTAGGGGTGTTTAACAGCTGAACAACTTGGGAAAGCTCTTTTGCTCCTGTGTGGCTGTCTATTCAGGTGGAAAGCCTGCTTAGGATATTAGAGAAAATGTATGTAAAGTAACTGATGAGCTGTCTGGCGAGAAATAGCTGCTCAAAATATAGTAGGCTTTAATGATGATGAAAATGATGGTGAGGGCAACAAATAAGATAATGTTGCCCTTTAATTAAGTCCTACTGTGATGACACTTTCTCACCAGACCCCACAGGTCGTGAGTACTCTTAAAACATTGAGAGATGGAGAATAAGAATTCAGGTGGACAGCTAAAGAAGCAGTGGGCCTCTAGAAGAGAAAGACTTTGTTTTGTAATTGGCGAAAGCTGGAACTTGGGGTAGGCAAGGAAAATGGCTGTCATTCGTGAGGTTGTCATCATGGGTAGCAAGACATGAAGTGTTGTCACATTCAGCACCCAGTTTCAGCCCCTTAGCACTCTCTAAGGGAAGCACACCAATGCTCCCTCCGGATGAAGGAAAGAGCCTATGCAAAGGCCCTGGAGGGAAGGAGTCAGATGACTGAAGAGCAGTGAGCAGAGAGCAGAGTGAGGTGAGATAAGGCTGAACAGAGAACCTGGACCAGCTGATACAGCTCATAGAACAGTGCATAGTGAGTGCTCAGTAAACTCAGATTCTGTATCATCATAGTCATCCTCACCAGAAAGGACTTTGTAAGAGTTGGTGTTGCCCCTGCTGGGCGAGAGGCTTCTGCAGGAAGGAATGAGCTTGCCATCATGGGAGTCATCCAAGCAGTCACCCTTAGACCTTGAAGAGCATTGTGAAAGGCCTGATTAAAGCATTGGATGCAGCAAGGCTTGGATCTACCAGGTCTGGGAACAATTTCCACAATGACTCCCAATGAGCCAGGAAGCGGGGAAGTAGGAGATGTGCCTTAAAGCCTCCTGCCCCTAAAATCCTGCATGGGGGAAGGGGAGCCTACCTCCACAGCCTCTGACTATTGCTGTCTGCCTAGGCCATGTGTAGATTCTGCCAGAGGCTCCAGGCCCAACCCTGGGCACAAATGCCCCAGAAAGGCAGACTTTCTCTCTGTGCCTTAATCCCGTTTGAACTTGTCCTGCCTCCTTTGTTCTCCCATTTTAATGATTTCATTCTCTCCACAGCCCCCCCTCCACAGCACGGGTGGATCAACCCCCACAGCAGGGATCCCTTTAATTGGCAGCGATGTTGCCAGTCCTCAGCTGCACAGGTGGAGAGGCATTTAGTGGTGTTTGTTCTGTGTAGGGGGAAAAAGGGGGAGTTCTTCAAAACCAAGGCGCTACAGTGGCTTGTTCAACATGATTTGAAGGTGATAAATTGGACCTTATTTTTTTGTCATTTTTTCCCCTGCTGGTTCTTCTGACAAGTGGCCACTGCTGAGATTGCTCAAGGAGACAGAAATTACTTCCACCAGCAGCAAGTGCCTTCCCACCCCCTCCACTCCTTCCTTCCTTTGGGGCCATCACCACCCACCACAAGGCCAGCCCCTGGGTGGCGCCTAATAGACCCAGGGCAGCACCTCTGAAGACCCATGCACCAGGGCTCCAGAGCTGAGGAAAGAAAGATCTGGAAAGAAAGCAGAGTTTGTCTGTTCCCTGGAGTGTGGTGTGAGGTCTGAGGATTCGGACGCCTTCTTCCCCACCCCCTCACTCACCTCTCCTGTAGTTCATTCACCCCACAAGCGTTTATTGAAACCTACTATGTGCCAGAGCACTGTACTGGGATATACCAGTAGATAAACTGACAAAAATCATCATCTTGCATAGTGAGTAAAGCCGCTGCTTGCAGTACCAGCATCCCATATGGGCACTGATTCATGTCCTAGCTGTTCCATTTCCATTCTAGCTCTCTGCTATGGCCTGGAAAAGCTATAGAAGGTGGCCCAAATCTTTAGGCCCCTGCACCTTCATGGGAGACCAAGCAGAAACTCCTGGCTCCTGGCTTCAAATCAGTGCAGCTCTGGCCATTGCTGCCATTTGTGGAGCAAATAAGTGGACAGAAGACTTTCTCTCTCTCTCTCTCTCTCTCTCTCTCTCTCTCTGCATCTGCCACTCTATAACTCTGCCTTTCAAATAAATAAATAAATCTTAAAAAAGATCCTTGCCCTGGTAGGTAAGAGGGAGGACACAGATAATAAACAGCATCCATAATAAATCAGCAGATTATAGATGAGGGCTATGGAAAAAACAAACAAGCAGAGGAGGAAAACAAAGACTGAGAGTGTAGGTGGGAGTAGGCAGACTGCAATTTTCAATAAGGTGAACAAGGTAGCCCTTACTGAAACAGTCAGGTGGGAGCAAAGCCTGAAAGCATTCACTCAATCATTCATTCTCCCATTTGCTCATTCAACTGCTCACTCACCTCTTCATTCACTCACTCATTCACTCTTCCGTTTAGGCATTAGTTTATTCCATTAATCAGTAACTCACTCATGCCCGCATCCATTCACTACATTATTCATTCATGTACCCCTTCATCTGTTTGGGAATCCTTCATTCATTCCTTCAATCACTCATGCACTCATTTTTCTATTCACTAATTCAAGCATTAGTCATTCCCCTGACTGCTTGCTCACTCACCCATTTATACATTCACGAGCTCATTCACTGATCAAGGACTTTTCCTTGCCAATTACAAACATGCCTGTGGGCTCCCTTTATCTGTGTCTTTGCATCAGTTGTTCTCATGGCCTGAAATATTACTTCTGCTCATCTCCATCTCTAGTGCTTGGTTTAGAATCTTTCAATCCACAGAGATTAGAGTAGTCTAGGAAAAGGGTCCCAGCTCACTGTTCTAATCTACCACAGCCTTGTTGCAGCAGTCAGTTTCATAGCCTGACACCCCCATAAGATGTAAGCATTTTGAATTCGGGGCCAGTGTCTCATGCCCATACCTGGCATCACACAGAGCACACAACAGATACTCAGTAAATACTTACAGAGTCGATCAATTATCAGGAGCAGTTTAGGCAGAAAATGGGAAGAATTGCTAATCAACTAGGAATGCACCCTACAGAGTAGGGGAAGAGATGGTTTGTGTGGAGCTCTGCTTTGCACTAGAGGCTATATAGACCTTGACAAGGCTCTACAGAAGACAGGCATTTTCAACTCTACTGTGCAGATGAGGACACTGAGGCAGAAAGAGGTTAAATGTTTGCCAAAGATGCCATAGTCAAGAAGTGGCCCAGCGAAAATAAAGGTCATGTCAGTCTGACCCAAACCTACACTTGCCACGCTCCTGAGCTGCTCCCCTAAGGCCAAGGAAAGCCCACCTGGCCAGTTGAAAATGAGCCTGCAACTTGGCAGCCACATTCACTGGGTCCTGGCCCCCACCTTAACTACCACAGTGGCTAATATAATATTATTTCCCTGATTCTGCATTTAAATGGGGCCAGACCTCCCCAAGACCATGGAGCCCTGGCCTTGGACCTTTTTAACTGGTAATTACTCTGCAGCCACAGTGTGAGATCATCCATTAACCTGAGGCCAAAGTGTGCCCTGCTAATCAGCCAGCTCCAATTCTATCAAGCAGCTGGGCTGATTGCAGACCTTAATCACAGAGGTACGGGCACAATCAGACTGTCCAGCTCTCCTCCAAATCCAAAGAGGGGAAAAGTTGTTTTTGTTTTTTTTTTTTTTTTTTTTTTATCAAGGGGCTGACGTTTTTCATCCTCCACAAGAAGAGGTTGCAGTAGGTGATGTCTCATCCAGCCACCACATAAGACCCAAGAGATGGGAGGAGCTTGAGCTAAGAGATAAAGATCAAGAGCAAGAAAAGGAAGGGAACTTGCAAGCACATGCGGTGGCCCAAGCGCTGTGCCAGGTGCTTAACTTACATTGTCTTTCATCTTCAAATAATGTTGGAAGATAAGCATTCTTGAGCCTCCATATACACTGGGGAAGCTGAGGTCCAAAGAAGTTAAGTAAACTTTCCAAGGTCAGGCTGCCGCACAGGGGCAGAGCGAAGAATCAAAGGTGAATCTTTCTGGCTCCGATGCCTGTCTGTGCTTTCTGGCATTGCCAGGTATCCAACTTTCCGCCTGTCTGATTTCCCTGCATTAGGGAGGACAAAACGGTTGATGTGGAGGTGGAGACAAATGTGCAGTACCCATCCTAGACACATTTGCATTTGAAGAGAACTGTGATTAACCTGAAGAAGAGGCTGGAAGATAATAGAATTTCAGGCACCGTGTTAGATTACCCGTGGGGAGCTCTATCAGCCAGGAGCACTCTACAGATCTGAGTCCCCCCTTTAATACTAATCTCTACCCCCCTCTCATTTTCTTTAATCACTCTGGCTGGGAAAGAACAGTAAAGAAAGCCTGAGACATTGTAGATATTTTTGCAAAATTCTTTGGCTAAAGAAAATAAATAATAGGCACACCGTTCTTGGGAACAAAGGTTAAGAGATGTCCAAGGTGGACCTGTCCAGGGAACAATACTTGAGCTCTGAATGGAAGAAGAAAACAGTGTAGAGGAAGGCAGGGCCACCCTTTGCCCCACATGAGATGAGCATGTGATGCCCTCCCCTCGCCCACACTGAGATGATGTCCTGGGGACCCGAAGGTTCATGAAAGGTCACACATGCATAGGGCTTCAGACATGGACCCAGCAGCTTATTCATCACCAAGAGGATTCCTCACCCTCCCCCACAGTCTTCTGTATCTAATCCATATTCCTGTTCCGTCTTTGTCCAGTTTCTCTATTTCTGTGCCACCGACACTGTACAAGCCACAACCATGCCCCACTTAGAGAACACGAGAGCCCCACAAGTGGCCTTCCTGCTCCTACTCCAACCCCTGCAACCCACTTTTGCTACAGCAGCAAAAGTGGTCTTTCCAATGAATGAATTGGTTTGTCATTTCCCTGTGTGCAATCCTAAGATAAAACCAAAATTCCTGGCCAAAGTTTGCAGAGTCTTCCTTGGATCCATGCACTGTGATTTTACCTTTTTAAAAGTAACAGGGGATCTGCTACCATGGACCAAATATCTATTGGGGTTCTGAACACTCTGTGTGGCTACTTTGCCATCCGGGTCTCCTGCCACTTATCAAAACATCCCTACAATGTCTGTACATTAGCACATGTGGGCAAGTCTAGGAAGGAGGATTTGCCTGCCCTGACTCCTCTTTTATATCCTAATTCTAAATCTCATTAGTTTGGATCATCAGACAATCACTGAGAACCTACACTATGCCATCTGTCCATACTAAGGAATCAGAGATGAACAAAACAGAATCTCTAAGAATCCAGAGGCTACGGAAGCATTCATCCAAAGCTGGATTTGACCCTTTTATCTGAGCTCTGTGAAGATCTGCTGTGTCAGAGGCCCAGCAGGAAAGCAATGATGTACTCAAATAAGGCAATTGGGATAAGTTCAATAAAAAGTCTTATTTACAAAGGCAAATGCAGGGTCAGAGTAAACCAACCATAGTTAGTGTGGTATTCTGAAGCCCTCACTCCCAGGTGTGAGTGAGGTAGGGAGGACAGGAAGCAGTTAACAAAAGCAGAGAGGGTGGCAGTAGCTCAGCAGGGACCAATAGGAGGTGGGAGAAACAGGAAGGAAATTAGCCTGACCTCTGTCTCCTACCCTTTGTTCTGATCCTATTCACTGATTTCCATAGGAACCCCAAATGCAAAGATACCCATTGATACAGCCCATGGAGTTGGCTTCCCAAGACACAGAGCTGGGGGAGGAGGGTGAAGAGAGGGGACAGACAGGCAAACATGTCTGTTATAGAGAATTGGAAATGACCCTGGGCAGGACATGACCTTCACCCCCTTCTACCCCTGAAATCCCCTCCTATTATAATGCCTGGGTTGTTATTTCCAGGAATGTGTCACAGGAGGGAGTTCAAGTCACAAAATGCTGTTGTTGAAACACCCTGAGTGTCTCCAAGGCCCTATTGAAATTCTCTCCCTCTCCCCAACTCTCCTGGTAGCATTGCAGGATTACTGCAGCTCATATTCATCTGTCTCCAAAAGATTAAACCGTCCCCTGGAAAAGGCCACTGTTTCCCAAAGGAGGAGAGCCCATTTATGCACATTCCTGCAAGAAACTCACTTTTCAGAAGTATACAGGTTGATTTCTTCCCTGGCTCAGGAGAAAGCTCCTATTTTGCTGGAGGGGAGGGCACAATTGTGTGTATCTAAAAGACTTTTTCTCACCAATACCAATTCATTCACAAAGTTTTGTTGGAATGGGAAAGTTGAGAAAAACAACAACTACAATAGCATAATAATAACTGACATTTATTTATTGAACCCTTAGTATGTGCTTGTCATATACTTGCCAAGTGATACACACAAATTATCTGATTTGATTGCCACACCCTCATGTAATATCTCCTGTTAGTAATTCCATTTAATAGGTGAAGACTCTGATACAGAAAGGTTAAATGACCTGTGAAAAGTCACACAACTACCAAGGTGCAAGGTTGGAATTAGACTCAAGTCTGGGTTTCCTCTAAAGCAGTGGTTCTTAGTAGGGGTTGTCCCCCAGGAAACATATGGCAATGTCTGCAGAGATTATTGATTGTCACAACTGAGGGACAAGTGGTACAGTATTAGCACCATCTACTGAGAAGTTCCCAGAGACACTTCTAAACATTCTACTATGCACAAAACAGCTCTCCACTGTAAAAAACTATCTGGCAGGGCTGGCACTGTGGTGCAACAGGTAAAGCTGCTGCCTGCAGTGACAACATCCCATATGGGCGCCAGTTCAAGTCCTAGCTGCATTGCTTCCGATCCCACTATCTTTGATGTCCTGGGGAAGCAGTAGAAGATGGCCCAAGTCCTTGGGCATCTACACCCACATAGGAGACCCAGAAGAAGCTCCTGGCTCCTGGCTTTGGAAAGGAGTAGCTCTGGCCATTGTGGCTAATTGGGGAATGAACCAGTGGATGAAAGAGCAATCTCCCCCTCCCCGTGTGTGTGTATGCGTGTGTGTAATTCTGACTTTCAAATAAATAAATAAATGTTTAAAATAAAAAGAAACTATGGCCCTCAATGCCAATATCACTGAAATTGAAGAAACCCTGCCTTAGGTAAAGTCTCCCTATTCCTATTCTCCCATCTCCTATTATATCTACAAATACCAGCTCTCCCAGCCTGGGGGAAAGCTCAAGAGGAGAATGCAGGCCTGGGTCCCACAGTGCCTGGGATAATCCTTGTTGATCTTTAGCCTCAGAACATTGGGAAGCCCCTGAGAATTCTGAACAAGACAGAGATGTTGTGAGTGTGAAACTAAAGATGACTCTGGCTGCTGTGTGAAGGATGGATTGTAGAGCACTGAGGAGGAGTTCAGGGAAGCCATTGAGAAAATCCAGGTGAATAATGAATGTGGACTGGATGGCACAGAGACAACGGAGGTGGAGACAAGTACATGGAGTTGGGATCTATTCAGAAGGTGACAAATTTTCCAGGACTTAGAGAAGCACGTACAACTATCAGGCTTCTGACCCTAGAGACCAGCTGGGTGTGGGATTCGCTTTGGGTTTATAGACCTTACCTAGCTATCCATAACTCTGTCTATCTTTAATTACTTCTCTCTAGCAAGCAACTGTGCAATTCTGACAGAAGAACCAGAATCTGCAAAGTCGCTGAGAAGAGAAGGGGTCAAGGCCCACAATCAAGGCTGTCAGGGATGATTGCCAAGATGACTACACTATGAATGATGCCCAGTGACACGGAGCAGACTACATTGCAGTCCAACTTATCACACTCTCTGGCCTGTGGGAGCAAAACAAAACAAGCAAGAGCAAGTTCAGTATAGAGAAGAGAAGACCCAAGTGAACACATCAAGTCACTACCTCCAGCTCTCTAGGAAAGTTCTCCTACACATACAGAGGAGAGGAGGCCCGTGTGACATCCACAAGTTCAGAACACATGAAAGTACTAAGATGTGTATTTCAGTTTGATAAAATAACCATTTATTATGGAACACTATATTGAACCATTAATGTGGTCTGGTTTAAAAAGAAGCGAGCTGCGCATCACCAGGAGAATCCAAGCTCAGGCATGACAATCCCCACCCAAAGATGCACTGAAGGATCCCAGGGTCATCTGGGTAAGATAATAGAAAAGACCCCTTTGTGGTCACATTGAGCTCTGAAAGTGGAGAATGGAAACAAGGCAGGCAGATATCTCTATGTTGCCTGTTACAACACCCAGATGAATTTCTCCAACAAACTCTTACACTATTTGCAGCATCAGCTGAAAAAAAATCATACCAACACTCCTGACCACACCACTTATTAAAAAACACTCCCTATAGGGCAAGGAAAATCTATCAGATTTTTTTTTAATGTATCGGCAATTTGCTTACAGTCACTGACAGAACTTCGATAAATACTCCTTCAATGTAAACATGCTTTCTCTCTGCTTTCCTCTAACAAGCACTTCTCAGCTCCCACCCCTACATTCTTTCCTTTCATTTGGGTGGGAGTTAAAGAGTAAAGATCATACATGATTAAGGAGATGGTATGGGACAGCCATGCCTACATCTTGAGGTGAGTCACACATTGCCCCTATAATCCTAGTCCAGAGCTTCATACCACACTCCCAGTCTACAGAGACAATTGCCTATGGAGCATCCTCAGTGTCACATAGGCATCTCAGGCTCACCAGTCCCAAGTAAATCTCATGTATCAATCAGCTTGACATTAATCAAAGGTTAATCAGAAGGTTTAGGATTGGAGAATTTTATTTCACACTACTGTTTAGAGGTTCACAGTCCAAGATTCAATAGCTACATTAGTCTGCTATCTGGTGCATGCTCACAATGACAGAGCAGGTGTGGAGGAATGACCACATGGAAAGCCAGGAAGCAGAGAGACACAAGAGCATGCTCAACTTTTGTAACCAACCCTCTTGCAATAATTACCTTCCTAGGGCAAGCCTTAAGAACTCCCTCAAGGCCCACTTCTTGGATTCCTTAATTAGGTCAAAACTCCACCCTTAATCTATCTAGCATTAATGAAAGACTGAGGTTTAAACATCTGTATGAGTTTGAGGAGCCAAGTCCTGTTCAGTCCATAGTAGCTCAGTATCCTCCCCCCAGATGCAGTCCTGCTCCAGAATCCTAGATCTTATGGATCATCCAAGGCAGACGCATAATCCTTCAGGAGTATCTTTGACCCTTCTTCATTCCCTGTGACCATTCACTCTTGCCTTAGTTTAGGTCACCCAAATGCAATTCTGAAAGTGTTAAAATGCACATGGAAAAACAAAAGATCCGGAATGTCTAAAATAATGTCAAACATCAAAACACAGCCAGAAGCATCACAATACCACATTTCAAGACATACGACAAGGCAGTTAAAATCAAAATAGCCTGTAGACATATAGATCAATGGAACAGAATAGAAACCCCAAAAATCAATCTATGAATCTACACAAACTAGTCTTTGACGAAGAAGCTAAGGCAAAAACTTATTGGAAAAGACCCCAGAAGCACAGACAATCAAAGCCAAAATAGATACATGGGATTACATCAAGCTAAGAAGCTTCTGCACGGAAAAGGAAACACTCAACAAAGGGAAGCGAGTGACAGAATGGGAGAAAATATTTACAAACTATACAACTGAAAAGGGATTAATATCCAGAATCTATAAAGAGTTCAAGAAACTCAACAACAAAAACAAACAATCTAGTTAAGAAATGGACAAAGGACTTGAACATTTTTCAAAGCATGAAATTCAATGACCAACAGACACATGAAAAAATCCTCCAGATAACTAGCCACTAGGGAAATACAAATAAAAACGACAATGAAGTTTCACCTCACCCCAGTTAGAATGGCTGCCTTACAGAAATCAAAAACAGTAAATGCAGGGCCGGCGCCAGGGCTCAATAGGCTAATGCTCCTCCCGTGGTGCCGGTACACTGGGTTCTAGTCCCGGTCGGGGTGCCGGATTCTGTCCCAGTTGCCCCTCTTCCAGGCCAGCTCTCTGCTGTGGCCCGGGAGTGCAGTGGAGGATGGCCCAAGTGCTTGGGCCCTGCACCCCATGGGAGTCCAGGAGAAACACCTGGCTCCTGCCTTTGAATTAGTGCGGTGCACCAGCCACAATTTGCTGGCTGTGGCAGCCATTGGAGGGTGAACCAACAGCACAGGAAGACCTTCCTCTCTGTCTCTCTCTCTCTCTCACTGTCCACTCTGCCTGTCAAAAAAAAAAAAAAAACAGTAAATGCTGGCAAGGATGTGGGAGAAAAAGTACACTAATATACTACTGGTGAGAATGTGAACTTGTACAGCCAGTGTGGAAGACAGTATGGAGATACCTCAGAAACCTAAAAAATAGATCTGCCATATCTAACCAGTGAGATCTAACTATCTCCCTCCTGAGAATTTACCAAACAAATGAAATCAGCATATGAAAGAGTAATCTGTAATCCTATTTTTATTGCAGCTCAATTCACAATAGCTAAGATATGGAATCAACCCAAATGTCCATCGACCCATGACTGAATAAAGAAAATGCTATATATATACACTATAGACTATTACTCAGCCATAAAAAAATTAAGTCCTTTTTTTTTGCAACAAAATGAATGCAATTGGAATCCATTATACTACATGAAATAAGCCAGTCCCCAAAAGACAAATGTCATATGTTTCCCTTGATCTGTGGTAACTAATAGAGTACAAAAAATGTAATATATAGGAGCAAAATTGATATTTGATTATTTGTAGAGCCCTTGTCTCTACTGTTGAGGGACAGTGGTTTGTTTTTCTTTTTTTCACTCTTTGTTGAATTCTTTACTTAGTGGAGAATTAAGCTTATGATTATGAAATAAACTAAAAGTATATCATTGTAAAAATTAAAAGAAAGAATAAGAAAGGAAGAAGGATGGATCGTGGAAACAAGTGCAGGAGGGAGGGTAGGGTGGGAAGTATCACTATGCTCCTAAATCTGTATATATGAAATACACAAAATCTGTTCACCTTATATAAATAAAAGTTATTAAACAATAAAATATGAGTCATTTATTTGGCAAGTACAGGAAGCCTAGGATGAAGGAGTAGGAAAATAAGATAATAAATGGCACTCCTGGCGGGGGTGGGGGGGTGTTAATTTCCTGGCATTTACATCCTGTCTTACCCTCAAGCAGTTCCCCAGCTTCAGAGAAAGCCCTTCAGGCAGAGAGATAGACAGTACAGTTGGAGAGACTCCAGGAAGTCAGGGGCTCAAAGGAGGTGGGCAGAGCCTCAACAAAGTTAGTTCCAACATCAAGTCCTATGGAGAACGTCACCTAAATAAGTCTTCAATATTCTAGTTCTTCCTATCATAGATTCCTCCTTCTTTATCTAGGCTACAACGACTTTTGCCACCATCGCTGACTGGCCTCCAGCATGACACCATCTGATCCTTCTCTAAATTACAGCCTATGTGAGGTTATATGCATGAAAACTGCAGAACAGACTCTGGTTTGGGATGTCTTATCTCCTTCCAGATACAAGGCTGCAGGCAGAACACTTAACACCTCTGTGTCCATTTTATCATTACTCAAGTAAAAATTAACTACTAAAATCCTACCTAAGTCATAGGATTTTTGCAAAGATTAAACGTGCTGACACATATGAAGTGCTTGAAACAGCACCTGGTACATGGTGGGTGTCCAATAAATGTGAGCTATTATAATTTCTGTAACAGAAATGTGATGATGTTCTGCTTTGAAGTCTTCCCTCTGGGAATTAGACCCTGGATGGTTAAGCTTTGATAGTTGCTGAAAGATTCACAAGCTAGAGAACTCTAGTTATGTTCTTGGAGGACAACTCTTTACCCAAGGATCAAAGACACTGCTTATGCAATAAATACCTTGGGGAAAGGGGCCAGATGAGAATGACTGCTTCATGAGTTTGCTCATCACAGATATTAAACCCAAGGATATAGAGGATGACTACAGCCACGCCTTCCTAGTCAAGGGAAGACTTGAAGGCAGAAATGTATAACTATAGAAGAAAAGGGTTCTATGCCCTGGGCTGTATTACTAGTCTTGTGAATAGAGCAGTCTTCAGGATCCAACTGATACAGGATTGAAACATGTCCCCAGTACTAATCTAGTGTGCCTTTGCAGAAGTGACTTTTCCTCTCTCAAAAAAATTTCACCTTATAGAAAAGCTTATAGAAATAGTTTGGGGATTAAAGATTACCACCTATATTTAAAAAGCTTCATCATATAGTAGCCTCTCCCCAAAAGTGAGATTTCTTTTCTCTCCTCCCCAATAATTACTAGATCTCCTAGCCATAATCTTTACATAAATATAATAGAAATTATGATACCAACTTGTATATTTTGAAGGTCCATCTCACATCTTCTCAACTATCTGTGTGTGGACACAATCCGACATCTCATATTGTTTGAACCATTTTTTCCATCTACTTATACCTGAAGCCTCATGAGAACTTTCTTTTTTTTTTTAAAGAAAGATTTATTTATTTATTTTAAAGGCAGGGTTACAGAGAGGAAAAGCAAGAAAGAGAAGTCTTCCATCTGCTGGTTCACTCCTCAACTGGCTGCAACAGCTAGAGCTGCACCAATCAAAGCCAAGAGGCAGGAGCTTCTTCTAGGTCTCCCACGTGGTTGCAGGAGCCCAAGGACTTCAGCCATCTTTGACTGCTTTCCCAGGCCACAGCAGAGAGAATGATTGGAAGTGGAGTAGCCAAGACTTGATCCAGCACTCATATAGGATGCTGGGACTGCCAGCAGCGGCCTTATCCACCATAGCACCGGCCCCAAATGAGAGCTTTCTTATAGCCAGCTAATTCAATTCACAGGTCTATCAGTGCTCTTCAAAATGAATGAGCGTTACACTATAGTCCTACTACATAAGTTGACCCTGAAGAAAATAAATGGGGATTCTTCCCAGTAAGCGGAATTTGGAGAAACACCCCTAGTCGTTCACCTTGTACAGCGAGAGAAAGATGCTGAGGTATCACTATAAACAGATTCCTGGACAATGTCAAATGGCTCAGTTGGTGGAAGAGGTCCTGGAAGGAACACAAAAAAAGATTAGATACAGGAAAATTTGGGGAGAAAGCATATGAGTGGAGTCTGGATATAGATAAAATATATTCAAGTTTTTGTATCTCACATCATTGCAGACAAAAGATCATCCAAGCAGAAAGAGCATTCAAGAATGGGACAGACAAAATGATTCAACCAGTCTATGTCAGCCAGCCTCCTTCCCTGGTCACCTTCGTGTTATACAAGGGCTATGTGAATGGAGCAGCAATGATAGCAGAGGTGGAGGTTAGGTATGGCCTCAACAGCATGAGCTCTTTCTCACTAAGGCTGGCCTAGCCATTGTCACTCATGAATGTCAAAGCTAATAGCAGCACAGACTGAAAGTGAGACATCAGGTAATCACTTGATAAATTAATTTCATCAGGATCCCCTTATTGAAGACAAGATAGTAGTCATCCATGTGGGAATTGAAGTACACTCTAGCTATGGTTTATTGACTAGGTTTGCATTGCCTTTGGCCAACACCACTAATCATGGATTTAAAAACGTGTGGCAAGGCCAGCGCTATGGCATAGCAGGTTAAGACCCTGTCTACAATACTGGCATCCTATATGGGCACTAGTTCAAGTCCCAGCTGTTCCATTTCCAATCTAGCTCCATGCTAATGCTCCTAGAAAAGCAGTGAAAAATAGTCCAACTGCATTGCCCACTGTACCCACATGGGAGACCAGAAGAAGCTCCTGGCTCCTGGCTTCAGATCAGCCCAGCTCCAGCCATTGTGGCCATTTGGGGAGTGAACCAGTGACTAGAAGACCTCTCTCCCCTCTCTCTCTCTCCCTTTGCAGATTAGGGCCAATCACTGTCCTGCAGGTTCTTGACAGACTGTACATAATGCTGAGTATGGCAAATGCAGGCAGTACAAGAGGTGGACTGTGCCAGACATGTTTCTGTCGTTCCCCTTCTTACTTCCTCATGTTGAACTCTTTGCCCCAGTTGTTACCAGGCATTGTCTGGCAAAACCTTATCTCAGCTATATGAGAACACTTCAAAAAGTTGATGGAAAATAGGTTTAAAAGATAAGTTTATCTTGATGCAAAAAATTTTGAAGTTTCTGCATAGGTTTTTTAACACACATTTTCCATGAACTTTTTGAGGGCCCTTTATAATATCTCTTGATTTCTGCCTTGGGATTTCTCTGACCCACAGGATGCTGTTGGAAGTCCATTTAGCCATTCTGGTGCATGCATGTGCTATCTGGGGTTTGCCAGAGAAACAGAACCAATGAAGGGGAAAGGACAAAGAGAGACTGTAAGGAATTGGTTCATGGGTTTATTGAAGCTGAGAATTCCCACACTCTGCCATCTGCAAACTGGAGATCCAGGAAATCCAGTAGTTCCCATCTGAGTATGAAGACCAGAGAGACATGACTGTCAGTGGTCCCAGCCAAGCACGGGAGAAGACCCAGGTCCCAGATAAAACATTCAGGCAGAGACAGAAAATTCTCTCATCTTCACCCTTTGTCTATGCAGGCCTTCAATGGATTTGTTAGCCTGATATTCGGGATCCCATCACCCAGTCCAGTCGACAAAAATTAGCCATCTTAGTACACAAATGTTGAAATGTGAGGAAGTTAACAGCCTGTGAAGCAACCATTAATCAATAGTGGACAGAAACTGGAGCAAAATTATTCTCCATTCTGGAGTTTGACTAGACAACTTTGAGGCATCTTCAACATAACTCCTAGAGGATCCCCACCAGAATAGAGGCCAACTCGTCCAAAGTGCAAACCAGGTCAAGAGCATGCCTTTGGATGGCGCTTTTCTACCTTTCTCATTTCAGTATTTCCAACCTCACCCTCATCGCCTACTTCCCAGGAATCGCTTTCCAAGAAAAACTGCTTCTATATAAACTGGCTCAGAAAAGCATCCTGGCCTCCCCAAGCCTCCGATTCCTCATCTGTAAAATGGGAATAATAGTTGTGCCTCCCTCCTATGGTTGGATGAGCATTGACTGTGAAGTGTTGAGCCTTATGCCAACAATGAGGATTCAGACCAGGACTGAGAACTGAGACAATGCACTAGGTGTTCCACTAGGTGCCCTTCACCCAGACATAATTGTTGCCTTTTTCTCTCTCCTGTGACAATGGGGGTGGGAGGAAGTGGTGCTCTTTTCTGGAGGGGCTGGGACGGGAGAATTCAGTTATTTATCGTCCCTTTTCCAAGGGAAGACCATCACATGAAGATTCAGTTGCAGAGGCAGCCCAGGAAAAAGGCTGAGGCGGGGCTCCCCAGAGGCTGGGCCCAGCAGCAGCTCCTTCCCTCTAAGAGTCACCTGGCTGTGCCTCTGAGTCCTTCAGGGATAGGATTTTGGTTTTCATTGGTTCTGGCATCTCTTTATCCAGAGCCTCGGATGCTACACTCACAAGGGTCTCATGAATAATGCATGGTGACCTGAAAAACTCCAGGCGGGTAAATTAAAGATGAGCATGAAAAACCTGGATGCTCAGGCTGAATTCAGCTGTGACCGCAGCAGACAGTTCTGCTACACATGATCCATCTGGTGGTTATCCTGCTCCTCCTCAAAGACACGCCCCTTCCCCAGGCTGTGCAATGTAGGGTCCTCCACACCTGCCTGATAACTCAAGTGCCCAGTTCTGACCTTGTTCCCCAGCAACCTTCAAATATGTGCCTCTCCTAAGCCCTCTTTCCTCTGAAGCTTCTTAGGAGTTAAAGTTGAACACAGCCATGTAGACCATGATGATTGACGCAGTGGCACCCTCCCTGACCACAATTTTGTGGATTTCTTTTCCCCCAAAGGCTGTGCTTGAACAATGTCTGCATACAGAGGTAGCAAAAGAGGAGCCAGGATCACAGGAGCCCCCATAGGATGCAGATGCAGGAGACAGCTGATCCCAGTCTGGTCTCCCTGCCAGCATTGCCTAGCTGAATGACTCAACGATAGGCTTCACCTCTCTGGATTCAGTCTCCCTCACAAAAGGTGGTTGAACTTAGGCCCAGAGTGGAGAATCGACTCTCCCAGGGTCTCACAGTTGATAATAGAAGCAGAAAGAGAACCAGACTCCCTTTTGTTCCAGAGCAGCCTTCTCTCCCCCATTCTACAAAGCCCATCACCCTATTCCCAGGGGAGCCATCCAAGGAGAAGCGGGGGGTGCAATACATTTGCAGGTGATTTAAAGCAGGGATGCTTCCAGGATGCCCCGCTCCCTCTGGGTAATTTATGGATGTGTGAACAGGATGATGGGCTCATTGCTTACACCGTGTAATTCAAAAACTGCAGCTGCCCCAGAAAGATGGGTGAGAGGTATAAAAATATGTACATTTGATGGAGCATATATATGTGTTTGTAAGTACAGTCTGTTATTGCTCAGTGTTATTATATATCCATCATCTTTCTTTGGGTTATTGGAAACATAAAAATCTTAAAGCACTAAAAACACAAAGAACGATAAGTCACCAGGAAAGTATATCTTCTCGGGGATGATTTTATGTCGGGAACAGTTTGTGCTTTCGGAAAATAAAGTTCTTGCACTGGCAGGGAGGGAAGAGAAGACAGAGGGTGGGGCTGGAAGATGGGACCTACAAGCCTCCAGGCAGAGCAGATCCTAGTGGTGACAGGATGGCCAACGGCAGTGGACTGAGCGTACAACACAGTTGAGTGTCCGGTGTTTACAGCCCATCTGGTTCTGAGCAAGTCATAACCTTGAAGCCTGTTTCCCTAACCCATAAAACTGAGGATCAGAATGCCAGCAGGGGCATAGCAGGGTTCCACAAATATCAGTTCCCTCCTCCTCAAACTGCCCCCATTCTGAGCAAGTGTCAAATGTGTCTGCACAGAAAATAACATTGATGGATCAGCCACTGCCGCCTCCTCTCCAGATTCTCTCCTTGCAGCCCAGGCATACAAACCACCAAGTGGAACCATAAACTAAATTCCAAGCAGCAGACACAGTCAATAGCACAGACGTGATTTTTAAGTGAAATTAACGATTTTTCGAATATAGATTTCCTCTTCAGGCCCTTCCCTCTGCAGCGTTGGAGATTCATGCTTCTATACCCGTTTGATAATGTTGCTTGAAGCCTAGGCTCCTGTTATAAGTCAAATGTTAAGGAGGCCTTGAGGACAGCACAGGGGTGGAAGTCTAGCACGCACGGTCACTCATCCATACACCAACCACTCCACTCAGGGCTTCAGATTGTGTATCTTAAAATGAAGGGGTTGGAATGGAAGCTCACTGAGTTTCCCTAAGGACTTCACTTTCAACATGAAGTTGGGATGATACAGTTCCTCTCTGTTTGCTGCCAAATCCCCAGAGTGCAAAACAGTTAAAAAAAAAAAAAAAAAGGCGAGGGGGAGTGGGTACAGAGTTGAGTTCAGTAAATGTTTGCTTCTGTAATTAATTTTGCATATGTTCTTCAGAAGTTCACCTAAGTGACTCCAGGGATAGTAAGTAGAGTGATTGCATGAAGGGCCCCAAGTAATGCCCTCCCTATGTCCACAGCCTTTGCAGTTCATCCCCTCTTGGATTCTGAACTCAGCCACATGATTTGCTTCCATCAGCAGAGAATAGTGAGCTGATGCAAACAGAGGCTGGAAAAGGCACTCTTGTATTTTCCCATCTCTCTTGCTTGGACCCAGCCACTGCCATAGATAAGAGACACACAGAGGACAGGTGAGGCAGCCCAGCCACAGCCAAGGCAAACCAGAAAGCCCCAGCTCACCTGCCAGCTGACCATGTGTGTGTGAGCAAGCTCAACATCAGCAGCCAAGTCCAACTCAGACTGGAAGGACCTCACAGCCAACTTGTATGTACATCTGGTATACCACTTATGATTTTTTTTTTGTACATAGCAATGCATGATGACTATGTCCATAGAATACTTCAGTATTATGCAAAGGCATAATTACCGCTAGAACCATACTAATGTAGGGTTATTTGTTTTGCAGCAAAAGCTAGCTGATAACACTGGATATTAGGAGACTCATCTAAAACCTACATACTTGGAGGACGTGGATGAGCCAGACCTCAGGAATAGCAGCACGCTGGCTTGGGCTGCCAGCTGTAGGGCTCCCCTTTTTGCTCTCATGCTGTGAGTTCACAAGATTGGACTGCCCTCCCACAACAGCTCTCTTCTGGTATCTTGTGTCACCCCCCAATGTCTCCAGATCTGCCAACATACATTCTACCCTTATTCCTGTAACTTACACAATGGCAATGGACCCATCACCATGATCCTGGCCTCAGTAACTGTCTGAGGCAGAGTCAGTGACATGTCCTCACCACATGCCTGTGCTCACAGCTCAATTAGATTTACAAGGGGACAACCGTAGATCCTGTACATGTGTATTCACACATGTACATGTATAGATACCGATACATACATTGCAAATAGCTGTGTGCATATAACTGGACACATGTACACACATTTATATCTAATGTACAGATGAAATCCCCTAATACTTAATGTATATATCATATGTATAAATATCATAGAGAGAGAGAATAGTCAAGTCTCAGGGTGGTGACTGGACCAATTGGTCCACACAAATCTGAGACTCTTAACATTCTGTCTCTAAAAGAAGCTGGGAGAGAAACAGTGGTTTTGTTCAGGTCAATCTGCAAGACCCAAACTCAGTTTGTTCTCCCTCCTCATCCAGAGCTTCCTCCAACACACTCTATTACATTTCCTCATAGTCTCCACCCCCGGGAAAATGCAATGCCCTTCAGATCAGGTCTCAGCATTTTGTGAGAGAGACCTCCACAGCTCTTGGACACGTCTGGTCCCCACAGGCTGGAATGAGTTCCAGCCAGTGTCATATTATTTACTAGATCTTCTGCACAGCTCCCAACATCAGGTCTACTGGTGATACTAAACTCCATTATGTCATAGCAACAGCTCAGATATTTTCTGCCACAATTCTCAGGACAGAATGGGAGATCGTACAGGACTGGGAGCTCAGACGCTTTTTGGAAAGACGTGTTTCAAGGAGTTTATCAACCAGAAAAAGGTTTAGGCACTCTTTGGAAGACCAGCTGGGTCAAAACACACCTGCGGGTCCCAGGGAACAGAGAGACTGCATTGAAGATGAGTCAGGGCAACCAGTGCTCACTGGGTTCCTACTCAAGAGTCAACCCTGGAAGCCACAAGGGTTACAAAAATGACTGGAAGAGATTGACACTTACTATGTGACCATGGGAAAGGTTCTCTCTCTCTCTCTCTCTCTCTCTCTTTCTCTCTCTTCCCCCCTCTGTGTGCATGGGGGGGGGGTTTCTTTCCCTCTCTCTCTCTATGTAAAATTGACTTTTGAATAAATAAATAATTATTTTTAAAATGTGATCTGCTATTTTACAGGAGTTTTTTTTACTTTATAAGAGCCAATTCCTCTGGTGATAAAGACACAAAATGCCTACTGTGTGAAAGAGGTACCTTGTTTTCATTAACTCTTTAAAATTTATAATAAGCCTATGTGATAGACTGATGTCTTAGCATCATTCTCCCTTTCCTCCTCATTTTGCAGATGGGAAAACTGAAGCACCGAAACATTAACTAGCTAGCCCATTTTTGTTTTGAGTAAACAAAGGATCTGTGGGTTTTTAAAAGTTTTTTAAATTTTGAGATTCAGTAATTTTTAACATTTACTTCATATGTAGATGTTATAGACACACACATACAATTTTTCTTACAAACAGAGGTGTTAATATCACAATGATCATAAATTGAGGAAAGAAGAGTATATTGTCATGTGAATGGTATAATACATACAATATTATCATATTTATAATGCAATATTTATAATACAATATTTATAACACAATAATTACAATATTTATAACTAAATGTAAACCAAAGAAAAGGACACTCAAATAATTTTATAGTCTATGTGTAATGACTTCTGCAAACAAGAGAAAACATTTGATATTTGTCTTCCTGAGTCTGACTTAACTTCACACAGCATAATGAGCTTCAGTTCCATCTGTTGTATTGTAATGTCAGGGTTTCATTCTTTTTGATGGCTGAGTAATATCCCACTGTGTATATGGACCACATTTTCTTTATCCAGTCATCAGCTGATAGACATCTAGACTGATTTGCATGTCTCATGTGTGTTTTTTCCCATCACATTACTGTGCTCCTTAGCTAAAGAAGTCAGTCATTAATACTATGCATTGAGGATGAGCAAGACTGTTAACTGTAGAAAAAGGACTCTTCACAACACAATGGGAGAAACTCTGTACTGGAGTATATAAGACTTGAATTCCAGACCCAGTTTAACCTCTGAATCCCTGTGTGGCAATGAGCAAGTTACTTTCCAACTCTGGACTTCAATCCCCCATCCAAACTGCAAAGACCCTCTGGCTTTGATATGCTGAGGGTGGAGAGTAAATTGCCATGTTGTTAAATTACATATATGATAATTAATTCTGAAAGCATGAATGGAAAGGTGTGGTCTGGGATAAGGAGAAAATGGGGAAGCCAGGATGTCTCTGGAAAACTAATTTGCAAAAAAATGAGTGAACCAGTGAGTGACAGGCCAAGGAAAGTGAAAACCTCTTCCCATCAGGCCTCACGTGGCTATGCATTGACCAGCTAAGCTTCAGACAGTACTGCAAGAGGAAGCCATCCTAGAGGCTATGTCACAAGTCAGTGGATTTCACAGTCAGCTTTAGATTTTTCTAAATCTTTCATGGATGCAATACATAAAGTTGATTGTTTAAAAACATTTATTTTCCTCTACAGAGGAAAGGAAAAAGAGAGAGAGAGAGAGAGAGAGAGAGAGAGATTTTTCCATCTTCTGGTTCACTTCCCCAATGCCAGCATCAGCCAGGGCAAGGACAGGCCAAAGCTAAGAGCCCAGAACTCCATCTGGGTCTCCCACCTGGATGGCAGAGACCCAAGTACTGCAGTCATCATCTGATGCCTCCCAGGATGTGCATTAGCTGGATTGAAAGCAAGGGAATTGTGACCCCAGTGTGCGCTCTGATATGGAATGCAAGCATCCCAAGCAAAGACTTAGCCCCTGGTTCCATAAAGCCCAATCTTATAAAGCTGACTTTTAAAAAAAATCTATTTACTTGAAATGCAGAGTTACAGTAAGAGGGGGAGAATTAGATAGATAGATAGATAAACTTCCATCTACTAGTTCACCCCCAAAATGGCCACAAAGGCCAGGGCTAGACCAGGCCAAAGCCAGGAGCAAGGAGCTGCATCTGGGTCTCCCATATGGGTGTTAGGTACCCAAGGTCTTGGGCCGTCTTCTGCTGTTTTCCCAGGTGCATTAGCAGGAAGCTGTATAGAAAGTGGAGCAGCCAGGACTTGAACCAGAGCCTATATGCAATGCCAGCATTGTAGATAGTAGCTTAACTTGCCATGCCACAATGCCTCAAAAGCTGCTTTTTTTAAAAGCAATGCTTTGGGTGAATTTATTTTATAACTATAGATTTTAACCTTTATTTATTATAAAGTCAATAAACAAAAACAAGACTGTTTTGATTAAATAAATTGGATGTTCCAGTTGAGATAGAAAACTGTAATTGTCATCCATAACCCCCTGACTTCACATTTTTTGTGTTTATCAAAACAGCCTGATAACTTTGGTTAGCTTGGTTGTACAGGGATGTGAAAACATGATTTACTCAGATGAGCAGCTATGATGCTGACAAGATTTTTTTTAAATAGAAGCAGCTGTAAAGGTAGCTTTGCAATCCTCAAATATTCTTCAAAGTCATTCACAAGTTTAAAAGGAAGCCAGAGAGACTTATTTGAATTATACAAAATATCCTATTCCAGATAACATCCACAGTATAGAGGGTCATTCACTCGTCTATGTATTCACCAACTATCTCATGAGTGTCTGCAATGGAAGACACACTGCCCGGATCACTGGGGATTCAGCAGAAAACAAAACAAAAGCACCCTGCTCTTTTTGAATTCTAAACTTTATCATGTGGAAGGTAGACAATCAACAAATGAATAAAAATTATAGGACAGTAGTGATGACAGATCCAATTGGCCATTGAGAATGGAGGTCAGGGCTGAGCAGCCGGAATAGACTGAGCAAGAGGGAGGCGTAAGACATGAGAAAGGAGTTAAGTAGGGCCTACCTTGGGTCTGGTAGGCCATTGTAACACGGAGTAAAACAGGGAGCCAATAGGGATATTTTAGCAGAGACTGACTGACATCTATTTTTACAGCATCAGTTGGGATGCTAACCTGAGCACAGAGCATAGGGAACAAGAATGAAAATATGAAGAAAAGGAGGTGATCGCAATAGTCTAGAAAGGATGGTTGGTGGCTTGGACCAAGAGGCAGTGGAAATGATGAGAAGTTTTTGAATTCTGGGTATGGTTTAGAACCAAACCTGACACCAGGGGCTGGCACCATGGCACACTAGGTTAATACTCTGCCTTCAGCGCTGGCATCCAATATAGGTGCCGGTTATAGTCCCAGCTGCTCCTCTTCCAATCCAGCTCTCTGCTCTGGCCTGGGATGGCAGTGGAGGATGGCCCAGGTCCTTGGGCCCCTGGGAGACCAGGAAGAGGCACCTGGCTCCTGGCTTCGGATCGGTGCAGCTCCTGCAGCTATGGCCATTTGGGGAGTAAAATAACGGAAGGAAGACCTTTCTCTCTCTCTTCCTCTCTCTGTCTATAAATCTACCTCTCAAATAAATAAAGAAAATATTTTAAAAAAAGAAACAAATTTGACAGCAGATGTGGTCAACTGGATGTAGGATCTGTAGAGAGGAGTCAATAATGACCCCTCAGGATTCGGGCTGAGCAATTGGCAAGTGCAGCTGTCATTGCCTGCGATAGGGAGGACTAAGGAAGGATGAGATGTGGGGTGGAGGTGCATCAGGAGTTTGGTTCAGACGTGTTGATTTCAGAATGTCTGCTAGAAATCTAAGTGAAGGGGTTAAGCTACAGCCTGCAGTGCTACCATCCCTGGTGGGAACTGGTTCGAGTCCCAGTTGCTCTACTTCTGATCCAGCTCCCTGTTAATGACTTGGGGAAAGCAGCAGAAGATGGCCCAGGTCCTTGAGCCCTTGCCACCCATGAGGGAGACCCAAAAGAAGCTCCCGGCTCCTGCCTTCAGCCTGGCCCAGCCCTGACTGTTGTGTCTCTTTGGAGAGTGAACCAGCAGATGGAAGATTTTCTCTTTCTTTCTCTCTCTCTCTCCTTGTCCCCCCATGTAACTCTGCCTTTCAAATAAATCATCTTTTAAAAAAGAAATCTAAGTGAATATAGACACATGAGTCTAGAGTTCAGGAAAATGACTCAACTTGGAAATATCGTTTGGAGAGTCTTCTTTTGCAAGTGATGCTTCAAGTGTAAGGGAGACAGCCTGGAATCATCATACCAGTAGGTATGGACAGAAAGGAGGTGCAACAAGGAGCATGCCCAGGGCTCCCCAACATTAGGAGGACTGATTTGGCATAAGAAACCAACAAGAAGACTGAGAGGGAGCAGATAGGCACTGGGGAGTGGGGATTAAGAGAATGTGGTACTCAAGGGGCCAAGTAGGGAAAGCACTTTAAGGAGGAGGAGGTGTCCAGCTGTGTCAAATGCTACCAGAACAAACAAGAGGCAGCCTGAGACCAGACTCCTGGCTTTAGCATGCAAAGGTCATGGTCCATAGGTGACACAGCTAAATCCAGTCTTGATGGCATCACAGGGACAGAACACTGACTAGGGTGTCCCAAGAGGGAAATGGAAGTGAAGAGGTGACACAGCAGTAGAGATGGATCTTTCTAGAATTTTTGTTGTAAAGGCGAGCAGAGTAATGAAATGGCAGTCAAAGGGAGAAGGGAGATTGGGATGTTTATTTGCTGTCTGTTTTAGCATTGGAGGAATCTTGGCATGTTTACACATGGACACCAAGAACTCAGAAGCAATAGGACTGTTATGATGCTGGCGAGAGGTGGGAGAATTGCCATGTGTCTTTGGATGGAGTGCAGGCTGAGGGTTGGTCTGAGTGGGTGAGGGGGGCACAGTGACGCTTAAGGGACAGCAGGGAAAGTAAGCCAGTGGGTGGTGGAAGCTGCAGAAGCTCTGCTCTGATTGCTGGTATTGTCTCTGAGATGGAAAAGAGGTCATCAGGCGAGAAGGAGGGGTGGAGAGGCAGCACTGAAGGTTCCACAGGGAAGGTGTGAAAAAAATCATCTAAATGAGAGGAAGAGTGGATGGACCAGGGAACGACCATGGTTGCCAGGCAGCGTCAGAGTCCCCGGGACAGCAGTGCTGGTACATCCAAAGGGAAGCTGTCAACGTGACCACATGATTTCTCTGTCTGTGTTCTGCTGTCTTAGACGAAGCATAGAGTAGACCAAGTTGATTAGAAACCAGATTTGTAGTTCTGCTAAATAACTATGAGAAGAGAATTCAAAGCTTTGGATTCTGGAGCAGAAGATTGGATCACAAATCTTTGACACACGACTCACTAGCTGTGTGATCGTGAGCAAGTTACTACGCCTCTCTGTACTTCCATTCCTTCACCAATTCTTAAGTCAAGATTATAAACACAGTGTTTAGAATAAAACTCTCGGGAGATGTTACCTTTTATTATGATCAATCATGTGTGAGGGAGTGGAGGAAGGGGTTCCTTGGTCAATTAAAATCCTCACTGTTTGGCAGAAAACACTCAAGAAATGTATCTTGCAACATTAGGCGATATTAAACAATATCATATTTTTAATCTCAGCTGTCCCCGTTTCGGCTGGATATAGCTTCAAAATTCCAAGTTTAATTTACTCTTTTTTGTATGTCGAGGCTGAACATTAAGCTTCAATTTCCCTGCTGACACTTTATCTGCTGCCAGCGCCGTGAACTGAAAGTCAGTAAGAAGCACCCAAAATGTACAATAGCTCGATATTATCACAACACGACACTGCGCACGCTGCACAGCCGACTATACACCGCGAAGAGAGCAGCTACCTGAGACACACCTGAGCCTTGCATGGAATTTTAGCTGACCTTAGAAGAACGTTTTTGTCTCAGCCCTTGAATGCTGGAGTCATATAGACACTGATGCACTTTCCTATGGGCACACGTACAGCAGCAGTTCTGTAGAGACTTTTGCAGGTGCAAATTCACTAACAAAAGCCGCATTTAAAATAGGTCTGATTCTATTGACAAAGTGAATGAACCCGGATGCAGGCCAGTGGTAGATGGTGAAAACCTGTGCAAGTCCTTTTGTGGTACTTCCATCTTCTTAGGAGAATAGGGGAGATGGGCATCCGCCAGCCCAGAGCGTGGGGGAAGGGGCAGGAAGGCGCAGAAGAAGACAGAAACTCTAATGGAAGCCGAGCACCTTAATTACCTGGGAGCCTAAGATGAAGCAGTATTCAGAATACAACACATTTGAATGTGTGTGATGCTTTGTTCAAAGTTTAGGAACCAGCTTGGGATCCTGTCATGCTCCTTAGCCTCTGCCAGCCTCAGTTTTGTGGTTTTTGTTTCTTTTCTTTTTCATCTGAAAAGGGGGGAATAATTAGGGTATTCATTACATAAGATTGATGTGAGAATCAACCACGTAGAAACATTGGCAGCCTGTAAAACAAGGCCTGGAAACAAAATGATTCAGGTGTTAGCTATGAGTATTTCTGTTTTGAAGGGCATCAATTAAATTTCTAACGTGAGTTCAGTTTCTGGAACCCTGAAAACACTTCCATGAGACTCTAGGGTTCCTCTGAACATAGTTTGACAGCCACTAGTCAACTTCAACCTTCCTTTGCTGTGAGTTAAAAAAAATCAGAATCAATGAGAGGGTGAAACTCACCCCATGAACATGGTAAGGAATCCACATGTCATGGACTGCACCAGGAGGAGGAGCCAGAGAACTTAGAGCTAGCACAGCTGAAAGTGAGGCAGTGACACCCCAGAGGAACTTATGGAAAGCAGAGCCCAAAGGCTTTGCCCTCCAGTCCCCAGGCTTTGACCTCATACTTATTTTGAGCCATGAGGGAATTTGCTGCAAGGGATCTGGAGAAGTGAAGCCTGGACAAGAAAGAAAGGAGGGGAGCTTGGGGATGGGCCTTCACTGGAGACTCCTTCCGAAGCAAAGCATTCAGGATGGTTCCAATGGACCAACAAAGTGGAGACAAACAAAACATATTTAGGGTGACCCAGGCCAGAGTTGATTCATGAACCAGCTGCAACAGCATCACATGGGAAATTATCAGGAACGCAGAAGCCTAGGTCGCACCCTAGACTTATAGAACCAGAGTCTGCTTTTTAACCAAACCACCAGGTGATTCCCATGCACCTTTAAGTTCAAGGCCCTCCCAGTGCATCACACCATTCTTTCATTTGTTCTTCACCACAGGTCTGCCCACATTATCACCCCAATTGTACAGATAAGGAAAACCCAGGGCTTGGAACAGGTCACCCATTGCTCAGTGACCCACTGACAGTGCATAACAAATTGAGTCTGAACCCAGTTGTCCAAGTCCAAAGCTCACGCTCCTCCCATGACTTTGACCTGGCACCTCCTTGATAGGACATCAAGTTGCATCAGCTCCATTTAGGAAAGAAAGGGGGGAGGAAGCAAGTGCTAGCCAGGACGGAAGCTTCTCGTGGTACCCAGCAGCACTATATAACTCATTTACTTCTTCATTTGGCATGCATTTCTCAAGAGTATATACTCAGAACTGGAGCACAGAGAAGAAAATCCCCGGGCCTGGGCTCAAGAAACTTAAGTCTTGTAGGGGAAACAAGCAACCCCATGTCCCAAACACTCCAACTCTCACTTCACTATCTTGCCAGTCCCTTGCTTTTTCCCTCTTCCTCCTGCCTTCTTGCCCCCTCTATGTGTCTTGTTCTTTTTCTCTTACAAAGGCCCTCCTGGGCAGCTCCAAAAGAGAAGCAATGAGAAGTGTCACTCTTGGGGAACAAGTCCAGACCTTAAATGGTATTTCAATGACCTCTCCAATATCTGAGTCCCTGGCTCATGACACTAGAAGGATCATTGCCAGGTCTCGTCCAGTGGATTTGAATGTCCTTTCTTTGAGGGCCATCACCCCCCACCCCCAGGAAGTAAGAGGAGGTCTATTCCCAATTCTACAAAAAGGCAGGTGCAAATGAGCTCCTTGTACCCATTCAGGTCCAGTCAGCACCAAGGAAGTTAAGAGTCTGAGCTTTAAAAAAAAAAAAAGTAGAGAAAGCATTTAGTGTAGTGGTTAAGATACCTCTTGAGTTGCCCATATTCCATATTGGAGTGCGTGCCTGGTTCAGGTTCTGACTATTCTGCTTCTGATTCCAGTTTCCTACTAATGGGCACCGTTGAATCCAGAAAATAATGGCTCAAGTACTTGGGTTCCTGACATCCACATGAAAGACGCAAGTGGAGTTCTTGACTCCTGATTTTAGTCTGGTTCAGTCTTAGCTGTTGCAGGCATTTATGGAGTGAACCAACAAATGGAAGGTTTCTCTCTTTCTTTCTTTCTTGCTTTCTCTCTCTCTCTCTCTCTCCCCCATCTCTCCACCTTTCAAATAAAGTGAAAATAAATAAATAAATTTTAATTATAAAAAGAATATCATTTGAAGTAGAAGGATTCAGTGTTGGAAGAAAGGAGATCAAGTTCATAGCACCATTGGAACTATTATTTTTGCAGCATGGCCCCCAGGAGACAGCAAGAAAAGTGAACCCAAAGGAAGCAGGGCCAAGTTCAACCACAAAGCTAAGTGGAAAAAGCAGTGGACAAAGCAGGATGAGCTCAGTTAAAGATACAGTAAGCATCTGCATGCACGTGTACATCTTTATACACATGTGCATATGTATACACACATGCACAGGCATACACACTTGCATCTGCATACATACCTGTGTCTGTACCACATGTGCAGCTGTGCACACACTTGCGTCTGCACACATACCTGTGTCTGTACCACATGTGCAGCTGTGCACACACTTGCGTCTGCACACATACCTGTGTCTGTACCACATGTGCAGCTGTGCACACACTTGCGTCTGCACACATACCTGTGTCTGTACCACATGTGCAGCTGTGCACACACTTGCGTCTGCACACACATGTGCATATGAATATGCACATGCATCTACATACACGCATGCATGTACAAAAACGTCTGGAAGGGAGGAAGTGTGATGAGAGTGAGGGGCATAGTGCTGATTTAGGACACGACAGGCATCCAGGCAGGCAGGGAAAGGAATGACTCTTCTCCCATTCACCTCCAGCAGCTTGATGTCAGCAATGAGCCTGACCAGACATCTGCCATGTGCTTTCTCCTTACCTCATAAGCTGTTTCTCCCAAATTTCCCCATTTCTTTCCATAACTTCCTCCCCTGTGATTTCTATGACCTCTAATAGGATTGTTAACTTCATCCCAAACCCCTGCAAAAAGGTGTAGTGTGTTGAAACCTCAGAAAACAACGCTGCTGAATTGTTCTGACCAATAGAAGGAAAGGAAGTGCCCTGGGAGGGGCACAGACCTAGAAAGTTTTCCATTCTGCTCTGGATCTTTGGAGAAGGAGTTTTTGTTTCATGTAAAACTGACACACACATCTCTCAAAACCACTTGTTTAATTTTAGATTTAGGCATCATGTGACTTTCTCCGTCAGGATCTCTGAACGCCACCAAAGTTTAAAATGAAATGTCCCTGTTTCTAAAAACAGTCTTTTTCCTTCCAGGGATTACTTTGGCCCCACGAAAAGAGGGGGGAAGTCCTAGCTCCAAGCTAACACTGCAATCGTCATTTCTGGGGCCAGTGTTATGGCATAGTGGGTAAAGCCACTGCGTGCTATGTCAGCATCCTATATGGGTGCTGGTTTGAGACCCGGCTGCTCCATTTTCAATCCAGTTTCCTCCTAATGTTGCTGGGAAAGCAGTAAAGGATAACCCAATTGCTTGGCCCCTGCATCCATGTAGGGGACCTGGAAAAAGCTCCTGGCTTCACATCAGTCCAGCTCTGGCCATTGTGGCCATTTGGGGAGTGAACCAGTGGATAGAAAATCTCTCTCTCTCTCTCTGACACTTGGTCTTTTTAACAAGAAGTAAATCTTTTTAAAAACTTGTCACTCACAGAGTGCTTAGCACCTGCACTAAGTGCGTAACATGAGTTATCTCAGTCAGTCCCCACACCCAAACTACAATCATCCTATTTGTCCAATGAGTAAATTGAGACCCAGAAAAGTTAAGTACAGATCTGCTGGCCTTAGTGCCTACTGCCCTGCTCTGGGCAATCACGATGCCTCCCACCCATCACCCCTGAAATAGTAACAGTGGTCACCACCGTTTTTGTTTCTGTATCTTGACCTAGGTATACTTTCTGAATATTCCACACTGTGTGTGTGCTACCTTTGAGATAAGGTTAAAAATAATGTAGAAAGTTTTGAAAAGGCATATTGGACCCATAAGGACCCAAAGGGGGCTGTGGGTTGGGTGCGTCCTGCTGTGCTCCAGCCTGAGGTTACCCTCTGCTGAACCTGGACTCTGAGTGCTGGGGAGGCACTAAGAGAGGCACCTGTGGTCTGCAGAGACTTCCCATTCAACCCTGAAAGATGAAACATGTCAATGAACGTGACCCAGCAAAGTGATCAGTTTGAGTTCATAATTGATCATAATGACAGGATTAAGTGCCAAAGGGATCACATAAACAAGACTAGTGTCTGCTAATAATAACTGATAGAATTAAAAAGGTGAGAACGATCCAACATGGGAAGCAGGATACAGAGCAGACTCATAGAATGGCAGATGTCCTGAATAGCACTCTGGCCTCAGAATCAGCCCTTAAGGCATTCAGATCTAGCTAAACAGCCCATGAGAGTTTCACAGGCATGGAAAGCCGAGACATTGTGGCAAAAAATGACCTAAATGAAAGATCTCTGTGAGTGAGAGCCCAACAGAAAAATGGATCGTCAAAGAAGGAGGTACCTTTCTCTGAATGGAGGAGAGAACTTCCACTTTGACTATAACCTTGTCTAAATAAAGTCAGAGTTTGTGAACTCAAGAGGCTTCCATAGCCTTGGCAGCTCACGACAAGAGCTTTGGGTGATTACTGACATCATAAATAATAAGAGTGTCAATTGTTAAATCAACAACGGGAATCACTGTGCACCTACTCCCCATGTAGGATATCTGTCCTTAATGTGCAGTGCTGTGAGAATTAGCGGTGAAACTACTGCTCAAACAGTACTCCATACTTGGTGTGTCTGTGTGGGTGCAGTCTGTTGAAATCTTTAGTTAGTATATACTAAGCTGATCTTCTGTATATAAAGATAATTGAAAATGAATCTTGATGAAGAATGGGATGGGAGAGGGAGTGGGAGATGGGATGGTTGCAGGTGGGTGAGAGGTTATGGAGGGAAAAGCACTATAATCCAAAAGTCGTACCAGCCAGTTAATTTTGATTGATTGAAAGCACTTGCTGATATAACCCTCTTAAGTCATCAAGGTATGTCTTTAAAGGGACTGTCTTTGGTAACTCCTAAAGGGACCTTTTCTCTTGGGAAGCTGTGGTCTGCAGGTGACGTCACTGTGCTCCCCTTACTGTCATACTCTGTTCCTTACACCTTGAGGGATCCACAGAAGCAGGTGTAAGGCGATGGGGAGTCCTCTGTTGCTGGGTGGTTGGCATTGCAGTAAACAGAGCTGGGGCAGATGTGCATTCAGGGTTCATTACACAGGGTCACAGTACACAGTTGGTCACATCATCAGGTGCTCAACCTTGCCTGCTACAGAATGACCATAGTTCCCCAGCTGTGGCCAAAACATCAAAGATACAATAAGAACTTGTACAATGACCACTCGTACAGCGAGAAAGCTGGCCACACCTCCAGCCTTGCCAGTCCTGGCCTGGAGCAGGTGTCTTTTTTTGCCTGTGTTCTAAGTAGGAAGCTCAAAGCTGAACCCACGCAACTGGGTGTTCACACTTGCCAGAGGCTGCATTCCAGGCAGAAAAGTGCATTCTGGGTACATCCAAGAGTTGACAGCCCTAATCGGGAATCTTATGGCCCTTTAGTTGACGGTTTCTGGGGTTAAGCATTGCCCTCAGTGCTCTCATAGGTCGCCCACCACAGATGGGGTTTTATACAAGGTGGTAAAATAGCCCCATCAGAGCGGCAACATATGGGTCTTTGTGTGGTCTCGTCCCCTGCAGGTCCAGCTTGCTATTTGCATACATCAGTTTAATATTCAGCAGAGGCAGATGGACCTCTCTTGATTGGCTTTTCTTGAAAAAAAAAAAGAATATAAAGGGAACAAGGAGTGTGAAAAAGAGTCACACATTCAAAGAAGTTCAAAAGAACTTGGAGAGTCCCATCATGACTTACATCCATTGTAGACCCCACTGATCCCACATCCAATTGCCCCCTCTGAGCCTGAATCCCGCTTCAGAGCCCTTATGAATATCACATATTAGGCTGCAACCCCCAGCTGGTTGGAGCTGCCACATAAAATCTATTTTATGTCCTCAATAAAACCCAAACCTATCATTTTACAGATGGGAAAACCAGACTTAGGAAAGAAGGGTGACCTGCCTGGAATCATATAGAGAGTTGTGATAGAGATAGTCAGAATCTAGAATTATATAGCTTCCATTCCAGGATTCTTTCCACTGTTCCAGCATCAGTGATCCAGAATATTATAACAAGGTGAATAGAAGATAAGAAGACGACATAAAAGGTCATCCTATAGAAAGAACAGTAGTTCTTGGTAGCTCTGCCACTTAGAAACTGTGTGCCCTTGGGCAAAGGACTTTACTGTCTCAGATGCTCAGTTTTCCCACTTTCAAAATGGGGATAACAATGTCCATTTTATAGAGTCACTCAAATTAGAATATGCATAACACAGTGCCCAAAAAGACTAAGTAAGAATGTATGTTGGAATGTTACTTTGTCAATCAATAGTAGGTTCCTAATGTCTGCTACTGTCTTTCATTCAGCCTCCCCTCTCCCCCCAGTGTAACCACCTGTTCTCTTGATGGCCATCTGTGATGGATGAGGCTTTAGTTTCCATGTTTGCCAACTGTGTCTATTGGACAGATGACTTTCGTAGCCTGCAGGTCTCTTCTTGGAACTGGCAAAATGTGAGGCCAATGAAGCTGAATTTTCAAAGCACCTGAGTTTTCTGTACTCTGGGAAGGGATTGTAATACTCCCAGAACTTTAAGACTTCCTTTGTTGATGCCTAGATAAGGGTGGTGACATCACCAGGAAGCTTCACACAAAGTCAGAATTAAGTGTCAACTGAGCAAATAATTAATGAGACTCCAGAAGTCTCTGGCTCTTCTCCTAGTATGAGTTTCCTCAGGAAAGGCCCATCTCCCATTTAGTTGCACATTTCCTGACCATATCTTTTCCCTTATAGAAGGTGCTCAGGGCCAGTGGCATTATTGACTCCAATTTTCCACCCTTCCCCCCTCTATACCCTTTATCTTGTAACTTTACAATGCTTTATCACTATAAGAAAGACATCATTCCCAACCCAGACCTGGCCATGTGATTTGCTTTGGCCAATGAGATGTATGTTTTTATCTATTGCTGCATAACCATTTACTCCAAAACATAGGAAACTTAACACATACTGATTATCTCGCTGCTTCTATGGGTCAGGGTCAGGATTCTCAGCATAGCTTACTTGGGCCCTGTGCTTCAAGATCTCTCATGTTGTGCAAAGCTGCAGCAAGGCAGTCAACCAGCTTATACTCAGTCATCTCATGGCTCAGTTTAAAAAGTCTTCTCTGAGTGTGTGAGCTTTGTTCACATGATTTGATTCCATGCAGGCTGTTGGTTGGAGGCTGCCCTCCAGTCCCTGCCATGTGGGCTACTTCCAGAGCACATAAGCCCAACAGACACTAGAGAGAATTTGCTAGAGAGACAGAAGTCAAAATCCCTTGAATATAATCACAAAAATGGCAGCCCATTTTTTACACCATCTTCCATCAGGTACAAGCAACTTGTACATCCTGCAGGTCAAAAGGAGAGCAATACCCAAAGGGGAACTTAGAAGTATGCCTACACAGACCATTTGCAGATATCCCTAACAGTTTGAGAAGCACATTGCCAGAGAATGTGCCTTGGTTAACCAGGTTCTCCCAGAAGGATGAAAGATACACAGTGCAGGGCTAAGTCCTCCAGCCAAACCCAGCCTAAGGTGGACTCCCCAGTAGAGTGTACACACATGAGTGAACCCATCCAAGATCAACCCAGTGGAGCAGAACCCAGATCAACCGAACCTGGCAAGAGTCACTGAATGTTTGTGTGTTTTTTTTATACAGCGAAAGTTATTGATACCATGAGCAATAAGTATTAATACAATCCCTAATAATTTATTCCACAGTTCAGTTTTCTTGTCTATAAAAAGGGCACACTAATACTTAAAACACATGGGTCATTATGAAAATTAAATGAATTAATATTTCCAAAATACTTGCAGGAACAGGTGGTATCCAGTCATCAAGCATTAGCACTTGTTAAATTAAAATAAACTAATCAATAATGATCAAACTGTTTATCACATATTAAACACTTTTATGCATAGTTCTATTTATTCCTCTAAACAATCTTGTGAGGTTGCTATAATTATTACCTCAGGTTTCAAAATGAGACTTACAAAGATCAGGAAATGTTCACAGGTCACACAGCTAGTACATAAGAAATTCAGAATTTGAAAAGAAATAGAACCCAAGATCAGAAAGTTAAGAGAACAGAGTCAGCAATTGTGAGATTGGAAGAGTGACGAGAGGTATGAGAGAGTATGATTGATTTAGGATTGAGGCTGCCAAAAATGGGCAGGTGCCTGGGCATCCTGAGAGTTTGTGTCCTTGTGTTCTTCCTTGGGGGCGAAGGAATGAGCCACGGATGACAGAGCAAAGTCTGAAGGAGCAACATGAGAGTCGTTTGCAAATGAGAAAAAGCCACTGGAAATGGGAATTGATAGCTCAGTGTGACTCCAGGGCACAGATCTAGGTTATTTGGTGGAAGTTCAAAAAGGGGTCAATGCAAGGAAGAATTGGGTAAGAATTCCAGCTGGTAAACCATGAACAGAAAAGCCTGAGAAAGTGATAAGGAAGATGCGTGCAGGCAGGTTCCAGAGGACCTCATGCAAGGGTGTTGTAGACAGATCTCTGCCCTAGATGAGGAGCCAGATGATTTACCTTGTGAAGCCACTTGCAGCTCTCCATCTGGGCTTCCAAGAATAAATTGTGAATATGGGTGCATGGCCAAAAACGTGCCCATCAGGGAACCACCACCTGGTACATTTTTCATTTCATGTCAAGAAACAATGGGATTTCCAGTACTGTTCTGTTTTTCATAAAAGGGAGGTGTAAAGTGAAGAGTTGATTGTAATTCCTAGGACTGGAAGTGCTAAAACTAATCGTCATACGGTCCTCAGCAGATCTGTGGATGTCACTCACCTTTGCCTGGATTGATCATAGGCACACACACTTCCCAAGCCCCTACTTAGATTTGACCAAACGCTACTCCCTGACTTAACCTCCTTCGTCCACATGACCTCTCCAAAGCTCACTCCTGCTTCAGATGAATGCTGAGCTGCCCCTTCGTTTCTTGGTTTTTGGTTGGTGTCTCCATCTTTTCCTTCCTGGTGCTCCTCAATGACCTCTGACTCTGTTTCCTCTTACTCAGGAGTTAATCCCAACAGTCCATCCAGCGTTCCTTTCTGACCAATTGTCCACCTGCATGGGCGATCTCAACACTGCTGGGATTGGGGTAGGAGGAGGGGGATTGTGCCACTCAGACACTGGCAATTCCTCAATCTCGGGCTCTGGTACAGATCTCTTCCCAGAGCTGAACCCTAAATGTCCAACAGCCGTGGAACATCTCCACCTGAAACTCTCCAGGGCCTCTGACTCTCCTCTTGCAAAAATCTTCATCTTCTACCCAAATCACCCCACCTTTTAATGGCAAGGAAATGTGTTATTGGGTAACTGTCTTTTCCTTTTCTGGGTTTCATTTTTTATCTCTGTAAAATAAGAAGTGCATTCTTTTCAAAATCCTTTTATTTCTTTCAATTATGTTGTGTAAACTTTAAAATTCTAGAATTTTTTTAAATTTTGGATTAACATGTAATACTTGTACATTTTAAGGGGTAAAATACAATACTTCCATACATAAACACAGCATAAACCAAACATCCTAGTCAGTTATATTTTCTGTATCCATACCTATTCTTTGTGTTTGGAGCTTACTAGCTCCTCTCCCAATTCTTAAATCAAACATCATACATTACCATGCACTATGGTCACTCACACTGTGCTATGGTAACACTGGGATGTATTACCCCTACCCTATTGGGTTTGGGTACATGTTAATCCAAGCTTCCCCCCATTCCCAACATTTCCTAGCCTCTATTAATCAATCTGTTTTAAACTCAGATCAACTACAGAGCTTCTAAGAGCTTCCACATATGACACAGAACATGTGGTATTTCTCTTTCTGTAACTGGCTTAATTCACTTAACATAATAATTGCCAGTTCCATCCAATTTGCTGCAAATGTCAGGATTCCTTTTTCTTTTTCTTTTTTTTTTGTGATTTAATTCTTTATGCCTTAATAATATTCCAGGGTTGATGTGGGACAGCAGATTAACCTGCTGCCATCTGAGACACCAACATTCCATGAATGCTGGTTCAGTTCCCAGCTGCTCCACTTCCAATTCAGCTTCCTGCAAAAGCAGCTGGGAAAGCAGTAGAAGATGGTCCAAATGCTTGGGCTCTGCACTCACATGGAAGACCCAGAAGAAGCTTCTGGCTCCTGGCTTCAGCCTTGTCCAGCTCTTGCCATTGCTGCCATTTGAGAACTGAACCAGTGGATAGGAGATCTCTCTCTCTCTCTCCCCCTCTCTCTCCTTTCTCTGTTCCCAACTCTCTCTCTCTGTAATTCTCTTTCAAACAAATAAACAAGTATTTTACAAATAATAATAATAATCTTCCATTAGGTATTTCTGAAACATTTTCTTCATTTATTCACCCATCAGTGGACACCTAGGTGGATTCCATTTCTTAGCTATTATTAACACCGCTGAAATGAACATGAGAATGCAGCTCTCTTTTTCATATGCATATTTCATTTCTTTTTAAATATATTTCCAGAAGTCGGATAGCTGGGTCACGTGATAGATTTGTTTTTAGTTTTTTGAGAAACCATCATACTATGCTCCATATCCCACTAACAGTATATTAGGGTTCCATTTTCTCCACATCCTCACCAGAATTTTCTATTTTCTTTTTTTTTTTTATAATAGCTACCCTAACTGCAGTGAGATGATACTTCATTATGGTTTTGATTTGCATTTCCCTAAAGGCTACTGATACTGAATATCTTTTCATGAACTTATTGGTCATTTGAATTTCTTCTGTTGAGACATGTCTGTTCAAAGTCATTGGCCCATTTTGTAACTGGATTGTTTAATTTAAAAATTTTTTAGTCTTATATATTCTGGATATCAATCCCATGACAGATACGTAATTGCAAATATTTTCTCCCATTTTGTTGATTGTCTCTTCGATGTGTTGTTTCCTGTGCTGAGCAGAAGATTCTTGGCTTGATATACTTGTTTTCATCTATTTTTGCTTTTGTTTCTTATGCTTAAAAAATTATTGCCCATGGAATTGTCTTGAATTCTCTCTTCTTCTATGTTTTTTTCTAATAGTTTCATAATTGCAATTCTCAAAATTTAAAATCTTTGATCCTAGTTGCATTTATTTCTGTGTGGGTTAACAGATAGGAGAAAGGTATTTTGTTGCAATCTTCTACCTATGGATATTTAGTTTTCCCAGCACCATTTATTGAAAAGCCTTTCCTTCTCCAGGGTATGTCTTGGGTGGCTTTGTCAAAGACAAATGGTCTGTAGATGCATGGATTCGTTTCTGGGATTTCTATCCTGTTGTGTTGCTCTTTGTGTCTGTTGTTATGCCAGAACCAATAGCTCTACAGTATGTCTTATAACATGGTATTATGATTCCTCTAGTTTTGTTCTTTTTATTCAAAATTGGAAGAGAAGAACCCTGCTAGTATTACCTTGATTCTAAAAGCAGACAGGGAAACAACAAAAAGAAACACATAGATCAACATTCCTGATGAACATAGATGCAAAGACTTTCAACAACATACTAGCAAATTAAATCCAACAATACATCAAAAGCTATTTACCCCGACAAGGTGGAATTTATCCTAGAGATGCAGGGATATTTCAACATATATAAATCAATAAAGGTAATACATGATATCAATACAAAGAAGATAAAAATTATATGATCATGTCAATAGATTCAGAAAAAGCACATGATGAAATTTAGCATCCATGTATGATTTTAAAAATTGAGCAAACTAGGTATAAGAGGAACATTTCTCAACATAATAAGGACTGCGACTGACAAACCCACAACCAACATCATTTTGAAGGTGAAAAATTTGAAAGCGATTCCTCTGAGATTTAGAACCAGACAAGAAAGCCTACTCTCACTGCTCTTATCAATATAGTAGTGGGAGTTAAAACCAGAGAAATTAGGCAACAGAAAAATAAAAAAGTACACAAATAGGAAGAAAGAAGTCAAATTATCCCTATTGGCAGATGGTATGATTCTGTACCGAATGAAACCAAAAGAATCCACCAAGAGATTAATAGAACCGATAACAAATTCAGTAAAGCAGCAGGATACAAAATCAACTCACAAACATCTGAAGCATTTTATATACCAACAGTGAACACACTGAGAAAGAACTCAGTAGAGCAATCTCACTCAAAATATCTACAGAAATAAAATATCTTGAAATAACTGTAACTAAAGATGTGAAAGACCTCCACAAGGAAAACTGCAAAACATTACTGAAAGACATTGAAGAAGACAGACAAAAATGGAAAGAACTTCCATGTTCATGGATTGGAACAATTAACATTAAAATTTCCAAACTATCCAAAACAATTTACAGATTCAATGCAACCCCCATAAAGATATCCATGACATTCTTCACAGAACTAGGAAAAATCAATCTTAAAATTCAGAGTCAAGGACTTCAAGCAGCCCTATGTCCTATTGCTTTAAAAGATAATATAATGGCAAAATAATAGTAATAGCTGATCTTTATCAAGCTATTTCGTATGCTATAAATTGTGTAATGACTACCCATAGGCATCTCCCTGAGGTGAGCCCACCACTGTTACCTTCATCTTGAAGACAAATAAACAAAGGCCACCGAATGTTCAGAGCCTTGCCCAAAGCGACACAGCTGGGAAAGAGCTGTCCAAAGATTCAGACCTTCGTGATCCAACTCACGTCCTTGGCTCTAGACCTGAATCAGCCTTGACTTTGAGACTTGGCTCCAGATTTTGTTAACTCTGTGTTCTTAGGCAAATCCTTTGCTCTTTTGCAACTCGATTTCCCAAACTTTCTTATGGGAGCAGTAGTAAGAGCTAATATTAACTCTCAGCTTTTGCAAGATGAAATGAGATCATATCTTGGAATACAATACAAGGACTTCACCACCTGCATTTCCTTGTTCCAATGATATGAGTCTTCCACTCTCAGGCAGGAAGGTGCCCAGTCTCCGAAGCTTTCATTGTTTCAGAGAAGTGACCTGAGGCTGGAATTCAGAGAAGTGTGAAAAGCCAAGACCCTAAAACAGCTAAGACTGAAATATTGATTTGAGAAAAACAACTCTGAGTCAGAACAAGGCTTCCTGGCTCCAAGCATAAAAGAAGCAAGGAGTAGATGCTAAGTTTTTCTGAGAGGTCTCGTTCTCATCTGTCCACTACTCTGCATGTGGTAGCGGTAAGAAACAGTGACAAAAGCCCTAGATAGATTTAGAGATATGAGGACAAAAGGATTTTGTGCCCTGACACCAGCTCAGAAAGTCCTTCTGTAGAAGGAGCTGAATCTCAGAATCACAAAATGCTGAGATCGCCTTAGGAACCATAGAGCAAAGAGAATACAACCAAGAACATCAGGGGAAGCCTTGCAACCGAGATAAGAGAGAACTCAGCAGCAACCCACAAGAAGCAAGAGGTAACAGACAGGACGCCCTGGCAGCCACCAGCATGGACAGTTGATGGCACATTTGGTACATGATGTCCATGTTCTCTCCAGCACCAAAATACCTTTGAGACCCTCTAGGATCCTTGAGGTTTAGACAAAACTTTGAGGCAAGGTGGGATCCAAATAGAGTGAGGTTAGTTCTGCTCTTAGGGCATAAAAATGATGAGGAACAAAAGAAATGACTTTCCAAGGGCACACTCCCAGTGACTTCAAGACTCCCCCCCAAGAATTCCATCACCTTCCAAGACTTCCTTTAACATATGGGCCTTTGGGGGGTGTTCAACACCAAAACTAAGATCAAAATCTGGCCAGACATGTATTTCAGTTCTAGTCCTCCTGGATTTGTGGCCCAAAACCATGGTCATTGCATATGTAGGAGCTCAGCCCAATGCATGGCACAAAGTGAACACTGATAAGGAAGAACTGGTTCTACACTACCTCCTGGGAGAAGTTCCTCTCTGCCCAGACTCTCCCTTGTCCTAGTCCTTGGTGTGTGGCTGGTGTCTGAGTGCCCAAGCAGAGAAGGAAAGTATGGAGATGAAATAAATTTGCTCACTTCCACAACTTCATGCAACTCCTGGTGAAGAAACCACTTTTCTCTTCTAGTAACTGCAGATGCTTAGAATACAAAAAAAGAAAAAAAAATGTGTAGGAGTTAAACAGACATCTTGTGCTTGGATTGTTGTTTTTAGCCCTTGTTTATACTCTTGTGGAACTGTGATGTTTTTACTTCTTATTTGTTGAATATCATGATTAAAGGTTCATTAAGCCTGTGATGATAGAGTGGATTGAAATTATGTTTTTGTAAAAATTAAAGACAAAAAGAAAGGAAGGAAGGAGGAAAATTGTGGAAGGAAGGCATGAGAAATACATGAAATCTGTTCTCTTTATATTAATAAAAGTTTTTTAATGGCAAAACAAGTTTTTAAAAAAAAAAAGATTAAATGGCTGGCTGAGGACTACTCTTCAAATCTGGAATTCAGCATGGAGTGCGTCTATTTGTTCAGTTGGTAATTTTTTTTTATTTAACAGCCACACTCTATGAGATGCAGCCATGAGAGGGAAAAATCCATTAGATTCCTACTTCTCAAGTTCCAGGGAGTCCACACACCATCTGTGGATTTCTTAAAATATAGAATCTCACTCAAAAGTCCAGAAAGAGAGCCTGGACCCTACATTGCTAACAAGCTCCTAGTGATACTAATTATAGTCCAGGGGCCATACATGGAGGCTCAGAGACAGACGCAATGGGTTCAAGTTCTTCATAGCTGGGTTTCCTTAGGAAATTTCATCAACCTCTCTGAGCCTTAGTCATCTGGCATTACACAGGGTGATAAATAGCTTCTTACTAAAAGTTTATATAAGTGAAATTTAAAGATAACTTAATAGAGCCCTGGCATGATGTGGGCACTCAGCAAGTGGCAATGGGAGTTATTAGGATAGCAGGACTTCATTTCTGCTAAAGATGTAGATGAACCTTCCTACTTGATTTTTGGGATACCTCTTGTCTTAATATTCTGCCATTCTGGGAAAATAGAATTACTCTGAAGTAAAGAAAATCGTGGTTTCTCATAAGGAGGAGGAGCATTTTGTCTCTGTTGTCAACATGTGTGGTCATCACGACAGCTCAGCTTTTGTGCATCCTGTTTCTCCTCTCTCCTGTTCAGAACTGGACCCCAACCAGCTGAAGATTTTCTCCTGAATGTGTGTCACAATGAGCATGAACATTAGAGCAGCTCTCAGGTCTGGGTGCATTCAACCCCTCAAGCTGATCTGAGTCTCTTTCTGAGGTCCCCAGAGCTAGTGACAGCTTTGCAGGGCCCAACCCTGGAAATAAAATGTTCAGTTAAATACACTGGAAATTAGATTATATTTTATTACTGGAAGGAAAAAAGACAACAACATTCAAAGGCTCAGAAGAGAGAGGAGTGTGCTCATCCACACACAAATGGGAAAGCCTTTTCTACAGCCTGACTCACCAGGCCTGCAGAGCCAAGGAGCATCTGTCCAGCTTGGGGCCAAGAGGAAGCTGGCTCAGGCCCAGGGATGGCTCTGCTGAAATGGTGTGATGCTCACCTCTGAGCAGCAGGGCTAAGCTCTGCAAACAGGCTGGCCCCCTATGCAGATCACCGGGGCTTCAATCCAGGCTCACCCACTCCTGAACTGCGTGAAATTGGAAAGAAGACTTCCTGTGCTGTGGGATGATGCTGATAGCAGTACACAGCTCAGGGGAGGTGGTATGAAAGAGTGTGATCCCATATGCTGCCCACCAACAAGCATAAACTGTGTGATCAGAATAAGAAATGCACGACTCACAGTAAGAATTATAGTTTGCATCATGGCCCTATAAATACACATGTACACATAAGTAGGTACAACGAAAACACAACGTGTTACAAAATAAAATGTGCAATAATTGCAAACACATATGCCAATATGTATGCATGTCCTATATCAATAACCATACCCTTCCTATGTTCTACATTCTGCCCTAAACCTTTTATAAATATTAACTCACCCCTATGAAGTAGCTACCATTATTATTACCATTTTATTCACAAGAACAGTGAGGCTCAAGCACTCTTGAATAACTGGCCTTTGGTGCCACAACCAGAAATTGGCAGAGCTAGTCAGTCCTAGCCACTTTGGTCGTGACTGCTAAAGAGTCACAGTCCAAAATCCAAAAATGCAGCCTGGCCCTGGCTATATCCACATGCACAGACGTGGCCTTCCCTCACTGCGGATGGGTGGGAGGTCTGCATTCCTGCTGCCACACCCTGCCTCAGTTACTCAGCACACTACTAGACTCCCAGGAGTCCCCAGGAAAGACTTTTTTAAAGTAAATGTTCTAGTTTTTTCTTTTTTTCATACAAATTGTGGAACTCTGTTCCTAGTATAAATTGTATGTGTATAAAGTGAATTGAAAATAGATCTTAGTAAAAAAAAAAAAGAAGAAGAAGAAGAATTGGAATAGAAGAGGGAGGAGGAAGAGGGGTGGGAGTGCGGATGGGAGAATGGGTGTGGTGGGAAGAATCACTATATTCCTGAAGTTGTACTTATGAAAAATAAATTTAAAAATTGTTACAGAGTCAAAAATAAATAAATGTTTTACTGAAGTAACTAGGGACTTTTTGTTGTGGTAAAAAGCAACAGAACATCTTCCATTTATCCACTTGTAAGTGGGCAGTTCAGTGGCATTAAATATATTCATATTGTTGAACAACTGTCACCATTTCCATCACCAGAACCCTGTTGTCAACCCACACCAAAACTCTCCCCATTAAATAGTAACTCTCCATCCCTTGCCCCCAGGCCCTGTCTTCACTCTTCTACTCTCTGTGGATTTGACTATTTTAAGTGCCTCATAGATGTGGAACATACAATATGTATCATTTTGTTTCTGGCTTATTTCACTTAGCATATTGTCTTCCACTTCAACCATGTTATAGCATATATCAGAATTTCATTCCTTTTTATGACTGACTAATACTCCACTGTAAGTATACACCACATTTTCATTTTTTTAATCGTTCATGATCTTAGAAATATTTGAGTTGTCTCTACCTTTTGCCTCTTGGCAGTAATGATGCTAGGAACATGAATATACAATATTTACTAAGCTGGTGCTTTCAGTTTGTAGGGTATAAACTCAGAACTAGAATTACTGGATCATGTGGCACTTCTGTATTTAAGTTTTTGGAGACTCTTTGTGCTGTTTTCCAAAGCAGTTTACATCCCCAACAACCAGGGTTCCAATTTTCCCACATCTTCACCAACAATTATTTTTGGTTTTGTTATAGTAGCCATATTAAGAGTGCAATGTGGGTATCTTACTGTGATTTTGGTTTGCATTATCCTTCACAACTAGTTGTATTGGACATCTTTTTTTTTCCAAAAGCCCTCTTATTTATTTATTTATTTTATAGTATTATTTTAATATAAATAGAATAGATTTCATGTATTTCAAAGAAAAAATTCTAAGAACATAAGGAGACTTCCTGCTCTCCCATCTCCCTTCTCCTTTCTTTCTTATTTTTCAAGTTCTGAGATGAAATACTTTCATTTTACTTCATAATAAAGCTTAATCCTCCACTAAACAAAGAATAATAAAGAATTCAGTAAGTAGTAAGTAGAAAGACCACTGTTCCTCAGGAGTATTGAGGAGAGCTATAAACAGTATCTTTCCATGTTCTTCTCGGTCACTTGTAGCCTTTATTTGAAGAAATGTTTGTTTACTCCTTTTGTCCTTTTTTAACTGGATTTTTAAGGTAAATGCTATTTATTTATTTACTTACTTATTTGAGCAGTAAAAGGAGGCAGAGATAGAGAGACACACGGAGAGAGTTCCTATCCTCTGGTTCACTTTTCAAATGCCAGCAATGGCTATGGCTGGACGAGGCCAAAGATGGCAGCCAGGAATTCTATCCGGGTCTCCCACATGGTTGAAAGGGACCAACCACCTGCACCATTCACTGTTGCCTCTCAGAGTTTGTATTAGCAGGAAGCTGGACTCAGGAGCAGAGCTATGACTCAAACCCAGGAACTCTGATACAGAACACGGGCATCTTAAACAAGTGTCTTCTCTGTCAAAAAAAAAAAAAAGAAAAGACCTAAATGAAAGATCTCCGCAAGTGAGATCCCAGTGGAAAGAACAGGTCATCAAAGAAGGAGGTACCTTTCTCTGAAGGGAGGAGAGAACTTCCACTTTGACTATGACCCTGTCTAAATATGATCAGAGTCAGTGAACTCAAAAGGCTTCCATAGCCTTGGGAACTCATGACTAGAGCCTAGGGTGATTACTGATGCCATAAACAAGAGTGTCAATTTGTTAAGTCGACAACAGGAGTCATTGTGCACTTACTCCTCATGTAGGATCTCTGTCCTTAATGTGCTGTACATTGTGATTTAATGCTATAACTAGTACTCAAACAGTATTTTTCACTTTGTGTTTCTATGTGGGTGCAAACTGTTGAAATCTTTACTGAACATATACTAAACTGATCTTCTGTATATAAAGAGAATTGAAAATGAATCTTGATGTGAACGGAAGGGGAGAGGGAGCGGGAAATGGGAGGGTTGTGGGTGGGAGGGAAGTTATGGGGGGGAAGCCATTGTAATCCATAGCTGTACTTTGGAAATTTATATTCATTAAACAAAAGTTAAAAAAAAAAACTGTCTTAAGTGATAGGCCAAATGTACTCCCCAAGATTGTTTGTTTTCTGTTTCTGATTTGTAAGGCTTCTTTATATATTCTGAATACTAATTGTTCATCAGATATATGATTTGCAAATATTTTCTAAGAGTTTTAAAATTTTAGTTGAGAGTTTTATGATGTTGATTCACTTTGAGTTAATTTTTGTATATGATGCTCAACTGCCTTCTTTTGCACTTGAATATCCAGTTTTCCCACCACCATTTGTTGAGAAGACTGTCCTTCCACCATCGAATTGTTTTGGTACCTTATTGCTTATCATATATTAGTGTTTGCTTCTGGGCTCTTGGTCTACATGTTTGTTTTTATGCAATTACCACACTATATTGCTTACTACAACTTTGTAGTAAATTTTGAAATCAAAAAGTGTGACTCCCCTAATTGTGTTCTTCTTTTTCAAGACTCTTTGGCTCTCTGGGGTTCCTTGGGATCCTGTATGTGGAATCCACTTTTCTTTACTCTAAGTAAAGTGTAGCTGAGAGGAGATCCTTTGGGAAAGAAAAGGTTTATTTCAGCTTACAATGAGAAGTTACAGGACTGGTGGTTCCATAGTCCAGCATCTGGTGGAGTCTGTGGCAGATGCAGAAGTACAGTTACATTTTCACCCAGGAAGGGAGAGAGAATTTAAGTCAAACTTGAACTCAAATAGTCGATTCTGTCATGAAAACTACCCTCCAAGACTGAACAGTTAGAGAGAGAGAAAGAGATCTTCCATCTACTGCTTCACTCTCCACGTGGCCATAATGGCTGGGGCTGGGCCAGGGCAAAGCCAGGAGCTCCATTGAGGTCTCCCACATGGGTGCCATGGTCCCAAGCACTTAAGTCATCTTCTGCACACCCAAGCACATTAGCAGGAAGCTGGATAAGAAGAGGATGTTGGGATGCTAGTGTCACAGGCAGATCTTAACCCACTGGCCTCAATGCCAGCCCCATTAGCACTGTTCTTAATGTGGAATAACACTTCAATATATGATAAGCATATTTTATTATTATCCAATGTCATTCATGACCCTTTGGCCTGCACTTTAAGGAGCAGAGCCCCTTTCCTACTTCTTTGGGAGTCTCGAGTTTCTGCAATTCATCTTGGAAACCTGGTATCTAAAAGTCTTCCTGGGAAGGTTGTGCTGAGAGTGTCCTCACATTGGTCATGAAACCAGCCTACCAATGAGCATGGAAAGTTTCTAGTAGGACCACAGTGTTTTTCTCTGCACTGTCTGTCCCCATCTCTTACCCTTGAGTTTGCAGTGACAAAGATATATAACATTTTCCTATGCAATGGGCTTGAATTATCCCAGGGATAATAGAAAGGTATTTTTCATCTTTAGGTGCTAATGAATATAAATGGGATTCACAGCTCATTTCTCTGCTTTTTGTTCCTTCTGGGAAGTGAGATCATAGAAAGAAAACTTCAGTGGCAGAAGGGAAGAGGAGTTCCTGACTCAATCCTACTGTTCAGGACACACCCAAAGATGGGAAGACTTCAGCAACCCCAATGCCTCCCATGTCTGTACAACTGGAGAAAAACTACCCTAAGGATAAATTGATTCATTGCATATTACAAGGATTTTTCTTTTTCTTTTTAGCTAAAAGTAGTTTTGTCCAATAAACTTTTCAGTGTGAGCTGGGATCCAATGAAGCCAATATATAAATATTGGAATATCCCAATCTCTGCTCCAAGCTTTCTTCTGGGCAGCAGAAAGTGTTGTCTTGAGTCCCTGTCAGTCCACATCTCTCAGAGAAGTAATTCTGTCATCCTCTACCGCTCCTGCTTGTCTATGCTGGATGAGTTACAGAATCCTGAAAGTTCTTTTCCTGCTATCCTGTGCCTAGACTGTGTTTCTCTTCTCTGCTTAGCCAGGGACAGTTGCAAGTGGCTCTAAAGTGTCATCATGAATAAAGAAAAATGCGATATATACACATAAAGAAATACTGTTCAACGTGTCTCTTTTTCTCTTGCTCTCTCTCTCTCAATCTCTGCCTCTCTCTTTCTCTCCATCTCCTGATCTCTCTCCCTCTCTCTGTCTCTCTCATTCTCTCTCTTGTTCTCTCTTATGCTCTCCTTCTCCCTCTTTTCCTTCTTTGCCCCTTCCCTCTGGTCTCTCTGGTTTCCCCCATTAAACCCTTTCCCTTAAAAAAATAAATAAATAAATACTGTTCAGCCTGAAAGAAAATTGACAGAAATCTTGTCATTTGCAGCCACCTGGATGAACCTGGAGGACATTATGCTAAGTGAAGTAATCCAGGCACAGGTAGACAACTACCAACTAATTTCACTTACATTTGGAATCTAAAGAAGTGAAATGCATAGAAGCCAAGAGAGTAATGGTTACAAAGGCTGGGGAATTTGGGGTTTGTGCAAATGTTGGTCAAAAGGCACAAAGTAAGGAAGAACAAATTCAAGAGTTATATTATACAGCATGATAGCTGTAGTCCCTAACAGTAACTTGTGTGCTTGAAACTCAGAGAATAGATTTTAAATGTTCTCATCGTTAAAAAAAATGGTGAGTATATGAGGTAGTGCATATTTTCATTAGTTTGATCAAGTCATTCCACAATATATGGATATATCAAAACACCATGCTATATGCTAGAACTATATGTTATTTTTAAGAGCCATGGAGGAGACATTAAGTATAGAGGTTAAGATACACACATCCCACAGCAAAGTGTCTGGATTTGATTCCCAGCTTTACTTCTAGACTCCAGCTTCCTGCCAATGCAGCCTTGGAGGCAGAAGTGATGGCCCAAGTAATCAGGCTCCTGCCATCCATGCAGGAGACCTGGATTGCATTGTTGCCTTCCAGCTTCAACCTTAGCCCATCCCCAGGCACTGCAGGCATTTGGGAGGTGGACTAGGAGTTCTGTCTGTTTAGAAGTTCAGCAGAAGCATCAGAAGGGATGACAATGACAATATCCAACTTGTGACCTTTTACTAGTGTGTTACAAAATAGTACCCTTAGGGAGATCAGGAAAAGCATCTCTGTATTATTTCTTATAGCTTCATGTGAATCTATAATCATCTCAAAATAAGACCTGTAATTTTTCTGAACCTCCTCGGATAGTCGAATGTACAATCAGAGTTCAGAATGATTGCTCCAGCCTAATACTGGCCTAAAGAAATTTCTGTGATGATAGAACTGTTTTCCATCTGTATTTACAGCACTAACAACACATCACTAGGGGCTCTTGAGAGGTGACTAATATTTAGTAAAAACTAAGTGTTTTTTGCTTGTTGTTGACTGATTGAAATCAGACTGATTGAAATCAGAGCCACATGTGGTAGGTTCGTTTGCCGGGGCTGCCTTAACAAAGTCCCCCATCCTAGAGGGCTGCCACAAGGTCAAGATGCAAGCAGGACTGCTTCTTCCTGGGGGCTGTGAGAGACAGTTGGCCCACGGCACCCACCTGGTTCCTGATGATTTGCTGGCAAACCTGGAGAAACACGACCCTGCTTCCTCAGTTCTGTCCCTTTAACTACAAACTTCCAGGTAGCAACTCCTAGCTGCCTTTTTTACTGTTCCTTCTCTCAGCAAATATTTATGGATATTTACTTACTATAAGGTAAATACTTACCATGAGCCAGGCACAGTGCTAGGATCTTGGAAAGAGTGGCTATAACACCCAGCTCTCTCAAAGCTTTCAGTTGTCAAGGGCACCCCGGACTGGATAATCATGGTATTTGCACAAACCACTGATGTATACAGAAGAGGCTGTTTGTGGCTGAAGGAAACAGACAGACTGAGGGCCTACCTTGACACCCCAAGGGCTGAAAAACTCAGCCTCTTAGCATACCAGAAACCCATCAGAGGATGCTGTTAGGCAGTCAATCACCACAAAGTGAGATCAGCTCTGGAGGGCCAGAGAAAACCATGGATCTAAGGAAGTACAGGAGAGGAGCCCAGCTCAGCTTGGGAGATGCAGAAAGCCTTCCACCACGGAATAAAAGGCATCTGTGGTAGTTATTGACTAGTCATTAGTGTTGTGTGTCAATAACTATTTCCTTCTTTTTCTAAATACCCACAAACGGCACTTTTCCGTACCCTCTAAAACAGTTTGTGCAATAAACCATCTCGAAATTTAGTGGCTGAAGTTAAGAGTCATTCAATGTTCTGTGACCTGGCAGTTTGCTCTGGGCTCAGACCAAATGCCATTTTGCTAGTCCCACCTGCATTCACATGCCTTTCACTGGCAGCTTGACTGGTGCTGGTTACATCCCATAAGGCCTCCTTCAGATACCTGGAGGTTGATGTTGGGTGTTGGCTGGAGTGATGGAGTGACTGGGCCATGTGTCTCCGGCCTTCTAAGCTGAGCTAATTTACAAAACAATTAAAAGTTTCTCAGGAGAAGCTAAAGAGGGCAAGCCTTTAAGTGCATGCATTTTTCAAGTCTCTGCTAGCATCACATTTACTCTTTTCCCATTGCCCAAAGCAAGTCACATGGCCACCCAGAATCAACATAGATAGATACTACACAAGAGCATGAATACAGGAAAGGATGAACCAGTTGGCAGGCATTCTTGCAACAGTCATAGAGCAATGGCTATGTGAATTGCTCAGTCTTATAATAAAACCAAAAGTATGCTAATCTGTGTCCTGCAGGGGGCTTCAATCTCAGCTGCTCCTCTTCTAGCTAAACAGACCCTAGTTGTTTTTCTTGAGCAGTTTACTGAATTTCACTGAATTTCAATTTCTGCATCTGTAAACACCATGATAATAACTAAGTTACAGAACTGATGGAAGAATAAATTCTAACATAAGTGTAAAGGACAGAGTACAGTGCCTTTTGCAGGATCAACTTTCAGCACAAGATTGGCCACTGTCAACATCATTAGCAATAGCTAATCAAGATTTTTTTATTTGCCAACTACTGCCACAGACTCAATTTTGCAACAGACTGAAGGATACAAAGACATGAACCCCAAAAATAAGAAACTGCTGTCCAATACTGTCTCTGCCTTGTAGTGGCTGGGTCACTCTGCCTGGGTCCAGGGGAAGCTTCCAGGACCTGAGTAAGGGAAGCATGCAATCAGGTTTAAAAAAAATGATATCTGATCCACACAAGTCCATTTTTATGCTCAGAAGCTACCTGTGGTCAGTCCTGCTTCATTCTCTTGGAATCTTCCCCGCTGAAGCAGAGAATTTTATCTCCTCCTCATTCCCTGATGTCAATCTTCTAGCCCTCTTCAGGGTAGGTTGAAGATTACGCCTATGACAGCCAACTGTGCCTTTGCACTTAAGCAAACCCAATCAACAGCCTTGGGAATAAAGCCTATGACCCTGCCTCTATACTCTCCCGACTCCAGCCTGGCTTGGAAAGATCTAGGATACACATCCAGTTGAGAACTCTAAACATGTTATTGGAATTCAGTGGAGGGAGAGAGCACTGTGAGCCGTGGGGATAGGGACAGGATTTGTGAGGACTTGCTGAAGGAGGTGGTTTTGGCGTTGGTCTTGAAGGATTAGCTAAAGAGGTTTAAAAAAGACTGGCATATTGTTTCCCCAAGGGATTTGTAAACAGCACTCATTCTGTGTGGCATCAATAGATAAGGACTACAAGATAAAGGGATTCCCAAGTCAGAAAAAGTTTTGGAAATATTTGTTAAACAAAATTAAATAGATATCTCAGAAATTTCATTATGGTAATATGAACTGTGCCTCTCTTGGAGAGGGATGGGTAGCCTTCTTCAAATGTATGTGACCTTGGACCTGTTTTCTCATCACAAGCATCTCTGTTGATCAATGTGCCAAAAAACACATTATCAGAGATTTTGTTAGAAAAAAAGGATAGAGGCGGGCTTGACAATACATATTTAAGAGAGCAAACAAACTCTTCTAGAGCAGAGGGTGAGGAAAGATGAATAAAGATAAAACTGGGAAGGTAGGTTGAGGCCAGACCATCTATCACTGAGAAAGATGCCTCTTTTCCACCATACACGGGTCAACTCTGGACCTACTTCTAGGTGAAATTTTCAATCATCATCACCTTCATCATGATCACATCATCGTTGTCCTCATTATCAACACTGAGTTCTGCCATGAGCCTCATCAATATTTTCATTGTCATTACCATCATCATCATTGAACAAGCTCTTTTGAAGAGCTCTGTGACTCTGAGAACTGATACATCAGAGTTGAAACTTTCTATTGAGCAAATGGACCTAATAGACATTTACAGGACATTTCAATCAACAACTACAGGATATACATTCTTCTCATCACCACATGGAACATCTTCTAGGATAGACCACCTATTAACACATGAATCAAGTTTCAGCAAATTTAAAAAGATTGAAATCATACTGTGTATCTTCTCAGACTATAAAGAATAAAACTAGAAATAGAAATCAACAAGAAGAACAATAGAACACTCATAAATACTTGGAATTTAACCAACGTGCTACTGAATGATCAATGGACGGACCATTGAAGAAATTAAAAGGAAATCAAAAATTTGGCAGGCACCGTGGCTCACTTGGTTAATCCTCCACCTGCATTGCCGGCATCCCATGTGGGTGCTGGGTCTAGTCCCGGTTGCTCCTCTTCCAGTCCAGCTCTCTGCTGCGGCCCAGGAAGGCAGTGGAGGGTGGCCTAAGTGCTTGGGCCCCTACACCCACATGGGAGACCAAGAGGAAGCACCTGGCTCCTGGCTCCGGATCGGCATAGTTCCAGCCATAGTGGCCATTTGGAGGGTGAACCAATAGAAAGAAGACCTTTCTCTTTCTCTCTCTCTCTCTCTCTCTCTCTCTCTCTCTCTCTCTCACTATCTAACTCTATCTGTCAAATAAATTTAAAAAAACTTTTCTGAAATAAATGAAAATGAAAACAAAACATACCAAAACCTGTGGGATATACCTAAAGCAGTATAAATAGGGAAGTTTATAGCATTAAGTGCTTATATTAAAAAAAGAGAAATGCCTCAAATTAAATATCTGGTGATACATCTTGAAGGCTTAGTAAAACAAGAACAAACCAAACCCAAAATCAGCAGGAGGTGAGAAGTAATAAGGATCAGACCACCAAAAAGCTGTTAGAATTGATAAACCAATTAAGTAAAGTTGCAGGTTACAAAATAAACATACAAAAAACAGTAGATTTTGTGTATGCTAATGATGAGCTCACAGAAAGAGAAATCAAGAAAGAAATCTTATTCACAATAGTCACCAAAAAATCAAATATTTAGGAATAAATTTAACCAAAGAAGTGAAAAATCTTCACAATGAAAATTATCAAACATTAATGAAATAAATCATCAAAGACACACAAAATTAGAAAAATATTCCTTGCACATGGATTGGAAAAATCAATACCATTAAAATGTTTATATTACCTAAAGCAATTTACAGATTCAATACAATCCCTAACAAAATACTAATGGCATTCTTTATAGACTTAGAAAAAGTAATCCTGAAATTCATACGTTATCACAAAAGACTCTGAATAGCCAAAACGATCCTGGGGGGGGGGGGACCTTTGGGCATATAATACCTGATTTCAAAGCATACTGTGAAGTAGTAGTAATTGAAACAGCCTAGTACTGGCATAAAAACTGATCCATAGGTCAATGCAATAGGATATAGATCCCAGAAATTAATCCACATACATAAGGCTAATTGATTTTTGACACAAGCACCCAGAGCTTACAGTGGAGTATGCATACTCTCTTCAACAACTAGTTCTGGCAAAACTGGATGTATATATGTAGAAGAATGAAATTAGATCCATACTTCTCACCATATACAAAAATCAACTCAAGGCCGGCGCCGTGGCTCAACAGGCTAATCCTCCGCCTTGCGGCGCCGGCACACCGGGTTCTAGTCCCGGTCGGGGCGCCGGATTCTGTCCCGGTTGCCCCTCTTCCAGGCCAGCCCTCTGCTGTGGCCCGGGAATGCATGGAAGATGGCCCAGGTGCTTGGACCCTGCACCCCATGGGAGACCAGGATAAGCACCTGGCTCCTGGCTCCTGCCATCGGATGAGCGCAGTGCGCCGGCCACAGCGCGCCATCCGCGGCAGCCATTGGAGGGTGACCCAACGACAAAGGAAGACCTTTCTCTCTGTCTCTCTCTCTCACTGTCCACTCTGCCTGCCAAAACAAAAAAAAATCAACTCAAGAAGCTGGCACTGTGGTGCAGCAGGTAAAGTCACCGCCTGCAGTGCCAGCATCCCATATGGGTGCTGGTTTGAGTCACAGCTGCTCCACTTTTGATCCAGCTCTCTGCTATGGCCTGGGAAAGCAGTAGAAGATGACTCAAGTCCTTGGGCCCCTGCACCCGCATGGGAGACCAAAAAGAAGCTCCTGGCTCCTGGATCGGTGCAGCTCTGGCCATCGCAGCCAACTGGGGAGTGAACCAGCAGATAGAAGACCTCTCTCTCTCTTTCTCTCTGCCTCTCTTCTCTCTGTAACTCTGACTTTCAAGTAAATAAATATTTTTTAAAAATCAAATCAAGATGGATCAAAGACCTAAACTTAAGACCTGAGATTATGACATTGCTGGAAGAAACTGTAGGGGAAACACTCCAAGACATTGGTGTAGCAGACCACTTCTTGGACAAAACCCCCAAAGCACAGGCAGAAAGAGCAAAACTAAATACATGGGACTATATCAAACTCAGAAGCTTTTGCATAGCAAAGGAAATGATCAATAGAGTGAAGATACAACCCACAGAATGAGAAAAACATTTGCAAACCACCTATCTGACAAAGGATTAATATCCTAATATATCAGAAACATTAAAAAGTCAACAACAAAAAATCAACCAATCCAGTTGAGAAATGGGCAAAAGACTTCAATAGACAGTTCTCAGAAGAAATACAAATGGCCAATAAATATATGAAAAAATGCTCAACATCGCTAGCCATCAGGGAAATGTAAATCAAAACCACAATGAGATATCACTCACCTCTGCCAGAATGATAAAATCCAAAACACAGAGAGTAACAAATGCTGGCAAGAATGTGGAGAAATGGAACACTGATACACTGTTGGTGGGAATGTAAATTAGTGCAGCTACTATGGAAAACAGTGTGGAGATTTCTTAAAAACTAGAAATAGGCTTGCCCCATAATCCAGCAATCTTATTACTGGGTATATACCCAGAAGACTTGAATACAATGTGTCAAAGAGATACCTGCACCACTAGTTTATAGCAGCCCTGTTCACAATAGCCAAAATTTGGAACCAGCTAAGGTGTCCATCATCATATGAACAGATAAAGAAAATGTGGTATATACACACAATGGAATATTATTCAGCTATAAAAAAAAGAGTGAAATTCTACCATTTGCAGCAAAATGGATGCAGCTGGAGGTCATCATGTTGAGTGTAATAAGCCAGATCCAGAAAGACAAATATCATGTGTTTTCTCTTATGTGCAGGAGCTAAAATTAAAAAAAGAAAGAAATGTCTATGTGTATCATTACTGCTACAAATACAGTTTTGTAAGACACTGTCCTATAGCTTTATCAAATCAAGGCTAAGAATATTATACTACTATAGTTCTAATAAACTGTGGCAACTTTAAAATTTACTGTATATGGGTGAAATGTCACTTTTCCATTCAATTATTGTTTACAGCTATCATTTACATTCCCACTAAACTAGGGTCTTTTTGCTTTTACTTGTTAAACCTCTTATTTGGTGAAATATTAATACTTTTTACTGTAATGTAATTTTAAAATATGTTATCTCAAAAACTAAAAATAAAAAAAGAAAGAAAGGGAAAAGGAAAGAGGGTGGGGGAGGAAAGACAGGAGAGAGGAAGGGAAAACATTAATGTTCTTAGAATTATATCTACAAATCACATTGAATCTGTTAAAAACTAATTAAAAATTAAAATTAATTTTTTCAAAAAAGAATGCTGGGGTTGGAGTCAGACACATAAATTCCCAAGTTTATCATTAGCTGTTGTGTGTATTTGTCTAATTTCCAAAGTCATTTCGCCTCTGTAAATCTCAGTTTCCTCACCTAGATAATGATATATGAATCTAAAATTAAAAGAATGAACAAGAAAATGTCCTCTCATACTAATCTATGAGTAGAGTCTGTTCTCATTAATATGACTTTATGTGCCTGATTTCCCAGGAACATTACCCTAAAGTCAGATCTCAATTACTATGGCACAATTCACTTTTACTTCATTTCCTCTGTAAAAATCCTATCTCCAAATAAGGTTGCATTCTGAGCTAATGGGGGTTACCACTTCCACACATAAATTCTGGGGATAATCCAATCCATGAATTATGAATTGAACAGGGTTTGGTTCCTGAAACTCATGCAGATGTTTAAATCCCAAATCTCACATTAACAGCTAATGAATTAATGGTGGAGACTTATTCTGATTATGGTGTCTGGGAGGTGGGCCTAGTGGGAGGCCTTCAGGTGGTTGGGGGCTGGCCCTTGGAAGGTAGTTCTCATGAGAAGTTTGGTTATATGGGCTGAGTGTGTGCCCCCAGGCTTTCTCCACTTTATGTCTCACCACGTGACTGTTCCTCTGCACACACTGAACCATTTCCAGCCTCTAGCAGACACTAGATCAAAGGAGCTGACTCATCTTGACCAGGGACCTCCAAACTGTAAGACCAAATAAACTTTATTCCTTCCTAAGCAGTGGGTTCCTCTCAGGTGTTTCGGTAAAAGTGTGAAGAGCTGACCAGCATGCTATAACATCTGGCCATTAGTAATCATTGCAATTCCTCTCTGAGCTGGTGTTGGGAAAATATGGTTTTGACTCCTTCCAAGTCTGTGACTTCAAGTGAGTCATTTTCCCTTTCTGAGCCTTCTTCATTTTATTGAAAATGCAGTTATAAGGATGTTGCAAGTATTTAGGGAAACAATATATGCTAGGTATCTGGCATATGGAGGGATGTCCATTCAACCCCTCCCATTATCCTTTTAGGATGGTATCAACCCAAGATACCCAATATAATGGGATATAGAAGAAAAAGATGGAGGAGGAGGAGGAGGAGGAGAAGGAGAAAGAGAGGAGGAGGAAGAAGAAGAAAGAGTGAGAAAGAGAGCACACCACATTCATAAAATTTAACACCACTGATTTCCAGAAAACTACAATCTGGAAGGGGGAAGTGGCTTGTGCTGGTTTGTTCATGAGACCTAGGACAAACAGAATGAAGCAGTCTCCTAACTTCAGATCAGAGGCTTCTGGGTTAGACCACAGCAGTCCAGAAGAGTTATTCTCCCCTTCCTCATTTTCAGTGTATCCAGGAATAGAAATTCACAAAATAAAGCTACTGGTACAGACAGCTTTTAGGAGCAAGAAGGGCTGCCAACAGCAAGAGACACGGGGAGCAGGAAAAATAAGTTATCTACCCAGATACATGTATGAAAGCAGCATCTCATCTGCAGTTGCCTCGGTTACAAATAGGACTTTCTTTCCCAACCAGAGTTTCTTCAATAGCAGAACCAATGCTCTGTGGAGGGAATATGTGCCTTGCATGCATGAGTTGTTATCGATTTCCCCACAAAGGCCAATTTGGGGACGCCAGACAGCATGCACAGAAAGGGGAAGGCAAAATGCTAGCTAAACTGCTGTACACAAAGGGAGTATGTTTCCATCCATTGCTGGGTCAATGGGAGGCTGGCTAATCCTCTCAAGCAGAGAGGCAGGGTTCCAAGCCCACCACGTAAATGGAGGCTCTGGAAAGGCACTGTAGGAGACAACACTGTGATCAGGGAAGATCATCAGACTGGAAACATGGAGACCTGAATTCCAACCCCAGATCAGCCAGAGGCTCGTGTAAGTCCTTAAATCTATCCAACTTCACAACACACTGTGCAAATAGGAAAAGTAGGTATGTAGGATTAAAACGATTACCATGAGTGCGATGTATTCGATGTATTCATACTGTTTTATCGATTTATGATCCTCCTATTATGTTCTTGGCACTGTGCTGGTACAGATAGAGCCCCAGCCCTCCCCACAGCTAGAACCCGGTACAGGAGGTTGGAAGTCAACATCTAATTATACCTCCAAAAATAACTTTTGTGTCACTTCAAAGTGTTTTAAGTGTTATAAAGGAGAAATGGTTCTATTCTAGGGTAGGATATTTGAAGTCAGGGAAGGCTCCCTTGAGAGATGTCTCATATGAAATATAAGCAGTAAATAAAAGAATATACAAAGAGAAAATGAGATGGGAATTTTTATGTAAAGGGAACATAAGTCAGGCCCTGTCCTGAGCTCTTTGCTTGCATAATTGCATTTTATTCTTTGGAGTTGATTTCAGGATTAACATCAATTGGCAAGAGAAGAAGTTAGTAAAAGATCTCTTGACCAGTCTGGCCCCAATCACACAGTGCATAAGTGGTGGACATGGGAAACTAGATGTGAACCAAGGAACACTGGACTCCAAAGCCTTACTGCTGCAAGCCACTACTCCCAGACCATGTAGACATCCTGCCAAACTCCCTGGTCTCCACTCAAAGCCTCTGCCTCCCTATATTAGCCAGTTATTGTGGCAAAATAGGCATATAGCAAACGACCTCAAAGCACTGGGGACTGACAACCCTTGCAGGTTCTCAGGGGTTCACATGGGATCACTGGTGTCTCCTGGGCCTGACTCCAGACCATAAGCAGAGTTCAAGTACACTCACCATATCTTCAGTTTGAAACCAAGAGGCTACCCAAGAAATGCTCACAGAAGTGCAAGAGGCCAACCTAAATCATGCAAGCATATTCAGAGCTTCTACCATATCATGCCCATCATCCAATGCGAGTCAACTGGCCAAGTTCAAAAAAGAAAAATCTAAACACTCTAGTGGGAGGTACCACAAGGCCACTTGGCAAAAGCCATGTATGTAAATTGCTTTAAGTCATCCAATCTACCAATATCTCTGGACAACTTGACTCCCGAGTTCTACTGCAGGTCTTCTATGGCGCATGGGCAGATACTCACCCACTATTTTCTCCTTTCCACCTGGAAACACCATTAAACTGAAGTTTCCAAGATTCCTTGCTTCTAGGTGGGACAATATGACTTGTTCTAGTCAATGATATGTGAGCAGAAGTGACATTGGCCACTTTCAGACCTATCCCTACAATCTGCCAAACTATCTTTCAAGATCAGCTGGCTGGTGGCAGATTGTCTAGTAGAGGACTCCAAGGCCTTAGAGGAGCCACTAGATGGAAGGGCCTTGAAGTCCTGAATTTTTGGTTAAAGAGAGGTCATGCCTAACCAGCAAGAGACATACTTGGCTTTGTGGAAGCAAAGAATAAGTGTTTGCACTAAGCCTCTGAGATCTGAGGATGGTTTTGCAGAACAGACAGCTCTAACTGCTCACACGCCTCCTTCTCTTGCAGCCTCTCTGCTTGCCTCCCTTCTTGTGAACCAATCAGCCCTGTGCTGGAGTTAGTGATGCTTCCCTTGCCTGCACAGAGATGCAAGAAGAACAATTCCCCATGCACATCTGTGCCTCAGTTTCCCCATCTGGGAAGGCACAAGCTGACTTCTCAGGGCCCCCTCTAACACTGATATTTTCCTTTTCTCAGTCCCCAGTGTGAGTTTATACTGAAGATGTGTTGTTCAAAGCACAAAGGCAAGATGAGGGTCTTCTGGTCCTGGAGAATGAATGACCCAGGACCATCAACTAAAGGAAGCCATGATTTTCAATGAGGAGGAGTGGTTCTGTGTATTCCCTCATAGCTATCTCTATCCACAGAAGCCCTCTCAGTGTACATTTAAATCCTCAAAAGAGCAAAGAATACTGGTTAGCAACAAAAACTCAAAGAACTGGACTATGAATTCTGGAGCATTGAAATCCAAAACCAACACCACTCTGACCTGCTTCCCTTCTCATAGTGTAACTCAAGTGAGGAATAGCATCCCCCATCCCACTTCACTATGGTCCACTCCCAGGAGCTCCAATCCTCTCCTAAGGCTGTGTAGCCCAAATTCCTTTAAGAAAATCTCTCAGTAGGAGTGAAGAACTGCAGACCAGCCTCCCTGACAGAAATAGCTCAACAAAATTCCATTTGTCACTCCCTAATGGATGGCGTTTGGGTTTCTTGCCACTGATCAGCAGTGAGAGAGAATTAGGGAGTGGGGACTTGGGAGAAAAGTGAACCCTTAGGACAAAGAAAGCAGAGAAGCCATGAGAGAAGAGGAAGTGGCTCACCCAAGGCAAGCATGGGGGAGCACAGGATACTAGAGGAAGTTCTCCCAGACCTGAGAAGGAAGTCAGCCATGCCTGGAGCTATCGAAGGGTAGACTGTGGCGGTCATCAGAAGATCTTTCCTCATGGACCACAGGTGTGCCTGTCTCAGGTAAGGCTATTACTTCACTGAGTGTCCTGCGTGAACCACGGCACTTCCTTGAACCTTGCAATTCTCATTTACAAAATAACACACAAAAGTCTACTTTGCTAGATTATCCTACAGAGCCAGATACATTAGGTGAGAAGTAAGTGCTCGGAAAAAGCTGCAGCAAGGGTGTTGATTATGGTAATGACAGCGGTGGTGAGTCACGGATGACACCTGAGAATGACTCACTGAACTGCCTTTCTCCCCTGAGGAGTGTGTGTTAGGCTTCAGCTGTTTTTATGGGATGAGTTTGTTAAGTCCTGTTGAGGTGAGCTGAGATATCAAGAGCTGAGCAGAGGAAATGCATTTTTTGACACTGCTCATGCACACCCTGAAACCATGGTATGCAAACCAGCATTCTAGAGTGGATATAAGAACACAGATAAACAAACCATGTAATTAGCATGTAGCACACAGCAATTACAATTCATCTCACACAGCAGGATAGACTGCATTAGGAGTCCCAATTTTTCACATCTGCCTGTTTCTACACACTTTAACATGTGACTCTGTGGCTCTTTTCACTGAAGAAATGGGGTCTATTTTCCACCCCCTTGAATTCTAGCCCAGCCATATTCTTACAAGGAGACAGGTGTGACAGTTGGCCAGGTTCAAGCCCCGGCCTCAAGAAGCCTTGGGTACCTACTCACTCTTGGGTTTCTGTCATTCCTGTGAGAACCTATTCAGACAAGTCCACTGGTCCCAGCAAATGGATGAGAGACCCTGTGAACAGAACTTTCCCAGCTCAGCAGTCATCCCAGCCTGCCTGGAACAGAGCCTCTAGGCATCCACAGGTGCATGAAAGAGTTCAGCCAGCATCATCCAAGTCCAAGTAAGAGCAGCCAACTTCCAATCATCCTATTACAGAAGCAATAAAGTCATATACCACCAAGGTTTTATAGCTATTATATGGTATTGTTATCTATTATACAGCATCACCATGGCAATAATGAGACACACACTTACATAGAGCAATAAGCCATCACTGTCTAAAGTTTTGTGTTAAGACAGATTCAGAATGGGCACCAGGTTCTAGTACCGGTTGCCCCTCTTCCAGTCCAGCTCTCTGCTGTGGTCCGGGAGGGCAGTGGAGGATGGCCAGAGTGCTTGGGCCCCTGCACCCACGTGGGGGACCAGGAAGAGGCATCTGGTTCCTGGCTTTGGATCGGCGCAGCACTGGCCATGGCGGCCATTTAGGGAGTGAACCAACAGAAGGAAGACCTTTCTCTCTGTCTCTGTCAATAAATCTACCTGTCAAACAAAAAAAAATAGTCAGATTCAGAGTACTCATTCAGGCTTCACAGAGGAGAATGCCATGGTGGGTTGGTGAGATATGCCACAAGCAGGGGAAAGTGGAGAGCAATGTACAGGACTATAACTGCTATCCCTAACTGGCATTTAGCAAAACAGATATTTTGATTGGAGGTGATTTTGCCTTTCTATAGGCCTATTCTCCCAATGACAGCAAAAGCACATTTTTTTTTTTACAGGCAGAGTGGACAGTGAGAGAAAGAGACAGAGAGAAAGGTCTTCCTTTGCCGTTGGTTCACCCTCCAATGGCCACCGCGGTCGGCGCGCTGCGGCCAGCGCACCGCGCTCGTCCGATGGCAGGAGCCAGGAGCCAGGTGCTTTTCCTGGTCTCCCCATGGGGTGCAGGGCCCAAGCACCTGGGCCATCCTCCACTGCACTCCTGGGCCACAGCAGAGGGCTGGCCTGGAAGAGGGGCAACCGGGACAGAATCCGGTGCCCCGACCGGGACTAGAACCCGGTGTGCCGGCGCCGCAAGGCGGAGGATTAGCCTGTTGAGCCACGGCGCCGGCCAAAAGCACATTTTAAAGAACCTGTTTATTTCCTGCAAACACCTTTGCCTGGAGACACTCTCTGAGCCTCACTAGAAATGTCTTGAGCTGCACGGCCCAGATTTCCATTGGGAACCTTAGTGGTGCAACATAATCAACTTGTACAACACCCAACACATGGTCTACATTAAATACATATATTTAATGTGTATTTATTTATTTATTATATGCTTATATATAATATATATAAATATATAAAGAAATATTTATTTATTTGTTTATATGTTTATATATATAAACATATATATATAGGTCCTCTTTGGTGTTTCTTGTTCAATGAAGGATATCATCATAAAAATAACTATGACTGAGTTCTGAGTATGTCCTGGGCACAGATTTTTTTTTGACAGGCAGAGTGGACAGTGAGAGAGAGAGACAAAGAGAAAGATCTTCCTCTTCCGTTGGTTCACCCCCCAATGGTTGCTGCGGCTGGCGCATTGCAGCCGGCTCACCATGCTGATCTGAAGCCAGGAGCCAGGTGTATCTCCTGGTCTCCCATGCAGGTGCAGGGCCCAAGCACTTGGGCCATCCTCCACTGCACTCCCGGGCCACAGCAGAGAGCTGGACTGGAAGAGGAGCAACCAGGACAGAATCTGGCGCCCTGACTAGAACCCAGTGTGCCAGCGCCACAGGCAGAAGATTAGCCTAGTGAGCCGCGTCGCCGGCCAAGGGCAGAGTTCTAAGAATCGACTTTTGCTAATTCATTTAATCCACATCACATGCCAATGGGGTCAGTACTATGTGTGTCCCCATTTTTTTCACAAAGGGATAATGAGTTCCTTGCCCACAGTCAGCTGGGTAAGAAGAGATAGAGCTGTCTCAAAGGTCAATACACTTAACCACTAGGCAATACTGCCACCTTTTGTTAATGCTGTACGACAAACAATATATGAAGCATCATTTTTGGTTTATTTGTCTTTTAATTATTTGAGAGGCAGGCAGACAGAACAGAGCTCCCAATGTCTGATTCACTCCTCAAATATCCTCCAAGGTCAGAACTGAGACAGGCCAACACTAAGAGCTGGAACTCAACCCAGGTTTCTCACATGGGCAGCAGGAACCCAATGCCTGAGCCATCACTGCTACCTCCCATAGTGTACATTATCAGGAAAGTGGAATCAGAAGAGGTGCCAAGACTCAAACCCACACACTTCAATATGGGATGCAGGTATTACAACCGGCATCTTAGCCACCAGGCCAAACATTTGTCCCTGCAAGGCATCTTGAAATTCTCCCTCATCCCCCACCTGCAGAACATCACAACACCTGGCAATTTTGCCTCTTAGTCTATCTATTTCTCAATATCTTCACTGCCACCCTCTGAGTCTAAGCCACCACTATCTGTTGTTACCTGCCAGAAGTCTCCTAACTGACCTTCCAGTGTCAGCGCTTGCTCCTCCAGCCATTGTCTTTACTGCAGCCAGCATAGCCTCTGCAGATTGTCCAGGTGATCACCTGAACCATTTTCCTGCTTAACCTTCTTCAATGGTTATTCAGTGGGCTTAGGACAAAAACCAACCCCACCACTCCTCAGGACTCCTCGCTGCACACTTCAGTCTGAATCTCAGAACCTAGAAGGGCTAACACTCTTCCAAGTCTTCAAGAACACCAAGTTCTTTTCTGTGGACAGACTTTTCACATGCCATTCCCATTTGTTCTCTTTTCCCTGCTTCCCACTGACTTCAACTGCCCTCTATCTACTTGCCCTGCAGAGCTCAATCCCAAGGAAATCTTTTCAAGGAAGCTTTTATTAACCACTAAGGACTTATCAAAATCCCCCTTTTTATGGGTTACTATCCCTTCCTGTGCTTTGCCTCCCCACAGTTTGCAATTGAATATTTGTACATTTATTTGATTAACATCTCCAGGGCAGAAACCATCTCTGATTTGTTATCAGGTCTCCAGAATCAGGCTCAGTGTCTGGCATATAATAAGTGCTTAAAAAAAGTGCCTGGGAACAGGACAGACTCGGGCATTTATAAAAGAAAAGAAAAGAAAAGAAAAGAAAAGAAAAGAAAAGAAAAGAAAAGAAAAGAAAAGAAAAGAAAAGAAAAGAAAAGAAAAGAAAAGAAAAGGAAAGGAAAGAAAAAGACCATGTTCCAGGGGAAACTCTCTGTACATAGCCCAACAGCTGCCTTCCATGTTCTTGAAGAGTAGATCACTATGAAGAAAATTATGTAGGCTTTGCTCCCCAAGGCATTGTCAGCCTCCCAGGAAGGGCAGAGAGCTACTTGATCACAGTTCAGAATGTCCACTTTGACAGTAGAGTTACATACCAGTGTACAACTCAGAGGGTGAGAGAGTATGAGCCCCTGAATTCTGCCTAAGCAGTCAGGGCAGGCTTCAAGGAGGAGATGTCAACACTGAAGCCCTGCCTTAAAGATGGCACAGGTATCATCCATGCGCAAGGTGGAAAAGAAAGATGAAAGAAAGGCATCGCTGGCCAAGGGAACAGAACAGGTAAAGGCATGGAATGAAAAAGCTCCAAGTGACTGAGGTGGAAAGTACAAGTGAGAGGTGGTAGATAGAGACCAGAAAGGCTCTACACCCCTGTAAGCCACAGACTTTGTGACTTTTAACAGCACCCCGGTAAGATCTCCATCACTAATAGAGTTGCTGCACTAAGAAGGCATGACACTCCAGGCCTGGAGATGGTTAGCAAGAAAATCTCTCCAACCCCAGTGAAGTCACATACAGAATGCTGCGTTTGCTTCAGGGGCACCTCATTACCAGGCCAAAGCAGACAAATTGAAGGAAGCTCAAAAGCAAACAAGAAAAAAATGATTAGCAGGATGGAGAAATTGATTGAGACAGAAAGATTAAATGAAATAAATAAATAAGCATGCGTTCACACACACACACACACACATACACACACACATACACACTCATCTCCATGTATATGAAGTGGAAGCCGGGATAGCACCACACAGTGTACACTTAGGGAATGATGGGCAGGAGTGATGGAGGGGAGCCTGGGACAAAGTGTGGCAGCTGAGCTAGGTACTACTTGGGAAGCAGGAGGGGAGGCAGGGAAAGAAAGTGGGCATGAAGTTGAAACCAGTGCTGTAACCAGAGCACAGGTGATGGTAACATTTAAGAGACCCCTCAGTCACGAGAGGTGTACTTGGAGAGAAGAAATTGTAATCCAAGTAAAGGTTTCAGGTCAGACCACCCTGGATTTCAGCCCACAGTTTGCATTTCTGGCTGTGTGCTGCTAAGCATTACCCCTAACCTCTCTGGGCCTCAGTATCCTCTGAGGATGCTCAGAGCTCATGGGCACCTGCCGCTAGCTCTTATCCTCCAGCAGAACCTTGCTTGGCCTCACTGTCACCTTAACTGAGGGCTCAGTTTCTGCTCTCACCTGGACCAGGGGTGGATTTTCCCAGCTTCTGACAAGAAGGCCTCATCCTTTCACTGCCCTCACCTCTCTTGACTCTCACGCATTTGAAACCTGGACCTGAAGCGTAGCGTGTGCCCCCTACACCATTTCAGTCCCTGCATGGCCCACCTCCCAGCAAGAACCTCGAATTGTGGTCTGGAATCCCATCCAGAATCCACCAGTTTCCTAACTGAATGAACACACTTAACCTCTTGGGTCCTAGGTATCCATCTGCAAAATGGGTACAACTAAAATCTTACACTCTGGGTAAGTTGTGAAGACTGAATAAGGTAATGCACATGGGATGCTGAGTACAGAGCCTCACAATACAGATAATACTCCTAACGGCACCTGCTATTGGAGGTCTCTGCTCCTTTTCTCAACTAATGAGTCTCTGGTCCACCAGGCTCAGGCTAGAAATCTCCTCTGTTTGTACTGACATCAGTTTGTTTATTTTTTCATCAACTTCTGATGACTACATTTCACTGCCATCCATGCTCCCAGGCCCTTCAGCATGGACCACGACTGTACAGCTCATTCCCACTCAGTCTGGGCTCTGTGTTCATTGCATGTCCACAGATTCCACCTCCTCGAGCACAAGGTCCAACCACACCAAATTCTTCCAATGACTCCTCCTTGACAGTAAAGCCTGAATGTTTTATCCCAGCATTTGAGGGCCTGGACCAGGTGCTTAAGTCCCTTGGTTACTGTGTCCATTTCCAACTATTCCTCCAACTTCCAGCCATACCCCCCTTTCATTCTCTCTCTCCCTTGCTCTCTCTCTCTCTCTCTCTCACACACACACACACACACACACACAGCTAATTTCTCAATGCTTCCTGAATATGCCATGTGCACCTAGACTGTTCCCATTGTAAAGATTGCACCAATTCCTTACATGGAGCAAATACAAGTTCCCTCTCTTCTAGGCTCCTTCAGCTCTGTTTTATCACAAAAATCACTCCCTCATTCAGCAAACATGATGGAGTTTGTACTTGCTCCGAGCATTGAGCCTCCCATTTCAAGGTTGGGAATGACGTGTTTCTTCCTCACTAAACCAGGAGCTCCTGGAGACGGGAGATTGATTGAGTCTCTTCATCTTTGGGTCTCTGATGGACATGCCATAAAATGGACTTAGTCATGTTTCATGGATACAAGAGAAAAGGTGACACACAGTAGGAACTTCATGGGATCCAGCTTTATGGGATCCAATTTGACTCTATTATGTTTTGGTGTCTGGGAGCAGCCAAATATAAGAAAACTTGAAGAGCCTCGAATGTCCTGCTCAGGGGTTCCATTTTTATCCTACTGGTAGCAAGAAGCCTCCCTGAGGTAGGTTCTGCAGACCCGCAGGACTGGTTTCTCTCTGAGAATTTGCACATGCCATTCCCTCCGTCTGGGATCCTGTCTCCCTGTCTCGCCACCTGGATAACTCTATATCCCATAGATTTCAAAGGAAACCAAACTTCCCATGGAGGCTCTTCCTGACTTCCCTCTGGTTTTACCGCATTTCCCCCATCTGCCATGGACTGTGGTCATCACGGCTTCCATGCTGGTGTGGCTGAGATTCTGAGCTCCCCTGAGCCCCAACTACATTCTTTTCCTCCCAAACTCCCAGCTCAGTCCACGTTTGGCCCTTAATAAAAGAAGTGAAGCAAGGATGGGAGGGAAAAGGGGTTGTCAGGTCTGTGCTTTGAAAAAAAAAATTGGAGCTATAAGGAGGATGGATACAAGCAGAGTGAGGCTGGAGATGAGACCTGGTGGGAGGCCACTGCAGAAATCCAGAGGGAGACATGTGTCTGCAGGTGCTAAAGGTTGGCTTGTGAGCCCCAAACACAAAATGCAGATGTTGAAGTCCTAACTTTCAGTCTCTAGAGTTTTGACCTTATTCAGGAATAGGGCCATTGCAGAAATAATTAGTTAAGAGGCAGTCATCCTATAACAGGATGAGCCCCTAATCCTATATGACTGATGTACTTGTAAAAGAAGGCATTTATACAGAACCAGGCACATAGGGAGTATGCCACGGGAAGATAAAAGTGCAGAATTAATCTGGCTTCTACACACCAAGAAATGCCAGAGATTGCAAGTGAGCTGCCAGAAAACCTCGGGACAGACATGGAAAAGACTCAACCTCACAGTGCTTAGAAGAAACCAAGCTACCAATCTCCTACTCTCAGGTTTACAGCTTCCAGAACTGTGAGACAACTCACTTCTGCTGTTTGCACCACTGATTTTTTTTTTTTTTTCATTTTGTGCCGCTTTGTTACAGCAGCCCTAGCAAATTAACACAAGTGTATACCTGATCCTGGGGTTGTACCTCTTGAAGCCATAATCTGACCTCCTGCAAGGAAAACCCCACCCCCAGCAGGCCTGATGCTGGTTTTCAGTCTGATATGGGTTCATCCTAGAGAGACAACAGAATCAACAAGGTCACCTTCTAGAGTTGCACCTGCCGAGAGTAACAGCTCCCATTTGTCTGGGACACAAATGCTGCTGGGTCCTGTGAGCCCTGGCTTCCCTGTGCAGTCAGCCTACATGCCCTGAGCATCAGTAGTTCCATGAACGAGGTGGCAAAGTCATCAAACTGACTTTTCCCCAGAGGAAAGAATAACCGTTCCAGTTATTTCCATCACTTGTGGTACATTCTAAAGATCCCTGTTCTTTCCCCCACCTAATCCTAATGTCCCCTTCCATGGTGAAAAGGATGACACCAACTCAGTCTGGAAACTCACTTTGGAAATCAGGATGCCAGGAAAACTATCCAAGTGTCTGCAGGTCCTAGGAACTGACAATGTGACCCAGCCGGAAGAGGGAAGACACAGGGGAGAGGACTCCATCCCAGCTCTGCAACTTTCTAGCTTTGTGGCTTTGGGTTTTCATTTCATGCCACCTCTCTGAGCTTTGGCTCCTAGCTGTAAAATCTCCTAGTAATAAAATGGGATGATAATAGTACCTCCTTGGTAGGCTGTTTTGAGGCAGCGGGATGTTCAGAAAAAGGTGAGAAGAACATGGCCAGAGGCAGACAACACAGACTCAGCTTCTGTCTCTGTCCTCCTTTCAAGCTGCATGGCCTTGAGCTGATGATGTACTTAAAAGTCTATTTCACCTTCTTCCAAGATAGAACTACCTCGAACTCCACATGGTGACCATCCGAGATGCTGCATGTGATAAACTTGACATGGTACATACCTCTATTCTGCATTCTGACAGTGAGCACCTACTGCATCCTGCACATTTTTTTTTTTGTTTTATTTTTGACCATGTTACAGGATGCGGAGGGAATATGGTGGTGTCTGCACCCTACCTGGGGGAGCTCAGTCTGGCTACAGAGATTTACGAGTCCAGAGAGATGATTAGCAAGTCAGTTAATAAGGCCTCCCCATCCCCATGGTAAGACCACCAGATCCTAGAGTGGCAACACCCAACACCTTCCCCGGGTGCAGAGTGGGGAAAGCCTTCCTGAAGGATGGGAATGGAGGATGAGCAGGTGTTAGCCAGGCAAAGAGGGAGGGGAATGTGCTTGCAGCAAGGGCATGATCTCTCCCCAGAGGCAGTATCAGGACCCAGCTTCTCAGTGGGAGTGAATGGAATGTGTGCTTGTGGGGAGGAGGGGGGATGGGACATCTCAAGGAAAGAGGTTTGACAACAAGGCAAGCCTGGAGGACCATTATCAGAAATTGGGACTTTATCCCGAGGACCATCAGGAGCCTCTGAAGCACATTAAGAGGAGAGTGACAAGATGTGGCTTCCACATTTCAGGGCGCAGGCCTGCCCCTGTGTGGAGGATGGTGACAGCCTGGACTAGGAAGGATTTGTCACCTCCAAGCCTGAGCTTGAGCATCCTCCTCCTTCCATTCTCACTCCAGGGCTGTAGGCAGGGATTCAGGAGAAACCAGGAGATAAGACAGATCCTATGGACTGGATGTGAGTAGAGGGCAAGGCTAAGGACAGATCACAGGTTTCTAGGTAAGCGGCTGGGAGAGCTACCATCTTCGGTGATGAGTGTTCAATGACCATCAGTGGTCCTTATCATTGTTGTTGAAATACCGCATTCTGGAAAGAAGAGGGCAGGTCCAGCTCTACATACTTCTCAATGTGCAGAGTCTAGCAGGTGCTCCCTTGTATTAAAATCATCACAGGCTGGAGGCAAGGTGATGAGATGTAGGAGCTCCGAGCTGGAGGGTCTGCAAAGGCCACAGGGTCAACTGTCCCACTTCACTGACCAGGAAACTGAGGCCTAGAGAGTGGACATGGCAAGGTGGGCTACAGCAAGGTGGGCTACAGTCCACACATCACCCCAAACCTTGTCCTATCCCCCTTATCCCAGGGCCCAAGAAAGGGCAAGGCTTCTGTCCAGCCATGTTAGGGTTTCAGCCATCACAAGATTAAGGTCCCTGCAGTGAGATGGTGTCCACCCGAAGAAAAGCAGGTGCCACTCAGCAAGTCCATCCCTATAACCCTCAGGCTCACCATCAAACAATGCCGCTACTGGAGTTCTACCAGCTTCCATCATCTGTTATCCCAGGACTGGACAAACTACACTCTGTAGGACAAACTCACCCATTGCCTGATTTGTAGAGCAAGTTTGATGGGAGCACAGCCATGGTCATTTGTTTCTGTTTTCTGCTTGGCTGCCTCTATGCTAGCAACACAGTGGAGCATATAACAGAGACCATATGGCCCACAAATCCAAAAATATGTACTTGGTGGCCTTTGATAGAAAAGGGCTGTTGACCCCTGGCCTATGAGAAAGAAGGCAGCTTTCACTTCCGGGTCAGACCAGACTTTGAATCCCACCTCCGCCACCTGCCAGCAACCAAGCCAAGCCATCCCCATCATCTGTAACATGGGAAGAATCCCAGGACCTCTCTCTCTGGGCAGTTAGAGGGACTAAGTGAAAAGACATAGACAGCATGCTTAGCCTAGTGCATAGCAGAGAAAGCAAGTGAGAAACAGAGAGAGAGAGAGGGAGAGATCAATAAACGCCAGACGCCGTTCCCTCGCTGGTTTGGACTGTCCAGCTTTTCATAGTGAGGCTCCTGAGGCTGCCTCATTGAGCTGTCTCTCCCTTCCCTGAGCCAGCCTGGGCCTCTCTTCCATCTCTTCCCCCACTCTCAAATGTCAGCTCCCGACTGCAGCCATCGCTAACACCGCCACCTCTCCCTGGCCCATCTACAAAAGGAGAAAAGCAGCAGCCGCCACATGCAACTGAGGCTGCCAGTGCTGGGAGCGAGATCTTCTGTCAGCACGTCCCGAAATTCTTTTGGAAGTTTGACAGGATTAAGGGGATTAATACATTAAAGCATTATTACAGCATTCACAGGGGATTTTCACAAGACTTTACACTGTGATCTATTTGTCCTGTTACATAAAACTCGCATTAATAGGCTGATGGCAAGGGGAAAAAAATATCTGTGGAATCAATAACCTTATTTTTTGGTAAACACATTTAGCAGGCCGAGCTGGTCATTAAGGCCTAGAGACCCTCCCACGGTGCACATCAATAAAATTGCCCCTTGAGAATCCATTTGCCAATTAAGCCAAGGGCCTGTAGGAGTCTGATGACAGAAAGCAGGAGAGGCAGTGGCTGCCAGTGGGCTCCTCGGCCCACCTTCCCCAAGTCCCACTGACCCAGCACACACATCCCTGTGTCCCTGCTGCTGGGGCCGAGGGGAGCCTGGGAACAAGAGTGCTGTGAAGGAGAGTGGGATTGGCTTGTGCCCCAGTGCAGCTGGGCTTCCTGGATAAGGGAATAGGGGAACTGCAGAGGACTGAGGTGGGGCACAGCTTGGACCCCTCTCCTGGGGTGGACACAAGGGGCCCTTGGTTTTGTGCTGCTACAGTGCGAGCGCTGGCAAATACCCTTCCATTCTGTTCTCTCAGGAACATGCCCCCACCATCTGCAAGAGCAAGGCAGCATCATAAGGAGTTATAGTTACAGTTACACAGTGCTTTGCAAGTGCTAGCTGTTGTTCTAACCACTGCAGATCTATTGGCTCATTTAACAGTTAAGGAGGGGCCAGCGTTGTGGCACAGTGGGGAAAAGCTGCTGCCTACAGTGCAGGCATCCCATAAGGGTGCCAATTTGAGTCCTAGCTGCTCTACTTCTGATCCAGCTCCCTGTTGTGCCTGGGAAAGCAGAGAAGGATGGCCCAGGTGCTTGGGTCCCTGCACCCACGAGAGACTAGCAAGAAGCTCTGAGCTCCTGACTTCAGACTGGCCCAGCTCCAGTTGTTGTGGCCATTTATGGAGTGAACCAGCAGATGGAAGATCTCTCTCCCTGTCTCTTCCTCGCTCTTTGTAACTCTGCCTTTCAAATAAATAAATAAATCTTAAAAAAAAAAAAAAACAGTTACAGGAACATTTTGAGATAGGCTCCACTATTATTCCATTTTACAGATGAAGAAATTGAGAAGTAATAAGAGGTTAAATTCTTGCCCACAATCTGGCTAAAAAGCCCATGAGAGTTTCTCAGGCATGGAAAGCCAAAACACTGTGGCAAAAAAAAAAAAAAAAAATGACCTAAATGAAAGATCTCTGTGAGTGAGATCCCAGCGGAAAGAACAGGCCATCAAGGTAGGAGGTACCTTTCTCTGAAGGGAAGAGAGAACTTCCACTTTGATTATGGCCTTGCTAAATAAGATCAGCGTTTGTGAACTCAAGAGGCTTCCATAGCCTTGGCAGCTCATGACAAGAGCCTAGGGTGATTACTGATGTCATAAACCAGAGTGTCACTTGTTAAATCAACAACAGGACATGGGTGTTACTGTAATATTCCTGTTTTTTTTTCTATTAAGAAACAGAGGTTCAGAGACATGGAGAAGCAACTGGTCCTAGGTCACAAGATGCTAGAGCATAGATTCAAAGCCAGGCAGCCTGGCCAGCAGCTCACACTTGCAACCAGAGTCAAAGCATAGGGCACTTGCAAACTCAAATTGTAGCCATCAGGCAACACTCAGGCATATTAACAGCACCCTTGCTGGGTCTGCCCTGGGCCCTGAAGATGAGTAGATAAAGTTGGCCAAGGCACTGGGTGCCAGGGCCTGGCCCACTGCAAGGTCACTCTGCATGTTTGGACCCCATTCAGCTCTAGGCTCCTGGAGACCAAGGTTGGCTGTTGTGGTTACCATCATCATATTTCTAGACCTGGCCCAGAGCCCAGCATGCACTAAGACCTTTGTGAAATGAATCAGTGAATGGGTTCCCAGCTTAGAAACAAGGAGGGTGTAGCTCCAGCAGAGTGTGACCTTTCCAAATCACACATCTAGGATCTGCTAGGCTAGGATTTGAACCTGTTATCTCCTCTTTCGTAGGCTTTGTCCCTCTCTTGTCACAGTCTTTTCTGCCCACCTTTCTTACTCCACACAGCCTTGCAAGCAGGCACACACACACAGATACATCCCCCCACACACACACACACACACATGCGCGCACACACACACACACACACACACACTCCTAAGCTTTGATGAAACCAATTCATTCTCTGAAAAGCAACAAACGCTCACTTACCTCCTCACCTCTGGGCCTTTGCATGAACAGTTCCTTCTGCCTGGCACACTGTTCCCCAAGCTTCTACTCATTCTTAGAGTCTCACAATAGTTGTCACCATGTCTAGGAAACCCACTCCAGCCTCGAAGCTGAGTCAGGTGGTGGATGGCATCTCCTGGCTGCCACAGCCCTGGACTCTCACTGATGCCCTATGCTGTGACTGCTGCTCCGTTCATAAACACTGAGTGTTTGGTTTGCTCACCCTCCCCTGTCCATATCTACCAATGGGGCTTTAATAAATAGATGCTGAACAAGGGAGCACAGTCTACAATTTTTGCACACTCATACACACACTGAGGATTCCTTACTAAGATATCAATTCATGTTGTGTTTCACTATTGTGTTAATTACCTATTGTTATATAACAGATTGTCCCCAAAACTTAGTGACTTAAATCAGCAAGAGTTTCTGGGATCAGGAACTACAAACCGCTCAGCAGAGTGGTCTTGGTGTGGGGCTTCACATGAGGAATGCTATCAAGATAATAGCCTGGGCTGCAATCATTCGAGGGTTGGACTGGGCAGGGAGGGCGAGGACTCTGCCTCCAAGATGGCGCACGTACATGGTTATTGTGAGGAACTACCATGTGGGCCTATGGAGAGGGCTCCTCGAGTGTCCTCTGGTTTCCCCTAGAGTGATTGCTCCAGAGAGAAAGTCAAATGTGTTTATTACCTACACCAACACACTGTCACTTCCACCATTGTGCCTTCATTACCTTCAAGTCATTAAGTCCAATCCCTACTTAAGGGGAGGGCCGTGGCTCCACTTCTTGGAGGGGGATGTGTCAACACATTTTTAAAACTCTCATACCGCTCTTGGAAGGCTACCAAAAAGAAGGAAAACGTTCGCCCTGTGCTAGTCCCTGTAGCCAGACCTCAGTGATTTGTATATGAATGCCTTTGCTGGAGAGTATTCTTAACAGTATCTATACTGCAGAGCTTGAAAACAAACTTACACAGGGATGATAATAACCTCCAGGACCTGCCTCCACTCAGCCCCAAGCCAGCCCATGCTAAGGATGGAACAAACAGAAGTATCTGATCCTGAAAGAGAGCAGAGCTCCCCCAAGAACCCGTGGGGAACAGGGAAGGAAATGTCAAGTTTTCCCTCCCAAATTCCAACTCCAAAATGTGTCAGAGCATTGCCTTCAGACTCACACATGGTCTACAATAGGGGAAACAACAGGATGCCCACAGAGGTGGCCATTAAGGACTAAGACCCCAAGAGTAGCCCAGCCTACCAGACAGCAAAACCAGGCCTTCTCCCAGCACCTGAACATCAAAGGTTCCCCAGTGCCTTAGAATCAATCAGAGACTAAACCACTGTCCCAATTCTCGATGTCTAGGACCCATTCCAGCCCTCAACTTCCACCCATTCTAAAGCCAGCATGGGAAGGACAGAGGCACCCACTGTGGGGTGGTCCACAAGGGAAATTCTCTTCACTCTGGCAAGTGGGACTCATAGAAAAGATGTGATTGGCTTCAGAAGGAATAAAATATCTGAATGGCTCACTCAGCACCCTGGTCTTTGTTCCCAAGCTCTCTCGAAATTCAGGCAGCATTTTAATCATCCCATAACACACACACACACACAGAAACTAAGTGTGAGGCAAGTAACGAACTATTGTTTACCTTAGCCCTGCTGTGCACCAGCAAGTTGATATCCACACTAATTGACGTCAACACTCTCATGTCACCTTCATGGAAGGAGTTTCTGCTTCCATTTTACAGATAGGACAGGTACTGGAAAGCTATCTAATGCCTTTTTCACTGAGAAGCCTTCCTAACAACTCTGCAATGAGCTACCTTAATCCATGTCACACATGAAGAGGCTGGGACTCAGGGAAGTTGGACAAGAAGCTCAGGACAGACCAGTTGAGGAATGGAGTCAGCAGCCCAGAGCAGAGCCAACTGGCTGGGCTGTCTCTCTTAATTAAGAATGAATCATCTGTCTTTAAGATAACTGACATTTCTCCCCTGCCAAAAGTGTCTACTGTGATGCTGTCCTCACAGCCCCTCTGAGTTACCTGAGGAGAGATGAGGGAGGATGGAAGGCTGGAGAGGGCACTGGGCCTCGCAGACTCCAAAGGTGGCTACAGCCAGGACAACTGAGAACCACTGTCGGCTCTGCAGAGTGAGTCTGTGGTAATTTGACAGGATTAAGGGGATTAATACATTAATGCATTATTAGCACTTTTATAGGAGATTTTCAGAATTGAGCGCTATGATCCCTATGTCCTGTTATATAAACCGGCAGTAATTGCCTTAATTGGCCCATTGTTGCTGATGGGAGCAGACAGGGAACAGCCCTGATTATCTCATGGACTGTGCTTCTGGGTCTGGCCACAGCTCCAGGCCAAGCCAGGAAGGCTTGGGGAAGCCAAGTCCAGGATTGGCCTTTGAAACCGCCAGTCCTCTGCAAGCAAAACTCCAAGTCTCTAATCTCCATGGAGCGCAGCAGAAAACACCCTGGGGTGGAGGTCAAAGATCCAGATACCAGCACCAAGTGCACCACCCCCTGACCAGAGACCTCATCTCCCTAAGCCACTACTTACATACCTGCCGATGCAGGTGATAACTCTCTACCTCTCAGTGTTGCCCAGGAAAATACAACGGCCTGCTACTGATGAACGTGCTTTGTCAACAGGACACACCTGTGCACATGCCGGGAGGGTTGCAGTTCTAGAGGATGCAATGAGTTGGAGGCTTTGCCTTTGGTGTCTATCTGTTGGGAGAGAATAACAGCCTCCTAGGGCGAATTTGTGTAGAATGTGCAGGAGGGCCTGGAAGGCCCCCCTGGGGATGGCGCAGCCAACTGAGCTGAGGACACTGAGTTGTGAAAGGAGCTAGCGCACTCCAGCACCAAGGACAGACACCTCCACTTCCCTCCCACTGACTCAGTGGCAGGTCGTACAGGAAGTCGCCCAGCAACTGTGGATCCGTGTTCCTCAGAGTTTAATTTTCTTTGCTAATTAAGCGCCTGGATTGGACCCCCAACTGGAGGTGTGTGTCTGCAGCTTCAAGGATGAGAATAATAATAGAATCCTAGAATCACAGCTTCACAAGGGTCCACAGAGAACTTTTTCCTAGAAACAAGCATACAAAATAGCTTTTATCTTGCTCTCTCTCTGCAAATCCTGGCTGGGTTGCAGGAGAGACAGTGTGAGAGGCCCTCAGGCTCTGAATCTGCAATGGCATAGCCTGAGGGGGGATTGGGACTTCCCCAGCAGTCACTTTGACTGAGAAGCTAAGGATCAATTACAAGGAGCAAGAGAGGCAAAGAGACAATGTTGGAGGTGGACACAATGACTACAAGAGATCCAGTGAAGACTGAGCTGGGGTGGGGCTCATAGCCAAGGCCTAAAGGGAATGCAATGTTTTGATTTGTGCAAAGATTTGAATCATCTGCGAGATGCCATAGTTTGGATGATGCTTGGCCCTCCACAGATTAAAATGTTGGGAGCTTGCTCCCCAGGATGACAGGTGTGAAACACTTAAGAGGTGGGGCCCAGGAGTGGGTGTTTGGCTCAGCAGTTAAGGCATAAACTTCAACACTTCCATCCAATGTCAGAGTGCCTGGGTTCAACTCCCAGCTCCAGCCCCAATTCCAGAGCTTCTTGCTAATGCCCCCAGGAGGCAACAGTGATGGCTCAAGCTCAAGTATTTGCACCCCCTACCACCCATGTAGGAGACCTGGGCAGAGTTCGTGGCTCCTGGCTTCAGACTGAGCCAGTCCTGGCTACTGTAGGCATTTGAGGAATAAATCAGAAAATGAAATCTCTCTCTCTCTTTCTTTCTCTCTCTCTCCACCTTTTCCAATAAATAAAATAAGTATTTTATTCAAAAAAAAAAAAAAGAGGTGAGGTCTGGCAGGAGGTCCGTAAGTCACTGGGGGCACTACCCTCAGAAGGTAATGTTGGTCTCTTGGAGTGACTTCTTGCAAAAGAAACTGTTGTAAAAGCCTGAGGCTGCCCCTGGATTTCTCTGTGGCTTCCTGCTTGAGACATGATTGCTTCCTCCCACACCTGCTCTTACCATTGCCATTTGTCATGAGCTCATGCAGCCAAGGGAGGACCCTTGCAGAGCCTGCAACAGGCTGTTTGGACTTCTAGCCTCCAAAACTGTGCTAAAGAAACCTTTCCTTTAGAAAGTTAGCCTGCTTTAGTTATTTCATTATAGTAGCAAAAGGATGAGCAACTCAGAGACAGCTGCAGGAGCCATGAGAAGCGGAGATGAAATGCTATAGGCAAACATTTTGGGCTCGCCTCGTTCTGAGCACACAGTCAAATGATCAGCCTTCATGGTCAGTGGAGCCATGTGACTGACTGTGGCTGATGTGCAGGAAGCAGAAGTGATGTGCATCACTCCTGCGCTCTCAGGGGGAGACCTTTCTCTTCCTTCTGTCCAAAGTGAGTAGTAGCAGCTCTTCCATTAGCCCAAGACCCTGAGTGCTTCCAGCAGCCACAGGCCCCAATAACTTACAATGTGCAAATAACAGGAACTAGAAAGAAGCCCTTGTTATTGGACTATTATTTGTTATTTGGGCTTGTTTGTTATCAGAGCACAACCTAGGCTGCCCTGACCAACACATAAAGAGTGAACTTTATGGCCAGAGGCCAATGAACACAATTCCACCCACATAGGAAACTATTAATAATCCTTAGTACCAACTAAGAGCTCTTTTGCTTTAAGCCTGATTCACTGCTTAAAAACTTGAAAAGCCACTGAGGACTTTGGAGAGTTCTCCTAGAATTTCTGTGTTGCTAACTTTTGCTTTTTGGGTCCAGAAGCTGGCAGAGAGAAGCGCTGTGTGTGCTTTACATACATTAGTCACAGTGCACACAGCCCTGGATGTTGGCCATTGGAACTGGCCTCACATTTTAGCACATGCGTCTGGACCAGGCAGATAGAAAACCAGCTGTAATGAGTTTGCCCCTTGTCCATGACATTTGTGCCTTGTAGGGGGTAAGGGGAATGAGAAAAGATATAAAATCCCAAAGTCTGTTTGCTTTCAGCACAGTAACTGTGATGAGGTCTCGGAGCCTGACTTGGATTTAAACTCGGCTTCTCAACAAAGCTTAGGAGAGAAGCTAGGGATGAATTGAGTGTTTTCAGAATCTTTTTTCATTTTTATCTAAATTTGCATTTTTCTCTTTCCACTGGTAAATTTCTGGGTCTGAGATGAAGGTGGAAGTCTCAGGACAAGTGTTGATAACTTTACTGGAAAGAATAATGATGCCTGAGCCACCTTGTGTTCAAGTATTGGTTATCTGCTTCCTACATTATCCCCTTCAGTCCTCCCATTAACTCTTCAAGGTAAGAACTTGAATTCTGTGTGAGGTCAAAGGTGTTCAAGGATGTTAAGTATTGAAAAAATGTCAATCCCAGGATGTGAACTCAAACTTCACAACCCCAAGGCCTATGTTTGATAGCCCCCAACCTTGAGATTCATGATTAAAGCTATATCTTGATAAAATAAGTGTGTCACAGTAACCATCAGTTGTCATAGAATGGTTTGATATTATGAAAAAAACAAATTACAGAATCAAACCTGTACTCAAATCCTGAAACCACTATTTGGTGGTTATGTGACCTCTAGTGCATTAGAGGAGACACCAAAGGGAGGTACGTGGTATGTGTGACAGTAACTGAGCAAACAGTCGAGACAATTTCAGATACTCACTAAGGCCATTAAGGATACAAATCACGATGCTGTGATGAAGGCAGATTTAAGGAAGGGCAGGAGGTAGTTGGGGTCAACTGCTGTTGATCATTCAGTGAAAGAAGACTTCACTGAGGAGATGTCTGAAATAAACAGGAAAAAGATTGACTTCGTATAACTAGGGTTGAAGAAGAGACGACAGAGAGTATAAAGCCTTGAGGTGGGAATATAATAAAGGCTGGCGCCGAGGTTCACTAGGCTAATCCTCCACCTGTGGCACCAGCACACAGGGTTCTAGTCCCGGTCGGTGCGCCAGATTCTGTCCTGGTTGCTCCTCTTTCAGTCCATCCCTCTGCTGTGGCCAGGGAGTATAGTGGAGGATGGCCCAAGTGTGCCCTGCACCCGCATGGGAGACCAGGAGAGGCACCTGGCTCCTGGCTTCAGATCAGCACGGTACGCCAGCCACAGTGGCCATTGGAGGTTGAACCAACAGTAAAGGAAGACCTTTCTCTCTGTCACTCTCACTGTCCACTCTGCCTATCAAAAAAAAAAAAAAGAATATAATAAAAGACCAGTCATTAGCTTGACTCAGCTATTCCACAATATACCTGTATTTCAAAAGATCTGTTATACACCATAAACATAAATAATTTTACAAATGTGTTTAAAAAATAATTTTAAAAAGACATATAATGAGTAAAATAATGAGGAAGAGAAGGGTGTGGCGAGATGGGTTGGAGAAGCAGCCAGGAGAAACTGCAGAGCCATGTGAGCCAAGATAAGAAGGATATGGGTAACTCCCACCTCTGCCATTACTTGCCCCCTGAGCTTTGGAAATGCAAAGAATGCCAAGTACAGGGCCTCTTCACCAATGAAATGAGAATGAGAATACCTAACAAGCAGATGTGGGGAGTCCACACAAGCCACCTATGGCCAACACTATTTTAAGGTGATGTTTGTGGCTATAACAAATAAGTCCCTACTGACCTATGAATGGTATAATCCAGATGTACCTAGTGTGCCAGTGGCTCACACCATGATTCACTCACCCAGTGTTCTTCTGTCTGTGGCTCTGACATCCACTAGGTTCTCAAAGAGCTCTGCTCTGGCTCACGAAAGAGGAAAGTGAGTGTGTGGAGAAGGCACATCCTCTTCTTGAACACCTTCCCTAGATGTGATGCACTCTGCTTCTACTCACCAATCCAAGGGAGAGAACTGGCCACACACTCCCTCCTAGAAGATAAGGGGGCTGGAAGCCTAGCCTTTATAAGGAAGGAGAGGCAAACTCTGGTATATATCCTGCAACAAATACCAAGGAAAGAGAATTTTCTCTGATAGATTAGTATTACTGTAGAGGCATGAAGTTGGCCCACATGAGAACAAAGGACTCAATCCATGCCTTGAGGCCCTAGACAGAAGTATTCATGCCATGTGCTGCTGTGGGCTTAAGGAAGAGCCCCCATCTGCAGGTCACCAGGCCTGGGATCCAAATGACTTTAATCAAACAAATCCTTGTTCATGCTTGTGCCTCATCACTGCCTTCACCAAGTAGATCTCTTTCACCACCATGCCCCTTCCCCAAATTACTGTGGTCTAATCATAGTGGTTGGGAATTTGCAAAAACTTTGTCCCCTTCTGTAGGATAGACAGACTGGAACAGTCTGTTTGCAAAGAATACCTGGAATAGGCAAAGAGGAGGAGAGGGAAAGAGATGACCAATCAGACTACTGTGAGAACAGACAGATATTCAGACAGGAAAAAAAAAAAAAAAACACAGAGTAAGAAGGACAGAAAGACCCATGTGGAAAGAAGGGGAGGAAGAAGGAAAAGAAGAGGTGGGGACAGGCCCAGCCAGGCTGGCAGAAGGAGTACAAGGAAGACAAAAACACAGACTGCCCATCCGTGATACAAACAGAAGCTTCCTATGCCCAGAGGTGAGATAGAGATGCAGAGGCACCAACCGAGGCAACATCGATGGAGACAGATGGTAGGAAGATTCCAGGAGACACGATTCCAATCAAGCCCATTGAAATGGATGTTGGTGAGTTCAGGAGGCAGCAGAGCGTGGAATTGGGAGGAGGTGTGGGGGAGGGGGTCATGGCAGAGCTTCTGCCAGGGACAGGGCTAGGGCAGCCGCTGTGGAGATCACAGCAGGACGGAGCCCCCACCCGCCCTCCCGCTGCAATTGGACTTACCTGACAGTGCAATGAGTAATGAGTTCATTAAAACCTCCAGCACTCGTTCCTGAAAAGAAGATGAATGCGGGAGAGAAAGGCAAGGTGCGTGTTTGCAAGTGTGTGTGGTGCCCGCAGCAGCCCTGGGACCCGGCTTCATGTGACCACCCTGCTTGAGTCCCCCCCACCCCCAGCTTCCCCCACCACTTTCAGGGTCAAATTTAAACCATTCAAGGCCTTGAGTGAGCTAGTCCCTGCTGATGTCACCCACCTGAGTTTGTGCACAATACCCTCCATCCTTCCTGTGGCTCTCACACAGCTATTTGGTAAGGCCGTGTCACCCCCTGGGAGATTCATTTTTTCCTGGGACCTTCCTCCCCTCCTTCCAGGGGTGTCCATGTGGTGAATTCCTGGTCATCTTTCTGATCCCTTCTCCAAGGCCACCTCTTCCATGAGACTTCCCTTGGGGAGCAGAGATGGATGGTCACGCCTCCTCCATGTGCCAAGAAGCCCCATTATAGAGTTGATCGTTGAGAGCATCCATTTCCATATCTGAGTGCCTCCTGGATGTCACCTGCTCTATACCTCTGGGTCTCATTAATCTCTGTATCCAGAAGAGCTTAGCACAGGAGGTTAAGAGCAGGGGTTTGGAATCAGTGAGTCACAGATTCAAATCTCACATTATGGGACCCTGGGCCTGACACCATCACTGAACCCTAGTTTTTTGAAATGGTGAAGTTGTGATGAAAACAAGGACTTTTAGGCCTTCTCTAAGGAGAAAATGAGATGATGTTTACTTAGTGGAGTTAAAAGAGAATAAAAAGGCACGTTGGCACCAGATTTCATGGTGTAGAAAGGGGACTGTGATCATTCAGATTTGTAGGTGTGGGACAACCTAGCCTGGCCCCATTCCTGATTCTGCTCTCCCCAGACATGTGATCTTGGACAAGTAACTTCTCCCTCCCAACCTCAGTCTCTTCATCTGGATAATAAATTTATCTACATCACTTCAGGAGTTAAAGAAGATGGTGTAGTGCCTGGGGTGTAGGCAGAGTTCTCAGTGAAGCTGAGGGTGAATCCTGGCACTTGATGAGCTATTTGGGTGGGAGGAGACCAGAGGCAGATCTGGCATTCAGAGCCATGAGAGAGCAAAATTGTTCTGCATTAGTCAAGGAGAGGCTGTCTTTCCTCCTTTTTTTCTTTTCTTTTTTCTTTTTTTTTTTTCTTTTTGACAGGCAGAGTGGACAGTGAGAGAGAGAGACAGAGAGAAAGGTCTTTTGCCGTTGGTTCACCCTCCAATGGCCGCCGCGGCCGGCGCACTGTGCTGATCCAATGGCTGGAGCCAGGTGCTTCTCCTGGTCTCCACTGCACTCCCGGGCCACAGCAGAGAGCTTGCCTGGAAGAGGGGCAACCAGGACAGAATCCGGCGCCCCGACAGGGACTAGAACCCAGTGTGCCTGCGCCACAAGGCGGAGGATTAGCCTGTTGAGCCACGGTGCCGGCCCCTCCTTTTTTCTTCCTTCCTTGCCACTTTCTTTCCTCTGCAGATTTCAGGGAATAGAAAAAGGGTTCCTTCCTTCCTGCCTTTCCATATGTTCATTTTGAACTGGACATGACATGGCATGCAATGATTCTTTTTTTTCAGTACTGATAGCTTCTGATTGGTTGGTTGGCTGGGCAGTTGGTTGGTTTGTTGAGTGGGTGGTCATCTGGTTGCTTGGTTGCTTGACAAGAAAGGGAGGAAAGGGAGAACAGAATACTGGTGAGAAGACCAGACACCATATAAGTAGCATGGCCAGTGGGGAATGTCCAAGAATGAAACAGTCAAAAGTTATTTTTAAAGTATATTTATTTTTTTTTATTCATTTGTAAGCCAGAGCAAAGTAGAAAGAGAGGGAGAGGGAAAGGGAGAGGGAGAGGGAGAGGGAGAAGAAAGAAAAAGAATCTTCCATTCACTGGTTCTCTCCCCAAATGCCTACAACATTTGGGACTGGGTCAGGCCAAAGACAGGAGCCCAATATTCAATCCACAGGTCCCAACAATTTGAGCCATCAGCCACTGCCTTCTAGGGTGTGTATTAGCAGTAAACTAGATTGGAAGTGGAGGAGAGACTGAATCCCAAGCCTTTCCATATGGGGTGTGGGTGCCCCAAGTAGCAGCTTTACCCACTGCACCACAATACCCACTCCCAAAAGCTCTCTTAAAAACAGAATGCTAATTCTATATCCTAGCTTGTGAATAGCACTACAGTAAACACAGGAGTGCAGGAGTCTGTCAACATAACACTTTCATCTCTTTTGAATACATACCCAGTAGTGGGATTGCTGTATCATATGGTTGTTCTATTTCTAGTTTTCTAAAGAATGACCATACAGCTTTCCATAATGGCTGATCTAATTCCATTCCCACCAATAGCATATAACAGTTCCCCTTTCTCTACAACCTCCCCAGCATTTATTATTTTTTATCTTTTTGGTAGTAGTCATTCTAATTGGGGTAAGGTGATATCTCATTGTAGCTTTGATTTGCACTTCCCTGATGATTAATGAGTTGAGCATTTTTTCATATGCCTATTGGCCATTTGATATCTCCTTTTGAGAAATACCTTTTCAGGCCTTTGCCCATTTTAAATTGATTTATTTGGATTTTTTTCCCATTTCACAATATAATGACTATGGTTAACAATATTGCACTGAATATTTAAAAATAGGTAAAGTAAAAGATTTTTGTATATTCTCACCACAAAGAAATGCTAAAACTGAGGGTACTTCAAATAGTTCATGGAAAATGGGATTAAAATGTTTATTTTGATTCTAAACATTTGGAAATCCATTCACAGTTTTCATTATATGCATTTTCCATGAACTCTTTGAAGACTCCTTGTATGCATGGATTGTGTAATTTGTGACAAAATAAATTTAACTTTAAATTCCATCTTCATGAAATTGTGGAAGAATCCTCAGATATGATGTAAGGAGTACATTAAACACTCTGATTTGACTATTACACAGTACAGCAAAACGTCTACTATGCCTCAAAAATATGTACAATTGTTATGTCAATGAGAAACAACATTTTTAGAGTGTCAGAGAATAAACAAAGAGGATGGCTGACGCCCCTTGCTGCTTGCTTTGTCATAGCTTAATCCAACTTTGTGGCTTCAAACTTCCCTATGGTCCACTCCAGGGCCAAAAGTAGGTTCTTGTGGAAACCTGGAAGGCAAATTCCACTGCTTGGAGCAGAGGCAGCCACTGACAGAGACCATCCAGAAAATAAGTTGACTCAATGGGGACAGAAACTTGAGACTATTAATGTCCTGGAGAACACAGACACACTACACACACACACATACACACACACACACTCACTCACTCACACCACAGCCCCTGAAACACCGAAACTTTGGGGAAGGCTGTGGATTTTTTTTTTTTTGACAGGCAGAGTGGACAGTGAGAGAGAGAAAGACAGAGAGAAAGGTCTTCCTTTTGCTGTTGGTTCACCCTCCAATGGCCACCGCAGCCAGTGCATCACGGTGATCCGAAGCCAGGAGCCAGGTGCTTCTGTCTCGCATGCGGGTGCAAGGTCCAAGAACTTGGACCATCCTCCACTGCACTCCCGAGCCACAGCATAGAGCTGGCCTGGAATAGGGGCAACCGGGACAGAATCTGGTACCCTGACCGGGACTAGAACCCGGTGTGCCAGCGCCACAGGCAGAGGATTAGCCTAGTGAGCCGTGGCGCCAGCCGAGGCTGTGGACTTTCCACAAATCAAGCAACAAGGATTCAGGTTGATCTTTGGAGCTCTTAAGCTGCAGGATGAGCCCAGCTGACACTGAGTTGAATGAGAAAGTCACTCACAGCACTGGGCACATAAAACATGCCCAGCAACAGGATGGGGTGGTGTACACTTCCTGCTGATCCAGTCAGACCTTTACTGGAGTGGAGAAACATCTGGCCTGTGGGCCCTTATGAGCCTTGTGAAATCATTTGGTCTGGCACTGCCAAGGCAACCACGGGCAGGACTTGAAATTCAATAAACGTATAACCAGCTAATTTTTAAGTTGATAATTTTGTATAGCCCTCAGATGATGTTATAAATATCCAAATGGCCTTTGGCAGAAAAAGATCCCTCACCCCCACTAACTGCTCGAATGACTCCCTCCCCTGCCACTGCAGCACCCGGTCACCAGCCCTTTTACACCTTCAGAAACAGGGAGCCCACTTCCGGTCCTGAAGTTCTTAGCCTGTCGCCAGACATCCCTGGCTGGTGGAAAGTCGTCTTCGTCCCTCATCCAGGTTTAAAGCCCTGATTCCTGTGGCTTCCGCCCCTGGCTTTTCACAGATGCTGTCATTTCTCACTTGTGAGGTTTTTTTTGTTGTTTTAGCCTTTGCTTTTTTATGTCACAAGAAACGTTGAAACAGTTTTTTCCAGCTGTGTAATCTTCCCCTGTCATTTCTGCAGGCTTTTAGCAGGCCCTGCTGGCATCTTTCAAGCTTATTTCTAATTCCAAAAACATTAAAGAGGAGAGAAAAAAAGAAAGCAAGCCAGTGAAGTCTCTGGAGACAAACAGAGTGACCTGTGATTTTTTTTTCTAACTTGTAGGGCTGCTGACATGCTTTTACCCCAGTATCGTCTCTTTCCTTTTATAAACCTCTCCCAGCCCAAAGGCAGGGACACAGTGTCCACTGGCCAAGACCTGCTGATGGGAAGCCTGGCTCTCAGAATGGCTAGCACTGCCTCTCACTAGCTGGCCAACCCTGAGTTAGCCACCCACCCTCTCTGAGCTCAGGAATAGCCCACCCCTTGCTTGAAGTTGCAGGTGGATTAAAATACTTAGCATGCCTAAGCCAGTACCTGGCACAAATGCTCACTAATAAACAGCAGTCACCCATCCTCCTACTCCTACCTATAGAACAGATATCAGCATGTGTTAAATTGCACACATATGGGGCTTACCTTTAACAAGGCAGTTTAGTACAATGCATATGGGAAAAGAAGGCAGAAGCAGAAAATCTGGTTTCAAAGGTTGGCTTCCCCATTTGCCTGTGGGGAACCTTGGGCAAGTTTTTTAACTCAAGAGGCCAAACCTCAGTTTCCATATCTGTGAAGTGGGCAGGAGAGCAGTCATTCCTGCATCCTGGGATAGTAATGACAGTCGAATTAATTCTGTGTGTAAAACACTCAGCACAAAGCCTGCTGCAAAGCAAGTGTACATAAATATCAGTGCCAGTCTTATTACTAATCAAAGTAGGTGCTATGCCTGCGTGTTCTGGTCATAATGGTAAGAGCTGATCTGAAACCCCAGCTTTATCTTTTTAGCATTTTGCATGACCTTGTTAAATCTCTTTTTTGAGCCTCAGTTTCCTCATCAGTAAAATGGGGATGAAAACTCTACTTTGCAACATTTTTGTGCAGGTCAGAGGCAATGTGCTTGGACAGCGGGTGTCTGGCTCATAGAAGTCAGTTGAGTTGTACAACTCGATTCTATGTGACTTCAGATGAGCCATTGAAGGGGTCCAACGCCTCACTAGGCCCCTTGCTAACACCCTGTTGTTATATTTCATTCCAGGGCCCCAGTTTGGACCAAAATTGACATCTATGAGAAGCACAGAGACAAGGCTCTACAAACAGCCCTCCCCTTCTACTAGATGGATAGATGCAGGTACCAGAGTCATTTGGCCCCAATTAGCCTCCACACTTCCAAGTCCAAGTTCAGGAAACTGGCCCCAGTGCCTAGGAGGAGAGAGAGAGAAACCTTGAATATGAAGGCTGTTAACCTGGACAACAGTACACAAGTTCCATGGTGTATGTGTAGTGTGTGTGTGTGTGTGTGAGTGTGTGTGTGCGTGTGTGTAGAGGGGGAGAGAGAGAAAAACAGAGAGACCCAGGCAAGCAGCAATCCTGCCAGTGGTTTACAAATCTCCCCAGAAACTGGCCTCACCAGCTGCCCACAGAAAGTGGAGGCCCACAAGGCAGAGCCCAGTGCAACAGTCCAGGAAGGACTCTGCTCAGCTTCTCTTGAGCCATGTCTGTACTCTCCAAACCACCTGGATTCCAACTTCTTTTTTTAAAAATATTTATTTATTAATTTGAAAGAGTTACACAGAGAGAGAAAGAGAGGTGGGGGGGGGTCTTCCATCCACTGGTTCACTCCCCAATAGGCCACAATAGCCAGAGCTGCACTGATCCGAAGCCAGGCCAGGAGCTTCTTCTGGGTCTCCCACACGGGTGCAGGGGCCCAAAGACTTGGGCCATCTTCTAATGCTTTCCCAGGCCAGAGCAGAGAGCTGCATGGGAAGTGGAGCATCCAGGATTCGAACTGGTGCCCATATGGGATGCTGGCACTGCAGATGGCAGCCTTACCCATTGTGCCACAGCGCCGGCCCCCAACTTCTTATCTTAAGAGGGACTTGGGGGACCAGGAGAAATGGGAAGGTTCATACAAATATCCTTGTCTACTGTCACACTCAGTCCCATCTCCACACCATGGCCCTGTGACACCCCAGCCAGGGATGCTCTCACCCCTCTCCCCCTGCTCTGCGTATCCTCCCAACCTCCAGAAATTCTACTTGTTCCAAGATGTCTTTGTGGAACTAGCAATTACCAACCTACTCTTTTGAGCATCTCACATACACTCTCCCTTGTGCCTGGCAACAATGCTGTGACATGGACAGAATTATCCCCTATTCTAACAACAAGGGGAGCCAAGGTCTTCCAGCTGATCATCTCCCCCAGAGTCACGTGGGAATGGTCTCCACATATAACAATAATCCTTTCTTTCTGCCACACTATGGCTGCTCCATTTGCACTACCACAGTTGCTTCTTGGAAGTCAGTTTACATCTGTAATACAAGGCCTGTCCTAGTATTTGACTGCACTCAAGCCCACTCTATTCCCTAGTGGTTTGGTGGTTATGAGCATGGTGAGAGTGAGGATCATGACCTGTGCACCACACGTACATACTCTAGGCTGCCCAGCTGGGAGCTGGACATTTAAGTTGGAGCCATTGGCAGCCACACAGCTCTGCTCAGCACCAATTTCTGCCTTCTTCCATGGAACTGACTCTCTCTCTCTCCGGAGTTAGTGGTGGGATTGTCACTCCAAGTCCCTGGGAACTAATGTCTAGGAGAGGACAGTCACAGAGCCCTTCCTGCACTGTTGATCAGACTCTGCATTTTGCAGCTGTGTGCAGAGCAGAGACAGAGAGATCTCACTAGTCTCCACATTCTCCTCTTTCTTCACTAACAAACCAATTCTCAGCTTCTCTCACACCTTAATGGGGCCATGTGGCTATTTCTCACCAAGAGAATGTGATCAGAAGTGATGTGTGTGTCACCACCTGGCCCAGCCAGTGGAGAGTGGTTGTTGAGGTCATCATTTATCTATTTCTCCTAGTGAGTAACAAGAAGTCCATAGACCGAAAGAAAGGACCACAAAGTGGAAGAAGTCTGGGTGCCTGAGTGATTGGGTGGAGTACAGTGACCTCCATACCATCCTGGATGGTAGCATAAGCCAGAAATAAGCTTTGGTTTAGTGTCACAAGCACTGATGTTTTGTGGTTGTTCCCCCAGAATTAGCCTGCACAGCCCCAATAAAACATGCATGCACAACAATGTCTATCTTTCTGCTTGTTATACAGAGGAGTGCCAGAAAGATAGATTGGACAAGGCCCTGTCTGTACAGTCAAGAAAACATTTCAAGGGGGAGTAACCTTAGGAAGGAAGGAAAGAAAGGAAATGGTTTAACCACCGGAAACTCAACACTACTGTGCACCGGCACTTCATCAACACGGTCTCATCTCATTCTCCCGAAAACCACCCTCACCATTTCACAGATAAGCAAAGCAGTTTCTTTTTTTTTTTTTTACATTTTTTATAACGCTTTTATTTAAAGAATATAAATTTCCAAAATACAGCTTATAGATTACAATGGCTTCCCCCCCATAACTTCCCCCCCACCCGCAACCCTCCCCTTTCCCACTCCCTCTCCCCTTGCTTCACATCAAGATTCATTTTCAATTCTCTTTATATAAAGAAGATCAGTTTACTATATATTAAGTAAAGATTTCAACAGTTTGCCCTCACATAGCAACACAAAGTGAAAAATACTGTTGGAGTACTAGTTATAGTATTAATTCACAATGTATAGCACATTAAGGACAGAGATCCTACATGATATTTTTTTTTTAAAAATTGATTCATTTTCTAGGCAATTTCCAATTTAACACCAAGATTTTTTTTCATTTTTAATTATCTATATACAGAAGATTGATTCAGTATATACTAAGTAAAGATTTCATCAGTTTGCACCCACACAGAAACACAAAGTGTAAAATACTGTTTCAGTGCTAGTTATAGCATTACTTCACATTGGACAACACATTAAGGACAGATCCCACATGAGACGTAAGTACACAGTGACTCCTGAAGTTGATTTAACAATTTGACACTCTTGTTTATGGCCTCAGTAATCTCCCTAGGCTCTAGTCATGAGTTGCCAAGGCTATGGAAGCCTTTAGGGTTCGCTGACTTCAATCTTATTCCGACAGGGTCATAGTCAAAGTGGAAGTTCTCTCCTCCCTTCAGAGAAAGGTACCTCCTTCTTTGATGGCCCCATTCATTCCACTGGGATCTCACTCTCAGAGATCTTTCATTTAGGTCTTCTTTTTTTTCAGAGTGTCTTGGCTTTCCATGCCTAGAATATTCTCATGGGCTCTTGAGCCAGATCCGAATGCCTTAAGGGCTGATTCTGAGGCCAGAGTGCTATTTAGGACATCTGCCATTCTATGAGTCTGCTGTGTATCTCGCTTCCCATGTTGGATCATTCTCTCCCTTTTTGATTCTATCAGTTAGTATTAGCAGACACTAGTCTTGTTTGTGTGATCCCTTTGACTCTTAGACCTATCAGTGTGATCAATTGTGAACTGAAATTGATCACTTGGACTAGTGAGATGGCCTTGGTACATGCCACCTTGATGGGATTGTATTGGAATTCCCTGGCACATTTCTAACTCCATCATTTGGGGCAGTTCCGATTGAGCATGTCCCAAATTGTACATCTCCTCCCTCTCTTATTCCCACTCTTATATTTCACAGGGATCACTTTTCAGTTAAAATTTAAACACCTAAGAATAATTGTGTGTTAATTACAGAGTTCAACCAATAGTACTAGAATAAAAAAATTACTAAAATGGATAAAAGATTACATTGTACAACAACAGTCAGCACAAGAGCTGATCAAGTTACTGTTTCTCATAGTGTCCATTTCACTTCAATAGGTTTCCCCTTTGGTGCTCAATTAGTTGTCACCGATCAGGGAGAACATATGATATTTGTCCCTTTGGGACTGGCTTAATTCACGCAGAATGATGTTTTCCAGATTCCTCCATCTTATTGCAAATGACCGGATTTCATTGTTTTTGACTGCTGTATAGTATTCTATAGAGTACATGTCCCATAATTTCTTTATCCAAATGTATGCTTTGAATTCCCTGTGATCTTTTGCTGTGAGGTTCCCTTCGTTTATCTTCTTTCATGTTGATGGCCGTGTTTCTGTGTTTCTGTGTGTAACACATCTTTAAGTATCTTTTGCAGGGCTGGACGAGTGGCAACAAATTCTTTCAATTTTTGTTTGTTATGAAAGGTCTTTATTTCACCTTCATTCACAAATGAGAGCTTGGCAGGATATAATATTCTGGGCTGGCAGTTTTTCTCTCTAAGTACCTGGGCTATGTCTCGCCATTCCCTTCTAGCTTGTAGGGTTTCTGCCGTGAGTCTAATTGGAGATCCTCTGAGAGTAATTTGACGTTTCTCTCTTGCGCATTTTAGGATCTTTTCTTTCTGTTTCACTGTGGTGAGTTTAATTACAACGTGTCGTGGTGAGGACCTCTTTTGGTCATGTTTACTAGGGGTTCTATGAGCTTCCTATACTAGGATGTCTCTGTCCTTCTCCAAAACTGGGAAATTTTCTGCTATTATCTCACTAAAAAGGCATTCTAATCCTTTCTCCCTCTCCATGCCTTCAGGAACTCCTAGAACTCGAATGTTGGGTTTTTTAATAGTATCCTGTAGATTCCCAACAATATTTTTTAGATTTCTAATTTCCTCTTCTTTTCTTTGGTTTGACTGTAGTTTCCTGTGCTCTGTCTTCTAAGTCCGATATTCTCTCTTCTGCCTCACCCATTCTGTTTGTAAGGCTCTCTAATGTGTTTTTCATTTGATCTATTGAATTCTTCACTTCATTATGATTTCTCGTCACTATCACAGTTTCATGTTCTACTAGTTGTTTCATTTCAGCTTGATTCCTCCTTAATATTTCATTTTCACGAGAGAGATTTTCTACCTTGTCCATTAAGGATTTCTGTAGTTCAAGAATTTGTTTTTGAGTACTTCTTAGTGTGCTTATCAATTTTTTGAGATCTGCTTCTTGCATCTCTTCTATCTCATCATCTTTGTAATCTTGAATTGGGGTGTCTTTTTCATTTGGGGATGCCATAGTGTCTTCCTTGTTCTTATTACCTCGGTTTTTGCGTTTGTTGTTTGGCATACTGGTTTCTTCACTGTGGTGTTTTTTTCTTGTTATACTATGACTCTAGATTAAGTGGGCTGTCTGCTTTTGATGGAGCCTTAGAGGCTTGAGATGGGTGTGGCCTGAGAGCTCTGTTTGGTTCCTCAGGGTTGAGGGTGTGTCAAAGGAGACACTCCCAGGTTAGGTGTGGTAAATCTCTCTCTGTTAGTTTTTTTTTTTTTTTTTTGGTTCAAAAGGGAAGTAATTCCACACAGCTGAATGGAATTGGGGGTGGTTAGCAGGCGAATGATATACCCACAGGAGCCAGAGTTCGGAAGCTCTTTCCCAAGGACCAGAGAAGGAATCTTTGCGGCCCTTTGTGTGGGCTGAGATTCTCCTGTAGTCTCCCACTGGGCTGCCAAGGCTACTGAACTGTAGCGTTTCTGGAGAGTACTCACATGAATTCGTGATTTCCGTGAGTTCTCTCCCCCACCGTCTCTTTTTTCAGTCTCAGTTCATTAGCACCACACATTCATTAGGTTCTAATCTCCTGTTATTTCACCCCTCCCACCCAGAGTCAGGTTTTTCTGCTAGGCTCGGGGCCGGTGCTGACCCGAGGTCGCCCTGCTTATGACGTATTCCAAAATGGCGCCTGCTCTTTGTCTTGCTCGCCTTTGAGAGGTGAGCGGAGAGAGAGAAGCTCGTGTCTGTACAGGTCACTTTTTTTTTTCCCCTCTCTCTCTCTCTCTCTTCTAGTTAGCCTGGTGAACTTTTCCCTGCAGGGTTTCAAGCCTTGTTCGCTCTAGGCTCCCTTTTCCGCTTCCCTCCTGGTATCTTGGGCTATTGAGGTTCTGCTCACCTCGTGTTCCAGCGCTGGTGTGTTGAATCTGCTGCTGGTGTCCCAAACTGCGGGCTCCCACGCTCTCCACGCAGGTCCACTGTGAATCTCCAGTTCCGGAAGGGTTTTCTCTGCTGTTTCTTCCCCTACTCTTGCTTGAACCTGCAGTATCTCCACTTTTATTAAACTGTCTCTCCCCAGACTATCGGTGTGCTCCCTTCCTATTCCGCCATCTTGCCGCTCCGACCGCAAAGCAGTTTCTGAGTTACCCACAGTGAAGCAGCCAATGCCTGCTTGTCTTCAAATCTTGAGATTTTTAAATTAAACCACATCATGTATTAAGAATAGTTCAGCCCTATGTATTTTCACATAGTTTTTTTCCAATGGAGGCTATAAATACTTCTATGATAGTAAAAATCACAATTAAACACACACTCAGAAAACAGGGGCTGGTGTGGTGGTGCAGTGGGTTAATCCACTGCCTGCAAATTAGCATCCTGTATCAGAGTGCCAGTTCAAGTCCCAGCTGCTCTGCTTCCCAACCAGCTCCCTGTTAATGCAGTTAGGAAGGAAGTGGAAGATGTCCCAAGTACTTGCGCTCCTGCCAGCCATGCAGGAGATTCAGATGGAGTTCCGGTCTCCTAGCTTCAGCCTGGCCCAGCCCTGGCCATTGCATGCAGCCATGTAGGGAGTCAACTAGTACATAGAAGCTCTCTCTCTCTCTCTCTCTCGCTCTTGCTCTCACTCTTGCTTTGCCCCTCTCTATCACCAAACCTTTCAAATAAAAATTAAAATGTAAATCTTCAAATACAAAATAAGTAAAATAAAAATAAAAGTTATTCTGGCCATAGAAGAGGCACAAAAATCCACGCGCCTGGTGGGCATGGGGCTTGTGTTATTCCTTTGAAGGAGAAGCTTTCCTGAACACTAAAGGATGGCCCAGTGGAGGAAGAGTGGCAGTAGCTTGTGTGGCAATAGCCACTCGTTCCAGGAAAATGAGATTTGCACACAAGTCTTGTAATTGGCAATTTGTAAACAGCAGTCATGTAAACTCCAGTTCTCATCACTTGCTAATCAGGTTGCACTTGGATAACAAAGTTAGGTTTCCTGTTTTCTGCAAGGAGCTCACTCTTCTGCTCCCCACAGCCTAGCCCCCCAACCCCCTCTGTGTCGTCTCCGCATCTGTTTATGTCTTCCTGGTTTTCAATTTCTTAATGATGTTTTAACGAGATGCCAGTTACACATGCAAATCGCAACAAGGCGACATTGAGAGATTGCTACCTGGTGGTAAATTTATTAAAATCAAGGTGGCTTTAATAACTTCCTTGCATATGTATCCGCCTCCCTGTCTGTAATATTAGTTTTAGGTTTTTTTTTTTTTTTTTTTTTTTAGCCTTCTTATTAGAACAAGTGTGTTAAGGAAGTACAAAGTGATGTCATGGGAAGGAAATCTAATCATTTCATGAGTGTTAGTCTTGTTCCCCAAATAGATTGCGCAGGAGTAAACTATTCTGTTCTATGCTATTCTGGTCTGGCTCAATCCGCCTGTGTCTTGCAACACTTGCAGCTCATCCCCTCAATCTTCATCTTGATTGCCAGCATCATCTTCAGGGCTACCATTTATTAAGCCTCTAACTCAAGATCTCATAGCTAAGAGATGACATGAGCAGGTTCCAAATTCAAATCCTGCAGCAAACGGTTCCTGCTTCACTCTCTCCACTCTTCAAAATGTCCTTTGCTTCTGCCTTTGCTGAACCTCTGCCCTAATGCTTTCCTCTTAACTCCTGTCTACACTTTCTCAACCTCCCTCCCAGACGGCTTCTCCTCTTCTCAGCCTCATTGCTTCCCACTCTGTCCACTGTCTTCTTTTTTTTTTTTTATTTGACAGGTAGAGTTACAGACAGTGAGAGAGAGAGAGACAGAGAGAAATGTCTTCCTTCTGTTGGTTCACTCCCCAAATGGCCACCACGGCCGGAGCTGCCCTGATCCGAAACCAGGAGCCAGGAGCCAGGAGCTTCTTTCCTGGTCTCCCACGCAGGTGCAGGCACCCAAGCACTTGGGCCATCCTCCACTGCCTTCATGGCCACAGCAGAGAGCTGGGCTGGAAGAGGAGCAACCGGGGCTAGCACCCAGGACCCATATGGATGCCGACACTGCGGGCAGAGGATTAACCTAGTGCGCCACTGCGCCAGCCCCATCTTTTATTCTCTTTCAACAATGCTATTTCTCACCTCCACTGCTTCCATTTATCGCCAGGATTCCAACCACTCTTGCCTACTGCCGAGGTCTGCATTCGTCTCTGCTGAGCAGCAGACTCCATACGCCCAGCCTCCCACCTGCCTTCTCCACTGAGTGACACTCAAGATCCTCGCAATCTCAAACACCAAGCTCATCAACTTCTCCCCAAACCTCCCTCTGTCCCACAAAATGGCACAAAGCAGAAAAGCCAGCTTGTCGTGCTGCTGCTGCTTGCTTCCACGAGAAGGAAGCTCCTGGACTGGGCACAAGGGATATTTGTAGCCCAGACTTCTATACCCTTTTTGTTGGAAACAAGCCAGCTCCGGAGACAAGGAGCCTCCCTGTCGCTGCAAGAGGGAACTTCCTGGTTGTTAAGATTCAGCATTAGAAAACATCCTTGCCGGAAACACAAGCCATTTTCTCCTACCTCAGCTTTAGTAGCAATAGAAGTGGTATTTTCATACTGATATTGCTCACCCTTTGCATTATTTCCCAATTAGTTCATTTCTTGGGCAGAAGGAAGATGCTATTTACTGAACCTATTCAAATCCTCCCAAACCAGAAATCATCTCAAATTCCCCCCTCTTCCCACTGAATGCATCAGTGAACCCCACTTAGTTGAACTTGGGGACAGTCTTGAGTCCTCCCCTTTCTCTCCATCTCAATCACCATTTCCTGACCTGAACATCTCTTCTCCCACCCAAATTATTAAGGCAGCATCTCTCCACTCTCTTCACCTGTCTCATCTCCCTCCCTTCCTAAGCTTCCTCTCCATGTTGTCCAGAGTAATCTTCCCATAGTAGAGCCATGGACATGGCTGCCCATTATCCAAGTGAGATCCCAAGTAAGTGGAGGTGTGTAAGAAACATAAGGACAGTGGGTATTATTTCTGATCTGACAGCAAAGATGAAGTGATTTGTTTAAAACACTCATGTGTGAGCTCATCCGAGAGCAGCAACTCTGTTACCTGGAACCTAGAACAATATGCAGCACATATTAGGCACTCGATAAAACCTTGCTAAATAGGGGATGAGCATTGTGGTGCAGCCAGCTAAGTCACCCTGCCTGCAATGCCAGCATCCCATATTGGAGTGCTGGTCTGAGTCCCAACTACTCTGGGTCCTATCCAGCTCCCTGCTAGCACACTTGGAAGGCAAATGAAAGATGACCCAAGTGCTAGGGCCCCTGCCACCCATGTGAGAGCCCAGGATGGAGTTCTTGGCTCCTAGCTTGAGCCTAGCCAAGACATGGTTGTTGTAATTTGGTGGTAATTTGAGGAATTAACCAATGGATAGGAGATATCTCGATCTCTTGATCTCTCTCTCTCTCTCTCTCTCTCTCTCTCTCTCTCTGCTATTCAAATAAATCAAATAAACCTTTAAGGTAAGTAAATAAATAAATCTTTCAAGAACAACTTAAACAAGAAGTAACTGCTTCTTAGGGAAGAATACTGAATTTAGAGTTAAAAATCCTGAAGCCAAGCCTCCAGTTTGCCAATGATGACTTTTTGCAACCTTGGTGACTTCACTTTTCCTCTGAGAGCCTCAGTGTCCTCAACTGTAGACCAAGGATGAGATTACCTCCCCGGCAAGGTCACGCTGCAGCTTGAGGGAGACACAGTATGTGAAAAGCATTTGATAAACTAATTTTATACAATATGAGTCTTCAGGCTCTGCCTCCACCTCTGGGGCCTTCTAAGCCAATTCACTTTTGTCCTTGATGCATTCGATTCAGAAATTTCAATCTGAGTTTAAACATCAAAACTCATGTTCCTAAAGAACTTACTTCACTTAAAAAATAACCATCATGCTCTCTAATTTGAGGCATGGGAGAAGCATGAAGAGAATCGATTTTTATATGAAAATTGTCTTCGAAACTGCCGCAGTTTTGTTCTCCATCAGGAGTTTATAATGATGCAACCTGACTTCTGTTTGTGTGCTTGATTTGGTGCTGCTGTGTGTATGCGCTGCATATATTTGATTTTTATGGCATTTTTTTTATGTTTGCAAACAGTTTTCTTTAACCTGAAATATCTCTCAGTTTAAATGCCAGTCGTTAAATACACAAAATGGCCAATCAATTTTTTGTCGTACATACAGTCAATTCTTGGTTTTGTGTGAACGTGGAGAGTCATCAAAGAAATCAAAGAGGCAAAGAGAATCAGAACGGGGTGGGGGTGGGGGGGTGGCCTTGAAGAGCATCTCCAGTACAGGCCCTCCTGGTACAAACAGGGAAGTGAGGCCTGGGAAAGGAAAGACGTTTACCCAGCTAATGAGAAGGGCTGAACCTTACCGAAAGCCCAGGATTCCTGCTTCTCCCCGTGCCTGTCTTCAGTATGCTCTTACTTCCCCAGAGATGTGGTCCAGCACTGGTGGGTGTCAGAAAAACCAAAGCACTTCTGGTCAATTTAGGGGTAGCAACAGAGGGAAGAAGCCGGCGGCCACCACCCTTGCAGGTCCTGACACCCACAAAGAAACTTTCGATTTGTGTCTGGGAACATGATTCCATCCTAAAGAAAAGCAAAAACCCCTTCTTCCCTTTCTCTGTGGCTGCAGACTGATTCTACCTTTGCTTCCCATCTTCCCGGTGGAGCTCCTTCGTTCGGCACAGGCTTTGGAGTCAGACGGATGCAGCTCCAAGGCCTTGAGCAGGGGCCTCACGCCTCTGAGGCATAGGTTGCTTCAAGCCTCTGGAGCACAGGTTCTTTTTCCTTAAAATAAGCGTGACGAGGCAGAGCTGTGGTGCAGTAGGCTAAGCCTCCACCTGCAACGCCAGCATCCCACATGGGCACCGGTTCTTGTCCCAGTTGCTCCTCTTCCTGTCCATCTCTCTGCTTATGGCCTAGGAAAGCAGTAGAAGATGGCCCATGTGCTTGGGCCCTGCACCACCTGGGAGACCTGGAAGAAACTCCTGGCTCCTGGCTGTGGGTCAGCCCAGCTCTAGTTGCTGTGGCCACCTGGGGAGTGAACCAGCAGATGGAAGGCCTCTCTGTCTCCCTCTCTCCATCTGTAATCCTACCTTTCAAATAAATACATAAAATATTTTTCTAAAAAAAAGGTCACTGTACCTTCTTCTGCAGGTGGTTGTGAGAATCTAAAGATGCCTCCCAAGTAACAGGCTCAGAGTAAGGACACTATGAATGTCAAGTCCCCCCAGGTGCCCACATATAAAGTTTGGAAAAGAGAGAGCTTTCTATAATGGGAAGACTAACTGCCACAGAACAAGTAAGTGGTAGATGAAGACAATAGCTCCCAGCAAGCAAAGCGCTGGCAACGGACCACTGCACCCACAATACTCTGCAAGTACTCCCCTATCCCATTCTGTCATTAAAAAAAATTAATCCCATTTATTGGTCAACTTTTCCCATGAGAACACATCTTTAATTTAATCATGTAAATCAATGGGAAAATCTAATTCACTTTAGAGAAATTTGCTTCAAGGCTAACCTTATGGGAATGAATCTGTTCCTTAAAGTGTAGCCATAGCAAGCGACGTGTGTCTTTATCACAGTTACAAAGGAATATAAATTAATCCCCAGCTCATTTTAGAAAATAGAGAGTTGATTAAATAAATGGTGGTCTAGTGATCCAAATGATCTGTCATTTTTTAAACATCTCGACACCAATTTCAATGCTAAATGTTAGCTTTCTGCAGTCATAAATATCATTTGCATCTTTAATATTCAATTTGCCTGATTATCACTTATTGGTTCCAAATATATAATTTATAATTGTTCCTCTTTCAGTTTTTCTAATACTTGTTCCAAAGTCCGCCTGGTTGTGGTTTGAAGAATGTGCCCTGAGCCAGGAAAGAATCAGTCACTTCCAGTCCCAGCCATTTCCCTTCCCAGATGAGTGGCCCTCAATGCTGTGTCTTCCCCCAAGGGAAACCAACCCTTGCCCAGCCATGAGTTTGTTGTGTGGATCAACTAAGAGTATGGATCTAAAAGGGTGCATAACCCACACATACAGTGCATGCCCATGTAAATGATTCATTCCATCCATAACTAGAAGTGGAATAGCAGGGACTGCTAAGATTCATCCTTAACCTTAAGGAGCTCACCACCTACTTCAGGAGACAGGCAAGTAAACCTAAGCTTATACCCCAGCAGGATATGTGCTCTGATCGTGAAAACCCAGAAGAGGTGCCCTTGACCCAAACTTGGAACCAAGGAAGACTTCATAGAGGAAGTGAACCTTAAAGGCCAAATAAGAGTTAGCCCGCAGAGGCAAGGGAAAGTCTTCATTCATCAAGTCAATGAAACGCATTTGTTCTACACTTCTTCATTTACACACTTGGCCCTGAGGAATGCAAGGAAAGCAAAACAGATATTCCTGTGGCTGTGTCACTCTGAGGTTCTATCTAGAAATTGGGCCTACCATGAATGTGATAGGAATAAAGCATTCGATTTAGAAATTGTGGCTTATAATTGAAAGAAGCTGCAAGAATGGAGACATAGAAGGCAAGGAAGCAGAGGATCAGAGAAAGAGTCGCTAAAGATTTCAGCCCTGTGAGGTTGGTATTTAAGAACAGTGAGTAGGGCACCACTTGGGCCAATCATATCCCGTATCAGAGTGCCTGGGTTCAAGTCCCATCTCTGATTCCAGTTCCAGCTCCCTGCTAATGTGCACCCTAGGAGGCAACAGTGTCCCTGTTGCTGCTGTTGGAGACCTAAATTGAATTTTGGGTGCCTGGCTTCAGCCTCCCCCCCTGGATGCTGCAGAAATTTGGGGAGAGAGCCAGTAGATAGTAGCATGCTCTCTTGCTCTCTCTCTCTTTCTCTCTCCCATTTCTTTTTCAAATAAATAAATTTAAAAGAAAAGCGATAAAGATCTCAGGCCTAATTGTTGGAACAGGTGAAGGCACCAAAGTAGGCAGAAAAGTCCAGGGAGCCACTACATTCAGTTACCAAAGCAAAAACCCAAGGAGAGGAACGTGACGCCACTGCCTGAGCCTTCACCTTTTAAAGCTCCTGCAGGCTCTGCTCACTGGCAAACTCTAACCTGGAACCCTACAGTGAAAAGGATTCTGGGAAACACAGTCCCCTGGAGTGACTGGGAATGGGAATGATACAGAGCTGACCATGATACAGCCTCACACAGTGCTCTCAGGGGGTCCTGGGCTGAGGACAAAGTAGCATTCATAAGTAGTCACAGCCATGTACATATGAGGGCACTTCACAAAGTTTATAGAAAACCAGAATTAAAAATACATTTTAGTGCAAAAAAAAGAAGTTGTTCTCATACGTATTGCCACAAAGTCTTTAAAGACCCCTTGTATCTAGAAGCCATGAAAAGTGCTCTGAGGGTAGACAATGGGAGCTGATCTGCCCCAGAGGGTGTGGGACAGCCACCCCTGAGTCCAGCCAGCTGCGTGAAGGATGGGGAGGGGTTGCGAGCCATCTCTAAACATCATGCCACTGTTCCTCAATTGCATCTATCCACGGATGCAGGTGGACAGTGCCTTTCCACTATGGCTCAAGGAAAGATAAGTCCAAGTTGCCACAACAGCCCAAAGCAAGTTTTATTGCTCTGAGGACAAAGGGTGAACCCAACTTAAAGAAATATTCTGACCTCAGGCCTCATAAATAAAAGCCACAGCCAAGTCTCCGAAGCAGGTTCCAACCCGTGAGGACTTCATCCTTAGCTGCACACCTGAACTAAATAACAGTTTGGGGCTCTGAGTTGACCTGGCCCCACGGCCCCTCCCCTCCCAGTGCCGCAGCAAATGGATGAAAAATTGTATCATTAAACTCTTTGATGTTCTCCTGTCTAATTGAACCTGTGAAATTTCCTAAGGTTCTCCAGCCTCCAAAAATTCAATTTTCCATGTAATGCATGGTGACGTGTCAATAAATCATGCTGTAAAATAAATGCACGGATTCTTTTGTGCGGGAGCGAGTGAGGAATAAACCTTTCGTAATTGATAAATAATGTCATTGGAATCAATAGCTGGCAGAGGAGTTGGAGGAGTAAGCCTGAATCATGTATGAGGGCTCCAGGGTGATCGATGCCTTCGAAACAGCCAGGAGCTCAGGAGCCAAGTGTATAAATTACTGCCTTAATATCACAGGGGGTGGAGGGACGCCCAGAGTTTAAAAGATGGGTGCGTGGCTAAACACCGATGAGATGGGAAGATGGGTCTAGGTGTGGGTGGGGTGAGCCCCGGTGGCCACTCATTGGAGGGCTTGTGGGGTCCCCTGCAGAAAGGCAGCATGGAGAGGAGGAGCAGATTGTGCGGTCTGGGGCTGAGGATGAAGATGGCACCGTTCCAGCTCTGGCCAGTCCTGCTGGCAGCCCGTGTTGGCAGCAAGAGAGCCTCTCCTGCTACTGAGAAAATGGGCTCAGAGGTCTCAAAACGTGGGGCTGGTGCTGACACATAGGATGAAGGACAAGCCTGGGATTCACTGACCAGCCTCCGAGCAGCAGCTGGAACAATGGGAGAAGGGCTGCTGCGCAGTGGCTGGAAGCCACTAAGAGTCAGTCTGCTCAGCTCTGCCGCTGGCTGTGTGACTTCCAGCAAGTTCCTTCACCATTCTGTGCTCCTTCCTCTTTTGAAAATGGGAAATAATAATCCCAACCTCACAGACTCAGGAAGGTGAAATGGAATCCTGTTTGATAAATATCCCAACTCAGAGCCAGTTGCCGCTAAAGAGCGAGAGCGAGCTACAGTGTGCTGATCGTACGTTGCTTCAGCACCGCGCTGGGAACTTTTTTGGTGTTATCCTATTTAATCCTCATGACAACCCACCAGATAGTTACTGTCATAACCCTCATTTCACAGAGGCAGTAAATGATTTGCCCAAACCACATTGCTCTAACTGATGGAGCCAAGATTTGAATACAGGTTATCCGAGTACAAAGCTGTTTCTTAACTAAGAAACCATAGTGCAGCAGGTGCAGCTGCCACTTGCAATGCCAGCATCCCACACAAGTGCCAGTTCAAGTCCCAGCTGCTCCACTTCTGATCCAGCTCCCTGCTAACACACCTGGGAAAGCAGTGGAAGATGGCCCAAGTGCTTGGGCCCCTGCACTCACATGGGAGACCTGGCCCATGCCCAGCCAGTGCAGCCACTTGGAGTATGTGTGTGTGTGTGTCTGTGTGTGTGTCTCCCTCTCTCTGTAACTGTCTTTCAAATAGATAAAATAAATCTTTGAAAAAGAAAGAAATCATCACAATATTGCTCTTGCCCTGAGCCTCGTTCGCCCTGGAGAGGGCTGTGTTTGGTTGCTACTCCCCTTGGTGGGCTTCAGGGGTTCTCTATCTGACTCACAGGCATCCTGATGCATAGGAAAGAGTAGGGCCCTCCGAGTCAGCCAGAGGTGGGGTCCAATCCCAACTGCACTGTACTGAACTTTGGAAACCATCCCTCGCATTGGCTGAGCCAAGACAATTGCCCCATCAGGAATACTGGAATGATCATCCTTGCCCTCAGGGCTATCACCATAGCACCATGCAGAGAGCAGCTCAGGAGCTGGTAGCAGAGGCCAACAGTCAGATGAGCTCCTCCCCTTTGCCTCCAGAGAAATTCAAAAGGATTCACAGCAGAGGGCAGGAGTCCCTGAAGCATACTTGGGGAGGGGGGCAGGGGGAGATTCACACATATGTCACACAAGGGTACAGCAGTCATAAAACATCTAGATTGGGGGAAAAAAAGAGTAAATCTGTACATTTACCTTACCCAGCATTGCTAGCCCTCATAGCCATGGAAAGTACACAGTCAGATCATCACAGTTTCTTGCAACAGTGAGCTGTCCCGTACAGGACCAGTGGGGACACAGTTGGTGAAGCATCTGCTGTACGTTTTCTCCCTGGATTTTCTCCGAATTCCTGAAGCTCTCCCAGTGCATGACCCAGTGCTCACTTCATGAAATGGGATAAATGAATGAATGGATGAATGGGTTGTGGGACCCATGGTCAGAGCTTTTGCATACTGGCAAAGGGCAGATTCCGAAACTTCCACTTCAAATACTTAGGGGCAGCAAATTGTCCTTGCAGCACCTGAGAAGAGAGTGTACATTTCTTTGCCTGACCTGAACCACTCATGGCATAGCAGCCTGTATCTGAGGTCCCAGGCAGGTTCAGGTTCACAAACATACACAAAGCCAGTGGGAAGCTACGCAACAAGAATGCTTCTCCCTTCCCTGGTGGGCTCTGAGGAAAGGGAATGCCTGGTGTAGGAAGCTCTAGAAGGCAGGGGGTTGTTCTTTGTCTTCATAGTTCACCTTCAGTTTTTATCATGGAGCCTTGGATTCAGAGGCACCCAATAAATGCCTGGGAAATTGAGTTGAATTGATGGAAGGTAATAAGAAACAGATCTCAGTTCAACAACAGAACTACTTTGCTAGCCCTCTATGACATAGTACACCTATGTGTTTGTTCACTCATTCGGCAAATGTTTGTGTAGGATTCCACGTGCCAGGCTAAGATAGATGATGAGGGCATAAGAATGAGGAAGAAGACAATGCTCTTGACTTTGAAGTCAAGGGGGAGAGTTGGATTCATCAAGTAGTATTTAGAATGTTGCATCATTACAGAGCAGGAGCCCAGGGGAAGGATGGATGGTCCAATTGCTTGGAGGTTGGCTAAGAACATTTGTACACATTCATTTATTCATTTATTCTGCACCAGGTTCTGAACAAAATGAACATCCACCCTATCTCATCAAACTCCATGTTCCATAGGAGTCTGTTAAGAAAGCAATTTATTTTTAGTTTCTAGGCCATGCAATACACCCCCTACACCCCTTGGCTCTAGGTCACCCTTCCATCCATCATCACTCTACCAACTGGTCAACTGCAGCTCACCCTTACAATCTCAGGGCAAGTATCACCAGCTCCAAGAAGCCCTGCTTGATCCTTGGGGCCTGGTGTGACTGCCTCTCCTTTGAGTTTCCTTGATTTCAGTACCCATCACCAACACCGGGCGCTTTGCTATTGCTCTAGTGAGGATTACATTGTGAAGAACATAACAGAGGCAAAGAAGTAGATATTCATATCTCCCCTACAGCAACCAAGACAAAATGGAAGCTGGTACCCCAGGTCCTGGACCCGAGTTCCTTCCACATCACCAACTCTGCCTTTTCCAGAGTGTGGCCTTTATCTTACAGTCTCCACAGAGTCTGGCTAAGCACTCACCAAATCCTGCCACTGCCCCCTGAACGCAGAGCTAAACTTCATTTCCCAGACTCCTGCAAGCACTGGCCAGATTCAGCCAACGGAAAGTGGACGGAATGTCCCTGCCAGGCCTGGCCCACAAAACTTCCACAACAGTCCTTCCTTCTCTTTCTTCATCTGCCTGTAGATGCAAAAGAATCTTGAGGACCCAGAAGAAGGCAGAGTCACAAGATGGACAGAACCTTCATCTCCGAGTCACCAGTAGACCAGAAGTGTGGGGAGTCACATCACAGAGAAGAAGCTGCGTGATGTTGAGCTGTTCACAGTGACTTACTGAGAAGAACATGGAACTGCCTCCACCGTTTCCCCCTCTAAAAGGGGCTTGCTGCAGGGAGCTACCTAACCCCAGAACACGTCTCTCCTAGAGCATCCACCATCGCAGTATTTAGGCAGAGATATAAAGGAGTATAGAGGCCCACCACATCACAACTGTGTCACAACTGACCCCTGCCTTTGCCTAAGTCTGCTTTCCCCCCTCCCTTCTTCAGCTTTGAGTCCCAACTGCTTTCCTGATAAACCTCCTGCATAATAACTTCCTCTATTCTCCTCCCTCGGGAACCCAGTCTAATAAATGCATGGTCCAAGACTGCTGCTATGACTCCAGCCATCACATCCACATTCCAGACAGTAGGTCCAAGACATGTATGAAGAAAGTATAACTTTCTAAAGTTGGCATTCCAGAAGCCTTATGGCCCTATCAGAGTCACATAAGCCACTCCAAACCACGCAGGAAGCTTCATTCTGGGCAGCTATGTGCCCAACTAAAATCAACTCAAGAAGTTGGGGAAAATAGATTTGGGGGGTGACAGGCAAACCCAGTCATTTAGACCATACTAAAAAGGACTCACACCTGTCAAACTCCCACTGCGTGCTCAGGGTTGTGATGTGGTCTACAATAACCATTGCATTAAAACCCTATAATAACATGAGGTAGGGGCTGTTATTATGATTTCCATTTTATAAGTGAAGAAATAGAAGCTTAGGAGCCCAGATTCAGGCAGCAAATCCATGGCAGGGTTGGGGCCTGAGCTTGGACAGTTCTGACTTTGGATCCTGACACAGCTGAACACTGAGTGCTTCTGCCTCTTATTGGGACGATGAGCTCCTTGAGAGCAGGGAGCATGTCTGTGCATGTGGCACCTCACAGTGGCTCAGTGAGTGCTCGCTGGCATGGCTATAGGGGAGGGAGGAATCAGTAGGGGCACCAGCCTGGGGTCTTGGGATGAATGGTGGAACCATTAGCTATTAAACCAAGGAAGTGTTACATTCACGGAGGAAGAGGAGGCAGACAACTTGATTCAGATTTATACGGCTTGGGTTTGGGTACCTGTGTGGCATCCAAGGGAAGGTGTCCAGTTGGCACTTGGATCCACTCATCTGTGGGGCTGGGGGGAGGTCAAGGCTGGAGTCATGGGCAGGTGCCTTCTGCACGTGGGCAACAGTCCAGTCGTGAGAGTGGCCAACTGACTCAGAGAGAAGGCGTAGAGAGCCCTTAGTTGTGTCCAAATTAACTGAGTTAATTAGAGTTTCCAATTAACAGCATCACTTTTATTTTGCATTCCTCCTTCTGGGTTAATTTTCCTATTTGCTCTTTCTGCCCATTTTGAAGGATGATTGCTTTTCTGGGCAAAGAGCCCATTTGTGTGTGTATGTAATTTTTAAGGTCTTGCGCCATCCCAAACACTTACTCAGATATGGGCTATATATAAATATATGTCCCCAATATATTTATATACACACACCCACCTGCCTTGATAACCACGCAACCAGGAAGCTAGACTGGCTATAAAAAGGATGCACATCTGTGTGGAAGCAGCTACGTGGACGCCTGCACTACCTGGCAGTTGTCATAAAAATACCAATAAGAGGCAGCAGAAGTGTGTTTGACTGGGAGAATGATTCTTGTTTCCTTTTCATTATTCTTAATAAAAGGAGATGGTGCCGAAAAATTGTGTTTCGTGGGTTATTTTCCCCAAGAGATCTTTTATAAAACATGGAATACATAACAGACCGTGTTGCAGGCAAATGCCTCATTAAGGGAATATAGTTAGAAAGAAATAGTAACCAAACTGAACAGTTATTTTCTTTATTTTTTTTACCCTCTGTAAAATGGAGAAATTGGATGCGATATGGATTTAGTAACAGCCCTCAAATAACATTGTGAGAACATGATGCTCGTGCCCTGAGGTGGAGGGGGCTTCCCAGGCTTCTCAGCGAAGGCAGCAGCGTTGGGAAGTGCCTCACAAGCCCCAGGAAAAGGTCTCTGTCTTCCACAGCACTTGCTTACACCTTAAAGGCCTACTGCAACCAGGTGGGTTTGTCGCCTTGTCTTTCTCCCTCTCTCTCTCTCCATAGTCCTCCAGGTCATCTCACGTTCTCTCAATGCCTAAGCCAGTAAACCCAAAGCTCCTTTTGTAATTCACACTGGGGAGTTTGAGGCTGGTGTATCCAGGAGCTTCCTGGATGTCGCCACCTCAACGCTGCTGGCCCTTCCCAGACAGCATGTCTCTCCCCTGCATTTCCACAAGTCCAGCCCTGGCAGATGGTATCACTACTCACCCAGCTGTCTCAATCAGAAGACCCTGAAATCACACTGGACCCACCAGCCAACCACCCCCACAGCCTGGAGACAACCCCTAAATGTGCTAAACACACCCCCTCTACCCCTCTGCCACCATCCCGATCCAGGGATCCAGGCCCCGTTGTCTCTCTGAGGTCGCTTCCCCAGCCTCCTCCCTGGGCTCCGAGTCCAGCACAGCCTCTGTCAAGCATTCTGAGCAATCTGTCCAGAATTCTGCTGTAATTTCTTCAGTGGCTACAAGGTCCAGCCACTCGGCTCCCTGGGCTCAGAGCACCCTCGGCACTCAGCTGGATTCTAGTGAGCCTGCCCTCTTCAGTCCTCTGCCAGGCATTGGAACTCCCGCTAGTCCTCCAGTGCCCCCATTGCCTTTCCTTGTCCTCATACCTTTTCACATATTGTTCCTCTGTTTTTCCACGCCTCCATTGTCAACTCCTTCTTTCTGCTGGTTTGGACTGGCATACGCTTATCCTACGGTCTGTGTCTCATACCCCATGCCCTCCTACAGGAAGCCTGGCAGGCTTTTCTGTGCTCCCAGAGGGTCTTCCCACCGTGTGGCAATTCACACTTTGTAAGAGCATTTTCTTTTCATTTTTTATTTTATTTTGTTAATTTGAAAGGCACAGAGACAGAGAGAGCATGCCCATCCAAAGGCTAACCTCCCAAATGCCTCTAACAACTGGTGCTGGGCCAGACAGAAGCCAGATCCTTTTCCAATCTCCTGTGTTTCTTCCATTAGACTGTGAGTTTGTGCTTTGGGAATACCCTTGTCCACTGCAAGCAGGAGAGGAACAGCTACAGGTGAAGGGTTGTTGCTTGAGAGGAAGGAACTGGCCAACTCTACGGACCAATGACAGCCTGCCAAGGCAAGGTGGAGAGGGACTTCTGTGTCTGCAGGATCTCAAAGCAGGGTCAGTGCCCAGCCCCGAAGAGGAAGGGTGTGGGTGCAATGACCTTCCAAGGTCTTTGTCAGGCCAAATATCTGGACCTCTGTTTTTCACAAAGAACAAAGTGAGTCCATACTGCCCAACCATAGCAGATTCAGGCAGTGCAATTTCAGGTATATAGTGTAGCTTTGAAGTCAAACAAATATAGGTTCAAATCCTGCAGCTGTTTTTAGCTTCTCCACCTTGGGTTTTGCTTGGAAGGTGAGTGTGATGACGCCTCTCTTGCCCGGTGGTTGTGAAGACTAAATATAAGGATTGAAAGTAGAGGGACTGATGTGTGCTAAGTGATCAATAAATGCTAACCTCATTACTGTTTTGAAGGACTGGAAATGCACGTGATTGCATTGAATCAGACAGCTGTATGGTGTATATGAGAAGTAGTTGGGTGTTGATATGTCTACTTTACAGAAGAGCAAAATGAGGCTCAGAGAAGTTGAGACTTGTCCAAGGTCACACAGCTAGGCAGTGCCTGAGCTGGATCAAAGCATAGAGTGTACACGTGACTGCTCTCCAGACCAGGCGGCCCCTCTGCTGTGATCTGTCTGGAGAGGAAGGTTCTAGACAAAGGGTGGTGATAATCAGGCATTAGCAAAGTAATGCTAGTGGCTAGCACTGTGGTGCAGCAGGTTGAGCCTCCAGCATCCCATATCGGAGCTCTAATTTGAGTCCCGGCTGCTCCACTTCCAATCCAGCTCCCTGATAACATGCCTGGGAAGGCAGCAGAAAATAGCTCAAGTATCTGGGCCCCTACCACCAAAGTGGGAGACCTGGATGGAGGTCCTGGCTCCTGGCTTCAGCTTGGCTCAGCCCTATCCATTGCAACCATTTTGAGAGTAAACTAGTACATTATGGAAAATCTCTCTCTCTCTCTCTCTCTCTCTCTCTCTCTCTCTCTCTCTCATTCTGTAAAATAGATAAATCTTTTTAAAAAATAAGATGGCGAGGGAATGAAGGGAGGGAGGGAGGGAGGGAGGAAAGAGGGGCTGGTGCTGTGGCTCAGTTGGTTAATCCTCCTCCATCTGTAGCACCAGCATCCTATATGGGCGCCAGTTCAAGTCCCAGCTGCTCCTCTTCCGATCCAGCTCTCTGCTATAGCCTGGGAAAGCAGTTGAAGATGGTTCAAGTCCTTGGGCCCCTACACCCTCGAGGCTAAACCTGGAAGGAGCTCCAGGCTCCTGGCTTCAGATTGGCCCAGTTCTGGCTGTTGTGGCCATTGGAGGAGTGAACCAACAGATGGAAGACCTCTCTCTCTGTCTCTCCCTCTCACTGTCTGTAATACTACTTGTTAAATAAATAAATATTAAAAAAAGAAAGAAAGAAAGAAACCTCAGACTTACCACAACACCTTCATTTTATAGATAGGGAAACTGAGGCCTTGAGGGTAGTGGCCAGTCCAAGGTCCTGAGGCCTGTCAGAAATTGAAACTAGATCTGTCTCAGACCACAGCTTAGCTCAACCCAGACCTGTCTTCCCACCCATGCCCACCTGTCCAACCTGAAGCAGATTTAATAACCATAAACAGGAGGCATTTATCTCTGAAATAACTGTTGTGGTTCTGAGTAGGAAATCAATGTGTTCATGAGCAGATGTGGGGAGTGCACAGCAGGATGTGGATGGGTGCTGGTTTCAGACATTTGCGGCATAGGGCTGGAGTCCACAGGGCTGGGGTAGGCAATGAGACATCATGGGGATTTCTCAAGGGACTCGCACTCCCTGACACGTGTGGGGAGCCTCCCGCCCTGTTTCCCACCTGGGTTTGATCCAAATGTATTGACTGTGACAATGTAGAAATTATATCTGGAAAACCCAGTTAGCTTTAATTCAAGCCCCCAGAGCATGGGGGAAGATCGTGATTGGAGAAATATTGATGGCCATGAAAATCAGACAGCCCACAGAAAAGAAGTCTCAGCCCTTGAGACATGGAGCTGGAAGCGAGAGTTCAATTTTACTCAGTCCAGTGCCCTCGCTGCAGACATGGGAAAATGGAGCCAAGAGAAGGGAAGACTTTGAGGTTGTGCAGCTGCTAGGGACAAACCTAAAATTAAAACCCGTGTCCCTGGGAGCTTCCTACAGGGAGAGACCTAGTTTTGGGATCCAGCGCCGAGCCTGACACAGAGCAGTCACCCAGGAAATATTCACTAAATGTACAGACAACCTCATCTCCAGATTTCTGAGAACTAAACTCTTCCCAGATCACATAATCTGTCATATTAGCACCCAGGAATGGCTAATGCTAAATATCTCAGTGTATTTTACCTTTCCCCTGCACATGATAATCATTTTCAGTAGAGAAAAGGAAAATCAGACCAAATCTCACCCTCATTGATCTAGTCTTGGAGAAAACACTTCATTGAGAGTTGAGAATCTGAAGATCTCAGTTCTGGATCCTGTGAGCCCAGCTACCCTGGGACATGCTAAGCTCTCATCTTCCCGCACAGCAGGGCACTGATGCCTCAAGTGGGACCACTGGGCCTCAGTTATCTGCTAGGTCCTAGGGGCACAGCAGTGGGTGCAACTGACTGGGGCCTGCCCTGTAGAGCTTGCACTGCAGGCAGAGGGACAGACAATACTAACTACATTCGTTCTGCCCCAGTGTCGGGCAGAATCCATGTCATGAAGCAAAAATAAAGGAAGATGAGGGCGTTCCAGAGTGCCAGCAGTTGGTTCTAATTGGAGCTGTGCCTTCACTGAGTTTCCTGGAAGCAGAGCCAGAGACTGGGGCTCAGGTGCATGGGATAAAACCTGGATGGGAAAGAAGCAAAATAGGGCTGGACCACAGAGCAGAGAAAGGGTTAAAGTGCAGATCAGCTAAAGTCCGGCCTTGGCCAGAGGAGAGAACTGCATTAAGTGGCATCCAACAGCCAAGGGTGCTCTTGTGCAGAGAGAAGACAGCTGTGGCCATCAGTTGCCAACACTCACAGCGCTGGGGTGTCTGCACAGGGCAAGCTCAGCTCCTTCAGCCGTCCAGGAAAGTGCTCTCTGAGGAGGGATGTAAACAGAGTGAAGCCACAGAACATACCGGGAGGAAAAGAATCCCATGCAGAGGGACCAGAGAACACACAGCCCTTAAGCCAGAAGTACACCTGCCCATGTGGGGACTAGAAAATTCAACTGAACAACACATGAGGTATGGAAGTGATTTCTCCCATGATGGGAAATGTGCTCGGGGCCCACATTACATGATGTGGTCATGGTCATGAGACTCTCGGCCTCCCCATTCATGGACGCAGGGCTTCACAGTTTACACTGACCTGCCAAGTGCAGTAGCTCACTTGTGTCTCATTGAAACAATCAGAAGATAGATAAACAGGTATGCCTGTTTCATCCAGAAGTGAGATCTCTTGATTTCTCCAACACGTCCTTCCTGACACTTGATTATACCATTACCATTCTCCCACATACACACATTCTATTCCAAAAGACCAGTAAATGGAATGATCCAATTCTAGGATGTGGGCTGGGTCATATTTATTATCAGGGAAGGCCCTTATGCATGCAATGTCAAACACTCAGGCACAATTCTCCCTCTTGCTGCCAATCTGACCCAGGACTCTCTCCTTCTATGGCGCGAAGTCTAGAAATCTTATTGTCTCTTACTCTCTCCTCCCTTTTCACTGTGCTATAGAATTTTTGGGTGGACCCAGAGCCTGCCCCAGGGTTAACAGGTGAACAGCTTTCTCACTCATTCCCCTCACTCCCTGCTTCTGCAGGAAGATCCTGGAACCAGGGGCGATAACAATGACTTCTGTATTGTTGTGATGCTTGACTGTAGAGCGGTGGAAGGGCACACAGTAGGCCCCCAACCAGGGCTGGATGTTGTACAGCTCTCCTTTCACTGTCTTTCTCATCAGGTAGGGTAACTCTATTTCCAGCCTCAGAGTAGAATAGGAACCGAAGTGGTTACCACCAAGGGCCTGGGCTTCTGTGAGTTGCCCAGGGTCGCACAGCAGGTGGCAGCACTGGTACTTGACCATCCCCTACCACAGGGCTCTTCCCACCCCTTGGTGAGGAGCCTCTTCTCAATGCGGTGATAACTCGCAAAAGCTCATAACCTGCCAGGAACCATCTGTGGCACTCTAATTGCCATGGTGAATGTGTTTTCTGCTCCAAGCATGTAATCTCTAAACTCCCATTCTGCCTTACCCTCATCTCCTTTCTTTATGAAAATTATTATTTCACTCTATGAACCCCGTGGACAATTTTAGGTATGCTGGGAACATTCTTAACATTGTGTGTTTGATTTATGTGCATTAAATCTGCCTGGCATCCCACTCAGTCTGAATATACTCGGGGGACTTTTCGGTGAGCTCTGGAAGGCAGGGACCTCGTGTCTCTCATCTCTAGCACAGGGTAGATCCTCAGGAAATAATGCAGTTGTTGAATTAATCAGTACAAATAGTAGCATTTGCAGCTACCCAAAAAATGAAGACCTAGATTAGCCATAGTAACTGAACATTTATGTAATCAGAGTGCATTTCTCCAACTTTTCCACTGATAGGAAAGATGCACATCATAAAGAAATAAGATCATAGCAATGACTTTTTAACCCAGCTTTTAAAAGCCCATACATAAAAGCAAATCTCCTTAGGCTGCTCCCTCCCCACCCCCTAACAATGAGTCCTCTGCTAACTCGTGAACCTGTAGACTATGTTGTCACAGAAACCGTGACAAGCTGGCTGGCTCCCAGTCTCCAGGGAAATGGAGAGCAGGAGTGAGTGAATGAGGACTTCACTGTCCACAGTGATGCTGGAAAGGAAAACAAGGAGGAATGAAACTTGCATCTCCCCCTTTCTCCACTTGCCGCCCATTGGCCTCCCAGGAGCCACTTCACCGCTCTGAGGTGAACTTGCCACGTCCGCAGAATGATATAAGTCATAGGACCAGTCCCAAAGAGTGTCCGCAAAGTGTGCAGCAATGAAGGCTCACTCAACATCGTAGAGACGGGCATTTGTCGCAGTGCTTAAATGCTGCTTAGAGGGCCGATGCTGCAGCTCAATAGGCTAATCCTCCACCTGCAGCACCAGCACACCGGTTTCTTGTCCCAGTTGTGGTGCCAGAGTCTGTCCCGGTTGTCCCTCTTCCAGGCCAGCTCTCTGCTGTGGCCCAGGAGTGCAGTGGAGGATGGCCCAAGTGCTTGGGCCCTCCACCCCATGGGAGACCAGGAGAAGCACCTGGCACCTGGCACCTGGCTTTGGATCAGTGCGGTGCGCCTGCCGCAGCAAGCCAGCCGCAGCGGCCATTGGAGGGTGAGTCAACAGCAATAAAAAAAAAAAAGACGCTGCTTAGGACATCCACATCCCATTTCCCATGCCCTGGGTTTGAGTGCCGGCTCCACTTCCTATCCAGCTTCCTGCTAATGCACACCCTGGGAAGAAGCAGGCAATGGCTCAAGTACTTGGGTCCTTACTACTCACCTCTGAGTGGATCTGAGTGGAGTTCCTAGCTTCCAGATTCAGCCTGGCCCAGTCCCAGCTGTTGCAGGCACGAAGGGACTGGATCAGTAGACGGAAGATCACTGTTCCTCTCTTTCCTTATCTTCTATTTTTCTTTCTATATTTCAAATAACTTAAATACATATATAATTTTTATGAAAAGTGAACATCATATACTTGAAAAATATCAGAGTTGGGAGACTCCAAAGAAGAAAATCTCGTCCCCCTCCTTCCCAGAAATGATCCTGAAGCCCTGGGCACATCCATGCCACACTGGAGCTCTTCTGCCCTGCCCCCTCCTGTTCAATTGTTTTAATTTTGTAAAACCCACTCATCATTTTGCCTGCCTCAAACAGTACCCAAGAGAGTTTTGATTAGGGAAATGCACATTTCAGCAAGAACACAGAGTATCCACAACATTCAAACACAGTTTTGACAAAACTAACTAATAATCTCCTTAAATCTCATTCACCCCACCTCCATGATTCTTTTCCTTTTCATGTACTGAGCATCTGATCAAGGCTTGGACACATGTTGTCTGGTAGCAAACTTAGTAATCTGGATTCCACACTTTACATGCTATCATAAATGTACTCCATGTTGCTACAATCTTCATAATTATCATTTTAATGGTGTCATAATACCTCTCGATGTTGATGTACCATAATTTAACAAACTGTTCCCCTACTGTTGGACATTTAGCTCTTCTACAGTGTTTGTTACTTTAAATAATGCCATAATGAGTGTTCATTATATTTGCATCTTTATTGCACATAACTCTTGGCATATAATGAATTACATCCCTAGAGTAAAAGAAATTCTGAGAAGCTGGCATTGAGAGTCAAAGGGCATAAACCTCATTAGATATTAAAACATTTATTTATTAATGTGAGTTTTTACCCAAAAGGATTGTCCCATTTCTATCAGGGGAATATACTCAACACCATTTTCACCGTGAAGTCACATCATCCTGTATGTTCTTTGTTTTGCTTAGTTTTTTGACTTTTTTTTCTGTTTGTTTGTAACATATATGTATCTTTAATTTAGAAAATGCAGACAGAAAAAGAGATAAAGAGACCAAAAAAATCATTAGAACACCCCCAACCAAAATTAATCAGTACAAAAAGTTGTGCATAATTCTTCCTGGTCTTTTTTTCTACACATATGACTTTCTCCCAAAACTTAGATTATATTTTACATTAATTCTGCTTTCTTTTGCTTTTTAGTTTTCTCAATTGATTTGAAAATTTTTGAAACATTTAGCTTTAATGAATACATAATATTGCTTTATATACACACCTGTCTTAATAACACCCGATATTGGGTGCTTAGGTTTTGTCTAATGCCTCCATATAATAATAAACAAAATTGTTGGAAACATCCTTCCGTATAAATCTGTGTTGTTTGCTTTCAAGATACAAGGAATTTAAAGGGAGAAAATTGATCGAAATGCATATGTGGTTTTTAGGCAGCCTTGGGTTTTAAAAATTGAAATGAAGGAACATTGGGGGAATGACGTCCCACCCGTCCCTGTGGAAAGCAGTCTGGGACCCTGTGCGGAGCCCAGTGGTAGGCAGGGCAGTTATAAAGCCCTCTGCTAGCCCAGAGTCAGTTAACCTCCACATCTGCTAAGTGGGATAACAGCATCTGTCACCTGCTCTCTAGCGATGCAGAATAATCAAACCCCCCTTCCTAATGGAGGAAATCTGAGTTAAGAAAGCGATGAGGCCCTCTTTCCAGTCTGGAAGCCAGATTCAGCCAATACTCCCTCCACCTGATCCCAAAAACACACAGGTAAGAGCATGGCACAAGACCTGAGCAGAACTGGACTTCCTGCCCAGGACCCTGCAGGGCACAATGTCAGTTACAGATCATGAGCAAAGCCCTCAGCAGACTCCAGAGACCTGAGGCCTCACAGGCAGCATTTGGGGACTGCAGTGCCCTGTGATGGGGCAGCAAGAGTCCAGAGGTGGCCAGGTCTTAGCTGTGTTTGTGTCCCTTGGCTCTTGCCCTGGTTTCTCTAGCCTTCATATCAAACTGTGAGCTCCCTTACACCCTGCCAATAAATTCCTTTTCTATTGTTGCAATAAAGAACCAACTAGAACAGGGAAAAGAAAGACAAACACTGCATGAGCTCACTCATATGTGGAACATAACAAAGTTGACCTCACAGAAACAGATAGTAGAATGGTGTGTCCCAGGGACTGGTAGGTGGAGGGATTGAGACTGTGCTGACCAAAAGACACAAAAATTCAGCTAGACAGGAGAAATGAACCCGAGAGATTTCTCTTACAACACCATGGCTATAGTTAATAGCAATCTGTTGCATGTTTGGAGAGCACTAAGAAAGTGAATTGTGAGTGTTCTTAGCACCAAAAATAAGGGTGTGAACTAAGCATGTATGAACAGGAGAGAACTTCCACTTTGAATATGGCCTTGTCTAAATAAGATCAGAGTTGACGAACTCAAGAGGCTTCCATAGCTTTGGCAGCTCATGACAAGAGCCTTGGGTGATTACTGACATCATAAATAAGAGTGTCAATTGTTCAATCAACAACAGGAGTAACTGTGCACCTATTCTCCGTGTAGGACCTCTGCCCTTAATGTATTGTACTATGCAAATTAACAGTATAACTAGTACTCAAACAGTACTCTAGACTTTGTGTTTCTATGCGGGTACAAACTGTGGATATCTTTACTTGCTATATACTGAATTGATCTTCTGTATATAAAGATAATTGAAAATGAATCTTGAAGAATGGGATGGGAGAGGGAGTGGGAGATGGGATGGTCGTGGGTGGGAGGGAAGTTATGTGGGGAAAAGCAGCTATAATCCAAAAGTTGTACTTTGGAAATCTATATTTATTAAATAACAGTTTAAAAACAAGCTTGATTTACCCATTTTTCCATGGATACATATTTCAAGACATTACATTGTACCTGATAAATATATACTATTTTTGTCAGTTTAAATAACCAATTAATTTAATTCTTAAAATCTAAATTAATTAGTCAATTTAAACAATTAAAAGGTAACCATTTAGTTATTTTTAAAAATTAAATAGAAGCCAGCTGGCACAGAGCTGTAGAGACTTGAGATAAAGTCTGGAACAACATCCAACCTAGAGAGTCCACTGGTGGCTCTCATGATGATGACTGCTCCGGGGCACCATGCAATCGTGGCCACAGTCATGACCATGGAGTAGACCCCTGGGGTCCATTTGCTGCTCTGCCTGCAGCACTTTCTAAACATCTCTGTGCTCCAATTCTGCAGGTGTGACATGAGCACAACAGTGATACCCACCTTTGAGGCTGTTATAAGAGAAGAATGAGCACAACCTCTGAGAAAAGCTTTAGGAGTACCACGGACGAGTGTGTCAATCTCCTTGAATGACAAACGTGAGGTTTTGTCAAGTCTGCAGCACCCCTGCAGCTGCAGACAAGCAAACTCATGAGACATGAAATCCGTGTATTATACAATGGAAGCTGACGCTCAGAGAGGCTCCTTCCTGAACATTCTACAACCAACATGTGCAGGAACTGGTGTGGGCCTGAGTTTGTTCATTTCAATTCCAGGTCCTCACCCCGAGAGGTAAGCATTCAAAGCAGAGACATTCACACATCCATGTATGTGTGTGTATGTGTACACATATAGATCTATATATATTGCACAAGTGAAAATAGGACTTATTTAATGTTGAGTAGTACAAACATGCATTCATGTGTGTGAATGACCCACATGGAAAAATACCCATCAGGAGTAGGCCAGAGGGTTGCTGATGAAATACAGAGAGAAGACAAGAGCAGTACCTCCAAGTGTGGTCAATGGTGAAAAGACTTCTCTCCTGTTCTCAGCCTCTCTTTATGAGGTAAGGGGTGGTAACTTCATTGCACTTATAAATGGGGTGGGGTCTTAGCACGCACCCTGGTCCCAGATGAGACAAGTGCATCCTGCAGAGATAGATCAAGCCAACAGTTAAAGAAATAAACTTTACACTGGGGCCGGCACTGTGGCATAGTGGTAAAGCCACTGCCTACAGTTCCGGCATCCCGTCTGGGTGTCAGTTCGAGTCCTGGCTGCTCCACTTCCAATCCAGCTCTCTGGTATGGCCTGGGAAAGCAGTAGAAGATGGCCCAAGTCCTTGAACCCCTGCACCCACATGGGATACACAGAAGAAGCTCCTGGCTCCTAGCTTCAGATCGGCCCAGCTCTAGCCATTGCAGCCATTTGGGGAGTAAACCAGCTCATGGAGGACTTTCTCGCTCTCTTTCTTTCCCTCTCTCCCTCCTTCTGCCTCTTTGTAAATCTGCCTTGCAAATAAATAAATAAATCTTAAAATAGAGAGAGAGCTAGACATTATATTGCAGGACTACATGAATTCCAGCTCACCTGAACATAAATGTGTAGCCACACCAGGTCTGAACCAGGGCTCAACTTCAGAGTTCCCATTTTGAAGATCATGTCCTTTCAGGTACACAAGCTACCATCTGGAGTGTGTGTGTGTGTGTGTGTGTGTGTGCTTTCTCAGTAATTATTCATGGACTAACAGTGACAAATGAATAAGTGAACAAGTGAAGTTCATTGAAATCAGACTACACAAAAGAGGACAGGTTCTAATATCGGCTGATGGGCCATTTAATTCTTGTAACACGACGACATAGATATCATCAACCCTGCTCTGATAGTGAAGAAACTGAGGCTCAGAGGGATGTGGGACCTTGCTCCAGGCCCCCTGACTGCTGAGCTGGCCCTGCGCTGGCCCCCCACCGCTGTCCCATCCACGCTTGACAGAGTAAATTGAACTGTGTCCATCCGTTCAACTCCCTCTCAGCACTATCTCCTGACTGAAGTGTGCAAAAAATGGTATTTTTGCTACCAAATTGGCATTTAGAAGCTGGAGATGAAACAAACAAGCGTGTGACTGGTTTCTGGTGCAGGTTTTCCCGTGGCAGCCCGGGCCTCCGCTGGCCTCCCAGATCACAGCTGTTTGACTACGGGGCTGCCTGACAACTGTGCTCAGTGTCCTGTTTATACAATGAATCTATAATGTAATTTCACAAGGTTCTGAAATGCACCAAGAAGCACGCGAGGACTCTCAGCCTAATCCATATGAAACAGGCTGGAAACGCGCCTGGTAAACACGCAGAGGCAGAGAGAGGCTGCAGCCCAGGCCCATCCTCATCTAAAAAGGATTATTATTATGGAGGGAGTGGGCCAGGCGGGACCCTCGGGCAGAGTGGCCACAGACTCCCCAGACAGTCAAAGTGGGATTTATGAACGATCTATGGGAATCTCTCGACTCACCCCTCCCACAGGAACCAGGATGCTTTTCTCTGTGGGGACAGGTGACCTTGAGTGACAGCAGAGGCAGAAGAGCAAAAGCCATATTCCTGCTCCCTGAAGCATGAGGTAGTAAGACCGTGAAGTCCCAGACCCTGAGAAAAGGAGGTCGCTGAAATTGGGTTTTGTTCTTCATTCCTGGCTCTTGTGGATCTGTGCTTTCATATACGTGTGTCCTTTTGCTCGAGCAAACATGACACACCACCTCCTCCATGTCAGCCCCTGGGATAGTTGTTTGAGACAGGATTACCCACAAGGTGCTCCCATTCACTTATTAAACATGTTTACGAAGCAGATATGATGGGCCAGACGGTGTTTTGGTACCAAGGCTACAGTACCTACCACAATTTGTAAAAGTCGCTGCTTACATTCCAGCGAGGGAGACAGGCAATAGGCAAGAGGAGGAACAAGTGAGAGGATCAATGCTTAGAAGCAGGAGAAAGAGGGGGAGGAGTTGACACTACACATAGGGTGGCCGGGAGAGGGCTCACCACAACCTAATGAGACCCCTTTACAAAGATGGAAACAGAGCAACACCTTACCTAATTTTCTTTTGAATTTTATAGGCACAGAAAGAGGTCCAGCAAGGGGATAGAATTTGACCAATAGGACAGGGTTGAACCCAGATGTCCCTATAAGGCCAAAGTTGCAGACAAAATTGCATGTTATTTGTCACTAATTGCAAGGTCTCTCTTGCCACAAACATTTTGGAGCCACTTAGCCTTCCACTAAGGCTGGAATAGTGCCACTAAGCCAAACAAGTGTATATGTTTCCTGCCTGCCCTTTACTCTCTCCCATCATCCCATCTGCTCTGTCCCAGAAATGCAGTCAGTCCAGACCCACTGCTCACTTGCTGGAAAGACTTGGGCAAGCTACCATGCACCTGTAAGCCTCATTTTCTTTGTAGATCCAATGAGATGATATTACCTGGCAGGTTGCTGTGGAGATTAAACAATAATATGTCAACAATGTGTGGTCCCAACCAAGTAAGCTCTCAGCAACTGGTTCCTCTTACTATCACCAGATTGAGATCATTAAAAGAGTGAATGTTGTCCCTTTGGAGGAAGAAGAACCCACAGAACGCAGCGGACAAAGTTTGCCAAGTCCTGCAGGTACCTATTTTAATGAATAAATGAGAATGCTTGGGTAATGAGCATAGTGATTGTTTTATGTAAATGACTCTCCCGTGGAGCTTGTAAACAATTCTCGTCTCAAGGAAACATTGCTCTTGAGAGCTTGTTTACAACACCAATCTGCTTTTCCAACTTTCTCTTCCATGGACTGCACAGAGGGGCACTTGGCCCAGCTAGGAGAGAATCATGACAAATCCAGAATTGCTACCTCCAGCCTCTATGGAGGGATCCCAAGAGCTGTCAGAGGAGGCTCCACCTTAAAATAAATGGTCCATCAGTCTTCCACTCTGCTCTTGATCCCATCAGGGAGAATCAGGTGATAGTTATGGAGCCGATCTTTGGATATATAGAAAGCAAATCATTCCTTATAGTGGAAGGACAATGAGTCAATGTGGAAGGAACAATGGATATAGAATTCCACTATTTGTGGAAGTTGATTTAGAAGCAGGAATCATCCATGGCAGCTAAGGCCAGTGTGTGGAGGTGTTATAAGTACTGGGACATTAGCATTGTCTTGGAATATCTCACCACATAATGTCTGTTACAAAGAGAAAATAGCTATTTTTTGGTGAGGAAATCCATAAGACACCAATTTTATATTCATCCCAACCCAGTGAGGAAGTAGAACCCTGCCTAGTCTGTCAGCCTCTGTGATGGCTCCCGGCTGGATGGTCCTCACCACATCTCTGTGTGTCTCTGTGTTCTCATCTCCACAATGAGGACTTCCGCAGTATCTGCCCTGTGAGAATTATGCTGCAAATCGATGCACCAGCCCACAGTAAACATTCAGGGCTCGGCATGGTCCATCATAAACTCTCAATGAGTGTTTGCCATGATAACTCTGTGGATGAGGAAAAACATAGTTCAAAGACGTTGCAAGAGCACTCACAGCGACACCCCCAAACTCTCAGCCACTACCCCCAGGTGTCTCCTAGAAAGCAGCAAGTCCTGGTTGTCCAGCACTTGGCTGTTTTCAAAGTGCTGCCCCACTCACGTTTCCCTTAAAAGCAGCAGAAGTCTGTAGAAGTAAACAAATGCCAGATCTCTCTTGGGTTCCATTGTACAAGGAGGGAAGACCTTGAGTCATGCCAATGAAAGCACTCATAAACAGGATGCAAGGATTTTGAACCCTCTTATTTTGACTGCGGTTGCTTTCAGAGCCTGACCTTGACTTTGGAAATTCCAGCCCCAGTGCCATGGGTACATGAAGTGGCCTAGGGATGGTGTGCCACTCAGAAAAAGCAACCAGAGCTGAGGGCGCCCTTCTGAACTTGAAATTCACAGCAAAAGCCCTGATGTGTTTCTTCCGCCTCTGGATGCATTACACCACCGGATTAAGGTAAGTAAGAAAAGGTTCTGACAGGGAATCAGGGAGACGTACAAGCAAGGATTAGAGACGAAGGCTGACATCAGCCTGTGAGCCTTCAAGGTCAAGTTAAGGAGGATGTCAGGCGCACTCAGGCAACAAGAGAAAGCATCTTGGCTTTTGTCTTCAAATGTGCCATTTGTCACCGTCTCGCTTTGTCATCTGGGGGAATTTATCTGCAGGGCTCAACGAGAGAGTGCCTTCTCCACCCAAATGAAAAGGTGCCCCTTGCTGGAGTCCTTGCAAAGCTTCTCCTCAAGGCACATGCAGTGGCCGGAGTCAGTTCAGCACATGAGCCTTCGTCAGCTCAGGAAAACAGACCTGAAGTTCACACTCACACCACGAGGAGACAGAACCCACAGATGCCACCTGGGTCAAAAGACTCCCACCCCTGTCTCAGCCCTGCTAAGGCTGTGATACAGATTTAATCTCTCTCTCTCTCCTCTCTTTCTCCTGCTCCCTGGGAAAACTAAATCTCATCTGTCTGCAGTTAGCAGAAGCCTGGAGTAACTGGATTCGCTGCTGGAACAAAAGATATATGTGACGTTAACAGTTCATTGAGCTGTGAGATGAACAAGACGGGTGTTGAAAAGGAAACCTGAGCCGAGAGTACATTTCCAGTGTTAATAAAGCTTCTCTTTTGTTGTATGTTTCCAAACACTGACTCCAGGATGGGCGCCATCCGTTTCCTTCTAGAATTAGACAGGCCTGCAGATTTAAGGCATTGGAGAGCATCACTCGGCCCTATTAATGGATAGCACAAGGTGCTGCGTCAGGAACTTGCCCCCATCTTTAGCTCTGGCTGCAATTATTTTGCTGGCTTGACAAAGTGTGTGCCTCCTGTTCACCCAGAGAAGGTGCAGCCCACTGTGAAACCACTGCATTCCAAAGCTCAGCCCTGTGCATGTGCACTCAAGGATGCTTATCATGGTTACACCATCAGCAGCGCAGAAATACAAGTGCCTACGCACCCAACCACTGGTGATTAGCTGATTAAACTATGGATGAAGCATGCATGCGGAAGTTCTCTATGTGTTCCATTAAAGGCAGGTTATGGGCCGGCACCGTGGCTCCACCTGCGGCACCGGCACACTGGGTTCTAGTCCCAGTCGGGGCAATGGATTCTGTCCCGGTTGCTCCTCTTCCAGTCTAGCTCTCTGCTGTGGCCTGGGAGTGCAGTGGAGGATGGCACAAGTGCTTGGGCCCTGTACCCGAATGGGAGACCAGGAGGAGGCACCTGGCTCCTGGCTTTGGATTGGCGCGGCACACCAGCCACAATGCACCGGTCATGGCAGCCACTTGGGAGGTGAACCAATGGGAAAGGAAGACCTTTCTCTCTGTCTCTCTCTCTCTCTCTCTCTCTCTCTCTCTCTCTCTCTCTGTATAACTCTGCTTGTCAAAAAAAAAAGGCAGGTTGTAGGAGGATAACGGTTGGCATGGAAAAGTATTCATGATTTTTTGCAAAGTATAAAAAAAGTATAAAAAAGGCAAGGTATGTAACAGCATGCACAACACAACCCCATGTGCTTACAAAGTGCGATATAAAAGAGTAAGAATCAGAATCTGTGGTCTAGCTTCTAGAAGAGTTGACTCTGCTAAGTCGAGAGCCATGATCATCTTGATGATTTTAAAATAAATGAGAATTGGGGCGGAGCCAAGATGGCGGATTAGTGAGGACGCGCACTAGCAGTCCGCAAAAAGATAGTTTAATAAAAACAGAGTTACTGTAGCCTCAGGAAAAATCTCACGGAAAAAAATGCAGTGGAAATTCTTCCGGACCCAGTGAATGAGACGCAGAGGACCTATGGGAAAGTAAGTTTGCGAACGGCAAATCGTGCCTTAGTGGCACGGGAGCTGCCGGGAGGGACGGGAACCGCACGGAACACAGTCGCCATTAGAATCGAGCGCTTAAACGGGAGCCGATACAGGGATCCCGAGACACTGGCGGGGGGAAGCAGACGCCACGGGGGAAACAGCACAGTTGAGGCGAGCCCACACGGACACTAGCCTCTTTCGTTGCCCACCCTGCTCACTCGAGCTAGATTAAACGCAGTGGGACAAGGCGCGCCTGCCTGCCCGCCCGCCCGCCAATCACTGAGGCAGACGGAACCAAAAACCCGAGGCTGTAGAAACCTGAAGGGGATCCAAAAACTGGGAACACACCGCGCACACAAACTCCGTTACCTTGACAACCCAGAGAAAGAGTGAGGGGAAAAAAAAAATGCCAAATAAAAACAGATTCCAAGGGAGCAAGATCAAGGAAGACGCTATGATGACCCCAAACGGAAAAGACACCCCAAGTCAGGATTATGAAGATAAGGAGATAGAAGAAATGCAAGAAGCAGATCTCAAAGAATTGATAAGAACATTAAGAAGTTCTCAAAAACAAATTCTTGAACTACAGAAATCCTTAATGGATAAGATAGAAAATCTCTCTCGCGAGAATGAAGCACTACGCAGAAATCAAAATGAAATGAAACAACTAGTAGAACAAGAAGCTACGAGAGTGACAAAAAATCTTAATGAATTGAAGAATTCAATAGATCAAGTGACAAGCAATCTTGAGGGCCTTAAAACCAGAATGGGTGAAGCAGAAGAGAGAATATCGGACCTAGAAGACAGAGAACAGGAGAGGAAACAGTCAAACCAAAGACAAGAAGAGGAAATTAGAAAACTAAAAGATATCGTCGGGAATTTACAGGATACTATTAAAAAACCCAACATTCGGGTTCTAGGTGTTCCTGAAGGTATGGAGAGGGAGAAAGGATTAGAAGGCCTTTTTAGGGAGATACTAGCAGAAAACTTTCCAGGCTTGGAGAAAGACAGAGGAATCCTAATCCAGGAAGCTCATAGAACCCCTAATAAACATGACCAAAAGAGATCCTCTGCACGACATATTGTAATTAAACTCACCACAGTGAAGCAAAAAGAAAAGATCCTAAAATGTGCAAGAGAGAAACGGCAGATTACTCTCAGAGGATCTCCAATTAGACTTACAGCTGACTTCTCAACTGAAACCCTACAAGCTAGAAGGGAATGGCGAGACATAGCCCAGGTGCTTAGAGAGAAAAACTGCCAGCCCAGAATATTATACCCTGCAAAGCTCTCATTTGTTAATGAAGGTGAAATAAAGACCTTTCATAACAAACAAAAATTGAAAGAATTTGTTGCCACTCGTCCAGCCCTGCAAAAGATACTTAAAGACGTGTTACACACAGAAACACAGAAACACGACCATCAACATGAAAGAAGGTAAACGAAGGGAACCTCACGGCAAAAGATCACAGGGAATTCAAAGCATACATTAGAAAATATCTGGCAAATGGCAGGGCAAACTTACCACTTATCAATAGTCACATTGAACGTTAAAGGTCTAAACTGTCCTGTTAAAAGACAGAGATTGGCTGATTGGGTTAAGGAACAAAAACCATCTATTTGCTGCCTACAAGAAACACATCTTTCCAACGAAGATCCATACAGACTGAAAATAAAAGGATGGAACAAGATATACCACGCCAACAGAAATGAAAAAAGAGCGGGTGTAACCATCTTAATATCGGACTACATAAACTTTAACACAAAAACTGTTAAGAGAGACAAAGAGGGGCACTATATAATGATTAAGGGATCAATACTACAGGAAGATATAACAATTCTCAATGTATATGCACCTAATTACAGGCCACAGGTTTATTTACAAAATTTGTTAAGAAACTTAAAGGGAGACTTAGACCCCAACACAATAGTACTGGGGGACTTCAATACTTCACTCACAGATATTGACAGATCGACAGGACAGAAGATCAACAAGGAGACAGTAGATTTAAACAACACTATAGCCCAAATGGATCTAACAGATATCTACAGAACTTTTCATCCTACACAGAAAGCATTCACATTCTTCTCAGCAGCACATGGAACCTACTCTAGGATTGATCACATATTAGGCCATAAAGCAAGTCTCAGCAAATTCAAAAGAATTAGAATCATACCATGCAACTTCTCAGACCATGAGGGAGTGAAGTTGGAAATTAGCAACTCAGGAATCTCTAGAGCATATGCAAACACATGGAGATTGAACAACATGCTCCTGAATGAACAATGGGTCACTGAAGAAATCAAAAGAGAAATCAAAAATTTTCTGGAAGTAAATGAGGATAACAGCACAACATACCAAAACTTATGGGATACAGCAAAAGCAGTGTTAAGAGGAAAGTTTATATCAATAGGTGCCTACATCAAGAAACTGGAAAGGCACCAAATAGATGAGCTTTCAATGCATCTCAAGGATCTAGAAAATTTGCAGCAAACTAGACCCAAATCTAGTAGAAAAAGAGAAATAATCAAAATCAGAGAAGAAATCAACAGGATTGAATCCAAAAAAACATTACAAAAAATCAGCCAAACGAGGAGCTGGTTTTTTGAAAAAATAAACAAGATTGACACCCCATTGGCCCAACTAACTAAAAAAAGAAGAGAAAAGACCCAAATCAGTAAAATCAGAGATGAAAAAGGAAATGTAACAACAGACACCACAGAAATCAAAAGAATCATCAGAAATTACTACAAGGACTTGTATGCCAGCAAACAGGGAAACCTATCAGAAATGGATAGATTCCTGGACACATGCAACCTACCTAAATTGAACCAGGAAGACATAGAAAACCTAAACAGACCCATAAGTGAGTCAGAAATTGAATCAGTAATAAAGGCCCTCCCAACAAAGAAAAGCCCAGGACCAGATGGATTCACTGCTGAATTCTACCAGACATTTAAAGAAGAACTAACCCCAATTCTTCTCAAACTATTCAGAACAATCGAAAAAGAGGGAATTCTCCCAAATTCCTTCTATGAAGCCAGCATCACCTTAATTCCTAAGCCAGAAAAAGATGCAGCATTGAAAGAGAATTACAGACCAATATCCCTCATGAACATAGATGCAAAAATCCTCAACAAAATTCTGGCCAATAGACTGCAACAACACATCAGAAAGATCATCCACCCAGACCAAGTGGGATTCATCCCTGGTATGCAGGGATGGTTCAATATTCGCAAAACAATCAACGTGATACACCACATTAACAGACTACAGAAGAAAAACCATATGATTATCTCACTAGACGCAGAGAAAGCATTCGATAAAATTCAACACCCTTTCATGATGAAAACCCTAAGCAAACTGGGAATAGAAGGCACATTCCTCAATACAATCAAAGCAATTTATGAAAAACCCACGGCCAATATCCTATTGAATGGGGAAAAGTTGGAAGCATTTCCACTGAGATCTGGTACCAGACAGGGATGCCCACTCTCACCACTGCTATTCAATATAGTGCTGGAAGTCTTAGCCAGAGCTATTAGGCAAGAAAAAGAAATTAGGGGATACAAGTTGGGAAGGAAGAACTCAAACTATCCCTCTTTGCAGACGACATGATTCTTTATTTAGGGGACCCAAAGAACTCTACTAAGAGATTATTGGAACTCATAGAAGAGTTTGGCAAAGTAGCAGGATATAAAATCAATGCACAAAAATCAACAGCCTTTGTATACACAGACAATGCCACGGCTGAGGAAGAACTGCTAAGATCAATCCCATTCACAATAGCTACAAAAACAATCAAATACCTTGGAATAAATTTAACTAAGGACATTAAAGATCTCTACAATGAAAATTACAAAACCTTAAAGAAAGAAATAGAAGAGGATACCAAAAAATGGAGAAATCTTCCATGCTCATGGATTGGAAGAATCAATATCATCAAAATGTCCATTCTCCCAAAAGCAATTTACAGATTCAATGCAATACCAATCAAGATACCGAGGACATTCTTCTCAGATCTGGAAAAAATGATGCTGAAATTCATATGGAGACACAGGAGACCTCGAATAGCTAAAGCAATCTTGTACAACAAAAACAAAGCCGGAGGCATCACAATACCAGATTTCAGGACATACTACAGGGCAGTTGTTATCAAAACAGCATGGTACTGGTACAGAAACAGATGGATAGACCAATGGAACAGAATAGAAACTCCAGAAATCAATCCAAACACCTACAGCCAACTTATATTTGATCAACGATCCAAAACCAGTCCCTGGAGTAAGGTCAGTCTGTTTAATAAATGGTGCTGGGAAAACTGGATTTCCACGTGCAGAACCATGAAGCAAGACCCCTACCTTTCACCTTACACAAAAATCCATTCAACATGGATTAAAAATTTAAACCTACGACCCGACACCATCAAATTACTAGAGAGCATAGGAGAAACCCTGCAAGACATAGGTACTGGCAAAGACTTCTTGGAAAAGACCCCAGAAGCACAGGCACTGAAAACCAAAATTAACTACTGGGATTGCATCAAATTGAAAAGTTTCTGTACTGCAAAAGAAACAGTCAGGAAAGTGAATAGGAAACCGACAGAATGGGAAAATATATTTGCAAACTATGCAACAGATAAAGGGTTGATAACCAGAATCTACACAGAAATTAAGAAACTCCACAACATCAAAACAAACAACCCACTTAAGAGATGGGCCAAGGACCTCAATAGACATTTTTCAAAAGAGGAAATCCAAATGGCCAACAGACACATGAAAAAATGTTCAAGATCCCTAGCAATCAGGGAAATGCAAATCAAAACCACAATGAGGTTTCACCTCACCCCGGTGAGAATGGCTCACATTCAGAAATCCACCAACAATAGATGCTGGAGAGGATGTGGGGAAAAAGGGACACTAATCCACTGTTGGTGGGAATGCAAACTGGTGAAGCCACTATGGAAGTCAGTCTGGAGATTCCTCAGAAACATGAATATAACCCTACCATTCAACCCAGCCATCCCACTCCTTGGAATTTACCCAAAGGAAATTAAATTGGCAAACAAAAAAGCCGTCTGCACAGCAATGTTTATTGCGGCTCAATTCACAATAGCTAAGACTTGGAACCAACCCAAATGCCCATCAACAGTAGACTGGATTAGGAAATTATGGGACATGTACTCTACAGAATACTATACAGCAGTCAAAAACAATGAAATCCGGTCACTTGCAACAAAATGGAGGAATCTGGAAAACATCATGCTGAGTGAATTAAGTCAGTCCCAAAGAGACAAATATCATTTGTTTCCCTTGATTGGCGATGACTAACTGAGCACCAAAGGGGAAACCTGTTGAAGTGAAATGGACACTATGAGAAACAGTGACTCGATCAGATCTTGTGCTGACTGTTGTTGTACAATGTAATACTTTATCCATGGTAGTATTTTATTTTATTTTTTTTTTCTTTATCCTAGTACTAGAGGTTGAACTCTGTAATTAACACAGAATTATTCTTAGGTGTTTAAATTTTAACTGAAAAGTGATCTCTGTGAAATATAAGAGTGGGAATAAGAGAGGGAGGAGATGTAAAACTTGGGACAGGCTCAATCGGAACGGCCCCAAATGATGGAGTTAGAATTGTGCCAGGGGTTTCCAATACAACCCCATCAAGGTGGCATGTACCAAGGCCATCTCATTAGTCCAAGTGATCAATTTCAGCTCACAATTGATCACACTGATAAGTCTAAGAGCCAAAGGGATCACACAAACAAGACTAGTGTCTGCTAATACTAACTGATAGAATGAAAAAGGGAGAGAATGATCCAACATGGGAAGCAGGATACACAGCAGACTCATAGAATGGCAGATGTCCTAAATAGCACTCTGGCCTCAGAATCAGCCCTTAAGGCATTCGGATCTGGCTCAAGAGCCCATGAGAATATTTTAGGCATGGAAAGCTAAGACACTCTGGAAAAAACAGAAGACCTAAATGAAAGATCTCTGCGAGTGAGATCCCAGTGGAAAGAACGGGGCCATCAAAGAAGGAGGTACCTTTCTCTGAAGGGAGGAGAGAACTTCCACTTTGACTATGGCCCTGTGGGAATAAGATCGAAGTCGGCTAACCCTAAAGGCTTCCATAGCCTCGGCAACTCATGACCAGAGCCTAGGGAGATTACTGACGCCATAAACAAGAGTGTCAAATTGTTAAATCAACATCAGGAGTCACTGTGTACTTGCGTCTCATGGGGGATCTGTCCTTAGTGTGTTATCCAATGTGAAGTGATGCTATTACTAGTACTGAAACAGTATTTTTACACTTTGTGTTTCTGTGTGGGTGCAAACTGATGAAATCCTTACATAGTATATATTGAATCGATCTTCTTTATATAAAGATAATTGCAAATGAAAAAAAAAAAATCTTGGTGTTAAACTGGAAATTGCATAGACAATTAATCAATTTTTAAAAAAAAAAAATCATGTAGGATCTCTGTCCTTAATGTGCTGTACATTGTGAATTAATACTATAACTAGTACTCCAACAGTATTATCATTTTGTGTCTCTATGCGAGGGCAAACCGTTGAAATCTTTACGTAATACGTACTAAATTGATCTCCTGTGTATAAAAAGAATTGAAAATGAATCTTGATGTGAATGGAAGGGGAGAGGGAGCGGGAAAAGGGGAGGGTGGGGGGAGGGAGGGAAGTTGTGTGTGGGGGGAGCCATTGTGGTCCATGAGCTGTTCTTTGGAAATTTATATTCTTTAAATAAAAGCTTTATAAAAAATAAAAAAATAAAAAAAAAAATAAAATAAATGAGAATTGACTTTGGCTGCAGGTGCTCATAAAGGATAAAGCGTTCTGCATCAAAGAGAAGGAGGTAGGGGTTTTGAAGGTTTTTTTTTCCGGGGGAGACTTTTTTGAGATGAGGGAGGAGTGGTGTTTCAAAGGGGGAAACCTGAGGTGGTAGAAAGATGAAATAAGGGGGCTGGTATTGCAGTATAGGAGGTAAAAGCTGCCGCCTGCAATGCTGGCATCCCATATGGGTGCTGGTTCATGACCCAGCAGATCCACTTCTGACTCGGCTCCCTGCTTATGGCCTGGGAAAAGCAGCAGAAGAAGGCCCACTTGCCAGGGCCCCTGCTCTCACATGGGAGATCCAGAGGATCCTGACACCTAGCTTCAGCCTGGCCCAGCCCTAGCCATTGCAGCCATTTTGGGAGTGAACAAAGGGATAGAAGATCTCTCTCTCCCTCGCCCTATCTCTATCTCTGTGTGTGTGTGTGTGTGTGTGTGTGTGTGTGTGTGTAAATCTGACTTTCAAATAAATCAATCTTTTTTAAAAAGGAAGAAAGATGAAATGAGACAAAAGGAAAGAAGGCCTTTGTAGGGATGAGACTGAGAGCATCGCAAAGCATGAAGAAACCTACGTGGGGTAGAGCAGGCAAAGGAGCTATTGAGGATGGGGGTGCCTCGAGTCCACTTTAAAGTTGTTAGGATCTCTGTGACATAAACACCTCCTACAGTTCCTTCCCAAATTGACACAAATTGGGATGTAAGTGTTTGGTGTGATGAGGATTTGGGGGGAAGTTGAGGACATTCCTGCCTGGATCAAGATGGTACAGTATGCATGCAGACCAAGCTGGAGGCTTGAGTCACACAGGGCCTTGGGTCTGTCATTCCACACCCCACACTCACCTAGAGAATACTCTGAAGCCCTCAAGGCGCTTCAGACTTGCATAGTAGAACTAGGGCTTCTGTTGCATGGCAAGAACTGAGTCTTGAAAAGCTTAAAATGCAGGCCCTGGGTCGCACAGACACCCAGACCTGTGGGATTCCAGATCACACTCTCGCTGACACATGAGCAGTCCCGCTGCCGGTCCAGCTGCTCCAATGACCTGCTAAATAGGGAGCAGATGTTCCCCAATCACCATGCCACGCCTGTGGCCATCTCCTGCATCAGCCAAACAGGAGCCAAAGCAAACAATGGATTTTGATTTTACCCATGCACAAAGCCTCCTCAAGCTCCCTTGGCCTCTCCCAAACAGCAAACGGCCAAGGACTTATCATCTTTCTTGCCTTCTTCTGATTGGATTTCTAATTGATTGAGAAAGTGGCCACTTCACACCCTCCAGAAGCTTCAGCCACTGAAGGGGAGCTCGCAATAGCTAACCTCGGGGGGTCCCTTCCAACTGTGAGATTTGTGAGAGGATTCACTCATTCACCAAGTCAGGAGAACAGACACTTACTAAAAGGATGTGAGAGAAAAAGTGGAGGGTATATATGGTGCTGTAGGGATGAATGACCCCTGCTCGGCACTGTGGGAAATGAAGGTGCCAGCTGAGAAAATAATGGAGAACTCTTAGGATTTGACCTCATGGGGGCCTTGGGCCATCTGAAAATGAACGTGAGAACATTCCAGAAACAGAGAACAGAGTGAGCAGAGGTTCAGAGGAGGGGGCACCTACTGTAGCCAGGAACAACCCACTGTCACTTGACTTCAGTGGAGGGTGGCTCAAGGAGGAACAAGAGAGGATGGCTCCAGGTAGCACAACATCTTGGGTCACAACTGCTGTTCTGGGGGGCCATAGATGGATTCTGATCAGGGGACCCCATGGGCAGAGAGAATGCAGGCAGGACAAAAAACAGGGGAAGGTGAAGTCAACCCAGAGGCAGGGAGCCCATTGGAAAGATGGGGCAAAGTCTAGGAAAGAGAAGATGAGGGTTGCATGGAGGACAAAGGGGAACTGGTAGATGTGTAAGTAACAAAGACGCATGGCTGGTGACCAAGAGTATGTGGCAAGTGAAGGTGAGGGAGGAGCCACAGTGGGTGCCAAGTATCTAGACTAGGGATGAGGATCAGTGCTGAACATTGAGGAGGGGCCCTGAACACCAAGGAGGGCATCCGTCAGGAGGAGCAAATCAAACACTTGAGTGGCCTTTGGGAGGGATGGAATGTCCAGGGAGAGGGGTCAGGAGGTGGCTGGAGGTGAGAGGCGAGGGGTCAATGCCTACAAGGTGAAGCATTGGCATCATCTAGTTGCCCAGTCTCTTTCCTCTCCAACAGGGTGCCCCACAGGCTATGGGCTAATGTCTTTGCTTCTTCTCTTTGTCCGCTCTCTAAGGACAGACTGATGCATTCGTGAATGACAGTGGGAGGGCCCCTGGGCTCCCTTTTGCTCTTCATCTGATGTTCAGTGAGAATCCCTCCCCATGTAAGCTTCAGCCCCTTTTCAGAAGGCAGGTTTCTCTCTCTCTCTCTCCCTCTCTCTCTCTCTCTCTGTGTGTGTGTGTGTGTGTCTCCATCCCTCCCCCCCCCCACCCCTCTCCTCCCCTTATTTGACTCTTTATGCTGTCTCTCTGCTCTTTGTATTTTTTTAAGATTTATTTTATTTGAAAGGCAGAGTCATAGAGAGGCAAAGACGGAGGCAGAGAGAGATGGCACACCAGTGGTTCACTCCCGAAATGGTGGTAACAGCCGGAGCTAGGCAGATCCGCAGCCAGGAGCCAGGAGCTTCTTCCATGTCTCCCACATAAGCGCAGGAGCTGAGGGATATGGTCCATCTGCCACTGCTTTCCCAGGCCATAGCTGAGAGCTGGATTGGAAGTGGAGCAGCTGGGACAATCTGGTGCCCATGTGGGATACTGGCACTGCAGGCGGCGGTTTTACCCGCTATGCCATTGCACCAGCCCCTGCTGTTCATCTTTTTGCTTTGGGATCATTCCCTCCCTCTGCCTCTGGTTGTCCGTTTCTGTGTGTGTGCATGCACATTTGTGTGTGACTGTGTCTGTCTGTGTCTCTGTGTCCTCTCACATATACCTGACCTCTCTCTATCCCGCTCTGACCACGTGGTGTCCTGGAGAACAGAGCCACTTCACCCTGAGAGGAAGGCCAAGTCACTTTCCTAAAATGGGGTTGAACTGGAACACAGCCCTCCCAGGACTGTCAGCTGTGTAAGTAGAGGGAGAGTTCAGAATGTGAAACCTGAGGCACCCAGAGAGCATTTCATAAACAGACTGGGAGGAAGCAGAATGACACCAAGTCCGTCCGGAGGCTCCCAGCATGCTTAGAAAGAGACCTAACCTCCCCGGCCAGCCCTGCCTCCACCCACCTCACTCTTCCCCTCTTCTGTGCTCAGCCACACTGGCCTCGTGGCTCCTCCTCAGAGCATTGAATCTGCTGCCCTAACCTGAATGTCCAAGAAATCCACTGGCTTGTTCTCCAATCAGGCCTCAGCTCAAGAGTTGCTATCCTGAGCATCCCCCTTGGGCCACTGCGAGTGGCCGAGCCACATCCCAATCCCTTTCCCTAACTTGACTTTGCATCACAGCACTGATCACACTGGGAGAGGACACGTCTGTGTGTTTAGATTATTGACCACAGGAGCAGTTTGTCTGCTTGTCACCATCAAATCCCTTGTGACTTGAAGCACACTTGGCACTTAGTAGGTGCTCAAGAAATATTGTTGAGTGGCAGAATCATGGTTCAATAATCTTCCACCCCACCCACACCATCTGTTTGGAAATAACTCATCTTCATAACAGCTGACACTAGGAGCACACCTCCTGGCTGGCATGGACGTGCGTGAATGTTTATTCCTTCAACAGTCATAAGAGGCAGATAGCAATACAGCTCCAATTTACAGATGAGGAAACTGAGGCACAACTAACAAAGCCAAAAGCAAGTATTGCAAAGCTGAGGTCCAGGACCAGGCAGCCCTGCCCCATTGCCCTTCCTCATGTCTCCCACAAAACACTTCCTCCTGTGTGATCTCCTGTGTCCCTCCCAACAACACTGTGAGGCAAAGGCTAGAAGCCTCCAATGTGCAAAGGAGAAAGCCAAGGCCCAGAGACTTGCCCCAGGCTAGATTCTTGTCCCTGCTCTGCCACCCTCTTGCCGGAGCCTTAGGCAATCTGTTCCCATTCTGACCTTCCCCTCTCACCTGAAAAAAAAACAAATGGGTCAGAAAGGCAGAATTGCTTAAGATCAAGAATGGTATTCTTCAAGTCCCCCTGGCCTCAGCATCCCCCTGAAGGCAAAGATGCTTTTCCCTCCTCATCCCCAAAAGCCTTGGCCAGGGGCAGGTGCTCAAGAAACTTTTATAGGAGCCACTGCAAAAAGATGCCCTTAAGTTAATTCTGTTGCTATAACTGAAGACCTGAGACAAGGCAGTTTATTGAAAACCAGAATCTTATCAAGCATGTGATCCCAAGTCCAGACGCACAGCACTGGAATCTGATGAGCACATCACGTGATGGTTCTGGGCAAGTGAGCTGGCTCTGGTCTCTTCCTTTTCTTACAAAGTCACTAAGCCCCACCCTCCTGATGCCATCTCATTCTAATTACCTCCCAAAGGCACCAACAGAGGAATTTGGGGACTCAGTTTCCTGCACCTGAACTTTTGGAGGATACATTCAAGCAATAGCAAAAGGTCACTCAGTACAGGAGATCTGGGACCAGGTCACTGCCACACCCACCCACTGCTGAGACCCCTTCTTCTAGTTCTCTGCGGCTCCACACGAGCAGCCCAGCAAAGAGCTCATGGACCCACCCACGGCTTTTGAATGATGAAGCTCTGTCTTCAGATCATCATTCCTCGTGTTAGGAGGTGGGAGGGCACCAGGTGAAAGGGTTTGGGCTCTGCTCCTTTCTGGGGAGTGATGTGTAAGAGGAGCTGGATTGCCAGAAAAAAAGGTTTTTAGGTGCTATAGTGCAGGGGATGGAGAGGGTGAGCCAAATAGAAAAGCCAGCCTGTGCAAAAGCTGGAAGTGAGGCAGGACAAGCACCAGGACCTCCTCAGAGGGGACGGCTCTGGGGGCTCCCCATGAGCCTGCACTGCTGTGATGTCATCCGAGATCCATGAGCATGGTCTGTGTTGGCACTTTCCACATAGCCAAACATCCCTACACTGGTCATGTGCTCCACTCCCTACCACAGCATCATGAGGCACCCACTACCCTCATCCCACAGCTTGGACAAGAGAAAGAGGTGGTAGGAGAAAGGACAAGAATGGCAGGACACACAGTTGGACCCATATCTGACCATCTCTGGATTCCACCCTTGTTTCAAGATGCAGTGAGTTCCCTACAATGGTTCCCAAAGTAAAGGAAGGAGCCAGGATTTGAACCCAGTTCTACCACGGTCCCAAGACCACCTCCCCTTCTACTCCACCACAACCCACCTCTCCTGGAGAGCCCAACACACAGCAGAGCCTTGCCACATTTCTCCTGATGGATTTGCTGTTCTTGTACTCTGGGGACCCCTGTGAGTTTGCCCTTCTGCAGTTTACCTGCCTTGATCATGCGGCCATGATCATTGCAGCCCCCCAAGGCTCCCTCATAGAAGACAGGAGAAGGGAAAGAGGGAAGGAGAAAGGGAAAAGAAAAAGGAAGGAATGAGATAGGGAGAGACTGAGGAGAAAGAGACGGCCCTCTCAGCACAGGGAAGTTACATATGAGGACGATTACTCCCGGGCCGCTTGTTCAGCGAAGCGCTTCGAGCGAGCTTCGCAGGTGCGGCGCAGCTTTATGGAGTTGGGTGATATACGGTGGCCGCCACGTGCGCTGTGATGGATGGCGGAGGCCCCGCTTGTGCTCCCGCCTTGGGCCGGCCTGTGATTTAAGGCTGCAGCCAAGACTCCAGCTGGCACGGGGGCAGCGTGGTCTAGTGTTGTGTCTGGGATGGGCTGTGCGTGCCGGGAAGAAGGCATAGACAGTGTGGCAAAGGGCTCTCTGAACCCAGACAGGCATATTCGCATTCTTGTGTGCGTTCGATGGTCCTGAGCAGGTCTCCGCTGCTTCAGTGACAAAATTCGCAAGGCTCTTAGAGAGAGAGGGAGGCAGAGCTGAGGCCTCCTCCCACCCTCTGATCGATCCAGAAATCATGGTTTCATTGCACAAATATTGACTGAGCTCCCAATATATCCCAGGCATTGTTTCTGGGGCTTGAGAGTTCAACCATGAACGAGGTGGAAGACATTTTTTTGTTTTTGTTCATGTGGGGCTCACCTTCTAGAAATGAAGACACTTCACACAAGGAAGCAAACAGCTTAAAGAGTGGCAGATTGTGCCAGGTTTATAGAAAGAGCCACACAAGACTGCGAAGGCAGCTGACTAGAGACAACCTATTTCAATGGGGCAGGTTAGAGAAGGCCACCCATAGTGTGACAATGAGCTCACCCTCAAAGGAGAGAGCAGGTATGTGAAGAGTGGGGGGTGGGTCTTGTAGGAAGAAAGAGCATCATGTGCAAGGGTGCTGAGGTTGGAAGTAGTGACGCAGCTATGAAAGACAGCTGGCTGGAACACAACATAAGCAGAGGGAAGCAATGAGTGTTGAGGCTAGGCAGGGAATCGGGGACCAGATCCTGCAAGGCACTTACAGGTGTGATTCTTCAGCTGATTGTAGTGGGGCCTGGAAGGGTGACCTGAAACAGTCATTAGGAAAGTATTGTCCTGTGTGTGTTGGGTTCTGACCAATCAGATTGGCATGTCCTCCTCTGCTCAAAACTCAAGAAATTCCTAAGACCGGGGCTGGCATAAGACCGGGGCTGGCATAAGACCAGGGCTGGCATAAGACGGGGCTGGCATTGCGGCACAGTGGGTTGAGCCACTGCATCTGCACCTGCAGCCCACAGCAGCACTGGTTCAGTTCTGGTTGCTCCACATCCCAGCCACTCCATTTCCAATCCAGCTCCCTAGTGCTGCACCTGGAAATGCAGCAGAAGATGCACCAAGTGCTTGGGCCCCTGCCACCCATGTGGAAAACACAGAGGAAGCTCCTGGTTCCTGGCTTCAGCTGGCATAGCCGAGGCAATTGTAGCCATTTGAGGAGTGAAAAAGCAGATGGAAGATCCCCCCCCCCCTTATATCTTTCTGTAACTCCACTTTTCAAATAAATAATTAAATCCTAAAAAAAAAGAAAAAAGGAAATCTGTAAGACAGATCTTCTGCCCTCTTCCCACATTTGGGGACACAGAAGGCCTGGGAATAGGAAAGAAGATAAAGCAGGGGGTACAGGTAGGTTTTTCTTCCCCACTATTCACCTTCAGATGCCCTGAAAATGTATGTATGGGGTGGGTGGGGTGGTAAGGAGACAAGGGGGCAGGGAGAGCAGTTAAGGCAGGCGAATCTTGTCCCCACATCCAAGGTATATGTTAGAAGAGTCTCCAAAAAATAATCATGATTATAACCCTTTGTCCTTCTAAATGGCAGCATGAATGTGACCCCTAAAGCAGAAGAGTTAGACCTGAAAGGACCATCTCTCTCGCTGTGTCTGCCTCCCTGCTGCTTCCCTGCAGACAACGTTGTTTGCATCACTGAAGCACTGAGATAACCAGGAGGCAGTTTTTTCAGGATTATCCCTTTTATAATCCCCTTGTCCAATGTCCTGAAATTTTCCTCTGGGTGACTGATGTTGTCTGCCTCATGTTCTACTTTGCAACGCTGGGCAAATCACTCTGACCCAAGCTTTCAGAGATAGACCCTGGCAACGTGAGCTATTGAGTCAGGAGTTCACCTGGGATGTTTTTGCAAAGGCTGAGCTGGAGACCCGGACAGGGAATGAGCCAGGGGTAACCATCCTGGTACCCCTCCATTCTGCTCTCCATGCTACCATTCTGAGGGGACTCCACCCACCCTGCACACAGCAGCCAACATGAATTTTAACTTTGAATACAAATCGATCTGTGATTTGCTCCCATCCCTGACAAAGGACTCCAATGACTTCCCACTGCATGGGAAATAAAATCTAAACTTCCCAGAGTGGGCGGCAAGGCTTTGTGCATGCTGACCCCTACCACCTCTTGGCCCTGGCCCCAGCCCCTTTGCTTCTCTCAAGTGGAGCTGGTCCACACTGACCTTGACTACGCCATGCCAGACCAACACAAGGCCATTCCAGTAACTCTTCCTCCACAGCATGCTGTATCCATACCCTTACTGAGATCGCCTACTTAATACCTACCCCCACAATCCCTTATTGCCCAGAACAGGGCCTGAATCAAAAGAGGTAACGAATGATCATTCGATGAATGAGTGAGTGAGTGAGTGAATGAGTCATCTGCCTACTACCCTGTGCTGAGCATCACACACAGTTTACATATATTGAAATGCCTCTCTGTGCCCCATAAACATGGATAATCATTATGTGCCCATTAAAATGGATACGTATTTTAAAACAACATAAATGAATGAACGCAATCTGTTGTAAAATCATTTTTATCACACAGATCCTAAAATACACACCCTTAGAGTCTGACCTTTAGTCAAATGGCCTTGTTGTCAAAGAAATCAGCTGGAGGCCAAGGAGAGGCGATGACTTCCAAGGTCACACTTATGTGTAAGGAGCCAGAACACTGGTCCTCCTCGGCCAATTCTAAATCCTCTCCCCTCTCAAGAGCAGAATCTGCCGTATGAAGACCCCCAAGTCCACACCTCCTGCTTCACCCTCCTTGAGCTCCAGACCTCTTGTTTCTTAACATCTGATGGACAAGCACTACAACCCCAGACTCCATGTCCTTCTCCCATGGATGCCATGTTGAAGACTCTTCTCATCTTCTTCCCTCTCACTCTGCTTCCCCTCCCCTCAGATTTCCCAAGGCTTCAGCTCCAACTCACAAACCCAAGGTTCACTAACCCCTGTCAATCCCAGGCCTCTCTCGAGTTCCAGATCCACAGAGTCACTGCCTGAGAAGTATCTCTTCCAGTGACCCACAAACCTTCCTCTACCACAGTTCCCAAGTACAGCTCATCAGCTCTCTCCTGTCTCCCAACTACTGGGTTCCCCACCCTCTCCCTGCCAGTGTTGACCCCAGCCAGACCCTGGATATCATCCAGGATTCCCTCCCCCTTCCCAGCCCACTTTCGCACCAACAACGTGTTTCTTTGATTCTCTCTCCCTGAACCTCAAGGTTCAGTATAAGCAATGTGTCCACCCACAGGTGCCTGGCTCAGAAGGTGAGTGAGGCTTCCTGAGCAGGCCCTTAGCCCTGACACAGCCCTACATCCATCTGCAGAAAAGGGTACTTATTCCTGTTTGCACAATGGCACCCTTTGCTCCCCATGCTATGTGGCCAAATGGCTGAAGTCCTTGGTACACAAGAATTCTAAAAGGAATCCTTTTCTGGTTGCCCTGCCACCACCAGAGCCTAATTGAGTGTCACCAATATCTCACCTAGACCACAATCTAGTGAGTCTACTCTAGACCAGCCTCTCTTTCTCAGTTTGTCTTCTGGCCTCTAGCCATGCATTCTTCTCTGAGAGTAGACAACCAGAGCGCTTTTCCTAACATGGGAATCTGGCTGGATTCCTCCTTTCCTTAACTTTCCTGTTCAATTCTCCAGGCTAGGACCATTATTCAAAGGAAAGAACCCTTTATTCAAGCCATGACCTGTATTAGATCCTCTGCAGTGATTTCCTGTTGACCTGGAGAGCACCCCAACCAGACTCTGAGCCCATTCAGAGCAGGGAGATGGTCTCTCCTCTGCACCTCCTAACCTAGTGAGGTACCTGGTAACAGAGTACTAAGTGAATGGATGGATGAAGGAAGGAAAGAATGAGTCGTGAATTTTTGTGAGCCTTCCTGAAGATGCTGATGCCCAGAATTAACCCCATGGGAGCTTCCAATAAGATAGGAGGAAGCAGATGTCCCTGTAGACTCAGGCTTGTGGTGGGAAAGTGGCTCAGTCACTGCCGGCTGCACTTCCTAGCCTGCCTACCTAGGAGTCTTATGGATGTGAGCAGGTGTTCCAGGAAGTGTGAGTTACACCTGACTAAAGAGGTATCCTCCTTATACCACTCCTCTGAGCTTTACCATGCCAAGAACAATTGCTAGTTTCCCAACATACAAAAACATGGCTTTTATTTCCATTCTAAAACATTCACAAAGGTCATTTCTGAAACCAGTATGCATCTTCCAATGGATGTGCAGTTTTTCTCTTTATTTCCAGAAAGCTGTTATTAAATCAATGATGGGTCAAATGATTCACAGACTCCTAGAATCAAGGAACTACAGCACCATGCACAGGACCACTCAATGCTCTGCACCACCCCCGAGCCCTGGCTTGTGCCTGTCATCCCAGTATCATTGCAGTCCCCCTGCCATACACACACACACACACACACACACACACACTCAAATGCCCAGTTTGGATGGTGTACTGACATGTATTCCATGATCGTGGAGTGAATTTTTTGGTTCTTTTTTTACTTTGCTGAAGGAATACAGCTTTATGCATTTAATACATACAGATTTGGGAACGTGATGACCCCCCCTCCATCTCCCTCTCATGCATACTCCCATCTTTCTTCCTCCTCCCTCTCCCTTTCCCATTCTTATTTTTCACAACACACTGTGAGAAAGCCTATGATAGAACACAGAAAAGGCTACCTTTAAGAGTATTTTGGTATTTCTAACCAAAAGATGACCAGGGTGATTCATTCAGGAACCCCCCATCCCATAGTTCTGCATTTTTTCGTGCCTACCTGTCAAAAGTCCTTTTCAGTTCATTGATACAACTTCCTTGATTCTCCCACGGAAGGCGTGTGATATTGACGACAAGCAAGGGTCCTCCAGTCAGCTTTGCTCCCATTCCTTTGCACTGAACCACAATCCACTGAAGCCACAGGAACATAAAAATGTACCCCCAGGAGCCCCCACAGGCACCAATCACAACAAGAGGTTCTCTGGAAGTGTGAGTTTTAAAATGAATCACATAGAATTTTCAAACTACATGACAGTATATGTGCATTTACTTTAACTTGAAAATTAGTTGCCAAAGTCTAAAATTGAGCTCCAGGAAGAGGCTCTATGTTTATGCTGAGATTCTGGATATCCTCTGGTGCATTTCTAAGAAATATGATTCCATAGGCCTTTGATCTTGTTGGATGAAAGCTGGTTCCTGAGAGGGAAGAAGCCAGTCTTCATCCAGGATCCCTAGCACACAAGCCAGACAGGAAGAAAATTGACAACACTGGTACTTCTATGATGTGTTGGGCATCGTTGTATCCAGCCATGACCTTGGAAGAAGCACTTTCATTCCATATTACACATGGGAAAACAAATAGCCAGAGAGGTTAGGTAACTTGTTTAAGGTCTCACAAAGAGGGAACACAGAGAAAATTCAAAATCCAGGTGCCTCAAATTCAAAGACAAGATTGTCCCTACTCAGGCTCCCCAACATCACACTTTCCCTTCCCTCTGCAATTTATTGAGGCACTGTTAGTACACAGTGTGTCTCCCATTTCAGCTTTGTCATCATCTTCACAGTCACTTTGAGTTTTTCTCTTTAGATTGACTTCCCCAGGGCGCTCATGAGAGATTTGGGAAAGAAAAAAAAAAAAAAACTTATGGCATCCAGGTCTATTTGTAGCTCTAAAAGCTGATTTGTATTTAGGGGAGATTATTTTGGGAGATTAAAAAAAAGTTGCAGAAAATGGAGAAAACTACCATAGATAAAATGCACTTATTCTGAGATATGATCTGTTGGATTCTCTACTACCAAAGTTGGGGGGAGGGGAGGAACAGGTGGCATTCCAGAAAAATATTCGCAGATGGAAAATGTATAAATGGTAATTCCCCAGAAACAACTGCAGCCACGACTTTTAAGATGTGAGGCTGGTTTCCTTTTTGAGCCAATGTATTACATCGAAAACTCTGGAACTCCCTGGTAATGAATGTTTGGATAATTCGAGGCTAAATCCTAGGGGGAAGGCATGAGTGGAGGAAAGGGGCACTTTAATCACCATGCAATTGTAATCTATGTCCTTGATGATTTGAGTTTGGAATCTATCGAAGAAGTGCAATATAGTACAGCAGGGGACACCTGAGCTAAAGCAAACCAATTCTACAGAAAGCACATTCTTCGCAGTAGGTCCCCCTTGTTATTGCAAGGTAAGCCTCAGAGGTTGACAGTCACCGAGTTATCCCACTCTCAAAGCTACACAAAGGTTTCTGTGTTTCTACTCAGTCATTGTGAGAGTAGAAAACCCCATGTCTCCGCCTGGATTGAAATGAGTGCAATAACATTAAGACAAGAACTATTTTTTCCTGCCTGACAAACTCCTACTCATACATCAAAGCTCTATTCAAATATCCCTCCCACAGATACTACTCCCAAGCAGTCATTCTCCTATTTGGTGCTCCCTCTGCTCTCTGTATGTTCCTCTTTTAAAGTTCCTTTCTTGCCATAACAGAACATGTTTGTTGGTGACTTGGTTTCACCCACTAGCGTATGGAGTCCTCAGTGCCTGGCACCCAGAGGGCCTAGCATAAGGCTTAGAACACAGGGCTGCTCAATCAACACTAACTGAATAAATGAGTAAATGAAGGAATGAAATAAAGCAAGAGTTCATGGAGACTGGAAATAGAATCAAAACACTGAGTTCTTTTCCTTACACAGAGCAGTTATGTCCTTCAGAATTCTTCAACATCTTCATCTACTTTCACTCAATCATGATAAAAAAAAAAATTTCTAGAACTCGTGGTGTTAAATTAAGGGGAAAAAATCAATGGGAGTTGGATCTTGTGGTCACAGACCGAAAGCCCTTGCACATGCCTTCTCCAATGGATGGCAGCTTTGCCAAGGTTGCCTTCCTGTGGAGAGACCCACTCTACAGCTGCAGTGTGCCTCCCAGGTGCTGCTAGGGACGGAGGCACCCATTGCTCTAGCTTCCTCTGGGACTGTTGGCTACCAATGGCTCACACAGCATCCTTTGCAGGGAATTGTCCTTAGGCAAAGGGAGGTACCTCCCCTGCAGTCATGAGCCCCCCCAAGGGCAGCCCACTTCCTTGGGAGGGTACAATGGCCCCACCCCCTGACTTTGATTGACAGCAGCTCTCATCCCAGCTCCCCAGTTTCCTGTGGGATAAGCGGAAGCCTCTGCTGCAAACACATTGCAGAGCAAGTCCCGCTATGCCAGTCCTGTGTCCCCTTCCCGCAGGTGTCTTCACAGTGGCAGAATCTCCTGCTAGCAGATCTCTCAGCATCTGTGCTCAGGCTAACAAAGGTGCCTAAGAGAGTGGTGGACACAAAGTGGTCTCTAGATGTGCATGGAGACTTGTCGGCATCCTTGTTGCTTCTGTGGGTCCCACAGGAAGAAGATCCACAGTCTTGTTTTTAGTGTTCACTACATTAAACATTCTTTTTCTAAAATTCTTCCATTTTTTCTCCTTCTTTAAAATATGTTTAAGATATGTTTTAGGAATTAGAATTTAAGAATTGCCAAAAGATCAACAAACCCACCTCACTCCTTTAAAAATACATGGAACTATTGGTGTCTTCACACCTATCAAGGTAATAATAGGATGACTATTATTTTAAAAAATTAAGTTACTGGTGAGGATGTGGAGAAACTGGAACTCTTGCACACTGTTAGGAAGAATGCAAATTGGTGCAGCCACTGTGGAAAATCCTCAAATAATTGAAAACTGAACAACCATAAATACCCATTTCTGGGTATTTATCCAGAAGAACTTAAATCAGGATCTCAAAGAGGTAACTGCACCCCCATGTTCATTGCATTATTAGTCACAACCTAAACGCCTATCAATGGATGAATGATAAGGAAAGTGTGGTGTATCCATACAATGAACAGTTATTCAGCCTTGAAAAAGAAAAATCTGCAATATGGGACAATGTGGATGAACTCAAGGGTGTCATGTTAAGTGAAATAAGCCAGTCACAGCCACAAATGCTACTTGGTTCTGTCTGTATCTAAAATAGCGGAACTCAAAGAAGCAGAGAGCACAATGCTGGAGGAAAATGGGCAAGTGTTTATCAGCAGCTCTGAACTTTCAGTTAAGCAGATGAATAAGTTCTGGAGATCTGCACCTCCACATTGTGTTCCAGATAGCTCCAGATAACAATACTGCCTTCTGCACCATGTACTTAAGATGCAGCTCTCAGGGCTGGCGCTGTGGTACAGTAGGTTAATCCTCCGCCTGTGGCACCAGCATCTCATATGGGTGCCAGTTCTAGTCCCAGCTGCTCCTCTTTTGATCTCTGTTGTGGTCTGGGAAGGCAGTGGAGAATGGCCTGGGTCCTTGGGCCCCAGCACCTGCATAGCAAGACCAAGAAGAAGCTCCTGGCTCCTGGCTTTAGATCAGCCCAGCTCCGGCCATTGTGGCAATCTGGGGAGTGAACCAGCGGATGGAAGACATTTCTCTCTGTCTCTCTTTCTCACTGTCTGTAACTCTACCTCTCAAATAAATAAATAAAATCTTAAAAAAAAAAAAAAGATGTAGGGGCCGGCACCGTGGCTCACTTGGTTAATCGTCCACCTGCGGCGCCGGTATCCCATATGGGTGCCCAGTTATAGTCCCCATTGCTCCTCTTCCAGTCCTGCTCTCTGCTGTGGCCCGGGAAGGCAGTGGAGGATGGCCCAAGTGTTTGGGCCCCTGTACCTGCATGGGAGACCAGGAAGAAGCACCTGGCTCCTGGCTTTGGATTGGAGCAGCGCCAGCTGTAGCAGCTATTTGGGGAGTAAACCAACAGAAGGAAGACCTTTCTCTCTGTCTCTCTCTCTCACTGTCTATAACTCTACCTATCAAATAAAAAAAATGTAGATCTCATATTAAGGGTTCTCATCACAACAAAATTTTTATTTGAATGTGTGGGTTTCTGAGTAATTTCCCACCTTTAAAATAGTCTACAAGGGTGAGGTCTGGTGTAGCATTTAAGATACCTACATTCCTCGCCGGTGCCACAGCTCAATAGGCTAATCCTCCACCTGCAGTGCCAGCACACCAGGTTCTAGTCCTCGCCGGGGCCCCAGATTCTGTCCCGGTTGCCCCTCTTCCAGGCCAGCTCTCTATTGTGGCCAGGGAGTGCAGTGGAGGATGGCCCAAGTGCTTGGGCCCTGCACTCCATGGGAGACCAGGAGAAGCACCTGGCTCCTGCCTTCAGATCAGCGCAGTGCGCAGGCCACAGTGTGCCAGCCGCAGCGGCCATTGGAAGGTGAACCAACGGCAAAGGAAGAGCTTTCTCTCTGTCTGTCTCTCTCTCTCTCTCTCTCTCTCACTGTCCACTCTGCCTATCAAAAAAAAAAAAAAAAGATACCTACATTCCATATTAGAGGGCCTCAGAGCCCTGGCTCCAATCTTGATTCTAGCTCTATTCCCAAGTCCAATTTCAGCTTCCTTTGAATGTGCATCCTGAGAGGCAGCAGTGATGGCTCAAGTACTTGGGTCTCTGCCACTCATGTGGGAGACCTGGATTGAGTTCCAGGCCCCAGACACTTGAGCACTGAACCAGTGAATCAAGTATTTAAGGACTCTCTCTCTCCCTCTCGTAAAATATATTTTTAAAAGATTTATTTTATTTATTTGAAAGAGTTACAGAGAGAGATAGAGCCAAAGACAGAGTCTTCCATCCACTGGTTCACTCCCCAAATGACCGCAATGGCCAGAGCTGAGCTGACCTGAATCTAGGAGCCAGAAGCTTCATCAGGGTCTCCTACATGGGTACAGGGGCCCAAGGACTTGGGCCATCTTCCATTGCTTTCCCAGGCCATAGCAGAGAGCTGTATAGGAACTGGAGATGCCAGGACTTGAACCGGCACCCATATGGGATGCTGGTGCTGCAAACTAGGGCTTTAACCCATTGCACCACAGCACTGGCCCCAAATAAAATATATTTTTAAAAAATATTCCACAAAAGTTGAAGCTTTGTCAGTTAGATGCTAGGTTTTTCCTTTATAAAAGAACTCTTCACTTTCACAAAATCCTGGAATGACAGAGCAATACCTCTGTTTTGTGGATAGGGAAAGCTAGGTCCAGGGAGGAGAAAGGACTTTCCCAAGTGCACAGTGAATGAGTTATTAGAAAAACCAGAACTGGATGGTCCATTTCAAAACTTGTCCAGATTACTTGCCGCCTTCGTTGGCTCACTCTCAAAATCATTGGAGGTTTTTTTTTTTTTTGAAGATTTATTTAGTTACATGAAAGTCAGATGTACAAAAGAGGTCTTCCATCCGCTGGTTCTCTCCCCAGATGGCCACAATGGCCAGGGCTGGGCTAGGCCAAAGCCAGGAGCCAGGAGCTTCTTCTTGGTCTCCCATATGGATGGCAGGGCCCCAAGCACTTGGGCCGTTTTCTGCTGCTTTTTCCAGGCCATTAGCAGGGAACTGGTTCAGAAGTGGAGCATCTGGGACATGAACCAGCGCCCATGTGGCATGCCAGTTTCACAGATGGCAGTTTTACCCACTACACCACAACACCACATCACACTCCTTTTTTTTAAATCATAGGAGCTTAAAACATCGAGATTAGAAGAGTCACTTGAGAAACTCCTAAAAATGCAGATTCCTGGGCTTCTCGAGTACAAACTCAGATTCAGAGGTCTGAGGTAGACTTTGAGATATGCATCTTAAATATGCAGATCATACTCTGAGGTCACTTGGAGAAACTCATTTTGAGAAACACTGATTTAGAAGGATATTTCTGTACTGCTGGAGGCTGCCTCTGTGACACAGAGGGTTAAGCCACTGTCTGCAGCACTGGCATCCCATATGGGCACTGTTGGTTCAAGTCTTGGCTGCTCCACTTCTGATCCAGCTCCCTGCTAATGTGCCTGGGAAAGCAGTGGAAGATGGCCCCAAGTACCTGGACCCCTGCACCCATGAGGGAGACCTGGATGAAGCTCTTGGCTCTTGGCCACAGCCTGGCCCACCCCTTGACGATGCATCTATTTGGGGAATGAACCAACAGATGGAAGATTTTCCTCTCTCCTTCCCCTTCTTTCTCTTCTCTCTCTCTCTCTCTCTCTCTCTCTCTCTCTCTCTCTCTCCCTCTATCTCTCTAACTCTGCCTTTCAAATAAGTAAGTCTTTTTAAATTAAAAAAGAAGCTAACTTATCCAATTCATCAAAAAGGAAGTCTTTTTGGCAATGCTTAAAAAACATTTTCTTTTTTTTAATTTATTTTTTTATTTAGTAAATATAAATTTCCAAAGTACAGTTTATGGATTACAATGGTTTTCCCCCCATATAATTTCCCTCCCACTCGCACCCCTCCCATCTCCCACTCCCTCTCCCATTCCATTCACATCAAGATTCATTTTCAATTATCTTTATATACAGAAGATCGATTCAGTACATACTAAGTAAAGATTTCATCAGTTTGCACCCACACAGAAACACAAAGTGTAAAATACTGTTTCAGTACTAGTTATAGCATTACTTCACATTGGACAACACATTAAGGACAGATCCCACATGAGAAGTAAGTACACAGTGACTCCTGCTGTTGACTTAACAATTTGACACTCTTGTTTATGGCATCAGTAATCTCCCTAGGCTCTAGTCATGAGTTGCCGAGGCTATGGAAGCCTTTAGGGTTCGCTGACTTTGATCTTATTCCGACAGGGTCATAGTCAAAGTGGAAGTTCTCTCTTCCCTTCAGAGAAAGGTACCTCCTTCTTTGATGGTCCCGTTCTTTCCACTGGGATCTCATTCGCAGAGATCTTTCATTTAGGTCTTCTTCCTTTTTTTTTTTTTTCCAGAGTGTCCTGGCTTTCCATGCCTAAAATACTCTCATGGGCTCTTCAGCCATATCCAAATGCCTTAAGGGCTGATTCTGAGGCCAGAGTGCTATTTAGGACATCTGCCATTCTATGAGTCTGCTGTGTATCCCGCTTCCCATGATGGATCGTTCTCTCCCTTTTTCATTCTATCAGTTAGTATTAGCAGACAATAGTCTTGTTTGTGTGATCCCTTTGACTCTTAGACCTATCAGTGTGATCAATTGTGAACTGAAATTGATCACTTGGACTAGTGAGATGGCCTTGGTACATGCCACCCTGATGGGATTGTATTGGAATCCCCTGGCACATTTCTAACTCCACCATTTGGGGCAAGTCCAATTGAGCACGTCCCAAATTGTACATCTCCTCTCTCTCTTATTTCCACTGTTACATTTAACAGGGATCACTTTTCAGTTAAAATTTAAACACCTAAGAATAAATGTGTGTTAATTACAGAGTTCAACCAATAGTACTAGAACAAAACAAAGAAAAAACACTAAAATGGATAAAGTATTACATTGTACATCAACAGTCAGCACAAGAGCTGATCAAGTCACTGTTGACAGAGATCTCACTAGCTCCCAAGAAAATTTCCTCTATTGGAGGAAGCCTCTGTGTATAAGAAAGCTCCTCCTGATCGCTGAGCTGACCATGTCTGCAAAAAGCCTCTCGCACAAGTTCTGGCTCTTCCTCCTGCACAAGACAGAATCTCTTCGGCAGTCACTTGTCCGATCTCCAGAAACACAATCGACGCTCAACAAGTTCTTGTTGAGCTAAACAAAGAGGGAAGTAGCATAAGCATGAACCAATATGAATGCATCAGATATTGTTGTATATCCCCATGCCTGGTACCTAGATGGAGTGCCATAAATGTTTTAACCACTTAATGTAAAATAAAGCAGGTCTATCCTAGAACAGACTAGCACGGTGTCTATGAGCCAGCACTCTGAAACCAGGCTTCCTGGGTTCAAACGCTGGTTCTACATCTGTATTGCATGTTATTTAGACTCAATGAGCCCCTGTTTTGGCATCTGAAAAAATGGGAATTAAAATAGCACCTGCCTCACACTTTAACATAAGCTTGACATACATGAAGCATTTCATGAGGCTTAGCTCTTGCTATTACTTGTGTCCAGGCTAAGTATTACTCCAGATTCTGGGTACTGAACCCCAGGGTCCTCCCTACCTGATTCTCGCAGTGTATCACCAGCTGTCTTACCAAGTGAGTGACACATCTGGACACAATGCTGGCAGGCTGGTCTCTCCCCTGTGCTGAACAGCAAAGAGCGGGGAGTGGGGGGAGGAGGTGGGAAGGTTGGATGTGTTTGCAAGACAGGGTCAGAGCCTTGAGAATAGACCAGTTGTACCTGAACAGAGGCTGTGCAATAGCAGAGAGAAAGGATGTCATTATATAAATGGAGCCTCACAGAATGAAATGGGTGCTCTGCATTGATCCTGGATGCCGTGAAGCCCCTGAGAGCTTAGGCGAGGGCTTCAGACAGCCTAGCCTGGCGGTGCACAGCGGGCAGGCTGGAGGAGTCTAGTAGCTGGGCTGACCATGTCTGCCATTCTGCCTGTCTTCTGGGGACCCCATTCACACAAGATCCTGATAGTTCCCTGACCACCTCCCTGCCTCTAAGCCTTTTGCAGGTTCTATCCCTTCTAACTACAGTACCCTCCCCTTCCCACTCTTCCCACACTTGGTTTAGGCACCTCCACAGAGAGGCCTTCTCTAACCATTCTATTTAAATTGGATCTCCCCAATCCATCATCATCAGAACACTGCATCTTCCATAGCTTTGAGCATAATATGTAAATTTTCTATTTCTATGCATTATTATCTCTCTCACACACTGGAGTTAAGATCTGTGCAGGTAGAAAACTTATAGTTCTGGTCCAGTGTTCCAACTCCCTGCACAGTACCTGGCACACAGTAGACAACCAATACATATGTGCTACTGGAGTTTATTGAGTGAATAAATCAATTCTAACTTAATAGTCTAGATAAGAGGCATTCTGCACATCAAGGCAGGTAAAGTAGAAAAGCAGAACAATACAGATATGGAGCTAAACTGTTGGAAAGGTATAAAATTGGCAAAATGCTTGTGAACCAGGGAGAAAATAGTGGCAGGACTGGAGTGAGGGAAGAGTTAACAGTATTCTGACACTTTCAACCTCAGTAACTGATGCACAATATTTAGACTATAATCAAACATTGAAACTATATTCTTCAAATTCATCTATAAGAAGTTGGGACACTGGATCACTGCTCACATCTTTACCCTCTCCCTGTTACACAGTTACATCCACACACTTTGCCATGTAGCAGCATAACAAAGTAGTTGGTGTATGTCTCAGCACCCATTGATGCTGGGCTTGCCATGTGACTTGCTGGGGCCAGAGGGAGGTCAATGGGAAGCTTGCATCACCTGGCTTGACCTACTGCTCAGCCATGAAAAGAGCATGACCCTTGGCCGGCGCCGTGGCTCAACAGGCTAATCCTCCGCCTTGCGGCGCCGGCACACCGAGTTCTAGTCCTGGTCCGGGCACCGGAGTCTGTCCCGGTTGCCCCTCTTCCAGGCTTGCCCAGGTCTGTCCCAGGTTGCCCCTCTGCTGTGGCCCAGGAGTGCAGTGGAGGATGGCCCAAGTGCTTGGGCCCTGCACCCCATGGGAGACCAGGAAAAAGCACCTGGCTCCTGCCATCGGATCAGCGCGGTACGCCGGCCGCAGCGCGCCATCCGCGGCAGCCATTGGAGGATGAACCAACGGCAAAGGAAGACCTTTCTCTCTGTCTCTCTCTCTCACTGTCCACTCTGCCTGTCACAAAAAAAAAAAGAAAAGAAAAGAGCATGACCCACAGAACCACTGTTGTATTAGCCCAAGTCTCAGAATTAATGCACATGGCCTGGAGTCAGGCAGTGACCCAGTCCAGACAAGCCACATGGTCAACCAGTAGATCCACGAGCATTTAATGAACATCTGACACTGTCATTCTCTGAAACCTGGGAGCTATTTATCATGCACCCTTATTGCAGCAGAGGCTTGACTAATGCAATTGATCAGCAAATAGTCAGCTTTAAAACCTGTCCATGTTCCTTCGACCTAGAAATATGGAAGTCTTTGTCCTTTCCCCTTAAATCTGGGCTATAAACCGATAGAATGCAGCAGAATTGATACTGCTTGACTAGGTCAGCTGAGGCCATGTGTCTTTTGCATGGTTCTCTCAGACTGATCACACTTGAAATGAGGTTGAAGATGCCCTGGCATGAGTTGCTCCCCACAGGCTCTTATTCTGTTCACTGAGTGCCCTTCCCACTGCTGGCCTTAGGCGGCCCATCACTGAGCTTTGTATTCTTTGCATTCTGCTCTGCTTCTTTGCATTTTTTAAAATTATTTATTTATTTGAACGTCAGAGTTACACAGAGAGAGAGGAGAGACAGAGAGAGAGAGAGAGAGGGGGAGAGAGAGAGAGAGAGAGAGAGAGGGAGAGAGAAGAGTCTTCCATCTGCTGGTTCATTCCCCAATTGGCTGCAATGGCCGGAGCTGTGCTGATCCAAAGCCAGGAGCCAGGAGCTTCCTCCATGTCTCCCATGCAGGTGCAGGGTTCCAAGGACTTGGGCCATCCTCTACTGTTTTCCCAGGCCATAGCAGAGAGCTGGATCGGAAGTAGAACAGCCGGGTCTCAAACTGGCGACCATATGGGATGCTGGCGCTTCAGGCCAGGGTGTCAACCCGCTGCGCCACAGCCCCGGCCCTTCTTTGCATTATTTGCTCTACCTTGCTGTCTGCTGATTATTCTCCAGTCTCACCTGGAACATCACTTCCACAAGGAATTTCTCCCCGAAATCCATCATTCCCTTATGACCCTGCACGTCCTTTTCATGGCGTTATCACAATTCTCACAGCATTTGTGTCACCAGCTGTTTGAGATCTGTGCTCCTCCACTGAACTATTAGTCCATGAGGACAGGAGCTGCATCGTTTTTGATTTCTGTAATATATAGCAGGTGCCATATTAATATTTATTGAATGGCTAGGTCAGTGCAAGCCAGTTTCTGAAGACTTTAACAGGAAAGCCTCGCTCAATCAATGCAGTCCAGCCTCACAGTACTCCTTTTCCATCTCCCTGAGGCCTGGACTTCCAGTTATCTCCTTCCCTCCCACAGCTGCCTTCACCTATTCACCTGTTGGTCCTGCATTACCCTTGTGAGCAACTGGCCCTCCAGTGCCAACAGGTCCAGCTTCTGGAGAGAACTCTACAGCACAGCGATGTTTCTCAGGGCAGCCAGGACTGATGATTGCACTGTGGGGGGAAAGAAGGCAAACAAGCATGTGTGTAATGACAGTTTAATATCTTCATCTTCTGCGTGGAGCCCCAGTCAATTAATATTCAGTCAATTAGAAAATGTGTCAGAAAAATAATAAATTATCCATAATTAAGTCCAGCCAGGAACCAAATGGCTTCCTTGCTGCTTTGGAGGGGAAAGTGATAATTGGATTAGCACTGTAAATAAGGAAGTGATTCAGGTACCCATTATCTGGGGCCACAGAAAATAATGGGGCAGGTGTGGCCCTGGGACCTCACTAATGTTGCAATTCTGGCCCATACTGGGTTAATAAGAACCAACATGTGACCAGGCTTCTGACTTGTGAGCTTATGGACAGCTTCACATGGCAACTACGATAAAGGAGATATTAACAACTATTTGAAGTAATTAATGAATGTCCTACTCTGGCTAAGTGTTTCTGAACTAGTCTCTTTGCCTGCAGTTATGTCCCTTGAGTTATTCCCCAGATTACAACATCAGAGGTCACTCTAAGCTATGACATTGACCACATCATCCCACTGCATGTAGCACTCCCATGGTCCTCTGTTGCCTCTGGGATGAAGTAGGAGATGATCAGGACTACACCCAGGGATCCCCTGCACCACCATCACAGACTGCCTCCTTCCCCATAAACACTCTGTGTCCCTACCACAGCAAGTGGCAGGAAGACCTCCAGACCTGCTGTGCTGATTCCTACCACTGTATTCTTGCACCTGCATCTCTTCAACCAAGAACTTCTTCCTTTCTCTACCTGCCTATCCCACACCCATCAATCAAGTTTAAGCTGAGCTAGGAACCCATCCTGAAAAGCCTTCTCTTCCTTTATAACAGGGTTACATACTCATCCTCTGAATCCTGCAGCCCATCTGATTGCCATGAAGTCAATGGCCACTAGGATCTGTACGTGCTCATTTACTTACCTGTCTTCTCCACTGGCCTGGGGAACTTATCAGGACCTGAACCTGTGTCGGCAAGAGAAGGATCATAAATCCTTGTCCACGGGGCTGCCAGCTGCTGTGGAAATTAAATGAAGCAATGTACAAAATTGCCTGGTAATGTGTCCAGCACACAGTAGGTCTTAAATGTGTTGGAGCTGGAGTTTAGCCAGGACTTTAGAGAAGAAAAGCAAAAAGTTCATTCATGCATCAGATAGGATTAAATGGTATTGACAATCCAGAGGTGTGCCCCAGAGGGGAGGCAGCAAGTGTTATTATCCTCTCAGACCTAAATCTGCCTTTTCCTAGCAATTGCTTGTAACGTCCCCTTTAGTTTGATGAAACAAAATCCATAGATAGTATAACCTGCCTACATAATTTTGAAAAATCAATATAATGTATTATAAAGATAAAGAAAAGGAGACAACTTATAACAGAATCATATCTATTTCAATAAGCAATGCTCAGACAGAGAAGATACGTGCAGTCATTGGAGGCTTCCACCTCGCCCTGATGAGGAGGTTAGGGTTTCGGAGACAGGAGACAATATTTAAGTGGCTATTGGTGCCACTTTCTCTCTATGTTTGACAATTTCAAAGCAAAGGCTAAATAAGCACGTCCCTACATGTATGACTACAAGTGTAGATGGAGATAGTGAGGATTGTTTTGGTGGCTTCAATTCCACAACAGCCTTGCCACCCCCAGTGTGATCTTCAGAAATGGTAGCAATTCCTGGTTAAGTTTCTATTAGAATATAGTTTCATTTGATGTACCTGGTCATTGCATTCCTGGAAACTTTAATGTATCTTAAAACCATCTGGTAGGGGAGGGGGGGGGGCGGCTGTGGTGCAGTGGGTTAAAGCTCTGGCCTGAAATGCTGGCATCCCAAATGGGTAGAACCCGGTTGCTCCACTTCTGATCCAGCTCTCTGCTATGGCCTGGGAAAGCAGTAGATGATGGTTCAAGTCCGTGGGCCCCTGCACCCATGTGGGAGACCTGGAGGAAGCTCCTGGCTTCTGGCTTCAGATCAGTGCAGCTCCGGCCATTGCAGCCAATCGTGGAGTGAACCGGCAGATGGAAGATCTCTCTCTGTCTTTCTCTCTCTCTGTCTCTCTCTCTGCTTCTCCTCTCTCTGTGTAACTCTGACTGTCAAATAAATAAATAAATCTTTTAAAAAAAAAAGCCATCTGTAAATACTGTGCTGGCGTCAGTGTTGTGGCACAGTGGGTTAAGCCACTGTTTGAATGCTAGCATCACGTATTAGAGCACCAATTTCAATCCAGCTGCTCCACTTCCAATCCAGCTTTCTGTTAATGCACCTGGGAAAGCATCAGAAGATGGCCTAAATGATGGGCACCTGCCACCTATGAGAGAGACCTGGATGGAGTTCTGGGCTCCTGGCATCCGCCTGGTCCAGTCCTGACCATTGTCATTATTTAGGGAATGAACCAACAGAGGGAAACTAGCTCTCTCTCTTTCTCTCTCTTCCACTCTGCCTTTCAAATAAATAAATAAATAAATCTTTTTAAACATATTGTGTTGGTATGTGTTCATAAATAGATGACAAGATAGATGATAGATAGATATAGATAGGTAGATAGATAGATAGATAGATAGAGGCAACTATATAGAGGTTCTAGACCTGTATGAGAGGTCTTCAGAAAGATTGTGGAAAAGGCTGGTGTTATGGCACAGCTGGTTAGGCTACCACTTGCAATGCCAACATCCCATGTCAGGGTGCTGGTTCAAGTGCTATAAATAATGGTTCAAGTGCTCAGGCCTCTGTCACCCATGTGGGAGTCTTGAGTGGAGTGCCAAGCTTCTGGCTTCAGTCTGGCCCAGCCCTAACCATTGCAGTCATTCAGGGAGTGAACCAAGAGAAAGAAGAGCTTTCTCTCTCTATCCTTCCCTCTCTCTCTGTTACTCTGCCTTTCAAGTAAATAAATAAACAAATAATTCTTTTTTTAAAAATTCTTGTGGAAAATAGAACTTAAATATATTTTGTTGCAAAAAGATTTTAAATCTATGCATAGCCTTTTCATTATCTGCATTTTCCATGAACTTTTTGAATATCGCTCACAGAACCGTCAGCAGGCTTTTCACTCATGTGTGTTTCCAGCGAGACGGATGAAAATCTCACAGGATACATGTGAACTCTTTGCGGCGTGGAAGTGTCCTGCACAAGGCAGTGCGTTGAGCAGCTCTGCCCCCCATCCACTAATTGCTGACAGCTCCCTAAACAGTGGGATGAGGGAAAACACGTGCATAAATACCCAAAGCACCCTGCAGGGGGCGTACCACTTCCTTTGAGAACCAGGGTCCCAGAAGCCTGAGCCTGAGTGGGATCATCCCAGTCTCTGCCCTGCCTCCCCTACTGGTGGAAAGCTCAGCTCAAACACCCCAGCTAGGAGAGCTTCGCAGGAGACTGCTGGGCCTGCGAGCTGGCACGCGGGACAGCCGCTTGGGCGCACCATCCTGGCTCAGGCTGCCTCCAAGGATAATGTTTGCAGACAGGGGTGTGAGCAAGACAGGCTGCCACGCCCCTAATGGCCTTCAGCTGCTGTAGCTCACACCATGCCCAGGGGCACAGCCAAACCAGTCCTGGCCATGGGCCTCTTGCCCAGACTGAATCCAAGCTGAATTCAACCACCAGTTTCCTGCAGCCAAAATTCATGGTGTTGCAGTAGGAGACCAGGGTTCTACTTTCAGCTCTGCAGCTAAGCCACTGTGGGACCTAGGCAAGGAGCTTTATCTGGGCCCCCACTGGCTGCTTTCTGCTCCAAAAGTAGACATTACCAGCAAAGATGCATGAGAACAGAAAGGAAATGCTCAACTCCAGGGTCTCCTGAAACACACCCTTGGTGACTTCACTGTCAATATCATTTAAGGACTAAACATGGCCTATTGTGTAATTCAACCAGTAATCACTTGCACACTGATAGCCCAGTGCACAGTACATTAAGGGAAAAGATTCAGGCTGAACTGTGAGGGGAGACAATAGCTTTAGAATAGTGGAGGAGCAGCAGAAATCCAGAGACAGATAAAATGAAATCTGGCTTGAAGAGCCCTGAATGCTGCACTTAAAGGAGAACCCTTGCATCCATGAGGTCAGGGGGAAGGAGGAGCCCTGAGTGCACCCCCAACACTGTCAGGGTCCATGCTCCACAGCCGCCCACTGGAGACGCTGCACACAGCAAGAAGCACCTTCCCAGCAGGTGTCCTATCCCAGCAGGTGTCTTTGTGGGCACCTACCCACGTCACTTCCAATTCATCATAAAGACAGCCAATTGCTTTCCCTCCAAACTCCCTCCTAAGACTTTGGGACTTTATTTCCCTCTTGCCTTCTCTTGCTCCAAGAAATGTTTTCCCTTGGGAGTCACAGGAAAGACTTCTGTATGTTGGCGTTTGCTGGTATTTCTGCCTCTGCTGTCGTCTGTCTTGGTCTTGCCTTACACACGCACACTCTCACACAGAGCGATTTCTAGAATGGTAGCATTGATCTTTTTTGTTTGTTTTTTATTCATCTCTGTCTGTCCCCCTGGTGCCTGCCCAGGCTCTGAAGTGTGCAAGAGGAAAAAATCAAAGAATGGCGCCCAGAGTGCCTGAGCTGACCACAAAGCAGTGACATGCCAGCACCTGCCAATCCCCAGCTCTGCGAGAGCCTGCTTTAAGCTCCAGTGACAGCATCTCAGAAGAGGGTCTCTGATGAACACGGCTGTGGCCCATGGGATTGTCTCCACCCTCAGATTTTTTTGAATGGGTTGAGAAGCTGTGCTTCTTCCCCCAAATGGGTTTATCTCCGCCTGTCAGCTTCGGGTGTGAGCCACCCCACTTAAGGAGTACTTCCAGCCAATTACACCCCCTTTGCCATAAAGCACTAGAGAAATTAGCAGAGGCTAATGGACTTAAGCAGCCCCCAATGCCAAGACTGGTATAGATGACAAGGAAGCTCTAGAACAACCCGCCTTCTTCCCTCTTGTCTCCCCCGTCAGTAATTTATTCTGTTAGCTGAAAATCCCTATTTAGCCAGCCTGCAATCCTATTTTAGTAGGGCCAGCCAGGGGCACCCCAGGGAAGATCCCTGGTGGGAGGAAGGGGCCCTTTGAAGATTATACATGAGCAAAAAGACAGAGGCTTTGAACATTGATGGAGGTTCTGGGCTGCAGACTCTGGCTGAGGCTGCGAATCCTTCTGAAAAATAGGCATAGGGGAAAGAGAAGAAGTCATCACGACATAAATTAGATGAATTTAACTATTGCAGGAGTGCAAAAAGACATTGAGACTCAGGAGCTCAAGTGATCTATCCATGATCTATCCAGGCTCTGTTTTTGCTGTGTAGCCTTAGACAAGCCAGGGCGTCACTCTGGGTCTTTTTCATCCAATCTGTGCAGGTTTCTAGATACTCTTGGTATTGAGAATGCATTCCAAGACACTAAGATGAAGACCCATCTCTCCAGGAGCCCACAGGCTTGGGGGAAAGCCAGGAAAATGGATCCTTACAACACCACATGACAAGTGCAATAATGCCCAGTCCTCAGCTAAAAAATGAACAGCTTGAACTGGAAAATAATGACAGTGGTAGTGACAATTGTTACCTGTTAAGCTCCAAGTCTACCTGGGCAAATGGCACTTGCCTTGGCCTCCTGCTACCATAGACAGAAGCAAAGTAGGAGCTCAGAGTGCTGGGATGCTGGGCAAGGCCCCATCCTTCCCTTCCTTATCCCTACAGACCTCAGGGCCCAGACACATGTCTGCTGTCTGCCTTGACATCCCAGATCGGACTCCATGTGTACATCATGATTCACATCAGTTACCCTAAGAAGCCTGGGGTTCCCAAAGCATCACCCCATCTTGGACCCCTTAACCCCCTGGGCTCTACATCCCCAGCTCCCCAGAACTTCCATTGTGCCCTCTACAATCTCTTCTCCCCCTGACTACACTTCAGAAAACACTCGCCTTCTGACTTTCCCTAAGATGGAGCTTTCCTTGGGGATCCGCTTCCTTCAAGGGCTGCTTCTCTCCCCAACACACACTGCCCTTTACTACTCCTCTCTGCTGCTTCCAAAACATTGTCACTTTCACTGTCACTCTCTCCAGCACGGACTTGGCTTCAATTTCTATATCAGTTTCCTCCCAACAGCCTGGTCTGTCATTCTTTGAGTGTCTCATCCAAAAGCCACCCCTCAGCCACTCACTGCTATAATCACGCTTTGTGCTTTATCCTTACAATAACTCTGCTCACTCCATAGCCTCGGTTTTAAGAATCGCACTCTTGACCTCTGCTCACTCAGAGGTCAATGAATCTTTTACCTCATTAGGTCCTCAGGTCTCCTAATTCCAGCACCTTTTCATTGCCATTTATTCCAGATGTCCACACTTCCTTCTTTGCCCAAGTAGGAGGTCATGCTTAGGATCAATCATCATCATCATCGCTAAGTGTTGGGGTGTTTTGTTACATAGCAACAAGCAAATGCACAGCCCTTCACTCCCATGCACACACTTGCGGATGAAAGTCAACTCTCCACCTGCTCCCGAGCTGGATGGTAACTAGGTGTGATGAGAGATGGACCCAGCCCTGTTGAGTCTGCCTGCTCCAACATCATGGCCACTAAGCTCAAGTGGGCCCCGTCCAGCCCGATCAGTACAAATCACTGTCCAGTACGAATCACTCACCTAGTCTCCCAAATGGCCATTTTCCTTCTTCTCTTAACTCAAAACTTTACTGGCTCTTCCCCAACCTCAGTCTCACAGGTGTCCTTGAGTTCTACTTCATGAAAATAGTAGAGCCATTAGAAGACAAATCCCTCAACTCCCTCCACCACATCTACCAGTCATGTCCACCTACATTCGTGCTATCCCTCCCATTACTGTGGACAAACTCTCCATGTGCCAACCTCACCTCTTGTTCACTAATCCAGCCCCGAAGGGCTCCTCTGTTTCTTGCAACATCATCTCTTGTCTCTCTGTGGGATCTTCCCATCAACTTTGGACATTTCATTTTCCCATCCTCTCTAGCCACCACACTTTCTTTCTCCCCCTTTAAAATAAAAGAAAGCAGATGTGCATTTAGCTTTGCAGTTATGACACCAGTTAAGATACTCATGTCTCTTATCAGAGTATTTTTGGTTGATACCCAGCTTGGGATCCTGACTCCAACTTCTTGCCGGTGTAGACCCTTAGAGGCAGCAGATGATGCCTCGAGAAGTTGGGTTCCTGCCACCCATGTGGGAGACCTAGAATGAGTCCCAACCTCTACCCCTTTCTAAACTCCATACCCAAACCCCACCTCACTATTCAGGTCTAAGGGACATCTCACGCCTAATCCTTGTATACACATCACACACACACACATACACACACACACACACACACATACACCTGCAAATAACAACAAAAACCTTGTTCCATCAGTAGATTCACTCATCACAGTAACTGTTTCTCTGACTTTCTATATACTCAGGGCACAAACTCAAAGTCGTTCTTGACAACTTTCTTTCCTATATCTTACCTATTCAATAACAACCTCCATTAACATTGACTTTCAAAATATGTCCCATAATCAGCCCCTTCTCACAACCCCATTGTCATACTCTAACTCAATCACCATCATCTTGCCTAGAGCAGGGATCAACAAGCCACAGCTTGTGGACAAAACCAGCCCACTCCCTGTTTTTGTAAATCAAGTTTTATTGGAGCACAGCCATACCCATTAGTTGACGTGTTGTCTGTGACTATGTTTGCAATCCAAGGACAGAACTGAGACAATTTGGCTTAAAACTGAAAATATTTCCTATCTGGTGTTTTGTAGAAAAAGCTTGCCAATCCCTGGCCTAGATTATAACAATCACTAAGTCTTCCCATTCCTTGTCCCATCTGAAGTTGATTTTCAACCCAGTGTACAGAGAAAATCTTTTAAAATATGCATCAGGGGCTGTCATTATGCCACAAAGGGTGAAACTGCCCCTTGTGATGCTGGAATCTGCTAACAGAGTCCTGGTTTGAGTCCTGCCTGCTCCATTTTCAATCAAGCTCCATCCTAATACACCTGGGAATGCAATGGATGATGGCCCAAGTATTTGGACCCCTGCAACTCATGTGGGAGACCCAGATGGAGTTCTTGGCTCCTGCCTTCAGCCTGGCCCAACCCCAGCTGTTGTGGCCATTTAGGAAATTAACCATTCGATGGGAGACCTTTCTCTGTGTCTCTCCACTCTCTCTTGCTCTACCTTTCAAGTAAATAAAGAAATATTTTAAAATATATACATGTCTCAGACCCTATCACTTTCCCAAAAAGTTCTTCAGTGCACACCAGGGTCACTTGCCCCAGCTCAGCAGGTCTTGAAGTGCTAACCCCCAGCGAGCTCTCCATCCTTATCTCCAGGTTCTATCACAAGCTTCTGTAGCCACATCAGACATGTTCTTGTCTCCAGAACACTCCAGGCTTGTACCCAGGTAGGGGCCCTTGCATTTTTTTCTCTTTCCATCTCCAATCAACTTCACCGGGCTCACCCTTGCAATGCTCATGTCCTCATGTGACTTCCCCTGCTCACCCTGTATCACCTTGAGCCGTGTAAGTACCCATTATCTCTTAATCCATTCTCTCCAAAGAAGTCATCACCATCTGACACAGCACATCTACTCTTGTTTATCCTATCACAGCTTTCTTACCTTCTTGCGATCAGGTATTCTGAAAGATACACACTGTTGTGTCCCGAGCATTTAGCTCAATGGAACATAGTAATTGCTCATTAACAATGTGTTGAATGAATGAATGTCTGAAAGAATGTATCTGAATGCTGATCACAGCCTGTGCTAAACTCTTAACGTGTCTTTGATCACTGACCTCAGAACAGCCCTCTGAGGTAGACACTGAGGCACAGAACTCAAGGGCATACACCCAAGATTCAAAGTCAAGTACAACACCAAAGCTCACCATCCTAATCACCTCCACCTCCTAAGACTGTGCTGATCTGTACACTTCAGAAAACATTTTAACATGTAAATCCATATTTCTAGCAACTCTGGTGTACGTGGATGGATGAATAGATAAGCAAAATGTGCTACTGCTTTACCTCCCAATTGAATATTATTCAGCCTTAAAAGGGGAAGAAATTCTGGCATATACACAGCATGAATGAACCCTGAGGAAGTTGTGCTAAGGGAAATAAGCCTGCTAAATGACAGACAAGTAATATATGACTCGACTTCTATAAGGTGCCTAGAGCAGTCAAGTTCATAGAGACAGAATGGTGGCTAAGACAGCCTGTGGGGAGGAGAACAGGAAGCTGTTGTTTAATAGGTGTAGAGTTTCAGTTTTGCAAGATTAAAAGAGTTACAGAGATGAATGGTGGTGATGGACACACAATGGGGTGAACCGCACACTTGCAGTCAGGTGAGACGGCACATTAGAAGAATCCATATCCCTTTCACATTACAAAGTGCCAAGTAGATGCAAGCTGTCCAGCATCTGGAAGAGACATGTGAGGTTCAAAGAGCAACCTGGACCAGCTCAAGCTTGTAGGAGGCAGCAAGTTGAACCAGGTCTGTCCTAACTCTCATTTCTACAGCTCCTGCACTTCCCACCACTCTGTCTTCCCCTAAAGCAGCCAAAAGATTTTCCCCAATGTATTTACTACACTTTAAATGCAGGAAGTCTGTTTCTTCCATTCCTTGGTGAATTAGGAGCTTCTGGAAATTTCTTTCTTCCTTGCCAGGTCCAGTCCTAGTTGGAGTTGGAACAGGTAAAAACCAACTACAGAAAATGTCTCACAAGAGCCAGCAGGAGGATGTTAGGGAGGGCAATGGGAGATGTTTGTGCATTAGCATATGCAAATTGGCAAGGGTAAAGAAAACTGGGAAAGCTGCTATTTTATCATTTGTGGTAATTATAGTAATTTAGAGTAGGGAATCAATGGGTTCCTGGAGGTAAAAGCATCTTGAAAGATAATGTGGTGTGATTAAGAAGTTCTGATTAAGAACCCCTGTCATTTTCACTTGAAAAGGGTAAGGAAAGAGACTGGGGTCAGAAGTGCAGAGACACAAGGCATGAGGGTGGGGACCTGGGCCTGCCAGACGCTGTCCCTGGTGCTGATATACAGAAGAAAAATCAGCACATTCTAGTCTCACAACCCTCACAGAAGAAAAGCAGACACAGAAAATGACTATTTAAATGCACTCTGACTCATGCAGTGATTACGTTCATCAGGAGCACAAAGGTATGATGAACTTTGTCTCCATGGAGAAGATTGTCTAGAAAAGCTTCAGACAAAAGGTGATACCTCAATAGGGTTTTGCAGTACCAATAGGAGTTTATAACTGGCAGCAGTGCGGAGAGAGGGATTTGCAAGTAGAGGTAACAGTGTACATGAAATGTTGAATGAAAGTACATTTGGAGAACTCCAAAGGAAAAGTGGGAAATGGGCATTTATAGCCTATGAGCCTGGAGACACTGACAGGCTCTGACACTGGAGCCTGGCAGACCATCCCAGGCATCCTGGACACAACTCAGCTGCTAATGGGAGCCATCAAGACAGAAGCTGAGGAGTGACTTGGTCAGGACTGAATTTCAGAAAACCCTGGTGTGAAGATAGCCAGGGTCAGTGTAATAACCCAGAGACCATGACAGAAGCAGGTCAGGTCAAAGGAGCTAGGAACAAGTCCCTGAAGCAAAGCAGGTACTTAGAACTTCACAGGCCCAAATTGAAAGGGACCTCGGGAGCCGGCACTGTGGCACAGCAGGTAAAGCCGCTGCCTGCAGTGCTGCATCCCATATGGGCACCGATTTGAATCATGGCTGCTCCACTTCCAATCCAGCTCTCTGCTATGGCCTGGGAAAGCAGTAGAAGATGGCCCAGGTCTTTGGGCCCCTGCACACATTTGAGAGACCCCAAAGAAGCTCCTGGCTCCTGGCTTCGGATAGGCACAGCTCTGGCCAATGCAGCCAATTGAGGGGTGAACCAGTGGATGGAAGACCTTCCTCTTTCTCTCTCTCTCAGTCTCTCTCTCTCTCTCTCTCTCTCTCTCTCTCTCTCTCTCTCTCTGCCTCTCCTCTCTCTGTGTAACTCTGACTTTCAAATAAAATAAATAAATCTTTTTTAAAAAAAATAGAAAGATACCTTGACCACTTAATTCAACCCCTATTTTACAGATGAGCAAGTCAAGGAACAGAGGGGCTCAGATACCACTTGATGTCCCTCAGCTAATAAACAGCAGTGCAAAGAGGCCGGCGCCATGGCTCACTTGGCTAATCTTCCCAAATGGGCTCCAGGTTCTAGTCCCAGCTGCTCTTCTTCCAGTCCAGCTCTCTGCTGTGGCCCAGGAAGGCAGTGGAGGATGGCCCAATGCTTAGGCGCCTGCACCCACATGGGAGACCACGAGGAAGCACCTGGCTCCTGGCTTCGGATCGGTGCAGCACGCCAGCTGTAGCAGCTATTTGGGTGGTGAACCAATGGAAGGAAGACCTTTCCCTCTCTCTCTCTCTCTCTCTCTCTCTCTCTCTCTCTCACTGTCTAACTCTATCTCTGTCAAATAATTTTTTTAAAAAAATTTAAAAATAAACAGCAGTGCAAAGGACTGACACCAGGTCTCTATTACTTCAATGCCTGAAATATGCCTGCTCATCACAAGCCTTTGGGACACAAGACAGAAGGTCAGTCTTCCCAAGACCATCATCTGACAATGTGTCAGACAGTAGCCAGCCAACTCTGCTTTCCATGCTGTCACCAGGGGCAGGCAGTGAGCTCAGACAAGACCTGGGGGCTGCTGGCAAGCCCTGGAAGGACTGCCCAAGGCAGAAGGGACAGATTTTACTCCCATGCACATTGCAAAGGATCACTTCATTTCCCAGTCCAGAGAATCAGGGAGCAATTAAAGCTGCATGACAATAGGATATCCACCCTAAGAGATAATGTGTCTCCTGTCTCTGGTGGTATTCCAGACGAGACTAAGCACTCACCTCTCCAGGTTGCACTGAGAGGATTCCTGAACTCTCAGAGATTCCTAAGGTCCCTTTCTGCTCTAAACTTCTATGATCTTGGCAGGTTGACACACATCCCCAGGCAAGCCAAACACCCCCTCCATGAGCTGTCACTGAAGAGCTGTTTGTTAATTCATTCACTAGTGAACAGTATTTGGGGATGCAGGCTGATGGGAGGGGCAGAAGGAAAGTAGAATAGGGACTCAAAGGGGCGTCCAACACAGCTGGTCTGGAAGGATGGGAATGAGGATGCCTGCAGCAGCAACAGCAGGTGCCAAGCCCCAGGAGCAAGAGGAACCAGAGTAGGTCAGTGTGGCTTAGGGCCAGCGAGGGACAGAGGAAGCTGCTGATGGGGCAGGGCCAAACCCTGCCTTGAGTGCCATGCAGAGCCAATAACCAACCTCAAGCAGCAAACTGATATGCATTTGTGATAGTTCACTCTGATGGTCACGTGGAGTTGACAGCATTTATTCCTTGAGACTATTTCCAAGAAGAAGGAATAGCTCTCCCTTCCTTGGTTCCCAGATGGCAGTGTGGAGCACAAGTGTTTCCATCACGATCTGGTCAGACGTCTCCACCTGCATCAGGAACCCAGAGCTCCTGGGGCCCTCCCAGCGCTGGGAGCCGTGACCCTGGGATACCTATACCTGGGAGCCATGGCCCAAGCTGGCCTCTGAACACCAGTCCCTCACACGAGGCCTCAGCCTGGTCTTACCTCTGACAGATGGGACGTTTGTTGACGCTCCGGTGACAGCTTGAAAACTCATCTCCTCCCTCGGAGCCGGCCCGTTCCACCTCGTCCTCCCATCTGCCATCTCATTTCCAAACTAGCAGAACAACTCGGCTAGAGCAATTCCGACTTTTTCCATCTGTGCCGAGTTAATTAAGAGGGTAATGAGAGCTGGGGATGAACGAGGTCTGCATTAATTCAAGATATGATTAAGAAAACCATTTCTAAAAAGATATATATGTGCACACAGAGAGCAAGGCCAAATGCTGTGGGTGTGGGTCCCAGGTCAAGGATCTTTCTGTCTCTATAAATGTGCCAGGCTTCAGTGGGAGGACTGAAGAGAACCTGGGAGGTGGAGACTAAGTCACTTGAGCAGGTCCCCTCCCCCCAAATATGGGCATAGGTAGGAAGGCAAGGATCACCTTGGCATCCATCTCTACACAGTCACACCCCAAACAAGTGCCTATCACTTGATGTTTGCCTGACCCAGTGAATAACTGAGAAAAGCAATAGCTAGGGCTTCTCTTTATAACCAATGTCATTCACCTGTTACATGATCACTTTTCTAAAGCAGCCCCTGATACATCCAAAAACTTCACTGACAATCAACAAAATGAAAAGTTGAGACCATATCCCAGGTCATCTAACTCCTACTCCCGCAGTCCTACAAGCAAAATTGCCAGTGATAATGAATTGCTGTGATAAAGAGCTGGCCTGGGTGAGCACCTACTATGCACTTGATGAATGAGCCCTACTATGTGCCAGGCATCATTCTCAGGACAGCACTTACATATGCTCTCACTTAATTCTCTCAAAGACCCTCAGATATTAGCATTGTTGACACTATTCCTCTCTTGCAGATGAGGAAACTGATGCTCAGAGATGTTAAGGGAATTATCCAAGATGCCACAGTAGGAAGTGGCAGAGAGAGGCTTTGAATTCAGATCTTTATGATGGCAAAACTAAACTACCCTGCTAATTAAAGGCAGCGCCTTATGGTCAAGGAGACAGATGAATGCTGTGCTTTGGGGGAAACCTTATGTAACCTTGGGCAGTCACTCAGCTTCCCTACTTGCACAGTGGGACAACTGTCCTGAAACCTCTTCAGATCTATGAATCCATGATTGTGTCCATCCCAGCAGCCTGGCCCAATGCAGCCATCTCTCCTCACCCTGAATCTGACCATGCATCTTCTGTCCCTCTAGCCCACACACTGAAACTCACCTCCAAGGCCTCAGAAACCATGCCCCACCTTTCATTTCCCTTTCTTCTTCCTTCCACCCAATGCTCCTGCCTTCCTGACTATGTTCAGAAGATTGGGTGGTCCTTTGAGGTCTAAATGGAAGTCACTGGGGCCAGCACTGTGGCGGAGTGGATAAAGCCACCATCTGCAACACCAGCTTCCCATATGGGCACCGGTTCATGTCCCAGCTTCTCCACTTCCAATCCAGCTCCCTGCTTATGTGCCTGGGAAAGCAGCAGAGAATGGCCCAAATGCTAGGGCCCCTGCACCTACATGGAAGACCCGGAAGAAGCTCTTGGTTCCTGGCTCCTAGCTTTGGCCTGCCCCACCCCCCTGGCTGTTGCAGCCATTTGGCCAGTGAACCAGCAGATGGAAGATCCTCTTCCTCTCCCTCTCCCTCTTCTCCCTCTCCCTCTCCCTCTTCTCCCTCTCCCTCTCCCTCTCCCTCTCCCTCTCCCTCTCCCTCTCCCTCTCCCTCTCTCTCTTTCTCTTTCTCTTTCCCTCTCTTGCTGTAACTCTGACTTTCAAATAAAATAAATAAATCTTTAAGTAAATAAATAAATAAAATAGAAGTCATCATCATTCCCTCTGTTCTGTTCCCTGCCTCTCCACCCCGCCATCGATGAAGCCAGAAATAGGACAGTCATTCTTTCCTCCCTCTTGAGGCCTGGCTAGTGACTGGACATTGTCCTGGGGTTGTCTCTGAACGCATCTTGTCCTCCTACCCATCGGTTTTCCTGCCGCCACCCTGGCCAGGCCACTCTCTCCCCTTTAACTCACTGTGACACTGTCCCCTCCCACATTGTCCCTCCAGTGCTTCCTGCACACCCAGTAGAACAGAATTCTCTTTGGGCACAAATAGTATTTTATTATAGAAGACAATCGAATTTACAAATCGATACACATTTCGAAGAAAACATTTAGGCACCATAAAAGAATATATGAATATAAAAAACTCAATGTGCAAAAATCAGCAAGGAAGTGCACATGAAAACTTATTTTTGAAAATGTGGCTGTTACTGTGCCACTGTGATAGCAAAATAAAACTCTTCCACAGGCCAAAAATGGAAGGCGACCTTATGAATGTAACGGAAGCATTTCCGCACACTGCTTGTGATAGTCTGGTGTGTGCAGAAATGCTTTCTCTGGATTTTGGAGGATTTGCTCTTTGGAAGGAGAGGAGTGACAATGTTTCACTTGGCCGCCCTTTGGATCTTCTGCTGCTTTTCCCTGGGCTGCTGTTGGTGGATTTTCATGAGCTTCTGAGGCTCCTTGGGTTCCACAACTTCTTAAGGTGCTGAATTTTCACAATCAGTGCAGATGAAGTCAATGGAGAATCCTCACTCCTGCTGTCATCCAGGATCCAGCTCACTTTTCCCAGCCCCACCACTGGCCCTTGCAGCCTCCCAGTCATTCCTTCTTCATCCTGCTCTTTTGTGATGTCTGCTGTTTTCTACAAGTCTTTCTCTACAGGCATATCCTGCAAGTCTGTGTGTTCATTTTTCTTTGCATCATGCAAAGGATCTTACCTCTACCAAGATGGAATCTATATCCAAATACAAAGATGGCATCTAGCACGGTCTTGTACATTTTGGCTACCTTTTCCTAAATGTCTGCCTTAGGCATTGTTGTGTTCCTGATGAGAAGGACATCAATGACCATGGTTTTTCCTGAAGCAGTCGGTTGGTCATGAACTTCTGGTCCAAATAGTTACTGTGTCCTTGATAACAGTCCTCAGACAGCCCAGGAGGAAAAGAGCTACATTTTTAAAAATCCAGGATTGCATCAAGTTTTCTTTTAAAAAAATATTTATTTTGTTTATTTGAAGGACAGAGTTACAGAGAGAGGTAGAGACAGAGAGGTTTTCCACCTGCTGGTTCACTCCCCAGACGGCCGCAATGGCTTGAGCTGAGCCAATCCAAAGCCAGGAACCAGGAGCTTTATCCAGGTCTCCAATACAGGTGCAGAGGCCCAAGGACTCGGGCCATCTTCTACTGATTTCTCAGGCCATAGCACAGAGTTGGATCAGAACTGGAGCTGCCAGGACTAAAACTGGCACCTATATGGGATGTCAGCACTTCGGGCCAGGGCTTTAACCTACTGTATCACAATGCCGGCCCCTCATCAAGTTTTCAAAAAGCATGAAGAGGAACCACTTCATCCACATTGAAAGATCTGCTATTAAAAAAGAAAGCAGAAAACAAAAGTTGGAAAAATGTGAAGAATTTGGAAATCTTGTATACTATTGGTCAGAATGTAAAATGGCACAGCTGCTATGGAGAACATTATAGTGGTTCCTCAAAAATTAAAAATAAAAATACCAGGGGCAGAAGCTTGAGGTAGCAGTGAATATGCTGCTTGGGACACCCATATTGCAAATCAAAGTGCCTAGGTTTGAATTTCAGATCCACTCCTGATTCCAGCTAATGCACATTCTAGGAAGCACCAGACAATGGCTGAAATAGCTGGGTTCCTGCCGCCCACATGGGAGACTCAGATTGGGTTCCCAGATTTCAGCTTCAGCCTGGCCCAGCCCTGGGCACTATGGGCATTTGCAGAGTGAACCAGCATATGGGAGATTGAGATATACCTACCTATCAATCTTTCTGAATCTCTGTCTCTTTCTCTCTCTGCCTTTCAAATAAATTAAATAAATAAATATTTTTTTAAACAGAGTTACCATGCAACAGTAATTCCACTTCTGGGCATATATCCAAAAGAATTATAAGCAGAGACTCAACCAGATATTTTTTTATCCATTCTCATAGAGCATTATTCATAATAGCTCAAATGTAGAATAAACTCAAGTGTCTATGAGTGGATAAGTGGGTAAGCAAATATTATATACAATGGAATATTATTTAACCTTAAAAAGGAAGGAAATTTTGATACATGTTACAATGTGGGGAAAACTTGAGAGTGTTATGTGAGTGAAATCAGCCAGAAACAAAAAGACAAATACTTAGAATTCCATTTACAGGGCATGTCAAAAAATAGAAGGAATGGTGGTTGTTAGGGGCTGTGGGGAGTGTGCAGTGAGGAATGATTGGCCAACGTGTGTGGAGTTTCCATTTGGAAATGGACGATGGTGACAATTGTACCATGTGGATGTATCTAATGCCACTGGACTGTCCACTTATAAGTGTCTGAGATGTAAATTTTCTGTTATGTATATTTTGCCACAGTTAAAAGAATTTTAAGTGACTGAAAAGAAAGGACTGGTGGGGCCGGCACTGTGGCACAGTGGGTTGGTGCCCTAGCATGGGGCACCGGCATTCCATACGGGTGCCAGTTCTGGTCCTGACTACTCCACTTCCGATCCAGCTCTCTGCTATAGTCTGGGAAAGCAATAGAAGGTGGCCCAGGTCCTTGGGCCCCTGCACCACATTGGAGACCTGGATAAAGCTCCTGGCTTCTGGCTTTGGATTGGTGCAGCTCTGGCCATTGGAGCCATCTGGGGAGTGAGCCAGAGGATGGAAGACCTCTTTCTCTCTGTGTCTCTACCTCTCTCTGTAACTCTGTCTCTCAAATAAATAAAAGAAACCTTAAAAAAAAAAGGAAGAAAAGAAAAACTGGACAGCAAAGGGTGAGGCTGTAATCACCATGAAGCTTACAAGAACCTCTGGCCAAAGAATAGCTTCCCCATCAGGATCAGGAGTCTGGAGGAGCCTGACTTTGGCCTGGGTGGGGCACGCTGGGTGGGAGGAGGATGCTGAGGATTCCATGTGGTGAGTTTGCCTCCTGCTCATGGCTTTCCCTGGCTCCTCTGCGCTTTGAAGACCCAAAGCCCCTTTTCTGTCAAATCCCTCCTCACTCACAATAGGAACGAACTCATCACTCCGGAATCTTGCCCTGAGCTCTGCATGTAGGTCCACTTGTGTTGTTCCTTCTGCCTGGGGGTCCTGGACCCTTTGTGCATTTAGACCTCAAATGGCTCTCTCAAGGGGTCTTCCTGCAGCCTCAAGTGTTGTCCACCACTTCTTAGGCTCACAGTGTGCACTCGCTCGCTCTCCCCCCGCGCACCCCCCGTAATCTGTTTTTGGCACTCGCTGACTTCTCTCTGCCTGTCTCCTGCCTTGTGTCCTCATTTCATCTCTTCCCCAGTAAGATCCCCACAGTGCATGCAATATTTCTCTCCTCAAAGAGGAGATAGCCATTACATTTAGGCTTTAATAAAAATCACTGAAAACCCAGAAAAAACAATAGTTCAACATTAAAGACTCCTTCAATTCTCAAGCAAAAGAAGCAAAAACCAGGGATCCATGCTTCTGTCATTTTTTCACATCCTTCTAAGGATGGTTTCACTTGCAAGTCCACTTCGCTGTCCATGGTGGCTGCTGGAATTCTGTCATCACTCTCAGGGTTTGGGAAGAACGAGAGTGTGAAGAATGATTGTCTTGCATGCACTCCCTCGAAGAATCTTCTGGAAGCTTCAGGAAATCTTCTGTTCAGATCTCATTAGACAGAAGATAGTCACGTGGACACCTCTATAAAAGGAACCTGGAGGTAGGCATTTAGTGCAGTGATTAAGGTGCTCCTTGTTCCCACATCCCATATTGAAGAGCCTGGGTTCAAGTGTCAGCTCCATTCCTGATCCCAGTTTCCTGGTAATCTACACCCTAGGAAACAGCAAATGATGACTCAAGTAGCTGGATTCCTGCCACCCACGTGGCCGGACACAGATTGAGTTCCAGACTCGTGGCTTCAGCCTCTCTCAGCCTCAGCCACTATGTGCAGTTGAGGAGTGAACCTGCAAATGGGAGATCTATCTATCTCTATCTCTGTGCCTTTCCAACAAAATTAATTAGTTATTTAATTTAAAAATAAAAAAGGAGGTCAGGACATGCACTCTTTCAGCTAGACATACTGTCATTTCAAATAAGATTGGGATTCTGTCATGAAGAAAGAGAGGATGGGCATTGGATGAAAAGTAGCAAACTTTCCAACAATAGACACTAACACAGAGAGAAGAGTTGAGCGAGCAAAGGAGCAAGTGATTCCTGGGACCACATGGACTTGGTGAAGCTTTGTGAGCTCTAATTACTCCTCTTGGACTATTATGGTCTTCCAAGTCCTCATCTCTATGGCATAATGTAGCCACGAACTCGTATATATTGGGGTTCCCCAATTCACCCCTGCCATTACCTATTCTCCTTTCCCATGAGACAAAAGGAGATATGAAGAAGCACTTTAGAGATTGAATGTTCTCAGTTCAAGTCCTGGGACCAACATTATGACCAGCTTTAGAACATAGGCAAATTCCTTTTCTAAGCTTCAGTTTCCTCATCTACAAAAGACAGATAATGTACAAGCTCTCAGAACCATTCAAGAGATCACAGAATAAGATTCTTGGCACACCTTAATGTGCTGTACAAGGCGATTTAATGCTATAACTAGTACTCAAAGAGTATATTTCACTCTGTAATGCTATGTGAGGGCAAATGGTTTAAAATCTTTTCTTAACACTTACTAAACTGAGCTCCTGTATACAAAGAGAATTGAAAATGAATCTGGATGTGAATGAAAGGGGAGAGGGAGTGGGTAAGGGGGGGAGGGTAGCGGGGGGAGGAGAGGTATGTGTGGGGAAGCCATTGCAATCCACAAGTTGTACTTTGGAAATTTATATTCTAAATAAAAATCAAAAAAAAAAAAAAGATTCTTGGCACAACTCCCAGCACCCAGTGGGCTTCCTTCCTGCAGGCTCTTTGCCTGCCTCAACGACACCACTCATTCTCTCAAGACCTGGAGCTCTGCTGTTTGCCAGTTTGTCTCCAGCAAGGGACCTGCAGAGCAGAGAAAATAGGACACAGTGTGGGTGAAGCTCCTGACTCAGACCTGGCCCAGAGTAAACCTGGTGTGGGAGTCAGATCCCCAGCCCTAATGTGTGTTTCCTTAAGTAGGTCCATTTTAACATGTGCACTTGAGGCCCAAGGAAGTAATTATCAAATGGTGAAACACACTGCTGTAGCAGAGTCAGGAAAATACCTGAAAGAGAGTTATTTGAGCCCACCAATCTCCCCGAAGATTCCCATAAGACAACCACCTAAACAAGCCAACCTGTCTACTCAGGAGTAACTCATCCTTCCCCAAACAACTGCTTTGATTTATTGTATTGTGTTTTTTATTATTTTACAAAAACCAGTCTCTCTGGGGCCTATGAGACAGCAGGTAAATGAACTCTTGGAACTTTTCTTGGACAAACCTTAGAACCACTGCAATGGCTATCATTTATCCAACTTGTATGATGTCCCAAGCACTGTGCTAAGCACTTTTTTATCTCATGTCTTCTTCCCCAGACCCTCCAGAGGTGATGCTATTATTACGTCTGTTTGACAGAAGAGGGAAGTAAGGCACAGGGAAGTTAGGTCATCTGCCGTCACACACTAGCAAGAAGAGCCAAGATGATGCAGCATGTTTCTGGGTGCAGGATGTACCCAGGTGAGGAAGGCCATAGTTGCTATCCAGAATGTGGTATAGCATTTTTTGTGCACCTTAGATCGTTGGTCATCTCAGCACCTGCCCTACCTGCACCACAGATGCATTTGGCCTGGGGGAGAGGTGGAGGTACAAAAGAAATCATAGACAGCAAAGATTTCTAAGCAGTCTGATGGCTTAAGCTTCAGCTCTGTCTGAGTGAACTTTGTCCCTTTTCAGAGCCTCAGTTTCCTCAACTGCAAAATGGTGAGGGGCTCAGGGACTGCTGTGCAGGCTTGTTTCCTCTAGCTCTAGCAGTCTGTGAACTAAATTATGATTTCCTTTTTGGTTCATTGAGCTAAACAAGGAACCTATTGTCTCTTAATTCTTACAAGACTTTTCCAATCTGAAGCTTAACTTCCTGGACTGGAAATAATGTCAAAAACCCCCTGAAGACAATAGCTGTAATTAACTGAAGTCACCCAGCAGAACACTTGCCTTCACGTTGGTGCCCTGAGCATCTATAGTGTCACCAGCTGAGAGTTGAGTGGGACTTCTTAGAGGTTGGGGTCGAATGGCATTTGGAATCTGTTCACTTCCATGGACCTTCCTGTGCTGCAAGTCTGAGAAGCCAAAAAACACATTTCCCAGATGCCTTTGCCGCTAAGGTTTTTGGTGCTAATTAGGCTCCACCAGTGAGTTGCATTCATTGGGATTCAGATGGCAGAAGGGAGGTACAGGCCATCCCCTGCCTCCACTGCTGTTGGAAAACAAGGTTGTAGAGACATGGATCTTTCCACAATTGGTTCAGTATTCCAGAGTCAAGTCACCAGTTCCCTGGGTAAGGACTGTCAGCAGTAGCTCTCTGACCCCTGAGTCACAGCTTTGGTTGTGTGTCTTTTCCATCAATAAACCATTAGCAAACCCTCTCATGATGTGTTCATTCCAATTCTTTCCAGAAATTTGGAAATGACTGATACCTTCTATCAAATCCTTTCTTCCTTCAGATTCATTGAATTCTGTTACTACACTTCATCCTGATACTAAAATCAATTAGAGTATTGATGTGCTTTTTCCAAACTCTGTAGAAGATTACAGAAGTCAGGTAGAATATAGTGTCTCAACTCAAGATACTGGCCCAATCCCATTGCTCTCTTGAATACAGCAACCAAACTGTATTGTTCAGCAGCCTTGAATAAGCCCATTGTTTCCCCCTGAAAAAAAGCAGCCAGATATCAGCCTTTGTCCAACTCAGGGGAAGACTAGGATAAGCAGAGCATCATTCCTGGCATTTATTATGAAAGATAGCCCTAAATAGCCAAAACATGTGTTAGAAGGGAAGAATGCACCAAGTGAAACAGTAGGTGCTTGAAAGACAATTTCAGAACACAGGGAGTTTACAAACTAAAGGGGGAGACAGATAGGTACCAAGATGACTCTAAGACAAAATCCAATGACAAGTTAAGATTTTTTTTACTACATACCCACTATGATGTCAGAATCTGGAAAGCCAAATGAAGGAGGACTCCACATGCCATGAATGCTGAATCTGACCATGAGAACTGAGGAAAACTTCACAGTGGAGGTGGCATGGGGCTAAGCCCCAAAGTTCCGGAATGATTTTGTTTGGTAGAAAATAGGACCCACAGGAACAGCTCATGGTGAGCTGAGCCAGGACAGCAGTGAGTCTGGAACAAGGGTGCACATAGCAGAGGTAGAGGTGGAGTTGGCAATGAGGAAGGGCCAGGCGCAGAGGCCTCTAATTCAGAAGTCAGGTTTCTTTCTATGGGCATGAGTTCCTTTCTCTATTTATTCAACAAACATCTGTAGCCATTTTGCAGTACACTGGAGACCAGGCAACGGTTAAGACAGGGTATCTGCCTTGGCAACATTTTCCTTGCAGCAGTGTTTTGAGAAAAGGAGTGGTTTTAAGTGCACCTGGCTTGGAAGAGAAAGACCAAGATCAGGAGGATGAGGTAGTAGACACCTCTTATTGTGCCATCCTAGTAAAACCCCTTCTCCTGAGAGATACACATCTCTATCCATGTTCCTTCAGATTCCTTCACGGCTGTATGTCTTGTCCACAGTAGCTTGGATTAAGGAAGTCGCCTGAGCTGACCCCAATTAAGCAGCACTTTGATGCTTAGCCCTATACGGTATAAAGCTTGGAACAAGGCACAAGTTTAGTTGCAAAAATAGGTGATGTGGGAGGGGGGGAATAGGAGATAAGGAGAAGAATAGAAAGGGGGAAAAAAAACATTAATACAACTTCACAGCAAGAACTAGAAGCATCTGAGGCCCTAATACCAGTTGTCTATAAGGCACAGCCACATCACTGCCCTTAGGGCCCAAGAGACATTCAGTAATTCAGTATCTTTTCAGTAAATTCCATTTTTCTGCCAGTGACAATTCAATCTGGGTGTCTATCTCTTGCAACACATAGTGCCCTGTGTAACACAGCCAATAAGGCAATTCATACACCCGTCTGGCTGAGAGGTGCTAAATCCCTGGCTAGACGCAGAAATGGACACAGTTGCCTTGGGGATGGGGGAAGAGCAGGTACACAGAGAGAGAAGCAAGATCACCATCACTACCTTCAAAGGCTTAGAATCAAAGAGAAAATATAACACTAAGAAATCCCATATTTGCACAGCTCTTTGCTGTTGTCAAAGAAAGAAGACAAACAGGATCTCATTCATTCATTTATTCAACAAATATTTAATGTGCTCTTTTTTTGGCCAGGCACTGTACAAGGTTCTGAACATCCAATGGAAACAAAACAGACTTGGTCCCATGAGCCTGCACTGTACAGGGGAATATAGACAGACAATAAGCAATTCAATAAATATGTGATTACAACTTTGTCAAGTGCCATGAGGGAACACAAGAACGTTCTCTAAGAGAGAGTAACAGGAGGCCCAGTTTCCATAGAGAAGCCCTCTGGGAAGATATGTTTTGTGAACTAAGGCAAGAGAAATGAGGAAGAGACAGTTATGTGAAGACCAAGAAAGATCGTCCCAGGGTGAAGAACACAATGGCAAAGATCCTGGAGTAGGAACAATCTTTGCACTGAAAGAGGGAGAGAGAGAGAAGAAGGAGGAAGAGGAGGGGGAGGAAGCTGAAACAAGGTTCATGTATTTAGAGGGAAGTAAGCAAGGCTGGAAGAGTGGTGGAGAGGCAAATAGTGTATGCAAAGGGTTAAAGTACAGCTTGAGATCCCTGCATCCCACATAGGAGTGCCTGGATTAGAGTGCCATCTCCACTTCTGATCTAGACTCCTGCTAATGCACCTGGGAGGCAACAGGTGATGGCTCAAGTATTGAAGTCCCAGCTACCATGTGGGAGACCTGAATAGAATCCAGTTGTAGGCATTTAGGGAGTGGGCCAGTGGATGGAAGATCTCTCTCTCTCTCTCTCTCTAACTCTCTCTTTCTAACTCTCTCTCTCTCTCTCTCTTTCTAATAAATAAACATTTTTAAAGAGTGGTGGGAGAAGGCTGGAGAAAAGGCAGAGCTCAGCCACAAGAGAAGTCTCCCAGACCACAGCAAGGAATTGGTATTTTGTTCTCAGCAACTCAGAGGAAACACTTGATTCAGGCTCCTCTCTTCTGCATCAAAGATGTAGAAGTGTGGACAGAGAGATAGAAATCGACTTGTTCAACATGAGTGAAAAAATCACCCGTACAACTTCTAATGCAATCAATGACTTCAAGGGAAAGAGAATTCCGAGTTCTCGGGAGATCAAGTACAAATGCAGAGAAGGGAGTGATAAGGAAGATGTCATCGGAGTGGCAGGTGACTGGGGCCTTGGTGGATGAACTGGACTGTGGAATGCTAAAGGAGTCGTTTTCTATTTCTCTGAGGACCATCAGACTGATGTTAGCATCAGCATCACCTGGAAGCCCTTATATAAAGCAAGACTCTCAGATCCCACCCCAGACTCAACAAATGCAAAACACTGGGGCTGAGCCAATGAGTCTGTACCAACATGCTCTCTGGGTGAGTCTTTTGCACACTTAAGTTTGGCAACCACTGGCTTAGAGCATCTTATTATGGGTCCCTAGCCATGTAGTACCTGACCTCTTTAATTGGACCTCAGTTGTTAATATGCACACACACTCCAGGGTCTGCAGTCTAACTTTTGTGAATATTTATGCTTATATAATTTATTTATTATCCTTTTCAATAATTTACATATAATGATGAGCAGTACTCAAGTGTGGAGTTCAATGAATCCTTCCATTCGTGTACACCTGCAAAATTATCACCCTAGTTAATATATAGAAGTTTTCCAGCTCCTCAGAATGCATTTAAGACCCGTCCAATGTGTTCTCCCTATTCTGAGTATCATCACCATAGAGTACTTTGCAGGCTCTGAGCTTCATATAAGTAGGGTTACACTGTAAGTACTCTTCTGTGCTGACTTCTGCCCTCTATATTGTACCCATAACATGCTCTGTATCAATATGTATAGCACCTACTTGTTCTTTACTTTATCACTGCATAGTACTTCATTAGGTAAGTATACCACACTCTATTCATCCCTTCTGCCACTGATAGGCATTTGGATTGCTTCCAGTTCGGTGCTATGAAGACAGCTGTTGGAAATACTTTTGAATTTGTATAACTACTTGAAAAACTACTCATTTCTGTTGATAGAGATAAATCAAGGGGTGGAGTTGTTAATGTTTAGTTTTTATAGATACTATGAGTTTTTCCAAAGAGGGTATATTTACTTTCATCCAACAGATATGTCTTGCAAGTTTACATTTTGCTTAATCAATACAGCTCAGCAAGACAGGGTTTGTCCTCCAGCCTACATTTTACAAACAAGAAGATGGGTCTTGGGGCTGGCACTGTGGTGTAGCAGGTAAAACTGCCACATCCCAGATGGGTGCCGATTTGTGTCCCTGCTGCCCCACTTCTGATCCAGCTCTCTGCTGTGGCCTGGGAAAGAAGAAGATGGCCCAAATCTTTGGGCCCCTGTACCTGTGTGGAGACGTGGAGGGGGCTCCTGGCTCCTGGCTTCAGACCAGCCCAGCTCAGGACATTGCAGCCATTTGGGGAATGAGTCAGCAGATGGAAGACCTCTTGCCTCTGCCTCTCTCTAATTCTGCCTTTCAAATAAATAAATAAATCTTTTTTAAAAAGAAAAAGAAAGCAAGAAAACGGGTCTCTGTAACACAAAGCCATTTGTCCTAGACTATTTGTTGTCACACTCTGTCAACATGAACAACTATCTTCCTCTATCTGGGTCTCAGTCTCTACATCTGTAAAATGGGCAGGAAACTATTTAAGTTTGTTAGTGGTAGAACTCTTCTTCAATTTCTTTTTTTTTTTTTTTTTTTGCCAAAGTCCAATATATGTTAGAGAAAAAAGTGGGTGCTCTGGTTTAATCTGGAGAAGGACATGGAGTCTTCCCAACCCCAGCCTCTCCTTCACAACTTGAGTTCCAGGGAGTCCTTGGGGCCAAATTTTGCTCATGTAACTGCCCACCACTTCTAATCCATTCTATGCTTCTAGGAATCTTCTCAAATCTCCCCAAGAGATCCAGTTCACCTGCCTTCCCTGGACAGACCCTAGGGAGGCAGAGGGAACCAAAATAAGGCTATGGCTGAGAAATGGAGGGAATTCCCTCATGACTGGTCCTTGTCTGTCCCCTGTTGAGATTTAAACTAGGTCTCCCATGTGGTGGCAGGGGCACAAGCACTTGGGCTCTCTTACACTGCTTTCCTGGATGTGTTAACAAGAAGCTGATTTAGAAACAGAGCTGCTGGGACTCGACTCTGCACTCCAATATGGCATATCAGTATCACAGGCTGAGACTTAACCCACTGTGCCACAGTATGTGTTTATTTCCTGTAGTCTTCTTCCTTGTAGGTTATCCACAGTTACTCTCTCATTAGCTTACTGTAAACAGTAAAACTGGTTTAACACAAATGTGAAATTTGTAAGAAAAACAAACCATCATGAGTCATCTCGAGAACTGCTAGAGATGGTCCAGTGAAATGAGGATGCAGATAATGCAATGATTTTTAATTTGCATAATGTCAATATGTAATAGGTGAATGTTTTAGGAAGAAACAGATACAATGATTTTTGGAAGACTGAGGAAAATGATGTCAATTTATTTCTATAGTCAGTTCTAGGTCATGGTAACACAACATGAAATGTGCAAGGAAGAACAAAAGATAAGAGAGTCCAGGGGAAGAGGGAGAGAGAGAGAAGAAGGAGGAGGAGGAGGAAGGACATTCCCACTTACCACCTGGGGTCATTGCATTTGCCTGCATGAATCACACATGAAGTGTTTGCTGGGGACAATTCTGAAAGGCAGGGGCCTGCCACGTGTTCCTACTCCCACTGCCTCTCTATAATTCAAAGTCTGAGCTCCTGCCTCCTCAAGGGGCTGTTTATTCCCCCTCCCACCTTCACCACAGCATCTCACAAATGTTTGTGATCACCTATGAGATGCCAGGCAGTATTCTAGACAGTGGGAATTCACAAATGTGCCAAGGAGCTTACTGCCTCCTGGAATGGTGCACCTCTCCCCAGGTGATCCAAGTGAGATTTCCTGCTTCCTGCTTGCAGAGCCACGGCCTCCCCAGTGGTTTCTGACTCACAGTCGCCCCTTCCAGCTCTTGACCTTCATTAGGGTTACATTGAGCCAGCTTGGGGACCCATAATAAGATACCCTAAGCCAGCTGGGATCCCATCACACTACCACTGAGGCCTCTTTGAGCCTTTCCCCTGTTGTCCTGAGGATGAAGTCAAAACATACAGCTACTCAGGGCCCATTTCTTCTTGCTCCTCCAACCCCAAGAACACTTTCATCATCTCTTTGGTCAACACAGTGCTACCATCATAACCAGGTACCAATTTATAGGAGAAGAAAGAGCATAGTGGAAGCACAGTTAAGGTCCAAGGTCCAGACTCACATGTAGCACCCCCACTGGTGAGGACAAGTCTACCCAGGCTCACCTAATGACAGGGAGGCTGACAAATACAGCAGTGCTCGGCCACAGTGCAGTCACGGTAAACAAAGGGGAGAGAAGGGTTGGTTGACACCCAGCAGCCCCTGTAAGTCTCTCATTGTGCACGTGGAACTGTGGATCGGAGTGCCCAAGGTCATGGAGCTAATATTCCCCTTCCCACAGCACCTCCTCAGTTCTCAGAATAAATGTGCATTCCCGTTCCTCTGGTCAAACATCAGGTTCCTGGAAAACAGACTCTAAGACAGAGGGCTGCATGCAAATGGTTTACTGGAGGTGCTACCAGGAACAGCTGTGAGAAGCAAGAGTGGGCAGAGGGAGAAATTGAACAGGGATGCCGTTGTGACAGAGGCCTCAGCCAATCCCCAAAGGAGCTCTGAACAGTGCAGAGATGATGCTACGAAGTTGTCCCAAGTAGAGGTAAGGGGGCCAGGGTTGTGTGTTCCAAACTGTGTGTGTTGCCCGCAAGGAATGGTGCAACTTGGGTGAGGTGGCTCCCTTCGGCCAAAGGCAGGGGCAAGAGGGACTTCCAGCAGCTGGGGGACCCTGGACCTGAAGGGAGATCTGTGGATCTGAAGAACCCAGCCCAGGGCCTGGCACCTGGAAGACATTCAAGAGTTCATGAACTGTGGGATTGGTTCTCAAATTCATGATCCTGATTATGGCATCACTCTGTCTCTTGTTGCTTGATGCAAGTGTTTGTGTAGCCCCTACCCTATGGAAGACACTGTTAGGAGCATGGTAGATGGTTTCAGAGATACAAGACAGAATCTCAACCATCTAAGGTTCCACAACGTGCTAGAGGCAGGAGAGAGGAATCTAAAAAGAACAGTATACGATGGGATGAAGTATGACAAGGGCGTCTGGTTGGAATTACCCAGCATAACGGGACTGCTCAGGACTCTGAGCCCAGCCTATCAGTTTGCTGGGTCTACATGCCAACTCTGCAAGACGGGCATGAACAGCCTGTGTTATGTAAGGAAGCTTTGGCTCAGAGAGATGTGGAGTGACCCATCGGTCACTGGAAGCCAGTGCACCGGACCCCAGAGCCCTGGCTGTCTTGCGGTATCTGTGAGGATGTGGGGCGAGGGTCTGTTTAGTACTTCCCGCCCAAGCTCCCTCTTTCTGGACATGGTCCAGAGGTCTTTGTCTGTAGGAGCCAGTCCGGCTGGCTGAGCTGTGACTCAGAAATGAGACGCCTGTGGTGTAGGAGCAGAGTTGAGTCCTCTGGCAGGGACACTGCTGTGAGCAGGATTTGTCTTAGAGGTATTCATCCAGCGCAGTGTGAGAGGAGATTATTCTAAATAACATACAGTCCGATGTGACGTTATTATTCTTAGGCTATAAATCAATAACCCAAATAAAGTAAATTGTTAGGTCTGGGTGGCATAAAATATACAAGCCCAGACAGAGAGACTTAGGGGGATGACTCGCTCTAAATCAGTTTAACCACCTTGCAGCTTCCCGCATTACAGCCTTAATCTAGCACATTAGCGAGATTAGTACGTGGTTTTTGCAATTAAACTGCATATTTTATCACGTCTCTTTCTTTCATGCTATATAAACTTCCAGGAAATTACAGACTCATAAACTTTGGCATAAAGCAGGAGGTAGTAGGAAGTGGAAGAACCCGAAAGACATTCGGGGGTAGCTCTGAGTTCCATATTCCATATTTTTATGTGATGTGAAAAGTGCTCCATTAACACGCCCGTTAGGGTAAAGAAATTCCAATGAACAGATTTAGAGATGAGTCTCTCAGAGCCCATAACCAGGGTCCCTGTGGATCACAGGGTGGTTTTTTTTATTGCTAAGAGGGAAAGTTTAAGGTTTTAATATAGATGTGTGGGGGCGGTGAGTTATTCTGCTCTAAGAGCAAGAAAAACACATTTTCTTCTGCGTGGCCCCAGTATGCGTTGTTTGAGATCAGGATCTGTTACTAAACTGGAAAGTGAAAATCCATGGTGTAGGGGCTTGTCTTATGAACTATTTCACCATGACCTTGTCTGTATGATGTTTGAGGAGCTAATCCTCCCACACAGACCCTTGATGATACACACACACACACACACACAGAGTCTCTCATGCACAGGTCAAATTTCTTTCCTGGAATATAACTCTGTTCCCCAGCAAGTCAAACTCCATTCCAGACTTTGATTAGGATACATTAACACATTTTGTGGGCTCATTAAAAAAATTGAAAATGAGGGGACCAGCACTGTGGTGCAGCAAGTTAAAGCCCCCTCCTGCAGCACCAGCATCCCATATGGGAGCCAGTTCAAGTCTCTGCTACTCCACTTTTGACCCAGCTCCCTGCTGATGTGCCTGGGAAAGCAGTAGAAGATGGCCCAAATGCTTGGGCACCTGCACCCACACAGGAAACTCAAAAGAAGCTCCTGGCTCCTGGCTTCAGATCGGCTCAGCTCCAGCTGTTGCAGCCATCTGGAGAATGAACCAGCAGATGGAAGACATCTCTCTCTCTCTCTCTCTCTCTCTCTCTCTCTCTCTCTCTCTCTCTGCCTTTCAGTAACTCTGCTTTTCAAATTAAATAAATAAATCTTTAAAAAAAATTGAATGTGAGAAAATTCTCCAGCTCACCTTCTAGAACTTTCTGCTATGAAAATTGAAGCAGAGAACTCTGAGGACTTAACCAAGGTCTCAAAGCAAGATTTGTCCTTCCCTGGAGGAGAGAAAGAAGTCCTGTGAGTTGTGGGTGTCACACAGACCTAACTTCAGTCCTGATCTGTCTACATCCTAAAGTTGCTGTAAGGAGTAACTAAAATGAGAGAGAGAGAGATGATTGATAAATATAGAGATGAGAGAGGTGGGAGAACAGATAGGTAGATAGGTAGGTAGTGTCTCAAAGTGCCAGGTATTAGGCTACCCTTTGTGGGGAGGGGACAGCGGGGGTACAAACATGCATCAGACTAGATCACTCCTTACAAAGCATCTGAGTCTGATGGAGACATCCCACACAGGTCAATAAGTGCCAGTCCAAGGTAGGTGTGCTGACAGAGAGCTCCCATAGCAGAACCACAATGGCTTCACAGAAGAGAAGTGGAGTGGCCATCCCAGGTTACTGCCAGTAGAGATGAGGCAGGCGCCCAAAGCCAGGGCCCAGCCTCTCCCTTGCTTACAGCTGTGAGACCCTGGTCAGGAGACTCCCCAGCTCCCCTTGCTCTCAGTTCTACCATCTATTAGATGTGTGAGCAGCAATCCCAGAACAGACACTGTAAGTCCCATCTGCTGCTCCAACTAGCAGAGGAGCTGAAAATGCTACTCAGGTCTAAAACAGTGATCTGGGTTTCCAGGACACCTCAGCAACTAGCGGGTATGAGTTAGGATCTTCTATAGTGCTTGTCTATTTCATCCTCCAATAACTGAAGTTTGCACCCTCCGGGCAGATGGGAGACAGGCAATGGATGGGCTTAGAGTCTCATCACTGAAGGTTGCCAGAACTATCTCCTTTGATTCTTAACTTCATCCAGAGCAACTCTGCAAGTCCCTGCTCTTCTTCCTCTCTCCAGGCATCAGGAGGCCACCTCCCTGCCTCACATCAGAAAGGCAGAGCCATGGCCTTCTCAGCTGCTGGGAATTGGGAAGCAAAATCTGCTTGACTTGGCTCCCACTAAGACAAAGCAAAAGTGCCCCAGAACATTAGACAAGGTTGAATGAAGGAGATCTAATCCTTTCATTAACAAGTGATTAGTCATAATGGCTGAATAAATAAAGGAATGGATGAGTAAGAGAAATAAATTTTGGCCTATCCATGGTGTTGGCTCCAACTTCTGTCTCAGCATCTATTTTTCTTTAAAAAAAAATATTTATTTTTATTTTACATGAAAGGCAACGAAACAGAGAGAGATCTTCCATTCTCTGTTCCACCCCTCAGATGCTTGGAAGAGTTGGGGATGGGCCACACCAAAGCCAAGAAACCTGGACTCAGTCCAGGTCTCCCAAGTGGATGACAAGGACCCAAGTATTTGGATGGACCCTCATCTGCCGCCTCCCGAGGTGTCCATAGAAGGAAGCTGGAAGTGAAAGTGAAATCTGATCTCAAATCAGACACTCCAGTATGGGATGCCTGGGTCCCAGGCAGCAGCTTAATCACTGCCCCAAAAGCCTGCCTCTTTTCTTTCTTTGTTCATTATCTTTCTAACTGATGCCAATGTTCAGTGTATTTTATGAATCACTGTTAAGACACCTTAGTTTCTTTCTAGCTTGAGGTAAGGTGTAGATCAATTCGTCAATATTTTCTGGTCTCCGTGTCCAAAAAGAGAGAGATGTGTTAGGTTGACTCCACAAGGCAGCTTTGCTATGTGTTGCCAGTCAGCCTGAAACGAGGCTGGTCCTAGCTTGACTTTGATAGTGACCTCTGAAAGGAACCACCCCAGCCTAGTCCATCCTCCACCTGCATCTCTGAGATTTCAGGTCCCAAGATCTAAGCCTGGAAAAGGCAGGAAAAGATCCTGGCTCAAGGACAGTGAGGAGGGGAGGCAGGAACAGGAGAGAGGAGAGTGGACAGGGAAATGGTGGCAGTGAGAGAAGGGGAGCCCTGAGTTGGGAACAGGACATGGGTCCTCAAGGCAGGTGCCTCAGCTGGTGAGGTGCCTTGGCTGAGACCTGGACTTCAAAGTCCCTCTTCTTCTGCTACTGCGACTCTTTAAGGCAGAGGGCAAGGGGACCACAAGAAAGCTGCAGAGGAAGAGGTTGGGGAAGGCTTATACTCCACCAGACAGCTCTGCAGGTCCTGTCGCCAGGTGAACATGTACACAGCACTACCCTCGGCACTCTGGGGCTGGATGGCAGTGGAAGGAAGGAATCCAAGGTGGAAATTAGGGAGGTTATGTTTTCCCAGCTTGCTGTGTGATCTCCCTCCTCGGAGTCCTTGTTAATAACACGAAGACCACCAGTGATCTCTGATGGCCCTTTTGCTAGGATTCTAAGAGGGAGGTCCTACCAAGAAGACCTTTCTTGAGGGCCTGGTGCTCAGCACGGCAGTTAAGATGCCACTGGGGAAGCCCACATCCCATCCCATATCAGAGTGCCAGGGTTCAGGTCCTGGCTCCTCTTGCTTCTGATCCAGCTTCCTGCTAGTGCACATCTGGGGAAGCAGCCAGTAATAGCTTCGGTCTTGGGACTCCTGCCACCCACATGGGAGACCTGGATGAAGTTCCAGGCTACTGGTTTCCACCTGGCCCAGCCTTGACTGTTGCAGGAACTTGAGGAGTGAACTAGTAGGTATAAGATCTCTATTTCTTGGCCTTTTTGCCTTTCAAATAAAATGAGTAAAAAAAAATAAAATAAAGTTCCCACATTCTTCACTTGGGAACAAAGAATATTTTTTAAAGTTTTTTGAGGAAAAGAAAATATAAATGCATTAGAATTGTTCACAAAGATCTGTGCCCCCAAAAGATATGAAGGAAAAGCTTTAGCAAATTAGTGTCCTCAAGCATGGGCAAGCACCTCAGTCACTGGGGATGCTTTAAATAGAACAGTGCGCTGTAGAAGTCTCCTCTCATCAGTCTGTGGTGTGGGCCTCGGGGAGACTGTTGAAAGCACCCCAGTGGATTCTGATGGGCACTGAAGGTTGAACACCCGGCTCTAAGCACACTACAGTTCAGTGACTTCCTTCCTATCCCATGCCTGTGAGGTCATCCACACTGGCAAGCCTTGAATCCCAGACTGTAGTCAGGCAGGTTCAGGGCCACAGCCATGGACTGACCACTACCCGCATGGCCGGGCGCCGTGTTCTATCAGGGCCTTAATCCTGCAGAGAATAATGCACCTGACCCAGAGAAACAGGGGGAAGTAAGCATCATCTTCTATAGCCACACCACTGAGCAAGGAATTCGTCTACGCCCCTCACTGTTCTGACGATTTTTCACCTGATTCTTCAGGGGATAGTGGCCACCATCTTCCTCACGATGAAACAAAACACAAAGAGGTTAAATTCACAGCATCTTCAAAAAGTTCACAGAAAACAGGCATTATGAAAAAGCTATGCATGGATTTCAAAAAATTTTGCACTAAAATAAACTTATTTTTTATTGCCATTTTCACAAATTTTTTAAAATAATTTTTAAATTTATTTTTTTTATTTATTCAAAAAGCAGAAAGACAGAGGGACAGATTTTTCCAGCTCCAGGTTCACTCCCCCAGATGCCCACAACAGCTGGGGCTGGAACAGGTTGAGGCCAGGAGTCCAGAACTCCATCCATGTCTCCAAACCAGGTGGCAGGGACCCAAATACTTGAGCCATTACTTGCTGCCTCCTAGGGTGTGCAGTAGCAAGAAGCAGGAATCCAGGCACACTGATATGGGGTGTGGGCAACCCAGACCACTGCTCCAAATGCCCACCCCTCCTTGAACTCTTTTCAGTGCCTGCAGAGCTTGATCATAACCACACAGCTCCCACACAGCAGAAGAGGATGGTTTGGGGCAGTTTGGATCCCCCACTATGCTGTATTGCTTCTCAGAATCTGTGTGTTTGGGTCTTGACCCTCTCTGAGCACCAGCCTGGGGCTCTCTGCTGGCTGACAGAAGGACATTGCCCTTCGAGATGCAGGCTACACAATAGACCATGTCAACAGTACCCAAAGCCCCTCATCCCAGAGCTCATCTCACTGGCCGCTTAATATTCCTACCACAACACGCAACCTTCTGGCTAAGACCTGTAAGCCACCTGTTATTTAAGTGGTAGCTGGATAGAATTGCTAATTTTGACTTCTGACAATGCTTACAAGAAAAATACACCCACATGTCTGGGTGCAAGGGAATTAATCAGCTATTGAGTTTTACCTGATGCTGCATGTCAGCATTATCTGGCAGCTGTTAAAATTCCTGATTCCCAGGCAGCACCCTGGACTGATTAGCACGAGGATCTTCAGGTTGGGACCAAGTACTACTATTCTTAAAGCTCCCTGGGTGATTCCAACCTATAACCACATTTGAGAAACACTGCTCTGTACCTAATTTTCTTAGGCAGACTACAAAGGGAGACCCCTATGAAATGTTGAAGCACTTTAGGCTGATGGTGTTCAGTGCCTGGGGTTGAGGAGAGATCCACAAGGCTTCTTGGAAGAAGCAGTCTCTTTCCCACTTGATCCAGGCTGCAGAATCACAAAATCTGGAGAAGCAGAGGTGGCCATGAGGCCTGTCTTAGACACTGAAGCCTGCCTCCCCCCTGTGGGAACCTTGCCTCCTCCCCTAATTTCCTCATTGCTCTCCTCACCCTTCCTCATGTCCCCCAGAAATGAACGAAGCACTCCGGAAAAATGCAGAGTTGAGTGAAGAACATATGTCCTGTGTGCATTTAAAGAGCATTTCTCTTCCTCCTCGCCAGTCTCATCGGGAAATAAGTTCTCTCTGCTTTCACATTTCAGGGCCGAGCAGATGGCAGAAGTCTGATTCAGAAATAATGTCCATTTGAATGGCCCACACACAAGGGCCCCTGACTGTCATCAAAAGACCATCACAGACATACAATCTGGACTCTTCAAAGTCTCGAGTTCATCCCAGGCTGAAATCTGCACTTACCCCACCCAGGCCCAGCTTCTCCTCCTGTATATCAGTGAGTGCAGTCCCCATCACCCCATCCAGAAAACGGGCCAGAGCCTTGGCTCTCCCATCACACTGGTAGTTCCCCTACTATGCGCGGCTCAGCTGAGCCCCCTCCCTTCAGGGAGCCCAGGCCTCTGCACTTCACCCCTCACATTGAATATGGTGATATTTGTCCAATACACTGGAGAAAACAAATGAGCCACTCTTTGCTATGAGCAGCCAGTCCTGGGGGCCCTGCTGGCCAACCCAAGGGCTGAGGGGCATGGGATCTCAGGACCTTTGGGAGCCATTCCTACCTGACTGACTGGGAAGCTTGGGCCCACAGCCACAAATTCCAAACATGTATGACCACCAATATTGTCTGCAATATTTTGAAAATGCAGATCCTCAGACCTCCTCCAACCATCACCTCCCATATAGTCCACAACATTTATCTCTTTGGTAATTGCATCACCAAACCAACAAGCTCTCATAGTCCTAATATATGTTCAGTCCTCTGAGCCCAGATCAGGAACTATTTCTTCCAGGAAGCCTTCAGGAATCTCCTTTTCATGGTGTCCCAAACTGATCACGTTCATCAGGCATATGCGATGTGCAGTAAGCTACATGACAGTGCCCAGCACATAGTATATGCTCAAACACATCTGTCGAGAATAATTGGATTGGATGGGTTGAAGGATAGGTAGATAGTATGGCTGGGTGGATGGATGGATGCATGAATAGATGGACAATTGACCATCTGGCTGGATGGATAGATTAGATGGAGGATAGATGATGAATGGACATTGGCCCTCCCCAGTTTCATCTTCCTACACAGCCCCAAACATGCTAAAAGCTCACAAAATCAGAAGACATTATGACCATGTGCCTACATGGTTTCATGCTGCTAAAAGAGTTGTTTTGCCATTTGAAGAGGGTGTACTGCTCCCAAGGAGCACAAACTTCCAGTAAGAACAGGAAAAGATATGGTCAGAAAAATCATTTCCCTGAGAGGCAGAGCCGCTGCCAAGCCTAGAAGCTTTTAGAGACTCAGTTGCCCAGGAAAGTGACACAAGCACCCAGGGAGAAGATCACAACCAGCTTCATTATTAACCACGTTTTACCATCAAGCCTGGGATGCCAAGCTGAGAGCAGGATCATGGATCCAATCCAATAGCTGTGGCTGGACCCGGTGAGGGTCCCAGGGAAGCCGTGTGGAGCCCATAACAGCAGTCATGATGGCTGCACTTCTTGCTGAGCACTCACTCCATGCCTCACTCTGCAAAGGGCTGAGTGCCATGCGTCTCCTTTAATCCTCACCAACCGGATGCTATAGGAAACACCATTGGTGGACTCGAGCCAAATTACTAACAAGTGTTGGGCAAAATACAGAATTTCTTCCTTTCTGTTTCTCATCTATATAATGGCACGATACGATTGCCTACTTCATGGGGTTGTAAGGATGAAACAAATTAATTTAATACATGTAAAGTCCTTAAAACATAGTCCAGGCAGCATTCATATGTTGCTTGCTAGTATTATTATTTTACCGCCACCTAGCAAATGAAGGAACTGAGGCTTAGAGAGGTTACATAATAACCAGGCAGCAGAGTCAGGATCTAAACTCACCTCTACTTATGCCAAGGCCACGTTCTTAACCACCAGGGAAAACAACCCAGCTCCAAGGCCCTGGACATGTTATTTCCACTGCTAATGCTTTCTACCTCTGCAATACCAAAACAGCAGTGTCATCCTCCAGTACAGGTCTTCCAGCCAGTAAATATTTCCTGAATGATTGTAACATGACAGGGCCAGGGAATGCATAAACAGATCTGCCACTGTCCCCACCTTCAGACTACCACTGTCTGGAGTGGAAGACCTGGACATAAGCATTGAGGTAGAGAGTAGGAAGAGAGCTGCACTGACTGGGGACCCACTGTGTACTGGACCAGGGTCTTCCCCAAGTCCACATCCCTCTGTGAGGTTGTCATCAGCCCCACTGTAGAAATGTGGGAACTGAAGCCGAGAGGATTTACACAGAAAGAGAGAAATTCGAAATAGGGTCTGATTCCAATCCACTTAAGTCACTCTGAACTAAAGGGTGACTCACTCCAGCATGGATGTGCTGGGACAGGTGGGTCCTAAGCACACTGCCACTGAGGAATCCCAGAGCCTTAGCTGAGAGTGACTCCCTTAGGGATAGCTTAGGTGGTGATGACATAAGGTAACCAAAATTATTGAGTTTCTAGAAACATAACTGATAAAACAAAATTGAAAAGAAATTAAAAATCTGAAGAGATCTATAACCACTACAGGAGTGAAATCAATAGTTTAATATCTACCTCTCCAGAAATGCACATATGCACACATCCATACACACAAATGAGTACAAAAAATTGGGAGCAAGAGCAATGGATTTTAACAAGGCCAATACTCTGTTTTTTCCTTTTTTTAAAGATTTATTTTATTTATTTGAAAAGCAGAGTTACATAAAGAGGTAGAGACAGAGAGAACAAGGTTTTCCATCTTCTGGTTCACTCCCTAAATGGCCACAACTACTGGAGCCATGAACCAGGAGCCAGGAGATTCCTCCAGGTCTCCCACTTGGGTGAAGGGGCCAAAGCTCTTGGATCATCTTCTGCCATTTTCCTGGGCTCCTTAGCTGGGAGCTGGATAGGAAGTGGAGCAGCCAGGACTGGAACCGATGCCCATATAGGATGCTGGTGATGCAAGCTGGGGCTTTAACCTGCTGTGCCACAGCGCTGGCCCCTTGTTTTTTCTTTTTTTGAAAGGCAGAGTTACAGAGAGAAAGAGAGACAGAGGGAATGTCCTGTTTTTGATCTAATACTGATGCTTTGCAAAAGCATTGAGGAAAATGTGACAAAAGTATTCCATATTATTTCTCATAACTGCATATGAATCAGCCATTACTTCAATGATAATTTCAATTTAAAAGTCAACAAGAAGACTCCAATAGAAAGGTGAACAAAGCACATGAACAGGTAATCTGTGAAAGAGAAAACATAAATGGTCAACAAACATATGTAAAGACAATCACATTAAAACAGTGGGCTGTCATTTTACAAATTTATTGCTGATTTTTTTTTTACAAATCTGATTGCATGAAGTCTTGACAAGGATATGAGGGAAAAGGTATTCATTCACTTCTGTGGGAAACATAAATTAGTACACACACTCAGGAGAGCAATTTGGCAACATCTAGTCAGCTGCAGGTGTGCCTATTCTATTCCTGCTTCTACCTCTTCACCATAGAAATAACACAAGGGCACTTCAAAATGCTTGTATAAAATGGAATTAAAAGATATGTTTGTTTTGATGTAAAAATATTTTGAAATCCATGCATAGTTTTTCATAATATGCACTTCCCATGAACTTGTTGAAGACTCCTAATGAATATCTGCTCATCTAAACACATACACAGGGAGACAGGTACAAAGAGGCTTATCACAACCCTGTTTATACGGCAAAATAACTCAACTGTCCTTCAACAGCAAACTAGATTAACAGCGATTTGTTAGTAAATTGGAACACATTGTAGAAGTCAAAAGACCTAAAATAGCTGGTCTTCACATAGCCACGTAGACAAACTCAACAACTAAATGTTAACTGGAAAAATATAAGTTGCAAAATAGTATATTATGGCAGCTGGTGTTGTGGTACAGTGAGTTAAGTTACTGCCTGCCCACTTGCTGTGCTGGCACCACTTATCAGAGGGCCATTTCAAGTCCTTGCTGCTCTGCTTCCAATCCGGCTCTCTACCAATGCACCTGGGAAAGCAGCAGAAGATGATCCAATAATTGGGCCCCTATCACTCATGTGACACCTCAACTGTTACAGCCATTTGAGGAGTGAACCACCAGATGGGAGGTCTCTTTCTCTGTCTGTCTCTCTCTCTCTGTCACTCTACCTTTCAAATAAATAAAATAAATCTTAAAGAAATAGAATATTCTGTTAGCATTTGTTTCAAAAATTTAGAGCAACCGTACTATGTTGCTGATGGAAACATAAGCCTATAATAAACATTCAAATATATATACGGAGATCTGTACAGGAGTGATAAACACAGGAGAGTGGGGACCTCTGGCAAGGAAGTGGGGGAAGGGACCCAGATGAGCATTACATGTGGCTGCAACATTTTCTTGGTTCAAAAGAGAGAGATTTGAAGCCAATACTATACAGCATATCCACATATTAACTTTCAGAAATGAGTGAGTAGCATTTATTTCTTTGCAATGTAGTACTTTTGGAATGCTTTATCATTAAAAAGGAAAATAATGATTAGGGAAGCATAAAAATCCCTGACATAGCATCTCCACTCTCAGGAATTTAGGCAGCAGATATTTTTCATCCCTGTATCCGTGAACAAACACTTTTATGGTAGCATTGTTTGCAATAGCCACAGTCTGAAAACGGCCTAAAGGTCCATCACTGATAACTGATTGCAAAAATTATAAGACATCCACAAGGTGAAATACCATGTGACCATCAAAAAGAACAGCATAGCCCTATATGTGCTGATGTGAGATCGTCTCTAAGGTATAATATTGGATGGAGGAAATAAGGTGCACATTATGATAGGCAGTATGCCCTCCGTGAGTTTCTGTAAACACATGTGTGCCTTAAAGAGCAGGTGTGGGGTCGGCACTGTGGCATAGCGGGTAAAGCCACCACCTGCAGTGCTGGCATTCCGTATGGACGCCAGTTCAAGTCCCGGTTGCTCCATTTCCTATCCAGCTCTCTGCTATGGCCTGCAAAAGCAGTAGATGGCACAACCATCAGAGAAGTGTGTACCTTTCTCTGAGGGAAGAGAGAACTTCCACTTTGATTACAACCTTGTCTAAATAAGAGGCTTCCATAGCCTTGGCAGCTCATGACAAGAGCCTAGGATGATTACTGATGTCATAAATAAGAGTGTCAATTGTTAATCACTGTGCACTTGCTCCCCATGTAGGACTTGTGTCCTTAATGTGTTGTATTATGAGAATTAATGGCAAAGCTAGTCTTCAAACAGTACTTTATACTTTGTGTGTCTGTGTGGGTACAAACTTTTGAAATCTTTATTTAGTATAGAGTTGATCTTCTGTATATAAAGATAATTAAAAATGAAGTTTAATGAAGAATGGGATGGGAGAGGGAGTAGGCGGTGGGATGGTTTGGGAGTGGGAGGGCGGGTATGGAAGGAAGAACTGCTGTAATCCAAAAGTTGTACTTATGAAATTTATATTTATCAAATAAAAGATTTCTATTTAAAAGAAGAAGAAGAAGATGGCCCAAGTCCTGGCCCCTGCATCTGTGTAGGAGACCCGGAAGAAGCTCCTGGCTCCTGGCTCCTGGTTCCTGGCTTCAGATGGCCCAGTTGCCACCATTGCGGCCAGTTGAGGAATAAACCAGCGGATGGAAGACCTCTTCTCTCTCTCTCTGCCTCTGCCTCTCTGTAACTCTGACTTTCAAATAAATGAAAAAATCCTTAAAAAAAAAAAGAGCAGGTGCTAGAAACTCTTGCACACACATAACAACTTAAGAAACACAAGGAGAGGAGTAGGATGAATAAGAGATCTTAGTTTTTATAGCTTTATGTCCCAATTGAAAACAATTTTACCAAGTCTATTTGCATTATTTAATTTTTAAAAATGACTTTAAACAAAGAGAATCAAATTATAGTTACTGATTTCTGAAATAGCTTTCTATGAGCAAAGCCATATCTTAGCTGCATAAACCAATTTGTAAATCATAATTGAATGCATCTTTGTTCAGGTCACATTTTACCTTTTGAGCTTTAAAAAAAGGGTTTCTTTTTTTTTAAGCATCTTCTATGGAAAAGGTTTGGACTATGCAGAAATGAAAATACAAGGTTTTCTTCAAGGCTCTTAAATAGTCCAGAAGGGCCTATAACTAGAAGACAACCAGATAAAAATGGATGTTGAGGACTTTGAGAACAAGGAGGACTGCAGTGAAGATAACTCAGGGGGCTGTGGAAGTAGCAGGAGCCCCCAGAGCAGGCTTCCTGGAGGAGCAGGAGCTGCCGGGGAAAGAAGCGAGTGCTACAGGCAGAGGCAAATTTGAAAGCACAGAGCATGGTTCAGCTTGGAGCCTGCTGGAAACTGAGGAGCTCCGTGTGGCGGGACTCGGAGAAGAGGAGAAGCGAAGCATTTTCATTCATATTATCGGATGGTCCACTTTAGAGGGGGATAAACTGAGGGACAGAGAGATCAAGGAACTTGCTCATGTTCTCAAAGGCAGTGCATGGCGAAACCAGCATCCAAACCCCTCAGAGTCTGAATTCCCAATGAATCCAGAGCAAGAGAAAGCCGGGGAGTAAGCTCAGGACAGACCACGGGGGATTTGGTGAGCAGTATGGGCTGGAAGGACTTAGGCAGTAACCTGGCGTGGTCAAATATGGGTCCATTCCTAAGATCTCAGAAAATGCTTGCTCAAGGAATGCTCGGCCTGAGCTCTCTATGAAACCTCAGGACACAGCCCGACTTAGAGGGCTGATTAGGGCAGTTTGGTGAGGCATGTTACAGGTAGGTTTCCGCTTCCCTTCCAGAACCTCTCCCCAGTGGCCTGCCCTAACCCTGGGACCTAACCCTCCATTCCCTTATCAACAAGTGTCACACTGTTCCTCTAGCAGGAGTCTCTGTCCTTTCATAGGGACAACTTAAAAACAGAAAAGACTGGGAGGGGCCAGCGCTGTGGCGCAGTGGGTTAAAGCCCTGGCCTGAAGCGCCAGCATCCCGTATGGCCACCAGTTCAAGACCCGGCTGCTCCACTTCTGATCCAGCTCTCTGCTGTGGCCTGGGAAAGCAGTAGAAGATGGCCCAAGTGCTTGGGCCCCTGCACCCAAGTGGGAGACCCGGAGGAAGCTCCTGGCTCCTGGCTTCGGATCTGCACAGCTCTGGCTGTTGCAGCCATCTGGGGCGTGAACCAGCAGATGAAAGACCTCTCTCTCTCTCTCTCTCTCTCTCTCTCTCTCTCTCTCTCTGCCTCTCCTCTCTCTGTATAACTCTGACTTTAAAATAAATAAAATAATTTAAAATAAAAAAATACTGGGAGACACCGTAATGATGTAAGATTTCAGGACATTTGATTAAAGAACAAGTCAAGCTGATCCTAGCTGGATGGCCCATGAATTTAATCCAAGCTGACATTAAAGAAGAGCTTTAAAAAGTACAACCAAAAACAATAAGTAATGATATTGGTGAAAATTAGACATGACAAGAAGGATACTCACTGCAGAGCTACATAGTTTGGTTCAAAATCCAAGCTCTGTAATTTTTGCTAGAGCGGTGCTCCCCAACAAACAGCTCCACGACCTCTGAAGTGTGCAATACCAAAGCCCTCCCACCTTAGTTACCCATGACCTGAGGTTCTGCAGCACCCCTGTGGCTCTTCGACTCTTTTCCCAGCTCCATGTGGACTTGAGCTTACTCCATGTATCTTCTCATTCTGAGACCCATCCTGTGAGCTGGAAGAGAAGCCTCCATTGGGTGTGTGATGTTCCTGCAGCAGAGGGCAGGGTGTCCCGGGGAGTAGTGAAACATGCAGAGCTTCTGAAAGCCCCCGTTCAACACAATACACTGGCCCTTCCACCAGATCTCATTGGCCAAGCCAAAACCAAATCAGTGACGTGGGGGTGTGTACCCTGCCCACCAGATGCAGGCAAGTGACATGTGAAGGATGTGAATCTATCATTTTATGGAGGAGGAGGAGGAAATAAATTATGAGAACAACAAAATTGACCATAACTACCTACTGTAAATAAATTAGTTAACCTCTCAAGTCTCACTCTCGCCAACATCATGGAAGTAACAATACCTCCATTGCAAATTCATGGTAAGGAACAAATGAGTTAATAATGGTAGAATACTCTAGCCTGGAAAATAGTCAGTGGGTCCTGTTTCTTTCCAATCCAGTGGCTGTGAGTACAGCAAGATGAGAAATGGAGGTTTCCTAGAGCAATTTTTCTTCTTAATTATCTTTGATGAAGTGCTAGAGTTTTTATTTTGGTTTGATTTTGATTTTCCACTTTCATTTTATTGAAGACAGGGATTTTTGTAAAATACAATAAAAATGAATTGCTAGAAAAAAAAGAAATAAAAATGAAGAATACAAAATGCTAATACCAAATGTTTATTATTAGAGTTGACCTATTTATCAAATTGCTATAAAAGTTATTTGATTCCAATTTCTGTCAGGAATGAACACTTTTGCCCAATTTCTGCTCTGCTTTCAGGCAGTTGTAAGTGGGCACTAGTCCACCAACCACTCCTTTAACAAGCATCATCCTAGGTACAGGCATTTGGCCTAAGGATTAAGATGCCCACATCCCACATTGGAGTGCCTGAGTTTGATACTTGGCTCCCGATCCTCACTCCAGTTTGCTGCTGCTGCAAACCCTGGGATCCAGTGGTGATGACAAGTAATTGGCTTTCTGCCTCCCATATGAAAGACTGGATTGAGTTTCCAGCTCTCAGCTTCAGCCTTGGCCCAGCTCCAGCCATGTAGGCATTTGAGGAATGAAACATCAGATGGAACTATGCTCTCTCTGACTCTCTCCCTCTCAGTCTCTCTCTCACACAGAACAGATTTTTAAAATTTACAAAGAAGAAGCACCATTCTAGACAAAGAACTGTTGTCTAGGAACCCAACCAGGGCTGCCAAGCCAGGGACAGAGAATGGCCAGAACCCTTCTTTGTGTAGGGTTGTTGGTCCTGCCCACATAGGACTTAAGAAAGAGGGCCAGGGAATCCATGCCCCACCCTTTCACCCTCCCCCCTTTACCATCTCAGATCTAAAGGTGTTGCAGTTGTTACTGCTTTGTAATACATCACCCCAAAATTGAGTGCCTTAAAACATTTTAGTATCTCTCATGATTGCTGTGGATCAGGACTACATAAACAACTTAGCTGGGCAGCTCTGACTTGGGATCTCTTATACATTAGTTGGTTCATGACTGGAACTGGAGTAGCCAGGAGCCTTCTTTCTCTAGTATAGATGACTCTCCCCATGGCCTCTGCACATGGGCTTATGTGGGCTTCCTCCCAGTGAGGTAGCCATTGGGCAGCCAGTCTGCTTAGGTGGTAACCCAGGGCCCCAATTCAAGTGTTCAATAAACTAAGAGGAATTTGCACTGTGTCTTCTGCCTAGCCCCAGAGGCCACATGGCATTATGTCAGTCACATTCTATTGATTATAATCTTATCACAAACCTGTCCACAGTTAAGGAGAAGAGAATTAGACTCTGTCTCTCAAGGAAGGAATGGCAAGATTCTAGAATCTAGAATAATGTGTGGGACAAGAAATATTCTTGCAGTCATCTTTGGAAAATACAATCTGCCCCCAGAAGATAATGAGATATAATAACAACAAAAATTCTTGCAAGGAGACTTGTTGGAATAGAGAGAGCTATGGCTCTGGCCTGACCTCTCTATGGAAGAAGAAACACCAAGAGAGAGCTGCTCATATGGACTGTGGGGTTATGGCAAGAAGCAGAGCCTGCAATCTCCCACCCAGGGTGGCATACTAATTGTAGCATCAAGTACAAGTTCTGAGGAGTACCTGACATGGAGTGCCCATGAATTTGGAGTGACCATGACCCTACAGGTTAATTGAGGCCACTTGTGATATCAGCCAAGAAGTGCCTGTGGCTCTGAATGTTGGTGAGATGCTGGGGGTGTTTTGGGCCAAACAGATGTTACAGAGAGAGGCCAAATATTCCCAAAAGGACTCAGCCCTGGAAATCTGACTGCTAAGATAAGAAAACCCCAGAGAAGAAAGATTAAAGGTGAAGCATTCAGGCCAAGAATTGCGGGGCACAGGCTATGAGCACAGTAATCAAGGTCCCATGGCAAGTTTCCATTCAGCCACAAATGTGTCCCGTGAGAGACAGCCTCCTGCAGCATAGGTCACCAGTGGCCAAGATATATCAGATCTGCGTCTATAAACCTGCAATGTTTCACTACCTCCCCCAGATCTCTCCACCTCTGGGCCCTGGCCCTGGAGAAGGTGGGGAGGATGGTGGAAAAGCAGAGTAATGATGAGCAAATGAACTGACCAAGCCCAAATCTTTCATCATTGAAGGTCCTTAATCCACAGATTAGGTCTGGGCTGGAAGAGAGAGGAATCTCTGAACTAGATGGGAGGTGGAGGTGCTGATTTGGAGCAGACTTGACTTTATAATACCTGATAGTGGGACTACTTTTAATATCTAAAAAGAATTAAACAGTGATAATTTGTCAATATGAGCTCATTCAATGTGATAAATCAGGTAAGATGTTAATAATATCAGAAACTGAGAGATAGAGGAAGGGTTTGTCCTTCAATTATCTCCTCAACTTTTCTGTGACTCTAAAACTGTTCTAAGAAACAAAGTCAAGTCACAAACATTTTCAGACATGATTGAAAATGGGCTCTGCCTGAGATGCCTTGCAGGGGTAAGGAAGTGGGAACCAGTGGAAGGGGTTGCAGGCAGTGGGGGCGGGGGGAGTGAAGCACATCTTATTTGTTGCCTAAGAGGGCAGTGCAGTCAACAGCAGGTTATATTAGTGGGGTCTACAGATGGGCCGGTCTCGAAAGTATGACAAAATTGAATTCTCTATTTTTTCCTATACTAAATGTAGTAAAAATATGTTAGACTCTCTTTTTTTAAGATTTATTTTATTTATTTGAAAGATAGAATGACAGGGAGAGCTGAGAGAGAGAAAGGAATCTTTTTTAAACTTGTATTTATTTATTTGAAAATCAGAGTTACAGATGGAGAGGCAGAGGGGGAGAGAGAGGGAGAGCATACGCATGCTTCCATCCACTAGTTTACTCCCCAGTGACCACAACAGTCAGGACTGGGCCAGACTGAAGCCAGGAGCTTCCTCTGGGTTTCCCACTTGGGTGCAGGGACCCAAGCACTTGGGCTTTCTTCCATTGCCTTCCCAGGAGCATTAGCAGGGAGCAGTATTGGAAGTGGAGCAGCCGGGACTCAAACCAGCTTCCATATGGGATGCCGGCACTGCAGGTGATGGCTTTTACCCACTATACCACAGCACCAGCCCTGAGAAAGGAATCTTAACATCCATTGGTTCTCTCCCAAAATGGCTGCAATGATTAGGGCTGGACCAGGCCAAAGCCAGGAGTCAGGACTTCATTCAGATCTCCCACATGGGTGCAGGAGTCCATGTACTTGGGCCATTTTTGCTGCAGGGAGCTGGATCAGAAGCAGAGCAGTCAGGCCTTGAACCAACACTCTGATATGGGATCCGGCATGGCAGGCAATGGCTTAATCCACTGCACCACAATGCCCATCCAGTCTCTCATCTGTTTCAACCCCCTGGGTACCATCATCTGTGGACTTGACTGCCCTAGCATCTACTTCCCATGCTTCTGGCATCAGCCCCTTTGTATTACTTTAGGAAAATATCCCTCCCTCACTACCAGACCGGATTACCCAGGTAGAACTGATTCCAAACCCCTCCTCACCCTGAACCAAAGGCAAGACACACTTTAGGTCTGGCCAGTCCCACAAGTCACAGTGATTTGTTCAGACGAAGACACACAGCTCAAATTTGTCTAGTGAACCTCTGCCCTTAGAAGGACAAGAAACTTCCTTATACGATGTGGCTGTGAGAAAGCAATAACATAGCCATGTCCACCCCATACTGAGAACTCCCTGAGAATGAAAGTGAAGTGCCAAATCCTGGAGACATCACTTGGACCACCAGAACCAACCCTAGCTGAGCCTCAACATCCTTAGAGCCTTTTTTATGACACAATGGTTTCTTTTTGCCCTTAGGTCCATCCAAGATGAGTTCCTATTCCTCACAGGGAAAAGAATCCCGGTGCACTCTGCATAAGTTGCATCCTTGAGTTAATCTACAGAGGAGAAAGACTTTGAAAGGAATACAACCCCGATGGCAGCTGGGGACTCCCGGCCCTAGGGGGCGCATGTGCCTGGCTCAGATGTCCTCATTCTGAGAGTACAAAGTTCTCCAGTGACTTCTGCTTATTCCCAGCGATGTGCAGCTTCCTGGACCCATCTGCCCCACACCTGAGCCTGAGGCTCTTCACTTTATTTTTACTCTAAATCCTCTCAAAAGCAGAACTTGAACTTCATCCACTTCCCAACCTACTCAAAAGCAATCACAAATGGTGCAGTGCTTCCCAATGATTTAGAATGAAAGACGAAGAGGCACAGTGCACATCCGACAGTGACCAGCTGCAAACTCCCACCTCAGACACCCTTCATTCCCTCCGAGTCCCGTCTGAGTTGTCAGTGTAGAGCAGCAGAGGCAGAAGGTTTCTATGCCTCGCTCACTCTTCTGTCCCTGGCCTCTACCCAAAGTTCCTTCTCCATCTTCCATCCTCCCTCCTAGATCTTCAAAACTCTCTCGCTCCATTGTGCACAGTGACTTACTCTGACCCAGTTTATATACAAATACACCAAGGCACTTGGCAGAACAAAGGCTTGCCAATTAACTTACCCACACCCTTTAGATGCAATTTGAGTATATAGGAAAAGAAACCTTGACTAAATACAAAAAGTGTTACTACACATTGTGATCAACACAGCACAGACAAAAAAATGGGGAAAAAAGGGGGGAAGTGTTCTTGAGAACTGCACCCAAGGAGAACTAGGAAAGCCACCCTAAGGAGGTGACATTAGAGCTGACTCGTGTAGGACATTTTTGACAAGTAGAGAGTAGAGGAAGGATGTGTCCAGCAGAAGGAAGAGCCTATCCCATACACTGAAGTGCAGAGAGAAAATCTCACTGTCAATGTGCGAGGCACTGTGCAGATGGTGAGTATGGGGCAGAGTTGAGGAAGCGAGCCATGGAGGATCGTGGATGATAGAGAGCAGGGGGATTCCACCCAGCAGGTGAAAGGAATCTGTGAACAGATTTTAAGCAGGACAGCAACCCAACCAGAGTTTGGTTAGAAAGATTAGGTTCGCTGGCACTTCGGCTCACTAGGCTAATCCTCTGCCTTGCGGCGCCAGCACACCGGGTTCTAGTCCCAGTCGGGGTGCCGGATTCTGTCCCGGTTGCCCCTCTTCCAGGCCAGTTCTCTGCTGTGGCCAGGGAGTGCAGTGGAGGATGGCCCAAGTGCTTCGGCCCTGCACCCCATGGGAGACCAGGAGAAGCACCTGGCTCCTGCCATTGGATCAGCATGGTGCGCCGGCCACAGCACGCCAGCCATGGCAGCCATTGGAGGGTGAACCAACGGCAAAGGAAGACCTTTCTCTCTATCTCTCTCTCTCTCACTGTCCACTCTGCCTGTCAAAAAAAATTAGGTTGGTCACTAGACTGGAGAAGAAACCAAGAGGCTGATGGGAAAGTGTAAAATTGGGGCTCAGGGAGGGTAGGAGGATGTTGCCATGATCTGGCTAAATACAGTGGTGCCCGAATGGGACTGAGGAAAAGGGATGGGGCTTATTGCAGAACATGGCGGCCACATGGCTATGGAAGGAGGGAGGAGGTGGGAACCAGTATCTTTCTTCCTTTTACAGGTGAGCAACTCACAAAGGGTCTCCATGATTCCTACACATTTCAGGCACAGGATCTCGCACATGCACAGGTGAATGGGGGCACATCTGAGGTTTCTGTCTTGAACACTGAGTGACTGGCTGGCTCCCTGAAGACAGAGGCCACCTGCAGCTTCTGCCTGAAGACAGGACCTGTGCCAGGAAGACCATGGAGTCTTAATCAGCAGTGAAGGCAGAGGGTGGGGCATGAAGGTCACAGCCAGAGAAGCCATGCCATGGTTCAGTTTCAAGAAGAAAAGTGAAACTGTAAGTGGATGTGGGGAAATTAGTTACACAAGGCAATTCAAAGATGGTGCCCAGAGGAAGTAAGGTGGGAGGAATCCAAAGTTGTTTACCACCAAAGCTGATTGGCTATGCAACATCAGGGGAAGTGGCAACAACTGAAAGCAAGTGTATAGACATATGGCTAGTCCTATAGAAATTGCCCCGTAGAATGACCCTATAAGTGATTGGTTGGTCTTTATGCCCTGCCCCAATGACTCTGCAGTTTTGTGCTATAAAAGGCTCTGTTACATGCGAAATAAACGAGTTCTTGCTAGACTTGACTCCCCGCTGCGTCTGATTGTCTCCGGGATCAGGAGGCTGGGGAACAGGAGGGAGGTGCACTTACCTTTTCTCGGACCCAGTCCATCCTTGTATGGGTGGAGAAATAGATCAGCGAGGAGCCACCATGAGGATGGGGAGGACTCGGGATGCCTGACACAAGTCAGGGCTGAGGAAGTAAGTGATTGTCAGAAATCAGCTTTACTGTGGCAGAGCTAGAGACAGAGACACCAGAAAGAGCCTGCAGAACCGTGTAGGGCAGTAACTTTAAGCAACACTTCATGTGTATCATGTATGAGGCAGCTAATGCTGTGTAACAAGATGTAGCAGGCATCTATGTCACGCTCATGGACCTACAGGTCACTGTGTTTTGGCAGCTCAAGACTGCACTCGGCTTCAGCCTGCACTTTGGCTGAGCCCAGCTGTAAGCTGTGGGTTTGGCTCTGGATCTTTGCACATATCTCTCTGCCTCCTTGCACCAGCAATATGTTCTTCTCACAGAAGGACAAGAGCCCAACCCAAACTGCACAAATAATTCAAGGTCTCTGATCAAGTCTCATCCATTGTCCTTCCATCAGCCCAAGCAACTCAAATAGACAAGCAAGGGACAAAGAGTTGGCCAAATGTAGGATGTGTTATCCTATCACAGTAGAGTGATTGGAAGCAATAATCCAATCTCACCCAACATTTTATTTATCCAGAAGCTCTAGGCTCCCAGGCTCCAGGCACAATTGTAATGCAAAATTGCTCCCATCTAGCGGCACATGCAAAACTCATGGGAAACCAGAGCTACTGGAGGTCTAGCTAACCACATCTGTTGGGCTTTCACCCACTTATTCATACAACCCACGCATCTAAAGCAATTAGAAGTCTTGTAAGGAAGGTTAAGTAGGAGGGCCTAAGAAATCTGACAGTGTCCTTATGAAAAAAAATCTCACTCCTATCTCCTTTGGAAGATCAGAGTGTAGACTCCCTTAGTGAATTCCATCCACGTATATCATAGCCACCAAGGTTAGCTATAATGTCACCCGCTCCTTTGTCCGTGAGCTCCTCCCCACACACCACTTCATGCATCTTTTATCACCACCTAACGCCTTTATAAAATATTGATTGCTCGTTCCCATGGCCCAGCCAAGGGCCCCAAAATGCATTCGTGTGCTGATGTCTGGAGTTTGGCACATGTTGTAAATGACAGAATCCACTTGGGGGACCAGGAAGACCTTCTGGTCTAGACAAGGGAGAGATACTGGGGAGTGTGCTGAGCACCATGTTTGCTAATGAGAAGATGAGTGTCTAGGAGGAGGGCTCCTGAGAAGGCAGATGAAAGGAAATGAAAAGGTCAGGGGGAAGCCAAAGGAAGCCCTTGAGTGGTTGGTGGGACCACGCTGAAAGCCTGATCATCAGCTGAGTTTGTTGTTAAAATTAATGGCCTGTAGGTGTTGATTGCTCCACCTGTAAAATGAGCTATTAATTTGCTGTTCTAACAGGATGGGACTCATCTTATGCAAATTGATTTGAGAGTCAGTATCAGCTCTCAGGGAACAGTTCCCACCTCTCCCAGCCGGAAGTTCCCAAGACTTTCCTATTGCCGGTCCTCAACTTGATCATTGCCATGACAAGTGAGGATCTGCCTGTCAGGAGGTCCCAGAAATCAGAAGACCTAGGTCTCTTGTCCCTCTCCCCCTCTAGACCTGTGGTCCCTGAGGCCTACCTCTGTATCCCCAGAACTATCATCATGGGTAGGTCCCAGATGGGTCAAAGACTTTCATGTCCTCTTGGCCACTTACTCTCCTATCTCAGCATCTAGTTCCACCATCTATAAAGAGGAGGGATTTGATGGAGCATTGTTGTGGACTTCCAGGTTATCAATGAACCTTGAGCATGGTCCGTGGGAGCTCTGAGTCTCTGGGCGGTGAAAGTAGGCAGAGAGACTGGGAGGCTCATGGCAGCCCTTGGTCCCACCTGCTTCCACGGAGTTACTCTTCAGCCCTGTTGACCCAGGTTTCAGGGAGCCCTGACCCAAAGAACTCAGTTCCAGCCTCAGTCAAGCACTAACTTGCTATATGGAGGTTACTTTTCTTCTCTGGGCTTCAACTTACAGTGACAATAGGAATAATGCCTTTGACTTCACAGGACTGTTGGGAAGCTCAAGCTGAAACCATGGAAACAAAGAGTTCTGTGAACAAGTCAGGTGAAAGAGCATAGGCTTTGAAGGTAATGTGACCAGGGTTCAAATCCTAGCCCACCATATGCCAGCTGTGTGACCATAACCAAATCTCTTAACCTCTCTGAGTACCAGTGTCGAGAGCAAGGAGGCTAGAATGATAATTCCTGCCCCACACGGTTGTCGAGAGAACTAAGTGAAATAATGTATGTAAAGTGCTGGATACTACAATGTCCAGCACTACTGGAGTAGCTACATGATTTGCAAGGCCTAGAGCAAAATAGCAAATAGTGTTTCCTGTTGAAAATTGATTAAATAGCAGAGCTGGAAGCTAAGCCCAGGGCCACTATCCATGAGATCCCCCATGCAAGTTCACAGGTCACGCACCAGTTCCAGAACCCACCCCTGCTGTTCCTTGTAGCTGCTAAGCTGCATCAGAGCCCTCTCCAGCCCCTCTCTCAGACCTCACCCGGCTCAGCACACACACACAGGATTTGACTATTATTATTCCTGAAGCAGCTTCGTTTTCCCTCCTGAGCAGAACAGACTCATCCGTTCTGATAGACACCAGATAAAGGTGGAAAGAAATCAACTTTCTGGCTGCTAGCAACTGCTGCAGTGGGAGTAGCAGGCCGACAGGATAAGCCAGGAATTAGAACAGGACCAACGTGACCAGCAGTGCTTTCCACACATGGCAGCAAGACATGAGCAGCTTCTTGAAATCACCTCAGTCCTTGTTTATAGTCTCAGTGGCTCCCCTGCCAGTGCCTCTAAGAGAACGTCCACCAGCCCCAGCAGGCTCCTCGGTGCCCTCGGGCTGTGATTTTTCCCACTGCCTCCCCCACCATGATGCTTGAACAAAGCTGCTTTCTCACCGACTCCTGTTAGAACGCATCTTCCCACCTCTGGCTGTTTCTTTCCCTAGCTAACGCCTCTGAGAATGCACTTTTCCCATTTCTCAGTGCAGAGTCATTTTTTCCTGATCTGAATTTGCATTCCATCTCTCCCAGGAAGCAATGCAGAGGCGTCGCCACGCTGCAGAGATTGTACTCGCCGGCTTTTGCTGCAATAACAAGCAGCCCTGACATCTTGACGGCTTATGGTGCAAACGTGGGCTTCATGTTCCCGTTCCCAGGGGGCTGCTCGCTGACTGAGGGTCAGCTCTGCCTATCTGCTTGGCTCTGCTCAGCTCTGCTGCCTGTCTTTGCTCATTCTGGGACCCAGAGTGAAAGGGTAGGACTCTCTGGGAACATAGTACTATCAAGGCAGAGAAGAAAAACACACAAGAGACAAGGTCAAACCTCATGAGTCTCTAAAGCTCCTGCTCAAATGTGGTCCCCTCACATCCACTCACACAGCCATGCCCAGAGTTATCAGGGTGGGGAAGGGGATGAGTAACTGATAAATGCCATAAAGTGCTCAGCAGTCAGAGAGTGTATTGTGGTTAAATACTTTGCTGTAAGCCCTAGTTACTTTGATTATTTCTTGAGTACGTTCAGCTAACTTCTGATGTCTTCCATACCTGAACTTCAGTACATGTGAGAGGGAATAATACTAAGGTAATAGTATTAAGGAAATAATAATAAATATGATAATACTTATTTTAAATGTCTGTGCATGGGAGAGATCACGAGAGATAATTCCTATAACATAGTTCATACAGTCTCTGGCATGTGGCAAGCAATCAAAAATGATGTTTTTGTCAAAAGCATTTTTTGGGGACTCAGTACTGCCTTTTTTAAAGATTTATTTATTTACTTATTTACTTATTTGAAAGACAGAGTTACACAGATAGAGGAGAGGCAGAGAGAGAGAGAGAGAGAGAGAGAGAGAGAGAGGTCTTCCATTGATGGTTCACTCCCCAATTTGCCGCAACAGCTGGAGCTGTGCCAATCCGAAGCCAAGAGCCAGGAGCTTCTTCCCAGTCTCCCACATGGGTGCAGGGGCCCAAGGACTTGGGCCATCATCTACTGCTTTCCCAGGCCATAGCAGAGAGCTGGATTGGAAGAGGAGCAGCCGGGTCTCAAACCGGCACCCATATGGGATGCCGGCACTTCAGGCCAGGACGTTAACCTGCACTGCCACAGTGCCGGTCCCATCAAAAGCATTTTTAATTTATCATAATTACCCTTTCATGCATCATTTTATTCAGCAAATATTTTGTTTGCAGCCACAGCACCTGTCTGACTCCCTGAAGTACAGCCCAAGTACTGAGACTCTTGGAACCCATTAAAACGTCCAGTGGACCCTAGACCAAGGATTGGCTGGCATCTCAAGTCTCCCCACAAATGCACACAGAATACTGAACTTAGAAGAAAGTCCTAGAGACTTCTCCCACTTGGCCTAGTTCCATTTCTATCTAAAGAGTCTACAATCAGTTCAGTAAAGGCATGTAAGCACATAAAACTTTAATTAGTTTCATGAAGCTAAAATTGCTTTCATGGGTAGAAGGAATAAAGTGGGGGAGGCTGAGACTAAAACCAAAGAAAAGAAAAGAAGATGGGAAGGAAAGATTATAGGGGCAGGAGAAAATTCTCATATAAGGTTAAAAATGAATTATCTAAGTTTGTCTGGAAATGCTGCAAATGTCATCTGACTCTGCCAGGGAACTGCCGCTGTAAATTACCCAGCATTTCAAATGACTGAGAACAATGGGGGACCCTGAGCGGATGGGTGATTTAGGTCTCCAGCCCAAACAACAACGGAGCAGATGGTTTCCTTAGGGATCGATGTGAAAACAAGCAAAAATCTTTGCTTTTCCACAAATTTCTACAGCATCACCCAGACAGTTTGGCATTAATAGAACACCCAAAAATCTTAGATTTGCCTTCACCATCTGCTTAGCCGTAGGCAAGCAGCTCCACTTCTCTGGGTCTGCTTCCTCCACTGAGAGCAACAGCAGCAGCAGCAGCAGCAGGTCGCTGCTCTCAGGCTGTTGGGCTTCGGGAGAGAGATACTGTGTGGAAAGTTCCCAGGCTGTAGGTGGCACAGAGGGCCACAGAGAAAGCGTTGGTCCCTTCCCCGCATTGTGCTGAGAACGAAGCCTGCTTGCTTCAGAATGGGGTGATCCTGCGTTCCCCAGATAGCAGAACCAGTAGGATCTCTGTATGAACAGAAAGAGACTTACCAGGTCATGATTGTGTCGTAGCAGGTGAAGCCACTGCCCATGATGCCAGCATCCCATATGGCCGCCAGTTCAAGTCCTGGCTGCTCCACTTCTGATCCAGCCCCCTGCAAAGGGCCTGGGAAAACCAGTGGAGGATGACCCAAGTGTTTGGGCCCCTGCAACCTCATAGGAGACCTAGAAGAAGCTCCTGGCTCTCAGCTTTGGCCTGGCCTGGCCCTGGCCATTGCAGCTATGTGGGAAATGAACCAGCAGATGGAAGACCTCACTTTCTCTGCCTCTCCTTCTCTCTATAACTCTGACTTTCAAATCAATCAATAAAAAAAAAAAAACAGAAGGAGGCTTACAACAGGGAATTGTCTCATGCAATTATGGAGGCTGACAGGTGCCCAGATCTTGTTGGCAAGCTGGAGACCCAGAAAAGCTGACTGTGTAATTCCAGTCTGAAAGCTCACAAGCTCAAGACCCAGGAATTGTGGATGTTTCCGTTTGAGTATGAAGGCAAGGAAAAAAATGTGTGGGTTCAAAGGCATTCAGGTGGGCATAATTCCTTCTTGTTTGGAGGTGAAGAGAAAAGCCAGTCTTCTGTTCTCTCCAGACTTTCAATGGATTGCCTGAGGCCTACCCACGTTGGAGAGGGCAATCTGCTTCACTCAGCCTATTGATGTAAAATGTTGATCTCATCCGAAAACACTCTCATAGAACTTCCTAGAGTAATGTTTTACCGAATATCTGGACACCTGAAGCCTAGTCAGGTTGATACATAAAACTGTCACAGCTCCTAAGACTTCTCTCCAATGCCAAGATCTTTGATGAGGACAGAGTCATATCTCGCCAGGCAGCACAAGTCTGCAGACTTCCTATTGTCCATGCTGCTGGAGAATCATGGGAGATGCAGCTACACAATAATTTGCAGCAAAAGAAGCCATGCTCCGAGTGTACGTCCTACTCTGTTAAAAGGAGACAACAATGCTTTTCATAGCATCAAAAAGGTTAAAAGGAAGAACGCCATGAGTGTGTGTGTGTGTGTGTGTGTGTGTGTGAGTAATGTACTCTGGGGTGTACCTGTGCAAGAGAAACCAGGGCATGGTCCCTGTGCCAGTTGCACTAGTTGGCGTGCATTTGGCTACAAGTAACAGAACAATCCACTACCAATTCGGTGAGCAATAGATATGTAATTACTGCACATGACAAGAACTCTGGACTTAGGTCTAGGGTTAATTGGATCAGTCCCTCTTGGCTTCCCTGTCAGAGTCTCCGAAAGACTGAAGTTGCTCATTTGCCTCACAAGATAGTGGCCTACACTGGAAAGCAGGGAAGGAATGGGGGCAGGACTTTCTCCTCCTTCATGTCACTCTCTTAAGATGGAAAAATCTGGGACTGGCATTGTCACACAGCAGATTAAGCCACTGCCTGCAATGCTGGCATCCCATATGAACACTGGTCTGAGTCCTAGCTGCTCCACTTCCAATCCAACTCCCTGCTAATGTGCATTGGAAAGCATCAGAATATGGCCCAAGTGCTTGGGCCCCTGCTACTTGCATGGGAGACCTGGATGAAGCTCCTGGCTCCTGGCTTCCTCCTAGCCCAGCACTGGCCATTGCAGCCATCTGGGGAGTGAATCAGCAGATGGAAGATACCTCTCTCTCTCTCTCTCTCTCTCTCTCTCTCTCTCTCTCTCTGCCTTTCAAATAAATAAATCCTTTTTTAAAAAGATGGAAAAATTTCCTTAGACTTCCTCAGTTGATATCCCCAATATTTCATTCACATGACCTTTGCCAAGAACAGTAGCACCATGACTACTTCGGATCAATCCTGATTTATCCGCTAATGCTGGGCACATCAACACTAACCAAAATCAAGAGTCAATTAGTCAGAAAGAAAAGAGAAGAATTTTGCAGGCAACTAACAGTGGCCACCATCGCTTTCTACAAGAGCTTGTCAAAGAAGAGCAATAGGTCAGCGTGACACAGATTTAACATGACAATGAAAACAAACAAAACTTGAGGCAAAGAGAAAGTATATTCCTAGATGAGACACGCCATTTTTTATTTAAGGGCTACACCTCTAACTTGAGTCAAGCAGGTCTCAAAAAACTTCAGTAAAAATGGAAGCAGCAGGAGCTAAAGAGAATGTGGTTTTAGCAAACACTGCCAACCCTTAAGCAATGATATCCAACTGACATCATACGATCACCACACAGGTTGGGGAGGGGGTGAATTCTCAGTAGTAAATAGTAGTTTATTATTAATTCCTTTACTTTGCTCTAAAAGGTATGTCTTATTAATTTTGTATTATGCTTACTTAGTTTTGCTATTTGCTCATGAATAGTTTATCTTTTGTTCATAAACTTGGGGAATCCAGAGTTCTTGTTTCCCTTGTTTCTAAATCAAAGATCTACAGTCTCATAGCTTCGTTGCCAGACTCTTCGATCGCCAGCTGTCAGGCACCTAAAGTCTGCTTTCTCTGGAGTGGGAGTATCACAACATTGGAGGTAAAACTCTCTGGCAGGGATCTGTAAGGCCAAGTCAAAAAGGCGCCACTCATGGGAGGTATTCAATAGATGTTTCTTGAATTAACTAATTCTCAAGAGCAATAAGTAAATTGTATCAAGAAGGTGGCATCTTCTTCAGCTTCCTCCTAGAGTAGGATATGTTGCGGCTGTTTGGTTGGTGGTTAGTTGGTTGGCTGAGTCCTACTACGTGTAAGACACTCTATCTAGTGTTAATTCTCCAAATGTATGTGGTGTGAGTAGGATATGCAGACTAATCCATCCATTCTTTCACCTTCTTCAAGCCAGGTTATGCTAAGACACACACACACACACACACACACACAGAGAGAGAGAGAGAAAGAGATAAGGAGAAGGGAGGAGAGAGGAGGTGGGAGGAGAGAGTAGGGGAGAGGAGAGGAGAGGAGAGGAGAGGAGAGGAGAGGAGAGGAGGGGAGGGGAGGGGAGGGGAGGGGAGGGGAAGGGAGGAGAGGAGAGATAGAGAGATCTCCCAGTCAAACCTGAGACACAGTGATGGGAACAATAACAATGATCCAGAGAAGTGAGTGTTAGGATAGAGAAATAGGAAATCCCTATAAGAAGCAAGAGGCAATAGGTCAAGTGCTTAGGCACATGGACTCTGAAATCCGATGACTGTTTGAATCTCTGTACCACCACTGACTTGCTGTGTGGCTTTCTATAAGTCATTTAACCTCTCTGTACCAGGGTTGCAGTATGACTTAAATGGAAATACATGGAAAGAGTTTAGCACAGAGCCTGGCCAAAAGCAAGAGCTCAACCCATGTCAGTTGTTACGCTTGTTATCTAGAAGGTCAGAGGAGACTTATTGGAATGGGAGACACTTGAACTGATTTGCAAAGCACAGACAGGACCTTGGAGGAAATGCATTTGAAAGAACAATGGGAAAAGTGAGGGCAAGGACAGGAGGGTGAGGAAGGATGAGGTGTGGTTAGAAAACAACAAGAGGTCTGGGGTGGATGCTCTGGCTTTTCCACTTCCTGGAGTTAGCCTCCTCCCGCACATGTTGCCTGACAGCAGGCACAGTAGTCAGGTTTACAGGGAAATATGTCTAGACACTTCAGCAGCACAGTTCCACCAAAAGAAGACAACAATAGCATTCTGGTAATCAAATTCCATTAGAAGCAGAAATCTTAGACCAGGAGAAACAAGAATTTAAAGCTAACCTAATCAACATATGAAAGAAGATAAAAGAAGATATTAATAATATGAAACAAGAGAAACAAAACAAAGACAAAGGGAGCCAAACTAAATAAATAGATATTGCATATGGGAAATAGCATCTTTTATAAAATGAACAGAGAAATTTTAATGAACGATTAAAGAAGGACTTAATCAAGAGGAAAAATAAATCTAGGAAATCTCTCTGAAAGAATGAATGAGTGAACTAATAAAGGGATAGAAAAACTGAACAAGATGGCTATGGAAGAAAAAGGAGATCCAGAAAGAAAGAAGTGAAGATGGAGATGAAAAACACCATTGGTGAAAATAATAGGGATAAATGGCCTGCAATCTCAAGCCGAGCAAAAACCTCCAATTAAAAGGGTTCAGAAATCAAAGAGACGAGGCGTGGGAAAGCCGCACACCATTAATGTCTCTGATGAAACACGAGACACACTCAAGGCAAATCAGGAAGCAGGAGAGAGAGGAAGGAAAAGTGCTCAGATCCAAACCTCAGCCTGACCTGGTCCCCCTGCCCAGTTGCTAACCCAGAGAATACCACCCCCACTATCATGTCATAGTCCCCTCTGGTTCACCTCCTTCAAGTCACAGGCGTCAGACATGTTTCTTTGCATGATTATGATATTCAAGTCTCCTCTCCCACTGTAAGAGTCATGAGGGCAAAGACTACCTCTTTGCTCCCAAAACCTATGGGCCATGTACAGTTGCCACTAAATAGCTGCTTACTGAATGGACTAATTGATATTCCATTCTGAGTATCTCACAGCCAGTGATTATTCCTTGTGCCCCAGTATCCACCCATGAGGGCCTGACTTATCCAGCTCAGGCTCTGGCATCCCACCTAACTATGGCCAGCTTGGTCCCCTGAGAATTGGGTCCAACTTCCCTTATCCCGCCTCCCATGCCAATCACAAGCTGGAGTCTAACAGAAATTCCAAACAGGAATCTGCCCCTCTTCATAACATTCCCTTATCCCCAGTCTGCCAGCTCAGTCTCACTACTGGATTTCACAGGTTTCTTTTAAAGATTTTATTTATTTATGTGAAAGGTAGAGTTACAGACAATGAGAGGGAGAGACAGAGAGAGAGGTCTTCCTTCCATTGGTTCACTCCCCAGATGGCCACCAAGGCTGGAGCTGCGCCGATCTGAAGCCAGGAGCTTCTTCCTGGTCTCCCATGAGGGTGCAGGGGCCCAAGGACTTGGGCCATCTTCTACTACTTTCCCAAGCCACAGCAGAGAGCTGCATTGGAAGAGGAGCAGCCGGGACTCGAACAGGTGCCCATGTGGGATGCCGGCACCACAGACAGAGAATTAACCTACTGTGCCATGGCACTGGCCCCAGATTTCACAGTTGTAACACTTGCCTAAAACAGACCAAAATCAGGGAAAGGAAGGCACTGCTGTGGTCCCCTGGCACCACAATGAGAATGCCAGGTCTCCTGATTTCTAAAATGAAATTCTCTACCCTGCTCTACACTGCCTTCAGAAGATACTCATGTGCGCAATTTTTCCAAAGTGGGTCAATGTTTGGCATAGGTTTGAGACAATCACTGAGTAGATACTTGTGAAGTCAGAAAGCCACTGCTACCCTCTTCCTGTCACCCCTGTGGCATCGGCTCTGGAGGTTTCTATCCCAGCTCTGGCACTGACAAGCTGGGTGACTCTCAGCAGTCGTTTAATTCACTCTCTCTCCAGGTCTCTGAGCCTCAGCTTCCTCCCCCTCTGAAAGTCAGGTATTGACTCCTGAGTCCCCGTTGCAAGGATGAAAGCAGATCATGGATGAAAGGACTTACGTAAGCCATGGCACACAGTGGGCAGTCAGTAAATCTACCTTCCCCATCTGCCTTCTCCCTGTGGCTCAGTTTTGCAGGAGTCCTGTGAGCACTGAGTCCATGTCTCTCTTTTCAACATTGTGCAGGTTTAAGAGATACTCAGTAGATTTTGTTGACAGTAGATGGATAGGCAGGCAAATGGGTGGGTGGATGAATTAGTGCAGGAATGAATGAAGTTTTCCATTCTGATTATGTTAGAGACTGATGACGTTAACATGTATGATGACCGGGCCCGACACTGTGGCGCAGCGGGTTAAAGGTCTGGCCTGAAGCACTGGCATCCCATATGAACGCTGGTTCTAGTCCCAGCTGCTCCTCTTCTGATCCAGCCTTTGCGGCCACCTGGAGAGTGAACCAGTGAATGGAAGACCTCTCTCTCTGTCTACCTCTCTCTGTAACTCTGTCTTTCAAATAAATTTTAAAAATCTTAAAAAAAAAAAAAGATGTATGGTGACCTTTGGTGGAGTATTATTTAAAAAGTCACTGAAATGGAGCCATGGAATGCTTTCTGTCATATCACCAAATCCAAGACAATTCTCATCCAGGAATTATTAGGTCAAGTTTATCTTGTCAGGAAAATGGCTGAATTCTCAGGAAATGACTAGTCTGTTATGCCACCTAATCTCAGTCACTAACACTTAACATTATAAATTCTGCTAATAACTCCAGGTTACCTGTCTGAGGCAGAAAGATAAGGATTTGAAAATTATGCATATTAGTATGTGTAATCTACCACCAATGTTGTCGACTCTGAGACAGATATTTTAATTCACTTCCCCCCTGCCTGCCCTGAGAACATGGTTATTTCAGGAGATGTAAATGGAGAGGGATGATTGCTATGTGCTTCCATTCTGGAACTTTTATTTCATTCCATGCAGAGTCAGTTTCCATACCTATTGCCAAGATAAAACACTTTCCTGGAGGAAGTAAATGTTTCTGGAACTAGACAAGAGCAATAATACCCTTACATTTGAGTCTGGGTTCTCCTGGTGACCTTCTGTGTGACCTTCTGCAAATTGTGTAACCTTTCAATATGTTCATTCACTCATTTACTTCTTACCTTTGTTCACTCTTAATTCATGCTACCTTAATACTGGAATATAGAAGTACTCTTTTTGTGACCTTCCTCCAATGGAGAGGTAGGCTGCATGTGCCCTTTCTTTAAATTGGAGCAGGCTTTATGGCTGCTTTGACCAACAGAACATGGTAGAAGCACTGCTGTGCCAGTTTCTAGGCCCAGGTTTTAGGAAACCAACAGCTTTACTTCTTGTACCCAGGATCGTTCTCTCTAGGAACTCTGAATATGCCTGAAAGTCCAGCTTCCCTGAGGCCACCATGCTGGAGAGGACACATGTGGGTGACTGGTTCAGCCAGCCAAGCCCAGTCTTGCAGCATCCTTGCCAGGGCTCCAAATGAGTGAGTGAAGGAGCCATCTCGGAAGTGGCTGCCGCAGCTTCGGCTGCCCCAGCAGGTGTCAATGACCAATTGCCCAGCTGAGCCTTTCCCAAATTCTTGACCCAAAAACCACAGGCAAGACAAAATGGTTGTTTCAAGTCATGAAGTTTTGGTGCAGCTTGTTAAACAGCAATAGACCACCCAAACACCTTTTCTATAGGGAGAGTAAAGGCACATTGCAATTCAATCTGAAGGCTTGTTTGCTCTTGAATTCTTCTTGTTTGGCATCATTCAAAGAATCTGTAAGTGTACACAAAATCCAGGGAGAAAGATTATACATAGAGGGAGAAGATTGGACACAAGAAGACCATTTTAAAAAGAGGAAACAAAAATAGCTAAAAAAAAAAAAAATACAGCATTTATTTGACCAAGCTACTAATAAAAGAAATGCAAATTAAAATAAGAATGGATACTCTTGCACCTATAAAGTAGCATAGGTCCTTTTTAAATGACGATCATTTCTTTTTTTTTTTTTTTTTGACAGGCAGAGTGGACAGTGAGAGAGAGAGACAGAGAGAAAGGTCTTCCTTTGCCGTTGGTTCACCCTCCAATGGCTGCCACGGACGGCGCGCTGCAGCCGGCGCACCGCGATCGTCCGATGGCAGGAGCCAGGAGCCAGGTGCTTTTCCTGGTCTCCCATGGGGTGCAGGGCCCAAGCACCTGGGCCATCCTCCACTGCACTCCCGGACCACAGCAGAGAGCTGGCCTGGAAGAGGAGCACCCAGGACAGAATCCGGCGCCCCGACCGGGACTAGAACCCGGTGTGCCGGCGCCGCAAGGCGAAGGATTAGCCTGTTGAGCCACGGCGCCGGCCAAAATGACGATCATTTCTCCTGCTAAAGAGAGGTGGACCATTCAGACGTCTGTGCCCACACAGATGGCTAAAAGGAGTAAAAACTGGGCATAATATTTCTGGAAAGCAAATTAACTGGTAAGTTTCAGATGTGGGTTTCTCTCTTAGAAAAATAGCCTGACACATGGACAAAGATTTATGCACAAAATATGTTCATCCCAGTGTCATTCATAATAGTAAAATATTATAGATAAAAAACCCTTCAATGTTGGATCTGGGAGAATGGTGCAGTCAATGGAACTGCTCCACAAGATGGAATACAGTGCCGCCATTATAGATGATGCTTATGAAGTGTTCTTAACGACATGGAAAAATGCTTAATGACATAACATTAAGTAAAAGAGCAAGATAGAAAAAGGTTATAAAGTATGATTTTAACTACTTTGAAAGGCATAAAAAGAGTGGAAGGAAATACAATAAAATGGTTAATAGTGTTTATCTGTGGGAGGTGGGATTATGGGTAGTTGTTTTTCGTATTTATTCTTTGCTATATTTTCAACACGGAGAATGCATTCCTTCTGCCAGCCAGCTGAAGTGTTTTCTTTCCCTTTTCATAAGAAAAAGGTGGTCAACAGCAGCAAATCTTTTGTCCAAACTTGGAGGCATGAAAAGGGACAAAGAGTTAGGAGTCCCTTGGATTGCCAGCCCAGAGCTTTCAGCGTGAAGTTTACTTTTGTCCTTGTCTGTGATAGGAGCAGTGTTTGCTGAGTGTGGACCTCGTGTAAGCAGAGTCTGCTTCCACAGCGGGGCTTGATTTGATAAATAAACCCCACCTCCTTCTCAGGATGGAGCCCTGGGCTCCCCACATGACAACTGCTTGGGACTGAGAGACTTAAAGTCCACCGGGGCAATGGAAATAGGTCAGAGTCCGTAATTGTCCTCTGATTCACAGTGACAAAGTCCTTGAATTGCAGACACCAGGAATCTGCTTCTGTGGCTCATTGGGCACCTGTTTCAGGCTTTTTTGTGGCAATTTCACATGGTGTTATTTATGAAGAAAAGAATGGGAGAGCAGCACTCCTCAAGCCCTTAGAATTATAGAATCTTGAAGCGCAGAGAACTTTTAAGACTAGGTTTCTGGTCCAAAGGTTTGTTTCAGTAATGAGAAACAGAAGCACAAAGAGGTAAGATGCTTTGCTCCAAGTTCAGCCAATGAGTTGTTACAAAGCCGGGACTAGAACTCAGGTCTCCTGACTCCCGCTGCACTACTTACTCCCCCTGTTTCTCAACACTTCCTTCCTCTGTGTCTTACTGGCATCAACTCTGTTGGTGTTACTGAGCTGATTTCTTTGTTTATTCGCTTCTTTATTGTCTTGGCTCCCCATGTGGGACCACCTTGTCTACCCAATCCATGTTAGGTCCTCAATAACTATCTATCAAATGGGCAGATGGATGGGTGGGTTGATGAATGAAGGATTTGGTGTGGAGAGCTGAGCAGAGAATAAGAGACAGAGGGAGATAACTGAATAATTAATATCCAATAGCACTAACAAGAGATACCACTGAAGCATCCTAGCCAAATTTTAAATATAAGAGGATACTGCAAGGACTGGTGTTTGGCCTACTGGTTAAGATGCCCATTAAGATGCTCACATCCCATATTGGAACACCTGGGTTCAGTTCCTGGCTCCAGTTCTTGATTCAAGTTTCCTACTGATGCATATCCTGGAAGATGTAGGTGATAGTTCAAGTGCCACTCATACAAGACACCTGGATTGAGTTCCCAGCTGCTGGTTCTAGTCTTAGCTCAGCTCAGCCATTGAGACATTTGAGTAGTAAACCAGCAGAATGGAGTTCTTGCTCACTATCACCTCTCTCTCGCTCGCTCTCTCTCTGTCTCTCTCTCTCTCTCGCTCTTTCTCTCTCTCTCTCTCACATACACACACACACACATACACACACGTACACACATATAATTTCTAAAAGAGAATGTAAGAAAAACTTTATGACAACAAATTTGAAAATGAAATTGATAAATCCCTAGATAAGCATAATCTACTAAAATGACACAAAAGAGTATAAATAACCTATTTTTTCATATCTATTAAAGAAATTGAATTCATAATGGAAACCTCACAAAGACAACCCCAGGGCTACACAAGCAGCTTCATTATTGAATTCTACCCAGTTCTTAAGAAAGAACAGCAGTCTTACACAAACTCGTCCCAAGAATACAAACTCCTCCTAACTCCTCTTATCTTAAAAGGTCAGTATCATCTTTATATCAAAATCTGACACAGACTAATCTCTTATGAATCCAAATGTGAACATTCTCATCAAAACATTGACAAGCAGAATTCAGTGAGTGGATCCATTTCCTCCATTCAAGGCGGCTTAGCACAGTAATGTCACTCATGCATTTCTAAACTTAGAATTGGGGTAAACTGTGTTCCCCTTTTTCTACCAGGGGGCTGGGAGCCCTAGAATGTTAGGCATGTCATCACCAACATTTTTGAGTGAATGAAGAAAGAAAGGAATAGGATGAATGAACAGAGAAACACAGTCTGAGTTTTAAGGCAGAAGGAAAATGGAAGGTTGAGTGTCAGAGGCCAAGACATCTGCACTTGACCAAATTCAGCCTTAGGGAAGAGACCAGCATGTCTGGAAAGGACAGAGTGACACTGATCCCATAGGCTTTCTAGGAGCTTAAAAGAGAGGGGAGCAGAGAGTGAGGAAAGAGACTCAGGACTCAGCATTTCCATATCTGATAATAGACTGTAAGAGCATGTGGTTTTTGGTTGAATCTGATACCCCAGGCTCCCTCCCACCTCTACTCTCTCCACTGAACAAAGGAAAACGCCTCCCAGCACAGCACATTCGAGAGCAGAGCTTCACTTGAGACGACCACTCAACAGTGAACCCACTCTTGATTGGAATGAAATGATTGCATCTCCTCTGAGTCGGGTCAGCTGCTGAGATAATCAAGGCCCTGCTGGAAAGAAGTGAGGGACACAGGCTTATCCACTCCCCATGTCTCTGCTCCAAGCTCTTGGGGACACTGACATGTGATCAGTCATCATGGAAGTACACACGACACTCAGTATTAGGGAGAATGTTAGTGGATGGAGAGGCTTCCACGACAGAGACACAAGCCTTCTCTATCCCCATGGGACTGATTGGCCCTCGGTCACCCATGGTCACCCAGGAACAAAGGGCCCTTTCTCTCCTCCAGCCCCCGTCTCAAAGGGGCTGTGCTGTGTAGCATATGGGCAGAAACTTCCACACTGATTTCATCCCTGATTTCATTGTTGGGCAGATTTTCTACCCTCATTCCTTGCCTTTTTTCCAAGCTGGTATGAGAGAGGTGATGTTCTCCTGTGCCTTCTCCATCCTCTAATTTTCTACTTATCCATTCAATCAACAAGCACTTCCCCAGCCAGTTGAAGCAGAAGAGGCACATGGCTTTAGGGCTTGCCACTTATTATCAAATCATTTAAGCAAATCACTTTCCTCTCTGAGTATCAGCAACCTCAACTTTGAACAGGGCTTACTTGAAAAACCAAACCTGAAAAGTTGCAAGGATTAACTGTGAACTTATTGGTAAAGCTTGTGACACGGGGACTGGCACTTAATTGGTTCAATAAATGTTCATTTATTTCCTCCCTATGTGCAGGCAACTAGGATTGCAAAGGTCAATCAGATGTGTTTGCCTGACATAAAGAAGCTCATAATATAAAAAGAAAGATAAATTATATACAAGAGGGATTACGATGCTTGGATGAAAGAGAAGGAAGTGTCACATGACTGTTCCCCAATGCTCAGGGAACACAGAGAAGAGAGGACAGAGAATAGTGTGATTAGAACCAAGGCAGGGCTGATGGATGTGAGAACAGCAGCTTGATTGAAATGTCCTGGGATTGCGTTCATTTTCAGACAGAGCCACTCAGAACAAATTCTCTGGCACTGGAACTGAAGTCTGGCGGTACGGGGAGAGTCTGGGCATTCAGAGATGAGAGGGAGAGTGGCACTCAGGTCAACAGGTGGACAGAGCACAGAAGTAGCAGGGCCAAGAGCATGACCAGGAGGGGAACACTGGGTGGTCTGTTCACCGGCCGGTCTCGCTGAAGAAGTACAGGGCCGGTGGAGCTGGGAAATCTTGGAAACAGACCCTGGAGGGTCTGGAATGCCAGGTTTCAAGTCTGAGCCTGGTTGTGGGTAAACAATGCTCTGGAGCATCCCACTGGATCTTCTGCTGAGTCCTTCCACCTGCACCTGCCTTCCAACAGATGATACAGGGGGCCCAAGGCACAGGGAGGCACCCCACTTGCCCCATTCTCACTGCACCCTATTAACCCACTGCCCTCCCCAGCAGCTGCTCAGATTTGCCTCGCTGGCTGTCCAGGGCCTAACCTCTCCTCAGCTGAAGGCCACTGAGTCTGGGGAAGTGGTGGAAGCCAAGATCACACCCACAACTCAGCGTCAGGCTCTTCCTGGAGCCCCACACCACCAATGCCCCTCCCCCAACCCCCAGACAAACAGAAACCAGGGCCTCGTCCTGGAGCCTTCTTTTTCTTCCCCTTCACCAATGAGGCCATCACGGAGCCCTGCTGGACCTCCTTCTGAATCTCTCTGAACTCCATCAGCTTCTTCCCAACACCACTGCCTCATCCCACCACCCAGAACTTTCTACCAGCAGCTCCAAGATCATGCTCCCTGTGGAAACTCTTCCCTGCCTCCCTGTCCTGGGACAAACGGCTGGCCGCTCCATCCCCTCCATTTGAGCCCTACATCCAACCAACCAGGCAACACAACTTCTAGTTCATGAACCCACTGTGTCCCCTCTTTCCCCCGCCACCTGACATCCCCTCCCCTCTCCCTGACCCTCACCTCTCAGCATTTGCGGTGAGGGGGTTAGATTGTGCCCCTCAAAATCCACAAGGTGAACTCCTAACCCAGCATCTATGAATATGACCTTATTTTGATAGCAAAGGTTATCAAATTTAAATGAGGCCATTAGAGTGGATCCTAACCCAAGACTGGGTGTCCAATACTGGAGTCCTTCTCGAAGGGGACATCAGGAAACAGACACACGCAGAAAGAACGTCAGGTGAACATCAAGGCAGAAGTCAAAGATGGTGAGTCTGCAATACCACAGTAGCCTGGAAACCACCAGACCACGAGAGGGACCCAGAACAGATTCTTCATCACAGCCCCAGGAACCAGCTGCTGATGCCTTGATTTTGGACTTCCACTCTACTGTGAGACATTAAGTTTTTGTTGTATACACCATTCAATTAGTGGTGCTTTGGATTTTTTTAAAGATTTTATTTATTTATTTGTTTGTTTGTTTGTTTGAAAGGTAGGGTTACAGAGAGGCAGAGAGAGAGAGGTCTTCCATCCGCTGGTTCACTCCCCAGTTGGCTGCAATGGCCGGAGCTGCACCGATCCAAAGCCAGGAACCAGGATCTTCTTCGGGTCTCCCACTGGGGTGCAGGGTCCCAAGGACTTGGTCCATCTTCCACTGCTTTCCCAGGCCACAGCAGAGAGCTGGTTCAGAAGTGGAGCAGCTGGGTCTCAAACCAGCATCCATGTGGGATGACGGCACTGCAGGTGGCAGCTTTACTGGCTACTCCACAGCGCCAGCCCCAAGAGTGGTGTTTTGTGAATGCAGCCTTAGCACCTGTATCCATCCCATCTACTCTGAACTGCCCATCAGAGCTTTGCTTGGATGTCTTTCCTCCAGGAAGTCTTCCCTGACTACCCTTACCCTCCAATGTGGGGTGATGCCTGAACTCTACGCTCTCTGTACCATGGCACCAGTCATACCACATGGGTTCTCTTTAAGGGCTCATCTCTCTCTCCCCAGCTGTGAGCACAGCAAGGATACCAGAGCCCAGCACACTGCCCAAGAAGAGAAGGGCTCAGTATGTGTTTGCTGGCTGGAGGGATGAAGGTGAAGAGCCTAACAACAGCCCTGGCTGAGATAATGCATCCAGAGACCAGCAACCCACATACTCAGCATCCCTAAAGGTGTGGGGGATTCAGGCTGGATTGGAGGCAGCTCTGAGAATTCTTAACTGGTCGGGTAGGAGCCATGGTTGTATCGAGCAGACCCCAGCCTGGCCCAGGGCATGCTCTAGAGAAGAGCACAGAGTGGTTTTCAGGAGGATTCAGGGCCTAACTTGTGACAATGGGGACTGCTAAAAGCTGGGTGTGGCAGCTGGGTCCCCCCACCCCCAAGCAGGGAGGGCTTCACCTGGGTTCAAATTTCAGCTTCAAATCAGCAAAATCCAGACTGTGGGAAATTCAACAGGACTAATTTCCTGGTTTCATTAACAAAAATTGCAATGAGAGGCCAGCATTGTGGCACATTGTCCTGCATCAGAGCACTGGTTCAAGTCCTGGCTGCTCCACTTCCAACCCAGCTCCCTGCTAATGTGCCTGGGAAAGCAGATGATGATGGACCAAGTACCTGGGCCCCTGCCACCCACATGGGAGACCCGGATGGGGTTCTGGGATCCTGTTTTCAGCCTGGTCCAGCCCCAGGCATTGCAGCTATTTCAAATAAATAAATAAGCCTTTTTAAAAATTACAACCAAGAAGAGAGAGGTGGAAAAGATACCTACAAATTGACATCAAGGCCAAATGGAGCTGTGAGCCAGCAGGCAGTGCCAGATGCCAGGCACCAGTCACTCAGGGACCCTCCTCTGCAGCAACTTCGGGTTTTACATGGAGCGGGACGGAGGATTTTGAGCAGGTGGATGGTATGATCTGACTGCCTTTACAGAGAGCGGCCAAAGTGGAGACTATAAAGAGCCAGGCTGGGGTCCCGGAAAGCCAGAAGCTCTGGACTCAACTCTGGCTTCACATGTTTTCTTCAGCTTAGCAAGTTGCAGTCTGCGGGAGATTAGACAGGAGGGGTTACCGGGTTGCATCAATAAAACACATGGCAATGAGAGAACCCGGAGACGGAGAGGAAAGCCACAGACAGAAACCAAGTTGGGCAGCCTCTCCACCCATCGCAACGTATTGATCTGATTCCCACACTGAGTCAGAAAGCGAGGGGAGCGGCCACCCTGCCTGGATGTGTGATGCATTAGGAAACTGGCGTTCGCCCCATTTAGCTGTGAGAGGGGCATCTCCAGATAATAGCATCTCAGTTTCCAAAGCAAGCCGCTGAAAGTTCAGACCGAGGGTCTTCCTGGAGCAGGGTTCCTGTCCCAGGGTGACCCCGGGCCCAGCTAAGTCTGCCGCTACAGACTTTTCCTGTGCTCAGCCTCACGACCAGAGGCCAGGGCAGGGAGGCTGGGTCAGCAAAGGAGACCCCCTTAGGGACGGGACCCCCAGCCCCCTGAGCGACCTCATAGTCCCCAAGCCAGCCTGCCGGTGCTTATAATGGAGCTGGCTTTCTCCATCCTCAGGGGTCGTTCTGCTCTCTCCTTTTGGTCATTGTACTTGTCAGAAGGTCTCCTAGGATCACAAACACTCCTCAGAATGGCCTGGAAGCCGAAAACCAGGTGAGATCCCAGGAGAAAGAAATCTCAGCCACTGTCACGGGGAAGTCCGCGTCATCACCTCTCAGGGCTGGGAGTAGCAGGGGTCTTCAGGCACCCCAGGACTGATGTCCTTGGGCCCCTGCCCTGCACTGGGCCTGTGAAATACGCTCTGTTTCTGCATTTGCCGAGAGTGGGAGGTCTTCGTGCGTGCCTCTTCTCCAGGGAGCCCCAGGCTTCAGCTCCCTCAGCCCACTGTCTGGGATGTCACCCGTGGGCCACTGCCCTGAGACCATCTCTGGGACAGCACAGGTGACCATCTCAGAACCAGCAGAATAAACTCCTCTTTCCTCCTCTCCCACCACCCATGTCCCTGACAGGACTTAACACACAGCATGACAGTACGCCATGCACCTGCCCACCTCCCGTAACCACATTACAAATTCCTGATGGCACCAGGAACAGACTTTTGTGAAAGAGATAAATAAATAAAACCGGAGAATGTCAAGAAGAGAACTGGAAGAGCAGCTACCCACGAGGAACAGCTGGAGCAACTGGGGTGGGGAAAATGAGCAGGAAGAGTAATATTAACTGACACTGCGGTGAGCTGCTTGCATTGCAGGCATTGAGCTGTGACCTTGGCCTTTGGATATACAGCAGCTCCCCTCACTCATGGTGGGTCTGTCCCAAGGTCCCTGTGGGTGCCTGAACCAGAGATAACACAGAACCCCATAAGGACTGTGTGTGTTTTTTTTTCCTTTCCATAGACACCTACAATAAAAGTTCAATTTCTAAATTAGGCACAGTAAGAGATCAAGAACAAAAACTAATAATAAAGCCAAAAAGTTATAATATTATACTGTATAGAAGTTATGTGGGCATTCTCTCACTAGTATCTGATAGAGGATTCATTCTTTTTTCTAAGACTTATTTATTTATGTGAAATACAGAGTTAGAGAGAGAAGGAGAGACATATCTTCCATCTGCAGGTTCACTCCCCAAATGGTCATAGCAACCAGAGTTGGGCCAGGCTGAAGCTAGGAGCCAGGAACTTCTTCTGGGTCTCTTAAGTGGGTGCAGGGGCCCAGGCACTTGTGCCATCTTCCTCGACTTTCCCAGGTGCATTAGCAGGGAGCTGGATAGAAGTGGAACAGGTGGGACTCCAGCGTCCGTATGGGATGCTGACGCTGCAGGTGGCAGCCCAACCTGCTATACCACAGTGCCGGCCCCTGAGGATTGCAGTGACCTCAGAATGTGACTTTTTCAGTTCTTTCCTTATCAAGTTGAGGGTGTTCAACTTTTCACTTAGAGGAAGCACTTCTCAGCTTCCACCTAGCATATCTGAATTGCCAGCCTCACTGCTTTTGAGCTTTGGGGCCGTTATTAAGTAAAAGAAGTTCTCCTTGAACACAGCACTGCTGATAACTGAGCAGTTCCTGAGTGACCATCAGCAGGGTAGCATATACCACATGGACACACTGGACACAGATGACTCAGGCCCCAGGCAAGACAGAGCTGAAACACATGAAATTTCATCGTGCTACTCAGAATGGCAGGCAAGTTGAAACTTAAGAATTATTTACTTCTAGAATTTCCCAGAAGGGTTTTGAACCATAGTTGTCCCTGGGTAACTGGAGGGAGCTACTGTATGTCCTAAAGTCACCACTCTGCTATTGACTGGGTACAATGATGTGAATGAGTCCACCAAAAAAGCATGTATTGAAATGTTCCCCCAGGGCAACATTGTTGAGAGGTGATTAGGCCAGGAGGTGAAGTGAATGGATTAGTGCTCTTACCACAGGAAGAAATTCATTGTTAAAAAAAAAAGAAGACAACAATGAAGAAGGAGGAGGAGGAGGAGAAGAGGGGGAGGAGGAAGAAGAAGAAGGAAATGCAACTCCCTTTAGTGTCTCTCTCCCCTCCCACCCACTCTCCTTCCCTTCCCCTTCCCCCTCCCTTCTCCACTCTCTGCCTTTTGCCTGGGACAACACAGCAAGAAGGCCCTTGTCAGGTGCTAGCACCTCAACCTGGACGTCCCAGCATCCAGTACTGTGAATCAAGAGAGGTGTACTTGTTACGAATGACCTGGCATGGGGCCATGGTGCATAGGTTAAGCCTCCACCTGCAACACTGGTATCCCATATGGCCACTGGTTCGAGTCCAGGCTGCTCCACTTCCAATTCAGCTCCCTGCTAACGCACTTGGGAAAGCAGTGGAAGATGGTCCGAGTGCTTGGGGCCCTACACCCACATGGAAGACCTGGAAGAAGTTCCTGGTTGCAGTTATGTAAGGAGAGAACCAGCAAGTGGAAACATTCTCTCTCTCTCTCTCTCTCTCTCTCTCTCTCTCTCCCCACCCCCAGCTTCTCTCTCCGTAGCTCTGTCTTTCAAATAAATAAATAAATCTTAAAGAAAGAAAGAGATATGACCTGGGCTATGGTATTCTCTTATAGCAGCATGAAAGAGACTAAGAGCTGAGGACACTACTGCCCATACTGAAGACATTCCCCACTGCACAAATGTTCCTAACACAGATGAAATCAAGAGCCAGAGTTTAGCCAGGAGACACAATTGACATAATCAACAACACTCCCTCTATGCTCACTGGATGCATCCCCAGGACAAACCATGTGGGAAGGAAACCTACCTTGGGGCAGGGAGGTCCAGGTAGGGAGCATTGCTGAAGCATTTTCACCTGCTCTTTTGCTTAAGCTGACGGCTGCCATTGATTCTTTCTTTTTTTTTTTTTTTTAAGAGTTATTGATTTATTTGAAAGTCAGAGTTACACAGACAGAGGAGAGGCAGAGAGAGAGAGAGAGAGAGAGAGAGAGGTCTTCCATCCACTGGTTCACTCCCCAATTGGCCACAATGGCCAGAGCTGCACCAATCCGAAGCCAGGAGCCAGGAGCTTCCTCCAGGTCTCCCACATGGGTACGGGGGCCCAAGGACTTGGTCCATCTTCTACTGCTATCCCAGGCCATAGCAGAGAGCTAGATCAGAAGAGGAGCAGCCAGGACTAGAACCAGTGCCCATATGGGATGCCTGTGCTTCAGGCCAGGGCTTTAACCCACTGTGCCACAGTGCCAGCCCCTGCCATTGATTCTGATTATGAATACATTGATTGTGTTTACAGTCCATTTTATCAGTTTTAACAACCAAAATCTTACAATGAGTAAAGAATTTCTAGAGCTAGTTTTTTAAAACTCTGTCATGACATAAACACATACAAGAAAATAATTGTCAGTTTAAATGCCTTAGCCCTAGTTCCTTTTCACTCTCATGGAAGTGTTTCTAAGAGAAAAATGTTGAGAATGGCACAATTGATCATACTGATAGGTCTAAAAGTCAAAGGGATCACACAAACAAGAATAGAATAAAAAAGGGAGACAATAATCCAACATGAGAAGCAGGATGCAAAGCAGATTCATAGAATGGCAGATTCCTAAACAGCACTCTGGCCTGAGAATCAGCCCTTAAGGCATTCGGATATGGCTGAAGAGCCCATGAGAGTATTTTAGGCATGGAAAGCCAAGACACTCTGGGGAAAAAAAAAAAAAAGAGGACCTAAATGAAAGATCTCTGCGAGTGAGATCCCAGTAGAAAGAACGGGCCATCAAAGAAGGAGGTACCTTTCTCTGAAGGGAGGAGAGAACTTCCATTTTGACTATGACCCTGTCAAAATAAGATCAAAGTCAATGAACTCAAAAGGCTTCCATAGCCTTGGCAACTCATGACTAGAGCCTAGAGAGATTACTGACACCATAAACAAGAGTGTCAAATTGTTAAGTCAACAACAGGAGTCACTGTGTATTTATTTCTCATGTGGGATCTGTCCTTAATGTGTTGTCCAATGTGAAGTAATGCTATAACTAGTACTCAAACAGTATTTTTCACTTTGTGTTTCTGTGTGGGCGCAAACTGATGAAATCTTTACTTATTATGTACTGAATCGATCTTCTGTATATAAAGAGAATTGAAAATGAATCTTGATGTGAATGGAATGGGAGAGGAAGCGGGAGATGGGAGGGGTGTGGGTGGGAAGGAAGTTATGGGGGGGAAAAAGCCATTGTAATCCGTAAACTGTACTTTGGAAATTTATATTTACTAAATAAAAGTTAAAAAAAAATACAGTGGCAGTTCTCTTAGTAATGTGCTTGTCATGTGATCACTGATCAGGCCCTAGTGTGCCCATTTTATAGAAAAGGCTGCCGCAGGTATTTCAGAGTAAACCAGTCTCTCTCTTGTTCTCTCTCGCTCTCTCTCACTCTCGTTTTCGCTCTCTCTCTCTCTCTCCACCCCCTCCCTCAAATAAATAAATAAACAAGATTGGTATGCAGAATATACTAGCAATTCTCACAAGTCAAAGACAGCCCTACAGAAAACTTGGCAAGAGACATTATCAGAGTTGTGTAAACAGAAAATCTAACTGCTAAGGTAAGCACAGGAAAAGATAATCAGCCTCAAGGTTAATTAGGAAATGTAAATTAGAATGAGATCCCCTTTGCACATCAGATTAGCAAAAGAGTTTCAAACTTGGATAATACTGGGTATTGGTGAGTAGAAACATAACTTTCATACATTTCTCATGGAATTTTAAATCAGTACAACTCTCTAGAGAATAGTATAAATTCAAGAATGTTTACAACTTGCACCCCAGGAATTCTTCTTCTGTTCATTTTTGGTTTCTTGTATGCAAAACTAAGATAACCCCTAGAATGCACATGGGAATAGAATAGCTTGAATGTGCTAAATATCACCAGATTTCTCACCTAAATCAAGCTACTTTCAGCAACATTTGAGTTTCCTGATCTCCTTTTTTTTTTTTTTACCAATCATAATAGATAAAAAAATAAGTTCTTTTAATTTCAAATTTCATGTCTTTAATTATAAGTGAGGTTATATATCTTTTTAACACTTATTGTTCATTTTCTGTTTATACCTTTTTCCCATTTTTATCTTTTGCTCTACTCTTAAAATTTCTAAGAACATTTGTTAATAATGAAATGTTCTATCACTTGTCAAAAATATTTCACCACTTCAGTATTTTACCTTTTGACTTGTTTATGGCAATTTTATCTACAGAAATGCTTTATACTATATGTAATGAATTTGTCTTTTTTTTTTTTTTGCTTCATGATTTTATGCAATCCTTAGGAGAGTCTCTGCCACCCCACTACTCATGTAATTTCACCCATGTCTATGTTGATATCCCTGGTTTCATCATTTACACTTAAATCTTCAATACGTCGCATTTTCCACATAGTTGCTGAAGTAGGGATTTAGCATGCCTTGTCCTCCCCCACCAAGAACCAGTAGACTCAGTACCATTGATCCACCGTAGATTTCCCCGTATTCTTGTACCCATTTCTTCACTATCTACACCCGCTATTCCGCTGTTGTCATCACTGCCATTTTGCCAGGAGCTCTGTCTGACCTGCTGAGTCCTCACTCTCTGCTTTCAAGGTCTTCCCTATCTTTGCTCACATGCTATTATTTCCATATGAATCTTACAGTAATGCTGTCATTACTTATCAGTATTCCTATTGGTATCACATTGAATTTGTAAGGAAATTAAGGAGAATCATCAATGTCCTACTCTTAACAAGAGAGGCCTTTCCACTTGAAGTTTTCTTTTAGTTGATTGCTGGTATGGCTGAATCGTGGAAGACCTAATCCCCAGTACTTCAGAATGTGACTGTATTGAGAGACAGCGTCTGTACAGGAGTAATTAGAGTGAGGACACAGATGGAATATGACCTGTAGGTCAAAGAGAGAAGCATCTTTCCCCCACAGTCCTCAGAAGGAGCCCATCCCACCAATGCCTTGTCCTCATGCTTCTGGCTTCTAGAACCATGTGGGAGTAGGAGTCAGTGTTGCGGTACATCGGGTTAAGCTGGCACCTATGATGCCGGCATCCCAAATCAGTGCCAGTTCATGTCCTGACTGTTCTACTTCTAATTCAGCTCCCTGCTAATGTGCCTGGGAAAGCAGCAGAAGTTGGCCCAAGTGCTTGGGCTCCTGCCTCCCACAAAGGAGATCTGGATGGAGTTTCACGCTGCTGGCTTCAGCCTTCCCCTACCTGGCCATTGCAGATATTTGTGGAGTAAACCAGTCAACAGAAGATCTCTCTCTCTCTCTCTCTCTCCCTCTGCCTTTCAAATAAATAATCTTAAAAAAAAAAAAAACCCTCTAGGGCACTTGTTTATGTCCCAGCTGCTCCACTTCCAATCTAGCTCCCTGCTAATGGCCTGGGAAAAACAGCAGAAGATGCCCCGAATGTTTGGGCTTCTGCCTCCCACGTGGGGACCCAGCCAAAGCTCCTGGCTCCTGGCTTCTGCCTGGCCCTGTGCTGCCATTGACGCTATGTGGGGAGTGATCCAGTGGATGGAAGATCCCTCTCTCTCTTTCTCTCTCTCTCTCTCTCTCTCTCTCTCTCTCTCTCGCTCCCTCCCTCCCTCTTTCTTTGTATCTCTGACTTTCAAGTAAACAAATAAATGTTTAAACAATTGTCAAGTATGACAATTTAAGAAAAAAAAAAACTCTACCTCTTCCCACTCACCACTTCCATCAGGGTGGCTCTTGGCTGGCAGGAGAAGAATCAGAACTCATGGCAGCCTAGCAAAATCATTGCCAGCAAAGACCTGGGATTCAGAAAGACCTGAATTTGCATTCCACCTCCATCACTTACTAGTTATGTGACTTTGAGCAAGTCACCTCCCCTCTCCAGACCTCAATTTCTTCATCTGTTAAATGAGAATAAAAGCTGCACATTTTACTTAAGATTAAGGTTATTCGGGTTAAAAGAAATAACCAAAGCACTCAGCATGCAAAAAGGCCTCGGTAAGCTTGAATTACCTGATATGTCCCTAAAGGTTTGGAATAGAGTTTCCCTAGCACTCTGCCCCTCTCCACAGAGGCAGCAGAGAGGTCCCGTAACCTTGGGAAATAAGGAATTTAATCCTGGAGGTATAAGGAATGCTCCCGGGCCCAGAGTCAGAAAATCCAAGTGAGTTAATTCCATCTCACAAGTTTTGACGTCTTTAACTTTATGAGGACAATTATTTCTCACCTCCTGTGGCTAAAGTAGATAATGAATGACAAGTGTCTGGATGTCTGGCGCAGATTAGGTGCTTATAACTGAAATGCGAATCTGTTGGCGGAAGAGCAGGAAGCACTTTGGAAACTCTATGGGGGGAGGGCGGAGTGTGAAGAGGGGGGACAGAGTCCCCAGAGAAAACACGGGTATTCCGCCAGGATGGTTTTTCCATTACAGCAAAGCTTCCTAAATGAAATTTGTACAGCACATTAAATTAGGTTAATTCCACGTGGGCCAAGGACTGTTTATGTGGGGTTTGTTTGGCTTTATATGTAACACCTTCTGCAGAGTTATAGATAGTTTTGACATTTATTGCTTCTGTTAAGTAAGAAGTTGGGGAGAGCGCAACAAAGAGAGCCAGGAAGATTTTTTTCCAGCAGAAAGGAAATGTCATTTAAGGAGCAATATGAGGCATCAGCGTTGCAGGGAACAATTCAGATGGGGCAAATCAAACGTGCGCATGTTCCCGTGGTGAACTGTCTGCACAGTCAGTCCTGTGACAGGACCACGGGCTTGAGTGGCAGCCGTGTTAATAAACTGGGGAGAAGATTGATGCCTGTCCGAGGCCAGGGAACGCACAGAGTGAGGAGCTCTTTCAGAACCACACTAGCCAGAATATAAATATGTATCACTGGCTTCCAGCGTGAGTTATGATTTCATTCTCCTGCTGGTACCTGAAATCTAGAGAGGGCATTTGTCTAGTCCTCGTATCGGGGGTGACAGCTACGGCAATGTGGCCGCATGGGGGAGATATTTGCTTGGCAGATAAATCAGGTGCTGTGAAGGAACCTGTTGTTATCAATTTGATGTTGGAGGGAAAACCCTGCCCGTACACAAGAGGTGCTGTCAGTACATTGACAGAGTCCTCTCTTCCCTAGAATACTTGCAATCGCTGTTTTCTCCAGCCTGTCATGCCACTGGATGGGCAGGTGTGCCGCCTTCTGCCCCCACACTGAGCACAAGGTACCGTCCGACTGGTCTTCTGCAGGGCAGCACCTTGAAGATGACCCTGCCTGACACCTCTGTGTGCCCCTCTTTCAGACAGGGCTACCACTGTCTGCTCAGCGGAAATGAACCAGGTCATGCCTCAGATCTAACCTCCACCCACAGGGAAGGGGAAGCAGCTCTGAGCACGCTCTGTGATCTCTGAGAATATCTCCAGCACCCAAGACCATTTCTCCTCTTCCTATTCGCTGTCCTCAGGCAGGTCCACCCACTTTTGGGGCTTCCCATCTAGCCCTTGGAGTCCTATATTCCAAGTCTCTATCCACAGTCCAGACTCCTGTGCTGGACTCCACACCCATATCTCCAAACTCTTGAGCATGTCAAACGCATCCTGTCCAAAGTGGAGCTTAGCACGCACTCTTCTCTCTCCCATGCCCCATCTCAGTCAATGACATCATTACTGCCCCAACTCCTCAGCAGTCCCTTTTAACTCTTTCAGACCACCGCTGGAAACCCATGATAAGTGGATTCTAGCAAGAAGTCTGAAATTTGTTTGGGTTAAGTGAGTCCTCATTGGAACACTCCTCAGAGCTCACACCCAAAGAATTTATTTGCCTTGGGTTGACAGGATAGATTCTGCAAAGATGAGCTGATCAAGCTGGCTCCATCCATCATAAAGGGAAAGAGCTGAACCAGTTCAGTGTTTCCAAACCAGCTCCATAGATCTCCTTGCCTGCAGTTGGAGAAACTCGGCACACATTATTTGGATAATTTTAGCACCAGAACTTGGTGGTCAATGGCAAAAGGGCACCCAGAGAGTTCATTGGCTCCTAAATCCCTCCATTTTATCACAAAGAAAACCTGCAGCTAAGTGCTCCAATGGTCAAGGTTAAGAGCAGCTTAGCATAGAGGTTAAGACCTTGGGGTCAGATGGAATTGAATCAAATCCCAGTTCCCTTGTTTGCTCACTGTGCAACCTCAGGCAGCTCACTGCTTCTGATTTTCAGTTTCCTCATCAACACAATGGGATAAATATCCCTACCCTATAAGGCTGCTGTGGGAATTCAGTGCAATTTTATAGGCACAGCTACTACGTAGTCCTATGGTATATCCCTATCATAACAGGGAGGCAGGGGACTGCCTCAGGCTAAGAGCTGGGGAGACTAAAATGACCCAGATACAGCTCCTGCCTTCAAGTGTGTTAAGGTTGTAAGCAGAGTTGACTTCTTACCCATCTCTTCTTCACTGTGTGAGGTTGGCAAAAAATTTCACTCTTCGAATGTTAAGATTTGTCATCTATACTGTAAAGATAATGTTTACTTTTGTTGGTTGTATTGAGCATGGAGAAAGGCAAGAAGGGGGAGTGAGATAGAGGGATGGAGAGAGAGAGGAAGCAAAAAGAACAGAGTGAAGACAAAAGTGCCCTGGGTATGAATGGGTGCATGCAGGAGTGGATGCGTGGGCCCTAACCCCTTGCTGTCTCCAGGTCGCACAGCCATCCTCCTTCTGTCCCAAGTGGCGGGATGCCTGCTGCCATGTCATTATCATTCTACCTGGAGAGAGATTTCATTTTCTCCCTTTTACGGCCCAATTTTCAATAAGTGAAACTTGTTTAAAGGCTGCGCTCCAAGAAAAGGCATCGTTGGACAGCAAGCCTGCACCCTCACCCATTTACAGGTATTAATAATACATGGGGAAAAAAAACCCTCAGCTTTATTTTATTTTGTCCTCCAAGTCAAGCTCTTTAAATCAAATATTTAAGGAGGAAATATTTGCTCATGCATCCTCCAGGAAGCATTTCTGGTCTTAAAGGCAAATGTGCCCCATTGAAACTGAGGGCTGACAAGGTGCAGCAACAGAATTGCAACCTCTTAAATTCTCACCAAAAAAAAAAAAAAAAAAAAAAACTTGTTCACATCACATTGTGTTGATAAGGAAACAGAGACTAAGGGATGTTCCTTAGACTTCTCTGAGGTCAGGCAGCTGCGAAGCAGAAGGGCAGGGCTTCAACCCCAGGCAGGGGCCACCTGCTCGCCACATCACTGCACTGCCTCCCACCACGCCCAGATGTGGGCAGCAGGAGGCTGAGCCCAAAGCATGCATAGGCATCAGCCAGGTTGTGTACAGGTGCCCACCAATGGGGGGACAGGGCAGGGCAGGGAGGATGGTTCAAGAGTAGAAAATAAAACAAATGAAAGCCCTGATTCAAGTGTGAGTCTAACTCAGAAATTCTGGCCAGGTCTTGGAAAACTAGAAGAGATGTGAGTCTCCAGGAGGGCCTCATGGGTTCACTTAAGAAGCTTGGAGTTTGGTTGAGGGTTCTGGGAGAACATCACATGCATTGGAGAGCTCAGGGCAGACGGGCATTGTGACTCAAAAAGAGAAGATACAACATGAGTGAGTCCTTGATGCCAGGTGCCCAGCCCTGGGCTGAGAGAAAATGATGCAGACCGGGTGCCCATACAGGCCCTTCTCCTGTGAAGGGGCAGCACGCCAGCACTGACTGGGCACCTGCCCTGGTTGGGGCACTGAGGCAGGCACTCTGCAGAGCTGGCATCCTTAAGGGAACCCCTGGGGGCTACACAAATGGCCAACCCCAATGCACTGAAGGAATCAGAACAGCAACCCCTGTTTAGTAAGCACATCATTCAGTTCCAGTCACCAGCCCTATGGGGAAGACACTGCTATCCCCATTCTGTGGATGAGGACACTGACATTCAAATAAGTTGCCTGAAGTCATTCAGCAGGTAAGGGCAGAGCATGCTCATTCTTGGCCACCGTGTTCCACTGCCTCCTCTACTCACTGCAGCACTGCCCAGTGTCCAAGGAGATTCGAGAGTAGAAAGGGGAGGACTAACCAACATGACAAAGGTTGATCTGGGCTTTGGTGAAGAAAGACGTTTCTCAGGCAGAGGACAGGGGAAAGGGTACTGCATGCACTTGACAACATCCAGGGATGGTCAAGGGCAGAGTGTCTGCATGGGTGGGGGTGGAAACAGGGAAGTGGTAGGAAATGAGGTCCCAGAGAAGCTAGGGTAGAGCCCGACGGACACTGAATGCCATGCTAAGGAGGGCTGGTTCTACCCTGCAAGCAGCAGGAGGCCGTCAGGTGGGGGATGGGTGCAGATTCCTGGTTAAAAGAGCAGCTTGAGAGGATGCTCACTGGTGATTGTGTTCATGGCTTTTCTGCACCGGTTGTTGCAGGTACTGTGCATACTTTCTCTCGGGTGTTTACCCTGCCAGGCAAGGTGTCTTTGTCCCCATTGCACAGATAGGAAGGTCATGTCAGCCCCCCTGTGACCCACGACCAACCCCACTGCCCTCCCCAGACAGCAAGGCCTGACAGTGATTGCTACACGTGCACTTGCCTGTGTGCACATCCAGCGCTGGGCTCCAGCAAGGAGTCCTGGGCCAGACACACAGTGTTCTTACTGATGAGTTAATCAAAAGGAAACAAATCAGTCTGAATCCTGGGCTGGCAGCCCTAGCGCCATTCCCACCCCCCTGCTGCTGTCCTGGGCTCTCTAAACAATTACATCCAGGCACACTGGCGGCCATGAGCTAAATGCTGAAATGTGTATTTCCTGCTCAAAGGGATCGCGTATCGCTGACTCCGCAAGGGTTGCGCTAAGTGCTTGAGAGCCTGGGAAGGGGCCAGGCAAGAGAAGGAACCAGCCTGAGGGTGGGCTGCAGCCCTCCCCCTGTGGTGCTCAGACCCCCCCCCCCCCCATTTAAAAGGCAAGAGCTACTGGGGAGGATTGGGAGGGAGGTTCATGTTTAAATGCATTTTAAAACGCATAACACCAGACAATCTGTGCAAGCCACAAATGGAGAAAGAGAGTAAGGGAAGGGAAGGAGGTCTGATTAATGGAATGAGTAGAAATTAGAGTAGAGAGTGGAATGGAGATTGTGGAAGAAAGCCAAAGTCCCTTTTGCCTGGGATTAAGATGTTTCAGAGGGCGCTCCACGACCTAAGGAACCAGCCAAGTTCATTCACATCCTCGACATTTGTTGAGAATCTACCTGGACAGCAAGGTCTCACAGCTGGCTGTCAGGATCACCTTGCCACACTGACAATCCAAGGACATTAGGGGTATCCCCAGCTCACTGAGCAGCTCAGGGGCCCAGGTCATCTCCTGCCCCCTGCTGGGCCCTCTGGGTATAGACTTTAGACTCTTCAAAGTGCATTCTGGTTCCCAGTATGGTGTTTGTCGTGGTTGACTATCTTCCTTCATAGGCTGCACGCACTGTTCCTTCCCATGATGCCTCACCGCACCTCTTCTCCCTCACCCACCAGCATCCTGTTCCAACAACTGTACAAGGCAGACTTTGCTAAAAGTGCCTTGGCACCCAAGGCACTGTCCTTGACCCAGGCTGTCTCCTGCCTTCCTGTGCATTCTGGTCCCCTCTCTCTCCAGCTTCACCTAGCCCAGCCACCTCTTGCACCCTGAGATCTAACTGTCCTCATACATTCTTCACTTCCTTGGGTGTGTTGCACTCCATCCTACCCCCTGGATCTTTGCACAAGATGCTAGCTCTGTCTCCAGTGCTCTTTCCTGTCTGTCCTATCCCTGGAAAACTCTTTTTCAGGTCTTAGCACAAATGTCATTTAATCAGTGAGGGCTTCCATGATCAGCCAAGTAGAATGAGATTTCCCATCCCTTATCCACCAGTGTGTTCATTAGCTCACTGTTCTCTTGTTTTATTACACAGATTGCAATTTGTCTATGTGTGTTAAATGTCTGACTCTCTCCCCCACACAAGTAGGATCAAACACCTAATGGACAGTCAACAAAATTTGATAAATGAATGAATGAATGGGTGTCCCGGAGTGACAAGTATCTTGATCACACTGATCAGCAGAGAGAAGGCAGTGCTAAGCAGAGTTTTGATGAACAAGATTGTGCTCCAGAGGATTCAGATCAGAGAGCAGGCATTGTCATTCCAAAGAGGACAGCCTGAGGCCATGGAACAGAATAGGTGTTCTGGGAATCACACAGTGCTGTGTGACTCAGGAGTTAAATGCAAGGGAAAGGAGACTGGAGGAGAGGTTGGAGAGACTTAGAACTTGGTAATGAGGCAAAGGGGAGCCACTGTGGGATGGATGTGATCTGCAATGATTTAAGAGTCAGGACTCTGGTGAACCAAGCGAGAAGAAGGGGCAGGGAAGGCTGCGTGGAGCGGTGAGGTGACGGCTCTTGCTGGTCTGGCTGGGACACGTTCTGTGGTAGGTGGAAAGGACTGTGGGGCAACAGGAGCCATGGATCAGGAGCAACAGGGAGACAGCTAAGCTGGCAGTGACTGGCAGAGAGGCCAGTGTAGCAGTGAAACGAGAGCACAGGTGAGAGAACATAGAAAGAATGGCTGGAGGCACAGTGCTCCCCGCGGCTTCCAGCCCTGGCAGTCTGTGATTTCTTGAGCACCAGAAACTGAGAGGAACAAGGGAGGAGGGCAATTCATACTCTCTGTGGCAGAGGCAGGAGAAAGAGGGAGCAACAGAGAGAACGGGGCTTTTCCCCCTCCCACTGCTGGTATCAGATGTCACTCAGGTCAGTGTTGACTTACGAAAAGGCACGCCCACAGCACTGCAGCCTGTAATCCGCAGCTCACAGGGCCACCTGGGCTGCCTAAGCCTCTTGCTCTATCCCTCTTGGCCTGAAGCCTGGTAGGTTTGAACCCACTGTGTCTCCAGCAGTGTGTGGCCCACCTTCTGCAGCATGGATTTCCACCCCAGATGCCAACCTCTCTGAGCAATGTGCATCAACACAACGTTCCCTGGCAAAAGTCCAAATCGGCTTCATGGGGCATAAGGAAAGAACTGGGGTGCTCAACCTGGAGAAGTGAGAGCCAAAATGCCAGGAGGCTTCCCTGGGTAAGTGTGCAAAAGTGAACTGGGGGTGACAGCAGCAAGTCCCTTGTCACTGCTAGAGAAGGAACTGTCGTTTATACAGAATGCAGGAGTGGAACAAGGTGACTCTTGAGGTCCCTCCTGACCCTTAGAGTCCAAGACTTCACAGGTCACATGAAAAGTTTCTTCTGCATATCCATTCTCACATCTTAGATGTCCCAAGATCCGGAAGGTTCTAACCAGCATCTCACGGCAGATGCTCAGGCTGAGGTCTCGGCCACCTCTGCCCATGTCAAGTGGCTAGAAGCATTCTGGAGCCACACGTTTTCCCTAGCCCAATCCCTCAGCCCCTCCCTCTTTGCCAAAGACTCATCTGATCCCAGGCCCCATCAGGGAGGTCTTCTCCAAGTGTTTGACACCAAGAAGGTGAATGATGAGAGCCTAGAGGTCAACATTATGCAAATGGATATTGATCCCTACCAGACCCAGTTCATGCACCTGCCCAAGTGCCTCTGGCCATAGTTTTTCTGCTCAGTGTTGTTGGCAACCCTCTCGGGAGGTTGCCTGGCTATGACTTCACTCCTTCAAACCACAGAGGAGAACTGGGGGTTTTTACTGGAGAGATTTGATAAGCTCCATCTCCATCCTCATGACAGGCATCCTGGCAACACGGGGTTCCACATACAAGGCGATAGAGCTGTGGTGGCTGCTACCATTGGCCCTGTGTTGCTTGTGGGTTTGACCTGATAGCTTCTCTCACCTCCTGTCCTTTCACTTTGGCCATTGATTGATGTGTTAGCCACCAGTGCACATGCTCTGTGGCTACCATGAGCACAAGTCCACAGTAGGAGAAAGGATCCAGTAGGAAAATTCCTGTGCCTTCCTCCCTTGGACAGACTGATGAAGACATAATGCCCTCGTATCATGACATCCTGTGAAATCAGGTTATGAGTTGCCCCAGACTGGTCAGTCCAGTAAAGGACTCCCTTACATCTGTATGGCTTCCTCCTTGCCTCTGCCCTTACCTCCATTCTCACTTCCTTGGGATCCTCTTCCCCAATAATAAGAAGAACATGTGAGCTTTTGTCAAAGGCTCTGTTTTCTAGGAACTTGAGCTAATCCCTTACAATGTAACCAGTGAGTTCTGCACCCCTAAAAGGATCAAACTCTAGAACAGCAAGGACCAAAACCTTCATCTTGTTGACTTTTCTTTGCAAAGCCCACCATGGGGGTCTTCTCAGGTCCAACTTCTAGGCCATCCTCAACCCCCTCTACTCGCAAAGGTATAGGACAGGGACACCACTTGCTGGCATGACAGCATCAGAGGTCCCTAAAGCACAGGAGATTTTAGAGAGTCCACAAGACAGTACAGGTCAAGGTACAAGGAAACAAGACCCACATCAGGCAGGTGACAGACCCTCCCTGCCCTACAGAAGTTCTTCTGACAACTCCTAGAGCTCCCGCAAAGAAATGCACTCAGCTGCCATGGCGAAGGCATCTAAAGAAGCTGGACAGAGTCTCCCAATTCACATGCAATTTATCAACAAAGAATCATTTCTGTCACAAGCAGTGTTGCCTAGTAACCACGTTGACACATCCTTTTTAACCAGTTACCAGGAGAACAGAGCTGCCAGGTTAATAGGGGGTCAAATTCTTATGCAGAAGAGGAAAAGGTTTTGTTAACCCCTCATTCCATGAGCTCTAGAGAAGTGCAGATTTGACCAAGATCTTACAGATCCAGTCCCGGAAGCACTGGCCACTGTAGGCATTTTACATACAGGAAGGAATTTAATACAGGGGATTCACAGGACACAACACAGAAAACAAGAAGTCACTGGCACCATTGCTGATATCCTTGCTCTCACCTCTCAGAGCTGGCAGCTAGAACATGGAATACAAAGTCTGGCTACCACAAACACCCGTGTTTCCAGGACTTTGCCTGTGAGTGGCAACAGCAGGATGAAGTTGGCTGCCTCCTTCTTCTTCTCCTCCTCTCTTCTGCCTTTCAAAACTTCGCATGAGCATATCTCATCAGTAGATCTTAACTTAACAACCAGACCTAGCTGCAAGGGAGACAGGAAAAGCCATCTTTAGCTTTCTAGGAAGATATACAGAACATGGTAGGATGGATGTGCAGAACTAGGTGAGCTATTCAGGCATGGGACTTATTGGTGAATCCAGAATCCACCCATGAGTCTCCCCTTCCAGGCCAGATCTCCCTTTCCTTTGGACCTTCAGTCACCACTCCTAGCACATCAAACACTCCTCTATCTTCTCTCCTGTCTTCAGCATAGTACCTTAACTCCCACTGGTCCAGCAGCAGATCTGTATAGGTCTGGGATAAGGTGGTCACAGAAGCAAGGTAGCCAGATGTTCCTTCTTAGAGCTAATTTATCTCTCCTGAAATGACCTTCTTCCTTTATTTTCATGGCTTTAAGGTTAATTTGGGGATGTCATCATTATTATTATTTAAAGATTTGCTTATTTTATTTATTTGAAAGTTGTAGTGTTGGAGAAAAGGGGAGATACAGGGAGAGAGAGATCTCCCACCCACTGATTCACTCCCCCAAATGACCCCAACAGACAGGGCTGGGCCAAGCCAAAGCCAAGAGTACAAAACTCCATCTGAGTCACCCAAGTGGGTAGCAGGGACCCAAGCACTTGAGTAACTTTCTGCTGCTTTGCCAGGTGAGTTAGCAGGAAGCTGGATCAGAAGCAGAGCAGCCAGAACTCAAACCAACACTCTGATATTGGCATCACAAGTGGTGGTTTAACTCACTGTGACACAATGCCAGCCCTTTTATTATTATCATTATTATTATTATTATTATTTCTTTGCATATGCTCCAACCTTCTGTCTCTGCATAGAGAAAATGCTTAGTAGGTAACATCAAATACCTTCTCAATCTTAACTCCCACAGGGTTGTCAACCATGGAAACAGAAAGACAAGGAGAGCAGAGCAGCCTCTCACTGCCTGTTGGGATAAGCCAACTCGGGGGAACCTGAGGACAGAGTTAAGGAACAGAGTTCTCTCCTTGTCCCAAGACAGAGGAGGGAGAAGACAAAGGAGCAGAATTTAAAATCTACTGGTCACCAAGTCTGTAAATAGTCAGCCAGAGCAACCTGAAACCCCACTGAAGTGGTTTGCATTGATGGCCTCAATTTTCATCTCTTTCTCTCTACCCAATGACCACAAACATAGACCTTGCAGGCCCCTCCTATTGCAAGAAGGGACAAGGTCATCAGTTCCCCCACCCCTTTCCTCAAAGCTTGGCTCTATGAGTATGATGCAGCAGGTGCAATGCAACCTAAGCCTCTACATCTTAAAAAGTACTTGCACCTATCTTGCAACCATGAGAAAGACATGGTCAAATAGGTCTTTGGTTCCAGGAGACAAGTGAGAGACATGAGACCCAAATCCACCCCCAAGACAAGGCAAACATCCTTGAGAAAGAAGCATTATTAATTTAAGCCTCCAAGCTTTAAATTTCTTAAGCCACGATTTTGCAGAATCAAATGACACTTCAACAGAGAACCATAGTGTGAACCCAGTCCTTACCTTCTTACCCGTGTACTGCAACTTTAGGGAGCACACATTGCCTCTCAGTCTCTCTCCAGGAACACTGATCCACAGGACATTCCTGCCCAGTGAGCAGGGGCCCAGCATCAGGAGACTAGAGTTCCAGTCCAGCTCTCCCCGCCTCTTTAAGCCTCTGTAAAACAGATAGAATGAGGTCCACGAGCTTGTATTTATAGAACATTCATTATGCACCAGGCACTGTGTTAAGCCTTTACACAGTTTGGGAAGGAGCTGGTTTTGTTATTCACCTTTTGCAGTGGAAGAAACTGATACTTGGAGAAGTGCCGTGACTCACCCAAAGTCACATAGCCATCCAGAGAAGGAGGCAGATTTCGATGCAGGCTTTTCAGTTCTAAACCCCAATTGCTTGAGTTGTGGCTCATTCCTCTTCCACTATTGCATTTCTAGGCTACAGAGAGGAGATCAGCAAACCAGGTTTCCTGGCCTTCTCTGCTCCTAGGGTTTGAAATGGGATCAGGTTCTGGCTGCCAGGTGCTGGTGTGTGAGCTCTGCAGGCAGACGTGGGCCTCGGGGGAAGGGGGAGGGAATGTTCCAGCTGTGGCTTCCACAGACAAGCCTGGTCGCAGATGTCTCTGGGCAGCTGGAGCACAGTGCCCACAGGTGGCGCCCGCGTTGGAGGCTGTGGAAAGGTAGGGATCTGGGGTCCAGCCAGCTGGTTTGACTCCTGTAGGGGCAGCATGGCTGCAACGCACAGCGGTGGTGAGGACTTCTCCAGGGTGCAGGCCCCTCCCGCTCTACAGCCTCCTCCCTGCAGAAGCAGCAGCAGCGGCAGCTCCTTTGGGAGAACCAAGCTCTCTGTGTGGTTTCGGGAAATGACCCTCAAATTTCTAACTACAACCTGTTTCCTCGGTGCTCCTGTGACTCTGAGCAATGTAATACCCTCTCCTGTGACTCTGTAAGCAATGTAATACCCTCTAGCAAGACCGTGGTAGTTTTGTGCCTGAACCCCCACCAGAGAAAACACAAGCACTTCTCCCAGATCCTTAACTCCGATGTGGCCAAACGTGAGATTCAGAGAAAGCCAAGAACGTAGCTGAGACCCCTTGAGAGCCCTCGCATCCCAGGCCTTCCAAGTCCAAGCCTGGGCTCTTGCCATCCCACCTCCAGTAACAGGGAGAAAAGGCCAGGGATGTTGGGGGAGGAACTCAGGAGTCCTGACTCATTTCCACGGTCCTGCTGTTGGTCTGGAAGCATCTTTTCTTGATGTAGAGAAAGTGGTGGAAGTTCGAGTGACCCAAGGAAGACGTTAGACCCAAAGTCATTTCTCCCTCCCTGTGATCCCTGCCAGGCCTAGGCTACCTGGCTGAAAAGCTCCAGGCTTCGTTAAGCCAAAAATAGGACATTATTGGAGAAAAGGATAGGCACATTGTTTAAATACAATAAATAATGGTTCTAGAAACTAACCAGGTTTGTCAACATTAAAAACTGTCCTGGTAAGGGTGAGAAATGATTGTCTCAGCTGAACATAATTGTGGGAGGCAAGGCCCTATTGCCTTTCGTCTCCAATCATGTCAAAGCCTGTACTAACAGTATTTTTATTAGACAATATTTAATTATTAAAGTACTAGCTAATATATTATATATCAAACAATGTCTTCTAATATATTAAATATGTCATTCTAGACATATGTGTGCTAAATATATAAATGCACACACATATATTTGGAAAATCCTAATTTCATGACTATGGCAGTCACATAAGTTGAACAAAATTGATTTTTTTAATGGAGACCCTGAGTTTTCAAAAACGCCTGTGATGACTTCAGGATTCGAAACACATTTTATCTTAGGCCAACTATATTCCTTTTTCCGTTTCTATAGTTTCTATGTCAGCCCTAGTTTGCAATGTGGTGTCTGTCTTTTTTTTTTTTTTTTTTTTTGCATTCCCTTTTACACGATTTTTGCAGGTCTTGACAAAAGGTTTCCTCAGTGGTCTTTCCATTGATTATCACAATGTTCAGGACACATTTTTCTGGCTCTGCCCTCCCTCACATATTGAAAATGTGGAGCTGCAGTATCACAAGCACAGACACAAAGCTGCCACTGCTGAGGGATCCCTTGTGATGGGACAGGGAGGAGAGGAAGCGTACCGCCCATCATCGCACAGATCCCTGAAGCTCCTGCCCCTGGGCTAGGGAGCTTACAGAACTAAGACGGAGGGAGGCATTCAAGAGCCTGCAGAGGCCAGTGCTGTGGCACAGCAAGTTAAAGCCCCGGCCTGGGGCACCGGCATCCCATATGAGCGCCAGTTCAAGTCCCAGCTGCTCCACTTCCAATGTAGCTCTGTGCTATGGCCTGGGAAAGCAATGGAAGGTGGCTCAAGTGCTTGGGGCCCTGCACCCATGTTGGAGACCCAGAGGAGACTACTGGCTCCTGGTTTGGGATCAGCTTAGCTCTCTCCCTCTCTCTAGTTCTATCTTCTCTCTGTAACTCTGTCTTTCAAATAAACAAAATAATCTTAAAAAAAAAAAAAAAGGAAGCCTGCTGAGAGTAGGACATCCTGAAGGCTTCTGAAGGCTGGGGCCAGCCAACTGAAAACTGATCTCCATCTACCCCTCGTCACGCACCTCACACTCACCACCTGCACCTTGCTGTGCGTTCCTACACCACGCTCTTACACACTCTGTCCACTGCTGCTAGAGTGCCCTCTCCAGTACCCTCCCATATCCAAATCAGCTAACAGGCCACAGTCACAACACAGCCAGTAATCTGAGGCCTTGCTTTGTGCAGGAGGCCATTATCGAATGACTCATGAAAATCTCATGAAAATTGTCTTGTGAGTTCATGGATTTCAAAAAATTTTACACCAGAATCAAGTTATGTTTTCATCCCATTTTTAGTTTTTAAATGTTTTCTTCTATTGGACACTATAAGAAACAGTGACTTGATCAGCTCTTGTGCTGACTGCTGATGTACAATGTAATACTTTATCCATTTTAGTATTTTTTCTCTGTTCTAGTATTATTGGTTGAACTCTGTAATTAACACACAATTATTCATAGGTGTTTACATTTTAATTGAAAAGTGATCCCTGTGAAATATAACAGTAGGAATAAGAGAGGGAGGAGAAGAACAATATGGGACATGCTCAATCGGACTTGCCCCAAATGGTGGAGTTAGAATTGTGCCAGGGGGTTCCAATACAATCCCATCAGGGTGGCATGTATCAATGCCATCTCACTAGTCCAAGTGATCAATTTCTGTTCACAATTGATCACACTGATAGGTCTAAGAGTCAAAGGGATCACACAAACAAGACTAGTGTCTGCTAATACTAACTGATAGAATCAAAAAGGGAGAGAATGATCCAACATGGGAAGCAGGATACACAGCAGATTCATAGAATGGCAGATGTCCTAAATAGCACTCTGGCCTCAGAATCAGCCCTTAAGGCATTCAGATCTGGCTGAAGAGCCCATGAGAGTATTTTAGGCATGGAAAGCCAAGACACTCTGGAAAAAAAAAAAAAAAAACCTAAACGAAAGATCTCTGCGAGTGAGATCCCAGTGGAAAGAATGGGGCCATCAAAGAAGGAGGTACCTTTCTCTGAAGGGAAGAGAGAACTTCCACTTTGACTATGATCATGTCGGAATAAGATCAAAGTCAGCGAACCCTAAAGGCTTCCATAGCCTTGGCAACTCATGACTAGACCCTAGGGAGATTACTGACGCCATAAACAAGAGTGTCAAATTGTTAAGTCAACAACAGGAGTTACTGTGTACTTACGTCTCATGTAGGATCTCTGTGCTTAATGTGTTGTCCAATGTGAAGTAATGCTATAACTAGTACTGAAACAGTATTTTACACTTTGTGTTTCTGTGTGGATGCAAACTGATGAAATCTTTACTTAGTATGTACTGAATCGATCTTCTGTATATAAAGATAATTGAAAATGAAAAAAAAAAAAAACTTGGTGGTAAGTTGGAAACAGCATAGAAAATTAATCAATTTTTTAAAAAAAATGTCATGTAGGATCTCTGTCCTTAATGTGCTGTACATTGTGATTTAATGCTATAACTAGTACTCCAACAGTATTTTTCACTTTGTGTTGCTATGTGAGGGCAAACTGTTGAAATCTTTACTTAATATATACTAAACTGATCTTCTGTATATAAAGAGAATCGAAAATGAATAGATGTGAAGGGAAGGGGAGAGGGAGCAGGAAAGGGGAGGGTTGGGGTGGGAGGGAAGTTATGGGGAGGGGGAAGCCATTGTAATCCATAAGCTGTACTTTGGAAATTTATATTCATTAAATAAAAGCTTTTAAGAAAATGTTTTCTTCTTTGAGAGACAGAGTTCCCATCTGCTGGTTCACTCCCCAAATGCCTGCACGGTTGGGGCTGGGGCAAGCCAAAGTTGGGAGCCAGGAACTCAATTGTGGGTGGCAGGGACCCGATCATTGGGCCGTAGCCTGCTGCCTCCCAGAGTCTGCATTAGCAGGAAGCTGACGACAGGAGCCATGACCTGATATCAAACCCAGACACTTCAGGAAAGGATACAGGCCTCTTAAGCAGTGTCTTCACTTCTTAACCTGCATCTTAACCTCTATACCAAATGCCCTCCCCTTCATTTCATTGTTCCATGAACTTTCGAACGTGCCCTAGCATTAAGTCCTTTGTACCCATTTCCATTGAATCTGCTCAGCCATCCTAACAGGTAAATGAGTTGCAGAATGAAGTAACTTGACCTAGGTCCCCAGCTAGCAAGGAGCAACAGCCATGCTAAGAACCAGGCCATTCATCCCCAGAATCACACTCTCCACTCTGACGCTATACAGTGTGCTGGGGAGGCCATAGGTACATCATAAAGAACTGTTATTATGGGGAAAGACTATAAAAGCCTCACCACGGTAAGCATAGCATTACCACACAACCCACAGGTTCCACTCCTAGCTGTATAGCCAAGAGAAATGAAAGTACATGTCCGCTGATATTCATAGCAGCATTATTTGCAATAGCCAGAAAATGGAAATAACCCAAATGGCCCTCCACAGACGAACGGGGAAACCAACAGCAGAACGCGCCTACAGTGGAATACCACCCAGCCACACAGTGCAAAGCCAGGAAGCTGCAACTCAAATAAACATCACAGAGGTCAGTGGCAAGGTCACTGCAGGATGCTGACCTTGAAGAGGTTAAGTGCAGGCGAGTGGGGGCGGCGTGTGTGAGGGACATCTCTGTACCTTCCACTCAATTTTGCTATGGTCCTAAAACTGCTCTAAAACACTAACCACTGGTTTGTTTTGTTTTGCTTTTTTTTTTTTAAGCCACTCATAGGGCCACCATAGCAAAGTACCACAGACTGGGTGGCTTAAAGAACCAACATCCATTTTCTCCTAGTGCTGAAGGTAGAAGCTTGAACAAGATGTTAGCAGGGTTAGTTTCTCCTAACATCCCTCTCTGTGGCTTGTAGGTGGCTGTTCTGTCCCTGCGTCCTCACGGGGTCATCCCTCTACCTTCTCTTCCTTTTTTTTCTTTTTTAGAATTTAGGAGCTTTGACTTTTTATTTATTTATTTATTTTGACAGGCAGAGTTAGACAGTGAGAGAGAGAGAGAGACAGAGAGAAAGGTCTTTCTTCCATTGGTTCACCCCCTAAATGGCTGCTATGGCCAGAGTGCTGCGCCGATCCGAAGCCAGGAGCCAAGTGCTTCCTGGTCTCCCATGCGGGTACAGGACCCAAGGACTTGGGCCATCCTCCACTGCCCTCCTGGGCCACAGCAGAGAGCTGGACTGGAAGAGGAGCAACTGGGACAGAATCTGGCGCCCTAACCAGGACTAGAACCCCGGGGTACCTGCACCACAGGCAGGGGATTAGCCTAGTGAGCCGTGGCACTGGCCTATTTTTTTTTTTTTTAGACCTCCTCCTCCTAAAAAGACAGCAGTCACATTGGCTCTGCATCGCCATGAATGACCGCGACTTAACGACCTCTGAAGGCAGTGTCCCCACTGACAGCCCCATTCTCAGCTCCCCGAGAGCAGGACTTCCCTGCAGAGACTTGGCGGCTGCACATCACCTCACGGTATTCATGTGGTGTGGGATTGCTTTGATCCGAAATGTCCAGGCTAGGCCAACCCACAGGGACAGAAAGTAGATGAGTGACAGGCAGGAGGAAAGAGGCCTGATTCCTTCACGGGTACAGGGTTACCTTTGAGGGTGACAAGATGTTTTGAAGCTAGAGGAGCTTTGGTTGCGCGCACTGTGAGTGCACTAAATGCCACAGATCATAAAGTTTAAATGGTTAGTTTAATGTTATGTAGATTTCACTTCAGTGTTTAAAAAGCAAGAATCAAAGAAAGGCCCTAAACACATCATCCTCTCTCTGCAGTCCCATCCCCCGCCCTCCCTCCCAGCCACTCTGCAGGATCCTTGTGTCTCAGCTTCCAGGAGAAGGACTTGGGGGCGGATAGGCGCCGAGTCTCCCTCAGCCTGATGCAAGATTAAGCCGCGTTTTCCAGAGAGAGGAGGAAGAAAATGACCCCAATTTCAGGAGAATGTAAATGAAACCAGTGCTCCACGCAGAATATCAATCAGAAGCAGCAGCCGCCGCGTGTCTGAGACTGGCCAGGTGTGCAGTCGGTGCCTTTGTTCTGGGCCCCAAGCCAGGCTTGCCGCCGGGGTTCTGTGGGAGCCTTCCCCTTGGTCTCCAAAAAGAGAGCTGTTTCCCAGATATCGTATAAGGAGGAGAGTCAGGAAGAGGGTAACCAAACTAGGGAGCCCCGACGGACTGGATTAACGCCCGTCTGGGGCTGCAGCCCGGGGCCCACCACCTCGCAACCTCAAGGAGGCCCCACAAGGTCCTGGGTTCCCTCAACCCTCGGGCTTCCCGAGTTCACCGTGGTTCCTGGAGTTCATCATCAGCAGGGACAGTGTCTCCTTCTCCCCTGGACTCCCAGGGATCAGCGCAGGACCTGAAACTGAAGAGATGGTCAACACGGTTATTAGAAGGAAGGGAGGGAGGAGGAAGAAAAGAAGGAAGGTATTGAATGAGAAGCAGGTGACATGGAGAGAGACAGTCCACTTGATCTTGGCTTCCAACCATGCCAGGCCTAATTCTTGGGTGCCCAGAGGGGTGCCCAAGAGGGGTACCCTCCAAGGGGCACTGAGGCAAGGATGTGCTGGGAGCCTTTGCAAGAGGATGGGCTTCAAAACTCTCTTCTTAATGTGATGAGCTGACTCCTAATTGGTTCGCGCACCTCATTTGGTTCATCAGACACCCCACTCCATCCTCTGCCCACACACTGGTGGCCAGGGGCCCTCACACTTCTCTGGGCCACCAAAAGTTCTCTTTATTTGGAGAACTCTTATCTTTTTAAAGATCTACTTGTTTATTTCTTTGTTTGAAATGTAGTGTGAAGTGGGGAGGGACACACACACACACCACACAAGGATCTTCCATTCACTGGTTCGTTCCCCAAATGGCAATAGCATTCAGGGCTGGGCCACGCCAAAGTCAACAGCCCAGAACTCCATCCAAGTCTCCCATGTTGGTGTCAGGGGCACAAGTACTTCAACCATTCGCCCTTGCCTTCCTGGGCACATTAGCAGGGAGCTGGATCAGAAGCAGAGTGATCAGGATTTGAACCCACACTCCATATGGGATACTGGCATCACAAGCGGCTACTTAGCCCACTGTGCCACAGTGCCAATCCCTGAAGAACTCCTGTTCAGGGGTGATTTTCCTTTGTGTTCTGGGATCCACATTTGGACCTCGAGTCACTGTTCAACAGCCCAAACCTCAGCCCCAGACTTCCCTGAGTCCACACTGCTGCCTCTGCAGCTCACCTCCCGCCTCTCAGTGAGCACCACCATCTTCACCTTGGGAACCTGGACACAGAAGAGCAGCAGGCCCCACCCTACGACGCTGCTCCTGGCCCCAAATTCTCAGCTGCACCTGTCTGCTCCCCCAGGGCCTGGGTACCCTCCATGGCTGTACCTTCACTGCTGCATTCAATCACCCAGCCTGTCCAGCTCAGTTTAGCCTCCCTCCATCCTCTCCCATGTGCACCCCACCACTGTCTTTCTGGTCATGCAACCCCAAATCTTGTGACCCTTCAGCCCGCCACATTGTAGCTAGAGTGAGGTCTCCAATATGATGGTCTGACCAGGCCTGCAGCCTCCCCGTTCAGGACCAAGTCCAAAGTCCCCAGCCCTCATCAGTGACACCAACTCACCATGCTAGCCTGGCTCCCTCTCTGTTCCAGCAGGATTTCTCCTCATTGGAAAAAAGAAAAGTCTTCTTGAGTCAATTAGTCTTTGCTTGTTTTGCATGAACTTGAGTTGTCTTCAAATGTGACTCTGCTTTATCTATGCAGTGCTTTTCCAAGTAGCACAGAATGAACATCTCAGGGCAGGCAGGTCATGGGAAGTCATGCTGAACTTTGTATTGTTTGCACTTAACAACTTTTCTACGACTCTTGTTGAATCCCTGGAAATGGGCCCAAAATCTCCAGGAGTTCCCTGATCTTCAGAAGCATCCAAATGCAACATGAAGACAGAGTCAGACCTGAAATGTGCAGAGATCCCGTTATACTGTGTGGCTTTACGACAGGTTCATGTGGAGCCTGGCTCAGCGTGTGGCATGTAAGCTCCAGGGCACCCTGGACACTGCTCTTCCTGGGTGGAGGCTTACAGCTTTCATGTCTTGGGCCAATCATAGAGGATAATTTGATCACAACCTGTAGAACCCTGATTTTTTTATTTATTGGAAAGGCAGAGAGGCAGGGAAAGACAAGCAAAGAGAGCCAGAGAAGCAAAAAAAAAAAAAAAAAAAGACCTCTAGTCCACTGACTCACTCCTCAAATGCCCACAATATCAGGGATTGGGTCATGCCTAAGCCAGACCCAAGAATGTAAGCCATAACTTACAGCCTCCCATTGTGTGCATCAGCAGGAAGTTGGAATGGGATGCAAAATTTGGCCAAACTCAGGCCCTCCAATATGGGATGCAGGCATCCTAAACAGTGTCAGAACTGCTGGGTGATAGTACTAATGGTTGAACTCTGCAACTAACACAAAATTAGCCTTAGGTGTTTAAAGTTTAACTGAAAAGTGATCCCAGTCAACTTTGAGAGAGGGAAAAATAAAGGGAAGATAGGTACAATTTGAGACAAACTCAATTGGACTTGCACCAAATGATGGAGTTAGAAACGTGCCAGGGGATCCCAATTCAGCCCCATCGGGATGGCATGTGTCAATGCCATCTCAACGGCCCAGGTGGACGGTTTTAGTTCACAACTGATCACACTGAGAGGGCTGGAAGTCAGGGGGAGTACACAAACAAGACTAATTTCTACCAATATAAACAGATAGGACCAGAAAGGGAGAGAGTGATCCAACATGGGAAGCAGAGTCACAGAAGACTCATAGAATGACAGATGTCCTAAATAACACTCTGGCCTCAGAATCAGCCCTTAAGGCACTCAGATCTGGCTCAAGAGCCCATAAGAGTATTTTAGGCATGGAAAGCCAAGACACTCTGAAAAAGGAAAAAAAGAAGACCTAAAGGGAAGACCTCAGCAAGTGAGATCCCAGTGGAAGGAACGGGGCTACCAAAGAAGAAGGTACCTTTCTCCGAAGGGAGGAAGGGACCTCCACTTTGACTGTGACCCTGTCGGAATAGAATCAAAATCGGCGAACCCTAAAGGCTTCCATAGCCTCAGCAACTCATGACTAGAGCCTAGGGAGATTCCTGACGCCATAAATAAGAGTGTCAAATTGTTAAATCAACACCAGGAGTCACTGTGTACCTATATCCCATGTGGGATCTGTCCTTATTATGTTATCTAATGTGAAGTAATGCTGTAACTAGTGCCAAAACGGTATTTTTACACTTTGTGTTTCTGTGTAGATGCAAACTGATGAAAATTTCTACTTAATACATACTGAACCGATCTTCTCTATATAAAGATAATTGAAAAGGAAAAAAAAAAAAAGAAAAGAAAAAAATCAGGGTTACATTGGAAACTGCATCAAAAAAATTAATCAGTTTCAAATATATATATATATATATTTCATGTAGGATCTCTGTCCTTAATGTGCTGTACAATGTGACTCAATGCTAAAACGAGAACTCAAAGAGTATATTCCACTTTGTGTTACTATATGAGGGCAAAGGGATGAATTCATTACTTAACACATGCTAAATCGATCACATGTATACAAAGAAAATTGAAAATGAATCTGGATGTGAACGAAAGGGTGGAGGGAGCGGGCAAGGGGGGAGGGTTGCGGGGGGAGAGGGAAAATATGGGGGGAAGCCATTGTAATCCATAAGTCGTACCTTGGAAATTTATATCCTAAATAAAAGTAAAAAATAAAAAAAAAAAAAACTGCTGGGGTCAAACTCCCACCCCAGGACCCTGACTTCAAAAGTATGTGCCTGAGGGACTCTAAAAAAAAGAGCTGTAGTAGCGTTAACAATGGTTCTATTTAGCATATTTTAAGTAAAGATTTCAACATTTTGCACCCACACAGAAACACAAAGTGTAAAATACTATTTGAGTACTAGTTATAGCATTAATTAAACACCTAAGAATAATTGTGTGTTAATTACAGAGTTCAACCAATAGTTTTAAGTAGAACATAAAAAATACTAAAAGGGTAAAGTATTAAGTTCTTTTTTTTTTTCTTGTTTTGCAACTTTTGTATTGTTGTGGCTTCCCCACCCCAACCTCCCTCCCTCCTGTGGCCCTCCTCTCTCCCACTCCCTCTCCCATCCCGCCCTTCATCGAGTTTCATTTTCAATTACGTTCATATACTGAAGATCAACCTAGTATATACTAAGCAAGGATTTCAACAGGCTGCACTCACACAACCGCACAAGGTATAGGGTATTGTTCGACTAGTAGTGTTTTTAAGTTTCATAGTAAAACACATTAAGGACAGAGATCCTACATGGGGAACATGTACCCAGTGACTCCCGTTGTTGATTTTAACAATTGGCACTCTTATTTATGACGTCAGCAATCACCTGAGACTCTTGTTATGAGCTGTCTAGGCTATGGAAGCCCCTTGAGTTCACCAACTCTGAACTTGCTTAGTCAAGGCTGTATCACAGTGGAGGTTCCTTCCTCCCTTCAGAGAAAGGCTCCTCTCTCCTTGATGGCCTGTTCCTTCTGCTGGGGTCTTGTTCACCAGGATCATTCATTTAGATTGTTTTTTGCCACAGTGTCATGGCTTTCCATGCCTGTGAGACTCTCATGGGCCTTTTAGCAAGATCCGAATGTCCTAAGGGTTGATTCTGAGGCAGGAGTGCTGTTTTGGGCATTTGCCATTCTATGAGTCTTCTGTGTGTCCTGCTTCCCCCGCGGGATCATTCTCTCCCTTTTAATTCCATCCTTCATTATTTGCTTACACTGGTCTTATTTGTGAGACCTCTTCAACACATACCCTATCTTTTTGATCAGTTGTGTATTTATATTTATCACTTTACCAAGTGCGCTGGCATTGGTACCTGCCTCCTTGGTAAGATTGAGTTGAAATCCCCTGGCACATTTCTAGTTCCACCATTGGAGGTAAGTCTGAGTGAGCATGTGCCAACCTATATATCTCCTCCCTCTCTTATTCCCACTCCTATGTTTAACAGAGATCACTTTTCTGTTAATTTTAAACGCCTAAGAATGATTGTACATTGATGATTGAAAATTAATCTTGATGTGAATGGAAGAGAGAGGAGAGTGTTGTGGGTGGGAGGGAAGGCATGGGGAGGGGAAGCTATTGTAATCCATAAGATGTACTTTGGAAATTTATGTTCATTAAATAAAATTCTTTTTAAAATTGTGAAAAAAAACAATGGTTCTAATCAAAATATAAAGAGGAAAGGAAATAGATTAAGAGTGAGATTTCCCTTTGTTCCTAGATAGTAGAAATGTAAAATGGTGCCACCACTGAGGAAAAGAGCTTGATGGATATTAAACACAAAATTGATGTATTATCCAATAGTTCCATTACTTGGTATATACCCAAAAGAATTGAAAATAGAGACTGAAACAAGGCCAGTGCATAGTGAGGCACTGTGCACAATACCCAAAGGGTAGAAACAGCCCCAATGTGTACCTACAGGTGACTGGACAAACAAAGTGTGCACGTGTGTGTATATGTGTGTGTGTATGAGATATTATTCAGACATAAAAAGATAGATATTGTGTGACTCCACTTACATTAAATAGCTAGAGCAGCAAACTCACAGAGACAGAAAGTAGATAAGAGGTGACCTCAGGTTGGGGGAGCAGGGAGGTTACTGCTTAATGGTACAGAGATTCTGTTTCTGTTTGGGGTGAGTGACAAAGACCTTTCAGAAATGGAAGGTGGAGATGTTTGCACAATACTGTGAGTGTAATGAATGTCTCTAAATCGCACACTGAAAACACGGTTTAAATGGAAAATGTTATATTATACATATTTATGACAATTTAAAATAAAATTGGGGAACAGAGAGAGGAAGAAAAGTAAACAAACCCAAATAGATACCTGTAGGCTGGCTGGAAATTATTCTAGGATTCTTGATTTAGTTCATGGTGAAACTGCTTGTGCCTCACAATATGTTCATAGAATATAAATTACATTGGTGGTTATAGAGTATCAATATAGAGTATGCCGCAATTTTTGTCCCATTGTAGCATAGCGTGTCAAGCTGCCACCCGCAGCACCAGCATCCCATGTGTGCAGCAGTTCCAGTCCCGGCTGCCCCACTTCAGATCCAGCCCCGTGCTAATGGCCTGAAAAAAAAAAAAGCAGCGGAATTTGGCCCTAATGTTTGGGACCCTGCCACCCAATTGGAGACCCGGATGAAGTTCCTAGCTTTAGCCTGGCCCAGCTCCAGTTGATGTGGCCTTTTGGGGAGTGAACCAGTGGATGAGATCTCTCTCTCCCTCTCTCTCTCTCACTCTCTCTCTGTAACTCTATCAAATACAGACATCTTTTTAAAAATTTTTGCCCCTTTAAAGACTTTTCTAATTCCAAAAAGAAGCAGAAGAAGGTGCGGAGGTGGACAGAGGAAAGGAGAACAGGAGGTGAAGACGAGTGAGGTTCCAGCAGAGAACAATAGAGGGGAATTTTAAACACAACCCTGTGCATCAGTATTGTTTCTATCAGCCTTTGAGCTCCATCTCTGTGCATTTGCAGGTTCTACCTGCGATGCTAAAAGCATGCACCCCACATCTGGACTTGAGCCTGAGGGTAAATTGTAGGAGCCCCCTGCTCGTGGAATGTGGCCTTGGTGAAAATGCACACTCTAGGGTTGCTTAAAGCAGGAGTGGAGATTTGAAAAATGGGCAGCCAGAGCACGTGGTTCCTCTTCCCTCCCAGCATACAGACCTCTTTAGATTGCTCTCATCAGAACTTAATTCGAGATCCTCCCAAGAGCCCTGAAACCTAACAGACAAAGGAGCTCATCAGCCCTGGGACAGGCAAGAGGGGAGAATAATTATATTTAGAGGACGGCACAATAGTTAAAATTAGACTGAGGGGTGCAACGCCTAGGACCATGATGCCATTCACAGTGGTCAGGGGATGCTGCGTTGGGCCTGGGAGCTGGTATGGAATGATTGAGACTTTGCATAAAGAATTATTGTAACATTAGAATTTCACTATTCTAACTTATTTATTCATAAGGTACCAGAGAAATAAGGAAGAAAAGAAAATGAAAAAAGGAGGAAAGGAGAAAAGGAAAAAGAAAAAAACAAGGTAGATGAGAAATTACAAAGAAGTTCTTTTTTAAAGGTAGATAAGTCCATGCACAGTTCTTTCACAATATGCCTTTTCCACAAACTTTTTGAAGACAGCTGTATGCATGGATTTCAAAAATCTTTGCACTATAATAAGTGGGTCTTTTTCACTTTCCAGAAACTTTTTGAAGTGCCCTCATAGTGAAAAGAACATTTAGAAAGAGGTGGGTGGGGGGTAGTGCTGAATGAAAAGCATCAATCAGTAGGAATCTATTGCAAAAGTACAATAGCAAAGTATAGAGGTGGCCAGGAAAAAACAGTGGTGGATAAAATCAGGAGAAAGTCTCCAGATTAGTGAGAGCTCAGTAGGGAGAATAAAGAGAGAAGGCACAGGTGGAATGCTTTGATTTTTTTTTTAATCTCAAGAGGGAAGGAAGCCCATTTGGGAAAACAAAAATCTCCATCAAAGCCACCTGCTACTAACCCATTCCCCAGGGTCCTGCAAGCAGAAAACCTACTTTATGGTAACGACATCATAGGGAAAATCATGTGGAGTTGAAGAAACAACAAATGTGGGCTATATCTGTATCCTTTTACCACAATGAAAAATTACCAGAAACTTAGTGGCTTAAAACAACACAAATTAATCATCTTACCATTCTGGAGGTCAGGAGTCTGAAATGGGTCTCACTAGACCAAAATCAGGACTGCTCTCCTGCAAAAAGGAGTTTCTCCAGCAACATCCCTTACCCAACCTTCTCCTTCTTCTCACAGGCATCCACTTTCCTTAGCTTGTAACCCCTTCTTCCATTTTCAAACCCAGAAGCACCCATGTGTTCGAATATTCCTCTCAGTTCTCTTCTGTCTCCTTCTATAACTACATTGGCCCCACCCAGATAATTTGCATACACTGATTCATCTGATTAACAACATTGATTCCATCTGCAACTGAGAGTCTTTTTTGCCAGGTGACATAATCACAGGTTCTGAAGACCTGGATGTGGACATCCTTGGGGAAAGTGCATTGTTCTATTACGCATGTGGTATGGTTAGCATCGTCCTGAGAAAATGGCTGAAGAGCCATCTGGGAGGGGCCTGCTGCCGAGGAAAATGACATACAGGGAAATACTACCTATGGCTTATGGCCAGCCTCACTTCCCAAGTCCTGTGAGTTTGTGTTGAATGAACTGTGGTGTAGCTGTGTGGCAAAGCTATTGAGGCAGGTTAATTCATCAGCCTCACTGCCCAGAGCAAGCTCCAAATTCTCCTAAGCCAAGTCTGGAGAAGTAAAGATGTTCATTCTCTGGGAGCTCAGTGTAGACAGGGAGTGGGGAAGCTCACTGCTCAGATTACTCCCTTGCCCTTACCATCACTCCAGAGGGTTGGGTTTGTCCACAAGTTGAGAGTAGACCAGGAGACAACAGTATATTTTTATTATATATTTTTTTAAATATTAAGGAATTGAATACTACAGTGATGAAGTAACTTATCCCCCATCACCCAATAAGCAGTGAGCCTGGAATTTGAATCCAGATCTGTCTGATGCCAAAACTTGGTTGTTCATTCAATAAATGCTGATATTTTAAAATGATGGGTCAGCCATCAAGTTAGGTTGTCCACAGATATAAGACCCAGTAACTATTTCAAGGGCTTAGATACTGCAGCATAGGTATCTTTAGATCAGAAACCCTGGGAGGCTAAGGGAGCTCACTAGTTAGCATAGGTATGTTTTCTATTGAAAGGGACATCCAACCTAAGCCATTAAATTAGGAAGGACTTACTCAGATGAAGAGGTTAATAATAGTATTTCCAGAAAGGAAACAGTTTGTGTAAAGTCAATTATGTAAGAGAGATCAGAGAGTACTTGTGAAACCACCAGGAGTGGGCAAGGCTGGATAATATGTTGAACTAAGCAATGAGTTGGGGTGTAAGACAAGAATCTGCATTGGAGAGTAAGGCAGGAGTCAGGTAACAGAGGGGCCTGAATGCCTGCTTAAGTGCTTAGAATTTGTCTTTTTTTAGAAAAAAAGATTTCATTTATTTATTTATTTGAGAGGTAGAATTACAGAAAGTGAGAGGAAGAGACAGAGAAAAAGTCTGCCTTCCATTGGTTCATTCCCCAAATGGCCACAATGGCCGGAGCTGTACTAGCCGAAGCCAGGAGCCAGGAGCTTCTTCCCAATCTTCCCACATGGGTGTAGGGGCCCAAGAACTTGGGCCATCTTCTACTGATTTCCCAGGACATAACAGAGAGCTGGATTGGAAGAGGAGCAGCCAGGATTCCAACCGGCACCCATATGGGATTCTGGAGCCGCAGGCGGAGGATTAACCTAATGCACAACGGTGCCAGCCCCTAGACTTTGTCTTAACGCCTGTGAGACATGCAAGGCAAGGAGCATGATTCAGTCCCATCCAACCTATGATTTCTAAAAGTTATTCTGGCCACTCCATGGTGGATTGTGGATTGGGGAGCAAGCCTCAATTCAGAAAACTGGCTTAGTCATTGCGGCTGGAATTCTGGTGACAGAAGATGAGGACTTGGGGTTCAGATGTGGCTGGGAATGAGAAGAGTAGGTAGCATATTGAGGAGGGAGAATTAGTAGCACTTGGGGGGTAAACATGTTAATGGTGAGGGAGGTGAGGACATCTGGGATGACACATTTACTTCTGACTTGAATGGAAGGAGTTGCCTGCCACTCACTGAGATACTAAGAACAGAGAATAGTTGTGGCACATTGGCACAAATCCAATGTCCAGCCATCATAGGTACACATTTACCTGTTCTGTGACCTTGGACATGTTGCTTTACCTCTCCAAGCTCCAGTTTCCCCGGTCCTCAGGCAGGAATAAATAATATGCCCCTGGAGTTCATGGGAGGCTGAAAGAGTGAGAGGGGTCTGATTAATAGAATCTAAGTGATGCAGAATGGGTTATCTGAAGAAAACACCACTCATTTCAGTCAGTTGAGCAGACCAGCAATCCTGCTGCTGCTTCTCTGATGGTCTTCCCGTCAAGAAGAATCTCTGTGTTAGGTTGAGGCTGTAGTTTCACACCAGGAGGTTCAGCACCTTGGAGAGCAACAGAGCTTGCCTGCCTGCAGCCTCCAGTGTCTGTGAGCTGGTCAGCCCCTGAGATCTAACAAGGATTTGCATAATGGTCTATAATGTCACTGCACCCCAGTCCCCTGCCTGGCACGCTCCAGGCGCCTGTCGCTCAAGCATGCAGCTAAAGCGATGAACTTCGATGGCGTGAAAGGCTGATATTGGCGTAAAAAATGTCAAAAAATTCATCTGCTCACAATTACCATTCCAGAGGTGTTTGTGATTCTCCAACCCCAGATCTCACTAGCAGTGCCCAGGACAGACATTCAGTTTCACCAGGTGACAGAATTTAGAGAAGGAACTGCCGACAGGCCAGTCCTCTCAAGTTCACTCCCTTCCACTGACATCTAACAGCTGAAATTCTCAGTCCCAATTTACATAATAGGAAAATGAAACTCTGAGAAGGAAATGCTTGGCCAAGGTCACAGAGCTAAGAAGCCACAAAGCTCAACCTTGAATCTGGAAGTATGAGTCCCTGGTCCTATCTGCCTCTTTACATGTGCATTCATTCATTCAATGTGTTATTGCATTGCCACATATATGCCAGGCAGTGTGCATAAACTATTCATAAACACATCAAATAAAGAAGCAGTTAGAGGGGCAAGCATTGGGATGCAGTGGGTTAAGCCGCCATCTGCAATGCTGGCAACCCATTTGAGACTATTCATAGAGTCCCAGCTGATCCATCTCCCTTCCTTCTAGGAAGGAAGCAGAAGATGGTCCAAGTTCTTGGGCCCTTGGCACCCACATGGGAGACCTGGATGGAGTTCCAGGCTCCTGGCTTTGACCTGGCCCATCCCAGGACAATTTCAGCTATTTGGGGAGTAAAGCAGTGGATGGAAATTCTCCATCTCTCCTTCTCTCTGTAACTCTGCCTTTCAAATAAGTAAATAAATCTTTAAATAACAAAAAGGAGGAAAAGAAGTTAGATATTACATGTAGAAGAAAGGGTGTAGTCACAGGGTGATGTGTTAGAAGGAACAGAAACCTTGCATTCAAGGTTCAGATCTGCCTTATCCAACCTGTGTGCACTTGGGAAAGACAATTCACCTCATTGAACCTCAGTTTTCTCATCTGTGAGATGGATATGAGATGCATCTTTGCCACCAAGTTTGCTTTTAGGGTTAAATAACAGTATTACATTAAGCATTGAATACAGTGCCTGATAGGTAGGTACACTCAGTATGAATTTGTTCAGTGAAATAATTCAGAAAAGTTTCATGAGGGAGGGAACTTTTGAACTCAGTGAGGGTAGGGGGGAAGAAACATCCTTTTTTGTTTACATGAAGTCTCAAACAAGTAACTCCAACACTCAGTAGCCCCAAAGAAGAGTTATTTTTCTCCCAAAACCTAAAGGCCTCTGGGGAAGAACTTGTGGTCCATTGAAAGATTCAGCTCATCAGCCCTTGCCAGGACAACAGAACAACTGTAGTTTAGCTAATTACAAAGGAAGGACTAGTTCTCTGGATCAGATAGCGAATGCTGTCCAGAGAGCACTTCTATGCCCAGCCTCTGGGCTTCACTCACACTGCAGGTACGGGGACTCTGTCTAACATTTATGCTTTGGCTCCAAAGAAACAGACTTAGGATCTAGCACCATCTCCAACACATGTAAGCTGTGTGACAGGCAAGTCAAGAAAGCCTTATTCAGTTCCATCATTTGGAAGTGGTGACAACATTGTTCCAAGAACAATTTGTCTGCCTTAATTTTATCTCCCCAAGAATTTATCCAGTGCAAGGGTATATTTTAAATCTCATGGAAAATGAAATTAAAATATATTTGTTTTGGAGCAAGAAAATTGTTGAGGGCGGGGCTGGCACTATGGCACAGTGGGTTAAAGCCCTGGCTTGAAGTGCTGGCATCCCATATGGGCGCTGGTTCAAGACCCGGCTGTTCCACTTCCGATCCAACTTTACGATGGCCTAGGAAAGCAATAGAAGATGGCCAAAGTCCTTGGGCCCCTGCCACCAACATGGGAGACCTGGAAGAAGCTTCTGGCTGCTGGCTTCGGAAGGGCACAGCTCTGGCCATTGCAGCCAATTGGAGAGTGAACCATCAGAGGGAAGACCTCTCTCTCTCTCTCTCTCTCTCTCTCTCTCTCTCTCCATCTCTTCATAGCTCTATCTCTAGGTCTCTATATCTCTGCCTTTCAAATAAATAAATCTTTTTAAAAATCTATTTGAAAGCCCCACATAGAGTTTTCATAATATGTATTTCCACAAACTTTTAAAACACCCTGTAAACATGGATTTTAAAATCTTTTCACACCAAAATAAATGCAGTTTTAATTCCATTTTCCATGAACTTTTTGTTTGTGCCCTCCTATTTGCTTAATTGAGCACCTGTATGAGCATTGTCCTCTTTTTGGTGCTCAGGCTCTAGTTACTAAAATCCAAACTCTGCACTCCAGAAGGAACCAGTCTAAAACAGATAATGTATAATTGACTATTATTATTGAAAGTAGTTACTGCTTGGGCATATTGATTTACTTTTCCAATAAAATATAAGCAAAAGTGATGATATCCTTTTGAAAAAACTTTAGAAGTTATTACAGCTTTCCCTATATCAATTTTTTCCCTTTTCCCCAAGACTGGCAATGCCCTAGATAGGAGTTTTTCTGGAATAAAATTAACCTAGAATAAACCCACAGCTGATCTGCAATAAACATGAAGCATGAGCAATAATCTATCTTTATTTTAAGACATTGAGATTTGGGAGTTATTTGTTATTGAAGAATAACTTAGCCTACCTAGCTAATATAGAAATCTGTACTCTTAGTACAAATTTCAAAAATCACTAAAAAATGCATGGTATTAGCATAAATCTAAGCAGAAGCTACAGGAAAACGCATCAGAGACTAAGAGATAGAAAGACAGCATCAACAATGCATCACAGTAGAATATTTGGTAAAATCATTTTTACAATAAGTTGGAAGACAGAAAATAGAGCAAACAAACTATCTTGTGAGATTAGCTGAACGGTTTGTGGAAGACAGTATTAATAGCTTTCTTGGGTTGCTATTAGTTGTGCAATACAGTTGAGCTCAGATTGAGAGCAGAAATGAAAGATAATTGACTCCAGAAATTCTGGTATTTACAGTGGAAGATGCAAGCTCTTTTCAAGTCCAGCTGGTAGCAGACATGATTAGGAAGGACTTCGAATAGCAAAGGCCTAGTAACAGCCTACTGAGAAAGACCAGATCAAGACTGTGGTCATTACAGCTTCTATCAAAGTCTCAGAACTGACTTGGGTGGCACCCGCAATTACTTTCTGTTGGACAAAGTGGCCCCAGGAAGAAAGATTCAGAATATGGCTCCTCCAATAGAGATCTGAGATTCTCAAAGTACCTACAATTAAGACAAGAGAGATATGTGTCTAAAAGTGAACTCTAAGTGTAGCTAACAGTACATAGAACTAAAGAAAATTTGAGAGTTGTTTGAGCTACCAACTTAAATGAAAAAGAATGCCAACTGTTTGAGTTGTAAAATAACCCATAGACAGCCAGTCTTCCACAGGCAAAAAGCAAGCTTATAATTCTGATTCCTCGATACCTTTTTCAAGTGTAGCCAAAGAAAACAATGAAAAGGGAAGGATCTCCAGAAAGCAAAAAGCCACAGAGAACACGGGATGGAGAGATAAACCCAGGAGTAAACCAGTGTTCCTCTATCAAGGAACACTCTCCATCCTCCAGGTAATGAGCCCTCATCATGTCTTCCCAGAGAGAAAGGAGAACAGCTATGGACTAGAGATTGCTGTGTGCCACCCGGGTGTCCCCTTGGTGTAGAGCAGTGTCTAGCACAGTTATCCTGTCTCTGACCAGTCATAGTGCATTAGAGGTGTGAGGAATGGAAAGCTTGCTTTCAGTTTAGACGTCACCTAATCTAGACAATCCACACCCAGACCCAGCACAGAGGCTATCTCATGACCCGGACTTGGAGCGCCATGCTGTGATTGAAAGGAATTTACACTTTGTGCCCTTGAGTGCATTACAAGGGGAAGAAAGTAAATGGGACCATGAAGAAAGACTGGCGGATTTGTTATCATTCATATACAACGCTCCTTCCTTGCAATCCCTTGCCATCAAACTTGGCCAGGTGACTCGCTCTGGTCAATGAAGCGTGAGAGGGGCCCAAGGTCTCCTCCAAACGGAAGCTTTAAGACCATTGTATAATCTACTATCTCGCTTTTCCTCCTGCGAGGAGAGGTGCCATTCTTTCAGCCCTATCCCAACATGAAGATGACCTGGGGCGCAGTGGCACCTGTCTGATGCTTGTGTAGTGTGAGCAAGGAACAAAGTGCATGTTGGCAAGTCACTAAGGATTGGGGGTTGTTAGCTATTGAGGCAAAGTGTAGGCTGGACCAACTGACATCCAAAGGATGTAAATAACAAGAGGCGCTAGAGATGTTATAAAAGAAAAGCAAGGCAGGTTTCATAGGAGATCGGAGGAGAAAGAGAAAATTCTGGCCAAGAGGATCAGACAAGACTTCAAACAGAAGGAGGGGGGTATTTGAGGTAAGCTTAGACAGAGCAATCAGGGAGTGGGCCTTCAGCCTGTGGTTAAGTTCCTAGGTTCAATTCCCAGCTCCAGCTGGCTGTTAATGCGGGCTTTTGGAAGCAGTGATGATGACTCCAGTAGTTGGGTTCCTGCCACCCACATGGGAGACACAGATTCAGTCCCTGCTTCCTGGCTCCAGCCTGGGCCTAACCCCAGCCATGTGGGTACCTGGAGAGTGAACCAGAGGATGGGAAGAAATCTCTCTCTCTCCTCCTCCTCCTCCTCCTCCTCCTCTTTCTCCTCTCCTTCCCGCCCCCCTTCTTCTCCCTCTCCTTCTCCCTCTGTGTAAGAGTGCCTCTCAAATAAACAAGATAAATTTAACAAAAGAAAGAGCAATAGGACTTGGACACATGGAAGTGGAAAGAGGATCTCTAGAAAGGAAGAACAACATTAATTCTTCACAATGTGGGAAAATCCAGACATGGACAGACGCGTTAGAACACGGTTCACATTTGCTTCCTGGGGCAGAGGTCTGCAAATGGAAGCTTCAGCGTCTGTAAGTTCTTGCACTGATATTCTCATTTAACTTTGTCAACAATTCACTCACATAATTGTCCTTTAAAGTGATGCTTTGATAATTTGAATTTACATTGATTTTTTAAATATGAATTTCTCATGGATGGGCATTATGGTAAGGCAGTGTAAGCCACTGCTTAAGATGCCTGCATCCTATACAAAAATTCTGGTTCAAGTCCCGGGTCTCAGCTTCTGAGCCAACTTCCTGCTGATACATCCTTGGAGGGAGCAGACAATGGCCCAAGTACTTGAGTTCCCACCACCCACATGGGGGACCTGACTGTTGCAGGCATTTGGGGGAGTGGATCAGAAGGTGGAGGATCTCTCTCATCTCTGTCTCTCCACTCTCTCTGTCATTCTACCTTTCAAATAAATAAATACATCTTTTGTCAAAAAATTAAATCAAATAAATTTCCTGGAACCTCTGGCTGGCCACCTTGTATCAGTGCCCACGATCTGGTCAGCCCCACCGAGTGACCAACTCGAGTAGCAGCAGTCAGCTTTTGATGCTGAGGTCTAGAGAGGTATTTATGAAGGTCCATGAGATGTTGAGTTTGAGAAGCATTGGTTTAGACCAAATAAGAGTGTAGTACAGAGAGTCTCTCCTTCAGAGTGTCCAAAAAGAGATGGGACGTGTAACTGAAAAGACACATAAGGGTTAGTTGTTGGAAGGGCCTGGAAGCCAGGCTGGGGGAACAGTGTGTCAATTGTCCAGCTGCAGAGAAAACTTCCAAAACATCTCCACCTTCTGGACAGCAACACCACCTACAGGCAACCATGTGTCAGTCAGGCAAAGGCTATGCATGGCTGCGTAACAAACAGCACCAAAGCTCCGTTTCTCTCCCACATCATGTATGTATCACAGCTTAGCTGCATCTCTGACCACGTTGTCCTCTCTCCAGAATACATCCCTTCTCCCCACATTTCATGGGCCAGAAGAATTCTCAGGACCAAGGCTGATGAGAACGGGGCACAGCAAGAAGAGGAGAATGTGAGCGAGTCCTGGGGGAATCTACCGCACGACGGGAACACAAAGCCTCTCACATAACCACTGAAGCCCACACAGAATTTCCACCTGTCCTTCCCAGAGGCACGAAACCACGGAAGGGATGTAAAAGTTGAGTCCACAACACAGTGTCAGCTGGAACAGTTCCTGGCTGCGGGAGCCACGTCCCTCCCAAGGTCTCTTCATAATAAGGGAATAATAAACATTGCACCGAAATCTTTAAATGGATAGAGGAGTTTAATTATAATAATTTAATTTTCAGAAGCAAAAGCTGCTTTTATACAATTACAGTAAGACAACTTTTAATTAACTTTGGAAACTTTCTTTTGCTTGGGAAATCTAATTAAAAATACTTAGGGAACTATCAACAGAACACAAGATTCAGAAGGGGGGGTTACACATGGTATTGGCAAGGTGCAGAAAAGAGATGGAGGAAGCGTGTCCTTGGGGAATTACAGCCACCTGAGCTCCCCAAAGCATTGAATGGGCCCTTGGCTCTTGGGACAGCCAGGAGAGACTGGGCCCATAGCAGCAGCGTGGGAGGCCTTCGAGCTATGGGCTCTGGGAAGAGTTCTGCTTCTGTGTCTGCTACTCTGGGGACTGCCCCATCTCTGATACAGGGAACACAGAGGAGGAGGCTGTGGTTAGATTCAAAGGGCAAAGGGAAATTTCAAGAGAGTGAACTCACACTGTAGGCAAGCCTGTCCTGAGAGGACACAGCAGAGTATAAGTCAGCCCACTCTGCAGCACGTCTGCCCCATGGTGCCCTGGGCAAGAAGCAAATGGTCTCCACCACACAGTGCCCTGAGCCAGCGGCACAAGCATTACCCGGGAGACTGGCACAACCCGGCAGAGGTCCTCAGGCACCACCCCAGAGCCACCAAATCTGAATGGGCATTGGTACACGACACAAAGTGCTGGGTGTGCGCTTGAAAGTCTGAGAGACTCTGGGCTGGGTCGCCAGCATCTCCAGGTGTGATGGACCAACTACCTGCCCCGGAATCCATGCAGAGCTGCTTTAGAAAGGAGAGCCCTAGAGAGGGCGCCATGGTGTAGGTTAATCCTCCACCTGCAGCGCCGGCATCCCATATGGGCACAGGTTCTAGTCCTGGCTACCCCTCTTTCAATCCAGCTCTCTGCTGTGACCTGGAAAAGTAGTAGAAGATGGCCCAAGTGCTTGGGCCCCTGCACCCGTGTGGGAGACCAGGAAGGAGCACCTGGCTCCTGGCTTTGGATCGGCACAGCTCCAGTTGTTACGGCCATTTGGGGAGTGAACCAATGGAAGGAAGACCTTTCTCTCTGTCTCTCTCTCTCTCACTGTCTGTAAGTCTACCTGTCAAGTAAAGAAATAAAATCAGAAGGAAAGAAAGAAGGAAGGAAGGAAGGAAGGAAGGAAGGAAAGAAAGAAAGAAAGAAAGAAAAAGAAAGAAAGAAAGAAAGAAAGAAAGAAAGAAAGAAAGAAAGAAAGAAAGAAAGAAAGAAAGAAAGAAAGAAAGAGCCCCAGGCCCTGGTGAGCAGAAGTCTGGGACAGGCTTCACTAGGGATGACGTCATCTTCACCAGGGATGACATCATTTTCACTGGGGATGACATCATCAACCTTGGCTACTTCCACTGCAATCAGAGAGCCAGTGGGGAGTTAGTAGACCAAGAGTCTAAGCTGGCTTCACGACTAACTCACTACAAGGCCATGGGGAATCATCATCTTCTCAAAGCCTCTGTTTTCTCAGATGTAAGAAGGCGATAGTAACTGCAGCCCAGCAGGTGCTCAGAAGGAGTGAATAACGGCGAGTTTAGGAGACCAAGAATGGGGCTATGCTACCCTACACTGCAGTGACTTGTACCACCCTTGCCTTGAATCACCCAGGGTGGCCATCAGGAGCCAGGGAGGGGTGGGGTCAGGACCACATCCCTGAGATCCAACTCTCGGTTGGGTGCTGGAGACAGCAAGATGCCCACATGAGCCTTGTGCTGCTGAAGGGGACAGACATAGGCCTGCAGTTCAGGTTGGTGAAGGGGGGATGGAGGTAGGTGCATAGCAGGGCCCTGGACCCAGTCTTGGGAGTCAGGGAGGGCTTCCTGGAGGAAGTGACATCTGAACCGGGACCTGGAGGACCTATGTGGCCTGGCCAAGGGAGGAGCATGAGGGCTGGCTGGAGAACGCTACAGGAGGCCATGGGCAGTGAGCCAGGGCCCAGCGTGACTAAGACTGGGATTAGGAGCAAAATATGAACAAGTGAGGCAGGAAGGGGTAAGATCATGCAAAAATGTGCACATGTGAGCATCATGGGAAACCTAGGAGAAGTTTTAAGGAAGAAAGGGACATGGTCAGATAGCGCCTGAGCAAGATTCCCCTCACAGCTTGCGGTGGTCAGAGGGGACTGAGGGGGCAGGGCAGCCTTCCAGCCAACAGATTGCCCACTTTGGGCTCCGTGCAGCAAAGCCGTGCTCTGTGATGCTCAAGTCTGCAAACGGAGCTCTGCAAGTCCACTCGACTCACAGAGCCCAAGGGGACCTCGGCCACCAGCCCCTCGAAGCCCAGCTCTCAGCACCTGCCCCACTCCTCTCCCAGCCCCCACTTGCTCTCCTCCAGCGTCAGGGAACTCACTCCCTCCTGGTGCAAGCCGTTCCCAAGGAGAAGTGGGAACCCTGTGATGTGTGGGGGGCGATGGAGGCACCCTGGAGAAAGACGCTTTCAGTAAGAGGAGTGAGCGTGATCGGTGACAGGCGCCGGCGTGAGGCGCTGTCGGAAGGCAGAAGGAAAAACACCAGCGAGAGGACCCAGAGCAAGGGCTGGGACACCCGTCAGGACCCACCCTGATTTGACAGGCGGCCACAGGGACAGGGGAGGGACATCCTCCTGGCCTCCTTCACTCATCTCCTGGACGCTGTCACTTCACTCCTGGGAGCTTTCCTCCTAACGACAAAGTTATGTGTGCACGGGGGGAGGGCGTGCACACACGTGTTCTTTTTTTAAGATTATTTTTTAAGATTTCTTTTTATTCATTTGAAAGGCAGAGTAACATGGGACCTGCGCCATGGCTCACTTGGTTAATCCTCCACCTGAGATGCCAGCATCCCATATGGGTGCCGGGTTCTAGTCCCGGTTGCTCCTCTTTCAGCCCAGCTCTCTGCTGTGGCCTGGGAAGGCAGTGGAGGATGGCCCTAGTGTTTGGACCCCTGCACCCACATGGGAGAGCAGGAGGAAGCACCTGGCTCCTGGCTTCGGATTGGTGCAGCACCAGCCGTAGTGGCCATTTGGGGGGGTGAACCAGTGGAAGGAAGACCTTTCTCTCTGTCTCCCTCTCTCACTGTATAACTCTATCTATCAAATAAAAAAAAAAAAAGGCAGAGTAATAGCGAGAGAGAGAGAGAGAGAGAGAGAGAGAGAATCTAACCACTGGTTCACTCCCCAATGGCCAGGATTGGGCCAGGCCAAAGCCAGGAGCCAGGAGCTTCATCCAGGTCTCCCACGAGGGTGCAGGGGCCCAAGCACTTGGTCCATCCTACACTGCTTTCCCAGGCACATTAGCAGAGAGCTGGATGAAAAATGGAGCAGCCAGGACTCAAACTGGTACCCATAAGGGACACAGCACCACAGGCTGTGGCTTAACCCATTATGCCACAACACCAATCCCTATTTATTTATTTTAAAGGCAGAGTTAAGAGTGAGAGAAAAAGATCTTGTATCAGCTTGTTTAATCACCAAAGGGTTGCAACAGCCAAGGCTGGGCCAGGCCAAAGCCAGGAGCCTGGAATTCTATCCAGGTGCCAAGAATTTAGGCCATCTTCCACTGCTTTCCCAGGCACATTAGCAGAGTTGGATCAAATTAGAGCAGCCCAGACTCAAACCAGCACCCATATGGGATGCCAGCATCGCAGGCAGTAGCATGCCAAGATGACAGCCCCTACACACATGTTCTTTTTTTAATGTTTATTTATTTATTTGAAAGGCAGAATTACAGAGAGGCATAGGCAGAGAGAGAGAGAGAGAGAGAGAGAGAGGTCTTCCATCCGCTGGTTCACACCACAAATGACCACAACAGCCAGAGCCGGGCCAAGCCGAAGCCAGGAGCCAAGAGCTTCTTCTAGATCTCTCATGTGGGTGCAAGGGCCCAAGCACTTGGGCCATCTTCTACTGCTTCCCAGGCCATAGCAGAGAGCTGGATCAGAAGTGGAGCAACCAGACTCGAACCAGCACCCATGTGGGATGCCAGCACTGCAGGCGGAGGCTTTACCCGCTAGGCAACAGCACCAGCCCCAACACGTGTTCTTGTACACATATTTGTGACTGTGTGCATCTTTGTGCTAGAGAACACTTTGTGTTTGCCTTTAAAGTTCCAGCAGGTGATTTTGCATATTCCTGGGGGTCCACCGTCAGCATTCCCATCTGCTGGGTGGCGCCTCTACAGTAACCTCTGCTCGCGTGTCCCAAGCTGTGTGCAGGTGTGCATTCAACGACAGGCACCACAGTTCACTTTGCAAAACACCAGTGTGACCCTGACGTGCTCCTCTCCCCTTGAGGGTTGGGAGCCCTGATAGTGGACACAAGGGACCCATCCACTTGAGGTGTTGCCATGTCAGCCCCACGCAGGAGTAGCTCAGAGGAGAGTTCTATGGACTCAGGACAAGTAAAGGGGACGGTGGGAAGGCAGAGTCACCAGGGCTCTCTAGCAAGGGTTAGGGGCATGTCCAGGGTGGAGCCCTTTCTGCTCCAGCTCCACCCACCTGCGCACCTTGGAGGCCCCAGGCGGCTGACTCAGGCCAGCTTCCTGCAGCTTTCCTTGTTCACTGTGGCCTGGCCATTCTGGACAGTGTTACCAGGTGAGCCTTCCTGTAACAGCCTCTGGAAACCAGCTCATAGGAGCCGATGGTCACAGATCCCCAGCTGAGGGTTCCACTTCCTAAATCCCACACTCCGGGCCGTGTCTCCCCTAGGGAAGCCCTGGAGCCTGGGCCGCAGTGGGTTGGTGCCCAGGGTCTGGAGTCAGAGAGGCTCGGCATGGGTCCCTGCTCACCTCTCACCAGCCACTGAGCCTAACCAGATGATTTGACGGCCCTATCCCGCAGCTCGCTCACAGAAGGAATGGGGAGGGCAGCCCGGCCCACCCCTGAGAAGCTCCGTGTGCCACACCCAGCCATGAGTGCCCAGCGCTGCCAGCTTTTATTCCAACCCCTGGACATGCAGCCTTTGCTCACCCACGCACACCTACTAGCCAGGCCTGCTCTTTCTTTAACAGCCACTCTTCAGGTATCCAGATGGCCCTGTGCCGCACACGTCATCAGAGTCAGGAACAACCGAGGGTAACCAGCCAGAGGGAGATTGCTAAAGGAAAACCAGCAGCCACCAAATGTCACAGAAGAGCCATCATAGAGCAGCGGAGAGCAGTCCCTCTGGCCTGGGGGCCGGGTGATCAGGGAGGCCTTCCTGGAGCAGGTGGTATCTCAGCCATAGCCTGAAAGACAGGAGGCATCGGTGGGTGAAGGGAGGAAGGAGAAAGTTGAGAGAGGACACAGCAGAGGGAGGTGAGCACCAGTGGCTCAGCCAATGCCCTGGATGACAGGTGGTCTAGGAGGGGGGAACGGGGAGCCAGGGGGGAGGCAGGCCTGGGGCACAGAAAGGCTGGGAAGCAGGGTGAACTTCAGGATCCCGGAAATGACACCCCCAGAGGTGCACTTAGAAGAATCCCTCCAGCTGCAAAGAGGAGGAGGATGGGAAAAGACAAAGAAAGGCAGACTAGGATGAGCAGATCTGTAGGCTGTGCACCCAGCCCTGCGCTTGGCCATTGTACCTGTTCATTAACCCGCTTACCCTCCCTGCCAGACGCCCACGAGGGTGGAACCGCCCTGTCCACAAAGCGGAGGCCTGCAGCATCTAAGTCCCTTGTCCAAGGTCACAGCAGAGTGAGGGGAGGAGAGCCAGGCCAGCCTCCAGGATAGGGCCCAAGCCTGTCTTTCAGGGCAGGGCTGGTTGAGGGTCTCGGGGCTTTACCTGGTGGGGCGGGATGACTTTGGGACATCGGGTCCTGGCCAAGCTTTCCTGCTCTGCCATTCTGCAGCGAGGGGGAGCTCTGGCCACCGAGGTGGCATCTCAGTCTTCTCAGATGGGAAATGGGTGTGATGAGCCCCGCTCAGCCGAAGCTTCTGTGAAACAGAGCAAGAGAAGGAGGCTCCCAAGAGGGCTCCTCGCCTCTCTCCCCTCCCCGGCAGGAAAGCTGGCAGCTGGCAGTTGGGAGTAGCTCTCCTCCCCTGCCTCAGTGCCTGTCCACAGGCTTGCTCCAGTGCTCTCACCGGTGGGATGCCACGGCCAGGGTTTAGGACGCACCCTGGAACGCTGTGGAGGGTGTGTCCATCACAGCTGGGCAGAGCCTCTCCTGGAGCCCCAAGGAGGGGTGACTCTAGATGCCCCTTTGCATTTTTGCCTTGGCTGCTGGGGAGCTCAGAACCCAGTATAAACTTGCTCATCCAGCCCTATCAGTTTCCCTGTGAGGTCTTTTCTACAAACGTAGATGACTTCCCAGCATGCTTTTGGGGGAAACAAACACCCGCTTTGAGTGCCTCTCTCCTTGCTATCCTTGTTTGTCCTGAGCCCAATTTCCTTACTTTTTTTCCAACCAAATGAAAAACACACACATGCCACTTGAAATTCCACCCCCGAGATAAACGCGCACGTGGACATTTTGGCGAACGTCCTTCCCAATGGACATGAAATGGAAGTTTAATTTTGTAAAAATGAGATCATGTAATTCACTCGACTGTATGTCACAGATAGCTTTTCCCATCACTGAGCTTATAAATCCACACAACTTCACAGAGTTCTATAATATGGATTACCATAATTTATTTGGTCAGATCCTTATTTCTGAGCATTTAGGTTCTTTCTCATTTTTGGTAATTACAGAGCAAGCAACTGTGTCGTTCCTGGTGGAATCATTTTCCCATTTGTGTGATATTCTTCTTACAAAACACTCTTCGAAATGGTCTCTTACTTTAGTTCGTAACCTGGCAGTGTTCCTTGTATTTTGGAAGTAATTGCTAAATCTTTTGGGGAACAAGATGAAAAATATTTATAAAATGAGTAAATGATGTTATATTTGCTTATGAAAATATGAGATATCGGGGCTGGCATTGTGATGTCGTGGGTAAAGCTGCCACCTGTGATCCCAGCATTGTATATGGGCACCAGTTCGAGTCCCAGCTCCTCCACTTCTAATCCAGCTCCTTGCTAATGAGCCTAGGAAAACAGCAGAGATGATCCAAGTCCTAGGGCCCCTGCAGCCATGTGGGAGACCTGGAAGTAGCTCCAGGCTCCTGGCTGCAGTCTGGCCTAGGCCTGGCCCTTGCATCCATTTGGGGAGTGAAACAGTAGATGGAAGATACCTCTCTCTGTCTCTCTCTGTCTCTCTCTCTCCCCCTCCCTATCTCCCCATAACTCTTTCAAATAAATAAATAAATCTTAATAGAAAATCAATGACTTATTCTCATATTATGCCATTATGTTTTAGTATGATTTGGTCTTCAGCTATAACCAACTGATACAAAACCAAACTCTGACTCTCAGCCCCTGTTGTCTCCCAGACTTGTTAGGGACTAAGCCCTGCCCCCAGCCCACCTGGAGCAGGCACAGCGCTGTCGGACCTGGGATGTCCAAGTCTGACGAGGATACAGTCCCCGCCCCCAACCAAGGAGCAGCCCTCAAGTGAGACAGAACCTGAACAAGGGGTTCCCGTTCACAGGTGGGAAGCTGGCACTCAGGGGGGCCTCACTGGTGGAGGCCACGTGACACTTTAGTGATAAACACCCAGCCTCCTGATCCTAAGTCCAGAGCTCCTGGTGAAGTAGGCAGGCATACAGGCTAAAATTGATTAGATTTGTGAACTGGAAGACCACGCCTTTGGTACGCCCCTGTGTGACCTCATGCCCCTACCTGATGCCTTCTCCATGCCCCTGTGTGGCCTTATTTCCCTACTTGGCTACACCTGGGGTGCCCACCAGCCAATCAAGTTAATTAACCACTCCCCTTTGGAAGTGAGTTAAAAGCCGGGACACGGTGTGGCCTGGGCCTCTCTTCTTCCCTGGTCTCTTGCCAGGAGGGGGCTCGCTGTAGCCCTGTGCCTCCAGAGCGCATGGTCTTCCAGCTCTAGGCTTCCTGACCTAGATACAGGCCTAGATGCTCTTCCATGTGGCTGGGTCCTGGTGCTCGGTGTGAACCCCTACTCACCTCTATGGATGCTACTCTAGTTTCCAGACTTTCCGCTCTCTCCTACCTGAACTAAACCCTCACTTCCCTGGATACCTCTCGCACTAAATAAGAGCTTCAAATGTACCGTGCTGCCTCGTTGATCTGTGCCGGTATCTAGAATTCTTCTCTAAGTATTAAGCAAGAACCTTCTTGGGCTTATTAGTATTGGAGATTTATTAATAAGCCCACGGTGAAATCGTAAGGCACCCCAAGTTCCGATAGCACATGTGGCACCACGGATAGCATTTCTAGGGAATTTTAAGGGGCCATATTTTTTTGTGTAAATTTTAGGGGGTCTTCTCTGATTTCACTGGGGCCACCTAAACCCTCAAGCATCCTTCTGAGCTGCTCCGAGTCCACACAGGATTCCCCCCCCTCCACTGCAGACCGATGTCAGCACCGCCAGGGAGCGCTCTCCCTGGTGCGGCGAGTCTCCTAGAAGGACTTCCATTTCTGTCTGAGGGCATTAACTGAAAATTTATATTTGAGGCCCCGTGTGTGGTTTTTTTATGCATCCTTAAATACCAAAACATAATTACCAGTGTCAATACATAATGTTTATTTCTTTCAGAACCGACATTTTAATTTTCCTGAGCAGGCGGGAAAAATGATATGCATAAAAATAATGACAAATATTAAAAGTCTCCCAAATAAGGGACTGGGATCACCCACGTAATCCTAAATTTAAATGCGCCCACGATCGCCGCCACATTAAAGGTCTGATAAGCCAAATTAGGTTCCATGTAAGCATAATTAATCTTCTTTTTCAACGAAGATATTACGAGGGCATTCATTTGAGTCCCAAAGGCCATTGGGAAATTGAATTATATAGATAAAGCAAATATTTGACCTTTGGCAGATAATTATTATTTTTTAAAACATCACAATGCAAATGAACACCAAGTAAACCTTGGGTGTTACCGGGCCCCGCCAAAATAAAAATCTCACTGCATATTCAGCAACCAAAGAGGCAGGTATGCGGCTCCCTTCAGCCTCCCAGTCTTTTGTGTCTAATTTGGGAGCATAAAACTCCAGCCGGGGGTCCTGGTGTTTATTAACAAATAATTGAATGGAAATCGGCCAGCACCGATTATGTCAAATTGGCAAATTATCCGTTATCATTCATAGGTCATTAAATATGGGAAGACAGCAAGCCACGGCGGCTCTGTTGCCACAGCAATGATCTCAGGGCCAGCCGATGCCTGGCAAGGAGACAGATGCACCAGGAGGCAGGGTGCTTCTGCCGCCTCTGAGCCCGGCTCCGGGGTCCCCGGCAGAAAGGGAAGAAGGCATTATGATCACCGCAGCCACTCTTCCCTGTTGGCCACCTGGTGCAGAAGGCAGGGGCTTAGGGCTGATGACGACAGACATCTCGGGGTTCATGTTCAAGGTCCATGGGTCAGACAGGGACCCTGACCTTGGGAATCTAAGGAGCTCCAGGAATCTGAGGGTGCCTGCTTGGGGCACAGGCTCCAGAGTTGGGCAGACTTGTGTCTGCATTCCGGCTCCCCCACTGACAATCAGGTCTCCTGGGTCTCCCCATCTGTAAAATGGGTCTGTCTGTATCACCACGGCATATCCCGAGTCAGGGTTTCCAAGACACTGGGGCATCGAGTAAGTGTCCCTTGGGGACTGGCTCTGAGTTGCAGATGCAAAGCTGCCTCCTCACACGTCCAGGCAGAATAACCACAAGCCCCTTGGCCTTCTTCCCAGTTCCAAAAGCACACAGCATCTCAGGGCCTGCAGCAGTCCCGGCGTTGGGCTAAAGTCACACACAATCCCTCCTGAAGACTGTTCCTGCAGCTCCTAGAGCCAGTCCCTCTGTGTGGATGTTGCATTAAATTCTCCAATAATCATATAAGGAAGGAGCACTCTCATCCCCATTTCACAGACGAGGAAACTGAGACCCAGAGAGGTAAGGGAATCCCTGAAGTTGCAGCACCAGGGTTCACACCTTCAACCCACATTCGGTGCTGCCATCCACACCATCCAAGAGGCTGAGCTGGAGCCAGGCCACATGCCATCACCACCATGTCCCTGGCTTCCTCCTCCTCTCTCCATGGGCACAAAGATAGGAATCCACAACTCTGTAAAATCCAAGGCCTCTGTGTCCACCAGTGCACTGTGACAGATGTCCAGGGGCCCCGCCGGCCAGGCCATCAGCTCCAGGGGCCCTAGTGCATGTGTAACACAAAGGGTCTAGCTGGGCCCCCGTCCCATCAACACGGTAGGATGTCCCTGCCTCAACTTCCTTCCGAGACTGAAACACAAGGGACAGAAATAGCCATTGTTCAGATCCAGCTAGCGATTCTGTGAAAAAGACAGGCACCTGGGAGAAGGGTGAGGCAAGCACAATGATGCTGAGCAGGTGCTAGGACAGACCAGTGACCAGTGACCACCTTCGAGAGGCACCCAGATGGAGCAGGGAAGGCAGGGCAGGCCGAGCGGAGGAGGAAGTGGGAGCAGAGAGAGGGAGGTGCACAGACCAGGTGCTGAGGGGGTGGCAGGGCAGCCTCCTGCTGGCCTCCGGGTCACTCCTGATGCCAGTTTTCCAACCCCAGGCTCCTCTCAGCCCACAGTGCTGCCACCAGGTGGCAGACTCACTCCTGCACCCAGGACTGGACCAGAGCTGACCCCATTCAGAGCCGGGCAGAGCTGACTGTGTATTGACTGCTGTGCCCCCAGCTCTGCCCGAGGCATCACTCAGAGGCCTGGCAATGGGATTACAGGAAAAGAGGACCTGGCGGTACTGAGATTAGCCATGGCCACCCCTTCCCCAGAGCCCCGGCCAGGCAGCTCAGAGGCATCAACCCCCAGGAAGTGTCTGCAGCTGGAGACGTTTTGATGCGCAGACACAAAGTCGTGTTCCCCGCCATGGTTACGCAGGAGGTTTCTATCTCTCTGATTAGAGCAGAATTGAATCTGGCCGGGTGAAATTGAATTTGTACATTTCCCTAATCATACAATCTTCCAACACTCAATGTTCTAATCCCGATTAGTCGGCCCCAGTCTGCAGGAAGCAGGGAGATGTCCTTTGGGTGATTGGTCAGCTGGGTCCCAAATGAAAATCCAGGGCCTTCCTGGGTACCACAAGACACCGCTGGGCAGGGGCCATGCTGGGGCAGGCTTTCCTGCAATACGCCATGTGGTGCCCCTACAGTCTGCAGTGGGTTCGCAGGACTGGCCCTGAAGGTTGGCAGAGGCACAATCCACAATGAGGCACTTGTGGCAGGTCAAGCAACCACTCGACAGTAGACCACCAGGTGGACACCAGAACCAAGGGCAGAACCCAAATGTCTGGTCACCCAATGGTGGTGCACCTGCAGTCCCTGCCCTCCCCAACACACTCACCTGCCGGTCCCATCTGCCCTCAGCTTGGATTCCCATCTCCTCCCCAGGAACCCAGGGGGCCCTCTGGGGGCCTCTACTTGATGTCCAAGATGCCCCTAACTCAACAGGTGCCAACTGAAGTCATGTCACCAACAGCCTACACCAGGCACCATGGGCTTAATGTGGCTATTTCATTTAATTCCCTAACGATTCTGCAAGGAAGGGCTGGCACCAACCACAGCTTCTAGATGAGGAAACAGCCCGCCTTTCTTTAAATGAGATTCTTTGGAAAGCTAGGGAATCCCTGGGCTGAGCTGTGCCTTTGCTGGCTCTGTAGACCCTGGTGTACTGGGGCACAGGGAGTCTGCAGACAGCCCAACTTGCCAGGGTCTGGGTCCCCTCTCAGATGCTTTCCTGCCTGGATTCTTGCAAGTTACTTGTTTTTACCTATTCCCTGGTTTTGCATCACACTGTCTGGGATTTGCCCAGCTGCGGGTCTCCTCCCGTGGGCTTGATCAGGGAGGAAGGGGCTTTGGGGCTTGGACAGCCTCTTTTGTTTCTGCATGAGTCCTGGTTGTCGGGCTCTGACCTCAGGACCGACCATAATATCCATGAGGGTGCTTCAGAAAGCTTGTAGAAAATAGAATTCAAAGAGATATTAATTCTAGTGCCAAACATCTCGAAACCTATGCCTTGTCTTCTCATAATATCGAGTTTTCAATGAACTTTTTGAAGACTGCTCGTATGCATGGATTCCATTTTCCGCAAACTTTTTGGAGACGTCTCATTTCACTGCCCCGTCCTTTGCATCTTTATCCTTTGGTTCTGTCTTCAAAGGGAGATTTTGAGATCGTCCTCCACATCACTGATGTGATTTTTCCACCACCGATGATTCCAGGGGCGTGTGAGGACGTGGCAGGAAGAGGGCCATGCACAAGCCAGGAAGAGGGTTCTCACCAGGCACCAAATCAGCCAGCACCTTGACCTCACTCTCCCCCGCCTTCAGAACCACGGGAAATAAACACCTGTGTGTGTGTAGGTGTTTTAGGGCAGTGGCCTGAGCAGACAAGAAAGTGCAGATAGATGCTGTGCAAGGGCAAGGAATAGATCCATCTCTACACCTGCCACAGCCCTGGCCCGGGCCTATGGATGGGCCTTGGAACCTGGAATAGGACCTAACCGAGTGCCCTCAGCATGCAGGGGAGGGATCTTCTCAGGTCTGGATTTGCACAGCCAGTTCCCAGGAGATGGTCTGATTATATCAGGGTCCACTGATCACCCCAATAATCTCCCCATCTCAAGATCCTCAAATGTGGGGCTAGCGTGTGGCATAGTGGATAAAGCTGCTGCCTACAGCTCCAGCATCCCATGTGGGTGCTGGCTGGAATCCCAGCTGCCCACTTCTGACCAGCTCCCTGCTAATGTGCCTGGGAAAGCAGCAGAAGATGGCCCAAGTGCTTGGGCTCCTGCATCCTTGTTGGAGACCCGGAAGAAGCTCCTGGTTCTTGGCTTTGGCCTGGCCCAACCCTGGCCGCTGTGGCCATTTGGGGAGTGAACCAGTGGATGGAAGATCTGTTTCTCTCTCTCTGTCCTTTTTTTTAAAAAGAGCCTCAGTTGTATCCGCAAAATTACTTTTGCCACATAAAGTGATATCACAAGGTGCAGGTACTGGGACTTGGATATTTTGGGGCCATCACTCGGCCCACATAGCTTCTAAGTTCTGAGAGAGTGTGGTTTTCTCCCTGGGTCCTACTCAAAGCAGCCAAACCATCACAGAAGGGGATGGGAGAAATATGGATATTTCATGATTCTCAAGAACCCAGAGGAGTTCCCTCTTCTGCACCCAAATATAAAAAAGTCGGTAGAGAGGAGCTTCTGCAACAAAGTAACAACAGTTTTGTAAATGTTTTCAATAATAAAAAGATAAGAAATCCGACTAAAATGGAAAGTAACAAGTGTTGGCAAGGAGAGAGAACGTGGAGAAACTGGAACATTTATGCATGACTGCTGGGAATCTGAGCTGGTGCAGCCACTGTGGAAAACGGCTTGGCAGTTCATCAGGAAGTTAAATATAGAATTACTGGATGCTCTAATGATTTCGCTCCAAGGTATATACCCCAAAGAACTGAAAGCAGAGACTCCAATGCTCATCTTTATACTCAAATGCTCACGGTGCCACTATTCACGTAGCCAAAATGTGAAACAACCAAATATCCATCAGCTGATGGCTGGGAAAATAAAATGCGCTATTTCTATACAATGCCATTCAGCTGTAAGCAGAGAAACGCTGAGCCGGGCCCCTGCACGGGCTGCACTTCCAGCACATTCTGTTACGTGGAAGAAGCCAAACACAGAATTCCACATGCTGTAGGATTCCACTTACATTAAATGTCCACAATAAGCAAATGCACAGAGACTAAAAGCCCATTCGTACAAGCCAGGGGCTTGAGGTTGGGGGTGGGGCAATGTGACAGCTTGATGGCTACAGGGATTCCTTTTAGGATAATGAAAAGTTGTGGAACTAGACAGCTGTGGTGGGGTGTTTATCATGAATGCACTTAATGCCACTGAATTGTACACTTTAAAATCATTAAAACAGTAGACACAGGAAACAGCAGCGCTTAAGGGTAAGTTAGGGGACCAGCTTTGTGGTGCAGCTGGTTAAGCTGCCACTTGCAATGCTGGCATCCTGTATCAGAGCACCAGTTCAAGTCCCAGCTGCTCCACTTCTGATCCAGCTCCCCGCTAATGAGCCTGGGAAAGCAGCAGAAGATAATACAAATCCTTAGGCCCCTGCACTCATGTGGGAGACCCAGATGGATTTCCATGCTCCTGACTTTAGCCTGGTCTAGCCTCAGCCTTTGAGGCCATCTGGGGTGTGAACTAGTTGATGGAAGATCTCTCTATCTCTCCCTCACTCTCCCTCTCTCCCTCTGTATCATTCTGCCTTTCAAAATAAAAATAAAGTAAATATTTTTTTAAAAAAAGGATAAGTTAGGATCCAGAATCCAGAAAAATGTGAATCCAACCATAAGAGAACCCTCTCACCCTGGTCTTTAAAACAGGTCTTTGAGTGGTAAGCAGATTACCTTCTCTTCTCTACAGATCTAACCACGCCACTTGGTTCTGCAGTGAATATTCCCATAATCTAAAGTATATAAATGATAGTTTTACTGGGTTTAAAATTTTAGAACCAACCTACAGAGAAATCATGAAAGACCATTATGGTAACAGAAGGAATATAAATGTTATGAACCCTGACAGTGTAAGAATAATTATTTAACAAGAGCTGGGTGCAGGCAGGAGACACAGAAGATACTCGTTTCTCCATTTTTCATAGCAGAGATCAATACTTACAGTCTAAAAGGAAGAAATCAAGAAATAGAGATTTAGTACATGATTAAAATTTATAGACAATCAGGGGAAGAATGAAGAATACATTTAACCACAAAATTCAGCAAGAGCCAGGCAAGGTGGAAGGCAGCAAAGAGCACAATTCTACCACTTTCTTGGCAGGGAGGCAACAGAGACTGAAAAGGAGTCAAGCCACAAAATGGGTTTATATATTGAAAGGTGGGGCCCAGGGATGATCATGTGACCCAGCCTGGCCAATGAGAGCCTTCCCTGGGACTTCTTGATCAGGGCTTTCTTTGTGGGAAGATCCTTTCAGCCAAGGTTGTCAAGTGGGGAAAATGTGACTCTGGGACTTCCTCTGTCCATTTTCCTGCTACTGTGCATGAATCTGTGTCATCAGAGGTGACGCGATCAGTAAGTTCCCAGATGTGCCTGAAGCATATGTCGCCTGTTCTCTCACCCACTGCTTTACCCTTTTGCTTAAACAACTCTGTGGTGGTCCATTCACTCACATGCTGACCCATGGAGTCTTCCAGGAGGAAGGGGAGTCCTCTAGCAGGGAACAAAGTTGGAACAGCAGTCCGTGTGATCTGAAGGACTTCCAGATTGGGCCACAGGTGGTTTTCAGCCACTGGGACATCAACCCAAGTTCCTGCCACCCAAGAGCTACAGGTCTTGCACAGAAGTCTTAACCTCTCTTTCCTCCCTCATCATCCTACCAAGTACTCATGCTCCTGGCCAGTTCTTTCAATACTAATGTGCATTTGTAAAGGCCAGCAGCATACAGAAGCAGAGAAGGTTCTTGAAGGGAACAGGCTGTGATGTAGGTGATCTGTGGCTCTGGGAACAGTGGTAGCTTTCCACCAAGATAGCATCACCTACAAATTATGTGTGGTGGGTGCCTTTTGTAAACTTTTATGGGGTTTCTTCTTATAAAAGGAATACTGCTTCTTATAATATTTTATTGTAAGTTATATAATTAATATTGTTTATTGCAGGAAACATAGAAAGATAAAAAAGTAAATAAAAGTCATCAGCATTCCCACAATTCGGATTTAAACCCTGTTATCGTTTTGGTGGACTCTTCCACTTTGTTCCACTGATAACTCATGGAATCTCACTGCAGACTGCATTCTGCTTTTTCCATTCCACATATCAGAGCATATCTCCACCTCATTAGAAATTCTCTAAGACTGTTTTTGGGCCAGCATCAAACTCCAGGGCACCAAGATTTATTTACTCAGAGCTTCCTTATTGAATATTTTAGATGCTTCCAATTTGTCACTACTGATCACTCAGCCCAAGTGTTTCCAGGTACTAAGAGACTTTAACCATCTGTATGCATGGTCACACTGACACAGCTAACTTTGTCCCTGTCTCAGTTCATAGTCATGCATCTGGGATGTGAGGCAGCTGGTCCCAAGGTGTGCAACACCACTCCACAAAGGAGCTCAGTCCCCCTGCCCCAAAGTCAATGGTTTTTTTCCAGATCTTTCTGCCCTTCCTTGCTTCTGACCCTCCCTGAGGGTCACTCCAGTTCACCCTGACCCATCCAGCTAGTTCTGTGTTTATCGTAGCAGAGCCTGTGGTCTTAGCCATGTCCTTCTAGTAGGCTCTGGGCTTCTTATTCAGCTAAGCTCTTCCATGCCAGGGTCCAGCCCAGGACAGTAAATGTGCAGCTTTCTAAATTTCCAAACCAGAGACCTTCCACCCCAACCCCATCACTAGAGGTGCCTATTGATTCACCATAATTGAGCCCCTCCCTCATCTGTCCTCTCTGTAAGCCGAAGAGGGTGAAGGGTCAGGGAACCAGGCACAGAGACCCCGGGTTGAGTCTCATCCTACAGGTCAGCTTGAGGCCAAAGGGGAAGGGAGAACAAGGACCCTGTTTGCTCAGAGGAGCAGGGGGAACGAGGGTCACAGCGTGGCGGGGGGGGGGGGGGGCGAAGTAAATTGGCCTGATTCAGAAGGCGCAGGTGCCACCCGAAGAGACCCCTGCTGGCCAACCCCGGACAATGCGAGCATCGATGTCCGCCGTTACCTTGACAGATGGAATCCCCCGAAGTCACCAGTTTGCCCGGAATAAGTGAATTCATGGGACATTTGAAGATGCGTGAGACTGACATTGTGACACTGACAAGTGACAGAAGAGTTATCGTCACCTTGACCCGGCAGTCAGCCCAGCCTCACCCTGATGGAACACAATGGAAGCCGCACACCTGAAGACCGCCGCGGCGAAGGCGGTGGCATCGCTCCGGGGACACTCCCTTCGAGGCATGACCTGCATCTAATCACGAGGGAACATCTGACAAACCCACATGCAGAGACATTCTAGAAAATCAGTGCAAAATGCCAAGAGCATGAAAACGCCCGGGCCCCTGCACCTGCGTGGGAGACCCGGAACAAACTCCTGGGTCCTGGCTTCAGACTGGCCCACAGCCGCCTATTATGGCCATCTTGGGGAATGAAACAGTGGATGGAAGACCTCTCTGTCTCTCTCTCTCCCCTCCCCAACTCTGCCTTTCTTTTTCTTTTTTTTTTTTTTTTAAGATTTACTTATTTATTTGAAAGGCAGCGTTACAGAGAGAGAGAGAGAGAGTCATCTTCCATCCACTGTTTCACTCCCCAATTGGCTGCAACGGCCGGAGCTATGCCGATCCAAAGCCAGGAGCCCAGAGCTTCTTCTGGGTCTCCCACGTGGGTGCAGGGGCCCAAGGACTTGGGCTATCTTCTACTGCTTTCCCAGGCCATAGCAGAGAGCTGGATCAGAAGAGGAGCAGCCAGGACTAGAACCAGCGCCCATATGAGATGCTGGCACTTCAGGCCAGAACACTAACCCACTGTGCCACAGTGCCTGCCTCCAACTCTGCCTTTCAAATAAATAACTAAACCTTTGCAAAGAAAAAAAAAAAATCCCTTGAGTGAGAAATGGCAGAAGAAATAGGGTGTCCCTTCCTCCCACGATCAGGTTATTCAAAGGCTGTGGCTGCTCCTCCAGCCTGTGCCCCCATAATCCACTCTGCATTGTGAGCTGAGCAGTGCTCTTCCATCTGGTGTCACACAGGGGCCCTCAGCCCAACAGCCCCAGAGGGACGGAAGCCCCCCCGCCCCACAACCACCTGAGTGAGCGGGAAGCCAGTCCCCAGGCCCACTCAGGCTAAAATGTCCACTGCCCTAGTCCACAGTTTTACTGCCTATCATGAGAACCCTTAAGTCAGAAGCACCCGGCTAGGTTATGTTAAGCCGCTAGTTTGGAGGCAACTCGCACGCAAGCAGCAGGGGGTAACTAACCCAGTTGTGATGTGTCCACGTGCGGACGAAGCACACACCAGGGGCATCCGATGGCACCCTGCAGGTCTGATACCTTGGACTGAGCCCCGCTTCCTTGTGCTTCTACAAAGCCAAGGTTGCTGGCAACCCTGTGTGTCACGCAAGTCTACTGCAGCCATTTTTCCCACCGCACAGAAGATTGTTAGCATTTTCCAGCAATAAAGTATTTTTTAATTAAGGAATGCACATTTTTTAGACGTGCTGCCGATGCACATGTCACAGACTGCAGTGCAGCGTAAGCATCCATTTTATGCCCACCGGGAAAGCCAAGAACTCGGTGCTCCCTGCATCATGATATTGCTTTGTTGCAGGGCCTGGAACCCAAGCCGCCGTGTCTCTGAGGTGCACCTGTAGTCTCAGACGATGCTACATCTGCAACCTCACTCTAAGTTTAGGATTGCTTCCAGATTAATGCTCTTTAAAAGTTTTTTTTATTTTAATTTTATTTGAAAGGCAGAGAGACAGAGACAGAGAGTGAGCGTCCATCCACTGGTCCACTCTCCAAATGCCTGCAACAGCAAGGGCTGGACCTGCTTGGGTGGCAGAGACCCAAGTGCTTGAGCCATCTCAGCACTGGAGCCTCCCAGGTGCACATCAGCAGGAAGCCGGATGGGAAGTGGAGGAAACATGACTCCACCCAGGCCCTGGGATGCAGGACGTGGTGTCTCACCCTCTGCACCAAATGTCCACTCCAGGATGTTTATTTTAAAAAGAAATGTTGAGCCGGCACTGTGGCATAGCCAATAAAGCCACCATCTGCAGTGCCGGCCTCCCATATGGGCACCTGTTCAAGTCTAGCTGCTCCACTTCTGATCCAGCTCTCTGCCATGGCCTGGGAAGGCAGTGGAAGATGGCCCAAGTCCTTGAGCCCCTGCACCCACATGGGAGACTCGGAAGAAGCTCCTGGCTCCTGGCTTCGGATCGGCCAAGCTCAGGCCGTGGCAGCCATCTGGGGCGTGAACCAGCAGGTAGAAGATCTCTCTGCCTCTGCCTCTGCCTCTGATTCTCTGTAACTCTGCCTTTCAAATAAATAAATAAATCTCTTTTTTTTTTTTATTTGACAGGCAGAGTTAGACAGTGAGAGAGAGAGAGAGAGAGACAGAGAGAAAGGTCCTCCTTCCGTTGGTTCACCCCCGAAATGGTCACCATGGCCAGCGCGCTGCGCCGATCCAAAGACAGAAGCCAGGTGCTTCTCCTGCTCTCCCATGCGGGTGCAGGGCCCAAACACGTGGGCCATCCTCCACTGCACTCCCGGGCCACAGCAGAGAGCTGGACTGGAAGAGGAGCAACCGGGACTAGAACCCGGCATCCATATGGGATGCCGGCACCTCCGGCGGAGGATTAACCAAGTGAGCCATGGCGCCGGCCCCAAATAAATCAATCTTTAAAAAAATAAATAAAAGTTGCGATGCACTCTGTAGACACGGGAAGGCACTCTGAAAGGTCAGTGCTCAGCGCACACAGACCCAACAGGATCACAGATTCCAGGCGCGAGGTCTCTCTCGAACGCACAAGGACCTTCTCTCCTTCCCCAACACAGCAGAGAGCACACATTGTAAAGAGGGGCTGCCTCCTCCATCTGACTGTGAACCCAGTGAGCCAAGACTCCATCCAATGTCCCGTGGGCACCCAGCACCCAACCCAAGACACAGCCCAGTTCCAAGAGCATGTGACCTGACCGAGGCATGACTGGGGACAGAAGTCCCATAGCCTCACCCCACTGGCACCACCCATTCTCAAAGTCAGAGCAGGTCCCCCAGGAGTGGGTGCCCCGCCACGGGGGCTACAGACCCTAGCAACACCTTGCAAAGGCCTCCTGGGGGATTCACGCGCCTGCGGAGGAGCAATTTGTACTCCAGGCTTGCGAATGAATCCCTGAACACAGGAATTAATTACTGCCTGTCGAAATTGGACTTCTTCCTTCCTTCGAGATGCATCTTCTTTTTATTCTTAATTAATTTTTAAAATTACGACGTCAGTGCGAAGTCTCATTTATTTTACTTTTAGCATTATTTCTCCGATAAGCAATTTCATTTTCTGCCAGGCGCCCACCTCGGCGCCAATTTGTCACGTCGGCTCTCACTTCCAGGCCCCGACCCGGCAGGCACTGGAGCTCCCAAGAGCTTCCCCAGGGTCTTGGCCTCAGAGTCCCCGAGGAGAAATGCATGCCGGCCCTTGCAAGTGTGCTCCATCCCAGGGTGGCTCCATCCCAGGGCCTGCGGAGGGGATGATGTGGAGGCCAGGTGGTGAGCCCAGCCTTGGGGGGTTGAGGAAGCACAGCCACACTCGGCCCCTCGCGCAAAGGGACACTTTGAGGCGCAGTCTGCCATTCCCATTCTATACCTGACAATACGGCGACCCACAGAGGAGAAATTGCCAGGAGTTGTTGGGAAAAAGAACCCGACTCGGGCTCTGACTCCAGATGTGGTAGCTCCTCACATCCCCCAGGACCTGCCCAGGGCCGCTGCAGGCTGCGACATGTGGCCTTTGATGTAGACCCAGGAGCCACTGGCACCCGTCCTGAGCGACACCAGTGCCAGTCTGTACAGTGTTCTTTCATCTACTGGCTCACTCCCCAAATGGCTACAACAGCTGGGGCAGGGCTAGGCCAAAGTCAAGAGCCTGGAATTCTATCCACGTCCCCCACGTGGGTGGCACTTGGGCCATCTTCCACAGCTTTCCCAGGGGTTAGTAAGGAACTGCATGGGGAATAGAGAAGCCAGGATCCAACCGGCACTGCTCTATGGGAGTTTTAGGTGGTGGCTTACCCAGCTGCACCAAAACACACACCCTCTGCAGTAATGTCCTCCTCGTTCTGATGAACGCCCTGCCGCCCAGAGATCAGGGATCTGCTCCCCTTGACCCACCCCCCAGTCTAGCCTAGACCCCACATAAGGGATGTCTGCTTCATCCAGAACCCTCTCCTCCCCTGCAGGGAGGTGTGTGGCTCTCCTGGGGCCCTGCGGTGGCTTCCCTGGGGCAGTCCTCGTGGCCAGCAGAGAGAAAGAGCAGTTCCCCTCTGCCAGTGCAGCTGAGAGCTGTGAGCCCAGAAGTGGCTGCCACTGGGTCCCCACAGCCTGCGCACAGAGGCAAGCAGGGAGGAGGGATGGGGAGAGCCCCTGCTGTGGCTGCCCTTCCCAGCTGGTTCCCTAAGACACTGAGCCCCCGCCCTGGGAGGGGACTGTGACTCACTACCCCTGGACTCTGGGTGGTGCATGGGGGCCAGACTGGCTGCAAGGAAACAGGCATTCAGCCTGTTGGGCCTAGGAACCACCTCCAGACCAAGGCCACCGAGCACCGTGGTGAAGGGCACCAAGCGTGTTTTTTTTCTTTTGACAGGCAGAGTGGACAGTGAGAGAGAGACAGAGAGAAAGGTCCTCCTTTTTTTCCATTGGATCACCCACCCCCCAATGGCCGCCACGGCCAGCACATCGCGGTGATCCAAAGCCAGGAGGAGTCAGGTGCTTCTCCTGGTCTCCCATGCAGGTGCAGGGCCCAAGGACTTGAGCCATCCTCCACTGCCCTCCCGGGCCACAGCACAGAGCTGGACTGGAAGAGGAGCAACCGGGACAGAATCCAGTGCCCCGACCGGGACTAGATCTCGGTGTGCCAGCACCACAGGCGGAGGATAAGCCTATTGAGCTGTGGCACCAGCCCCAAGCGTATGTTCTGACACCAGCTGAGACTCACCCCTGCTGCTCATCCCCCTCGCTCCTACCCTGGAGGCTGCCACAGTGGGCTCAGACCCTGCGACCCATGCCAGGCCAGGCTCCTCTCCCAGCCCAACAGCCTCCCTTGCCTTGCTGCACACAGCAGCCTGTGGGCAAGAGCTCCCCAGGCCCCTGGCCAGGCCCTCCTACCACTGCCTGCTCATTCAGACAGCTCCGTGGAAGGCCCTTCTGCCACCCCAGACAGAGAGAGTCAGCCGCTCCTCTCTGGAACCTGAGCACACATCGAAGTCCCCCGCCATGCTATGAGCGCTTTAGTACAGCCCATGCAACAGTGTCCACAGGGCCCCGCCCCGGACCTGGCGTGGGGCAGTGTCACTCAGCCACAAATGTGTATTACTGAGTGCGTCCTAGAAGGGAGACATCACTCTTGATGAGCAAGACACACAAGGCCTCTGCCCTTATGAGGGGAAAACAAATGAGGAATGACTGGGGGCTGGCGTGGTGGCACAGCACGGTAACCGAATGCCCACAGCTTAGCCACAGCACCCCGTATCAGAGTGCCGGCTTGAGTCCAACTGCTCCATTTCCCGTCCAGCTCCCTGCTGGTGTATCTGAGAAAGCAGCGGAAGATGGCCCACGTGCTTAGGCCCCTGGCGCTCCCTGTGGATGGAGTTCCAGGATCCTGGCCTCAGCCTGGCTCGGCCCTGGTGGTTGTGGCCATTTGGAAAGTGAACCCAGCAGATGGAAGGTCTTTCTTTCTCTCTCTGTCACTCTGCCTTTCAAATAAGTCGAATGAATCTTTAAAAAAAAAAAAAAAGATAAACAATCAGCAAAACACGTGCAAAAGTGACCCAGCAAGAAGCTGGCTAAGGGGGATCAGGCATCAGGGTTGGGTATGATTATAAATCAAGGGTCCACATGGGTCTGATTGAAGTGACATCAAGGGAGTGACCATGGCTGTCTGGGGGAGGGTATTCCAGGCAGAGGGAGAACCTGTGAGAGGGGTTCAGGGGCAAAGCGAGGGAGCCAGGGAGGTGGGTGTGGAGGGCGAGAGAGGGTAGGACAGAGGCTGGGAGAGGTGCCGGCCTGTTTGGCTAAGGAGTTCACAAAATGCTTGTTGAACTACAGAGTTGAAATTTGACAAGATCCTTAAAGTCTAGGTAACAAGAACTACATAAATCATTAAAACTGGGCAGCAGACGTGATATTTCACGGCTCTGTGGTGACGAGAGACCGCTCGGCCAGAATGAGTCGGGGGACCTCTCAGAAGCAGTGTCTGCAGCCGGACGTGGGACTGGCAGGGTGCAGGCCGTGCACATGGGCAGCCAGGGCTGGGGCCGTAAGAAGGTGCTAAGATCCAAAGAAATCTTCCCCCACAGTTCTGGAGGCTGGAAGCCTGACACCGGGCTGCCAGCGGGGTTTGTGCCCTCGGAGCCTGAGTGGAACCCTGCCTTGTCTCTCCCCGGCTCCGGAGGTGGCCGGCGACTCTCAGCCCTCCGATCCCTGCCTCAGCTGTCCCATGGACATGGCTGTGACGTGAAGATTTGTCCCCGGGGCAAGAGTGCTGTCCTCACAGCCTTATGTGCAAACTTCATCCAGTCTTCGTGTTTCGAGTGGGGCCTTGGAGAGCTGCTCACATTAGATTAGGTCATTACAGTGGGGCCCCATAATTGAGTCCTGGTGGCTTTGTAAGGAGAGAGACCATGTAGGGTGCCCTGCCTGCCTCTCGCCAGGTGACATATTATGCCACCCAGGGACTCTGCCAGTAATTAAGCCATCAGCAGAGGCCAGACCAACGGGGCCTGATGATCTTGGACTGAGAACCAACAGACTGGAGTAGGGGCCCACCCTACTCCAGTCTGGCCTAATCACACCTTCAACGAGTGACTCTGCGTCTTGGGTTAGGACTTCAGCACATCATTTAGTGGGGCACAAGTCAACCTATACCCGATGCTTACCGCTCCAGGGACCCACCGTGTGCGTTGGGTGATCTGCCGTCCCCCTCCGTGCTGACACAGCGCCCATCGCAAGGGCGCTGCCTGTGGATCTGCACTCTCTTTTGAAGACCCTGCTCCCCCAGCCCTCACTGCACCACCGCCTGTGATCTCCGCTACAGCGACATGGGGACAGAAACTCAGACGATTCCAAACTGTATCTTCACCATAAAACAAATATTTTGAAAAGCCTTTTGATGTCACTTTAATGGAGTGCGGAAAACACTCTTCAGCACCCCCCTCCCCAGACTTTTTAAATTTCATCCTTTCTGCTATTTTTTTTCCTCCTTTAAAGCTTGTGTTTGCTTTCATGTTGCACGTTATTTATTTAGTCCTTGTCAATTAGTGTCTATTCTCCCAGCGACAAGCACATTAGCAGCTGCAGAGACTGGAATTAGAATTTGCAGCCCAGTTGGAGCTGCCGAAGCCGCGCCTACCCGACTGAGAAAACAGCACCTCTCTGTCGTCTCCAGAGATGGCCTTCCTCTCTTTCCTTCCCATTCCTGGCCTGCCAGTCCATATTCCCACCAGCTCCTCCACGGAGACCGCTCAGACATGCTGGCTTTGAGATGGAAGTTCGCAAATGCACGGAGGAAGATGTGGCTCTTGGTAACAGCGGCCTTGGATGACAGCTGGCGTGAAACAGGAGTCCGTGGCCGGATTTGGATGAGATGCTCCGAACTGCCTGGCTGGGGGTTCTAACTCAGCTGGCTGACTACTCCACGCTCCAGGCTTTGGTTCAGCGAGCACTTAACGTGCGGCACAGCCCCAGCTCCAGGGCAGCTCCTGGGTCCACGGGGAGCATGCCTCTGAGCACCGGAACTCACCTCGCTGAGCTTGATTCTGCAAAATGGGTGAATTAAGCGCCCCCACGTGGAGACATCAAAACTGAGATGGGGCGTGCAGCACCTTTGCACCCTGAGCCTCGAGTCTGCCTCTTCTGACCCCAGGCGTTGGTTTGAGCGAGTCAGGGGCTCTGGGGAAAGGAAACCTGCCTGCAGGACAGAGACAGGGGCTCGATCTGACTGCTGAAGGTGGAGGGAACACAAGAGCCCAATGGCAAGGTAGAAAGTAGGCTACTGAGACGGCGGCATTTTCCCGGGCTCCGATCCCAGCATGCACAGATCCAGGCGATGGAGTTGCTGGGGCAACGTTTGCCCCTCATTATGAGCTCAGGAAACGCCCTCAGAAAGTCACCTTTCTCTGTCCTCAGTCTCTGGGGAGTGGGAGAGTCCCAGATCACAAAATAACACAGTGCCTGTGCCCACAGGCCATACATGAACACACACATACATGATTCCATGTTTGTCGTGTTCTCTCACTCCACTGTCCAGGGAACCCATCAGGACAAGATCTGGCTCGGGATTAAGACTCGGGCCGGGATGCCTGCATCCCATATCAGAGTGCCGAGGCTCGAACTCCAGCTCTGCTCTGGTCCCAGCTTCCTACGGATACGCACCTGGGGAGGCAGAGGTGATGACTCCCAACATGGGAGCCCATGGCTTTAAGCCCAGCTCAGTGCAGGGCCCACAGCGAGAGGGTCAGGTGGAAAGTTCCTGAGCTCACCGAGGACAGCAGCATCTCCAGGGGCCCCTGTTAAAAACAGGGCCACCTTGGCCGGTGCCGCGGCTCACTAGGCTAATCCTCCACCTGTGGCACCGGCACTCTGGGTTCTAGTCCTGATCAGGGCACCGGACTCTGTCCTGGTTGCCCCTCTTCCAGGCCAGCTCTCTGCTGTGGCCCGGGAGTGCAGTGGAGGATGGCCCAAGTGCTTGGGCCCTGCACACGCAAGGGAGACCAGGAGGAAGCACCTGGCTACTGGCTTCAGATGGGTGCGGCGAGCCAGCTGTAGTGGCCATTTGGGGGGGTGAACCAACAGAAGGAAGACCTTTCTCTCTGTCTCTCTCTCTCTCTCTCACTGTCTAACTCTACCTGTCAAAAAAAAACAGGATCAGCTGCGCCTGGCCAGGCCTCCAAGCCACACGATGATGAGCGCCCCCACAGCCAGGGCTGGGGGCCATGAGGGAAGGACGTGGCCCCACCGCCCAGCTCTGCCACCCCTTCCCAGAGACTCGATTCTCCCTTCCAGACAAGGAAGGTGTTCTGGACTTTAAAGGCTGTCCTGGGAGCCCCGTGTAGGCCACGGGGAGCTGGCATAGCAGGTGCTCTGATGGCTGGAGGAGCCCACCCCACCTTCTCCCACAAATGATCCTGCTGCATGCCTCAGATGTGGGCTCCCACCCACAAGGCCCCAGGCCTGGCAGGGGTTCAGGAGACAGCAGCGTCACCAGCTCCACCCCCCAGGGCCTCGATCTCCCCTCTGTGTAATGTGGGGTTGGCCCTGACAGCTCTCCAAGCGTCTCTGTAGTAGGGAGGGGGGGACACATGCTTGGTGGCAGCAGCGATATCATAAGGAAGGGTGGGAAGCGAGCAGGCGGACAATTATCATCACGCAATATAACACGCTAATGGCGGCATCTTTTATATCACAGTAGACATTCCGGAGCACACATCCATCAAGTGCATATAATAGGCTTGCTTTATATCACCGTGCGCGCTGTAATTACACATTTCCATAATTCCTGCAGTGCATTGCAAAGACACCAACTAGAGCAATGGGGTCCTGGACCCACAGAGAGCAAGTTGCCTGAGGGAGGAGGCCCGCAGGCCCTTCCAGCCCCAGGCCACACAGCTCCCACCATCAAATCTGAAGGCTCCTGGGAGGGGCCCCTTTGTCCAAGCACCTGCCTGTCCTGGCAGAAATCCACTCTCCAGCACCCCTAGCAGCCAGCCCGCAGCCTCAGCACCACACCTCCAGGGCTGGCAAGCTCACTACCTCCCCAGCTATGAAGTCGACAGTCCCATTATTAAGAAACTACACTGAGGCTGGTGTCGTGGTGCAGAGGATTAAGCCGTCACCTGCGATGCTGGCGTCCCACATCAGAGCGCCAGTTCAAGTCCTGACTGCACCACTTCTGATCCAGGTCCCTGCTAGGACTGTCGGGAAGGCAGAAGATGGCCCAAGTCCTTGGGCCCCTCCCACCCATGCAGGAGACCCAGAGGGAGCTCTGAGCGCCTGACTGTAGCCTGGCCCAGCCCTGGCTGTTGTGGCCTTTTGGGGAGTGAACTAGCAGATGGAAGACCTCTCACTCTCTCTCCTTTTTCTCTGTCACTTGCCTTTTAAATTAATCAAATAAGTCTTGAAAAGAAATCACACAGCTTCAAGCTCACAGCGTCAGCTCTGGAGCTCATACGGCTGCGTTCACTTTGTTCAGGCACCATGTGAGCCATCTACGGCTCTCATGACAAATGACCACACACTTAGTGGCTTAAGACCACACTCACAGATTATCTTACAGTGCTATGGGCAGGAGCCTGGCACAGGCCAGCAGGACTGGACTGGCCTGGCACAGGCCCCAGGGCAGAATCTGTCTTGGCTCCTTTCTGGTCTCCTGAGGTCACCCACAGCCCTGCACTAACATCCCCCCCCTTAGTCCTCAAAGCAGCCACTCCCAATCCCCCCTCCCATTGCCTCACAGCTCTCTGGGTGGGGGGAGGGTCTCCTCTTTCAAGGATGGGGAATGACAGTGCCCCCAGGGACAGCCCAGGTCTCTGCCTTCCATCCCCCTGGGGACTCTCTGTTGCCTCACAGGGCCTGGGGTTAGGGCCTGGCTGGCTTTGGGCCGCTGCTCCGCCTGCCGAGGGCGTTATCTCCCCAGCACCTCTTCAGCTGTGGAAAAGCACACACTTTTAGGATTAAATGTGACAATACCCATGTAGTAACTGGCATACACACAGTTTTTGTTTTTATTTACTTTTAAAAATATTTTACAATTTTACCAACTGTACGTATTTATGGGGCCAGTGTGACATTTCAGTACCGACGTACGCTGTGATCTGATCAGTCAGGACAATCACTCTTCTCCCACCCCACCTTTCTCATAACCTGATGGTCGGAGCCTCCAAGCTCTCTCTCCTGTTTGCTCCAAAAACACAACAGGCGGCTGCGTCACTCGAGGAGGGCGGGTTCCTTCCAATTGTCATTTGGTGCCAGTTACCCAACCTCCCTCCAGCCCCCACCCCTCCCAGCCTCCTAACTACTATTCTGTGTTCAAACTGAGAAATTTTTTTCTTAGTTTTCACTTGAGGGGGAACACATGGTGTTTGTCTTGTCTGGCTTCTCTCATTTCCCATAAATGTCCCCCAGTTCTGTCCGTTTTGCCACATATAAGTGTTTGATGCATGGAAAATCCATAATACAAACCAGGATAAGAGCGTCAATGACATAATCTACTTTGTGAATGTCTCTCCTGAGTCAAGACATAGGGAATGAATCCATGAACTCCAGGGCAGTCTACAAAGCACTGACAAAGAAGACAATCCACCCCTCTTGTTTGGTCTCTGTGCCTTCCTTAGTGCAGCCAAGGTACCATTATCATGTTCTTGTCTGATCTCAGTAAACTTGGCTGATTGTAGTTGATTAAAGCCCTAAGCCTGGCCCCAGTACAAGGGGGCAACGGGATCATGCCCATTTTATAGGAGGATAAACTGAGGCTTAAAGGATGGAAGCCCTGAAGTGGTGCCTGAAAGGAGCCTTTAAAGATGAGCAGGGTGAGACCACAGTGGTGGGTGACAGGCCCTCAGGCACAGGAGACACATGTGCAGTGGAACAGGCTGGGGAGGACGCAGCAGAGCCATGCCATCAAGGATGAGCCCAGGTCCGTGGGTGATGAAGGCCAAGGCCAGTTCAGGCAGAGTTTGCATACCAAGGAGGAGTGAGGACGTGGTTTTGGGAGGAGTGAGGATGTGGGTTTGGGAGAGTCTGCAATCGGGGAAGCGATTGGTCAAGCTTGTGATTGACAACCTCAAGCTCACTCTAGCTGCACACAGAAGCCCCGCAGGCGAGACAGGTGAGGGTGGAACCCCCACCCCCAGGTGCCTGGCTGCAGGCAGGACGCTGGAAGGAGGAGGTGGGGACTGGGAGGTGAGAAGAGAGGCTGAGGAAGTGGGAGCCCTTGGGCTGGTGAGAGCATGGGAGAGGCCAGCGAGGAGCTCCTGGAGGCCGGGAGCAGCTGCCGGAAGTCAGGGAGCCCCTGAGGGAGGAGGCGGCTTGGGTAGAGAAGGAAAGGGGCAATGACCGCCGTTCTGAAGAGGAGGACATCACAGCTGACAAGTTCAACTCGCGGCCCAGAGATCGGGCAGCTGGGAGGCCGCAGAGCGTCTCGGGGCAGCTGTTTGGATGCCATCCCGTCCCCAGACAGGAGCAGCCTGCGGTCGGTCACCGGATCACCCTGAGCGGGAGCCCGGGGAAGTCTGCAGGGGGCAAGAGAGCAGACTGGCCTCAAAGCGGGGCTCACCCTTGGGCTGAACGGCCTGTCACTAGCGCTTTCCCTCTGTCTCTGCCTCAGCTTTCTCCTTGCTTGCTGGATCAATCACCACGGATTCCCTAAAGCAAGACCAGAACAAGAAAAACAGCCCCCACCTCTGGCCACCCTGGCTTCCATGGCTCCCGCAGCAGCCTCCAGGCCTTTGCCCGGGCTGTTCCCGTTTCTGGAGGGCTGCTTCCAGCCCCAGCGGCAGCCCGTGGGCATCAGGCAACCTCACAGCGCTGGCTCCCTGCTGCATTGCCTGGGCCCAAGGCAGCAGCATCACTCTGCTCTCCTTCCCCGTTCCCGCCCCAGGGCAGACAGACACAGGCCTCCTACTGCTGGCAACAGATTCCCCCCAGCCCCCGCCCCCTTCTGTCCTTCCCTCCACCTGTGAGAGAGACAGCAAAAGTACACTCTCTACAACCAAGTGCAGACAAGCTTGAGACACAATGATCCCCTCTGACATGGCAGGGAGAGGGGGAGAGAGAATGAACCAGAAGCAAATTCCATAAAAAAAAAAAATCCCTCGATAAGGTTCGGGCCATCCTTTTATATAACTGAGAAGCCTGGGCAGGGGTGGGGTCTGGGGTGGGACTTGATTGCATATTCAAAAGGGGCAGGGTTTGGGGCGGGGCTTGAGTACCACCCATTTCCATGCCTTTATTGGCAATACCAGAAGCGTCATGGTGTCAGGTGTATGATGGAAATGGGAGTGCAAGTCACAGTCATTTTGTTATGATGAACCTGTAATGACCTAGAGAGCACAAGGACAAGTCCCACAGCTGTACTGGGCTGGCTCTAGGTTTGCAACAAGGTGGAACTCATAGTTTCAGCTACATGGCAAAGCAGGGAGACTTGGTGGCATGGATGGGGCTGTCAGGCAGGGACTAGCGGGGGCTGTCCTACTGGGGGCTGGGCACCCAGACCTCAGCCCCCCTCCTCTACCACCACCTACCTGCCTGTATCATCACTCTCAAGTATTCCCAGGCCTTGCCCAAAGGATGCTGCCCTGGCCAGGGCCCCTCAGCAGCCTCTACTCTGTCCTCTTCCTCAAACACCAATTGATCCATGTCTCTACCCAGCTGCTCCCCTCCCACAATGTCTCATGCCGGCCGCCCCAGCCTCTGGCACCTTTGCCAACGGATTCAGGCTCAGCCAGGCTGATGGCACCATTTGCAAGCCTTTGCCCAGGCAAGTGCCTCTCCTGGGAGCCCTCCCCCATCTCCCTGCCTTCTGCACCCCACAGATTCCCAGCCTTTGTCACTCTGCCAGGTCACCACCTGGGCACTTTCCCTGTCTGCCTCCAAGGCTGGGTAGCAGCTCCTTTTCCAGGTGCATGTCCGGGCTGTGACCGTTTTTCACGGCACAGCATAGGTAGTTATGCACCTGTCTCTCCCGATGCCACGCTGGGAGTGTCTTGGGAGCACACACGCACAGGTGGGGCAGCTCTGGGGAAGGCAGGTGTTGCCAAGTCCCGTCCCAGGCTGTGTCCGCGCCACCCTCGCGCACACACGTCCCAGCCAGGCTCCCAGCACCAAGACGCCTTGCAGCCCAGTCACCCTCTCTCTGCAACCCTGATCCCCACCTGTCTTGGTGGCTTGGGTTTTCTGCTCCTCTGTCCCTGCAACCCCCACTGGTCCTGCTCCACAGACAAGCCGGGACCACACGTTGCTGTTTGGAAAGACGAAGTGGCATTGACACAGAGAGAGGATCTCTCTAAACCCGTAAATGTGTAATTAAGCTCTCGAGTGAATGCTTGTTAACATCATCGTGATTTTGGCATCTGTGCGAGGGGCGTGTGGGGAGGAGGCTTGGAGCACTGTGCGTTAACAGCGCTTGGCGCCCGCTCCTGTCCTCTGGGATCAGGGGCAGTGATGGGGACCTGGGAAACCAAGCGTACAGAGGCCAAAAAAGATGAGTTAAAGGGGACCCCAACTCCCTGTCCCCCATTGAGGATGGAGATCTAGGCCCATACAGTGGAGGAGATGGCAGGGCCGGGCTCTGGACCACCAAGAGCCTTTTTAGACAGACGCTTTGCCCAGCCACCCCCAGCCCTCGGAGCACTTATCCCACTGAGCCCTGCGACCCCCAGCTCCTTCTTAATCCAGCTCCTCATGTGATCTTGGGCAGCTTGCTTTGTGGCCCAGCTCCTCTTCTGAAGAAAAGCAGTTCCCCCTCCTCCATGGCGGTCACCTAGATTGCATGGACTAATGTTCTAGAAGCCCTGGCACAAGTGTTCCTGGTTAGTCCTCCTAGACTGTTCTCCCTAGCCTCTTGGGTCCCTCCAGGAGCAGGGAGGGCGGCTCCAACAGTGTCTGGCAAGTACATGGACTTATCGGCCCTGTCCCAGCACTGACGTGCCCTCATGGAGCTTTTGGCCAGTGCCAATGAGCAGGAGTCAGCACGACTCCAGATACACACTGACAGTCTCTGCTCAGGAAGACCTCTCGACTGTGTTCTGCTGCATGAGGAGGAGCGAACTAGCAAGAGAAGCCCTGGTGGGAACACGCCAGATTGCGGACAGTGTGTACAAAGGCCCTGTGGCTGGTGAGGAAAGGCAGAAGGGGCTGGAGCATGGGGCGCTGAGAGGGCACAGACACAGAGAGCAATGGGAGGCATTCTGCCTTTCACCATAGGGGATAACATGACGCACTTTGCATGCTGAAGAACTGCCCAGCTGTGGGACGGAGGACACGTGCAGAAGGCAGGGTGAGTGGGGAGGCCAGCTGGGAAGCTACTGCAGTCAGTGGTCCAACTGAGAGTCAGTGATCACCAGGACTAAGAACCAAATGAAGCATTGGCCTTGGGAGATGGTGGTCATGATGGCAGCATCGATGGGATAAGGGGGGGTGAGCGAGGAGGAAGTGCACGGCTCAGGCTATGCTACTGGCTGGAGGCAGCCGCTCCCCTGACATCAAGCACCAGCCCAGGGATAGCTTTCTTTCTCCGAGCCTCTAGGGCCCAGCCGCCAGCACCCAGCAGAGGGAGCTGGATGAGGCCCCATTGGGGGCCAGAGGTAAACACGTCTGTCCCGGAGGCAGCGTCCAGGGCTCCTCCGGAGACAGGATGAGTAATTTTGATAATTGAATTTTTGAGTTCGACTTAACATATGGCCAAGATTGAAGAGGCAATTTGGCAGGCCGGGCTCCCCCAGGCAGGTTTTTCAGCCTCCACAATTCTGAGAACTTATTAACAAGATCACTCTTTCTCCCGTCCACGGGCCATTTACAAGCTGTTCAGGGGCTGCTGTGTCGAGGAATTCAATTGTGGGTCCCTGGGCCCCTGCCCGAGTCACTGGAGATCTTGTGCTAGAAAAGGCAACGCAGGGAAGGACCGCAGGGCTTCGGGGCAGGCGTGGCCGCTGCAGCCCAGGCAACAGCAGCCTAGGTCCAAGGGCGCGTGTGTGCGTTATTCAGACTCAGGTTCAAATCCTGAGTCTGAATATATACAGAAGATCAACTCTGTACTAAGTAAAGATTTCAACAGTTTGCACCCACACAGACACACAAATTATGAAGTACTGTTTGAAGACTAATTTTACCGTTAATTCTCATAGTACAACTCATTAAGGACAGAGGTCCTACATGGGGAACAAGTGCTCCAGCCTCCCATCTTCTCATTCATAAACCGAGGTGCGGAGGAGGGAGGGGGCGCACAGCGGGGCTACTGCTGTCCACGCTGGCGCAAGCCTGGAGGGGCGGGGACTTGACTCGCCAGCTCAGGACAGGGAGGGGGCTTCAGAAGTGAGATGGCAGTGCGACCCCCACCCCCCACCCGAGGCGGGGCAGCAGGAGGCCCCGGGCTGGCTCCCCCTCCCTGTAGTTAGCCCTGCAGCTGCTCCTCCCAGGTGCAGCTCCTCAGGCGCGCGAGGTGATTAATCTCACTGCCGGGGGATTGGCTGTACTTTCTGAGGACGGCTTCAGAGGCTGCCGGTAAAATTAACTCACCGAGGACGATGGCGCTTTCTCCAAGGTCCAAATTGTCCTTATTTGCAGAGTCTGTTCTTGGCCCCGATCCAGCCCAAACAAGCCAGGCCGCTCCCCGCCTCCCAGAAGAGGGAGGCCCTTCGGCAGCCAAGGCGGGGGATGCTGGGCACAACCCAGGGCTTTGGGTCGCTGTTTCTGCAGAGCTGCGGGCGACCTGTACCGTCACACAGGCCTGCGATGAATCCGAGGGCCCCGCCCCCAGCCCTGCCAGCTCACGCCCTAGCCAACGACCAAGTCTGGCTCCCACAGGCTGTGCCTGACCACGGGCCAGGCAGGGTAGCATCATTCCCCCCACCACGGACATCTGAGGCCAGGTGAGTCCAGCCAGGGCGCACCCCACTGCGCCGGCCCCCTCCCCCACACCTTCCCACCCCTGTCCCCAGGCTCTGCCCCTCTCCCTTCCCATGCTTGCTTCAGTGCTCCTCGGCCACAGGAACTTGGAACTTCACAAACCGGCTGTGAGGAGTACCGAAGACGGGTCGTGCATCTGGGGAAGGGTCCTGTTGTTCAGCCGCTTGCAAAGAGCGGGGCTCACAGCATCTCTGGGAACAGGACTGGGCGGAAGGGTCGTTCTCATTCTACAGGTGTGGACGCCGAGACAGACACACGAGGCTCGGGGCCAGCACCGCACATGCTAGCCCTGATCTCCTGGGCAGACCGAGCCTCCATCTGAGAAGCCAGACTTCTGGATAAAGCAGGTCCAGAGGACGTCAGGCCTCAATCCGAATTTGCACGCTGGCCTGAGGTGCGTCTGTGCAGTATGTCTCAGGAAGAGAGCACAGACTGGAACCCAGGCGGGAAGGTCCATCCTGAGCACTGGCCAGAGCCCTGCACTTCTCAGATGGAGGCAGGGCAGTGGGGCGCCCACTATGAGGACTCCCTCCACCCCCAGACTGCTGGCCTGGGCTTGCGCCCCCTGCCTCCAGCTGGCGCAGCCGCGTTACCTCCCATCCTCCTGTGTCTGAGCAGCTGCAGGGGGCAGCAGGGCAGACCACGGGAACAACAGGAGGGGTCAAGGCCCTTGGCTGTCCTGGAAGACAGGTGTGATCCTGACCAGCACCAAAGTCCCCACGTGGCCTCTGAGAGGCTCCACCATGGTAACACAGGGAGGTGCCTGTCCACTGGCCTGGACTAGGCCAGGCAGTTGCCACGCCGCCTCGGAAGCTGAAGGCAGGGTCTCCTCACATCACCTCCCCCAGGGCCCAGTCCCTCCGCTCAGCTGTTTGCTGTGCACCTGTGAGTGAGTGCCAGGCACCGGGTCGGGGTATGCACACGACTCTGCTCTCACTTCAGGCATGGAAAGCCAAGACACTGTGGCAAAAAATGACCTACAGGAAAGATCTCTGTGAGATCCTAGTAGAAAGAACGGGCCATCAAAGAAGAAGGTACCTTTCTCTGAAGCGAGGAGAGAACTTCTGCTTGGATTATGGCCTTGTCTAAATAAGGTCAAGTTTATGAACTCAAGAGGCTTCCATAGCCTGGGCAGCTCATGACAAGAGCCTCGGGTGATCACTGACGTTATAAATAAGAGTGTCAACTGTTAAATCAACAATGGGAGTCACTGTGCACTTGTTCCCCATGTAGGACCTCTGTCCTTAATGAGTTGTACTATGAGAATTAACGGTAAAATTAGTCTTCAAACAGTACTTCATAATTTGTGTGTCTGTGTGGGTGCAAACTGTTGAAATCTTTACTTAGTACAGAGTTGATCTTCTGTATATAAAGATAATTAAAAATGCATCTTAATGAATGGGATGGGAGAGAGAGTAGGAGGTGGGACGGGAGTGGGGGTAGGAGGGTGGTTATGGGGAGAAGAACCACTATAACCCAAAAGCTGTACTTACAAAATTTATATTTATTAAACAAAAGCTTTCTTAAAAAAAAAAAAAAAGACTGCTCTCTGGGGGCTCAGGCAGGAGCCACCACCAGGGAGGGACCATGGGGGCTACAGGAGCAGAGGGGAGGGGCCGGCAAGGCTTCCCAACGCAGGGATGACGGCTAAGGACCCAGGAAAGGCAAATGTGGGAGGCATGTTGAAAAGCAAGGGTGCATCTGGCCCAGGCCGGGCGGTGGCCTGGAGCACGGAGCACGAGCACAAGGAGGCAGGACCAGGGAGGGCCCAGAGGCCAGCAGGGGTCCTCGGAAACCTGGAAGGGGGCCGGGGCTTGGGGGGAGCGGGAAGCCACCGCCCTGTTTCCAGGGCCTGCTACTGCTCAGCAGTTGGCAGCCACAGGTGGACGGGGGATTTGGGTGTGGGCAGCAGTAAGACCAGAGAACCAGCTAGAAACGGAGCCCAAGGGCAGGGGAAGAGGCAGGGGTCAGACAGGGGGGAGAAGGCTGGGGGAGAACGAGCAGCTTCCGAGGAAAGCCAGCTGAAGGCGCATCACCCGAGTGGCGGCAGTGACAGGGCTGGAGGGCGCTCCCCGACAGAGGCCCATCTGCCCGGCTGGCGCCTGCTCTGTGCACCTGCAGCAGGCACGGGGCTGAGGCGGGAGGCAGGGCCAGGCAGTGCAGCGTCTGTCAAAGCCCGGCTGGGGAGTCCCCGTCTGTCACCTCCTCTCTGGGGTACCTCGTCTGCAAACAGGGCTCTGCGCCGGCCTGTTTACTTCTCAGGAGTGATCGTGAGGCTCAGGGCAAAGGTAAAGAGTAATTAACATGGAGGCCACCGGCAGGGCTGCGACAAGCGGGCGCCTCCGGCAGCGCACAGACAGCTGTGTGTGGAGGTCGGGACCCGCATCGGAGCAATGCAAATGCCAAATGCCCACTCGGGGCCTCGGGGCACCCCCTCCCCCCAAATTGGGACCAGCACCGCCTGGGAGGGCGAATCCAGGACTTGACTGTGAGAGCCGTACGCTGAGCAGGAGTGGGGCCACGCAACTCCCAGGAGCCTGGCCAGCCCCACCTCGGGGTTTGGGGCCTGAGCTTTGGGGCTGCACACGAAGTCAGGGAACCCTCAAGCTGAAACGGAACGAATGACTTAATGAGGCTCTGCGGGCGGCAGTGCTGGCTGAGCTCCGAGTCCGGGTGGGGTCGTGGCGCTCAGCAGTGTGCAGCTCCGGCTCCAGGTCCTGGCCCCAGCTCCAGCACAGCACCTGAGAGCTCCGGGCTGGCTGAACGCCCCGGGACGGGGCACCGGAACCTTCTGCCCACACCCCTCTGGCCAGCTTCCGGTCGGAAAAAGCATTAAGGGAGAAACCACGTTTCCTTTGTCCTGGAGACGTGGGGAGCATGCTCGGAACAAAGACACGGCATGAGCCCTGTGAGAAGCACGGCTTTATTAGTGGCTGAACGCGTCCCTAGGAGCCTGGTCTGCTGGGGCCGGATGTTCCCGGGTGGGCTCCCCCCGGCCTGAGCTGCGGAGAGGGAGAGAAGAGAAGAGACTTTGAGTCCAAAGGCAGCCAGGTCTCTGGCAGAGTCAGAGGCCGGACTGCTACTCTGACACCTGCCAGTCATGCTGCAGCAACAGTCCACATTTCTACAAGAGGCCAACACGGTCATTCGGACCCTTGCAGTCGGGAGCTGTTCACCAAATGCCCACCGCATGCCAGGCACCGGCTGCTGTATTTCTCACGAGTGAAAACAGCACAGAAACTGAAACTGGGAAAAGCTCTGATGACCCAGCAAATGGGCCTCGCCCTGGCCCTGCACCCGGCCCTCACCCCCCAGCGGCCTTCAGGGACTTCACCTCCAGGTTTCCTCTGGCCTTCCGTAGCACTTTGTGGGTCACAACCACTGCGGAGAAAGCAGAGAGCGGCGAGATTAGAGGCAGCGGCCAGGAGGGCGGCGCCAAGGCCAAGGCCAAAGCCCCACCCCCACCCCACCCCCCACCTCAGAGGCTTCACACAGGTGGGCTGGACCGCCCAGAGCATCCAGGACCCAAAAACCCCCCAGAGAGGGCAGGCCCCGGGCACGGGCACGCTCTTCTGACACACTCAGCCCTGCACAGCAGCCGGTCCCCCGGGACTGCTCAGGAGAGGCGCGCTGGGGTGGCTCTGGGGAAGTATTTATTTCTTGTCTCACAGAAAGTTCCACCTGGAGGTGACAAAGTCTGCTTGCAGTGTGTGACACCGAGGGAAGGGACAGAGAGTGTGGATTGCTTTTAAATGAGAAGCGAATCTCCACGCTGGCCGCTGCCTCTGTGTCCCGCCCCCACCCCCTGCTACAGAGCAGAGGGGCTCGGCTCGGGCAGGGGACGTGCTCTGCAGGGTCCTGGACCTCGGACACGCGCGCCTGTGAGTTTGTATTTTCCTGGGGACCGGACCACAGCTTTCCCGAGATTCACCAAGGGACCTGTGACCCAGAAAAGATGAACTATCGCGGCAGTGGAGGTTAAAAATAACTCTGAAAGAGGACGGAATGTTCTAGAGAACACACTCCCTGTGGCAGAGCTAAGGGTCACCCAGCCCAAGTCTGGAACAGGCCCTTATGGGCAGGGCGGCTGGCAGAGCACACGGTGGCTCAGACCCAGGACTGCCCGACCTGGTCCCAGGCTCCTCCCACATGAGCAGATCCTGGCAAGGAAGACGGCAGCCTAGGGGTGCCCACCCAGGGCATCTGCAGGAAAGTTGCTGCCCCCTCAGTCTTTCTAACACACACTCCAAGAAGAGCTGTGCACGGCTCTCCCCGCACAGGCCAGCATTGTGGGGCCGCTTCTAAGAACAGAACGTGGACTACTGCCAAGCGCAGGTTCTCCTTAGTGTCCCCAGGAAGCTTCCGACTCCGTGACACTGGCAGAGCCTCCGACACACGTAGAGCCTCCAGCACAGAGGCTGGGGAGATGCTGTGGCGCCGCAGGGAGACCCAAACACGAGCAAGCAGCCTGAGAGCTGGCCCAAGGCTCTGGGTCATGGGGGCGTCAAGACCTGCTGGGTCTCAAGGGATGAGCAGGAGTTAGTCAGAAAATGTTAGTCTCCTACTTAGGCAGATGACCTCGTGGCCCCGAGGCCGCACTCCCAGGAACAAGAGAGAACCAAACGTTTGCGGACATGCTTCGGACATACTGAGGCTTTTGCCTGAGTGAGAGCGGGAAGGAGGAGGGAGCAGGTGGCAAGGAGCCTCGTGGGCTGCCCTCAGGAGCAGCAGCAGGGACGACCTGTGACAGGCATGTGCCAGTGTGGCTCACTGAAAACCCCACCCCACCCTAACTTTGCAAGTGAGGACCTGAGGCTCAGAGGCAGAGCGAGTGACGTACGGCAGGGTTCTCGGGTCTCCGGGGACCCCCTTTCTTCACACTCCGCTGGACTCTGGCAGGGGGTGGCGTGCCTGATACAGGCAGGGACTGGCCCTGGCCCTGGCCATTCCCTGCTACCCCGTGGGGAGCAAAGGGAGGCGACACTGCCACCTTTTACTCAGTCACCTCAATTTTTAATTACTGTCCATTTTCATTTTATTTGAAAGGCAGCAAGGAAGAGAAACAGAGATCTATCTTCCGTCTGCTGGTTCACTCCAAATGCTCGTAGCAGCCACGGCTGTGCCAGGCTGAAGCCAGGAGCCCAGAACTCCATGCAGGTGGCGAGGACCTGGGTACTTGAGGTATCACCTACTGCCTCCCAGGGTGTGGTGTGCAGGAGCAGGAAGCTGGATAGGAAGAGGAGCCAGGACTCAGAGCAGGCACTGGGACTCAGGATGTGAGTGTCCTAAGTGGCAACTTAAGCCACGGTGCCAAACACCTGCCCCTGCTTGGGTCACTTGAGAGCCAGCAACAGATCTGTGACACTGGCAGGGTTCGGGTAAATTTCCAATGAGCCGCAGAGCCCGGCACAGGAGGAGGAGCTGAAGCCCCAGTCAGCCACCAGATGCGCACGCTGGGCCAGGCCACGCCCGCTCTGTGCCAGACCTTGGCGACCCCACCTCGGCAGGGGGAATGCTGCGAGAAGCCCGTGACTTTCTTACAGGACTGATTTGCCACCACCACGCACGGGATTCGGCCTGGCGGAATGAACAGAAGGATGAAGACAACATTTGCTGGGCACTGACTCCATCCTGAGGTCACGCCAGTACAGTGCTGCTTAGGCAGCAATGTCGCCCCTGGCCTGACAGCCGAGGAAGGGAGGCACTTTAGCCAGAGCTGCGGTCAGAGCCCAGGCCACCTGGACAGTATGAGTCGTCTGCAAGCTCAGTGTTCAAGCATTTCATTCAGGTGACCTGGGGAACTGGAGAACCAGCTGTGCCCACTGCCCAGAACGCAAAGGCCCGTGTTGGGCCCCCTTGAGCTGCCTTGGCAACTTGACCCGCAGAAGCTAATTCTGCCTCTTTCTGAAACGTCCTCACCTGAAACGTGCCCTGTGCGTGTCCGAGGCTGCAGACGCACAGGGGCAGAGGGTGCTGCTGTTCCCGGGCCTGGCTGAGCAAAGCATACTTCCTGGCCCTGCTGCTCACACAGTCCCGCTCAACGTGACCTCTGCTGGCACCGCCTAGCCCCTCCACCTGGCTCCCTCCCACGCTATGGTTCTTCGAATGCACCAGTGGGCCAGGTCAGTCCCTGCTGCTGCTCCCTAAGGGCAGCCCCTGAGGCTCCTGGTAACCTCCTCTCTCCCCTATCTCTCACTCAGCCAAAAGCCTCGGTACGTCCTCAGCACATCCCCAAACGTTTGGTTCTCTCTTGTTTCTTTTTTTTTTTTAAAGACTTATTTATTTATTTGAAAGTCAGAGTTACACAGAGAGAGGAGAGGCAGAGAGAGAGAGGTCTTCCATCCGATGGTTCACTCCCCAGCTGGCCACAACAGCTGGAGTTACACAGATCCAAAGCCAGAAGCTAGGAGCTTCTTCCAGGTCTCCCAGACGGGTGCAGGGGCCCAAGGACTTGCACCATCTTCCACTGCTTTCCCAGGCCATAGCAGAGCTGGGTCGGAAGAGGAGCAGCCGTACTCAAACCGGCTCCCACATGGGATGTTGGCGCTTCAGGCCAGGGTATTAACCTGCTGCGCCAGTCCCGGTTCTCTCTTGTTTCGGGGAGTACAGCCCTGGGGTCATGAGGTCACCCACTATGGTAGGAGACTGTCTGACTAACTCCTGCTCATCCCAGAAGGTTCCTGGGCTAAGGAGAAACTGCACTTGGCAACAGTCCACATTCTGTGCTTCTCAGAAGTGGTGCGGCAAGCCTTTCAGGGCAGAGACGTGCAGAGCACACTGGCCCCCCACATGGGAAGGCACCATGGTCGGCCTTTCCCCTACCACAGGGAAACTGGGGTGCAGACGGCAGGAGGCCCAGCTGGGGCTGTGCTGCCCGTGGCCCCGATGGAACCCGCTCCTCTAGACACACACGGCCGGGGCAGATGCGTGCCAGGGGCTTAAACCATGTGTGCAGGTGCTGGCCTCCAACTCGAGCTTCTGCGTGGCTGGAGAACATTTCTTGCACCCGCACCCTGCCCTTGGGCCCCCCACCCTCCTGGCCAAGGCCCTCCTCCTCCCCTGGCTGCCAGTGTGCCCGCCTCCTCTGCTCGGGGGCACCAGCCCCAGCGAGCCTTTCTTGTACATGGATGTGACAGGTGGATCCTCTGCCCGACACGCATCTGCCCTGAGCCTGCCACCTGAGGCCCTGCCCAGTGCAGCCCCTGGCCTCCCACTCGGCTTCCACCTCTGTGATTGCCAGGCCCCTTCCACGTGGTGACGCCTGCTCATCCCTTCACGCTACACCCAGCCATCACCTGGTCCGCCCTCCCAGGGCACCTCCCAGGGCAGAGCAGCACCCACCCCACTCCCACCTCGGCACTCCTATAATCCCCCCAGCCTGAGCCCTCAGAGCCAAGCCGCCACACCATCTCCCCAGCATGGCAGCCCCTGGCCCTGAGGGCCCCTCTACATAGGGGTGGCGTGAGCAGGCCTCTGTGCACGGGTCGGGATGGATGGGGTGTGAAACGCAACCCAGAACCAGGGCGCATGCTGCTTACGCTGATCAAAGATCACTTTTTCCTGGTGCTTGCTCTGCTGCAGAAGCTTCAGAGTGCTTTGCAACTTCTTCTCTTGTTCAGTCAACTTCTGGTGCAGCTTGGTGATCTCGGCCTTCATTTCTCCCGTCTAAAGAGAAGAGAAGAGTCAAGAAAACGGACTGCAGGTGCCACAGTCCTACTACTCAGCAAGAATTACAGAACTGCACAAGACATGCTCCATCGCACAGACATCTGGATAAAAATAGGAGGCCTTTTTCCTGCCGATCAGACTGGCAAAGCTCATGAACCCCAGCGAGGGTGAGGGCAGCGCTAGCCTGGCCGCTGGGGGAACTGCCACTTGGCACAGCCCAGCTGCACAGTCCTGACAAGAGCCACCTAACTGCCAAAGGCCCTGAACCATAGGCCCAGCACTTCTGGCATTTTCTCCAGAAATAATAAACAATACAAGCACAGAAGACGCCTGCATGCAAGGATGTTCGTCTCAGCATCGTTTGTGGTAGGGAAAAACAGTGAGCCTGATTCGTTTCAATATGGATCTGGGGAAATAATTCACGACACTTACGTACAACGGAGTAATTCTGCAGCTATTAGCAGTGATGCTGTTGGGCTCTTATTTACTGATATCAAAAGACTCCCGTAATCAGTGACAGAGCCCGGAACGCCGCGTGCTGCGCAGAAGGCACCCCTGCCTCCCGGAATTGAGCACACGCATCTTCACTCTCCAGTGCACACTCTGAGCGGCATCGAATGTTAACAGTGACAGCTTCTGAGAGAGAGCTCAAAAGGTGTTTAGCTTTTTTTTTTTTTTAACTTAAAAACCATAATGGTAATTTTTAAAAAATATTTATTTACTTATTTGAAAGACACAGTTATAGAGAGGCAGAAGTAGAGAGAAAGAGGTCTGCCATCCACTGACTCATAATGGCCAGCGCTGCACCCATCTGAAGCCAGGAGCCAGGAGCTTCCTCCAGGTCTCCCACACAGGTGCAGGGGCCCAAGGACTTGGGCTGCCTTCTACTACTACCCCAGGCCCTAGCAGAGAACTGGATTGGAAGTGGAGCAGTCGGGACTTGAACTGGCACCCATAGGGGATTTCAGCACTAAAGGAGGCAACTTTACCAGCTACACCACAGTACCAGTCCCCATAATGTTAACACTTTTAATGTTTAAATTTGAAAAAGATAATATGAAAGGGGTGAGCGTTTGGCACAGAGGTTAACCTGCTGCTTGGGATGTCTGCATTCCACATCAGAGTGCCAGGTTCAAGTCTCAGCTCCACTTCTGACTCTGTCCTCCTGCCAATGCCTTAGGGAGCGGCAGGTGATGGCTCAAGAGCTTGAGGCCCTGCACCCACATGGGAAACCAGTCCTAGATACAGGCTGCTAGCTTTAGCCTTGCTTGCCCAGCCCTGGCTGTTGTGGGCATTTGGGGAGTGAACCAGAAGAAGGGAGGGAGTGCTCGCTCTCTCTCTCAAAGAAATTAATTAACTTGTAGACTTAAAAAAAAAAGATGCTATAAAAGTATGATTAGGAGAGCAGGGACCCATTAGGGGAAACTATTGTAATTCTGCATAGTAGAAAGCAGATGGGTCTCCAGCCCCTGGGGTAACATACACACACGAGGGGGCCTCCTTTACTCAGGCCCCCTCAGCCAACTCGGAGGGTTAGGGGCACTCCCCTTCCTCTCATCAAATGCCCTGGCGCCGGCTCCTCTTGGTGACACACAAACATCTCTGTTCCCAAGAGGACAGATGTTGAGTCGGCAGCTTAAGACTCCCTTGGTTTGCTCCCACCCTTGGTTACAGTAGTTGGACTTGTAATCAAGTCACACAATTTAATTCCACGTTAGGCAAACGCATGTAATCCATGTACGATGAGAGAGAACGAGCTGTGCAAGAACTAACCCGTGCCCCAGGAACGACCCGACAAAGGCTTCACTACGACACACTCCTGGGCGAATCAGGAGTGGAGGGACATGTGGGAGGAACATCATCTGGAAGCAGCCGACGCTCAAATTGCTTTGCAATTTTCCCTTCATGCTAGGCAAACAAAATTGCAGGTGACAGGCATCCATTATGGATGTGCTCTACAAAAGCATGAAAGACGTGGAACTCCAATCTGCAGCCCCACATCCGAAGACAATACGCAAGGAACAGCACATCAGTGAGCGCCTCCCTGCTCTAAGTGAAACGCACGTTTCTGTGTCATTCTGTGACTCCCCGCCTTCACCTGCTTTTCAGATTAACCAATCATGTCAGGTCAAGGACTTCGGGCTCTCCCCATCACACACTCGCTTATGCAGTAGGTTTGCTTCCATGCTCCTCCTCAGACTAGGAGCTCACAGGACTTGGGCTCTGGCCGTGGCTCCCTAGGACACACATTCTGGGACAAAGTCACTCCAGAGCTGTCAAATCGGAACAGTCACGCCTGACCCTCTGTCACGCTGCGGTAGGGCGAGACTCACTTCACACCCTGCCTGGCTAACCCTTTCCTCGTTCTACAGTCAGCTCAGGTGTCACCGCCTCCAGGGTGCTTGCCTGGCAGCCCTCCGCACCAGGAGCCCAGGCTGGTCCCTGCTCCCCCAGGCACCCGAGGTACCCAGTGACTGCAGGAGCTGGTCACCTTCCTGGTTGCCTCCCCTTCCAACTACAAGCTCATCTCTTCCCATTGATCTCCTGTGCCTGGCGCCGAGTAGATGCGGTGACACCGCTGGCCAGCTGGTGGGTTAACTTTCATTGGCGCTCTAACACTTTCTATCCAACCCTTACAACAAGGAACTTTTCAGACGAATTTGTCTACTGCTTCACTGGGTTCATTCTCACAGAATGGTGACACCACGGGGTTCCAAAGCACAGCTCTGTCACCACCCAGCTGCACGATGCAGAGGCAGGCCATGCAACCCTTGGAGTTTCATTCGCTACTTCTGGAAGATGGGAATCACAATGCCTAACTCCCTGAAGGTCACGATACAGGATAAAATGTGATGTGGGGTGTAAGCACGAGCCTGGTAACCAGGAGAAGCTCAACAGAAATTGACCACGGTCAGAGCCAAGCACAGAGCCTGGAGCCACAACCACCCCCAGGACGCTGCAGAATTCTCTATCCAGTGTCTGCCTGACTTCTGGAGCAAGTTTTTATCCATTTATTTTCCTTTATATGATGAAAAAAAATCTCAAAAATGTACAAATGTAGAAAGAATTGGATAATGAATCCCAGGTACCCATCCAACTTCAGCAATTATCAATGCACAGCCAAACTACACCCTGCTCACCCTCTCCCCAGAATATACTGTAACCAACTCTAGAAGCCGTTTGTACTCTGCCATCCATAAAATGGGTTAGGATCTATCTCTAGAAGAAAACAGTCTTTTTTTTTTTTCCTTTTTGAAAAGCAACAATACCATCACATCTAAAAGTTTTAATTCCTTAGACCACCTAAGCAGGATTCAGTGGACACATTTCCCTGACTGCTTCATGATTTCATTTTTAAAATAACTGGTTTAATACAGGACCAAATAAAATCCCCACTTTGCATGTGCTTGTTAGCACTTCCATTTCTTTTAATGCCATGGTCCTCAAACTTACCCAGAGGCCCTGTAATGACAGACTCCGGGGCCACTGGGTCTGTTGAGGGCAAGGCCCGAGAATTTGCAATTTTCACCTGTTTCCTGGTGCTGCCGATGCTGCAGGGCCAGGACACACACTCAGAACCACAAATCTACAGGCTCCCTCCAGCTACTCCTTTCCCTTTCTTTCTAGGATGAACTATGTGTTAAGCTCAACTTGTGTATCTCCTGTCCTGGGTCTAGAATCAAACCATTTCTCTCAGGATCCCTAGTTTCTTTTAATGGGAAAAGGGATTTAGAAACCACAAATTTGGGGTCGGTGTTGTTGCACAGCAGGTTAAACTGCCCCCATGATGCCAGCATACCACATGGTTGCCAGTTCAAGTCCTGGCTGCTCCACTTTGTATCTAGCTAGCTCTCTGCTAATGCACCTGGGAAAGCAGAGGAAGATGGCCCAAGTACTTGGGCCTCTGCCACCCATATGGGAGACCTGGATGAAGCTCCTGGCTCCTGGCTTTGGCTCAACCCAGTCCTGGCTGTTACAGCCATTTGGGGAGTGAATTAGTGGATGGAAGATCCCGCCCTCCCTCTCTCTTTCTCTCTCCATCACTGTCTCTTTCTCTGTAGCTCTGCCTTTCAAACAAAAATAAATCTTTAACAAAAGGAAAAGAAAAAGAAGCTACAGTTTGGGCACTAGGGGTGCTCCACGGTACTAGATAGGGCAGCATTTCTTAAGCCTTTCACCTGCAGAGTTGGCAAATTTTTTAAATAGAAAAATATATCATGAGTTTATGGTGATATTTTTACTTTAGGATTAGAGAGTTTTTATTTCTTTGCTTCTTTATTTGTATCTCATTTCTCTTACAGTAAAAATATCTTAGTTCCTAATGACATTATTTGTTTTATCTTACAATAGAAATACAATAGTTTCAGAAGACCAATAACAGTATTATTATGAGCAACATTTATACGTTTTTTGCCTTTCAAATATTTCTACCGGGAATGTAGGGTCAAATGACTGTGTTTTAGTTGCTGAAACATTTCTTCCTTGTGTCACATAAAATAAGGCTTGTTTGTTTAACCTTGTTATGGATTTTTAGAAACTGCTTTTCTCTTCTGTTTAGTTTTATTCACAACTCTGTACAGGATTTACATAGTTTCTTAGTCAAGGCTACAAACCAAGATTTACTCAGAGAAATCTAGTTTCCCTCCCTGTCCCCACATCCCTTCAAATCCCTGCTGGTAGCTTTGGGATCTGCAAGGAGAAAAGGCCTATACTTCCTGGAATAGAGAGTCCCTACCCGCACTTCTGGGGAAGAAAAGTCCTTGTCAAGATCCCCACAGGTGCCTAAAGGTCAACCAGTGAGGATGAGACTGGCCTCAACCTTTAACCCCCACGCTCTGTATCTATAAAAGGAGCCCTCCCAACCTCTGACGCACAACTTCCCCGGCTCCTTCTCTGTTGGGACTGGGGAACCTCACCCAGGAGTGGAATCCCAATGAAAGCTCGTGAATTAATTGATTTGTCTGCCTGGGAAGATTTGTTACACGCTGGACAACTTGCACCTACAAGTACCCTATTTTGTTGTTGCCTATCCTCAAGTTTTAAGATTATTGTAAGTAGAGCAATTCCAAGATGGGAGATTAGGGAACGACATATTGCACTAGGCTAGGGATAAAAAAAAAAAAAAAAAAAAAGAATGGAGAGGAAACCACACTGGGAATTCTACAAGAGGAAGAGGAGAGAATGGAAAAGACACAGTTCACGTCTCAAGAGGAAAAAACTGTTAATCCATAGTACTGTACTCTGCAAAGCTCTCATTAATGAATGAAGGTAAAATAAAGACCTTACATAACAGAAATTGAAAGAATTTGCCACCATTCACCTAGCCTTGCAAAGACTGCTTACGGATATGCTACATACAGAAACACAGAAAGATAGTCATCATTATGAGAAGAATGTGAAGGCTGAAAATCCCCCAGTAAAAGTACAAAAGAAATCCAAAGTAAACAACAGGAATATTTTTGGAAAAATGTCAGGGCCAAGTCATTACTTATCAAATAGTCACCTTGAATGAAAATGGTCTCAACTCTACAGTTAAAAGATACAGACTGGCCAAAAAGATTAAAAAATAAGACCCATCTATTTGCTGCCTACAAGAAACACATCTGACCAACAAAGGTACACACAGACTGAAAGTGGAAGGATGGAAAAAGATATTCCATGCTAACAGAAAGCAAAAAAGGGCAGGTGTTGCCATCCTAATATCAGACCAAATAGACTTTAACAGGAAAACTGTTAAAAGAGACAAAGAAGGGCGCTATGTAATGATTAAAGGATCAGTTCAACAGGAAGATGTGACTATAATAAATGTATACACACCCAATTACAGGGCACCTGGCTATTTAAAAGAAATGTTAATGGATCGAAAGGGAAAACAGACTCCAATACAATAGTAGCGGGGAACTTCAACACCCCACTTTCATCAATGGACAGATCAACTAGACAGAAAATCAACAAAGAAACAACACAGCTAATTGACACTACGAACCAAATAGACCTAACTGATATCTACAGAACTTCTCACCTCACAGTTACAGAATACACATTCTTCTCATCAATGCAAGGAACTTTATCTAGGATAGACCATATGCTAGGCCATAAAGCAAGTCTCAGCAAATTCAAAAAAATCAAAATCATACCATGCATCTTCACTGACCACAATGGATTGAAGGTGGGAATCAAAAATTCAAGAATCTCTAGATCATATGCAAACATATGGACACAGAACAACATATTCCTGAATGAACGAGTCATACAAGAAATAAAAAAATTTCTGGAAATGAATGAAGGCAACAGTACATCGTATCAAAACTTATATGATACAGCAAAAGCAGTGTTAAGAGCAAAGTTCATAGCATTTTGGGACTACATGAAGAAACTGGAAAGGTACCAGATTAATGAGCTATCAATGTATCTCAGAGACCTAGCAAAGCAACAATAAACCAAACCCCAAATTAGTAGGAGGAAATAAATTATTAAAATTAGAGAATAAGGGCCAGTGCCATGGCACAGATTAATCTTTTGCCTGCAGCACCGGCATCCCATATGGAGACTGGTTCTAGTCCCAGTTGCTCCTCTTCCAATCCAGCTGTCTGCTATGGCCTGGGGAAGCAGTAGAACATGGCCCAAGTCCTTGGGCCCCTGCACCCACGTGGTAGGACTGCAAGAAGCTCCTGGCTCCTGGCTTCGGATCGGCACATCTCTGGCCATTGTGGCTATTTGGGGAGTGAACCAATGGAAGGAAGACCTTTCTCTCTGTCTCTTCCTCTCACTGTCTGTAATTTTACTTCTCAAATAAATAAATAAAAATCTTAAAAATAAATAAATAAATTAAAGAATAAACAAAATTGAAACAAAAAATACAAAAGATCAGCAAAATGAAGAGCTGGTTTTTTGAAAAAATAAAATTGATACACCATTGGCACAACTAGCCAAAAATAAAGAAGACCCAAATTAATAAAATCATAGATGAAAAAGGAAATGTAACAATACATACCACAGAAATAAAAAAAAAAATCATCAGGAATTACTACAAGGACCTTTATGTTAACAAATTAGAAAACCTAGAAGAAATGGATAGATTCCTAGACACATGGAACCCACCTAAATTGAGTCATGAAGACACAGAAAACCTAAACAGACCTATAGCTAAAATGGAGATTGAATCAGTAATAAAGGCCCTCCCAACAAAGAAAAGCCCAGGACCAGATGGCTTCACTGCTGAATTCTACCGGACATTTAGAGAAAAACTAATTCCAATTCTTCTCAAGCTATTCAAAACAACTGAAAGCGAGGGAATCCTCCAAAACTCCTTCCAGGAAACCTGCATCACCTTAATTCCTAAACCAGAAAAAGAGACAATACAGAAAGAGAACTACAGACCAATCAATAGCCCTGATGACCACAGATGCAGAGATCCTCAATAAAGTATTAGCTAATTGAATCCAAAAACACATCAGAAAGATCATTTACTCGGACCAAGTGGGATTTATCCCTGGTATGTAGGGATGCTACAATGTTCACAAATCAATAAATATGATACATCACATTAACAAACTGAAGAACAAAAGCCATATGGTTATCTCAATAGATAAAATACAATACTCTTTCATGATGAAAACCTTAAGCAAATTGGGTATAGAAGGAACATTCCTCAACATAATCAAGGCAATATATGACAAACCCATGGCCAACATCCTACTGAATGGGGAAAAGCTGGAGGCATGCCCCCTAAGATCCCAAACCAGACAAGGATGCCCACTCACATCATTGCTATTTAATATAGTCCTGGAAGTTTTAGCCAGTCATTAGTCAAGAAAATGAAATCAAAGGGATACAAGTTAGAAAGGAGGAAATCAAAGTATCGTTATTTGCAAATGACATGATTCTATATACAGGGGATCCAAAAGACACCACCGAGAGAGACCTTGGAACTCAGAGGAGTTTGGTAAAGTATCAGGATATAACATCAACACAGAAAAATCAATAGCCTTTGTATACACAGACAATACCATGGCTGAGAAAGAATTTTTAAGATCAATCTTATTCATAATAACTACAAAAAGAATTAAATACATTGAAATAAATTTAACCAAGGAAATGAAAGGTCTCTACAACAAAAATTATAAAACATTAAAGAAAGAAATAAGAGACATTAAAAAATGGAAAAATCTTACATGCTCATGGATTGGAAAAATCAACATCAAAACGTTCATAGTACCTAAAGAATTATAGATCTCAATCAAAATATTAACAACATTCTTCACAGATCTAGAAAAAATGATGCTAAACTTCACATAGAAGCACAAGAGACCCCAAATAGCTAAAGCAATCTTATACAACAAAAACAAAGCTAGTGTATCACAATACTAGATTTTAAGACATACTACAGGGCAGTTATAATCAAATCAGTCTGATACTGGCCAAAAAAATAGATGTATAGACCAACTGAACAGAATAGAAACTCCAGAAATCAATCTACACATCTACAACCAACTCATCTTTAACAGAGGAGCTAAAATGAATCCCTGGAGCAAGGACAGTCTCTTCACCAAATGGTGCTGAGAAAACTGGATCTCTGCATGCTGAGTATGAAACTAGACCCCTACCTTACACCTTACACAAAAATTCACTCAAAATGGATCAAAGACCTAAATCTATGACCCAATACCATCAAATTACATTTGATTGAACATTGAGGAAACTCTGTAAGACACTGGAATAGGTAAAGATTCTTAGAAAAGACCCCAGAAGCACAGGCAATCAAAGTGAAAATTGATAAATGGCATTATGTCAAGCTGAGAAACACTACAAAAGAAACATTCAGCAAGGGTTAACATCCAGAATCTACAAAGAGCTCAAGAAACTCAACAACAACAAAACAAGCAATCCAGTTAAGAAATAGGCAAAGGACTTGAACAAACATTTAAGAGATGAAATTCAAATGGCCAACAGACACTTGAAAAAATGCTCAGGATCACTTGCCATTAGGGAAATGCAAATCAAACCCATAACAAAGTTTTACCTCCCAACAGTTAGACTGACTCACATACTGAAATCAACAAACCACAAATGCTGGTGAGGATGTGGGGGAAAAAGGTACTCTAATCCACTGTTGGTGGGAATGTAAACTGGTGCAGCCCCTGTGGAAGACAGTATGGAGATACCTCAGAAATCTGAATATAGACCTACCATATGATCTAGCCATCCACTCCTGGGGACTTACCCAAGTCAAAAGAAATCAGCATATGAAAGAGTTATCTGTACCTCCATGTTCACTGCAGCTCAATTCACAACAGATAAGATATGGAATCAACCCAGATGCCCATCAACTGTTGACCAGATAGAAAAATTATGGTATATTTGCACTATGGAGTACTACTCAGTTGTTAAAAAAAAATTGAAATCCTGTCTTTTGCAACAAGATGGATGCAACTGGAAACCATTATACTTAGTGAAATAAGCCAGTCCCCCAAAGATACATACCATATGTTTTCCCTGATTGGAGGTAACTAATACATTGTAATACACTGGAGTGAAATGGACATTTTGAGATTCAATGCTTGTTACAGCCCTATCTACATAGTGGAAGAGTGTTTTTTGTTTTTGTTTTTTTCTTCTTCATACTATCTGTTGAACGCTTTTACTTAGTCTAGGGTTAACTTTATGACCATTAAGTAAACTGAAAGTAGAACTTTGTCAAATTTAAGAGTGGGAATGGGAGGCGGACGGGGAAGAAAGGTTGGAGCACAGGCGGGAGGGAGGGAGGGTGGGAAGTTATCACTATGCTTCTGAATCTGTATACATGAAATACATGAAACTTGTATAACTCAAAAAGATTATAAGCAAGTATGTGTGTATAGGTTTGTGTTCCTCAGTAACTTCCTGGATAAACTGATGCATATGAAACACTTCCCAGAGACATCCTATGGCCTACATGCAAAAGGCCCTTCCCACAGCCCTGGGAAGAATCTAGGCAGCATGCCCTGAGTGGCTTGGCCTGCAGAGGCCCCTGGAAAACAGTTGGGGCATCCAGTCTGCCTTCCTGCTGCCCCAGGAGCAGCCAGGCTTCCAAGCATTCTTGGTCCCAGCGAGAAACTGAGTACCCATCATTGAGTGACCTGGCCCACAGAACCCCAGGGAAGCACATGTGCAGCCCTTCCAAAGCCCCCAGGATGACATGGGGTGGCCCTGCCCACCCTCCTGAGGCCCTGAGAAGCAGCCAGGCAGACCTCCCTGAGCACACTGGCCCTGGAGGCTGATAAAGGTAGCTGCACGGCTTTGTGATGCTGAGAGGTGCCCCGTCTCGGCTCACTGGTGCAGCCTGGTCCCTAGCCATCCCTCAGGCAGCTGAGGAGAGGGCGTTTAGCCTAATAGTTAAGATGCTGTGTCCCACATCAGAGTCCCTGGGTTTGACTCCTAGCTCCAGCTCCTAATTCCAGCTTTCTGCCATGGCAGAAATGCCTGCCTGGGAGACAAAGGTGGTGACTCAAGTAATTAGGCTCCTGCCACCCTCATGGGGACCTGGATGGTGTCCTGGATCCCAGTTCCGGCCCCAGTCACTGCAGACAGTTGAAGAGTGAACCAGCAGATCGTGGAGTGCCAGTGCTTTCACTTTCTCTCTCTTCCCTCCCTCCTTGCCCCTCCCACTCCCCCTCCAATAAATAAATTAAATTGAAACAGAATAGAGTTGAGAGCATCAACAGAATTGAGAAGGCAGAAGAAAGAATTTTTTGAGCTTTTGAAATAATCAAGTAAAAAAAAAAAAACCAACAAAAAAAGAACAAAGACAGCCTTCCAGACTTACAGACATCATTAAGCAAGCAACATCCACATTGTGGATATTTCAGAAGGCAAAAAGAAGGAAATGGGGCATAGAAAATACACTCAATGAAATATGTGCTGAACACTTTCTAAATGTTGGAAAAAACATGGACATCCAGGTCCAAGAGGACCCCGGATAGATCTGACCAAAAATGATCTTCTCTGAGATGTATCACACCCAAACTCAAAAATACAAGACACAGAAGGAACGGCAAAAACACCAAGAGAAAAGCGTCAAGTCACTTAGAAGAAAATATGCATTAGCTTAAAATTCTTCTCAACAGAATCTTGTGGGCCAGGAGAGTTTGGGATGAAACATTCAACATCCTGATAGGAAAAACTTGCCAACCAAGAATACTATCCCCAGCAAAGCTACCCTCCAGAAATGGAGAAACAGACTTTCTGGAAAAGCAAAAATGGAAGGACTTCATCAGCATCCCCCAGACCCTAGAGGAGATGCCTAGGGAAGTCCTACATGAGAAGCGACAGGATAAAAACCAGCATCATGAAAACACACAGCGCAAACCTCCACAGCGGAGCAGACGCACAGAGGAGACAGAAGCCGGGTCCAATGATGCAGATCTCACTGCCACTTTCTTCTGGATTTCACTTGCTATATATTTAGTTAAGGACTTTTTTCCACCTTTAATAATCAGGACTATAGATTCTAAGTATTTTTATTGTATTCATTAGATCTTAAAATAGTATGACATTGATTTCTTAAAATGAGTTGGAAAATACTTGGTCTTTCTCTATTTTCTGAAAAGACATATGATTGTGCTGTTATTTCTTCTTTAAATGTTTAGCGGAATTCACCAATGAAACTATTCAGGATGACTTTTAAAATAAATTTAATTTCTTACATATTTATGGAGATATTCAAAATTTTCTTTTCATGTATATTTTCTGATTTATGTTTTTAAAGAAATATATGCGCTTCAGGTAAGCTGCCAAAACTGCTGGCATAAAATTGTTTAACATCCATAACAAAATTAAAAATAGAGCTACTCTATGATCACACTACTGGGTATATATCCAAAGGAAATGAAATCAGTCCATGTAAAAGACACTGGCATCCCCATGTTAATCATGGCACTGTGCACAACAGCCAAGACAGGGGATCGACCTAAGTATCCGTCAATAGGTAAACAGATAAAGGGGTATGTGGGTGTATAATGGAATATTGTTCAGTCACTAAGAAGGATGAAATCTTGTCGTTTGTAATTACACAGACAAACCTAGAAACACTGTTAGGTGACATAAGCCAAGCACAGAAAGGCAAATCCTGCATCTCACTTATATATGGGATCTAAAAGAGTTGATGTCCTAGACGCTGAAGAGCAGCACAGTGGTCATCAGAGGATAGGCAAGGAGACAGGACAAGGGCAACAGGGAGAGGTTTTCATCAATGGGGAAAGTACTACAGTTGGGAGGACTAAGTTCTGGAGTTCTGTCCCACAGTAGAGTGACTCCGGTTACCAACAATGTATGGTATATTTCAGAACAGTTAGAAGAGAAGATTTTCAAAGTTCTCATCACAAAGAAAAGATATTTGTTTGAGGTGATGGATGTGCTAATTACTCTAATTTCATCACTACCCAATGTACACATGTATTGAAACATCACATTATATCCCATAAATATGTATTAATTCTGTGTCAGTCAAAAATAAAATGAAACAAAAACACAAAGGACCAATGACACTCAGGAAAAAAACTCCAGGTAGGAAAGGACACTGGGCTGCCGGTGAAAACTTGGAAATCTGCTTCACACACATTTCACACCAAGCAAAAGGCACTGCAGGAAACATAGGCAGTGATAAAAAAGTGGCTAGAGGCAATTTAACACCGCACAGGGGGTCTGTGTCCACCAGCAGCCACATCAGACATCCCTCCTGCCCCTCCTCTGGCCCGATCAATGACCTGAGAAGCCCTCAGAAAGAAGGGTGAGCTGTCACACACACCAGCCATCCTTGGACTAACCTGGAAGTGTGGGAGGATCGATGTGGCACGTGTGTGTGTGTGTGTATTTTACATACAAGAATATATAAATAACCACATTCAGGGGTGGACGTTTGACACAGTGGTTCAAGTTCTGCTTGGAACACCTGGATTCCACGCTGGGGTGCCTGTTTGCGTTCTGGCTTCTCTCCTGATCCAGTCTCCTGAAGGTGACAGGTGATCACTCAAGTACGTGGGTCCCTGCCCCCTCCCCAGGAGATTCAGACAGAGTTTAGGCTCCTGCTCCAGCCTGGCTGGCCCTGGCTGTCACAGGCACTTGGGGTGTGAAGCACAGAGAGCTCTCTCTGCCTGCCTGTCCCTGTCTCTCTGCATTTCAAATAACATGAAAACAAATTTAAAACAAAAAGCTTTTAAAAAGAACTATACTACATTCTGTCAACTTAACAAACAGCTAGTACTTGCTAAAGACAAAAGCACTGCACTGAGGGGCAGCTGTTGGTTCACACCTGTTAGTTTTAAAAATCCCAGGGCAGAGACTAGTTAGGGAGAATGGGAAGGAATTATTCAGTCATTCAAAAATAGGAAGAAACAGATACAACCCCCTGAAGGAAGACAGATCTGGGATGCAGTTACAATCTGTGACACGGCTATAAAGAAACCAGCAGCGATCAGGCTGCCCTCTGCCGCTCCCGTCACATTTAAACTCAGTCTTAGAAGGAGAGGGAGAAGCCAGCCAGGGGATGGCCAGGACATTCCAGGCAGTCAGACCACCTGGGGCACCCAAGCCTAAAAAGGAAAAGAGAGTGACGGGTTAGAAGGAAGAAGAGGCAGAAAGAGCTGGACCCAGTGGGCCCCACCCTCCCTCCTGACAGTGTCACCTGCCACCCCGACCAGCTGACGGGGGCGCTAAAGCAAGGAACGACTGTCCTGTACAGGAAGCAATTATCAACATCTGCACTCAACGCACCCAAACGTCATCCCAAGAGGCCGAGAGGGAACCATGATGGCAGAGGGGGCTGTCTCACTGTCAACTCCAGCACCAGGTCTGCTAGATCTCAGGGCCCTCCAAGGGGTTTAAGTGAAGGAGGTGACGACGTGGAATGCTAATTTCCCTCTGGGACTCCAGCGAGCACTGGCAGGGTGGGTGACTGGAGGGGGCTACCTATAGGGCCAACAGGCAGGGAACTCTAACGCCGTCTTCTGGGTGCTTCTCTGAGAGCCAGAGGGGGTGGTCACCTTGTCACCATTCCCGTGTATCCCGGGCGGATCATCAGGGCATGGTTTCTCCCCGGCCTGACCCTTGCCACTCCTAGGCAGTTCATTACTGATGAACAAGGCCTTCTAAACTGCCAAGATGAAAGCTAGCAATAAGGATTGAAAAGCCCGAGAAGAGCACCTAACCTGAGAGGACCCTGAGCAGAAAAGCGGAGCTAGCCCAGGGGCACATCCAGGCTGGAGGCCCAGAAAAGAAATAACAAACTCTGGGCTCAGAGGCGCATGCTGCCTCGCCGCTGGGTGACCCTGACCACAGGCCTCAGCTCCCAGACAAAAGTCCACTCAGCAAAGATGTGCTGTGAGCAGGACCCACTCAGGCCAGAGCCATGGGCCGAGCCCACAGGTGCTGGAGATCACGTCAGAAGACAGCAACACCACGACACACACCTGCCCCTCCCTTTCACACAGAGGGCACCTCTGCTGGAGGCCAGTCCTGGGCTGGGCCCGGGAGGGACTGAGACACAGGCCCAGAGGCCTCCTTGAGCTCGTGAGTCATGTGCCACTGCCTACCTGCTCGCAGTGGAGGGTGCACTGGCCACCTGTGGGGAGGGACACTCTCCAGAGGAGCTTCAGCAGCCTCGAGGCCTCCTCCAGGATCAGCTTGGCTGTGCTCACGCTGGTGACAAACTTGCTGAGAGGCACCACGTGTGGATCCTGCACGGGAGGTGGGGAAAAAGCAGGTAAGAAGCTGTCACACGTGGTCTTGGACAGGATTACGGACCAGCAAGCTTCAAGGGGCAGCGGAAACCTGCAGCTGGTGGGGCTAGTATCACAAGTCGAGCAAGATCCAGGGGCCACACGACACCAGTGTGTTGCTCTGAAAGACGGGCGACTTAGAGATGATGAGAGAACTTCAGTGGCAGTCTAATCAACACCCTTGATGAATAACCTCGGGCATTAACAACAGGTACTACGCCAAGCAGAGGATCCGCACGGGGCTGCTTGCACTATGGTCCTTGGAGACTCCTAGGAAAAGGAAGCCAAGGGCAACTGACGTCCCCATCCTCAGCAGCCCTAGTAGGTGGCCCTGCTGGCTGCAGATGTGGTATCAGGCCTGTCGAGTCTCTCTCATCCTCTCTGCTGCCAGAAGCATATCCAAATCAGGTCAAGGCCATGAGAAAACAACAAATGTGACTCAAGGGAAATACAAAAAAAAGAAGAAGAAAAATAAATTAAAAGAGGCTTTGTCTTCATACATCATAAAACAAATAAAAAAAAAAAAACACCGCACATCCTTTTTAGGTATCAAGGTGACAAAAAAAAATCTTCATTAATGAAAACGCTCAATGAAGACAAAAGCACAGTGAGAGATGAGAAGCGATCGCTTTGGAAAGTAAATAGCACCAAGAGCGCTGGGAAGCTGACACCTTTGAACCAGCAACCTTGCTTCACGCCCAATGGCGAACGTGATCAGAGATGCGGGCACAGGGATGCAACGGTGAAGGAGTAACTGATTGACAACGATGGCCACGTGGTAGCTTAGTTGGCAACCATTAAAAGGCAAAAGATAAAAAAAAATTAAATGAGAAAAATGTGAACTGAAACATGAAATTCATATATTTAGGGTGGGCTTGGTAAGACTAAAGGTACGTACATCATAATTTTAACTGCTGACTTCTGGGCAGTATTTTTATAGATTTTTTTATGCTTTTCTACCACTTCTAGCTTTCATACAACACATATTTTAAACAAGCAAAAAGGATCTTATTAGCATATACCTAACTTCCTCAACAAGTAGTTACCGAGCATCTCTTCCACCCCAGGCCCTACGCTCGGAGTGGCTATGAGTAGGCAAAACAGACACAATCCCTGTCCTCCTGCAGCTATCCCCTAGAGGAATGGAAAAGGTAACATTGACTTTCTTACGCTGCAGTAAAGCAGAAGAAAACACAAAGTCAAAACCCGTGTCAGGAAGCAGGGGACTCAAGCAGCCTGGGTAAGAAGCTGAGTGAGGACCCAGAGACGCGACCACGGGAGCTCAGGGGTCTGCAGGACGGGCTGAGTGCGTGCACCTCAAGTGCAAGGACTCCTGTAGGGTGCGGGGGGAGAGGGCTGGGTGGCCAGCAAGGCTGCAGCTCGCAACCCAGCCCATTCTGAGTTGGGCACACAGGGGAAGGGGAGGGGACGGCAGAAGCCAGACCAGAAATCAGAAGGCCTGGGGATGATGTCACTTCGGCCCTGGGGCAGAGGACAGAAATGTCACAGGAAAGTCCTGTGCACGAAGGGATGGGAGCTGCCCACAGCCCTGCAGTGGGCGGAGTGTCCGTGCTGTCGCAAGTCTGTCTCCCAGCGTCACTGGAGTCACAGGAGGGACGGTGCACTGTGTGAGGGCCAGGACCTGAGCGCACAGGAGAACTGAGGGGCTGAGGGTGAGTGAGCTGCGAGACAGAGGCAGGCACAGGAGCAGACCTCTGTGAAGCAGCTGCGGTGACACAGGGGACAAACAAGCTCTCCCTCACCCCTCTAAAAGTCATCCCCAACATTCACACAATCTCTGAGCTTTGCTGAGTCACATTCCTAGTCCCTCTTCTCGGGCCCTCCTGAGCAATGAACCAGCTTCCCATCAGCGCCCTCGGTCAGCCCTTCCACTCACCGACCCCAGTGAGCGTCTCTCCCTCCAGCTCTGGTGGTCAGCCTACCTTTGTTCCCAGCTCCTGACCCATGGGGCTGGAGGCCTCTCGGGTTTGAATGTCCATTTCAGCAAGCAGCCTCTGGCCCTGGCCAATCTGCCTGCACAAGGCTTCGTAGTCCTCAATCAGGCCCAGGACATGGCAGCCACTCTTGCTGGCCCACGGGCAGTGGTCAACAGCTGGGCAGGACATGCAGGGGGTGCTGGCAGCTGAGCTGCTATTGTCACAGGAGAGAGAGTCCATGTCATTCCCAGACAGTGGAGGAGTCTCTGAAGCTGTAAAATGAGAGGCTGGATGTCAGATCCACTGAAGCAGTACCCTGAGTTCACGAAGCTGAGGCCAGCAAGGAGAGCAAAGGGAAGCCCGTATGTCCAGTGCCTTGAGACACAAGCCCGGAAGGGAAGAGGCGACCAGCTCCAGGGCCTCCATCCAACACCCCGCATGGGGCTTATCATTCATCTTGTGGGAGAGGCTCAAGCCAACTCAGCCAACGCTTGCTGACCAGAGCATGCTGGGCTGGCAGAAGAGCCCAGATGCAGCCAGATGGAAGAGGCTGGGGCTGTATTCTAGCAGGCCAAGGTCGAATGGGAACGCAGACAGGGCAGGTGCAACAGCACGGTGGTGTGGGTGGGGCAGGGAGAGGTCAGGGAAGCTGGACTGAACAGGTGCCAGAGTTACACCACACAGAAACAACAGCCTGCTGCCTTCTGTCTTTGGAGCCGCACAAGTGAGGCGAATCATGTGGACTGCAGACAGACAGCAGGAAAGGCATCACAGACAGCCGCCTTCATGCTGGGTCTGGAGGAGGCACCAGGGCCTTCCCTGGCAGAGACAGGACCGAAGGGTCTGGAAATCACAGTGAGAGGAGAGAGCAGGCCTGTGCACAGGCTGGTGCCCTGTCCAGGCAGGGGTGAGGCTGAACAGGCTCACTGGGGCTTGCTCTCAAAGAGCCTTGAAAGCCACACTAAGAGGGCTACACTTTACCCCAAGGCAAGAAGAACCCCGTGAGGTTGCACTGGGAATGGATTAACCTGCTGGAGGGAGATCACCAGCTAGCGATACTGAGGCGCTGAAATCCCAGAGCCCTGCCAATCGCCCTCCTTTCCTTACTGCCACACCCACACGCCAGGCCTGCTTCGTACCTGACCCTGGTGTCACTGCTCGGGTGGAATCAAGCAGGTCACATGAGCTCCCATTTGCCACGGGGCCTTTGTCGCCATCTACAAAGTGCAGAACAAGAGAAGGAAAATAAGCAGTTTGTTTCCTTTCATCGGCACTGGAAAGAGAAGGGACTGAGAACACAGGAACACGCAAACCCGCATTCATCCAAATCCCCCCCCAGCACCTGTCCTGCCAGGCCCTGAAAGGACACCAGGGCGGCAGAGTGACCAGGCCTGTCCCTTCCCTGGAAGAACCTTCTGTCAAACAAGTGAACAGGTGGTTCATTTCCCTGTGGTCGGGGTTCAGGGTGGGAGCTCAGGTGAGAGGCGCTGACCCCAGCAGGGCTTCCCAAAGGCTAACACCTGTGCCGTGTTTTAAGCGCAATTGTGAGCCATCCATGGGGAGGAGGAGGAAGGAAATGCCAGGCAACAGAATCAGTGGGTGTGAGGACACAAAGGACGGGATTACCACAGGAAAAACAGCAGATCCTACCACCACGGCCGGGGTCAGGGAAGGAGGGGTGGGATGCAAGGCCAGAGCCTCGGGCACTGTGGGACTCATTTAAGGGCTTTAAGCGGGCAATGACAAGTTGAGATCTGGGTTTTGGGCTGGCGGAATGAACTTGGAAGCTGCTCCTCTCACCGAGATGAGAGAGGAGAGTGACTTGCAATAGGTATCAGGGGTGATGCATTTGAAATGCTGTAAGGAGGCAAATTCAGCAGACACTACACAGACGACCCGTGCGACACTTCGTAACTCAGAGCACATTCCCATCAACAGCTCAGTGGGCGGACAGGCAGTGTAACTCAGATTCATGGGAGGGAGACCAAGGGGCGGAGGAAGATGTGATCTGCCCAGTGTAACCCTGCGTGTTGCTGGCAGAGCGCCGACTGCGTCTGGGTCTTAGCCCTGACCTGGGCTCCTTCCCACCCAATCCCCACTCGGGGGTGTGCTGACTACACCCAGCATCTCCCAAGATTCCTGGGGCTGGGGAGCCCGGTCAGCTCCGTGGAGCTGGTCCCCCCAAGGAAACTGCTCACAGCCTGAGCCAGCAGCCTTTAGAACAGAACGTCACACAGACGCACTCAGAAGCAATCCTGGGAAGGCTTTTCCAAAGGAAGAAGTGCTGCTGCCACCGGAGTCGGCCCGATCCTGACTCAAGGGAGCCGGAGGCCTTTCTGCTGGGACAGCCCCGAGAGCCTGAAGCTCGCTCCCCGAGGCCTCTCGCAAGGCATGCCCATGGCCACCTCTGCTCGAATTTCCAAAGCGCTTTAGCTTCCCAAGCCTCCTTCCCGGGCCCCCAGCATGGAAGCGCTCTCCCTGCATCAATCTGCTCCAGCCCACCCCCACCATCCCTGGGTCCCACGCCCTGAGAAACCCCTATAAAGGCCCAGGAGCACCTATGTTCAAGATCTAAAGCCCGACGCTGATGAAGTCGTGCCGGAACCACTGCCTCCGCACACTGCTGCCGTGTGGTGTGGATAGAAGGCGACACTGCGGCACCTTCCCAATCTCCTGAGACTCCTCTAGAAGGGTTTTAACCTAAGAACACTGTTGAATAGCAAAAAGGATAAAAGCTCCAAGTCAGAGACCACTTCAGTCACCACAGGGTCAAGTCTGGTGACCGACTAGAATCTGCAGGCATCATTAGGGTGGCAGTGACAATGGCGTCCTGGGCAGGACACAGAATGGCATAAAAGCTGCTTTGGATGATATAACTGCACGCCTGTATCTGATTAGCAAATTAAAGGAAATACACAGTTAAGGAAAAAAACATCATGTAGCATCACCCTGGGTGTTTTCCTTTCATTTTTCTCAGATTGTTACTATCTAAATTTTTTAACTATCTGGGAGAAATCAATGAACCAATCACTCCAAGTTCTAAAGCAGACTGACTGGGTGCTCCTTAGGACATTTTTAGTTTTTAAATTGCAGGCAACAGACTTAGTTGCCAATCCAAGGAAAGATAAATCCAACGTTTGTGCGGTGCTTCTTTATAAAGTGCACTGATGTCTCTGTCCCGCTGGAGGCACACATCACCCTGAAGGCATGCGGATAACAACCCCAAACACCTGAGGCTCTAGAAGCTGGGGTGGGCTCAGGAGCAGTGCTGGACCATAAGTTAGAAATGCTGTCTGGCTCCAGCTCTGCCACCCACCCTTGTGTCGCTCTGGGCAAGCCCCATTTCCTCTCTGTGCCTCGGTTCATTCAGACACACAGCAGAGAAGGCCCGGCTGATTGCCTTGAGTCTGACCTCGCTGGGTGGGTGGCAGAGGTGTCCTGTTCTCTTCCTGCTACCTTTCACAGCCTCTCCAGGGCCTCACAATAAACTCAAGAGCAAATGCGAAACAGAACCACTTGCTATACCTACCAGCATGCTTCCAGATCCTGAAAGACGCTAAGAGCCAGACCACAAAATTGGGGTTCTCTTTTAAAGACAGGACTACGTGGATGGGAGGAGCAGGCCCAGAGGCCACAAGTCAAGATGCACCAGGCAGAGATTACACCATTTTGCCAGAGGTACAGCTAATTAGCGGCTGGGTCCCCTGGCTCCTACAGTATACTCTGTCTACTGTCAATGGAAAGACACCTCGGGGGAAGGGCACCGTTCAGAAGCACTCGTGTCACATGCATACGCACAGAGCTGCCCTGTCGAGAGCGAGAGAGAGAGAGAGAGAGAGAGAGAGAGAGAGAGGCAGGTGCATACCCAGTCTGTCTAGTGGAAGGGGCTGCTCAGGCATGGACGTGGCTCGCACAGCCACAGCGAGGGCTCCTGCCTGGGCCTTCTGGGCTCCCTGCGCCAGCTGCTCCTCCAGCTTGCTCTGCAGGCTGTGGCTGGTTTCGATGCTCCTCTCCAGTTGCTGCCGCAGAGCCTGGATCTCCATCAGGAGGCCGTGCAGGTCGCTGCGAGCATCCTGCCCCTTCCAACCTTCCCCGGATGCCTCTGTCCTGGCCTCTGTGGACAGGTGGGGGGAAGGCTTGCCATCTTCCATGAGCAGAGGGTCAGCCATCGCGGGAACTCCACAGCGTTTTCCACCCACCACCACTAGCCACCTCCCCCTTCCTAAGAATGAGGTACAATTTAAAATAACAACCCGACTTTAAAAACAAAAATATTGGCAGACTTAATTGCTGCTATTCCACAGGCTAAATAAGAGCTGGAAATTAATTTTCGCTTCTGGCCATAAAAGCCTAGCAAATTGCACACCAAACCCCGAAATTATGTCTAGTAGTAATAAAATCTATTTGGGCTGGAATTATAGAATGAAAGGGGATGATTTTAAGAGCTACAGTATATTAAAAAGGCACAACAGAAGGGATAAGAGAAGCAAGTTGAGGAGAAATGAAAGCTGCGAGATGACCCTTTCCTAGATAAACTTTCAATAGGGAGAAACCATCTGGAAAATTAGCTTAAAAAAAAAAAAACCTCACTGCACCTCAGAATTGATTCTGGAATGTTAGACCTTACAGTTAAGTCACTCCGATCCGGTATCTCTCTCAGGATTCGGAGAGCACCAGAGCCAACAACCATGCCCAAAGTCCAGCACATGGGAGCTACTCCACAAATACGGGCTGAGAGGATGGGCACCAGGAAGTACATATGAGCAGGGAAATTCTACTGCCAGTTACTTCTTGAGTGCCCACTCTGTGCCAGGTTCCATGCTAGGGCACTTGTAATAAGTGATCTCCAACAGACATGCTTGGTATAGGCAGAAGCGGGTCCCAGGGTTCAGTGCCCCATTGAGGCAGAGTGGGAATCCAGATCTCAGCCAGCCCAACTCCTGAGCCCAGGGCCTTCCACTCTTTCCTCTCCTTTTTAGGAAGACAGGCCCGGAGGGCTTGCTTCATAACCTACCGACTTCCCAGGAGGCTGTCTTGGGGTTTGCTGGCAGCACTTGAGGAGGGGTGTCCAGCCCTGCCCTGTGCCCCGCCCCCAGCCATCCGGTGTGCTCACAGCCCCAGATGCGGCAGCCCCAGGACCGGAAGGGCCTTGGGAGAGCGCCGGGTACCTGGCGGTCTCCTGTGCTCTTCCTCCAGCTTCTCATACACCTTCAGCTCCACCCGGAGGGACTGCAGCAGCTTGTCGTTCTGCGAAAGCAGCTGCTGCCTCAACTTCACTTCCTCCTGCACCCTGCAGAGGCCCCACCACCGGGGAGGAGAGGTCAGCTCCACTTCAGTGACGGACCCAGCTCCCACAGCACAGGGGAAGGCGACAGGGATGTGACAAGCACGGTGACGAATCTGAGCCGGCCATTGACACCTGTTCTCAGACGCACTAAAAGATGGCTCTCTCCAACCCTCAGCTCAGATCTATACGAATGGAGGCTCAAGAGCACAGCCTGGACTGAAACCCAGGAACCTGTGATGGCAGAGACGCTGGCCCGGGAACCATGGGGACAACAGTGACAGCACGACAGTCTACAGGGACTGCACGAGAGAGCAACCGGCAGACTCTGCAGGCTAGGGCAGATGCGCAGCACTCCTCTGCTCAGGACCTCCCAGCGGCTTCCTGCCCTGACACTCAGTACAACACAAAGGCCTTGTGATGATGGCGGATGGCGTGGTTGGGTGTCTGGTCACCGGCCTGCCCCCAGCGCCTCCGTCCAGACACACAGGCCTCCCTGCTTGGCCAGACCTGCTGCTGCAAACAGCCATTCCCCCCACTGTGCTCAGCCCCCTGTTCAGAGAGCATCTCCTCAGATCCCGCCCTGGCCCTCCTTAGACACAAGGTGCAAGCCACTCCCTAAGCCCTCTTCTCTTTCCTTACATTTTCTCTCTCTCCACACAGCCTACGCCCAGCAGACTCATGACGGGCCACGATTACCATCTATGGCTCCCGCCACGATGCAGCCCACGGGGGCTGGGGCGTGGCAGCGCTACCTGCTCAGCTCGCTGCGGCTGCTGCAGATCTCCTGGATCAGCTGCCGGCTGTGTGTCTCTTTCTCGCTGAGCTCCCTCTGCAGCCTGTCATTGTCTCCCTTCATGGCGGCGTACTCCTGCCCGAGGTGCTCCAGGGCCGCCGTCTTCCTGGAGAGGGCCTCTCGTAACTTCTCATTCTCCTTCTGTTTATCTGCAGTCACAAAAATGCGCCACTGAGAAGGGACACCATTTGTTTTCTCCAATCTGATTACACAAATACAGCACTTCAGCTGCAGCACTCCAAGAACACAAAAAAGAACGAGATTTAATCTGGCGTTTATGACTTCGGCATTCCAATTATCTTATGCATTTTGGGCAGATAAATCTGCCAACATCAAGGTTGCAGATTAAACGTCACTGGGATAAAACGGGCCTGGTTTAATTTCCTATTAAATAACAGGCCGTGCAAACCCAGTTTCTTTGCCATCCCAGAGCAAACAGTGGCAGAAACTACAGAAGCAAGACGCAGGGCCCCACACTCGGTCACAGGTGCTGGGCGTGCACAGGATTCCCGCAGGAGGCCAGCGCCCTGGCCCACTCACTCCTCGGCCATGAGCACAGCCTTTTGCCGGAGGAAACAAACACTCCCAGAGACACAGGAGACAAAGTGGTCCAGAGCAGTGTGCTGGAGGCAGTGAGGGCAAGTTCAAGGGCGGCCTTGCGACTCCGCAGCTGTGATGGAGGGGCTCCACTTCTCTGTGCCTCCGTTGCCTCACTCTGCTGCAGTGAGAGTAGCAGAGATGCCATTCCCAAAGGGCTCAGCACAGGCATCTGAAGCACTCTGGGAGCTGCAAGCGCCCCCTACGGGCAGGCGGCTGGCAGTGCCGGAGGTGGAACCAGCACCAGCCTTGTGGACATTCATCCCATCAGGACTTCACATGTGCCATCTGAGTCGTCTCAGCGAACTGAAGGCAGCTGGTCTTGCTCTCCTCATTTCTCAGACAGGAAGATGGGGTTAACACTTCTCCACGGCCACACAGGCCATCGGTGGCAGGGCCAGGGTCAGACCAGGCTTTGTGACTCTACTCTTGAACACACCAGGGAAATCATGCAGGCGCTCGCCGGCTCCTCGGACTCCAGACACACCAAGCCACGGAGAATTCCCGACTCGTCTCTCCACTCCTCACCTCTGCGCGCTGGGCCTTTGTCTGCTCTCTTCATTTTCTTGAAAAGGCCTGGCCGCTCCAGCCCTGAGCACCTAGGCCAGGCCCTCATCCATCTAGACTCAGTTCTTGGAGTCCCAGTCTCGTGTGGGTCAGGTGGCCTTCTCCAGGGTCCTGCAGCTCCCTAACCCCTCTGAATCTGTTTCCGGAGCTGGAAAACAGGACTAGCTGCAGGCAGAGCTGCTGTGACCACTGAAGGCTACGAGCTGGGGGACAGCCCCGTGGCACAGCAGGCTAAGCTGCCTCTAGACACCGGCGTCCCATACTGGAGCACCAGCTCAAGTCCTAGCTGCTGTGCTTCTGATTCACCTCCTAGGAAGGCAGCAGAAGATGGCCCAAGTGCTTGGTCCCTGTCACCCACATAGGAGACCCAGACAGATTTCCTGGCTCCTGGCTTCTACCTGGCCCAGACCTGGCTGTTGTGGCCATTTTGGGGGGTGAACCAGCAGATGAAAGATCTGTTTCTCTCCTTTCAAATAAGCAAATAATCTTGAACAAAACAGGAAACCAAGCCAGCAGGGAGGCACGGGACTGGAAGCCCAGTCAGTCAGACTCCCGTGTCTACATTCTTCCCAGGACCAGAGGGCTCTGGGTCCCAGTCACAGGCAGCTTCCTTCTTACCTCTGGACCCTTTCGCGAGCATCGTATTGAGGGCCTGGTTCTGTTTCCTCAGGAAATGAATCTCTGATGTCAGAGAACTGTGCAGCTCTGAACCATAAGCAAAAACATTTGTAGATCCTACAAAAACACACACAGGCAGTGATTCGCCTTGGACAGCCTCTGGGTCAGCATGGAAGAAACTTCCTAGAAAAGAGTCTTAAAACAAGAAGAAACAACATGCAATGCAAATCACTCCTGTGAACTACATACGGCATAAGCAGAGCCCAATGGAAGCAAGAGAGGGCCTGAAGAGGAGGTGAAAGGGGGTTCACCCATCTTACCTGTCCTAAGGGTGAGCCCCGGGCTGGCGAGGGGGTGGGGAACAGGTGACATCACATCACAGATGTCTCTCCTGGGACCCAAACTCACCCACCTCGCTACCTGCTGGGCCTCCCCCACTGAGGCAGCTCAGTCTGCAGAGCCAAGGCTGGGCCCCTTCCCCTTCTACACTCCATTCTTTCACCTGGTTCCTGCCTGAGGAGATGGCAATGCCACAATCCCTAACCTGCACTGCAGACCTGAGAGCCATCCTACAGCACTCTCTCCCCCACTGCCCAGCTGAGCAATCATGATGGCTGGTTCTTCCCTCAAAATGCCGTGGATGCCAGCCCCCTGCTCTCTGTCCCTGGGCCAGTCTTGACCACCCTGCTCTACCCCTGCCTCTGTGGGATCCTTCCTGTGGAGTGACCACCCCAAACACAGTCCACCCATGCTTAGAAATGCCTAATGACCCAGCCCCCGGCAAGAGGCAATCAGGCCAAGAAAACACAAGGTCCGAGCTTCCCAGTCTAGACTGCCACGAACTCCATGTTTCAATTCCAATCTCACGGCACAGCCCACACCTTCTCCTCCTCAATGCTAGTTCTCTTAACTGCAGTCAAACTGGGCCACTTCTGTGCCCTAGGCAAACCCTGTGGCTACACACCTCCCTGACTTTGCAGAATGAGGCATTTCCTTTGCCTAAAATACCCACCGCCCTCTTCACCTGTCAAGATCTCACACCCCCAACTCTTGGGTCCCATTCACTACTTCTAAGTATAGATGATAAAGATCAGGGGCTAAACTTGGACAGAATGGGCCAGAGTTCACCTCCTCAGCTCTATATTCCTCCCCAAGCTCTATTTCCTAAAACCCTACAAACTTCCTCTACATCCGGCCTGGATGGCATCTCCTTTCGACCATTCCATGATCCTCCAGTTCAGCACTGTCCACCTTCTGAGATATCTGCCCACATACAGTACCCGTGCTCATGGCAAAGAGAGCCACAGCTACAGGGCACCATCCTCATGGGGCGGGAGTGATTCCCCTCCCAGACTTCCACACACAGGCAAAAATGCCAGGTCCCTGCTCTCCCAGCCACCCTGAAGGGAGAAGAGTCCTGTTCTGGCCAGTGGTGAGACATGACAGGGGGCCTGCCTGGGGCTTCTGGGAAAAAAGACCACCCACCAGCAGAAAAAGAGAAGGCAGGGAGCTGCCCCACCCTCTTCCCCATGCTGTCCTGAGAGGAGGAGATGCTGTTACTGCCTTCTTCAGATGCTTAACCCCAAGCCTGGTGATCACTGAGCCACACACCCTGATCAGAAATGCACTGCTCTGGACTTCTTGCTACACAAGAATTTTTCTTTCTTTCTTTCTTTCTTTAACTCAGTTCCGTAACTGCAGCTGCATGTTTCCTGGTACACAGCTGAGTTCCTGCAACTTCTGAACACCCCGTGAAGAAGGTGCTTCAGCTCTTGGGGAGAGCTGCACAACACACAGCCTTCTTCTCACACCTCTCACAGTGTCATGTGTCCCTCCCCACCGTCTCCCTCCACTCTCCTGGCCTCAACTATGGCTCTGGCCTCTACACAGCTGCATGGCCTCAGGCAAGCCACAGTACTTCCCTAAGTCTTCATTACCTTAATAAAAATAACTGATGCTGTTACTGATACTGTTATGACTGCCTGTCTTAACATCACAACTGACAATGATGGCTGGAGCCAAAAACAGGACCAAAAAAAATTTGGTCTGACTCAGAGCAGAAAAACTCTCCAGAAGTTTACAACGAAGAGGGCTCAACTAGTCGCTCTTCTAAGGAATAATTAGGCTACAGAACAGCTGCTGGCACTCTCTGCACCTGAGCAGCCCCTGAGCTGGTGAGGCCACCTCTGATGCTAAGGGGCCGGTCTTCCTCGAGACGCCATCACATAAGCTCATGTAGCTGGTGACAAGCTGCGAGCTCAAACGCTGGAGATGACAGTTTTTAGCAACATTCCACCTCCATGTAGCAAGGAGCCATGCCTTTCCCAAACCCACCCCCAAGGCGAACCTTTCGCAGCAGGGGGAGGCGGAGCCACTGCCATTCCTTTGTCTTGCGGAGATTGAGACGCCAGGTGAGAGTGGCACGTCTTTCCAGCAGTGTAAATACTGTATGAATGCCTTTTGTAAGCCTTCCCATCACAGTGAATTACTCTCCAGAGCAATTGCCGGCTCCATTGTAGCTGCTGGCCATTTGAGCCCCCAAATAATTCCATAATTGGATTTGCCAGGGAAAATGTAAACCAGAATGAATCTAATTCAGGCATTACCAAGAGTGAATGTGAAGGGCCCAGGCGTGTTTTCCTTTCCCGTGTTTGATTCAGATTAATCAGATTCCCTGGGGGTGATAGGGGGAAGATGCTGAAGGGGGCGGAGTGCCTGAGAGGGAGGGGCGTGGGAGGGGACATAAAGGAGCGGATCTGTTTACCTCGCAGGTGCAGCACAGAGCGTAGGGACAGACAGCCTTCGGGGTGATGGCTATGGCGGGCTGGAGAGGAATGAAAACTAGACGCCAATGCTGCCATCGAAGACTACCTTTCCAGAACCCAGCCAACTCATCTCTAAAAACAGGAATGACAGTAAGAGTTCCCACCCAGAGCACAGCTTTGCAATGAACCTTGTTGAACCTTGTTGTGCTATACAAAGTTATTTTACAATTGTATAAAATACAACTGACAACGATGATGAAAGCAACCATCCATTTGGTGAGACCCTACTCATGATACTGCCTCATTAAACTGCACAACAGCCCTGTTCTATGAAACTATTAGGACTGGTGAAGGGCCCAAAGTCAGGGAGCCAATACAGAGAAGCAGGCGTCATCGCCCAGCTCCCAAATGAACTTGAAATCAGAGAAGACCCCCTAAAATTTAACCTGAAATGTGGCCCCTTAAAGTTCCCTAGAAATGCTATCCAGGGTGCCACATGCGCTACTGGAATTTGGGGTGCCTTACAATTTCACCACGGGCTTATTACTAAATCCCTGATATCAATAAGCCCGAGAGGGTTCTTGCCTAATATTTGGAGAAGAATTCTAAATACCAGCACAGATAAACGAGGCAGCATAGTACGTTTTAAGCTTTTATTTAGTAAGAAAGATGCATGAGAGAATGAGAACTTATTCAGGGGGAGAAGTGAATGGGGGTTCATACCAAGCACCAGGAACCAGCCACATGGATGAGCATCTAGGCCAGGAAGCCTAGAGCACATGGCCCGAAGGCCACGCGCCCTGGAGGCACAGGGCTACAGCAAGCCCTGTCCTGGCAAGAGGCCAGGGAAGAAGAGCAGGGCCCGGGCACACTGTGCCCTAGGCTTTTAACCCACTCCAAAGGGGAGTGGTTAATTAACCTGATTGGCTGGTGGGCACCCCGGTGTGGCCAGGCAGGGGAATGAGGCCACACAGGGGCATGCCAAAGGCATCAGGTAGGAGCATGAGGTCACACAGGGGCGTGGTCTTCCAGTTCACAAATCTGACCAATTTTAACCTGTATGTCTGCCTACTTCAAACTCAGGCCCTTCCAAGTGCCCCACGCTACTCTCAGCCTGGATTCTTCAGGGAATGGAGTCACGCTTTCTGGAACAATAAGGGAAAAGTGTGTGCATGCCACGCTGCTCAACGCAAACTGGGACAGAACTGTGGAAGTGGAATGTGCTACCTCTGGGTGAGATGGAAAATAAGGATATATACTTGTATTTGCATAACGAAATCACTCTATGGATAAAGGTGAAACTCAACAAAAGTAGGCAGAAAGATCAGGGTCAACGAGTGAAGAGTGGAACTTCTAATCCTTGAACTATGTGAAGGTCTTGCCTATGGGGGAAAACATTATCCAGTTCTCCATGGAGGATCATTCTGTTCAGAGATAACCGCTATGCAAGAGTACTGGTGACTTTTGATTAGCATGTCAGATTTACCAGAATGCTAAAATGTTGATACTGTATAACCTATGACTGATGAAAAGATGCCATAGTTTTGCTTTATTTTAGAATACTCACCTATTGCTCTACAACTTCCAAAGTCAAATGAGGAGCCAGCCACAACTTGGGATGCCAAAGGCTGGCGGGCTTCTTCAGTGACAGAGAAATCCACATTTATCAGGTGCCTACACTTTGTCTAGAGACAGCTGACTCAGACAAACCTGTCCCCAGGAAGCCCTCGGGGGCTTGCACCACCCCGCGGAAGGTCCTTCCTTACCTTGCTCAAATTCAGACCCCTGCCGCTCCAGCTGTTTCCGCAGCTTCTCATTTGTCTTAATAGATTCTTCCAAACGTTTTCTCAAAGTTCGTATTTCCTGTATATGTTCCATTAGTAAGTCTACAGGAAGGAAGGGCATTTTTAATGTAAGGTCTGATGCCCCCAACAAGTTGAATAATTTATAGATTAAGCGGGGATCTTGAAATTCCAAACGGCAGTGGACATACTGCGAGGCAGCAGCTCGCGATTCTTCCCTGCGCTTCCCACTGCCTCGGCTCTGTAATGATTCTCTGCAGCCCTCCACGAGGAAGCAATTTTACATCACATGGAAAAATTACATTCCATACAACTTTAATGCTGACTCTAATGCAGCCTTTTATTCTTCTCAATATCAAATATTAATTTAAAATCTTCCTTGTGGTGAAACTAACAGATCGCTCTCCAGCCTGCCTGAACTGCCTCAGAGTTGATTAAGCCACCTCCATAATGAATCCAGATATTCTCAAGCCTGATTTTTTGAAAGGAACACGTTACCCATTCATCACTTTCTAATTGAAGGCTTGAAAATAAAGCAAAACAATGCTGATGAGAATGGCAACAAGCGGGAAGCCTCCAGAGCACATCCAGTTGGCCTGAGCCTAAGCACACACCTTTCGGGGCTGCGCTTGTTATCAGCTTTAGAACGGCAGCTCTCCCAGCGTCCTTCACAAAATCGCTCCCCTTCTAGAACTCTGTTTAAAGAGATCACCAGAGATGCTCACAAGCATCTGCCAGAACACGCGGAAGCGCTCATCTCAGCAGTGTACGCCACAGCAACAACAGCTAACTCAAACTGTTAAGTAAACGGCAGTACATTCATTACCAGGCAGCGCTACACAACCACTCAAATTATGTTATAAAGACTGCATCACATCATGGGAAATTATCATGTTGTTACGTTAAATTTTAAAAGATACAAAATTGGTTATTCAACATAATCACGCCTCTATTAAGAAATCAGTGCAGACAGAAAATGCACAAGTACACAAAAGGAGGAAACAGACCTAAATACTAACATCACTTGCCTTTGTGGGGGGGCAGGCTCTAGGTCTTCCAAAATTTCTCTATTATATGCCAATATAATAAATATGTCATAAGTTATGAGAATTAAAATTTCTCAAATTTCCTAAAATGAAAATGTATTATTTTTTCAGCTTCTGCCACCTCTCCCTTGAACAAAGAGAAGAGGATGCACATCTCCAATCTAGAGGCAGGTTTCTAGAGCCAGCATTGGAAGCATAATCACATTAAGTATCCAAAGGCAAAACTAATGTCTAATTCATCAATTAGGGTACACTCCGTATGTCTTAGTAATGTTTGTTTTAAAACATTATACTGATGTTATGACCCAGTTTTAATTCCTCCAAAATGGCTTTCATTTAAAAGTAGCACAACGTTACAGATCTTTTCCTAATTAAATAGTAATTTTGCCATGAATTTGAATGTTTATGAGATGACTTAATTCCCAGACCGTCAGCGATCTCTCATTAATGCCAGAAGCATGGCAAGGCATTGGGGGGAAGGTCTGTGGCCCCCAGTGCGGCCCAGCACTGCAGAGCTGTGGGCGACACGCTCTTGGCTCACACAGCCCCGCACCTCCCCGCCACTGCCTCGTTGCCCTGCAGGTCTTCCACTGGCGGCCGGGCAGGAACTTATCTGCTTTGACTGTTGCCTCCCTTGCTGGCTTATCCCAGGCACACACGGCTGGCTCTGGGGAGACCGATGCTCAGGAGCCCACTACACAAGCCATCCGCTGACTCTTGGGCAGGAGTGGGAACCACCACTGGGGCTTAAGGAACCGCTCCCAGTTGAACTGGACACCCACTTGTTAATTATGCAGCTTCCCTATCCAGGGAAGGAAACATTACACCAGCCTTTACAAAACTGGAGGGCACTGTCTACCTCTCATAAAATCACACTCTTCTGACAAATGCTAACTCTGTGAGACCATATAGTCTGCAAGAAGAACCATCACCACCACCAAAAGAAAAGAAAAAAAGGCATCTTTTGTCTAGCAGTCTAATTCACAGAATCCGTGTTTTAAAAAAAAATACTCCCAAGAAAGTGAATGAATGGCTTCAGGTTCAAAGATACTCCCTGCAGCACTGTTTACAATGGCAAAATTCTGGAAATGCTCAGATATTCCGCAATAGGGGAACATAAGAAAAAGTGCAGGCCAGTCAGTCCGAGCCTACTGTGAAGCCACCAAAAATGGTGTTACGTCACAGCATGCAGGAAAGCATAGGAGAATGTCAAGCAAGAAAAGGAAAACTAAATTACCTCTAAACACAGGTGATAAATGACAAAAGGAGAATCAGATGCAGAGAATAAAAAGCTGAGGAGGAACAAACCCGAATGGTAACAATGGATGACCACAGAGAGCACCCTCCAGGCGGGAGAGGGGGAGGACACTGCCCAGCACCAGGGCAGGAGGAGCGCCTCGCCTCGGGGCCTGAGTGTCCCAGCTGAAATGCTTTGGGTTGCTGCGCCTCCCACCTTCTACTTCCTCAAGTTCTTAAAGTAGCCTCGAGGAAACGGTCTCTGGGGTTCTTGGCAAGGGACTGAATCCCACACCAACTGACCCAGGTGCAGGAGGTGGCACCAGGGACAGAGAAACAATCTGTGGTCTGACCGAGATTAGGCAAAGAAAGGGCTGACTGAGAGGAATCAAGTACTCAGAAATACAAAAGTCGCAGTAGGGCACAGCCAGAAAGCCCAAGAAATGCAGGCCAGGTGCCGGCTGCTGGAGGCTCCTGGCTCCCAGCTGGGACACAGAATGTGCACTTCAGGCTCCTGGTGTTACCCTCCAGCTGTGCCCCTTCACACCTGGGGGGGGGTGCGAGGGTCTCAGAGGCCATGATGGGGACAAAGGCCCCCAGATATCTCTTTTGCATACTTGGTGGAGCCTCCATGTAAATTTTCATCTGGAAAAAAAGGATCCTATCACTTAAAAAAAAATCCAGTTTTTGACAACAAAGTCCTAAGTGATCAAGTGTCAACAAAGAGCCGGTAGCAAAGAAGTGCCTGTGTCTACTCTGTGCTGCCCCACGCCCAGCCTGGGTGTCTCAGGAAAAGCCCATTAGCAGGCAGAGACCTCCGCTGAGTCTGCACCAGGGTTTACAGACTGGAGCCAGATCTACCACTACCTCTTCTTGTAAACAGAGTTACCGGGTCATGCTCGTGCCCATTCATTTAGCAACAGAAATGACTACTTTTGTGTAAAAGCTACAGAACTGTTAAAAAACTGACTACGTGTCCCTTTATAGAAGTCCGCTGACCCCTAGTCTACCTAATCCCCTGAACCTTTGCAATATACAGAATCACACACACCATGCCCTATCTATTACACCAACAAGAAGGAACGGTGGCTGCAAGCACAGAGAGGGTGAAGAGAGGTCGGGGCAGGTCCCCTGGGAGGCTGATTCTGCCAGCTGAGTCCATAGTCAGAGGCAGAACAAGGGTATTGTGTACTGGATGCATCTCCAAACCCCTGTGTTGATACCCTGAGCCCCAGTGGGATGGTACCAGGAGGCAGGGCCTCTGGGGTGATTAGGTCATAAGAGTAAATGCCAGAGAGTTCTCTCTTGCCCTCTTCTTCCAGGTGAGGATACAATGAGGGGACAGCAACCTACAACTAGACGAGGGCCCTCACCAGAACCCAACTATGCCAGCTGGTACCCTGATCTCAGACTTCTGATCTCCAGAACCATGAAAAACAAACTTCCTCTGTTCACAAGCTACCCAGTCTACAGTGTTCTACAGCGGCCACCCCAGCCAGCCAAGGGCCACACTAAAAGGAAACACAGCAGATTTACACACTCACAAAACATCAGAGCAGGAGTAAGTACGCCGGGGCACCTGCGACTCAAAGCAGCAGGGGCTCTGAAGTGACCCTACCTTAGGATGAGCCTAAAAGAAATAATGGGAAATTAATCAAACTTGCAGTGACACATCGCCCTGCTGCTTTCCAGCCTGCCTGCTGCTGGGGGAGGAGGAAGCAGCGGGTCATAAACTGGGTCATCATTAAAAACTAAAAGTGATTTTTCCCCAGCCACCATGGCTCTCTCCATTGACAAAGGATCCTGGAAGGACCAGCTTTGGCCCTCACAGGATCACCGTTCATCCAGAAGACTGTTCCAGTGTCACCACACTCTGCATGCTCGGGCTCGACAGCACATGACTGTTTAAATCTGGTCGCGGTTGAACGCTTGGTAAAGCCGAGCTTACCTTGAGAAAAGTTGTTCACCATAACCGAGGTCTTCTCGGTCTCACTGTCTTGCCGGGGGTCTCCCGAGAAGGAGGACTTTTCCGACACTTCATAATCAGACAGCACGTGCGAGGCTGACGGCTCCGGAGATTCGGGCAGAATATGCTGGTAGGTTGAGTTGTCTTCTTCAATCCTTAACCATTGGGATGGAAACAGAAATCATTTCCCACACGAGACTCTCAAGCTAGGACCACAAATTAAGAGCCCCTAAGATTACTTCATCCTTTGTAAACTCCTCGAATTTGCAATTTCAGCCAAACTTCTTGTTTCTCTACAGCACGAAGCAATGGACTTGAGTTAGGAGCCAACAAAAAAGGGGAAGCAGCAGGTTGTGCCTCTCCCATGGTCTGGATTATAGGACAACAAATGGCTTGAATGGCTGGGGCTGGCCAGGCAGAAGCTAGGAGCCAGGAGTTTTATCTGGGGCTCCGGCATGAGCAGCAGCAGCCCAAGTACTTGAGCCATCTTTTACTGGTTTCCCAGGCATATTAGCAGGGAGCTGGCTTGGAAGTAGAGCAGCCAGGACTTGAACTGGCACTTACATGAGATACCAGCATTATGAGCAGCAGCTTAACCCACTACGCCATAACGCCAGTAACAGGTCAGGCATTTAGATCCGACTTGCTCCTCTGAGGTAGGGAGGACCACCCTCCTTCACAGCTGGTGAGGCTGAGGCTCATCATCAACCCACTACCATCTCACAGCTTGGTAGGCCTGTCTGGCTCCAAGGCCCCAAGAGAGTAAGGGAAGCCAGCTCTAAACCATGAAGTGCTCTTATGGATGTAAAAATCTCAGAACCCTCCTGGTCCCTGGGCAGGTCCCAGTACCATTATCTGGGCAATCATCTGCTTATTAACCTGTATTTGCAAGGACCAACTAAGCCATGGATAAAAACCACCTGGGAGCCACGGGCAGTCCACGTGAATCTCCATTATAAGTAAGTTCTTTAATTTAAGCTCCTTTTGTCTCCCCCTTTTTCCTATTACTTCTTGTCATTGGCCATAGTCTCATTATTCATGAGCTCAGACAAGAGCAAAGGACTGCAAAGCTGCAACACACTCATTAACAGGTAAACACCAGATGCAGCTTTGCCCAGACAGCGTGATGGATGCACAGGCTTGCTGTGGGTTTGCAAAGTGCAGAATGGGCCAAGGGCACCCATTTAATTAGCTTACGAGTGACCCATGGGAGCTATGCCCACAGCTGAAAAAGGAAGAACGGAAGGGAAAGAAACAAATCTGTCAGAAATAGAAAGGGGTGACACATTGGCAAAGCGGGGGCTCTTCCCTCCCTCCCTCCCACCCATCCTCCACGCAACAAGTATTCTTCCAAATGCAAATCTGATCTTGTTTCCTTCAAAGACTCCCCTCTTCCGGAATAGACTTGGGCCTCTCAACACAGCCTTGCAAGACCAGCCCAAGGGGCCCTGTCCTCTCTCTCCAGCCTCAGCCCTCAATGTACCAGCCAGACTGCCCAGAGGGGCTGTGTTTTCCTCACTCAGCCAGGGCACCCAACAGCCCTGGGCACCTCCGACGCATCAGCCACAACTGCCCCACTCGGGGAAGCTATCCTCGCCCTCTCCAAATGTGCCAGTGGCATGTGCTCTGTTACTGTAAGCATGGAGGTGGAGGAGTGAATTTGGGGGATCTGTTGCAATCCTGCAGTGGGAGAGGAACATTTCTTTTAAATCTATGGAATCCCTGACTCAAATGTCCTTCGGCGAGTTGTGATACCCTGCCTGCTCACTCTTTCGATGCTGATGGACTTCGTGATGCTAATAAAATTTAAAGCCCTGAACCCCAGACTGGTCTCTATTTCCTTGTTTTAGCAAGTTAAGAGAGGAGGGCAAGACTGCACAGCTGGCCCTGGAGGCAAGCTAAGAAAATGCACAATTCCTTTATTCCACATTTTCTAAGGACCAACAACATGCAAAAGAGATGGAGCAGATATTCAAGATACAGTCTTTATCCTTTAAAGACAATGTGGAAGAACAGTAAGAACACAGTTTTAGAACATGACAGATTCAAGTTCAAATCCCAGCTCCACTGCTTAATGGGAAGTATGCAACTCCAACCCAGAGGCTCCTCATCCTCAAATGGGAGTGAAAACGCTCACCTTGTAGGTGAGAAGCAATCAATGTGAAATGCCCAGGGCAACAGTTGACACATGCCAATACACTACGCTAGCCAGCTCCTTTCCTCTTCCAAGAAATCCTGGGGGTGGAACAGTAAGAGCGGGAAGTATCACCCTGCCACGCGGGAAGTGCTAGAGCAAGAATACCTTACCCTGGACTGTGGCAGCGAGGCAGGTCTTAGGGAGAACCAGGCTCATTGCTGTGTGAACCGATTCTAAACACTGAACCTCAAAGCACACGAGGAGTGTACAGCCCGTGCACAGCATGGTCCAGAGAACACTAAGAAGCCAGATACAGGGAAAGCAAAGGGTACACGAGGGAAAAAGGGGAGAGAGGAGGAGAAAAAGGGGAAAGGGAAGGAGAGGGGAGTGGATGGGAGTGGAAAGAAGTGGTTCGGGTTGGGAAGGGCCTCAAATGTCAGACTAAGGAGCCCAGAACGTATCCCGCATATCCCGGGGAGCCAACAGGAGGACTATGTCACCTGGCTCCAACCCCCGACAGAAATGCCACGAGTCACCTGACATGAACGGATGAGGGCTACAGCACACACAGCAGGAACTCTTGGCTGTGTAGGCCTTTGTCAGTTCCAGGGATGTTTGTGCCTTATTTACAAGAAGCAGGAGACTCGCAGCATGGGAGGGAGCCAGGACATTAAAAAGCAGGCAGGCCAACTCAGCCCAGAAAGTCCCCAGCAGTCTTCTTAACAAATGCCACACACTCACCTCTCCACCAGGTCACTCTGCGGGCTCATTTCCACTCCAACAGATTTCCCTGGAAGCAGAAATAGCATTGAGAAAGAAGGAAATCATTCCGTCATAATCTCTTGCTCATACATCTGCAGAGGCGCTGTCCCATTTGTTTAAACACGCTTGCTAACAATCTGGGGTATTTAACGTAGGATTCCCAAGAACACAATTCAGACTGCAGACTCCCACTTGATCACGGCTCTGGCATTGCTTCCAGGTGACAGCACTGAATCTAAAGCCAACCACAAAGGCATGGTTGGGTGCAGGTTCTTCTTCCTTCTCTAAAACTCTGATACTAACCAAATACAATGGGAAACACAATCAAAAACAGACCACTCCTCTCCCGGTACCACCCACAGACATGTTCCTGGACTCTCTTCCAGTCTTTTCTCCCCACATTTTGGCATAAATGCTACAGCTCTGTGACTTAATTTTTTCACTTCGTACTTTATTCTTAGAATGTCTCTTAGTAAATCAGCTTTAGAAACATCAGTTTTTTAAAAAGATTTTTTTAATCAATTTGAGAGAGAGAGAATATCTTTCATCCACTGGTTCACTCCCCAAATAGCCTCAACAGCCAAGGCTAAGCCAGGAGCTTTATACATGTCTCCCACATGGTTACAGGGGCCCAAGTGGGCCCTTTCTGCTACTTTCCCAGGATCATTAGCAGGAAGTTGGATCAGAAGTGGAGCAGTCGGGACTCAAACTGGCATCCATATGGGATGCCGGCATTGAAGCCAGTGGCATAACCAATGCTGCGCCACAGTGCTGACCCCAAAAACGTCAAGTTTAATGACCACACCAGTATTCCATTGCCGGCACACACATCTCATGTTTTTTGCCAACTCCCTACTTGACATTTAGGTCATCTGCAAATACCCGCTTTTATAAATAAGTAAAATAAACATCTTTGTGCATGTAGCTTTATCTGCATTTAGACTGTTTCTTTAGGAAAGTCTCTCAGAAGTGGGACTGCTGAGTTCAGCTCAAAAAGCCACCATCTATGCCAGCGGTGAGGACACAAAGACATGAAAATTAAGCCAAACTCAGAACGCGGTTGGGCAAAAGTGGCTCTGCTCCCTTCCCACCATTGCAAGGCAGTCACGTGAGCCCAGACGTCAGACCGGCTGACAGCTTCGTTCTGAAAATACTGCAGAACTCTGGAAACTGCAGGCTGGGGGAGTTCCTTGAAGAAATTGATGGGTGGCTAAAGAAAAAAACAAACCCTTCTATGGCTGTACTTGGAAATGAGACTATAATTAAACTGCACCCACACATACAATTTCCAAAAGTCCTCCTGAAAGGCAAAGTGCTCAAACTTCATGGAGTGGAGGAGCAGCTCACTGGAGCCTCGCCCGTTCGCTGTCTCGTGCTTCCTGCCCACAGACTCTCAAGGCAGCCGTCCAGGCTCCATCTCCACCCCGCCAGGGCAGCCACCTGGCATCAAGAGCCAGTGTTGGATCACTGTGCACTGCAGCACACTGTCAGGAAGGAGCCAGCAGGGCTGGGTGACCCAGCGCCAGGCCTGAGTCTGGGTCTTCAATACCCGCTCTCTCCTTTGGGCCCCATGACAACCTCCAACACAGGGTCAGGGGCTCTGTTTTGCCACAAGGCAGCAGAAACCCAAGAAGGTCCACATTCCATCTCGTCTCTGGCTTTGTCTAACTCGCACTCTCACTTATGTGGCTGCACTTCACAGAGAAGTGAGATTTCTAGACCATCCCTGACAAGCTGCGACAGCTCAGTGGGCATTTTTCCTCTCGTGCCTGCACTGGAGCTGCTTAACCAAGGTTCAGCTGGTGGTGAGACTCTGAGCCCCTACGTGGAGGATGGGCCACCTGCCCCAGCTCAACTTCCCAAAGAGCCTGGGAGTTCTGCGTGGACTGGCCAGGCCTAGGGCAGACTGACACCCTGCTTCACACTAACCACTGTTCTCCCCAGGTTCGTCTCCCTCGGGAACTGCACACACCGGGCACCTTTGGAGAGGGACAGGTTTTAAGCGTTCCGTTTTCCTCACCACAAACCCATCTTAAAGCCATCGCAGCCCTTTCCTCCATTCCCAATAAAACCCAGGACCACAGAAGGAAGTGCCCCACTGCTACCAGCAGCATGGGTTTCTCCTTCTTCCAGAGACCCTTTGGGGAGACTGCAATAACTCAGCAACAAGTGCATTCCACCCATGCCCCTATCTCAACAGGATTCTTCAAAACCTACCGACAAATGGCTATTTTGAGACTCACAGGGAGATCCCAACAACTGAGAGTGAATTTCTTGGTGGGAATGGCCTTCACACAGGTGGCAGCTACCACCTGGTGGGCCACAGCTCCAGATGCATGTCACGAAAATGCTGCTGCTCTCAGGCAAAGCCAGCTGCAACACCTAAAACCCACGCAGTGTGTGGCCGCATGGGGACCGCACCTTTTCAAAGAAAAACCATCAGTTATCCCATCATATCTGAATAGGCCAGGGAGGACTCTGACACAGGGTGGACTTGTAAGTGCTGAGCTACCTTCAGTTTCCGCTCTGCCCTCGCTCGTCCTGTTCACGGTCACCATTTAAGGAGCCTCTTTTGCAACAGTATTCCCCAGCTCACAACGCAGCAATCACACTAAGTTCAAATACTTCAGTCTCTTATATGACTCAAACATTGCTCCCTTTCAGTCTCAGTGGTAATGGGCAGCACATACCTACAGTGCGTCTCCAGGTGCCTGCGCCAACACTCAACATCCCGAGATGGATGAGCAGCCATCGTGCCCTCAACGACTTCACATCTGAGTGGGGACAATGGGCCCCAAGACAATTACACTGGGGCAGCACAGGTCCTGCGGGAGGGCACGTGCTAGACACGCCTAACCCAGGCTGAGTCATCAAGGAAAACTTCCAGGAGGTGGCAACAGAAGCAAACAACTGCACGCAGCACCAAGGTTCCTGGAGAGGACCGACCGCAGGGCTCCTTAGGACAAGGCCCTCCATGTGATCCGGCAGCGAGGCGGCTGTGCAGGGCCCCTCATCATTGCTGTCACCCTCTGAGCTCCCACATTCTCCCAAGTCAGACACCAGGCACTTCAAATAATCTCTCTGTAGCCTTACCAACAACCCCATGAGACAGGCGCTGCTGTCTCCATAAGGAAATCCGACCCATAAAGCTGGGATACGAACTCAAGCTCGTGTGGCTCCAAAGGGCCTGTTTCTTCCACCGCCACACCCCGGGGCCACTGTCTATCACAAGGTCAGACAAGAATCTCATAAATGAGCTCCAAACAACCTGGAGGTAAAGAAGAGAAACAGAATTTGCTGCTTCTTGGGAGGGCAAAGCTAGATTCTTGGAAAACCAGAATTTCTCTAAGTGGAGGGGGAGTGAAAACCTTACAGGAACAGGACTGGCTTGAACGCAGGCGCAGATGAGGGAGACGCAAGGCCTGGCCCACAGGAACAATGGGGCCAGTGCACATAGTGTGATAGGAGTGTGAGAAGCAGAGTGTCACGATGGTCAGGATGGCAGCCTGTGGAAGCAAACAGCCTGTGTGACCCCAAACAAATGAATTAACCTCTCTGCTCCTCACTTCTTTAATGAGGGTAAAACATACCTCCTCCTAGGCTGAAAGCAATGCCCAGCAATCGAAAGCACTCGACAGACCCAACGCTTCCTCACTTCTTCACTGTTTCTGCATTTCATTATCACCATCATCAGGTAGAGGGTAATGGGTGGGAAAAGAGAGTCCCGAGAAGTGATTTCATCTCCTCTCCATCACTAAGGAGCACCAAGGCAAGGGGTCCCAGCGGCTGTGTCAGCCTCTGTGCATGCGGCTGAGCCCTGGCACACAGGGTGGGCTCACTGAACAAAGGAGCTATCTTGCCATCTCTGCTTTCCCAGTGCCTAGCGCAGCTGACTCAGAAACGCAAGGAGACAAAAATACCACCTTCGTGATTTGTGCAACTCGCCTTGGGAGCCACCCCAAACAAGCATAAGCTGAAAAACCTGGTTGCAACACCAGTTCCTGATCTACTTTGGTGCTCATCCTCTTCGGCAATATGAAAGTGACCCTCATCCCCCAAAACCGCAGCTACCCACAGAATTGTGCAGGGTCCCTGATCCCCTAATAGAACCCCTAGTTTAACAGAGCTGAGGAAAAATCCCAGCTGTATTTTTTTTTTTTGAAATATTTATTTATTTGAAAGGCAGAGTCACAGAGAGGCAGAGAGAGAGGACTTCCACCCACTGGTTCACTCCCCAAAGGGCCACACTGGCTGGATCTGGGCCCATCTGAAGCCAGGAGCCAGGAGCCAGGAGCTTCTTCCAGGTCTCCCATGCAGGTGCAGGGCTCAAGGACTTGGGCCATCTTCTACTGTTTCCCCAGGCAACAGCAGAGAGCTGGATTCAAAGTGGAGCAGCTGGGACCTGAACAGGCGCCCATATGGGATGCTGGTACTGCAGGCAGTGGCTTTACCCACTATGCCACAGCGCTGGTCCCCCAGCTCTACTCTTAAGCATTAAGAAACCACATTATTATCCTACTTCTTGGGTTCTACTAATTACAGGACAGTAAAGAAACAGGAAGGATATACACAGAGATCCCAAGAGTATTCTTTATAATAGCCCCAAACTGGAAACAACCTCTATGCCCATCTAATGGGGAATGATTTAATAAATTGCAGTAAATTTATAGCAAAGACTGCTCTGTAGCCACAAAAACTTACAACATATATTAATATTTATTATCTATAACTGAACAAAGGGAGAAATTGCAAACAGTCCCATTTCCATAAAAATACATATATGTACAAAAAAGGTCCAAGCGTATAAACTCTGGGGTGTTTGTGCTTTGTTGTGTAAATGATGCAATTATAGGAGTATTTGCTTATCAGTTACTCCACAGTAAACATGTACTGCTTTGTATTAAAAAGATTCTATTTAAATCTGTAAGAACTCATGCCATGCAACTGCCTCAAAAATCAAACCGTTTTATGATAAGCTCCTCTGGTAATTCCGGAGCCAGGCCCCTCACACGGCATCCCATCCGCAAGACCCATCCTCTACGGCAGGAGCCGTAGTGAGCTCCTGAGCCCTTCCACACCTCTTGTAGAAGAAAAGAAAGTTCTGGGTTGTGTTGTCTGCTAAACCCCTGCTGTTTCCGCTTCCGGACCCCACAGGAAGGAAGTGGGTTTGCCCTGAGTGTGTCAAGGTCCACAAGCACACCATAAACCAGGGTGGCCAGCAAGCGCAGGAAGGGAGCTGGTGCCAGGGGCTCCTCGCTGCCTCTCAGCCTCCCACTTGTGAGTGCCCAGGGTGAGGCTTTGTAGGAAAAGAGAAGAGAGGACGGAAACGCCTCAGGCCTGGCAGATTCAGCTGTATCATGAGGACTCAGGTATTTTTCCACTACTAAGATGAAAACTAGCTGACTTGCAAAACATCAGCCAAGAAGAACGCACTTTATAAAGCTGGGAAAAGTCAAAGGTCCTCCAAGGTCCTGGGAAACTGGTATTAGGAAAAGTCCACCTACAATGGGCCAACGCTGTGGGCCCCTTTAGAACCAGGAAAAAACATTCCCCTTCTATCCTGGGTCTGAACCAGGTGGACCCCCGAGGGCCATCTGCTTTGTACCTTCGAAGACTGAAGAACACAGTCCGGTCCTGGTCCCACCAAGTCAGTGGTGACTTTGATAAACTCGCCTCAGTGAGGCCGCATTTCTCACCTGCTAACCTGGTGGTTCTGAGGCTTAAGTCCAACCACAGCAATCAGAAACGCCAGCAGGTGCTCACTCAGTATGCAGACCCACTCACCCACTGAGCCAAGGCTTCAGACCCATGGTCTAATTTAACCCTTCTGAAGAGTCCAGGAACTAGTTATTAGAACGCTGTGTTTACAGGTGAAGAAACTGAGGCAATTAAGGTTCCCAAGGTGCGCAGTGTATAAGTGGTGACTCCATTTGTCCTTCCTGGACATGGAAGGCAATATTCCTGTGCCTCGGGGCTGCCATCTGTAGGCAGGGCTGGGTTCAAACCTCACGTTTCCAAGGTTACAGTTTACATCAACACACATGACGCCATGAAATACAAGCAGGTCTTGTGGAAAGAGGTTTCGTACAGACACTGGATGTGGGACCCCAGCTCTGCAATTCACTCCATACATGATCACAGATAAGTGGCAGCTTCTCACCGGGCCACACTCTCCACAAACTGGAATTCATTCATTCACTCATTCATTTATTCTTATCCCAGAAAATACACACTGACAGTCCCCTGCATGCCAGATGTGTGTCCAGCAATCCCTTGTGTGTCCAGCAATCCCTTGGGGCAGGGAGGACTAACACATCAGTGGACATTCAACAGGCCAGGCGGTGATGAACAGAACAGACAGAATGGAGCAGGGTGAGGGAAAGGGGATGCTGGTTTGGGGCAGAGCGCCTGGCTATTTTACAGAGTTGTCAAAGAGGGCCTAGGGGACAAGGCAGAGAGAGAGGCCCAGGGGCTGAGGGAGCACAGAGCCTGCTGGGGCCCAAGGGCAAACTGCAAGGTCAGTGTGGCTGGGGAAGGGGTGTGAGGGAGACTGGGGCGAAGATGAGGTGAGAGCAGCAGCCAGGGCTGTGGCATGGGGCTTTGTCAGCCTTTACCTGCACTTACACACTGAGAAAAAAGGAAAGTCTCTGATTTTTGAGCAGAGAAGGGGCAAGATCTGACTTTTATTTTTGAAAGGTCACCCTGACTATGGTGTGGGAACTGCACAGGGGCGGGTGGGGCAGGGCAGGAGCAGCCAGCCACTGCCCAGGTGAGGCGGCAGCAGCAAAGCCTGCTCAGACTGGGAACTCACGTGGAAGACGGAGCTTCAAGGGGGCAGTCGGTGAGGAAGGAGAATAGAACTAGCGGGGCCCACTTAGAAGCCACGTGAGCCAAAGATCTCCCCAAGGAGAGGGGGCAAGACCTTGTCAAGCGCTGCCGAGCTCTGAGGGAGATGAAGACTGACATCCACACTGGATGCGTCGAAGCGGAAGGCATTAGTAACTCAGGAAAACTGTTGGGGCAGAGTAGCAAACCCAATCCGAAGGCATTTCAAAGCGAAAGGGGACTAGAAAGAAATACTAATGGCTGTGAAGGAGAGGCATGAAAACAGTGAGTACAGAGGCAATTTTACAAGATAAAAGTTTTGACTTTGCAACCACATTAGTGTTTTTCCTATTCAAAAACTGAAATTAAATTAAAACAGAGTAAAAAAAATCCTAAAATTGAATGCAAATAGAAACAAATGAATCTAATTTATTTCAAATGAATACCATAACAACAGTGTAGAAAGAAGAAACCAAGTAACTTTTCAATTCAATACCGACTATACACCCTCAGCCTGAGCACAGAACTATAAACAAATCCTGAACTCTTGTTGGAGCAGGTTTGTTTCTCACAGTGGTATGTATGAGGGGAGCAATTCTGGAACTCTCCGCAAATCTTACAGAATTAGCAAATCTGCAGGTATAGTGATACTGTTAGAGAAAGGAAATACAAATACATAAGTGGAAAAGACAAGAAATAACGCAGCGGGTTTGGATTGGAATTGGGTATTGCTGTGAAGTAATGATTTTTAAAATAAATTATGCAAACACACATATACTCACACACACACACACACACACACACACACACACACATCTTGCTTAAGGAGCCTAGGAAAAAACAACCCCCATTAGCAGTAAACGTGGCCAGCACCAAGTCTCTGCTGTTAAATTCCATTTCCTGGGGCCAGCATTGTGGCATGACAGGTAAAGCCACCCCTGCAATGCCAGCATCTGAAATGGGCACTGGTTCCTGTCCTAGCTGCTCCACTTCCAATTCAGCTCCCTGCCAATGGCCTGCGAAAAGCAGAACATGGTCCAAGTGCTTGGGCCCCTGCCACCCACATGGGAGATCTGAAAGAAGCTCCTGGCTCCTAGCTTTGGCCTGGCCCAGCCCTAGCTGTTGTGGCCATCTAAGGAGTGAACCAGTGGATGGAAGAGCCCTCTCTCTCTCTCTAACACTGACTTTCAAATTTAAAAAATATTTTTTTTTCAAAAAAAAGCTTTATTTCTTTCTAACTTGGTACTAAAGATGTAAAAACAAGGAAAAAACCCAAAAGTATCCTCATTAATTGTTTATCCCTTACACAGGAAAATACTGTAATTTACAACAAAGAAGCCTGTCAAACAATCTTAACCAAGTGATCAAAGTTAGTATATCCGAAAATGGGACAAACTGGTCTCATGTGCCACCTCCATGTAATTCTAACAGGGACTCCAGGGATCCAGGAAAGGAAAGAAAAACATAAGAAAGAAAAAATATATGATGTAACTCTTCAGGAGCCCCGAGCGAGGGGGAAACCAGAAACAGAGGCAACACAGACAATGCAATCTTCAAATATTGAAGTTTGCCAACCCCACCTGACTGAGCACTCTGCAATTCTTTGCAAAGCACGCTATTCTAATGTCAGTTCCCTGACTGGTTCTTGTAGCATGCCTCACTGGAAGACAGTTTCAATTCCCTGATTCTTTTGTGCAGTATGCTTTATTAACATACACTTTCAGTCTCCTGGTTGGTTGGTATTCTGGTATCCTGATTGGCTGTTAACTCTGTCTTCTGATTGGTTCCTCTGTCCTTCCTCTCACTGGTTAAAAATGCACTCACTTTTCAGAAAGGGACCAACCAGAGAGCACCACGTTGTGTATAAAAGAGCCAGCACTGGCAAGCTTCTTTGGCAAGTCCTCCCTTGGCGTCCTCCTCCTGACTGCAGTGGCAGGAGGTGTCCCACTTTCAATATGTCTCATTCTGCTCACTGTTCTATCCACAAAGAAATTCTTCTTTGATGTGAGACAAGCACCAAGATCACCCCCATCATCCCACAACAACACCATGAGAACAAACCAACACTTAAGTGACATTCCTGCCAAAGCCTATGAGGAAACAATGGACAGTCCAAAGTGAGGGACACGCCAGAACTCTTCAGGTACGTTAATGTCATGAACCATAAAGAAAGGGTGAGAACAGGCTGCTGCAGATTAAAGGACACCACAGAGATATGACCACTAAAATTAACTTAGGAGCTGGGTCCTTCACAGGATCAGGGATAAAACTGTCATAAGAGACATTACTAATCGATAGAATAGTCCGTATACCAGATAGTAGCAAATAAGCTGATACTGCTTGTAGTATTGGCAATTCTACTGTGCCTGTGTAAGAGACTGAAGTATCTAGAAGAAACATGATGCTGTCAATCCATTCTCAAGAGCATTCAGAAAGATTGTGTGTGTGTGTGTGTGTGTAGAGGGAAAGAAAGAGAATGACAGAACAACTGCTGACCACTGATGGAGCTGGGTAAGGGGCAGATAGGACAGTTATTGGTTGAACAATTTCAATGTAGTCACACTTATTGAAGCCCCTAGCATACAGCAAAGGTTTTCTTTCAGCCTTCCTCTGGCCACCCCTGACCTGTGGATATATTCTGGTGTGGTCGGTTTTTGTTCTGCTTTGTTTTACCAACATTTAAAACTTATGAGTTATCACCGCAGAAACCCAGATTTCCATCCTCCATGGACAATTCAGAAAAACAGGCAGCTGGCAGCCAGTGCCGAGGGGCCGTGCCTTCTGGCCGGCTTCACTACTGAACCTTACCAGTCTAGCCCAAGTGAAGCACCAAAACCGGACCCCTAGTTGGAACAGTGCAGACCACCAGCCACATGGAAGCAGTCACTGGAAAGCAGTAGCAGCCAATGTGGTTCTGCTGTGGCCTCAGCAAAGCGGAGGGATGAGAAGGAAGCAAGGCCAAGCCGCCGGCCCCCCGCCCCCAGCCCTGTGCCCCTCCAGGAAGCCCCAGATCAGCCTGATGCATCTCAGAGCTCAAGGACCTCGCCCCACTTACCGCTGAGAAGGAGCTTTTCCAACTCCTCCAGCAGCTCAGCACACTGATTCAGCTGCTCCTGGAAACCCTCGGCCACGCAGCAATCCACGTCGCTGGCCTGCAGCAACTCCTCGAACGCCTTAATCATGGTGTTCATGTGTTGACGGTAAATGACACAGATGCCGTGGCTAGCCTTCATCTGCTGCCGCTGAAGGGACAGCTCCCTGGCTTGGGACTGAACTAATGAATCGTATCTGATAAAAGAGGGGAAAGAAAATGCTTGTGCCATTTTGGAATTGAAGTTTTGTGACCTTAACACTAATTGGAAAAATGACAGAGCACAATTTTTAAAAGCCTGCAGCTGTACAAGTACATATAGTTCTAGAAAAATTGAACTGTACAAGGTCACTCCCTCTTTGATTTCAAAGAGCCAACAAATGTTGGAACAAAGATTCTCCCACAATATTTTTAACCTCATAAAGCCCCCAATTAAGGTACAGATTGGCAAGGACTCAGAAGAACAATTAGTTTCCACATACTCTTCAAAAACAGTACCCTGAGTTGTGGAAACAAGGGGTCAAGGGACCCACCAAGAACTCTCATCAGTACAAAGGAGAAGTATAAGGCAGAAAAAAGACGGCACGCTCTTGTCCCAAGTGAAAGGTCAAGGAACGACCATGTTCTGAACCACCATCCACTGAATGGCGAGGATCTGTCAGTCACTGAATGCAGTGATTTCGTAAGTCCTCTGATCTCAGTCTTTAGTACATGGTCAATGCCCCCTCCTTTAATTGTATTTATTTTCTTGTTTCAAAGAGAGAGAGATCTTCCATCCAAATGTTCACTCCCCCAAATGCCCACAACAGCTGGGACTTGGCCAGGCCATAATCAGGAGCCAGGAATTCCATCCAGGTCTCTGACATGGGTGGCAGAGGCACATGTACTTGGCCCATCACCTGCTGCCTCCCAGGTATATTAACAGGGATCTGGATTGGAAGCAGAGACAGGACTCCTTCCCACTCACTCTGACATGGGATATGGGCATCCCAGTGTCCTCTCTTACAAAAGAGGAAACTGACAGCAAAAGGAGGTAAGGGGTGAAGATGAGGATTCAAAAGCAACTCTGCCTTCAAAGCTCTGCTATGCAATACCACCTCCTTACCACCACCATCATTTTTGCCATCTTTTCCTATGTGGGAGAAGCATGCACTGAGAAAAACACAGGTTACAGGAAACATGGCTCATACAAACTGTGGCCACAGAACCTGGCTCCAGAGAGTGGCTTGGGCAATGCTTCATTTCATCATGTTACTCCTCTCCTGAAATGTCAACAGGAGGCAGGTGTTAAGCTGCTGCTTGCAATGCCCACACCCCATATGGGAGTGCTGGTTTGAGTCCCAACTTCTCTACTTCCAATCCAGTTCCCCACTAATGTGCCTAGGAAACAGCAGGTAATGGCTCAAGTACTTGAGTACCAGCCACCACAGGTGAGACCCCAATGGAGTTCCTGGCTCCTGGCTTCAGCCTGGCCCAGCCCCAGCTGTTAATGGCCATTTGGAGAGTGAACCAGAGGATGGAAGATCTCTCTCTCTGTGTGTGTGTGTGTGTGTGTGTGTGTGTCTTCTTTCCTCTATCTCCCACCCCACCCCTTCCTCTGACTTTCAAATAAATAAATCTATTTAATAACAATACATGGACCTGGCAACCACTTGTGATGCTAACTATGTTCACATAGATCATATTATGGGCGGAGCCAATTTAATGGAAGAGAAAGAACGTGGCTATTGGAGTAGTATAATGTGGGCATGATCCTTGGCCATGGCTCTATGACAAAAGTTCACAGACAAATGGGATTAAAAATGTTTATTTTAGTGCAAAAAAATTTGAAACCCATGCATATGAGGGTTCTTTGAAAAGTTCATGGGTGGAGGAGAGGGGCAGGAAAGTTTGGCACAGTGGTTAAGACACCACTTGGGAAGCCTGCCTTCAATATCAGAGCACCTGATTTAAGTTCCAGCTCTACTTCCAATTCTGGCTTCCTGCTTATGTGCACCCTGGGGGCAGCAGGTGATGGCCAAGTACTTGGGTCTCTGCCACCTGTGTGGGAGACGGGGGTTGAATTTTATGCTCCTGGCTTGGGCCTTGCCTAGCACCAACTATTGCAGGCATTGGGGGAACAAGCCAGCAGATGAAAGATTCTCTCTTTTGGCCAGCACCACAGCTCACTAAGCTAATCCTCCGCCTTGCAGCACCGGCACACCAGATTCTAGTCCCGGTCAGGGCACCGGATTCTGTCCCGGTTGCCCCTCTTCCAGGCCAGCTCTCTGCTATGGCCCAGGAGTGCAGTGGAGGATGGCCCAAGTGCTTGGGCCCTGCACCCCATGGGAGACCAGGAGAAGCACCTGGCTCCTGCCTTCGGATCAGTGCAGTGCGCTGGCCGCAGCGCGGTGGCCACTGGAGGGTGAACCAACGGCAAAGGAAGACCTTTCTCTCTGTCTCTCTCTCTCACTGTCCACTCTGCCTGTCAAAAAAAAAAAAAAAGATTCTCTCTCTCTCTCCACCTTTCAAATACAATAAAAATACATTTTTAAAAGTTCGAGAAAGATGCATATTATGAAAAAACTATGCATGGATTTCAAAAATTTTTTGTACCAATAAACTTATCTTTTAATTCTTCCTTGGCACAAACTTTTTAAATTACCTTCACATTCCCAGGCAAGCTCCAACCATCTCTTTGAGGCTCGGTTTCCTTATCCATAAGGACGAGTTTAAGACCACCTCCCTCTTAGGTGACCCGAAGACCTGAATAAGAAAACTGCCTGCCAAGGGGCCTGACACAAGATGCCTTCAATCTCACTGCTTGGGAAGTCTTAAAAAACTCAGTTTGGCTCCTGACAATTCAGAACAATGTATTTGTCTCAAATCAGTGACAGGTGAAGGTCAACTTTACGAATGATCTCATTTTTGCTGTATCTTATGAGGAAAAATGGTATATGTCTATACCCATAAAGCGCTATCTTCTTGACCTAAGAATTCTTCTCTTTTGACACAGGCTTATTTCTCTAAGATGCCCTTAAAGGGTAAAGATATGGAAAATATTTACATTCCTCCCACCCTGCCTAGGCCATCAGTTTTAGTTCCACTGCACAACAAAAGCCAGCAATGGAGCCCCGGAATAAATAGTGCAGTTCGGCAGAAGCACTGTCACTCAGCAAGCGCAGGTACAGAACATCTACCCTGAGCGGCCAACCTGGGCAGGGCAAATCTGCATTGCCCGCTGCAGAGGACCCATGGCGACTGCTAACTGCCATGGCATGCGCCGGCACTGCACTTTCTGGCCTCACGTTTCCCCTCCCCGCAGAGCCTGGCTGGCTGATCCCCACCACAGGGCCTTCCCCGGCACTTCACCCCGAAGCAGAGCAGCACGCCCCGCTGGCTCTGGGCTCCAGCCTAGTGGCAGTACCAGGGAACCTTAGCCTTACACAGGAGGGAAGGCAGAGGCAAGGAGTACCTTGAGGGGGAGAGATCTCTGAACTTATTCTGCAAATTGCGGAGTTCACTGAAAAGTTCCACGTTCAGATTCTGCTCCTTCTGCGGCTCATACTGCTGTCCGCCCAGCCTCCTGCCGTCAATCATCTCCAGGGCCAGCGGATGGAGGATTTTCATGTGTTTCACGTAGCGCACTTGGTGCAAACTTGAAAAGGTCATTTCTTCCTCATCAGTACTGCCCTTGGGCTTGCTCAGGCCGTCCTGGGCCCCTTCCGTCCCACACAAAATGGTGAGGGTGGCCTCACTGCATGGGGAGTGCTTCTGGAGCTGAAACAGGAAGTTCCGGTAGCCTTCCAGCTCCGTTTCCAAGTCACGGATTTTCTGTTTTAAGTATTCTGTGTCATTGGAGGCACTGATGTTCTCAGACTGATCAGTCCCAATCCGACTGACTTTCATAGAAAGCTGACTCTTGGAACTCAGGCAGGCGGCCACTGATGTAGGGCCCAGGAAATCTTCAGGGTTTTCTTTGCATGTTGGCAAGATGGCGAGGTCATCAGGCGGGCAAATTTCAGAGTCTGAAAATCAAATACAATTATGTCAGCATCTCCTTTGCCGAAATCCATCCCCTCCTTCACAGCCACAGTCAAGCCAAGACCACTGCCACCGCATCTACACCAACTTCCCCTGTAGGTCTCCCTCTTACCTCTAACGCACCCTCTTCCTGAGAACAGAGTGCCGTAACCTTGCCCCATCTAAAGCTCGCCAATCTCCCCACCATCCACCTGAGCGTCTGGTGCCAAGAAGCCCCTGGAACCACCCACACAGACTTCCTGTAAATCCACCCAAATTCCCTGTGTTTCCCAGGCTGTTCCATGTCTCGGGGCTTTCATGTGCTCTGTGCTGGGTGTCAGGAATGTCCCTGGCCCTCTCTCTACTCTCCCACGCACTGAGCTCCTACTTGGCTTCAACAGAGCTCACTTTCCTTCCTCTGAGAACCCAACTTCCAAACTCCACAAGAATCTCTCGTGTGTTTCCCATAGCACCTTACACGGAGCACTCCAGACCAGCACCCTCTGCCCGGGGTGCTCAGGCAGGAATTACGGCTGCTCTTTATTTATTTACACATCATTTAGTCATCTACAAGCCTCGCCCCCGATGGGACAGCAAGGTCCTGCATAGCAGGGCTGCAGCTTTCTCTCGGCACAGCTTCAGCACCCAGTATGGGGCTTAGCCCAGAACTTAGGGCAGGGACAGGATGAGAACTGTGGAGGGCCCATGCAGGCAGGAGAGAGAGGCCTTGGCATTTCTACATCTCTCAGTCTCCAGGTGCTGGATGCCCCTTGAATGAGCTGCTACACTGACGAGAAACCCTGAACGGAAACACATCCTTACAGCTCGCTTAACTGTGCAGCAATGCAGCCGAACCGTGCAGAGGAGTGCTGCAGCAAAGAAGAATACACAACTCTGAGGCCAGGGGAAGGCAGGCTCATCGGCTGGCTACTGCAGCCTTAAGCAAGGAACTTACTAGCCCAGCACCTCCATTTTCCCCGTGTGTATAACAAGCAAAGAGATGCTTAGCAGGCCTCACTCCACAGCTTCTGTCCTTAGCAATTCTAAAACACTGGCCACTATCCAGGGGAAAGCTCAACTCAACATAAGGAGCTAATCAAGTGCTCAACAGGCAGCAGCGTGTGAGAGGAAACCCCATCTCTGATCTGGTTTGGAGGACCTGGTTTCAAAGTCTGGCTCTGCCACTTCTGAGTTGCCTGAGCTTCTTAACCCCTCCGAGCCTCGGTGGCTTCATCTATACAATGGAAAGAACACCATCACTATCAAGAGCTGCGGTTGCTGGTTTTGTTTTTAGGATTACATGGAATGACAGCTGCAGCAAGGGTAACACAGTGTCCAGGACGTGCCGTCAGGAAACCCAGCTAACGGGAACGTGTGCTGCTTCGCAGGAGCATTCAGAGATGGAAGGAGACACCTGTCACGGGAGGCATGCAAGTGAAGGCTGGCCTGGGGAGCCACTCCAAAAGCAACTGCGGCCTGGAAGATCTCTCCAGAAGAAAATCACACAAAAATCCCCGTCAGACTGCACATGCCAAGTCCAGGTCCCGCAGTCTGCTCCTGGTAACTTCAGGTGCACGCTCCTCTCTCTGTTCACGATGCAAATATCACAAAACAAACTTGTTCATTTTAGAAAGCAGCTGCTCCACGACCTAAAGGAGGCACTCCAAATACAGCACTTTCACCGCACACGCTCTGTTATGATCGCTAGTCTACGAGGGCCTTGAGGGTGGAGACCACGTCATCCACCTCCTGTTTCTCCCGGGTCTGGCACAGAGCCTGCGACAGAGGAGGTACTCACTAACTACTTCTGGCTGAGAAGGATGAGAGCAGGAGAGGGAGGAAGGGGAGGAGGAAGGGGAGTCAGACACTCACAGGCTTTGCTTTAGTTGCCTTTGCTAGGACGATGTGTCCCCCCAAAGCTCATGTGTTGTAACCTTAATTCCTTAACACAGCTGTGCTAGGCGGTGCTGGAGGGTTCCCCAGAGGCAGGTGCTGAGGTCATGGGAGCAGGGCCCTCACAAATGGATGAATGCTTTTCTTGAGAAAACGGCTAACTATCTTGGAAAGTCAGCCTCCTTTTCTCTCTTCCAGTTTTCTCTCTTCTGCTGGCACCCATTCGCTCTTCCAGTCTCCGCCATGAGCTGAAGCAACATGAGGCCCTCCGCAGAAGTCACCCAAATAGCCCCATGCTCTTGGGCTGCCCGGACTCGGGGACTGTGCACCACACAAACCTCTCGTTTCTAAAGCACCCAGGCTCAGGCACTCTGTCACGGCAGCACAAGGTGGACCAGGACCATGCTCGCCGGCAAGCAGGCATCTGCTGTGACATCCCCGGGATAAGGCAGCCCGGCCTAGTTCACGGCAAGCAGAACAGAGAGGAGCTGGGATGGTTGTCACTGCGTGACCATGAGGCAGAGACAAAGGCAAGTCCTGCGGAGAAGTCCTTCTGTGAGACAGGCGGCGCCGGCTCTCACTGTCAGAACGCGGGAAGGGGTGCGCTCTCTCTCACACACTAGAAACTTTGTCCCTAGCGACTCAACACACATTCAGACACGGGACTCTCAACAGTTCTGACCTCAGCAGTGCCCCTTCGACAGCAATGTGTGCTTCAGCAGGGGAAGGGTATCACTTTCAAGACCTCAAAGCCAGGATATGAGTCTCACTGCCCGGCACCGGCTCGGTGAGGAGGCTGGGATAGTCTCCAGTCAGGAGCCCTCAGCCAAGGTCTGCAGGAGCTGCTTCCTCTGTTTACATTAAGTGTACGGCACAGTGGATGTGGGGAAAGGAGGATTATGAGCTACCGTGTACCTCCACACGTGCGCATTTACCAAGGCCTCGGGATGTTAACTACGCACCAGGTCCCGGCCTAACGCACTCAACTCCTCACCTACCTCACCTGTCTCCAACAACCTTGAGAGGCATCACAGTATCCCCGTGTAGGGTTTGAGGTAGGGGTGGAGGCCTCCCTCCGAGTCTGCCAGCCTGCCCCCTACACTCTCGAGGCTGCCTCCTGACAAATCCCCTGGCCAGCAGGGAGTCCTCACCCACACTGTGAAGGCCAATATGCGTAAGGATCCCCTTCGCCCACTTCCCAAGCGTCTATTGAGGGACTACTGGAAAAGATGTCATGCACAGGTCAGAGGGCAGTCACCGAGCACGTCAACTCCAGTTAGACTGGGAAGGGGAAGCGTGGGGGCTGATGGCAGTGCCCAACGCGTGGGGAACTCAGGAAGCACTGCCGAGCAAAGTGGAACACAGGCAGGGACCTAAAGGACGAAGCACCCACTGGCAACCGCACGTGCCAAGCTCCAGAAGCACTCTCCGAAAAGCAAAAGATGTCCTTTAACACAGGGGTACCGCGGGGAAGGGAAACCGTCAAGAGACCTTGACTGATCACCAGCCCTGAGCGAGAAATCAAAAAGCTGTCCACAGACCACTCGTTTGTGTTGTAAGAAATCTCACAGCCCAGACCTTGCCAGAATTTGCTAAGGGGTCTTACTGCCCAGGCGAGGGGCCTTCTGCTGAGTCCAGCTGAGCAGAAGCACATGCTTGTGTGTCTGCTGCTCTGACGTCAGGCCTCCGGAGAGTGCACGCCGCTGCGAACACGGCCTACTGCTCAGACCCTCTCCAGAGCTGCTGTCCCGGGGCCAGCCCACAGCCAACTCAGGATTCCTGCCGACCAGGGTTTCTTCCACAGAGAATCAGATCTGGGATAAAAGTGATTTTTTTTTTTTTAAATGAAGGGAAAAAAGATCTAAGGCAATAAGAAGCATTTGTCCATCCTGGTTGATGGGAGCATGGGTGATTGTCATGGGTGATTGTCCTAGAATTCCCTGTGATTATCTGTATGCTTATCAAGTCATACTTTCTGAGGGAAAAGAATACACCTCGCCTATGGCCTCACTCACATGTCTGCACCTGTCCTGCTGCCTGGGCCGGCAAGGCTGACACAGCAGGCCTGGCACCAAGCTCCTCTCTGATCCCTCCTCCCCATCCTGGCCGACGGAGAGCAGCAGTGAGCACACCTCAACAACAGCAGCTCAGGTGAGGGCTAGCAGGTGCTGGGGCGACTGCCTCCCCGGCCTCTGAGGCCCCCAGACAGCAAGCACTGCGGCTTCCCATGGTGACCCTCCAGAACCGAGCCCGGTGCCAGGTGGAAAAGTGTCACTGGAGGACTGGTGAGCCCGGCGACACCCTACTAAACCGCGAGCCTTCCACCTCCTTTCCAGCTGGTGACCCGGGGTCAATTATGTTCAAAACTCCAGCTTCCCCACGTGGTGGCCGGGCACATGAGTGCTGCCCGAGAGGGCTGCTAGCAGCGCAGTGGTAATTCTTACAGAAACACACCAGACGGTGCCTGGCACTCGGGAGCTGTCAGCACACACTGGGGTTAAGTTCTCACCGGTCCCATAGCTTGTCTGCTGATCAGTGTCCACCACATCCTTGTCTCCCAGGTCAGAAGGTGTGGCTTTAACTCCATTTTGCTCTCCTGGGCTGTCCCGGTAGGCTGCTCCCACAAAGGGCTGAGCTAGAGGCATTTGCAAAGACAAAGAAAAATAAATAAAGCTACAGACTTGAAACTTAGCCAAGCAACTCCGAAGAACACAAAGATACAACAGGGAAAATAAAAACACTGGGGAGGCAAAATGCAATTTATAAGATAAAATTAATCTATCGAGCTGCCATAACAGGACATAAAAAGCATAAATAAACTGAAGCTTGTCTGAAATGGTGTAAGTCCAGTCTCTCAAAAAACTGTGAGGGAGAATGAATCCCATCAACTCATGCCAACTTTGCTCAAGAAGCGATGCTCCAGGGACTTCCAGTGACTGTGGGGATGGAACCGGGCTGAGGTTGTATCTCAGCAAGAAGTAAAGACAGGGGAGCGTGCTGGGACACTGTGGGGTGAGCCACGGTTCGGTATGCCCACATCTCACATCAAAGTAATGAGCCCGCCTCTGTGACAGATCCAGTCTCCTGCTAACATGTACCCTGGGAGGCAGCAGGCGATGGCTCAAGTACTTGAGCCCCTGACAACCATGTAGGAGAGCTGGATGAAATTCCTGGCTCCTAGCTTTGGCCTGGCCCAGTCTTGGCTGTTGTGGGTATTTAGGGAGTGAATCAATGAACAGAAGCCCTCCCCTCCTCCCCCGCCTTTTATATAAGTGAAAACAAACTTGAAAAAGGAAAAGAAGAACAGTGTGGACTGAAACAGCACATCCTGGCAGAGCGCCAGGGCTTCTGCTGGGCTCTCTTTGGCCATAACATCTCTCCTCCTAAGAAGCCCCTGCCCAGTCCCATCCCAGACTGGACGTTCTTAGAAGGCAGAGACTATCTGATTCATGTCTCTTCTCTCTCTGCTACACCCAGTGCTCAAGGCTGGGAACAGAGCAGGCGCTCAGGAAGCGTTCACTGAAGGCATGGGTGGATGGGGGATGGGTGGATGATGGATGGATGGATGGATGGATGGGGAAGCAGGGGGGTAACAGAGCAGTGATTCTGCCAAAGGCTAACTTATCTTGAAACCTCTATCAGGAAACAGAAGAAAGAACCCAAGGTTAAACGGAAGACACCTCTGGCTATAGACTATAGTAAAATCCACACAAGTATTACACATGAGGCTTTATGAAACAGTAAAGAACACAGACTTTGAAATCAGGCAAGCTAGTTCCCACACAGTTCAGAAAGTTAGGAAGAGTGTGACTACAGCCTAGTCACTTTTAAAACTGCTGCCTCAGCTGTAAAATGGGCTCACTTATGATGCCTGTCCCAAAGACTGTTGAGAGAATTCAATTAGATCACATATTTGAAATGTGTAGTGAAGAGTTCAATAAATTACAGGTGCTTGTTTTGTCAATACTGCAGGAAGCTCAAGTCTCCAGAGTCATCTCCAAATAACTCTGGAAATGCCCTAATCTGATGCAATCTCCTACCCTGGTGCTCATATCCCTCACTGGCAAATTTCAAAGAACATCAGTCTCCTCTCACCTACATACCACTCGTTCCACGTAAACCCAGGCTCTCCCCAAGGACAGGTTTCACCTGCAGCCTTCACAGAAGGGGCTTTTGTTCCCACACCCCTGTATCATGCCCCCCACTGCCCTTCTAGACCATTCTCTCTTACTTGAACACTGTGGCCTTGCAGCTCATGCTGCCAGACTACAGCACCACCGACTGCACCTTACTGCCTACGTCTCGGCCCCTCCTTACAGTGGGATGCCTCCAGTTGTCCACTCTTGTTGTCTCCATCTTCTCCCCCATTCCCTGTCTGGAATGCAGGTCCGTCAGGCCCTGCCTGTTTGCCAAAAAGGCCACCAATGACTTGCATGTTGCTGAATCCTTGTCTTTCTTGTTTCACTGCAGTATCTGACACAGCTTCTGGGAGGCCAAAGTCTCTTAGCTCCCCTCCCGCCTCACTGGCTGCTCCTTCTCTAACCTACAGGTATCTCGAATGAGTTCCAAACCAGACCCCTAAAGTCCCCCTGCACCCACCTCTCCTGTGGCCTTTCCCACCTTGGCCTGTCCTAGAGGTTCACACCCAAAGCAATCCTTGAAAGCAGAGGTCGGCCTACATTTCTTAAAGAGCCCAATAATAAATATTTTAGGCTTTGCAGGTCACAGAGTCTCTAGTGCTACTACTCAGCTAGGGAATCACAGCACACAACAGCCACAGGAATATGCAAATGAACCACTGATTTACAAACGCAAGCAGCAAGCTGGGTTTGGCCCAGAGGCTGCAGTTTGTCACTTCCTGCTTTTAGGCCTTAGTTGGTTCATGAGATTCTTCTGCTCAAAACCCTTGGCGGCTTCCAGTCTTCCTCCCAAGATGGTGAATGGGGTCCTCACTTCCTGTGCCACCTCTCTCACGTTCACATCCCTCACCAAGCCCTGACCCATCCCACACTCCCCATGGCCTCTGCCCAGCCTGCTCTTTCCCTGCAGCACTGCCTGCCTCCCTGTTATGTATATGCTTCTCACCCAGTGTCTCCCCCACCCCAACAAGAAGCTTAAGCTAGAAACACAGACGTCTTTTCTCCAGTGCCTAGAACAGTGCTTGGCAAACAAACGAATTTAATAAAGATTTCTTAATAAATAAATATTCTTTGAATTGTGTTGCTGCCACTTCCTTACAGCAGGAGTGCAACACCAGGAGTCAGGGCAGAGATGTGGCCTAGAAGCTAGGCTGCCAGTTATGCGCCCAAGTAGCACATCTGAGTGCCTAGCTTTGGCTCCCGATTCCAGCTTACCACTAATACAGATCCTGGGAGACATCAGTGATGGCTCAAGTAGCTGGGTTTCTGCCTGCCTACATGGGACATCTGGCCTGCGTTCCTAGCTCCTGGCTTGACCCCTCAAGCCACTGCAGCCATTTGAGGAATGACGTACAGGATGGAAGGGTGTGTGTCTGTCTGTCTGTCTGTCTGACTCTCTCTATAAGTAAATTTAAAAAATGTAAAGTCTGTGGAGGAATGGAATTAAAAGATAATGCTCATTTTCAATAATTACATTTAGAAAAGTTAGGTGGGAGATGGGTCACTTCTAGAGAAAGATTCAAAGTCAGCAGGTTTTGGAACTAGCCCCGATGACACACCAGAGAACCCTGCAAAGAGGACTTTCCCCTGCCCACTCCTGATGCCACAGTCAGAGGCTTCCAGAAATGACGCCAAGCAAAACAGCCCAGATTCCAGTCATTGCACGACTGGGGCACCTGCAGGCAATTCTAGCCGTGACCCGCAAGATCTGGGAACACTACAAGTCCACTTCAGCCGGACTCCAGAATAAAACAAAAGCAACAGATGCATTTTCCTCATTGTGTTCCCTCTGTTGTGCATTTGTCACGAGTTGAGATTAATCGCTGCAATTCATGAAATTTATACTCAAACTTATTGCAATTCTAAACAACAAGGTTGACATTTCAAGCAGTTCTACTGGGTTGTTCGTCTAACTCGCAGAGAACACATTTTTCTTGGCGCTTACCATTCAGAAGCGTTTTGTCAGGCGTGGGCCTCCCCTCCATCACTGCTTCAGCCAGAATTAACTGTTGGTGCAGTTGCATATTGTGAGTTCGAAGCTCCTTCAGCTCCTCCTGCAGCTGCAGGATCTGATCCTGCTGCTGAGCCACCATCTCCTGGGTGGCAGGGAGGCGATAAACACTTCCTAATGACTGGGATGGTTTTATGAGGATGGGCAAGCGGGACTTCTTAGCATCCTGAAAACACACACATACACAACAATGAACGCTCTTCCTGTGGTGGCACAGGCAACAATCTCACACCAAACACATACCCCAGGATTCAAACTGACTGCCCAGACTTCTGGCTCCGTTAACGGAAGTCAAATCCGTTCTTCCTCCAGTCAGAGAGTTTGTATCTTGGCAGGTCCCTCCTGACTGTCGAAGGCACACTGTCAGCCCTGGCCCACTGTCTCTTTGGACAACCTCAGTGCTCCATACATGACAGTTTTTTTTTCCACCACAATCTTCTAGGGAAACATTTTCTGCTCCTAGTCTATTATCTCATTTCCCACCCATTGCTTACTCTAAGCCAAAATGCCTCCCACCTTCTCTGGTCCACCAGACTAATACTGATACTTCCCAGGCTCAGAGCTCCCAATCCGTCCTAGACATCTTCAGTGATGGTCACAGGCACTCCAGAGTCAATTAAAAGCTCAACTCTTCAATTCTGTGGCCCGTGTACCCCCCCACAAATCTATGCCACTCAACTGTCCTGTCTTGGTGAATCACACCAATATACTTACTACACGGTCTAGAAACCCAGGAGTCATTTTAAAGCCACCTTTTATTCTCATCACTCACTTTTTGTCACTTAGCAGTTTCCATTGATCCCAATGCCCAAGTTGTCTCTCAGTCCTTTCACTTCTTCTCACACTCCAATGCCGCCACCACCCAACTCCAGGAAGACATCAGCTCTCACCTGGCCTCCAAGGACAGCCTTCTGAGTGCTCTCAACATGCTCCTTTGCCCTCTGCAACCCATGCTCCATGCAGTAACGACAGGGCCAACCTACTAGTCTGTTCTGCTTAAAACTATCTAATTGCTTCCCCATTCTCTTATGACAGAAACCAAAGCCCATCCCACAGCCTACAGAGTCCTGCCTGCCCCGCAGCCTGGGTTACTGTCCATCTTTCACTTCACCCTAATCTCCAGTCATGCTGGCCTTCTGCTGATTCTAGAAGATGCCATGTCTTTCCACCTCAGGGTCACGGCATATGCTGACTCTTCTACCTGGGACATTCATTCTGGCTCACCTCTTCCTCCACGAACACCAGAGTCATTCTTCAGGACGCAGCTCAAATTTGCCTGTTCAGAAGAATGGGCCTTAATTTCCAGAACCAGCTCAAGTCTCCTTGTTATGCATTCCCTGTCCCCTATATATATAACTCTCCTCAGAAATCAGTAGAATCACTAGAGCTAAATGCCTGTGCCATGACTTGTTCACTGTCTAACTTCTGCACTGCCTGCAAGCTCCAGGGTTCAGGGGCTCTGCACAGCCTGGCCATCCTCTAACCACAGCTTCCACCAGCACAAGAACTAGTACACAGTAGGTGTTCAACAACCATGTGTGGAATGAACACACAAACTCGAACTCTCAGGCTAAGTGGGGCTGGTCTTTCAAGTTGGGAATTTTAAATATATTCAAAAGCTGAGGTGAGAGACTTGAATATAGACCATATAAAGAACAACTGCAACTCAATAATAAAGACACAAATAATCTAATTAAAAGATGGGCAGAAGATCTAACAGATGTTTCTCCAAAGGAGATACATCCACATGGCCAACAGCCACATGGGAAGGTGCTCAACATCATTACTCATGGACATTGAACCAGAATATAATATACTTTATACCCATTAGACAACTACAATCACAAAGTGAACAAATACTGGTGAGGCTGTGGACAACCGCAACCTTCATACACCGCTGGTGCAAATGTCAAGTGAGGACAGCTGCTTTGGAAAACAGTCAGACAGCTCCTCAGAGTAAACGGAATTACCCTCTGAACCGCAGTTCTACTCCTAGGGATACACCATGGAGAAACAAAAGCATGTCCACACAAATGGGCACACGAACAGCAGTGTTATCCCTAACTAATGGGTGGACTAATAAAATGTGTTATATCCTAAGGAACATGTTTGGTGGTGGTAATAATAAATGAAGTACTGATACACGCTACAACGCAAAAAAATCCTGAGAACACTATGCTAAGTAGAAGAAGCCATTCACCAAGGACCACATATTGTACAATTCCATTCATATGAAATAGCCAAAATAGGTAAATCTGAAAAGAATTAAAGTAGATAGTGGCTGCTGAGGGCTGGTGGTGGGTGGGTGGAGAGGGGGACGCTGGAAGTGATTGTTAATGAGTATAAGGTTTCTTTTTGGGATGATGAAATTGTTCCAAAAATGACTATAGTGTGGTTGTACAACTCTATGAATATCCTTTTTCAAAAAACCACTGAATTATATACTTTGAATGGATGAACTATGTGATATGTGAATTATATCTCAATAAAGCTGTTATCTTCAAAAATTTAAATAGTGGAAAACATAAATGTTGTAAACATAAAAATAAACTCCTGAGGTTTGTTTTTTTAAAAAAGAAATTTAAATAGTGGAGAAGGAACCTGCTAGGAAAACAGGAAATATTTGGGATCCAGTGAATGAGAAGATTGCAAAGACCTCTCAGAGAGGCCCCTTGTTGCATGTTCTAGGATGTAAAATCCTCTTAAGTACATTCTTCCCAGTCCTCAGGTCAACTCTGCATCACCAGCTTTCATGAGATAACAGACATTATCAGGCCTCCTGTTCTGAAGAAGAAACAAGATGTTGAACAACAGGTTCAATGTCATACAACAAGGTTCAACGGTGAGACATCAAAGAAGCTCTTCAGACTCCAGTGCTGAGTTAAGAAGGTGAGACATTTACAGCTCTGAACCTCCAGGGGGAGAACAAGTTCAAGGACAAGGGCACCAGCTGGGAGGAGGCAGATGCCCCTGCAAAGACGGCTGGAAAGAAAGTCATGTGTTTGGTCCTCGGTCTCCACCCATCTTTATTCCTGGATCCAAATCTGTGTGTCATATGGCAGCAGAAAAGATATCTGCAAGTGCACAAATGCCAAAGCCAGTTTCAAGCTGGAAGACTGCCGTCAGTCAACCTAATGCCGGCTCTAAAATAACACTGCACAAAATGCTGCCTTATGGCCTCCACACAGAGGCACCCCTACCACCTTATTAAAGATGTCGTGTTGAAACTTCCTGCTGGGGAACGGACGATGGCCAGGGGCTCACACACACTGAGTTCCTATCACGTACAAAGCACTGGCTTAGGCACTGGCCATATGTTACCACAGTTAGCCATCATGGCAGCCTCAGGTTCTCTGTCACACTGATCCCATCCACTGAGAAAGGTCAAGCGACTACCTACCCAACGACTCAATGCCACTCAAGAGGCCAGGACCAGTGTACACAGACGTGTATCTGTAAAGTCTGTCTCTGATCTCTGTAACTAAACGACTGAAGGACACCGGATCTCCTTGTCTCACCCTCCCGGCTGCAGTGATATTCCTTTTAACAGATACCTGAGTTCTGGCTTAAGCCACGGATTACTGATTCCTTGACTATCAAAGACCACAAAGAAAGTCAGTAAGTTTTCTTCTACTTTTCAGAAAATGAAGGCCATCTCCTTCCTTGGGAAAGGCAGGCTAATGACATCTCTGCCCACCTCTAAATCCAGACCTCAGTTTACGTCTCTATTGCTCCACTTAGCAGCTGAGTCACTCCGGACCCTTTCCTAGCCTCTTCCAGCCTATATGCACCGTACGTAAAACGTGGGTAATACCTGCTAAACTCAACCACTTACAGAGAAATTTAAATAAAATGACAGAGAAAGAGAGGACTGAGCACAATCCCTGGTACATACTGTGGACACTAAAAATAATAATAAACAAATAAACGCCATCTCCTTCCTTTTGAAAACACAAATGAGAAGGATAATTTCAAACTGAAAAAACATTAATACATTTTGGGAAATTAAGTTCATTCAATTATCCAATTTTCCTGAACACAGAATGACATTTCCCACAAAACACAAAAAAAGCAAACAAAAAACCCCACCTACTTTCCCTACTACACAGGTACAAACTGAAGGAGCGGGGCAGATGAGAGCATTTCTATTCTAGCCAAATTGCACAAATTTGCATTTTGAGTACCATTAATATAATGGCTGTCTTTTTTTTTTTTTTGTCTCTACTGATATCTTTAGAAAACCCTTTTCTAGAAATTACAGTTTTGGTGCATAATTTAAAACAATCAAAAGCAATTTTGCTAATGATATATCTAACTCTCTTTGGTATGCACAAAAGCAGTAATTTACTGGTCAGAAAATAAACTTAATTTTCCATTCTGATGCCATGAAGCAGTGTGTACAGTTGATTTCTCAGATACAAAACAGTCATCAGAAACAGGAATACCAACAGTCCTCACTGGAGCGCGATTAGAAACATGACCTATTTCCTTCTCTAGCAGAACACATCTTCCTGCTGCGGGAGCCTCAGCTCCACACCCTGCCTTCCAGACGGTGTGAGCAAAGGCCCCATCAAACACTGCCAAGGTAGTCCAGTTGCCTGGTTTTTACTTTCTTATATAATTTATTTACTTGCTCATTTAGGGACAGAGAGAGAAAGAAAGCTCTCCTCTGCTTGTTCATTCCCCAAACAGGGTAGAAGCTAGGAGCCAGGAGCCCAGGAACTCAGTCCAGATCTCCTTCGTGGGTGGCAGGAACTCCTCACTTGAGCCATCACTGCTGCCTCCCAGGGTCTGCATTAGGAGGACGCCGGAGTCAGGAGAGAGCCAAGTACTGAACCCAGGCACTGCAATCTAGAATGAGGGCACCTTAGGCCCCACCTTAACTGCTAGGTCACCCCAAGAGCCAAGTTTTTGGCAACCTGGCATATTTGGTGGTATTTCCAGAGATGCTTGGAGACAACATCTACTGGGAGGAAATCAACATGCAGACATTCACCCAACAAAGCCAGAGCCTACCACGTGAGGCTGTCATGGCTGGAAATGCAGCTTGACCCAGGGAAAGCGTGTCAGGTACACTGGGAGTCCCAGCTCAGCCCCTTAACTGCTGGCTAAGCAAGGGCACTGGAGACTTCCTCACCCTTGGCAAGTGTTGGAAGGGTACAGGAATGCAGACAAAAACCTAGAACAGCACTTCTTCTCCAGGAAGTCTACACAAGACAAAACCTAGGTCAGGTGATGATCATGTTACTGCAATGTGCAAAATGAAATGTCTGTCAGCAGGTGAGAACTGGATGGATTCTGATGCCTCCCCACAATGGGATCGTACGCTGCTGGTAAAGGGAAAGGTGATCCGGATACGGAATGTGAAAGAGAAAGCTGCAGGCAGGTAAACTGGACTCCACCGTGACATGCAGGTGAGAGAGAGGGCAGGGGTTCAGGAGGAAGACTGAGGGATGGGAGTGGAGTGAGGCGAACAGGAGAAAGTAGGGTCAGAAGCACACCTGGGGCCCGCGCTGTGGCATGGCGGTTAAAGCTGCCGCCTGCAGTGCCAGCGTCCCATCTGGGCGCCGGTTTGAGTCCTGGCTACTCTACTTCTGATCCAGCTCTCTGCAATGGCCTGGGAAAGCAGTGGAGGATGGCCCAAGTGCTTGGGCCCCTGCACCACGTGGGAGACCTGGAGGAAGCTCCTGGCTCCTGGCTCCAGATTGGCACAGCTCCGATCGGCCGTTGCAGCCAACTGGGGAGTGAACCAGCAGATAGAAGACCTCTCTCTTGCTTCTCCTTCCCTTTTTGTAACTCTTTCAAATAAATAAATAAATCTTTAAAAAAAAAAAAACTAAAAAAAAAAAAAAAAGCACATCTATAGGAGCAGGCCAGGAGAAGCACAGACAGAGGGAGACCCTGGACTTTTCTATTCATAAAAACAGAGCTTTTGTTTATACAAAATAAATATACAGTTAATATATGAAAAGTGGAGTTTTTGTTTGTATGAAATATATACACAATTAATATACAAAACAACTTACTCTGTTGGTCACAGCTGGGAAGGAAGTGGTAGAGGCCTGCCGACCTGGCACCCTGCCCAAGTTCTCCGATTGAGGCTCGGCACTGAATATGGCATCTATGGGTTTCTCTTCCCAAGCCTCTCTTGCTCCTTCATGTCTGCATCTGGGAAGGCTGTCCTCCGTGGCCTGAGTCTGCACTGAGGCGTGTCTCAGCTCCACCCTGGACGCTTCACCAGCCTCTGCCAGCTGGGTCCTCTGGTATGACTTCAGTTCATCTTGTGGTGTGGAGAACGAGTCGGCTTGGATGAGATGGTCGAGGCCACCTCTTAGCGGGAGGGCTGTCAGCTTTGGCTTCTCAGTTTTACCATCAAGGCATTCTCCAGAAACTTCCTGCTCTGTCAAGTGTATTCGCTCCCCAAGCAGCTCACACAGCACCTTCACGAGGTCTGGCCTGTTTATCCAAAAGAGAAAGAAGCACAAGAACTAAGCTTTCTTCTCGGGCCTTCCCCCTGCTCAGCTTCCCAGGTTCCCCCTGCTCAGCTTCCCAGGTTCCCCCAACAGACTCTTGCCCTGATTCTGTGTAAACAAAACACAGTGAGTACTGCAATGCAATGTGCCAAGAACCATGCAAAGCACTTTATCCTGTGTAACCTCAAGAACTAAGTAAGATAGGTACAGGCTTGTTGACTGTAAGCATAAGAGTAGAATTAATGTGATGCAAGGTGCAAAGCAATGAATAGGTCACATGGATGTGTGAACACAGGCTGGGTCCAGGAAGGAGCAAAGAGGACTATAGGGGTCCATGTCAATTACAGCGTCCCCAACTCCCACTCCACAGCCCTGGGGACCATTCCCACCTCCAGGAGCAAGTGTGGCTTTGGAAGAATCTGATCTCAGCTGAAGTTGCATGAACAGCTCCCACGGATACATCTCTGCTTTACCAAAGCTCTCCAAGTCACTCAGAAGGATGGAAGAGATAACACTTCTGGGGGAAACCCTCAACCAAGGGGAAAGAGAGCCGTGGGGCAAGCATCCCAGTGTCCCATCCCTCACAGTCCCTCAGAGCCTGCCCAGCAGGATGAAGCCAGCTGCCCGCAGCAGAAACCAGGTCAGCAACACACCCTGCCTGCTTCGGCTTTCCTTCCTATCCTACTCTCCCTAAGCCCTCAGTCCTGTTCCCTGGTGCCTGTACCAAGTTCACATCTCAGGCTCTGGTTTCCAGAAAACCAAAACTAAGTGAGCATGTACTACACCTGGTATGATGCCTAGCATGGAGCACTCCAAGAAGACTCCATGTGGCTGTGTTTCTTGGGCCAGGCCCTGTATGGGACACCAGGGATACAAAACTGCCCATCAGGACTGAGACTGGCTAGAGACAGATATGGAAACAAATCAGTACTCTGCATCGGACAGACAGAAACAGAAGCACTATAGGAGTTTCAGAGGGCTACCAGGCAACTATCCCAGGGTGCGTAGCCTGGGGCCACAGACAGAAAGTCAGAGAGGATATCCATAGCCCACACCAAGGCCAGCTGGGGAGGGTGGGGAAGAACAAAGCTAGGCAGGTGAGGCTGCAAAGCTAGGCAGAGGAGAAATAAAAAAAAGAGTCATGCATGCCACATTAATGACAAAAGGGCTCCTGGACGACTTCGAGGCCACACATAAGCTTGGGAAAGGCCATCCTAGCTGATGGAGAGTACGAAGACCACCCATCAAGGTGATAATGTGAGGCTCCTCCCACCCTACTCTGATGACAGCAAAAAGTATATAACAAAAAAATATTTTAAGTGCACTACAGAGTTCAAAAATCAAGAAAAAGTACCCAAAGATCCGAAACAGAAGAGGAAACTCATTGTCACGAGAGGGAGCTGGGGTGGAAAGCTGCTTTTTTCAGAAAGCAGTGGAGCCAGAAACACAACTCCCAGGGTGGAAAAGGAGCCAGGCAAACGTCATGTAAATTCCTAAAGGGTCAAGCTGAGGCAGCCCCAAAACCAGGGCACAGGTAGGGCAGCCCCAGCAGCTAACAGAGGCAGACTGGACCTGCAGGCAAAGTCACTCACCAAAAGACCACAACCCAAGAAATGAGAGAATTGACACTCAAGAAAAGTACGTGAAGATCTTAACATAAGAATGTTTAACTCACCTAAAAAATACAAGACGACAGACTCACAACAAAAGGAGAGGAAATTATGAAATTGAGACCAAAGATTGCAGAGGAAGGGGCTGGCGTGGGCAAGCATGGATCTTCCAGAGGGGAAACGCAGGTCAGCACGAGGCTGTGGCAGTCAGCAGAGAAGGGGGCAGCACTGGCCTCACTGTTAGCTCTTTCTTCCTTTCCCTTCAGTTTCATTTACCTGCCTTCTCTCAAGAAAGCCTGTGAGACAGTCAGCCCAGATGCTACCAACTCCTCTAACACTCCCGTACCACCCATTCTGCCCACCTTTGCGACCCCCGGCAACAACACTACTGAATCTATCGTCCCCATTACAGCCTCTGAGGGCAAGGGAAGACCCTCTCTGTAGCTGGATGCCTATAATCAGGACTAAGGTCAGAGCCACGTCAACCCAAGTTCAACAGCTGCATCACACTGACATGGGGAGAAAAAATAAAAACTATAAAAAACAAAACTCAAATGCAGGTAACATTTTTCACTTTTTTTTTTTTTTTTTACAGGCAGAGTGGACAGTGAGAGAGAGAGACAGAGAGAAAGGTCTTCCTTTTGCCGCTGGTTCACCCTCCAATGGCCGCCGCGGCCGGCGCGCTGCGGCCGGCGCGCTGCGGCCGGCGCACCGCGCTCGTCTGATGGCAGGAGCCAGGAGCCAGGTGCTTTTCCTGGTCTCCCCATGGGGTGCAGGGCCCAAGCACCTGGGCCATCCTCCACTGCACTCCTGGGCCACAGCAGAGGGCTGGCCTGGAAGAGGGGCAACCGGGACAGAATCCGGTGCCCTGACCGGGACTAGAACCCGGTGTGCCGGCACCGCAAGGCGGAGGATTAGCCTGTTGAGCCACGGCGCCGGCCAACATTTTTCACTTCTAACATGGAACTATTTAGACTACACAAACCATCTTAAACTATTGTAAGCTCAGACTTTAAAAATATTTCTGGTATTCCAAGCATCAGGAGATGTTAAACTAAATTTCCCTTCCTCCTCCTTCTTTAATATAGATTAAATAAATAATAATGACAATTATTATTCAACTAGCCAAAGGAGAATTATTAATCAACACCCAACAACATACAATAAAACCCAGGAAAAAGCTTTTACAAATGGGTAGTAAAAGGTGGGGGAAAGGCCATTATAATATCCTAAAGTAGTGGTGCCAGTAAAGTAAAACATTTGAAGTGTTACTTTGCTAGAAATCTGAACAAAAGACTCATTAAGCTGTCACCGTAATGAGGACCTTTGGAATGGCTCAGTCCAAGGGTCTTGCAGAGGCCCTAATATTGTTTACGTGGCCGCCTAAACGGCTCTGCCATGCACAAGGTGGACAGGGAAAGAACTAATGTTTACTGAGCACTTAACACATCCCAGATTCTTTACACTGAATCCTCACAAATAAGACAGGGAGATGGGGGCTGTCATTAATACCATGTGACAGATGAGAATATGGACTCAGAAAGATTCAGGAAACCCTCACCAAGATGGCACAGCAGACTGGAACAATCCAAAAGAGCAGTGCATTTGGTCTACGACGCTGAGCTTTTAGTTGTCGGTACACTCATTCAAACATTTACTGAGTGCCTCCCGTTCGCCTTGTAAGGCAGTGGGGACGCGGACTGGGGGAAAAAAGACTCAAGCCTACTTTTCATTAAAGAGAAGACAGACATTGATAACATACATGCAGTGATAACTAAATAACAGAATGTGAGGTAATGGTAAGTACTATGGATTGGTGGGAAGGAAAAACAGTCAGGAAGAAAGGGAGGGAGAGTTCTGAGACAAAGCACAAACAGTGTCTCTAGATGGAGTAGTCAGGAAAGGCCACCCTCTACAGAGCTGACATCTAGCTGAGACATCACCTGTCATACACATCTGGGAAAAGCACATTGCAGACAGAACTATTTGCAATTGCAAGGCCCATCGGTGAGAACAAGCTTGGATATTTGAGAAGGCTGGTATGACTAGGATCCAGTGACAAGAGTGGTGGTGGTGATCAAGCAGAGAAATGCAGAGGCTGTGTCAAGGTGCTCTGATTTTGCTCTAAGAACAATGGGAAACCCACTGGAGAGGGTTTTTTAAATTATTATTTTTAAATTCATGCATTTGAGAGACAGAAAAAGCTCCCATCTGCTGGTTCACTCCCCTAAATGGCCACAATGATCATGGCTAGATCAAGCTGAAGCTGGAAGCGAGGAACTCAAACAGGTCTCTCACATGGGGACATGAACACAATCACTGGCGTCATCACTTGCTGCCTCCCGGGGTCTGCATTACCAGGAAGCTGGAGTTAGGAGCTGGAGCTGGGTATCAAACCCAGGTGCACCAATGTGGGATGCAGGTGTCTTAACCAGTATCTTACCAAGATTTGACTAAACATCCACATCCACTGGAATGTAAAGGATAGAAGAAACATGATCTAATCTAAGCTTTAAAAAGATTTCCATGGGGGTCTGCATTGTGGTACAGTGGCTTAAGCCACCACTTTCAACACCAGAATCCCATACTAGAATGCTGGTTCAAGTCCCAACTGCTCTGCTTATGAACTCAGCTCCTTGCTATTGTGCCTGGGAGAGCAATAGAAGATGGCCCAAGTACTTAGGCCCCTGTCACCCAGGTGGTAAATCTGGATGGCATTCTGGGCTATCGTGGCCATTTGGGAAGTGAACCATGGATGAAAGATCTCTCTCTCTCTCTCTCTCTCTCTCTACTCCTCCACCTCCTCCTCTGTCACTCTACCTTTCAAACAAAAAATAAAATTTCTTTGAAGAAAAGATTATTACAGAAGCTCTACAGAGAGTGAACTAGAGAGGGACAAACATGGAAGCAGTGAGACACATAAGGAGACTGCTATTGGAGGAGACCAAGCAAGAGACAACGGCAGCTTGGACTAGGAAGGTGGGTGTGGAGAAGTGAGCGGTGGAATAAAGGATACATCCTGCAGATGGAATCCACAGGACTTATTGATGGATATGGAGACTGAGGAAATTAGACCTCTGGGTACAGCAACTGGGTAAAGGGCAATGCCATTAACTGACATGGCAGGGTAGGGAAGAAGCAGATTAGAACAGGGAGTGGGTTTCAAACAGATTAACATTGATGTGTCCTTTAGATGTCCAGGTGGGGAGGTTGAGTATACAGCTGGTTGTGTGAGCCAAAGACAGGACTGAGCTACAGGCATGAGCTTGGGAGTCACACACCATACTCTAGAGCCCCAGGAGAGTGAAGAGAGAGAGAGAAAGGAATGGGGCTGTGAACAGAGCTCTGAGACACCAATACCCTCCTGCAAAGGGCACTGAGAAGAAGAGGCCACAAGGAGAACAGAAGGCCAAAGAAAGGCCTGTTGCTGCGGAGAGGCTGACACTGGACACTGGGCTTCACAACATGAAAACGGTTGCTGACCTTGGTGAGTAGAATGAAGGGTATGAAGGCATTTGGAATGGGATAAAGAAAGGAAAGAGGGAGAAAGCAGACACAGTGAATACAGATGACTTGACAAGTCTTGCCTTGAAGGGGAATAAAGAAATGGGGCAGTGGCTGGAATGCATGTGAAATCAAGATTATATTAGCCTTGAAGAAAGTAGAGAAATCCTTAATCATATCATCCCCAAGGGCTCCCCTTTAAATTTTTATAATTTTTTCAGCTATCAAATATCACATCTAATTTTAGGTTGCAAAGATGAACAAAAAAATACAGGGGTAAAATCCCAAGCCATGTCCTCTAGGGAATGGAGGCCAAATGAGTTGGAAGTAAAGAGGGGGCTGGGGATCGCACACATAGTGAAGACCATGGGAGACAAGGGACCAGCCAGCCCATTCTCTACAATCCAGGCCGGGCCCCACCTTCAAGGAATGAGTTGGTTTGACTGATCAAGTGCAAAACAAGAGAGAAACTAATGTCCAAGCCATTTTCTATTCTCTAGTGGACAGGCAAGCTGAATCAGAGTTACTCTTGGGGCCTAGCTCCTCTACAGGACCCTTTGGCTCCAAGGTGGTGGGCAGGTCTCAGGCCTGAGTCTATCAGAACTCTGTGTGGAGTCACACTGTCAACACTAGCTCAGAAATGAATACAATCACTGGCTGGCTGCTGTCACTTGCATATGGCAAGAATCTTACCTGGGGTTGGTGGTAAAGGGCAGGAATAATTGGTTGGGCACAATTTAAACATCAACAAAACCCTACTTAGTACTGACTTGGACCTATACTTTATGTACATTATGTCAGTTAATCCTTATAGGACTCCTATGGGGTAAATAAGTATCATCACCTCTCATTTTACAGATGAAGAAACCAAGATGGGGAGACCCAGTCTAAGGTCTAAATGATATAGCTGGACTACAGCCCAGCTCTGTCTGGCTCCAAAACCCTACTTTTTCCAATACACTAAAGAGCGTGGCTCTACTGACATGGAGCCAGTGGTACAGAGCGAAGGCCATTGCAGAGATCAGGGGCTTTTCTTACACGAGAACCGGACAGCAGTGGCCTGCAAGTGGATGGAAAGACACTAGCGGGGTGCTGGGAGGGAACAGCCAAGCCCACAGTGGATGTCACAAGCTTGCTGGCAGGGGTGGCTCATGAAGTGCTTTCTTTGAAAACCGTAACTAAGTCTAAATTTTGAAAAAATCAGCAGATTTAAAAATACAAACTCCAGGCCTCTCCTGGAAGATGGGATGATCAGAGCCCGTGTGCCTGCCTGACAAAACCGGTCAGGGCCGAGATGCTCCTGTCCTGGGAAGGGACACACACACTGTGGTGCCCATTTTACCTTGTAAACGTGGCTGGACTGAGGAATACCGAGAAACCTGGAAAAGCGCTATTTTGGGAGTGTCTGTGAGGGGGTTTCCAAATGAAATTAGCAGGTGAGTCTCAGTGGACAAAGTGGGAAGACCCAGCCTCACAGGTAGGCATCATCCATGGACTGGAGGGTCTGGACAAACTAAAGGAGAAGGCGTTTGGGGCTTTCACCGAGGTGGACCTGGGACAGGCTCAATTCTGTCTGGCATGGCAGCTGCTGGTTTGCAGACTCCACAACCACGCCCGCCGCCCCCTTGCTGGCACTCAGGCTCTTCAGCCTCCAACTGGCACTCACATCCTTGGCTTCTCTGGTTCTGAGGACCTTGGACATGGACGGAGTCACACTGTTGGTATCCCAGGCCCTCCAGCCTGCAGGTGACCTGTCGTGGGACTTCTCAATGGCAATGACACCCCTAATAAATTCCCCTTCCTATGTACTTGCATGTATATCCTATCAATTCTGTTTCCAGGGAACCCTGATATACACAGCCCATTGGCTACAATCCCACCTCGGTACACTGCACTTTTCCCCTGTTCCCATGCCTAAGTGCAAACCTTCATGGTCCCCAGAGAGAGACTGGTATCTTTCAGCTCAAGAATCAGCTGTGGTCGCCTAACTCCTTGTGACAACCTCCCAGCACCGCCACTGTGAGTGTTCCCAGGAGGACACTACATAGACGTCAAGGATCAGGGAAGGTTCGCCTGGCCAAACTCACACAAGCAGAACACTCCACACTCCAACACTCCAAGCCCCCTTGCTTCTGGCTGAAGAAATGTCCATGATGAGGCACACCCCACCAATGATGTAAGAAATACCAGGCTTCCTGGTGCTTGCCAAGCGTCAGGGACAAAAATTACCAACTCCCTTTATCTGTGCTAGAAGAAAACTGAAAACCTTCACTGAACACAGCCCTCGGGCCAGCGATTCTTCATAAACATTTGTTTTCCTTATTCCTCACAGTAAACCTAAGATATGCTCAGGGAAACTGAGGCACTGCGAGATAACAGCATAGCTCTCTCTGGCTCCAATGCCCAAGAAGCAGTTATGAATAAATAAGGAAGAATATACAAGGGGCAAAAATGATTCCTAAAGGATTAATTTAAAAAATGTGAATGGGCAGACTGTTTCTCCTTTTTGTGTTAAGGGAAACAAAACATGGACTGCCCACACAGGAACGAGACCCGGCAGATCCAGTGAGGACAGAATCCTAGCGTGGGCCTTCCTGGGCTCCCAGGGATCACTCTCCTCTTTCAAATGCGCTTGCAGGCAGCTTCGCTGGAGGCCCTTCGCAGCCAGTAGCGCACAGTCTCATTACTTAATTGCATGACTGGCAAGATTCCTTCCCAGTCATTTCAGGAGCTCTCTCAGATAAATGACACGGTACCATCATCTAAATCCATTTAGCAAAACGAGTCTGTTCTCGCCTCAAACCACAGAGACAAAGCCGGGGTGCGGCGTCTACCTGGATTCCAGTAACAACACGGCCTTCTCACTGAAGAACGGAGCCAGGAGGCTCAGGAGCTCGCCTTCTCCCAGACTCCGGTCTCCAGGGCAGCCAGGTTTGGGTGGCTCATCATAGTCTAAAATACCAGAACCTGGGTGCCTTAAATATCCATTTTTGCAGCCTCCCTTTGAACAGTCCTCCAGAACCTGCAAATAAAAATATTTGGTCAAACACTGAAATGTGGCAGGAAAGGGGTACTTGGAGGGCAATGAGTGAGTGCAAGTAAGCCAGAGAGAAAATCACAGGGGTAGTGGGGGGAGGGAGAGAGGCATGCAGGCACACGGTCCACACACGCACTTCATACATTTCTTCTTCTCTGCCTCAGTTTCCCCCTCACACACAGGGGCAGTAATGCTACCTCCCGAGGTGGCTGGGACAGTGAACTGGGATGGCTGACTCAAGGCAAGTGTCTCACCTGCTACAGGGACACACAGTGCAGGTGCATTCTCCCAACCCAGGGTTTACTCCTCATTAGTTCTTCCTAAGAAGGCTATGGAACCCCAGGCATTGACAATGCTTTGTTTGGTCATTGTCCATTTCTTGCAATGCATCCTCCTTATTATATATCAGAAATCCAGCTTACTCTCTATAGACACATACTAATTAACATGGATTTGATGTGTCTCATTAGGAAGGTGGAAGTTCCTAATTCCCATGAAGATGTTATTTATGGATCCACCTTCTTGGGTCATTGAGGGTCCCAGAGGAGCAGCACCAAGGATGCATCTAGTTAAAGCCTGTGTTGGGCATGTCTTGAGCAGCCGCAATTAGCATACTTTCTTCCCCCATCCCAAGCTATAAATTTCTTCTACCAGTCTATAAATAACTCCTCTTGACTTCATTCCTACTGGTGATATACACACTGGGCATCACCCCCCATCTCTCCACCCTGGTAAAATGATTAAGATTTTTAAATGGAAGACAAGACCCACACAAATGAGCTGTTATTTATAGGGTCTTGTTTGCCACCAATTTCATTATTAAATCCATCAAATAAGCAACCTCCAAAGGAGGAAAAGTCTAGAATATAATAATAAAAACACTAATTATCATCATTTACTGAGCATTTATTACATGCTTTCCTACTTAAATCTCACAATACTCTGAAAGGGAACGTTATCATCCTCACTGATAAGGATGCTCAGGCTCAAGTTAACAAGGAATTACCAAGGTCACAGAGTAAGCAGTGGCAAAGCCAAGACTCAAGATCAGGTCTGATTCCAAAGCCATACTTTGCTCTCACTCTCCAAAACTATCTACGTTTCAGTATCTCCCCTTCCTGATTTCACAAACTACAACACCTTTAAAGCCAAAAATGACAACTCTATAGCCTCCTATCTCCCACCGCATTCAAGGTGTCAGGGTTCTTTCAACCCTGGGGAGTATCAGCTCCAAATCTGACTGTCAATGTGACTGAAGAACATTCTCTGTGAGTGGGGGCAAACTCTCTCAATGCCCAGAGGACAGGGAGCTGGGTTTCAGATCAGAAGGTTGCAGAGGGCTCCTGAGGAAGTGAGTTCAGTCCCATCAAATGATCTTGGAGTTACAACAGAGCTCTCGTACAAGCTCTGTCATGGACTCCCCCTGTGCCATGAGTAAATCATCTCCCCCCATAGGCCAGAGTTTCCACAACCTACAATGAATGTGTTGGATCAGCTCTCTAAACATCTGTCCAGGTACGGCATCTAATCCCTGTTATTCTATAACCACCCCCTTTTTATGTGCAACTACATGTTTGTTCTCACGTTGGTAACTTCAGAGAGGAAGAAGACATAGTCTCTTTGTTCTCCACTGGCATACAGCAGGCACTCACTACAAGCAGGGTGAACAGAAAACCCATTGGACTCATTCCAGGCTGGAAGAGTGGCTTGGGCACAGAGTGGGGCAGACGGAATAAGCAGTCAACTGCCATGTTCCTACCTCATTACTCGGCTCCAAATGCTGCTCACCCAGGAAATTATCCCCATCATTCTCTCCAATTTTGATCGTGTCCTCGTCTTCTTTGCTAGCGAGAAGCTACATGGAGCATGGAATGGTGTGAAAACGCAACCCAAAAAAACACGCAGCATGAATATGCATGAGTAAGTCAGTGATGTCTTTTTTTTTAATGCAAAATAAAAAATACAAACAAAACAAAAAGAGGCAGAAACAAATGCCAAAGCCATGAAATAAAAATTAGCCAGAGTTAGAATTGCTAGTTCTGGCAGATCACACACAGCTGCCTGGGATCAAGCATCATTTAAGAAAAAATTCCCAAGAAATAACAACACATCTCCCCTCACCCCTGCGTGGTCTTTCCCGAGTGGCTGTAAATAGAATATGCTGTCTGTTGTGTACTGCCATTCTTGTCTTTACTAAATTCACTTTCAGATTATGTAAAAGTAACAAGATTTTGGAAAATGGCTATTGATGGAATTGAAAATATCAAAGAGGGAGAGAGCAGTAAATGAAATTTATGCTGAGCCCATTTATGCATTAGGTCCCTACTTAGCACAGGGCTAAAGCCTCCAGCTCAACTGTCACACCACTGGGATGGAGAGGCTCAGCAATGCTGCCGTAGTTTGCTAACAAAAAGTCTTCATTGCTAATGAGAAGAGCATCAGGCTTGCCCGATGATAAATGCACACTTTGGGGAATGAAGGACAGTTATTTATAAAGACTGCCTGAATCCGTAATGCTTTGTAGAAGCATAAATCCCAAAGCCTCTGCATTCTGCATTCCACAGAATGGACAGTGCAACTTTCTCAGGAAAGTCAATCTCAGCTCTACAGAAGAGCAAAAATCCTACTCGTGGGATACCCAAATTAACCAAATACGCACACAAAATGAGAAGGGTGGCCACCCCCGGGTAGCAAGTCATCGAAAGTGCTCATGTCACCAATGCTGTAGCTAGTTCCCCCCAAAAAATGTTAAAGCCACAGAGTGACGGGTCACTCAGGCATTTGGTACACAGGAGATGCCTATGGCTCTCTCTCAACACTTCTGTTTCATGAATCCCTACATTTGCTCAGTACTCATTAACTCAGACCAATTTAAATTCTTCTGGTCTTCCTTTTGGAAAAAAAAAAAAACATTTTTCAGAGGAAAAACTCAGGAAAATGACTTCAGAAAGTCATTTTATAGAAGCTTCTCAGGGTCAGAACACTTTCAACCTATCTTTACCTAAATCTGCAAACTGATAATCAAAAATCCATACTAGCAAGCATTAACCCAACCAAATACAGGTACATGTACTTATTAAAGGCATATCCATTTACAAAGCTTACTCTATCAGCTTCTTCTCTCATCATTAAAACACAGAACAAAGAGGACTACCAAACTTTTTATGGACGTATAAAATGGTAAGCCACTTTGGTAAAAGATTGGCAATGTCTTGTTTGCTAACAACCTTATGACCCAGGAATTCTACTCAGAGGTGCCCACCAAGAGGGAAGGGGAGAAGTTTGTTCACACAAAGACTTGCACATCAACTTTTACCCAAATGTCTATTAATAAACCAATTCTAATATATTCATACAGTGAAATACAGGTTGAACATCCCCAATCCAAACTTGGAAATGCTTCAAAATCCGAAAACTTTTTGAGCTCTGACATCAAACTCAAAATAGTTTTGGGTTTGGGGGCATTTGGGATTTCAGGTTTTCAGATCACATACTTAACCAATCCATGCAAATACTGCAAAACCTGAATGAAATCTCACATCTGAAACACTACTGGTCCAAGCATTTGGGATAAGGGATACTCAACTCATACTACTCAGCAGTAAGAGGGAACAAACTGTTGACTCACATAACAACGTGGATGAATCTCAAAAACATACTGAGTGAAAGAAGCTTCTACAAAAGAGAATATGCTATTTAATACATTTATATGAAGGACTAGTACAGGCAAAATTAATTCACCATGGACCAAAATTAGAGGAGCAGCAGGGGTAGGGGGTTGGGGATGGTATTGACATGAAGCAACTAATGGACCTTGATAGCAGCTTGGGTTACACAGGCACATACATTTGTAAAACTTACAGAATGGAGGCTTACAACATCTATATTTCATTGTATGCAAATTTAACCCTTAAAGAAAAACTAATTCTGTCGGGCTAGAATTGTAGCATAATAGGTAAACCCTCCACTTGCAACGCCAGCTTCCCCTACGGGTGCTGGTTTGTGTCCCAACTGCTCCATTTCTGATTCAGCTCCCTGCTAATGACCTAGGAAAAGCAGCAGCAGATGGCCCCAGGGTTTGAGGCCCTGCTACCCACATGGGAGAGCAGGATGAAGCTGCTGGCTCCTGGCTTCATCCTGGATCAGCCCTGGCCATTGCAGCCATCTGGAGAGCAAATCTGCAAATCAAAGACCTCTCTTTCTCTCTCCCTCTCTAATTCTTTCAAATAAATAAATGAATCATTTAAAAAAATAATTATAAACATGCAGGCCTAAGTATTCAGGGGAAGCACAAATATACTGATGTTTGCAATTTTAATTAAAATTCATCAAAAAGATAAGACAGTGATGATGGACAGGTGGGAAATGCTAACAGAATCTAGGTGGAGCATATAGACACAGATGTTCACTGTAAAATTATGTTCCTGTATATACACAGGTGTTCCCTTTGCTGCGTCTGGGTTTTTCAGAATTAAAGTTTGGGGGGAAAGTCTCTCCCATCTTTAAGAGAAAAAGCAGCTAACAGCAAACTCTCCCGGGTTCCCCATCCAGCTCTGGTCACTGAGCCCTTCTCTCTGCTCTCTCCAAGCTTCTGGGAAGGTTCTCTTCTCACCCTCTGTAGCATAGCTTTTGCTGCCACCACTGTCCACGAACTGCACACAAAAGCTCCCTAAAGGCCTTCTCAAACCGGAGATAAATCCACACGAGTTAGCGGGGAGGACTGAGGGGCCGCTCCCCAGCTCCACGAATAGAAGGGCTTCCCCTCGGTTTAGCTGAGCAGAGCCCAGCTAACACACACCATTCCAGGTGGAAACAGCAAAAGCACCAAAGCTACTCTGCCTTCCTAGAACCACAGCCACCCCATAAACACTTTCCCTCCTCATTACTCCTGCTGATTTAGTCAAAATTAGAAGTAAACGCAGTTTCTAATTAAAGGCTATGGACATAGAGAAATGTTCCTAGTACCAAACATGACTTACCAATTTTCAAAGACACACAATGAGATGTCAGAAAGAATTATAAGTCACCTACCTGGCCTCTGGTTCCAGCCCTGCCACCGAGTGTCAACCAGCTTTATCCTCACTTCCTCACTCCACCTCTCCCCTCCAGCCAGGGCAAGCGAGCTCCTGTCCCCATTCTGATGAAACTGCCCAGGCCATTTGTCTTACTGGGAATCCTCTAAGTCCTTTCTTTCTTGTCTTCTCAGAGTATCTGACACGATGAAACATTCCCTCCCTAAAGTGCCACACTGTAACACTGCTCTCTCCTATTCTCCCCCTGCCTCCTGTGCTATTCTTTCTTGATCTCCTCCAGGAAGAATCCCTCTTGAGCCTCACTGGGAGGGCTGGGCACTGGCCCCTCAGAGCGTCCTGCACTCACCCATCACAGCCCCCACCACGCTCTGTTGCAACTGCCCCTCTGGTTCTCTGCGTCACATACTAGGCAGGGCAGGGGCTCTGCGCTCACGGTTTAAACATCAGTGCCCATGCACAATAAAACAGAGCCGGAAGAGCAGACACATGAATAAAGATGTTTTTCAAAATGACAACTAGAATTCAATGGCTTTCAGGATCACCTCTGTTCTGGCCGTTCAAAGCAACCCTCAGAGCACGGAAGCCTCAGATACGCAGACTTACACCAGCAGAATCTGCACTTGTAACAAGGTCCCCAGGAAACTCACGTGCACGCTCAACTTCAGGAGCAATGCCTACAGTGCTGCCAACACACTCTGAACACCAGCAGAGGAGGGTTATATCCCCAAGCCTGCCTCACACTTACTAAAATTTTTTTAAAAAATTTTAAATAGCTGTGTTTTATTGAGTGCATACTATAGGCCAGGCACTGTGCCAAGGGCTTTATAAATCACATAAAATTCATAAAACCTTATAAAAGTCAAACTGTGAGTTCCTCTTTTTAATGAAATTATAACTACTCTGACAAACCAGATTTTATTGTTACTATAATAGAATATTTAACAAGCACCTTCTGCTTCTAAGTGCCATTTCTGTCCTCTGTAGGGTCACACAAGGTCTACTTCTTGCTCAGCATGACAGCCTCCAGATTTCCAAGTTCACTTCAATTATACCCCTTTACTCATGTTCTCTCTCCACGCCAAAAAAAAAAAAAATCTTGTTTTTTAATGCTGCAAATAATGACAGTAGAAGTTGATAATAACAGTAATGAATCCTTCCTTTCAAGTGCCTGCAATACGCCTGACACAGATGCCATCACTTAGATGTGACAGCTCCATGTGTCTCACACAGTTCATGGCTGTTGCTCCAACTGGAGGGTGAATCTCAACCAAACTTCCTACATGACCTAAATTAATGAACAGCAAACAAACAGAAGAAATTAGGAACAACCACATCAGAGATCATCTAAATACATATTAAGGGGCTGGTGCTGCGGCATAGCAGGTTGGACCTCCACCTAAGGTGTCAGCATCTCATATGGACACCAGTTCATGTCCCAGCTGCTCCTCTTCAGATTCAGCTGTCTGCTAATGTTGTGGGAAGGCAAGGAAAGATGGTCCAAGTGCTTGGGCCCTGCACCCATATAAAAGACCAGGAGGAAGCTCCTGGCTCCTGGCTTTGGATCAGCCCAGCTCTGACTTTTGTGGCCCTTTGTGGAGTGAACCAGTGGATGGAAGACCTTCTCTCTAACTCTGCCTCTCAAATAAATAAATAAATAAATATTTAAGAAACTGCATATTAAAATCACAGGATACCTGTTTTCCATGGCTTTGATAACAGTTTAGGTGCCCCCCAAGAGCCCAAGTGTTAAGGGCTTATTTGCCCAGTCTCAGCATTGCTAAGTGCTAAGGTGGGCTTTGGGGGTGACTGCATGGGATTAAACTGCTGTGGTGAAGGCTCTGGGACCGAGTTATGGTGGCTTTATGAAAACAGACATAAGGATATGGAGGACAAGCAAGCTCCCTGGCTCCCACGTGATCAAGCCTCCATCCTCATCAGACTAATGTGGTGGTCCAACCTTGGACTGTGAATCTCCCAAATCGTAAGCCAAAGGAAGCTTCTTTCTTCTCGGGTAGCTTCTCTTGGGTACTTCAGATGCAGAAACAAAAAGCTGACTGACTCTGCTCTTAATCTCCTGCCTAGCTGGTGGTTTCTGCATGAACTGTCTGCATGCAAGGAGTCAGCATTGCTGACCCCAGCTAGCGGGGTTCTACATCAGGGCAGCCGTTTTTGAAAGGAAACCTGACTAACTCTATCAGGGCCTTCAAACTACTTAAACCTTTTTTTCAAATTAAAAGTTGTGGGCCAGAATCATGGCACAGCAAGTTAAGTCACTGCTTGTGACGCCAGCTTCCCATTTCAGAGTGCCTGTCCCTGTCCTAGATACACTGTTCCTGATTCAGCCTCCTGCTAACATGCCTTGCAAATCTGCAGAGCATGGCCCAAGTGCTTGGGCCCCTGCCACCCATATGGGAGACCAGCATGGAATTCCTGGCTCCTAGATTCAGGCTGGCCCAGACCTGGCTGGTGTGACCATTAGGGGAGTAAACCAGCAGATGGAAGATCTGTTTCTCCCCTCTCTCTGTTGCTCTGCCTTTCAAATAAATAAATCTTTTTAAAAAATTAAAAGTTGCTGGGGAGGGCATATGAAAATAATTTTTAAAAGTACTGTATATCTTTCCTTTGACCTAGTAATTACATACACTGGGAAACAGTGTATGGGGAAAAAATCCTAAACACAGAAAAAGATCTGTGTCCAAGGACACTCATGTAATTTAAAATAGTGAATCACTGGAAACAATCCACAGGTCCAACAAAAGCAAGGCAGTTAGTTAAATTTCAGCACTCACGAGATGGAATAAGACGCTACGACACAATGGCAAATGGCAGACGCCGGAAACGAAACTGTATTACAAGTGTGTGCATGCCTGTGTTCATACACACAAATAACGAAAGATCAATTCCAAAATGTTAATTAACTGTGCCTGCTTTAAAAGAGTGACAGGATTGGGGCAATTTCTTTTCTGTTTTCCAAATGTTAGGTAATGCTATCGTTTAATTAAATATTGGCAAAAAAAATAGTGAATTTTAAAAACATAAAACATTCCCTTTTTTCCTGTCCTTTTCTGATTTGTAGGCTCCTAGAGAGCAGGAATCATGCCCAGCCCCCATTCTGCACATTCTGCTGCTCAGGAAACACCATGGACAACCTAAGTATTCCTGGGCCATTTCTGCCTTGCTTCTCGCTGAAAGAGAACCACATGCGCACAGTGGGCTCTCCTCTTTGGCATCCCACCCTCAGCCCAAACTCCCACTCCTCCCTTAGCTCCAGATCATCATGGGTACATACATCACCCTACCCATGCAGATCTCCCCAGCCCATTGCGGGGGAAGACAAGGAGCTGTGCTATAAAGGACAAGGCTATTCATAGGGAACATCAAATTGAAGTGCAATCTGACAAATGACTCAAATCTGAATCGGCTGGTATTAAGATCTCCGAGTAGGCAGGGGAAAAAGCCTCTGTTCTCCAAAGGACATAATGGGACATTTAACAGATTTTTTTCAAAGGGCAAATGAACAAACAAAACTTGCCAGTTACGACTCAAATGAAGTCGGTAAAGAACAAGCTGCTTATTAAAAATGCTGCCTGGGAGGAAGCAAACCAGGACACTTGCTTTTTCCTAAATGGATTGCAAAGATTCTTGGTTTTCAAAATTATCTGGAGCCCTGCAGGCTAAGATCAATAATGTTCCCTGTCTCAAAGAGAGCAGATGGCCAAAGCGCGGCGTGAGTACCTTTGAGTGTTTCCCACTTTGACGGCAGGAAGAGACAGCTTGAGGCTGACAAATCTTTCGTAGGAAATGATGTGGCAGTGAGTATGAGACCTCCATCTACCTGTGTTCCAGGTTGATTAAAGACAACCCCACACAAGAAGTTCTTGGTTTGGTACTTAAGGGACCCCGAAACCAAAAGGTCCTCCTGGGCTTCAGGCGAGAACCACTCCAGGTTTCTGAACAGCACATGCATGGAGCGAGGCTGTACTTGGGGGAGAGGTAGGCCGAGGCAGGGGCTTAAGGGAGGAAGCAAAGCGCCTCTGTCACTGTCACAACGATAGGGTCCTTGCACCACATGGCACAGGTTCTTAACAGAGAGAAAGCTATGGCAACACATCCATAAGGATCAGCACTGAGACCCAGAAGTCATTGAATGAACAAGGCTTCCTTCCTCCTTCCTTAGCAAGGATGTGCACACAGGGACTTCAAAAACTTCTTGGAAAACAGATCTAAAAGTATAAGTTTATTCTGATGCAAAAAAAAAAAATTGGAAGGGGCTGGCACTGTGGCACAGCAGGTTAAGCTGCCATCTATGACACAAGCATCCCATATGAGCACTAGCTCCAGTCTTAGCTATTCCACTTTGGATCCAGCTCAGGGGAAGATGGCCCTAGTGCTTGGGCCCCTGCCACCCACATGGGAGATCCAGATGGGATTCCATCTTTGAAAATAAATATTTAAAAAAGTGAATTAACTAAATAAATTTTTTAAAATAAATTAAAAATTTTTTAAATCCACGTAAAGTCTTTTCAAAACACAAATTTTCTATGACCTTTTTTTGTTTCGTTTTACATTTCTATTTGTTTTATTTATTTGAAAGGCAGAAAAAGAGAAAGAAGGAACTCCCAACTACTGGTTTACTCCGCAAATCCCCACAATAGCCAGGATCAGGGCTGGGCCAAGCCAAAGCCAGAAACTCAACCTGAGTCTCCCCATGTGGGCAGCAGGGACTCCATCACGTAAGCCACCACCTGCTGCTTCCCAGGAAGCTGGAACTGGCAGCAAAGCCAGGACTCACACCCAGGCACTCCACTATGAGATGTGGGTGTCCCAAGCAGCATCTCAACCACTTTGAAGACCTCTCACCTGTCTGTCTATGTTAATGTATTCACTGAGGCTCCATGTACACTGCCCAAATTATCTGGGCACATGGCAATTCCTCAGGCCCCTCTGAGACCACATCACTTATCTGGGTGTGCCATCTGCAGCACAGACACCAGGGCTGGACCAGGGTCAGAGGCACCAAATGTATCAGGGATGTTCATGGAGACATGACCAAACCTGAGAAGGCTGGGACAGACCAGCTGACTGAATGGGGCCCTCAAAACCCTGGCACAGCAAAGATGAGAGATCTCCCCAGGACAGCTTCAACCATGAGGAATCTCTGGGGTTGTTAGATTTTTGTAAGCAGTGCACGTTGACAGGTTTTTTCTTACCTCTCTTTGTTCTGTTGAGTTAGGTCTGCCCTGGAAGCCCATGCAGGAAAGATCAAAAATGGTTTTCTTCAGGTGCTGGTTGTCTGTGTACAACTCCTTCACTAGCTGTATAAGGTCACTGACCTACAAGGTAAGAACAAGGAGAGGCCTGACTGCCCAGCACCAGGCTTGGGCTTCCCCTAGCCACACCTCTGCACCCAGGCCTTCCCACCACACAGAGGCTGCAGCACCACAGTTATGGGGTATGAGGCCGCCTGCCTGAGGCCTTTCTCATTGCAAACACCTGTTCTAATCCCAGAGCCACCACATCAAGGCAAAGAGATCCAGGGCCAGCTGTGTGATGCAAGCCTCAGTTTCCTCGCATGCAGAATGGTTACTGTGAGAACTGAACGTGATCACGGTCCCACCGGGCACTAAAGGACTTGGCAAGTTTAAGTGTTCAGTCAGTACTACCTCTGTCCCCCTACAGGAAAAGCCCACCATGGCTGAAGTTGCTGCGACTGTGTCACAGCTTTATTTTACAGCATCAGCCTTCTCTATACACCTGTCCAGCAATACCAGTAATGATAATACAGTAACTCACAGGTGCTAAAACTCTTACACCCTTGCAAAAATCCCAAGGAGGGGGCTGGGCTGGGGAGCCCAGACCTACTTCAGAACACAGATACAAAGTAGTTAGTTGTTGGGATGGTGTCTGCAGACCTCGATGATGAAGGGTAACATCACACACTGCAGAGTCACACAGAAAAGAGCAGCTGCTTCCACAAAGGCAGAGCCCAGCTCAAAACTGGGACATCCAGACTCCCAGGCCAGGGCTCCTCCTCAAGGCCAGGGCCACAAGCACCTGAGCACTCACCACGGCGGTTCCCCACACGCTTCAAGTCCCAAAGGTCGGCAATTTCCAGAAACTTCTCAAAGGGACAATCGTTAGTTCTTCAAATAGAGCGAGCAGAACCCGCATCCTGGCTACACAGAGATGCTGTTCAACAAATCCGGACAGGACTACACATTGGATCCAACCCTCAAGCTGGTATGGTGGCAGGACCAGACATTCTGACTCCACAAACACCACGGGCGAGCCACCTGGGCTACCTCCCACCCTCACTCCGGCCGCACAATCATAGTGGAGCTACGATCAGCCCCACTTCCTTCAGCTCCAAAACCTAACCGCTGCCTCAAGGCGCCCTGGCCCACACCTGCCCCAGATGCCCAGCTCCTCACAGTTCTTGTTCTTTCTTACTGTGGGCTTGACCCAGGCTGTTTCCCCTCTCCTCCCTGGGACAAACTCCTATTCATCCTTCAGAATCCACGTGAAGCCCTGTTCTGCAGGGACGCTTCCCCTCATCAGGGAGCACCGACCTCTCAGCAGCCGCCCTCCCCTTCCCCGCCCCCTGCATGCCCTCATCCAGCTCCTGTCTCAACAACTCTTGCCATTGGCTCTTCCCACGCCTGCCTCCCGGCCAGAATGGAACCTGAACTGCGGGCACAAATAAATCAGGATTTTACAATAAATCCCAGGCTCCTCTGTGGGCACACTTCCCATTCTTCACAATGGTTCTCAGAACCTTTAAGCACAATCCGCACCTCCGATCAACAGATTGAAAAGCCGTTCCAGTTTAAAAACAGATTTCCTGATTAAATCTGGAACTTTATTCATCCCCAAAGTGTCTATTTTCTCCTACTACATGTGCCAGGGAAACCAGAAATAGATAAGACATAATCACTAATTTAAGATGTCCCTGGCCCAGAGAGGAGTAACCAGATAATTACAGATCAGCAGGGAAAGGGCGCTGATCCAGATTCTGTAGCAACAGAAAGCTGACTGACCTGGGGAGAGGCGGCCGACTCTACACAAAGCAGGAGAGCTTTTCCCAGAGGCACCAGAGCCTGCTGAGTCCTCCGGCCGACACGGGAGGGGCATTCCCGGCGAGGCCTCGGGAGGAGTGAGGATCCCAAGGCAGAGAGGAAAGGGGACAAAGGACAGGAAAGCAGCTGCCAGAGTCTTACACCTCTGATCAAAAGCCCAGGAGACGAGTCTTGGGAAACACACTGCAAGTTAACAACAGGCCAGTACCTTTTTCTTAAGTTCTTCTTGAGAAAAATGCTCCACTGGCAGCTGACCGTGCTCTTCAAGGCAAATACTGAGATAAGATGTTTGGTCACTGTAAAATGAAAATGGTTCTTCTGCCAAAAGAAACAAAAAAGGCCAAGACCGGGGAGAGAAAAGAATATATCAGAAACAGACACGCCCACACCTGACCCCAGTCCTGTCCATCTAAGGCTATTTGAAGGGGGAGTCAGAGAGGGGAGTCTCAAGCCCCCCTCTGAGCAACAGTAATTTTCCCTTCTCCACAGGCTGGTATCTCAATACACTGTCTCACCATGGGTGGCAGGTTTCACTGTGGCCAATTCGGAGTTATAATTTGCATATCGAGTGTTGCACCTAGAGCCCACTCTGAACGGAACAAGCAAACAGTGATTCCAGTTTAAGTGAGGGAGTGACTCTGGCTAGGTGATAACACAAGAAAATTAGATGTGACCCTCAAGGGTAGAGCCCCAGGGAAATAAAAACTCCTGACGCAGTTCTTACTGCCCCAGAGCCCTGGTGAGCAGCAGGCACACCACGGGCGGAAACTGCCCGTCACAGCCGAGACAAAGGAGCCTCTGGACACGCATGCAGCGGCTGCTTCCTATGCAGCACACATCACCTTTTTTTTATTTTTTTTAAGATTTATTTATTTTATTTGAAAGGCAGAGTTACAGGGATGAGGGGGAGAGAGAGAGAGACAGAGAGAGAAATCGATCTTCCATATGCTGGCTCATTATCCAAACGACCACAAGGACCAGGGCTAGGAAAGGATGAAGCCAGAAGCTTCACCTCGTCTCCCCTATGGGTGCAGGGGCTCAAGCACTTGGGCCGTCTTCTGCTACTTTCCCAGGCACATTAGGAGGAAACTGGATTAGAAGTGGAGCAGCAGGGACACAAACCGGCATCCATGTGAGATGCTGGCATCGCAGGTGGCGGCTTAACTCTCTATGCCACAACCCTGGCCCAGCAAACGTCACCTTCTACCAGAGAAGGAAGAGCATAGAGGGTGATGTTTACCGAGCAAGGCACATCCAGATATGACCTCCCCTACACATGTAAGAGCTGACACACTTCAAACACAGCAAAGACCACTACAAAGAGCCTGACTTCAAAGGAAGATGACCTGGCTCAAATCTGGGCAAATCAAAGCCCACCCACCTCTCAGCCCAGCCTTAGTTTCTTCATCTGTAAAATGAAGTGAATACTGACCCTACCCAATGGCATGATTGTGAGGATCGGAGATGAAAAGGGTCTAGCACTGTGCCTTGTACATAGTAGGTGTTCAAGAAACATCAAACTTGGGTCAGCACTGTGGCACAACAGGTTAAGTCACTGCTTGAGACGCCAGCACCCCATATTGGATCCAACTCCCTGCTAATGCACCTGGAAAGCAGATGATGGCTAAGGTACTTCAGTCCTGCTACCCACATGGAAGACTGGAGGGAGTTTCTGGCTCCTAGTTTCAGCAGGCCCAGACTGGGTTGTAGAGGCCATCTGGGGAGTGAACCAGTAGATAGAACATCTCTCTCTCTCTCTCTCTCGCTCTCTCTCTCTCTGTCACTCTGCGTTTCAAATAAATAAATAAATCTTTTAAAAAGAAGAAATGTCAAACTTACCTCTGCTGTTACCAATCCCTACCACATGTGCCAAGCACTGGGCTAGAGATCTGGAGAAGTATGAGACCCCAGCCCAGATTTTAAGGGGCTCAGTTTCCCGGAAGAGAGAGGATCAAGCATTGCTGTGATGAGCAAAGCAACACAGTCCCACAAGACCCTCACGATGTAGCCCCCCATCAATGAATCTCCAATGCCACATGGAACAGCCGCCTCTCCCCTCATGTCACTTCCACCCTGTGCTCTCTGTGGTAGCTGCTATGGCAGGAAGAGCCCAGGCATTTGGGGCAGTGCGGGCAGCAAAAGGGACCCACAAGTCCCCACGGGGATTCGGAGCTACAGTATCGCGTGGTGCAGAAAAGAGGAGAGACAGCAAGAAAGCAAGCCTGCCTCTGACCCTCTGCAGACTAATCATACAACGTAATGGCCTTCTACTATGAAAGGCCACAGCCCGATGAACACAGAGCCAACACCAACATGATCACCCCAGAAAGGACCCACAGACCAAACCCGGCAGGTGCTTCCTCCCCTCCTGAAGTTCCAGGGATTTCTTCCAGGTCAGCCATGGCCCTCCCAGTGGGAAACCAAAGGGAAGCACATACAAGACAGGACGCACCTTCCCGCCTCCGAATTTCGCTGATCATCTCCTCCAGGGTCTTCTGCAAATTCCGATATGAGAGCACATCCCGCTCCAGCTGCTTCCGTAGGGCAGAAATGCTGTTTAACTCAGCCTGCAAGTTGCTGATACTTGGTGGGGGGAAACAAAACAAAAAACAAAAAGACACAGAAACTTTAAAACAGAACTGCTTTAAAGACGCACAGCCCTCCAAGCCTCCCTGCGACATTTATGTCACCTGTGGGGTTTTTTGGTTATAAAAGTAAATACATGTCTATTACAGAACATTTAAAACATAAAACAAATAAAACCAAAATTACCACGATCTCACTTCTGATTAACAAAGAACAGACTGCACTTACTCCCAATCCTCCCCCCTGTATTTTCACAAGGTTGAAATAATACTGGGCACGTAATACTGAATTACACACTCCTTACTAAAGATCTCCCTACGTTTTTGGAAATTGTTTGCAAACATTATTTTTAATAATCATATAACATTAAATCAAATCAATGCCCCACCATCTACTTTAACTCATCTCCGTTGTGTCATTTCCAGTCTCGCTACAGACATCACATACAGGTGGGAATAACTGAATTCTCCAGCGTGTTTCTGTTTGGAGAAAGACCTTGAGCGGGCTTGGAGACAGGGGAGGCTCTCCAGGGCCTGGGTGTCGCTGGGCGTCCAGGCTCCAGAAGTGAGGGAGAGGCAGAGAGTGGACCCCTGCTGGCTCCTTCTCAAAGAGGCCACACTGGGGGAAGGATGAGGCCCAGGAGGGAAGAAGGGAGAGCGAGGAACGATGCAAGGCAGAAAAGGACCAATGGACAAACAGAAGTCCACTGTGGTTGGTTAACCCTCAACATGCACAGAGTGAAGGGCAGAACTTGCCCCTAATCGCCGGGAGCCCAGTGACGGCCATGTTCTATGTCTGCACTGTCTGACACAGGAGCATACAGTTGCCACTAGCTAAATGTGTCTCCTGAGTATGTGGAATGTGGCCAACATACTAAGGAGCTGAATGTTTCACTGTGTTAAAGTAACTTTCAATGTGCAAAGCCCCATGGCTAGTGGCCGCCACATGGGATGGTGCAGATCTGGGAGGAAGGCTTGGGCTTCTGCCCGGCATCCTTCAGACGTGGAGCGCTTAAACCCAGCTCTCGGAAGAGCACAGAGACCCCGCTGACAGCTGAACAGCATAAATCATGCTGCACTGTACATCTCTGAGCCTAAAGCCTCCAGGTTATTTTCTTAAGAAGGGTTCCCAGCAGTGCAATTACTGGGTCAAAGCATATGAACATCTCTAAGACCACTCAAGCACATCAGCAAATCACAAAGCCTCCTTTTTAAACACCAAGAAAGACATCACTCTCTGTCCAACTCCTGGCCCACAGGTCCCTGAGAGGGTCCATCAAGAGCTTGAAGCTATCAGTAAAAAGTCGTGAATATGTGGATTTTTTTTATAGGAAAGGAACTGGAAACTCTCCTGAGATTTTTCAAAAGGGGTGCATACCCCAGAATGGCTGGGAGCGATGACATTAAATACCTGTGCCACAGACGCAAGCCCTTCCCGTTCAGAGATTTCTCCCCACTCCATCCATCGAACTGCAGCCATAAATCAACATGTATTGGAAGGAAAATAAACCATTATGTCTAATCTTCTATGCCTGCTGCTTTGAGGACAGCTCACTGTGAAGCAGTCTTCATGCAAGGGAAGGGGCCCCACCAGCACCTTGCTCCCAGTTCCATTTCAAGACAATCGTAATGATCAATTTGTAAGGCTGATGGAAAACCCACAGAGGTGTCAGAGCACAGCGTTCGCCTGGATGCGGCTGTGCTGCAGAGACATTTAACCAGGGAAGAAAGGAGATTGTTTTAGCACAGCCCCTGTGATTAGGGCTGGGGAAAGCTAACTGCTTCACTCCCTCTTCCATTTTCTGACAGGGTGAAAAGTACACAGCTGCTGTTCCTGTGCCTGTCATGTATGTTTCCCCAACTCTAGAATCTTTTCAAGGTGTGAGGAGCTGGCGGAACAAAAGGTGCTTTGCTTTGCGCAGAAAGAAACAAAAGCCTTGCACATTTTTCTTTCTGGAATGGGGCAGGGGAGGCTGGGGCCTGGGAGGAGGCAGCAGCAGAAAAGAGGAGTTACAGAAGGGAGGTCGAAGGTCAGAACAGCACATCACCACTAACTAGCTCCATGACCTGGGGGTAGACGGTGACACCGCCTGGGTCCTGACTTCCTCATCTGGAAAATGGGGCTAATAGTACCTGTCCTTCCAGACTGTTGTGGGGATTCAGTGAGACAGCACATGGAAAAGAGCTTAGCATAGTGCCTAACACGGTCTAGATGCTCAACACACACCATATCCTTCCTTCCTCGTGCCCCAACAATTCCCACACAAAAGCATGGTATTTATGAGTCAAAATTTCTGAATCTCAGGAGCTTCTCTGGAGAATTCTCATCCGGGAGCAATGTTAGGGGACATGTGGCAATGTCTGGAGCCATTTTTAATTTCATTACTATTATTACTTTTTATATATTTGAGAGGCAGAGATACAGAGAAAGATGGATAGTTCCCACGCACCGGTTCACTCCCTAAATGCCCACAAGAGCTGGGCTTGAAGCTGGAAGCCAGGAACACAATCCAGGTCTCCACTTGTGTGCAGGAAGAAAATTACTCAAGCCATCAACACTACTTTCCAAGGTCTGCATTATCAAGAAGCTGGAGTCAGGAGTTGAACCCAGGTATCCCAATGTGGGCTGGCTAAATGCCCAATCCCTGAAGACATTTTGATTGTCACAACTAGGGTGAGAGAGGGCAGGTGTGCTAACACCCGGGTAGAGTCAGGGATACTGCAAAAATATCTGACAATGCACAGGACAGCCCCTCTTGGCAAAAAATTATCCAGCCACAAGCCCCGAGTTACAGGGAAGCACAGACCATACTACTCCACAAGGTGGGTGGTGTGTCAGGGAAGGCCTGGGGGCCTGAGCTCCGATCATTCTGAACTGCAGAACCCTGGCTCATGCACTTGACATCTTACAGAGCACATCTCCGCTTCTGTAACATGGGGATAAGGCCACCCACTTCTACATGCTGCTGGGAAAGAAAACCAGGAGAGGCAAAAGGAGCACACAGCTGCCCTGATGAGCCTCCTCCCTCCCTGCACTCCCTCTCCAGCTTTAATCACAGCACACCCTGTCTCTGTAGTCGTCACCTTTACTGCCAGTTTCCAGAGAGCAGCAGTGTGCAGACAGAAAAGGGAGCTCCGCCTCCTTAGCCACACTGTGAGCTCTGGAAAGAGCAAGATCTGAGGGTCCAGAAACTCCCCACATGCTAAGTGGGGCAGCTGGGAAACTGAGGCACGTGTGAACTCTTCATGCTGTTGTTATTCTGCATGCTGTTGTCTGGGTGCCTTCTGTGCCAGACAGTATTAGCTCTTCACATAGCATCCTCTCTTGGTTCCCAACAGCTCTATAAGGAGGGCTGGGTAAGTAGGTACACTGGAGGGTAGCTGGGTAAGTAGGCAGGCAGGCTCATCTCTCTCAATTTCATCAACACAGACACTGAGGTTCGGGTGAGAAATGACTTCCCCAAGAGCTCAGAGCTGCTGAGGGTGGAGCTAGGATCTGGACCCAGGTCTACCTCCCTCTAAAGTGCCAGTGTAAGCGTGAAGTGAACAGCAAGCCCCTGAAGCAGCCTTCTTAGCCACAGCCCTCAGCGGCCTCAGACCACCAAGTTGTGACTTTTCAAAAAGTCACCGTGAAACCCTGAGCCACTCATGATACTCAGGGCTCGAGGGCAGGCACAACTACCCACAGGACCTCTCAGTGCCGACCCCTGCCTGGCCCCCACCCAGAGAAGCTGTGTAGTGAAAACTACACTTGTGTGGCCCTGCTTTGAGTTTCCCCACGTGGCTCAGCCCCTCTTATTTGAGAGGTAGAGTTACAGACAGTGAGAGGAAGAGACAGAGAGAAAGGTCTTTCTTCCGTTGGTTTACTCCCTAAATGGCCGCAACAGCTGGAGCTGCGCCCATCCAAAGCCAGGAGCCAGGAGCTTCTTCCTGGTCTCTCATATTGGTGCAGGGGCCCAAGGACTTGGGCCATGTTCTACTGCTTTCCCAGGCCATAGCAGAGAGCTGGATTGGAAAAGGAGCAGCTGGGACTAGAACTGGTGCCCATATAGGATGCCGGTGCCGCAAGCAGAGGATTAACCTACTGTGCCACGGCACCATCACCCATGTGTTTTCATTTGCTCCAAACTCACTTTGCATTTTAGAAATCTAGAAATCACCTCCTAATCTAAGTGATCAGTGCTGGGGGAGGGGCATTCCTGCACAGAGCACTTCCCAGGGAGGTAGATCAGTCATGGCAAAGGCACAAGGTGCAGGGTGGTTGGGAGGGCAGGAACACCAAGGCAACAGGTGTCCAGGGATACACTGGGCCTCCTGACGAGGGGAGCGTTGGGGCTGGATTCTCAGTGTGGAGAGGCAGACAAAGCTGAGAGAGACTGAGCCTGGGCTGGGTGCAGAGGTGGAACCACATGGCCCAATGGGCAACACAGAGCTCATGGCTCCAGAGCCACGGGCACTCCTCAAGAGAAGCCGCATGTAAAAAAGACACAGAGTGTAATGTGCCCGCCCACGTGGACCCAGCCCCAGCCCAGCTCCCAGGAAGCCAAGCCATTCTTGTTCCACGGCCATCCCCACCCACTTCCTCTGCTTCAGAGCTGTCTTGAAACAAATCCCAGACATCAATCACATCTTTCAACTGCAAAGATCACAGAGTGTGCAAAATGATTTCATAGCGTGAGAAATCCCTGAGGCCGGCCCTAGAGTGAGGCCCAAGCAGGCCGCTTGCTTGCCTGTGGACACAGCCAGAAAGTGGAGAGCACCGGCTGGAGCAAGTCCACTGGCCTGTCACTGGCATCAGACCATCTTGGCAATTCTGCAGACACACAGGTCACTCAGACAAGCAGAGACTAGTGTGGAGTCTGGGCTCGAGTCACTCAATACCTGTGTGACTCTGGACAAGTCCCTTAACCACTCACGTAAAACGAGGATAACATTCTTACTTACCTCCCAGGACAGCTGCGGGGGTCACAGGAAATAACACAGATGGCATTACTTGCTACATGCATCATAAGGAATTTCAACTTCTGAGTAAACATTATCATATGTTTATCCTAATTTTGATGCCAACAGTCAGGCAGTTCTTGACAAGAAACAAGTATACCTGATTGTTAAACACAACAGTCACCATCCAGGCACTTTATCAGCTTCCCAGGAATCACCAGCACTTATTCAAGATGTATGAGTGTGTGTCTGCATGTGTGCGTGTCTGATGCCCAAACAGCTCTTACCTGTCTGCGTCCTGCAGAGACTTCACCAGCTGGGCATAGATGTCCTGCTCTTTCTTTAAGACCTGAATCAGCTCCTCATAGTCTGACTGTTGCTTTTCCTGGAAATGACAACGGGCATCTGACATTAAGGGAAGAATTTTAAGAGTCATCTTTATATTATGCAAACGTATGAAGCTGGTTCTGGAAGGCAAGGCCCTGTGCCAGGCTCTGGCTCAGGCCACAGTCAGAGAGCACCACCTGCAGGAGGAGTGAGGAATGACCATCCATCACCTACCCCAGCACGAAGCTGAGAGTTGTGCTTCCAACGCAAAGCGACTGCAAGATGGCTGGACAGGGAAAAGACATGCCGATTCTGACCAGGAGACGGTAGCAGAAGAAAAGCAGAGGAAGTGCATTCCCAAGGAAGAGTTGGAGAGAAGTTTGCAGTGGAAATTCTACAGAGGAAAGAGGGGAGCCGTGGAGCAGTGTGGAAAGCGTGGACACGCAGCAGCGAGTGGGGACACCACTCACGACTCCCACAACTGGGTGATGGAGAAAATGCCAACTTCTAAGAGTGAGGGTACCTGCTGACCAGCCCAGTGGACAGAAGGCACCAGCTTGACCCCAACAGAGGCTGTGGTGGATCTCCTGTGTGCACAGCCAGGGGATTTTACCACAGGGGAAAAAAATCTATGCTCCCCAATGACTTTGAATCTGGTTGTGAGGACTGGCAGGGTATTGGGCACCCATTAATGTCTGTGAGGTGCTCCCATCCCCTCAACCTATCACAGACTCCAGGATTCAAACCACCAGGGTGGAGTACCCACAGGCAATTGGCTCTGGGAATGTCCCTGTTCTCTCCAACAAAGGGGCAGGCTCAAGGGACTGAGAGTAGGTCCTCTGCACCCCATGGCTGTGGGAACTCTGTGACTGCACGAGAGGGTGTGGAGTGCAGTTGAGTTCTGGGCAATCACTGTGTCTGGCCTCAGAGGCTCGGCGCTCCCTGCCTGCTGTGGTGGGAGTGGTGTCATTGTTGAGGATTCAGTGTGCACTGGGGACTGCACAGATCCTTTGTGTGGCTCATGTGCCTGTGTGGGTGGGGGTTGTACTTGCTGTGGGGTAGCCCTGGCCATTGATCACCTTGGAAGAAAGGAGGTAACGCCGAGATCACACCAACAGGCATGATCACACCCTTCCCTTGCTGAGAGTATGAGACATACCACACCCAACGTGGGTGCCACCCTGGATTCTCGCCCCACCCTTGGTCACTGACCAGAGCTACCTGGCTCCACCCAGCACATGCCCCCTGGATATCCACTGAAGAAGCACACACTCCACTGAGCCACAGAAGGACAGCACAAAAATAAAACTAATCACACATGAAAACCAACAAGTGTTTCCAAAAGTGCCTTAACATGAATGTTGAAATACAAGAAACAAGAACAAGGAAGACAACACGTTTCCCCAAAAAGAACAACACTTCAATGTTAGAAGGTGAAGCTGAAGGGATTGATGCAATGCCTAAAAACGAACTGGAAGGAATGATCATAAAATTACTCAAAAACAGAGAAGCTAATTTATGAGATAAGGAAATATGTACATGATAAGGATGAAAAATTCCCCAAGAGATTGAGATACTGAAGAGAAATCAAACTGAAAGACTAGAAATGAAGAATTTGGGGCCAGTGTTGCAGTATAGTGGGTTAAGCTGCTGGCAGCACCAGCAACCCATATGGGCACCAGTTCAAGTCCTGGTTGCTCCACTTCTGATCCAGCTCCCTACTAATGTGCCTGGGAAAGCAGTGGAAGATGGTTCCAATGCCTGAGCCCATATGGAATACCCAGATGGAGTTCCTGGCTCCTGGCTTTGGCCTGGACCAGCCCAGCCATTAAGACCATCTGGAGAGTGAACCAGCAGATGGAAGATGTATCTATTTCTCTCTCTTTTTCTGTAATTCTGTCCTTCAAATAAATAAATCTTTAAAAGAAAAAAGAAATGAAGAATTCAACTTGTCAAGCAGAAAATGTAGTGGAAAGCTTCTTGGTGATGCAGATGAAACAATACACAAGATAGAAGACAAATATTTGGAAATATCTGTTAGACAAAAAAAGAAGAAGAAATAAAGAAAAAGAAGAAAAAATCAGAAAAACTGAAAGTAGTGCTCAGGATTCTTGGGATACTATTAAATGACCAAACTTATATGTCTTAGGAGTTCCTGAAGGCACTGAAAGAGAGAATAGATTACAAGCCTATTCAGCAAAATAATAGCAGAAAAATTCCTAATTTGAAAAAGAAAAGGGACATAAAAGTACAGGAAGCACAGAGAACAACAGACATGATCAGAAAAGAACTTCACCACAACACATTAGAGTCAAACTTTTCATAGAAAATATTAAGATTCTAAATGTGTGCAAAAGAAACACCAGATTACCTTTAGAGTATCCCCATTTACACTAACAGCTGATTTCTCATCATAAACCCTATAGGCTAAGAGAGAATGGAGAGACATAGTGCAAATACTAAAAGAAAAAAGCAGTCAACCTAGAATACTGTACCCAGCAAAGCTCTCACTTATAAATGAATGTGAAATAAAGACCTTCCAAAACAAGCAGAAATTGAAAGAATTTATCATCACTTGTCCAACTTTATAAATATTCTTTATTTTTAAGATTTATTAATGTTATTTGAAAGGCAGAGTTAGAGGGAGAGAGAGGAAGAGAAGGGAGAAGCTCTCTCCACTGGTTCACTCCCTAGATGGCTATCACAGCTGGATCTGGGCTAATCCAAAGCCAAGAACCAGAAGCTTCTGCCCAGTCTCTCACATGGATGCAGGGGACCAAGTACTTGAGCCATCTTCTGCCACTTTCTCAGGCACATTAACAGGAAGCTGGATCAGAAGTGAAGCAGATAGGTCTTTAACCAGCACCCATGTGGGATGCCAGCATCACAGATGGCAGCTTTAACTGTTACACTACACCACAAGCCCCACAAATTTTTAAGGATGTGCTACACACAAAAACAGAATAACAGTCATCATTATGAAAAAATGTGAAGGCAGAAAATCTCCTAGAAGTACAAAGGAAATCAAAGAAAACAACAGGAATATGTGTGGAAAATTACTTATCAATGATTATCATTATCAATAATTATCAATCATCACTTATCTATAATAATTCTGAATGTAAATGGCCTAAATTCTCCACTTAAAAGATACAGAATGGCTGAATGGATTTAAAAAGCAAGTCCCATCTGTTTGCTGCCTATGAGAAACACCTCACCAACAAAGGTACAGACTGAAAGTGAAATGATGGAGAAAGATATTCAAAAAAAAAAAAAAAGATATTCCATGCTAACGGAAAGCAAAAGCAAGCATGTGCAGCCATCCTAAAAGACAAAAAAAAAAAAAAAAAAAGAGGGGCTAGCGCCATGGCTCACTTGGTTAATCCTCCACCTGCGGCACCAGCAACCCATATGGGCACCAGGTTCTAGTCCTGGTTGCTTCTCTTCCGGTCCAGTTCTCTGCTGTGGCCCGGGAGGGCCGTGGAGGATGGCCCAAGTGCTTGGGCCCCTGCACCCGCATGGGAGACCAGGAAGAAGCACCTGGCTCCTGGTTTTGATCGGCACAGCACTGGCCATAGCGATCATTTGGGGAGTAAACCAACGGAAAGAAGACCATTCTCTCTGTCTCTCTCTCTCTTCTCTCACATTGTAAATAACTCTGTCAAATAAATTAAAAAAAAAAAAGAAACACAGAAGGTCATTATGATTAAAGGATCAAGTTAACAGGAAGACACAATTATAATAAATCTATATGTGCCTAATGCCAGGGTGCCTGGCTATTTAAAATAAATATTAAGGGATCTAAAGTGAGGCACAGACTCCAACACAATAGTAATTACAGACTTCAACATCCCACTTTCATCAATGAACACATCAACTGACAGAAAATCACCAAAGAAACAACAGAGCTAACCTACACTATGGACCAAATGGACCTGATACATCCAGAACATTTCATTCTACAGTTGAAGAATACATACTCCTTTAATCAGTGCACAGAACTTTCTCAGGGAAAGAGCATTTGCTAGGCTATAAACCAAGTGTCAGCAAATTGAAAACACTGAAATCAAACCATGTATCTATTCTGACCACAATGGAATGAAGCTGGAATTAAAAATTCAAGAATCTCTAGAACATAAGCAAACACTTGGAAACAACACACTCTTGAATGAACAGTGGGGCATTAAAGAAATCAAAAAGGAAATCCAAGAATTCCTGGAAACAAATGAAGATATCAATTCAACATAAAATTTATGGGATGGGCTGGCACTGTGGTGTAGTAGACGAAGATGTCACCTGATGCACTGGCATCCTATGTGGGTGCTGGTTCATGTCCCTGCTGCTCCCCTTTTGATCCAGCTCTCTGCTGTGGCCTGGGAAAGCAGTAGAAGATGGCCCAAGTACTTGGGTCCCTGTACTCATGTGGAAGACCTGGAGTAAGCTCCTGGCTCCTGGCTTTGTATTTGCTCAGCTCCAGCCATTATAGCCATTTGGGAAGTAAATCAGAGGAAGGAAGACCTTTCTGCCTCTTCCTCTCTGTCTGTAGTTCTAACTCTTAAATAAATAAATAAAATCTTAAAAAAAAACTTACAAGATACAGGAAAAGCAGTATTAAGAGGGAAGTTTATACAACTAGTGCCTACATCAAGAAATTGGAAAGACATCAAATAAATGAGCTATCAATGCATCTCAAGGATCTAGAAAAATAACAAACCAAACCAAGGAGAAGCAAAGAGAGAGAGAGAGAGAGAGAGAGAGAGAACAAAATTGAAATAAAAATATAAAATTTTAGTGAAATGAAGAGCTAGCTTTTTTTATTTATTTATTTTTTTATTTTTGACAGGCAGAGTGGACAGTGAGAGAGAGAGAGAGACAGAGAGAAAGGTCTTCCTTTGCCGTTGGTTCACCCTCCAATGGCCGCCGCGGTTGGCACGCTGCAACCGGCGCACCGCGCTCATCCGACGGCAGGAGCCAGGTGCTAGGTGCTTCTCCTGGTCTCCCATGGGGTGCAGGGCCTAAGCACTTGGGCCATCCTCCACTGCCCTCCCGGACCACAGCAGAGAGCTGGCCTGGAAGAGGGGCAACTGGGACAGAATCCGGCGCCCCAACCGGGACTAGAACCCAGTGTGCCGGCGCCGCAAGGCGGAGGATTAGCCTGTTGAGCCACGGCGCCAGCCCAAGAGCTAGCTTTTTGAAAAAATAAATAAAATTGATATACCATTGGCCTAAATAACCAAACAACAACAAAAAAGCTACAAAAAGACCCAAACCAACAAAATCAGAGATGAAAAGGGAGCTGTAACAATGGATACCACAGAAGTAAAAAGAATTATCAGGAATTACTACAAAGAGCTATATCCCAACAAGTTGGAAAATCTAGAAGAAATGGATAGATTCCTGGACACATACAATTTCCAAAATTGAGTCATAAAGACATAGAAAACCTAAACAGAACAATAGACAAGACAGATTGAATCAGTAATAAACTCCCAACAAAGAAAAGATCAGGACTAGATGGCTTCACTGCTGAATTCTACCAGACTTTTAATGAAGAACTAATTCCAATTTGTCTCAACCTATTCAAAACCATCGAAAGGCAGGGAATCCTCCCAAACCCATTCTTCATGGCATCACCTTAATTCAAAAACTGGAAAAATATTCAACAGGGGCTGGCACTATGGCATAGTGGGTAAAGCTGCCATCTGCAGAGCCAGCATCTCATATGGGTGTCAGTCCGAGTCTCAGCTGCTCCACTTCCAACCTGGTTCTCTGCTATGACCTGGGAAAGCAGTAGAGGATGGCCCAAGACCTTGGGCCCCTGTGCCCACATGGGAGACATGGAAGAGGCTACTGGCTCCTGGCTTTGGATCAGCGCAGCTCTAGCCATTGAATCCATCCGAGGAGTGAACCAGTGGATGAAAGACCTACTTCTCCCTCTCCCTGCTCTCCCTCTCCCTGCTCTCCCTCTCCCTCCTTCCCCCCCTCTCCCTCTCCCTTTCTCTATCTCTGCCTCTCTGTAACTCTGCCTTTCAAATAAATAAATACATCTTTTAAAAAAAAGATACAACAAAGAAATTATAGTCCAATGTCACAGATGAACATTGATGTAAAAATCCTCAACAAAATACTAGCTAAATGAATCCAGTGACACATTAGTAATATCTTTCACCCAGACCAACTGGGATTTATCCCTGTTATGCAAGGATGGTTCAACATTCACAAATCGATCAATGTGATACATCACATTAACAAACTGAAGAATAAAAACCATGTGATCACCTCAATACATGCGGAAAAGCATCTTATAAAATACAACATCCTTTCATGATAAAAACCTTAAGCAAATTGGGTATACAAGGAACATTTCATAACACAATCAAGGCAATATATGACAAACCCACAGCTAGCATCATATTGAATGGCAAAAAGTTGGAAGCATTTCCACTAAGATCTGGAACCAGACAAGGATGCCCACTTTCACCACTGCTATTCAATAATAGCCTGGAAGTTTTAGCCAGAGCCATTAGACAAGAAATAGAAACCAAAAGAATACAAACTGGAAAGGAGAAAGTCAAACAATCCTTATTTGCAGAAGACATGATTCTATACATAGGGGGTCCAAAAGACTCCATTGAGACTATTGGAACTCATAAAAGAGTTTGGTAAAGGGACAGAATATAAAATTAACACACAAAAATCTATAGCCTTTGTATACACAGATAATGCCATGTCTGAGAAAGAACTTGTAAGATCAGTCCCATTCACAATAGCTACCAAATTTTTTTAAATAACTTGGAATAAATTTGACCAAGGAAGTGAAAGATCTCTATAACAAAAAAATACAAAACAGTAAAGAAAGAAATAGAAGAGGTCACAAACAAATGGAAAAATCTTCCATCTTTGTGGATTGGAAGAATTAATATCAATAAAATATTCATACTACCAAAAGCAATTCAATACGATCCTAATCAAAATACCAATGACATTCTTCTCAGATCTAGAAAAGCTGATGCTAAAGTTCATATGGAAACACAAGAGACCTCGAATATCTCCAGCAATCTAAACAAGAGAAACAAAGCCACAGACATCACAATACCTGATTTCAAGACATACTACAGGGAAGTTATAATTAAAACAAACAGATACTGGCACAAAAACAGACATATAAACCAATGGAACAGAATAGAAACTCCAGAAATCAACCCACGCATCTACAACCAACTAATTTTTGACAAAAGAGCTAAAATCAAGCCCTGGAACAAGGAAATTCTCTTCAACAAATGGTGCTGGGAAAATTGGCTCTCTTCAGAAGCATGAAACAAGACACCTATCTTACACCTTATACAAAAATCAACTCAAAATGGATCAAGGATCTAAATCTACAACCTAATATCATCAAATTACTAGAGGAAAACATTGAGGAAACTGCAAGGCATTAGCATAGGCAAAGACTTCTTGGAAAAGACCCCAGAAGCACAGGTAATGCAAACCAAAATTGACAAATAGGATTGCATCAGGCTAAGAAGCTTCTGCACTGTAAGGAAACACTCACCAAAGTAAAAAGGCAACCAACAATATGGGAGAAAGTATCTGTAAACTTTGAAACTGATAAAGGATTAAGATCCAGGATCTATAAAGAGCTCAATAAATTCAACAACAACAAAACAAACAACCCAGTTAAGAAATGAGCCAAGGACTTGAATGGATATTTTTCAAAACATAAAATTCAAATGACCAGACACATGAAAAAATGCTCACGATGCAAATAAAACCACGAGGATTCACCTCACCCCAGAAGAATGGCTCTCCTACAAAATGAACAAAAAATAAATGCTGGCAAGGATGTGGGAAAAAGGTACCCTAATCCACTGTTGGTGGGAATGTAAACTAGTACAGTCATTGTGGAAAATAGTATGGAGATTCTCACAAATCTGAAAACAGATCTACCATATGCCCAGCCATCCTACTCCGGGAATTTACCCAAACAAAATGAAATCAGATTGAAAGAGTTATTTGCACCCCATGTTTATTGCAACTCAATTCACAGTAGATAAGATATGGAATCAACCTAGATGGCAACCAAACAATGACAAGAAAAAAAAGGTGGTATATATACACTATAATCAGCCATAAAAAAAAAGAATGAAATCTTGCCTTTTACAACAAAATGGATGCAACTGAAAACCAGTATACTTACTGAAATAAGCCAAACCCAGAAAGACAAACATCATATGTTTTCCCTGATCTCTGATAATTAATATAAAAAGGTAAGGTATATAAGCAAAATTGACATTCTGAGATTTGATTATTGTTTACAGCCTTTGTCTCTACTGTTGTGGAACAGTGGTTTTTTTTTTCTTCTATGTGTTGAATTCTTTAGTTCAGTATAGGGTTAAGCTTATGATATTTAAATAAACTCAAAGTATACCACTGTAAAAAGTAAAGGAAAGAATAAGAAAGGAAGGAGGAGAGAATTTGGGAGCATGGGTGGGAGGGAGGGTAGGGTGGGAAACATCACTGTGCTCCTAAGTCTGTGTATATATATATGAAGTTTGTTCACTATATGTGTGTGTGTGTGTGTGTATTCACAAAAAAAGACTCATGAAATTACTACCCCTAAGAGCTGATGGTCATTGTTTCCACAATGCTACAAAGAACACTTTGCCATGCTGTCTTGAACTCTTAAATCAAAATCTGACAAGTATTATGGACAAGGGTGGGGAGGGGGAGGGGGAGGGAGACGCAGGCATTTAACCTAATGGTTATGACACCAGTTAGGATGCCCACACCCCACATCAGAGCACCTGGGTTCAACCCTTGGCTTCAGTTCTTCACTCCAGCTTCCTGCTAATGCAGACCCTTGGAGGCAGCAGTAACGGTTCAAGTAGTTGGGTTCATACTACCCAAATGGGGACCTGGTTTGAGTTCACAACTTCCTGCTTTGGCCCTCAGGACATTTTGGCATTTGGGGAGAGAACCAGCACATGGGAGGTCTTTCTTATTATATCTCTGTTTCTCTGCCTCTCAAATATAATTTTTTTTTAATTTTTAGGTATTAGGAAAATGGGGTTTACAATAAAGTAGAGGAGGCCAAGTATGTAGCACTTGGGAGGCATCCAGAATGGGATGGTGATGAAGAGATCTGAGTTGACCTCTACCACTTTATAGTAGTTAGCCATGGGTAAGCAGCTCACCAAACCTCTATGAGACTCAGTCCCCTCATCGATAGGTTGAGATATAATTTTGTAACTGAATGTTCATAAATGCAAACTTTTTTTTAGCTTGAAAGTTGGCTCTGCAACTTACTAGTTCTAGGACTTTGGGAAATTACCTACTAGGAGTCCTGGTATTCCTACCCAAAACCAGGGAACAATAACCACCACCTTATGGAGTTCTGGAGGAGTTAAAACATTAACTGTATTGTAAGGAACCAAGGATGCCTGAAGAAACGGCTGAAGCCAATGTTGGGACAGGATACAAAGTCTCAGTGATGCAGGATGAGTAAAAGCTGGCAACGTCATGCACAGCACGGTGACCAAAGTTAGCAATACATGGTGTGCTTGACATCTGCTAACAGAATAGATCTTAAGTGTCCTCATCAAAAAAAAGAAAATGGCAACAATGTAAGGGGACAGATATATTTATTAGGTTGATTATAGTGATGATTTCACCATGGATATATACATCACATCAAGTTGTACACCTTATGTAAATATATAAGTTTTACTTGTCAATTATACCTCACTAAAGCTCAAAAAAAGGAAATGCTTAAATAATGATAAAGAGTTGTCAAAAGAACACAGATGCCAGTTTTTAAAGGCTTCTACCAGTCAAATCTGGGACAATTTGAGCATCAAAATAAATAATGATAATAATGGATTATAACCCATTGAATAAAATAGTAATTCATGAATATATACTAATACATATGAGAGGAATAGGAGGCTTCTCTTTAGAGTAAATGATAATTAATAAACATAGAAAGATGAGAGAAATTAGGAAAACCCCCATTTGATAACCATCATGGTAATAAGTAATTTAGCCAAGAAACAATCGCTAAAAACAGAAGGTGAAAACCTGAAGATCTAGATACCTACAGACTCAAAAACACCTCCCCAAAATACTTCTTAAATACAAAGAGAAAAGAAGTAACTGAATTAAGACATCTAGCAGATACTACCTTCATAGAGTAACCAAGCATAGCTCATAATGAGACAGGTGAAACCATGGACCATCAGATGGGTCACACTGAGAACTCAACGGCCAATGCCACTATACACACTCAGACCCAAATTGCATAGGTTGAACCTAGTGGCTTGGGAAAAGCAGTGGAGGATGGTCCAAGTACTTGGGTCTCTGCCACCCAAATGGGAAACCTGATTAAGCTTTCAATCTATCTTTCAAAAAAATTAACTTTATGACCTCTAATGTAAATTTAGCATTCTTTCCTTTCATTAGGAACTGAAGGAAAACAGACCACAACAGTAGCATGATATTACAGTAACTTTGTCATTTAAAAAATAGTTATTTTTGGATATGCTGCAGATATTTATTCATTTTACTTTGAGAGATAGAGAGAAAGAGATGGAGACACAGGTCTCATCCACTAGTCCATTCAAAAATGCCCACAAGAGCCCCTAGATGGGGCCAAAGCCAGGAGTGGGAAGCTCAATCTGTGTCTCCCATGTGGGTGGTGGGAACCCATCACTTGAGCCGTCATCACTGTCTCCCAGGGTGTACATCAACATGAAGCTGGTCAGGACCAAACCCAGATACTTCAATATGGGACACAGGCATCTTAACCAGCAACTTACCCAGGCCAAATACCCACCCCTTAAAATCTGTATTCTTATCACTAATTCAAGACTAAAGCAGTCACTGTAGATCACCACTAGATCTTAACACATTAAAAAAGAAGCACTATTTCTACAGTACAGTTATGTTTATATTTCGATAACTGAATTTTAAAAATATTTGGTTCCCTTTAGAATTCCATGAACATCTATTTTACATTTAAACATTTTTCCAGGGAGGGGTGCCTGGCTTCAGCAGACTGCCAAAGGGATGCAGAGGGCAAAAAGTGCACAAGTCAGGTCCAGCGTTGTGGCTCAGCAGACTAAGCCACCATCCACAGCGCCAGCATCCGATGTGGGCACAGGTTCAAGTCCCAGCTGCTCCAATTCCAATCCAGCTCCCCACTAACATGCCTGGGGAAACAGCAGAGGACAGCCCAAGTGCTTGGGTACCTGTACTCACATGGGATACCAGACTCCTGGGTTTGGACTGGCCAGCTTTGGCCGTTGCAGCCATCTGGGGAGTGAACCAGCAGATGGAAGACCTCTCTTTCTCGGCCTCTCTCTGCCTGCCCCTCCCTCTCCCTCTTTCCTTCCCTCCCCCCCCCCCGCCTTTCAAATAAAAAAAATAAATCTTAAAAAAAAAAAAGGTCACAGGCCCCTGACCTGGGAGGATAGTGCTGTGCTTCCAACCTATGAAACAAAGGCCAAGGCACTGCTGGTCACTTCAGGGTTGTAAATGCTACACCCCTAGTCTGGTCATGCCAAGTTAGGTACCCAGACTGCTAGAAATGTCAGATCCTTTGGTAAATCATTCCATGTGTCACCAGCACAAGGAGCTCACTCTCAAATGCCTTTTGTACATAACAGTAGCGGGTGAGATTCTCTCAGCTGCCACCTGCACAGAACCTGGAGGATCCCAGAGAAGTGAGTGGGTGAGAAGAGGGCACCAAGGCACCAGAGGCTTCAGGCCCCATGCCTGGTGCTCTCCAGACACTCCCTCATCCAATCCTCACAACCACGCAACCACACAGGGGGCTGCGTGCTGCCACTCTCGCATTTTAGACAGTAGGCTGTCCAGCTCAGAGGGCTCATCTGCCCAATATCACAGTGGGCAGGCAGAGTGTGGGCAACAAGGCCCATGCTGGCCCACCATGGACACAAAGCACTGGGTACCTGGTGAGGGTAATATCATCACTGTCAGCCCCACAAAGGCCAACGGAAGAAAGCAAGAAATGTCAATGGCAAAATCAGAACCCTACTGCTCCTTGAGCATCTAACACGAGACAGTTGAGGGGTTAAGAGTGTATGATGTTATTAATGTGCGATGTGACCTTGAACAAGATACCCAGCCTCTCTGCGCTTCAACTTCCGTCTCCTATAAATGCAGGTGATAATTCTACCTAGCTCACAGGAGATTAAATGAGTTAATCTCTACAAAGTTCTCAGAACAAAGCCTGGCACAGAGTAGCACTCGATAAATGTCAGCTGTGACTGATTGTTCTGCTCCAAGTGCGCTGCCAGTTACTTGACATAGATCATCTCTAATCACCACAACATTCCAGGGAAGCATATTAATCTCCCCATTTTTCAGATGCTGAGACTGATTCTCTGGAAGCAGAGGTTCATCTTTTGAGTCCACTCGGCCAATAACTGCTGAAGTCAGTTTGTGCTTAGGTATGGATCTTCAAAGCCAGCCAAGACGGGCTTCGAGAAACACCAGTAAATAAAGAGTGCAGACCCGATGGATGTACCTCTGTGGAGCACACATCCCCATGAAAGAACTCCACCCCAGGACCCTCCACCCCAGGACCCTGGGCCTGAGCCAGACTCCTGAAGGCTGGGCTCTACGCCAGGAGGACCATGCACCTTCATGCAGGGCCTGGGCGCCCAGCTGTTCCCCTCTCCTCTTCTTTCAGGCAGCCTTCCCAAGCCTTCATCTGAGTTTTTAGGCCAGCACCCCTGCACTGTCCTTAGCTCCTACCCTCTTCCTTTCCATCTCTGTGAAACCAGGAAAGTCCACCTGAGCCCCAGGAGACTCTTCCCATCCCTGGACCCCCGGATTGTCTCAGCCAGCTCTCACGAGGTTAGATGCCCGCCTCCAGCCCCAGAGCACCCTGCATGCCCCTCAGCCCCAGGCCAGTGTACAAAGCACCTGATCACAGATCTGAGGGCTCCTTGCCAGCAGCCGTGTCCCAGGCCAGGCCCGGCGCCTGACACAAATCAAATGCTGCCACAAACACTTGCTGAACTGATGATTAAATAGGTAAGAGGGGAACACAGGGACCGATATGAATCTTAAGAGCAGAGATTCCTGTGGATATTTTGCATAATGAAAGCCAGAGTGAGTCAACGTCTTCCTAGAAGCAAATTGCTCACCCATGTTTGAATAAATGAACTCTTCGGAGCCATTTGGGTCCCATTTCATCAATCACCTATTCCCCTGCGCTGAATCATGCCCCATTAGAATGAAGTCATGTGGCTCCCTCGGCAGAGCTGACAAACCAGTCCATCTCCTGAGCACAGAGGCAGTGGGCCCAGCTGCCAGGGGCGGGGGGCGAGGGGTGGGAGACCAATTAGATGCACCTGCTCAGCAGGAAGAGCCCATCCCTCACCCCGCCCCCCCCACCACAAGTGACAGCCCATCACAGAGACTTGTCACTGCCACACAGCCACTGTGGAGCTGACCCTGCAGCGTGTTCTCTGCAGCCTTTGGAGTGCCCACCCTGCTCACCACCATTCCCCAGTCTCATCTGAGAATGTCCTAAAACACGAAGGCAAGTCCTGGGCAGACTCCTCTCCTTTGTGAGCCAGGCCCTGGCCCACATAAACCAGTGCAATTCTACCCCAAGAATCCAGGGCTTTAGACTGAGACACCAGATGCCTGGAGGGTCTGAGTGGGTCACAGACAGGGCCCCAGAGAGTGGGTCTGCTGCTGCCAAGTCTACAGGACTGCCAGTTTCCACCTCCCTGAGCTGTGGCTGCTCAACCTGCGCTCAGTACCCGAGAGAGCCTCCAGTCTGTGCTTGGGCGACACTCCCCTTCATTCCCATTTTGCTCAAACCACTCCGTGTTGCATTCTGTAGCTCACCACGCAAAGAACCTGATCTGATGCACTTAGGTTATTTCTAATCCTCTCAGAAAGCAGGCAGCAAACAATTCTCCACTTGACAGACTAGGACGGTAAGTTTCAGAGAGATGGAGGGCCTTGTCCAGGGTCACAGAGCTGGTAAGCAGCAGGACCGGCATCTGACACCAATGCCGGGACAGGTTCTACTCTACCACTGTCTCCTTAGTCACTTGAAGGAGACACAGACGCAGACCACAGTCTGAAGAGGCAACAGACATGTAGAGAGCAAGCTTAATGGATCACTGCTTGGTGATCAGGGCAACGTAGTGGCCTGGTAGACAGATGGTGTCTATCTCAGTGGCTATGTCACATTCCTGCAACAAATACATTTATTTCAATACTCAGAAAATTCAGCAGCAATGTCCTAACCACGTCAATAACCAAGCTATCAATCTCTAGCTGCAGGAAGTTAAATATGGTCAGTGTGTTTTACTCTCTATTCTCCAATTCCCTGTTCATCTAGCATTAATTCTCAGACTCACACAAAGATTAGAAGGAAAACAGACTGCCCAGCAGGGTCTGTAGAGACACCATCATAGCCTCAAGTTCTTTGTAAAAATGGGCAGAGAATAAACTCTAAATCAACACAAATGGCCAAGGGCATGGAAGAAATCCACGTTTCCTACAAAGAGAACTACCACATGAAAGGCCTACCTTTCTTGAAAGGAAAGAAATCTGCAAGGCTGTAACAGTTGGGATTTCTTAAATTGACACCTAGAAATTTACAATTCTTAAGTGATAATTTATAATTCTTTAGCTACTATTTTCAGTTAATCTTGCAGAACAGAATTTAAACCTTTGCTGAAATTCTTAGGTATTTTGCAGACTAATTTAAACGTCACCAGGATCTGAATATTATCAAAATGCTCACGCAGTGACTTTGTACAGACATCACCCAGCATGACAAACTAAAACCAAAATGATGCACACCATAAAACTAGTGAAATTAAATTTTAAAATACTCAACCTATTCAATAAATTTACAAGCATTATATTGAAAACTTAGATGCTTTTTACATGACTAAACTGTGGTTCAAAATAACAAAGCTGAAACATATTCAAATTAGTTAAGACATCTAAAAAAGCCGACATCTTGTTTGAAAGTAGTCTATACTTTATTACAGGTTGATGTGCATCCAAGCCCAACTAAATCCAGTCAAAGTCAACTAACTTGATACAAGTTAGTTAGAATCACAAAATGTGAGCCCCCTGAGATTCAGTCATCAGGCTTGCCCTGGGTTATCTAATTGAAATGACAGAGCCCACAGAGAAATCCAGGCCTCCAGAATCCTGGCCAAACCTATGGGTTCTGTGCGTCCACACTGACACACCCAAAGGACACGGCAAACTGCAAACACACAAAGGGTCGGAATTAAGACAGCACTCCTGGGACAAATCTGACACCGAGCTGGTACACAGCAGAACACCCAGTACTGGTGGCTAAACTAGGAAATACTCTACCTATGCCAGTTGGAAAGCAAACCTTGGTTCGTCCACCGCAACCACCTCCCTGTGATCCTTAGACGACGCTCCCCACCACGACCCAATGACTACAGGGTGGTGTCTGGCACGAGAGCAGGCCTGCAGCTCCCCACTGCAGTGCTACCACCCGAGCTTGTTCAGTGGCAGATGCCCATGCTGTACCGGTTGTTAATTATTTTGAGCATCACCTTTCACAAAGCCACAAGTTATGCTCCAAGTCATTCATCAGAGAACTAATTTGCCTAAGAGTTCCCTGCCTTCTGAATGTATGAACTTAATTAAAGCCAGGTTTGGGGGCGGGGTGGGGGGGGAGTAGAGGGACTTGGCCTACAATGAACTCCTTCCCTTTCCCATATCTGATTGCCTGGCTATATTAGCCATTCATTCACTCAACAAACATTTAGAGACCAAGTACTGGGCTGAGCACTGGGATCTAGAGGTGACTACCAGGTTCCCTGCCTGTGAAGTGCCTGCCCACAGTGTTAGACAGGGGCCCAGATGAGGGGAGACAGAAAGGTGGGTCCAATACAAAACAGTGAATAGGCAGGTAAATAGGCTGAAAAACCTAATGTACAACATGAGCACTAATGTTGACAATAGTGTATCATTTTCTGGATTTTTGCTAAATGAGTAGATTACAGCTGCTCTTGCCACAGTAAGGGAAAATGGGTAACAACCTGAGATGATGGATAGGTGAATTTGTTCTTCTCCAGTAATCTCATCATATATAGCTATCTTATACAGTGGTAGATACCTTAAATATACACTTTTTTTTTAATTTTCAAGAATCAAAACCAGAAAGGTGGATTCTATAATGCCAACATAAGGAGCCTTGTATGCCATCCCTGGAGGGGGTGCCACACGCTGAGAGCTAGAGGAAGAGGGCAAGGCTCCACAGAGAAGGTGACACAGAATGACACAGGCATGCTCAGGAGTTAGCAGGTGAACAGGAAAAGGCATTCCAGGGAGACAGAAGAGCACACGGTCCAGGGAGGTACAAACACGGTGTCTTCAGGCATCAGCGAAAAGAATCAGCTGTGCCAGAAAGGAAAGGTAACATAATTGGAAAGACCATTTGGCGCCAAATGAGGAAGAGCCTGAGGTGCCATTTGTTGTGGGCATCTGAACAGGAAAACTTACTTGACACTGGGGACTGCACAGCTCTTCAGAAGTGAGCCCTGAGGCAGGAAATAAAAGGCCCATCTTACAACAGTACCTCAGTTTTGTGTGCAGTGCAAAATATCAGTGTGTGGTGGCAGGCTATAAAGATGTGCGGTATGCAGAGAAAACAACTCCTCCTGCCTGCTGCAGGCTGTTACCAGCAAGAAGCCATCTGAGACTCTAGATCACGGGACTTACCAAATACATTTCGGAAGAGAATACATTCACACGTGACCATCCAATTCCAGTCCCGCTTACCTGGGAGAAAGTGCAGCTGCTGCCTGGTGCCTGGACAGAAGAACACTTCTCTGTTACTAAGGCTTCATCCCAGAACTCAAGATCTTCTGCAGTCATTGGCCCACGCTTCTGCTCTATTGCTCCCAGATCATTCTCACTGAATTGCTAAGGAAAGCAAACAAATTATAAAGAAGTGTTCATCAAGAAAAAAATATTAACAGAATGCTCCCAAACACTTTAAGGGAAGATGCCTCATTTTTCACAATACCCATGCACCCCCTAAAAAATTTCCATCATCCCAAAATATTAAGGATTACACAACTGAGATGAAACTCCATTTCTAGGTAATTAGGATTTGGAAAAGACAGCATGCCAGCAAGGCAGAGCCAAGGATGCTGGCAGAAGTTACAGACATTCCTTGCTCGCCTCTTGGTGGGTATGAAGGCTAAAACCCAGGCTCTGACCCAGTGGAACCAGTTCCAAGCCTGGGTCCACCCTGCTCAGGGTGAGATCTCTGAGTCCGTTCCCCATCCTGCAGACGTACTGGGATGAATACAAGGCTTGAGGATCAAAACCCAACAAAGTCCACATCGGCAAGGAGATGCGACTTCCAGGAAGGAAAAGCCAAGACTGCAAACTTGGTGACAGTTAGGGCCTGGTCCCACAGGAAAGGTGCCATCACACTGATGCATGATACAGTTCCTCTCACTAAGTCCTCAGGAGATCTGACATCCAGCAGCAGCCCACGTGTCTCGTCTCTGGGCCAAGTTCAAGCACAGCATCTATTTCTAACCACTTAAAACCTGGTGACTGCTGACCCAGGATTCTGCTCATTGTCTGTCAGCAATTAAGGGCTGGAACCACATCTTGTTTGTAAGTACCTAGCAGAATGAAGCTATCATATCAGACTTTCACTAAAAAAAAAAATTAGGTGAACACAAAGAAGAAAGAAGCAGAGGCAATTCTTTGTAAAAATCCACTGAACTGTAATAGGAAGATCTAGGGATCAAATAACCAATGACTTTCTAGAATTGCCACAAGCCAGCTGTGTTTAAACTGTACTTTCCTTCTTAACTGTTTGGGTCCAACTGCACATAGGAGGTTTTATATTCAAACAGTACTCCCTGGCTTAAGTGAAAAACTAACACACCCTATCCGAGCCTTCTCCCTGCCACCCCTAGAGAAAAACAACCTTCAACTCCTTAGCCATTTCTTCTGGTATTTTCTTCCAGGTTTCTATATTATATGCTCATTCTCATCTTCTCAACTTCTTAAATTTAGATCTTCCTCATTGGCTCCTAGCAAGTTTTTTTAAGAATGGAGCTCTTGGGGCCAGCGCTGTGGCATAGCAGGTAAAGCCACCACCTGCAGTGCCAGCATCCCATATTGGCGCTGGTTCGAGTCCCAGCTGCTCCACTTCTGATCTAGCTCTCTGCTATGGCCAGGGAAAGCAGTAGAAGATGGCTTCGGATCGGCACAGCTCCAGCCATCATGGCCATCTGGAGAGTGAGTCAGGAGATGGAAAACCTCTCTCTCTCTGCCTCTGCATCTATGCCTTTCAAATAAACAAGTAAAATCTTAAAAAAAAAAAAAAAAGAATTGAGCTCTTATATCAACTGTCCTTCAATGCTTCCTAATAATTATATAGTAAAATTAATATTCCATATTTACATACTGCTCACGGTTTAGTCTTACAGAGTCCCATCATTATATTTCCATTCATGTTCAAGTCTTTGATTTCCTTGGAACTAGTAACTGCTTTGTTCTATTTGTTTACTTCATTCATAAAATTAAATTACATACTTAACATTATTTCTAAGCTCTCTACAATAACTTAAGGATTCCTCTCAATGGAGTAAAACATGTGAGGTAAATGATCAATTCCATTTCAGTTTTTTGGGGAAATTCAGACTGAAGCCCTCCTTTGACAGCTGAAACCTGGAATCTCCACCTCTCTTTCTCTCCCTCTCTCCCAGTAATTCCTTCATTTATACACATATGGAATCACCTCCATATGTATATGCCCAAGAACCCCTGCAAAGAGGACATAGGTGGCAGATGACTTGAGGCACCAGAACTCTGGAAATGCCTTTACTCCATCCACATTCACACTGCTGACAGCATGGCTGGGTGCGGAACGCTAGGCTGGCCACCCCTTCCCTCAAAACCTGAAACTTCGCCTGCCTTCCAGTGTTGCTGCAGAGAATGCCACTGTCGGAGCCCAGGTGCTCTGCACGACCTTCCTTCTCTCTCTGGAATCCTTTCAGATCCTCTCTTTCCCGTGTGCTCTAAAACGTCTCAACAACGTGCCTTGGCCAGAAACGAGCTAGCCTTTTAGTGTAGGAACAGCTGTCCTTGCACTTGGAGAAACGATCCCCTAGCACTTGGCGGTTTTCTTTCCCTCTCCTTTGTATACTTTGTCTTTCTGGAACTCCTGTTAGGCACTTTTTAGACCTTTTGAATCCACCCTCTAGTTTTCCTGTCTTTCCTCTCCTGTTCTTCCATCTTCATGCTTACCTCCATTTTCTGAAAGATTTATTCAACTTCACCTCCCAGCTTTTCTAACTCTTCTGTTAAATTTGTATCCCCGCAATCACACTTTCCAGTGTCAGCTGGTCACTCTCTGCAATGCTATGGATTGAAGAGGGCTTCGTTCCCCAAACTCATGTAGTCATGTAGTTTAAGCCCCAAAGTCTAATGTTAACAGATAATGAATTAATGCTAATGGCTCATGGATCAGGGTAGAGACTTGATCTAACTAGGGTAGCAGGAGGTGGTCCCCGTGGGAGGCTTTTAGGTCATGGGTGCTTGCCCTTGGAAGGCATTTCTCACAAGAGGGTTGGCTACTACTCTCTGCCTCTGGATCACCGTGTGCTTGTCCCTCTGTACCTGCTCCTCCGCTGTCAGCCTCCTCCAGACTCCAGACTGGGGCCACCTGATCTTGAATGTGATCTTGCAAACTGTCAGCCCAAATAAACCTTTGCCTTCCAAGAAGCTCCTCTCACGTATGTTAGTTAAAACAACAAAAAACTGGCTAAAACATCAAAATACTTTATCAGATCCTAATCTTATTTTTTAAATTTATTATTTATTTATTTATTTGAAAGTGCAACAGAGAGAAAGAGAGAGACAAAAAGATCTTCCATCCCCAAATGACTATCAACAGCCAGGGTAATGACAAGCTAAAGGAACTTCATCTGGGTCTCCCACGTGGGCGGCAGGGGCCCAAACACTTGGGCCATCTTGTGCTGCTTTTCCCAGACCATTAGCAGGGAGCTGGATTGGAACAGCTGGGACGAGAACCGGCACCCAACAGGATGCCAGCGTCAAAGGCAGTAGTTTCACTCACTGTGCCACAGCGCTGGCCCTCTGCTGTGCTCTGTTTGTGCCGCACCCTTTCATTTCTCTGTACTTCCCTGTAACCACTCTTTTCTGTTGTGGAATACCCTTGTTGTTTAATCATACAGTGAACCTTGGGAGAGTCGGCTCAGACTGACAGGTAATCATGATGGATACACGTTTAGCTCTGCATCCTTCTGAAACCTCCTTCATATGACATCGGAAGAATAGAAAGCTGTAAACAAACAAGGACTAACTGGGAGAGTGGGAGTAGGCGCAACACTAGGTGTGAGTTGTCAACGTGATTTAGATAGATGCTCTTTACATCTTTAGATAGATGATCTACGGGTGAAATTTGGGGATTTTAAAACTGCTGAGTTTTCTTCTCCTCCTTGAAGTGTTTCCACTTTCTGTGTACATCTCTGTTGTCCATTCTACCCTCTGTCATTCTTCTGAAACACTTCTCTCCTGTTTGATGAACTTGACCCATCTGCTCACTTGGAAGAGTGAAAAGAGCGCAGGAGCTCCGTGGGCGTGGAGAGGACGTGTCGCTAGCAGCCTCACTAAAAGATGCTCAGGTGGAGACCTGGCCGGATCGTGGAAAACCCCAGCGGCCAGCATCCTTCAGTCTCTCCTCGCAGGGAATCTCACTGCCGCATGTGCACCTCCACTCCCACCCCATTTTCATCCAAGCCACCCTGCTTTCAGCTGCATCTGGTGTGACCCCTCAGGCCAGAGCGTCTTAGGCTTAAGGTCTCCAGAGACTCCTGCTGTTGAGGAGAAAAGGGTAACCTAGAACTGCTTAGAATTCCAGTCAAAGCTCCTGTTTCCACAGGCCCAGGGACACTGGATGCCTGCTGAGCCTTTCTGGGGTTCTGCAGCATACGTCCACTTGTTTCTTGAGGCTTTTCACCTCAAAGGCATGAGGCAGAGCGTGCAGAGAGCTGAATCCTATGCAGTTACCATTCATCCATGCACTCATCACCCAAAATCACGTTGACAACTCACACCTAGTGTTGCACCTGCTCCCACTCTCCTGGATAGTCCTTGTTTGTTTACAGCTTTCTATTCTTCCGATGTCATATGAAGGAGGTTTCAGGAGGATGCAGAGCTAAACGTGTATCCATCATGGTTACCTGTCAGTCTGAGCCAACTCTCCCAAGGTTCACTGTATGATTAAACAACAAGGGTATTCCACAACAGAAAAAGAGTTTACAGGGAAGTACAGAGAAGTGGAAAGGCATAGCACAAACAGGGCACAGCAGAGGGCCAGCGCTGTGGCACAGAGAATAAAGCCACCACCTTTGATGCCAGCATCCTGTTGGGTGCCGGTTCTCGTCCCAGCTGTTCCACTTCCAATCCAGCTGCCTGCAAATGCCTGGGGAAAAACAGCACAAGACGGCCCAAGTGTTTGGGCCCCTGCCACCCACGTGGGAGACCCAGAGGAAGTTCCTCGTTCCTGGCTTTGCCTGGGCCAGTCCTGGCTGTTGCAACCATCTGCAGATGGAAAGCATGCACAAGTGTGCGCTCTCTCTGTCTGTCCCTCTCTCTGTGTAACTCTGACTTGAGCTGGCAAAGCAAGTGCACACAGTGGAAACAGCTCAGTGTGTGGGCTGAGCACTAGAGCAATGGAGGCTTTCACCCCTGTCCTTCCTCTTCTGATGACCCAGAGCAAGGCCTTCCTCTCTCTTAGCTTCTGTTTCTGGGCCTGAGCCCAGATGACATAAAGAAAGCTCCAAAGTACTCTGAACCATAGCAATAAAGACCTACAAAAGAGTTTTTAAACACACATTCGAAGTCAAAAGATTTAAACAGAAAACAAAGCCGTGATGGTACCTGGGGCAGCGGGTCCTTCTGATTGGCACGCTCCATCAGACACCTGATCACTCGCTCCTGACTCTGCAGCTTCTTACTGCTCTCACTCAGAAGACCTTGGTAATGATCCTCTACTGCTCTCTCTCTCTCCTTCACTTCATTGTGTAATTTTTCAACTTCATTTCTAAGGTCCTAGCAGGAGAAAAAGAAAACATGGAATTTACTTGACAATGTTAAAAAAAAAAAAAAGTGACAACCTCTTGGCCATTTGACTTGCCAAATCATTGCTGCGTGGCAGCATGCTAACACACGTGTTTAACAAATGTGCACTTGATTCTCTTTAAAAACCTTAGAAAAGCCAACTTTAAGAATGACCTGAAATTTGGAAAAAGCATTATGCACAAATATTTATCATAACATTATATACAATGCTGAAAAAAGAACTAGATAGCCAACATAAACTACTGATAAAGAGTATGGTACTAAAAGAAACACAATTACTAGAAGAATGAACCAGGACACTGAATTGGATATACAAAGTGAAGTCGGTTGTTTTCTAAATGTTTATACAAATGTTGTGAGGTTATATAGAAATATATTAAACAGTACAATATCCTAAGGAGAAGAATTACAAGAGATTTTTCAGTTGCTTTTTCTTTATTTTTCTGTTTCCAAAACTCTCTAAATAGTCCTATATTACTTTAATAACCAGAAAAAACAACATTGTATGAAAAACATTTATAAAGAATTTATAGTACTATTGAAAATGCTGTTATAATGTTAAGAAAAAATAGTATGCAGTATGATTGTGACTTCCTAAACATATGTACTATTTATAATATTGAAGCACTATGTACAATAGCAATAGGCTTTAAAACAACCCAAATGTGTACCAGAAGAGGAATAAAATATGGTACATTCTCACAATGGAGCACTCAAGTCATAAAGGAGAAGGAATGAGGACTTGCTCTCCATAAATACACTGCCCTAAAGTAATCTTCAGAATATAGTGTCAAGTGGGGGGCAGACCAGGAGACATCAGTATGGATAGCACACAGCCATTTATTTAACCATAAAAGAAATTAACCAGTTGTCTATAAGGGATAAAAGAGTACATGGTAGAACAGACAGTGATAGAGACTAGGTCTCACTTTCATGGATGTGAGGTTGGAACCACTTAAATGTTTTTCTCTCTCCCTTCTCAAATAAAATTTTTAAGTTAAGGGGGAAAAGGGGGGGGGGGGTGTGTGGGCTGCAATTGGCCTAGCAGTCAAACCAGTTGGGACCCCCACCTCCCACACAGGAGTGCCTGGGCTCAAGTCCCCGCTCTGCGTCTGACACCAGCTTTCTGCTAATGAGCACCCTGGGAGGCAGCAGGTGATGGCTCAAGTACTTGGGTCCCTGCCACCCACATGGGAGATCCAGGTAGGGTTCCTGGCTCCTGGATTAAGCCCTAGTCACTGCCAGCATTTAGGGAGTAAACTAGTAGATGAGAGCTCTCTCTTTCTTCCTTATTCTCTCTTCCTCTCTCCCTCTGTCAAGTAAAATATAATTTCTAAGTTTATATATTTTAAGTTTTTAAGTTTATAGATTTTAAAAATAATAACACTGAAAGCAGAGCAAGCAAACAAACAAATCTAACTTTGTATCAACTCCCTCAGTTAACCAGCAAGGAATTACTTCAGTAACATTAGAATAAATTGGGAATGAGTGTCCGGTGTGGTCATTAAAATGGCACTTGAGATGCCCCCTTCCCATATCAAAGTACCTAGGCTCAAGTGTTGGCTCCACTCCCAATCCCAGCTCTGGCTAATGCACACCCAGGGAGATAGTAGATAACAGCTCAAGTACTTGGGTCCCTGCCACTCACGCGGGAGACCTGGACTGAGTTCATGGCCCCTGGCTTCATTGTGACCCAGGTACAGCTTTTTTAGGCATTTAAGGAATAAATCACTATATGGGAGATCTCTCTGTGTCTCTATCTCTGTCTCTCTACCTTTCAAATTAATTAATTAATTTTTGTTTTTCAGGGCAGGTGTTTGGCAAAGCAATTAAGACACCACTTGAGATACCTGCATCCCACATCAGAGCGCCTGGTTTGAGCCGTGGCTCCTCTGCTTTCACTCTCACTTCCTGCTGGTGTGCACTATGAGAAGCTGCAGATGATGTCTCAAGTGTGTGGGTCTCCGCCATCCATGTGGGAGACTCAGATGGAGTTCCCAGCTCGTGGCTTCAGCTTAGCCCGGCCCCACCTTGTAGGTATTTGGGGAGTAAACCAGGAGATATCGCTCTGTCTCCGTGTTTCTCTCCACCTCTCAAATGGAAAGAAATAAGGTAATTTTTTTTTTAAATTGAAATAATAAGGGGCCAGCACATGGTGCAGCAGGTAAAGCCGCCAGCTATGGTGCCGGCATCCAATATGGGCGTCAGTTCTAGTCCCAGCTGCTCCACTTCCAATCCAGCTCTCTGGTATGGCCTGGGAAAGGAGTAGAAGATGGCCCAAAATCCTTGGGCCCCTGCATCCAGGGACCCAGAAGCAGTGCCTGGCTCCTGGCTTCGGATCAGCGCAGCTCTGGCCATTGCGGCCATCTGGGGAGTGAACCAGCAGATGGAAGACCTCTCTCTCTCTCTCTCTGCCTCTCCTCTATCTTTAAAAAAATTGAAATAATAAAAAATAAATTTAATTCAATTTAATTTTTAAAATGTTTAAGAATTTGGACATCCTTCATGATATTTCTAAGGAGAAAAAGAATTAAAAAGAAGCTTATATTGTTCTTAGTAACATTCTAAGCATTAATATTATACTGTATTCTGAAACTGTATGCATATGTAATATATTTTTAGATAAGCAATTAATGTCATAAGACTTTAAGCATGAAAAAGAAGTTAAAAGGGCAGGTGTTAGAGTCCTGACTGTTCCACTTCCCATCAGACTCCCTCCTACTGCACCTAGGAAAGCAGTAGAGGATGCTCCAAGTCCTTGGGCCCCTGCACCCATGTGGGAGAACCAGATGAAGCTCCTGGCTCCTGGCTCTGGCTGGCCCAGCCCTAGCCACTGTGGCCATCTAGGGAGTGAACTGGTGAATGGAAGACCTATCTCTCTCTCTCTCTCTCTCTGTCTCTAATTTTGCCTTTCAAATAAATAAAATAAAAGTTAAAGATTATAGATCTAAGTTTGAATTTAAAACACCAATGTGAATTTATATTTTGTCATTCCCTCTTTCCACTTAAAAAGGCTACAATCAGCATCCTCCCTGGTATCCACACTACTGGTTCTAAATACTATTCCCTACCACACAGGACAGGGCTCCCTAAAGCAGGGGTTCTCAACGTGCACTCCCTGGAACAGCAAAAACAGTATCACTGACAAACTACATGTGCACATTTGGGCCCCACCCAAGATCTATTAACTCAGCAACTCTGAAAGTAGACAGGGCTCAGCAATCTGGTGTGCACTAACGTATACCTCAGAGAAAGGGGTGACCCACACCTGGGGCTGATGCCTGCTCACATCAGAGAAGGGGGATAGCAAAGACTGCATGTTCACACCCAAGGATCCTGATAACCAACCAGAATAAGCTTTTCCTCTGTTCAAGATAAGACAATTAGAACTGTAGTAAGGAGAACTGCTAATAAATTAAAGTTCAATAACAATAAATTATAATACAAGAAATTAAACATCAAAACGTTAAAATTATGAATTTCTGATACCTTAAAAAAAAAACCCTCTGGTCCTCTGTAGGTAGAGTAGCAGCACCCCAAAGATGGTCACACCCAAACCACCAAAGGGCAAAAGAGAATAAATGTAACAAATAGAATTAAGGTCACTAATCAGTTGCCCTTAAAATAAAGAGGTTGTCCTAAATTATCCAAGAGGGCTCAATATAATCACATGCACCCTTAAAAGTGGAAGAGGACATGGGAAAAGATTCCAGCCAACATGCTGGGCTGAGGGATAGGAAGGTATTGTGGGTCTAGAATTAGAGGATTAGCAGCAGGAGAGGGGTCACCAAGCCTGCAGGAGGACCACAGCCCTGCCAGACCCTCTGTTCAGCCCAAGGAGACCCACTTCAGGATCTGACTTCCAGAAGGAAGGATTTTAAATTTGTATTGTTTAGCCACCTGGCTCAACTTAATTTGTCACAGCAGCAACAGGAAGCTAATACAGCAACCCTTGGAGAATTCTAGAGAACACTCATGTTGTGTCTTTTCTGTATGAACAGCACCTCAGGGTAACTCAATAGGTGATGAAAAGCAAGTTTATCTTCATAGAAGTCTTCAGCTATAAAAGAAGGAACAATGCAATTCATATTGTCATTTTGTAAACAATCATCAATGGCAAGGAATTTCACAAAAACTGGGACTATCAAATATCCAGAAGGAACAAAGAAAACACTTGAAAATTAAATGTTAATTTTTTTCTTGGGCAAAAAGATGATGATGAGACCTTTAATCCAAAACAACTAGACCGAGAATCTATTGCAAGCTGTAAATGTCAGTAAATACGAGTAGGAATTCAATTCTGAAGTAGAAAAGTCTGCATTGTTTATTATTCCACAAATATAGGAGCTCTGAACATCCCATGCAGACTGGTTCCAGGACACCTCACCCATCCCCAACAGACACCAAAATCCAGGATGCTCAAGCCACTTCCATAAAATGTTGTAGTGTTTGCATACAACCTGCACTCAATCTCCCGTACACTCTGCCATTTCTAGATTACTTATAATACCCAATAAAGTGTAAATGCCTTGTAAATAGTTGTTATACTGTATTGCTTGGAAAAATGACAAGAAAAGTATCTGAACATGCTCAGCACAGACACAATCTTGCTTTTCATACACTTTTAATCCAAGATTGGCTGACTCTGGATACAGAATCTGAGGTTGCAGAGGGCCAACTGCAACACAAAGCAACATTAACAGAAATTTAAGACTAAAGAACAAAAACATTCTCCCGTAATATAGACAAGCCAACAAATTAAAGACCTTGCAAACTATAGATGCTCCGTGCAGTCCCTGCCCATCTGGGGCTGTAATTTTTATGAAATTTTAAATTTAATTTGGGCTTTTTCCCATTTCACTTTATTTATTCCATTGTGCCATGACCTACAAAGAACATACAGCAATTAAATGACACAAAAAGAACAATTAAAAACAAAAGAAGAGTTTAAGAGTATATAAAGTCAAGAAAAAGTTTTGGTTTTGTTTTTTCTAAGTACAGGGATGAGACAGGTCTGCAGAGCTGCTGCACCCGAGTTCTGCTCATCTTGATGGTCCCAGAGAAAGGCAAGACAGGCGGCTAGGTAGTGCTGAGTGAAAGGCAAAACGTGATCTTCCCGGTTACCAACGTAATGAACACAGCTTACTTCACTCTGGTATTTCCACACTGTCTCCAGCCACTTGCTCTTATAGATATAGCAAAGAACAGCTCTGTGCAAACAAACAAGGTTTGTTTTAGTTTTCTAATAATTTTTTATTTTTGTTTAGGAATGGAAGAAAGAGACAAAGCTCTTCCATCTGCTGGTTCACTCTCCAAATGCCAAGGCTGAAGCTGAGAGCCAGGAACTGCATCCAGGTCTCCCATGTGGATGGTAGGGATTCAACTACTTCAGCCATCACCTGGTGCCTCCCAGGGGACATTAGTAGGAAGGCAAAGTGGAAGCAGGGCTGGGACTCCAATTTTGGATGCAACCAAAATGCCTGCCCCCGAATAAGGATTTTCTTTTTCACTTTTGATTTGTTTTCTAAATCTAAATCCCCATAAATGGAATTGCCAGGTCAAACAGTAGGCATGTTTTGAGGACTCTTTCTACAAACTGTCAAATTTTCTTCCAAAAAGATGGTAATGAAAATGCCATCCTTAAAGAGTAAGTTGTTTGTTTACCCACATCCTCACCAGCACTGATACTTCCTCAAGAGTTTGCTAATTTAACTAGTATGTCATGGCTCTTCACAAGGGTGTGAATTTGTATTTCACGGACTGCCAACCACGTTTCTGTATGTCTGACTACTGTTTGGATTTCCCCTTGTGCCTTGCTGGCCACAAAAGACAATGTATTCAAGGACAGGGATCAACAAAAAGGTAGTCTGAAGAGTCACCCAAGGTGTGCATACACAAACACAAACATACAAACTCATTCTCCCACTGTGTCAGAAAACCCGCCAGGCAACGTCCATGAGTCTTACCAACATGAGCACAGATGAGACACAGAGTGACGAGTCACCTTTCAGTTCTTCATCCTGCTTGTGCGACTGCTCTGCTGTCCATGTTACTAAGCAGAACGAGGACACACCCCCGCGTGGAGGCACACTGCAGCTGAGCGGGCAGCGAAGTCTCGGAGCCACTGAGACACATGCTACCAGGTCAAGCACCTGCTATGATTCCAGGCAACATGCTGGACGCTTTCATAGTTACTCTCCACAACCTGAGGCCAGTACAGAGGTGCAGTGGGCTAAGCTGCCACTGTGACACCGACATCCCATACTGGACTGCAGATTCCAGTTCTGACTACTTCGCTTTTGATCCAGCTCCCTGCCAATGTGCCTGGAAAGAGAGCAGAGTATGGTCCAAGTATTTGGGTCCCTGTCACCCACATAAGGGACCTGGATGGGGTTCCTGGCCCAGACCTAGCTGTTGTGGTCCTTTAAGGAGTAAAACAATGGATGGAAGATTGACCGAGATCTCTCCTGGCTCTCCCTCTCCGTCACTCTACCTTTCAAATAATTAAACCTGTAAAGACCTACAAGGTCTCTGACAACTGGGCCTGCACCACCTTGCTGCCCTCCTCTCCCCAACTGGTTCTGCTGCCTTCCTTGCTGCCCCCCTTACATAAAAGGTATTTTTTCCCATGCTCCAATATGGGACACCAGTGTTGCACACAGCAGCTTAACTCACTGTGCACAACACTGTGTATATATACTGCACTGCATTTTCTCTATCCATGGTCACTTAGGTTGATTCTATGTCTTGGTTATTATAAAAATGCAGTGAACTTGGAAGCAGATATTTACTCAGCACACTGACTTCAACTCCTTTGGATATATACTCAGAAGTAAGATAGCTGGACCATATGGTAATTCTATTTTTAGGAGGCTTTTTAAAGATTGTATTTATTGGGACCGGCGCTGCAGTGTAGTGGGTAGAGCCGCCACCTACAGCGCCAGCATCCCATATGGGCGCCGGTTCAAGTCCCAACTGCTCCACTTCTGATCCAGCTCTCTGCTATAGCCTGGGAAAGCAGCAGAAGATGGCCCAGGTCCTTGGGCCCGCACCTGTATGGGAGACCCAGAGGAAGCTCCTGGTCTTGGATTTGGATCAACATACCTCCGGCTGTTGCAGTCAATTGGGGAGTGAACCAGCAGATAGAAGACCTCTCTCTCTCTCTCTGCCTCTCCTTCTCTCTGTGTGTAACTCTGACTTTCAAATAAATAAATCTTTTAAAAAAATATATTGTATTTATTTATTTACTTGAGAGGCAGAGTCACAGAGACAGAGAAAGGATGAGAGAATGATTGTCCATCCACTGACTGACTCCCCAAATAGCTCCCATGGCCTGGATTGGGCCGGGCAAAAGCCAGGAGCCAGAACTCCACACAGATCTCCCACATGGGTAGCAGGGGCCCGAGGACTTGAGCTGTCTTCTGCTGCCTTCTGAGGCACATTATCAGGGAGCTGGATAGCAAGTGGAGAATCCAGGACTCAAACTGGCGCTCCAATATGTGATGGTGATGCCACAAGCAGGAGCTTAGCCCACTGTGCCGTCCCAGCCCCTATTCTTAACTTGCTCTGCACCATCCGTTCTGTTCTCCCTAAGTGCTATGCTAGTTTACGTTCCCCTCACAGTGTGCAAGGCTCCCCTTCTCTGCATCCTCACCAGCATCTTCCTTCACCCTTTTGTTAAGTCATTCTAACAGATGCAGGTAATTTTAACTTGCATTTCCCTGATGAGTAGGGATATTGAGCATCATTTCATAAACCTGTTTGCAATCTGTATGTCTTCTTTTGAAAAATGTTTCTTCAAGTCCTTTGCCCATTTTTAAATCAGGTTATTTGTTTTCTCCCTGTTGAGCGGAGTTCCATATATGTTTTGGATATTCGCCCCCATCAGATGTAGGCTTGGCAAACATCTTCTCCCCATCTGTGGTTGTTGTCGCTTCCCTTTGCTCACTGCTTCTTTTCTTGTGCAGAGCTTGTTAGTTGGACGCAATCCCATTTGTCCATTTGTTCTTTTGTCACCTGTGTTTTCAGGGTCATAGCAAGCAATCACTGCCCAGACCAGTTTCACGGAGCCCTTTCTCTGTGTTCCCCTAGTAGTTCTACAGTTTCCGATCTTACACTTAAGTCATTAATCATTTTGAGTTGGTTTTTGTATGGTGTGAGATAAGGGTCCAATTTCATCTTTTTTCCACTGGATCACCAGTTTTCCCAGCAACATTATTTTAGTAGGCTGTCCATTTTTATGCCAGTACCAATGCTGTTTTGATTACTGTAGCTTTGTAGTATACTTCAAAATCAAGTAGCATCCATCCTTTCAATTTTAAAATATCCACACGTGCCCAGTGATTACATATCCATTTCCATCACCTCCCCGATTCAGGGCCCTCCTTCATTTAAATACTGCCAGACCCATATTTTACTGCCTTGTTCCATTCTAGTTTATATATGTATGTCTATTCAATAATCACTTATTCCACTCTCCTTTTCATTTGATATTTTTAATTTAGTTACTTAAGTTCACAGCTTCTTAAGTGATAAAAGCTACCAATGCTGTGCCACATTTCTCCCACAGCACCTTCTCCAACCCACCAGGTTCTTAACGTGACAATGACCTATGCCACAATTCCACAAAAGGTATGTAGTTTTGTCATTCCTTAAGATTAGGGGTCCACTGACTTGACCCCAGGATCGTAAGCAAGTGTGTGTGTGTGTGTATGTGTGTGTGTGTGTGACAGAGAGAGAGAATAAATGAATCAACCAATCTTGGGGATAGAATCATCCATCACAAGGGTCGTGAGGAAAAGCTAGGACCGCTGGGGGCATAAACCACTTCTCTCACCACAGCCATTCACAACAGAAACCACACTTTTCTGAACACCAGCTGTGAGCCCCACGGGGGCCAAAGCATTGACGTGGACCACTCTGACCTTACTGACTGCCCCCATGGTAGGCAGTATTAGTCCTGCTTTTGCAGAAAGCAAACCAAGGTTCACAGAGATTAAGAGACTCTCACAGGGCTTTACAAGTAAGTGCCAGTGCTGAAATTCAAACCACTCCAGGAATGACCCCAAATCCTCTGCCCTTTGCACCCAATTTCACTAGTGCTAAGACCAGAGAAGGGGACGGCCCACTCTGTGACATGGGCTCTCATTGGTCAACCGTTCCAACACTCGAACTAATTGTACAGGTTCTCAAGGACATGGATTGATGAAATACCCAGTCCAACACCGAATGAATGTCCTAGTGAACAAGGTAAGAACAAGGGCCTTGGACTCACATGAGCAGCGGTCAGGGAAGGCAGAAGTAAAAATACCACTGGGGTTGGGGTAGGGAAGGGAGGTATGGAGCTGGCCTTGAAGAGAAGCAGCTGCCATGGCAACACAAAGATAGCCAATGGGCACACTGCTCACCACCAGCGGGGCTGTAATACATGTCAGGAGGAGGCATGGAGACAGCATGCCCAGCCGAAGCAAAACAATCAGAACTGAAAACTGATAATCTTGGGTGCTTTCCCCAAACCTCTTCCCATATTTCCAGCTGTGAAAGCAGAAAGATCTCACCCTGAATCCTGGCTCTGCTAACTAGCCGTGCAACCACAGAAAGAGAACAAATCTGTTTCTGTGGACTCCCAGGGTCCTTGGAGGGTTAAATGAGAGAACACAGGACAGGTGTTCAGCAGAGGCAAACAGCCACTGTCTCACCTCTCCCAAGCTGGCCCCACCCTAGGTTCCCTCCTATGGCCACGGCACTATCATCCACAAAGCCACAGGTGGGCTCTCGCCCCTCCTTCTCCCATGCACCTCATGAGACAACAGGTAATCCAGGTACAAGGCACAGCACGTGATCCCGACAAAGCACAGAGAGATGGGTATGGGAGTGGTGCTTCTTAGGCCAGCAGCGCCCAAGTCCTGCTCTGCCCACTACTCCCACCACCCCCAGTGCTCTCAAGGATCTGTCCAAAGAAACAAGAACAGAATGGGAATCATGGCACAATTCTGTGACAATCTCACGGCCGGGGCAGTGGTAGCTTTGGGATCCACAAGGAGGGAAGGCCTACACTTCCGGGAATGGAGAAGTCCCTACCTGTACTTCCAGGCAAGAAAAGTCCTTGTCAAGGTCCCTGCGGGTGCCTAAAGGTCAACCAATGAGGATCAGACCCGCCTCAGCCTTTAACCCCCATGCCCTGAATCTATAAAAGGAGCTCTCCCAATCTCTGACACGCGACTTCCCCGGCCCCTGCTCTGTTGCTCTGTTGGGGCCATGGAACCTCGCCCGGGAGCGGAACCCCAATAAAAGCCTGTGAATTAATTGATTTGTCTGCCTGGGAAGATTTGTTATGCGCCGGACACCTTACAGGCAGGACTTTCTGACACAAGCGAGGTTTTGGAGGGGAAAGGTATGTGAAGCTTAAGGCAGCTGCCCGAGGCAGAGGCGGACAAGGAGTCTAAGGAGGCCATGCAGACACCAGGCTGCCTAATGAAGGCCAGGCCTGATGGACTCTGAAACAGCAAAGCGAAAGTACCTGGAACTTGGGTCCCTGCACTAAGGACCAAACTGATGGCTCCTTGAGCCAGGAGCAGTTACCATAAAAGAGGAAGGGCAGAAGCCACATTCTTGGGAAACAGAGCATCCCCTCCCCACTCCCCTGCCTCCGTCCCACTGCCCCCGCTTTCTTCAGAGCTGGGCTCTCACCTGGGCACCATGGCAGCTTCCTAACTCAGCTCCCTGTCCCCAGGTCACCCCACCAACCCCATGCAGACCTTGGCTCACTACATCTCTGCTCAGCCTCCTTCAGTGCCTCCAAATTAACTGCAGTACAAAGCTACCCTACGGAGCTGTCCACTCACGGCTCCAGCTTACCTCTAGCCTTGCCTCGAGCCAGTCCCCTCCCCCAGCCACTTTATTCACACACTATTCCAGGCTCCCTGCCTGCATCCACCCAATCCCCTCCATTCAGAAAAGGCATCCTAAAATCTCCCCACCCAACTCTGTCTAGAGACAGCATACCATCTCACAAGGCCCAATCCAAGTGCCACCACAAAGCCCTCCAGCCCTCAGCACTTGTCCTCCCCAAGACAGCACCAGCACTGTCTCCTACAAACCTCCACAGCATTCAGGGAGTGCTGGCACTTCACAGCTCTCACAGCCACCCAGCAGACACATTTGCCCATCAAAACGCTGAAGTTCAAAGAACCAACTACTTAACCAAAGAAAGTACTTGAATCTGAATTTAAAACCAGGTCTACTTGTAGAGGCTTCAAAAAGCTCAAGAAATTTTGCATTACCTTTGATTTCCTTTTTCACCAACTTTCTGAAGCTCCCCCCCTTCTTTTCATTCCACCAGGAGTTTTCCAAACCAAGCCCAGGAAGTCCTAGGATTAGGAATTCCCACCATGAGCTGGTTAACAGACTCTTCTAACCACATGCTCCTGGGTCTTTCTGGTGAAGGTGACCCCATAGGTTTGGGGAAGAGCACAGAAATTTGTATCTGATTTTAACACGAAGAACTACCATCCAAGGAATCTGCAGTGCTCCCTTGAGTACGCCTGTTTTACTTGCTTCTAAAGAGTTTACAAGAGAAAAGAAAAAAGCTGAACCCACCCCTCCCCATGCATGCAAGGTCTGCATGATGACAGCCACAATGGCCCCATTTCAACACTGACGGGCAATGTTCCTTTCAGACTCACGGATGTGCTCAGGACCAACACTGAGCAGATCAGGGCTCTCTCGGAGCAGACCAGGCCATTTCAAAAAGTGGCTTATGTGAAAAAAAAAATCCCTAAATCTCAGGATCACATTAGCAATGAAAAGCCGGGCCTCGCACTTCCTCCCCCAGCCAGCCAGTCTGCTTGATCTCTGGCCACGTGGAGAAGGAAAAGGTGCTCACCCAGCAAATGTCCACCTCATCAGGTTTCTCTCTGAGAAAGATGTCGACATATGCAGCGGGCAACTGCTCCAAAATCTGACGTCACTCGGTGACAGGAGCAGAATTTCCAGGACTGACGTAAGACAGCAGTGCTCAGTCACATTATTTGCAGCCTCATTGCCCCCAGGAGCTGTGGCAGAAGCAGGACTGGGCTGGGGAAAGTGGGGGCACTGAGCCTCCCACACCTCACTCCACCCGGGGCAGCTCCACTTCCACGTTTTCTCTCCATAGGAATTTATTTGAGCAAAGAATTCACTGCTTCCAAACAAACAAAACTCTGAAAGTCACTAGAACAGGATGGTCTCTGCTAAAGAGAACTACCAACCGTGCCTTACCTATGTGGTGACAACTGTGAATTCAGCCACGTTCTGAGCATCGGACTCGATGTGGCTCTCAGCAGAATGCCAAGTCAGAATGCACAGGAGTTGAAGCTCCAATAGCACAGGCATCAAGGCCCAGGTGGGTCCGGCACCTTGCAAGGCGCCACAGCTCTCCAAACCCCACCTAAAGCTGCAACAGGACTCACCTGGCTCCTCCCCCAGTTCCACTCACTGTTCCTTCCACTCCAGCCTCCTGCGTGCTCCCCAAGACTTGGCCTGGCCTCTGCCTCTACCAGAAAAGCATGTCTGCCTCCCATCCACCCAGGCAAACAGCTCCATATCCTTCGAGTCTCAGCTCAAAGCCACCTCCTCAGTGAAGCCCTCCCACTCTGGTCCCGTTGCACAGTTCCATTCCCTGTGCTCCCAAAGCACCTGGCCCAACCTCCTCTCAGTGCTACTGAAGCCCCACTTTAACTAGCTCTCTGTCTGCAAGTCTGGTCTATCTGGCCACCAGACTCCTTCAGCCGCTGTGCCTGACTGGATTCAGCTCTGTCCTCCCAGTGCCCAGGACAGAGCCTGACACAAAAATGACAAAATATGCAGATTGATAAGGGAAGTCTCCCCACTTGTGCCCCCAGGGAGAGTAGAGCAATTCTGCACCAAGACCAATAAGAAGAGCCTTTTAAGTGACTTTAACAGCGGCCCTGTGCAGAAGCCACCAGGTGCTCTGGAGTCCGGCAAGCTAAAAGCGCTCTGACCCCCTTCCTGGAGGGATCAGTCAGCTGGAAAGGAACAGACAGGCACTTTCTGCAGAGACAGGTGAGTGTTGATCAAGGAAGAAATGAACAGCTTGACTCACTGGGAAAGAGCAAACCACGTTTATCAGTCAGCAGTGACCAGGCGATTCCAGCAGGCAGTGGTTTGTCATTCAAAGACCTACCCAGCCCCTGCCACACAATTAAAAACAGGGAACGTCGAGTAGGTCATGTGGTGCAGCAGGATAAGCTGCCACTTGAGAGGCTGACATCTCATGCCAGAGTATCTGGGATCGGGTCCCGCCTCCACTTCCCATCCAGCTTCCTGCTAACGTATGCCCCGGGGAAGCATCTGGTGACAACTCAGGGGCTGGAGTTCCTACCACCCATGTGGGAGACCCAGATGGAGCTCCTGGCTCCTGGCTCCTGGTTCTGTCCTGGCTCAGCCCTGGCTGTTGCAGGCATTTGGGGAGAACAGACAGAAGATATCTATTTTCTCTTTATCTTTCTCTCTCTGTCTATCTCTCCCCCACCCCCTTTTCAAATAAACTTTTTTTTAAAAGCAGCAGAAGAAATCTAATACACTAAGGATGAACCTCTCTGTGCCAGGACCCACAGTAGGCATTTGCTCACATATTAAATTTTTATTCACTTGTTTAATCCTAAAATAGGTATAATCAACCCTATTTTAAGTGAGTAAATATTATTTAGAGACATTAAATAGCTGGCTCCAGGGTGAAGCACCTCTAATGAAGCTGGGATTCCAAACCAAGTCCTGCACTGCTTCCCACTTACTAGAATCGCAACATTTCCAGTGCCAAGGCAGCGGCATCGTCATCCAGGCTGCTCCCACTTATTGCTCATCTGTGATTTGCTAGGTGTTATGCAAGTGCTCTACCCTCTGCCCTACAATCCTTACGACCACTTCTGATAAGAAATGGCCCCCCTGGTTTGGAGAAGCAGCTACTGGTCCACAGTCAATGGGCTAGGAAGCAACGGAGCCAGGATTCAAATACAGGTTGATTCCAAGGTCTCAGCGTTCAGAATCCCTTTTAAGAAACTGGAATTTACAAAGACTGAACTTCTTCTAACACAGGTCATTTGCACTGAACAGTCATTCTACAAGGATGCCAATGCGCAGTCTTCACAACTGATTTTTCTTTGAAAGGCAAGGGGAACTTTGAAATTGGAAGGAAATAAACAAACAAACCTCCTTCAGGCCTGTGTTCTTAGTCCTAAGCAACCCGATTTTGATCACGGTTCACCAAAACACATACTAAATGTCAGTACAATCTCATCTGGAGCCATCCATCCATGAGTACCTGTGACAACAGGAGGGGTTTGGGCTGAACTGCCCTGAAATTAAACCTGCTCCTGTCGAAGCACACCGATTAGCCAGGTACAACTTTAACTAGACTTCTGGGCTTCTGCCAGAAAATGCATCCCCACAGACTTGAGTGCCAGGTACTGAGGCACGCACATACCAGGGCGGTGGGCGACGGGTCTCATAGCAGATGATGGCCTTAGGAGACTGGCCAGGGAATACAGCCATGCCACTGCCTGAAACACCTGCTGCTCATGAAGGAGAACAAACAGAGGGTGACTCGCTCCAGCGCTCCCAACCTGAGCAGACTTCTGGCACCTGAGCCAGAGATGGCAAACTTCAAAGACAGAAAGTTCTCTCTCTCACCTTTAACCAGACACACACACACACACAGAGTCCTGCACAAGCACACACTAAAAGGAGAGTCTTAAGTCTCTGAGGTTAAACAGAGCATCAGAGTCAGAGACGTGAGGGCAGTGAAGCGAGACTCCAGACAGCACTCCCGTTACAGACAACAGGGGTCACGACAGACTTGGGAATCCCAGTTTTCTTATTTGCTTTCTTCTGTGAAGGCCTCCTGAATTTCCTTGGGGGGTATGGGTCCCTCTGGTGGCAAGGAGGTATATAAAATAATACCAGGGCCCTGTCTGTGAGACCCTCCCGTTTTGACCTTCCTCATGATTAAGATTCCCAAAGTGCAAACCAAAGCTTATATTTGCCAGAGCCCAAGCACTGTGCCTGCACCACTGTAAGTGCTCAATGAATGTGTTGAATAAACAAATGAAGGAGCGACAAATGACAGCACATGCTGAGACAACCAGCACGGGTCACTGCAATCACAGGCAATTAAAACCAACAAACATGACCGACTCCCGCAGCCCAACGGGTCAGTGTGTGCGCACGACCAGGCACGGTGCAAGCATCCACCCTGATCCAAGCTGCCTTTTCGCAAAGCCATTGTCCCCCTCCGAAGTGCTTAAGAACAGGCACAATGAGATTGGCATCCAATGTTTTTGGCTTTGGCAAAGGATGGTTTGATCACATCCAAAAGACAACCAGTTGCTTTTCCATCAGAATTCAGGGACCATTACAAAAACTAGGGCTGCTTGACAGGGGTCCTGGGCGCAGGCTTTAAGTCAGGGCTCATCAATGAACAGGGCTGTAGTATTTCCAACTGACTTTGTAGCTTTTGTAGCTGTAGTCCCAGGGACCGCACACTTCAATACTTACAAGTTTACCGACATGGGTGACACTGATCCGGCCCTGTGCACAGCTGCTTTTATCGAAGGGGGTATTGTTGAAGACCCCATGCACCGCTCAGAGTTTTCTTCATAGAAACCGATCAGAGCCAGTTCTTCCCTGAGGCTCAGTGCCAGCGAAAGCTTTCTTTTTATCTGAACATGCTCATAGTGCAGACACCGGAGACCTCGTCACGGAATTTCCCTTTTTACTCTCGCTGCCAGGAGCTACCAGCTGAATGTTAAGTCCCCTCTTCAGCTCTGAGAAGGGCATCGCAGCGTGAACTTCTACGTGCTCATGCTGTGGCTCCATTTTACTGGGCACCCTTTTGTTTCCTTAACCCTAATGCCTTTCTCTTCATTTCCACTCTCCTTTAAATAGTACGCTTTTCTATGACTTCTGCACATGGTTTTGAAACATAAAAGGGGACAAAGGACAACTTAAAATTTTTCAATTAATCAAAATATTTCAAGTTGATCTTGAGAATGGACAAGGAGGTCTTCAAAATGTTCACTGAATGTGTATTATGAAGAAGCTACACATGGATTTCACTCTTATTTGGCATCAAAACAAACTTACCTTTTAATTCCATTTTCCCATGAACTGTCTAAAAGTCCCTTTGTAGAAAGCTGGTAGAAAGCTGAACGTGTATCTGTATTTCTTTCTGCCAAAAGCACAGTTTTCTTACCATAACCACTGATGGCTTGGCATAGGCACAACACAGTGTCTTAGCTGGATCCACGTCACACATGCAGCACTTTCTATACGATCCTGGTCAGGTCATTTAAATGAGGAGTCCCAGCTTCCTCTGTAATAGGGGAGTAACTCTCTCTGTGCCCAAACACAGGGTTGTGGGCATCCTCACAGAGTGTACAGTCCAGGCTGAAAGCGCACACCTCTTATGTCTTTCATCCTGAGCAGTAACTGTCACAACCAAAGAGGGTATTGAAAGCAGAGCTGAATGCAGATTGTGCTTTGGACATCTTTCTCACCAGTGTTTTCTTTCTCCTACTTGTGGGATGCAGCAAAGTTCAAACAACAGCAAGCTGAATATTCAAGAGCTCTTATGGGTGAAGCTTCCATATGCACCAAGACAAGCCCTAAAGACCACACCTGGGCATCCCCGTGACAGCTAACAGCTCCTTCTCTCTTCCTGAACCCTGACCTCTCAGAGCCTGTCTCTCGTGTCAAGGGAAGGCATTTTCTCACCTTCTTCTCCTGGTTTACCCTCACTCATCCATCCTCCAGGCAGCCGTTAGTCTGGTCCTACTGCAAATCTGACCCCATCAATCCTCTGCTTAACTCCCCCTCCGCAGGAGTCGCGCTGCCTAGAGGTCACGTCCAAGCTCCCAAACCTGCAGCTGAGGCCCTCTGCAAGACCACTTTTCTCCAGATCAACCTCCTGCCATGTTCCTAGCAGCCACGCCCTTCACTACTGCCCCAGACCACACTCTTCCTCCTCTGAACTTTCACCTCGACTGCCTGTTAACCGTTACCAGTTCAGGAGTTACTTTCCCAGGAGCCTCCTCCAGTCCTCTCGCTATGTTCTAGGGGCAGTTTGTTCCCATCTCTGTGATGGGCTTGCCCCCATGCCCAGGAGGGGGCCTGCAAGACATACTGTGTGTGGCTGAACGTAGGAATGGATTCCCTTTCTCCACCAGGGCAGAAACAGAGGCCACCAAAAGGTCTGGGTGTTTGTCTGATGTTTCCATCCGAAAGCAACCCCAGCAGGTGTGGCGAGGTGAATGCAACAGCCTACTCAACAGAAACAGCCAGCAAGACAGGCAGGGCCAGCAGGTTGGGGCTCTACCTGGCTATCCACCCTAGCCCATGAAGAAGAAACACCATCCCAGCCAATCTCCCAGCCTCTCAACAAGCCAGGATCTGGAGCAAAACATTCCTGTGAAATGGACACAGCCAAATTTTTTGGCCACAGTCAGAAGGCAAGCAGAATCACCACCGTGTTGCAATACACATGCAAGAAGGAAACTCTGGCCAAGTCATCTTGTCAGGAACACATATGTGACCTGATGCACACAAGCAGTCACAAGGAGATGCCAGGAAGCTCTGAGTCACAAGCATGCCCACCTGAGACAGGCATTCAGAGTGCACAGCTGCTGTTTCACTCTACCCAGTGCCCTGTCACAAACATTGCTTCCTCGCTGGGTACCCCTCAGCCGTTCCAAACATGTGACTTAAGAGGCAGCTGCCAATGATGGTGCACACAGACACACTGGCTGGTGTGCCCGCATGTGCACACACATAAAAGCGCACATGACCCGAGCTGGCCTTCTCAGCACCTCACCCTTCTGGCCACGCTGACAGGAAGACAGTGGGGGTAGCAGAGTGTGAGAGTCCTCCTTCCTCTTCTCCAACACACTGGGAAGAGGCGGTTCCAGCAGGGCTGGCAACAAGGGTCCCGCCATTCACAACCGGAGGAAGCAGATGCAAGAGAAAGCAGCCAGCTCACAGACACAGAGTCTGGCCTGGCTGTGTGCCAGTGCCTCCGTCCTTCCAGCAATTTAGTTACACAAGGCAATAAACTTCCCTTCTCGCCACAGTTAGTTCAAATGGGGTTTCTGTCACCCACAAGGAAGTCGCATCCACGGTAGACTTTGGCTCAATCCCTCCCTCTTGCTGTCATTGTCCTCATCCATTCCTTGCCAAGTGTTGTGACTCCTTATGAAGACGTAAGCATGTTAGACAGGGATACATGTTTTTATCAACAGCAGGCAAAATTCTTTGAGAAGCACCAGGGTTACACGAGTATAAGTGAATTACAGAACCAACAAACAATATCTGAAAACAGAGAGAGGTGTAAGTGAATTACAGCAGATCTACCTGAGGGAGTGCTATAGAGACATTTCAAATGCTCACCAAGAGCAAGTTACAATGTGAAACCATTTACATATGACATGAGTATATGTAATTGTGTTTGTGTTTGTGTGAGTAGGTTCCCACCTCCACCAACCCCCGCCATCCAAACTTACTGAATGAACATTTCCGTGATAGCAGTGAGGAAGTATTGGGAGAGAAACTATATTAAACTAAAAAACCTGTTAGCAACACTGAAGGATGTAAGAATGGGTTATGAAAGCTGTGACTCTACAAAAGGATTAGGCTTTTCTTACCCAGAAAGGCAAATGACTCAAGTCTCAGCCTTCTCCTCCCACCCAAGAGTCACCTCTTCCCTGAAGTTCTCCCTGACTACTCCCCATCCCACGAGGCTTCTGTTCTGAGTATGTTACATCAATTAGCTCTGGACTTTTTACACTGCTTTGCATTTTGTCACATACACATTTTCATTTCCCTTGAAGAAACATCCAGAAGTCATGCTTTGCATTTCTATCAGCATTTAAATAAGATACACTCGGTGTTCAATAACACTGAATAAATAGAGGGAACAGGTATTTTAATAGTGTGCAATAAACTGGTACACTCCAATATTGCCAGTAGCAACATAAACTGGGCCAGCTCTTTGGACAAATAATTTGGCAGCATGATTAACCAGCATAAAACATTCATACTATCTGGCCTAGTAACCTCACGCCTCAGATCATATTTGGGACTTTTTTCTTCTTTCAAGAGAAAATGCCTTTATGCTCAAAGATGCACACTGCAGCATTAAACAGTCAAACTGCTCAACAGGGGAAGTCATCAAGGTAGGCCCATGAGGTCACTCGGTGAGAGCATGCACCCTCCAGTCAGTCACCCTGGAGCCACGCAACATGGGAAGGTGTCAGTGGGAGAGAGGGGACTGAAGAACAACAAACAGAATGGAGCCTCTGCTTAGACCACAGGCCCAGGTACAGACTGCAGCGCAAGACTGCTTTGTTCGGGTGATGGAACTGGAGCCGGCATGTTCTTATTCTCTTACATTTCCATTATCGCTCTCTTACTGTTTGTGGAAAGTTATGAAGACACACCAATACTTGCTTTACAATGTCCACTTCGGCATGAACACTGGGATTTCAACCTATGGCCCCTGACATGCTGCAACCAGTCCCCAGAGCACTAACTACTGGCACCGGAGCTTCTCCTGAGCCCTCTTCCCTGCTGGTTCCGCCTGCTCTGGCTCTCGGGCAGATCAGTGCCGTTCCCCAGGGCACCGCATGATCACTCAGACTCTGACCCTATCCTACCCGACTACGCCAAGGTTATGTATCTGGATGCGACTCTCAGGAAAGATTAAAAGATGCTGAACACTTAGATTTAAATATAATTGAAGTTTAATACACCTACCAAAATCAGAGAGAATTCTTAAACACTAATACCCAATGCTGAAGAGAACCTTAAAAGGAGATCACACAGAGAAACCTGGTAAGATCTTTCTGGAAAGCCATCTGAGTATATCTATATGAAAATGTTTAAAATATTCGTATTCTCTGGCCCAGTAGCCATACCTCTATCAGAAATAATCAGTAGATAAATATTTATGGACAAGGATATTTGCTGCAACATTTGTTGTAAGGCAAAAGAAATGAAATGACTTCAATGTCCTACAACAGGGGAAGATTTAAACAAACTGTAACATATCCAAGTGATGAAATAGTATGCTGGCACCGAGGAAAAAAAAGGATTTCTGAAGAACATTCACGACATGGCAGCACGCCAAGGAAAGAACAGTGAAGAAGACACCAGACACGAAAGTGCATTTTCAGCTTGACACCCATAGCACACGTGCGTGTGTGAGTCAGACAGACAGTCACAGGACAAAAGGAAGGAAACGTCCAACAGCTAAGCCCGCTCGTTTCTACGTATCCTCCTTTTTATACTTCTCGGGTTTTCTCAGTTTTCTGCCTCAAATATCACCCTGCAGCCACAGACAGCCCACACGACCCCCCGCCACGTGCACGGCCCCCACGAGAAGGGAACTCACGTGGATGGTGCGGTCTCCCTTGCTCTTCTCTCCACGGGCTTCCTGCAGGGCCCTCTCCAGCCTCTCCCTCTCCTGCTGCAAGTCGCTCAGCTCCTGCATGACCTTCCTCATGTCCCTGCGCAGTCTGTGGTTCTCTGTGCTCTTGCTAAGGTTTTCTGAGTGCAGCTCTGCCAAGAGGGCTTCCTTCTGGGTCAGAGCAGCCTCGTAGTCTTCAGGCTCCTGGAGGAGAAAGGACAGAGGGCAGATGAGCGGATTTTCATACCTCATTAAGCAAACCGAGAAATCAGCACAGGTTCTCACCTTGGGGAGAAAAAGAGAAAGATTAACAGAGACAATTTTCAGAATAATATGGAGACTTTAAATTAACATGGAAAAACGGTTATGTTATGATGCTAATGGTAAGGGGGGAAAGACCACAGTTGTATAAAAGTAGTATTTTTTTAAAAGACTAGGAGACAGGGGCTGGCGCTGTGGCGCAGCGGGTTAACGCCCTAGCCTGAAGTGCTGGCATCCCATATGGGCACTGGTTCTAGTCCCGGCTGCTCCTCTTCCAACCCAGCTCTATGCTATGGCCCAGGATAGCAGTAGAAGATGGCCCAAGTCCTTGGGCCCCTGCACCCACGTGGGAGACCAGGAAGAAGCTCCTGGCTTCAGATCACTGCAGCACCGGCCGTTGCGGCCACTTGGGGAGTGAACCAGCAGATGGAAGACCTCTCTCTCTGCCTCGCTTCTCTCTGTATAACTCTGACTTTCAAATAAATAAATAAATAAAATCTTAAAAAAAAAAAAAAGACTAGGAGACAAAGCACAAAAGGCTACCAGAAACTGTCTTTGGTGAGGTGGGAATATAGTTGATTTTTTTCCTCATTTACCTGTATTTTTAAGTGTTCTATGATAAGTGAGGTAACTCTTAACAATTTTTTAGCTATGTCATTTATTTTAGGAGGCAGAAAAATTAGAGTTTCCCTTGAAAAGCATAGACAGGTCCAAGCACTGGCAACAGCAGCCTTCGCCGCGATGGTAGCAAGGGAGGCCAAGGGCCACCTAGAAGGCTGTAATTTCAGCAAAGTTCAAGAGCTAAGTGTGTCTTCAACATCTTTATTCCATTAATACACAGTGCACCTGAGAAAACACCTACGTGACTCTCAAACACACAGAAATGCTTTAATCCACCACAAAAAAGATTCAACTAAAACAAGTTCTCATTTAGGAAGCAAGACTGTTTTAACAAGCTATCTGGCGAAGAGCAGGCTATGACACAGCACTCTTCATAGTCAAGTGGCAACAAATGGCCACGTCCCTAGAAGCCAGGAAACATGCTAGGAGAAACGTAAACTGATACAGCCCCCTGTAGCCAGATTATCTGAGGGTACTTCAAAAAGTTAGCAAATGAAACCAAAAGATAGTAAGTGGGGTCAGCATTGTAGTGCAGCAGGTTAAGCTGCCATCTGCAATGCTGGCATCCTATATGAAAGCCAGTTTGAATCCAGGCTGCTCCGCTTCTAATCCAGCTCCCTGCTGATGTGCCTGGAAAGCAGGATAAGATGGCCTGAATGCTTGGGTCCCTTTCACTCTTGAGGGAGACCTGGATGAAGCTGTAGGCTCCTGACTTCCATCTGGCCCAGCCCCAGTCATTGCAGCCATTTGGGGAGTGAACCAGCAAACGGAAGCTCTCTCTTCTCTCTCTATGTGTGTGTCTGTGTCTGTGTCTTTAACTTTGCCTTTCAAATAAAGACAATATGCATTTTTACGAACTTTTTGAGGATTCCTTGTAAGTATCAAGTGTGTGTGTGTATGTGCAGTACTCGTCTCAGTAATTCCCTTCCTAGGATTCAATCTCAGAAAAATCCAAAATATAGCAGGAAAAAAAAAGTCTCATATATAATAATCACCTATCACAGAATTACTTCCAACAGTATAACAACCTCAACATGCAGTAACACAAAAATGAATGAGCCCTCATTTTTGTGTTACCACATGGCGGTGCTGTGGTATAGCAGGTAAAGCCTCTGCCTGCAGTGCTGGTATCCTATATGGGTGCCGGTTTGAGTCCCGGCTGCTCCACTTCTGATCCAGCTCTCTGCTATAGCCTGGAAAAGCAGTGGAAGATGGCCCAAGTCCTTGGGCCGCTGCAACCACGTGGGAGACCTGGAGGAGGGCCCTGGCTCAAGGCTTCAGCCAGGCCCATTCCTGACCGTTGCAGTCATTTGGGGAGTGAACCAGTGGATGGAAGATCTCTCTCTCACTCTCTCTCTCTCTCTCTCACTCTCTAACTCTGCCTCTCAAATAAATAAATAAAATCTTTTTGAAATTGGATAAATAAAGTATGATAAAGTCACAAAAAGAATCTTAAAATGATATTTACAAAGATTAACAACATGGAAATATTTCTAAGTTGCAATGTTACCTGAAAAAGCAGAAGACCAAATTGTAAATGATTTTTTTTTTTAAATCTATGCACAGAAGAAAGTATAGATGGGAAAACATCAAAATGTTAATAGTGGCTGGGTGATTTCCAGATTTCCCATTTGTTTCTTCTTTCTAGTCTTTGGAGGGAAAAAAAAAAACTGGAAAAAAGTAATCTACACAAAAGAAAATAAACCCTTTTTTTAATCTGTTCTTTTAAGCAGACTGAGGCTCAAGATTAAGAATTCGAAAGCACATGACACAGGCTGTCCAGGTCACAGCTCACACCATGGAATAAAGGCCCCACTTCTAGGCCCTAACAGGAAATCCATCTCCATCACCATCACTAGGTAAGTCATAGTTTTTTAGGAGAGGGAGCTACAACTACTGTTAATCTGGGGGCCACGGAGCTCTGCCAGCCCTGGGTCACCTGGATCCCAGCATCTGGTCTCTGGTACCCTAACTGCTTTCTAGGACACAGCAACACAAACAGAGGGTAAACACTGCTCAAAGCTCAGAGTAAGTTGTAAAGCCTGTTGGGTTTTTTTTATTCCTTTGAAATCAAAATTTTTTTAAAAAGTGAGAAACCTAGGTCACAGGGCCAAAACTTAATTTAAAAAGTGTGTGGCAGTGCTTATTTAAATCAATTAAACAAACAAAAGAAGGTAAATAATGCCCATAAAATGCTCACCTTAAACAACATTTATAGCTACCTTTGATTACACACTGATTATACATGCAGTGCCTTATATCTCTATTTCTCAAACCAACCCTACACACATCACTTCCCCCATTTAAGTAGCTGAGACTCGGCACCGCTAAATGACGAGCCTGTCATCAGATGATAAGTGATTAAATCTGGGACTCAAATGACTCCAGAGCCTGTGTTCCTTCCACAGCACCACACTACCTTGCCCTTACCATGAAGATTCCAATTAACACCAATAAACTCGCAAGAATTCAAAGAAAAAGACTGAATTCGAGGGGAGAAGGCTAGAGACAGGAACACCAGTTAGGGACTGGTTAAACATGGTTATTATTAATAGTTACTAGAAAGTGATGAAGTTCTATAGGCTTATCATGTAAATAATGATGACAAAGCCTCTCTCACAGTCCAGGCTTGTGAGTCCGGCACTTAGGGCAGAGGGTAAGATGCTGCTTGGACACCCACAACCCAATACCAGAGTTCAAGTCCCTGTTCTGTTCCTCCAGCTTCCTGACAATGCACACCCTCGGACAACGAAGCAGATGACTCAAGTGGCTGGGTCCTTGCCACTCATGGGGGAGACCCACATTGAGTTCCAAGCTCCCAGTTTTGACCTGGCCTGGTCCCAACTGCTGCAGGCACTGGGGACATGAACCACTGGACAGAAGTTCTCTCTTTCAAATTAATTCATTAATTAATTTTTTAAAGATTTATTTATTTATTTGAAAGTCAGAGCTACACAGAGAGAGAAGGAGAAGCAGAGAGAGAGAGAGAGAGGTCTTCTGTCTGCTGGTTCACTCCCCAACTGGCTGCAGTGACCAGAGCTGCGCTCATCCGAAGCCAGGAGCCAGGAGCTTTTTCCGGGTCTCCCACATGGGTGCAGGGGCCCAAGCACTGCTTTCCCAGGACATAGCAGAGAGCTGGATGGGAAGTGGAGCAGCCAGGACTCAAATTGGCGCACATATGGGATGCCAGCACTATAGGCGGTGGCTTTACCCACTTCACCACAGCACTGGCCCCAATTAATTAAATTTTCAAATAAATATCCAAGCTCAAAGAATTCAAATTCACAGATTCTATCCATTTAATAAAAAATATTTTCAGGGCCAGCACTATGGCACAGCAGGTTAAGCCACAGCCTGCAGTGCCAGCATCCCATATGAGCACCAGTTCACTTCCCAGCTGCTCCACTTCCGATCCAGCTCCCTGCTAAGGCACTGGGAAAGCAGCAGAAGATGGCCCAAGTGCTTGGGCCCCTCCATCCACATGGGAGACCCAGATGAAGCTTCTGGCTCCTGGCTTCAGACCAGACCAGCCCAGCCCAGCCCCAGCTGCTGTGGCCATTTGGGGAGTGAACCAGCAAATGGAAGATCTCTCTCTCTCCCTCTCTGTAAATGTGCCTTTCCAATAAATAAAATAAATCTTTAAAAAAAACTTTCCATGTTAAATTTTCCTTAAGTAGCTTCTTGAGAAATTTCTTTAGAGAGCTTTTTATTGTTTTCTGCATGTCTCCCAGGTGGCAAATATTTGGCCCAATAAGACATGGTCAGAAACTGAAAGCCAGATATAATATTAACCAAATCATTCTTGCCCATTGCGCAGAAGATGGTAACTTTAATAAAGAGTCAGAAAGCCCAGCTTTAAGACCAGTTCCAGCCGTGACTTGGGAGAAGATGTTACCTTTTGGAGAATTAAGTAAAGGGTACACAGAAATCTGCTACATGTGAATCTACCATTGTCTCAACTTAAAAAAAAAAAAAAAAAAGACTGGATGGATCTGTATTTCCTGCCTTGGCAAGAATGTTAGGTTAAAAAAATGTTATCAAACAAAATACATACTATGATTCAAATTAACTTTCAAAGTTGATTTGTAAATCTGTACAAATATGCACTGAAGAGCCAAGGCATTAACAATTCAAGTGGATATCTTTGGAGGTAAGTTTATTGATTTTTATCAACTTCCTCCTACTACAGAAAGTATTTTACAGATTTCCTACAATGTGCATTTTTACTTCTATAGCTGGAGGGAGAATGTTATTTCCAATTTGGAGATACTTTTTGAACAAGTATGAAGGAACAACCAGCCAGCCCACACGTAACCTGCACAGTCCTACCTGTAACTGGAATTCACGTCTCTGCGCCTCCGCACTTGGGCAACTGCTCCAAGGGCTTAAATCCCACTTGCTGTTGCTGCTGTGTAGGCCTCATGCCAGCTCCGTCAAGTGCGGCTGCTTTATTCGAGCTGCAGTTACTCTGCATCACGTGACAGCCCAAAAAGGTCCCAATACATAAAAGAATGCATTTACCAATGTCTGTGGGACATTCAAACTGCAGCTACCTCAAAGGAAACAGTGCAAGTGTATATGTGCTTTTTCTCACGCACAAATTAGAACAGTAAAAAGAACACAAGCTTTAGAGACAGACTTGAGTTCGAGACCTGATGAAAACACGCTCAAGTTCCCAAATCACTGTCTCCCTGGGTAAGGACTAAACGAGGTTCCCTGGAAAGCCAACCTGCCGTGGATAACCTGAGCAGTTGCAGCAACTCCCGGTCTCTGGACAGCAAGACAAGAAACCTGGCCAGCACTGTGCAGCGCGAGACCTCAAGAACCATCCTTAAAGACAAGAACCCTGGCCAGCACTGTGCAGCGCAAGACCTCAAGAACCGTCCTTAAAGACAAGAACCCTGGCCAGCACTGTGCAGCGCAAGACCTCAAGAACCATCCTTACAGTCTTTTGACTGGGACTGAGGGTTATTAAATTTTAAAAAGTAGGTAGTAAATCTGGGTAACATTTAAATCCACAAGACTCCTTTCTCTCCTTTGGGGCGCCACATAACACGGAAAATGCCACCACACTTACAGGGATGGCTGCTGTCTCTCCCTATCAATTGCCATATTTTTAACTTTAACAATTTTGTTTAAAAAATTGCTATTTTTTTTTCTTAAGCAACGGAAAATACGGATGGTTCTCCTAAGACTTCAGCTTTTGAAGCTTATTATTGTCTAAGCAAGGGGAAACCCCCAGCGTTAACTGTAATCTCAGCTCCATACGATCAACTACTGCCAAAATGGTGGGAGAAGGCAACTCTGAGATCCCAAAAGCAGAGATCACCTGTGCTCTCGGCATACCAGGATTGAAACCAGGTGAATTCAGTTATTCCTATTGTGAACCACAGCTCTGCCAAAGATATGACCCGAGACATGAATCTCAGAAGTCAAACAGCCTTAAATCAGATTTAACTTCTAACTTCTACTTTGCAACCAAAACCAACATCAGTACAGGGGACAGAAAGACAGCATTGCCGGCAGTGCTCTATTTTGATAATGGAACTTTACTGATTAAGTTACTAGTAAATAGGCGTGAACTCTAAAGGGAAATGAGAGACATGGGAAAATATTACAATAATTAAAAGCACAAAACTAAAATGTAGAACAAGAGAGGGAAGGCCAGGGGGGTGACCAGCAGGAGCCCTGGCAGTACAAGGTTGGGGGACAAAACAGAAAAAAAGGTCAAAGACATCAAGGCTGGGAGGGGCCTGGGAGGCAGCAGGTAGGACTGCAGCATCCGGGGAGGACAGGTAGGGGACATCAGGTGAGCAAAGCGCAGGCTGTCTGGAGGGAGACCGGTTCTGGGGTCCAGTCCTGCTTCTCTCATCAGGTCTGTGCCCCTGGGAAAGACACGCAACTCTCACAGTAAAACAAGGATATTAACAGCGCCTACTTCACAGCGCTGCTGTGTAGATAACTGAGATCATCCATGGGGAAAGCTTAGGAGGTCTTGGCACAAAATATGTGTTCAATAAAGGCCTGCTGTTATTTGCAATTACTACATTTAAATCTTGGCCCTGCCACTTGCTAGCTGTGTGGCAGTGAAAACACTGCACACCCTCACTGAGCCTCAAAACCCCACCAACGCAAGGGGATGGTAACCACCTTCCCCCACAGGGTTGGGAAGATTCAATGAGAAAAATCCACCTATCCTGCACTGTCTGAAATTTGGCACCGAGTAAACTGAGCATCCCCAACTCTGGGGGTGGCTGTCATCCTCACTATATTGAGGAGGGGGGCTGGAGAAGCTCCCAAAGCTGGTGGAGAATTTCCCTGTAATTAGACCAAGCTAATTCCGCCACTAAAGACCACCCACGGTTTTCCTTATTAAAATCATCCAGGTTTCAAAGTCCTGACCTCACCAGGAGAGAGAATCAAAGAGACAGCCACTTAAACCAAAGTGAACACTTACCTGTAATTTCTGGGCCTGTGCTTTCCGTGGGGCCTCTCTGGCTTTAGCAAAGGCAGCACTGAGTTCTTTGATTTCAGCGTTAAGTTGTTCAACCTGGGGAAAAATAAGGAATAGCAGCCAAGTATGCAACCGGGCTCTCCTCTCTCTGCACACCCCAAAGGCTCCTCCTGCTCACTGTGCAGAGCTACAATCAAGGGCTTTGTAGCCAGAAAAGACCTGACTGGGACTTCAGGCTTGGCCATTTATTAACTGGATGACTCCAGGCAAGGTATTTAACCTCTTTGAGACTCAATTCCATCAACCGTAAAATAAGGATTCCACCACTCACCCAACCCTAGGGTCCTTCAGATGAAATGAGGTTATGTGTATTGGTGCTAAAACAATGCCTGACTTGTTATTATTAGTGTCCAAATGACCCACCCAACAACCTGGCCTGGCCATTCCCATAATTCCACATCTTCTAATGACGTTGTCCTATGGCCCAGAGTCAGCCACAACTCCCATGGCCACACTCTGGACTGGGTCAGCACCAACAACTGCTCCACCACCAAGACTTAAGGTCTCCATTCCCAGCTGGGCCTTGAACTCCCCAAGCACAACTTCTACTACCATGAGCCAAGTCTCTGGGGCTGCAGACTGGTGGTGATGTCAACGCCAGCACTGCCTTGGCTCCTTCAGCACCACAGTCTCCTGGGCAGTTTCCTACATCTGCAACCGCCTCCTGCTGTCTCCTCTGTGCATGCCTCTCCCTACCCCAAAATCATGACGTCCCCTATACTGCCATCCTCCATCTCCTTGGATAAGGAGGTCAGCGCTCAGAACCTTAGCTCACACCTGCACATCAGTGAACCCAGATCAGCCCCTTCAGGCCTGGGCTCTCGCCACGCATGAGCCATGCCATCGACCTACCTCCTGGACATCTCACCTGGATGGTCAGGGGCTCCTCCGAGACAGTACTTTCTAAACAGATTCATCACCTCCGCCACCCTCTCCCTCTAACCTTCACACGCCATGTTCTTGGCCTTGAACTTGGGTGCTGACATCCCCACACCTGGTCAGGCAGCTTTGGCCGCCCCTTCTCTGAAGTCCTACATCTAATCATCAGTTGCTCCAAATTCAGTTCTAACTTTCACTAACTTTCATTCCTTGAGTCTCTCTTCTGGAACCCTGCATTTCTAAGTGCTGGGACCACTGCTCAAAGTCAGCCTTCCCTGGCTCTCACAGAGGCTACTGGCCTCCCTGCCTCTGTTCTCCCCCTCCTGCAGCTCACTCTCCAAATACAGCCAGAGACCTCCCTAAAACAGCCCCTTCTCCTCGCCAGCCCACAGAGGTTCAGCAGCCAGCCAGGCAGTTGCAGAAGCCAGACTCCCCTCACTGCCAGGCCGCCGGGGACTCCTCCAGCTGCATCTCTGGCCTTAGGAGTCTTGCACATCGTGCTCGGGTAACCCCAACTGTGTGAGCCACACGTGCTTTTCAGGTTCCTTCCTGACTTAAGGCCTTGACTGACGACGATTTCCTCTGCCTGGAAAGCCTCGGGACTCAGTTCCCTTCCCTGCGAGCTCCAACTCATCCTTTAAGACTCGGTTCAGGCCCCAGCTCCCCACATACACACTAATCTCGATCAACACCCTCCCCGCCCCATCACAGCGCCCAGCACTCTTCTTCCCCAGCAGACTCGCGAGCAGAGCTGGGTTTCTCCTCTGCATCTGCGCCTCCTCCCACAGTTCCTGGGACACAACAGACTGCTGTCCCAACCACTGACAGAAAACAGCCTGGACCCGTCAGCCACCACACGATACCCCAGGAACAACCGCAGGGCTCTCTAAGTGGTTCACAGCCACAGCCTTGCCTCCCACCGCACCCTGACCTCAATTTCCTGTTTCCTTCCAAAGATGAGACCCGCCATTGTCCATCCAGGTGTGGTTCCTGGCTCGTGAAACGTGGATGCTCTGAACGGAGTTGTGGCTTAGCACAACTGGGCTTGCAACAGTGCTGAAGAACACATGCCAAACGCTTCACTGTCGCTTTTCTTTTACTGATTACATGTTGAAACGGCAGCGTTCAGGAGATAAGTATCATTAAATTAGCTTCACATGTTTCTTTTTATTTCTTTTAATGTGACTATGAGAAAAGTGAAAATTCCATACTTAATTCATCAAACAGCACCAGATCATAAGCTCTAAAAGAATTTCCAGTTGACTAGAGGGTCCTCTGCTCACTTTCTATATCATCTCAGCTCGGTTATAAACTTTTCATCTAAAGCTAAAAATTCAGGGTAGGACAAGCCAGGCTCAGAAACTAATAAAGAAAAATTTCACTTCAAGTGTATCAGACATACCTCTTTTTCCTTTGATTTTAATGCCATGGTTAGACCCTGAATGGCTTTATCCCTCTTTAAACTATTTTTCTTCTCTGTAGCAATTTCTCTTTCTTTCTCTCTCAGGTCCTCCTGAAGTGCCTAAATTAGATTAGAAAAAGATTCACAAAGTTGACGCGCTCCGACCGAAATGCACTGTAAATATATCTTTAAGAGCACACTCAAATGCAGTTACTCTATCTCATTCCTGTCAACCTGTGATTAATGCTCCAAGTCGAGCTGAACGCAGTGGCATCAGCTGCGAGTTACCGCGTTCCCGCTCACGGCAGCAGGGCTGGGCGAAGGAAGGGGATCCGATCAGTTAAGACGGTGGCAGCTAGTCCTGAGGGCAGGACTGCAATGCCTTCTGGAATTTGAATACAGGCACGCAGGAGTCTTTGAAACCGTACCAGGTTATTTGGGGGGAAATAACAGATCATTAATTTCATGCCTTAATGCTACAAAAGCTGGCCGAGAGTTTGGTTTGATGGAGACTGAGCTGTACATTTCTAGTCCAAGTTCATTTCTAAAGGTAATCACTGCTGCCTCCCTCCTGGGCCGTTGTGAAGATCAAATGAGAGAATGGATGTGAGAGTGCCTGCTAAGCTGGCAGGCGTGACACCAGAGCTGGCTACGGGGACGGGGACCCGTGGAGGACGGGCTTCAGAAGCAGACCGGCAGATCTGAATCCCGGCTACGCTGCTCCCATGTGCTCCGGGGCAATGACCTCGCCTCGCTGAGCCTCAGGGACCACAGCTGCAAAACAGAGCTGTTGCAAAGGCTGAGAAACCAGCTCCACGGGCACACAGTGGCGTTTAGGAGACGACAGCCACGGTCACACATTAGCTATCGTACTCAGAAGAAGACAAGAGCCACGAATAGGACAACTTTTCAATACATTTTTAAAAATTGTATCAACATACCTGGATCTTCTCTTCAAAAGGACGTCTCTCCTTCTGACATTCCTTTTGTGCCACCTAAGAGAAGAGAGGAGCTGGCGCCCAGAAGAGGCCCACGACCTGACAGCCTGCCCAGGGTCACAACGAGCCCCTACTGCCCTGGAACTCATCTGAACACCGTCCCTCCTTGCCTCCTCCCACTCAAGCCCACCTGACCTGCGTGGAGACAGATGTGAGGGCAAGCAACCCAGCAGAGCTTCCCCCAGGTGTGCTGAACAAACAAAAGGCCGAGTGAGGGACGGCACCCAGAAGATGGAAAATGGGTAGGAGGACCAGCAGGAGTTGACGGCTGATGGCAGGCGAAAACTAAACTGCCGTGGCCAACAGGGACCCTGCTCCACATAGAAGCCAGGACGCCCAGGACCACCCAGAACCCCCTCAAGGAGAATGTGCATCAGGGTCCAACTAGACTCAGCTGCACGGCCCTGTGCTGCCCGCCCTCTTGCAAACAGCTTGCCCTGGAGGCTGCCAGAGTGAGGGGAGAAGCCTAGGAGGTGCTGGGGTCTGCTACTAGTGAACCCCCACTTTCACAGGCTGGGCAAAAACCTACAAACTTGCTGAGCCTGTTTCTAAACTCAACAAGGGGCCCAAGGTCTCCCCCTGGCCTGGGAGCTGGGAAGACTGAGTGCAGTGGGGCACTGGCCCCCGAGGTGCCCAGCACAGGTGAGCTCTTAGCTCCCTCCCCGCTGTCTCCCAAGTCTCGGGCCAGAGCTGGCCTCAAGCCTGCCTCTCAGCACGAAGGCACAGCAGGCGCGTACAGCACACCAAGGAAACGCAAAGGATGAGACAAAGTCCCCGGCAACAACAAAGCAATGCAGTTGGACAGAGGTGAGCAGGTGGGGACTGCTTTTCCCCAGCCCTTCACGGGAACAGAGCTCCCCCACAAGGCAGTTTCCGCTAGCCGCAGGGCCGGGCAGAGACCCCTCCTCCCCCGCGGAGTCTGATCCGCTCCAGGCCCTCCGTGTCCCGGTGCCTCACCTCCGCTCTTCTCTCCTCCTCTTCCCCTCGGCGTGCCCCAGGTGCCACGTTCGCATCACGAGATGCCATCTGAGACTTCTCCTCTTCAAGGCGCTGAATTAAAGCTTCTTTGCTCTTCAAAGACAGCTTCAACTCCTCAATCAGTCTAAATGAGAACAAAATTTAAATATTAATTCTAAGCTGTTCTCGGAGCTCAGTGGAGGCAGAGGAGATAGGAAATGGGGCCAGGCATCCTCAGCACCGACATGTCCAGTGAGTGGACACTAATGGGATTGCAGTTTGCAGGTTGGAGACGAAAAGCCAGACTCTGGGTGACACAAACTGTCCCCCGGCTCCGGCCTGACCTCGGCCGCTCCCACTGAGTCGCCAGGCTACGTTCTGCTCCCTCACACCCTTGCTCAGACCCCCAGTTTCCCAGCCAAGGAATCTCCGAGAGAAATCTATCACCAAAGCCTAGGCAAACACAAGCAATAAAGCAGAGCTGTCCGAGGGAGTGTGGGACACACAGGGACTCACTCCTCAAGGCTTTTCAGAGCAAAGCTCCAAAACACACTGCCTTGCCGGACAACACATGGCTTCACGGCCCTGGTCCTCAGGGCTGACAACAGCTTTGGTCCCTTCTCTTAAAAGAAACCATCACCCTCTCTGTCACCATTCAGTAACCTCACTTCCTCTTCCCTTCCAAAGCCAGGCTGATCTGCGCCTCAGTGCCTTCACATGTGCTATGTATTCCCTCTACCTAGAACGCCTTCCCACCCCTACCTCCATCTCCACCTGATAAACTCCTATGCATCCCACCACCTCCCCTCAAGGAAGCTTTGCCAGCCCACAGCCAAGGACCACATCAGGGAGAGCTGAACACATCCTTCTCTGGGCCGGCAATCAGCCCCGCATCGACGGCTCCTTGAGCGTGGCAAGGGATTCAGCCCCTCTGAGACTGCCCTTCCTCAGCAGTAAAATGGGGATAACGTGCCATTGTGGGCTGGAGAAAAGCTGCTTAGAACAACCCTACAGGCCTCCTGGCACAACTCAATCAATGACAGTTGCTACAAGCACTGCTTTTTTTTAAACATTCAACAATTAGCACCTTTGTCCAAGGAACCTTCAGAAGTGCATTTTTGTAGCTCAGCCTAGAAAGCAACTTCGTTTGGTTGAAAACCAAACCAAAACAAAACAAAAACAAAGGCCTGAGCACCTGGCAGACCTGCCCTGGTGAGGCAGGAGCTTCCCCGTGAAGGGGAGGGGGAGGCGAGCAGCTGAGGCGCCAGCCACACCAGCGCAGTGCCCCAAACACCTGGCAGAAGAGTAAGAGCGCCCTCTAGGGGTCCAGCTCTGAAATCCTCACGGAAGTGGACAGGTAAAAAGACTGAACTGTACACTTTAAATGGGTGCATTGTATTGTGTGTACTTTACAGCTCGATAAAATTGATCTTCTTTTTAGTGACTTTACATCAAGTTGTAGAGTGGGAACGGGAGAAGAGGATCAGGCCTTGTGGGGCCTGGGACCGACCTGAAGCACCAGGCCCATCCCCAGGGAGCAGCCTCCATCCAGCAAGATGATGGCCCCACGCTGCCAGGCTTTCCAGAGAACCTGGAAATCCAGATGCCTAAGTGAAACTTCAACTTTTAAATATTGACAACTAATTACAGCTTTTTTTTTTTCAATTTTTATTTAGGGGGACGGGGGAGCCTGAAACTGCGAGGCAAGAACTCAACCCACATGGGTGGCAGGAGCTCAAGTACTTAAGGCAGGAACACTGGCCCTTCCTTAAGTCCCTCTTCCAAAAAAGCTGAGAAGCCAAGCTCGGCAGCACACGCCACAGGAACCACAATCACCGTGACACGTGCAGGGTTCTGCTGGGCAGGGTGTCCTCATCCGACTCCCGGATTCCTGAGGAGCCCTCCCTGCCCCACATCCAAGCAGAGCTGCGCGCCCCCCTGCTCTTGTCAAAGCACAGAACCCTGAATGTGCCCCTGTCGCAGCAGCAATCACCACCCCCAGCCACCCTCTACCGGGGAGACCCAGGGAGGCAGTCGGCACCCACGTCTCTGCTCTCAGCATCCTCACCACGGCCAAGCTGAGCAGCAGCTAAGGAGTGACTCCACACCTTCTTCACCCAAGCCCAAAGCCACATCACAACCGGCCCACCTCCTCCCGTGTGCTCACGGAGCCCTCGGCCCCACAAGCTCCAGCGGAAAGCAGCATCTTCGCATGCCCTCCATCCAAACGCCTCTCCCCTCCCTGCCCTCAAACTCAGCAAACCGCACTACCAGCCCCACAGTGGCTCATGCTCGAACCTGCAGCTCCTTCCCTCATCTCCAAATCCACTCAGTCATCAACATCAACCCCTTCAGGCCCACCACGTCCCTTCTACCATCCATCCAACTCCACCTGTTTCTCTCCATTTCTAGTTCTGTCTCCTCAGTGCCCGTCACCATCACCTCTTGTCTGGACTTCTGGGTCAGCCTGAGAACTGGGTCCAATCCAGCCCCAAGGCCAATCCTTCCCCGACAGGGCAGCCAGAGGCCCCTCTGGAAATTCAAATCTAGGGGCCAGCATTGTGGCATAATAGGTAAAACCGCTTGTGACACCAGCATCACATGTGGGCACCGGTTTGAGTCCTGGTCGTTCCACCTCTGATACAGCTCCCTCTTAATGCACCTGGGAAAGCAGCACAAGATGGCCCAAGTGCTTGGGCCCCTGCATCCAAGTGGGAGACCTGAATGCAGCAGCTCCCGGCTTGTTCGTTCGTTCTCTCTCTCTGCCTTTTAAATAATTAAATAAATCTTAAAACAAATCTGATCCCATCATTCCCCCAAGCAGATGATGAGCTCAGAAGTGGACAGCGGGCCTGCTGGGCGAGGGGCTGGGTCTGCAGCACTCTCTCCCAGGTGCTAATGATCGCTGTGCTGAGCAGAACATGCTTGGAAAATAGCAGACAGAAAAACACAAGGGCGCAACCAAACCAATGAACTGCCGGCTGGGGCCCTCTGGGGCCTTTCCAGGAAGTTCTGTCCCAGGACCACATTTCAAACTGCCCAGAGCCCTCCCATCTCTGCCCCTCCTCAGCGGCAGCAGTTTACTGTCTGTCCTTGGCAGCTGCCCCTCCTTCCGTCCTATTCCCTGGGTCCCCCACGCCCAATGTAACTGGGAGGGCACTTGTGGTTCCCTCACGGAGATAAGCCCAAAGCCTCTTCGAGACTTCACTGCTGATCCGCTGGCAACACAAACGGTTCACGTGGAATCTCTCAGTCCAGAGGCTCCTCAACGCTCAGGGGTGGAGCCTGCGGAGGCCAGAACAGCGCAGCAAAGAGCAGGTCTCCAGGAGGGCTTCGCTTCCTGGCCACGCAGCCAAGGAAAACACAAGTCCCAAACAGCAAACAAGCGAGACTTACTCCACGGAGGTGCACAGAACCGCTTCCTCACTCACCCGAGATAACCAATCAGCAGGCTTCCATCTTCAGATCAACGCTAAGACAAGCCGTGAAGCACCAAAGAAATGGCAGCTCCTCCAAACGCTGAGGCCAGCACGGGATCAGCGGCAACTGGGGCGCTCCCTCGGGGTCGACTTCCTCCCCTTGCACAGACAACCCCAGTTTGTTCATCTGACTTCCAAACAGCAAATGTGTTCTGGAACAATTTCTATCAAATTCCAAACAAGCTGGGCCCTCCAGTGGCTAGATCACAGGATGGCCAGCAGCTCCACTTATGTCTAGTTACCTCAACCTTCCATTTAGAGAGCCCCAAAGCAAGACAACAGTGTCAAATGTACACCCCACAGCCAAGAATGACATCTGAACCTCCTCCTGATAAGCTCTAATAAAGAGATGGGTTACAAGACACGAGGAACAGCGAGGACGGCTGAGGACTGCCACACTGTCCATGCACTCCTCGGAACCAGATGGCATAGCAGACCCTGGGTCATGGAAAGGCTCCGTCCTGGGTCTTCACTGCTTTGCTTCCGGCCCTTCACACTACACTCTGCCTGCATTAAAACACAGTGTGGAGCCAGCACTGTGGTCCAGCAGGTTGGGCCACTACTTGTGAGGTCAGCATCTCGTATCGGAGCTCTGGTCCAGGTCCGAGCTGCTCTGTTTCCGATTCAGCTCCCTACTGATACGCCTGGGGAGGTAGTGGAGGATGGCCCAAGTGTGTGGGCCCTTGCCACCTCTCTGAGGGACCAAGATGGAGTTCTGGGCTCCTGGCTTCATCCCAGTCCAGCTCCAGCTGTTGTGGCCATTTGGAAAGTGAGCCAGCAGATGGAAGGTCAGTCTTTCTGTCTCTCACTCTGCCTTTCAAATAAATATATAAATAATAACTATCTTTTGAAATGGCTATGGAGAACAAGCCACACAAAGTCCACTATTATTTATTATGGTGACACAGTCACTCACTGCTGCCTTGGAGAAGAACCGCAAGGGACAGTTTCCTCAGAGAGGACTTTTCCCAAGTCACTGGTTTGTTTAACCTTGTGAACTCTGTGAGTCCTGCATCTACGAAGATCGTTTTTCCCTTTTTCCTTTGGCTACCAAGAAGCTTATAGCCAAAACTGAATGCTGGTAAGAACTGCTACGTACTAACTACCCCGGCCTTCATATGACTATCGAATTCCTTTTCTTTTCACGCGGATTTTACATGTTTCCTATGCTGGACACGTTTTGGTAAGGCACCAGAGTCTTATGGGAAACGAGGGAAGGGAAGGCGAGGATTCTGCCCGCACGCTCCCCGGCAATGAGACGGCAGGACTTCACAGGGACGAGCGCCACACCTGTCTTTCTCCTCCAGCACCAGAGGCATCTGCAAATCCCCCTCGTGCATCCTCTTCACCTCGGAGAGCTTGCTTTCCAGGCTCAGCCGCAGAGCCTTCTCGGTTTCCTTCGCTGCTAACGTCTTTTCCAGTTCTGCTTGGGCGGCTTTCACATCCTAGAGTGAAATTAAATGCATTTGATGCAATTTTTCAATACAATTGGGAACATTTTGAAAGGAAATTGGATTAAAATATAAATATTTATGACTTTTTCTCCGGCACATTTCCCCTCCCTGCATTGTACTATACATGGCAAGAATCAGTAATAAATACATTTGTCAGCCATTTTTCCCTCTTGTATCCTGAAGAGTAATAGGCATCTCCAATGGAAAAGACTCGACTCTACAAGACCTGTATTTTTGGTTTTGAAAAATCAGATCAATATTTACAGCTTCGGTGAGAACAAGGAGAAACGCACCTCTCCTGCTAACCATGCATAAATTCCAAAGCCACCGTAATCTCCACACAAATTCATCCCACACCTCACTGCCCCCTGCACTATTTTTTGTTAAGATAATGACTGCACAATTCTAAAGTACATTTTCTCTATCTCCAAGGTGATTTAGGTGGTGAAAAACTCTATGTTCTTTCCAAGAGCTCAGAGAAGCCAACAAGAAAATCACCTAAACCACCCAGGCAGTGCCTGTGTTAGGGGAAAAGGCCCTGGTGCCCATGACAGGGACCTGGGAGTAGACGTGGATCTCCAGCTGTCATGCCAACTGCCTCTGGTTACAACACCAAGTTCAAAATCCAGTTCTCCCCCTCACTTGCTGTGTGATGCAACATAGACACTTAACCCTGGGGGCCAGCTTCCCAATCTATAAAACAAGGGTAAGCACCATCCCATCAAAGCATTGCTGAGACTCCGTCAAATACCCGCTGCATCACAGGAAGCTCAAGAACAATGTTGATGGAGTGGGCATTTACCCAGGTGGCTAAGACACTGGTTAGGGTGTCCGTCTTCCGTGTCAGAGTACATGGGTTCAATTCCCAGCTCAGGCTTCTGATTTCAACTCCCCGTTAATGCAGACTCTGGGAGGTGACTGCTGGGACCCTGCCACCCATGTGGAAGACCTGGATTGAGTTCTCAGCTCCCAGCTTCAGCACCAGACCTGGCCCAGCCCCGGCCAAAGCCAGTGGATGGGAGCTTTCTCCATGTATCTGTCTCTGTGTGTCTCGGTGTTTGTAATTGCCAGCTTCCTCCTCCCAGCCCTGGCCCTCCACAAGCGCCTCCTCAGGCCATCACTGTCTTTCCAGGAGGTCTACCTGTCAATCTCAATGAAAGCTGCAGGAAAAATCATTTCCCATATTCTCAGACAACAAATGACAAAGCTGTTATTTACTGAGTGTCTACGAAATGCCAGGCTCTGAGCAAGAGCTTTGTTTATATTATCTTGATCCTCATCCAACTCTAAAAAGTTAGAGACTGAGACAGTGCAGTGTAGAATACAGGTTTGCAACCACACTCACTGCCTGATGTTTACTGCCCCGTACGACCCTGTGCAAGTGACTCAGCCACTCTGTGCCTATTTCACCAGCTACTTAATCAAAAAGAAAAAAAAAAAAAAGAAAGAAAGAAAAATACAGACAGACAGACAAGACGATGAACAAGTCAGCTTCTGTGCAGAGCTCAAAGGCAGCCCCCTCAGACAGCCAGCACTGTTGCTACCAACACAGCCACCAGTGCAAAGCAGGCCTTGAAGTCCTCATTTCTCAAGGGGAGAACAGAGGCACGGGAAAGGCCAGTGCTGTCCAAGGTGACAAAGCTAGCAAGTGACAGAGCAGAGCTCTGGCACCCCAACACACTGTGCTGTACTTACTGGGAAAACAGGATGGCCAAGCCAACAGGTTCCATCTCTTAAAAGCCTCATGATTGCATTTTAACTAAAAATCAGCATGTGGACCCAGAAGACCTTTCGTTTGGTTCCAACCCTACCACTTATCATCTAGACTGGTTGCGCACCCTCTGAGCCTCAGTGTCCTCACCTGTATCTTGGCTCTGATATCTGTGCAGCCCCACGGGGACGACATGAAGGCTGATATGAAACCATGAATGGAAAATCGTTACATTCCTGCTTGTTGGAACCATTTCTCTTTGCATCTACCAAGGAGGACCAGAGTTTCAGACACAGAAGCAGAGATGAAACAACAGACATCAAAGACTGAAAATCAAATAATCAGTATTCTGAATATTAGCTTAAAATGGGAGAAAACTTTCCAACATCAAGGAACAAGATTTTTTTGGCCAGGAAACACTCTGACTCCCATCACAATCACAGGAAACATGTAGCCAAGAATAAGTACAAGGAGAAGCTACACACAGTGCCTAACAGAAAGAAGACATCCACTGGGTGCTGGCAGGGTGGCTGGGAGGAGGCGAGGTGCTGGGGACAGGAGGTGCACGAGCAGCAGTGGCCTGAAAGTCAGGAGATTAGGTTCTAGCCCCAGCTTATGTCACATAAAGTCATTTCGCCTCTCTGGGCCTCAGCCTCCTCGTCTTTAAAAAAGGACTACTCGCGACAGAGGACAGGCTTCAGAATCAGCAGTCCTGGGTTCAGGATTAAACCTGGGCTCGTTAGCACTCCGTCTGTACCTCGGTGTCCTCATGGGGTTATATTATGGGTATAAAGTACATACAATGAAGTCAGGACCCTGGAGATGTTCTCTTAAAACCCTTGACAGTTTGCAAGGAACCACACTGTGCCCGCCTGGTGTTAAGGCCCTCCGCGCCCCAGACTTGCCTCCTCTAAAAGCCGCATCTTCTTGGTCAGGAGCTCTTCCACCTGCTCCACCTTCTTCCGAGCATCTTCTTTCACCCGCTGGATTTCAGAGCCGCCCCCTTCTGCTAGGCTCTCAACTGCTTTGCTGCAAAAACAGGCAAAGGGGTGAACATTTCAACAGCCCCAAAGAGACCAGGAATATTTGTTGTGCAAAAAAAAAAAAAAAATTAACACCTGTAACTCAACAACATAGATAAGAAAAAGTAAGAATCAACCACAATCTCATCACTCAGGATCGTACACAGGCTTTCAGACCATTTCTACAAAACACAACCTTTTTAGACACATCAATGAGCTGTTTTTACCCCTTAATACATGAAAAACATCCTTTTACATCAACATATATAAATCTTTATGTGTCTTCATATGTAAAAGATACATATTAACTCACTGTATGAAAGGTGCTAGAGTTAAATCAATTCCTATTTTTAAAATATTTCAATTGTTTCTAGGGCTGGCACCATGGTGTGGCAGGTTAGGCTGCCACCTGCAATACTGGCATTCCATGTGGGTACCAGTTCCTGTCCCAGTTGCTCCACTTCCAATCCTGTTCCCTGTTGATATGCTTGGGAGAACAGTGGAGGATGGCCCAAGCGCTTGGGCCCCTGTACCCTATGGGAGACCCCGAGCAAGTTCCTGGCTTCTGGCTTCAGCCTGACCCAGCTCTTGTCATTGCAGCCATCTGGGGAGTACACCAGAGGATAGAAGATCTCTTTCTGTAACTCTGTCTTTCAAATAAGTAAATAAATCTTTTAAAAAATAGATATTTCAGGGATTGGCACTGTGGTATAGTAGGTTAAGCAACTGCCTGTGGCGTTGACCTCCCATCTGGGTGCAGGTTTGAGTCCCAGCTGCTCTACTTCTGATCCAGCTCCCTGCTGATGGCCTGGGAAAGCAGTAGAAGATGGCCCCAGTGCTTGGGCCCCTGCACCCACCAGAAGAAGCTCCTGCCTCTCAGCTTCAGATCAGCCCAGCTCCAGCCATGTGGCCATTTGGGGAGTGAACCAGTGGATGGAAGACCTCTCCTCTGTTTCTCCCTGTCTCTGTAACTCTCCCTCTCAAGTAAATAAATAGTATTTAAATACATATTTATTCTATATATTATCTATATTAACACACACATAACACATTCGTCTGATAATGCTCTTAAACGTTCTGAATATAGTTCCTGGTTCAAAGAAGGCATCCAACAGATGTCAGTGTAATTTATTATAATAAGCAATGTACAGTAAAAGCATCCTTGAATGTCTACTGTCCGGTGAGTTCCTGAGGACAGATTCCTACACGGAATGGCTGGCTGGGTCCCACCATAAGCACACAGGTAAGACATCCTGCAGCTATTTCCAAATTTCCCACCAGGAAGCTTCCCGCGAGGTATGCGTCCACTGGCGGTGCAGGAAAGGTGGCGAGCTGATGAGACAAACCACCGCACAGAGAAGCAGGATGCGGCACAGACCAACCTGCGGGAGTGAGGGCGGAGGCTTCAACTTGTGCCACCCGAGGGAAAGCAGGTTAAATGCAGCACACTCAAAGTGTGCGAGCACCAGTCTCCGCACAGGGCGCAGGGCCCAGTCTCCACACAGGGCGCAGTTGGGGCAAGCAGCCTGCACTGTGTGTGACCCCAACAGAAAACGCAGGGTGAGCACCGCTGTGGCTCCGTGGAAGATTATCTCCGGGTGACGAGTAACAGTGGGGAAGGCATACACCAGTCAGACCCAGGACCTCAACCACGGGCGCCAAAAGAAAACCAGGGCTGGACGTGGATTTGCGAGACTCAGACTGAGCAGTCCTCATCAGATTTCAAGAATGACTGCAGGATTCCAGAAGGCAGGATAATAAAGGAAATGGCTCCACCTAAAGTTAGTTTCTCAGAAAAACTGCACCACAAAAAAAAAAAAAAAAAAAAAAACAACACCTCTCCACCACCAGCCTCCCATGCCCTACTTGAGGGGTGTCTCAACCCTCCCTGGCTGACAGCCTTGTGCTCAGAGGCTCACATGTGCAGGCCACGTGACTGTTACTGAGGACCACGGAAAGTCAAGAGGGCCATCCTCGTCCAAGTCTCAAACACAAGGTGTCTGCAAAGAAAGACTTTACTCGGATTTTTTTCCTCTCACCAAGAAGACTTCCGATGGCCCCCGTGCAATGACATAATTTTAATGGAATTCAGTGTGAACAATCGGGAAGAAGAGCAGGGATTCTGAGACTGGACAGCGCAGCTTCCACGCTTCCACTCCATTTCGTCCTCAGTGTGGCTCTGCGTAAATTACCTCTCACACCTCGGTTTCCTCATGTGAAAAATGAGATGATTACCTCCTGGAATTGAAGTGCTCTCCCACAGGGTGCCTCTGCCCCTCGGATCTGAGCGCTCAGCATCCGAGCCCACAGCCTCACAGGCCAAGGCCACACTGGCCCCGCTGAGCCGCGGCGAGAGGCCCCATTCCACCCCACTGCTGGGGTCTGAGCCGAGAATAGATCATCCATGGGCCAGCACCGAGGCCACCATCTCCACGTCCTGATAATGCCATTAGACACCCTCAGCCCCCACTCCCTCTGCTCCCCTCTGGCTCGGCACCGTGGCAGATTCACGGAGACCCAGTCATTTCTGTCACCCTTTGAGGGGCACTGCATTTGCCTTAAGTACCAGCAGCCCCCCCTTCCGGAGCCCTGGATACAAGATTATCCCCGTCCTGAATTCCATCTGCCCACTCACAAATGCAGCAGCCCCGGGCTTTGTGGGGTTCCTCTACAACCCGACCCTCACCCCTCGACCCCCACCCGGCCCAGTCCAACCCCGGCATTTTACTCTCTGAGTCACAGACACCATCAGGATGCCGGCTACAATTTTTAACAAGCATGGGTATTACTCAGTTTGTTTTGTGTTTTAGTTATTCCACTAAAATATACTCCAAATAATAAATGTCCCAACTTTTCATTCATCATCTTTGTATCTTACAGTTACTGCAGCAATAAAATTTATACCCAGTAGTATGGTGCAATTTTCCTCTACTAATGGAATTATTATTTTTGTTTGTGTTTTAAAGCTTCAGAGATAAAATTTACTCCCAACAATATGACTGCTTTTGTTTTTAATGTCCTCTTACTCTAACTGCTAAAAAAATCAGAAAACCAGCAAATGTTTACTTCACAACATGACAGAGGGGGCTCTGGTGTCAGCCCAGTCCCAGCCCCTTCACCAACCTGGGCAGCTTCCCCCACTCCTGTGAGCCTCAGTTTTCTCTCCACTGAGATGGGAATGCTGGCTGCCTCACTCGATGGTTACAACGGTCAAATGCAATAAAGCAGCTTAGGTGCCAGGCCCAGGGTTCAGGACCAAGTAGGACCTCACTAATTGCTAAGTCAAGCCTTCTATCCTTGTCTTTTCTTACTGAATCTGGGCTAACAGACAAGGTAGACAACAAGACCTAAGGAGAGGAAAGGTTGCAAGAAATTCGTCCAGCATAGTTTTCCAACCAATATACAACAGAACTTTCAGTAAACACCATGCTCACTACCTTTTTCAACACTCAACACTTTCTCTTGATTCTTTCCACTCTAAATCCTAGTTCACAGGAGAAAACCAGGGGCATTTTCTATGGCAGATCCCATATCCCAACCCTGCCCCTCCCCACCATGAAAAAATCATAAAGCAGAGAAAGTGAGTTGAGAGCATCACACTTCATATTAGTAACACTAGTTCCCATCAACAAGGGTCCACCACAGGTACACAGGAGGGGTGCTGAGCAGTTAGGGCGAAAGGAAAGGCACACGCAGCAGTCACAAAGCAGACGCTGTGGGCACATCCTATGTCCACACAGGCAAATAAAAAGAGCATGAAACCTAGTGTCAGACTGGAAGTCAGGGACTTGGGTTCTAATCCCAGCTCTGGCCTTTCTGGCTAGAAGTCGCCCACCCAAGCTCAAATCCGCTCTAAGTGAGGGTATTCCTCCAGATCTGCTGATCTCCCAGGATAACCAGGAACCGCAAATGGATGTGAAAGTATTTTAGGCACCGAGCGTGCTACACACACAGTGCTGTCACTGTATGTCCGAAAAGTCTGTGAGACCGGCGTGGGCTAGAGGACGCCAGCGTGCAAAGAGCGGCCGGGATGAGACAGGGACGAGGTCCACCAGGGCAAGGCTGGCGCAGCAGCACAGGAACATGCGCAGAATCTGAGAGTGGCATTTGGGGAGGACTGGAGGGGGTGAAGGAGGAGCAGGTGGTCACAGGGAACTGCTCCTAACCCTAGACAGAGTCGACCTTGACCTCCTCCTTCCTACCCCTCACCAAGGACTGCTGATTCTGCTCCCCGAATGTCCTTCCAGTCCTTTCCACCCTCCCCCAATCACCTGGCCTGCTTCCCACCTGGGCTACCAGCTCCCACTTGAGCTCCCCCTACTGTCCACTTTCCATCCAGCATCCCGAGAGACCTCGGAGAAACAAAACTCTGATGGGTTTAAAATGCATGACCACTTTCCATTTGATCTCGGGAGAAGACGGAAGTTTCCAGTACTCTCTGGTTCTTACATCTGCTCAGACCCCCACATTCCCTTCACCTCTTACCTGGGTCAAGCCCCACTTACCCATAGGATCTCCTCTCAAACACTATGGCTCAGTGACGCCTTCCCTACAGGGTTTCCACTCCTGCAGCAAGACACTCCCCTAGCTCCCTTGATTTCTCTCTTCTCCCAATTTGTATGCACACCTTTTTCTTTTTATTGTAAGCACCTTATCACCACTAGCCCCACTAGATTATTAGCCTCAGGGTCAACACTGTGGCATAGCAAGTTAAGCCACTGCCTTCAGCACCAGCATCCTGTACAAGCTCCAGTTCAAGTCCCAGCTGCTCTGCTTCCAATCCAGCTCTCTGCTAATGTGCCTGGGAGAGCAGTGGAGGATGGCCAAGTATTTGGGCCTTTGCACCCATGTGGGAGACCGGGAAGAAACTCATGGGTTTGGCCTGGCTCAGTCACAGCTGTTGCGGCCATCTGGGAAGGGAACCAGTGAATGGGAGCTCTCTGACTCTGCCACTCAAATAAATAAATAAACAATATATATTTTTTTTTTAAAAAAAAGAAGAATGTAAGCCTCATGTATCTGTCTAGATCACCAGTGTGTCCTCCAGAAACCTAGTCCAATACAGCAAATGCTTGACAAACATTTTCTGAGTAAATTAACGAAGGTGGACAAATACAAAGGGCCTCGAAGCCCAGGCTGAGAGTTGGGGAAATACACACATGCAAACTTTAACACAAGCCTCCAAACTCTGCATCCTGCGTGCTGGTACTGAGGAATGCACACAAGTCTCTGTGATAGAACAAGTCCTAGCCCAGACCAGCAGGAGCGAGGGCACTAAACCCAACCAATCAAATTCTGTTACTGGGCCTTAGGCCTGATAAAAGAGCCTTATCCCCCCAACCCAGAAAATGAGGTGCTTCCAAGCAATAAAAAAAAAAATGTGTAATTCTGGCTATACTCAGTAATTCATTCTCTCATCCAAAAACACCATGTGGGCAAGCTGAGGTTAACTCGGAGAAGGCCAGGAAGGGACTCTCTGGTCTGCTCAAAGCCCACAGCAGGCCAACGCCCAGGTGCAGGTGTGGCACCGAGCAGCGAAGCTGCGCCCTCGGCCCGGACTCCTGGTACCTGGCCCACCGCAGCACAGGAAGGAAGCATCTTTACACAGTGGGGAGCCCTGGGACGTGTGCACTACTGTCAGGGAGCAAGGCCACGCACACTCTGGTGTTCTCACTTTCCCCACTCTATCGCTGCCCCTCCGTTACACTCACGAGTCTGCAGGTGTGACTCACAGCTCACCAGGCTGTGATGCAGATCCTGTGTGGCCCAAGTAATTCCATCATGAATGGTTATAAATCATCAACTGGTCACAGGCTGTAGTCTCTGAATTGTGCTTGCTGTTCAATAAACACAGGCTAAGGATCCCTTATTCAAAATGTTTGGGATCAAAAGTCTTTAGAATTTCAGATTTTGAAATATCGGCATATATGCAATGAGATATTTGGGAATGGAGCCCAAGTTTAAATGTGAAATTCACTTATGTGTCATATATACATGGCCTTCAGGTAATTTTATGCATTATTGTTAGTGCACCTGTGTTCTGATTGTGATCTCTCCTAAGGTCAGATTGCATGGTGACACAAAGTTTTAGATTTGGAAGCATTTCAGATTTCTGGATGAGAGATGCTCACTCTGTATGTGTTTGAACAAATGACTGAACAAATGAAAACTTTCATTTTCAAATGTTTTTTAAGCTCTAGAATCCTTTTCAAACAAAACAGCACAAAGAATTCTAGTACGTATAATGGGTTTCCATTTTAACAAGTTATTCTGCTTGAAGCTCCACCTTCCACCTCCCTGCCTCTCCCTCCAGGACCATTCAAGCCCCCTAGGCTTTGACAGCAATAAGAATGAATGGACTACTGATACAAGGGGCACCACAGATATACCTCACAAATTCGCTGCCAAGGAAAGAAGCCAGACATGGACGAGTACACATTGGAAAATTCCATTTATATAAAGTTCAGAAACTGGCAGAACTCAGGACTTGCTGAGACATGGATCCAAACAGTGCCCAGTATCTCTGGCGAGAAAGGTAAGTTCTGAAGGCCACAGGGCACTTCCGGGAGCTGGGAAAGCTCTGCACCCGGATCTGGAGGTGGCTCCACAGTTGGCTTTCTGACGATTCACACTGCTGGACACTTGGGATCCAATCCAGCTCATTTTCCCCTAAGTCTTTTGTGCTGTAAAAGTTGGGAATTAAATAGAAACAAAACCCTCCCTGGAAAGCAAGCGCCTCAGGAAAGTCCTAGGTCCTGTTCTGACCAAGCAGGCAGCCAGCACGGAAGCCATGGCAATCTGTAAGCTTTGGGCAGGGTGACGGGTACTCACGAGGCTTTGATGAGCAGCCGCTCTCTCTCCTGGAGCTCCCGCTTGAGACTTTCCACTTCCACCTTGAGTTCAATGTTCTTCCAGGTGAGAGGAGGAAGGAAAAGAAAGAGCTTAAAACACAGGATCTGTGCCTCATGGCAGTGGGGAAAGTGCCTGCAGCACAGGCTAGCTAGGCGATGCCTGTAATGGGCAGATGTCAGATTCAAAAACCTCACTAGCCTCGGGGCACAGGGAAAAGGGGATTATTAAGCACTGGTGGTCTCGAAAGAAAGCCCTGGATTTCTGGAGACTTGGAACAATTATGTAAATGTTCCAAGCCTCTAACAGCCAGAGCATTCAAATATCAAGGCGTAAATGTCACACAAGTGAGGCTGATTTAAAAAGTGTTTGCCTTCCACCAGGCAAATTTACAAGCAGTTCTGCAGTTTGCTTTCACCATTCTAAAGCAATTATTTCTGGTTGTTTACAATCACGCATGTGGTGGTTGTAGCAGTAGGAGCGTGTTACAGCTTAAAAAAATAAAACATATGGGTAGAAAAATAGGAGGCCACATCACTACCCATCTCATTTCAATGTAAGATTTTGGGGTGCTCACAAAAAAGCCACAATCACACAGGGAAGCTGTCTGCAGGGAGACCAGTGTTCTCTTCACCCACTGGAACAAAGGGAGTCACTCACAGCCTTGGGCTTGCAACTCAACGTGAGAATCCAAAAACAGAGTCTTTGGCAGATGGAACACAACAGGAGACAACAGAGTGGTGGTGGGCTTCTCACACTTATCCACAAACATCCCCCAGATGGAATATTAGATGAATACATGGAGTACAGACAGGAGGGCTAGGTGCATAGCTTGCAAGAAAATCACTGTAAATCCAAGTTTTCTCCTATATCTCTCTCCTCTTTTAATAACCAGTCTATTTTATATTCCACTCCAAACACATGCCACACCGTGTTGGTGCAGCACATCCTTCAGGTTGAGAAGTGCAGCCAAAATGGAAACATCATGGGACCGGGAAGACGTGGTTCAAATGTGGCCTCTACTCTTTCCCAGGAGGAGAGCATGTCGAGCATGTCCGTTAGACTATTTTTCTCAAAGACAGTATCTCAATTTATAAATACATATATAAATTGTATTATATGTAAGTATATATTTTATGTTCCAGTAATTCCTGAACCGAAAGTCAGGATGCCTTCTAAGTATAGGACAGAACATTACGAAGCTATAAAGGAGAGTGAGGAAGTTCTTAAATGACTATTAAGGGAAGATGTTTTTAAGCGAAAAAAGCAAGGTAGAGAATAAAACATGCTTATGTTTATGTAAGAAGGGCATTTACATACATACACATATACACACTTGCATGTACATAGAATTCCTTTGTGTGAGGAATGGATAACATTGGTTAGATCTAGGGGACCAGGAGACAAGGGTGGAAGAAAGTCTTTTCAGTGTAAACCTATTATGTGTTTTGAATTCTGAGCCATGTCTACTTCCCCAAAAACTTAAACTGGGGGGAAAAAGCGGGGGGGGGGGGGGGAACTAACTTGGGCCGTCTAATCAGACAAGAAGCAGCAGCAGCTGGAGCAGTGCAGGACAGAGGCAGCAGAGCCGGGCTCGATACCCACCCGCAGAGCAGCTACAGACATCAGAGAAGCTACGGATCCCCCCGAGCCTCGGCTTCTTCCCCTGGAAGAACGGGGGCAGTCCCCAAGGCATAGGGCCGAACATTAGAATAAGGTAACGTCACAACTCTCGGTGAGTGTCTGTGGAATGAAGGAGGGAGAGCATGAGCACCCACTGGCTACGTGGGATGGGCTGAGACACATGGACACATATTACACAGAAGAGGGTTTCCCCTAAACTGGGACTGTATCAGCACTCCCTTTGCAGGAAAACTGGCATCCTCATGGCCTGTCCACCCCCACGCAGAACGCAAACACCTGTGCCCTCGGGGACACAGGAACTTTTCAGTTCTTGCAAAGGCTCAGAAGTACAGTCCGATCCCTCTTCAAGACAAGTTCACTCAAGCTCATCTGCTGAAACTCAAGGAGAGTTCTTTTTCCTCCTTCAAAAGTTTCCACTGGTACAAACTTCAGAGGAGAAAAAAGTGGAAAAATTCCCAGGCCAGGGGCTAATCTACCAGAAAAAAGCCACGAAATGGGCACTGAAATGCTGTTTGTACTCGTGTCTTTTCAAGAAAGCCAAGTTCTGTTTTCAACTCTCAGAACCAAGGTTTGTTTTCAGACAAAGACCTCCAGGTCAAGACTTCAAATGGGAACAGACTCTTTCTGACAGTCATAAGCAAGCACACAGGAATACAAAAGAGCCAGATCACAGGAAAACTGACAGTCCTAACGCTGGGCCCACAGAAGCCTCGACAAGACAATGATGATAATTGTCATGCGTTCACTGTGTGTGCAGCTTTTCATCTGTCATCTCATTCTAATCCACACAAATAACCCTGTGACACAGGGATTCTCACTCAACTCTGCAAGCCAGCTTAGAGAGCAGAGCGACCTGCCTAAAGTTACAGGAGGTGGCTGGTAACAGTAGGATTCAGTTCCAAAGCCATCCCACTGCCTGTTTCTAAATAATTATTAAAAGGCAATTGGGATAGCAGATCAGAATTCTGAATTTCAAGAGCATAAGAGACTTCTTTAAAAGTTAACCATGTGGCCCCATATAGGCGCCAGTTTGAGCCCCAGCTGCTCCACTTCTAATCCAACTCTCTGCTATGGCCTGGGAAAGCAGTAGAAGATGGCCCAAGTCCTTGGGCACCTGCGCCCATGTGGGAGACCTGAAGGAAGCTCTTGGCTTCAGATCGGCACAGCTCTAGCCGTTGTGGCCATCTGGGGAGTGAACCAGCAAATCCAAGACCTTTCTTTCTCTCTCTCTCTCTCTCTCTCTGCCTCTGCCTCTCTAAGAAGTGAATAAATCTTTATATGGCTCACTAGGCTAATCCTCTGCCTGCAGCACCGGCACCCCAGGTTCTAGTCCAAGTTGGGGCGCCAGTTCTGTCCCAGTTGCTCCAATTCCAGTCCAGCTCTCTGCTGTGGCCCGGGAAGGCAGTGGAGGATGGCCCAAGTGCTTGGGTCCTGCACCCACATGGGAGACCAGGAGGAAGCGCCTGGCTCCTAGCTTCAGATCGGCGCAGCATGCCAGCCATGGTGGCCATTTGGGGGGTGAACAAATGGAGGGAAGACCTTTCTCTCTATCTCTCTCTCTCACTGTCTAACTCTACCTGTCAAAAAATAAAATAAAATAAATAAATAAATAAATCTTTATTTAAAAAGTCAATCATGTACCTCTTGGCTTAGTATTAAGGTCATCCTTGTTTCTTTATGCTCCTCATAGTCAGTGCAAACTACGTGAAAGCAGGTCTAACCAATCGCACTAAATCTGAGAACAAATACTAATCAAATTTCTGCTTGGGACGTCTATAGGAAAAGACACAGGGGCAGCAGTGAGACGTAGGCTACTCACAGTTTTGTAGATGTGCTCCATGGGGCCATCAAATTCTTGCTGCATTCTTTCCTCGAGGAAATAGATGCGGAGTTTTAGGTTAAAGTTTTCTTTCTTCAATTCAGTGATTTGCTGGAAAACAAGCACAGAAGTGACGTTTAAGTGAACAACAACAACAAAAAGTAGAGGGTCCAGCAGGCAGGACCTAGAGGAATGCCCACGGTTTCCCAGGACACCAGAGGATTCAGGTGTTCAATCCCGCAGGGCACTTACCTTCGCCACCACTGCACCACCCAGAAGAACCAAGTAGCTACTGACTCACTGACCAGACTCGGGACAATTTCAGCATCAAAATGAACAACGACAGGAATGAATAATGAACGAAGAAAGAACCCACGAGTTCACACTGATAGTAAGTGACTAAGTAAAGAAAGAAAAGGAAAGAAGAGGGAAATTGCTGCTTTACCAAAAATTTAAAAATAAATAAACCTAGAAGAGGAATGGAAGAGAAAATCCCCATTTCACAGCCTCTACATCACAATTATCTGGGCAAGACTCATCAATACGGACAGCATTATATGAAAATCACGGGAGAACCTCTGTTCACGGCTTCAAGATATCACACCACAGCTTACTTACAAAAGGAAAAGGCACCTTCACAATGTGGAGAACTTGCAAATACCACAGTCATCATGAGAATACACTGTTATCCTCACTGACGGAACAAAGTGACACTAAGGGCTTCCTGAAAGTAATCTGACATAAGTCCTACAGGGGAAACCACTCCACCAGAAGAGCTGCTGTCCACAACTGTTAGCCCGTGGCTAGTCAAGAGGACTCAATCAGACAAATTTAGATTGAAGGGCACTCCACACCACAACAGGCCTGAACTATTCAAAAATCTTAATGAAAATCTTAAGGCAAAAATAGACAACTAAATGGAGGTCAAAGAGGCCTGACCACTAAGTACAATGGAATCTCAAATTAAAAAAAAAAAATTCTCCATGACAACTGGGGAAATTTGAATAACAAAGTTATATTAGATTACAACACTGCGATTGTGACATGCTGAAGAACTTAAGGGTGCTCTGTTAGGATAAATGCAATGACTGTAAAGAGTGGAGAGGGAGGGGAACAGAGATCAAGCTAATGTAGAAAAATATGAGTTGGAGAATCTAGATGAAGAGTACATGGATGTTTGTTGTACTGTTTTGCAACTTTTCCATAGGTTTCAAATTTGTGAAAATAAAAAAGTGGATGGGTAACAGGCATATTAGAGAACTGATAGTTACTGGGAACCGACTACATAACCAAGCACTGAGCTAGATCATGAACCTATATATATATGGGTACTTAAAACAACACTGCTACCCACAGGGTAAAGACCCAAGATTCCTTAGGCCAGCGCTGCGGCTCAACAGGCTAATCCTCCGCCTTGCAGCGCCGGCACACCGGGTTCTAGTCCCGGTCGGGGCGCCGGATTCTATCCCGGTTGCCCCTCTTCCAGGCCAGCTCTCTGCTGTGGCCCGGGAGTGCAATGGAGGATGGCCCAAGTGCTTGGGCCCTGCACCCACATGGGAGACCAAGAGAAGCACCTGGCTCCTGCCAACGGATCAGCGCAGTGCGCCGGCCACAGTGTGCCAGCCGCGGCGGCCACTGGAGGGTGAACCAACGGCAAAAAGGAAGACCTTTCTCTCTGTCTCTCTCTCTCACTGTCCACTCTGCCTGTCAAAAATTAAAAAAAAAAAAAAAAAAAGACCCAAGATTCCTATCTTGCTGTCTGACTCCAGGGACCAGACTCTGCCCTCGGGCCTATGGAAAATACCCAGTGTTTTGGTTTGCTTCATCAAGCAAGCTTTTCTGAGCAGGCTAACCTAACACCACGAACAGACCCTGCCTACACACTAAAGCACTCTCCTAACACATGTTTCAAAAGCTCAATGGTTTTCAAAATCCTAGCACCATCCCCCAAGTTCTCTCTGCTTCTCTTTGAGTCTCTGCCTTGTGAAAAGAAGACTGCCCCTCCTCAGCACCACTGCAAAGAGAATGACGGAGGCACAGTCTAGGGAGGACCGACCCTAAAGGAGTCCAGGCGATGGTTACCCTGGGGAGGGAAAGTGGACAGTGGGTGCTCGCTTCGGCAGCACATATACTAAAATTGGAAAGTGGACAGTGGGAGGAGCCACAAAGTGTTCCACGTATTGTTCCTGGTCAAAGCTACGGAGTTCATTCTTTCTTATTAAATTCATTAGAGCATTCACACATGATTTTTTTGTGTACGGTATATGCCAATTTTAAGAGCTTTTAAAATCAAACAGTCCATGTTTAATTTAAATTCTTAAAAGTCAACTGGTCCACAGAGTATGCCTGCCCACTCAATGAAATATCGTGGACTCATAAAAAAAAAAAAAAAGAGACCATTTTGTGTACTCATAGGAAATTATCTCTAAGAAGAACTGTTAAATTAAAACACTGTGGTTCAGAACATTATCTAAGGCTGGTTATCATCCTAACAAAGGGCAAGGGAGGGGGAAAGGGTAGAAAAATGGGGAATGCTGGACAAAGGATACAAAGTTTCAGCTGGAAAGAATAAGCTTTGGGGATCCACTGCACTGAGTGATGACCATAATAAACAACGATAGTTCAGAAAGGGCAGGGCCTAGGAACACATGCTCACATGCTTGGCGTCATGGTATGCATCAGAAAGTATGCGGCATACCTGCTTTCCCTTCTGAAATGTGCACTGTATACATTTTCTAATAAAAAGATAAAATAAATTGCCGGCGCCGTGGCTCAACAGGCTAATCCTCCGCCTTGCGGCGCTGGCATACCGGGTTCTAGTCCCAGTCGGGGCGCCGGATTCTGTCCCGGTTGCCCCTCTTCCAGGCCAGCTCTCTGCTATGGCCAGGGAGTGCAGTGGAGGATGGCCCAAGTGCTTGGGCCCTGCACCGGCATGGGAGACCAGGGGAAGCACCTGGCTCCTGCCTTTGGATCAGTGCAGTACGCCGGCCGCACCACCCGGCCGCGGCGGCCATTGGAGGGTGAACCAACGGCAAAAGGAAGACCTTTCTCTCTCTGTCTCTCTCTCACTGTCCACTCTGCCTGTCAAAAATAAAAATAAATTTAAAAAAGATAAAATAAATTTAAAGTAGTAATTGAGGAATGCGTCCTTTAAGGCTATTTGAATTGTGAAGACATGGTGTGTCATGCATCTGTCACTCCCTTTCCGTTCTCAAAGTCACTACCACGCAAGCTCAGTCTTCAGTGGTAAGACAGAAAGACCAGAGACCTCAGAAACAGTAGGTTTGACTTTAACACTTTCTCTCACGTGTAATCCTAGAACTGAGTCTTTGAGTCTGTTTCTTCCTCTACTAAAAAAAAAAAAAAAAAAGATAATAGAACTAATCTTAAAATCTTAAAGGTTCTTATGAAAGGAAATAAATTGACTCAACTGTAACAGGATAAAAAATTGAGTGATTACGATGTCTGCAATACATACAACTATGCTGCAAGACTTAAGGATGGCCAGTCTTCAAATGAGTAGGAACAGGAGCCAGCGTTGTGACGTCGCACGTAAAGCTGCAGCCTGCAGTGCCAGCATCCCATATGGGTGCCAGTTCCAGGCCCGGCTGCTCTGCCTTTCAAATAAATAATTAAATCTTTAAAAAAAAATGAATGAGAAGATAGAAAATTCCAGAAAAGAAACAAAAGGTATTTAAAAAACACACAGAAATTTTAAAACTGAAAAGTACAAGTAGACTAGATAAGCTCAAAACATGGAGTGAACTTAAAAAGAAAGCAGTAAGGGCAGGCACTTGGTACAGTGGTTAGGGTGCCAGCTGGGACACCTGCATCCTCTGTGCCTGGGTCCACACCCGGCTCTGCTCCTAATTCTAGTTCTCTGCTGAACGCACATCCTGGAGGGAGAAGATGATGCTCACACAGTCGGATTCCTGCCGCCCACATGGAAGAACTGGACTGAATTCCCAGCCCCTGACTTTAGCCTCAGCCTGGCCCTAGCCACTGAGGGCAAATGGGGACTGAACCAGCAAATGGGAGCTCTCACTCTTTCTCTGCCTCTCGAATAAGTAAATAAATACAAACAAACAAACAAGGAAAATTACAGAGGCCAGAAGAAGTGAAACATAATCATTAACTGCTGAAAGAAACTGCTGTACTAGAAGTCTATATCCACTAAAATTATTCTTGAGGAACGAAAGTAAAATATAGACACTCTCAAATAAAGGAAGAGTAATGAACTCATGCCAACAGACCATCTCTCAAAGAAGTGATACAAGAAGCTCCAGAAACCAAAGGGAAATGATACCAGAGGGAAACGTGACACCTCGGAAATGAAGGGAGAGAAACCCTCACGGTAAATATTGAGCTAACTAGATAAGCAATTCAACTGAAAAGCCACAATTCTTTAAAATAGGGATCACAGTTGAAAGCAAAGTTGTAACACAGCCTGGTCAAGTTTTTAATCTACATTGATAATATGCATATTTAAAGATACCGATGGTAACATTTTTATATTTTACTTATGGTGAAGTAAAAAGTTAAACACATACCTACAATAATCTCTAAAGCAATCACAAAATACTTTTCATATTTTTTAAAATAACCTATAAAAGAGATATGCTCAAAAGCAAATAAATTTATTAAAATAATTCAAATAATCCAAGAGAGGTTTGAAAAGGGAAGAATGGAAAGCAGAAGAAAAAATAGAAAATAAGTAAGAAAATGGTGGGTCTAAATCAAACACTTTGATATATGTTAAATGTAAATGGAAAAATACACAAAATACAATGAATTTTTAAAAAGCCAACTATAGATCTGGAGCTGTGGCATAGTAGGCTAAGCATCTGCCTGTGGTGCCAGCATCCCATATGGGTACCAGTTCGTCTGGCTGCTCCTCTTCTGATCCAGATCTCTGTTTATGGCCTGGGAAAGCAGTAGAAGATAGTCCAAGTGCTTGGGCCTTTGTACCCATGTGGGAGACCTGGAAGAAGCTCCTGGCTCTTGGCTTCAGATTAGCCTAGCTCCAGCCATTGAAGCCATTTGGGGAATGAAACAGCGGATGGAAGATTCCTTTCTCTGTCTGTAACTTCATCTCTCAAATAAATAAATAAAATCTTTTTTAAAAAGTTTAGGGGCTGGCACTGTGGCATAGTGGGTAAAGCCACCACCTCTAGTGCTGGCATCCTTTATGGGCACTGGTTCGGGTCCTGGCTGCTCAATCCAGCTCTCTAATATGGCCTGGGAAAGCAGTAGAAAATGGCCCAAGTCCTTGGGCTCCTGCACCCTCATGGGAGACCTGGAAGAAGCTCCTGGCTCCTGGCTTCAGAACAGTGCAGCTCCAGCTGTTGTGGCCAATGGGGGAGTGAAACAACAGATAGAAGATCTCAATCTCAATCAATCTCTCTCTCTCTCTCTCTCCTTCTCTCTCTAACTCTGGCTTTCAAATAAATGAACAAATCTTTTTTAAAAAGTTTAAAAAAATAAAAAACAACTAAATGCTACATATAAGAAACTCACTTTAAATATAAGAGGTGAGATAAGAGTAAAAGAACAGAAAAAGATATACCATGTAAACACTAGTTAAAAGAAAGCCAGAGGCTATTAATACCAGAAACTATAAGCTCTAGAGCCAAAAAAAAAAAAATCAGGGATAAAGAAAAATATCACGTAGTGATGAAAATAACATAACAAACCTAATGTGTATATACACCTAAAATTATATCTTCAGACTCCTAAAGTAAAAGCTGACAGAACTAAAAGGAGAAATGTGCAAGTCTACAATTATAGTTGGAGACATCAACACTCCTCTCTCCTTAGTCTACAGAAAAAGTAGACCAAAATCAACAAGAAAACAGAAGGACTGAACAACACCATCAAGCAACAGGGCCTAATTTACAGCCACACAATGCTCTACCCAATAACTCAAGTGAGCAAGAAACATTCACCAAGATATCCTGGGTCATAAAACAAACCTTAACAAATCCAGAGGAACTAAGACCACACTATGTTCTCCAGCCATTGTGGAACTAATCCAAAAATCAGTAACAGAAAGAAAACTGAAAATCCCCAAATATGCTGACATAAAATAACACATTTCTAAACAAAGGGGAAGTTTCAAGGGAAATTAGGAGACATTTTGAATTAAACGAGATTGAAAATACAATAAATCTAAATCTGCAGGATGCAGTTAAGTCAATACCTAGGGGGAAATTTATACTAACAAATGGTTTGGAAAAGAAGAAAGGTCTCAAATCAACCATCTAAGATTCCATCTCAAGAAACCAGAAGAGCAAAATAAATCCAAAACAAGGAGAATGAAGGATATAAAAAACATAAGGGTAGAAATCAATGAAACAGAAAAGAGAAAAATCAATTTTAAAAGTTGGTTCTTTCAAATGATCAATGAAATTGATATACATCTGGCAAGACTGGCAAAGAAAAAAGAACACAAACTACCAGCCTAAGAATAAAAGAGGATATATCAGTAAAGATCCCGTGACAACTCAAAGGAAAAGGGAATAATGCATGCGACTCTCTGCATATAAGCTAAGCAACTCAGACTAACCCAAGAGAGAATGGATAAAGAGTGCATATCCACATGACGGGCAGCACCCAGCAACTGGGACACACACAACATGAATGAATTCAGACACTACGCTGAGGGGAGAGCAAAAGAGCACATGACTTTATGATTCCATTTCTATGACATTCCGGAAAAAGCAAAATTACAGGCGTGGAAAACAGAGCAGCAGCTGCCAGAGGTTTGAGGCAAAGAGAAGGGTTGACCACAAAGAGGCAACACAGGGGAATCTTGTGGTACATTCTGGTCGTGATGATGGTTACACGAACCTAGAACTGCACACATGTATTTTAAACATCATATACTTGTGGCTGACAGTCGTTCTAAGGGAGTAAACATTTGTCAAAATGTATCCAACAATTAAAAGGAATGAATTTAATTTTATGTAAATTATGCCTCAGTAAAGTCGATTTTAAAAACTAAAATGGAAGATAACAAAATATGAATAGCTACACCCGGATGCTAATGCATTCTCATTGATTATTTTGTTCAACACTTAAAAAAATAACTTACAGCATATAATTTCTTTTTAATAAACACACTTTCAGAGCTGAATACAAGAAAATGACAGGCCTATTCCACATTGAGTATATTTTCGAACTGTCTGCCTTTGCTCTCTTGTTAACACTTAAGGTTTCAATTTGGTGGCTAACAAGAAACAATTGGTAGGTTCATTAAAGCCGCCTTTTAAATATTTTAAGGAAACAGCACATAAAACATTCTTTCAAACAAGAAGTCCACCCTGCCAGATGCTTCCTATAAAGAGAAACCTTATTCTATTACTCAGCGACCAATAAAATATTTATGGAGGTTGCTCAGAATGTTCACATTGTACACAATGCTAAAATTCTCAGCAACCTTTGAAAGAACATTTGTCCTATTTATAGATAAAGAAGCTTTTTAAGAAAAATAAAGCGAAAAGCAAATATGCCTTCAGAAGGTCAGGCAAACGCCAAACAGGCCCAAATGAATAAAATGAAATACAAGCACCATCTTTTCCGCAAAGGCCACTTCTCTGGTTCTCATCACTTCCCTAACAAAGTTTTCTCTGAGTAGCCACATAGAGCAGGCCTAGGGACCCCTTATAAATGTCCCCACCCTCCCTCTACTTTCCTTACCCCTCCAGTGACCCCACTCTGCCATATCAACTGGTCACTTGTCTTTGCACCCAACCCATGTCCGAGAGCCTGGGAGCTGTATGGGTCCTATACGTTCTAGCCTGGAACACAAAAATAGTTACAAAAGAGCCAGCACTGCTGCAAGGGCAGACGCATGCATGGAAGACTCTGTGAGGCACTGAGATTTAATGGGAGCCCCGTGGGCTTCAGAGTCAGACAAATCTGTTTCACCTCACTCCGCTGCCTCAGCACCCCACCACTTTTTTCCCATCATTCTCACACTAAAAACTCCCTCTCACAGCCACAAAGTGCTATGGGACCTGGCCCCTGCCACCACTCCCAGCCTCATCAGGGATCATCTTCTCCACGGTCCTCAACATACCAGCCTCACTGGCCTCTTTCTGGTCCTAACTCCTTGTCTGCCTGCAAATTTTCCCAGGGGCACTTGCCAGAGTAGCTGTGTCTCATCCCTTCCACCTCAGCTTGGTCACCAGGCCACCAAAAGTCAGGTAGGATTCCCTAACCCAGTATAATGTGGTCCCCAACTCTAAGAACCCCCCACCAAGTCACTCTCTAACACACAGCTCTTCTTTAATTTTTAATTATTATTTATTTAAAAGGCAGAGAAACACAGAGAAACAGATCTTCCACCCATTGCTTCACTCCCCAAATGATCACAGTGGCCAGGGATGGGCTGAGACAACTCAGGACCTCAGAACTCAATCTACTTTAATGAGTGTTTTTCCTGTATGTACTTTTCTCTATAAGAGAAACAAGCTCAAGGGAAAACACACACACACACACAAACTTGAAGTGGAAGAACTAAAAACAACCTATCATACACTGGGAATAAACAGCCCAAAATATAAAACCCCCTCAACGTGACTTAGAACCGTCATGGGCAGAGGCACTCACGCAGGGCTGTATCCTCTGCAGTTTGGTCCTGGGGAGTCAAGCGTTACTGTGGAACTGTAGCCATCTGAAGTGGGCAGTGCCCACCATGACTATGGGGTGGTGCTCTCTGAAGCTGGACGGGGCTGCTCTCAGCCCAGGAAAGATCTGGCAGGAGCCCTGGCCAGTCCCTCTGGCTTTCTCCGACTCCCACACCCCATCAGAAGCCTTGCCTGGCCACTAGAGGGGATGGAAAACCAAAACTAACAAAATAAAAAAAGCACCAGTGCAACTCCAACTGGCCCCACTCAACTGAAATCACAGCAAAGTTATCAGTGGCTGCAGGAGCCGCCGAAGCCCGTCCGCCCAGACCATCCTTCTCTCCGAGACCTCGGGGGCTGAGAGCACAGGCTCTGGGGTCAGAGAGACCCACTACACACCCCAGGCTTGCGAGTCGTGTGACCTTGGGAGAATTATTTAACAGCCTTGGGCCACCAGCTGGCATATCTGTAAAATGAGGATAAAATCAGTGACCGTACAGGAGTGTTGTGACAACTGGATGAGTCGGCGCACCTGGCAGGGCCTGGCACCTGGCACGCAGTAAGCACAGGACGGCTTTAAAAAGTCCTTGAAAAAGGAATCCGTTTCTCGCTCAAGCCCTCTACAAGCAGATCTTTGGGCCACCACTAGTTTTTTTTAGCCTCTTTCAAAGTAGAAAAACTGTTAGAGTCACAGAGACATAGCAAAAAGCATGAACTCTTGCTACCCACAGTTGCTGTCTGGCAAACAACACTGCACGTAAAAGAATTCTGCCAGCAGCCACTAAGCGAGGCAGGAAGGGGAGTGGGACCCTTCGGAATCCGTTTCTGATGCCAGGACTCTCCCTGGTGTCTTCAAATCACCAAGAAAACTCTTACTGGGGAAATATCTACTCATTAGCAAACAATACTGCAGCAGTAACAGAATTCTAAAACCAAACCCCAAACACTTGGAATGCAGCCACCTTATGAAATCAACTCTTTTTAAACTCTTTTTTAGCTTCTGTGCATGAATATAAGTGGGTGATTTTTTTTGCATAATCTGAAGTGAGTTAAATTCCATGACTTTCACTTAATATTAAATCTTACGTATTTTTTCATGTTGTTGCAAAATTACACATCATTATCACTGAATTCCACTGAACTGCGTCCCAGCCAATTATCTAACCATCTCTCTACTGAGCATTCCTGGACTCGGGGCACTGCAGTGGAACGTGCACAAGCTTCCCACCCAGGGAGCTGAGGCTTGAATGTGCCTTCCTCCAGGCTCTCAAACACATCAGCTCATGGGCAAGTCACTTAATCTCCCCCAGCCTCAGCTTCTTCATTGGTGGAATGCCTTCAACACAAGTTCGCTACAAGAAGTCAGAGATAACTGATGTAAAATATAATTTCCCTTGTTCCCCATTTGTCACAATTATACTCAGTGTGGCAACAAATACCTTCATGAGCGGAGCTTCTTCTGCCATTGGGCTGTTTCCCTGGGATAAATCTCCCCAAAATGGGTTACTGGGCTCAAGAGTAATTTCATTTTTATGACTATCAAAATCTCTTTCCAAATGGCTTTCAAAAAGATTGTAAAAATTTACACTGCCCAGCCGGCCATCTGGCCAGGCTTTTGGAGGGCACGGACAGGGCATGCAGAGGTAGGGGAACACAGAGGGTTCACTCCCTGAGTGAAAAGCCCTCCTACTACACAAATGAAGCCCTGTACTTTTAACACTGACCAGACAGCGCCACCAGCCATAAGCCAAACTTGACTCCAAGCGCTCTGCACCAAAGCCTGAAGTGCAGGGATCCCCACTGGGAGAAACCGCAGCACTCACCTGGTCCTCAACCACTCCCACGGCCCCGCACCCCACTTCCCACTCCCTGGCCTTGCGCTCCCATCCTCGGCCTCACCTGCCCTCCGCACTGCTTGCTCTCCCAAGACTCTGGCTCTGCACAGCCCCACCCTTGTTAGCAGCTGTCTGCTGCCCCTTTATTAACAACCATCACAGCAGCCCCCCCATTTGCTGAAGACCTGGTAGACCAGGCACTGCCCTAGCACGTTACTGAATCCTCAACACCCCCTGAGATAAAGCAAATAAACTCTCAGGGCTAGCATCTCAAAAATGTTACGCACTCACACAACCAACAAATATCTGTTACGGGCCCACCATCTTGCTAAGTTCAGTGCTGCGTGACAATGAGTACAGGAGACACATGTTAAGACAGTCGTAAATGCCATAGAAAAGAGGGTGCTGAATGCTTCCTAAGAGAGAAGAGTGAGTTAGGGAAAGGAGTTAGGGACAGCCTCTCTAATGACGCTGCATGAAAGCTGAGGCAGAAGGCCCAAGCGCCTATCATTCAAGGAAGGGAGCGAGAGTGTCCCGGGCAGAGGGAGAAGCACATGTGATGGTGGTCCTGACACCAGCAAAGCTGGGTGTGGTGGAGACAGAGCAGCCTGCACGGCTGGGTGCAAGGCAGAGAGGAACACGCTGAGCTCGGAGAGACAGGGAGCTGCTGAGCACACTGAGCAGAGGGCCTCGTAGGCCACAGCAAGAAGGTCAGGGTTCCTTAGTTTTTCTTTTAAACATTTCTGGTTTTTTTTTGTTTTTAAGATTTATTTATTTACTTGAAAGTCAGAGTTACAGAGAGAGGTAGAGACAGGGCATGGAGGGGTGTGGTGGGGTGTCTTCCATCTACTGGTTTACTACCAAAATCGGTGCAACAGCAGGAGCTAAGCTGATCCAAAGCCAGGAGCTTACAGCTTCCTCCGGGTCTCCTATGTGGGTGCAGGGGCCTAAGGACTGGGCCATCTTCCACTGATTTCCCAGGCGCATTAGCAGGGAGCTGGATCGGAAGTGGAGCAGCCGAGACTCAAAACAGTGCCCACGTGGGATGCCAGTGCTGCTAGCCAGGGCTTTATCCCGCTGCACCACAGTTCCAACCCCGAAGTTCAGGATTTCAATCCAAGGTCAAAGAAACATCACAGACACACCAGCAGAAGCTGAAAACTGATGAGCAGAAATCCGGAGGCAGTCGTTGTGGTAGAAAAGACTCTAGCTTGAAGGGGACACAGCATTTACTGAGTACCCACTATGTGCCAGGCATCATGCTGGGTACTTTCCATTGCACAGCTCATCAAATCCTCCTAACAAGTATGAATGAAATTCATAACAAGTAAGAATGAAAGACCGCAGTAGCCTCACTTTACACAAGAGTTCTGGACATGACCCACTTAAGGACAGTCAGTAAGTGGCAGGGTCCAACCTAAAACCCTACTCTCATCATTGTCAAGTCCATGTTGCATGCCCACACTGTGCTGCTCCTGAGAGCTTCAGGATGGGAGAAACAGGGCCAGGGTACAAGGGAGCAGCTCTCTGAGAACAAGCAGCTCAGAACATGGATACTGCAGAGCCAATCTCCCAGTCAAATCACACTAAAACACTCCAGTGTGACCAACTGCCTCAGCTGAGACCAGGATTTTTCAACAGGAAGGAATAAGGACCTCAATACAAGAATGCAGCACCTGCAGCAAGGGACAGGGACGAACAGAGACTCAGGTGGGGACAGTTTTTCAACCACACTAAGTTTTCTCAATTCCTTAACTGATCCTACTCTATAGGACCTGCTGTTGGTTGCATGTAATTTGTACTTAAAACTCTGGGGGCTGCCGGGGTGGCATAGCAGGTAAAGTCGCTGCCTGCAGTGCTGGCATCCCATTTGAGTGCCGGTTCGAGTCCCGGCTGCTCCACTTCCGATCCAGCTCTCTGCTATGGCCTGGGAAAGCAGTGGAAAATGGCCCAAGTGCTTGGGCCCCTGCACCCACGTGGGAGACCCAGAGGAAGCTCCTGGCTTCAGAGAGGCGCAGTTCCGGCTGTTGTGGTCAGTTGGGGAGGGAACCAGAGGACTGAAGACCCCCCCCCCCCTCTCTCTCTGCCTCTTCTCTGTGTAACTCTGACTTTCAAATAAATAAATACCTCTGACATGTAAAAATTTCATTTCTAGGAATTTTACCCTAAAAAAAAATCATAACTAAAATGATGCATGTACAAAGATATTCATTAAAACTCTGTGGGTTTTTAACTATTTGACACTCTTGTTTATGGCCTCAGTAATCTCCCTAGGCTCTAGTCATGAGTTGCCAAGGCTATGGAAGCCTTTAGGGTTTGCTGACTTCAATCTTATTCCGACAGGGTCATAGTCAAAGTGGAGGTTCTCTCCTCCCTTCAGAGAAAGGTACCTCCTTCTTTGATGGCCCCATTCGTTCCACTGGGATCTCACTCACAGAGATCTTTCATTTAGGTCTTCTTTTTTTTCCAGAGTGTCTTGGCTTTCCATGCCTAAAATATTCTCATGGGCTCCTGAGCCAGATCTGAATGCCTTAAGGGTTGATTCTTAAGGGTTTTTAATATTTGTTTATCTGAGAGGCCGGCACTGTGGTATAGTAGACTAAGCCTCAGCCTGTGGCACCAGCATCCCAAATGGGTACCGGTTCATGTCCTGGCTGCTCCTCTTCTGATTCAGCTTTCTGCTTATGGCCTGGGAAAGCAGTAGTAGAAGATGGCTCAAGTGCTTGGGCCCTTGCACCCGCATAGGAGACCTGGAAGAAGCTCCTGGCTCCTGGCTTCACATCCACTCAGCTCTCGCTGTTGTGGCCATTTGGGAAGTGAACCAGCGGATGGAAGACCCTTCTCTCTGTCTCTCCCTCTAACTCTGTCTCTCAAATAAATAAAATAAAATCTCTTTTAAAAAAAGATTTATTTGAGAGGCAGAGTTACAGAGAGCAGAGAGGGGAGAGGGAAAGAGAGAGAGGGAGAGAGAGAGAGAGAGAGAGAGAAGGAGAAAGGAGATGTTCCATCTGCTGATTCACTCCCCAAATGGCCACACTGGCCAGGGCTGGGCCAAGCTGAACTCCATCCCAGTCTCCCAAGCACTTGGGTCATCATCCATTGCTTTCCCAGGCACATTAGCATGGAACTGGATCAGAACTGGAGCAGCCAGGACTCAAACTGGCGCCCATATGGGATACCAGCATCACAGGCAGCAGCTTAACCTACTGCACCACCATGCCAGCCACCAGTTTTGGTGTTAACACAGAGAAATTGGGAACAAGGTGCACTGTAGAGGAAAGATTTTAGTATTCAGGAGAAATCGCAGAGATATGCACCAGCCACTACACACACTGCCTCCCTGGCCTCCTGTGGCCTGTGACATCACCTAACAACCAACAAGACAGTCTGGCCTACAAATAGCAGGCCACACAGGGGACAATGCCCTCGGTTAGTGAGGACATAGATGTGGGTTACCAGTTCAGAGACCCAGGGGAAGCACATGGTCTTCACATGTCACAGGCACAGCATGGTGGCAGGCTACAGAAAGGCCTTCTCAGCCAGAAGACCTGGTTCAAAGCCTGAGTAAGTCCCCAGCCCCGTGTAGGCAGCCGGGTCACCAAGTACCAAGTAAAGGGCGGGAGAGGTGATCCTGCAGCTCCCCAGCTCTGACATTCAGACTTAGTCCACGCCCTCAGCTCTGCCTTTGTCCCTCTGCTCAAACCACCGCAGCAGCTTTGCCTCTCACACCTGCCCACCGGCCTTGCTCCCAGCCAATATCCTCTCCCGGCAGAAGCCAGCCTGGGTGATCTTCTGGAAGCACAACATGGGAGTAAAATTCATCACTGCTTCTCTTTCATCTTGGAGGCAAAAACCAAGCAAGGCAGCAACATTTCTGAACCTGCACAACCTGCAGGATCTGACCCCTGCTTGCTTCAACAGTCTCACTCCCCTCAGGACCCCTCCAGAGCCGCATTCCAGCCAAAGGGGATATAGCTTCCTGACCTCAGCACGTGCTGTCACACCTCTCCGCATTACGCATGTGAGCCCTTATGCCCGGGACACTCTCCAGGCTGTCCACCGTGGCAACCCCACCAGTTCCTGATGATCCAAGTCAGGCAACACCTCCTCCAGGGGTGCCGTCCTGAATCCTCCTGTCAGGTTCAGAGCTCCCACTCCCTGGCCCCACAGTGCCCTCTCCATACCTCATCACTGCATTCTCTTCCTATCATCTTCCCAATTAAATTGTGAGACTCTAGACAGAGAGACTGACCTCCTCTTAACCCACTGCAAACTCCAAACCCCTAGAGGACAGCCTGGCAAGGGGGCACGTGTTTGAAAGTGTTTATTGAATGGATGAACTCTGAGTAGAGGGAGTTACGTCTGGCAAGACCCTGGCTAAATGCAACTCCGGATGCTCAGATCCCAGTCAGCCAAGACTAGCACAGGAGGAATCATGAGCTCTCCCTTCAAATCCTGAGGACTCTGCCCCTTGTTTGATATGCACGCTGGTTCTAGAATTCACTTCAGATGCCAAGGGCACTTCCTGTGATCATCCCACACAAGGTTCAGACCACTATAGACCTCACTTCACAGCTTGGGCCAAATGAAAAATTCCAGTGACTTCTAAAGACCTGAAAGGGAGACACTGAGAACAGTGCGGCCATTTCAATTTCAGCTCAGAATCTGCTCTTGAAAATGCTACAATAAAAAATATTAATGCCATAAAAACCTAACAGCAGCCGAAGGACCACAGTCATAAAGAAAAAATATAAATCCTACAACATATTGGCAGAGGTTCTCCCTCACCTTCAAGAAAAACGGGACTTAGAGCATCAAGAACACATCTGAGCAAGGGAAATTTGAATCGCATGGCAAGAGCAAAAGCATAATAAAAACAGTAGCAAGTACAACACCACAAGGAGAAGGAGAAATAGCTACACGGGGAAGGTACTCTGAGCTAGGCACACCTGCTTCCCATAATCTTCCTAACAGCTCTAGTAAGTAGCCCATTTTAAAGACCAGGAAGGAGCTGGAGGCATAGCAGGTAAAGCTCCCACCTGCAACACTGGCATCCCATATGGGCACTGGTTCCAGACCCAGCTGCTCCACTTCCAATCCAGCTCTCTGTTAATGCACCTGTGAAAGCAGCAGAAGATGACCCAAGTGCGTGGGCCCTTGCACCCACGTGGGGACCAGGAAGAAGCCCTGGGCTCCTTCTTTTGGCCTGGCCCAGCCCCAGCTGCCATTTGGGGAACGAACCAGCAAAAGGAAGAGCTCTCTGTCTCTCCCTCTCTGTAACTCTGCCCCAAAAATAAATTTAAAATAAAATAAAAGACCCGGAAGTAGAGGGAGGTTAAATGGTGACTGATCCAAGTTCACCCAACAGAAGTAGATAAACATGCAGTCTGGCTCTACCAGCCAAGGTCCTGGGGCAGCCAGGCTGCAAAACCACTCCTAGAGGCAGCCTGCCTGTCTGTCCACTTCTATTACAAACTGGAGAAACTGAGGTCCAGGGGTGCCCCACATTTCCCAGTTTCTCCTACAAAGAATAAAGCAGGCGGGATTCAATTCCAGGATTCCTTCTAATTCAGAAAGCACACACCAGAATGCGAAACCAAAATTCTAATATTCTGTTCAATTTTCTCATCTAGAAATAAAATTTAAAACTGCCCTTCAAAAATGAAATAACTCCTCATCTCACAGTGCTGTTCCGATATTAAAGTAATGTACATAAAGCGCTTAACACTTCAAGTGCCCAGCTTGGACCAAGAGCTCAATAAACAGTAGCTATTATTACTCTTATAATAAAACAGGAACAACCATTTAATAGTGGAGCGTATTTTAATTATACACGATATGGAATAATCAAATCTCATTCGTTTGAGGCCCCAGACCTCACAGCACAGATCGAGTTGTTCAGCTGGAATTATAACAACTCAAAGCTCAGAAATTACTTGTTTCCATTAGAGATCTGACAAGTCATTTCTTCAATTGGTCACTGGTGGTTTGCAGATAACTATTAGCAGTAATGAGTATTCTAAATTAAATTCAGAGACAGCCCCACTCTGCTCTGTAAAGACAACTGGGGAGACAGCGACGGGACGGTGGCGCGCCCTTCTCTTGTGTCCTCCGTCTTCTCTGTGATAAACACCTCCCGTGTCTTGCACAGTATGGATTTCATTTGGTTACAAATGAAGAAGGCTCTAATTCTTCCCATGATGAATGAGTGCACTGCACAGGTAACTTGTTAAGGAGAATTGGAATTGGAAAAATGACGTTATTTTTCTGGGACTTGACAACAAATCCCCTCTGTTAACAAATGAAAGACACAATGCTGGCAGACACAGAGCGTGGAAGGCAAATCTGTCAGGGAATAACCCATTCTCAGACAAGCACACATGGTTCTGGGCACAGGCTACTCACATTTTTATTCAACAGCAACAAAGGTAGAGCCAACGTAATGCAAGGTGGGGACACAACGCAGTGCAAAGAAAAATGGCTTTGGAATCATCAAACACCTGGATTCAAATCTCATCTCTAACACTTTACTACATGACTATACAGTCTTTCCTAGCCTTAAGATTCCTCTCTGTGAAATGGTGATAACGCTAAACACCTCGAGAGCTGCAGCAAGGATTAAATGGGGGCCAATAGAAATGTGCCTTACACAAGGCCTTTGACAAACCTGAGCTCCCTCAGCTGTGCACCGTGGTAAATCCGCATCTTCCAGGTAGCAGAAATGCACCAAACCCCCCACAGCTGAAGCCTGCTGATGTCGTCAGAACCCACAACTGGCCCTTGAACAGCAGGGCTCACTGTGTGTGTGAGCAACAGTGTCCACTACAGAGAGTGCCCACAACACGTGGCCCTTGCCCTGCCTCGGGCATCATTCAACTTAGACGATCTTCAAGAAGCACAGCGCTCTCCTGGGGCTGGCTGGGCCGAGGCAGCAGCCGCGACCTGCTGGACAGTCACTCACACCGCCACTTACGTTTTCAAAGTCCTTCATGTTCCGTGCTCTGGTGGGAGACAGCTTTTCTTCTGGCACCTTTGGAAGCACTGTGGAAAGTTGAAACAGACATAGGAAAATGTCAAGGCACGCAGATGGCCGATCACTCCAAAGAGGAGAAAACACGGAGCAGCTCCCCAGTGTGTCCTGCTGGGGCTTCCTGCCGGTGTGATTTACGGCTCTGAGTCCAGGCAAAGCTCTAAGGCATTCTATTTCAAATATTCACAAATTCAACTCACCCCAGCGTGTGTGAAGGGGGACGAGTACAGAAAACACAAGGGGCACGTGGCAAAGCAGACTGCCCCCCTGTGTGCCTCCTCCGTGACAGTCACTGTGCTGAACGGGGTCTCATCTTCACGTGTCGGCGAAGCAAACAAAGCTCGCCTGACTCACCTGACAGCAGGGCCTGGCAACCTCACCCTTAAAATGCCAGACAAGAAACATCTGAGCCTTCACAGGCCATCTGCAAAGCCCAAAATCCGTCACAATGACTCTAGTCCCCTGCTGTACCACAAAAACAGACAACCCCTGCACAAAGTGGAAGAGTTCCAACAAAAGTTCACCTCCGAAAGCAGGTCTACGCAGGCGTGAAACTGCTGGGCCCTGCTTCTGAGTGACGGGAAAGACTTCCAGGACCAAAAGCTCTCCACAGCCTCCTTCACTCTACAAACATTTATTACACTCCCTCTCTGCACCCAACACCATTCTGTTCGCTGCTAAAAAAGGGTGAAGGAAACGGTGATTCTGCACCCAAGAGCTTCCTGGTCCCAGTGGGCCAGACCGAGAGGTGAACGCATGTCACCACGCTGTGCGGCGCACCTGGCGCTGCGTGGGTGTTGAGCAAATGAAAGGAGATGCACTGGGAGGCTGCTTTCTGCTCGGCACCTTTCTACGTGTGACTGCATCAGGAAACTAAACAAATGGAACCTGTACTCCAAAGGGAGCAGACAGATGGCAAGCAAATAATAGGGCAATTACGTGATATGTTAGCAGGAGGTAAATGCTACAGAGGAAAATAAAACGCATCAGGACAGGACACAGCAGGGGTGGCGTGAGGACCGTAGATGGTCAGGCAGGGGCTCACCAAGAAGGTGACATCTGGGGACTTGAAGAGAAGGGGACTGTTGCCTGGGGGTACAGGGAACAGCATGCACGGAGGGGCCAGAGGAGGAGCCCAGGGGTCGTTGGGCCGAGCAGAAAGGGAGCTCAGGGACACAGAGGGGCAGATTATGCATGGTCCTGAAGGCTCCTCAAGGGCCTGAGGGCCGCTGGCACTCAAGAATAACATTGTCAGACTTAGCTTTCACAGGCTCCCTCTGGCTGCCCTGCTGAGAACACACGGAAGAGACTTCGGAGAGAAACAAGGAGACCAGTGAGGAGAATACTGGAAAATCAAGGCCAGGAAGCACATGTTTTGGGCCAGGGTGGCAGGAGTGCAAATCAGAGAGAACTGGTCTGATTCTGGATATTTTAAAAGGAACCAACAGGAATAAATGAAACGCAGGAGAATACACAATATTCCGAGAAGAAAGCACACCTAAGTTGGCCGTGAGCTTTGTGTGCTCTTACAGAGGCAGCAGGCAGATGAGAGGGACAAAAGGCAGAAGAAACACCCGGGCAGAGGCACAAAGCTGGCAGTGGGCATGGTGTTCAGAAACCACTCCGCAGGAAAGAGGCCCAGCACGGCAAACTCAAAAGGCTTCCATAGTCTTGGCAACTCATGACTAGAGCCTAGGGAGATTACTGATGCCATAAACAAGAGTGTCAAATTGTTAAGTCAACAACAGGAGTCACTGTGTACTGACTTCTCATGTGGGATCTGTCCTTAATGTGTTGTCCAATGTGAAGTAATGCTATAACTAGTACTCAAACAGTATTTTACACTTTGTGTTTCTGTGTGGGTGCAAACTGATGAAATCTTTACTTAGTATATACTAAATCGATCTTCTGTATATAAAGAGAATTGAAAATGAATCTTGATGTGAATGGAATGGGAGAGGGAGCAGGAGATGGGAGGGGTGTGAATGGGAGGGAAATTATGGGGCGGGGGGAGCCATTGTAATCCATAAACTGTACTTTGGAAATTTATATTTACTATATTAAAAAAAATTCAAAAAAAAAAAAAACAAAAGAAGAAGAAGAAGAAGAAAGAGGCCCAGCAATGGGCAGGGAGGACTGTGAAGAGCCCTGCACACCAGACCAAGCACACACAGGTGTGTTTTCCTGTTCCTCAGATGAGCCAGGCTGTCACCTGCATCTGGGATGCTCACCCCCTCTCTTTTCCCTGCTTAGGTCACATTCATTCATCAAGTCTCAGCTCCAGTATCAGTTTCTTAGGACTCGTGGTCAACCCACCTCCTCCACAGCAGGGTTAACCTGCCCCAGCCTCTGTCACAGCGGCTTCAACCTCCTTGTCCCTGGCACTGATCTTATGTTTAAACGTTTGTCTTTTAGCTTGATGGTACCCACGTTCAAGGCTGAATTCCAGCGCTTAGCCTGGAATTCTGATGTGAAGCAGAGGGACAGCTGAATTAAGGGGCAGGCCTTCCAATGTACTGCTTCGAGCTGCCTGTGGCCAGGCTTATTGGACTGTGTGCTTAAGGGAAAAGTCAGCAGGTTCCAAAGGAGAACCCAAGGGTGGCCTCCAAGCTCAAGTATTCTCCAGAAATAAGTACTCTTCCAGAAGGACACTTGGCGCAGTGGTCAAGACATGCTTGGGACACCTGCATCCACACCTGAGAGCCTGGGTTCCAGGACCTAGGTCCACTTCCAACTCCAGCTTCTTGCTAATGCACACCCTGGGAGGCAGGTGATGGCTTAAGTAATCGAGTCCCTGCCACCCACGGGAGAGACCTGATTGAGCTCACTGCTGTTAGCTTTGGCCTGGCCCCGCCTCCATCACTACAGGCATGTGAGGAGTGAACAGCTGGTAGAAGCACTCTCACTCTTGCTCTTGTGCTTGCTTTCTCTCTCCCTCTCTCTGCCTTTCATGTCAATAAAAAAATAATCAAAAAATAAAAACAACCTTTTTTTTTTTTTTTTTTTTTGACAGGCAGAGTGGACAGTGAGAGAGAGAGACAGAGAGAAAGGTCTTCCTTTGCCGTTGGTTCACCCTCCAATGGCTGCCGCAGACCGTGCGCTGTGGCCGGCGCACCGCGCTCATCAGATGGCAGGAGCCAGGTGCCAGGTGCTTTTTCCTGGTCTCCCATGGGGTGCAGGGCCCAAGCACTTGGGCCATCCTCCACTGCACTCCCGGGCCACAGCAGAGAGCTGGCCTGGAAGAGGGGCAACCGGGACAGAATCCGGCGCCCCGACCGGGACTAGAACCCGGTGTGCCGGCGCCGCAAGGCGGAGGATTAGCCTGTTGAGCCACGGCGCCGGCCAAAAACAACCTTTTTTTGCACACATTTGCTCGCTTTAGAGGAGCAAGAAAAGCACAGGTCAAGGTATTACTAAGGTATTTCAACAGGGTATGCTATCAGCACGACCCAGAGACGTTTACGAAAGCATTCACTTTTCTCAGAAATAAAATCTAGGAGGAATGTTTCACAAGACCCAAACTGCAGTCTCCTCATGATCTAACACAAACACAACACAGGCTTATCGACTCGGCCCCGTCTCCCGTGGTCTAATCAGCTATCTGCCACCAAAGGGCAAGCCCAGGCAGGAATGCTGGGGCTCAGCCACCAAGTGGGATCCAGGAGGCTGCCTGGAAGGTCTTGGCACACCATAGGCCACTCAGCAGTGGAGCCCAGCAGAAGCCCTGTGCCAGATGTAGTCATCAGTTCAGTGTCCAGCCGCCACATGGTCATTCTGTTCAGCAAGCACTGCCTGAATCCCTACAGAGTTGGTAGCAAGAACCCAACTCATGAAAGGTGGCCTAAAGGACATCAGCTCTAGCAGAGAGCAAGTCAACACATACATAAAACAGGGTAGGCTCTGGGCCCCAGATAGGAAAGCCCAGTCCCAGGCCTCAAAGCACTCACATTCTAGAGTCTACTCCTCTTACTCTTTTTTTTTTTTGAAAAGCAGAATGAGAGAGAGAAAGAGAGATCAATCTTGTATCCACTAGGTTACTCCCCAATGCCTGCAATAGCTGGACTGAGCCAGGCCAAAGTCAAGGACCCAGGACGTCACCCTAGTCTCCACATGATGGCAGGAACCCAAGTACTTGGGCCATCACCTGTTGCCTCTCAGGTGTGTTAGCTGGAAGCTGGATAGGAAATGGAGGCAGGGCTCAATCCCAGGCACTCCAATATGGGATGCAGCTATGTCAAGTGGTGTCTTAGCCCAGTGCCTCACTCTGCCTGCCTCACTCCCCTCCCTCTTACCCAGGAGATACTGGCTTTGTGTACTTACCACCATTCCCCAAACCAGCATTGAGGCTGACGCCCTCTAGGTCATCTGGTAAAGTGGGAACAAGGCCACTAGGAGAGAACACATGGAGGGAGAGATGAGCCCATATTTGAACAACAGAGACTGTGAAGACTGCCCGATAAAATATAAAAATGAATTAAATAAAAAGAATGCCTGAACCGCATATGACAACCCAACAAGCCACAGCCAAGAGAGACATACAGCTGAGCTACCTAGCAGGCATGAAGCACACAGGTTAAGAGCTGCTTTGGCTTTAGAATGAGGTCCAGCTCTAAAAGTAGCTGAATGACCTTTGGCAAGGTCATCCATTCACTTGTTCACACACCAAATGTCTCTGCTGGGGCAGAGGCACTGTGCCAAGTGCAAACTTCTGAGCCTTACTTTCTTAGTCTGCTAAATGCAGACACCACACTTTCTTATAAAAATCAGACTAACAAAGAAACTCTGGGCATATAGTAAGTATTCAATAAATGGCACCATTTTTTGTCATTTCTAAGATTTATTTATTTGAGAGGCAGAGTCACAGACAGAGGGAAAGACAGAGAGAGAGGTCATGCATCTACTAGTTCACTCCCCAAATGGCCACAATGACCAGAGCTGGGCTGATCCACAGTCAGGAGCCAGGAACTTCTTCCAGGTCTCCCACACAGGTGCAGGGCTCCAAGCACTTGGTCCATCTTCGGCTGCTTTCCCAGGCCATGAGTAGGAAGCTGGATTAGAAGTGGAGCAGGCCGGCACCGCGGCTCAATAGGCTAATCCTCCACCTGCAGCACCAGCACCCCGGGTTCTAGTCCCGGTCAGGGCGCGGGATTCTGTCCCAGTTGCCCCTCTTCCAGTCCAGCTCTCTGCTGTGGCCCAGGAGGGCAGTGGAGAATGGCCCAGGTTCTTGGGCCCTGCACCCACATGGGAGACCAGGAGAAGCTCCTGGCTTCGGATCAGCACGGTGCGCTCGCTGCAGTACGCCGGCTGCAGCGGCCATTGGAGGGTGAACCAACGGCAAAAAGAAGACCTTTCTCTCTGTCTCTCTCACTGTCCACTCTGCCTATCAAAAAAAAAAAAAAAAAGAAGTGGAGCAGCCAGGACTTGAACCAACACCCATATGTGATGCTGGCGCTGCACACAGAGGCTTAACCTACTATACCACAGCACTGGCCCCTGTTTTGGTCATTATTATTATCACTAATATGCCTATCACAATGAAAAGGTTAGCATCTGGGAATCAGGCACCAATGTGCCTAAAATGTCAAACAAAAACGCAGAATTTACTGATCCAAGAAGTTATCCTGGATGAATTATACAAGTTGGTTTAGTGAGAATCAGGAGACATTGAGAGAAATCTACACCATTAACAGGAGGCACGGTAAGACATAAAGGACCCGATCCTGGACCGCATTCTAGGCTCTGCCATGAACCTCTCCAAGCATCACTTCCTTTGGCTGTAGAAGAGCAGCAGCGATTTCACAGAGTAACCAGCAAACAAGATAACAAAGCGCCCAGCAAGGTACCTGGCATGACATGAGTATACCACAATGGGAGCAAAGGTGTCCTGTCACCTTAAAACACACAGTGCTTCAGAATCCATCAACCATTTGCCATCATTACACCTGCCTGATTCCTTGAGGGCCACACACTTTTCAAATGAAAGCCCTAAAGTCCAGACAACTTCAGGGCTGGCACCAGAGTCATCCGGCAGTCACATGGAGGACCAAGCTCAGAATCCAGGCCTTCTCTGTCTGCCCTCCATGCCACCTCCCAGTCCCACGCTGCACACTAGGAGCAGTTGGAAACTCCGGCTGCCTGATTGGCAGTTTGTTCCTTCCACGCCCCCAAATCCAAACGTATTCTGCTCCTGGGTCAGTTTTGGTGATCACCAAACTTAGGAGTTGAAACGAACCTTCAAGATCAAGACCAAGCAAAAACTTGGAAATACCATAAAATTCCAACATCAGGAAAATGATTACATAAAATGTGACTGCTAAAACTGAAAAATGTAAACAGAGACTCTGCTCAGGACAGGTGTATGATCCAGCAGTTAGGATGCAGTTGGGACACCTGCATCCCACATCCCAAGTGCCTGGGTTTCAGTACAGCTCCACTCCTGATTCCAGCTTCCTGCTCAGGCACACCCTGCGAGGCAGCAGGTGATGGTCCCTGCACCCACGTGGAAAACCTGGATTGAATTCTCAGCTTCAGCCTCAGTCGGCCCCAGCCATGTGAGCATTTGTGGAGTGAAGCAGCAAATAGGAGCTCACTCTGCCTGTCTCCCTCTCTCTGCCTCTCCAACAAATAAAGTTTCAAATAGTAGACTTTAAAAAAAATTACATTCCCAGTTATTTAAAATCATATAGATACATTTATGTTGAAATCAGGTCAAGTCTATTTTGGAAATAAATGGGCTGTAAATACAGAAAAAAAAAGGAATATACTGAAATATCAAAAATCATAATTTGTAGGGAAATGAGAGATGTTCTCCTCTTTTGTAATCTTCTATAGTTTTATATGCATTGCTAAAAGGTCAAAGTCCAGTCTCTAAACTAAACTCATAAAAACAAAATCAAGGGGCCAGCACTATGACATAGTGGGTAAAGCTGCTGCCTGCAGTGATGGCATCCCATATGGACGCCAGTCCAAGTCCCCACTGCTCCACTTGCAATCCAGTTCTCTGATGTGGCCTGGGAAAGCAGTAGAAAATGACTCAGGTCCTTGGGCCTCTGCATCTGCATGGGAGACCCAGAAGAAGCTCCTGGCTCCTGGTTTCAGGCTTCAAATCGTCACAGCTCTGGCCATTGTGGCCATCTGGTGAGTGAACCAGCAGATGGAATACTTTTCTCTGTCTCTCTCTCTCTCTTTGCCTCTGCTTCTCTATAACTCCGCCTTTCAAATAAATGAATAAATAAATCTTAAAAAAAGAAAAAATCAAGTCCAACCACTACCTGATGCAGATGGTAGCCCAGAGGCCCAATTTCAGACACCATGTTATTGGCCAACCCTGGCCTACAGTCTGGCCCAATGTTCTCAATCTGGGGTTCTCTCTACCACAGCCATTAAATTAATTCCCACTGGCCAAAACAGCCCATCAAACCAAAATCAGTCCTAGCTAAAAATTACCTGACAGGCCAAGTCCAAGGTTTGGGTCTTTTTTTTTTTTTAGAAAACTTTTAATCAATATAAACTTCGAAAGTACAACTTTTGGATTATAGTGGTTTTTTCTGCCATAACCACCCTCCCACCCGCAAACCATCCCATCTCTTACTCCCTCTCCCATCCCTTTCTTCATTAAGATTCATTTTTAGTTATCTTTATATACAGAAGATCAACTTAGTATATACTAAGTAAAGATTTCAACAGATAGCACCCACACAGACACACAAAGTATAAGGTACTGTTTGAAGACTAGTTTTATTGTTAATTCCCATAGCACACCAAGGTTTGAGTCTTAGCTTCCAACAAGCAAACACTGAAGTTAAAAACTGATGGACATCCTAGCTCTTCAATGAAACCACTCTGTAGCATAAAAATTCCTGCCTGGTTTCTGACAAATTTCCAATGGCGCTTTATCTGCCCACCTTTAAAAAGCTAGGAATCTCTGCCATCCGCACCCTCCAGCCAGTCCCAACCACACTTCCAGCCCCATTTCTTCTTCCTGTTCTGATCGTCCACACTTACCCTTTGCATTAAAGTTGGGACCTCATGGAAACCCACTAGAAATAAAATAATGCAACCAAGAGAGGAGGACTCAGCTACAATTTTAGCAACATGTGGAAAGGAAGACTGAAGGAACCACGGAGCTCAAAATTACCAAGGTAACCGGAAAAGCTCAGAACAAAATCCAGGTTCCTGGCGATCCTTCCCCTTTTAGCATGTGTCTGGGCTCCTATACAGAAGCGGCACATGGTAGCGCATGGGTCTCCTCACTCCTAAGATAAACCACGATCCTAAGAAACACATCCCGTGGTGGGTTCCCACGCTGCAAGGCACCAGGCTGCACCAATGCCATGTCCAGAGTAGGGCAGCCAGTCACCCATTTACCCCTTAAAACAGGTCTTCTGTAGGAGGTGCTATTTTTTAAATGCTATTTTTTATAAAATAATGAAACAGAGACCCAGATAAAAAGGTAGAAACCAAAACTGACCCGACTCCAACCCCAGTGCTCAGAACCCCTACACCATCCTGATGTCCCAACGCGTTCCTTGAGGGGTCATGGTAGCATGGACCAAATGAACAAAGCGAAGGCTTCCAGCAGTGAGCACAGCACAAAGCCACTGCAGGTGCTGCTGGGCGACCATGAGGGAACTTCACAATGTCCAAAAAACAGCAATTACGCATTTGGCGTAGCTTAGGATACCTTCATCCCAGCACCCCATACCAGGTGGTCTCTGCTCAAGCTCTGCTCCTGATTCAAACTTCCGAGTAATGTGGACGCGGGGAGACAGCAAGTGATGGTTCAGGCACTTAGGTCGCTGCCACCCCAGGGGAGGCCTGGATTGGGTCCAAGTTCTTGGCTTCAGGCCTCTGGGGGCATCCAGGAGTGAAACTGCAAATTGGAGTGGGCCCACACATGCATGCATGCTCTCTCGGGCGCATGCTCGCTCGCTCGCTCGCTCGCTCTCTCTCTCTCTCTCTCACACACACACACACACACACACTACTCCTCTCTCTCAAACATTTTTTAAAAGAGAAATCCAATTCAAAGGTAACTTTTTATATAAAAAAAATTTAAATACATGCAGTTTTTCTCACAGCATGCATTTTTCACCATCTGTTTGAAGACTTCTCATATGCATGGATTTTAAATTTTGCATTGAGTCTTTTTAACTCCATTTTCCATGAACTTCTTGAAGTACTCCTATGTTTGCTGAGTGACAGAAGGGACCCTACCTGAGCTTGCTCCCCTCTTGCTCTACTGTTACCCCGAGGGAACAATCTCTTTCTGTGCCAATACATGCCAACAGCAATAGTCCATGCACACCACTAGACCCAACACAGACAAAGCATTTCACGGATAAGAGGTTAAGACAGACATTAACAGAACTGGACGACACAACCACAATTACACCAATAAGCATACTGTTTGTCCAAGAGCAATTCCTTTTTCATTCCACATTGATTCTTAATTAGAGAATATATAAATACAAAAAACTAGGCACACTTGAAGTTTTCCTTGACTATTCCTCACTCCCCTCCTTTCAGACCTTTTTCTATATGTTTGAATACAGAGACATTGTTTTGTGTCTTAAAAATAAAATTGGAGGGTGAACCAACGGCAAAGGAAGACCTTTCTCTCTGTCTCTCTCTCTCTCACTGTCCACTCTGCCTGTCAAAAAATAAATAAAATAAAATATAGTGCAGTTATAAGTATTATTCTGCAGTATTCTTCCTCTACTAAAGATGTAACCTAAAGATGTTTTCATGACAGTACAAATAGATCTGCCTCAATGCTACTGCTGTTGACTTTCCAGGGGAGACATGGGGGAGGTCCCTCACCCACTGAGGAGAGGGGAAAGGGGGCCTGCTCCCTCCTTCACCCTACCTCCAACCCCCCCACCCCAACCATCCCCCCCCACCCCATCCATTGGTTCACTCCTCAGATATCTGCAAGGGTTGGACCTGGGCAGAACAGAAGCAGAGAGACTGGAATACAATTAAGGTGTAGAAGGAACTAAACTCCTTAAGCCTTCACTGCTGTCTCCCAGGGTCTACATCAGCAGGAAACCAGAGCCAGGAGATAGAGACAGGAATAAAATCTAAGAAATCCAATATGGGATGCAGACATCTTAACCACTAGGCTAAATGCCCACTCCTGCTTCAATATTTTTTACTACAGTTTTTCAAACTTTATTAATCATGATCATGAAAGGAATATATTACCATTAATTCCCGAAATGTTTTCTATTCTCATTTTGTAAGATTTATTTATTTATTTGAAAGGTAGAGATACAGGCCGGCACCTTGGCTCACTAGGCTAATCCTCCGCCTGCAGCGCCAGCACACCGGGTTCTAGTCCCGGTTAGGGCACCAGATTCTGTCTCAGTTGCTCCCTCTTCCAGTCCAGCTCTCTGCTGTGGCCTGGGAGGGCAGTGGAAGATGGCCCAAGTGCTTGGGCCCTGCACCCACATGGGATACCAGGAGGAAGCACCTGGTTCCTGGCTTCCGTTCGGCCCAGCGCGCCAGCCGTGGCGGCCATTTGGGGGGTGAACCAACAGAAGGAAGAACTTTCTCTTTGTCTCTCTAACTCTACCTGTCAAAAAAAAAAAAAAAAAAGGGCAGAGATACAGAGAGAGAAGGGGGGAGAGAGAGGTCTCTTCTCCAAGGACTTCTCCCAAGTCTACCACATGCGCACAGGGACCCAAGCATTTGGGCCATCCTCTGCTGACTTCCCAGGCACATTAGCAAGGAGCTGGATGGGAAGTTGAGCAGCTAGGACTCAGAACTAGCACCCACATGGGATGATGGCACTGCCGGAAGAGGCTTAACCTTTCAACCACAGCACCAGCCCGAAATGTTAAATTGAGTTTGATGAACTACCAATGGCCACAGTCAGAAAAACTCCTGTGAAGGGATGTTGTATTTGCCCAATCCCCTACTGAGAGTAATTCCATTTATTTCCACGTTCTCTTATGAGTGATGCTGTATGAGTATCCTTATATAGGCCCCACTGTGCAGATAAATGAGGATTTCTCTAAGATAATAAGAAGAGAAATATTTGGGTCAAAACATATTATCATACTTTAAATGAGCAAAGGATTTGAACAAACATTTCTTCAAAGAAAATATGCAAATTACTAATAAGCATATGAAGAGATATTTAACATTATTAGTCACCAGAGAAATGTAAATCAACACCACAGAGACCCCATTTCCTACCCCCAAGTATGGCTACAATCAGAAAGACAACAACAAGTGCTGGTGAGGGTGTGAAGTGACTAGAACCCTAAAGAGCGCTGATGGGAGGGACAAAGGGATGCAGTCACTTAAGAATAGGGTTCTGCAGCTCCTCACAAATGTTCAATACTGAGTCACTGTATGACCCGGCAATTCTACTCCTGGGGATATGCCCATCAGAAAACATATGTCCACACAGAAACCCGGGCACAAATAAAACAGACAAAAATAGAGACACCCACCCCCTGAAGAGTAACTAAATAGGTGAGCTTTATGGTCTGTAAATTACAAAGGGACTTCAAAAAGTTCATGAAAAAGTAGAATTAGGGGTAGGCATTTGGCGCAGCAGTTAAGGAATCGCTCAGAATGCCTGCATCCTGGATCAGAGTGCAGGGTTCAGGTCCTGGCCTCACTCCGGATACTGGCTTCCTGCTAATACACACCCGGGGAGGCAGCTGAGACGGCTCAAGTGGTTGAGTCCCTGCCACCAGAGAAGAGGTCAGGACTGAGTTCTCAGCTCCTGGCTTCAGCCTGGCCCAGCCCCAGCTGTTGTGAACATTTGGGGAGTAAACCAGAAATGGAAGATCTCTGCTCCACCTCTGTCTCTCTTTCTCTCTCTCTCTCTCTCTCTCTCTCTCTCACACACACACACACACACACACACACACAGTAAATAAATCAATAAAAAACAAGGAGGGAAAAGTGGAGTTTAAAAGAACAAAAAAAGAAATGCCTATGTCTATCAGTATTACTGTAAATATAGTTTTGCCATACTTCGCTTCATACCTTTGTTAAACCAATGCTTAAGAATGCTATACTACTGGGACCAGCATTGGGGTGTCACAGGTGGAGCTGCCACCTGCAACACTGGCATCCCATGTGGGCACCAATTCTTGTCCCGGCTGCTCCACTTCTGATCCAGCTCCCTGCTGCTGGCATGGAAGATGGCCCAAGTGTTTGGACCCCTGCCACCCATGTGGGGGACCCAAATGAGGCTCCTAGCTCCTAGCTTCAGCCCAGCTGTCTGGGGAAGAGGCCAGCGGAAGGAGGATCTCCCCCCCCATCTCTTTCTCTCTCTAGTTCTACCTTTCCAAATAAATAAATAAATCTTTTTTTAAAAATGTTATACTACTATAGTTTCAATGATTTGTGATTACTTTAATATTTACTCTTATGAGTAAATGGCCATCTTTCCATTTAATTATTATTTATAACACTTGCCAGTATTCCTGCTAAACCAGGGCTTTTTTACTTTTAATTTGTTGAATCTTTTATTTGATGGAACATTAATCCCTTAACTGTAATGTAAATTAAAAATATTATCTCAAAAAATAAAAAAAGAGGGGGAAGGAAGATCACTACATTGTTTTTAACTGTATCTACAAATTATATTGATTACATTAAAAGCAAAAAATTAAAAGGTAAGTGTATTTTGGCGCAAAAATTTTGAAATCCATAAAGTTTTCCCATAGTTCTGCATGAACTTTTGAAGACTCCCCCTCCTATATCTCAATATAACTTTTAGGCATGTTTTGAATGTGAATAGATAACACCAAATTGTGGTCCCGAGAGACTGTACCAGTTGATATCATATGTGTGCACTTTTCCAGTGATCATAACACAGCACAGCACGACTATATATAGACCCTATATTTACACGGTAGTCATTTTTTCCAACAGACACGGAACAAAACAGATTCATTCATCAAATATTTATTGAGCTTCTCCTCTACTCAGCACCAGAGACAGCCCTCGGTATTAAAAATACGATGGAGAGGCCGGTGCCACAGCCCACTAGGTTAATCCTCTGCCTGCGGCGCTGGCACTCAGGGTTCTAGTCCCAGTTGGGGCACCAGTTCTGTCCTGGTTGCCCCTCTTCCAGTCCAGCTCTCTGCTGTGGCCCGGAAGTGCAATGGAGGATGGCCTAAGTGCTTGGGCCCTGCACCCATGTGGGAGACCAGGAGGAAGCGCCTGGCTCCTGGCTTCAGTTCAGTGCAGCACGCCAGCCGTGGTGGCCATTTGGCTGCCGTTTCAGGGGTAAACCAATGGAAGGAAGACCTTTCTCTCTCTCTCTCTCTCACTGTCTAACTCTGCCTGTCAAAAAAAAAAAAAAAAATACGATAGAGAGTGAAACAGACATGCTCCCCTGTCCTCACTGAGCTTGTATTGACAATTCAGGGTACTCTCCTAGAACACCCCGGTCTACAGTACCCCCTCGTCCAAGGACAGCCCTCCCACTACCATCAGATCCTCACAGAAATTTCACTCCACCATCCTTTCCCAGGCCTTTATTTTTTAAGAATTTTTTTTTTTTATTTGAAAGACAGAGTTAAAGAAAGAGGTAGAGACAGAAAGGTCTTCCATCCATTGGTTCACTCCCCAAATGGCCACAACGGCCAAAACTGAGCCATTCCAAAGCCAGGAGCCAGGAGCTTCTTCTGGGTCTCCCACATGGGTGGAAGGGCCCAAACACTTCGGCCATCTTCCACTGCTTTCCCTGGTGCATTCACACAGAGCCGGATTGGAAGTGGAGCAGCCAAGACTGGAACCTGTGCCTACATGGGATTGCCAGCGCTGTAGACTGGGGCTTTAACCCAGTGAGCTACAGGCCCCTCCCAGAGCTCCTTCTACAAAAGTACATGAAGACACTCTGCCCATGAAACTATAAACTGTGCCATGAGGAAAACATTTCCTTTTGGTCCACTCCTAATCAGGTAGTAAGCACTCAACGGTCATGTTTTGGAGAACTCTGTGGATCAATAAGCTTGGGCCCAGGCCTCAGGAAGCTCACAGCTGCAAAAAGGAAGACTCTTGGGCATGAAAAGAAAAGAATGCACCCACAGTTGTGGGCACTGAGGATCAGTCCAGGAAGCAGTGCAGCATGGTAAGAATATAACAAGGCCAGCGCCGCAGCTCAATAGGCTAATCCTCCACCTGCAGCACCAGCACCCCGGGTTCTAGTCCCGGTCGGGGCGCGGGATTCTGTCCCAGTTGCCCCTCTTCCAAGCCAGCTCTCTGCTGTGGCCCAGGAGTGCAGTGGAGGATGGCCCAGGTGCTTGGGCCCTGCACCCCATGGGAGACCAGGAGAAGCACCTGGCTCCTGCCTTCAGATCAGCACAGCACACCTGGCCGCGGCAGCCATTGGAGGGTGAACCAACAGTAAAGGAAGACCTTTCTCTCTGTCTCTCTCTCTCTCTGTCCACTCTGCCTGTCAAAAAAAAAAAAAAAAGAATATAACAAAAGTAGCTGGCATCTACCGTCCTCCCGGACAAGTGGCAGGCACTTAAAAACCTCACTTCATCCATGTAACCATCAAATCAAACAGGCACTATCATCAATCACAGAGAAACTGATGTTCTGAAGAGTTAGTTGACTTACTCGAAGCAACATCTTGAGGTGAGTGTTGAGCTCTGTGGTTAGAACACCACTTGGGGTGCACACATCCCATATCAGAGTGCCTGGATCAAGTGCTGGCTCCACTTTCAATCCAGCTTCCTGCTAATGCACATCCTGGGAGGCATCAGGTAATGGCTCAAGTACTCGGGTCCCAGTGTAGACACCAAACGGGAGACCCAGACAGAGTTCCCGGCTCCTGGCTTTGACCTGGCCCAGTCCCTGCTATTGTAGGCATTTTGGGAATGAACCAGCAAATGGAAGATACTTCCTTCCCCCACCTCTCTCCATCTTTCAGGTAAAGTGAAAACAAACCAAAATTTTTAAAAGCAACACATCCACTGACCCAGGATTCAAACCTTGTCACCTTGACTCCAGAACCCTGGTTCTTTTCACACCAGCAGGCAACACAAGAAAGGGCCTTGGCTTGGGCACAGTCCCTGGGGCCAAAATCTGGGCCTAAGCCTCTCAGGTCTAGGGCTTTAGGGGTGACAATGTCTAGAGGAAATGACACGCACTGACCAAAAGTCTAGGGACAACTTGGACTTCAATTTAGACTTTAAAACTAGCCTTGGAAACTACCAAACAGAAAGGTGCTCAGAAAGTCGCATATGAGAATAATTTCCCTTTAGGGATTTTTCTCTTCCATTGTGATCACCCAATGGAGTGTGTCTCCCTCTCCCCCCCTTTCTCTCCCCCTCCCATCTCTGCTACTCTTTAAGGGCCAGCTCAAGTGCTAGGAGCTCTGTAAAATCCTCTGAGAATCCAGTCAGCCAGAACTGGTTCAGAGAACCAGCGAAAAGGCAGGACAGGGGACTGAGAACCAGGCTGTGGAGTCAGTAAACTTGGATTTAAATCATGATTCGATTGTGCACTTCTTGCGTTATCCCAGACCATTCATTGCACCTCTGGGAGGGGACAACACCATCACTGTCCGTTCAGTGAATTAACAGTCACTGAGCCCCTTTTATGTGCCAGGTACCCAGGTAGCAACTGGGTGACAGAGATGGACAAAATGCAGTCCCGGTTCTCAAATAGGTCACAGTCTTATCTGAAAGACAGATAAGTTAACAGCCAACGCCTACAGTATCCAGTACAGGAGCCACTGACCACAGGCACCTATTTTAACAACTGAAATGTGGTTAGTGCAAATGGAGACACACCATAAGTCTAAAACTCAGACTGGATTTCAAAGACTTAGTAAGATTTTAAAAAATGGGAAATATCTCATTAATAAGTTTTTCTATTGAACACAAGTTAGAATGATAATACAGGTTGAGAATCCCTTATTCAAAGTGCTTGGGACTAAAGCATTGCAGATTTTTTTTGGATTTTGAACTATTTGCATATCCATGAGATACCTTGGGGATGAGACCCAAGTCTAAACATTGAAATTCATATACGCCTTACCCAGATAGCCAGAAGATAATGTCATAAAATATTTTAATGCCCTGCATTTTGCTTTTTGTAAAGATTTTTTTATCTATTTGAAAGTCAGAGTTACACAGGGAGAGGAGAGGAGCGAGAAGGAGGGAGGGAGGGAGGGACAGACAGAGACAAAGAGAGAGAGATGTCCTCCCTCTACTGGTTCACTTCCCAACTGACTACAATGGCCCGAGCAGCACCGACCCAAAGCCAGGAGCCAGGAGCTTCCTCTGGTCTTCCCATGTGTGTGTAGGGGCCCAAGAACCTGGGCCATCTTCTACTGCTTTCTCAGGCCACAGTAGAGAGCTGGATCAGAAGTGGAGCAGCCAGAACTCGAACCAGCGCCCATATGGGATGTTAGCACTGCAGGTGGCGGTTTTACCTGCTATGCCACAGCGCTGGCCCCAATGCACAGCATTTTCACTGTGACCTGTCACATGAGGTCACGTGTGGAATTTTCCACTTGTGGCAACATGTCAGTGCTCAAAAAGTTTCAAGTGTAAGAGCATTTTAAAATTCTGATTTCCCAATTTGAGATGCTCAACTTGCATATGGAAATATTAGTTTAAATAAAATATATTACTAGGCTGGCGCCATGGCACAGTAGGTTAATCCTCCGCCTGCAGCACCGGCATCCCATATTGGCACCGGTTCTAGTACCGGCTGCTCCTCTTCCAATCCAGCTCTCTGCTGTGGCCTGGGAAAGCAGTACAAAATGGCCTAAGTCCTTGGGCCCCTGCACCCATGTGAGAGACTGGGAAGAAGCTCCTGACTCCTAGCTTCGGATCGGCACAGCTCTGGCCGTTGCAGCCATTTGGGGAGTAAACCAACGGAAGGAAGATCTCTCTCTCTCTCTCTCTCTATCTCTCTGCCTCTGCCTCTCACTGTTTGTAACTCTACCTCTCAAATAAATAAATAAAATCTTTTAAAAAAATAAAATATATTACTAATTCTACCTGTTTCAATTTACTTTTTAAAATACGGCTTCTAGAAAACTTTTAATTACAGACATGGCCTACATTGTATTTCTGTTGGGCAGCACTGGTCAATCAAATTCAGTGAAGTCATCAAGGGCTGGAGTAAGGTCACTGACAGGTGAGGTGGCCAGAGGGCAGAGGGCACATGGGGAGAGGGAGTGTCAGCAAGCTTGCTAGCAGTGACGTCTGAGACCTGAGACATGGCAGGCAAGAGTAAGGCCACGGGCAGTCAGGAGGGCCCCACGTCTGAGACCTGAGACATGGCAGGCAAGAGTAAGGCCACGGGCAGTCAGGAGGGCCCCCCATGCAGCAGGAGCAACAAGTGCACAGGCTCAATGTGAGGAAGGACAAGGCAAGACCAAGGCTGACAGATTCTGGCAGCCAGGCATAAGGTGAAGGGGAGGAGACATGGTTAGGGAATTAGAGAGAGAGGAGGCTAGAGAGGCACACCGGGCCAGATCATGAAGAATTCTGGAAATCACGTTAAAGAGCTTCATCCTGATGACAGGGAGGAGCTGGGGAAGATGCAGACAGATTAGCTATCAGGAAGGTGTGCAACACCTGGGTCCTGCAAAGGCAGGAAGAGGAGGGAAAGGAGAGTATTTGCTGATCTGTTGAGTAAACTCATTTTAATCCTTATGCTAATCCTGGGCTTAGCACAAACCCATTTTATAGGCGATGAAAATTGAAGTTAAAAGAGGATGAGTGACTTATCAAGGTCACAGGGTAAAGTAGCAGAACTGGGATTCAAACTGAGCTAGGTCTGGGTCCCAAAGCCAAGTATTTGGTCAACCAGCACTGAGATGAGAGTGGCGCCAGCTGAGAGAGTAATGGGCTTTATCTTCATGGCAATGAGAAGTGTTAAAAGTACTTAGCAGCAGACTGTGGGGATCAGATTTCTATTTAATAGTTTTCCAATCCAGTTAAGAAATGGGCAAAGGACTTGAACAGGTATTTTTCAAGAGAAAATACAAACGGCCAACAGACACATGAAAAAATGCTCGGGATCACTAGCCATCAGGGATATGCAAGTCAAAACCACATGAGGTTTCACCTCACCCCCAGTTAGAATGGCCCTCATAAGAAATCAACGAACAATAAATGCTGGCAAGGATGTGGGGAAAATGGAAACCCAGCTCACTGCTGATGAGGATGTATTTTAATGCAGCCACTGTGTTAGGCAGTATGGAGATACCTCAGAAATCTAAATACAGACCTACCATATGACCCAGCCATCCCACTCCTGGGAATTTTCTCAAATGAAATGAAATCTGCATATGAAAGAGTGATCTGTACCCTCATGTTTATTGCAACTTATTTCACAACAGCTAAGATATGGAATCAACCCAGATGTCCATCAACCAAATACTGGATAAAGAAATTATTCTATATATACACTATGGAATACTATACAGCAGTTAAAAAATGAAATCCTTTCATTTGCAACAAAATGAATGCCACTGGAAACCATTATAGTTAGTGAAATAAGCCAGTCCCAAAGTGACAAATATCATGTTTTCCCTGATCTATATAACTAATAGAGTACCTAAAAGGTAACCTATAGAAGTAAAATTGACATTTTGAAACTTGATATTTGTTTACAGGCCTTTACTGTTGAGGAACAGTGTTTTTTTTCTTCATACTATTTGTTGAACTCTTCACTTAGTTTAGGGTTAATCTTATGAGCATAAAGTTAATGGAAAACAGATATTTGTAAAAATTAAGAATGGGAATAAGATAGGGAGGAGGAAGAATGGTGGGAGTGTGGGCAGGAGGAAAGTAGGGGAGGAAGTATTGGTATGTTCTTGAATCTGCATATAGGAATACATGAAATTTGTATACCTTAAATAATTTTTTTAAAAAGCTAACCATATTTAAAAAAAAATAAATAAAAAGAGTTTTCAAGCTGTAGTATTAACAACTGCTGGTGGTTAAAGGAAGCCAGAACAGTACAGGTGAGAGGCAGTGCTAGTAAGTGGTAGTTAAGATGAAGAGAAGGGACATAAAGAACTTCCACAAAGATCTGATTAGGCGAAAGCTGCAAAGAGCTTTGTACGTGATTCACAGAGTAAACATCTTCCAGATTTGCCCAGGACACCACCGCTTTATTCCTACCTTGCTGTTCAGGCATAAATACTGACTGTGCCCAAGTTACTCTTAAAAGCACCCAGTTTACACATTAAATAATAGCTTCATTCACTAAGAATCTGTTGAGCAAAAGCAGCAGCCTGTCCCGAGGAAAACTAGGTAAGCAGCGTGGGTTCGGTCAGGGCTCTCCTCCCCTTCCTTCCACCTACTCTCCCATCAGGACCCAGGTACAACCCGAGACCCAGCCCAGAGAACTTCCTGCCACAAGAGACCCCAGCCCCACCAGCAATAGGGACTTGCAGTGCCTCGGGGAAGGCCACTCTCAGCCATTAGTCCTCAATCTCTATCACTACTGATTACAGTAAGAATAACGGCAACACAGGAGCATTTTTTCAGCGCTCATTGTATGCCAGGCACTAACTCCACTTGCCCAGGGAACTGCCGGCAAGCACTGCCTCTTCCAATCTTCTCCCCAATTCTGCAGCGTGGATATGAACAGCGGCCCAGTGTGCAGATGATCAGATTCAGTCACTTTACCAAGGTCCCCAGACGACTACTTTATAAGTCTGGATTCGAATCCAGTTCTAACTCCAGCCAAGGATCTTAAACACTGACCTGCACTGCTTCCATCCTCAGTGGCCACTCTGTGACCTTCGTAAGAAAAGTCTGGGCGCTGGCGCTACCTTCCCCACACTGAAGCAAACCCGTGCCCAGGGTGAGCCGCCAAAGCCCTCAAGACCCCCGTCCCACAACCAGCAGCATAGTCCAAGCGGTCCCCCCGGCCTGCTCTTTCAGAACGCCCCTAACTCGGCTTTCACCTCCTCTTCCAAGAACGCCCCAAAACAACAGAAGCGAGTGTGGGGCCAGTGGGGACCCCCACACCATCAACGCAAAGCCTCCCTCCGGGAAAGACCCTGAAGCAGGCAGGCGTACACGCACACTGCCCGGGACCCAACACGCCAGCACCCGCACGAGCAAACCCCAGGGCCCCGATCAGCGGAGACCCAGCCCCCTCACGGCGCCCGGGCCGCACCTGCAGCCGCTGAGCGTCCCAGGGAGGCTGACGTCCTCTTCCAGCACCGAGTCCATAGTGGATGAAAAGGCGATGGTGGCGCTGGTGTCTGTGGGGGCGGCGCCACTGGGTGCCCCCGCTGTCGCGACCCGCCCGTCTCCCCCGGTCCCCGCCCCCCTTCCAACCCAGCTCTTGTTCTGACTCCCGCGGCGCCGCTGGAATTCAAACCACAGCGGCCGCCATGTTTCCCGGCGCTTCTTCCTGCGGAAACAAGGCGGGGCCACGGAGGCGCGCGCTGTGAAGCCAACCTGCGGCGGCGAGAGGCCGGGCAGGGAAGCGGGGATGGGCGCCATCTTAACTAAGGGCAGAACGTCGGCGCCTTGGCCCATAAAACTAACGAAAGAGAAGGAGCTGCCATTTTTTATGAGGGCAATCCACGCAGGATCCCGTAGGAGCCATCCTTGTTGAGGGCAAAAACTGGCTGTGGTCCGTTAGTTTAAGCGGGAGATGAAAATACAGTTCCTATGGGAACCTCAGAGTTCCTGAGGCAGTATCTGCTTTTCTAGAATGATGATTCTTTGGATCTGTGTCTCCAAAAGGCTCCCACCCATGTATTAAGATGCTGATTTACTTTAGAAAAATCCTACCTGTGGAATCCTAGTTGTTTGCACACGTAGTTTGAAACAAATGGTTCCTCCCTGCGATATAAGGGGTCAGTCAGACTCCACTCCAAACTCGCACTTTATCACCATTACTACTAAAACGCGCCTGCAATAGCTAAACCAAGGCTCGAGAGGAGTGATTCCCCCCTTAGTAATATGCACTAAGTCTGTGAACTGGAGCCAGATCCGTGGCTCCTGCCAACTAAATGAGGACTCTCCTGAGACTGGCATTGTGCTACAGCAGGTTAAAGCCCACCTCGCATATCAGAGGGCCCACAGAGTGCCTGGTTCTAGTCCCAGCTAGTGCACTTTCCATCCAGCTTCCTGCTCATGCGTACCCTGGGAGGTAGCAAGGTGATGGTTCAAGTACTTGGATCCCTGCCACCCACCTGGGAGACTCGGAAGGAGTTCCTGGCCCAGCCCTGACTGTCGTGAGCATTTGTAGAGTGAAAAAAACAGGGAGAAGATCTCTGGCAGAAGATCTCTCCTCTTCTCTCCTCTTCTTCCCGCCTCCTCTTCTCTCCCCTCCCTCAGCATTAGTGAGGCTTTCAGGGCCCAGCCTCTGCACCTGTCCCTCTTCCTTCTGCAGACCCTCAGCCACCACCAGAATTGGTCAACAGCAATAGCCCAAAAGAGGGAGTGGGCTTGGCACCCCGTGCGCACTGCCCCAGGGAAGGGGCGGTCCTTGAAGCCCCAGAACCAAGCCTCTTAGCCACTGCTAGATTCAGTCCAGATCAGTGTGTCAGAAAGTGAGGTGGTGTCAAGATTCCCACCCTGCCCCTATAGATGACGCTGTCACCTCGGCAGACCACTTCTCTCTGGATCTGCTTCCACATCTGCTGAATGAACAGGTTGAACTAACGGCTCAGGATCTTACAGTGCTGGCACTGATTTTCTCTTTCAAAGCTACTAACACAACCAACCCTTTCCTGATGAGTGAAGCTGAGTTACAAATCCTGTCTTCCTAAATGAAGAAACCAACTTTGCACCCAGCACATGAAAGTTCTTGGATGGGGCCGGGGGGGGGGGGGGGGAGGGCAAAAGGAAGAGGACTCACACATCCTGAGCACTTTATGAGTCAGGCAAGTCATACGCACTGCCTCATTTAACCCTCCAAATGCCCTTCCGTAGGAAGTGCTGCTGTTATACCCATTTCCCTTACACTTGAGAGGAGTGACTGACCCCAAAGAAGGTGTAAACAACTTACTCAAGATCCCACTGATGGCAAGTTCCAGAGATCTGAGCCCAGATCCTGCTACACTCCAATGTCCTGAAGTTTCAGACTGCCTTTCTTCCACATTTGTTTTTCTCTACTTTAGAAGTTAGGATTAGGGAGTGAGGTCTACATCCAGACAGTGGTATTAAGGGATGTGTTCCCCATGCTCTATTCCTTCTTAGTGTGGTCAGCCTCATTGCCTTACTGGAAATCTGTTGTGTGGATTCTGAGTCCAACTTATACTATGACCTAGAGTCCCTGCCCCTCGGACCTGTTGTGTGTAAAGTGGGGTGGCCACTGTCAGGCTACCCAGCCGTAATATCCAGTTAGATACTTTAGAAACTACTAAGAAGAACAAACCTGAAAGAAGTTCTCATTATGATTAACCTATTGCCCTGTTCAGCAAGTCCATATTCCTGGGTTATGTGCTGAACCCTGTAGTGAGGCTGGAAACTGAAAATAGAACCAATTGCACAAAGGAAGGGCTATTTAGGAAGTTGTTGTTCCTGCTACTATAGTGATTTCATGGTCGGGGACAGAGGCCTTTGCCCAATCTCTGTCTCACTTTGGCTCTTCTTTCTGCCAAACTTGGAGGTGACGTCACTGCCACCAGCTGTTTGGGCTCTCTGAAGCCATCTCCCTGACAACAGTCACCCAGCTACAAAGCTGGCCATTATTGTTCCTTGGACGAGATCATATCAAATGGCTGGGAAGAAGTAGTTTGCTGCCAGATGTTTTTCATTTGGGCAGAACACTCCCGAAGTCCTAGCAGCTCAAGACATTTGAGCTGCCACTACCAACAGCAAGATTAATTTGTTACATGATTAATGCATATGAATTGCTACTTTGCAATAATCCATTTCTATCTTCCCCGCACTGTGGGGGCAGATTGGGATGAATCCTTTGCTCTGTGGATAAAGAAACAGAGGCTCAGAGAGGGAGAGAAATTTGCCCAAGGCCACGTTGCTTTCTTTCCTTCTGCTTTCCACTTAGAAATAATTTCAGACTTAGAAAAAAGTTGTTAAAATGGTGCAAAAAATGTCTCCTATAACCTTCACCTAACTTCCTAAAATAGTAGCATCTCACATAATCATGGCACAATGGTCAAAAGCAAGAAATTACATTGGTGCAATACTACTTACTAAAGACTGCTTAAATTAACCAGTTTGGGCATTGCTGTCCATTCTTGGATCCAAGATTTCACATCACATTGTTCTCACATCCCTGTCAATCTCTGGCGGTTTTTCTCTCTTTGTCTTCCAGGGCACTGACACTTTCTAGAAGTTCTTGCCAGTTTTTTGGGAGGATGTTCCTCCTTTGGGGTTTGTGTGGTGTTCCCTCATGATTAGATCGAGCTTGTGCACTCTGGAAACGACATCAAAAAAGAAATGCCGTGCCTCTCCAGGGTGCAGATCAGGAGGCACTTGACGTTCAGGGGCCTCATTAATTGGTGGTGTTAATTCTGATCTCTTGATTACAGTGGTATCTACCACGTTTCTCCACTTTGCAATGACTATTTTTCATTTTGCAGTTAATAATCTTAGGGTTACAACAAAGCCTTTATCCCTAATGCCTTCTATTTGGACTTTATCAGTCCGCAGTCTCTCTCACTTAGCTTGCTGTTCCACTGACTTCAATGGAGTGATTACAAGTGGACTCCTTACTAAAGATTAACTCACTAACTCAGAGCTGGGGAAGCTTTTTTCTGCCAAGGGCCACTAGTATATTTATAATGTCATTCACGGGCCATACAAAATTGTCAACTTAAAAATTAGCCTGCTAGATTTATTGAGTGAGTTTCAAGCCCCATCTGTGGTTGCCTTGGCAGGGCCAGACCAAATAATTTTGCAGGCCTTGTAGACCTGCAGACCAGACTTTCGTCACCCCTGCACTAAATTAAGGGAATGGTACAAGACCAGGCTTGCCCTCCAGAACTCCTGATCGTAGGACACAGAACTCAATGATCACCACTCTAACAGATACCAGACTCTGTTTGGGGATAACTTGCAGAATCTTTAAGCCCTGATGAGACAAAGTAATCACCCGTCTCCCTGCGGATGCCAAACAGGCTAGAGCCCACTCCATCATCTCAGCATCTTTAGAAGAATACACTGGCCTCCTATCACCACTGACCACTCCAATACAAGCACTGTGGACCAACCAGAGGCCCACACATGAGCTGATGACTCTCTGCTGAACCCCCCCACTTTAACCCATCAGATTCACCACCCTTAATCCTTGGCAGAGCCCAGGAATTGAGCAATAGCTCCCGGCTTCTTCTCTGCGCATTGCAAGTGAGCCCCCACTTTCTTCCACCATCCCCATGTCAGTGATTGACTTGCTCTGTGCTGGGTGAAAGGACTGAATTGTGGGGATTCTTTAACAATTCTTCCAACCAGTTTTTGGGGTGTTCTAAAGCGTGGGAAAATATTGGAAGCTATGTCTTCTGTTTGCCATACTCCACTCACTGATTTTATCATCCATGTATATTTCTTATTCACAACGATCATTACAGGGCTATTTGCCCATTGGTAGTTTTCTCTTTTCATAATTGCTTCCATATTTATTCACTGGAATTTTACAAGGAAGAGTTTTCTAGTCTCTCATTGATTCATGTATTCAGTTGTTAATTTGCACCAGTAAGGACTTTTATTTTATGTGTTGTAATCCAGTATTATCATGTTTTAGTTATACCATATACCATTTGTCCTAGACATGGCCAGGTGAGCCTTGTAACATGTAGCTATGCCTTGGTTCAAACCAAGACCTGTCTGGTCCAGCATCAGCAGGATTTCTGACCAATCTGCCTCCTTACTCTCCAGAACTCTTCCCAACCCATTCTCAACATTACAAGTCCTTATTAAGGACCAGTTCCCAGGGCCAGTGCTGTGACACAGTGGGTTAACGCCCTGGCTTGATGCACCAGCATCCCATATGGGTGCTGGTTGGAGACCCAATTGCTCAACTTTCTATCCAACTCTCTGCTATGGCCTGGGAAAGCAGTAGAAGATGGCTCAAGTCCTTGGGCCCCTGCACCTATGTAGGAGAGGCTCCTGGCTCCTGGCTTCAGATCAGCACAGCTCCAGGCGTTGCGGGCAATTGGGGAGTGAACCAGCGGATGGAAGACCTCTCTCTCTGCCTCTCCTCTCTCTGTGTAACTCTGACTTTCAAATAAATAAATAAATCTTAAAAAAAAAAAAAAGGCCCAGTTCCCACCAGTCCCGTGTCCCCTCTATTTTCATTACTAAGCCCTGATGCCTTTGATCATCCTCAGTAACACAGCCAGATCCCCATGTATGCAAACCCAGGAGCTGACTGGAAGGGAGCCAAGGGCTCCTGGAGAAATTACACTGAGATGCCATGGAGCAGTTTCAAGCATGCTCCCTGGCTGCACATTGGAACATGTAAAACAGCAATAGCTCTAGGCACACAAGGGCAATTGAATTAATCTGTTGGCTGGCCATTTTGCAGATTAAGAGGAGCACATACCGTCTTAAGACTTGCAGGATAGAATGGGAAACTCTGCCTCGCCCTTAGAGGCAGAGTCCACGTGGAGAGAGCAGGCCGGCACCAAGGGAGGGAGGAGCACAGCACTTGCCATGCCCGCAGTCCCTCCTTCCTCCCAGGGCCGATTGCCAGGCTGCTTTGCCTTTGTGTCCTCCCGTCTGGCTGGCGCATCACCAGGCACCCTCCACAGCTTGTGCCTGGAGTAACTACTACCAAACAGTGAGCGGAGGCTGGGCTTCACTCAGTGCAAAGCCGAGCTTGGCAAGCGGTGAGCTCTTTCCAAAGAAAAGATGCCTCTTTCCAAACACCCAAAGGTACCACAGAAGCTAGTGGTTCTCAGTCTAAAATACCTTTCCTTGCCCTTCTCTGCACAATTCCCAGAGTCCTCCCAACCAATGTTTAACAAAAAATTTTGGGGTCCAGCCTGGTATGCATCCACCTCTGTGGATTCCCAGCACCCCCTGAGCCTGTCTTCCTTCTGACACTCACATAACTTTCTAGTTTGCTATTAACTGAGATGTCTCTCCTGTTACACTGTGAGTTTTTTGAAAACAGGACTTTATTTTAAATCATTTTTTAAGATTTATTCATATATTTTAAAATCAAAGTTACAGAGAGACAGGGAGAGACAGACAGAGAAACATATTTCATCCTCTGGTTCACATCCCAGATGGCCGCAATGCCCAAGGTTGGGCCAGGCCGAAGCCAGGAGCCAGGAGCTTCATCTGGGTCTCCTGTGTGGGTGGCAGGGGCCCAAACACTTATGCCATCTTCCGATGCTTTTCCCAGGCCATTAGCAGGGAACTGGATCGCAAGTGGAACAGCTAGCATGGGAACTGGTGCCCATATGAGATGCCAACATTGCAGGCAGTGACTTAACCTACCACACCACACTCTGGCCCTTAAATTAGTTTTATTGAGATGGAATTTACATGCAATAAAATACACCTACTTTGAATACATATTCCAATGAGCTTTGACAAATTTATACATGCAGCACCATAACCAAGATATAGAAGGCTGGTGTTGCAATACAGCAGGTTAACCTGCTACTTGAAATCCTCAAATCTCCTACCAGAGGGTCAGGGATGGAGTCCCAGCTCCACTTGTGATCCAGTTTCCTAGTGAAACACCTGGAAGGCAACAGGTAATTGTTCAGGTAGTTAGGTCTCTGTGATTCACATGGGAAACCCAGGAGTTCCTGGCTCCCAGCTTTGGTCTGGCCCAGCCCTGGCTGTTGAAGGCATTTGGGGAGTAAAAAGCAGGTGGAAGGTCTCTCTCTCTCTCTCTCTCTCCCCTCCCACCCACACCCAGCCTTTGACATAAACAACCATAAATAAATAAACATTTTTTTAAAGATACAGAACAGTAGTCTCTGATAGAACTTTCTGGAATGATGGAAATATTCTAGACTTGTGGTATCCAACATAGTACCCAGTAACCCATGAGGCTGTTGAACTTTGGAGGTATAGCAAGATGACTAAGAAACTAAAGTTTAAAAATTTTGTCTTAAATAACCTAATCTGAAACAGCCACAGAAGCCTAGTGGCTACTGTATTAGCATAGCTATAAAACATTTCCATCACCCCCAAAAGTTCCCTGGTGATCAGGTCCAAGTCACTCTTCCTTCCAGCTCAGGAAATCACCGACCTACTTTCCTGTCATTTAAGATTTGTTTTTCCACAGTTTTGTGTAATGGGAACCATACAACATGTTCCTTTCATGTCTGGTTTCTTTGGAGAACAGGCACTTCCAATTGGGTGTCCTAGGATCTATTATGGTGCACGGCAGATAACAGGTGCTTAATAAATGCTGGTGAAAAAAGATGAATTAATGAGTCTCAGCCAGAATTAATGATCTTATCCACAAAGACCCTTTTTTTTCCCCGTCTAACAGAATGTGGCGTGAAAGAGGCCTTCCCAGGGAACAGTTAACAAACCATCTTGGATGTTTCCATGGAAAAACTGAACTCCAGGTGCGGTCAGTGGCCTGCCCACTTCTCTCCGTACATTTGTAACAGAACATGGATTACAGCCTAAATGTGCAGACTCCCAAAAACAATAGCAATTCAGCCTAGAAAAAGTATCTCATTTCCTTCCTTCCAAATTCACCAAAAGCCTAGGAGTAGCCTTACTCCAACAATGAGTTGTAGAATGACTTTCTAGTTAGAAAACAGGCCCCCTGCTACCTGAACTGATTCTCCACACTAGGGAAAGAACAACGCTGCATTTTCTGTAAAGTTTTGTTGAAAACTAAAAGGAAAGCTATCATTCATTGTAGGCCTTGCATGTGCCAGAATGCTTCATCTGTAGGCGGTCAATTAATCTCATGCCCACTCTAACAGGTCAGAGTAGTTATTCTTTTGACAGGGGAAGACAATAGGACAGAGAGTCATATATTAAGTTGCCCAAGATCCCACGGTTGTGAAGCCTCCTCTCAAACCCACACCCCTCTGCTTTCAAAGCTGAGATCTGTACTGCAAGCTTATGTCTTCTGGGAGCCAGAAAAAGAGATTGCCTGTTGGTGGGCCAGTATGCATCTTTAAATTAGATAGTACCAGCTCATTAATACACGTTGTTGATGGCTAGAAACTTCACAGCTAACCAAGTTGGGTGTCAGTTATTACTATAGCCTTTAGTCTATGGTTTTCTGATATATTTCTACTTCCTTCTTGGTATGCTTAACTGATACTTTAATCCTTAATTGTGAGGTTTGGTCATTTCTTTCTTTTAATACAAAAGGGTGAGATTCAGATTATAAATTAATGAACTTACTCTTTACCCACGACAGTATCTGCTAACACTGCTACCTTCTCATTGCGACAGAAGGAAAGGCAAAGCATAGCTACTGCCAAACCCTTATCCGTGTCTTGGAATTAAAGGCTTCTCCGTGGCAGGCAATTCCCGTGGGGATAAATGGCCCATTGAAGTCTATACAATTTGCTTAATTATTCCAAAATTATTATCTCCACTAACGCAGAATCTTAATCGACAGCCATTAATGTCTTTATCCTTGTCTGGAAGAATCTCATCTCTTGGAAAAAATAGCTTCTTCAAATGAGGCTGGATAATCCCCTAGCCATGGTGATTAAAGATAACAATGGCTCATTTGGAAAATGTTCTGGAGAAATTAAACTGAGATGTAGGCTGCTGGTTCTGCACGCTATTGAAAATAAAAGAGAAAGGGAGGCACTCAAGGCATCCGGGTATGGGACTGGGTTTGCTTCCTCCCCAGTCAGCACATGCCACAGTGTTTAGGATAGGCACTCCAGCTTGTGGGTGAGAGCCCGCTGCCCTGGAGGAATGAGCCACATCAGCAGCATGCCACGGAAGCAGCGTTTGTACTGTGTGTTCCCAGGGTCACGCACAAACAGCTCTTCCTACCAATGATTGGGTGACTTCCAAAATAACAACCTACTGGGTTTGCTTTGGTTTGGTTTTGGCAGGGGGAGGTCAGTTAAGATTGCACTAATTCACAGCCTACAAATCAAAGTGTCCTTACACATCTTTACAATATTTACCAGCATAAAAAACTACAAGCCGACTGATTCACTTATTCATTTACTGTAAGTTAAAGAACTTATTTTAGTACCAGGACCTGTGCTTAACGTTTGGAATTCAAACACGAAGACAGCCCTAGCACAACAGGCATTTGGCCTAGCTGTTAAACGCGGGGTGGGCGTTTGGTGCAGCAGTTAAAATGCTTCTTGGGACACCTCCATCTGCACCAGGGGGCCTGGCTCAAGGCCCTGCTTCACTTACAACCCCAGTTCCTGCTAAGGCACATCCTGGGAGCCGCAGGTAAGTGATGGCTCCAGTAGTTGGGTTCCTGTCACCCACATGGGAGACCCAGATGGAGTTCCTGGCTCCTGGCTTCTCCTGGCCCAGCCTTGTGTGACTTGGGGAGTGAACCAATGGATAAAAGATCTCTGTGTGTGTCTGTCTCTGTGCCTTTTTTTTTTTAATGCTAGTGTCCCATATCAGAGTATGAGTTTGAGTCCTGGCTCTGGCTCCTGACTCCAGATTCCTACCAATGCATGTTGCAGGAGGCAGCAGTGACGGCTCATGTACTTGGATTACTGCCACCAACATGGGCCATCAGGATTAGTTCCCAGTCCCTGGCTTCAGCCCCTACCATTGTGGATATTTGGAGATTAAACTGTGGAAGGGAGTTCTCTCTCTCCCTCTCTCCCTCTCTCTCTCTCCATTGAATAAATAAGCAAAAATAAAAGGAGAGCCCTAGCCCTCAGACTGAACAGATAATCTGGCAGCAGAGATAAAAGGGAGTTAAAAAAAAAAAAACCCATCTCTCTATCCTCACACTCTTCACTTCTAACACCAAATGTGTGAACTATCCACACTAAGCAATTCTCCAATTGTCCTTGGGCACCAACTGGGTGTCCCATAATTTAACTCAACTCTGACACTAACTATCCGGAATTAGCATCAGAGTTTAGGTCTCCTGACTTTTGAACTAATCTGGTTATAGATGGGGGGGGGGGGGGGGTCCTACGGCTCCCTTCTCAGGGTTCAATAAAATTCGCTTGAGTAGGCCAGCGCTGTGGCTCAATAGGCTAATCCTCCACCTAGCAGCGCCGGCACACCAGGTTCTAGTCCTGGTCGGGGCGCCAGATTCTGTCCCGGTTGCCCCTCTTCCAGGCCAGCTCTCTGCTGTGGCCTGGAAGTGCAGTGGAGGATGGCCCAGGTGCTTGGGCCCTGCACCCCATGGGAGACCAGGAGAAGCACCTGGCTCCTGCCATGGGATCAGTGCAGTGCACCGGCTGCAGCATGCCTGGCTGCAGCGGCCATTGGAAGGTGAACGAACGGCAAAGGATGACCTTTCTCTCTGTCTCTCTCTCTCACTGTCCACTCTGCTTGTCAAAAATAAAAAAATACTAATAATTTTAAAAAATTCGCTTGAGTAGCTCACAGAACTCAGATAAACACTTATGCTGACTGTTGATTATAAAGGACACAACTCAGGAAGAGCCTAATGGAGAGATGCGTTAGGACAGGGAGCTTCCATGTCCTCTCCAGGTCTCGCCCCCTCCCAGCACCTCCACATAGTCCTCTTCTTGGAAGGCCACTGAACCCATTGGGATTTTTTTATTTAATTTATTTGACAGGAAGAGTTATAGACAGAGAGAGAGAGAAAGGTCTTCCCTCCATTGGTTCACTCTCCAAATGGCTGCTATGGCCGGCACTGCGCCGATCTGAAGCCAGGAGCCAGGTGCTCCTTCCCAGTCTCCCATACGGGTGCAGGGGCCCAAGCACTTGGGCCATCCTCCACTGCCCTCCCGGACCACAGCAGAGAGCCGGACTGGAAGAGGAGCAACCTGGACTAGAACCCAGTGCCCATATGGGATGCCAGCATTGCAGGCGGAGGATTAACCAAGTGAGCCACAGCACCGGCTCCACCCATTGGGATTTTTATGATGGCTTCATCATGTAGGTGTGACTAATTAAACCATTGGCCATAGTTGATTAAACTCAATTCCCCAGCCTCTCTCCTCCTCCCTCTAGAGATTAGGAAGTGGGGCTGAAAGTTCCACCCCTCTAATCATGTATTTGAGTCCTCTGCCAGCCAGCAACACCATCTTTAGAGACCTCTCAACAACTACCTCATTAACCTCCAGGGGTTGACAGGGCTTTGGTAGAAATCACAAGAGACATTTCCTTCGCCTCTATCACTCTGGAGCTATTTCAAGAGCCAGGGATGAAAGCCAGATATTGCAACCAAACATTACTCCCATAGTTGAGGAAATTACAGGGTTTTATCTCTGGTCAGAAGCTGGAGGAAGAATGCTATATCTGTTCCTTAGGTCACAACAGCATAAGAGAGTAACATCCTCATCACTTTTTTTAAGAGTTATTTATTTGAAAGGCAGAGTTACGGAGAGAGAAAGAGAGTGAGAGGGAGAGAGAGGGAGTGAGAAAGAGTCTACAGCCATACCACCCTGAACGTGCCCGATCTCATCTGATCTCGGAAGCTAAGCAGGGTCGGGCCTGGTTAGTACTTGAATGGGAGAGTGAGAAAGAGAGAGAGGGAGAGACAATGTTCCATCCGCAGGATCACTCCCCTAATGGCCACAACAGCTGGAGCTGGGCTTTTCTCAAGCCAGGATCCAGGAGCTTCTTTCAAGTCTCCCACAAGGGTGCAGGGCCCCAAAGACTTGAGCCATCTTTAGCTGCTTTCCAAGGAGTGTCAGCAAGGAGCTGGATCGAAAGTGGAGCAGCCAGGACTCAAACCAGCACCCATATGGGATGCCGGCAATGCAGGCAGCTACACCACAGTACCAGCCCCTACCTCATCATTTTTAATCACAAGTTAATGATTTTGTCAAATGCTTTCTTTACTGCACCTATTGATATGATCATAATATGGTTTTTCTGTTTGTGTGAATTACATTGATTTTCAAATATACTGAACTTACATTCCTGGACTAAATCCCAGCTGGTCGTGAAGTACTATTTTTTAAAATATTTTAAGTTTATTTAAAAAGCAAAGTGACAGAGAGAGGCAGGCACAGAGAAAAGGATCTCCTCTCCATTAGTCTACTTCCCAAATGCCTGCAACAGCCAGGAACTCCATCTGGGTTTCCCACATGGGTGACAGGGACCTAAGTACTTAAGCCATCTTCTGCTGCGTTCCCAGGCCATAGGCAGAGAGCTGAATTGGAAAAGGAGCTGGGATACAAACCGGCACCCACATGGGATGCCAGAGCCACAGGCGGAGGCTTAGCCCACTATGCAACCACAGCACCAGCCGCAGTACAATATGAGGCAATCCCCATCCAAGTAGTCGTTAATCCTTTGGGGCTTATTGATCCTTTTCAGACTATCATTAAAAGTATGGATCTTCTCTGCAGAACACACACACACACACACACACAGGCATTTATAAACAAAATAGCACTAAGGTTCAAGGGTTCTCAGAGCCTCTGAGGCCCCATATGTTGATACTTCTCTTGAACAAGAAACATGATCAACCCACTGAATGTAAAGTCGCTTGTGCTTCATCAAACACGTTCACATACCAACTTGTGTATGGTCAAGCACCTTTTGTTTGAAAGCATCTACTGAGTATCCAGGACAGATGAGCAGTGTGCCAAACACAAGAGATAGAGGAATAAATGTTTCTGGTTCCAAGGAATGCAGAGGTTATAGGGGAAGACACAAACTAATAAGTGTTTACAACAAAATATGTGCAGTTAGAGATAGACGTTAGGCAAAATGGAGGTACAAGTTAAGAAGTGATCAACTTTCCTTTATCAATAGGCTGCACAGAACGCATAACCATTCTCTCAGATGGTCTAGAAATGTGGAAGAAACATTATCATAAAGGGAGAAAGAGATCATATAACCTGTCGTATCCTACATGAAGGATCTCTGTGAGTGAGATCCTAGTTGGAAAAAAGGGGCCATCAAAGAAGGAGGTACCTTTCTCTGAAGGGAGGAGAGAACTTCCACTTTGATTACGGCCCTGTCTAAATACTGACGGAGTCTGTGGACTCCAAAGGCTTGCATAGTCTTGGTGGCTCGTGACAGGAGCCTCGAGTGATCACTGCCATCATAAATAAAGAATGTCGATTGTTAAATCAACAACAGGAGTCACTGTGCACTTGCTCCCCATGTAGGACCTCTGTCCTTAATGAGTTGTACTATGAGAATTAACAGTAAAGCTTGTCTTCAAACAGTCCTTTATCTTTATGTGTCTGTGTGGGTGCAAACTGTTGAAATCTTTACTTAGTATAGAGTTGGTCTTCTGTATATAAAGATAATTAAAAATGAGCCTTAATGAAGAATGGGATGGGAGAGGGAGTAGGAGGTGGGATGGGGGTGGGGCTGGAAGGGTGCATATGGGGGGAAGAACCACTATATTCCTAAAGCTGTACCTATGAATTTTATATTTAGTGAATAAAAGCTTTCTTTAAAAAAAAACCTGTCATACATAGGAAATTATACATGAGTTTAATGTGATAGCAATAACATGGAGAAAGGCTGAAATGCTTCCTAATTTGTATGGAGATTAAAAAAAACAATGTTGACATATGTGATTGTAGCAACTGATATTGAAACATAAAGGAAATCATGGATTTACTCCCAAATAATTCCTTAATACCCAAATCTACTCTTATTACATACAAAAAAATGTTTTTCCTGTTTTTCTCTGCAACTGCCTGTGGTGCAGCCTTCAGTTCAGCATGGAGGTTTAATGCCTGATTATCATTAATACGAGCAAGCATTATGTGTTAATTTAACATCATCTGATGGCTTTCATTTGTACACAGAAATATAAGAAGGCCTTAAAATAATTACTGCAAAAATTCATTCATGAAATTCCCTTAAAAACTAACTTCTAGGTAAGACATGTTAACGTTCACTTAGAATGCTGCCTTTTCATCCTGCCAGCTAGCACTCCTAACCAGTTCACTTTACGGAAATTATTTTGTTGTTAATTAAACTTGACTTTTTAAAATATAACCAAGCATACAATCGTTACCTTTTCACTTACTCTTTTAATTATAAGGAAGCATGTGGAATATCTGGGAACATACATCTTATGTATCTTTGGAAAATCAAAATATAACCAATATTGACAAAACACTCTAGTGTCTTTTCTTTTTTTTAAGATTTATTTATTATTTGAAAGTCAGAGTTACACAGAGAGATAAGGAGAGGCAGAGAGAGAGAGAGGTCTTCCATCCGCTGGTTCACTTCCCAATTGGTCGCAACAGCCGGAGCTGCACGGATCTAAAGCCAGGAGCCAGGAGCTTCTTCCAGGTCTCCCATGTGGGTGCAAGGCCCAAGGACTTGGGCCATCCTCTACTGCTTTCCCAGGCCATAGCAGAGAGCTGGATCGGAAGTGGAGCAGCTGGGAATGGAACCGGTGCCTATATGGGATGCTGACACTGCAGGTGGCAGCTTTACCCACTATGCCATAGTGCCAGCCCCAATCTAGTGTCTTTTCTTAATAGACTTTCATCACAAGGATGAATACAATACTGTGAAAGTGTTTTAGACATTTCTTCTGGTGTGGTATACTTTGCCTTGGAACATTGTTAGATCTGCCATCCTTTTCCTGTTCCTTCAAGATAATATCCAGCTCATATAGAACCACATGTATAAAGAGATGCGATTATGAAGCAATAAAACTAGTCTTGTGTGACTGGAAAAGAAAAATAGGGTTATAAAATTTAAATACTATCCAACTAAAGTTGAATAAACCAGTTTAAATTTATAAAGCCCTCAGTGCAAAGAAATGCCTGACTTGTTTTTCCTTCTTCATTGAAGTATCCCTCGGATTTCTAGATGGCATCCCATTAAACGTTTAGCTTTGTCAAAACACAAGATTTTCAAGACTACGTTAAAACAGCAAATAGAAGTATCCTCGGGGTAGGTGTTCAGTCTGGTGGTGAAAACACCATGTTCTCTATCAGAGTACCTGGGTTCACCATCTGGCTCCAGTTCCTGATTCCCACGTCCTGCCAACACAGACCCTGGGAGGCAGAGGTGATGGCCCCAGTGGTTGGGTTCCTGCCACCCAGTCGTTGGGTTCCTGCCACCCACGTGGAAGACCTGAATTGCATTTTGTCTCCTAGATTCAGCCTCGTCTCTGCCTTTGCAGAGGCAGAGGGAGTGAATCAGTGAATGGAAGCTCTCTCTCACCCTATCTCAAATTAAATAATATATTTATATTTTCTTTCTCTTAAATACATATATACATATATATTTTTAAACATGTTTTCTTGAGGAGTTTTTCAAGATGGTGGATTAGGGAGGGAACTTATTGCTAGTCTAGGGGAGAATAGTTTTTTTTTTCTTTTTTTTCTTTTCTTTTTTCTTTTTTTTTTTTTTTGACAGGCAGAGTGGACAGTGAGAGAGACAGAGAGAAAGGTCTTCCTTTTCCGTTGGTTCACCCCTCAATGGCCACTGTGGCCGGCAGGCTGCAGCTGGCGCACTGTGCTGATCCAAAGCCAGGAGCCAGGTGCCTCTCCTGGTCTCCCATGCAGGTGCAGGGCCCAAGCACTTGGGCCATCCTCCACTGCACTCCCAGGCCACAGCAGAAAGCTGGACTGGAAGAGGAGCAACCGGGACAGAATCCAGCACCCTGACCGGGACTAGAACCCAGTGTGCCAGTGCCGCAGGTGGAGGATTAGCCTAGTGAGCCGTGGCACCGGCCAGGGAGAATAGTTTTTTAAAAAAGTGGCGAGAGTGCAATCTCCGGGAAAGGTTAGGTAAAAAACAGCAGAGGAAACGCCACACAAATGGGGGGGGGGGCACTATGGACCTATGTGGAGGGTATGGACATGAACAACTCAGGACCCAAGAAGCTGAGAGCCTCAGCACCAGCTTTGGAGTGAAGTGAGACTAGACTGCAGCATCCCAAGCCAACTGCAATATGTGGGGACAGTGTACCTGCCAACCTAGATGGAAAAAAGGGGGCACATTTCTTTCTACCTGACCACCAGGCACTGGTGTCCTGTAAGCAGCCGAGAGAGAGAGAGAGAGAGAGAGTGCCATTTTGGACATATGCAACAGCTGCACCAGTTCATGTCTGTACTCTAGGAACCAGCCAAGAGTAGATGCCTAAGTCAGGCTGGGAGAATTGGCAGGGGGCTGGGAGCTCATGACTGTGGGAGCCTTGTGTGCCAGGACTGTGAAAACACTGTGGCTGTGTGGGAGGACACAGAGTATGACTGGTATTTTGGGCAACCACTGTGGGTGGCTCTACATGCTTGGGCTCCCTGATTCCCTGGTGAGGGTCATTGCTGCAGGATCCGTGTTCTCACTGAGGACTGCATGGGTCCTTTGTTTGGTTCTTGTGAAAACTGTACCCACTGGGGCTAGTGCCCAGGTATTGGTCTCCTTTGAGGAGAGGAGGTGAGTGTGAGACTATTGTAAATCTATATATACCTAATTACAGGGCACCTAATCATTTAAAAGAAATGTTAATAGATCTAAAGGGAGACATAGATTCCAATACAATAGAAATGGAGGAATTTAATACTCCATTTTCAGCAATGGACAGATCAACCAGACAGAACATCAGCAAGGTAACAACAGAGTTAATTGATATTATAGACTATATAAACCTAATGGATATCTACAGAACTTTTCATCCTATAGATACAGAATACACAATCTTCTCACCAGTGCATGGAACTTTCTATAGGGTAGATGACATGCTAGGCCATAAAGCAAGTCTCAGCAAATTAAAAAAAAAAATTGAAACGTTACCATGCATCTTCTCAGACCACAATGGACTGAATCTGGAAATCAACAACTCAAGAATCTTTAGAACCTATGTAAACGCATGGAGACTGAACAACGTGCTCCTGAATGAACAGTGGGTCATAGAAGAAATCAAAAGAGAAAAGAAAAAATTCTGGAAACGAATAAAGATGACAATACAACATATGAAAAAATGGGATACAGCAAAAGCAGTGTTAAGAGGAAAGTTTATAGCAATTGGTGTCTACCTCAAGAAACTGGAAAGGCACCAAATAAATGAGCTAACAATGCATCTCAAGGACCTAGAAAAACAACAGCAAACTAAACCAAAAATTAGCAGGAGAAAGGAAATAATTAAAATTAGGGGAGAAATAAACAATATTAAAACAAAAGACCACAAAAGATCAGCAAAATGAAGAGCTGGCTTTTTGAAAAAAAAAATTGACACACCACTGGCCCAACTAACCAAAAAAAGGAGAGAGAAGACCCAAATCAATAAAATTGGAGATGAAAAAGGAAATGTAACAACAGACACCACAGAAATTTTAAAAATTCATCAGAAATTACTATAAAGACCTGTAAACCAACAAATCAGGAAACCTAGAAGAAATGGACAGATTCCTTCCTACAACCTACCTAAATTGAGCCATGAAGACATAGAATACCTAAACAGACCAATAATAAAGACAGAAATTGAATCAGTAAGACCTTCCCCGCAAAGAAAAGCCCAGGACCAGCTAGCTGCACTGCTGAATTCTATCAGACATTTAAAGAAGAACTAACTCCAATTTTTCTCAAGATATTCAAAAATTGAAAGAGAGGGAATTCTCCCAAACTCCTTCTGTGATGCCAGCATCACCTTAATTCTTAAACCTGAAAAAAATACATCAGAGAAAGAGAACTACAGACCAATTTCCTTAATGATCATAGATGCGAAAATCCTCAACAAAATACTAGCCAATCAAATCCAACAACACATCAGAGAGATCATTGACCCAGTCAAGTGGGATTATGCAGGGATAGTTCAACATTCACAAATTAATGTGATACATCACATTAACAAGCTAAACAAAAACCATATGCTTATCTCAATAGATGAAGAGAAAACATTTGATAAAATACAACACTCTTTCATGATGAAAATCTTAAGTAAAATGGGTATAGAAGGAACATTCCTCAACACAATCAAGGCAATTTATGACAAACTCATGGCCAGCATCCTATTGAATGGGGAAAACTTGGAAGCATTCCCACTGAGTTGCAGACTCCAGACAAGGATGCCTACTCTCACCATTGCTATTCAATCTAGTCCTGGAAGTTTTAGCCAGAGCCATTAGGCAAGAAAAGGAAATCAAAGGGATACAAATTGTGAAGGAGGAAGTAAAAAAAATCCTTATTTGCAGATGACATATTTCTATATATAGGGGATCCAAAAGACTCTACTAAGACTATCATAAAAGATAGTTTGGTAAAGTGGCAGGATATAAAATCAACACAGAAAAATCAACAGCCTTTGTATACACAGACAATGCCATAGTTGAGAAAGAACTTCTAAGATCAATCCCATTCTCAATAGCTACAAAAAAAATCACATACCTTGAAATAAATTTTTTTTATAATGCTTTTATTTAAAGAATATAAATTTCCGAAATACAGCTTATAGATTACAATGGCTTCCCCCCCCATAACTTCCCTCCCACCGGCAACCCTCCCCTTTCCCACTCCCTCTCCCCTTGCATTCACATCAAGGTTCATTTTCAATTCTCTTTATATACAGAAGATCAGTTTAGTATATATTAAGTAAAGATTTCAACAGTTTGCCCTCACATAGCAACACAAAGTGAAAAATACTGTTGGAGTACTAGTTATAGTATTAATTCACAATGTATAGCACATTAAGGACAGAGATTCTACATGATATATATTTTTTTAAAATTGATTAATTTTCTATGCAATTTCCAATTTAACACCAAGATTTTTTTCAGTTTTAATTATATTTATATACAGAAGATTGATTCAGTATATACTAAGTAAAGATTTCATCAGTTTGCACCCACACAGAAACACAAAGTGTAAAAAACTGTTTCAGTGCTAGTTATAGAATTACTTCACATTGGACAACACATTAAGGACAGATCCCACATGAGACGTAAGTACACAGTGACTCCTGAAGTTGATTTAACAATTTGACACTCTTGTTTATGGCGTCAGGAATCTCCCTAGGGTCTACTCATGAGTTGCTGAGGCTATGGAAGCCTTTAGGGTTTGCTGACTTCAATCTTATTCCAACAGGGTCATAGTCAAAGTGGAGGTTCTCTCCTCCCTTCAGAGAAAGGTACCTCCTTCTTTGATGGCCCCATTCGTTCCACTGGGATCTCACTCACAGAGATCTTTCATTTAGGTCTTCTTTTTTTTTGCCACAGTGTCTAGGCTTTCCATGCATAAAATATTCTCATGGGCTCTTGAGACAGATCTGAATGCCTTAAGGGCTGATTCTGAGGCCAGAGTGCTATTTAGGGACATCTGCCATTCTATGAGTCTGCTGTGTATCTCGCTTCCCATGTTGGATCATTCTCTCGCTTTTTGATTCTATCAGTTAGTATTAGCAGACACTAGTCTTGTTTGTGTGATCCCTTTGACTCTTAGACCTATCAGTGTGATCAATTGTGAACTGAAATTGATCACTTGGACTAGTGAGATGGCCTTGGTACATGCCACCTTGATGGGATTGTACTGGAATCCCCTGGCACAATTCTAATTCCATCATTTGGGGCAGTTCCGATTGAGCATGTCCCAAATTGTACATCTCCTCCCTCTCTTATTCCCACTCTTATATTTCACAGGGATCACTTTTCAGTTAAAATTTAAACATTTAAGAATAATTTTTTGTTAATTACAGAGTTCAACCAATATTACTAGAATTAAAAAAACCTAAAATGGATAAAGTATTACATTGTACAACAACAGTCAGCACAAGAGCTGATCAAGTTACTGTTTCTCATAGTGTCCATTTCACTTCAATAGGTTTCCCCTTTGGTGCTCAATTAGTTGTCACCGATCAGGGAGAACATATGATATTTGTCCCTTTGGGACTGGCTTAATTCACTCAGAATGATGTTTTCCAGATTCCTCCATCTTGTTGCAAATGACCGGATTTCATTGTTTTTGACTGCTGTATAGTATTCTATAGGGTACACGTCCCATAATTTCTTTATCCAAATGTATGCTTTGAATTCCCTGTGATCTTTTGCTGTGAGGTTCCCTTCGTTTACCTACTTTCATGTTGATGGCCGTGTTTCTGTGTTTCTGTGTGTAACACATCTTTAAGCATCTTTTGCAGGGCTGGACGAGTGGCAACAAATTCTTTCAATTTCTTTTTGCAGTGAAAGGTCTTTATTTCACCTTCATTCATAAATGAGAGCTTTGCAGGATATAATATTCTGGGCTGGCAGTTTTTCTCTCTTAGTACCTGGGCTATGTCTCGCCATTCCCTTCTAGCTTGTAGGGTTTCTGATGAGAAGTCTGCTGTGAGTCTAATTGGAGATCCTCTGAGAGTAATCTGACGTTTCTCTCTTGCACATTTTAGGATCTTTTCTTTCTGTTTCACTGTGGTGAATTTAATTACAATGTGTCGTGATGAGGATCTCTTTTGGTCATGTTTATTGGGGGTTCTATGAGCTTCCTGTACTAGGATGTCTCTGTCCTTCTCCAAAACTGGGAAATTTTCTGCTATTATCTCACTAAAAAGGCCTTCTAATCCTTTCTCCCTCTCCATGCCTTCAGGAACTCCTAGAACTCGAATGTTGGGTTTTTTAATCGTATCCTGTAGATTCCCAACAATATTTTTTAGATTTCTAATTTCCTCTTCTTGTCTTTGGTTTGACTGTATAGTTTCCTGTGCTCTGTCTTCTAAGTCCGATATTCTCTCTTCTGCCTCACCCATTCTGTTTGTAAGGCTCTCTAATGTGTTTTTCATTTGATCTATTGAATTCTTCACTTCATTATGATTTCTCGTCACTATCACAGTTTCATGTTCTACTAGTTGTTTCATTTCAGCTTGATTTCTCCTTAATATTTCATTTTCACGAGAGAGATTTTCTACCTTGTCCATTAAGGATTTCTGTAGTTCAAGAATTTGTTTTTGAGTACTTCTTAGTGTTCTTATCAATTTTTTGAGATCTGCTTCTTGCATTTCTTCTATCTCATCATCTTCGTAATCTTGAATTGGGGTGTCTTTTTCATTTGGGGATGCCATAGTGTCTTCCTTGTTCTTATTACCTCGGTTTTTGCGTTTGTTGTTTGGCATATTGGTTTCTTCACTGTGGTGTTTTTTTCTTGTTATACTATGACTCTAGATTAAGTGGACTGTCTGCTTTCAATGGAGCCTTAGAGGCTTGAGATGGGTGTGGCCTGAGAGCTCTGTTTGGTTCCTCAGGGTTGAGGGTGTGTCAAAGGAGACACGCCCAGGTTAGGCGTGGTAAATCTCTCTGTTACTTTTTTTTTTTTTTTTTTGGTTCAAAAGGGAAGTAATTCCACACAGCTGAATGGAATTGGGGGTGGTTAGCAGGCGAATGATATACCCACAGGAGCCAGAGATCGGAAGCTCTTTCCCAAGGACCAGAGAAGGAATCTTTGCAGCCCTTTGTGTGGGCTCAGATTCTCCTGTTGTCTCCCACTGGGCTGCCAAGGCTACTGAACTGTAGCGTCTCTGGAGTGTACTCACGTGGGTGGTAAATTCCGTGAGTTCTCTCCCCCACAGTCTCTTTTTTCACAGTCTCAGTTCATTAGCACCACACATTCATTAGGTTCTAATCTCCTGTTATTTCACCCCCACGCCCAGAGTCAGGTTTTTCTGCTAGGCTCAGGGCCGGTGCAGACCTGAGGTCGCCCTGCTTATGACGTATGTCCAAAATGGCGCCTGCTCTTTGTCTTGCTCACCTTTGAGAGGTGGGCGGAGAGAGAGAAACCCGTGTCCGTATCGGTTACTTTTTTCTTTCTCTCTCTCTTCTAGTTAGCCTGGTGAACTTTTCCCCACAGGGTTTCAAGCCTTGTTCGCTCTAGTCTCCTCTTTCCGCTTCCCTGCTGTTGTCTCGGGCTATTGAGGATCGGCTCACCTGGTATTCCAGCGCTGGTGCGTTGAGTCTGCCGCTGGTGTCCCGAACTGCGGACTCCCACGCTCTCCTCAAAGGTCCACTGTGAATCACTAGTTCTGGAAGAGTTTCCTCTGCTGTTTCTTCCCCTACTCTTCCTTGAACCTGCAGTATCTCCACTTTTATTAAACTGTCTCTCCCCTGACTATCGGTGTGCTCCCTTCCTATTCCGCCATCTTGCCCTAATCCCGGCTCCCAGAGCCTTGAAATAAATTTAACCAATGATGTCAAAGATCTCTCTAATGAGAATTACAATTACAAAACATTAAAGAAATAGAAAACACAAAAAATGGAAAAATATTTCACGTTCATGGATTGGGATAATCAATATTATCAAATATCCATGCTACCAAAAGCAATTTTCAGATTCAGTACTATACCAATCAAAATACCAAGGACATTCCTCTCAGCTACAGGAAAAATGATGCTGAAATTCATATGGAAACACAGGAGACCCCAACAGTTACAGCAATCTTATACAACACAAATAAAGCCAGAGGCATCACAGTACCAGATTTCAAGACATACTACAGGGAAGTTATAATCAAAACAGCATGGTATTGGTACAAAAACAGATGGATACACCAATGAAAAAGAATAGAAACAGCAGAAATCTACTCATGCATCTACAACCACCTTATTTTTGAATAGGAGCTAAAACCAATCCCTGGAGCAAGGACAGTCTCTTCAACAATGGGTGCTGGGAAAACTGGATCTCCACATGCAGAAGTATGAAGCAAGACTCCTATCTTACACCTTACACAAAAACCCACTCTAAATGTATTAAAGACATAAATCTATGGCCCAACACCATAAAATTATTAGAGAACATTGGGGAAACCCTGGAAGACATTGGCACAGGCAAAAAGTTCTTGGAAAAGATCCCAGAGGCACAGGCAATCAAAGTCTAAATTGTCAAATGGGACTACATCAAATTGAGAAGCTTCTGCACTGCAAAAGAAACAACCAACAAAGTGAAGAGATAACCGACAAATTTGGAGAAATTATTTGTGAACTATGCAACTGATAAAGAATTAAGAACCAGAATGTATAAAGAGATCAAGAAACTCAACAACAACAAAACAAACAATGCAGTGAAGAAATGGGCAAAGGTGGAGTGGCTCTGTGGCGTACTGGATAAAGCTGCCACCTGCAGTGCCAGCATCCCACATGGGCACCGATTCGAGTCCTGGCTGCTCCAATTCTGATCCAGCTCTCTGCTATGGCCTGGGAAAGCAGCAGCAGATGACTCATCCTTGGGCCCCTGCACCCACGTGGAAGACCTGGAAGAAGCTCCTGGCTCCTGGCTTTGGATTGGCTCAGCTCCAGCTGTTGCAGCCATTTGGGAAGTGAACCACTGGATGGAAGACTTCTCTCTCTCTCTCTCTCTCTCTCTCTGACTCTCTGTAACTCTGCCTTTCAAATAAATAAATACATCTTTAAAAAAAAGGAAATGGGCAAAGGACATAAACAGGCATTTTTTTTAAAGAGGAAACCCAATAGCCAAGACACATGAAAAAATGCTCAGGATCACTAGTTGTCAGGAAAATGCAAATTGAAACCACAACAAGCTTTCACCTCACCCCAGTTAGAATGGCTTTCCGACAGAAATCAACAAACAACAAATGCTGGCGAGGATGTGGAGAAAAGGTACCCTAATGTAAACTGGTATAGCCACTGTGGAAGACAGTATGAAGATGCCTCAGACATCTGAATACAGACTTACCATATGACCCAGCCATCCCACTCCTGGGAATTTACCCAAGGGAAATGAATCAGCATATGAGATATCTATACCCCCATGTTTAGTACAGCTCAATTTACAATAGCTAAATTGTAGAATCAACCCGAATGCCTATCAACTGAAGACTAGATAAAGAAATTATAGGATGTGTACAACATAATATACCACACAGCAGTAAAAAAAAAAAAAAGAAATCCTGTCATTTGCAACAAAATGAATGAAACTGGAAAACATCATACTTAGTGAAATAAGCCAGACCCAAAAAGATAAATACCATATGTTCTCCCTGATCTGTGATAACTATAGAGCACCTAAGTATAATCTATAGAAGTGAAATTAATATTTCAAGAAGCAATGAATTTGAACAGCCATTGTTTCAACTGTTGAGGAAGGGTTTTTTTTTCATACAATTTATTGAACTCTTCACTTAGTATAGAGTTATCATATGTGTATAAAGTTAAAATTGAAAATAGATCTTAGTAAAAAATAAGAATGGGAGTAGGAGAGGGAGGAGGAAGAGGGGTGGGAAGGTACAGTGGGAAGAATCACCATATGAAATGCATGAAGTTTGTATTCCTTAAATAAAAGATTTCTGGGGGGTGGGGGACATGTTTTCTCAGGTGTGTGTGTTTTTTTAAGAGGGGACATGTTCTTTGTGTTGTGTTTTTTTTTTTTTTATCCATGTGGAAAGTATTCTTCAAGTGACCTTAAAATGCATGGATAATAAATGAAGGGTTCAAGGATTTTCATGAAGTAGATTGATACTTGACTCATCATATACACATATACAGACAAATCTGGACCAGTAACAACTGTGACCACACAAAAAGTAAAACAACAAATCTACAATAGGTACAAATTATATACATTTATTAATAATTTTAAATAACACTCTTGTATAAATTCTTTCATATATTCAAATCATACACAAATTTAGAAATGCATCATGAAGCCTAGTACAGCATATGTATGAGACATGTTTTTAACATTTGTGTTAGAATTTTAGTGACATAAATACATGTTTAATGTTTCAGAAACATTCTCTAATTGCTTGGGCTGAAATTTAACTTATTACAGAGTGCTTGTGCCTAGCATTACAACTCGACTTTAAATCATTTAGCGTTTGGACTAACTTAGATCTGAAGCCCTGGGCTCACATTCTGGGGCTGCCACAGCAGTTATTGCATATGCATACAAAATAAATAAGAAAGATTCCCAATTGCCTTTGAAAACACCGCACTTATCAACCAACACTTCGTGATCCACAACCATTGGTCCACGGGACATCATCTGGCTTCTGCAGATGAGCCTGTGTTCTTCCTGCCTTCCGCTTGGCGTAGTAGTCACTGGCTCAGGGTAAAGAGAAAAATGTGCTAACCTTCCACCCCGCCCTCCCCCCCAACAACTCATTTTAGCTCCCAAACTCTTCACTAGCAAGATTATTAACAGACTAAAGGTTCTCTGCGCGCCTTTCTCACTCTAACAGGTTGTGCTGTTACTCCTCTGTTTTTACTCCTCTGAACTTTTTATCAGAGAGCTTTCTTTGAGATGTGGAGATTCAACTCTTCTCCACATACATCAAAATAGAAGAGCCGGAGAATTACAAGTGGTGTTTTTCATAAGTGGCGCAATGTTCACCAAGTGTCCTACAAAAGTACAGAATCAAGGCAAATGATCAAATAACCCAGATCCAATTGAAGCTGTCAAGAGAAGCACTGTAGGCTTAGCTCTGTTTCTAAACTAGCACAAGGAGTGAATATCCTGAAGGCACTCAGCTGACCAAAAGGGACTAGCAGGTCAGTGAGTATTGCTCTAATGGTCACTTTGCCTGGGCATACTGGGGCTAGACAGCAGCCATATAAGTTGAGGCTTCAACAAATCCTGTTCCAAAAAAATCTCTATTTTCCAATCCCATACCTGCTCTGTTCTCCTCTTTTAAAATCCAGGCATCCCTGGAAAAACAAAACATACTAGGTCATTTTTTTCTTTTCTGTAACTGGAGAGGTCCCATTAGTAAAAGTCCTATTAGTGCAGCGAGTACAGGGAGGCAAGTAGAGGACAAAGACACCAACCCAAGCATCTGTCGGAAATGCATCAGGGCTGACCAAATGAGTTAAATGAAGGTAAAAGTATTACTTAATATAGCAGTATTTGTCATTTCTTGGTGAGATGCACATCAGTCTTATCTTCTTTAAAAATAAACACATTTCTAATCCTTAGACAAAAAATATTTCCAGCATCAGGCTTTGTAAGGACTGCTGGGACCCACTGCAGGACCCCACAGTTCACAGGGGCTGTGGCTTTAGAGGAATGAAGGCTGTGCAGGGCACTCCACACTGGTTGCCTTGTCTGATTTCAGCAGCAGATCACTGCAAGATTGAGTTACAATTTACAGCAAAATTATTTCCTCAAGCAAAAGCCTGGGTCAACTAAAGAATACGCAAAGCAAATTTTAGACCTTCATTTTTCTTCCATTGGGAAAAAATAAGAAAAAATAAGAACATGACCTGGGAAGTGTTACCAGGCATTTGAGGGTAAATGTTCTTTGTGATTCAGGTTTTGCAATGCCCTTTTACAGTCTGTTTTGAGGAATCTTCACATGGTCAGAATGCTATTCGGCTTTGGTTCTCAGACTCCACCACACTCTTTTTTGGGTCAGCTCCTTTTAGCAAATGTTTACCTCTCCCCATCCTCCATCCTGGCTTTTGGCGGGGGCGGAGAATGAGTATCAGGGAGGAAGGCGAGTCTGCCACTTTGTGTGGTCTATGCACAGAGATGTGGCAACTCTGGGGAAAGCACGTTCCTCTCCCGGCCCTGCTTGGAGGGAGTAGTTCTCTTTAATGAAGCATAAACTGGCAGGTTTTTTATCTTTATTCACTGATACAGGCTCCAGATAGCACTCCTCTGTGTCTTTTCACAAAGTTCTTCCAATAGCTGGATGGCCCGGAAGCCGGTATTTAATTAAAAACCTAGAAACATCCACAAATGAGACTCCTCCTCCAAGCCGCCTTGTGTCCACAGCTGGGCAATTTATGTGTTAGCATACAGTTGGAAGAACATGTGAATCGGGGTCAGGAGTCCTGATCGCTAGCCTACTTAGGACACACATTTGTATACAGCCTTGAACAAGACATGCAGCCCCTCTGTGACTCAGTCTTCTCATTTATAAAATGGGAATGATAATTCCTTCCTCAGGGGACTACAGAAAGGAACAAAGGACACACATGGAAAAGTGCTTTGCAAACTACAAATAGGGATAGAAATATTAAATAATTTTAATGTAATGTAATGCAATCTCTACTCTTGTGGACAATGGCCAAATAAGCAGGACACCCTCAGGTCACACATCCTCCAGAATCATCATCTCCAAACCCTGAGAACAACTTAGTGGTCTCCCTCAGAGGAAAGTCCAAATTCTAGGTTTTTCTCTGAGGAAGTTAAGCAAAGGGGTCAACTTAGATTTTCTAATTCTAAGCTAACAAGAAGTCTTTACTTTTTTCTAACCACTTCACAGTTTGCTGTTCCTCTTAATAAATATCTCTATTGGTCTTTTGGCCACCTTTCCTGGCTTGCTTCACCCACAACCTGTCAATATCATAGTAGATGAGAGTAACAGTAGCTGATCTCTAGGGGAAAAATGCATTTAAAAGCAAGGACCAACTACACATACTCAACTATGGAGCTACCCTAGCGGGACAAGAAGATGAGAGAACTATGGGACGGCAGAGAGATGGCACACACATGGCAAGTGAATGATAAGCTGTACTCAAATAATAGATGTTTTAGCTTTGAGGTGAGATACAAAAATTTCATAAGAATGAAAACTAGGGATCCCAAGTGATAGGATGGCTTTTTTTTTTTTTTGGAACCGAAATATTTCCATCCTTTGGAAGACTATCTTTTACATTCAGGTAAAAATATTTTAATGAGAATATGTTTTTTGTCAACTGTGTAAAATACATAGAGTGGCTAATGTTTAATTAGGTGGGTATTTTTGAGAATGCAGCCTATGTCCCAGCTTAACAATTTTTTTTTTACTTAAAAATCTATTGCTTGAATCTACAGTAAGACAAGGAGCATGTAACTCTACTTTTAGGCTGAGAAAAGAAAGATTAGAAACATTCAACCTCTTGTAAATTTCAACAATGTCCAAAGAGGGACTAAACTTGAGTGATGCTCACCAGAGTCCCAGCTCTAGCAATATTGCCATCTATTTTACAGTATTTTAACCAATCCCCATTTTCTTTTTACAATGCTATTAACTGCTGTACAAATAAATTCTAGATGATAAAATATGACATGATTTTTTTTTACAAATAGATACAAATACAATGTTGACCAGATATGCTACATTCACTATATACATGTTATTCTCGAAGCAGGAATATTCCTTGTTTTCAGACAATTGGCTATTCACACCGAGACCCTGAGGAGGACCGTCAGCTTCCTGCTCCCCAGTGCTGCCTCTGTTCTCCACCCTTAGAAGCTTATCCAGTGCTTTACTCTCATCACATCGAACAAGAATCCTGGGAGGAGAAATCAAGCCCTTCCAAAGATCTCCTTGGGGCTTTTCTGCCCCATTCCAGAATAATCAAGATTATTTATAGTGATACAATCTAGACACCAGCTTTTCTTCAATGATGTCATTTTGTACAGCAAAATGAATATAATCCCTGATCCTCCTTTCAAAAAAAATGTTTGGGAAAGGAGATGAAGTCTTCCAGCACTCTTTCCCCTTTCACATCCATCATCTTGTTACTATTGGTTTGGTGAACGAGTCTCCAAGAGTCTACTTGGAGGTCAAAGTGGATTAGGGCTGCACAATAGGATTCAGCCTTTCCAAATTCCCAAGTGATTTGGTATAAAAATATACTTTGCTTCAAGTCCTTCATGATGATGAATGCTTCAAATTTCATGGGAAAACTAAAAGTAATAGATAAGCTAAGTGCATTATAGATTCGTATTTGAGAATTTCAGATCTGCCTTTGCCTTCTCAGGGAACTCTACCCAGGCACTGTCTGTGCCAGAGGCTGATGCAGTCTTAGTAAGCACTGTGGTGTGGCAATCCAGGAGGAGAGTTCCAGTTCCTTAGGCTTTGTAGTTATGTATGGGTGTCGTCAGGGTCAGCTGTCCATTGGGAGCCACTTCATTGCCATCATCTTCCAACAATCCCGACACATCTGCATTGGGAATGCTGTCATGGTAGCTGCTGAAACTGATATTGTCTTCTTTCAGCTCGATGGTCCAGAAGGGGGCGTTGAGTTTCCGGTTTTGGTACTCACGGTACATATACACTGCCCCCACAAATCCCATTAGCAGCACCACCACGATGATGATGACTGTCAAAATGATGATGTTAAATTGGGTCCATGATACATCAGCTAAAGCTGAAGTGCTGTTTTCAGAAGAGCTTACTGAAAAGACAGTCTGCAGGGTTGTAGGGCTAAATGTACTATTTGTAACAGGGGTGGGCACTGAAGTGGTCAAAGAGGCATTGGAAACCAAAATGGTAGAACCTCCAGGTGTTGGAACAATAACTTCTGAAAATAAAAACAGAGAATGAAATGTAAAAGACAAAATTATCCAGTTTTGAGAAACAATAAAAGAAATACACATGGGAGTGGAAGTTGACGTGAGATGTTGACATGATACTCTGCTTTAAGGTATGCATGTTAAAAATAATTTTAAAAGAAAGATAGTGATAAAGCTAGCTTATTACACCCATGGATGTTCTCCAATATGTGTAACACTTATATTAAAATCTTTGGGAAGGAGCTAACAAGCCAAGGAAAGGCCTTGGATCACCTTTATAAGAGGGTGTAGGTGAAGTCCCTTGTTCAGATGTCCAGACACAGTCCAGTGGAAGGAAGCCAGCTGCTTCTTGTACACTGATTGACCGAGAAGGTCAGAGAGTTCAAATATCTTTTTTCTCTAGGACTGTTGGCCTATCTTCCTTTGTATTATTTCCCCAACCAATAATAACCAGATAGAAACTTGAAAAAAAAATCTTTGGGAAAATTAAGTTTTCCATCCTTCTTTACTCATGGATATAGTCACACAAATTCCTAAAAAAGCAGTAAGTATGTCATTCCTGAGTTCTAAATCACATGACAGGGCTAGATGTCAATCATTTCAACAAAAATAAATATAACATGTCTGAGGGTATTTGATAAAGGTAAAAAGTTCCTCAGAGGAGGTATAGGAAAAGCTGTGTTTCTAGTTACATCTGAAAAACACAATTAAAATGTACAAAGTTGATGTCAGCCAAGAGAGAAAATGGCTTTCCTTGAATTCCATGTGTAGAAACTCTTCCTTTTTATATATTACAGCTATTTTATAATTTAGGTTCCATGCTTTGTAATTCCATGACAGCATACAGCTCAGTGGAAGGACTAAAGGCTTTGGAATCAAGTAGAACTGTGTTGCTATAGATAAATCAATCTTTTTACACCTTAGTTCCTCATCTGTAAAATGAGAATAATGTCTACCTTGCAGAGTTCTTGGGAAGGATTAAATGAGATAATGTGCTAAAAGGCATTATCACACTTAATGCTTATAGTGCTTGGCACATAGTAGCCAGTCAATAAAATCACTAATATCAACATTATAATTCATCAACACAAATAGCCACATCAATTTCTCATAAAAAACGGGTAAAATTTATATTACCTATTAACTAACAAGAGAAAGTGTACCAGAGTCCTGTGATCTGAGTATGGACAATATATGCCTCTCAAATGAGAAAGAATTGAGTGACAGGGTTGCTAGGTAGTGACAGAGTTTACTTTGAGTCTTTTAGCCTTGATCATAACAGTATATGACAGAAGGTTATGACTGCCACAAGAAAATGGCAGACAGATTACACTTGCCACAGACCTGGAACTCAGCATCTGTTAGAATATCAAAGAACTGTTTGTAAAACATAGTTTAATCTCTTTATGACCTCATAAACTTGGAATACCCCTAACTTAACCAGAATTTATAATCATTACTTTTTTCTAATCCTTTCTGAAATTCCCTGAGGGAAGCATTTTGTCATATGAATATGTTTTCTTTTTAAAAATAAAAAATAATATTATTACTATTTCCTCCATCACACTTGCGGATACTTGGGCTCCAGCTTAGGAAAGTTGCTAGAATGAACTCCACTTTAGAAGCTGGAAATTCTAACCAGATTATAGGTCCCTAGTTGAAAGGATCTTTGATGATCACTGGAAGTGATGAGAATAAAGGAAGCAAAAAGATAAAAAAAAAAAGATAGAACTTTTAAAATTATTAACATAAAAATAAAAATAGATGAAGGGAAAAATGAGAACATTTTGTCTCACTGTCACAGTGACTTTGTCTTGGTCCTCACATTTCTGGAGTTGGCTTTGGTGTATCAGGAGAGCAGCAGGAAAAGGAGGAAACCTTTTTAGGCAAATATCTATCGAAATCTATTCCAGAAACTCCCCTGGTGACAGTGGCAGGTTTTAAAAGCTAAAGCAGCTGTTCTGAAATTCCACTGTCAGGTGTAGACAGTGAATTCACAACCTTGGGTGAAGCTTTACCTTTCTTGATGCAGTTTCCCTGGAGGTCTGCAGTATAACCTTCTAGGCAGTTCTCACACCAGAACCCAGTGGTGTTATGGAGGCAGTTGATGCATTCACCACTCTCGGGCTTGCACATCTTGGGAGTTTTACTTGGGTCCACATGGCCATGACACTGGCATTTCACACAGATGCTGTCAGAATGGTAATAGCCATTTTCACATTGATTGCAGTTCTGGCCTGTGTAACCTTCTTTACACTGGCTACATTTAGGTTCTGATTCACTCGATTCTAAAAAAGAGAGAACACCAAAATAATTTCATAAAATGATTCAAAATGCAAATAGCTACTAGTCCTCAGGAAGATTTATAAAGCTTCCCTACTATCTCCTCATATGGAGGGGCTGCTGTATGAGGTAGCAAGTAAAACTGCCACCTGAGACACTGGCATCCAATATGGGCTTCAGTTCATTTCCCTGTGACCCTACTTCCCTTCCGGGTCCCTGTCAATGGCCTAGGAAAATCAGTGGAAGATGGACAAATGAGAAAGGGAGAGAGAAACAGAAAAAGAGAGAGCTCTTCCATTTAGTTTACTCCCCAGATGGCCACAATGGCCAGGGCTGGGCCAGGCCGAAGCCAGGAGCCAGGAGCTTCATCCAGGTTTCCCACATGGGTGCAGGGACCCAAGCACTTGGGCCATCTTCTATTGTTTTCCCAGGCACAAAAGCAGGAAGCTGGATTAGAAGTGGAGCAGCTGGGTCTGGAATAGGCACCCATATGGGATGCCAGCACTGCAGGTGGCAGATTAATCTGCTATACTACAATGCCAGCCTATCTCTAATGCTCTATGAAAAAGAAAGCCCTTTTTCCTACTTTGCTATTTCTTTTTAAAACAGCTTTATTTGAGCTATAATCCATACACTATACAGTTCAACCATTTAAAATGTACAATTCAATGGTTTTTAGCCTCTTCATAGGGTTGTACAATTAATAAAGAATTTTAACTCATGATAATCCTGATGGGCAGTATGAACTCAAGTAAGTTGCTGAACTCTGGCCTCACTTTCTCATATTTCAAATAAGGGTATTAAGCCAGAAATATGTAAATTGCTTTTAACAATAATAGGTATTCATTTAAAAAGTTTCATGGGAATTCATAACTCATGCAAACAATAATATGCATGAAAAAAACAACAGAAAGATATATACTTCCTGTTCCCAAGGAACTTACAGCATACAATAGTCTCGTATTTTATAGCATTTTTGCACTCTAATAACTATAGCAACAAAAACTAACATGAGAAATTTGTGGTGAAATAGACTGAAGGACTGAAATCGAAGTGTGTGAAAAATCCTTCAAGTCTGTCATGTTGAGACCCACTGGGCCTCAAGACATGACATTCCCAAGCCCTGCTCATGCTCATTCCTCTCCCTGTACTTGGTTTCTGCCATATCCAAGCAGTTGTTTGATCAAAGAAGCTGTTTTTCTTTGTTCATATTGATCTCTTTATCTGAAATGTCCTTCCTTCTCCTGCTACCTGCTAAATGTGGATGCTTATCACAAGACTCAGTTTTTGTTTTTGCTCTCTAAATCTATTTGAGAGGCAGGGAGACAGACAGGCAGAGATAGCGCGCTCCCAGGTGCTGGTTCCCTTCCCAAATGTTCCCAAGGCTGGCCAGGCAAAAGCCAGTGGCTGGGAACTCAGTCAAGGTTCCCCCGTGGGTGGCAGGGTCTCAGTGACATGGGCCGTCACTGCTGCCTCCAAGAGTCTGCCTTAGCAGGAAGCTGGAGTTTGGAGCCAGGTATTCTCATGTGGGATGTGGTCATATTCACCACCAAGCCAAACGCCTGCCCGCAAGACTCATTTTATTACCTCCTCTGAAGTCACCGCTGATCCTCCCCCACTTCAGGTCAGTGCTCCTTCTCAGTGCATTCGCTACAACACATATTCATGATACTGCATTGCACTTACTTGTATGTTAGTCTCTCCATGAGAAATAGTCAACTCTGAGAGCACCAAACCCCTAGCCTGCTCAATGTTTTGGAACACAGGCATATGTGCCAAATTGGATTGGTCAAGCCTCTATTCAGTCTTTGGGTTTTGATCTCCCTTTCACCTCTGCAAGGTATATTTCTAGATGTCCAAATCCTCACTCTTCAAAGCTTAGTTCAAGTGTTACCTACTTCGTGAAGACGTTTTTCTAATCCCCCAGTAGGAAACTATCCTTCCTTCCTGAACTCTCATGGTTCTAGTTTTGTACATCTGACTACTCTCTCCCCTGAGTTATGCTTATCTCCCTTTCCTAAAAAGCTATACAATCATAAATTCTTTAACAATATAATCAAGATGCTCATAAAAATAAGAAATCCTTTATAGAATTCTGATATCATGGAAGCAGATTTAGATGTTAATACATAATCTTTTCACATTTCTGACTCTACAGAGTACTCCTCCTTTATTATTCCTAAATGTTTAATATGGATTCACATGTATAGCAATAATTAATAAGGTGTATACCTCCAGGTGTCACCTTTTTTATGACTTATGTCCCAACATTCATTCTCACGTACAATGGAATTCCTTTCCTCTGTGTCCCACTATATCCTATAAAAGCATTTGCTAATTGTTAATGCTTTGTTTGTGTGTTTTCCTTTATCTACTAAACTACAAACTCCTTTAGAACAAGGATCACATTTTATTGTCTTTGTATTCCTTGCCTAGCACAGAAAAACAAAAACAAACAAACAAACAAACAAACAAAAAACCATGTACTAGGTGCCCAATAAGTTTCTGTGGAAAAATGAAAGAATCTATCAGACTTCCCTCTGGTAAGAGGGGTATATCAGTTTGTATTACAAAGTATGATGGCCAGTTTTCAAGATGGCCCCTCATGACCCCTGCTCTCCTGGAATTCCCACTCTTGTGTAGTGCCCTCCCATGGTTAATGGAGTAGACATGTATAACCCACAAAGTATTTCAAAAATGGCATTCTATGATTCCAGATACCAGGCTACAAATGCCCTGCAACCTCAGTCCCTCTCTTGTATCACTGTTAGGGTGACAGTTACAGGGCTGCATTTTTTTAAGTGGGGGAAGGTGATGAAAATGTTCTAAACGTGACTGTGATGATGGTTGAATGATATTATATATGTGTGCATGTGTGTATTAAGAAAAATTAACTGTATATTTAAGTACATACATGGGATATGAATTATTTCTCAATAAAGCTGTTATTTAAAGGGTAATGAGAGAGACTGGTGCTGTGGCGCAGCAGGTTTAATGCCCTGGCCTAAAGTGCTGGCATCCCCATATGGTTGCCAGTTCTAGTTCCCACTGCTCCTCTTCCTATCCAGCTCTCTGCTATGGCCTGGGAAAGCAGGAGAATATGGCTCAAGTCCTTGAGCCCCTGCACCCGTGTGGGAGACCTGGAAGAAGCTCCTGGCTCCTGGCTTTGGATCGGCGCAGCTCCGGCCATTGCGGCCAATTGGGGAGTGAACCATCAGATGGAAGACCTCTCTCTCTCTCTCTGCCTCTCCTCTTTTTGTGTAATTCTGACGTTCAAATAAAATAAATAAATCTTAAAAAAAGAGTAATGAGAAAAAGAGGGAGTGGGAGAAGAACCCAAACCAGAACTCCCTAGGGAAGCAGAAGCCATATGAAACAATAAGTGCTTATTGTCTTAAGTCACTAAATTTTAAGATACAGGTTGAGAATCCCTAATTAAAAAACCTGACATGGGCCGGCACCGTGGCTCAACAGGCTAATCTTCCGCCTTGCGGCGCCGGCACACCGGGTTCTAGTCCCGGTCGGGGCGCCGGATTCTGTCCCGGTTGCCCCTCTTTCCAGGCCAGCCCTCTGCTGTGGCCTGGGAGTGCAGTGGAGGATGGCCCAAGTGCTTGGGCCCTGCACCCCACGGGAGACCAGGAAAAAGCACCTAGCACCTGGCTCCTGCCATCGGACGAGCGCGGTGAGCCGGCCGTAGCACGCCGGCTGCGGCGGCCATTGGAGGGTGAACCAACGGCAAAGGAAGACCTTTCTCTCTGTTTCTCTCTCTCTCTCACTGTCCACTCTGCCTGTCAAAAATTAAAAAAAAAAAAAAAAACTGAAATGCTTCCAAATCCGAAATTTCCTGAGCACTGACAAGCACCTTAAGTGAAAATTCTACATCTGACCTCATGAAACAAGTTGCAGCTAAAACACAGGAATATATTGAAAACATTGTTTAAAAGTACTTTCATTCTATAGATAAAATGCATAAATGAATTGTGTTTAGACTTAGGTCCCATTCCTGAATATCTTATATTTATGTAAATACTCCAAAATCTAAAACATTCCTTGGTCCTATGTAGTTCAGATATTAGATACTCAACCTATAATTGGTTACATAGCAGTAGATTAATAAGTGAGAATAACTATATTTGTAAGATATATTTGTAGGGGCCAGCACTGTGGCTTGGCAGGTAAAGCTGCTGCCTGAGATGCTGACATCCCATGTGGGCATTGGTTCTCGTCCTGCCTCTTCCACTTCCAATCCAGGTCCCTGTTAATGGCCTGGGAAATGCAATGGAAGATGGTCCAAATGTTTGAGCTCCTGCTATTCATGTGGGAGACTGGATGAAGTTCCTGGCTCCTGGCTTCAATCTAGCCTAGCACTAGCCATTGTGGCCATTTGGGGAATGATCCAGCAGATGGAAGATCGACCTCTCTTTTTCTCTCTGTAATTCTGTCTCTCAAAATCAATCAGTCAATCTTTATATACATATATATATAATCTTTATACACACACACACACACACACACATATATATATATATATATATATATATATATATATATATATATATTTGTAGACACCACTACTAAGTACCCTGGAAGAATAATTAGTAAATGTTACCTTGAAATAGGTTAGCAAATACTGCTTGATTTTGAAGCTCTTGTGTTAACTCATTATGTTGCTTTTTTTTTTAACTTATATGTCCCTTTTTTAAAATTCCACATATATTTTGTATTGTGAATTGCTAGAAAGGAATCCTTGTTTTGATAACTCTCTTCTACCTACAGCATCCAGAACTTTATTTATCAACATAATTTATACCTGTTGATAACTGATTCACTGGTTCCCTCTCCCCCTTTAAAATGAAAATTTAGAGAGAGGCCTTACCTATGGTGCAAATTCCTGTAGATGTCACTGCTGAACAAGGGCAGAGAAGACATTCTTCAGTGGCATTAGGATTCTGATAAAATCCTCCTTTGCATTCTTCACAATGATCCCCTTGACTGTTTTCCTGGCAGTTTAAACATACACCTAAAAGAAGGAAATTATTTTAAAAAGTTAAAGATTTACTCTGAAACCACAGCAGCTTTCAGAAATCATGACAGCAACAAAAAGGCCATAAGAGTTAACCAGGAAAATAAATAGTAACAGGGACTCAGTTCCTATCCCATCTTATTCCTACATTGGCCATATCGTCTATGATTTCTGTATTCCCTTCTAGACCAGGAACTCTTCAGGAAAAGGCTGGCTTCATGATTAGAGCTGCGATAGGCCTTTATCAGTTGACGGACTACATACCCAAAGCAGACAAATTATGTGTAAAAAATAAATACAAACAATATAAATAACTATTAATAGAGAGATCGATAAATCATGGCGTTTTCATAGTGGTGATACTGTAAGAAATCTAGTTAATTGCATGAACATACATAAATCTTAACATCATTGGTTGAAAAAGCAAATTACAGAATGGTTAGATATTTACTTTGCAAAAATTTTAAAACTGGGGCATTATGGTACAATCTGTTAAGCCTCTGGCCTGTGATGCCAGCATCCCCTGTTTGCTCCACTTCCATGCTCATGGGCCTGGGAAAGCAGCAGCAGATAGCCCAAGTGCTCGGGCCTTGCCACTCATGCTTGGGAAACCCAGGTGGCATTCCAGGCGACCATGTGGGGATTGAGCCAGTGGATGGAAGGTCTCACTCTCTCTCTGTAACTGTGCATTTCAAATAAATAATAAATAAATCTTAAAAAATAAATTACAATAAGTAATACTAGGCAAATTGATATATAATACAGCAACTGGAGGGATGCATACATATATGAGGGCATTTCAAAAAAATTAGTAGAAAATTGTAATTTAAAGATAAGTTTATCTTAGTATAAAAAAATTGAAGCCCATACATATAAGAAATCTTCAAAACATTTGTGAAAATGGAGAGTATGATAAAGCTACGCAAGAATCTTTATTTTCACCAAAATTAGCTTATCTTTTAATTCTACTTTCCAAGAACTTTTTGAAAAACATTAAAATGTGGACTGATAGAGTATAGGGGAATTTTACACTCTGCTTAGTTCTCTGGCAGTAGAAAGGTGGGACCAGGGAGAAAAACAAAGAAGTCCCTTATTTTATCTGAAATTTTCTATTTCAAAAATTTAACTATAGGGGTGGGCTTTTGGCACGGCAGTTAAGACACTGTTTGGGGCACCCACGTGGCATTTTAGAAGGCCTGGTTCTGAGTCCTGGCTCCTCTACTTCTGGTCCAGGTTCCTGATAATGTATAACCTGGTGATGAGTCAAGTACTTGGGGTTCCTCACCTATGTGGGAGACCTGAATTGAGTTCTGGGTTCCTGACTTCTGCCTGGTCCAGCCCTAGCTGTTGCAGGCATTTGGGGATGAACCAGTGGATGGAAAATTTCTCTCTGTCCTGTCTCTCAGCCTTTCAAATAAAATGGAAGTAAATAAATAGAAAAGATATATATGTTAATAAATACATATATGTTAACATATGTATATATGTTAATATATACACACATATACATTTCAAGCAAAATACCAATATGTTGCTATTTATTATTTTGAATGTGAGTACATGGATATTTTTATACTGTTTTTCACAGACTTTTATATTTTAAATCCAAAATAAAAACAATTAATTAACAAAAAAAGTACAAAGGACGGAGGCAAGCAAAGTTACGCGCGTAGTAATACCACTGCTTGGGAATTTTATAGGAAGGAGTTCCACAGACACTGAAGCAATATGGCACCTGCAGACAGGCAATGCAAAAGGCCAGTGTAATTCACATCCTTTCTTCATGGGCCACAGACATACAGTAGGACACATAGAACTACTATTACCGAAGTAAGTGAATAAATGTACACAGACATCCAGAAGATGTTGAGATTGTACAAGGTAAGTTAAATATAGACCACTGTTAACATTGTTCATAAGTAGGCTTATTTGATTTCTTTTCCTTACTTGTAAAATATTTACAAAAAAGAGGAGGGGGAATGAGGCTGTGAAATAAAATGCCTAACACTGGAGCAAAATTTTAAAAACCAAAAGGATGAAAATATTATGAGCATACAGGTTAAATCCCAATTCTAAGTGACTACACAGAACTCTTGCCAAGCTTTATGAATTTACTAGGAAAGGAAGCTTCAAAAGTTTATCATATGAACACTTAATGTTCACTCACACGGTAATAAGCACTTCAGTTACTGATTTCTTTCAAGCTCTTCTTATATCTTGATCCCTCTTTAACTATGTATCTTTGCGACAATAAAGATAACTTAAGACTATGTACTAGACACTGAATTTTGTGGGGCTGGTGCTGTGGCATAGCAGGTAAAGCCACAGCCTGCAGTTCTGGCATCCCATACGGGTGCTGGTTCAAGTCCTGGCTGCTCCACTTACAGTCCAGCTCTCTGCTATGGCCTGGGAAAGCAGTAGAAGATGGCCCAAGTCCTTGGACCCCTGCACCCATGTGGGAAGACCCTGAGGAAGCTCCTGGCTCCTGGCTTTGGATTGGCTCAGCTCTAGCCATTTCAGCCAACTGGAGAATGAACCAGTGGATGGAAGACCTCTCTCTCTCTCTCTGCCTCTCCTTCTCTCTTTGTGTAAGTCTTTCAAATAAATAAATAAACCCTATAAAAAAAAAGAAACTGAATTTTGGCTGTAAACACAAAATAATTTTAAACATCACAGTATTGTAAAAATTGGAAAAGTCAAAATCTTCATTATCAGCAAAATCTCCCTACCTGCTCTCCCCCATTGAAAATATTTAATGAAAAGAATTTCTAGGAGAAAAAGGTTTGATAAAGTACTAAACTTTGATATAAAAGTACCTCAAAACAGCTAACAATTCAGTAGCAGAATCTGGAAGTTTGGGGTAAGATGATGTCCAATAATAAGTCTTTTGTGTATGATACAACCAGAAAAGGTCATGCTCAGAGGACAGACATGGAAAGAATTTTTGCAATTCAGGAACATTCTGGTAAATAGTGAAGAGTCTGTTTACCTGCAAAGAAGAACCTAAAATTTGAGCTTACAAGAGAAGTATTAGAAGTGATTCCTTAACACCCTCTCTGGTTGATGCCACCTTTAACAGCTTAAAGGTTAAAACTAACAAAAAGCAAGCCAGTGACTTTTCAAAAGAAAAGACAAGGTCATGCTCCTACCCTTATTTTAAAAATACATACTTTTAACACTTGGCTCCTCCAGCGCCTTTGGTATGCAAGTTTTATTATTTTGGGGCTTTGTGTTTTATTATTCTAGATGAGGCCTGAAGCTCTTTGTGGCTATCACAATATATTTCACTCTCTTAAAACCACTTATATTTGACTATTTTAAGAGTTATTTTTTTCTGGCAGAAGAATTTCTTATTTCAATTTGTTTTATGCCATACCTTGCAATGAGAAGTCAATGAGAAAAAATAATAACCCTACATGATAAATCTACTATCTCAGAAGTCAAAATGGTGGCACAGCAGGTAGTCACTGCCTGCGGTGCTAGCATCCCATATGGACGCCGGTTTGTGTCCTGATTGTTACATTTTCGATCCAGCTGTCTGTTAATGGCCTGGGAAAAGCAGCAGAAGATGGCCCAAGTGTTTGGGCCCCTGCCATCCATGTGGGAGACCTGGATGAACATGCTCCTGGCTCCTGGCTTCAGCCTGGCCATTTTGGCCCTTTGGAAAGTGAACCAGCAGATGGGAAATCTCTTTCTCTAAGTCTTTCTTCTTCTCTCTGTAACTCTCACCTTCAAATAAATAAATAAATCTTCACCAAAAAAAAAGCAAAAAGGAATACAATACAACAATAAAACCTGTATGTTCTTAAATACTCATCACTTTTCATAATGCTTTAAAGATAGCATTTACCTGTAGCAGTTATACAGAGGGAAAATTAATAAATAAATTAACAAGCCAAAAACAAGCTAGTAGGAGTTACTACTATTGTGCACCAGGATGTTAATGATGGTAACAAGGGCAACACCCTTTCAGTGCCCCCATCTGTCTAATTTTCAGACTGTCTCTGATATGCATGCAGCACTTTTATTTTTTATTATCTTGATTTTTTATCATTATAAAATTAATACATCATAAAATATTAAGAGTTCAAGTAATTTAAACACATGTCATATAAAAAATGATTTTTATAAAAAAATAAAGATCAGAACCTTTTATAGTCTGCCTATGGTAGGAGCCAAATAGCTTACAACGCCTCTCTGAGAGGCAACACAGCACAAGAAAAAAGGTATGGGATTTAATGTGAGGTCTGAGTACCATTCCCCACTGATTCTCTCACCAGCCATGAGACCTTCAACAAATAGCTTCTCTGAGTTTTACTTTTCTAATCTGTCAAATGGGATAATAATTCTTTGGCTAATGATTTAATGTAATGCGAACACTTCAAGGGGTGAAATACTATTCCATGAAATATAATGTGTGTTCTTTAGGCTTCTCCCTAATTTATAAATTAAGAAAACTGAACTAGATGAGATCTAAGCTTCCTTTAAATCTAGAATCTGAGGAACTTCTTTTATGATAAATTATATGTAGAAGTTAGCTGAAGTCTAATGTTGTTCATTATGCTGTCCATGGAACTGTGTGAAATATAACAACACTGCCTTAAAGTGCACGTTCTCTTTGCTAAAACAAAAGGTGGTTCACCAAAAAAAAAAACAAAATGGAGGGAAAATTTTTTTTTAAAATGGAGGGAGAGGGGCAATGAGTTCTTCCTAAAGAAGACTTCACATATTTTGCCCGAGCATCTAAAAAACCTGGCAAGGGTAACCAAGAAAATAACTGATCAAAGAAAGGAATAAGTGGCTCTTTATCCAAACAAATTCAAAACTATGAAAACATCAATTTCACCTGTGAAAAGCCTTTTTCTTATTTCCTAATTTGTTTTGTCACTTCATAGTTTATATGAAAACTTGTCAGAAACATATCAATGCACTTTGTTTTCAGAAGAAATGTGTGGTAGGCAAACTCTAATCTGTCAAACTGAAGGAAGGCCAGTATGGAGACTAAGTGAATAAGGGAGAGAGCAACAGGAGATAAAGTTAGAGAGAAAGGCAGGTGCCAAAACATATAAATTCAAGTAGGCATAGAAAAAAACTTAAGTTGTATTCTGAGAGGGGTGGAGAACCACTAGAAAGCTTAAACATGGGAGTGACATGATCTGGTTTTACATTTTACATGGTAGCTATGTGGAGCCTGAACTGTGGTGAGGTGAGGGCTGGGGAGACAGGAGAGAAGGCAGAGAGGTGAGATGAAAGAGTGATAGTGGCTTCGATAAGGATGCTGCAACAAAGGCTAACAACAGTGGTCAGAGTCAGGCTGGATTCTGAAGACAGGACTGATAGGTGGGTAGGATATTTGTAATAAGTAAAAGAAAGACTCCAAAATGACTGGAAGGCTCTGTGACTGAGCAACTGGGTAAACGATGCCAGTTACCAAAATGAACACCAGAGTTTGAGCAGGCTCAGCTTTCAGGGTAATATAAACAGATTATTTTGGATGTGTTAGGTTTATAATGCCAATTAAAGCATTCAAATGAAGTTTTCTGTCGGATATTTAAATGTGGAGATCAAGGGAGAAATGTAAATCTGATAAGAAGCACGAATATAGATGGCATTTAAGTTAAATCCAGCAGACTGAATGAGAAAGTATAAATGGAGAAGAGAAACTTGCCAAGCTGAGGCACTCTGCTGCTTATAGCAGAGTTGAGGAAGATCCAGCACAGCTGACTGAGAAGGAAAAACCAGTTACATAGGAACAAAACCAGGAATATATAACATCCTGAGGTGAAGCAAATCTTTGAAGTCAACTCAGTCAAACTGAAGAGGTCAAGTTACTCACCAGGGCACACTACAACTACATGAAGGTGACTTAAAGTCTTTTTTTTTTTTTTTAAGTTTTGTTTATTTATTTTAAAGTCAGAGTTACACAGAGAAGGAAAGGCAGAGAAAGAGGACTTCCATCTACTGGTTCACTCCCCAGATGGCTGCAACAGCCAGAGCTGCACTGATCCATAGCCAGGAGCCAGGAGCTTCTTCCAGGTCTCCCACACGGGTGCAGGGGCCCAAGGTCTGGGGCCATCTTCTACTGCTTTCCCAGGCCATAGCAGAGAGCTGGATCAGAAGTGGAGCAGCCAGGGCTCAAACCGGCGACCATATGGGATGCCAGCACTGCAGGCAGCGGTTTTACCTGCTATGCCACAGTGCCAGCCCCAACTTAAATTTTTAAAATAAGTATACTGGGGCTGGCATTGTGGCACAGAGGGTTAAGCCATCGTCTGCCAGTGGTTTGTGTCCTGGCTGCTCCACTTCTAATACAACTCCCTGTTAATACACCTAGGAAAGCAGCAGAAGATGGTCCACATGCTTGGGTATCTGCTATGCACGAGGGAGATCCAAATGAAGCTCCAGGCTCCTGACTTTGCCACCAAGCCATTACAGTCATTTAGGGAATGAACCAATGGGTAGCAGATCTCTCTCTGTCTCTCCCTTTCTCTCTCTGTAACTCTGCCTTTCAAATAAATAAACCAGGCCATAGCAGAGAGCGGGGTTGGAAGTGGAGCAGCTGGGACTTGAACCGGCACCCATAAGGGATGCTGGCACTGCAGACCGAGGATGAGCCTACTGTGCCACAGCGCTAGCCCCTTAATGATTCAGCCGGGTCTTGAACCAGCGCCCATACAGGATGCCAGCACTTCAGGCCAGAGCGTTAACCTGCTGCATCACAGCGCTGGCCCCAAAGAAAGCCAAGACACTCTGGCAAAACAAAACAAAACAAAACAAAAACCTAAATGAAAGATCTCTGTGAGTGAGATCCCAGTGGAAAGAACGGGGCCAGCAAAGGAGGTAACTTTCTCTGAAGGGAGGAGAGAACTTCCACTTTGACTATGACCCTGTCAGAATAAGATCAAAGTCGGCGATCTCAAAAGGCTTCCATAGCCTTGGCAACTCATGACTAGAGCCTAAAGAGATTACTGACGCCATAAACAAGAGTGTCAATTTGTTAAGTCAACAGGAGTCACTATGTACTTACTCCTCATGTGGGATCTTTCCTTAATGTGTAGTCCAATGTGAATTAATGCTATAACTAGAACTGAAACAGTATTTTACACTTTGTGTTTCTATGCGGGTACAAACTGATGAAATCTTTACTTAATATATAGTGAATTGATCTTCTGTATATAAAGAGAATTGAAAATGAATCTTGATGTGAATGGAATAAGAGAGAGGGAGCAGGAGATGGGAGGGGTGTGAGTGGGAGGGAAGTTATGGGGGTGGAAAGCCATTGTAATCCGTAAACTATATTTTGGAAATTTATATTTACTAAATAAAAGTTAAACAAATTTTAAAAATAAATAAACCTTTTTTAAAAAAGTTTACTATGTGAATGTAAAATTATAGTTTTTTAAAAAAGTTTCTCTCCAATGTCCATTTTAAGGGAAACACATGATTAATTCAAAGAAATTCTTAGGGCCGGTGCTGTGGTGTAGCAGGTAAAGCCTCTGCCTATAGTGCCGGCATCCCATATGAGTGCCAGTTTGAGACCCAGCTGCTCCACTTCCGATCCAGCTCTCTGCTACGGCCTGGGAAAGCAGTAGAAGATGGCCCAAGTCCTTGGGCCCCTGCACCCATGTGGGATACCTAAAGAAGCTCCTGGCTCCTGGCTTTGGATCAGCGCAGCTCTGGCTGTTGCGGCCAACTGGGGAGTGAAACAGTGAATGGAAGACCTCTCTCTCTCTGCCTCTCCTTTTCTCTCTAACTCTGACTTTCAAATAAATAAATCTTTTTTAAAAATTAAAAGAAAATCTAGAAAAACACAGGAATAGAAGAAATCTAAGAAATCTAAGAAATCTCATAAAATATTGAATTAATTTCTATTCATTCTTTTCTTTCTAGAAGTTTGGATTTTCTTTTTAAAATAATAATTATATGAAGGCAAGCTTATACCCTGCTTATTTTACTTTCTCATGTTGTTATATATAATGCTTTACAACATTTTAATGACAACATAATAATAATTACCATTTACTTAGTATGGTCAGTCAGACACTATCAGAAATGCTGTATTTAATCTTCATAACAATCCATTAAGCAGTTACTGTTATTATCTCAAATTCATAGATGAAACAGATTAAGTAACTCTCCCAAGGCAAAGTCATTTTGATTTTCTGTGCTCTTAACTATACATTGCCAAGGTAAAATTATTCACTTGATTACCTATTGGTAGAAATTGGGTTATCTACTTTTTCACTATTATAAGTGTCATTGTGGTGAGCATATTTGAATATAAAGATTTTCATAAATATAGAATTAGTGCTCGCTTCAGCAGCACATATACTAAAATGTAGAATCAATTTTTTCCTCAGAATAATTAGAAATAGAATTACTCAGAGGTATTTTTTTAAGACTTCTGATGCCTACTATCAAATTCCTTTTCACAATGTTTACCCCAATATATTTAACCACAAAAAGAGTACTTTGAAAATCTGCTTAAATCTAAAACACAAAGCATAGAGAAAGACTACAAGGGGAAGAATTAAGGGCTGTGAAAACATAGTAAGTGGCCAGCAGAGGGCAACCACATCACAGCAGTAGTGAATAAAATCTCATTTGACATAAAAGGAACTGGTTTTAAACATATTTATATTGCAATTTTAAATCATGTATTTGCACTCCTTCATATTGGATTCCACTTGTCCTATATTTCCAAATGTAGAAATCATATATTTCTTTCATCAGTAGCTGCTTTTGGAAACCATAAGCATGAACAGGATTTCTTTGCCTTAAATCATCTCCAGAGCAAGGGCAAGGCGGCATTTACTTGATAGGAAAGAGAGCTGCCACAGCGTTACAAGGAAAACTGAGAGTGAGAGCCAGCAGTGTAGACTGCTTCCTGGTACTGTAGAGACCTAGGGAGCAAGTTAAACTAAGCAAGATGGAGTTTTCCTTCTATTACCCCGTATTGAAACTCATCTTTCCTCTGTATATTTTCCATTCATTTTGTTTCATTTATTCAACAAACATTTGGTGATTATGCTCATACTGGTAAATAAACTGATATTGTTTCTACTTTCCTGAAACTTCTTATGTAGTAAATCAGCCTTACCATAGTCACTTACGTGACTCATAACCATGGATAAATATATAAAACTGTGATAAGGGCTATGAAAAAAATACAAGTGTATGTGACAGCATGTAATAAGAGAATTTTCATTTAGCCTGGAATGTCAGGAAATGCTTTCTAATGAAGTAGCCTTCAATTGAAGACTTGAAGAAGAGATGGTTTATAGAGACCATCTGAAGCAGGAGAAAGACCAGGTGTGAGAATGCTGGGACAAGGAAACATGGCCTGTTTTAGAAACAGAAGCCAGGGTGATGGGCTTTCAGACAGAAAAGAATAGGAACAGCATAAGATACAACTGGCCAGCAGGCAAGCAGGCAAGGACCAGACCACATGAAAGAAAAAATAACACAATTTCTTCTAAATTACTTTGCTTCACTATAAAGGATTAGAATGAAAAATAAAATTTCAACAGACTTTTCCAGAATACTTCCAATTTCAAATATCCTGCCATTCTACTCTCATAAAAACATCTGTACTTGTCAGACTAGGATATCCTGATGTTTTTTGTTGGGAGTGGCAAGAATTCCCAAGGAATCATCTCTAATCCATACATTTAGGAAAACTGAATATCGAGTTGTCTTTAGTTTTTAATAGTTTGACTAAATTCACCCAAATGTCATCTTGTTTGTCTTCACACTTGGGATTTACTGAGCTTTCTGAATCTGTGGGTTGGGGTCTTTCATGAGTTTGGAAAATTCTTGGTCATTATCTCTTCAGATGTTGCTCTGACCCAATACCTCTTTTGTTTCTTCTCAGTCTTTAATTATATTTGTGTTACACCTTTTGGCTGTTCCCATATGTCTTTCTTGCTCTGTCTTTCCATTACCTCTTCTCTAAATGCTTTCAGTTCACTTCAGGTTTTTTAAATTAATTAATTTATTTGAAAGGTAAAGAGACAGAAAGAGAGGGAGAGGCAGACCAGAGAGGTCTTCCATCTGCTGCTTCACCCCAAATGCCTACAACAGCTGGAGCTATGCCAAGTAGAAGCCAGAAACCAGAAAATTCAGTCCAGGTCTCCTACATGGATGACAAAGAGCCAAACATTTGAGCCATCACCTGCTGTCTCCCAGGGTACACATTAACAGGAACTGCAATTGGCATCAGGGCTGTGACTGGAACACAGGCATTCTGATAAGAAATGTGGGTGTCCAAATGATATCCTAACTGCCACACCCATGTTGGTTTCAGTTTTCAATTGTGCTGCAATGGAGTCTATTAACCATGACTTCACTGTGTACAGTGTAAAATCTGCTAATAAACCCAGATGAGTTATTAATTTCAGATGCTGGTTTTAGGTCTAGATTGTGCTTGATTTTTTTATTTTTCCTCCATTTCCTTTTCTTTTTTTTTAAGATTATTTATTCATTTCAAAGGCAGAGCGACAGAGAGGAGAGACAGAGAAAGAGAGAGATTTCAGCCACTGGTTCCTGGCCAAGAGCCAGAAACTCCAGCTAGATGTCCCATATGGATGCAGGGGCCCAAGCACTTGAGCCATCATCCATTGTCCGCTGCTTTCCCAGGTGTACTAGCAGGAAGCTGGATTGCAAGCAGAACAGCTGGGACTTGAACTGGCACTCTGATTTGGGGTACCAGTATTGCAAGTGGCAGTGCCTTTTCCCACTGCACCACAGTGCTGGACCCTCTTCCATTTTCATAAAATACTAATTTTAGTTACAGTCTTGGTATGCTAAACCTAAACCTGGATCATCTATGGTTCTGCTTTCATTGCTTCTTCCTTCTGTTATTATTTGTCATATTTTCTTGTCTTCCCATTGTATAGTATTTCTGCCTGAATGACAGGCATGGTATATAAGAACCAGAGGGAGCCCTTCCTTTGCTCTGTTAGGCAGCTACCATGAGAGGATCACTTCAGTCCACTCAGTAATTGAGGTGGTTTACGAAGCACTGCAATTTTAGTAAGTCAGTTCATCTCTGGGTCATCATTATTTCTTGGTCACAGCCCTCCACGGTTTTTGACTGAGAGCCTAGTGGGCCTGTATCTACACAGCCCTAAAAGCCTGAAATTCAGTATAGACCTTTGGAGGTTTCAACCTAGGTTACACTCCATGCACCTTCAGAGTCCAGCAACACCTTAAAGGAGAGATGGCTGGGGCTGTGGTGTGGTGTGTTAAGCTGCTGCCTGCAGTGCCAGCATCCCATATGGGCTTGGTTCATGTCCAGGCTGCTCCACTTCTGATCCAGCTTTCCGCTAATGTACATGGGAAAGCAGTGGAGGATGGCTCAAATCCTTGGACCACTGTACCCACGTGGGAGACCCAGAAGCTCCTGGTTCCAGTCTGAACCAGCCCTGGCTCGCTGTGGCAATTTAGGGAGTGAACCAGCAGATGAAAGATTTCTCGGTTTCCCTCTCTCTCTCTCTGGAACTCTGACTTTCAAATAAATAAATAAATCTTGGAAGGAAGAAAGGAAGGAAGGGAGGGAGGGAGGAAAACAGAGAGAGTTGCATGGTATAAAAGTTCTCTCTAAAGGAATTTTTGTCTCTTTGGCTCAAAACTGAGAGATTTCTTTCTACCTTTCTGGCCCAGTCCATCTTCTGCACGGTCAACTAAAGCCCCATGGGAAAGCTAACCTTATATTTAAGGTTCTTCTACTTTGCAGTTATCATGCAAGTCAAAAATAACTGCAAAAAGTTCTTTTTGTATCTTTCTTAAGGAAAAAAAATTATTTTGCTTGGGCTAAGTCTGTTCCTTAGCTTTTATTAAGAATCAACAAATGTCCCCTGGAAGAAAACGGCTAGTGATCCTCAGTTTACCAGGAAGAGCTCCACCTTCCCACCATTTCTGGAGTTCTAGTTAACACAGTTCTCCTTGCTTCCAGAGCTATCCAAATAGTAGGACTTTAAATTTTTGCATTTTTTTCAAGTGGGTGTAACAGTAGTTTGGCTTGCTGTGATCTATTATATTCTACTAAGAAAAGCCCTTATATACTATTGAGGAAGAATACACTGACAGCTGGAAGACTTCACAATGAAAAGTACAGTGGAAAAATTACACGACAGAATGAAGGAAAGCACGTACCTGTGAGGGCATTACAACTGACGGATCGGTTATTGCACTGGCAGGGCAAACAGCCATTCTTCGTGAAATTGTAATATCCATCCTGGCACTGGTCACATGTAGAGCCGGTGACACCCACTTTGCACTGGCAATTCCCAGAACTGCAAACAAAAGCAAAGACAACGAGCAAGAGTAAATTAGTTTGAAAGTTTTATTGCCTAACATTCCAATACAGATGATTTTTTTTACAAAGTATTTATTTGAGAGGGAGGAAGAGAGGAGGGAGAGGGAGGGACAAAGGAGGCAGGGAGAGACAGAGAGAGAGAAATGCAAACTTCCATTTACTGATTCATTCTTTAAATATCCACAAAGGCTGGGGCCAGGCCATGGTCAAAACTGGTAATGCAATCCAGGTCCCTACATGGGTAGCAGGAACATAATTAATTGAATCATCACTGCTCCCTTCTAATGCATTAGCAGGAAGCTGGAGTTAGAAGCTAGAGCTGGGAATTACGAATCCAGGCACTCTGAAACGGCATCTTAACCACTAAACACCCATTCCTCCATTATAGATGACCTTAACATAGCAGAGTTTCAACTAGATTCTAGGTACTAGAAGTATTGAGTGATTTTTACTTTGAATTGCAAGTTGAAAAACTTCATGACTACATAATTTGGCTAACATGGTACTACTAATAATAATTTCGACAATTTAATCTTTTGAATTTGGGTAGCCTAAAATAAATAATAAAAGATTCATAGAGTTCCCAATGCTTAGAAATCTTTGTTTACTAAGCTGTGGGACACAAAACTTGCAGTGAAGTTATTTCATTGCTGGATTATCTTTCAGTTCCACTGACATCTCCCAGTCTGTAGAAAACAAGGAACACCCTCAGCCTTCACCCATCCTAGCTTTTGGCTGCAGAATATAAAGACCAAGATCTTGGGGCCGGCGTTGTGGCATAGCGGGTTAAGCTGCTGCCTGTAATGCCGGTATCCCATACAGGCACTGGTTGGAGTCCTGGCTGCTCCACTTCCAATCCAGCTCCCCATTAATACACCTGGGGAAGCAGCGGACAATGGCCCAAGTGTTTGGGCCACTGTACCCATGTGTGAGACTCAGAGGAACCTCCTGCTCCTGGCTTCAGTGTGGCTCAGCCTAGCTGTTGTGGTCATTTGAGGAGTGAGTCATAGGATGGAAGATTCTCTCTCGCTCTCTAACTCTGTCTTTCAAATAAATAAAAATAAATGTTTTTTTCTTTAAAAAAAAAAAAGATCAAGATCATAATGACTATGTTAGCTACCCATGACAGTGCTAGAAGCTTAACAGAATTCTCTTCTTTGGGTCAAGTGTATAATTAAACTATAGTTCTGGTAATTAAGATAGAATTCATAATTAAGTAAATATACCTATAATGGAGATTCCTATTGCTTTCTGGTCTAAATCCATATAAAAGTTCTAGGATTCTAACCCTTCCCAAATAAATACAGATTAAAATTCTAAAGTAAGAAAAATATTTTATTTAATAACCCATCTTTCCTATTTATATTTTTCTTGGATATCCCTTGTATCAATTATACTATCTCTTTGTAATCTTTAATTTTAAACCTTTGATGTTATTTTCAATTTCTTTCACTCTATACTCCATGTTGCATGATCATTCATTCATACTCAATAAATCACCAATTTCTGTCAAAATTTCTTTCAAGATACCTCTTGGTATTATTATCTCTCCTATAATCATATCTATTATAAATGCCTTTTCTCCTGTTTATCTCCAAAAAATCTTTCCTGCTTTCAAGACTCTTCTTTCTCTAACTGCTTCATAGAGATCTTCTGGCTTTTTAACTTCACATTTTCCGCATCAAACATTTTGATCCTAATTGTGATCTGCCCTGTATTCTTTCATGTTCATAAGTCTTGTTTTTAGGTCGGCACCGCAGCTCACTTGGCTAATCCTCCGCCTGTGGAGCCGGCACCCCGGGTTCTAGTCCCAGTTGGGGAGCCGGATTCTGTCTCAGTTGCTCCTCTTCCAGTCCAGCTCTCTGCTGTGGCCCGGGAGTGCAGTGGAGGTTGGCCCAAGTTCTTGGGCCCCTGCACCCATATGGGAGACCAGGAGGATGCACCTTGCTCCTGGCTTCCAATTGGCACAGCGCCAGCTGTAGCAGCCATTTGGAGGGTGAACCAGTGGAAGGAAGACCTTTCTCTGTCTCTCTCTCACTGTCTAAATCTGCCTGTCAAAAAAAAAGTCTTCTTTTTATAGTTAGGTTATACAAGGCTTGAAACAAAGGCCACAGTAGGCAGCTTTTTTCTCATTCTCACGACCAAGCACAAGTATAGGGATCATATACTACAATGAATTGTTCCATGTGTTATACCTTACTATGGAAGTTTCCTGAGTCCAGGGACCATATCTTGGTATCCTCAGAGTCAGGCATAATGTCTGGCACTTAATAAATGCTGGATAAGCACTCAATCAATATAAAAACAATTTTAAAATTAGGATTAGAAAGGTTTAAAAAAAGTGAAAGATAACACTAACGACTAGGATTATCAGAAAAGCTAGTGTACTTCTACTTTACATGCTCATTCTGGACCTCAAAATGTTAAATTTCATCATCTGAGTAGATTTTGGTACCATATTGGATGGGAGACAATTTAAGTTAGAACTGCTTATTAAAACAATGTTTTTGGAGATTCAGCTCCTAATTAGTCCCTGTGGGGTTGTTAATTTTAGTTTAAGAGTTCAAGCTAAAATTGTTAACAGTTACACACCTCTGTGCATATCAGTAAAAACAATCCCCTATCACTTCCCTTTACTTCTATTTCTGTAATAAAAATAGAAGTTCTAAATTTGAGTGTTATTGGAACTCTGAACAGAATTTTGCAAAATGAAAGTAGAGCAACTTTCAACCATTTGAGTGCTACTTGTAGAATAAAAAACTAAGGATTATTCTTTTGACTTTGAGATATGCCTCTTTGTTCATCAGTCCCTGGGCTAAATAGTCAGAATTTTGCTCTCTGTCCCAAAAAATTTATTTTGAGCAGTTAAAGCTGAAATCTACTTCTCTCTCCCACATATCTTGTTTCTCAGTAATATGTCAGGGGATATCATAAAAGAGTAGAAAAACAGTTCTTCATGGAATATTCTTAGGACTTTCCTCAAATAAAACCAGTCCAGAAAGGAAAGGAGCCTAGGACCATGTAAATAATAATTGCCATTTCTCAAACCCTTGTATGCTAAGAAATCACCTATCGGGCCGGCACCGTGGCTCACTTGGTTAATTCTCCACCTGCGGCGCCAGGTTCTAGTCCTGGTTGCTCCTCTTCCAGTCCCACTCTCTGCTGTGGACTGGGAGGGCAATGGAGGATGGCCCAAGTGCTTGGGCCCTGCACCTACATGGGAGACCAGGAGGAGGCACCTGGCTCCTGGCTTCGGATCAGGGCAGTGCCAGGCCGTGGCGGCCATTTGGGGAGTGAACCAATGGAGGGAAGACCTTTCTTTCTGACTGACTCTGAGGATACCAAGATATGGTCCCTGGACTCAGGAAACTCTCTCACTGTCTATACCTCTGTCAAATAAATACACAAAATTTTTTTTAAAATCACCTATCAAACTCTGTGCTCTTATAAAGCAGCCTTGCACATTGAGTAAATTTACAGATAATATAAAATAGAAGCATCTGAAAGCAGGAATAACAATATCAATGATAATAATTTAAAAATGAATGACCATTTTACTTCAGGACATAGTCTTGGGGTAGGTGTTTGGTGAAGTGGTTAGGACACCACTTGGGACAGCCATATCCCTCATCAGAGTGCCCGGTTTGGGCTTCCAGTTCCAACCTGGTTCCAAGTTCAGCTTTCTGCTAATGTGCGCTTACAAGGGAGCAGGTGATGGCTCAAGTAAGTGGGTCCTTGCCACTCATGTAGAAGACCTAGACTGAGTTCTAGGATCTTAGCTTTGGCCTGGCCCAGCCCTGGCTGTTATAGGTATTTGGGGAGTGAATCAGTGGATGGAATGTTTTTGTCTGCCTCTTATCTCTCTTCCTTTTAAATGAAATGAAAATAAATAATAAAATTTAAAAATGAAAAAATATGTATTCTAATTCTCAAAGTAATTCTACTAAATAGAGGTTATAATCTTCATTTTACTATTGGGAAAATTAAGTTAAAGTTACTGTTCACAGCTAGTAACTGAGGTTATTTATAGAGCCAGACTTGTCACCATACTATGCTACCTACCACTAAATTTGACTCTAAATCTGTGTAAGAAATTTGTCTGTCAGGTAACTTGATATCTATTTGAGTTACAAACTTTATTCTGTAGAACACAAGTGCCACAGTATACCATCTTCACATACTCCAGTGATGTTGTTTCTCCCCATCTCTTCTCATTGCTAGTAAATTGCAGCCTTATTAAGCAGAAGTTGAGAAATCTTACAGCTTGAAGAGAAGCTGCAGCGTAATAAAGCCCAAGGTTCTGGAGCCACTCTGGTTCCACAGAGGAGCACCTGGATTTGATATCCAGCTCCAGGTTCCTGCCAGTGCAGACCATGATAGGCAGCAGTGATGGCTCAAGTAATCGGGTTCCTGCCACTCATGCGGGAGACCTGGATTGAGTTGTAGGCACCTAAAGACTGCTAGGAGATAGAAATGGGAGTTCTCTTTCTCTACCTCTCTTTTCCTCTTTCTTTCTCTCTGGATATATCTTTCTGTGTCTTTCTGCCTCTCAAATAAAATAATAAAAAATCCAAGATTTTCAGAAATACAAGTTCTAAAATTCTGATGCTTAGTTACATGATAATTAAAAGTTACACTGTTCCTAGTGTAGAAGGTGAGCATTATTTCTTTAAAAATACAATGGAAACTCACACTATCAGCATATCTTTTAAGTAACTTTTAAAAAAGAAAAGAAACGCCACACACACACACACACACACATACAGAGTCTTACACAAGTATACGCCAAGATACTTACTGATCTAGCAAAGTAAATCTGCGTTTATCACATATGAAATTCAGGAATATCTTATGACTCAACAAGAAGGAAGCAGTCATTTTAAGTCTATATTGTTAGAAAATTACAAAGGATATAAGATACCTTTTGAAGAATAGCTAATACTTCATTAACCAATTTCTAAGTCTTTTGAAATATTAGTAGTCAAAACATGCTTTTCCTCATTCCTCTAAAACATTAGATCATTCAGTATACAAAAGAATAAACAATTACTTTTTTTTTTTTGACAGGCAGAGTGGACAGTGAGAGAGAGAGACAGAGAGAAAGGTCTTCCTTTTGCCGTTGGTTCACCCTCCAATGGCCGCCACGGATGGCGCGCTGCGGCCGGCGCACCGCGTTCGTCCGATGGCAGGAGCCAGGTGCTAGGTGCTTTTTCCTGGTCTCCCCATGGGGTGCAGGGCCCAAGCACCTGGGCCATCCTCCACTGCACTCTCGGGCCACAGCAGAGGGCTGGCCTGGAAGAGGGGCAACCGGGACAGAATCCGGCGCCCCGACCGGGACTAGAACCCGGTGTGCCGGTGCCGCAAGGCGGAGGATTAGCCTGTTGAGCCACGGCGCCGGCCTAAACAATTACTTTTAATGATGGTGTCTGCCTAACCCACCAATTGTAAGAGAAAGGTATTACCTTGGAATACATAAGCACTTAACGACATCTCACAACCATAACATAACCATGTTCCCAAAGAGCTACTACTCCTACTTCATAGTCTGCTCTCGGCCCTCAAAATACTGATTTAAACAGGCATCTTTATCCCTGGAGAATCACTCCTTAATTGCTGATTTAAAAAATCTCATCTCCATAAGTTCTGATAAAGCAGATGACTGAGTCCAGATTGCATTGTTTCACTTTTTCCAAGGTAGATTTTAAAACAAGAAAAGAGGTTCTCTCCCTCCCTCACTTCCTCCCTCTGTCTCTCTCTTTGTCTCTTTTTAAATATATAGAACAAGTGGGGAAATTTGGTTGTGGGGCTGCACTAGAAGTGCTTTTTCATCATGTTACTCATGGCTGATGGCCAGTTTCTGCATGTAGAAGAATTAAATCACTCAGCGAATATAAAGCTTTGCCTGTGTGACTTCTTTTACAGAATAAAGCCTTTACAACACCCTCTTTCATGGGCTTTCCCTGTTAAAGACTGTTGAATACTTTCTGAAGCAAAGGTCAATGATATAAATGCAATAAAACAAAAAAAAAATTAAAGGCCTGTTAACAGACCACTTTGCTTACCCATAGATTTGAAATGAAAGAACCTAAAACCCATAGCTTCATGTTTGCAGATAAGGGAACAGAACTAGAGACTGAATAGAAATCAGAAATCAATACTACTGAGATCAGATAACAAGAAGTTAAGATTGAATTTGCTCAATTTGTGTCACTTCCAAAAGACATGAGTTGCTATTAAGGTACTATAATGTAGACAATTATATCAGAAAGAAGAATATTGAATTATTCATAAAGAAAGCATAAGCATTGTGTACACTAAGTATGACTAAGTATATCATATACTTTTCTTAAAGTATCTCAAATGGGGTTCTTTGGATTTCTTGTGCCATTAATGCTTATAAAATTTACACAGTCATGGATGTGAACAACATTGCAAGGTTTTAACACTTAAAAAAATTATTTCTTAGTGCAAATATAAACAAATAATGTATTTCCTACTATGAATACTTACTATTCAAAAGAAAATTCAATAATATATCATCTAAAGATAGTACATACTTATATCAGACAAATGCTAGCCAAGTTGTCCTTTTAAATGTTCTGTTCTAAGATGAATGGGTGGAAAATCTTTGGAATTTCCATTATTTAAGAATCACATTGATTAATCAGGAAGGGTGGAATTCACGAAGGGAAGTATCAGCATTTATGCAAAAAAAAAAAAACAACATAGTCTCTATAGACAAAGAAACCTCAGTTCATACACCAGCCGTACTGGTGACTAGGTGGCACAAAGTATTTATCTCTTGTAGCCTCTGTATGTCCATTAGTACAATGAAGACAGTTCTATCAACCTTTGTAGGGTTACTGTGAGAACGAATACTCAGGGTATGCAACATGGCATCTGGCACACACTCCTTACTCAGAAACGCAAGCAATTGTTCAGATGATGACAGTGATTCTCGTCTTGATTTTTTTTTTTCTGATAACTTTAAGAAGAGGTGTGAATTCCCAGTAGGTAAAGATAAAGAAGACTCTAAATTGTTTTCCTTTAAAACTCTGTTCAAAACCTTTTTTTAAATGATAAGGAATTAAGGGACGATTATTAGTTTGGAGCAAAAGTATGGTGAAGAAAAGAGAGCACATTATGAACAAAGAGTTTTCAGAAAGAAAATTTTTTAATTGAGAAGGGAAAGGGTCTACAAAATCCTACATTAGGAGGAATCAAAGCCAGCTGGACCTTAAACGCTTTCACACCAACAGCTAACAATTGAATTTATCGCTAAATTGTCAGATGTCATGTATGTTTTTTTACAAAAAAAGTCTCTTCCTGAGACTTACAAGATATAAATTATGTATATTTGTATAATTTTAGACATCATATTATTAATTGTAACTCGAGCACTACAGAGCTAAAAAGATGTAGCTCTTATTGGGGGACATTACTTCACGTGTGGTCATCCAGGGGCCTTGCTTTTCCTTCTCCCTTATTCCTTTTTTTTTTTTGACAGGCAGAGTGAACAGTGAGATAGAGAGACAGAGAGAAAGGTCTTCCTCTTCTGTTGGTTCACCCTCCAATAGCCACTATAGCTGGAGTGCTGCGGCTGGCGTACCGCGCTGATCTGAAGCCAGGAGCCAGGTGCTTCTCCTGGTCTCCCATGGGGTGCAGGGCCCAAGCACCTGGGTCATCCTCCACTGCACTCCCGGGCCACAGCAGAGAGCTGGCCTGGAAGAGGGGCAACCGGGACAGAATCCAGCGCCCCGACCGGGACTAGAACCCAGTGTGCCGGCACCGCCAGGCGGAGGATTAGCCTATTGAGCCATGGCACCGTCCTCTCCCTTATTCTGCAGTCTACATTTTGGCATTGTGACATATACAAAACAAGAATCAAGAAAAAAAGTTATAAATGCATCAATTTTTTTTCCCATTCTTTTTTAGTAACTAAAAACAAATTAGTCTGGGAAGAGTTTTAAATTACTGTTAAAGGAGCCAGTGCTGTGGCACAGAGGATTAACGCCCTGGCCTGAAGTGCCAGCAGCCCATATGGGCACCAGTTCAAGTCCCGGCTGCTCCACTTCCGATCCAGCTCTCTGCTATGGCCTGGGATAGCAGCGGAAGATGGCCCGACTCCTGGGCCCCTGCACCTACGTAAGAGACCTGGAAGAAGCTCCTGGATCCTGGCTTTGGATCACTATAGCTCTGGCCATTGTGGCCATCTGGGAAGTGAACCAGTGGATGGAAGACCTCTCTTTGTCTCTCTCTCTCTCTCTCTCTTTCTCTCTCACTGCTTCTCCTCTCTTTATGTAACTCTGACTTTCAAATAAATAAATAAATAAATCTTTTAAAAATTACTGTTAAAACAGAGTCTGAAATCAAGAGAAAATGGTTGATCATAAGCCCTTTCAATATATTTTTAAAAATTCCAAAATGTATCTAGAGAAAGTTTTTCCAATTAAAAAGGTTTTACATAAACAGAATGAAAAGCTATCAATAATTCTTAATTTCATATTTGGATGGTAGTTTCGTAAAAGTATTGAAAAAACAGTTTCTCCTTTTTTGTTATGAAAAAACTCAATAATTGGACACTTTGGCAAAAGCCTGTCTGCGCTCAGTGTTGCTCTGTCTCTCTACAGTTATGGAAAAGACCATTATGCAATGACCAAAGCGCCTTTTCTAGAGGAAAAAAAGGAAAGCTTTATTGTTGAAAACATTGGGCTATTATACTAAACATTCCTTGTATTTTTTAGGGCAAAGAGTCTAAAATATGTTCAGAGGAAATCCATATTCAGACAGAAATTCAAAATACTGAAAAAGAATATTGCCTAAGTACAAAAATATTTCTCACAGCTGAATTTACCAAAATCAAATTTAAAAGTTATTTGAAAAGCCAAAGTAAAACTTAAAGGCAAAAACAAAACAAAATGTGTCTCATTTTCAGATGCATAACTTGGGAATTTAACAGTACAACTAAGAAAGTTATTTCTCACTTCCTTTACCTTTTTTTAACAGAAAAAATACAGCAGTAAGAGTTTTCAAGCACACACAGTTATTCCATTATTTGATAGAAATTCTGTCATTTTGAAAGGAGGAAATGAAGAGACAAAACATGAGGTTCAGGTATCATCTTATGAAGAAGTTGCATCTCATCTGTGTTAATATTTGCATTTTTATAACTATTGTGTAAATTTGCTTAATACAACTGTAATTATTAACACCTGATCTGTATACATGCTATGTTCAAAAATTAACTTGAAGTGCTTAGAACTTATAATTCATTTCTGCACAGAAATAACAGTGTGAGTGGTGACTTAGTTTCCAGATTAACAAACAAAAATCTGCTTAACATGAAATGCTGGTACTGACAATGTTGAAGACTAAATCCTTCATACAGAACTTCTGAACCCTTTGAGGGGTAGTCAGGAGGCAATATTAACATTTATTGAGTTTCTACTATGGGGTTACAAAGCACATAGCACATTTTATATCACAGGAAGTGACCAGTGTAGGTGGCGTCACGGGTGGTGAAAGAATTCACCAGCACAGTCAGAGTGAGCAGGGTTAGATTTACTGCACAGGCTGTAAGATAACAACAGTCTAACTGCTGCAGCACAGACTATAACCCTTAGAGTCTGGGTGTGCTCTTCAGTCCAATAGGTGCTCAGGTAATTGCCTGTCTGGGCGGAGCTGGGGTGTCTGCCCCACCCTTAGCGAGGGACTTTCCCAGTGCCCCAAGGTGACCTCCACAATGCATTACTGAATATAATTTTAGAAGAATTCTATGACTTCCTAAGTCTCAGCTTCATTACTTTTTAGCTGTTTGAGTATTGAACAAGCTTTCACATTTGAAAAATAAGAATAATCCCTGTTCCAAAAATATTGTGATAACTAACTAGAATTATATATATTTGTATTTAAGTGCCTTCCAAATAGTAGGAGCTCTATATATGGTAAAATGTTAATACTTTTAACATCCCCAATTGGTACCTGCTTCAGTAACATGAACTGACTCAATTTTTTTTAAACATTTATTTAGTAAATATAAATTTCCAAAGTACAGTTTATAGATTACAATGGCTTTTCTCCCCCATAACTTCCCTCCCACCTGCACCCCTCCCATTTCCTGCTCCCTCTCCCATTCCATTCACATCAAGATTCATTTTCAATTCTCTTTATATACAGAAGATCAATTCACTATATATTAAGTAAAGATTTCATCAGTTTGCACCCACACAGAACATGAAGTGTAAAATACTGTTTCAGTACTAGTTATAGCATTAATTCACATTGGAAAACACATTAAGGACAGATCCCAAATGAGGAGTAAGTACACAGTGACTCCTGTTGTTGATTTAACAATTTGACACTCTTGTTTATGGCATCAGTAATCTCCCTAGGCTCTAGTCATGAGTTGCCAAGGCAACGGAAGCCTTTTGAGTTCGCCGACTTCGATCTTATTCCGACAGGGTCATAGTCAAAGTGGAAGTTCTCCCTTCAGAGAAAGGTACCTCCTTCTTTGCTGGCCCGTTCTTTCTACTGGGATCTTCTTCACAGAGATCTTTCATTTAGGTTTTTTTTTTTTTTGGTTTTTTTTTTTTTTTTGGTTTGTTTGTTTGTTTGTTTGTTTTGCCAGAGTGTCTTGGCTTTCCATGCCTAAAATACTCTCATGGGCTCTTCAGCCATATCCAAATGCCTAAGGGCTGATTCTGAGGCCAGTGTTGTTTAGGACATCTGCCATTCTATGAGTCTGCTGTGTCTCCCGCTTCCCATGTTGGATCGTTCTCTCCCTTTTTTATTCTATCAGTTAGTAATAGCAGACACTAGTCTTGTTTGTGTGCTCCCTTTGACTCTTAGACCTATCAGTATGATCAACTGTGAACTAAAATTGATCACTTGGACTACTGAGATGGCATTGGTACATGCAACCTTGATGGGATTGTATTGGAATCCCCTGGCACATTTCTAACTCCATCATTTGGGGCAAGTCTGATTGAGCATGTCCCAAATTGTACACCTCCTCCCTCTCTTATTCCCACTCTTATATTTCACAGGAATCACTTTTCAGTTAAATTTAAACACCTAAGAATAATTGTGTGTTAATTACAGAGTTCAACCAATAGTATTAACTATAACAAAAAAAAAATACTAAAAGGGATAAAGTATTAAATTGTACAACAGTCAGGACAAGGGCTGATCAAGTCACTGTTTCTCACAGTGTCCATTTCACTTGAACAGGTTTCCTATTTGGTGCTTGGTTAGTTGTCACCGATCAGGGAGAACATATGATATTTGTCCCTTTGGGACTGGCTTAATTCACTCAGCATGATGTTTTCCAGATTCCTCCATTTTGTTGCAAATGACCGGATTTAATTGTTTTTGACTGCTGTATAGTATTCTATAGGGTACACGTCCCATAATTTCTTTATCCAGTCTACTGTTGATGGGCATTTGGGTTGATTCCAGGTCTTAGCTATTGTGAATTGATTGACTGACTCAATTTTTAAGGTCTCACAGCCAACCTGGAGTCAGAATTAGAACCTAGTTAGCCAGTGTTTAGCCTAGTGGTTAAGACACCCTTGCCCCTGAGTTCCTGAGTTAGATTCTTAACTTCACCTCCCTGCTAATGCGGCCCTGGGAAGCACAGGTGATAGACAAGTAATTGGGCTGTTGCCAATGACACAGGAGACCTGGATTGAGCACCGAGCTCCCAGCTTTGGCCTCAGCCCAGCCCCAGCTTCTGTGGACATTTAGGGAGTGAACCAGCAGATGGGAGTGCTCTTTCAGGACTGTGTGTGTGTGTGTGTGTGTATTGTGTCTGCTTCTCAAGTAAAACAAAACAAAATTTAATGGGCAGCGAAATGAGTTAATACCTCTGTTATGTCTCAACATAATCCTAAAACTTGAGAGCTCTAATTTCCTAGCTATATCTAGCATTACTTGCAAATACTCCTATTTGAGCCAGTTTCCTTGCAAAGTTTTTTCTTTCTTTTCTCTAACAGCTTTATTGATAGTCATCATTTTTAAATTGTGAGATCAGCTATATGAAACCAAGGATTTTTATGTATTTTTCTATTGTTATATTCCCAATGCCTAGCAAAATGTCTGGCACATGATAGGTGCACAAATTTTTTTAAATGTCATGTATTTATTTTCATCTACTTAAAAGATAGAATAACAGAGAGATGGGGGGGTTGGTCTTCCCCCCTTTGGTTCATTTCCTAAATCCCTGCAATAGCCAGTGTTGGGTCAGGCCAAAGCCAGGAGCCCACAACTTCATCTGGGTCTCCCATGTGAGTGGCAGAAGCCCAAGCACATGGGGCATAATCTGCTGCCTCTCAGGCTGCATCAGAAGCAGAGTAGCCAGAACTTGAACCAGCACTCTGATATGGGATGCAGGTGTCCCAGGTGGTGGCTTAGCCTGCTGTGTCACAATGCCTGCCCCATGAAATTTTTTAATGATTATATAATCTGGCTCCAAAATCTATGTTTACTTTTTTCATGTACTCATGACTTCCCAGCACAATATTTGTTTTCATTATAGTTCATTTACCTTTTCCATATACTTAATCTTTTTAAAAAATTTTATTTACTTAAGAAATAGACAGAGAGCTCCCATCTGCTGATTCACTCCTCAAATGCCCACAATGGCAAAGGCTGAGCTAGGACAAAGCCAGAAACCAGAAACTCAATCTAGGTCTCCCACATGACAGGACTTGAATCAGGCACTCCAACAACAGGGTGTGGCCATTCCAAATGGAGATTTAACTGTGCTGACCCAGTGCCCAACCCTGTACCAGAGTTTTTGATTCAACAGGTCTGGGGTTTGGTCTGGGAATTTGCATTTCTTTTTTATTTTTAAAGATTTACTTATTTACTTGAAAGTCAGAGAGAGAGAAAGAGAGGTCTTCCATACGTTGGTTCACTCCCCAGTTGGCCACAATGGCTGGAGCTGTGCCAATCCAAAGCCAGGAGCCAGGAGCTTCTTTGGGGTCTCCCACATGGGTGCAGGGGGCCCAAGGACTTTCCCAGGCCATAGCAGAGAGCTGGATTGGAAGTGGAGCAGCCGGGACTTGAACTGGCGCCCATATGGGAGGCCAGCACTGCAGGTGGAGGATTAACCTACTGTGCCGGGAAATTTGCATTTCTAACTAATTCCTCAGTGATACTGATAGTGTGGAGATGATAATTGAAGAACCATTGCAGATTAACTAGAAAAAAAAATCACTATACTTACTTCATTCTACTTTTTTATTATCTGAGTCCTGACTGGTAAAACTGCTTAATTTCCTCCACCTCTAGGCTTAGTGCTGAACACTTAATTTGGTATCAATCCTGACCTAAAAAAAGTACACTTAAGGCAATCAACTTCAGTGTTCTGTTAGCAAGTTCCATTTGCTACTGGTTCCTTTGACCTTAGTCCTTCATATTCTCAATGACTGAATTACACCCTGTCCCTAGCGGCTTGATGTCTGGCTCCTGGTCCCAGTTGCCCTATTTCCCACTTCACTGTGTAGGTCCATGATGTCTACTTTCAGACCTTATAAATGTCAAATACCTGCCATTTAAACCCTAACAAGTCAGATGTTCTGATATCTCAAACCATGAACTCAGTTCCAAATTTATAATGTTCTAATTTCTGTCTTTTCCTCTCAAGCGATTCTCTATGTATACTTAACATTATTTCATGCTGACTTCTATGCAATAATTATTTTCATTGTAACCCAAATCTAATTTCTAGATGAGATTGATATCTCCTTGGACTAGTACCTAAGTTGATGAATCATGCTCACCCACACCTATCCCTACTCCTACGTTGAGACATACTGCCATATCTAATCTTGGCCATCTTATTTCAGGATACAGTGGGAACAGCTTCAGAGTCCATGGATCTGAGCTCAAATCTAAGTTCTGCCATTATTAGGTATGCTAGGTTGCTAAGTAATTCAGCCTCTAAGAGAAAGGTGGATCGGCTGTTCTGAGAAGTCAGAGAAGTTATATGTGTAAAGTGTCGACCATAAAGGTTTAACGGTGCCCTCTGCATTTTATTTTTCTTCTGTTCCTCCTGCTGCCTCTCCTGGGTTTTGCAGCTTCTTTAGATGAAACAAAGCTAATATATTATAATGCTATATATATATATTATATATACTATATTATAATGCTATAAAGCTTATATTTAATGAAATATAAAATTTTTTCCGTCAAATATCTATAATATGTTTCACTAGACATTCTATTTAATTGTGAAACCCTTTAAAATCAATTCAAGATCAGTAAAAGAAAAGGAATTAAAAGAAATGGTCATAGTGTATGTGTTGGGAATTGGCAAAAGAGAAGGAAGGGATTTTGTTACTGACAATATAACCCATGTTTTCGTCACTGCTTCTCTCAACGTGAGAAACTGGCTTATACCCTTCTTGCATAAAATTTAGAATAACATTTTTAAAAGATTTATTTATTTACTTGAAAGTCAGAGTTACACAGAGAGAGAAGGAAAGACAGAGGCAGAGAGAGAGAGAGAGAGAGAGAGAGGTCTTCCATCTGCTGGTTCACTCCCCAGTTGGCCGCAATGGCTGGAGCTGTGCTGATTTGAAGCCAGGAGGCAGGAGCCAGGAGCTTCCTCCGGGTCTCCCATGCACCCTAAGGGCTTGGGCCATCTTCTATTGCTTTTCCAGGCCATAGCAGAGAGTTGGATCAGAAATGGAGCAGCTGGTCTCGAATATGGGATGCTGGCACTACAGGTGGCTTTACCCATTATGCCACAGCATCAGCCCCTGAAATAAAATTTCTTAAACATGATGTTATCCCAGAACCAAATCCATCCAATGTTAAAGACCTTCTCCACAGAAAAATGCTCATATTCAGCACTACATTTCATGTGCTTCTCCTTCTTTGGCTAAGAACTTCTGAGTTAGAGCATAGAGTCATGGACCAACCCAGCACCGAATACTATGGAAGTTTAATGTAATAGAGCAAAGAACTATTTCCTGTCTGTAACTGGGAAGATAATCATCCTTACCTTGCTCTCAGAGTTGTTGTTAGGATCAAATGAGAAAATGAACATGAGAAAAGAATTGTAAATAACTTTTCAGTTATTAGTAATTAGCCTTTCCTAATTAACCTACTGAATTTGCAAACATAGGAACAAACTTGAAAAATTCAAATTGTTGAAAAGCATGGAATATATTATATCAGAAAATTCATTAAATCTACATAGAAACATAATAATGGAATTCATAATTTTAAGTTAGTCCTGTATCCACTGAATATGAAAATAATCATGGATGAATCAGTAAATGTCTAGAGACTCTTCAAATTCAAATACCTCTCTGGGACTGACAAACATAAATTTAAGTAGAAATCATATGTAGGGTAGAAAGAAAGCTGAAAAGGCTCATACTTCTCTTTGCCCTCTAGGAAACATATTTCTTGCTATGAAAAGAAACCATCCAAGATGGAAAAAAAATCATGCTGATTTAATTTTCTTTCAAGGGACATAGGAAGACAAGGGTTTCTCTGTGAGAACAAGAGTCTTTCTATTTAAGCCAAAGTCTACTAACATAACTTTTAGAAGCTCTTCTTTCAAAACTTCAGAAAAAAGGATATTAAAGCAGGCTATAAATTTGGATGTGTGTCCTAACCACAATGTCATAGATCTAAAATGGCAGGTCGTCATGCCATTCCTTATCTGAATTCCCCTCCTGGATTGAAGGCTAAGAATATCACTAGGACCAACTTTATAGACTAAGACAGGAATACAACCCATATTCCTTCGACTGACTGTTTCAAATAACAATTCTATTAACTTGATCCTGAAATAATATTAGACTTAAAGAATAACTGTAAATATAATACAAAGAGTTCTCCTCTATCATTCACCCAACTTTCCCTAGTGTTTAGCTTCTCATATAACCATGATGCATTTACCAAAACTGAGAAATTGACATTTGTATAATACTATTAATCATCTACTTTATTCAGATTTCCTAACTATTCTTCTAGCGTTTTTCCTGTTCTAAAATATAATCCAAGATATAACTTTACATTAGTCATCATGTCTCCTTAGCCTCTTCCAATCTGACAGTTTTTCAGTCTTTGCTCATCTCTTACAACCTCAAAGATTTTGAAGAGTGGTGGTCAGGTATTTTGTAAAATGTTCTTCATTTGGGCTTGTTTGATGTCTTATCAAAATTAGACTGAGGTTATAAATTTTGAGCAAGAATATCATAGAAGGAACACAAGTTTCTCATCAAGTCATATTAAGTGATATATGGTATCCACATGACTTATTACCAATAATGTCACCTTGATCACTTAAATGATAATTTTTAATGGTAGGAATCTATCTAAATGACAGCAAAACTTAAAGGATAGTTATCAGGCTTATTTAGAAAATAAGGAGAAGTTCAGCCACTCAATTAACAAACACTGAGTCTTACTAAAGGAGGGATAGTCAAATAATGTTAGTTTGAGACTGCTTCTGCCACTTACTAGTTATCTATTTGGGGACAAATTAATTCTCAATTTCTTCATCTGTAAAATAAGAATAATACCATTTCAAGTAATTATCCTATCCTTAAAAGATAGCATATTTATAAGACTTAGTCTGGGACATAGTAAACATTCAATGTTGATGCTGTTCATTCTAGAGCTGATGATGGTGGTAACAATGTTAGTAGTGTTTGCCAAGTTGTGTGGCATTTTTCTCTGAAAGGGAAGTCAAACTATAGACTAGAAAATACACTTGTTTAAAAATGCCCTATAAGTGAGATGCTTAACTAGAGATTAAAATGTGGTTTCTGGCCGGTGCCACGGCTCACTAGGCTAATCCTCCACCTTGCGGAGCTGGTACACCAGGTTCTAGTCCCAGTCGGGGCACCAGATTCTGTCCTGGTTGCCCCTCTTCCAGGCCAGCTCTCTGCTGTGGCCAATGAGTCCAGAGGAGGATGGCCCAAGTGCTTGGCCCTGCACCCCATGGGAGACCAGAAGCACTTGGCTTCTGCCTTCGGATCAGTGTGGTGCGCTGGCCGCAGCACTCCGGCCATGGCAGCCATTGGAGGGTGAACCAACAGCAAAAGGAAGACCTTTCTCTCTGTCTCTCTCTCTTTCACTGTCCACTCTGCCTGTCCAAAAAAAAAAAAAAATGGTTTCTTTCCTTAGCAAGGTTAAGTCTGCAATCGCTTTGTCATTTCAGCAGAGGTAGAAAATATTTTCTTCACACTCCTGACTGTGTGAAGAAATCACTAGTTTTATAAGTACAGAATGAATGGGGTCCATTGTCCTGAGAGAAGAGTTTAATAAGATTCTGTGTCTTGAGTAGCCAAAGAAAGGTGCCTCACCTTTAGGGTAAAGTGAAAAGATTCTGTAAGATGTCATCCATCAGTACTCTCGGGCTGCCTTGCACACTGGAATGTAGCCGCATGTACAAACTGAAGGAGGTGGTTGTTAAGATCTACAACTTGGAAACCCCAAATTAAAGCACCCTTGAAAAAACTTGGCACTAATGGAGTGAGTTCACCCTTCTTAATAAATCATGGCTGCCTTTGCAAGGGTCTGAATCAGCTGAAGCACCATCGTAATAGTGATCATCATCTGTCAGGTGGTTCAAGGACCAGGCTTCAACCCAGCAACTCCATGTAGCTGGGAGAAACAATCAATACTGTGACCTGATTGGAATCATGTTCCTTTGATACCTAATATCACAGGAGGACTGACCCCCTAACTTATTGGACAATTAGGAATCAGCTGTTGGAGAAAAGATTACCTCAAAAGGCAAGTGCTGCACTCTATGCTACAGGGGCATATGAGGGTCAGAGCAATCAACTAGAAAAATAAAAAGGTCCAACTATATTGAACCTCATTTGTGGAAAAGGCTGTCAATTAAGTAAGCTTTCAACTTCCCCATACCTGTGAAATTTGCTACTGCCAAAGGCCTCCCTACAAAGACGAATAGCTTTTAAAACTCCCAAAAGGCAAATGATCCTTGGGTTTTTCTTCTGTACCACAGGAAGGATGTGGATATGGAGACACTCTTTGACAGCAGCAAGGCTCATGAGGAAATACAATCTGGGGGATGCAGTGTGGGGAGCACCTGCTGAAGCTTAGGAAAGAAAGCCGATTCAGTCCCTCCAGCCAAGCAGGAACAGAAAGCACAGGGCAAGGGCTGAGAAGGAAGTCAGGCCTGCGCATTTCCACAAACTGACTTAGAAACACAAAGGACCTTTAGATCTGTAAGCATGAACGCAAAAATCACATTTCTAGAGAATTGTGCACAGAAACACTGCTATCATGGTGCATCACCATTCTCACTATACTCCGTTCTCTCAGTGCTCTCTCCATTCTCAGTCTTAAGACCCTAATTTTGGTCCAAATTCAAAATGTTTGTCCCTTAAGACTTTCTGTGACCTGACCCAGCAAGACTTACTAGATCCAGCTCCTACTCCTACTTCTCTTTCACTTGACATCCTAAGAAAGGAAATGTTTGAGACTTAACCTTGTTCTGTGGGGCCGGCACTGTTGCGTAGTGGGTAAAACTGCCGCCTGTAGTGCCGGTATTCCATGTGGGTGCTGGTTCGAGACCTAGCTGCTCCACTTCCGATCCAGCTCTAGGCTATAGCCTGGGAAAGCAATAGAAGATGGCCCAAGTCCTTGGGCCCCTGGACCTCTATGGGAGACCCAGAGGAGGCTCCTGGCTTCGGATCGGCTCTCTCTCTCTCTGCCTCATCTCTCTCTGTGTAACTCTGACTTTCAAAAAAATAAATAAATATTTTTATTTTCTTGACAGGCAGAGTTAGACAGTGAGAGAGAGAGAGAGAGACAGAGAGAAAGGTCTTCCTTCCATTGGTTCACCCCCCAAATGGCCAATATGGCCGGCGTGCTGTGCCGATCCGAAGCCAAGAGCCAGATGCTTCCTCCTGGTCTCCCATGTGGGTGCAGGGGCCCAAGCACTTGGGCCATCCTCCACTGCCTTCCTGGGCCACAGCAGAGAGCTGGCCTGGAAGAGGAGTAATCAGGACAGAATCCAGCACCCCAAACGGGATTAGCACCCGGGGTGCCGGCGCTGCAGGCAGAGGATTAGCCTAGTGAGCTGCGGTGCTGGCCAATAAATAAAAACAAAAAAACTTGTTCTGTAAAGTCTTTCCCTACCTTTTCCACTTCACGTGCCTAAATCCTCTCTTTCCTTTAAAACTGTGGTCAAAAGCTACCTCCTTAATGAAGTAGCTATAAGTAATGTCTCCCAGCTGCTGCTGCTGCTGCTGCTGCTTCTTCTTCTTCTTCTTCTTCTTCTTCTTCTTCTTTTTTTTTTTTTTTTTTGGACAGGCGGAGTGGACAGTGAGAGAGAGAAAGGTTTTCCTTTTCCGTTGGTTCACCCTCCAACGGCCGCTGTGCCTGGTGCACTGCGGCCGGCGCACCGCGCTGATCCGAAGCCAGGAGACAGGAGTTTCTCCTGGTCTCCCATGCGGGTGCAGGGCCAAGCACTTGGACCATGCTCCACTACACTCCCGGGCCAGAGCAGAGAGCTGGACTGGAAGAGGGGCAACCGGGACAGAATCCAGTGCCCTGACCGGGACTAGAACCCGGTGTGCCGGCGCCGCAGGTGGAGGATTAATTAGCCTATTGAGCCATGGCACTGGCCGTCTCCCAGCTTCTTAATCTTCTTAACATTTTTTCCTTATACTTTGTAATATAGGTCAATTTTTACATTGTATTATATAAATATGTTTGTGTGTGTGTATGTATATATATATAGCAAGGGCACCAATATATATATTGCCCTTACTAGACCAGAAACTCCTTAGGAATGAGATCCTTTGTCCTAATTATCTTTTCTCTCTCAGAAGGTTCATTAAAGTATCTGCATATAAATGCAGTATTTAGTATCAAGGTATTGATTTATTAGACAAACCCTGCACATAATTTGTTGAATAAGCACCTTGATACCAAGTGCTACAGTTATATGAAGTTTATTATTTATATTATTAGCATATATACATTTATAGATTTATAGTTGTAGGGTTTACTCTCAGTGGAAGCAAAATAAATGACCTTTCAATAGTATCAACAATAGAACTTAAAAAAAATTCTACACTAGCCTAGAAGTGAGACAAGAAGATGAGTCTGCAACATGGTTTTAGGGACATTAACATGTTTGCTCAACAGCAGTATCAACTCAATGATATCTGAATGTTCACAAAGGTCAGCAACAGCTAGGGGGAAAGATGCTGTTGTATTTTTTTTTTTTCATTTGACTGCAAGCTGGTATCTACTTAATAATTAAGACCATATCATGCCCTGAGTTGAATGGAGGCTTTCAGATAGAAATGTACTAAAAAACGCATAGAGCTTTCTAGACTGTACAAGATATGCATTATTTACACTTAAATCTCAATGAATTCAGTGCATTTTCCTGACCAAACCCCTCTCCAATCACTTACTAACATTCAAATTTTTGCCTAGGTTGTTTTACCATGAACATAACATGATAGTTGATGTAATGTGCTTAGAATACTTCTAAGCCATAAACCATATGGCACTACACAAACATTTATTGAAGCAAATGAATCACAATAAGATAAAAGATAAGGTCAATGACCTATTTCAACCAAGCGGGCTACCTTTAAAAATTCCACTTTCAAGGAAAAAAAAAATATTGAAGTGTACCAAAAAAGGTAATTTAAGCTGGAGATTGGTATAATTTCAGGGATAAAAATTGGGGTTTAGAATGAAGGGTTTTAAATAAAATTAAAGCTATGAAGGTTTGCTCTATTTTCATATCAAATGGTATAAAAATATGACAGAAGATATCTAGAGTTTGTCATGCAATATATGTACAAGTATCTATCAGACATCTCTGCAAAAAAGTCCCCAGTCATTTCAAAATCAGATGTTTGAAACCTAACATCATCATCATCTCCCTTATTTACCTCTATTCCGTATCTAGTTAATGGACTACCTCTTCATTCATGTGCCTGAACCTCAAAGAAACATGGGAGTCATCTCATGCTTGCTCATGTTCTCACTCCCTTACTCTATATAAATAAGCAAATCTATAGTCCTGCGAAATTTATCTTCTAAATAGCTCTAAAATTGGTTCCTTCCTTTCTAATACTATCATTGATGTCAATGTCAATACCTTAGAGATTAGGCATTTAACTTCTCTTGCTTTGATTATTACAATAGCCGTCTCCTTGATTTCCTGGACTGAATTCAATCTATCCACTAAACTTCTACCAGAGTGATTTTTCTGAAAAGCAAATCTGATATCACCTCTTATTCAATATTCTTCAATGAATAAATAAATTTGCAAGATACATCAAGCTGCTCATGGTTTTGGGCTCATTCTCTTTACTCATCAGATATTTACAGAGTGTCTACCATGCACAAAGCACTGTTCTAGGGGTTAGAGATACAACATTAGACCAAAAGACAAAAATTACATCTCCTATCATTTCAACTCTCAGAATTCCTGCCCACCACTCTCAAGCATTGCCTTAAAAAAGAAAAATGAATCACTACAGATGCCTTTTTCTTTCATACAAATTTGCATTCATTCTTCAAATCTCAGTTCAAACACTAATTGCCTTGTACACTTTGTGAATATTCATATTGTGTTTGCATGTCTACCTTTACTCTATCTAGCTACGTTCCTTAAGGAAGATAATGTATTTTGACATATAATTGCCAAATACAATTAAGTGAAACAATTAATTTCATTAAAATGACAAAGCTTTATTCAATTGTTAATTATTTCTAGTTATCAAATAACTTTTTTCTTGATCTTCTAGAACTATGAGCAAGCAGATAAACAAGAGTTGCACAAGTAGCTGTTACTCTTGAATATTATACAAGAGATAACATTTAGGGCCAGTGTTGTGGCGTAGCAGATAAAGGCATCACCTGAAATGCAGGTATCCCAATATGGACACTGGTTAATGTCTCAGCTGTTCCACTTCCAATTCAGCTCCCTGCTAATGGTCTGGGAAAAGCAGAGGAAGGTGGCCCGCATGCTTGGGCTCCTGCCACCAATTGAGCTCCTGCCACCAAGAATCTCCTGGCTCCTAGCTTTGGCGTGGTCCAGACCTGGCTGTTGAGGCCACTTGGGGAGTGAACCAGCAGATGGAAGATCTCTCTCTGTCTCTCCCATATATGTAACTCTTTCAAATAAATAAATAATTTTTTTAAAAAAGATAATTTTCAGAGCCCTATATGAACATAAGTTCAGGTATTTTTTGATATTTCCATTTGAAAGGTATTTTGGCATTGATTTACCTCATAAGTAAAATTTTGCTTTTTATTCTAGGGCACATTCCTATCACTAAAAACACAAAGTAGTAAGTATTTCAAAATATACTGTGTAGCAGCTATCACAGATGTTATGGAAAAGGATATTAAACTATACACTATTTCTTTATTACCCTACTAAGACAGTCTAAAACAATGCACCTTGTGGATTAAGCTACCATGAATACTTTTTAAAAATCAAATAAGTATATAATTATCTACATATAAAACCAGTCCTGATGCTATCTCAAGAGTTATGTGAAGAGATTCAAGTTTTTACTAAGCATACTACTTTTTGAGATAAAATCCTTTCTGATTTTACCATTTATTTAGTAAGCATATGTCCAAATATGGATCAGGAAAACATTAGAAACGTGTTCCAGAAGCAAAAATGAAAAGTTCAGTTATTATAAACCAACTCCTTCCAATTAAACAGGTTGGAACACCAGTGGTGATGTGAGGGGGTGGCCATCTGTCAGTATATAAAGGACTTTGTGTTTGCATACAAAGACATAGCTCAACCCACATCTGGTTCTTACAGCCAAAATCTACTCTCAAAGGGACAACTCCCACTGAAATTTATGGGCATAAAGAATAGGGAGATGAATTTTTTATAAGTCAGTTGTTCATTCCATAGACTTTCAATGCATTAGAGAATCAGAATAGAACTGAGTCCGCTTTTCTATTCCTAATCATTTTTAAAAAGAGAAGGAGAAGGTCAAGACAAAAGAGAACTGGAGTAGGCGTTGGGAGATCAGATTTCTCATCTCATTGCATGACCTTAGGAAATTTACTTGAATGTTCATGGTTCTTTCTCCTAATAAGGTCCTTTCTGCCTCTCTATCTTTAAAGCACATTTCAGTTCCTACCTCTAAAGCCTTTCCACATTACTTCAGCTTAACCTTGTTCATTTCCTATTCTCCTTACAAAATAAGCATGTATTTATAAACTAGTTTGGATTGTGTCCTAATAGTATTGTGTTCTTTAGTCTTGCATAGGTTATGTTTCTTGACAAGAGCCAAAGCAATATTGTTTATACTCCAACATGTTTAATACGAAGAGAAAACAAAACAATAGATATTGCAATGGACACTTGCTCATCAGAAGGCTGATCCTCTCATATTCTAAATTTCCACCAAGCCAAAACTGGGATTATTCCATACCAAGAAAAGTTAGTTATTCATATATTAGGAGCTATATCATACCAGAGTCAAGGAATAACCAGAAAAAAATCCTAGAAAATATCAAAGAGTCTACACCAACAGCATCAGAGTCTCTTATACCACTCACCCTCTTTGTTCAATAGGAACACATAGTTCAAAGGCATAGTCTAGTGAATAGGAATACATAGTCTAGATACAGATTACAAATATTTCCATCTAAGATCTTTTACTTTATTGGCTATTACCTAATAAATTAAGCAAATTATATAAATTGCAAGGTTTTTCTCAAGTACAAATGTGAATAATAATAAGACCTACCTCATATGGTTACCATGAGCATTAAATAAACTAATTACTACAAGGGATTTAGAATAGTGCCTGGTGGGGCTGTGGTTATGGTATAGCAGGTAAAGTCACTGCCTGTAACACCAGCATCTCATATGGCCACAGGTTTGTGTCCTGGCTGCTCCACTTCCTATCCAGCTCCCCATTAATGGCCTGAGAAAAGCAACAGAGGATATCCCAAGTGTTTGGGCCCCTGCTACCCAAGTGGGAGACCCAGATGAAGCTTCCTGGCTCCTGGCTTCTACTTGGCTCAACCCTGGCTGTTGCGGCCATCTGGGAAGTGAACCAGCAAATAGAAGATCTCTCTTTTCTCTCCTGCTCTCTGTAACTCTGACTTGCAAATAAATAAATAAGTATTTTTTAAAAATAGTGCCTAGCATGTGGTCAATTCATTTTAGCTTTTATTTTACCCTAAAATGTAAAATGTTCAACTTTTAAAAGTATACATGAGAGTGCTTCAAAAAGTTTATGGGAATGGAATTAAAAGATAAGTTTATTTTGGTATAAAAATGTGAAATCCATGCAGTTTTTTTATAATATGCATTTCTATGTACTTTTTGAAGGACCCTCACAGGTTTTTTTTTTTATGAAAATGGAAGAAAATATCTACTTTTTCTATTATAATGAACAATTTCTTCTTTAGCCTACCAACAAAAAACTTACTCATACCCAAGATGGATTTACTTAATCTTCTTTTGTGTGATGCTGATTCTATTCCTCAAACAGATTCAACTCCTAGTGAAGTATTAAGCTGAATCTATGTACAAGTTACAGTGTAAGCAGGTACACACAATTTAATTCTCACAAAAAATTCTTCATATAATAGATACTAATCCTATTTTACAGATGAAAACACTGTGGTTCAGAGAGGTCAAATAGCTTCAACAAGGGCATATAGTCAGCAACTGACTAAACCAAGAATGTAAACCAAGCCTAGCCATTTTGGGTTTCATCCCCTTTTGACTACACGTCACATCATTTGCCTATAATTTTCCTTTTCTCTTACTCGATCCACACGTAATTTTCAGGAAAGCAGAACATAGAGGTGTTTCCTCACATTTCAGCCATATATTCTCACAAAGCAAACAATCCTGCAACTTCCCACTTCTATTCTTCTAATCTCATGTCAATTTAACTTCCTTTCTGATACTAAGAACTACACTGTTTGGAGGCACGTAGATTTACAGCTCCTGTCTTTCTTGTAAAGATTTCTCCGAAGTTCAGTTTTCAAATTATCTTTTCTTTTCAAAGATTTATTTATTTATTTATTTATTTATTTATTTGAAAGGCAGAGTTATAGAGAGAAAGGAAGAGAGAAGGAGGGGGAGTTATTTTCCATCCACTGGTCACCTCAAATGGTCTCAATGGCTGGAGCTGTTCCAGATGGAAGCCAGGAGCCCAGAACTCAGTCTGGAACTCCCATGTGGCAGCAGGAAGCCAACTACTTGGGACATCTTCCATTGCTTTCCCAGATACATTAGCAAGGAGCTAGATAGGAAGTGGAGCAGCCAGGACTCAAACCAGCACTCTGGATGTGGGATGTAGGCATCACAAGTTGTGGCTTAACCTGCTGTACCACAACACTAGCCCCTTTAAATGACCTTTGTGATACATTGCTTGTTCTAACAATTTCCTGACATTCTGAAATACTATTTTAAAAAAAATTTTAAGCAAGTTCCCCATAGAAAAGAAATGCAGATTTCTAACAAAAATTTAATATTCCTATTCTGGGACCAAAACAAACAAGAAATAGGACAAATGAAAGAAATAAACATTGGAAAGAATATGAAAAAAAAACTTGTTGGAAGAGAATTCAAGAAACTGAGAGGCCAAAGTATTGTTAGGATTTTCCACAGACTTTACAGTCATCCAGAATTATGACAGATGTGGTGTCAGAGAGAACAGTGAGCCATGAGTATGAAATAAGGGGTGGGATCCAGGAGGGGGAATAACAACAGGGAGATGTAATAGTATAGTCTGAAGTCATGAACTTCAAAGTTAGGGTTTCTAGGATCCAGATGGAAGAGTAGTCTGAGAGAGAAATTAGCCAGAGCTTGTATGAGCTGCAAGGGAAGTTATGCCCTTTCAGATTTGACATTATACAGATAATATAAAATCACGTGTTAATCTCATTCGGAAAAAAAAAAAAGCCTGCCAGGGATAACAGAAGATTTTAAATGAAAAAGAATTATAATTTACTACATGTCAACCCAAAAGAATTAACCAAGTTCCTGTTAAGTGTAAGTAAAGCACTGTCAAGCACCTATATAAAAGTAACAAACTCCCACGATAGGATATAAAATACTTAAAACATCACTTCACAATAATATTAACACAGACTTCCCAAACATTATTTTGTTAAAAATGTGGTAATGATTTTGCTGAGTTTCTGACACAAATACAATTTTTTCTTATATAATCATTAGCCAAAACACATTCATCTGAGGATAAGTAATTCTAGAATATTTGGATGTGAAACCCTAAGAGGCTTTCTACTGGGAAAAACATGAACTGTGAAGTCATTTTGTGGACTCTGTTTTGCATACTACATTTGTTCAACTAAATTGAATAGCAGCATCAGTGTATAAACTTAGGACGCTAACTATGCCCTCTAAACACCAGAATTTTCATGTTAACAGTGGAAAAATAATAGCTTTCTCCTCAAGGGAGTTTTTGCAACGATGATTTTTTGTGAGGATTAAGTGAGATAATTCACATAAAGCGGTTAACACAGAGCCCTAGCATATAGCATATGCTTAATAAATGGTTTCTGTGATTTTATTATCTGTGTGGTAATTGCAGCTTACAAAGATTTATTCATACATCACCTTCCTTAATCCTTAAGACAAAACAATTCTACGCAGAAAAGATAGATTGTTTCCACTTCACAAATAAAAAGAGAAATGCTGAAAAGGAGCAAAGTGATATCCCTAAAGTTCTATAGTAATCTAGCAATGCCTATCATGATTGGACTAGACTGCACAATAGATCAGGAATTATATATATTAAAATGGTTCTTACAACATCAGAGAGTAAATGCCTTAGACTTCCCACAAACCACATGGTCTCTGTTCCATCTAGTCAACTCTACCATTATAGCACAAACACAGCCACAGACAATGCATGAACAAATAGGTGGAGTTGCATTCCATTAAAACTTTATTTACAAAACCAGGTGGTGGGCTGGATTTGCCTCATGGATCATAGTGTGCAGTCCCCTGCACTAGACCTTTCAATTATTACTAGTCCATTGTACATTTCTACTACTTTATGGTTACTATGTATTTTCAGGATAGTGCTTTAGCACTAAAGGTAATAGCATTAACTGTCAGGAAAAACATAAATCAGAAATAATTTGTAAAAGAATTATGACTTCAGTAAGTATTTTTTTCCTCTTCTTCAGCTTCTAAAAATCTCTTTCAAACCTTATTTTTTTCTCCTCTAACAAGGTTTTTAGCCTAGAACACACTTTTCTATTTCTCCAAAAGCACTCAAGGAAAATATAGTTAGGCCGGCGCCACGGCTCACTAGGCTAATCCTCCGCCTGCGGCGCCGGCACCCCGAGTTCTAGTCCCGGTTGGGGCGCCGGATTCTGTCCCGGTTGCTCCTCTTCCAGTCCAGCTCTCTGCTGTGGCCTGGAAAGGCAGTGGAGGATGGCCCATGTGCTTGGGCCCTGTACCTGCATGGGAGACCAGGAAGAAGCACCTGGCTCCTGGCTTTGGATCGGCACAGCGTGCCAGCCGTAGTGGCCTTTTGAGGGGTGAACCAACAGAAGGATGACCTTTCTCTCTGTCTCTCTCTCCCTCTCTCACTGTCTAACTCTGCCTGTCAAAAAATAAGATAAAATAAGAAAATATATTTATAGAAACTTATTCTGAAAGATAAAGTAAACAATCTATGAAATGCCAGAATGAACAAACTTATTGGTATCTTGTCTTCTAAAACGGTAAGGAATGTGGCACTTCTGAATATAACTTATAAAGGCATATTTTTGGGGAGTGAGTAAATGGAGCAGTGGCAACCAACTATTATATTTTCAATCTTAAAGGATAGAGTATTGTCTTAAAAATACAAGTCATGTAATAAGGTGGTAAAGGCACTGGACTTGGAATTGGAAGACATTGCTAGGAACTCCTCTCTGCCTCTTACTATCTATCTTTGTGATGTGGTAACTTACATGTAAGGAGTTGCTGAGAGGATTAAGGAAAATCAAATAATTATTTTAAAATACTGAGCATGAGGTGAGTGTGTTTGGTGTAGAAGTTAAGATACTGCTTGGCAAGGCAGACGCCGTGGTACAGCAGGTTAGGCCACCGCTTGCAGTGCTGGCATCTCCTGTGGGCGCAGGTTTGAATCCTGGCTGTTCTACTTTTGATGGAGCTTCCTGCTAATGCACCTGGAAAAGCAACAGAGGATGGCCCAAGCCCATGGGTCTCTGCAGCCATGAGAGAGACCAGGAAGCATCTCCCAGCTCTTGGCTTCAAGTCCCAGTTCCACTTCTCATTCTAGCTTGCCACTCACGCTCACTCTGAAGGCAGCAGATGATGTCCCAAGTCCTTGAATCCTTGCTACCCACATGGGTGACCCAGATTGAGTTGTTGGCTCCAGGCTTCAGTTTGACATAGCCTCACCTGGCAATTGCCACCAGGCAATTGGGGAAGTGAAGCAATGGGTAATGGAATTTTTCTCTCAACATCCTCCCCCCAACTCATTGAAAATAAATTAAAATGATTGATTATTATTGCATTTAAAATTACAAAATTATTAAGTTCATTTTATATTTTCAATAGAAAGTACAATATTATACAATAATATCATATGATTTATAAGGCATCTAAAATATCTATTGCTAAAGATAAAATATAAAATATGTTTTCTGCCAAGGAGATAAATATTCTTTTTTTAAGAAATGTATCTGAAAAGCAGAGTGAGAGAGAGAGAGAGAGAGAGAGGCCCTCCATCCACTGCTTCATTTCCCCAAATGGCCGCAACAGCTGGAGCTGCGCTGACCCAAAGCCAGGAGCCAGGAGCCTTCTCTGGGTCTCCCATGAAGGTGCTGGGGCCCAAGCACTTGAGCCATCCTCCACTGCTTTCCCAGGCCATAGCAGAGAGCTGGATTGGAAGTGGAGCAGCTGGGACTCCAACCGGCACTCATATGGGATGCTGGCACTGCAGGCAGCAGCCTCACCCACTATGCCACTGCACAAGCCCCAAGGAGAGAAACGTTCTTAAGAAAGATTACCGGGCCTGGCACTGTGGCATAATGGTTTAAGCTGCTGCCTGCAATGCTAGCATCCCGTACAGGTGCTGGTTCGCCTCCCAGCTGCTCTACTTCTAATCCAGCTCCTTGCTAATATGCTTGGGAAAGCAGTGGAAGATGGCTCAAGTTCTTGGACCCCTGCATCTATGTGAGAGACCTAGAAGAAGCTCCTGGCTCCTGACTCCGGCCTGACTCAGCCCCACCCATTGCAGCCATTTGGGGGAAATGAACCAGTAGATGGAAGATCTCTCTCTCTCTCTCTCTCTGTAACTTTGCTTTTCAAATAAATAAAATAACTATTTAAAACAGAAAGAAAAATTACTTTGCTTTTTTTTAAATAACGAAAATGATTTATTTATTTATTTATTTGAAAGCTAGAGAAAGAACCCCCATCTGCTGCTTCCATCTTTTGCCACAGCCCAAGAGCCTGGAACTTCATCCAGGTCTCTCACTTGGATTGCAGGAACAGGAACCCAACTACTTAGCTGTCTCCTCTGCCTCCCAGAGTCTGCATTAGTAGGCAGCTGGAGTCAGGAGCTGGAGCCTTAGGTACCCTAAGACAGGATACAGACATCTTAATCAGCTTAAATATTACGCCAAAAACCTACCCTCCATTCCCTCATTTAAGTCAACAATATTCCTTTGCAATTATAATGAACCAGAATTTATTGAGTGATGTGCACTAAGTATTTTATATGCATCAACTCATTTAACATTCACAACAATCTTGAAAAGAAAATGAGGCTCAGTGAAATGAAATGACTTGTTCAAGATGCACAGCTTTTAAGTGGCAGCAGATCATGGATTCATACTCAAGTTACACTAATATTTTTTTAAGATTTATTTATTTTTAAGGCAAAAGTGACAGAGAAAGGGAGAGACAGATATAGAGAAATAGAGCGTGTTCTTCCACCTCCTGGTTCACTTCTCAAATGGCAGCAATTTCCAAGGGTAGGCAAGGCCAAAGCCAGGAACTAGGAACTCTATCCTGATCTCCTACATAGGTGGAAGGGGCCCAAGTACTTGGACCATCTTCCACTGCATTCCTGGGCATATTAGCAGGTAGCTGGACCAGAAACAGAACAGCTGGGACTCAGTCTGGCACTCTCATATATGATGCTGGCATGGTGAGCAGCAGCTTACCCCACTGCATCGGAACACTGGTCCTCCAAGTTACACTAATTCTAAAGCTGGTTCTTTTCATTACCTAACACTGTCTTCTTAGCTTTTTCACTTGCGGGTCCTCAGAAAGCCAAGTACTTCATGCAAGGTCAAAGAATAATGACTTTCTGTATAACAGAAGGCAAACTCTAAGAAAACAAGTCATTGTTCCACTACATTAAGTCACCTCCAATTAAAAAATAAAGGTAATTCTAGTTTGATCTCAGAAATGTGATAGTAAATAGAATAAAACCAATATATTTATCCATAGTTTTAAAAACAATGAATAACAGCAAATTTAAGCCTTAGATATCCAAAGAAACTAATCCAGAATTTTGATAAGAAAAAAAAAAGTTTCATCACAGTTCAATGATATGTTAATATACATAACAAGAACATTTCCCCAGGAAATGGCTGAAAGCAGATCCCTTAACTTCTTTCCATGAACTTTAGACATTAACTCGGAGTAAAATTGGTGACTCAGGGGCTTTTGAAGAACTACATCAACAAATCAAAAGTTGTTCAATCCTGACATTAAATATAACATACAAAGTGAGAGAATCAAGGTATACAACACATTTTATAAGTCTAGGACTCTTTTCTTCCTTTATTAAACTAGACTTGTCCTTGAGAGCAGGAGCCCTTTGTTAATTCTCAGTAAAATAAAATGAGCTTCACCTCCAGCCTCGGCTGCTTACCTGTTGCAGAGCGGGCCTAGTGCTCCGTGTGGACTGCAGCGACACGGCAGGCAGAGCCCGGAGCTGTGATTCAGGTAGAAGCCCTCTTGGCAGGACTCACACTGAAGACCCTGATAACCTCGCTGACACGCACACTGCCCTGTGGTCTGGTTGCAGAGATTCACATCCAGGCTTCCGATCCTGGAGCAGTTACACACATACTCTGAGAAGAAAAGGAAAGAAACGCTTCAACTAACATTTAATGCATTCTTAGTAAAACAAACTCTATTTTTCTTGATACAATATTCATGACAACTCTGTCAGGCTAGATACAATCAATACTAGTTCAAATGTACATGCTATCCTGTTTATTTAAATTGAGAAATATATAGGGTATATAAAATTATGTACAGTTAATAATTATACAGCTAACGTTCTCAGTTTCCTTTCTAGTACTCTTCAACTCCTATCCCTCTTGTGTTACATCCCAATCTGTTTGTGTGTTTGTAGATTATTAATTTTTCTAGATCGAAAGCTTCCAAAGGCAGGCATATATTGGAAATGTTCAATAATAAATAAACCCATTGTATAGCAGCAGAAATCACCTTAGGCTCAAATGATTAACTCTGACAGTATATACAAGGTCAAACAAAATTGTGCTACAGCTGGAACCATGAACTATTATGTTTTGCCCAGGAAGAAATTAATGGAGAATTGAAACTTTATGATGAGAAATTGATGAAAAAAAAAAAAAAGACATGAAAAAAATCACAGGTTCTTTTTGATCAGTAAGCTAAAACCAGTCAAAATTTGAGTCTTTTTCAAATTTAAAGGTTTAGAAAATAAACATTTCTATAGGGCAGGCATTTGACCCAGTAGTTAAGATGTCACTTGACATGCTTGAATCTTATATTGAAATGCCTGGGATTGAGTCTCAGGTTTGCTTCTGATTCCAGCTTACTGCCAACGTGCACCATGAGAAGCAGCAGGTAGTAACTCAAGTGCTTGGGTTTCTGTAACCCCATGGGAGACCCAGATGCAGTTCTAGGCTCTTGGCTTTGGCCTGGCCCAGCCCCAGCCATTGTGGCCGTTTGGGGAGTGAGCCAGCAGATGGGAGATTTCTTTCTCTATCTCTCCTTCCATGTTGCGCTGCCTTTCAAGTTAGTAAAATAAATCTTAAAAAAAAAAAAAAAAATCGGCCAGCGCCGTGGCTCAACAGGATAATCCTCCGCCTGGCGGTGCCGGCACACCGGGTTTTAGTCCCGGTCGGGGCACCGGATTCTGTCCCGGTTGCCCCTCTTCCAGGCCAGCCCTCTGCTGTGGCCCGGGAGTGCAGTGGAGGATGGCCCAAGTGCTTGGGCCCTGTACCCCATGGGAGACCAGGAAAAAGCACCTAGCACCTGGCTCCTGCCATCGGATGAGCGCGGTGCGCCGGCCGCAGCACGCCGTCCGCGGCAGCCATTGGAGGGTGAACCAATGGCAAAGGAAGACCTTTCTCTCTGTCTCTCTCTCTCACTGTCCACTCTGCCTGTCAAAAAAAAAAAAAAAAAAATCAACTGCAGGGCCAACACTCTGGTGCAGCAGGTTGGGCTGCTGTCTGCAGTGCCAGCATTCCATATGGCTACCAGTTTGAGTCCCAGCTGCTCCATTTCTGATCCAGCTCCCTGATAGTGCACCTTGGAAAGCAAAGGAGGATGGCCTAAGTGCTTGGGCCTCTGCACCCACGTGGGAGACCTGGAGGAAATCTCCTGGCTCCTGGCTTTGGCCTGGTTCAGCCCCAGTCATTGTGGCTACTTAATGAATGAACTAGCAGATGGAAGATTGATCTCTCTCTCTCTCTCCTCCCTGTCTCTCTCTCTCTTGGTGTAACTCTATTAAATAAATAAAAATCTTTTTAAAAAATCATTCAAAATATTTGTGAATTTATTTTTAAAGAACCGAGAGAAATCTATGGTACAAACTGTACTTCTAGATAGGTAATGTACTATATAAATGCTGTTGTCCTGATAAAAGTTTAGCTTGAAAAATATTTTAATGTTATTTTTATTATTTCAAAAGAGCTAGTGAGTTTTACTTAGCATTTCAGGTGGCAATTAAGATACCTACATTCGGGGCTGGGATTGTGGCATAGTGGATAAAGTCACCACCTGCAACACTGGCATCCCATATGAGTGCTGGTTAGCTTACCAGTTGCTCCACTTCCAATCCATGTCCCTGCCAATGGCCTGGGAAAAGCAGCTGAAGATGACCCAAGTGCTTTGGCCCTGCCACCCACATGGGATACCCAGAAGAAGCTCCTAGCTCCTGGCTTCAGCCTGGCCCCTCCCTGGTCATTGAAGCCATCTAGGCAGTAAAGCACTGGATGGAAGACCTCTCTGTAGCTCTGACTTTCAAATAAATAAATAAATCTTAAAAAAAAAAAAAAAGACACCTACATTTTACATGGGAGTACCTGGTTTCACTATCTGGCTGTAGCTCCCCATTCTAACTTTCCTGCCCCATCACAAACACTGAGAGGCAGTGCTGTTGGCTCAAGTAATTATTTGAGTTCCTGTCACCCACATGGGGAACCTGGATTAAGTTCCTGGCTCCAGGACCCCAGATTTCCACTCCTGGCTCCCAATTTCAGCTCTTGTCCAGTTCTATCCATTAAGGACTTTTGGGAGGTGAACCAGCAAATGGGAATACTCTCTCTGACTCTTGAATAAGTAAGTAAATAATTTTTTAAAGTTATTGGATAACTAAAAGTTTGACACAGAAAATTAAAAAAAGATTTGTTTCTCTGTTCTAGAAAACGAAACCAGGCTTCAAAATTCTTTATGTAATCAAAGCAGCTTACATACAAAATCAATACAAAAGATTCCACAAACACCAATTTGGCAAATTCTGTATCTCCCATGCTTCTGTTTCGAACTTTTGTTGTTAGTTCATACTTCTAATCTGTAAATATAACAAATTAATGAAAATATACTATAGGATGATTTATTTATCTTATGTATTTTTCAAATTTGGGTGGTGAATTAGTTACAAAACCCAAAGGAGAGTTCAGATTTCGTTCAGCCCCAAGATTAGGGAGGGAACTGGTTTTCCATCACAATCAAGAATCTTTTTCTAGGCTGTATAAACACGACATTTCTTTTCACATGATACTGACTTGCTGGGTATGTGTGTGGTGGTTTTTTGTAAATAACAAAGCCATGTGCAGTGGTCTTTTAAGTAAAGCTTCCAACAACAATTTCATGGTAAGACTTTCACTCTACCCAAAATGACCAGAATCTTAAAATAACATTTTTCATCTGAAACCTGGAAGAAATTCAATATACATTCAACTCCTCCTGCTGGACCAATTTCATTGCAAGTTAAACTAATTTTGCTGGTGTGGGCAGAACCAACTCAAGAAAACTGAAAAGACTAAAGAACTCTTTAATTAAGATTGAATTTTACTATATTATTTCCTTACTAATGCATTTCCATCTAAAAATTAAATCAGTATCCTGATGAATGAGATAAGATTAACTATTTTTGAAAAGAACCCAATTAATCTAAGAACTCCAAGACAAAAAACACTATTTTTTTTTTCAGTAAAACTCTAATGGATAAATTTTCAAACTCATTGGCTATTATTAGGGTCAATCCAATCTCTTCATTATTCTATGACATACTCTTGTTCATTCCATCTTTGAACTCTGGCTCATTCTGTGCAGCTTGGAGCAATTTCTTTTCTCCACATAATCACATCCATCCCCTATTTCAAGAGTCAGCCGAAGGGGCCGGCACCATGGCTCACCTGGCTAATCCTCCACCTGCGACACCAAAATCCCATATGGGCGCCAGGTTCTGGTCCTGGTTGCTCCCCACCAAAAATAAATAAATAAATAAATAAATAAATAAATAAACCTCCTTCCTCCAGAAACTCTAACTATTTCCCTTACTGTGAATTCATAACATCTATGACCCACAATCTCATATGACAATAATTTGAAGAGGCCATAAGTGAACTTGCTATGAGCACAGACTTTAGAGGCAAACAAGTGAAGGTTTAAATTCCGTTCTCCCACTAACTTGATAACCTAAGGCAAGTTAGTTAATCTCCTTTTGCTTCCATTTTCTCATCTATAAACAGGACATAATGATAGTTTCTATAACACCCAGCCCCTAAGACACAGTCGTTTGGAGTACTGCAATAATCAACACAACAGCTAGAAAAGAACTGGAAAGAGATACCAGATAAAATAACACAGATTTTAAATTCCTAGGCCACAGTTTTGTCACACACTATGAATAAAATCTGGAAGCCCAGGAATGGGTTTATTGCCATGGCATCTTTTGAAAACAGGAAACAGAATTAGTGTCTTGCTATGCAGAAATCCAAGTTATGGGTCAACTTCAGAGAATAAGAAGACATCCTATACATACTGGGCTCCATACATTATCAATATTTATACCTACAAATGCAGTGATAAAAACAGAAGGTTTAGAGTATGATTTCAGAGGGGATTAAAAATGAGCATTTATCAACTATGTGCCTTTGATATTAATCATACTAACCATAGCAGGGTGAATGGCAAATATATCAGCAAGAGAGATCACCCTAGCATTAGGAAGGGAGCTACCAATTCAAGATGAAGATGTACTATCATGTTAATACTTCTCTCCAACTCAACCAAAGAAAAGGAAACAGCAGCAAAGCACACCAATTGCCAGATAGCTTGTGCATCTATTTGGTTTGTAGCTCAGAGTCCAAAGCTCTACCCAGTGACTAACAGCAAATGAAATGGCCCAAGTCAAATGAATAGTATGAGCAACTGTAATAAATGTGAAACATTGTGCTCATTAGTTAAATTATGTCAAGATCATTTGTTAGCTTGTAAATAGAGTAAATCCTCAGACCCCTCACAGTCTGGACATTCATGTAGAGTCAGATAGGAGTTAATGCAGAAATAATGCAATCTCTTTAGCAGAAGTTTGGCAATACAAAAAAAGGAGAAAGAAAGTTCAATTGGCAGACTCAACAAAAAGGACCTATAAGCCAAAGACAAGCAAGGAAGTACTGACTTAATGAGGTGGAATCTTAAGACACTAAGACAACCCAAAGGAGTCTGCACCATGATTAACGGTACTTTGCCAGTATGGATGTTAATGTGAATGAAACAATATGAAAAGCACACCAAAAGCTAATCACAAACAAGTGCAAATGAAATGCGAAAAATCTCATTTGTTTGCCTGTTAGCAAATACAGAATAAACTCTTTACCAAGTAAACATCAAGTTTCCTTTAAAAACTCTGTAATTCTTTGGAAAGCTCTATAGCGAAATAATTAGAGAAGAATAATGTCAATGTTCACAGGAGACCACAACTTAGGCAGTTGTTCTTGTTGTAGTTGCTGTCTTTTTGTTGAATGGTTTCTGAAGAATAATGAAATATAGTTATCTGAATCCTGAAAAAGAATAGAAACTGAAATCTGGTACCAAACTGCTATAAGCATTTGAAAATGGAAATATAAAGTCCCAGAGAAAGACAGTAAGTGGGAATTTTCCCCTCCCTGAGTTCTTTAACTTCTGGGATAAATTTGATGTAAATATATCCAAAGCAATCACTGTATCTAAATCAATCGATGCACTTTTTCAAATAGTCCTTACCAAGTGCCAAGAGATGGAATTTATAGAACTTAAAAAAAGGAGCAATTTTGCTTACAAGTTCCCTAAGTCTCCTGTCTTTTGTACCTGGTGGACTTTTCTTGCCACTGAAGTTTTAACCACCTCATGTTCCTGCTCTGTGAGAAGTCCATTATATCTTCTTGAGAATTTTTAGTGTGTTCTGGTATCTCCAGTGACTTTGTACTAATGATGGAAGTTTTCTAAAAATACTAATTATATAGTCTTTCCTGATGAATATGTTCTCTCTGGGTGGGCCTGTTTCAAAGCCCTTTCTGAGTGCTGTAATGAACTGAAATGCCAGGAAGCTCATTTTGGCTCCATAGTGTATTAGCCTTTTACAGGTAAAAATGAACTATAAAAGCCATAAATGAAAAATCAGAGTAAGAAATGGAAAAATATGTGTGTCCTCCCTCAATTCATGATGAAAATTTCTCAGAACAAAAAATTGTTAACTTGATAACAGTACTACTGCTAAATTAAAGTGATTATAAAGTGTTAGTGCCGGTGCTGTGGCAGAGCAGATAGATACCACCTCTGGTGCTGATATCCCAGAGGAGACCAGTTCAAGTCACAGGGGCTGTATTTCCGGTCCAGCTCCCTGTTAATGCACCTGGGAAAGCAGCAGATGGCCCAAGTCCTCGGACCCCTGCAGCCACATCAGAGACCCAGAAAAAGCTCCTGGCTACTGGCTTTGAATTGGCCCAGCTCCAGCCATTGCAATCATCTGGGGAGTGAACCAGCAGATAGAAGATTCTCTTTTCTTTCTCTCTCTCTCTCTCCCCCCCATCTCTGTCTCTTTCTTTCTGAAACTCTGGCTATCAAATAAATAAGTAAATAACTCTTTAAAAACATACACACACACAAGTGTTGCACTTAAGATCAGATAATAAAAAAAATTTTGTTACCAATATGGAGCACTCACAGGAATATGAAATTCTACTGACAGCCTTCTGCAAAATTTTGGAAACTCCTTTGAAAAACTCAATTTCAGATTCCTTTTCATTCATTCTTTAATGACTTCACTCTTGCTTTTCAATTAAAGAATACAGAAACCTCAGAACTACTCTAGACCATTTCTGAACTTCCCATTCTTCCAGTATTGAGAAGGCAAACAAAATGTATTATGGTATTAATGGCATCTTCTGTCCAATCTCAAATGACCAAAAACTAGAAGAAATGTCTCTAAAATATAATCAGGCTCGGCCGGCGCTGTGGCTCAACAGGCTAATCCTCCGCCTTGCGGCACCGGCACACCGGGTTCTAGTCCCGGTCGGGGCACCGGATTCTGTCCCGGTTGCCCCTCTTCCAGGCCAGCTCTCTGCTGTGGCCCGGGAGTGCAGTGGAGGATGGCCCAAGTGCTTGGGCCCTGCACCCCATGGGAGACCAGGAGAAGCACCTGGCTCCTGCCATCGGATAGAGCACGGTGCGCCGACTGTAGCACGCCTGCCACAGCAGCCATTGGAGGGTGAACCAACGGCAAAAGGAAGACCTTTCTCTCTATCTCTCTCTCTGTCTCTCTCTCTCACTGTCCACTCTGCCTGTCAAAAATAATATATATATAAATATAATAAGGCTCACTATTTAATATTGTAACCAAAATTAAAAATAAAAATATTTATTCAATTAGTAAATTTAAACACCTGAAAATATCTTAAGACCATTATCAATATAAACAATAAGTATTTCAAAATAAATGTTTTAATAAAATAAGCTAATTAATATTGATAAAATGTTTTTGAAAAACACTAGCAGTTTTTAATCTTTTTCAAATATTCCTTAAAATAAGGGAAGAATTTTCCTCTTGGGCTTCAAAATGTCTAGAAAATTGGGAGCACTGTAGTATAGTAGGTTAAACCAATGCCTGCAGTACTGGCATCCCATATGGGTGCCAGTTCAAGGCCTGGCTGTTCCACTTCCAATCCAGCTCCCTACTAATGTGTCTGGGAAAACAGGAGAAGATGGCTCAAGTACTTGGGCCCCTGCACCTACATGGAAGGCCCAGATAAAGCTCCTGGTTCCTGGCTTCAACATGGCCCAGCTCTGGCTGTTGTGGCCATTTGGGGAGTAAACCAGCTGATGGAAGACAGCTTTCCTTCCCTCTCTCTCTAACTCTGCCTTCCAAATAAATAAATATTTTTTAAAAACTCTAGAAACTTTATATCTCTATTTAAATATGCATGCTAATCTTTATCAGAAAACATTTTGTGAACGAATTTCTAGAGTTCATCTATAATAATGGAGAAAATAAGTTTATTGGGCTTATTATTACATGGAACAGGCTGATTCCAGAAGATAAAGCATCTGGAGAGGTTAGAGAACTGAGCTCATATAGTCATGTCAGTGCTCACCATACTGGAATTATTGTTACCCCTTCTTACATTGCATCCTAAGGTCAAAGAATAAACATATCTTCCCAACTTCCCAGGGAATAATCTCTTATTCCTCTACCTTCTCCCTGTTCCTTATTTTTTCTCTATTAACTGTGATCCAATGCTTGAAAATTAAATAAGGCAAAGAATACACAAAGCAAAATAGCTAACCAATATAACAATGAATGTTATCTTTAATATTTGAACACATATAATACTTTAGTATCTAATAAATAATACTTATTCATTTAGTATCTACAAGATTCTGGCCTTTCAAATTATATGTATGAAAGAAATAGCGCAGTCATTATAAAGTTAGAACAGGTCAACTTGCAAAATAGCTGGAACTAATTCTATTCTCCAAACACACAATGCAAATATTGTAAGAATATCCACTGAATGGAAGTCAAAGAACAAACTACAAAGGCAACAAGTAACACCTAAAACTGACAATACCAATCAAAAAACTGACAATACCAATTGCTGGCAAGGATGCAGAACAAGTAGGAGTTTCAATCTTGATGTTCTAAGTACAAACTAGTACAGACACTTTGGAAAATAATTTGATGGATTTTTTTATAAAGTTTTTTTTTTTAAATAAAGTTAAATTTACGTTTATCATATAACACAGCAATTCCACTCCTAGGTATTTATCCAAGAGAAGTAAAAACTTACATTTGCACAAAAAGTTGCATACAAATATTTATAGCAGCTATATTCATAATCACTACAATCTGTAAACCACCCAAATGTCCTTCAATTGTAAATGGATAAGACTATGGAATACCACTCAATAATAAAGAATAACCATTAACATGCAAGAACATACATGAAACTCAAACGCATACACTCACAGAAAGAAACCAGGCTAAAAAACTACACATTGTTGCCAGGCTGACCAGGGGCCCAGAATCCCATCCATGTTTTCCATACAGGTAGCAGGGGCCCAAGCACTGGAGCCATGATCTGTTGCCTTCCAGGATTTCCATTATCAGGAAGCTGGATTGGGAGCATAGTAGCCAGGACTCCAAACAGGTACTCCAACAGGGTATGCAGGCATTTCAAACAGTGACATACCACTGGCACCACGGCTCAATAGGCTAATCTTCCGCCTTGCAGTGCCGGCAGCCCGGGTTCTAGTCCCGGTTGGGGCACCGGATTCTATCCCGGTTGCCCCTCTTCCAGTCCAGCTCTCTGCTGTGGCCCAGGAAAGCAGTGGAGGATGGCCCAAGTCCTTGGGCCCTGCACCCGCATGGGAGACCAGGAGGAGCACCTGGCTCCCGGCTTTGGATCAGCGCCGTAGCGGCCATTGGAGGGTGAACCAACAGCAAAGGAAGACCTTTCTCTCTGTCTCTCTCTTTCTCTCTCTCTCTCTCACTGTCCATTCTGCCTGTCAAAAATAAAAAAAATAATAAAATAAATTTTTAAAAAAACAGTGACATACCAATGGCAAGCCCATTTTGTATCTTGATTATGTATCTATGTAAACTAATACAACAGGAGCCAGCTCTGTGGCTCAGCAGGTTAAACCATCCTCTGTGATGCCAGCAGCCCATATGGTCACCAGTTCGAGTACCAGCTGCTCCATTTCCAATCCAGCTCCTTGTTAATGTGTCTGGGAAAGCAGCAGAGGATGGCTCAAGTGCTTGGGCCCCTGCACCCATGTGGAGGACCTGGAGGAAGCTCGTGGCTCTTGATTTAGGCCTGGCCCAGCCCCAGCCATTGCAGCCATGAGGGAGGGGAGGTAAACAACTCTCTTTCTCTAACTCTGCCTTTCAAATAAATAAATCTTCTAATAAAACTGAACATCAAATAGGTAAATTTTATTGGATATAAATTTTAGAGGGAGCTGGCACCTTGGCTTAGCAGGTAAAGCTGTCACCTGGTATCCCATATGGGTATCAGTTTGAGTCCTGGCCACTCTACTTCCAATTCAGCTCTCTGCTGTGGTCTGGGAAAGCAGTACAAGATGGCCCAAGTCCTTGGGCCTCTGCACCTACATGGGAGACCTGGAAGAAGCTCTTGGCTCCTGGCTTCAGATCAGCCCAGCTCCAGCCATTGCAGCCACCTAGGGAGTAAACCAGCGGATGGAAAAACCTCTCTCTTTCCTCTCTCTCTCTCTCTCTCTCTCTCTCCCTCTTTCTCTTTCTCTCTCTCTCTGCCTCTGTCTCTCTGTAACTCTGACTTTCAAATAAATAAATCTTTTTAAAAATTAAAAAATAAATTTTAGAATAAGCCAAAACTTTTCTTTAAAAAGCAAAGAGGTCTTACTAGATAAGTTTCTTAAATTTTGCTGGAGGGATGCACTAGTGTGCCACAAACAACTACTTTAGCTGGGCTGTGGTACTAAAAACAACAGGGGACCTAAGTAATGACTCTGTTTTTCAAAGCAAACATTACAATTAAGACAATGGGAAGTGATTAATGCTTCTGCTGATTATTGCATAAGGAGTTGGGGGAACATTTAAGATTTAAAATGCTATTTAACTAAAAGTAGTAGAATCTTTTCTTTTACTCTTGGCTCTAACTTAAGTCTGTAATTGTACCTATGCAGAATGAGGTAGAAACAGGACAAACTGAAAGACAACTATATATATAGGATTGCCATCCTTTTTTTCACATAAAATTGTTTATTTCCTTTTTGAGATTCATCATTAAAAACCTAACTGTTTAAACAAAGACCAGGAAAATGCATGTAAGTATAATAAGTTTGAGTGTATCCAATCTATCCAACATAGAACTTCACTCCTTCAAAAGCCTACATTAGGATATATAACAAAGAAGGTCTCTCCTGATTTTCATATTGAAGAGAGAAAAAGAAAGTGTGTCAGAATCAAGGAATACTTAATTCAAACCTTTACTTGAATATCAAATTATTCTTAAAAGCCAACAAGCTGGGGCCAGTGCTGTGGCCTAGTAGAGAAAGACACCACCTGCAGTGCTGGCATCCCATAAGGGCTCTGGTTCAAGTCCTGGCTACTCCACTTCCCATCCAGCTCTCTACTATGGCCTGGGAAAGCAGTGCAAGATGCCCCAAGTTCTTGGGCCCCTGCACCTGCATGGGAGACCCAGAAGAAGCTCCTGGCTCCTGGCTTCAGATTGGTGCAGCTCCGGCAATTGCAGCTAACAGGAGAGTGAACCAGCAGATGGAACTCTCTCTCTCTCTCTCTCTCTCTCTTTCTCTCTGCCTCTCCTCTGTGTAACTCTTTCAAATAAATAAATAAATCTTTAAAAAAAAAAACCAACAAGCTATATTATCTTCACTGCCCTGATTATTTTATATTATTTTACAGGCCGATTTACTAAGTGTATGGTATATTACAAAATGTACTTTTTATGGAGACCATATTTCATCTTTGCAGGTTTAGAGAAAAGGAGTCTCAGACAAGGAGCACTCTTTCTAGGGAAAAGAAATACTCAACACAGAGTTTTTTATATTTATAAAAGGCCTTACTCTTTATAAAGGTTAACACTGGTACTCAAATTACATGTCACATATATGTTATGCCAGGGTAGGATCACAAATCTTTGAAAAGCTGGGAAACTTGATATTAAAGTTGATGAATTTCTTGAGTTAAACCAGACTGTAGAAATGCGGAAAGTTTTAAAGGTATCACTTTTAAAGAAAAGCTTTAAGCCTTACCTTTTGGAATTAAACTGTATCCACTAAAACTCTCAATCACAACTTAGTAAAACATTTCTTATATTTTATGGTAGACATATGAAAAAATAGAGCAATATAACTGAGGTTTTGTTGAAATTTTTCTGTCTCACATTTAAGAGCTATGTTGTTAGAATTTGCCCCTGGCTTACTGCCAGTTTTCCACAATTCAAAGACAATTCTTCTACTTAATGAGACAAGATGACAAGCTCTGGGAAGGGTAAAAGCCAGCTTTTACAACTAATAATAACAAAGATGATATTACCAGTCATTCAGCACGCTTGCATGTGTATCAGACATCACATAGAAACCATACACAGAAAGTTCTTTAGTCTACCACAACCTGTGAGAAATCTGAATCTCAGAGAGACGAAACAAATTATTCAACTAATCCAAACTGGAGAAGGGACTGCAACTCAAACTAAGGAACGGCCGGCGCCGTGGCTCAACAGGCTAATCCTCTGCCTTGCGGCGCCGGCACACCGGGTTCTAGTCCCGGTCGGGGCACCGGATTCTGTCCCGGTTGCCCCTCTTCCAGGCCAGCCTTCTGCTGTGGCCCAGGAGTGCAGTGGAGGATGGCCCAGGTGCTTGGGCCCTGCACCCCATGGGGAGACCAGGAAAAGCACCTGGCTCCTGGCTCCTGCCATCGGACGAGCGCGGTGCGCCGGCCGCAGCGCGCCGACCGCGGCGGCCATTGGAGGGTGAACCAACGGCAAAGGAACACCTTTCTCTCTGTCTCTCTCTCTCACTGTCCACTCTGCCTGTAAAAAAAAAAAAAAAAAAAAAAAACTAAGGAACTCCAAAGCCCATGTCTTTTCACAATGAGAAGCTTCTGCCTGTGAAAATGAGTAGAAAAACCACCTGACAGATCCAGAACCCTGTCAAATCAAACTTTACTCTCTGACCTTCAGGAAGTAACTGCTGAGTTTCAGTGTCTCAGTCTATAAAATGTGGATAATTCTGTCATCCACCATAAAAAATAATTAAAGGTCAAATTTTATATGGCCACATATACTATTTTTGGTTTATAAAAACTTGTTTTATAATCAAGCAATTGGTTGTATCTAGTAATCAAATTTATCTAGTAATCCTAACAAATATAAAGCAATTTTTCTTGAAAATTTTAAATGAGTGTACTAAAAGGGAAAACTCGGGCTGGCACTGTAGTACAGCTGATTAAGCTGTTGCTTTGAATGCTGGATCACACATTGGAGTCCCAGCTGTTCCTGATTTCCATCTGACCCAGCACCAGCTATTGTGGCTATCTGGAGAGTGAACCAGAGAATGGGAAGACTGATTCTCTCTTTTCTCTCTCTCTCTCTCTCTCTCTCTCTCTCTCTCTCTCTCTCTCTCTCTCTCTCTCTCATCTGCTCTGCCTTTCATATAAGTAAATAAATCTTTTAAAAAATAAAGAGAAAACTCATAGGTCTAAAATTGCTCATTGAGGGCAAATTTTTCTTCTATTTCTTTACATTTATAGTGGCTTAGCATAGTAGGGATCAATATATATAGCTTTTGAGATGTAGGCTAATCAGTTTAAAAGACAACAATGTTCAGACTGAATTAAAACCCACAAAATCCAGCTACAAACAGATTAGAAAAGACACAAAACAAAAATTCTCAGAGGGGCTGAAAGTAGCTCAATAGAAAAAGATGAAATAGGTAAATTCAGAAGAAAATTAATATAGCTATATTAATGTAAGACACATGATGTCTAGGCAATAAAAAGGCATTATTGGGGACAAAGAGTCTAGTCACTACATAAGGATAAAATGCACAATTCATTAAGAAGATGCAGTTCTAAACTTGTATACATCTGATATTACAGTCTCTGATATTGAGGCTGGTGTTGTGGCAGAGCAGGTAGAGCCGCCACCTGCAATGCTGACATCATATACGGGCACTAATTCAAGTCCCAGCTGCTCCACTTCCAATCCAGCTCCCTGCTAATGGCTTAGGAAAAGCAGCAGAGGATAGCCCAAGTCCTTGGGCCCCTACCACTCACATGGGCAGAAGCTCTTGGCTCTTGGCTTTGGCCAGGACCAGCCTTAGCTGATGTGGCCATTGGGGGAGTAAACCAACGGATGGAAGATTATCTTTCTTCCTGTCTCTCCCTCTCTCTCTTTAACTCTGATTTTCAAGTAAATAAATAATTATTTTTTTAAAAAAGAATACATGAGGTGATATGACAGCAAAGACACTTTTATTTCTGAGGATTGAATGAGATAGATGTTAAGAGACTTTCTACCTGAATAAAATAGTCACCATTTTATCTCCCTAAATGTTTAACTTTTCTGGAAATTTGGAATTGTTCCAAGACATTGGTATCAGAAATGGGATATGAAAATAAGTGCTCTAAAATGGAGTTGGAGGGTGGCAGAAAATAAGAATTAAAACTGGTTAAATTACAGCTTTCTTCAATTTTTTAGCAGCGGAAACTATCTCTTAAACCCAAAATTAGAATGATAACTCAAGTTTCCTAAAATCATGGAAAGGGTGGAAGAGAGAGATAACTGGACTAAAGTACATAAAAATATTTACTATAGATGATCAGTCACTGCAATACTTCTCCCATTAGCATTCTAAATCTCTTGTTCCTTGAAAGCTCTTTGTACTTCCCACTCTCTGTCCTCTATCCTGTTACTAGCATATTCTTAAAGAAAGCCACAATGTGAAGACCTGGCTGGTTTTGTTTTTTTTTTATTTTTTTAAGATTTATTTATTTATTTGAAAGGCAGAAAGACAGAGAGAGAGAGAGAGAGAGAGAGAGAGAGAAAGGTCTTCCATCCACTAGTTCACTCCCCAAATGGCCAGAATGGCCAGAGCTGGGCCGATCCAGAGCCAGGAGACAGGAGCTTCCTTCGGGTCTCTCACTCAGGTGCAAGGGCCCAAGGGCTTGGGCCATCTTCTACTGCTTCCCCAGGCCATAGCAGGGAGCTAGATCAGAAGTGGAGCAGCTAGGACTCAAACTGGCACCTATATGGGATGCTGGCACTGTAGGTGGTAGCTTTACCCACAATGCCACAGTGCCAGCTCTGACCTGGCCTTTGAACAGTTTGACTTTCACCAAAGTTCTAGAACTGCTCCAAAATCCTTATTTATCTTATTGTTTCCAAACCTACTGTCTGCATTGGATATTCTGTTTCTCTTCTCTTTAGGACTTCTACTCTATCTTAAGATCAGGAGATGATTTCATTTCCAACTTCATGGAAATTGGGACCTTCTTTCAATCTTCCTTTCTTTGCCCAGCCACTTAGCTTTCCCTCCAGTTTCAGGGCGACCGGCTCCTTCAACACGGAACAGTTGAGGGCTGGCATTGTGACACAGTGGTGATACAGTTCCCTGCTAGTGGGCTAGGAGGGCAGCAGATGATGGTCCAAGTGCTTGGGCTCCTGCCACCATGTGGGAGACTCAGGCAGAATTCCTGTCTCCTGGCTTCATCCTGGGCAAGCCCTAGCTATTGCAACAATTTGGGGAATGAACCAGTGGGTGAAAGATTGGAAGACTCTCTCTATGTGTCTTTCCCTCTTGCTCCAACACTCTGCCTTTCAAATATATCTTTTTCAAAAACAAAAACAAAAAAAAAATCAGACTCAACAATCCTTCCAATTGTGTTCTTTTTCATCCCCTCTGCCCGCTATTTCTAGGACTCTACTCTGCCTACTCCACATGCCCACTTCAGCCTTTTCAATCTTTCATTTTTTTACAGGATCTACTTTCAAATACATATTGAGTCTTGCACAATCTAAACCATACTCTGTTTAAATCCCCTGCTCTGTTTAACTACTTCTTATCTTCTAAATAAATTTTTTTTCAAATCAAAATACAGACTGCATCCTTTTCTTACCACATGTTCCTTACTGCTCAGCACTGTTTCCCAAACTTTACTGAAAATGTTCTCTCAAATATAAAAGCCTTCTAAGACCATATTCTTAAGCTTTTGCTTATCCTTTTTGTTTTTTTCAAATTCTTTCTTCCTTTGGTCTCCATGTCATTCGATAAAAAGTTCTATGAGCATTTACTGAATTATATTTATATAACTCTTTATTACGGTCAAGTCCTATCCTTTCTCTTCCATTATAACCATGGTAGATCTCTGCAGTTACAGATCCCAATGAATCCTGCCTCCCAGTGCCCATATCCCTTTGAACTGTGATGTTCCCAGTCAAATGGAATTCTCAGCCTCCTAGGCTGGCCTTATGAACGTGGCATAGATGACCTAATAGTTCCACAACCTAGGCATTGGGGCACCTTTCACCTACTACCTTGAATCACTTAGAATCCAGATGTAGAGAAGCCTGGGCCAGACAACTGAATGATATAAGACTCCACGGAGGCCGGCACCGCGGCTCACTAGGCTAATCCTCCACCTTGCGGCACCGGCACCCCAGGGTTCTAGTCCCGGTTGCTCCTCCTCCAGTCCAGCTCTCTGCTGTGGCCCGGGAAGGCAGTGGAGGATGGCCCAAGTGCTTGGGCCCTGCGTCTGCCTGGGAGACCAGGAGGAAGCACCTGGCTCCTGGCTTAGGATTGGCATAGCACGCCAGCCGTAGCAGCCATTTGGGGGGTGAACCAACAGAAGGAAGACCTTTCTCTCTGTCTTTCTCTCCCAATGTCTAATCTGCCTGTCAAAAAAAAACTCTATGGAGAGAAAAGTCTCAGCTATTCAGCTATCTCCTTTAAGGCCCCAAACATATGAGTGGGACTACTTTGGACCCTCTAGTTCTAGCCAATTTGCCAATGCACAAATGAGTAAGCCCAGGAGATATAAGCAGAACCATCTAGCACACACAGAATGAAAAACAGTCATTGTTACAGCTTTAAGACGCTAAAGTTCATGGAGTTCTGTTAGCAATAAATGGCTCATATGCCAGTGGCCCAACTCAAATGTTTTCAATTATAATGTCTTCTGAAGACTCCTTCTCATTAATTTTCATGAGTTAGCTTTCATTATGTGAATTCTCACTTAGAAAAGTCAGTGTTGTCTTTTTTTTTTTTTTTAGATTTATTTATTGATTTGAAAGAGCTACAAAGAGAGAGAGAGTCAGAGAGACAGAGATCCTCCATCCACTGGCCATAGTAGCCAGGGCTGGTCCAGGCCAAAGTCAAAAGCCAGGAGCTTCATCCCGGTTTCCCACTTGAGTGGCAGGGGCCCCAACACTTGGGCCATCTTCTACTGCTTTCCCAGGCCATAGCAGAGAGCTGGATTGGAAGTGGAGCAGCCATTACTCGAACCAGCACCCATATGAGATGCTGGCACTGCAGGCGGTGTCTTTACCTACTACACCACAGCGCCGGCCCCACATGCAGTGGTTTTATCCAATACACCACAATGCCAGGCCCAGTGTCTTCTTATTATATTTTCTTTTTTAAAGATTCATTTATTTATTTGAAAGAGCTACACAGAGAGGAGAGGCAGAGAGAAAGAGAAAGAGAGAGAGAAAGAGAGAAAGAGAGAGAGAGAGAGTCTTCCATCCTCTGGTTCACTCCCAAATTGGCTGCAACAGCTGGAGTTGCGCCGATCCGAAGCCAGGAGCCAGGAGCTTCTTCCAGGTCTCCCACACAGGTTCAGGGGCCCAAAAACTTGGGCTGTCTTCTACTCCTTTCCCAGGCCATAGCAGAGAGCTGAATCAGAAGTGGAGCAGCAGAGTCTTAACCTGGCGCCCATATGGGATGCTGCCACTTCAGGCCAGGGTGTTAACCCGCTGTGCCACAGTGCTGGCCCCATTCTTATTATATTTTCTTGGCTTGTCTTTGCTTTCTCAAGAACTCTTTGGAGGATATGTTAAATCAACTCTTTATTGTCCCTTTTTTTTTTAAAGATTTTATTTGAGAGGTAGAGTTACAGACAGTAAGAGAGAGAGACAGAGAGAAAGGTCTTCCTTACAAATGGCCATAAAGGCCGGAATTGTGCCCATCTGAAGCCAGGAGCCAGGAGCTTCTTCTGGGTCTCCCACGTGGCTGCAGGGGCCCAAGGACTTGGGCCTTCTTCTACTGCTCTCCCAGGCCATAGCAGAGAGCTAGATTGGAAGTGGAGCGACCAGAACTCAAACCAGCACCCATATGGGATGCTGGCGCTGCAGGTAGAGGATTAACCTACTGCACCTTGTCCCTATATTTTTATATAGGTTATTAAACTGAACCAGAGTGATAGTCATACTTAGTAACAATGTAAGTACAGATCAAATAGAAATTTGAATTATTTTCTGAAACAACCAGGTCTAAACATTTACATAAAGTTGCTAACTATATAACCAGGGAAAATATTACTGGATATCAGGGAATTTTTTTGAATATACAATATAAAGTTGATCATTTTAATAATTTAAATATTCAATTCCATGGTATTAAGTACCTTCACATTGCTGCACAATCACCAATAGCATCTCTATCTCTATCTTTTTTCACTTGTTATTATTTTTTTTTTTTTAACAGGCAGAGTGGACAGAGAGAGAGACAGAGAGAAAGATCTTCCTTTTGCCGTTGGTTCACCCTCCAATGGCCGCTGCGGCCGTTGCGCTGTGATCCGATGGCAGGAGCCAGGTACTTCTCCTGGTCTCCCATGGGGTGCAGGGCCCAAGCACTTGGGCATCCTCCACTGCACTCCTGGGCCACAGCAGAGAGCTAGCCTGGCAGAGGGGCCACCGGGACAGAATCCGGTGCCCCGACCAGGACTAGAACCCAGTGTGCCGGCCCCGCAAGGCGGAGGATTAGCCTAGTGAGCCGCGGAGCCGGCCTCACTTATTTTATTGCATTATCAGAACATATATACAGATGATAGTTAAAAAGTAACTAAGTATTTATGAATTGATATTGATACAAATAACTGAATAAAAAAATAAATGAGAAGAGACAGTTCTTCCTTCCTTATAGCACCTTTCTTATTTTTTTGTTTTTGTTTTCTTTTTTTTTTTTTTTTTTGACAGGCAGAGTGGACAGTGAGAGAGAGAGACAGAGAGACAGAGAGAAAGGTCTTCCCTTTGCCGTTGGTTCACCCTCCAAAGGCCGCTGTGGCTGGCGCGCTATGACCGGCGCACTGTGTTGATCAAGTATCTCTATCTTTTTTATATTTATTCACTTGTTATTTTTTTTTTTTTAACAGGCAGAGTGGACAGAGAGAGAGACAGAGAGAAAGATCTTCCTTTTGCCGTTGGTTCACCCTCCAATGGCCACTGCGGCCGTTGCGCTGTGATCCGATGGCAGGAGCCAGGTACTTCTCCTGGTCTCCCATGGGGTGCAGGGCCCAAGCACTTGGGCATCCTCCACTGCACTCCCGGGCCACAGCAGAGAGCTAGCCTGGCAGAGGGGCAACCAGGACAGAATCCGGTGCCCCGACCAGGACTAGAACCCGGTGCCGGCCCCGCAAGGCGGAGGATTAGCCTAGTGAGCCACGGAGCCGGCCTCACTTATTTTATTGCATTATCAGAACATATATACAGATGATAGTTAAAAAGTAACTAAGTATTTATGAATTGATATTGATACAAATAACTGAATAAAAAAATAAATGAGAAGAGACAGTTCTTCCTTATAGCACCTTTCTTATTTTTTTGTTTTTGTTTTCTTTTTTTTTTTTTTTTTTTGACAGGCAGAGTGGACAGTGAGAGAGAGAGACAGAGAGACAGAGAGAAAGGTCTTCCCTTTGCCGTTGGTTCACCCTCCAAAGGCCGCTGTGGCTGGCGCGCTATGACCGGCGCACTGTGCTGATCTGAAGCCAGGAGCCAGGTACTTCTGGTCTCCCATGTGGGCGCAGGGCCCAAGGACTTGGGCCATCCTCCACTGCACTCCCTGGCCACAGCAGAGAACTGGACTGGAACAGGGGCAACCGGGAAAGAATCTGGTGCCCCGATCAGGACTAGAACTCGGTGTGCCGTGCCGCAGGTGAAGGATTAGCCGATTGAGCCGTGGCGCCGGCCTCTTATTATTCCTAATGATTTTTTTCTCAATTATCTTAAGACTTCTGTTTTTAGGTACATGGTATGAGGCCTTCAATTGATGGTCATAACTTACCCAGTTAACAATGACATAATTCTGGATTTCCTAAACCATAACAGCTTATTGGTAAAACAGAGCAAACTATTCCACATAACTGCTTATTTTAACCCCTAGGTCAACATTATTACTACTCCTACTCCTACTCCTTCTACCATTACTACTACTACTGCTACTACTATTGTTCATTTGAAAGGCAGAGAGATTGAGACAGAACTCTTTCATCTCCTGGTTCACTTCCCAAATGCCTGCAACAGCTGAAGCCAGAAGTCAGAAACTCAATCCAGGTCTCCCCAAAATGGTGGAAGGGACCCTATTAGTGGAGCCATCACCTGCTGCCCCCCGGGATACACATAGACAGGAAGCCGGAATTGGAAGCTGGAGCCAGAACTTCAATGCAAGCTCTCCAGCAGGGAACGGAAATGTCCCAAGCGTGTCTTAACTGCTAAACCAAATGTCTGCTCCTATTATTATTTATAATAATAAATTATATATAATAAATATAATATTATTTATAATAACAAAAAAGAATCACCAGTTACCTACAGTTACCTATGATGTCCCAGTCTCTGTCAGGCATTTTATTTGTGAAAATTTAGCTTCACAACAATCTTGGCAGGATGGGGATTACAAGCCCCAGTTTTTTAACAGGAAAATTAAAATTTAAAGAAGCTAAATATTGCCTAAGACCACAGACTTAAGTGGTTGAGACAACATTCACACTCAGATTTAGCTTACTTCAATTCCTTCCTCATTTCATTTCCCCACATGAGCTACCTCCTTCAAAAAGCAGAAGAGGGTCCAGCACTGTGGCGTAGTGGGTAAAGCCACAGCCTGCAGTGCTGGCATCCCATATGGGCGCTGGTTTGAGTCCCCACTCCTCCACGTCCGATCTAGCTCTCTGCTATGGCCTGGGAAGGCAGCGGAGGGTGGCCCAAGTCCTTGGGCCCCTGCACCTGCGTGGGAGACCCAGAAGAAGCTCCTGGCTCCAGGCTTCCTATCAGCCCAGCTCCGGGTATTGTGGCAATTTGGGGAGTGAACAAGCGAAAGGAAGATAGATATTCTCGCTCTCCCTCTCTCTCTCCCTTTCCCTCTCCCTCTCCTTGCCTCTGCCTCTGCCTCTGCCATAACTCTGCCTTTCAAATAAATAAATAAATCTTTCAAAAAAAAAAAAAAAGGCATAAAAGCCAAGGCTGTGGCTTAGCAGGTTAAACCACTGTCACCAGTGCCAGAATCCCATATGGGTACCGGTTCAAATCCTTGCTGCTCTACTTGCCATCCAGCTTTCTGCTAATGCACCTAGGAAATCAGCCAAAGATGCCCAAGTGCTTGGGCCCCTGCACCCATTTAGGAGACCTGGATGAAGCTCCTGGCTCCCAGCTTTGGTCTGGCCCAGTTCTCACCGTTGTGGCCATTTGGGGAGTAAACCAACAGATGGAAGGTCCCCCCCATCAGATCCCCCCACCCTGCCTCTGTTTCTTCCCCATCTCTGTAACTTTGACTTTCAAATAAATAAATCTTAAAAAAAGAGAGAGAGAGAGAGAGAGAGAAGGGGCCAAAAGAGAGAGAGAGACAAAGAGAAAAGGAAGCGAGCAAGAAACAAATTCTACAACTAAATATGTGTGTGTGTGTTTCAGTCTGCTTTCTTTGTGAGCAAGGACATCACATCAGATGATTACTGAATAGTATGGTGGAAAGAAATATTTGCCCACACTACAAAATTAAGTCTCTGACACAGAACTTGTATTTGCTTTAGTGTGGTGAGCCTTAGTGTACTCTTCAGAGTAAAATACACACACTCATGATTAAATATTTGTCACATTTGTTTTACTTAAATATATTCTCACAGCAAAAATAACACTTCTAATTTGGTATTTCAAGTACCTCTGAAAGAAGTATACTAATTTAGGATCAAGAGTTTAGATATGGATTTTGCTAAAGTGCCAAACCGCTACCTGATCCCAGGCAAAACACTTAGCCTTCTATGTCATCATTTTTCCATTTGTATACATATTTTTAAGGCTTGTAAAACTAATTTTGTGATAGGCATTTAACCTAGCAGTTAAGATACTGGTTAGAACACCTGAATCCGACATTGGAGTACGTGGGTTCAATTCTAGGCTGCAGCTCCTGACTCCTGCTTCCTACTAATACAGATCCTGGAAGCAGTGGGGATAGCTCAATTTATTGGATTCCTACTACTTAAATGGGAGACCTTGATTGAGTTCCTGGCTCCAAGATTCAGCCTGGTCCAGCCCCAGCCATTTTGGGCACTTGGGGACTGAACCAGTGGCTAGGAATCTTCTCTACCATCTATCTCTGTCTCTCTGAGTCTCAAATAGACAAATTTTGCCACTTAGTAAGAGTTCATTGATTATTCTTTTGAAGTGTATTTTAGTCTGTCAGGCCACTATCAAATTTAGAATGTACTAAAAGAAATCAATACCATCTATAGGCTTGAAAGAGTAAAAGAATAACTAGTCTATCTGAATTATTACTACGTCTATTCTATCTTAGTAACTTATTCTATCTTAGTAACTTATTCTATCGTAGTACCTATTCCGAATTTATATGGGCTTTTTTACTGACATAATTATCACAGAATCTCTGAATTTAAGGGGGCGCAGGAAGAGCAAATATAGGAACTGAATCTGACCAACTTGATATCAAGCTCTAGGTCACAGTGGAAACAGGTCAGTCTATGAGGTCAAGAGACCTGAGCGCAAACTTGAAACCATTGTTTAAACTCTGTAATCTCAAATTCCATGCCCTCTCTATAAAGGCTTTTCACTAAATTGGAACAATGATATCTAACTTATAAAAGTGTTTTAAGAATTAAAATAGAGAAGGAAAATAAACAAACAAACAACAACAGCAACAAAAAACCCTATGATAGTGTCCTTTCTCGATCTACATTTTATTATAAGCAATCTATTAAGCAAAGCAGTATCCTTAGATGTTACTACAGTTTGCAAGAGTTGAGAACCAAAAGGGATCATCAGAGATCTCTGAGTATTTAAAATATACCAGACAGCTTCATCAATGCCTTAATCTTATAGTGAACAAAACAGAAAACATAAGAAAAAAAAAAAAAAAAGAAGAACTGCAAGTACTGTCAGTTGCTCCTGAGCTTAGGATTAGATTTGCCTTAGTGTCTCTGTTTATGGAGGCCAGTAGAGTTAAAGGCTAGAACTATTTGCTCATTGTAATGTCTGAAAAACTTTGTCAAAAAAACTAAGAGTACAGAGAGCAGAAAGAAAAGTCAATTTAAAAAAAAAATGCTGTCCTAAAGCTCTCAGTGATGTAACCTAAGAACCGTTTCTAAATTTTCAAAAAAAGAAAGGTTGGCCCAACAAACTGTAGTTTAGTATTCATCCCCAACCAATTATATTATTAAATGGAAAGCCTGTGGGTTAGTAGGAATAAATATAAATTTAACCACAAGGTTATGCCACATAATCCCGAGAAAATACATGATGATATATGGGGAAGAATGAGTAAATAGAAAATACGCTTGTATGGTTACAGCAATGACTGAGAGGAATAGAAGGAGAAAATACATCTTAGAAAGGTACATTTGGACCCTGAATTCCAGTCTAGAGTTTACATTTAATCTTATGTGAATTGATTCCCCAAATAACATCTAGCACTACCAGCTTCAAAATCATCTGGACCAGCCTAATAATATTCTGATTTCTGAATTCCGTCTTAAACCTACTAAACAGAAATCTCTGATGGGAATACTCAGGAGTATGCATTTTATAAGCTTCAAAATTGGTTCTGATGTACCCAAAAATTTGCTATAAAGGAAGGATAAACACAAAAGTTTCTTTTTTTAAAGATTTATTTTATTTATTTGAAAGGCAGAGTTACAGAAAGAAAGAGACAAATCTTCCATCTGTTGGTTCACTCCCCAAATGGCGCAATGTTCCAGGTTTCCCATGCAGGTGCAGGGGCTCAAGGACTTAGGCTATCTTGTACTGCTTTCCCAGGCCATAGCAGAGAGCTGGATTAGAAGTGGAGCAGCCAGGTCTCGAACCGGCGCCCATATGGGATGCCAGCACTTCAGGCCAGGTCATTAACCCATTGCACCACAGCGCTGTCCCCTATAAACTTGTCTTTTAATTCCATTTTCCACAAATTTTGTGAAGGACTCTCATACAAATAGGTTTGGCACAGTAACTAGAACCTGTCCATATACCATACAATGAAATTAAGTTGCTGTTTTCCAAATAAATAAACACTGCAATGTGAAAAACATGATTGCTTGCAGTGCTAAAAGTTTAACAGATTTGGAGTTTAAGAGACAGGTAAAACAGCTGGGCCTTGAGCCATTCCAAAGAACATTTAAGAAGAACCACCTCTGGGGACCGGCGTTGTAGTATAGTAGGTTAAAGCAGCTGCTTACAGTGCCGGCATCCCATGTGGCTGTTGGTTGAGTCCCAGCTGCTCTGCTTCCAATCCAGCTCTCTGCTATGGCCTGGGAAAACTGTAGAAGATGGTCCAAGTCCTTGGGTCCCTGCACCTACGTGGGAGACCCGGTTGAAGCTCCTGGCTCCTGGCTTCAGATCAGCCCAGCTCTGGCCATTGTGGCCTTTTGGGGAGTGAACCAGCAGATGGAAGACCTCTTTCTCTCTCTCTGCCTCTCTGTGTAACTCTGACTTTCAAATAAATAAATAAATCTTTTTTAAAAAAAAGAACCACCTCTGAAGCACTCTGAACCACTGTCAGTCCTCAGTGCTGCCTGATTCATGAACCTTTGTTGCTCAGTTAAACTGTTAAATTTTTAAAAATAAGAACTACATTTTCTTTTGGAACTAGAAGAGGACTATCTTGCTTTGTATTCCCTGTCTAATTCTCTTAATCCACAAAACTTGTTGACAAATGCTTCCCACTCTCCTGCCACACACACTTCTCTACTATCAAACACTTATACAGTATAAACACAATTCCACACTGCAAGCTGTGAAGTTATTTGCTTTATCATCATGACTAAGCATTCGGACATTCATATTCAAAAAGGGCACAATAGAGAAGAAACCCCACTTCCAGCTCCACCCATCACTCCTGCTCTAGCACACATCATTAGCAGAATCCAGTCTCTCTCCACTAACACACACACATACACATGCACGCAATCAAGGATTCTCAAAAGAAAACTGAGACAGTCAGAAGTCACAATTCTAAAACAAAGATGGAAGATTTCTTTTGCTGCTTTATTAATGAGAATTTGGAAACTCCAAGACATTAAAAACCTTGTTCAAGGTTAAAAACCTTGTTCATGGGGCCAGCGTTGTGACATAGCAGGTAAACCCACTGCCTGCGATACCAGCATCCCATATTGGCGCCAGTTTGGGAACTGGCTGCTCTACTTCTAATCCAGCTAAAACACAATTACCAAACTTCTCCTAATAATAGATAAGGTACTATTGGAAGTTAACAATTTCAAAAATTTTCAGGCACCAGGGGTCAATAGTTAAGTCAAAAAAGAAATGATTTGGCTCCCTCCTCAACTCCTGATATGACAGCCGTGGAGAATCTGGCAATATTAGCTAAAATACATAAGAGAAATAAATTCTGGCTGAGTGAAATTTGCCTCTATGCTAGTGAATATGCCTCTATGCTACACACACACACACACACAGAATGCAGGTTTTCAAAGAGATATGTGCACAACCATGTTTATAGCACTATTTACAATAGCCCACAAACATCTATTAATGGGTAAGTAGGAAAAGAGAATGTGGTAAATATATACATATACATATACACACATATACACAAGGGAATATCACTCAGCCTTAAAAACAAAGGAAATTCTGTTGCATGCTAACAAAATCTGAAGGTCAATATGTTAAATGAAATAAGCCACTCAGAAAAAGACAAATACTTTATGACTCACTTATGTGAGGTGTCCAAAGTAAATTTATAGGAACAGAAAGTAGAATGGTGGTTACCTGTACAGGTCTGGGAGCAGGAAGAAAATAGAGTTGTTTAGTGGGCAGTTTCAAATTTGTCAGATGTAGAAGTTCTAGACATCTGCCTTAAAAAATTTTAACATACTTAACACTACTGAACTGCACTCTTAAAAATGGTTAAAATGGCAAATTTTGTCTTTCAAATCATAAATCTTAAACTGAAGAAACTACATCATTTATCTTAAGTGTTAGAACTTAAAAGATCCACTTATCATTCTATCAGTACTCTCCTTACAGATAAGAATGGTACACTAATTTCACATATAAACCTTGAAGCCAGATGGACTAGAATTCAAACATGGGCTCTAACACGTAGCTGTGAGCCTGTTTTCTCACTTGTACACCTGGAGGTATTAAATGAAACAACATGGGACTGGTGCTATGGCACAGTTGGTTAAATTGAAATCAGAGATGACTCCCTAAAATTCATACAAAAATGTGGCACCTTAAAGTTCCCCAGAAGGGCGATCTGGGGTGCCGCATATGCTACTGGAATTTGGGGTGCCATACGATTTCACCATATGCTTACTAATAAATCCCCAATATTAATAAGCCCAAGAGGGTTCTTGCCTAATATTTAGAGAAGAATTCTAAATATTGGCACAGATAAACAAGGCAGCATGGTACATTTTAAGCCTTTATTTAGTGAGAAAGATGCATAGGAGAGTGAGAGCTTTATTGAGAAGGAGAGGTAAATCTGGGTTCATACCGAGCACCAGGAACCAGCCACTTGCAGGAGCATCTAGGCCAGGAAGCCTACATGCTGCCTGCTTGCGGTGCTGGCATGCCATATGGGCGCTGTTTTAAGTCCCAATGGCTCCACTTTTGATCCAGCTCCCTGCTAATGTGCCTGGGAAAGCAGCAAAAGATGGTCCAACTGCTTGGGCCCCTGCATCCACATGGGAGACCTGGAGGAAACTCCTGGCTCCTGGTTCAGGTCCTGCCCAGGCCTGGCTATTTTAGTCATCTGGAGAGTGAACCAGAAGATAGAAGATCTCTCTCTCTCTCGCCGTGACTGAACTTTCAAATAAATAAATAAATATTTTAAAAGAAAAGAAATAAATTCATGCTCTAACAGGGCAGAAAAATAAATAATTTTTTTAAAAAATGAAACAATGTAGCACAGTGCCTGGCACACAGTTCCTTTCCCTTTCAGCTCTCTGGGAAGGTTCCTTTTATAGCCTAAGTCTTCTCTGGGTTGAGGATGGTAAATGCAGGGACGATTTAAACAGAAAAGACACAAGTGAATTTTTTACAGGTTTTTTACTGAGGAATGCTGAAATTAAGCTAACTATTCATTGATGTAATTTTGCTTTATTTTTCAATGTTTTCCCTCCAAAAAAAGGAATCTAATTTTAAGGAGAAAATGATTACAGATTAGTCATCTAAAAGAGGCTACTCCCAGAACAACCAAAATCTCATTCATCCCTAGTGGAAATAAAAATTTGTATAACCTCTTCAGATAACAATGTGGTGATAGCTGGAAAAATAACAACATCCATTCCTCCAACTGAGCAGTGCCTTGCAACTCCAAGTATGGCCCATGGAGTTGCCTCATGTGGGGACTTGTGAGCAACACAGATTCTAAGGACCATCAACCGAATAGGTAATATGTGAAGGGCTTTCCTAAGAGCAGCTGGGTAGCCATGAAAAACTGATCTTCATTTTGGAAACAATTCTGGCTGCAGTATGAAAATGGATTGGGGAAGAATGAAATAAAAAAGAATCTTTAACAGCTTGCTAAAATAATCCAGTCAAGAGATGAAGACAGCCAGCAAAATAAATTCCAAAAGCATGTATAAGCTATTATGATCACAGGAAATTTATCATTACCTGTGCTGGACTCATGTCCTAGAAACCCAGTTTTCCTGCTGTAGTGAAAACAAATAGTACATATCAATGATTTACCAGTATCTCTTACCTAGGAAGTAGGGAAATTACATAAAATCAAATACCCTAATAAAACTGGCCCATAAAAATGGTGTCAGAGTTGTGCTTCACAATCACCTAAATTCACTATGCTGTCCCGTAAAACAGCACCTTCACTAGCATGTTGTCAATACCTTATAACAATTCTCATCCTTTCCCTCTCCCAAAACTACTTTTCTACCCATTTTAACAGCTTCTGAGCCTTGAGATTCATGCCTGGCTGTGTAAAAGGCAAGTACTGCTTTTCAGCTGAACAAACACAGACAGACAATGAGGGTAATGTGGCAAATGCGTCTGCCCACTCAGATATTTTCCAAAGTAGGAGTTCATGCTGGGCTCCCTCAGTTGGAAAGCCCAAGGGAATAAACATTCCAGATGAAAAGCTGAAAGTCACACTTGATCAGCACTATCATTTCTCCTAATTGCTGAGTGGATAGTACACAGAACATTGGGGAAATTATGAGATTCGGGGGTTTAAAAATTAGAGAACGGTAATAAAGAAGGTAGGTACACTAAGTGCTTTGTTGACAATAACAGACCTGACACATCAAAACAATTTTACTTGCCCATAGGAAAGATGAAAGCAAGGAGCTTTCATCAGTGCCCTCTAGCATCAGTCAGAGTGTGCATGTAGTAAGAGATGTGTGGCGAAACCACTCAAAACTATTTGTGCATTAGGGTACACACTAAAACACTAATGTCATGTCAACGATATACCAGATATAGAACGTTTGGCTTGGGTAATACAATGTCTGAGACAGCTCCTCTACCCTTTTTTCTCTTTCAAAATGAACAGTACATTCCTAATCAGCTCTGTTCAGACACCCAGGGTGCAGGTGAACGAAAGTACAGACTCTTCAGTGACCAAGCAACCAATATCCTGGAATTTGAAAAAAGCTTTTTTACAATGAAATGTTCCACTGTCAATAGACCATTTGCCTCAGTTGCTTTCATAGCTGCAACTGACCCTCTGCTGGAGACCAAAATGTCCTCTGTATTAGCCCTAAAGTCACTCCACCAGCTAAAAATTAGGATAGGACAGAGGAAGAGAAAACTGCTTTAAATTCTAAGATAATGAAAATTATATGATCAAAGATAAGAATGTCCCTGGCTGGCGCCGCGGCTCAATAGGCTAATCCTCCGCCTTGTGGCACCAGCACACCGGGTTCTAGTCCCTGTCGGGGAGCCGGATTCTGTCCCGGTTGCCCCTCTTCCAGGCCAGCTCTCTGCTGTGGCCCGGGAGTGCAGTGGAGGATGGCCCAAGTGCTTGGGCCCTGAACCCCATAGGAGACCAGGAGAAACACCTGGCTCCTGCCATCAGATCAGTGTGGTGCACCGGCCACGGCACACCAGCCACGGCGGCCATTGGAGGGTAAACCAATGGCAAAGGAAGACCTTTCTCTCTGTCTCTCTCTCTCACTGTCCACTCTGCCTGTCAAAAAAAAGAATGTCCCTACTATTAAAATAATGCAGCCATAGACATTTAAGAATATACATAAATAGTAAGTATCTTAAACTTGGTAAATGTTTATGGAATGAGCATGGTTCAAATGACAGAGTACAGCACAAGTCCTTTATAGTTTACATAACCATTGAAAATCATCTCTTTCCATTTCCTCAGATGTAAAAATTAAATAATAATCTACTCTATCCTACCCTACCCAAACAATCCAAGGAATTCTTACACTGTCAGTTTTCATACTCAGTTGGGTATTTAGCAATGCTACAAACAATAACAACAAAATTCTCAGCAATTGTCATTACTTCTTCCATAAAAAAGATCAATCAAGTATTTAGATTTGGCTTTAGCAAGGTAAATAATAGGGAGTAGAGATGAGACAGGATTGGCCATGGAGGACGGTGGTCCAGAAAGATGAGAGATCCAAGAAAGGTGACTGCCCTATACTGTTAATTATTGTGTTCTAAACCAAGTCTCTGGATAAATCTAAAAAAATCTTTCCTCTAACCATAAAGAAAACATTTCTCTTACCCCATGTTTGGTGACATTAAGAAATTATTCATTCTTAAGTGTTATTTAAGAATAGAAGCCATATATTTAAAAAATATAATGAAATATAATTATAGATGAAATGCTATCTGGTATTTCTTTCAAAAAGAAACAGGACAAGGTAAATGGATGGAAGTGATTTGAGGCAGGACTGACCATGGATGATGGTTGTTCATATGGATGATAAGCGTAAGTAAGGTCATTACTCTGTTAACTTTTGCATATGCACAGATATTTTCATAATAAAAATGCTTTAAAGTGTCTTTATGCTACTCTCACTGGCACATTTTCTTAGATTTTTGTTTATGATAGCAAGGCCATAGATTTCCCTAAACAAGAAGTCAGATTTCAAATATGCATGTTAGCTCTTTACCAAGTTTAATTTGGGTAAAACAGAATAGCCCAGACACATTTTATCAAAATTTCCTGAACACTTGGAAAACAGGTGTGTGGCAATTCCAATGATGATTTTAACAACTAAAATGTATTGAATTCTTTCCTTCTCTCACTGTTTTAAGTGCTCTTATAACAGTAATCACTGTATGAAGTGGGCTGACACAGAGAGGAAGTGATATAGCTGTGATCTGAGTCCAGGCAATCTGACTTTAGAACCTGTACTTTTTTTTTTTTTTTTTTTTGAGAGGCAGAGACACAGAACCACCAATTACCTAATTCTTCAAGGCTCAATAATATGGATTTGACTGGGACTGGCTCTGTGGTGCATTCAGTTAAGCTGCTGCCTACAACTCCAGCATCCCATTTGGGAGTCAGTTCAAGTTCTAGCTGCTCCACTTCCAACCTAGCTCCTTGCTAATGTGCCTGGGAAAGCAGAAAATCCCCCAAGTACCTGGGCCCCTGCACCCACGTGACAGATCTGGATGGAGTTCCAGGCTCCTTGCTTTGGCTGGGGCTGTTGTGGCCATTTGAGGGAGTGAACCCATGAATGAGCTCACTCGCTCACTTGTTCTCTCTCTGCGTGTGTGTGTTTGTGTCTTCTTCCCTCTCTCCCTCCCTCTCTTTAATATCTTTTAAAAAAATAACATTGATGTGGGTAATGTTAGAATTTAGAGTAGAAGGGAAGAAAACTGCTCAGCCTTAAAAGTACATTGCCTTGTTAGGGGAAGCAGTCTAAAATGGTAGGGGGAAATGAAAAAAAATGGAGTTAGGCAGACTTAAATGAATACTAAATTGTGGTTATTTACCATCCATTATTATATAACCTTGAGTAAACTAAATACCTCTCCTCCTGGGCTTCCTCACTCATACTTTGTAGGTTTGAGGTATGGCTGGAAAGTGAAAAATGTATGTACAGGAAGCTCATACTTAAGTATCCTAGAGCAGCTCTGTTTGTGTAGGAGCCCCTCCCTCTACTGAGTGAGGATGTTTAAGTCATTCACTGCTCTTTCCTCAGCTCCTAGCTCAGTGTCTGTCACACACACAGGAGGCACTTACATGTATTCAACCTAACACAGACGTATTAAGAGGTACGGCACCAAATGCTAGCTTTATTTGTCAAGTCTCTAATGTTAGTCATCTAAATCTGTGTTACATTAACAAGCAAAATGGGTTTCAAATGTTTCCATAATAAGAGAGGATAGACTAATCTATGTCCTGCTCCATTATTACTTAATCTTAGCATGGATACCCTTTAATCCAAAATTAGTGCTGGAAAAGATTTAAAGACAGTCAGTGGCCTCTAATTATCTTTGCTAGGGATCATTTACACACTTAGAAGTATACTATAGTTTCTAGACTGATCTTTGTGAAATATTAACCTTACCATGTCATTTCCTGGCTTATACCGTACTTGCTTTTAGAATAAAATTATGAGCAAAACATGGAAAGCATGATTTGATAACTACTGATGATTCCAGACTCAAATCTCACCGTTCCCTGGGCCAGTGTTGTAGCATGCAGTGGGTTAAGCCACCACCTGAGGCGCTGGCATCCCATATGGGCACCAGTTCATGTCCTGGCTGCTCCACTCTTATCCAGTCCCCTGTTAATGGCCTGGGAAAAGCAGTGGAAGATGGCCTAAGTGCCTGGACCCTTTCTGCCCATGTCAGAAACCTGGGTAGAGTTCCAGGTTCCTGGCTTTGGTCTGGCCTAGCCCCAGACGTGTGGCTCTCTGGGGAGTGAATCAGCAGATGGAAGATCTCCCTCTTTCTCTCTCTGTGTCTCTTTTTCTCTATATACTGCTGTCTTTCAAATAAATAAATAAATCTTAAAAAAAAAAATCTCACCATTCCCTATTCTGCAGTCACATATCCTCCACTTCCCTACTCAAGCCACCCAGACTTCAGTTCCTCAGCAGGACAGACACAAACCCTCCCACCTCTGTGGTTTCTCACTTGCTCCATTTTCCTAGTGTGTTCTCCCCTCCCCCACCTGGATAATCCCTACTTGTTCTCAAGATTCAGAGAAAACTTCTTCCAGATAATCTTCCCTGACCTCCTCCCTCACACCCTAAAAGTCTATTCATAAATAGTCCCCTCGTTGCTCCTACAGTACCCTGTCCATACCACTATGATGGCGCCTATCATTCAATGTCAAATTCCCTATATCCTTCACTACAATCTCAAGGATAGGAACTATGTCTTATTTGCCTACCACCTATCTAGCCCAGCACTAGATGCACAATGGGTTAATTAAGAAATATCTGATAAATGAATAAAATAACCTTGTTTTGTTAATAACACTGGGAAAATAGTGTAAATTTATTGACAAAAGCACACCATTTTCCCTACACAAAGTCAAGTTGAACCATCTTAGTGAAGCATAGTTGAAAACCAATTTGAGCATGACAAGAAAAAAAATCAGGACCTGATATTCTGTCTGGTTAACAACCCAAAAAAAAAAAAAAGGAAGATGGAAAGAAAAGAGGAAGATACCATTGCAAATTGGTGAAGTAGTAAAGAAATAAAAAGTAATAACTTCCTGATGCATGTGGCATTGGCCCCTGGAAAGTATTTAATCACTGATTTTAAGTGCGTATTTCTAAATAAGTGCTCTATTACACAAGATTATCAACTAAAAGACATATAGCAAAGAGAAATGTTTAATTTCTGATAACTGCTAGAAAATCTGTTATTTAGGAGAAATACCATATGCTAAGAAACGTAATTCTCTAAAACAGCAAGTGTAACTTTTTTTTGGCAACAAATATTGAGACCATTTAGAACTTTAAAAGTTTCATTCACAAATTAAAAATAATTAACATATACAAAAGCACTATTTGGTCACAAAGCTTTTGTAGCTTCATATCATTATTCACTGCTGTCTCTGTTTCTAACCAACTTACGTTGGTTACACCAAGGTAAAAAGTCCCAAGTTTCTGGCCCATTATTTGCCTTTAAATGTCATGTTGGCTAATATATAAGCTTACTCATATCAGATATGTAAGTCTTCTCGCCAGGAAACCAAACCACCATACACATCAATTAGGCTAATAAAAAAATGAAAGTGAAATTAAAATGGACAGAGTACTATGGGAGGACGTACTTTTTGCTTTCAAGTAAAGTACATAGTTTCTACTACATATCTAAAGAAAAAGGTGGAAAACTGTAAACAAATCCATAGTCTGGACAGAAAAATCATGACTACAAATCAGAAAACAGAAGCAAAGTTTACAGGTGGGAAAAGATACATTAAAACTAACAGTGATTAGAAGGATACAGTAGAGCACATTACATTCAATCTACTTTTAGCATGTTATTTTGCCATGACAGAAAGAATTTCAAATATAAGACAGATCTGGGTTTGAATCTCAGCCAATCAGCATTTCCCAGTCATGTAACTACTGAGCAAACAATTATGTCAAAGTCCAGGTTCCTCATTTGTGAAATGCGGTGACTTATTATTTATCACAAGAATTCAAAGAACTTGAGGTAGTGAAGAATTAAAAGGATTGGAACAATGCAGGTAAATAGGTATTCAAAATAAAACGAGAAGAACAGCTAACATTCAAAGGTCAGTTACGCCAGGAATTCTAGGTGCTTTACGTTTGTTATTGTTTTATCCCAATAATAAGCCTGTGAGGCAAACAGAATTATTATGCCCATTTTATGGATAGGAAACTAAGGCATTACCCAAGTTAACATAATAAAAACAAATGATAGAGAGAATAATTCAAATTTAGAAAGGCATGTTCTAGAGACTATAGCTATCATTAATAAAAGTAATTCTTCAGTTAGCTTGAACAAAAGCTCTCTTTCAGTTTGACTTACTATCCTTTTCTCGTTAAGAAGCTGACCTCTGAAAACCCCAGAACTTTGGTCTCTAGTACATCTCTACTTTTCCACTACCCTTATACCAATCATTTCATAATTATGGTGCTCCATTTCTTCATTTCTTCAAAGTAAGATGCTATGGACTTAGATTACTAAATTTTTTTAAGGTTTATTTATTTATCTGAAAGGCAGAGTTACAAAGAGAGAGGAAGAGACAGAGATCTTCCGTTGGTTCACTTCCCAAATCGCCACAATGGCCAGGGCTGGGCCAGCTGAAGCCAAGAGCCTGGAACCTCATCCAGGTCTCACATGTGAGTGACAGGAACCCAAGAACTTGGACCATCTTTCTATTGCTTTCCCAGGCACATCAGCAGGAAACTGTATCAGAAGCAGAGCTTCCAGGAGTCAACCTGGTACTCATACAGGATGCCAGCATCGCAGGAAGCAGCTTAAACTGCTGTGCCACAACATAGGACCCAGGTTACTAAACTTTGAAAACACACAAACAAGACAGTTTGCCCAACTTCTTCCCAGAATGGATATAATCTAAGGATATAGTTGGTTATGAAAAAAAATGAAAAGTGTGGCACTTTAGTCCATGTTTACGGCTAGTGACTGTTGTGATAGGTCTAGAAAAAACATTCCAATTTGCCCTATCCCAGTTATGCTTCTAGAGAGTAAATAAAAGATAAATAAAACCTTTCTGTCCTCTTATTGTTTTGGTCCCAGTTAAAATAATACGGAACTCTGACGTTGCCATTCACATTCAAATCTTTCTGATAATATCATTCCTACAGGTAAATTACTTACAATTTAGGAACACTCACTTTGTAGATACTTACTGAAGACTTGCCACAGGACAGGAATTAATCTAGGAGCTAGGGATATAAAGTATAAAAAGAGAGAGAGAGAGAAAGAGCAAAGACAAAAATCCCTGCCGGAGTTGGTGCTGTGGTGCAGCAGGTTCAGCTGCTTCTTGAGGCACCAGCAGCCAATGGCAGAGGCAGTTCCAGTTTTGGCTGTGAAACAGCTCTCTGCTCATTTGCCTCGGGAAGCAGCAGAAGATGGCTCAAATACCTGCGTCCCTGCCACCCACATGGGAGAAGCAGACAGAGTTCAGGGATCTTGACTTCAGCCTGGCCCTGCTCAGACCATTGTGGCCATTTGGTGAGTGAACCATCAAATGGAAGATCTCTCACTCTCTCCTCCTCTGTCACTCTGTCTTTCTGATAAACAAAATAACTAATTTTTTTTAAAAAATCCCTGCATTAATGGAATCCAGTGGTGGTGAGTTTGGCAGATTTATGCCTCAACGCAGTTCAGCTATCTATTGAATATTTACTGTGTGCTGAATGCTATCACTGGTAGATGTTATGAAGTGCAAACATCAATAAGACATAACTCTATAACTATATTTAAATCAAGCAATAAAGGGGTCAGTTACATAAACAAGTAATACTTAAAACAGGAGTCCTTAAAAGGCAAGTAATCATGGCCAGTGTCATGGCAGCACAGGTTAAGCCACTATCTGCAAAGCTGGCATCCGACATAGGTGCAAATTCAAGTCCCAGCCGCTCCACTTCCAATCCAGCTCTCTGCTAATGTGCCTGGAGAAGCAGTAGAAGATGACCTAAGAGCTTAGTGCTTGGGCCCCTGCACCCACATGGAAGACCGGATGAAGCTCCTGCCTTCTGGATTTGGTCTGACTCCAGACCCAGACATTGTGGGCATTTGGGGAGTGAACAAGTGATGGAAGATATTTCTGTCTCTCTCTCTCTCTTTTCCTCTCTCTCTAACTCTGCCTTTCAAATAAATAAAATAAATCTTAAAAAAAAGCAAATTGTTAGGGCTGGCACCGTGATACAGTGGGTTAATCTTCTGCCTGCGGCACTGGCATCTCATATGGGCACTGGTTCTAGTCCTGGCTGCTCCTCTTCCAAACCAGCTCTCTGCTGTGGCCTGGGAAAGCAGTAAAGGATGGCTCAAGTGTTTGGGCCCCTACACCCATGTGGGAGACCAGGAGGAAGCACCTGGCTCCTGGCTTCGGATTGGCACAGCTCTGGCCATTGCGGCCAGCTGGGGAGTGAACCAGTGGAGGGAAGACCTTTCTCTCTGTCTCTTCCTCTCACTGTCTGTAACTCTCTCTCTCTCAAACAAGTAAATAAAATTTTAAAAAGTAGCCAAAAATATGTACAGTAATGTTAGAATGTATAAGGTAGAACAATAGTAGGAGGCAGGATGAATATTTTTCATGAACAAATAAGTTCGTCAGATGGTCAATAAGAGGGGTGTGGTAGACATCTGTCATTCTTTTGGCAGCCTAGTATCAGTATAATTCCCCACTATCTTAGAATTGGTTCCTATTCAAGAGACTTCTGCTTATTTTAAGCCTTGATACCCCAACACAGATGTTCATAATGTCAGATTCTTGTTTTCCTGGCCTCCCCTCAAGCCAATACATAGACAAGTAATTGAGGCTCCAACAATCAGATGCCTCATCACCTGGCTTGGAATTAGAAACCAATGATTCAAAGAAATGAGCATGAGTTATCTCTGGTGGTAGAGGGGGACATGGATGCAATACGACAAATGGAATAGTACTTGCTATGGCAACCAGTACCCAGGGTTGGCAGTGTTGATGGTGGGGTGGGGACCTTTGGTTCTGCCAAGTACCATTTGGATATTTATAACAACATTCATGGGTTGTACAAAATTGTCAACTTAAAAATTAGCCTGCTATAGACTTATTAAATTTCCAGTCCCACCTGCAGTTGCCTTGGCAGGGCCTGACCAAATGATTTGTCAGGCCTTGCAGAGCCCATCGGCTGGACATTCCCCATCCCTGGACTGTAAACTGTAGCAGCTAATGTTCATTGGCAGTTGTCAGAGACAAATTCAATCGGTGTGACTGGAGATTACCTCTATCTTCGTGGCCTCAATTTGGTTCTCCTGGAGATTCTGATTTGATTCCCCTGAACTCTTCAGTATCTTTTTAGTAAGTCCATTTCTGATTAAATCAACATTGATCATTGATTTCTGTTGCTTGCAATTATGAACCTATTTAAACTCAAGATAAAGGCATTCCAAGCAGAAGGGACAGCATTTACAAAGTGAGGGGAGCCCAGTCAGTTCAGTGATGAGGAGGAGACTCTGAGCGACATATGTGAATTTGAATCAAGGTAGTTATAGAAAGCATTTTTCAATTTATTTAACTCTCAAAACCTCATATTTCTTATAAGGTTCCTTTGAGAATTCAATGAGATTATGACAATTCATTTAAAGCTCTTAGTATCTGTTAAGACCTTAGCAATAAAGATGATTGCTTTATTATCATCTTTATAATCGATGATGATGATGATGATGATGATGATAGGTATTATACATGGATGAAAATTCAAAAAGTTCATGGAAAAATACATATTATGAAGAAACTATTCAGGGATTTCGATTTTTATGCCAAAATTATCTTCCAGTTCCATTTTCCATTAAATTTAGACGTCCCTCCAATACAAAATTTGATTCTGCTAGATTTTAAAACACAAGGAAAGGAGTGTAGGAAATAAGGATGGAGACAGTTCACAGAGAAACTTTAAGTCATTTTAATGAACTTGAACTTTATGGGATAGGATTACTTCAATGGTAAGAAATGGGAGGATTATATTGAAACATAAATATTATATAAAATCAGCTAGAATGGTATGATTAGGTTCTGGATTCTATATGCATTCTTCACACCTCACCACAGTACTTGTGTACTTGCAGGATACAATACTTGTTATTTTTGAATACTGATGTCATACAAACTGAAGCTATTCTAATAAACACAAATCCTACAAAATTTTACGTATTACTTGCCAATATGTTTTGCAATTGGATAAGATGGGGCTGAGTGTATCCTTGAAATAATTGTATAACTATTCCTTTGCCTGACCTGAGACAAGCAAACCCTGAGTGAGGAGGGAAGTTTATAAAAAGGAGTAAGGGAAATAAATCCTGAAGTGACTGGCAGAAGTGAAAATCTTGTTTGCAAGTCTGATGTTCTTTTATGATTTTTATATGGCAAACTATCACCTGGTATTTTTTTTACAGCATATTGTCATGCATACAGCATCTTAATCTAGAGTCCATAGTAAGTTACAGATGAGAGGTTTTGTCATTTACCATGGGGTAGTACTTGCCAAATGCTAATAAGAATTACGTTGTCTCTACTGGCACCCACCCTCCAGTACTGATTAGATAATCACATGCACAGCGTCATTCAGTTCTGCTTCACATGCACCATGCTTTTCTACCTTATTTCCACCACTATCTCCTCCCTCCACCGCACTCCACACCCAGATCTACTTTTGAGAAGCATGCTTTGATCCAATTTTTATTTTCACAGTAGCTAATCAAAGTAAACCTTGATCACTGTCTACAACTCAGAACCGGTACTGAGAGAAAAAGTTGGAATTTGGTAGGGGAGGTAATACAAACAGAAACCAAAATGTGTTCTGCTTCCACTGACTGCTTTATTTCATTTTCTGCTACTTCCATCTGCTTTGGTAATGCAGCCCACTTTAGCAAAGGGGAATAAAGTACACAGACTTTTGAGTCAGACAGAGTCAGTTCTGAATGCTAGTTCCAATACTCAAGAACCCTATTAGGTAGGTACTATAAACTCATGTTTCAGGGGATGGTATTGAAGCCCAGGGACATAATAGGACTTGACTTGCATTTGAATTTTGTATTTGACATGCTTTCAAAACTACCAGTGTTGTTACATATATATAATTGAGTGGCTTTGTCTTTCTACAGGCCCAATCTTATTTTCACTTTACTAGGTCATCTGTGGCTAAGGCTTGACACCTACCAAAAATCCAGAATATACACCTGTCAAAACAAGACAATGGCTGTTTCAAGGATTTTGTAGTGTCCTATCTTTGCATTTATTTTTCGAAAATAGCTTCCAGTAGTCCAGTGCTGAGCAGTAGCTTTACTGCTCTATCTGGCAACATGACACGTGCTAATTCTTACCTCACCTGGGCCACTCTTGAAGGACAAAAAGGAGTCTTTGCCTCAAACATATGGTCCCATCTTGTACCTTAAAACCACTTATAAAGCAAGGTTCATCTTGACAACGTGTAACTCTTCTTGATTAGCAATGTGTTAACAGTCTCCAGACTGTGTAAAGGAAGCTGTTAAGTTTATTCATCTAGAATTAACAAAGTTTTCCCTACTATTTTTCAAATACCCTGAATAGATAATAAAATGGTATTAATAATGATAGCTTTCAGTGGATGTTTACTATGCTGATTATTAGTTTATATGGCAATCATTAAATATTGAGTTCTACACATATTAATTTAATAATCATTCAATAACAGTATGCTTCATTATGGCTTTGATTTCCCAGTTCAAAATTCAGAGAACAGAGATCATTATGTAAGGTAGACAGCAGTTTCCTGAAGGCCAGAGCCATTCTTTGGCATATCCTTTTAGCATAGCACCTAGGCTTTTTGGCAATGGATAAGCCAGGCAGATGGGCACCTTGACTTCTCTCACCACAGGACTAAAAATACCAAATGCCTGGCTTGGTTCCAGACTCTTTTGGGCTTTCAGGGGCCATTTGAATTCAAGAAAAATCATACTTGGCTGGAACAAACAAAAGAAAAATAAGTCACTGGTTTGGTTCTGCCAGAGAGTACCAAGTCTCAACTAAAGCACTGTATAAAGTTTTAGATCACTATCCAAAATAGATTTATATTCTTCTTGATGACATGGAAAATAATGCAATTGTGGTGACCTTTTTTTCCCATTTTGGTCTGTCACATATTTGACTTTTCCAGAAGAGTGCTAAATCCAATTCACATTTCCGTTTTCATAACAAATAAGTGACCTCATTTATTGCTGTGAGAGGTGGAGCAATATATGCGGTAATAAAAAGTTTTATGGGATAGCTTTTTTTCTGTAACTATTAGGAAGCACCTAATATGGTAATTTGAATATTGCAAAGACCCAAAATTTGATAATTTACATTATAGTGATAGCTAAACAGTACTACTTTCAAACTAATTTAGATTTCTCATTTCCAAAACATTAAAATATTTGAAATTTAAAATTAATATATCCATACACAATAATTTCCTTTTTTAAGATTTTTTTTAAATGTATTTGTTTGAGAGGTGGTGTTACAGACAGACAGAGGGAGAGAGAGAAAGGTGACAGAAAAACAAAGAGAAATGGCCATAACAGCCAGAGCTGGGCCTACCCGAAGCCAGGAGCCAGGAACTTCTTCCAGGTCTCCCATGCAGGTGCAGGGGCCCAAGTATTTGGGCCATCTTCCACTGCTTTCCCAGGCCATAAACAGAAATCTAAATCAGAAGTGTAGCAGCCAGGACATGAACAGGCGCTCCATACGGGATACCATGACACAGGCAGAGGCTTAGCCCACTATGCCACAGTGCCAGCCTTATAATGCTTTCAATGGCAGAGAGGAGGATAAAATAAATGTTGATGTAAAAAAATTATGTGGTTACCACAAAGTGTTAATTTTAGTTATTTATTGGTTCATTTTTATCTTTATATTGCTTATATTTTCTAAAATGAACATATTAAAGATTTACAAAATACAACTTATTCATGTTGTGAGTTCAATGTGACATAAGAATTATTTTCTCAGGCTATAATGGGAAGAAAAGTAATACTAAAAGATCTCAAAGCTTTGGAAAATACAACATAATTACCTATAAATTATACATGAACTATAAAATACAAAAATGTATTTTATATAAAGTAGGTATGTAAATTCATATGTTTATTTTTGTTGTGTTTAATCAAAATTATTTTATTCACATTATATTATAAACTCATACAAACCACACAATCTGGAAAGAATACCAAAAAAATAGCTTTAATTATACAAGGCCTTTGTGTTTAAGGAAAGCTCAAGGTAATTGACATGTGCTACTTCTCAAAAGCCATGAGACACTGGAAGTAAGAGTTTTCATTTCAGGGAAACTAAATCACAAAGTCATTTTTAAAAAATGTGTTAAATAGCTCACAAAGTAAATGAAAAGAAAGACTATAATTTAGTTCCAACTGCCATTCCACCGATTAGCTGGACTACTCAGACCTGCCTCTATGGACAAGTTGAAACAACAAACTAACTTAAAAACTCAAACAAGTTGAACAGGATAAGTTTGCAAGCAATATACCAATGATTCAGTATAATAATACCCAACAGCTAGATTGCTTTGTGTTTTTGGTACAGTGTATAACTATTCATTAACCCATGCTGCATCAATGGTGGAACTATCCTTTTAATGTTGATCATACAGAACTGATAATTCAAAAACACTATACAAGTATAATGAATGCAGAGTCAAATGAAAAATCTATAGTCAAAAATGTTCAAAATGCCTTCCTCCAATCAGGCCTCAATAAAAAAAAAAAAACAGGATAAATATGTTGGAATGCCAAGCATTGCCACTCTTCCCTCATTATTTTCAGTAACCCCCTTTTTTTTTGCTTTTAATTTTATTTAGGTTATACAAGTTTCACATATTTCATGATACTTCCTCCCTACCCTCCCTCCCATCCAAGCTTCTTCCTCCTCCCTCTCACATTCCCACTCTTAATTTTTACAAAGATCTATTTTCAGTTTACTTAATGATCATATAGTTAACCCTACACCAAGTAAAAGAATTCAACAAATAGTATGAAGAAAAAAAAACACTGTTCCTCATCAGAACAGACAAGGGCTATAAACAATCATTGAATCTCAAAATGTCTATTTCACTGCTAAACATCACATTTTAGGTACCTCAGAACAGCGAAAACATGATATCTGTCTTTTTGGGACTGTTTATTTCACCAAGCATAATGGGTTCCAGTTGCATCCATCTTGTTGCAAAAGACAGGATTTCTTTTTTTTTTTTTTTTACAGCTGAGTGGTACTCCATAATGTATGTATACCATAATTTCTTTATCCAGTCAACACTGATGGACATCTGGGTTGCCTCCATATCTTAGTATTGTGATATAATGAAAATGGGGGTACAGATAACTCTTTCAGATGCTGATTTCTTTTGGCAGTAATCCTTCTTAAGGTATCATTACATCCCTGTAAGTAATTGACAGGACTGAAGAGATCCTAAAAAACTATTCAGTTTGGGGCCGCAGTTGTTGCATAGCAGGTAAAGCCACTGCCTGCAGTGTTGGCATCCCATACGGGCACCAGTTCCTGTCCCAGCTGCTCCACTTCCGATCCAGCTCTCTGCTATGTGTGGGAAAGCAGTAGAGGGCTGGGCCCCTCCACCTCCATGGGAGACCCAGAGGAAGCTCCTGACTCCTGGCTTTGGATCAGCGTAGCTCCAGCCGTTGCGGCCAAATGGGGAGTGAGCCAGTGGATGAAATTCCTCTCTCTCCCTCTCTCTTTCTGCCTCTCCTTCTCTCTCTGTGTAACTCTTGCTTTCAAATAAATGAATAAAGCTTTAAAAAAAAAAAAAAACACTATTCAGTTCATCCAATTTCCTTTAGAATAGATAGCATCTAAACTTAGCCTAAAATACTTTTTTCTTAGCTTTTTCATTTTATTTGAAAGCAGAGGGGCAGAGACTGACATATAGATATGGAGAGAGATCTTCCATCCACTGGTTCACTCCCCAAATGTTACAACTATTGAGGCTGGGCTCTGCCAAAGCCAGGAGCCTGGAACTCAATCCAGGTCTCTCATGTGGATAGCAGGAGCACAACTACTTTAGCCATCATCTGGTGCCTCCCAGAGTGCATATTAGTAGGAACCTGGAATTGGAAGCAGAGCCAAGACTAAAACTCAGGCACTCTGATATGACATGCCCTGAGTGGCATTTTAACAACTGTATCAATGCCTACTCCCATAAAATATATTTCAAGCAATTTTATCTTTAAAGATCAATTGCAAAATTAAAAAGAACTAGGGAATATGATGTTCTTCTTACAATCAACAATGTTACTCTCTTCTCTTTGCTCATATACATAAAAGCACTAGATTTAAAATAATAATAATAAATCAAATATGATCCCATGTAATATGCCAGTTTCTAGGAAGCACAAAAGAATGAATAAGTTTCCAAAATAAGTTATCTAAAGAGTCTAAAATTCATTAAATAAAAGTCATTCAAGGGGGAATGGTGCTATGGCCTAGTGGGTAAAGCCACCACCTACAGTGCCGGCATTCTATATAGGCACCGGTTGGAGTTCTGGCTGTTCCACTTGCAATCCAACTCCCTGCTAATGCATCTGGGAAAGCAGCGGAAGATGACCCGAGTCCTTGAGCCCCTGCATCCATGTGGGACACGCAGAGGAAGCTCCTGGCTCCTGATCAGCCCAGTGCCAGCCTCTGTAGCCATTTGGGGAATGAACCAGCAGATGGAAGATAGATCTGTGTGTGTGTGTGTGTGTGTGTGTGTTCATGCATGTGTGTGTGTGTGTCTCTCTGTAACTCATCCTTTCAAATAAATAAATCTTTAAAAAATAATCATTTAGGGGTGGGCATTTGGCCTAGCAGTTAACCACTTGGGATGTCCATCTCTCACATCAGAGTGCCTGAGTTTGACTCTCAACTCTGCTCCTGATTCCAATATGTACCCTGGAATGCAGCAAGTGATGGCTCAAGTAGTTGAGTCCTTGCTACCAACATGAGAGACCTGGATGAATTCCCAGTACCTGGCTTCAGCCTGGCCCAACCCCAGTCACTGAAGACATTTGAGGAGTGAATCAGTAAATGAGTCTGTCTCTATCTCTCTCTCTCTGTGCCTCTCAAACCAAAAACATTATTCAGGGGCCAATGATGTGGTATAAAAGGTTATGCCTCTGCCTGCAGTGCTGGCATCCCATATGGATGCCGGTTCCTGAATCCCGGCTGCCCACTTCCAATCCAGTTACCTGCTAATGTGCCTGGGAAAGCAGCAGAAGATGGCCCAAGTACTTGGGCCCCTGCACTCATGTGGGAGACCTGGAAGAAGCTCCTGACTCCTGGCTTCGGCATGGCCCAGCCCCGGCCACTGTGGCCTTCTGAAGAGTGAACCAGTAGATGGAAAAAATTCTCTCTCTCTCTCTCTCTCTGTATCGCTGCCTTTCAAATAAATAAATAAATCTTTAAAAGAAAAAAAAAACGTTATTTAACATTTCTCAGCCAGGTTCAAGATATTCCTACTCCTTATTGTTTACCCTGTGACTAGGCAGAACACATTCCTTTTTCCAAATGAATGAATCACCTCTTCTCTCGGAGCTTAGCTTTCTCCCTGGCAAGGTATCACATAGGACAGCTGTTATATTGCCAGTGTAAAAGCAAGCCCATCTGATCTAATTACAAAACATATGGACAGTCTGGAACCACACTTTTGGGGGCTCCATATCTGTAAAGAAGGAAACAGTAAAAAATCCTTTATTGGTAAAAGCTGTGAACAACGCCATGAATGCAAATTTTGCACAATTTAAACAAGATCTATTTCAACAAGCTACCTTTAACTAACTTTAAAGTACATGTTTTATATTCCCAAGACAGAATGAAATGGAGAAAGAACCAGTTCTCTCTAACCTCTGGTGAAGAAATCAGTTAAATCTTCCCTAAAAGGACCAAATCTTAAATATGTCATCCTTATCCTATATTTAAGATTTGTCAGGCCTCAGGAATAGTCTCCCTTCTTGAAAATTATCATTCGCTGAGACTAAGCAAGTTTTTCTGATGTAGATCAAACTTGCTGGGTCAGCAACAGAAATTACCATTAAATGGCCCTGGGTAAAATCTGATTTGATCTCAAATAAGTAAAGGCTTACCAAGCTTACCATAACTTTGTATACATTTTTCTCCCTTTATTTTTATGACTATAAAATTAAAATTAGATATAGCCAAAAAACTTTAAAAATTCAGAAAAACACAAATAAGGTAATTAAAATTGCCTATAATCCCATTACTTGGTCTTAGCCAATTATTTTGGCATGTCTTTCCTGTGTTACATTACTAATTATAATATAAGCATTTTAATGGCTGCATAATAGTTCAGAGAGTGCCATAATTTCTTTATCATAGGATTTCAGTGTAGAATTTCTATTTCAAAAATTGTTACTGAAAGAATAAACCCAATATAAAAATCAAAAGAAAATAGAGTTGATTATAGAGTTTGGATGGTGATATGAGTGTAAGAGGTTGAGTGTTGGGTATGGAGGGTATACAAGAAGATTTACTTAGCCTCTCCAGTCTCTACACTAGCTCCCAAATCCGTCTGAAAAAAACAAATCAGGGCTGGCCTTGTGGTGTAGCCGGTAAAGCTGTTGCCTGTGATGCAGGCATTCCATTTAGGTGCCTGTTCATGTCCTGGCTGTTCCACTTCCAATCCAGCTCCCTGCTAATGGCCTGGGAAAACAGCAGAAGATGTCCCAAGCACTTGGGTCCCTGAACCCATATCGGAGACACAGAAGGAGTTCCTGGCTCCTGGCTTCGGTCTGGTTCAGCCCTGGCCATTGTGACAACTGAGGGAGTGAACCAGTGGATGGAAGACCTTTGTCCCTCCCCGTCTCTCTGTAACTCTTTAAAGTAAATAAATCTTAAAATACACACACACACACACACACACACACACACACACATCTAATCTCTCATTTTATAGATGAAAATTAATTGCCCAAGATTATCAACCTAGTAAAAACTTTGGATCCCATATCTTTTTTTTTTTTTTACAGGCAGAGTGGACAGTGAGAGAGAGAGAGAGACAGAGAGAAAGGTCTTCCTTTGCCGTTGGTTCACCCTCCAATGGCCGCTGTGACTGGCGCGCTGCAGCCAGCACACCACACTGTGGATCCCATATCTTACTGACATGTGTTCAACTTTTCCAACTTAGCTATTCTTTCTACAAAAGTCAACAGATGTTCATTTGTCTATTGTTGCTCCTTTTTTTTAATTAAAAAAAAGTAGAAAGGACAAAGTAATATAGCAAAAAATAAAATGAATACATGTAATATACTATATCTCAAAGAATTCCATTTTCCCTAAGTAGGTTCCAACATCATTACTATGTGCAAAGGAGTAAAAAAGGAAAAACATTCATTTCTAAACTAAAAGGAAAAAAGTCTATGATTGCATTATTTTTCTCAAGAACATTCTGTATGTCTAGCGTAGCTATACATCAGTCCTTCTTCTTCACTTACTGAATGAATCACTGTTGAGAATCTATTTTGGACCAGACAGGAGGAAACAAAAGAAACAGATGCATCTGCCTTCTTGGAGTCTGTAAGCTTGATAGGCTTGGGCATACTAATACTTTTAACTTTATGAATTCTAGTATTTGCCACGGATAAGACAGGGATAATAATATTTAACTACTGCATTGTCTAAGAATTAACTAACTCAGTGTATATAAAAACAAAATCCTGGGCTAGGTAATCAGGTATACAGTAATATTAGTTAATGTTAGTTACCTTCTTTGCCAAAGTGTTAAAATATCAGACTGGAAATGAGAGATGGGAAAAGTACTAAGTCTCTTGGAAAATACTAAACATGCTAATTTGACACAATAAAAGGTAAAGTAGCAACTTTAGATAATTCCAAAAGATTCCTACACCAAGAAAGGAGAATATTTCAACATGAAGAAATGAAATTTATGTGAGCCCTCTCAGTAAGTTTCATGGTTCACTTTATCTCTGTCACAATTTACTTTCAATTACTACTGGGCTCTTTCTAAAATATTCAACCCCATGTAGTGCTTAGGACAGAAAAAAATTTTTTTAAATCCTCTTCTCCAAATACCATTTTTCCATCCTTTAAATATGGGCAACCAAATCAGTCAAAGATTCACACTCCACCAAATAAGCTTAAAGGACAACAGTTGGAAATGCAAAATATCAAATGTGAAACACATCAAAATTTTGTAAAGATTTGGTCAATATTCTCAAAGAGAAGTACAGGGGACAGAAGCTAAGCCTTTTTTCCACTCATGTAATACCCAGAAATCCACAAAGTATGGATGGTAAAGTCTTCGGAATTTTAAGAGCAGTTTGTGAACTCTAACACAATGCACAATTGTTAATTATTAGAAGCACTCTGCTCATTATTAACTATAATTATATTTCTGCAGGGGAAATTCTGTCATTCAAAAGATCAAACATTTGTTTCTCAACCAAATTAAGCCTTTTATATTAGGAAGCATCCCAATTCCACCTACCAACAAAAACAACTCATAATTTTCATACATAGAAAAAGAAATCTGACACTTATTCAAAATGCTTGATTTTTTAAGAGGCAGTTTTTCCCCCTACTTTTTCTCAGGAGAAGAAAAAATAAAAAGCTGGGCAGTATAAAGCAGTCTCCTCAGAGCAAAAAGAAATTTTTTTTCAAAAAGAGAAAATTAATACCATGTTCTGAATATTGTGTACATGATGACATCTTCTTAAAATTGGGCATAATTATCTAAATTAAATAAGACTAAAAGAAAGTCAATAGGAAAGAAATTGGAGTCACAGAGAAAGACAAGTTTTGTTCTGAGTGCGAAGTGTTCAGCCCTGTGCACCCTGATACCAGGACATCTTCAAGGACTTTTTGTTCCTCCATAAAGACTTCTTGGAAGAATTGGGCTTTGAGGAGCCACTGAAGGGGGACAAAGTGGTAAATTGTTAAATAGAAAGAGCAATTTGGTTCCTTAAAGAACGTGGAAGGAATGGATAGGGTAAGAATTAGAAACAAGAGAGGGACATATAGAGGAATTTAAATTGAAAAAAAATGAGCAAGCAGAATGGAGAAAAGATTTTCTTATTTTGAAGAAAAAGCAATAGGGAAAGATTTCTTCTGACAATAATTAACTATGGAACAGTGACATTTCTAACAGCCATTATTTTGACATAAATTTATCACATGTACTTAGATATACCTAAAAGGATAGTTATTTTGAGTAAATCTTTACTGTAATTCAAACACATATGTATCCACACATAACCTTTTTTGTCACAGTTTTTTAAAAACATCTCCCTTTAAACTTACTAGTTCAGTTAGGGTAGTTGTCTATAGTGAAAAACATATAAATCAAAATGTATCCTTGTAGAAAGACTAAGTCATCACAATAGAGGTACCTGTAATATAATATCAACATTACTAACAAATATTTTCATAGCATACCTACAGAAAGCAAAAATCAAGATCAAAGCAGAAAAGTATGAATTAAAGCTATTTACAATTAAAAATGTCATCTAAGATTGTCTTTCAGCTAAACAAGATCTTCTGTTTTATTCTCTTCTGATCTGTTAATGCTTTAGAGCAGTAATCTCGGTACCCATAATTTACTCATCAGTAAAAACAGCACTGTGATACTTTTCTTCCATTCTTTTTATAAGGGTGCCAGGACGTCTGGAAGTTAATGTATACATGTTTAGAAATGCTGAGATGAAAAGTAACGCACACTTTAATTTTATGGTTCTTTAAAAGACTCAAGATAAAAAGACCTAGTCAAATTATTTCAATGTGTAAATTTTCAACTAGCCAGAAGGCTTTCCGGGAGTCATAATTTAGAAGATTTGAAACTAATGTTCTGGAGTTTAACTATGCTGTTTCAAAAACTAATCAGACTAAGAAATTTCTATGGAAAGCTAGGCACTTGGGCCAGGAATAAGATACAGTAAATTTGAGAAATCCCTGGGCCAGGCCTTTAAAAGAATAAAGACAAATTGCTCCATCACAAGCCAGAACAGAATCTAATTAATAGAAGAATAAGAGCTATAATTTAATGTCACCATTGCAAAACATGGTAAAACAAAAAATTTGAGGAGGTGGGTGAATGAATAGCATATAATGAAATGAAATGCCAAAAAAGAAGAAATTTTCTCAGGTTAACATACAAAAACTCATATTTTTGCAAAATTGCTTCCTACTTTTCTATTTTAGGCATGTATTTTCTTTTTTTTTTTTTCCCTTTCAGAGACTCCTCATTTGAAAAAAAAAAATCATTTATTTATTTGAAAGGCAAAGAGACAGAGAGACACAAACATACTGACAGACAGACCTCCCACCTACTCAATGGTTCACTCCCCAGATGCCCAGAACAACCAGTGCTGGGCCAGCCCAAACCTAGAAGCTGTGAAGTCAATCCAGTTCTACCACTTGGGTGGCAAAGACCCAATCACTGCAGCCATCACATGCTAACTTTCAGGGTGCACATTAGCAGGGAGCTGGAACTGGGAGCAGAGCTGGGACTGAAAACACAGATACTCTGATACAAGACACAGGCTTCCCCAGAAGTGTCTTAATCCCTAAACCAAATGCCCAGCCCAAGCAATTATTTCTTTAAATGGTAATAATACAGATTCTGGAGCCAGAATAATTAGGTTCTACCACAGTTTGGCTTCTCTGGGCCTGGGTTTCCTTATAAAATCTATAAAACAAGGGGTAATAATAGTACCAAACTACTCCGATGATTAAATGAGTTACTATACTTCAGACAACTTAGAATAGCACCAGGAACATAGTAAGCGTGTTTGCAGTATTCCAGTGGACCACAGTCCATCAAATCCGAGGTTAAAAGTCAGAATCTTCAAAACCAAACATTTTCCTGTAACTCATTTGTTTCATATACTTACCCTGCCCTATATACACCCGGAATCAAAACCTGACCTGATCAAATGCTACTTATAATCTCTATTTATCCCACTCAATGTGCATTTTGCTGCAAAAATCTTAACGTGTTTGATTACAGTATGCTGTATCAGCTTCACTGGAATGTATTTGTTAACATTTTAAAATCTGGAAAATTTTCAAGTCTAAAATACATCCTACATCACAGGTTTTGGATAAAAGACTGTAGACCTATATTATCTCTGCAGCCTGTGCAGTTTCGGTTCCTTTACAGTATGTGACACCTTAAAAAACCACAAGTAATAAGACCCTGAACCTAGTAGTAAACAATGTTAGGATGAAAGAAGAATTTCCCAATACAGCTAGGAGGTCCCTATATTCCCAGAATGTTCCTTTCAAATAGAATGCATTTATAAGATTTTATTTACATGTTAGAGTAATCGAGCGTTTGCAAACTCTAAATTCAAGGGTTTGCTTAAACAAAATCTACTCTTATAATTTAGATCTAAAATAAATAATTAAAGTTCTTTGGAGAACAAAATATATGTTGAATCATGCACAGCAAATCGCAAAACTTTAGAGCTGAAAGGAGAAATCCTTAGGAACTAAATTATTATCTGTCCCTTTCCAACCTGGTTTATCATCTAAAACTCTCCAAAAACTCCCCGAAATGAGACAATAATAGCATGCTCTAACTAATCCTTAAATTCTGTCCATAGGATCACCCTATAGGGAAATGTGAGTAAATTGGGAGGAGTACACTGACAGATTGGGATCTACGAAGAATTACTTAAATCTAACACAATCAACCTAAGTTTGGTAAATGTCTCTGGTTATACTTTAGAAAATTACAAGAATTTCCAAGTCGAGAAAAAAGGAAGGACCGTGCAGCACATTTTTAGAAGACAAGAAAAAAAAAAAAAAAAAGACTTAGCTATCTTAATGGGCTCAGTGAGTCAACAACGGAATGTGGCTGCTGAAAAAGCTACTGTGACAGGGACTAACTACATCGACAGCAGTATCACCTCCAGAAAGAACACTCTGGCTAAGCATCTGGAGTATTAGGTTCAGCTTTGCTCCACGTTTTGGAAGAGACACAGAAAGACTGAAAAAGTCCAGAAGAGAGGTGACCAGGATGGTAAGGGAATTTGAAACCATGTCACATAAAGTCCAGCTGAAGGAGCTAAAGTTATTTAGTCCAGACTTGAGGGAGTATGATTACTGTCCCAAAATCCCTGAAGAACTGTCACCGCACAGAGAAAGCTGACCTGGTCTACATGACCCCAAAGGGTAGCACCAGACCGATCAGTGTAACTACAGGGGAAAATATCTCCGCTAAGCCCATGGAAGGACTAAGGGCCCATCTAACCTTAAAGGCCCATAATTAAAAAAAAAAAAAAATCAAACATTTATGTCAGTATCTTACTGCTACTTATCATGACTCTCTAGTATCATAACATCTTCCTTCAGTCTTCTTAAAATGTCCCATCCAGTCAACCAATCAGAACGTTTTGCCAGGTTTGGGAAAAGAAAGTGCCTTCTTGCTGTGCAATTAGTTTCAGCTTGCAGATCAATGTCCCTGTAAACAAAAGAAGGCCCTAACTGAGGGGTAGGCAAGAGCTCTCAGATCTCCATGAAAGAAATTCTTATTAATTAAAAAAGCAGTTATAAGAGTTCTCCAGTTGAACAGTATATTAGCAATAGTACTCTGTCTTTACAGGAACCTTGAAACTAACAAACTCCCTACAACCACCCCCAAATGCCAGGGAATTCAACTTTGCAAGCCAAACTTGCTCTCGAATTGAAATGGAAGCTTTCCCTCTGTTAGTCAAAAAGAAATGTTTACTCTGTAAAGTCCAACAGAGCCCTGAGCTCAGGAACGTCCATACTTGACCATATCATTGGAAAGCCAAGACTGAGCTTACCTATGGCTGTCAATAAGCCTCCAAAATCAGTTCTGCTTCAGGGACCTAGGCACAGGCAACCCAGAGTTTCTTATTCACAGAAAAGACAAACTATAGAATATTTAAAAACAGGAGAGCTTCTGAAGTTGGACAACCTTCTAAAACTTCCGTCGTCCGAAGACTACCACAAGCCAAATTTGTTAGTCCACAGAAGTTACTAAAAGCCTTGAGCAACAGTTCAGATGACAAATATTAACAAATACAGCTTTATTTTAAATCAATTTGGATTCTAAAAAACTTGAGTTGAAGTTTTAAAGACTACAATGAATACATGATGGACTTAACAAGAGCATATTCTTCTCTGTTTTTTAAAATGAATCCTAGAAGCAAGCTAAGTGTTCATAAATAGAGGATTGTTAAATAAATCAGGATACATTCTTACCATGGAAAGTGCAATATTAAAAATAGGAAGACACCAACCACTGGCATTTTAAAAGTCCACAATATCTAGTTAAGTGAATACAGCAAGTTGCAAAACAATATGTATAGAATTATTCATTTTGATTAAAAAAAAAAACTATTCAAACTGTTATGTACATGCTTACATATATCCAGAAAAAAAAATGTTTGAAAAAAGATCCAACAAACTGACAGTAGTAACTAAGGGACTGACTGGAACTAGCAGGCAGTGAAGGAGTGACTTTCACTTTTTCCTTTGTGGACTTCTGATTGTTGATATTTTTGAAAGAAAAGGTTAGTTTTGCAGTTTAAAAATAACAATACAAAAATAATGAAAGTTAAATAACATCAGTTAAATGGATTTACCTATGAGATATTAACCAAAATAAGTAATACTGCTGCTTAAATGCTACAGGGTTCTGAAATGCCAGAAAAACCTAATTCATTCTTTTTCTATTATATTTTACTAAAACAAACAGAAATAACCACAAGTCCCTACTAGCTTTCTCAAACGCTTTTCAAGCCGCACAAACACAGCCCTTCAGAAGCGTAGCTAACACACAAATGGTTTTTCCTCTGTACCAGGAGCTGTTCTAAGCACTACAAATGTGTAAGCTTAGTTAATCTTTACAGCACTCCTATGCGGTATCATTACCTCCATTTCACAGTTGAAGAAACTAAGGCCAGAGAAGTTAAATGACCCGCCCCCAAGCTTACGTAGCTCATAGCAGACAGAGGTAGGATGCAAACCTAAGCATGAACCCCAGAGTCCACATTCTTCAACCACTATGTTCCTGTCTCCCAAGTGACATGTCAGTCTCTGTAAGAAAGTCAAAACGGGTACAGGTAAAACCTCGATAGCTAACAGACTCCTTGAAACTAGAAGCGATGCAAACTTGGCCCTCTGTGGGTGGATAATTCACATTCCTGCTTATGTCACTGCTAGGCTCTAACCCAAAGTTCAAGACTGTAGTGAGGCTCATAACCATGTGGGAAAGTTCTCCACAAACTCAATTATAGTCTATACCTGACCCCCAGTAAATCACTGAGCCCAAGAATTAGGTCAGAGATCCAGCTAGACAACTGGCTTGGACTAATCTGCTCTCTAACTCAAAGCAGAACTCAGAGACTCCGGCTGAAAATGTTGTGACAGGTGAGTCTTGTTTGTTTAGTTCCAGGCCCACCTTAGACATAAAGGAGGAAAGAAATGGAGTTGTCTCTAACTTCTCTTTGACTTCAACCAGCAGAAGGAAAAATCCCAGAAACTGGCAATTCTCAGCGTTCGTAAAATTGAACACGCCACTGTAAAGGGACAAAAATGGCCACCCTTGCTTAACTTGTGTTTTTGTGCAAACACACTGACCCTGTGAGTGACAAGAGAAAAAACATGGTGCATGGAAGGGATTTAACCTAATTTATAAACCAGCTCAACCTAGATACACACCTGTCCCAACTGACCTGCCGAATCCTCCCGTTGGCATGGCAAACATGGTTTACAAAGCCTTTGTGATTTTTTTTTATTTTGGGCCTCAAACGGGCTGTGCTACTGTTTGTAAACAAAACCCTCCTCGATATCTCTTCTACTTGGCACACACACCCCTGAGATGTACAGACACAAGAAGAGATGCGCTAGGAAACTGGGGCTTTGGGAGGAATCCCTGATTCTCCGTTTTTGACCTCTGGGTTGATGGAGGTGCAGTGCTGGCTTCCAAACTTCCCCTAATAGCCCAGGCGGGGAGGCTGCGTGAGCGAACGGAACCCAAAAGTTTGCGCCCATCCCAGGTCTCTGACCAAGGCCAGAGAGCCCTGCTGGGAAGAGATGATGCCTTTCGCTCAGCAGCCGTGCCCTCCCGAAGGAGCCAGCCCAGGGGGGACAAAGCGTTTCCATATGGGTGGGGGGGGGCTAGGTGGAGCTTGGACCTCCCATTGGGAGCCCGATTCTGGGGAGCCTTGGGGGGCGGGGGAGGAACGAGAAACAATCGATTCCAGCCAAGCGCCTGATCCAGATGCCGGGAGCTGGGTGAGGACCGGCAGCGGCCGGGAGTGTCCGGCCAGCGAAGCAGGAGGCGGTGGGACTCACCTGGGGGAGGCGGAGAGGGGGCCTCGGTGGCAGGTGGGGTGGGTGGGACGCCGCCACCGCCGCCGCCGCCGCTGCTGCTGGGGAGAATGGGGGTTGGGGTCCCGGGAGTGGTCGGCGCCAGAACGGTGGTCGCTACGGGGGTGGTCGGCACCCGACCAGCAGTCGCAGACAGGGTGGTGGGCGCGAGTCCGGTCGGCGCCTGAGGGATGGTCGGAGTGCGTCCCCCCGCCCAGGGGGTGGTCGGCGAGGGGCCGACGGGCGCCTGGAAGGTGGTGGGAGCGGGTCCGGCCGTCGTCTGAAGAGGGGTGGTCTCCGGAGACTGGGCTGAGGAGGTCGCAGCCAGGGGACTGCGCGGGGATCCGGCCGTCGGGGCCTGTGCCCTAGGGAAGGGGTGGCTGGGCTCGCCTCGCAGCCCCGGGCCCGGCGACGCGTCCACCTGCCCCTCGGCCCCGCCGCCGCCGGTGACATTCCCCACCGAGGCTGCCGAGGCGGCGGCGCAGCACAACAGGGCGAGGCCGCACAGGCTCGGCAGGCTCCTCATGGCGCGCTCGACTCCGCCATTCATTCATTCAGCCAGTCGGTTGGTCAGTCATCTTCTCCCTGCAATTCGAACGAGAAAGCCGCCGCAGGCGCCGCCGCCACCGGGCGCACCATCGCCACCTCCCTCTGACAGGCGGCCGGCCCCGCGGGCGGGCCCCAGCGCGGAGGGAGCGACCGGGCCGATCGCTGACAGCCCGCCCTCCTCGATTGGCAGCAGCGCCCCACCAATGAAAGGCCACGCCAGCTCACGTGACCCAGCCTCTTTGTAGCCTCGCGGACCAATCAGAGAACGCCGAAGGGAGGGGGCGGGAAGTAGGGCGGGAGGAGGGTGGCGCGAGTCCCGCTCCAGCCGGCCGGGCTCGCTGCGGCCGCGGCTTTGTCTGCCCAAAGAGCGGGGCGAGGGCCTCGGGCACCGGGCGCAGCGGAGCAGACAAAGGACGTGCCCTGCGAGGCAGACGCCGAGCCAAGTCGTCTGCTCCATTAGGCTGCGAGCGCGACCTGGGGCGGGGAACCCGCTGGAGGCGGCGTCCCCGCCCTCCTGAACAATGGGGCGCCGGCGCCGCACCCCAGCTCGGGCTCGGGCTCGGGCTCGGGCGGGGAACAGGGCTGGAGACCAGCGATGGGCGAGAACGACAGCAGCGAGGGTGGAAAGCCCGGAGTTCCACTTCTCTGCCCGAAAGAGCCTGGCCTCGGCCCCGCGAGGTCTGATGTACTGTTCCCATTTCAAGGATGGGGAAACTGAGGTCCCGGCTGGGACCAAGACCCATACCCTGCTCAGGCACCTGCTGCGCCAGGCTGGACTTTGAGGTCTGGAGACCCTCCAGCAGCCTGGAGGAGACAGACTCCCATGCACGCTTGACCCTAAACCCCGGGAAGGTTAGGGTCAGACGTGACCGGACCTCAGCTTCTTCGTGTCTCTCGCTGAGTGCTTTTGTGGCCTGAGCGCAGTTTTCTGCAAGGACACCCCCCTCCCCCACTGAGCTGTTGTAAGAATTAAGTAATGTACGCAAAGGGTTTAACCCAGTGCCTGCCCACGGTGGCAAGCCCTCATTAGAGCTAACTACTCTCAGTGGACTGTGTCGGGACAAGCCTAGGGTTAGAAAGCAGCCCCAGGCCACAGCCCTGCTGGATCCCCAGAGTCTCCTGCCTGCTGCTACGATCCAGGTGGGGCTGATCGAAGAGCTTGACCCTATGACACTGAACCCGGGACGAAGCTGGAAATCGGGCGCGCAGCCTCCTCGCACCATCCGCCCGGGACCCGGAGCTGGGTCAGGCGCTGCAGCCCTGCAGGGCGGATTTGACATCTGACGGGGCTTAATCGCAGCCTCACCGCCAGCCCAGCCCTGGCTTCCCCCTGAGATGGTTGTTTTCCATTAGTCACTGGTCTCTAACCAGACCGGCAGGATGAGATTTGTGTGTGAACCTGTGCAGTTCATGAAAGCATGCATTTATTTGCTTGCGTGAGTAGTGGGTGGGGGAGGATATGTATGTGCTTGTGCGTAAAAGCACAAACATGTTGGTGAGGCTGTGTGTCTGAGTGGGAGCTTCTAACTCCTTTACATATTTTGTTCTTAATAATCTGGGCGTGTGTCCTGGTGTGTGTTTTCTGTGGTTTGTGCATGTGTGGTTATCTATGGGTGTATCTTGACAGGTCTGTCTGAGGATGCAAGGGGAGGGGTGTGCGGGTATTCTGGTTGCTAGGCCAATGTTTAGCAACAATCAACCAAGATTCTGTTTTTACTTTTCTGGGAAGGGGAGCAGGGTGGCCAGATCATGCCCCCTCCCCATATCCTTTTGCTCATTCCTCCTGACCCTTCACACTCCAACCCGAATGCCGCATCCTCTGAGAGCTATTCTGGGATTGCAGAATGGGAATTAGTCTCTCCTTCCCCGATTCCTTGTTGCCCTCTGCTTATTCATTGAGTGCAGCCCTGATCCATCAATCCACCTCTTCCCTGCCTCTTCCTAAAAGGATTAAAGATGGCTTTCGGAAGTACAACGGGATACACTGATCTGCTGGCTTCTCACAGGCTTGCATCAGCCTCCTACTAGAACTTGTGACTGACATGTCTGTCTGACCCATCAGGCTGTCTCTCTGTTCTGAGAGACAGAACAGGGGCAGGGGCAGTGCACCTGAGCACACATCCATGCTGCTTAAAATGAATTGAGTTGAAAAGAGATCCTGTGGAGCCCATGGGAAAAACCAATGTCACTGGAGTCAGACAGACTAGGTGGTGGTGACTCTGTCAACCACGTGACCTTGGAGAAAATCTTTCACCTCTCTGAGCCTCAGTTTCCTTGCCCATAAAATTCGGCCAATAAATGCTCTTTCATTCCACTAAGGACGGAAGAGAGCATCTTTAAAGGGCCAGCCAGTGTTCAATCTGTGTAGGCTGCCATCTATTATGCCATTCTTGTTGGCTCTAGGGTCAGAGCAGAAACCTCTGTCCTATAACTTCCCTGTCAGGTGACGTGGGCTGAGAGTTGCCCTACCTGATACTTCCAGACGATATCTAAAAAATGCTGGGTCGGCCTGACGCTGTGCTGTATCAGAGATTGCCTGGCAGTGGAGAAGAAAAGCTGACGCAGCTTCTCTGCCAGGAGAATCCCAGAGCAAAGAACCGCAAGACCATGCTGAGGGATCCAGGCTGGCCCTCTGCCTCTGGTGAGCATTACCCAAGCCAGGGCTTCTACGGGAGGGTGATGAGTCCATACTGTGTGCAGGGAATGTTGAATAATTTTGCAAGCCACTTTAGATGTATTAATGCTGATGCATTTCAACACTGAGTTCTTAAAATTCATTGCTCTGCCTTCGTCTTTCAACGGCAAGATGATTTTTAAAAATTTCTTAGGAATAACATGTTACTTTGAGTTTAAAAATTTGGCAACTCCTTAAGTAGCCAGTATCACAGAAAGGTAGCATATCTGTTTGATTTGATCATATGAAGTCATTGTGAAGGAGGCAACAGAGACAGTATGGCAAATATTACTAGCAGATAACTGAAGTCTTACTATGTGCCGTGCACTACACGTGCTAAGAGCTACACACGGGTTGTTTTGTCTAATCCTAAGAACAATTCCAGAAGTTAAGTACTATTATACCTTAATCTGCCAGGCTGTGTAACAAACTACCATAGGCTGGTTGGCTTAGAAGCAACAGAAATTTATTTCTTACAGTCCTGGGTGTGGAGAAGATCAAAATCAAGGCACTGGTAGATTTAGTTTCTGGTTAAGGGCCACATTCTGGTTCACAGGAAGCTGCCTTTCCCCTACATCTTCAAATAGCAGAAAGGTCTCTTTTAGAAGGACCCTAATCCTGGTTATCTGGACACTGTCCTCATGAGCTAATCACCTACCAAAAGTCCCATTTCCTCATCCATCACATGTGGAGTTGGATTTCATCAAAGGAGTTTTGGGGGGACACATTCACTCTATAGCATATTGTTATCCATGTTTTACTGATAAAGAAAGTAGGGTAGAGAGAGGTTAAACAGCTTGTGTCCAAGGTCACTTAGTAAGTGATAGAGCCAGAAATCAAACTAAGGCAAGCTGGTTCAGGCTGGCACCCTTAATTGTAAAGGGAAAATGCTTATTACATAATGTTAACAGGAAAAAGAAAATAAGCATAACAGCTGTGAAGGTCTGTGTATCAGAATGTCGACTGGCAGTCTTCCTATTGCCCCAAACGGCAGCTAAGGCCAGGAATCCAAAGACAGCTGTCAACCCACCCATTATACCTGGAGCCATTGGGCTTAATGAGGGGGTACAGAAGAGGAGGCCTAGTTGGAGCAGACAAGAAGCCTGGCCTTTCTCCTGCAGGCAACAGAGATGATGTAAAGGGCCCAGGCTGATTCTTCTTTGTATACTCATCACCTAGCCCAGAGTCAAAACACGCAGAAGTGGCTCAGGAATTGGTTATTCTGCTAAAAGAAGTCTTCTGATGTGACATTCATGTTCCAGGAATTTTTTTCTTCTTAAAGCATTTATTCTCAAAAGCAGGGCTATCCCATTAGACAAGAAAAAGAAATCAAAGGGCTACAGATTGGGAAGGAGGAAGTCAAACAATCCCTATTTGCAGATGACATGATTCTATATTTAGGGGATCCAAAAGGCTCCACTAAAAGACTACTGGAACTCATAAAAGAGTTTGATAAAGTGGCAGGATATAAAACAACACACAAAAATCAATAGCCTTTGTATACACAAACAATGCCATGGCCGAGAAAGAACTTCTAAAATCAATCCTATTCACAATAGCTACAAAAAAATCAAATACCATGGAATAAATTTAACCGAGGATGTCAAAGATCTCTCCAGTGAGAATTACAAAGCATTAAAGAAAGAAATAAAAGAAGACACAAAAAAATGGAAAAATATTCCATGTTCATGGATGGGAAGAATCAGTATCATCTAAATGTCCATACTACCAAAAGCAATTTACAGATTCAATGTGATACCAATCAAAATACCAAGGATATTCTTCTCAGATATAGAAAAAATGATGCTGAAATTCATATAGAAACACAGGAGACACAGAATAGCTAAAGCAATCTTATATAACAAAAACAAAGCCAAGGGCATCACAATACCAGATTTCAAAACATACTACAGGGCAGTTATAATCAAAACGCCATGGTACTGGCACAAAAACAGATGGATAGACCAATGGAACAGAATAAAAATGCCAGAAATCAACCCACACATCTACAACCAACTTATCTTTGACAGAGGAGCTAAAATCAATCCCTAGAGCAAGGACAGTCTCTTTAACAAATGGTGCTGGGAAAACTGGATCTTTGCATGCAGAAGTATGAAACTAGATCCCTACCTTACACCTTATACAAAAATCAACTCAAAATGGATCAAAGATCTAAATCTACAACCTGAGACCATGAAATTATCAGAGAACATTGGGGAAACCCTGCAAGACATTGGCATAGGTAAAGAGTTCTTGGAAAAAAACCCAGAGGCACAGGCAATCGAAGCCAAAATTGACAAGTGAGATTACGGCAAATTGAGAAGCTTTTACACTATAAAAGAAGTACTCAGCAAAGTAAAGAGGCAACCAACAGAATGGGAGAAATTATTTACAAACTATGCAACTCATAAGGGATTAATAACCAGAATTTATAAAGAGATCAAAAAACTCAACAACAACAAGGCATCCAAGTTAAGAAATGGGCAAAGGACTTAAACAGGCATATTTCAAAAGAGGAAATCCAAATGACCAACAGACACATGAAAAAATGCTCAGGATCACTAGCTGTCAGGGAAACGCAAATCAAAACCACAAAGAGGTTTCACCTCACCCCCATTAGAATGGCTTTCAGACGGAAATCAACAAACAACAAAGGCTGGTGAGTGTGTGGGGAAAATGGTTCCCTAACATAAACTGGTAAAACCACTGTGGAAGACAGTATGGAGATACCTCAGACATCTGAATACAGACTTACGATATGACCCAGCCATCCCACTCCTGGGAATTTACCCAAGGGAAATGAATCAGCATGTGAAAGTTATCTGTCCCCCCACTCCATATTTATTGCAGCTCAATTCATAATGGCTAAGATATGGAATCAACCCAAATGTCCATCAGTTAAACAGTGGATAAAAAGATTATAGGACATGTACACTATGGAATACTACACAGCAGTTAATAAAAACTTGCTGTTTGCAACAAAATGGATGAAACTGGAAAGAAAACATCATATATAGTGAAATAAGCCAGTCCCAAAAGGGCAAATACTACCTGTTCTCCCTGATCTGTGATAACTAGTAGAACTCCTAAAAGGTAATCTATAGAAGTGAAATTGAAACTCTGAGATGCAATGACTTTGAACAGCCCTTGTCTCAACTTTTGAGAAAGTTTTTGTTTTTTAAGATTTATTTATTTATTTGAAAGTCAGAGTTACACAGAGAGAGGAGAGGCAGAGAGAGAGAGAGAGAAAGAGGTCCTCCATCCACTGGTTCACTCCCCAATTGGCCGCAACGGCCGGAGCCAGGAGCCAGGTGCTTCTTCCCAGCCTACCATGCGGGTGCAGGGGCCCAATGACCTGGACCATCTTCCACTGCTTTCCCAGGCCACAGCAGAGAGCCGGATTGGAAGAGGAGAAGCCAGGACTAGAACCATTGCCCACATGGGATGCTGATGCCACAGGTGGAGGATTAACCTGCTGAGTCACAGCACCAGCCCCGGGAAAGTTTTTTCATACAATTTGTTGAACTCTTTACTTAGTATAAAGTTAATCATATGTTGTATAAAGTTAATTGAAAATAGGTCTTAGTAACAAATAAGAATGGGAATAGGAGGGGGAGAGGAGCAGGGGTTGGAGAGTGGGTGGGAGGGCAGGTACAGCGAGAAGAATCACTATGTCCTTAAAGCTGTACTTAACAAATGCATGAACTTTGTATTCCTTAAATAAAAGGTTTCCCGGGGGTGGGGGGAAAAAACAAAAAAGAAAAACAACATAAAACCAAAAACCAGGGCTATCACCCACACTTGAAAGAAGACACAGCCTCCAAGAGGTTAAGTAACTTGCCCAAGATCCACCCAGCGCCAAAGCTCAGGCTCTTGTCTGTGCTCACAGTCTACCAACACGGCCACTATGCATTGCATGTAGTAAGATGTGAATCAACTCATACTGAAAGAAAGGATGCACACCCCCCCCCCCAAATTTACCCCTCCTGCTAGAGCAGCTTTTAAGGAAAGAGAAAAGGAGACACAATAATACGATAGTCATGGTTTGGCAAAAATAACTTCATCTCCCAGATTCCAATACTTGGAAAACATGGAAACTTTCCCCCGTCTGATTTCATTGAAACAGTAATGCTGACATGGACTATTTCTAATCCTGCTGGGGCCTGGCCTCCTATCAGATGTGGCTAAATGCAAGGTTTGGCATCTTCTGCAAACAACTATAGGATTATTGGGGCCTCTATTCACAGTCTGCCCAGCAAAGGACAGTAACAGACAACTCACAGAAAGGGAAAAACAAATGACTAAGAAACATGAAATGCTGCAGATGCAACACAAATTACCATAGAGCTGCAAATGGAGAGAATGAATTGCCATTCTTTAACCTTTGTTTGAGCAGAATCAGAGCTTTCAAAACTGGTAATACTTGTTATTGGGGAGGGAATGTCTCTCACTGTTTACAAAAACGCAAAGGGATACAACCTATTTGTGAAGCCTTTGAGAGTTTATACCTTTTGACTCATTATTTCACTTTTAAGAATCCACCCAAGGGGAAAAATATGTAAATATTTATGTACAAAAGTGTTCATCAGGGGACGGTGCTATGGTGCAGCAGGTTAACACCCTGGCCTGAAGCGCCGGCGTCCCATAAGGGCGCCGGTTCAAGACCCGGCTGCTCCACTTCCAATCCAGCTCTCTGCTATGGCCTGGGAAAGCAGTAGAAGAGGGCTCAAATCCTTGGGCCCCTTCCCCCTGTGGGAGACCCGGAAGAAGCTCCTGGCTCCTGGTTTCAGATCGGCACAGCTCTGGCCATTGCAGCCAGTGGGGAGTGAACCATCGGATGGAAGACCTCTCTCTGCCTCTCCTCCCTCTGTGTAACTCTGACTTTCAAATAAATAAATAAATAAATAAATCTTTAAAAAAATTTAAAAAGTGTTCATCAGACTGTTATATATAATAATGAAAACTAGAAAAATCTATACAGATAACAATAAGAGATTGGTTTAAGTTCTTTGTGCTCTATAAAATCTCTACATTGCAATATTATTCCTCTATTTAAAAGATGATATGCAGAAAGAAAATTTTTGTTATAAAACATTTTGAAAAAGTAGTTTATGGGGCCAGCGCCGTGGCACAGTAGGTTAATCCTCTGCCTGTGGTGCCGGCATCCCATATGGGCACCGGTTCTAGTCCAGCTGCTCCACTTCCAGTCCAGCTCTCTGCTATGGCCTGGGAAAGCAGCTGGAGATGGCCCAAGTCCTTGGGCCCCTGCACCCACATGGGAGACCAGGAAGGAGGTCCTGGTTCCTGGCTTCAGATCAGCACAGCTCCAGCCATAGTGGCCATTTTGGGGGTGAACCAATGGAAGAAAGACCTTTCTCTCTGTCTCTCCCTCTCACTGTAACTCTAACTCTCAATAAAACAAACAAAATCTTTAAAAAAGAAAAAGTAGTTTATAAGACTTTGCTATGTGATTATAGTGATGTAAATTAATAATACATGCACAGAATTAAAGATCAAAAGGGCCAGCGCTGTGGTGCAGTAGGTTAATCCTCTGCCTGTGGCACCAGCATCCCATATGGGCGCAGAGTTCTAGGCCCGGTTGCTCCTCTTCCAGTCCAGCTCTCTGCTGTGGCCCAGAAAGGCAGTGGAGGATGGCCCAAATGCTTGGGCCCCTGCACCCGCATGGAAGACCAGGAGGAAGCTCCTGACTCCTGGCTTCGGATCAGCGCAGCGTGCCGGCCGCAGCGGCCATTGGGGGTTGAACCAACGGAAGGAAGACCTTTCTCTCTGTCTCTCTCTCTCTCACTGTCTAATTCTGCCTGTCAAAAAAAAAAAAAAAAAGTCAAAAGGAAAAACACCAAAGCATTAACATTCTTTGTCTCTGAGTGACTACATTATGAGTATTGAAAATGTTTTCTGCTTCATATTTTTCTGCATTTTTCAAATTTTTTAAATAACAAGTAAGCATTGCTCTCAAAATCAGTAATAACCGACAACGGAACTTCTTTGGACCTAGAGATATGTCTACCAACCACATCCTTGACCTACTCCCATGGCTCCTGGCTCCTGTCTTCTTACAACGAAGGGAAGAAAGAAACTGTAAATCCACAGTCGTCACAAAGCACTGTCCCCAGATGACAAAGCTAAAGGTTCAAACCTTGTTTCAAAGTCCCTCTGATGCTAAAATAAGCCCAGAAAAGCATTTGCTGCAGTTCTTGGAGCTCTATTGAAGGACGTCATTCGCAGTGGGCACCAAGTCAAACCCTGGCTCGTCATCAACGTTGGCTGCAAAGCAAAGAATTTGAACCATTTGAGGGAGGAATAAGGTCTGAGCTTCACGAATACCTCTTTCCCTTAGTGTGCTGCAACTGTCATACGGGGGTTACTGACAGGTGCATAGCCTGCAGATCTTTCCCAGCCCTTCTCTCATTTGAGCTCCACAACCCTGGAGGGAAGGTAGGAGGAACTGCAGTAGTTGTTTTAATCATATCAACAGTCACCAACATTTACCCAGCACTTCTGTTGTAAACACATCACATACATTGTCAATTTTAAACTTAGACGGTGAACTAGCAGTGATAATCCCCAGTTTATAGGCCAGTATATTGTCACTCAAAATAGTCCAATGCCTTGCCCAAGGTCACCACGCCAATAAATGGAATAACTGGGATCTGTATTTATTTATTTAGACCTCGTGTCCAGAGTGATTTCCACAACTGCTTACTGTAACTTCCTCAACTTTGCTTGCTTTTTTATTGCTATCATTTTTAGGAGAGACAGTGGTTTAACAATAAAGAGTGCTGGGTTCGATCCTGATCTTTCTAGCTGTGTAAGCTTGGATAATTTACTTTAACTCTGTGTGTCAATTTCTTCCTCTTGTGGATAGATCTTAACATCTATGTCCCAGGACTCAAGGTTAAACAAAACAATGTACACAGAGTGCTGCTCCCAAGGCTGGAGTAAACACTCAAAGGACAATGACACATACCTGAATTTCTTAACCTGTCTTCTCATAGAAAGAGTTAAGGCTCGGGGGGCAGGGGAACAATGTCCTTGAGAGTTTCTAGGTGCCAGAGGAGTGATACTTCTCACGTCCATGACCTCAGCTGCCTTGAAGAGGCTCCTCCATTGGAGTGTGTACCTATCAGAGGGCAGCGTTGAGGGCCAAGACGGTGCTTGGCAGGAGTGGGCACTTGACTCCTCTTTCTTCCTCAGGGGCCCCTGAGAAACCCCTAGGCCTTTAGAACTAAGATGCCCTTTGTTGAACTATTTTGAAGTAGCCGTGTTGATTCCATGCGGACTTCTGAGGGTGGGGTGACAGGGAAACCCAGTTTTACAAGAGCACATGGTTCCCGAAAAGGCTGCAAGGAGATCAGAGCTAGAAGGAGACATAGGCATCAGCTCCTCCAAACCTGTCCTTGTACAGATGGTAAACCAAGAGCCACAGGAAGAAAGCATTTTGACAAGAGCTCATCCTGCAGATGTTGACAGAGCCAGGGTCAGAGCCACCATCAGACCCAAATCATTCCTTACAGAGAAGGTGGCGAAGGGCCAGCAAGAGGCCTAAATCTACTGGCTGGACACCCATGGGCCTTTGTACACTCAGACATCTGGCCCAGGGCTCTCTTTTATGTCACCAGGTTCCCTCTGCAGGAACTTTCCTCCCAGAATCACAGAAATGGTGCCCTGCTGCCAGCTTCCAATCAATGGCCAAGGCAGATTTTTAAAATAATGACAAGTCATCAGGGTCTGCTCTCAGGCAGCCGTGGGGGCCTTGGGAATGAAAGAAATCTTCCAAATTAGGCCATGTTGGTGTATGGGAACTAGCAGCATCTTGCTCATTCCAGCAGGCCCAAATTAGAACAGCCAATGAAGAGGGTCCTGGGAGATCAGGCCTCCTCTTGGGCCGTTTCTCAATCACTACACTGTTCTTAGGATCATGGGGTGTTTGCTGGCAGTGGGCAGTGCCCCAAGTGCAGTCTGGAATTTGGCATCGGGTGTAACCCTTAGCCGTGTGCTGGCAGCACCACCTCTTTAAGAGGCGGGATCTCTGCCACCTGGTCCCCTGTTGGGGAATTAGCCTATGAATCGGCCAAGCCAGGTTCCCAGCCCAGTCTACTATCTGGTAGAAAAAGCTGGTGTGCCACTTCCAGTTGTGTTACTGAAGTCAACCTCTCAAAACCTCATTTCTGTCATCTGTAAGGTAAGCATATATTACCTAATCTCCCTGCTGTCTTGCTTGGAGTCATTCATTCAGCAAAAATGTATTAAGCACCAATTTAGGGCTAACCTGATGAATAAGACAACAAAAAGAGGGATTTTGTGCCCAGTGCTTACAATATGAGGTTATTTCAAAAAGTTTGTGGGCAAATGAAATTAAAAGACAAATTTACTTTGGTACAAAAATATTTGAGGGGCTGGCACGGTGGCATACTAGGTTAATCTTCCACCTGTCGTGCCGGCATCCCATATGGGCGCTGGGTTCTAGGCCTGGCTGCTCCTCTTCCAGTCCAGCTCTCTGCTGTGGCCCGGGAGGGCAGTGGAGGATGGCCCAAGTGCTTGGGCCCCTGCACCTGCATGGGAGACCTGGAAGAAGCTCCTGACTCCTGGCTTTGGATCGGCATAGCTCCGGCCACTGCAGCCATTTGGGGAATGAACCAACAGAAGGAAGACCTTTCTTTCTGTCTCCCTCTCATTGTCTGTAACTCTACCTGTCAAATAAAAGAAACAAAAAAACTTTTGAAGTCTATGCATGGCTTTTTCATAATACACATTTTCTGGGAACTCTTTTGAAGATCTCCCATATAGCAAATAGGATCATCACCTTACCAACAGAGTATGATAACTGCCACAAAGGTGATTAGAAAGGGTGTTGTAATATCACCTTAGGGTGGTCAGGGAGGTCTGGGTATTTAGCCAAAACCAAAAGAAGGAGCCAGCTCTGGAAAACCAGAAGGAATAGTAAGTACAACTTTGAGGTAGGAAAGGCCCAGGGAGGAAGGAACAGGTGATGCACAAGAAGTGAAGGAGGCAGTGTAAGAAGACTAGAGTTTTTTGTTTGCTTTATATTGTAAGTTATCTATTCATTTTATTTGAAAGGGAGAGAGAGAAGGCGGGAAAGAGAGGGAGACAGAGAGAGATCTTTTGTCCAATGGTTCACTCACTAAATGCCTACAACAGCCAATCCTCTGGGCCAGGCTGAAACCAGGGGCTCAGAACTCAGTCCAGGTCTCCAGTGTGGGTGGCAGGGACCTAAATACTTGAGCCATCGTCTGCTGCCTCCCAGGGTGTGCATTCGCAGGACTGGAAATGAACATTGCAGAGTGCTTCAACTGCTCTGCCAAACGCCTGCCCCAGAGGATCGGGTTTTATTCTGAGAGCAATAGGAAGTCAGCAGAGAGTGTCGGGCAGGAGGATGAAGTGGATCACAGGGCAGCAGGACAGAAGCACAGAGAGCAGTGAGAAGGCTGACTTGCCCTGGTCTAGGGGCAGATTCAGGATCTGCTTTAACAGTGGGATTGTTAAGATCTGCTATTGGATTAGTTCATTCATTCATCGATTCAACAAACATCAACTAAGCACCTATAGCCTTCTGATTCCATGGCTGGTGTTGGGGTAAATGTGGAATGAGGATCACAGTCTACTCAAGGAAACAGATCAGAATAGGGAAATGCAATGCATTTAAATAAGTGCAGCGGGGAGCAGGCATCTGGTGCAGTGATTAAGTCACCACTTGGGACGTCTACATCCCATAGCAGAGTGCCTGGCTTGTGTCCTGGCAATTCCGCTTTTGATTCAGCATCCTGCTAATGAGCACCCTGGTAAGCGGCAGATGATAGCCCAAGGACTTGGATGCCTGCCACCCACACAGGAGACCTGGATTGAGTTCTGAGCTCCTGGCTTCAGCCTGACCCAGAGGATCGGCTGTTGTGGTATCTGGAGAGTGACTCAGCATATGGAAGTTTTCTCTCTCTCTCTCTCTCTCTTTCTGCCCTTCAAATAAATAATAACAATAACTAATACATATAGTAAATGTTAGAGAACATCTAACTCTGCTGAGGACCAAAGTTGTCTTCCTAGCACAGGGGAGCCAGAGCTGAGTCTCAAAGGAAGAAGGGAATAATGAAGAGAGGGCCTTTTGGGGGTCCTAGAACAAAACTCTGAGATAATAGCAACAGTAGCAATCTAATAGCATGGCTAATACCTGGTAAAGCCTAACAATGTGCTAGGTACTCATAGGCACCATCACTGAATCCCATGAGACAGGAACTATTATCACCCACTTTACAAATAAGAAAACAGAGGCACAGTCAGGCTCTGCCACATGACTTGCCCAGGGTCACCCGACTCACAATGGCAGAGCCAGGCTTCAACCTCATGCAGCTTGGCCGTGAAGGCCACGGTTAACTCGCTCACCATGCTGAAGAGCCAGCCTGTGGGACAGCAGGTGAGCAGGAGCTGATGATAGCATGGAAGGTGGAGGGTATGGGAAAGAAGGAAGTTGATGTGGCCAGTGCAGGGCGCCGGGTGGAAAGAGAAATGACATAAGGAAGGCATTTTGCAAACTGTTAAGTACTGTCCTGTCATTATTAAGTAACTGCCTTTTCCCTCTGTGAGATACCAAGGTTTTCTCAGTAGCATCTCTGGATTATGGTATGGATTGTGGCTTCCTGGGGGCCTGCTGGACAAAGGCATTCTGGGAAAGGATGGGTTGCAGTGACCCTGACCCTGGGAAGCAGCAGGCTTGGGCTCCAGTCCTAGCTCTGCCCCTGATGCAAGGCATGGTTCCACATGAGTCCCTGCCACAGCCTGGTCTGCAGTTTCCCTGTGTCTAGGATGGAAGGAAAGAGGAATGGGGGCTCCCAGGCCTTCCCAGCCTTCACATTCTGGCAGTGTTCTGCTTCTCTAGACTGGGTGATGACCTAAATGTCTGCCTGGGACCTCTCACCAAAGCAAAATGCCACCCTGGATAAGAGTGGCGCCTTCCAGGAGGGAGGACTCACACAGGATGGGAAGCCTATGGCCCATGTCCCCCGAGGCCACAGATGTCCAGGCCAAACAGCTTCTTTCCTGTCCCTGCCAGGACACGGGTTTCAAGGCCCTAGTCCAGGGAATGAAAGCATTCTCCACCCTGCTTCTGAGGATGCAGCCAGAAGATACAGATGTGGTTTACATCCTGGGTGGTCCCATGGCGAGTTTTCTTAAGATTTATTTTATTTATTTGAAAGGCAGAGTTACAGAGAGAGAGACAGAGACAGAGAGAGAGGTCTTCATCTGCCAGCGTACTCCTCAAATGGCTGCAATGGCTGGGACTGGGCTAGGCCAAAGCCAAGAGCCAGGAGCTTCTCTGAATCTCCCACATGGGTGCAGGGGCCCAAGCACTTGGGCCATCTTCCACTGCTTTCCCATGTGCATTAGAAGGGAGTTATATTGGAAGTGGAGCAGCCAGGGCTTGAACCGGTACCCATATGGGATGCCGGCACTGTAGACAGCGGCTTAACCTGCTGTGCTGCAACGCCTGCCCCTGGTTAGTTTCGACAAAATCCTCAAGGTTTTCTCACTTATCCTGCTCCAGGCTCCATCTTGCACCATTATTTTTAGATCTACCCCGTGGAATAAAAAGTGTCTGTCACTTCCTGTTCTGGGTTTAGGACCCCAGGGTGGCCTGCTCTAAGCTGCCACAAAACAGGGAGGTCTTTGGTATGTTACCCAAAGACTCCCTACACTGCCAAAGGCAGATTTTCTCTCTGGCCCTTCGGATGAGCAGACCAGTCAGGGGCGCTGGTGAGGCAGCCTCTGGACTAGAATCAGCCCATCTTTCTCATGATGGACAATCTCGGGGCCCTGGCAACTGACAGATCACACACTTCCGTCATCTGCCCAGCAAGAGCTGTGAATAAACACGGACACTCTGCGAAGGCTTAAGCCACTGATGACAGAGGTCAGAGGTCTTGGTTCTTTTCCAGGCTGTCAACTAAGAAAAATGACCTGCTGAAGAGCTGGGGTCCGGGCACGAGTCCTGGCCATGAGCAGGATTCTTTTTGCTGTCCAAGATTCACTAGAAGAATCCTAGAATGTTCAAGTCAGAAGAGAACCTGACTAAGCATTTAAGAACCAATCCAAGCACTCTCAATCTTCCAGCAAAGAAGGGAAGGATGTATTGAGGCTTCCGTGATAACTTGGCCGGGAACTCCTATTTGTTTCTGGTGCCACATTCCAGTTTCAGATGATTGGCTTTCTGCACTGAGCAAACAGCAGGTGGGTGGAAGTGGTCACCAGCCAGCGCACTGGCACTGTGGGTCACCGAGCTTCAACCACAGCACACCATGAACAGCTTAGCCCAGCCTCCCACTCTCTCCTCCCTGGAGGTCCTACAGTCCACAGAGTGTGGCTCAGAGATAAACCAGCTCTTGGGGTGGGCAATTGGCAAAGCAGTTAAGCAGCGACTTGGGATGCCTGTGTATCATACTGGAATGCCTGGTTCAAGTCCTGGCTTCTGCTCCCTGTGAATGTGTACCTGGGAGGCAGCAGTGGTGGCTCAAGTATTTGGGTTCTTGCCACCCATGTGGGAAACTAGAATGGAGTCCCAGGCTCCTGGCTTCAGCCTGGCCCAGCCCTGGCTGCTGAGGGCATTTGAGAAGTGAACCAGAAGATGGAAGATCTCTTTCTGTCTCTGCCTTTCAAACAAAGTGAAAATACATTGAGAGAGAGAGAGAGAGAGAGAGAGAGAGAGAGAGAGAGAGAGAGACTGACTTCTCTAAGCCAAGCTCCTAAAATGGGAGACAAAATGGCCTAGGGAGACCATCCCCCCTTTTAGCCTAGTTCCCTCCATGATGAAGCATCCCCAGCTCTGTGCAGGGACACGGTTCCAGAGCTCAGTGAGATCAGTAAGCTGCAGATTGGTGAGCAGGCCACACAGGGGCAGAGGGAAGCAGGTGGGTCATGGGAGACAGGGCAGGAGTGCAGCTGCCCTCATCCTGTCTCTGGTCAGCTCTGTCCAGAAGTTAGTTATTTATTGGAAAGGCAGTTACAGAGAGACAGAGGCAGAGGCAGAGACAGGTCTTCCATCCACTGGTTCACCCCACAAATGGCCACAACAGCTGAAGCTGGGCTGATCCAAAACCAGGAGCTTGGAGCTTCTTCTGGGTCTCCCATGTGGGCGCAGGGGTCCAAAGATTTGAGCCATCTTACACTGCTTTCTCAGGCACATTAACAGAGAGCTGGATTGGAAGTAGAGCAGCTGGGATTCGAACCAGCGCCATATGGGATGCTGGCACTGCAGGCAGCAGCTTTACCTACTATGCCATAGTGCTGGCCCCGGTTCTTTTTCTATTAAACTGAAGTCTCTCTATAAACTTCTGCCCACTGGGTCCAACTTCACTTCCTGGAGTCCCACAGATCCAATACATTCGTTCCTTCTGAAGACTTGGGAGGAGGTAGCCCAGATCACACACCCCATAAGGGAAGCTGTTGTAAGGCAGAAGTCCTGATCAGCAGCCCAGCCCAGCCCAGCCCAGCCCAGTTCTGCCTGGCTCTCTCTCTTGCCAAGCTGAAATATACACAAGGGTGCTTCTGAAAGTGCATGGGAAACATGTATCCAGAAAAACCACACATGCACTTCAGAAGTTTTTGCATCAAAATAAACTTCGTTTTTCATCCTATTTTTCCATGCACTTTTTGAAATACCTTCCTGTATCCCACTTAGGAGGAAAATGATGAAGCTGAATCAAGAAACATGAGGGCCCCTGGGAATCTTTGGCTGGAAGCCCCCCGTGAGTGCCGGCATCATTCTCAGCAGGAGACAGCGTCTGCCGCCATTCCAGGGGAGGTTAGGTTCTGATTACCAAGAGGGACACTATCTGGATATACAAGATAATTTCAGGAAATAGCACTAAGAATAAAACAAAGGCTGATAGTGAGACAGAAAACAAGTAGGGGGCAGGCGGTTGACACAGAAGTGAAGTTATTGTTCTGGGATGCTAGCAGAGGACCTGGGTTCGAGTCCTGGCTTCACTCCCCAGTCCAGCTTCCTGCTGCTATTCACTCTGGATGGGGATGGGGAGACAGCAGGTGATGGCTCAAGTATTTGGGATCCCTGCCACTCATGCAGGAGACCCAGACTGAGTTCTGGGATCCTGACTTTGGCCTTGCCAAGCCTCAGCTATTGTGGGCATTTGCAGAATGAACCAGTGGATGGGAGGTCACACCCTGTCTTGCTCTTTCTCTGTCTATTTGCCTTTCACATGAATAATATAAATAAACAACAATGTTAAACAAAAAGGCTCAGGCAGCATGTCATGATCAGTGGAGTGGCTGGGAAGACCTTTCACAGGAGGTGCTCACTGCGCGAGAGCCAGGAGGCTGGCGTGGGACAATCCAGGGACGGAGTGGTGAATGCAAACTCTGAGACAGGAATGAGCTTGGAAGAGAAAAGCCAGGGCCGGTGCCGTGGCTCACTAGGCTAATCCTCCACCTTGTGGCTCGGGCACACCGGGTTCTAGTCCCGGTTAGGGTGCCGGATTCTGTCCCGGTTGCCCCTCTTCCAGGCCAGCTCTCTGCTGTGGCCAGGGAGTGTAGTAGAGGCTGGCCCAAGTGCTTGGGCCCTGCACCCCATGGGAGACCAGGAGAAGCACCTGGCTCCTGCCATCAGATCAGCGCGGTGCGCCGGCCGCAGCACACTGGCCGCGGTGGCCATTGAGAGGTGAATCAATGGAAAAAGGAAGACCTTTCTCTCTGTCTCTCTCACTGTCCACTCTGCCTGTCAAAAAAAAAAAAAGAGAGAGAGAGAGAGAGAGAAAAGCCCAGGTGTGCAGGGTGCCGCAAGCAAGGGGCGAGGGGCGGCAGGAAAGGAGATAAAGCCTCTGATCAGAGGCTTTGGCCTGAGCTGAAGATGGATCATGGTGACAGTTCCACTTCCCAAGTGCCAGAGCCCCAGCACAGCAGAAATTACAGAACCGCTGTGCTGAGAACTGTGAGGGCCAGGTGCTCACATGTGTGCGGCTGGGCAGGGGTCCCTGGGACAACGCCCAGATCCAAAGGGAAGCATCCATCCCAGACTTCTGTCCAGGCCAAATAGCCTCAGAGGACTTGTCTGCATCTCCCTGTCAAAGACTCTCAAAGGACAGAGGCAACCAAAGAAGGAAGCCGAGGTGTCAGGATTCTGGGTGCAACACAGAAGGGGCTCCTTGCCTTGCTCTTAGGGTCTTCATGGGAGCTCACCACCTTCTTCCCCAATCGGGCCAGCTCTCAGCGTCAAAAACAACTCACCCCGAGATAAAACAGCCCACTCCTGGGAGTCTGTACTGTATGAAGAATCAAAGGCCTGAGCTGAAGGAGTGCAGATAAAATTGTTGGGGGCAGGTACTGTGGGGTAGCAGGTTAAGCCACTGCTTGGAATATCTGCCTAGGACCAAACCGCAGCTACTCCACTTCCAATCCAATTTTCCGCTTCTGAGCACCGTGGAGGGCAGCAGATGATGGCTCAGGTGCTTGGGTCCCTGCCACCCACACAGGAGACCCTGATGGCTTTCGCCTGGCCCAACCCTGGCTGTTGTAGGCATTTGGATTTGGAGAATGAACCAGTAAATGGAATTTCTCTTTCTCTTTCTCTCTCTCTCTCTCTCTCAAATTCTTTATCTCTCTCTCCCTTTAAAATAAATAAAATAAGTAGCCAGCATTGGCAGTGGGTTAATGCCCTGGCCTGAAGCGCCGGCATCCCATATAGACGCCAGTTTGAGTCCCGGCTGCTCCACTTCCAATCCAGTTCTCTGCTATGGCCTGGGAAAGCAGTAGAAGATGGCCTATGTTCTTGGGCCCCTGCACCTGCATGGGAAACCCAGAAGAAGCTCCTGGCTCCTGGCTTCAGGTCAACACAGCTCGATTCCATCAGATGGAAGACCTCTCTCTCTCTCTCTCTGCCTCTCTCTCCTCTCTCTGTGAAACTCTTGCAAATAAAATAAATAAATCTTTTAAAAAATAAAATAAATGAATAGACTTTTTCTTTTTTTTTTTTTATTTTTTTTTTTTTTATTTTTTTTTAATTTTTGACAGGCAGAGTGGACAGTGAGAGAGAGAGACAGAGAGAAAGGTCTTCCTTTTGCCGTTGGTTCACCCTCCAATGGCCACCATGGCCGGCGCACCGCGCTCGTCCGATGGCAGGAGCCAGGAGCCAGGTGCTTTTCCTGGTCTCCCCATGGGGTGCAGGGCCCAAGCACTTGGGCCATCCTCCACTGCACTCCTGGGCCACAGCAGAGGGCTGGCCTGGAAGAGGGGCAACCGGGACAGAATCCGGCACCCCGACCGGGACTAGAACCCGGTGTGCCGGCGCCGCAAGGCGGAGGATTAGCCTGTTGAGCCACGGCGCCGGCCATGAATAGACTTTTTCAAAAAAACATTTATTTATTTGAAAGGCAGCACTACAGAGAGGCAGAAGCAGAGAGGAGGGGGGTGTCTTCCATCTGATGATTCATTTCCCAGATGGCTGCAACAGTTGGGGCTGTGCCAATTAGAAGCCAGGAGCCAGGAGCTTCTTCCAGGTCTCCCACATGGGTGAGGTGTTCATGGACTTGGGCCATCTTCTATTGCTTTCCCAGGCCATAGCAGAGAGCTGGATCGGAAGTGGAGCAACTGAGACTTGAACTGGCATCCATATGGGATGCCAGCAATGCAGGTGGAGGCTTTACTCGCTATGCCACAGCGCCAGACCCCGTGAATAGACTTTCCAATCAATCACCTTTAAAAATAAAATTGTGTGATTTCAGATTGTTTAGGTTAAATGCCTGTGTTCCACATCAGAACACCCAGCTTCATTATCTAGCTTCGGCTCCTGACTCCAGGTTTGTGTCATGCAGACCCCGGGAGGCAGTGGTAATGGCTCAAGTAATTGGATTCTTGCCACTCAGGTGGAGACCTGGATTGAGTTCCCAGCTCTTGCTTTGACCCTGGCCCAGGCCTGGCCACTGAGCAGTTAGGGGGTGAATCAGCAAATAGGAGGTTCTCTCTCTCTCTCTCTCTGTCTCTCTTAGATAGATAGATAGATAGATAGATAGATAGATAGATAGATAGATAAATGAATGTGTGTAGTCAGTATTCTGCCACTCTGGTTGGCAGGCACCTGCTGGATCAGCAGTTTGATGCAGGGCCCTCGTTGGTGTGGGGCTCCCTCCCCCATCTCTGCTGCCTTGCTAAGGTGAAACACTCATCCCTGCCTGGCACAGGGCATTTGACTCTTGGGAACTCATGGGCGCTTCTGGAGCGCTCCGAGCACTGTTAACTGCCTCTGCACAATTCCTGCAAAGGTGGCTGAGGCAGGGGTGGGGTAGCCCTGAGCAAACTGACAGTCAGAGGACAGAGATAGCAGTTGAGAATGTTCCCATGGAAAAGAAAGTCCAGCTTCTTCCAGCAAATGCTGCCTGGCTTAGCCAAGAGTGCCCTGTCATCTCATTGGCACTGCTTCTGTATTTCTCAGCAGACCAGAGTCTGCGAGCACAGACAATCTCTGGGAGCAGGTTTGTTGTTGTTTTTTGTTTATCTTTCTCCAGGATACTCTGACCTTACGTAGCAAGAACAAGAAAACCTAGTTCCATCTTTAGGCTCCCCCAGCCCACATCTAGTGATTTGTCCTAAGGCTATGCTTGCACAGACTGAAAGATTGTTTTAATAAAGCTTGATAGTATCATATACAATAGCATAAAGTGGGAATTCTCCAGGTGCCAAATGACCAAAGAAATAAATAGACTCTAGCCCATCCCTTTAGAGGACTTACTAGGACAAGCTTGGAAATGACAAACACGGTGAGGGGTGAGGGTTGGGGGAGGGGCACTGTGGCTTAGTGGGTAAAACCGCCACCTGCAGTGCCAGCATCCCATATGGGCGCCAGCTCAAGACCAGGCTGCTCCACTTCTGATCCAGCCCTCTGCTACGGCCTGGGGAAGCAGTAGAAGATGGCCCAAGTGCTTGGGCTCTTGCTACCCACATTAGAGACCAGGAAGAAGCTCCTGGCTCCTGGCTTCGGACTGGCCCAGGTCTGGCTGTTGCAGCCACTTGAGGAATGAACCAGCAAATAGAAGATTTCTCTGTCTGTCTGTCTGTCTCTCTCTAACTCTGCCTTTCAAATAAATAAATAAATCTTAAAAAAAAGAAGTAGTAGAAGTAATTGAGGCTAAGAAAGGTTGCGAAACTTGCCCCAGGGCCATGGATGTAGTAAGTAGTAGAGGCAGTTTCAAAACAAGAGCTGACTGCTAAGCTTGAGGGCTCACCCTCAAATGAGTCCTTCATGGGGGCGAACCCTCAAGGCTTCCAGACGGGGGCCTCCATCCTTCGAGGGCCTCCCCTGGCCTTAATGCATCAGGGCAATTTCCAAAGAGCGGGCTGGAGTCAGTTGCTGTCACTCACAGCCATATGGCCTTGAAGCTGGTGTTCCCAGCAGCTCACAGGAACTGGCAGCCAAGGCAGCTCCTAAGCAGAAATGCTCTCGGGCCTCCGGAAACATCTGGAAGTCCTCAAGGAGGCAAGACCTGCCCCTTTATCACCTCTCCAGGGGAGAGAGCAGGCCTGCCCCAAAGGCAGGGTAAGGACAAACATACCGCTTCACTTTCCCAGACAGGTCCCTGCAAACACAAAGACTCACTCCTATTAAGCTTTGAGGATCGGCCATGTGGGTATAGACCCCGTCCTGGGCAGTGGGGTTGCAGTCCTGGAATCAGAGCCCCCATGTGCCTTGTAGGGCCTGCAGGGTGAAGGCAAGGAGAATGACAAACAGCATTTGCAATCTAAGGTGACTGGTGCAAGGACAGGGATATGACGCAACAGGGAGAGGATGAACTTTAGAATCGGAAGGGCCTGTTTCTTCATGTCCTGGTTGTGTGACTGCACAAATGTCCTAACCTCTCCGCGTTGTTTCCTCATCTGGAAGAAGTGTCATGAGCTTTGCTTGCATAATTACCATGAGAATTAAAAGTGTATCAATACTTAGAACTGCCTGGCACACAGTGGGAGCTCACTGAGTACTAGTATTAATAGTACAAGTATGTTTGTAAAGGCTCTAGTTAGGGCATGTATAACTGCTGTTATTAAGGAAAAACAATAGAAGTGACCTATGAGCTGGATTTTGACAGGTGAGCAGGAGTTTGTTGACAGCTGGTGGGCGGGAAGGGTTTCCTAGTTAGAAACAACAACAAGGACAGCTTTGCAAGGGACAATGGAATGTTCAGGCAACTTGAGGAGACCAATCAGAAACCACTGAGACATGCTCATCATGCTAGAAGGGCCTTATCTGGGGCAGGATGACTCTCTGAAGTCCACTTTCATCTGTCCTCTAAGGGACCATAAACAATGTCTCGGTGTGACTTCGTAAACCAACATTCTTGTAAGCAATGCTCCCTGCTACACAGCAGCCTCCATGCCTCTGATAATCCCCTTGGAACAAATGAAGCTGAGAATTAGACTCCAAGCGCCCAAGCCACTCACTCGCCTTCTCTAGACTTAGACAGGCTTGAGTTTGATTCCTGTCCTGGCTGTCTGACCTTGGAAACTCACGAACGTCTCTGATCTGTCAGTTTTATTATCTGAAAAATGGGAATCATTATGTTGGTGTTTTACATAGAAATCAACGCCCACTATCAGTGTCTGGCACATGGCAGGTGCTCTCCCCAGAGAAGGCAAAGGAAGTGCTCTCCTGCCAGAACGTGCTGCAGAGTGAGAGCAGATCTGACCTATATCCTGGGGAAGCCTCAGAGTATCAGCCACAAAAGACTGAAAAACGACTTCCACAAAATGGCATCTTATAGATATTATTCTGCAAATTGCTTTTTCCAAAGAATGCCTCTTTCTTTCTTATTGACATAATTCATATATAATTGACCCTAAAACTGAGTGGTTTTTAGTACATGCACAAGGTTGTGCAACCATTATGCTACCTAATTCCAGAACAATCTCATCATCCCAAAAAGAAACCCTATACTCACTTGCAATAATCATTCTCCATTCCCTTCTCCTTCCAGTCTCCCCACCAATAACTACTTATTTTCCTTTCCTGCAGGTTTGCAAACTCTAGACATTTCATTTAAATGGATTCATATTATCTGTGGCCTTCTATGTCTAACTTCATTTACTTGGCACAATGTTTCCAACATTCAAATAGCTTGTACTGTAACTCCTATCCTCTTGATGGCTGAATAGTAATCCATTGTATAGATATTCCACATTTTAAAATGTGTTCATCAGTTGGTGGATAATGGGTTGTGTCCTTTGGGGGCTATTATGAATAAACTTAATTCTTTTTAACATTTACATTTTGTTGATTTGATGTAGCATATTTTATTTTATTTAAATATTTATTTATTTGAAAGGCAGAGTCACAGAGAGGCAGAGGCAGAGGGAGAAGGGGGGTTGGGGGTCTTCTATCCGCTGGTTCACTCCCTAGATGGCTGCAACAGCCAGAGCTGCGCTGATCCAAAGCCAGGAGCCAAGAGCTTCTTCCGGGTCTCCCATGTGGGTGCTGGGGCCCAAGGACCTGGTCCATCTACCACTTTCCCAGGCCATAGCAGAGAGCTGGAACTCAACCTGGCACCCACATGAGATGCTGGCACTGCAGACAGTGGCTTTATTCACTATGCCATGATGCTGACCCCAGCATATTTAAGCACTTCCTACTAAAGCATAGTTCTGGTCTTCCTCTAATATAAAAAAAAAATAAGTTGTCACAACATTCACCTAGTCTTCCATAAGAGGTGGTAAAAACTTACCCCATTTCCTGAGGAAATGACCCAACAGAAGCAATAAGTTTTATTGACAAAGATATTATTTGCAGCAATTTTGACAGTAACACAATTTAACCGGTCCATAATTGGGAGCTATTTAGATAAAATGTATTGTTTGAGGAAATAGCGTGCAGTTAATTCTTAATAATTAGGAAGGCAATATAGTGATAAGTAAATTGCTAAAGATCTTAACCCAACTCATCTAAATGTAAAAGGGCATCACATGCTGGTTCTCACAGCAACCTGAGATGGGGCCGGAGGCACCTGCTGGGCTCAAGTCTTGTCAACTGCATCACCAAGATGAACGAAGCCAGGGGGCCTTGCTGAGGCTGGGGGTCACGGCCAACCTGCCAGGACCTCCTGCTCATGCTGTGAGAGGACCCACACAGAGTAAGGAAGACTCTTCTTCTAAGTGACAAGTGGCAGCTGAAGTCACAGTGTTGGCTTTGTTCATTTGTTTTTGTTGTTTTTATTTATTTATTTATTTTATTTTTGACAGGCAGAGTGGACAGTGAGAGAGAGAGAGAGACAGAGAGAAAGGTCTTCCTTTGCTGTTGGTTCACCCTCCAGTGGCCGCTGCGGCCAGCGCACTGCGGCCTGCGCAACACGATGATCCGAAGGCAGGAGCCAGGTGCTTATCCTGGTCTCCCATGGGGTGCAGGGCCTAAGCACTTGGGCCATCCTCCACTGCACTCCCGGGCCATAGCAGAGAGCTGGCCTGGAAGAGGGGCAACCAGGACAGAATCCGGTGCCCCGACCGGGACTAGAACCCGGTGTGCCGGCGCCGCAAGGCAGAGGATTAGCCTATTGAGCCACGGCACAGGCCTGTTCATTTGTTTTTAAACATTTATGGGGGCCAGTGCTGTGGCACAGCTGGTTAAAGCCCCAGCCTGCAGCACCTGCATCCCATAAGGATACCAATGGAAGTCCCAGCAGCGGAGGATGGCCCAAGTCCTTGGGCCCCTATGCAAAGTGGGAGACCAGAGGAAGCTCCTGGCTTTGAATCAGCTCAGCTCCAGCTGTTGTGGCCATTTGGGGAGTGAACCAGCAGATGGAAGACCTCTCTCTCTCTCTCTCTCTCTCCCTGTCTCTCTACCTCTCTCTGTAACTCTTTCAAATAAATAAAATACATCTTTAAAAAAAAAGATTTTTGCATTTGAAAGGCAGAGTTACAGACAGAAAGAGAGACAGAGATCTTCCATCCACTGACTCACTCCCCAAATGGCCACAAGAGCCAGGGCTAGGCCAGGTTGAAGCTAGGAGCCTAGAACTCCATCCAGGTCTCCCTCATGGGTGCAGGGGCCCAAGCACTTGAGCCATCTTCCACTGCTTTCTCAGGTGTGTTCACAGGGAGCTCGATGGGAAGTGGAGCGGCCTCACAGGGGCTCCTACGGGATGCCGAGGTCACATGTGGAAGCTTACCCTGCTTCCTTAGACTTTGGACATCCCAACTCCTTAGGTGCTCAGAGGGTGGCTCATACTGGTCTGTATAGTAGAAATGACAGTCATGGACCCAAGATCAGCGTGATGGCTGTGGAATCAGTTGTTTGTGAAGGTAACAGGTGACCTGTTGTGACAGGCACCTCCAAAAGTCTGTGTGCCACGCTGGAGCCCCTCTCCAGCATTCAGAACCTGGGACAAGGTCGACTTCCCAGAGCATTACCTGATGTAGAACTTTCCATACAAACGTCTTTGTCAAAAGTCCACTTCTAGGGCTGGCATTGTGGTGCAGCAGGTCAAGCCACCGTCTGCAATGCTGACATCCCATGTGAGTGCTGGTTCCAGTCCTGGATGGTCCACTTCCGATCCAGCTCCCTGCTAATGCGCCTGAGAAAGCAGCAGAAGATGGCCCAAGCGCTTGGGCCCCTGCCACCCACATGGGAGAGACCCAGATGGAGATTCAGGCTCCTGGCTTCAGCCTGGCCCAGCCCTGACCATCACAGCCATTTGGGAATGAAACGGCAGATGGAAGTTCTCTCTCTCTCTCTCCGTCTCCCTCTCCCTCTCCCTCTCCCTCTCTCTTTCTTTCAAATAAATAAATTTTATAATAAAAATAAAAAGTGTGTTTCCTACCACAATCATGTTGACTATAATCACTGCCATTAAAAGGACACAATGTAGGCCAGCGCTGCGGCTCACTAGGCTAATCCTCCGCCTTGCGTTGCCGGCACACTGGGTTCTAGTCCCGGTCGGGGCGCCGGATTCTGTCCCGGTTGCCCCTCTTCCAGACCAGCTCTCTGCTGTGGCCCGGGAGGGCAGTGGAGGATGGCCCAAGTGCTTGGGCCCTGCACCCAATGGGAGACCAGGAGAAGCACCTGGCTCCTGCCTTAGGATCAGCGCGATGCGCGGGCCGCAGTGGCCGTTGGGGGGTGAACCAATGGCAAAGGAAGACCTTTTTCTCTGTCTCTCTCTCTCACTGTCCTCTCTGCCTGTCAAAAAAAAACAAAAAAAGGACACAATGTAGCAAAACCAACTGTGAACATGTAGCCTTCAAAGTATCGATATGAGAAATTCAGTCTCAACAGAGCATTTTTGGTTGTGACATGGGATAGGCAAACAGCTAGTTAGGTCTGTGGAGCCAGAAATCACTAATCACTTCCCACCCAAGAACCCTCCTACCTGTCAGTCAAAATGCCTGCCTCCCATGATGTATCTGGTGCGTCAGGGACCAGGGCACATATAAGATTTTAAAAAGGTGGAAGATTGGGGCTGTTGCTGTGGTGTAGTGGGTTGAGCCTCCACCTGCAGCATCAACATTCCATATGGGTGCCAGTCCAAGTCCTGGTTGTTCCACTTCTGATCCGGGTCCCTGCTAATGGCCTTGGAGAGCAATGGAGGAAGCATCAGTGCTTGGGCCCCTGTACCCACATGGGAAACCTAGAGGAAGCTCCTGGCTCCTGGCTTTGGATCAGCCCAGCTCCAGTTGCAGCCATTTGGGAAGTGAGTGAGTCAGTGGATGAAAGACTTCTCTCTCTCTTTCTCTGTTAAAAAAAAAAAAAAAAAGGCGGTGAGGGAGTGCTTTCTTTCCTCCCTGGACCTCCAAAGATCTTCCACTCTCCCCACCTCCTATTCTCAGACAGATCTTCCTAATCACAGGTACTGTTTTTGGTTTTCCTTTGCTCCCTCATTTATGGACAACTCTTTGGCCCACACATATTGTGTATTTCTCCTTTTAAGGCAGCTGACACTCACTATCAAATAAACTCTATACCTGTTTGCACATGATACCAGTCTCCACTTAGTATTTCTATCTCTGTGGAAGATAAGAACCTGACCTAAAATATAATAAATCCAGGGCCAACTCTGTGGCATAGCAGGTAAAGCCGCAGCCTGCAGTGCCCGCATCCCACATGGGCGCTGGTTCTAGTCCTGGCTGCTCCACTTTTTTTTTTTACCCTTTATAATTTTTATTTATTTATTTTCACAGGCAGAGTGGACAGCGAGAGAGAGAGACAGAGAGAAAGGTCTTCCATTGCCATTGGTTCACCCTCCAATGGCCACCACGGCCAGCACACCGTGCTGATCCGAAGGCAGAGGCCAGGTGCTTCTCCCGTGGGGTGCAGGGCCCAAGCGCTTGGGCCATCCTCCACTGCACTCCCAGGCCAGCAGAGAGCTGGCCTGGAAGAGGGGCAACCGGGACGGAATCCGGCACCCCGACAGGGATTAGAACCTGGTGTGCCGGCGCCACAAGGCGGAGGATTAGCCTATTGAGCCACGGCGCCAGCCCTGGCTGCTCCACTTCTGATCCAACTCTCTGCTATAGCTTGGGAAAGCAGTAGAAGATGGCCCAAGTCCTTCAGCCCCTGCACCCACATGGGAAACCTGGAAGAAGCTCCTGACTCCTGGCTTTGTATAGGCACAGCTCTGGCCATTGCCCCCAAATGGAGAGTGAACCAGCAGATAGAAGACCTCTCTCTCTCTCTCTCTCTCTCTCTCTCTCTCTCTCCCTCTCTCTCTCTCTCTCTTTCTGTAACTCTGACTTTCAAATAAATAAATCCTTTAAAAAAATAATAAATCCATTGCTCACAACCTAAGGCAGGTTATTTTTAGTATGATTCTGGTTGTGACACTTGTATTGTGATTGTGTATTTTGTATCAACTGTCACTTAAATTGTATTTATTTCAAAATTTTAAAAATATACTCATTTAATTTTTGTTAAGTTGAGTTTATGGGAAGGAATATAAAAGAATATTTTGTAACATGCATGGTGGCTTCCAAGTGCTCTTCTACAAGCCTCCAATCAACTCCACAGAGTGAAGTGGTCTCTAAAGTGTCCCCAATCTTAGGGAGAGTTTGAGGCTGTACTAGTTAAGATCACAGTTATGCTGCTGTGACAAAGACAGCCCAAAACACTGTCTCCAACATGACCCAAATTAATTCTCTCTTACAAAACACAGCCAGGTGACTGAAGTGATGCTGCTGTGAACAGGTGCAGTCAACCTGTTGCTCTGCCACCCCGAGGGTGTCGTCATTTGCTTCACCAAAGCTGGGTTGCTACTCCTGGGAAAGGGGAAAGAGTCAACATCCAAGATAAGGAGCTTACGTCTGGAGATGTCCCAGAAAATGTGCACATCACTCCCTTGTGTATCCTGTTACTCCACACTCAATCACAAGGCTATGCCCAGCTGCACAGCAAGCTAGGAAATACAGCTTTTAGCTGGGCCCAGTCAGAGGGAAAGGAAAGGTTTGAGGAAACAAGTAGTCACCTGCGACAATGAGTTTTTTTAATTTAAAAAAAAAAAAAAAAAAAAAGATTGCCGGACAGGCATTGTGGTGCAGCAAGTTAAGCCACCACTTGGGATGCCCGCATCCCATATTCAAGTGCCTGGGACCAAGTTGCACCTCCATTTCCAATCCAGCGTCCTGCCAATGTACACCCTGGGAGGTAGCAGATGGCGGCTCAAGTAATTAGGTTTCTGCCACCCATGGGAGAAACTTGGATTGAGGTCCTGACTCCTGGCTTTAGCCTGGCCTATCCCCAGCCATTGCAGGCATTTGCAGGTTCTCTCTGCCTTGCAAATAAATAAATAAGCTTTTACAAGGCTAATCATCATAGTCTTCTTCAAAACACTAAAAAATGGAACCAACGGGAATGTCCAACAACAGAGAATGTTAAAGTCAAGCATGAGCCACCCATCGTATGATGGAATGCTACACAGGCACCAGAATCATGCTCTTGAAAAACATTGATATGAAAATTTTGATTATCTAAGTGTGAAAAGCACATTGCAAAACAATATATATAGTTTAATTCCAATTTTTGTGGTAAAAATTATCCAACAATATGGGGCAGCATTGCGGCACAGTGCGTTAAGTTGCCTCCTATGATGTCGGCACTGGGCACTGGTTTGTGTCCCAGCTGCTCCACTTCTGATCCAGGTCCCTGCTAATATGCCTGGTAAAGTGCTTGGGCCCCTGCCACCCAAGTGAGAGACCCAGCTCAAGCTCTTGACTCCTGGCTTTCGCCTGGCCCACCCCTGGCTGTTGCAGCCTTTTGGGGAGTGAACCAGTCAGTAGATGGAAGATCTCTCTCCCTTTCTCCCTTTCTCTAACTCTGCCTTTCAAATAAATAAATATATCCTTTTTTAAAAAAAGATCTTTGATATTTGAAAGGCACAGTATACAGAGAGAGAGGGAAAGAGAGATAGAAAGAGAGAAGCCAGGAGCTTCTTTCAGGTCTCCTACGTGGGTGCAGGGGCCCAGGCACTTGAACCATCTTCCACTGTTTTCCCAGGCACATTAGAAGGGAGCTGGATCAGTAGTGGTGCAACCAGGTCTCGAATCAATGCCCATATGGGAAACCAGTGTCGCAGGCAGCAGCTTTACCAACTTCATCACATGCCAGCACCAATAAATAGGCCTTTTTGAAAGTTATTCTTAAAGAACCAGAAGAACATTCGCCAAAGTGTTAATAGTGATTCTGCAGGGTGAGTGACATTGCTAGTGATTTTTACTTTCTCCTTTATTCTTTCCAGAACTTTTCAGTTTCATTGTAAAGACATGTCTGATTTTTATAACATAGGTATCATTTAAAATATTGGATTTAATGCACAGAATGCCGTGTAATAGCAGGATGGACCCTCAGCCCCTCAGCGACAACACCCTCGAGTTCCAGGTGCAGGGAGGAAGGCCCAGCGAGGCCAGGGGACTTGCCTCAAGTGCACAACTAATCAGAAAGGGGATCTGAATGGAGGTAGCCTGTCCTCAGGGCTGGGATTCTTATCAATATCCTGCACCAGGAAGAACAGCTTGATTGCTGGCAGCTTAGTTGATGTTGAGGTGCAGTCAAAACAAAGTGTCTTCAAGTTCTTAGAGAACTTAAAACTTAAACACACACACACACACACACACACACACACACAAAACCCACATTTCTGGTAAAACCTGTACTAATAAGGAAATAGGCACCACATAAACTAAGTCCTCACTTTGATAGAGACAGGATATGAACCCTTGTTTCGTTCATTCACAGCATGTTTGTTGAGCACCTGCTCCAGGCCACCGTGGACACACTGGTTCCTGGGAATCAGGGCATGACTCTTGCTCTTAAGCTGCTTCTGTTTATTGAGTCCCTAATATAAACTACACATTTTACTGAACACCTACTACACACTGACAGTGTATACCAATAACAGCAACCTGCACTGGCTCAGTTAGGGTCTAACTCTCAAGCATTGTAACTAAGCATCATTGTCACCTCACAACAACCCTATGACCCAGGTAACACTAACCCCATTTTACAGATGACAGCACTGAGAACCAGAGATATTAAGTGGATGTCCTAACGTTTTGCAATAATCTGTGGCTGAGCTGTTTTTCAGTGTATATCCTGCTGCCCTTAAACTCAGGTCCTGTTCCCAATATCACAGCCTCACCCTCCAGCACCTCCTCAGTACAGACTAATAAAAGACCTCCGACTCGGAGAATTTGGTCCTGGTCAGACTCACTAAACTTCCTGGAATGGATCTCAGGGATATTTCATTCTCAGTATAACACCCTGTATAACTCCCATTGATGCTAAAGTTTGGGAACCATTATCCTAATCTGTAACCTGGAGTCCTATATAGTTCTTTCTCCCAGGCCCCGGGCTGGAAGTACCAATCCTCATATTCCACTAGGGTGCAGCCTAAGCCAGGATGTCTAGATAAGTGGTACATTGTTGAAGAGTGGTAGAATCGCTGATGACATTCATTCATTCATTTGACCAAAGGTGTGGGTTTACCAGTTGTCAGGTACTAGGCTGGGCCCTGGCGGATGATTTCTGAAACTCCTGTGCTAAACAAACCAGGAAAGTTTCTTTGGAGCAATGAGGTACATTGATAAGCAAAGCCAGAATATTTTCGGCTTTGCCCATCGCAACCTGCTTGACCCAGGGTGAAGCCGCGTGATGTGCTTTGACCAATATGGCGGAATGACTTTTGGCATTCCAGAACCCAGACCTCACGGCCTTGCCGCTTCTACCTTTGCCCTCTTGAAGGCTTCTACCACGGAGTACAGAAGCCCAGGCTGCAAGTCCAGGCAGAGAGACCCACCTGTGCCAGCTCGGGCCCCAGACAGGTGAGGGAGGCCTTCTCAGACCACGTATCCCCAGAACAGCTGCCAGGTGACTGTTCACCCCGTCAACCCATCAAACTGTGAGAAGTAACAAACTTGTGTTTTAAGTCACTGAGTTTTGGAGAAGATTATAGTACAGAAGATTATAGTACAGCTGACCGAAGCAGCAATGCATAGGGGGAATTTTGTTATCTGTTCACAATTATGTTCATTCCTCAGAATCCATGGGGGGGGGGTGGTTTAAGAGGCAAATACTCAAATATCTGGGACTTCAAGTCCCTTATAGAAAATGGCATAGTATTTGTATATAACCTACACAATCCGCCAATATACTTTGTCATTTCTAGATTATTTATAATATCTAATATAGCTATGTTATGTAAATGGTTATTATACTGCATAATTAACAGGTTAATGACAACAAGAATTAGTCTGTACATGTTCAATATAGGTGTAAATTTTTTCAAAATTTTTTTTAATTTTTTATCTTTATTTAAAAAAATTTTTTTTTGACTGGCTGAGTGGACAGTGAGAGAGAGAGACAGAGAGAAAGGTCTTCCTTTGCCGTTGGTTCACTCTCCAATGGCTGCTGCGGCCAGCGCACTGCGCTGATCTGATGGCAGGAGCCAGGTGCATATCCTGGTCTCCCATGGGGTGCAGGGCCCAAGCACTTGGGCCATCCTCCACTGCACTCCCGGGCCACAGCAGAGAGCTGGCCTGGAAGAGGGGCAACCAGGACAGAATCCAGAGCCCCAACCGGGACTAGAACCTGGTGTGCCAGTGCCGCAGGTGGAGGATTAGCCTAGTGAGCCGTGGCGCTGGCCTCAAAAATATTTTTTTAGAACTTATTAATTTGTGAGAGATAGCATGCCCATGCTCTTCCATCTCCTGGTTCATTCCCCCAAATGCCTGAAATAGTCATGCCTGGGCCAGGCCTAGGTCAGGCACCTAGAACTCAATCCAGTTCTCCCACTTACTTGGGCCATCACCAATTGGCTCTCAGGATGCGCATTAGTAGGAAGCTGAAATCAGAAGCAAAGCCAGGAACCCAGGCGCTCTGATATGGGATGTGGGTATCCTAGGAGGCATCTTAATTGTTATACAATTAACAAACTCTGTGGTTTGTTGCATCCATGTATGCAGAACTTGTGGATGTGGAACTATATTTACTATATTTACTGAGCGCCTACAATGCACCAAGTATTACATTATCCCACGTGTTGGGGATTGTCCCCTTATGGAACAAGGTAGGAGAAGCCTCCAGCCTCATGTTGGGGGAAGCTAAACCATAAATAAGTAAACCCATAGATATACAAGTCTAATCTCCTAGGCAGGTAGGTGCTGTGAAGGAAAACAAAGCAATAAACTAAAGAATGATGAAGACTGGAGAAAGGGTGTTTTGGGATAGGGTGGTGGTCGGAAACTTTTCTAGAAAGGTGAAATTTGAGAATAGTTCAGAGGACTGAAAAGGAGCAAAACCTGAGGACAGGTAGGTTCCAGGTAAATGGAACAGGAAGTACAGAGATCCCAAAGCAGGAAAAATCTTAGTACACTCAGAATTCAGCCAGGAGGCCAGTGGGGCTAGTTTAGGGCAACATACACTGATTTGAATTTATTTGTATGTGTTTGCATTTGAGTGCATTTAAAATTCTGTCTTTCAATTTCCTCTTCACTCATAACACGGTAATGCCATCCACTCACATTCACCAAATACCAGATCAATTGGATGTTGTTCCAAAGCATCTGTTAAAAGACATGCAAAAGTTCTTTATTTTTCTGGCTTTTGTTTGTTTGTTTAAATATTTATTTATTTATTTGAAAGTCAGAGTTTTACAGAAAGAGGAGAGGCAGAGAGAGAGAGGTCTTCCATTCGATGGTTCACTCCCCAACTGTCCACAACGGCCGGAGCTGCGCCAATCTTAAGCCAGGAGCCAGGAGCTTCTTCCAGGTCTCCCAAGCTGGTGCAGGGGCCCAAGGACTTGGGCCATCTTCTACTGCTTTCCCAGGCTGTAACAGAGAGCTGGATTGGAAGCGGAGCAGCTGGGACTTGAATCAGTGCCCATATGGGATGCCAGCACTGCAGATGGCTGCCCTACCTGTTATGCCACAGCGCCAGCCCCTATTTTCTGGCTTTTGAATCAGCAAGCTACTTTCCACTTTTCTGTACATCTTCTTGTCTTCAGTACTTCATACTAGTCAGTTTGTCAGCACTGAGACCCACGAAGGAAAGGGGTACGTTTTGGCTCACAGTGTTGGAGTCCAAGATCTCGCAGGCCCACTAATGTGGTCTCTGCCGAGGCCAAGCATGGAGCATGGAGCACACCGTGAGTCTGGGAGCAGAGAGAGCGTCCGGGCTGAACTCAGTTTTATAGCCACTCCTCTCTTGAAAATGAACTAAGTTCTCTGAGGCCCCCTTCCAAAGCATCACAATCGGATTAAGTTTTCATCCTCTGGGCCCACCTTGTGGCATAGCCTGTAAAGCCACTGCCTGTAGTTCCAGCATCCCATTTGGGCACTGGTTCGGGTCCCGACCGCTCCACTTCCAATCCAGCTCTACTATGGCCTGGAAAACAGTGGAGGATGGCCCCAGTCTTTGGGACCCTGCACCCGAATGGAAAACTTGGAGGAAGTTCCTGGCTCCTGGCTTTGGATCAGCGCAGCTCCAGCCATTGTGGCCATCTGGGGAGTGAACCAGCGGATGGAAGACCTCTCTCTCTCCCTCTCTCTGCTTTTCTGTGACTCTGTCTTTCAAATAAGTAAATAAATCTTAAAAAAAAAAAAAGTTTTCATCCTCCAAGTAACATCAATTTATGATGTTGGGATTGAACAGTTTGGGAGCCACATCCTATTCAAACCACAGCAGTATTCTTTTACTGTGTGCAGAACACACTCTTCAGATCTGGACTGTCTCTGCAAAGCACAGCAAATGGGTCTAAATCAGATCAATAAATTATGGAGTACTTACTCAGATGGCAAAGTAATACTGGGTGCTTTCTTCCTCTCCCAAAATCCGTTCTGGGGGAATCACTTAAGTGAACTGGAACGGTGAAGTTGAGGGACTTTCCAAACAAAATGGTCTCTGGGGAGATACAGTCTGCCTGGAACCCCAGGGGTGGACCTGGAGCCGAGAGGGCAGAGCCTGCAGCGCAGGTGAAGAGCTGATGAAGGGGGCAGGGAGGACAGGCTGGAGAAAAGGCCTGCAAGGCCGGCTACTGCCTCCCCCAGGTGCATCTTGGACAGTCATTGCCTACCCCTTCTCTTGAGCAAACAGCAGCACGGGTCAGCCCAGCAGGGAAGAAAAAAGAAGAGAAAAATGGAGAGAGGTAGAGAGGACTCCCCAGAGAGAATGGCTCTTCCCAGTGCTGTTGTTCCTAGAAATTCAAAGGCAAATTCCTGACCAGAGGATGAATTCCTTCCAGAAAGGTGGAATGAGACTGGAAGGACCAAAGGTGATTCTGTAGAGCCTGGGGGTCTACGACTCTGGGCTTATTCTCTCCTCTTCCCCCTAAACACCGCCATACAGAGCAGCTCCACCAGGGAGCCCGGGCTCACAGACCAATCTAGTTAGCCAGCTGAGGAACGCACCGCAGCACAGGGAGGTAGAAGATGGTGTCAACATCTGGAGCAAAAGTGCTGGCCTCAGCCAATCAAGGACTGCATGGAAGTGAACTCAGCACAGCAAGGAGTGGGAAAACGTAGCGCGAGAACGAGAAATCACGTTTACCAACGGAGTGAGGGCTAATGAGTGTAAGGGAAGCTCCCCATATCTAACAGGTTCCACTTGATGAGTTTTGAGCTAGTGGAACCCCTGAGAAACCACTGCTACGATCAGGATATGAACTCCTCCATCACCCAGAGCTTCCTCCTGCCCCTCTGACTCGTAACAGAACACGAGCCGGGGCGGCTTATGAGCAACAGAAACGTGTTTCTTACAGTTCTGGAAGCTGGGCAGTCCAGGATCAAGGTGTCTGGTGAGGGCCACTTCTCCGGAGACAGCCGTCTTCTCGGTCTGCAGAGGGTCAGTGAGCTCCCTGGGGTCTCTTTTGCAAGGGCACCAATGCCATTCACGAAAGCCCCACCTCCTGATGCCACCACCACGGAGATTTGGACTCCAGTATCTGAAATTTGACAGGATAGATTCAACCCAGAACACCCTTGCAATCTATCCTTCCCTCCACCTCTGTCCCAAATAACCACTGATCTGCTTTCCATCACATAGAGAATTTTGGATGGATAAAATCACCTAGCTTACATTCTTTTTTTTTTTTTCTGGTTTATTTCACACAGAATAATTTTGAAGTTCATCCATGTTATTGATAGTTTTTCCTTTTCATTGCTGAATAGTATTCCATCGTATGGCTATATCTCAATCTGTCTATCCATTTATCTGTTGATAAACATTCAGGGGGCATATTACAAATAATGCAGCTATAAGTATCTATGTACACACCTTTGTTTACATGTGTGTTTCTATTACTTTGGGGTAAAAGTGGTAGAAATGGAAGGGCGAGGTCCTGTGGTGCACCTTTCCAAACCGGTTATACAATTTTGCATTGTCGCTAGCTGTGTATGAGAGCGCCGGCTGCTCTACCTCTTGCCAGGACTTGATTTAGTTTTCTTACTTTTTTTTTTTAAGATTTGTTTATTTATCTGAAAGTTTGCAGAGAGAGGGTGAGACAGAGAGAGAGAAAGAGAGAGATCTTCAATCTGCGGTTTAGGCGGGCTGAGCCAGGCCGAAGCCAGGAGCCAGGAGCTTCTTCCAGGTCTCCCATGTGGCTGACAGGTGCCCGAGCACTTGAGCCATCTTCTGCTGCTTCTCCCAGGCCCTTAGCAGCCAAGACACAAACATATAGGATGGCAGCATTGCAGGCAGTGGCCTAACCACTATGCCCCAGCACCGGTCCCAGCACTTGGTTTAGTTAAATCGTTAATTTTAGTCATACTATCAGATAGTGGCATCTCACAATTTTTTTTTTTAATTTTTTGACAGGCAGAGTGGACAGTGAGAGAGAGAGAGACAGAGAGAAAGGTCTTCCTTTGCCGTTGGTTCACCCTCCAATGGCTGCCGCGGATGGCGTGCTGCGGCCGGCGCACCGCGCTGATCTGATGGCAGGAGCCAGGTGCTAGGTGCTTTTACCTGGTCTCCCATGGGGTGCAGGGCCCAAGCACTTGGGCCATCCTCCACTGCACTCCCGGGCCACAGCAGAGGGCTGGCCTGGAAGAGGGGCAACCGGGACAGAATCCGGCGCCCCGACCGGGACTAGAACCCGGTGTGCCGGCGCCGCAAGGTGGAGGATTAGCCTGTTGAGCCACGGCGCCGTCCAAGCATCTCACAATTTTTGTTTGCCTGGTTTACCTTAGTCATTCATGTATCTTCTTTTGTTATGTGTATGTCCCAATCTTTTGTGTCTTTTAAAATGAAGTTGTCTTTATTTGTGAGTTATACAAATTATTGATCTCTTCTGCATGCAGGTCTCATCTGTTCTCTGTGTTGTAAATATCTGCTCTCAGTCTATAGATTGCCTTTTTCTTTTCTTTATGTCATTTCACTCCCCAAATGGCCGCTACGGCTGGCACTGCGCCAATCCGAAGCCAGGAGCCAGGTGCCCCCTCTTAGTTCCCTATGCGGGTGCAGGGGCCCAAGCACTTGGGTCATCCTCCACTGCCTTCCCGGGCCACAGCAGAGAGCTGGACTAGAAGAGGAGAAACCGGGACTAGAACCCCGCGCCCATATGGGATGCTGGCACCGCAGGCAGAGGATTAACCAAGTGAGCCATGATGCTGGACCCACCTTTTTCTTTTCTTTTCTTTTTTTTTAATTTTTGACAGGCAGAGTGGACAGTGAGAGAGAGACACAAAGAGAAAGGTCTTCCTTTTGCCGTTGGTTCACCCTCCAATGGCCGCCGTGGTCGGCGCGCTGCGGACCGCGCACTGCACTCATCCGATGGCAGGAGCCAGGTGCCAGGTGCTTTTCCTGGTCTCCCATGGGGTGCAGGGCCCAAGCACTTGGGCCATCCTCCACTGCACTCCCGGGCCACAGCAGAGAGCTGGCCTGGAAGAGGGGCAACCGGGACAGAATCCAGTGCCCCGACCGGGACTAGAACCCGGTGTGCCGGCGCCGCAAGGCGGAGGATTAGCCTGTTGAGCCACGGCGCCGGCCAACCTTTTTCTTTTCTTAATGGTGTTTTTGGAAGGGCAAAGCTTTCTCATATCGATATGGTCCAATTTGGAAACCTTTCCTTTATGGTTTGTGCTTTTTGTGTTCTAGTTTTAAAAGATGTGCCTATGGGGCCAGCACGTTAAAGCCCCAGTCTGTGGTGCTGGCATCCCATATGGGTGCCAGTTCAAGTCCCAGTAGCTCCTCTTCCAATCCAGCTCTCTGCTATGGCCTGGGAAAGCAGTAGAGGATGGCCCAATTCCTTGCCCTCCCCCACCACGTGGGAGACCTAGAAGAGACTCTTGGCTCCTGGCTTCGGATCAGCTCAGCTCTGGCCATTATGGTCATTTGGGGAGTGAATCAACAGAATGGAAACCTCTCTCTCTTCCTCTCTGTAACTCTGTCTTTCAAATAAAGAAACTAATTCTTAAAAAAAAAAAAAAAAAAAGATGTGCCTACCCTGGCACTGTGGCACAGCAGGTTAAAGCCCTAGCCTACAGTGCCAGCATCGCACATGGACGCTTGTTTGAGTCCCCGCTGCTCCAGTTCTGATTCAGCTTCCTGCTAATGAACCTGGGAAAGCAGTGGAAGTAGAAGATGGCCCAAGTCCTTGGGCCCCTCCACCAGCTTGGGAGACCTGGAAGAAGCTCCAGGTTCCTGGCTTCAGATCAGCGCAACTCCGGTCATTGCAACCATCTGAGGAGTGAACCAGCAGATGAAAGACCCCTCTCTCCGTTTCTCCCTCTCTCTGTAACTGTCTTTCAAATAAATAAAATAAATCTTAGGGGAAAAAAATGTGCCTACCCTGAGGTTGCAAAGATTTTCTTCACTATTTTTTTCTAGTATCTAGTCTATAATCTTTTTTTCAGTTAAATTTTGTATATGATATGAAGGATTGATGTTCTTTTTTCCCAACCAATTGAATATCTTGTAACTGTAGCAGCACACATTGAAATGACTTTCCTTTCGCTGTGACTTGGCAACTTTGTCAAAAACCAATCAGTCATGTGGGAGGGGAGATGGGGGAGCGAGGGCTTCACCAGTACAGAGCCTCCTCTGAAGGGGATGAAGGCGTTCTGGGGCTTGATGGAGGTTGCACAGCACCGTGAATGCTCCAGAGGCCATGGAATCATACACCATCAAATGGTCCACGGGTCATTTATGTGAGGGTCTGGCCATCTACTCCAATCTCCTGATCTTTGCATCCATCTTTACCCAACACCCACCTGGCTTTATGGTATATTTTGAAGTCAAGTAGGGCGAGTCCTCAAACTTCGTTCATTTTTTTTAGAAAGTGTGGCAGTTCTTCTCATTGGAGGATAATGTATAAACATACCTAGTGTCATTGATAGAAAAACAGGGCAATATCACTTTACGCCTGTTTCATGGCAAACACACATGCACACACAATAATGACAAGTGTTGACAGGATGTGGGAACAGTCATTGCGGGTGGGAGAGCAGTCACGTTGAGCATCCTCATACAGGTCAGAGGGGACATGCGTGACATGTCCATCACAGGCTGGTAGCAGGGAGTTGGAGAAACCACTAAGCCTGTGGACAGGTGCCTGCACAGACCACTTCCCAGGGCACTGATGGACCTGCCACCTAGAGAGACCATTCCTCAGGGCTGCTGGGGAGTCTGAGGAGGCAGTGCCCAGATAGCAATCTTGGGAACACACTGAGAAGGTGGCTGACCCTCAAGGGATGTCCCCCCCCTTACACACCCACCAGCCGAGGGGGGACCAGCAGGAGCTGGAGGGAGGCAGCAGAAAGCCCTAGCATGGGGGACAAGAGAAACTTGGACTGAAACTCTCCCCATCACCCACAGCAGTGCCCCACCCAGCTCCATGATGGTCCTCAGATCCTAGTTCCCAAGGGATCGTCACTGTTCTGACTCGGACACGCCAACCTGGTGATGGCATCTCGGGCTGGAGGAAAGGGTCCTGGTGGTTGGCCCCTGAGGCTGGAGACAGGGTGCCTAGCAGACAGCAGGAGCTCAATACGAATGCTGCTCTAGCACTTCTCGGACAAACCTTGCTGTTCTAAGCAGTCCTCCCTCTGCCAAATCCAAACCTATCTTCCCATAACTCAGGGAAAACTAGTTAAGTCTCTGTCAAAATAAAATTTTACAGAGCTTGAAAGGAAAAATAGCTACAGAATAAACACACTTAGAATGAAAGAAAGCACTTATAACCGAAACCAACAGTTCTCTATTCGGCCTCGCTTTCGACTGGCTTCGCTGACCCCACCTCCACCTCTATTTCTAAAGAAAAACTTGCACTGTGATCTCTTCCTTAGGAATTTCGCTGCATGGTCCATATGTTGAGGACTGCCAAATTAGTGGCCACTCCTCCATACACATCTGGCTTTAATGTCTAAAAACGTTTTCTTTAAAGATTTTATTTATTCATTTTTGAAAGGCAGAGTGACAGAGAGGGGGGAATTGATCTTCCATTCATTGGTTCACTCCCCAAATGGCTTTTGTGGTCCGAGCAGAACCCATCCAAAGCCAGGAGCCAGGAGCTACCTCTGAGCCTCTCACATGGGTGACAGGGACCCAAGTACATGGACCATCCTCCACTACCTTCCCAGGTGCACTAGTAGGGAGCTGGATCAGAAGTGGAAGAGCTAAGACTCAAATCATCGGCACTCAGATTCAGGATGCCACTGTTGCAAGCTACAGCTTAACACACTATACCACAATTCTGGCCCCAGTGCTATTAATTTTTTAAATTAAAAAATTTAAATTCTGGTGAAGTACAAGTGATAATCAACTGAATCAATTAATAAAATACATACCTGAAAACCCATTCCTTAATAGAAGGAACAGCATTTAGGGTGTGAACCAGCAGCGGATGCAAGATTCTCTCTCTCCCTTCTCTTCTGTCACTCTGTCTTCCAAATAAATAAAATATATCTTTAAAAAAAAAAAACTTAATAGCCCTATTTGGTTCCTCTTCCATTTCTTTCAACGGTTATTAACATTGCCAGTAGCCAAAATCACAAAGACTTACTTTCTCCAGGCTGGATCTAATTTTTATTTCTTGAAAAAATAAGCGAGGGGGTAGAAATACTAGGCCCACAGGACCTACAGGTCAATTAAAGAGTCTTGTATTGCCTTGTCTTCTCTATGCAAAACAGTTTTACAAAATTCCAGTGTTACCTGCTTGGTTTGGTTTTGTTTTTAAACCGTGTTGCAACAGCTCCCGAGCTTTCCCCAGCTCCGAGGGGAAAGACACGTTTCTTTGTAATCTGCTTCAAAACTGGGGGGAGGTGTCCTGACCCTTTTTTGTAATATCTCCTGAGGCAGAAACAAATCCCAGTAAGTATTCCTGGACTTCATCTCAGGCAGGTCAAACAGGCAGGTCTTTCTTTGCTCTTGGGTAGCTGCCACGAACAACAAGAAGGCACAATTTGGGGCTAAAATTACCCAGAAACCTTGTAAACACCCCCACAGCACATTTGTTGTGAAGATACAAAATGCATCTTTCCAAAAAGGGTACCCATCTATTTTTGTTTGATTTGAGAACAATCACAGTTTATGCCCATAAATCCCTAAGAAACGGGAGAAGATTATTAAACATATGCTGGGGATCATGAAGTTTTTGATATTTAATAAAAGGATGGGTGAGGGACTCATGAAAATATTTACGGAAAGTGGTAATTTCCCTTTAAAATAAATTCAAACAAAAGAATAGTTGTTTCAAAGAAAAATACAAGTATTAAGTAAGCAGAAATAACACTTGTATGCTGGTATTGGAATAATGAAGGTTTTGGAAATATTGTTCTAGTTCATCATGTCACAAATATTTGTTGAGTAGCAGGCAAAGTTAAGTGAGTGCAAAGCTGTTCAAAAGTTCCAGATCATAGAGCTCATAGAATGTTCTACGTGGACAGGTCCTTTTTAAAAAAAAAATCAAACAAACACATTTTTTTTTTTTAATTTGGAAGGCAAAGTGAGAGAGAGAGAGAGAGAGAGAGAGAGAGAGAGATCTTCCATCTGCTGGTTCACTCCCCAGATGACCACACAATAGCCAGGGCTGGGTCAGGCCAAAGCCAGGAGCTTGGAACTCCATCCAGGTCTCCCTTGTGAATGGCAAGGGCACAAGTATTTGAGCCATTTTCCACTGCTTTCCCAGGCACATCAGTAGGGAGCTGGATTGGAAGTGGCACAGCCAGGACTCAGACTGGTGTTTATATGGGATGCCAGTATCGCAGGCAGTGGATGAACCTGCTGTGCCTGCCTTATGTGGTCAGACCCTTAATAACCACCTAGTCCAGTTCCCCTCCTCACTCACTTTTATTGTCAGGGAAGCTGAGACTGAGAGAGCAAACCACACGCCTTGCTTGTGAAATGAATGAAGGAAGCCTGCCAATTCTCCACCCAGGGCATCCATCACTATGTCTTCATCCCTCTGGAACCTGCCCTCTGTGGTCTGCTCCCTGGACTGTCCTGAAGGTTCTGATCTAGCTCTTAGGGGAAATGCCTTAGGAGAAGGGCTGCTTTCTATTCTCATCTCAGATTTCTCCTCCTGTGACAAATACTGGTCAGAGTTTCCTGCCAGATGCACCTGCCCTCTTTCTCTGAAGATGCTGCACCAGCGTCCGTTGGAGGGAAGAATGAATTTTTATTTTAAAGATTTATTTATTTAATCAAAAGGCAGAGTTAGAGAGAGACAGAGAGAAACAGAGAGAAAGAGAGAGAGAGAGAGAGAGAGGTCTTCCATCTGCTGGTTCACTCCCCTGATGGTCACAATGGCTGGAGCTGCGTCAACCAGAAGCCAGGAGCCAGGAGCTTCTTCTGGGTCTCTCACATGGGTGCATGGGCCTAAGGACTCGGGCCACCTTCTACTGCTTTCCCAGGCCATAGCAGAGAGCTGGATCAGAAGTGGAGCAGCCAGGACTCGAACTGGTGCCCATATGGGATGCTGGCACTGCAGGCGGCAGCTTTATGCACTATGCCACAGCACTGGCCCCAGAAGGAATTTTTAACTACACTTTGGTGCCTGTTTGGTTCTTTCTACTTGAGGCATATTTGTCCATGAAGTCCAAATGCACCCCCCTTTTTTTTGCTATATTTATTTTTTTTAATATTTATTTATTTATTCGAAAGTCAGAGTTACACAGAGAGAGGAGACGCAGAGAGAAAGCGAGGTCTTCCATCCACTGATTCACTCCCCAATTGGCCACAACGACCGGAGCTGAGCCGATCTGAAGCCAGGAGCCCAGAGCTTCTTCTAGGTCTCCCACATGGGTGCAGGGGCCCAAGGACTTGGGCCATCTTCTACTGCTTTCCCAGGCCATAGCAGAGAGCTGGATCAGAAGAGGTGCAGCCGGGTCTCAAACCAGCACCCATAAGGGATGCCGGCGCTTCAGGCCAAGGCGTTAACCCACTGTACCACAGCGCCGGCCCCATTTTTTTTTTTTTAAGATTTGTTTATTTATTTGAGAGGCAGAGTTACAGACAGTGAGAGAAAGAGACAGAGATAAAGGTCTTCCTTCTGTTGGTTCACTCCTCAGGTGGCCTCAACAGCCGGAGCTGTGCCGATCCGAAGCCAGGAGCTTCTTCCGGGTCTCCCACGTGGGCGCAGGGGCCCAGCTATAGATATTTCTTGGAGTCAGACATACCATTTTGATCCTAAATCTCAAATAAATATTTTGAAAACAAAAGAAATTGAAAAGGGGCCAGCGCCGCGGCTCACTAGGCTAATCCTCCACCTGCGGCGCCAGCACACCAGGTTCTAGTCCCGGTCGGGGCGCCGGATTCTGTCCCGGTTGCCCCTTTTCCAGGCCAGCTCTCTGCTGTGGCCAGGGAGTGCAGTGGAGGATGGCCCAAGTGTTTGGGCCGTGCACCCCATGGGAGACCAGGAGAAGCACCTGGCTCCTGGCTTCGGATCAGCGCAGTGCGCTGGCCACAGCACAGCAGCCGCGGTGGCCATTGGAGGGTGAACCAACGGTAAAAGGAAGACCTTTCTCTCTGTCTCTCTCACTGTCCACTCTGCCTGTCCAAAAGAAAAGAAAAGGATGTTCACTGTACCCTCTTCTCAGTTTTGTTGTGACACTAAAGCTGCACTAAATGAAGTCTTCAAAAGAAAAAACGAAAAAGTAAGTAAGATATCCATCTACAGAGGGGAGACTGCTGGGAAGTACAAGCACATCCTTTAGGGCTCGCAGGTCTGTAATGATAGCTCTGTGTTTTGGTTATTGGTTTCTACCAAATTTCAGCCGTACTCTTGGAGCATCCACCATGAAGAAGTTCAAGTGCTCGTATTGCCTGGACTGCCTGCCTGCTGGTAGCACTTCTGTCTAAAGAGCAGAAACGGTTTCCATGGTGACAGCAACAGCTCCCCTTTGCACACGGCTGATGGATGTGCTGCGTGAGATTCCTCAGAACCACTGGCTGAGGTATGTGTCGATTCACTGAGCCAAGGCAGGAAACACCACCTGCATACCAAGGTTTGAAATCAGATCCCAAGTTCCTTCCTGGATCCTTCCTCTGAGTTTACTGTGCGCGTTTCACCTCTTTGAGAGAGCAAGTGCGAGAATATTCTACAATTTACTCAAAGCACAGAGAGATGTGCATCTCTGGGTGTTCAGACTGGGATGAAATGCCAGCTGCGGCAAGTTTCGAGAAAGAGCCTTGCAGTACTGCATCATTAAAGGGCCAGAGGGGGGCTGGTGCTGTGGCATAGTGGGTAAAGCCGCCGTCTGTAGTGCCGGCATCCCATATGGGTTCTCGTTTGAGAACTGGCTGCTCCACTTCCTACTCAGCTCTCTGCTAGGCCTGGGAAAGCAGTATAGGATAGCCCAAGTCCTTGGGTCCTGCACCCATGTGGGAGACCTGGAAGAAGCTCCTGGCTCCTGGCTTCAGATTGGTGCAGCTCCAGCCATTGCGGCCAACTGGGGAGTGAACCAGCAGATGGAAGACTCACTCTCTCTGCATCTCCTTCTCTCTGTGTAACTCTGACTTTCAAGTAAATAAAATCTTTAAAGAAAAATAAAAACAGAGGCCCAGAGGGAGTCACTCTATGGCCCATCACGACCTACTCTGTCACTTTTCCATCCTGGCATCCAGGACGACTAATGCCAGAGTCAGCTCTCAGTGTCCATGGAAATGTGCACAGGAGCCCGTCTGTGCTGCGGAACATCAAGGAGACTGTGCAGTAGGTCAGGCACCAGGGCTGGAAGCTCATGGCGGGGGAGCTTAGGCATTTATAGATGGATGGTGGACTTTTCCTCCTTAAAAGCTTTGTCTTCCCCAACACTGTTTATCTATAAATCTTTAAAGATCTTTCTGGAAGCATCTCCCTGGGGCGAATGTGTGCCAGCCTCCTTGCACAGAGCAAGGCCCATCAAAGTCAGTGAAACTGAAGAAAATGTTAGTTGAGTCAAAGAAAGTTGTTCTCATTTGCGTGCATAGAGACTTGGAGGGCTCTGACCCCTCCTGTGATGGGCTATGATGTCGCTTTCCTTGACCATGGCAGGAAGCCCCTGCAGAGGACTGAACAACACAGCAGTTGGGCAAATCCTTAAGTCAAGTCTGGATCTTGCACTGAGTAAATTGTACTCAACACCAAAAAAGCATTCCCAGATTTCCTCTTTTGAGAGAAAGAAAGAGAGAGAAAGGTGAATTAACTTTGACAGGAGGTCCAAAGTCAGGTCCAGATGTTTCCAAAGATAACTGGCTCAAAGTCACTTAAGACAACTAAACCAAAGTCCAGAGGCTCTTTTCAAATACATTTACTTTGGGTGGAAAAATCCCCAGAAGAACAGAGATAGTCAGCAATTTGAGCAGTTTCCTGGCAGTAGCTTCCATTGGCTTCCATTTGGGAAACAGATAATCCCAGGCCTTAACAGGTCTTTGGAACATTTATATTTAGCCATAACCACTTCAAGGACATGTTCCCATAACCACGTAATTGAAAATATTTTATATATTTTTTTCTTTTTGTCTTTTGCATTTTTTTTTAACAAAACTTCTACATTTGAGACTGAATAAGAACGATCATGAGATACTTCTGCAGGAAAGCTTTGTTATAGTCAAAGATCTCAAAACCACTAGTGAAAATTTTTGGTGCTCAAGACATTAGATGTTTGTAAGCAAGTAAGTGGTATCTACTTGGGGGCCAGTACTGTGGTGTAATGGGTTAAGCTGCCACCTACAACACTGGCATTTCATATGGGCGCCTGTTCGAAACTAGGCTACTCCACTTCCAATCTAGCTCTCTGCTAATATTCCTGGGGAAGCAGCAGAAGATGGCCCAAGTGCTTGGGCCTCTACACTTAGATGGCAGACCTGATGATGCTTCTGGTTCCTGGCTTTGACCTGGCCTAGCCTTGGCCATTGTGGCCATTTGGAGAGTGAACCAGCAGATAGAATACCTCTTTCTCTCTCTCTCTCTCTCCTTCATCCTCTCTCTCCCCTGTACCTTTGCCCTTATGACAAACAAGAAATCTTTCCTTAAAATATTGGTATTTATTTGAAAACTGTGTGGAGTTTGAAAGCATATTTTTTTCTTTTGTAAATGGTTTCACAATATTTCTCTAGGGAGGCGCTGCTGGCATGCTGGGTGGAATGATTCTTTGTTATACTGGATTATCTTGTGCATTTCAGGAAACTTTAGCATCGCTATGCCTGGGCACAGACGTACAGTGACTGGGGTCCTGAGGGAGACACCTGCAGGAACTGCTGGCAGGCACCTGGGACACAGAAGTGGCTTAGCCCCCACAGGGAACTCGCACACACCAGACAGTTAACTTCTGGAAGATGCCTGGCACACCCTGGCTGAGTCAGCTAACCAGGTCAGGAGGGCGGAATTGTGCATGCCTGGTCAGCCGGCCCTGCAGGAGTAGGAGGTGGCCCCACCGGCGTGGGGAGAAAGACCGCTCCACATAGAAGGAAAAGGGCTCAGCTTTGTCCCAAAGAAATAACAACAAGTTGATTCACTTTTGATCGCTAAAAAAGTGTTTTTGTTTTGATTTATTGACATTGTCTGTTTATGTCTTGGAGATGCAGAGAGACAGAGTTCCCAATGCCTGGTTCATACCCCACATGCCCATGGTGGCCAGGGCTGGGCGAAGGCAAAGCTGGACTGGGAATTCAACGCACGTCTCCCATGTGGGTGGCAAGAACCCAACTCCTTGAGCCACCACCACTGCTTTCCAGGGTCTGCACTTGCAGGAGGGCAGAGTTCTGGAGCAGGAGGCAAGTGTCCAACCCAGGCACTCGTGGTGTCAACCGCGAGGCCAAAGGCCCACCCTACAAAACAATTTTTAAAAACCGGAAATGCTTTTATTTAAAAACGCCATGGTAGCAGATCTCATTTCGAGCTGATGTTTTTGCGGGATCTGGATGCTGGGCAGATGTGTGGACCGGGGAGAGGGCTGCAGCTGAGCTGTAAGGTCTAGCCTGGGCTTAGTGTTGCAGGTATAGAAATTTTATAGCTTGGTTCTGAGTTGATTAGAGCCTAAGATAGGTGAGAATAAATCTAGATTTTTCCCTCAATCCAAATCCTTTGCCAGAGGGTCGGATGGCTAAGCACAGAATGGAACAAAGAAAGTTCAAGGCTACTTTATCCAAGTAGAATGAGAATACTGAGCTCGCTGGTCACCAAGACACGGTGCCTCTTTCCCTTAGCTAGTGCTGACTCTATTCAGACCCTCAGGTCAACCTACCACGTCCTCTTTCCAGATTCTCCGGTGGACCAGGTAAACTTTGCACAACCCGGATGGACTCCAGCTTCCCATCTCCTTGGGCTACCCATCCCCAGGTTACCTTTCAGGGTGTGGACACTTTCAGACAGCTCTTCCTTTCACCTGTTCAGTTACAAGAATTGGTACCTTTACATTACATGATTCAAAACAACGAACTTTTGTGTCTGCTTTACAGAGAAGGAAACTGAAGAGCTGTGAGAAGTGAAGTGACTTCCTACATGCCGGGAAGGGTACCCAGGTCCCCTGCACCACTGCTGCTCACACATTCGTATGCACATGAATTGCCTGGGGATACTGTCAAAACTCAGATTCTGACCTGGGAGGTCGGGGGACGGTCCCAGATTCTGCATTCCTAATGGGTTCCCAAAATGCTGCTGCTGCTGCTGCTTTAGAAACCACGCATTGAATGGAGAGTGTACACACCATGCACCAAAAGCATCAAGCCTCCTAGGTTGGTGTTTTATTTTTAAAAAATGTTTATTTATATCTATTTGAAAGGCAGAGTTATAGAGAGTGAGAGACAGAGGGAAAATGAGATCTTCCACTTGCTGTTCACTCCTCAAATGGCCACAACGGCCAGGGTTAGGCAAGGCCGAAGCCAGGAGCAAGGAACTCCATCCTGTTCTCCCACACAGGGCAGGGGCCAAGCACTTGGGCCATCTTCTGCTGCTTTAGGGAGCGGGACCCAAAGTGGAGCAGCTGGGACTCAAACTGGTACCCAGATGGGATGCCAGTGTCACAGGTGGTGGCTTAACCTGCTACACCACAGTGCCGGCCCCAGGTTGATATTTTTTAAAAATTGTTTTATTGCAAACTAAGACACAGATACAGAAAATCAAGGAAATCAAACGTGTGGTGTAACGAATGATTGTAAGGTAAACACCACCCCGGTCAACAAACAGGACTTTGCTATCCAATCCAGAAGCCTCTTCCAAGGCCCTGTCCCGATCACAGCGCCCTCCCTGCCTAACAGGATCAGGCCACTACCCTGACTTACCAGCAGTCTCTTCTTCGCTTTTACATTTTTTTTTCACATGTTGAGAACATCTATCACTAGACCCCATAATCTTGCCTGTATTTCAAAAGGCCTATCGTTTAAGTCTCTCTGAATCTGAAAATTCCTTCTCCATCCCTTCTGTTTCCTTACAAAGTATCTTTTGAAGAATTCAAACCACTTAACCTGCCATTCCCCAGAGTTTGGATTCTGCGGGTAACATTCACTGCAGTTCAACATACTCCTCTGTCCTTCGTTTTTCTGGCAAACTAATAGCTCGATTCAGAGGACAGGCCAGACTCAGGTTTGGTCCCTCTGGCAAGACTGTAAAAGGTATCTGGCAAAATGATAGCAGATACGTTACATCGCGTTGTCTCTGTGCGGTCTTAGCAACTGCTGATGCTTAATGCCCATCTGCTTATTCAGTGCAGCTACAAAGCAGTGATAGCCTTTTTATTAATTTTCCATTTATACTTGGAATATTTTATGAAGAGGTACTTCCCAAAATCTGCTATTTGGATGTCCAAATAATTTTTTTTTGTTTTTCTTTAAAGTTCAGTGAATGTAATAGAATGTTCTAGTGTTGGTCCTCCTGGGTTTACATTCTCATGGTATACTTTCAGTAAGTAGTTTCACCTTTTTTTAATTTCAGAAAAGTTTTCTTGGATTATATCTTTCAGCATTTGTTCCATTCCTCCCTTGCTTTGGTTTTTTCCCTATATGTTTGATCTTTGCCTGTCATATTTATCAATTTCCCTCAAATATTATCTCCTCATTCCCTTCTTTAAACATATCTTTCTTTTCCCCCTATTTTATCTCCTAAGGCATTATCTGTGCTATGTTTCGTTCTTATGTTCTTTCTCATTCAGTCTTCACTTTCAAAAGAATTTCTAATTCCTTCCTGAATATGCTTCATGTTTTAATTTTCACAATTCTGATTTATGCCATTCTTTCATGGCTAATATCACTTGCTTAATGCATTTGGTTTGCTTTTAAGTAAGTTAGAGCTCTCATTGTCTATGTTACTCTGCTCCCTCTCAGTCCTTTTTTTCTTTTAATAACTTTGCATGGAATTTGGCCTTGATGCTTTTCTATTTTTTTTTTTATTTGAAATGCAGAGTTACAGAGAGACAGAGAGAGACAGAGAGACAGAGAGAGATCTTCCATCCACTGGTTCACTCCCTAGCTGGATGCAACAGCTTTAACTGAGCCAGTCTGAAGCCAGGAGCCAGGAGCTTCTTCTGGATCTCCCAAGTGGGTACAGGAGCCCAAGGACTGGGCCATCTTCTATTGCTTTCCAGGCCATAGCAGAGAGCTGGATCGGAAGCAGACCCAGGACTGCAACTGGCGCCCATATGGGACGCTGGCACTGCAGGCTGCGGCTTTATCTGCTACGCTACAGTGCGAGCCCCTCTATTGATTTTTGTGTGAAGTATTTTCCTGACTTTTGTAGAAAGAGGATACTTCCAGGCAAGATTTCGAACCTTTACAGGCCCCCTTCTGACATTTTCAAGCAGAGTCTAAAAGCATGGCAGCCTGCTTTCTGGGATTTCCTGCCTCTGCTATTCTTTCCCGGGCCTAGGCCATTCTTCGTTTCCTTTCTCTTGTCCTTGCCCTGCTCAGTTTTTACTCATAAGAGTTTTCCTCAGTGTGTGTGTGTGGGGGGGGGGGGGGGCTGTCTTCGAAAAGGGCAATTCAGGGGCCCAGTGCTGTGTGCAGCGGGTTACCCCGCCCCTGAATTCCAGCATCCCGCATGGGCAGCAGCTTGAGTCCTGGCAGCTCCACTTCTAATCCAGCTCTCTGCTAATACGCCTGGGAAAGTAGTGGAAGATGGTCCAAGTCCTTGGGCCCCTGCACCTCCATGGGAGACCCAGAGGAGGCTCCTGGCTCCTGGCTCTGGCCTGGTCTAGTCCGGGCTGATGCAGCCATTTGAGGAGTGAACCAGTGGATGGAAGATCTCTCTTTCCCTCTCTCTCTAACTCTTTCAAATAAATAAGTCTTAAAAAAAAAAAAGAAAGAAAAGAAAAGAAAGAAACCAATTCATTCTCAAGAGCGTAAAATGGCTGCAGCACTCCAGCCCTTTCAGGTGTCTGCTGTCCGGTTAGACGTCGGAACCTCTCCCGGCTATTCGGTGAAACCCAGTGCCTTGTTTGAGTTGTCCGTTCTCAGCCTGTCTTGAACTGTCCCTGTTTCTCTCCTCCCTTTCCTTTCACACAAATGTTCTTGTGCAAACAGGTGTTTTGCCGCAATTGCTGTATCTCGGGGCTCACAGCGTTACCTCGGCACTAGTTCTGTTGTTAGTACTGTCTGGGGTTTTGGTTTTTGCTCTTCAGCTGCTGTTTTTAGGTAGAGATTGGAACGGATTAAAAAGAATGCAGCCACCACCAACTTCCGAGGTTGAAATTCAGTGATTTTTGTCTTCCAGGCCTGGTAGTGCCTTACATGTTCCTACAGTGATGACACAGATCTGAGCAGTGTCATGGCGTCTCCAACCATGCACCTGGGTTTGTTAGCAACCCACAGCCAACACAGCTAAAACAGAGCAGCAATGTGTAAGATGTCTCCATCTGGAATTCTACTTATGGAGGGTTACATCCTCTGTGAAACGCTGGCTGTCCCTCCTAGGTAAAACTCTCTTCTCTGTGTTTCCTTCACTACACCCCTTGGGTTGTGTGTGTGCTACCTCAGAGAACCACAAGGTCACAGAAGGAGGGGCCATCCACAATTTCACCTCTGTTGCTCCAGGCCCTACAATACCTGGCATGGAGTAGGAGCCTAATTGATACTTCCTGAAGGAAGAGATTTGAGCTAAATGATGCCTGCATCTGGATTACATAACCAAATTTTTTTAAATTATTCTTTTCAAGATTTATTTATTTATTTGAAAGGCATAGTTATAAAGGCAGAGGCAGAGGCAGAGAGAGAGAGAGAGAGAGAGAGAGGTCTTCCATCCACTGTTCATTCCCTAAATGGCCAAAACGGCTGGAGCTGCGCCGATCCAAAGCCAGGAGCCAGAAGCTTCCTCTGGGTCTCCCACATGGGTGCAAGGGCCCAAGGACTTGGGCCACCTTCTACTGCCTTCCCAGGCCATCGCAGAACTGGATCAGAAGTGGAGCAGCCAGGACTTGGATCGGCACCCATATGGAATGCCAGCAATGCAGGCAGCAGCTTTACCCGCTATGCGACAGCATCAACCCCTAAATTATTCTTATAAATAATTTATGCTGAATGTAGGAAACTTAGAAAACACAAAAAAGCCTGTCAAGCATATCGACTTATTGTACGGCTCAGCTTTTGGATACTATAATAAATGTCTGAAAGAAGCTAACCTACAAAGGAGAAGGCTTGTTTTTGCTTGCAGTTTTGGAGGTTCACAGTCCAGGATCAGGTAAGATCCACTGGTTTGGTTGTCTGATGAAGCCAGCGGATGGTAAGGGGACAGTGTGTGCTGAGGAAGGATCACATGGTGAGCCAGGCAGCAGAGCAGCTGGGCCTCACCCAGGCTTTTAGAACCGACCCCTCTGAGAACTGCCTTCCAAGAGCCTCCGTGATCTAGGGCCCTCCCCCCAGACCCACCTCCTAGAAACCCTAATAGGATAAAGTTTCTATTCTTTTGGTAGTATTTTGACTTTGGGATTTAACTATCTGTGTGCATTTGGGAGCCAAATCTTGTTCAAACAATAGCATCTATCTTATCCTTAAGACATAATCGTCGGGGCTGGAGCTGTGGCACAGGTTAATCCTCCGCCTGCAGCAACGGCATCCCACATGGGCGCCAGTTCTAGTCCCAGCTGCTCCTCTTCCAATCCAGCTCTCTGATATGGCCTTGGAAAGCAATAGAAGATGACCCAAGTCCCTGGGCCCCTGCACCTGTGTGGGATACTGGGAAGAAGCTCCTGGCTCCTTGCTTCATTTCAGTGCAGCTACGACCATTGCAGCCATTTGGGGAGTGAACCAACGGATGGAAGACCTTTCTCTCTGTCTCTACCTATCACTATCTTTAACTCTACCTATCAAATAAATATATAAAATATTTTTGGTATGTTTAATTTCATTTGTTTCTATGCATGTTTAAATCACTTAATTTGAATCATGCTGTTTGCCATTTTTAATCTTGTTTTTTCCACTTATATTTACTTTTTACTGATTATTCTTATATTTATATTCTTATACTTACTTTTTACTGATTATTCTCCAGTAGCATTATTTGGTAGGTGTGTGCTGTTCTAGAGAATAAGGAAACAGTTCCAACACAAAGCTGGAAACAATTCTAAAATCAGGATCAGTTTACTCTGCCTGCTGATGTCTTTACACGACATGCTATGGGATAACTGGAAATAAGACAGGAGACAAGTGTAATACTAGAATATATTCAGAGTGGGCTGTAACGTTTAGTGCAAGAAAATTCTTGGTATAATTAACATTTTCAGCAGCAACAGAATCCAGCTCCAACTCATTACAAGATGCAATTCTCCTATGTTCCACTTGGTGGCAGAACAGGTTAGAGAACAGTGGTGGTTCTCAACCTTAACGCACATAACAATCACTCATGGGGCTCCAGCCCCAAAGTTCGGTTTATTTGACTTGGCAATGATTTGCATTTCTAACAGGTTTCCAAGTGATGAATGTTTGCAAAAAGAGAACCACACTTTGAGAACACTGGATTACAGGAAGTAATGTAAAGTAGACTAACCCAAGACCCATTCACTCAGCCATCCATCCGTTCATCCTCTTCTCTAGTACAAGGAGATAGGTCTGCGTAGAGGGAATGAGACACAGGTCTTGTTCTCAGGACATAGTCCAGCAGGCAAAATAAAGAAAATAACTTAATTTATTACTTCTACTTCTCCATCTCTTCTGACACAGGCTCCATCAGTGTTAATTTTGTCTGATCCCCTCAAATAGGGTTCAAGCCTTGAGCTCTCAAAGCTTGAAGGAACAGTCCAAGAGTCATTTCATATGGCTAACCCTGCCGAACTAAAAATGCAGGAATGTTTTCTGTCCTGTAAAAGCTTCCAGATGGGAAATCACTCTGAACACGGAGACCTGAGATATAAAGGCACCTATGACAATCCCCTCCCTGACTCTGCATTAATGAGTAAAGACAAAACACCAGGATTATCACGTGCTGGGAATCTGTACCAGGCTGCTTCCTGGATTAACGCATTTTAAACTTTAACATATATTATGGTTAACTTGGGGAAAATCTTTTGGTTATGATCATCCATATTTTCCTTTAAACAATATTCATCATTTGTGAGACAGTTCTATTAGGAAGTTTCAATTAAAAACATACAATATATTCAGTATTGTTGACTAGCTGTACTGTTCAGAACTGAGATTCACTAGAACTACTTAAATGGTTAATGCACAGTTTGCAATCAGATTGACAGCACGTAAATAGCAACTGCCTACAGTTTTGATACAAACTCGTTTTTTTGGGTTTTTTTTTTTTTTTTTTTTTTTGACAGGCAGAGTGGACAGTGAGAGAGAGACACAGAGAGAAAGGTCTTCCTTTGCCGTTGGTTCACCCTCCAATGACCGCCGCGGCTGGCGCACTGCGGCCGGTGCACTGCACTGATCTGATGGCAGGAGCCAGGTGCTTCTCCTAGTCTCCCATGGGGTGCAGGACCCAAGCACTTGGGCCATCCTCCACTGCACTCCCAGGCCACAGCAGAGAGCTGGCCTGGAAGAGGGACAACCGGGACAGAATCCGGCACCCCGACCGGGACTAGAACCCGGTGTGCCAGCGCTGCAAAGCGGCAGATTAGTCTAGTGTGCCGCGGTACCGGCCACAAATCCTTTTTATGTAATGGAAGGAAACTATAAAACATGCCTTGCGTTAAATTATTATTTCTAAATTAGTGGTTTCTTGATTAGTAAAATTTTTATTTATGAAAGTAATTCAACTAAACCAATGTTTCCACAAGTGTTTGAAATGTAATAAAAATGAGGAAAAGATGCAGAGTTAAAAATAAAAACAAGCGGAGCCAGCGCGGTGGTGCAGTAGGTTAATCCTCCGCCTGTAGTGCTGGCATCCCATATGGGCGCTGGTTCTGGTCCTGGTTGTTCCTCTTCCCATCCAGCTCTCTGATATGGCCTGGGAAAGCAGTAGAAGGTGGCCCAAGTCCTTGGGCTCCTGCACCCACGTGGGACACCCAGAAGAAGCTCCTGGCTCCTGGCTTTGGACCCGAACAGCTCCGGACACTGCGGCCATTTGGGGAGTGAACCAACGGAAGGAAGACCTTTCTTCTCTGTCTCTACCTCTCACATAAATAAAATCTTTTAAAAAATAAAAACAAGCAAATGCTAAATATCAATAAAGCAACCTTGAAATATGTTCTTTACACCTATTAAATTGGCAAAAATGTTTACAGTATCAACTCAAGGGAAGGACATTTAACCTACTGGTTAAGTTGGCCAGTTAAGATACTCAAGACCCATACCTGGGCTCAACACCTGGCTCCAGTTCCTGTCCCCACCTTACTGCTAATGCAGACCCAGGATGGCAACAATGGTGGCTCAAATATTTGGGTCCCTGCCACCCAGATGGTAGACCTGGATGATGTTCCCAGCTCTTGGCTCTGCCCCAGCACAGCCTTGGCTTTTGTGGGCCTTGGTGGAGTGAACCAACAGATAAGAGCTCTGTCTCTCTCTCTCTGCCTCTCAAATAAATAATTTTTAAAAAAGCTCAAAATGATTATGTGGTGAAAAAAAATCCAGCACTGTGACTGTAATATAAATCAATTTAAACCATCTAGAAAGCCACGTGAAAATATGAACCAACAGCCATAAAGGGTCCCTTTTGAGCCACAGAGGAGTATTCTGGGACACCAAAAATGACCTATCTTGACTCTGGCTACGGCTGGACAGACATTCACTGTATTCAATAAAGTTCTATGCACTCTCGGTAAAGAAAAATTCTTTGCTTTTACCAGTAAGTCTTCTATTGAGAACTTGTTCTACGGAAATATACACAAAGTCTCTACAGCATTATATAAAAAGCAAAACTGGAAACTACCTAATTATCCACCCAAACAGGAATGGTTTAGCAAATTACAGTAATAAAGGAATATTACAAAGTATTATGGTGGTTGTAAAGACTTGAAGCACATTTCTGACAGCATAATACACACCAATGATTTGCAATCCTATAACTACACACATGTGCCTAAGAAATAGAACAGAGTATTCAAAATCATGATGGAGGAGTTTTGGGTAATTTTCCACCTAAGTTTTTATTATTGTTAGGTTATCTTTACCACGAAGAGAACAGAACATGTAGTTAAAATGCAAAGGACAGGAACATTCCACTGGCAAGGACTATTCACGTCTAATCACACTGTGATCATCAAATCTTCTGCACAAATGTATACAGAACACTCTGGATGTTTACAGAGGATGGCAGGACAGAGAAGTCTGACAGGAAGAGCTGTGCAGAATTAGTCTTTGATTTTGCATCTGCTATTATATTCTGAATTTTCAATACCTTGATATTCCCATAAATGAATTTTCTTCCAATCCACATACCCCTCAAGACAGCCTGTGGGATTTATTGCAATATTAAGAACTCAGCATCATTGAGTGCCTACTCTCAATCTCACAGGGTTACCGGGGAGACTAAGCACTCTTCTGAATTTTGGAAAGTTTATCGGTCAATGGTGAAAGCCAACAGTCTGTCAACTGCAAAAAGTACCACCTGATGAACTGCTGAGAGAATCACACAGTTGACCTTCCTAGACAAAAACACCTGGTCAAGACAAGTAGGGGATGGTGGTCAGCAGAAGCTTCGAAGACAGTGGAGTTCACTGGTGGAGGGGACATGCAGGACTTCGGATGAGGACAGAGGATACGTTCCAAAGTATAAGGGCAAAGGAGAGCCAGCAAGAACCGTCTGCCAGAAGGGGTGGGCTGGGACTCCATTATGTGAGGAGAGGGAGGCTGGACAAGCCCAGTCTGTTGGACCAGGAGTCAGAGCTCAAAGGAGCGGCGGAGGAGACCTCCCGGAAGCAGAGTTAAGAGGATTTTGAAAGGCTGCACACAGACAGTAAAGAAGGCAGCAGTCCAGGTTTGCATACGCTTGAAACAGGGAGGGAATGGAAAGGGAGACGGGAAAGGCAGGAAACGTCCAGGTCCATCACACCTCTCAACTTGCTACCCTCCTCTAAGCACTGAGTCACTGTTCCAAGCCTCAGTTCTCTCATCTGTAAAGCAGGAATGACGACCTGGCCTACGCTGTTGGGGATCAAGACTAAAGGACCACACTTAAATGAAGAAGGAAGGAAGCTGCTAGTGGATGTGAATCAAGGGGTGTGGGGGTGAGAGAGAAGACAACTCCAAGGTCTGCAACCCACAAAGCTGCCTCCTCCGCTCCCACCCCGTCTGCATCTATTCATGGAGGTCTCCAAAACTCTTCCCTCCCTCTGTGCTTGTAAACGTACTGCCTTCTCTCCCGCCTCCTGCAGAAACTGTTACACCTGTTGAGTTTACATTACAGAGCATGCAGAGTAAAAGAACTTTGAATCATACCAGGAGCAGTTCCATTTCCAACACATTCCAAACACACATGCTTTTGAAAGTCCCTAAATTGGTTATGGGGGGAAAAAAAATCTAAATTGGTTAGGGGAGAAAAAAGCAAGAAAAAGTCTTAACTGCAAAATATATTGTTAAGGAAGTTTTATTACAAGTACAATGAACTTGGGCTTGGCTAACCAATGTTGCCTAATTAAGGGAATCTGCTTTAACGTACAGATGATTTATAGTTAGCACAATCACTCATGGGTAAAAGAATGTTTCTATGATGCATGAAAATAACTTCTCATCACAATCACTCCACTATTCGCCTAAGCAATCCCCTCTTCCTCCCACCCCACAGTTCCGATATAAACTCTCCCTCTAGGTCACAACATACATCAAGTTAGTGAGGCATGAAGTTCATCAGAACTGTACCATGCTGCTATAAAGCTGGAATGGTAAGAGACCAGCTTTCTCCACCTGAGCATTCTCATCAGAAGGACTAAATCTAAATTGGTGAATCGGTTTGTTCACAACGTAACAAAGACGCCAAGAAACGATGAGCATTTATCAGCTGAATCAACAGTCTGCCAGGTTTGCCTATGCAAAAGCACATTTTTGGGGGGCACACTCCTGAAGAGAAGTAGCTGGATTCTCTAAGCGGCAGTAATTGGGTGAGTTCACACTGGTCAAGACTGAAATAATTTGAAGCAATTGAGTGGTTCTAAGGAAGACTGGAAACACAGAAACAACTTCAAGGCAGAACACCTTCTGCACTGAGCATGATCAGTAAGCCTGACGAGGTGATGGGAGACTCTCCAGTAGTCACCTGAGAATTCATTCTGTAAAAATTTCACTTTCCTAGAGCAGGTATAGGAAACCTCCAATAGGAGACACTGCCCAACACGGCTAGTGGGCGTTGTCAAACATGCCAACTCGCTATTTCTCGGGCTCTATTAGGCCATTTTGGCAGAAGCACCAGCACAATAATGAGCTTGGAAAGGTTGTGTCAAGGGGTCATTCCTAAAGGGTCCTTTCTCCTGACAACTCTGTGTCCCTTAGGGCAAAGATGATGGTGCACCCTGCCCCAGACGCATGGGTGAGCAGTGGTCTGATTCTGCTAGCTTCCCCACAGAGGAAAGGGAGGGAGGCACAGAGAGCTCTAAGAATGGCGGTGAGAAGATTCACCTCTAGGCTCCCAAGAGGCTGCCAGCCTTAAGAAGCTGGCTGGGTTTGGCCAACGCAGTGTGTAAAGTCAGGCCCTTCAGTCTTCAGCTGCTTCCTTTGGGTCACCATGCCTAACCTGACAGACATCATTTCCTCTCATCCAAAATAATACTGCTTCCAAAGATGTTTCTTTTCTGTTTTACAAATACAGGTGTAATTATTCTCCTAGAAGCAAAGACTGGAGAATGATTACAAACTCCTCTTTCAAAGTTTACTGAGCATTTTAAATGGCCAGAATGGAGTAATTTTTGAATTATGAAAAATGAAGCGTAAACCTTAGCATTGAATAGCAATATTCTCCAAGCTGCACTTTTGCAAAACCCTGTGGCACCTCTTCAGTCTGGCCCTTCAATTGGAGCGCCTCTCTTTATATTTTTCTGAACAGGGTCTACATGGTCAGGGTAGGGCTGGATTTGACTACTACCCCAAATAATGGAGCCGGGAGAAACTACCTTCCTTTTAAGGGGAACAGTCTTCTAAATCTACTCAGGGCTCCAGCAACTCTGTCCTAATTTTGGAACCTGAAGCTGTTAGGGCATCATTTACAAACCTGCGAGCAGACAGCCCCTTCATGTCCACCACACCACAATGTCATCCGAGAAATCTAATCCTTGCAAACATGGACAGGGTTGATGTACTCAGGACAGCATTTTACAGAAACGAGAATATTCATGAGAGGCGAAGGCAATGCCCTCATCCCTGAACTAAGGAAGCCAACGTCAGACAGGCCCCAAACCCAAGGAAGGAGAGTAAGAACTACCAACTTCCCTTCCTATTCCTCGGTCTCCCCACTTTGCTCTACTTTGTCAAAAAGCTGACCTAGTTTTCAAATTTTTTAGAGAAGCTGGCAAGGGTATGAATAAATCCAGAATTTATAAAGCAGTTTCATTAAATGGAAATGATGGCCTCTGTGGAGAGGAATCAAAGAGAGGACTCCAACCACTGCCTCACAGATTGCTGTCAAAATCCAGCTGCGTCAGCACTCTCTGATGACAACTTCCAGGCTCACCACTGAAACCGAAATGGGACATACCATCCAAGTTTCAAGTCAGTCATTGTACAAAAAATTCTTTCCACAAATGACTATAATTACTCGCCCTTTGAAGCTACTGGACACACCTGAAAGTGAGACGTGGCTATGTGATCATTAGATCGGTAATCTCAGTTATCTGCTCAGGCTGGGCGAAAACAAGACAGTCATTTACCCTCACCACTGCCTGAGGTCTCCCAGGGCTCCTGCAAAATAGATTCCAGCTGCAATTCTGGTTTCATTTCTTTCTTCTTTAAAGATCTATTTATCTGAAAAGAGCAATAGCAGAGACAGAGGGAGAGATATGCCACCCACTAGCTGCAACAGCCAGGTCACAGCCAGGAGCTAGGTACTCCATGGCAGGAGCCCAAGTACTTGGACTAGCTTCTGCTACCTTCCCAGGTGCATTAGCAGGAAGCTGGATTGAAAGCAGAATCACAAGGATTCAAACCAGCTCTCAAATATGGGATGCCAGCTTTGCAAGCCACAGCTTAATCTGCTGCACCAAAACGCCTGCCCTCCTGGTTCCACTTCTAAGAGGACGAAGCAGAGCCCATTCACAGAACTCAGTATGAGGTGGAATAAACCCAGATCTGGGGGGATTGCGGAAGACATTCTTTCATTGAATCCCTTTGCAGTTTCAACATGGACGTTAACTAGACCTGTCCTCGAAACAGCCAGATTCTCTACTAGCACCACAGCACTCAGAGGTCCACCTTCAGGCTCTATGGGAATGCAGATGCTGGGAGAGCTGGGTCCCCACTTTAGAAGTCTGCAACATTTTCAGATCTGCCCACAGTCCCTTTTCCCAACTATACACAGGTATGCTTGATATTGGAGACAGCAAGGAGAAGTAACGCATGTCCCCAGGCCAAGACTGCACTGAGCTTCCAGTTCTCGCGATCATCTTCAAACTACTTTCTTGTTGGTCTGTGAATGAAAAATGCCTGTCCCCTCACTTGCCCCTTCACTCGCCTTGCAACACAAGAGGCTACCACTTCCACAGCTGCCCCCTCTTCTCTCTCCTAATGTTTATGACATTTCCATTGCTGAACTGCAGTTACCTAACTTTATGTATTTTTTAAAGATTTATTAATTTATTTGAAAGGCAGATTGACAGAGAGAGGAAGCGAGCGAGAAGAGATCTTCTGCTGGTTACTCCCTAAATGGCAGCAACAGCCAGGGCTGGGCCAGGATGAAACCATGGGTCTCCCACATGGTGGCAGAGGCCCAAGCACTTGAGCCATCTTCCACTGCTTTCCCAGGTGCAGCAGCAGAGAACTGGATTGGAAGCAGAGTGGCCAGGACTCAAATGGGTGCTCCAATGTGGAATGCCAGAATTGCACATGATGGCTTAACTCACTGTGCCACAACACTGGCCCCAGAATTACCTAATTTTAGAAGACGAAGGTGGTAGACACAAACTGGCAGTCCACTGACATGTTCTCCTTAGTTAAACTTAAGGAAAATTGTCTTCAATCAGTTGTTAGCACTTTAAATATCAGGGTATTTCCAATAAAAATCTGGATTTCTAGCTCCTCCTGAAAAAAACCCAGATCTGTGAACACTGGGCTAGCTTCTGCCCCTGATGAAATAGCTACAGCCAAGGAGCTGCTGTTAGATGAACGCTCCAGGGCCAGCACAACCCTGCCCAGCACGTTGCTCTCATTTACCTCGCCTGCCTGGCTTTTTACGCCCTTGAGTTTGTGCGTCCTCATCTAGAACAATCCCTTCACTTTAAAGATGAAGACAATGGGGGTCTGGGGGAGGAAAGTTACAGGCAAAGGAAGAGTGTAAGGAGGGTTCGGGCATCTTCCTTTCCAATTTGGCACACTGCTTCCCTATAGAACATGACCCCATCAGCATTCTGCCATCAATTGCTTACATTTTACATATTCTAAGTGGAATCTGATATATTCTTTAAATTCCCTTTTATTCTTTTCCATAGGACTGGATTTCCTTACAGATAACAACTTTTGGATCTGTGATTTCATTTAAATATTACATGCATCCCAAAAGAAACAATTAATTGATGAGATCAAACTGCACTATCAACTTTTGCACACTTCAACAGATGCAAGGCTGGAAGGAATTGCAGAATCACTTAGCTTAACACTGGGCTGTACAACAAGGAGGAACTGAGGGCTCAGAGAAGAGAGATGGCTGAGGTTGCAGAGTTCCTAGGTAATAGCCAGTCTCCAATTTTCCAGCTCAGTGCTCTTTCCACTATACCATGTCACCTCTGTGCTGTCACCCAGGCTGTTTCTACAGGGAAACAAAAACTATGTAACTCTAAATTCCAAGAAGTGTAATTTAGAATGAGTTGTTCACCAATCTGTAGAACTGGACTTGCACTGGGAAGCAGGCTTTCTTTAGAATTGGTATTTGCTGGGAAATTTACGAATGCCACAGGACTTGGGGGTCTTCATAACACTGGCCTGTATAAAAAGCTAAGCCCCACGTGAGAGAAGTTGCTTTAACAACATCATAGCACCTTCGCTTCAACTTCAAAAGAAAAAAAGGCTACAGTAAAAAGCTTTCATAACAGACTAAATGTGATTTTATAGGCAACCAATTAGCAGATTAATGAACCATTTAACTTTCTTTACTTAAAACCAATATTCCACTCAATAAAGATGAATCCAAAATGCATCCTCTTATGCTGATCAACATAAGTAAGTACAAATGAAGTCAATGGTGTACCCCATTAGCATGCTGCGTTGTATGTCCATAAAACAAGCCCTCCCCCGCCCCAAGCCCTGGCCCCTGGCAAACACAGATAAATGATTGTGCACTGCGTGATGATACCATTAGGTGAGAACTTTGGTTCATGCAGTCGGCTGCCATGGAGGTTGCACCCAAAACCCACAGCCCCGGCACCCAAAGTCAGTCAGCGGTGGTGGCTCATGATGTCAGCCGTGCTCCTTCCACAACACCAGGTGAATACTGTGGTCAGGCATGCTGGTGGCAAAGACCAAGCCCGTGTCATTGTGCCCGTCTAGTCCATTCAGCCAGGATGCTTCGCCTGCCAGAAAGCTTGAGCCTCTCTTTGATTTCCTGTACTCTGGCAGAGGCCAGCGGCTAATCAGGCTCTCTGTCCGCAAATCCATGATGTACAGGTAGCGGTTGTCAAACAGCAGGGCAAAGATATCTCCGAAGCCAAGCAAGGCCAGGTTTGCTATCTCAGGAGTCTTGATGACCCTAAAGGATGAGAGTTAGGGATCATGAACCAGAAGGCAATTCTGCTTCTGTTTACGTCACTGTAATCTTCGCTGGAGACATTTAAAATCAATACAAAATTCAAGCAAATTTAAAATTAAATGACAGTTTCTGAGAAAGAAGAAAATGAGGACAAAAAGCTCACTTACAAATTTGGGGAGGGGGCCTAACAGCCATTGAATCTGACAACATGTTAAAAAAAAAACAGGTGATTGTTTTAATTGGAGAGGCAGAAACAGAGAACTCACATCTACTGGATCACTCCCCAAATGCCTGCAATGGACAAGGCTGGGGACCAGGCCAAAGGCAGGAGGCAAGAACTCAATGCAAGTCTCCCACATGGATGGCAAGAACTGAATTTACTGAGCCATCACTGCTGTCCCTCAGGGTCTGCAAGTGGGGAGCTAGAGTCAGAAGCCGGAGTCAAGAATGGTACCCAGGTACTCTCATGTAGGATGCAGGTATCTTAACTACTAAGCTAGTATCTACCCTGAAAGGTAGTATCTGACAAAAGTTTATAAACAAAGCATGAAAACATCCGACCAGGCTGGAAGGCTCCTTCAGATTATCCAATTTAACATTCTCACGTCCAAGATGGGAAAATCAAAGCCCAGCTAGGGTAATAACTTTAGCTAAAGATTCACAACTTGTCAGACACCAGTCAGAACCAGAATGCAAGAATCAACTCGTATTACAAGCGAAGATGACTTATTCATTAAATCCTAGAATACTGAAACATCCTATCCCCAAGCCCAGTAACTGAAGTGCCAGTCATCTCAGCAGGCAGCAAACAAATGGGTTTCTGCAAAAATAGCAGAAGCTGAAAAAAATCATTCTCAAAATAATTCAGAAACACTTATTAATAGTAGATTCGTAAGAACTTGTTAGAGAAAACTAGGGGAGCTGGGAGGACAGCCCTAACCTTCACAGGTTGGTAATGACAAGGGCACAAAATGTCAGAGACTGAACCAGCATAAATGAGAAAAGCAAACCAAAAACCCTCTTAGCTTCTGTTGTCTGTGTCTTTAGCAAAGCAAAAGTTGACAAGAAAAGCTGATGTCCTCTTGTGAGGCATTAGGAAAAAAACTACAAGATAAGCAGAATCCAAGAGTGCTCTGTGATCACATGGTTGGGCTCCTGCGGGAAGGAAGGAAGTCAGCCTAGGTTTTCACAAGGACACTATGAAATTAGTGTACATGCAAGACTCAACCAGGACAAGTAAGGAGCAGCTGAAGGCTAATGCTGAAAGGAGTGGAAAATGCGGGGGCAGGGCAACTACGCAGGATCATTACTTATGAACGGTGCAGGACGCATGAGACAAAGGCCAGACGTTACAGGCTCTAGAAGACAGGAACCAGCATCAAATGAAAAGGATTACAAAGATTTCTGTCTGACACTAGGAAGGGAGGGAACTTTTTTCTTCTACAAACATGTACCTAATGTGCCAGGCAAAGAACATCACAGTTATTAACAAGTATCTTGGTACTCTATACTTTGTGTGCCTTTGTGGGTGCAGTCTGTTGAAATCTTTACTTAGTATATACTAAGTTGATCTTCTGTATATAAAGATAATTGAAAATCAATCATGATGAAGAATGGGATGGGAGAGGGAGTGGGAGATGGGATGGTTGCAGGTGGGAGGGAGGTTATGGAGGGAAAAGCTGCTATAATTCACAAGTTGTACTTTGGAAATTTATATCTATTAAATAAAAGTTGAAAAGAAAAAAAAAAGTATCTTGTAAACAACACAGTGAGGCAGAGGCATTTATCCACTGTGACCAGTGGATGAACTGAGAGGACAGTAAAATGTTTTGCCCTGGCCACAAGGCTAACATGAAGCAGATTGAGCATTTGAGCCCAGATCTGTCAGACTCTGGCACATATGCTCTGTGGGACATAAGCTCTGTTCTCTACATTTAGCTGCTTCCAATGAGGAAGGCAGAGAGCATCTCCAGTTGAGGTATACAACTCTCTCCTGAATGAAGGGATGAGTGCACAAATAAATGGATTCCAACTAAGTACCCATTTTCTGAGAGTTACACAGGTTGAGTACTGGTTGGGCCTGAAAAAACCGTCTTCTCACTTAACTTGAGGCGGGCACAGCACACCACTGTCAGCAGCGAGAACATACTCAGCACAAACGCTGCAGAAGATACAACAGCAACTCCAAGGAGTGAGCACGTCATTCTACCTTTTATCAGCTGGACCTGGACGAGCACTTTTTCTCTTTCCAGAAGAAGAAATGAAACGAGGCATTCCAGAATGAAGAACACTAACGGCCTCTTGAAATTTTACAAATTTTCTACCATAGGCATATGTTTCTCTTAACACTGATAACTCCAGAAAAGAATTGTGTGGTACTAAGAATATCAAGAGAGGTATACATTTTAGGAAACTAAGAAAATGATTAACAAGGGCTTAAAAACCAGATCACAGGCCAGTGTTACGGCGTAGCGGGTAAAGCCAAGTAGAGTGCTGGCATCCATAGAGGCCCAGCTGTTCCACTTCCAATCCAACTCCTTGCTGACGCTCCCGGGAAAACAACAGAATTTGTTCCAAGTACTTGGACCCTTGCACCCACATCAGGGACCCAGAAGAAGCTCCTGGCACACAGCTTTGGACTGGCCCAGCTCCAGCTGTTGCAGCCATTTGGGAAGTGAACCAGTGGATCAAAAATCTCACTTTCTCTGTCTCTCTCTCTTTCAAATAAATAAATTTAAAGAAAAAAAAAAGATTAAGCTCATTTTCCTAGATTGAAAAAGGAACTCTTCTTAAAAGAGGTAGATGGATAGGTTCAAGAATGACATTAATCCAAAATCTATCACTGAATTATACGCACAGATGCACTAATGTAGGCCCAATCCTGGGGATGGCAATAGGTTGGGATTAAGCTCAAGCATAGGGCAAACAGTGGTTCTAGCCACTGTGCTCCAAATAAGTTCACAATCAGTAACTCCCTCATCATTTTCCATTTGGATGATTATGTTCATTCATTTCACAAATATTGGGAACATGAAGTATGCTAGTCATTGCTGGTATCAGGATTAGGTAGTGAAGAAGACAAACTGAATTTCCTCACCTACAATCTGTCAAAAACAAAATCTATTGCCAAACCCATTTCTCTATTTCCTCACCTGCTCATTGGCCCAAACTGCTCAAGCTAGGAAACATGGTCATCACCCAATTCTTCTCCATACTTAAATCCTAAACTCAATCACCAAGCTCTACTGACTTTACCTCCGCTGTATTCATTTTTTTTCTCCATTATCAAGCTTTTGCTTGCTGTATTGCCAACAGCTTCCTCCCCGGCTACTCTTAGAATTTTTCAATCAGCTACCTTCACACTAAATCTGATGCTACTACCACTTTGTTTGCGCTTCTACACCCAATGATGCCTCCATACTACCCTCTTACCTCCAGCTACACTGGTGAATTCCTCAAACACACCAGACCCCTTTACCTCCAGGGCCTATGAACAGAACAGTCTTGGTCTACAGCACGGCTCACTGCACACCCGCCCTGGCACTTAGTTAAAGGCATACATTTAAAGGTCAACCCAAATAGTTCTTCCTCTAGGAAGTATTCACTTACTTCACAAACAATATGGGTCTTCAACATACCCTGCACTAGGTACTTACTACCCCAACCATTAAAAATGCACTAGCTTGTGGCCAGCACTGTGGTGTAGCAAATCCCACATGGGCGCCAGTTCAAGTCCTGGCTGCTCCACTTCCAATCTAGCTCTCTGCTATGGCCTGGGAAAGCAGTCGAAGATTGCCCAAGTCCTTGGGCCCCTGCACCCACATGGGAGACCCGGAAGATGCTCCTGGCTCCTGCCTTCAGAACAGCTCAGCTCCGGCTACTACGGCCAATTAGGGAGTGAACCAGTAGATGGAAGACCCCTCTCTTTCACTCTCTCTCTGCCTCTCCTCTGTGTAACTCTTTCAAATAAATAAATAAATCTAAAAAAATGCACTAGTTGTTGAGTGTCAGCCTTCCCTCATACTGGTTAGTCATTTCTATGTGCTAATAAGTATTTGTCACTTTCCAATGCAGAAATAGATGGGTACTCAGTATCAACTAACAAACAAAGCAGTGGTATAACAAACACTGCAAATACAAATTCCTATAAGAGACTAAAGAACACTGGGAAAAACAACTAGAAGGTATGGTAAGCCCTATATCATCCATTTAAAGCAGAATATAATTGGAAACACAGAAAACTGGGTGGTTATGGGTATAAGAATTAAGACTAGTGAAGGGGCCAGCACTGTAGTGCAGTGGTTTAAAGCCCCCGCCTGCAGTGCTGGCATATGAGCGTTGGTTCCAGTCCCAGCTACTCCACTTCCAATCCGGCTCTTTGCTATGGCCTGGGAAAGTAGTAGAAGATGGCCCTCGTTCTTGGGCCCCTGCACCCATGTGGGAGACCTGTAAGAAGCTCCTGGTTCCTGGCTTCAGATCAGCTCAGCTCTGGCTGTTGTGGTCATTTGGGGAGTAAACCAGCAGATGGAAGCCCTCTCTCTCTAACTCTGCTTTTCAAATAGGTTAAAAGAAATCTTAAAAAAAAAAAAAAAAAAAAAGACTAATGAAGATGAACAGATTCCAAAGACTGAAACACAAACATGTTGCAGAAGAGAGAACACTCTTGATAGGCTTGTACATCCTTTGACTTTGACCAGATTAGTACTGTAAATAGATAGCCCAGCTGTGCAGTTAGGCTCTTGAAGCTAAGAAATCTTGCGTGCTGTACTAAAGAAACCTAGCTCAAGGCTGGTGCTGTGGTGCAGGTTAAAGCTGGTGTTGTGGTGCAGCAGGTTAAGCTACCGCCTGTGACGTCAGCATTCCATATGGGTGCAGGTTCCAGTCCTGGCTGCTCCGTTTCCAATCTAGCTCCCTGCTAATGCACCTGGGAAAGCAGCGGAGGCCAGTCCAAGTGACTGAGTGCTCCTGCACCCAGATGGGAGACTCAGGTGAAGCTCCTGGCTTTGCTCTGGCACTGCTATGCCCACTGCAGCCATTTGGGAGTGAATCAGTGGATGAAAGCTCTCTCCCTGTCTCTGTCTCTATCTCATGCTAACTCTGTCCTTCAAATAAATAAATCTTAAAAAAAAAAAGTATGTAGGAAAAAAGAAAACCTAGCTCTAGTTCAAGACTGCATCATTATCTCAGACTTACTGAGCAACATGCTGTCACGTGTGCTTTGCTTCTTTTCAGTTAGCTTCAGACCTTAAGCAGCCCTATCTGGTCCTAGCAACTAAGACCATAGAACTTACAGCAGGATTCAGAAGAGGCTGGTTCACATTTGAAGGAAAAAAAAGCAGAGATAAAATAGCCCCTTTTCAAAGAAAAATAAAAATCTACCACTTCTCACCAGGAAACAATCTTGCAGACTTGCCAGGTAAAGTTGGCATATCCAAATACTAAAAAACTAACAGAGGGGCTGGCACTGTGGAGTAGCAGGTAAAGCCACCACCTGCAATGCCAGCATCCCACATGGGTGCTGGTTCGAGTCCCTGCTGCTCCACTTCTGATCCAGCTCTCTACTAAGGCCTGGGAAAACAGTAGAAGATGGCACAAGTCCTTGGGCCCCTGCACCCATGCGGGAGACCAGGAAGAAGCTCCTGGCTCCCGGCTTCGGATCAGGCCCAGCCCTGGCCATTGCTGCCATCTGGGGAGTGAACCAGCAGATAGAAGACCTCCCTCCCCCTCCCTCCCTCTCTCTCTCTCTCTCCCTCTCTGACTCTGTAACTCTGCCTTTCAAATAATAAATAAATAAAGCTTTAAAAAAAGAAAAAAACTAACAAAACTTTTACCTAGGACTCTAGACTCTCTACAGGTCTTTCTGAGCAGTAAACATACATGAAAAGTGTAGATGCAGGGTCAAATTCAAACTTCTAGAAACTCTTAAGCATCCAACAATTATGATACCTCTACTCTACTCTCTACCTTCATACCCTTCCTTTCCAAAATTTCAAAAGTAAAGCAGTATCAACCTACAAATAATGTGGTTTTTCCCATAATGATTACTTGGATTATTACTTGGATTTTTTCTTTGCAAAATATCAAGTTCTTCCAAGGGATTCTTTTCTCATATTTTGGGGCCCCTGATTTCCTGGGACCTTAAGTATACACCTCCCAGATAATCCAGCTAGGAATGGAGCAATGTTAGACTTAGTGAGATATAGAATCTAGGGCAAGGCCATGGCCCTATCTTGGCTTCAGTTAGACTGATGTTTTCTAGATCTGTTTGAGTTTTTTTTTCTCAAAGCATAATCATCAATCATTCCTAGAAATGTTTCTGACAGCTCTGAAACCTGACTGTTCAGAAATGCTGATCTGATTCCAGAAGACATGAATGGGGTTCTAACTTTGTCAACAGATGGGACCTGCCAAAATTCTGCTGGCTAGTAGGATCAGATCCCATTTAAGCTGACCTCAAACAGTCACATTAGAAAAAAAAATGGAGAAATGTCCCCCAAGTCAGCATTTCCTGAACCACGCTGTGGAACGTTAACTCTGAGTTTCTGTGAGTTGTTATTGCACACATGTACCACAGGTATGACATAGAGTAGGTTACACAAATTCAAACAGGCTTCTTTAGGGAAGCTTCCAGAGTTATTTGTAATGATCTGCCAGGTGCCATACTAAGCCCTTACACAAGCATTTCATTCAATGCTCACTTTATAGATGAGAAAACTGATGCATAGAAGGATTAAGAAACTTACACAAAATCACACAGCTCATAAGAGATGGTACCAGATGTTAACCCATCATATAGCACTGGCTTCCATCAGTCTTGAATATGCCAGCAAACACTGCCAGTCTCCAAGAGGGGTCTATGTTGGGTCAAAAATCACAAAATTATTTGTCCACAGACCTCTCATTTCTTTGGAAACACTGGAAGTTATATTTTTCTCTAAGTACCATTGTTTTTCAATCAGTCAATAAGAAAGCCACTTGATCCCTAGATCCACTGAAGTTGACCAGGCTTGTATAACAATGTAGAATTAACTGACTATGAAGAGAACTTTAAAAAAAAAATTAGAACTGGAAGAGATCAATCAGGAAGATCTGTCATCCAGGCCCCTCATCTTCCCAAAAAGCAAGTTAAACCCTGAAAGGGAAAGTGATTTATGACTCAGAGTAGGGGAGGGATTATAACCTAGATATTTAGCTTCCAGGAAATAATCCTCTGTCATTTGCTTATTGCCTCTAAAACAAGTTTTCCACTGTGAGATGTTGACTTTAAATAGACTGGCTTATAACTGATGGAGTAAATAGTTCCTAAAAGCAAGCTGTTGGTTGGTACATGCAAATATTTAGTCTTTTCTTTACTACTCAACAGCCAACATTCAAAGATAAAGCATAAGGTACAAGGACATTACCTGAGGATATCATAACTGGCAAAGTCCCACTGGTAGAGACCTAGTGCTGAACTACAGACAATGTATTTGCCATCAAAATGAAGTCTTGGCTGAAGGCAGATACTTCTATCCTCAGAGACAGATAATGTCTTTAAGCACTTGCAGTTGATTTCTCTCCCAATTGGCCAAATCTACCAAAAAAAAAAAAAAAGAAAGAAAAAGAAAAAAGAAAATGAGAAAAGATAACAGATCACACCACCGCAGAAAACCTTGCTTAAACAACGTGGCCTGCATCTGCTGACGTCAGATACAAAGTGCAGCATACTGGGACATCACAGGTTTTAAAGCCAAAGATCACATATTCAATTCTTGATTCTTCTGGGTAATTTGGGTCAAAGATTTAACATCCCTGAAGCCCAGTTCTTGCGTGAAGATCAACGTCTACCGCATGGATTGGTTTGAAAGATGCAATAATGGGGCAGGCATTTGGCACAGCTGTTAAGATGGCACCTGAGAGGCCCCCATTGCATGTCAGAGAGCCTGGGTTGGCACTTGTTCTGCTCGATTCCGGCTTCCTTCTAACATACACCCTGGGAGGCAGCAGGTGCCGACGACTCAAGTACCTGGCTCTCTGCTACCCACATGGGAGACTTGAATTGAGTTCCAGGCTCCTAGCTTTGGCCTGGCCCAGTCCTGGCTGTTGCCAGCATTTGGGAAGTGAACCAGAAGATGGAAGATCTCTGTCTCTGATACTCTCTCTTTCTCTCTCCTCCTTTTTAAATAAATAAAATAAATTAAAAAATTTTAAATAAACAAAGATGCAATAAGAACATATATAAACATTGTGTAAACTCTTTGCAAATTGTTACAACAAATGGATATTTATGGTTCCATAGCTTAAGAATTGAGGAGAGCAGGAAGTATGTGTCTTAAGAAAACAGTAAGAATAAGTTGAAAACAAATTTCTGTGAATTTCTTTTTCATTTACAAATCATAGTTAGAAACTGCATAGGATACAGAATTAGTGAATCGTATCCTAGTCTTTTTTTTTTTTTTAGATTTATTTATTTGAAAGGCAGAGTGACAGTAAGAGTGAGTGAGAATGACAGAGAGAGACACACACACACACACACACACAGAGAGAGAGAGAGAGAGAGAGAGAGAGAGAATCTTCCATTTGCTGGCTCACTCTCCAAATGGCCACAAGAACCAGGACTGGGCTAGGCTCATGCCAGGAACTCCTTCCAAGTCTTCCAAATGGGTGGTAGGGACTTGAGGCCTCAGGCCATCATCTGCTATTTCCATGTGCATGAGCAGAGAGCTGCATCAGAAGCAGAGCAGCCAGGACTCAAATTGGCATTCCAACATGGGATGCAAGCACCCCAGGTAGTGCCTTAAGTCTCCCTAGTCACGTTCTATTCTGATGGATTTAAGACACTGGACTAAGACATTCTCACTGTCCCCTGTGGAGTATTCTCTCTCTGCCATATCATTTTAATTTTCTTAATAGTCACCAGTTTTTCTTGATGGGGCAAATTAATAGAAGGAAAAAAAAAAATCTCACCTTGATCTCATATTTATCTGCGCTTAAGAGGATATAGTCTCCAGGGCTATGCAACAGAGATTTGACTTTGCACTTCTGCAAAACCACCTGCAAATATAAACATCCATGTTACAGAAACATCTCTTTAATGGTCTTCTATAGTGACTTTCATTTTTTTAATTAAAATATGAAAATGAATTTGAAATGACACAGTACTGTAGAATAGCTAAACTATAATCCCATTACTAAATTTCTGTTATTAGCGGTATCTACAAATATCCAATACTGGCAGCATTTAACCTTAGCTATAATCTGGAAGAGAGAACTAGGACTGATTTTAAGCACTGAACTTGGAACCAGAATCTGCCATATACTGGTTTTACAACCTAGAAAGACCATCTCAGCTCTTCGTTTCTCAGTTTATTCATCTCTAAGTAGGAGGCAAGAGACTAACCATCTTATCTCATGTAACTGCAGTGTAGATGAACTAAAACAATGTAAAAATCATAATAGTAATACTGTAATATATAAAAGCTAACATCCCCTCAGCACTTGGGATAGTCTTTAAAGCCCAGATTCCAGTTGTTTGTAATAAATCACCATAAGGTGAGACAGAAAACAGGGTTCACTCATTCAGAAGTCTGGGCTAGATTCAACTGCAATGGACAGATGTGCCACTAAATATCAGGCACCTTGCTGAGAAATGTCCCAATATCTCTTTTAATAGCCAGAGGAACATTCAGCATATGATCAAACCTAGGTTGTACACCAAAAGGAGGGAGTAACAGCCCAAGATACCTCAGGCAGTTGGGCCCCAAGTCTACTGGTTTTCCTATAATATCAGATTGCCTTATAATTTCTCTATTTAAAAATCTGAAGTGTCCAACACACAATTATCGACCTTCTCACAAATTCCAATACATAATTATCGACCTTCTCCCAAACTCTTCGTTGAGCCTATTTGAGAAGAAGACATACTCACTCATCCAATCTAAAACCCACCAGGCATCTCTGATTCTTTCTACGTTTTTGTTACTCACTATGAACCAGCAAGTTCAGGTGGCTTTACCTTATCAACACATCCTTCACGTATGCCTATCTTTTTATTGCCACCCAAGTCCAAGTTACAAGCATCTTTTGCTTAGGCCATTGCAAATGCCCAACTGGTCACAGACCAACCCATCCTTCACTTAGTTATTTTCTTAAAACACATATCACACCAGACTCTTGCTCAGAACTTGTCAACTGCTTCCTAGTACACTCATGATATCCATCACTCTTACTATGGCCTAGTAAGTCATATATGATGGGCACATACCCACTCATCTCCCCAGACTACAGTATAGCTCCAAGGGCCTTCTTCCAGGTCATCAAATGTTCCACGTTCTTTCCTAGCCCTAGCCCTGTACACATACTGCACATTCTAAAGCACTCTTTCAACAGCTACCACCTTTCCAATCTTTACATCTGTACCTTCTCAAAAAGCTTTCCTTGAACTAGTTACTCTCACAGAAATTAACAAAAGTTGTAATCATATCATTGAAAATCGCTGTTTAATAACTATTTATCCTCCTAGACTAACATCTGTAAGAGTAAAGCCTGGGTATATTTTTCTAGCTCCTGTATCCTCAGACCCTCAAGTTCAAGGAAGTGTGTCACACGGCACAGTCACTATTAATGCAGCATGGGAGCCCCACAATAACCTTGTGGAACTAGAAGACATCATGATATTTTGCTACAGGTCTTGTAAACTTTTCTTAGCCTCACTTCTTTTTTCCAAGACTGAAAAGCATTCTTTTTTTCAAAATGGAAATTGATTTTCTGACTAAAAGACAAAAATATTCTTCCAAAAAAGCACCCACAATCTCATCAGAAATAATCTCCTTAAAAATACTGGTGCATACAGGCCGGCGCTGTGGCTCAACAGGTTAATCCTCTGCCTTGCGGCGCCGGCACACCGGGTTCTAGTCCCTGTTGGGGCGCCGGATTCTGTCCCGGTTGCCCCTCTTCCAGGCCAGCTCTCTGCTGTGGCCCGGGAGTGCAGCGGAGGATGGCCCAAGTGCTTGGGCCCTGCACCCCATGGGAGACCAGGAAAAGCACCTGGCACCTGGCTCCAGCCATCGGACGAGCACAGTGCGCCGGCCATTGGAGGGTGAACCAACGGCAAACGGAAGACCTTTCTCTCTGTCTCTCTCTCTCACTGTCCACTCTGCCTGTCAAAAATAATTTAAAAGAAAAAAATACTGGTGCATAAACACATTAAAAATGTACAGATATCATGGGCATTTTTCCCTGTCCACAAGTCACTCATCGATTAAACTACTGAGACCTTCTACATGCTGGTCACTGCACTGGTCATTGCACTTTGTGATTACAACTATTCTGTCTTAGGATTAATTTCCAGTTACAGGGTAGTATTCACATCCCCCACTTCCCACCACCCACAAGAAGTCTGCCGTCAAAGAGATGTCTTCTCAGCCTTCCTACCTTGGTGACCCACTCCGTGTGCCCAGTGAGTGTGTTCAGGCATGTCCCAGCAGATAAAGCCCATACTTTCACAGTGAAGTCTGCAGAGCCGCTCACCAAAATATCCAGTTCATCATTGTAGTCCACGCTAAACACTAGTACATACAACATACACAAAATTAAAATACATGCCTCTGTCAGTGGTTAAAAAAAAAAAAAAGAGTTCAATAACATTTAGTCTCCCTAGCTTCCCAATTACATAATTTCCCAACCAAAGCCACTATAAGAATGGGGCTATTCCATTAGCAATTTTATGATTTAAAAAATCCATTTCAAATTCTTGTTACTGGGCTGGCATTGTAGTGTAGCAGGTGAAGCCGTTGCTATATGGGTACTGATTCGAGTCCCAGGTGCTCTACTTCCAATCTGACTCTTTACTAATATGTCTGCAAAGGCAGAGGAAGGTGGCCCAAGTGCTTGGGCTCCTATCAACCACATGGGAGACTCAGATGGAGTGTCAGCCTGGTCCAGACCTGGCCGTGCAGCCATGTGGGGAGTGAACCAGCAAACGGAAGATCGATTCTCTGTCTCTGTCTCTCTGTCTCTCCCTATCTGTAACTCTGCTTTTCAAACAAATAAAGCTTTAAAAAAAAAAAACTGTTGCTATTATTACAGATTATTCTCAGCTCGGAACATTCCAGAAACAATACAATCTCTTTTATTTGTACTTGCTTTCAAGTGGGGCAAAACCAGTACTGGAGATAATGGTATCCCTTCTTAGGCCTGCATGCCTGCCTGACACTATACAAAACTATCTACTTTATGCAGGAAAACAGAATATAACTGGCCCTGCTCAGATATGCACTGACAGTAAGACAAAACATAAAGAATATAAGTTGCAAAACAGTAGCCAGACTCAAGAAAGGCCAATGTAAAGAGAATAAAAGGGGGAGGGAGGATCTCAAAGGTCACACTAAAGCATTCACTCAAAACAGTGGCTCAATTTCTTTATAGCTATATCCCAGCACCTAAGTTAGTGTCTCCAGTATAGCCAGTACTCAAATATTTGTTTTTAAATGTCTGTCAGGCTCTACAGGAACACCAAGGACCCAGAGATGATACTGTTCCTTTCTTTAATTAAGGAACACACTCTAAGTTGGGGATTGAGGAGGGAGTCCAGAAAAAAATAAATGTTTACCTCTTGCTAGGGGAACACCAAGGAGAATGACTAACTCTGCCCAAGGGTATCAGGGAGGACTTCAGGGAAGAGGCGAAAATGGTGATGAGCCCTGAAGGATGAGCAGAGTTTATCAAGAAAAGAAAGAATACTGCAGGTAGAGGGGTCAGCAAAAACATGGAGTTAAGATAAGCGGCAGCAATGTCCAGGGAACAGCAAGTAGAAAATTTTTTAGATCGAAGTTGATAAGGAATAAAATCACCTAGAAGTCATGGTACATTTTGACATTGTGGAATACTACACTCAGTGTAATATGTAAGTTCCATACTAAGCCATACACCTTCAATATCAATCTCTAAAACAAGCAATTGGTAGCAGACAGCAAAGACTAAAGCTGAGTTTACATTAAAGAATATTGAGTACTAGGCATATAAAGTACAAGAAACTCAAGACACAAGGGTGAACAAGCCAGGCAGGGCCCTTGTCCTACAGAGCTAACAGTCCGGGAGGAATCGGGATTATCACCCTTATTTGCATGATGAGTGCTCATCAGTAATATAGGATTCTGGGCATCTTACAGCAGAGGGCCCAAGCTGTTCAGAGGACTGTTCACAAACTTGATGCTTAAGAGTGGAGACTGTGATTCTCAGAGGCTGAAGCAGTGGGCAAATGCAAAAAGAAGAAGGGAGCTGCAACACAGAAGTCTGGGAAATAGCTTAATACGATTTCCACACAAAGCTCCAAAATAAATACAGTAGAGAGAGAAGTTCAAGTCTTAAGACTATCTTAAAAAGGTCAGTTTTCTGCAAAATAAGGCTCCTGTATATTTCTTAGGGACTATTCAATCATCTGTTTATCTCTAGGTGGTCCCTTTTAATCAGATGTTAATCAAGCTCCAACCAGATGTAATCTATAGAGACCACACAACCTGGGAACCACCATCACTCCAAAGGATTTTCTGCTTTAATTCCACAAATAAAGTGGTCTGAATTTACAAGCACAGGACTTGCTCAGATTTGGAGATAGGAAATCTGATAAAAGCAAAGACGACTGATTGTTCAACATTACATAAATGAAATAGGAAGGAGGGAGAACTACCCTTCCCAACGTAAGAGTAGATAGAAGAATTTGTAAATGGGCCAGGAGGGGAAGAACGAAAGTGGGGAGAGCATCCCATATACGACTAACTGGAACAAAGCGAAACAACTGCAGGGCCTGAGGAAGAAGAGGGGGAAAGACAGGATAAATGGAAAAAGAAAAAAGTTCCATATTCTTGGCCTATGGCTTTAAAGATGAGGTTAGAGCAATTTTAAAAACCCTTTAAAAAGGGCAACCCACCCGCCCCCGTGTGCCCCCGGAAGTGCTGGGTCCGGGCTCCAGAACTCCACTCCCAGCAGGCCACAGTGTTGTCAAAGGAGCCCGTCACCAGCTTCTGCTCGTCAAACTTCACTGCTGCACAAGTGTGGGTCTGGATGCCATAAACACACTGCCCTGTGCTCACATCCCACAGCTTTGCAGACAAGTCATCTGACCCTTCAAGAGAAAAACAGGGAGGTTAATAAGAAAAGGCATATTAAAAAGGCAAAGTCAATCTTCAAACCAAAGTATTCTTAAAAGAGAACATTAATGGTCACCTTTTCCAGCACTTTGACTTTATGGCTGAGAAAACCAAACAACGAAGAGTCCTGCATGACTTGTTAAGTCACGAAAACAGTGTCAAATGCACTGAGGGGGCTGGCATGGTGGTGTAGCGCGTAAAGCGGCTGCCTGCAGTGCCGGCATCCCATACGGGTGCCGGTCTGAGTCCCAGCTGCTCCTCTTCCGATCCAGCTCTCTGCTATGGCCTAGGAGGGCAGCGGAAGATGGCCCAACTGTTTGGGCCTGTGCACCAGTGTGGGAGACCTGGAGGAAGCTCCTGGCTTCTGGCTTCCCATTGGCCCAGCTCCAGCCTGGCTACTGCAGCCATCTGGGGAGTGAGTCAGCAGATGAAAAACTTCTCTCTCTCTCCCTGCCTCTGCCTCTCTGTAACTCTGCCTTTCAAATAAATAAATAAATCTTTAAAAAAAAAAAAATCTAGACTTGGGGGCCGGCGCTGTGGCGCAGTGGGTTAAAACCCTGGCCTGACACGCCAGCATCCCATACGGGCGCCGGTTCTAGTCCTTGCTGCTCCTCTTCCAATCTAGCTCTCTGCTATGGCCTGGGATAGCAGAAGATGGCCCAAGTTCTTGGGCCCCTGCACCCACGTGGGAGACCTGGAAGAAGCTCCTGGCTCCTGGCTTCGGATCAGCGCAGCTCTGGCCGTTGCAGTCATCCAGGGAGTGAACCATCGGATAGAAGACTGTTCTCTCTCTGTCTATACCTCTCTCTGTAACTCTTTCAAATAAATAAAATAAATCTTTAAGAAAAAAAAAAAAGGAACAAAGATATAAAGATTTTCAGCCATATGTGCACTGTTAGTGATAACATAAAAAAAAAAAATCAAGACTTGGTTTTAATTAAGTTTAAAATCCTAATAACTAACTCATGTCTCACAATTTACCTTTAATAAAACTCAATAAAGAAAAAGACAGGTACTATAATAAAAACATAGTACCCTAGGAAAGCACTAAATCATCAGTTTTCTAAAAGCTGAAATGACTTCACAAAGTCAGCCACAATTCCACCTGTCATCAAGGGCCACTGTTGCAGCAAATGAGAGATAGTTTCCATTTATGAAAGAGCTTGAACACTGACATGATGAATGTATCTGTCACCCTGCTATTGAAGAATCCATATAAAATACGGGGTAAGACTTGGCCGGTGATTCTCAATGGACAGGAGACATCAGAACCATGAGGGTTCTTTTATCAAAACACACAAACAGGGCTCTACCTCAAAGAGATTCTATTTTAGGCTACCTGAGGTAGAATCCAATAATCTTAAAATTTCTAGGCTACTCTAACTCATCAGTATTTTGAAAATCAATGGTCTAAAACCACGCTGCCCAACACAAATATAATGGACACCATACATGTAATTTAGAATGTACTAAAAAGTGTAAATGAATGCAAATATTTAATCATGTGTAAAATATTATCATTTTAACATATAATCAGTATAAAATTTATTAATGAGATATTTTATATTCTTTTACAATCTGTCTTCTAAGTCTGGCATTTCATATTTCACATCACAATTTGGTTTAGCCACAACTCAACTATTGAAAAGCCACAGGGACCAATGGCTACTGCACTGGATAGTACAGGTCTAGATAGTCTGCACAGCAAACACGAGGAGGGGATAAAAAGAGAAAAGGCCTCATGAAACTGAACAGTCCTCAGGTACACGTTCTACAAACACGAATGCAAACACACCTTAGAACAAAATCAATGCAACTGGAAAACATTACACTTAAGTGAAATAAGCCAGCCCAAAAGAACAGATACCACATGTTCTCCCTGATCTGTGGTAACTAATAGAGCACTTTTTAAAAGGTAATCTATAGAAGCAAAAATGGCAGCTTGAGATGCAATGACTTTGAACAGTCTGTCTTGACTGAAGAATAGTTTTTTTTTATACTATTTGTTGAACTCTTTACTTAGTAAAGAGTTAATCTTATGTACATAAAGTTAATTGAAAATAGATCTTAGTAAAAAATAAAAAAATGGAAATGGGAGAAAGAGGAGGAAGGAGGATGGGAGTGCAGGTGAGTGGGAAGAATCACTATATTCCTAAAATTGTATTTATGAATTATACGATGTTTGTATTCCTTAAACAAAAGGTTTCTGGGAAGGGGAAAAACATGCCTTAGAAGCCAGCACGATTGGCTCCTCAACTACACTTCTCTTGTTTTTAGTATGGAATTGTCTGAGGAAGGAATTTTGTGGTTTAAAAAAAAAAGAAAAGAAAAAGGAACAGTATATACTAGAAGTTGGCAAAACTTCCATAAAAGACCAGACAGTACCTATTTCGGGCTTTGGAAGACACAGTCTGCTGAAATTACTCTGTTCTGCTGGGTGTGGCCCACAGTCTATAGCTTGCCAATCCCTGGGTTATACCTATTAACCTACCTACTATGTATCTTTATATATTACAAAAATACGTGTGGTCAATTAATAAAGAACTTCTAAGGATCAAGGATTACAGACAAGGTTTGTCAAAATGCATTGCCTAAAACATGAACACTGGTTATAAAAACAGTTCAGTCTGACTGTGAAACACTCACAAAGTCAGGCTGGAGAACTGGGTCAAGGGGATGTTTAACCAGACCTTATTTGCATTTCTGAAAGATCACTGCATCGTGGAAAATGATTTGGGGGAATGGCAAAACTGGAGGCAAGATGGCTAGATAAACTAGGGAAAGGATAAACAAAATGGGGCATACGCCTATTTGTACAACACAACATTATTTGATCTTAAAAGGAAATGAAATTCTGACACATGGTATGACACAGAGGAACACTGAGTATATCAAACTAAGTGAAACATGCCAGTCACAAAAGAATATTGCATTATTCCACTAACATGAGGTTCCTAGAACAGATGAAATGCACAGACAGAAAGTAGAATGGGGGTGGTCACTGGCTAGGGGGAGGGTGATTGGGCAGTTAAGTATTTATGTGGTATAGTTCAGTTTGGGAAGATGAAAAAAGCTCTACATGGTTGAAGCTAATAGTTGCACAATGTACTTAATGACACAGACAGCACACTTAAAAATGGAAAATTTTATAATGCATGTTTTACCACAATTTGGAAAAAACAAAACATACTAGGAAGAAATTTTCCAAACTAATTATTTAACTAGTTTATACAGAAAAATGTTGTCAAAAACAATCAGGGGGCCAGCATTGTGACGTAGCAGGTTAGGCTACCATCTGCAATGCCTGGATCCCATGTGGGCATGGGATGGAGTCCTGGCTGCTCCATTTCTGATCCAGCTCCCTGCTAATGTGCCTGGAAAGGCAGCAGAGGATGGTCCAAGTGCTTGGGCCCCAGCACCCACATGGCAGACCCAGATGAACATCCTGGCTTTGGTCTGCATTGTGGCTATTTGGCCATTTGGGAAGTGAACTAGCTGATAGAAGATCTTTCTGTTTCTCCCTCTCTCTGTGGCTCTACCTGTCAAGTAAAATAAAAACATCTTAAAATAATAATCAGATTAAGTTCCACTATTCAGGGGGTACAAGTCTATTCCTAATTGGTAATCACTTAGCAGCCACAATTCTCAACCCTTTTCTGGCTTTACGTTGGCCTCTCCTCTGGACTCCCACTTACCTCATCAACCAACTCAACTTGTTTTCAGAGGCTGATGTAGTCTACAGGTAAGGGATGATTCAATAAATGTGGACTTTTACATTTCATGAGAAAAAAAAATCCTCTCAATTTCAAAAACAGAATGAAAACAAAAGATGAGTTTGTACAAAGATAGGCAGGAAAATGAGCTGTAACCCAAATAGAGCAGGCTATCTTATCAAGTTTAAATATTTAACTAGTAGAATCAGATCTCAGCTCTCAACCCCCTCTCTGAAGCACCGGCCTCTGCTGACCAAATGAATACACATCACAGTGCCTCTTTAAGAGGCTAGCCTCCTGCTCTAGGTACTCTTCATCCCTGTTCTGGTCCCTTCACCTATCTCCGTGGTCTAAGTATACTGTTCAAATAGCTCTATCCTCTCCCCTCTCTAAATCTCCTTTTAAAATTTCACTGTTTCAGCCACAGCTGGGATATGACTGACTCCTAAAGCTTTCTGTCTAGCTCTGAATTTTTTTTTTTTTTTTTGACAGGCAGAGTGAACAGTGAGAGAGAGAGACAGAGAGAAAGATCTTCCTTTGCCGTTGGTTCACCCTCCAATGGCTGCCGCGGCCAGCGCGCTGCGGCCAGCGCGCTGCGGCCAGCGCACCACGCTGATCCGAAGCCAGGAGCCAGGTGCTTCTCCTGGTCTCCCATGCAGGTGCAGGGCCCAAGCACTTGGGCCATCCTCCACTGCACTCCCTGGCCACAGCAGAGAGCTGGCCTGGAAGAGGGGCAACCAGGACAGAATCCGGCGCCCCAACCGGGACTAGAACCTGGTGTGCCGGCGCCGCAAGGCGGAGGATTAGCCTGTTGAGCCATGGCGCCGGCCTAGCTCTGAATATTCTAAGCCCAGACCCGGTATTGCTAAATACTGTGGCGTATCCACTTAAATATATACAACAGGCAACTGAATTCAGTTCATCCCAACTGAACTCCATCTACCCTCTCAAATGTCTTAATTTTCTTTCTTTCTTTCTTTTTTTTTTTTTTTTTTGGACAGGCAGAGTTAGACAGTGAGAGAGAGAGAGAGAGACAGAGAGAAAGGTCTTCCTTTTTCCGTTGGTTTACCCCCCAAATGGCTGCTACAGCCGGCACACCTCGTAGATCCGAAGCCAGGAGACAGGTGCTTCCTCCTGGTCTCCCATGGGGTGCAGGGCCCAAGCACTTGGGCCATCCTCCACTGCCTTCCTGGGCCACAGCAGAGAGCTGGCCTGGAAGAGGAGCAACTGGGACAGGATGTAGCGCCCCGACTTGGACTAGAACCTGGGGTGCCGGCGCCGCAGGTAGAGGATTAGCCTAGTGAGTCACGGCGCCGGCCTCAAATATCTTCATTTTCTAGTCTTGTTATTGGAACTACTATCTTCCCAGGCTATTATTTTCTTAAGGCTAGAACCTTTAACCACTTCTGAAATCTCTCTTCCCCTTGCACATACCTACTAAACCACTGCCAGATCCTGTCAATTCTGCTTTAACAGCTGTTCTTCTATTCCACTGCTCCCTTTTAAAACCTCTGCTTCTACTCTCCTAACTCTAGACCCCTTTTTCCTAACCTAAACTCTATCAGGCTGAGAGTCATTTGAAAGCTCAAACCTAAGAGGTTCTGAGACCTCTGTCAAGAGGTCTCAATAAGAGGCACATCAACTCCTTAGAAAAAAATTTAGAAATGTGTGGAGGTGGTTTCCGGCATCATGACGATGGAGGAGGGAGCATTACTGGTAGCTACTGGGCAGAAACCAGGAATGCTGGGTACTGTGTAGTATCTCAGACAGCGCAAAAAGAATGGTTTTGCATTTTACATGACTTCCTGATAATTCTGCCAGATATTCATAAGTATGGAGCTTATTTTTAGTTATTTAAATCTAGAACCTGTTCCACAAAGCATATTTGTAGTGTAACTTCGTAATGAATTTTTTATGACTGCAACTGCCAGATAAATTGAAGGTAATTGCTTTGTTGGCAATTTTGTGAAATTTTTCACACACTGGGACGATCATATCACTGACGGTTCTTTGACACAAATGCAGTATGCATTTATAACTGTCAAGTTTATGATGATAGCACACATAAATGCAAACATGTGATTACTTCATGTCTTCTTGTATAACCAGGCTTGAGCATCACAGTTTTAGATGTGCACGTAGTATTTTAATTACAGTCCTCTTATTTCTCCTTGGTACCAGAGTTTAGGCATTATATTGACTTTTAAAATGTGTTATGTACAGATAACTTATTTCTCTGAATAGACACTATAAAAAGTGTTATAAAACAAAGAACTGGATCTGACAGAAGTAAGAAAGATTGGTCTACTTGAAGTAGAAAGCTCTAACCCTGAACCTTTTTCTGCTCAGAAAACTTTCATGACACTTTTGCTTACAGACTATCCAAACTCATGTTCCCAGGACTCAAGACACTTCGCAACACAGCCTATTTCTTCAGATTATAAGACTCCATGATATCCGGATAGTCCCACTAAAATGAATTCTCTCTACTTTCTTCCTACCTGTTCCATGCTTCTTAGCCCCTTCTATGCCTTTGCCTTTCCTCCTATCAGAAAGCCCGTCTTCTGTATCTCAGCTCTCTAAAAACTATGCAGTTCCTCAGGCCCAACATAAACACCGCTCATGTTTCCCAGATGGAAGAAATTATTCCTTCCTCTGAACAATCACGTGGTTTTTATTCCATATAATTTAACTGCATCATTTTAGCTCTTGTATAGCTCTTGATTTTATTATTCAACCATAAATCAGAGGTCATAATACAGCAGCTTACAGGTTGAACATGACTCAACCACAGTATTTTTAAAGTATCATTAATATTTAAAATCAATACAAGAGTACTTCAAAAAGTTCATGAATATGGAATTAAAAAGATAAATCTATTTTGGTGCAAAAAAATCTGAATCCCATGCATAGTTTTTTCATAATTCACACTTTTAAGAACTTTTGAAGATCCATACTTCAAAAAAAAAAAATCTGACACTTCGCTTAAAAATTCAAATCTGGCAACTCTGAATGTGAAACCCACATGACACGCCTTCACTACAATGGGGCGGCAGCCACACTCTTTAGAAAGCCAGGTGTTTTCTGATTTGCCACAGTCCACATAGAGACTTTTACCCAAGGAAGGTCACATCCTGATTCCAATGTACACGTTCTCTAAGGAAAAGAACTGCTGTAATCCATCTGTGTGTGCCCTCATATTGTCTTCCAAATGGTAAGCATTTCATAAATACTGAATATCACAAAGAATAATGAGTCCCTTTCCCAACATTTCATAAACTGCAGAAGAGAACTAGCTTAATCTGTACTATGTCAGTCATTCACATTAGCCATCACTGTCTCTGGTAATACTTTCTTACTGTTTGTTCAAGGTGCTAATCTGAGTCACTGTAAACTTGCTGCCAAATTCAGGATTTCACAAATAAACCACAGTGAAAATTCAAGCTCTTAAGAAACAACATGACACAAAACATGTGTCGTTGTGTAACAAGTACTTCTCTCACAAGTCAAGTCTCAGGGTTGCTGCTATTAGAAAAATTAAATCAATGCTTTATATCATTTTCAATAGCCACAGCATAATTTTCAATACGAAAACCTGTTGAATTCACTCAGAATAAAAATAACATACAGGTCCATCTAGAGAATAATCTTAAAATAAAGGGTAGATTCCACTTATTGTAGATACTAGCTTTCCAGATAGAGAATTCAGTGAACATTTCCTATTTACCTCTGTTCCAAGTTACTATGCTTTATGGAATTTCAAAAATGAAATTTGATGAAAGCAGAAAACAATAAACTAGAAGTGGTTCTGAAAACAATGAGTCACCTGCCAGTACGCACCTGAATGAGAAAGAACTCTATGCTCCAAGACTACATTGCATCTTAATCTTAAAAGAAAAACACCTGCCATAGATCATGAGGCGAAAAGGATATGGAAAAGTCATCATAACCGGGAAAGTACATCGAAGTACAGACAAATGGATACTGTTCTACTAATCAGGCTCATAAAACAGAGAAAATAAAATACATATGGAATGAATTCAGGATGACAAACCATGCAATGCCTTAGATAAATATTTATTTTAGAAAACTGGTAAAGTGTATAGCATTTCAGAGAATATACTACCACATGGGAAAATGTACAATTTATGAACAAGGAAATGCAATTTTTAAACAATACAGAGAAATCACACATCTCTTAATTAAAAAGATTAAGACTAGTGGGACACTCTAAGGGATAAACAAATTATTCACGAGCTTGCTATGGGCATGGCATCAATTCAATCTGCCTGGAAAGGCAGCTACAGATAAAACCATTCACTTCTGGATCTGGTGATTCTACTTTTAGGCTTCTGACTCAAATAAATAATTTAAGGGGAGAAAAGAGTAATATAAACAAAAATATTCATAAAAATACAAATAACTTGAATATGTACTAATATGGAAATGGGTAAATCATGATGATATATTTACATAAAGGAATAGTTTATTCTAAATGACAACTATGCAGTTTAGGTAATACACAAACATTTACTAGAAATTATCTTAGATGAAAAAAGAATACCACATACCTCTATATATTTGATGGAAGTAAATAGGCTTTGGGATCATCGATAAAATTGCCTAGTACTATTCTAAACATTGCTTAAGAATTACTTACATTGCCTGTCAAAATATATTGCCTAAAATGTGGGCACTGATTATATGCAGAAATGCATGTCCATTCTAATTGCAAGATCACATACTGAATTCTAAATTTTAATAGTTATTACACGTTATATAATGCTTGCTTTTAAAAGTGTACAAAGTCAAACAACAAAAGCTCCAGTGGCTCTCACCTGTACAGAGAAGTCCATCTTTGTAGTAAAGTGCATACACTCTGGCACTGTGTCCAATTAATGATGAGGTCTCAAAGGCTTCATGGTCCTCCAGTTGCTTCATTCTTAAAATAGCCTTCAAATAAACCTTCTTCCAGTGCAAAGCGTCCTGAACAGAATCATCTATCTGCCAGCCCAAATTTTTACACGCAGTCTGCCACACCTCTGTACAGGCACTTATCACCTTATTCCACTGTTTAGAGACGAGGCAGCATGTGAGTAAAGTCTGAGGATCGAGCCATTTTAACAAATAAAAACTGAGCTCCAAGGGAAGGAGTTTGAGGAAGTCCCGCTTGAGGAGGGTCTCCAGGTTATTGGAGAGATGCCTGAGCTGGACTGCCCCACTCAGACTAATCAGGTGGTCCAGAGTTTCATTTTTCTGCAAGTCCGTCAGAGAAAGAAATGTAACAGAAATGTTATCAAGCCATGTCTCAAAGTCCTTTCTCTCCATAAGGTTATGGAAAAATTTACCTGTGGCACATCAAAATATTGTATTAGTTCTGCTCAAAAAGACCATTCAAGCAAGACTGCTAACAAATGAAGTATTAAAAATTAGTGTAAAAAACTTGGCATTTCAACTCAGTCACAATTATAACTTTACAGTTAATACACTACATTTATCTGAAAATTTTCCATGCACATAAAAAACACATTTGAGGAAACACACTTTAACAAATCATGATCTTCAAAACACCAATGTTTCTGTTTGACTTGTTCCTTTAGAAGCCTAGCACATGCTACATGCACCTTCACAGTAAAAAATCTACAAAGTACACATTCATGATGAAACAGTGTAATCTATAATACATCTCCCCCATCAAAACCATTATAAAACTATTTCCTTAACAGATTCCCTGTGTTAACATGCTATTGGGCACTAAAACACAAAAATAAGCATTGGGATGTGCAACCAGAAAAATTAAGTCTCTGGATCAACCATCTAAGACATTAGTTAACTTGTGAGGCACAATCACACCTGTCACCAAGTCACAGAGATGACTACCTGCGTTTGCAATAGATGCTCAGATGAGAAGGTTTGGGAAGAAAAATAAGCGGCTGAACTAAGTTATATGCCTCTGGTATTCTGGTTCTTCTACCTCCTCAATGACACCACCAGTTAGAACATGAATCACCAAGTTCTTACATAGTCCATTTTTATAAATCTCACATGAACCGGTGATAATTCTTAACCATGTGCCCCAGAGAGTCATGAGGGTCCCAAAAATCTGCACAAATAAGGCAAATTAATAATCCCAATGCTTACAAAACAACAACAACCAGGTATCATCATCTTCATTTTGCAGATGCAAAATCTATAGGTTAAAGTAAATGACGGCCAACAGTCACAGAGCTATTAAAACAGGGGAACAGACTGGAAGCTAACGCCTTTAAGATCAATACATGAAGCTGTCTTTCTGAAGTCAGTGCCAACAGGAAGAACCAGAACCTGGTAGCAGATCAGGGGTACCATGTCTATGTGATTATACCAGTTTCCCTTTAGAAGAATGACAAATTGCTCCAGGACTAACCAGAACAATATTTTTCTAAGTATCCTGCATTAGTGTCAACAGGTGTCAACTCACTCTTAACAATAGGAACTAAACTTAACGAAAAGAGAACAAAAAATAAAGTAAATCAATAAATAAACCCATCTTCCCCAAGACTGGCCATATGTTGCCAGATGTTAATGATGGGTGATGGGTACACAAGGGTTATTCTCTTCACTTTCTTAAGTTTGGACATTTCCATGATTTAAAAAAAAAGAAGCAAAAAAAAAAAACTTTGCTTCCAATCTGATTATACAATGTCTTATAAGACTGTCAAACTGATTAAAAAATTATGTTTAAATTAATGTGGAAAAGGAAGATAAATTCCTCCTCAGACATGTCACCTAGATCGCCTAGGTCTACACAAAAAAGCAGCATCTCATCTTTCAATTTGTTAATATAAAGTGAGTAAAAAATCACTAACTTTGCACTATCAAATCTGGCAAGAACATTTTTTGGACAGAAAGCATTCTGATTAGGAGAGGTAACCAGATCTTCCAATCACATCATCTGCTATTTTGTACTTTCAGTTTCTGGAACTGTGACTGGACTCAAAATTAATACTCTGGAAGCCAAAGGGTTTAGACTAGAGAGGAGCTATAATTTATATGAAGCATTTACTTGGCTGCCAAAAAATTATCAGTTCCCTACAAGTTTTCCCAAGTTATCAGAAGATAACAAGCTCCCTCCTTCCTCTCAATCCTACCAAGTCTCTATAACATTTCTAGACAATTTCTTTTAAAATAATCACAAGAAAAGAGCCATTTTCTGTGGGTATCTGCACAATGTCATAACAGCTAATTAATACTGACCAATTAAAAACATATACCAAAACACTGGCCCCAAATCAATTTTCATGGAGAAAAGTGTGGAAAGCATTTGCCAATTCGCACACACACACTCACTATGACACACATCTGTCATAGAAATGTTTAGCTATTTAAATGGCCACAAGACAAAAATACACATAAAACATTATCATTTTCCCACACTCATCAATACCTGAGAGACATCCTACAACATGCAAATTAATATGCCCATGGCACCTCTGAAAATTATGGGACAAACTTTTCATTCATTGGTCACCAGCCATTTCTGATTATTCTAACTTACAGAGGTTTTTGTCCAACTCTTAACTACTGATTGAAACTGTTTGGCCGGCGCCGCGGCTGAACAATATAATCCTCCGCCTGCGGCACCAGCACCCTAGGTTCTAGTCCCATTCGGGGCGCTGGATTCTGTCCCAGTTGCCCCTCTTCCAGGCCAGCTCTCCGCTGTGGCCAGGGAGTGCAGTGGAGGATGGCCCAAGTGCTTGGGCCCTGCACCTGCATGGGAGACCAGGAAAAGCACCTGGCTCCTGGCTTCGGATCAGCGTGGTGCACTGGCTGCAGCGCGCCAGCCGCAGCGGCCATTGGAGGGTGAACGAACGGCAAAGGAAGACCTTTCTCTCTGTCTCTCTCTCTCACTGTCCACTCTGCCTGTCAAAAAAAAAAAAAGAAAGAAACTGTTCAACCGTGTAGGGGTAGTTTCCCAGTTCTTCATCTCTATTTTGAAAAAAAGTATTTCAAAAGAAGAAGAAGAATAGGTCCTACAACTCTGCAGAATGCACTATTAAATAGCAAGTGGGTATTTAGCTTAGCAATTAAGATGCCTACATCCCATATCAGAGTATCTGGGTTCAATTCCTAGCTCCAGCTCCTGACTCCAGCTTCTCATAAATGCAGACCCTGGGAGGCAGTGGTAATGGCTCAAGTACTGGGTTCCTACCACTCACATGGGCCAACAGCTGGATTGGGCTCCTCCCTCTGGGCCAGCCCCGGCCGCTATGGGCATTTGGGGAATGAACTAGTGAATGGGAGCTTATGCTTTCAAATTAAAAAGAAAGATTTTTTTAAGTCACCAAGTTTTACTCTTTTAAAATAATCAACTAGTTTTGGAAGGGACTTTGGTGAGGTCACAGATCTAAACTGAACTCTTAGAGTCTCTAGGAAATCATGTACTGGTAGCACATGGTCCCCGGGGGGGTGGGGGAGCTCAGGAAATGGGATTTCAATTCAATGTGAGAAGGAGCTTTTAAATCATCAGAGCTTCACAACAATGGAGAAGCTGCCTCCAGACTGGTGACTTCCCATTCCTAAGAACAGTCAAGACTGCTGGATATGGAGACAGAACAAGACCAACGAAAATGCACTGGAGTCAGCTGAACCTTTTACTGACTAAGCTACTTCCTGTGCCATCAGGGGCATGCTGGACGCACTTCTAACCTCCAGTCTGTCAGCTGTGAAATGGAAGCTGTCACTCAACTCCAGCTCTGTGAGAACCAGCAATAAGGCAGAAATCTGCTCAGCACAGTCCCCAGTCTAGGATAACTGACATGGTATCTACCAGGAATACCTGGCAGGCAAGCTTTCTGTGACACTGAGCCTGGATGGATCCCTTTCAATCCTATGATCTTATGGCAAAGTTTCTCTTAAAAACATCTAGAAGAAAAACTCACAGACTCAAACTTACTGGGAGTATAATTTTACAACGAAGGGCAGTTACTGACTTGAGGCTATAATTTCTCACTAAGTGCCTTTTTCTCCCCCCTTACCCACATACCCCGCTGTCTTGACCTTTTATTTTTCCCCACCTCAGACTAAACATTAACAATAATAACAATCACAGAGCTCTGAGGAAGTGGGCGGTGCTATGAAGTCTCTTAAGCTGGGAGATGAGAGCCTGAGTTTGGTCTCTGGTTCTGCCTTTAACTCACATTTGCCCCCATAGGCCAGTCTCATATTTATATTGGTTTTAAAAATGGAAGTACTACTCATAAACATTATCTCATTTAATCTTCACAACCTCGTGAAAGGGATCAATATTAATGCCCTAACTAACAGACGAGGAAACTCATGGCCTAAGAAGTTGCACAGAGTTGCACAGGATATAGCCGGCAGCCTAGGGGCCGACCCTCCCAAAACAAAACAACACAAGGCCTACAACTCCAGGTCTTATTAGTGACATGACATTCTCGGCAAAACCAGGTGAATGCCCCCCCCCCCACTCCACCAAGGCCTGGCCTGGTGGGGAATGAAAGCAACACATCCGCAGCTGTCACGAAGGAGGCTTTACCTTGCCAATCTTTTCATATCAAACGCAATCACTTACATAGCACCCAGGCTTTGAAAACCAGTATACACTCTCCAACTTACATATGCTTAACATACATTTTGGATATTCAAGAAACCTTTAACACTGGTTACCTCCAGAGGGAAGTGGAGAGCTGAGGAACAGGGATGTGGGGTCCCTTTGGATCGTACACTATTTTGAATTTAAAGCCACGTGAATAAACTCCCTAAAAACAGCCTCCGGTTTTAAGAGGAACCTCAAAGACAGCTGGGAAAGAACACAAATACGAGTTCAGATTGTAACATACGGGCTCTGCAACTCCGCTTGCTGCTGGGTGACCTTTGGGCAAACCCCCCCCCCCCCCATCTGAAGTCCACTTTCCTCACGTGGAAAACGTAGCCCTGAACATCACTACTACAAGGGTTTCCGGCAGGATTAAACAGGATAATGCAGTAAAACGTTTAGTACGGTTCCCGGCACGCTGGAAGCCCATGATACATGCCAGCTACCGCTATCACTTAGCACTGATGCTGTTCTTTGCCTGTGCTCAAGCAGCACCCCACATACACACCTGTTTCCATGGCATACCCACAATTATGGCGCAGGCCCTCATATTAGTACGCCGCTCTGTACCTCATAAACCACCTCGCCCGAGCTTCCTCATCTTTCAAATTCCTGGTAGCCCCGGGCATCATTGTTAACTCCTCTCGCAGATAAGGAAACTGAGGCAGGAGGGGCAGTTAACTGTGAGACCCAATTTCCCCATCCCTTTAAGATGAACTCCACATCCCTTCAACCCCTTCGTCGCTCCCAGGGCCCTCGGCTCCCGGAGCCGTGTTCCGCGCGGCACTGACCTGAGCGAGTGCCCCGGGGCCTGGGACCTCGCGCCGGGTTCACACCGACTAGGCGCGCTCGGGCCGCCAGAGCCTCGCAGCGGCCGGGTCCGCTCCGCAGCCATGGCGCCTGCAGGGAAGAGAAAGACAAACAGCCCGAAGCGCAGCGGGTCAGCAGGGGCGCGGACACTCGAGATCCCCCGCCCCGGCCCCGCCGCCCCCGATCGGCCCCGCCTTGTACACAGACCTGGCCCTGCGGCCGCCTTTCGGGGTCCGCAGCCTCACGGGGGAGCGGCTTCCGGTGCTGCCTGCGTCATCTCCGCGCGCCCCTCCACCCCGCGGCGCCGGCCGGAAGTGGCTGCACTTCCGGCCCCCGCCCGAGGCGGAGGCGGGAGAGCCGGAGGCGGGAAGGGGGAGGCGCTCGGTTAGGTTGGTCTCACGGTGGGTTAGCGCTGGTGAATACTCCACCCAAGCTTGCCTTCGTCTGCAGATCCAGGTTTGCCCGGCGCATTTTAGCTCCCTCACTCCATCTGCTCTGGAGCCGCCCCAGCAGCAGTTTTTATTATTGTGCTCACTCCGGGAAGCGGGACCGGTGACTCAGGTTCAGAGACGCGTCCAAGTTCAAACATTATTGGGCGCCTACTGTATCCCAAACTCTGGGTGGCGAGAAGAAAGCGGATAAACAAATGACTAAGCCAGGTACGGTGCTAAGAAGAACGTAAAGCAAGGTTAGGGAGCTGTCGAGCGGGGTCGCGAGGCCGGGGAGGAGAAAGGCAGGCAGCCTGTGTAGGTTTAAGTCACAACATTGACGCCACGGCGGAGCCCGCTGCTCGCTCTCTCGAAGTCTCGGTGTTTTCCTCCTAACGGTTGTAGCACCCCGCGAATCTCATCCTTCTGGGATGAAGTTTAGTGTCAGAAACTCAAACTACCGAACACTCCTAAAACTACACTGCCAGGTCGTGATTACCATTAGTCCCATTTTTTAGAGATGGGTAAACTGAGGTCAAAAAAGGGTTTAGACTGCTTGCCTGAAATCCTAGTGACTGCTTGTCATAGGATCTCAACTTAAAATGACTAAAATGCCTGGGTTCTCTTTGTCACTCTGTGCGGGCTCATCAGCCACATGCATACCCACTCACACACACAAATGGCACAGGCCTGTTGTACCAGTCCTGCCCAGTAGGACTTCCTGGCATTGATGGGAATGTTCAGTCCACACACATGAGCCTCTTCTTGCTGTTGAATGCTGGATAGGTGCCTACTGCAATTGAGAAACTAAATTAATTTCATTTAATTTTTTTAAAAAAAATTATTGATTTATTTGAAAGAGTTACACAGAGAGAGGAGAGACAGAGAGAGGTCTTCCATTCGATGGCTCACTCCCTAGATGGCTGCAATGGCTGAGCTGTGCTGATCCGAAGCCAGGAGCCAGGAGCTTCTTCCAGGTCTCCCACGCGGGTGCAGGGGCCCAAGGACTTGGGCCATCTTTTACTGCTTTCCCAGGCCATAGCAGAGAGCTTGATCAGAAGTGGAGCAGCTGGTCTTGAACCGGCACCCATATGGGATACCTGTGCTTCAGGCCAGGGGCGTTAACCCACTGCACCACAGTGCCAGCCCTAATTCCATTTAATTTAAAAAGCTATGTGTGGTAAATGGCTTACCATGTTGGAAAACATAGTCTAAATTTATGGACATAAACATATAGAGTCTCATATCCAGCTAGTAGTAGGGTACAGCCAAGGTTCCAAGCACCTCAATTCTCTCATGGAGAGTTCTTGAAATATGAGAAATGCAAATTGATTATGTGGGGTAGAAGCCGACTATGGTGCCCTAAAAAATTAGGTCTCAGGAGAGCAAATTTGATTGAATAGACAACAGGACGCCCCTGTAGACTTCAAAAGCCAGAGAGTGACTAATGAAAACAATGTAAGATATTTGGAAGGCATAGATTCGGGGATTGGATAACCTCTATGACAGGAAAGGCAGTAAAGGAAACCAAACACATATCTCTGCAGCAAACTGTCTCAGCCCCAGTAGTGTAGGAGTTTGATGAATCAAACTGAAAGTGCCAGATGTGACTGCCCCCAGTGATACTATTGCTTGAACCTCTCTTAGGCAAAGAAACCAAATTGTAAATTGAAGCTCAAAGATCTAGAAGCAAAACTTATAGCTCTAAAAATTAAGAAATTGCAAACCATGCATAGATTTCATGTTTAATTAAATACTTACAAGACCCATTTTATTATTAAATTTGGTGTATGTAAAATCCCCCTTAATGTTAATTTTTTTATAATTTTTTTATTTGACAGATAGAGTTAGACAGTGAAAGAGAGAGAGAAAGGTCTTCCTTCCATTGGTTCACCCCCAAATGGCTGCTACGGCTGGCATTGTGCCAATCAGAAGCCAGGGAGCCAGGTGCTTCTTCCTGGTCTCCTACATGGGTGCAGTGGGCCAAGCACTTGGGCCATACTCCACTGCCTTCCTGGGCCACAGCAGAGAGCTGGACTGGAAGAGGAGCAGCCGGGGACTAGAACCCAGTGCCCAAATGGGATGCGGCATCACAGGCAGAGGATTAACCAAGTGAGCCATGGCGCTGGCTCCTTCATGTTAATTTCCTTTAGGTTAAATTTTTTCCATTTTGTAAAAATTTCCAAGTTTGCAGATGATTGTTTAGATAGCAGAGCCGACTTTAAACTTGAGTTATTTCAACCCAAATAAGTAGAAACACTGCAATGAATGGCAGATAGGAAGTTCAACATGTGAAAAAAAAAGAAAAAAGATGAACTGTAGCCTGGCATAACAGAATGCTAGTATAACTGTTTATGTGACAGGAACAAGAAAATATGCTGAGTGTTTTTTATTTATTTGAAAGGTGGAGTGACACAGAGACAGAAAGATTCCATCTGCTGGTTCACTCCCCACCTGGCTGTAACAGTCAGGGTTGGGCCAGGCCAAATACTTGAACCTTCTGCTTCCTTCCTGGACACATAAGCAGAAAGCTGCATCGGAAGCGAAGCAGCCAGGGCTTAAACCAGCACTCTGGTATGGAGCTGCTGGTGTCACAGGCGGATGGCTTAGCCACTGCACCACAATGTCATCCCCTGATGTTTCTTTTCTTGAAATAAACATACAGGAAAAAATAGTGTCTAGGATGATTCCAACACAGACTTGTGTATACTCCAGGAAAACAGCAAACATCGAATGCTTACTTTTTTAAAAAAAGATTTTTTATTTATTTGAAAGTCACAGTTACACAGAGGCAGAGAGAGAGAGAGAGAGAGAGAGAGAGAGAGAGAGGTCTTCCATCCGATGGGTTCACTCCCAGATGGCCACAACAGCCGGAGCTGTGCTGATCCGAAGCAGGGAGCCAAGAGCTTCTTCCTGGTCTCCACCGGCCATCCTCTACTGCTTTCCCAGGCCATAGCAGAGAGCTGGATTGGAAGAGGAGCAGCCGGGACTAGAACCGGCGCCTGTGTGGGATGCCGGCGCTTCAGGCCAGGCTTTAACCCACCACCACAGAGCCGGCCCCCAGATGCTTACTTTCTGCAGTTCAGGCTAAAATGAACAATATGATGGAGAGGGGTAGGGTATATAACTTACAAGTGATTTACTAATATTCTTGCGTAGCCTGAACCAAGAATTCAGGATGGAGCATATAGCAGACCACACCATGTGATGTATCTTTGGAGAGAAAACAATGCATCTGCTAGGGATGACAAATAGTGCTGATATTTTTACATGTGCATTCACCAGGGAGCAGACATCATCCCATTTAAATAATTTCAGATTACTTAATTTCTTGAGATGCAGTCCAAAAAAATTTGTATGATACTTCCCTTTGTGTGATGAAGCTTCAGCGAGGTGACACAGGTGAACTGCTCTTTGAACTCCCACACATACTTTACCAGGGACTCAGCATAAAGACAAAGGTTCAGTTTCATGATGTACACAAGGTTGGAAGCTTTTGAAGCCATTTTTCTATTCTTTGTTCTGGATCCACTGTAGCTGTAACATGATGAGCGCTCAGGTTCCTATGTAGTCAGCAGGTATTCTGAGACAAAAGCTCAGGTTGATTGGCCAGAAACCCTATCCTTTAAGTTTGAAGCGCGAAGTACTTTACTGCAATAGCTGTTCGTACGGAGTGATCCTGAGCTACACTGAGGCATCACTTGGTATCCAAAGCCCAGAAATCGTTCACCGACAATATGCAGGTAAGTTTCTGATCGTTGAAACATTTGATACCTGCTAAAATAGACTTTAAGGCATCTAAGTTCCTTCTATGTATAAATCATCAGCACTGAGAGAACAGATGTTCAGATTATAATTGTCATAGCTGATCTTGTTTGGTTGTTTTTTTCTTTGCAATGGACACGGGAAAATAAAGGTAGAAGTCAGAATTCTCTGATAGTTTAGAATGAGCTTTGGAATCTGACCGATCTGCGTTCAAATCATGGCCCTGTACCAACTCCTTACCCACTATGTAGTTTGGAAACTAAAACCTTTGGATGTTCAGCATAATTTTGAACATAACCTGTCTGAAAAGGGTATTACCAGTGCTTAAGGAATTAAGGCCTGGCACAGAGCAAGTGCTCAGTAAGAGGTAATTCTTGGTACAGGAGGTTTTGTTGACCAAAGCTCCAATGAATACAGATCTCATTCCTCTATTGTTCCCTAGCCTTGTTGTATTACAATTCCCCATGTGCACTTACACATGGAAAGTTTCCGTCTCCTTTGATAAGGTGCAGTAAGCTTGGCACAGGTCCATACTAGATCTCTGAAGAGGTGCTATGCCGATAGCAAGTACCTAAGCATATTGACAGGTCAGATGGAGTAGGAGATGCCATTAAAATGGACTCTGATTTAGTGTTAGATTAAATTGACAAGTCATACTAGAAGTATGTAAATGTTTGATAGAAGCCAGTGTTCAGTGGCCAACAAAAGCAATCACTCATGGAAAAATCAACCTTGACCTTTGTAATTAGAGAAGAAACTGATCCAGGTGCTCCAATTCAAGGAAGTACACCACATATTTTCCTATATATTTTTATCGCAATCATGGCAGTTGTTATATCCACATGTCTATATCTGATTCTTCTATGCATCTCCAATATCTAACTCAGTGGCTTGTGTGGGGTAAGGAGTTTTTCATTCAACAGGCAAGAAAACAACTGACTGACATTTTACTCAGTGTCCATTTTGTACCAAACACTGGACTCAGAAGTAGTAGGGAAGAAATATATGACTGCTGTCCTAGAAATTATGACCAAGCAAACGGGACAGTAAATAATGACAAACATTTAAAATAGAGTGGACTGCTACATGCTGTTAAAGGTCCATATAGGGTTCACTGGGAGCCAAAACAAGAATGAAGGTGAAGCTTGAGTGACCATCTGTCCTTTTGTTATTTAGGTGACATTCTGTAGACTTCGGACTCACCAATGGTGCTTCATTCTGTTTAATGTCATCCTATTCCATGCCTTGCTTTTTGGGGCTGACTTTGTGGAAGAATACTTTCTGCATTCTTTGCCTCATGTAGATATGAAGGTTCTTGAAATCAAGGATAAAGCAAGAAAATTGAACATGGAGCCCCTGAAAAGTAATCTCTCCACATATTACATTCTAAACCAGCCAGAAGTCTGTAAAGGGAAGAACATTTTTTTGCTCTCTCTCATTTTTAGTAGCCCAAGAAATGGAACAAGACGGGACCTCATCAGGAAAACCTGGGGTAGCATGACCAGCATCCAAGGGCACCTCATTATCACACTGTTTGCTTTGGGAATGCCTGTTTTGGTAACAACACAGAAAGAGATAGATAAAGAGTCCCAGAAGAATAATGATATTATTGAAGGGATCTTCTTGGACAGTTCTGAAAACCAAACCCTAAAGATCATCGCAATGACACAGTGGGCTGTGACTTTCTGCCCTAATGCCCTGTTCATTCTTAAGGTTGATGAAGAGATGTTTGTTAACCTGCCAAGCCTGGTGGGCTATCTTCTCAATCTGAAAGAACACCTTGAAGATATCTACGTAGGCAGTGTTGTCCATCAGGGCACACCCAACAGAGACCCTCATCATCAAGAATTTGTCTCTCTTAGTGAGTATCCGGAAAAATACTACCCAGATTACTGCAGTGGTGAGACCTTTATAGTGTCCCAAGAAGTGGCTCGGATGATGTATGTGGTTTTCAAAGAAGTTCCTGTAATGGTGCCTGCTGATGTGTTTGTAGGAATTTGTATGAAATCCATTGGCCTTATTCCCATCCACAGTTCAAGATTCTCTGGGAAAAGACACGTCAAATACAACAGATGTTGCTATAAGTATATTTTTACATCCTTAGAAACTACAGATGCTGAAATGTCCCTGGCATGGAAGGAAATTAATGATGGGAAGGAATGTACATGGCTTGAGACTTATTATGGGCTCATTTCCTGCAAACTTCTGACATACCTTGACAGTTTTAAACATTTTCACATGAGCACCCTAGAAAACAATGTCATGTATGTTGATGATTAGGGCTTCTTTATTTTCCTTATAAGGTCATTGGTTTTGAATTGCCATTAACCCTATTATGGAAAGCATCCCTCTGTTCCCATGTTTAATGTAGTTTTTCTGAATCTTTAGTGATACTTTACAAAAGCATAAGATATTCTTGTGCTCTGATGCATTCACTTTTATTGAGAGTTCATTTTAAGATGTTTAAGTTGATGCGACAGGATTCTTTTCAAAATAAACCTTTCTTTCAGAAAAAAGAATATTACATTTAATTACAACCAATTCTTATTTCAAACTGACAGGCAAAAATTGGATATACTTGTGGTATAAAACATGAGGTTTTGGCCTACTAATATGTGTAAAATCTGTGATGGCTAAATCAAGCTATTTGGCATATTTAACATGTATATCACATCACGTGCTTATTATTTTTGTGGTAAGAACACTTAAAATCTACTCCCCTAGCAACTTTTCAAGCATGTAATATATCACTGTTAACTGTTGTTACTATGAAATACGATAGGCAGCCTGAAGTAATTCCTCTTGTCAAACTGAAAGTTTTTGTCCCTTGACCTACACCACCCCGCCCAGCCTCTGGTAACCATTTTGCCCTCTGTTTCTGTGACCTATGATTTCAGCTTTTTCATTTACTGTATATAAATGGGATCAGAGGGTACTTATCTTTCTGTGCCTGACTTACTTTACTAGCATGGTGTCCTCCAGGTTCAGCTTTGCTGTTGCAAATGACAAGATTTTCTACTTTTTAAGGCTGAATAGTATCTCATTACGTATGTATACCGTATTATCTTTATCTGTTCATCCATAGATGGACACTCAGGTTGATTCCACTTATCTTGGCTGTTGTGAATAATGCTACAGTGAACATGTGCGTGTAGATATCGTCACATTACTGATTTCATATCTGTATCAGTGGGATTACAGGCTCATATAGTCATTTTATTATTTTTCTTTTAAGAACCTCCATGCTGCTTTCTACAGTGGTTGAACTAATTTACGTTTGCAGCAATAGCATGCAAGGATCTCCTTTTCTCCACATCTCCACCAATACTTGTTATATTTTGTCCTTTGGACGTAATCCTTTCTAACAGGTGTGAGGTGATATTTCTTGTGGCTCAAATTTATATTTCCCTGATGATTAGTGGTACTGAGTATTTTTCCATATAATTTTGGCTATTTGTATGTCTTCTTTTGTGAAGTATTTATTCAAGTCCTCTGTACATTTTTTAGTGGGGTTATTTGTTTTATCACTATTGAGTTGTTTAAGTTCCTGTTTCTCTTTGACAGTTATTTTCTCTTGTTCTGTAGGTTGTCTCTTCAATCTGTTGATTGCTTCCTCTGATGTGCAGAAGCTTTTTAGGTCAATGCAATACCATTTGCCAGTTTTTGCTTTTTGTGCTTTTGGGGTCATTCCAAAAGACTTGGCCCAGATCCATGTCAGAGAGTCTTTCAGTTTTACAGTTTAAGGTCATGTTTAAATCTTTAGTCCATTCTTAGTTATTTTCTTCTGTGTTGTGGAATGAGTGTTTAATTTCATGTAGATATCTTGTATCTATATAGTCAGCTTTCCCAGAACCAGACAGAAGGAACTGTCCTTTCCTCATTTGTGTATTGGCATCTTCATAAAAATTAATTAACATAGTGCTAAGACATGTTTCTAGGCTCTCTGTTCTGATCCACTAGTCTATATGTCTGTTTGCTTAAGATTTATTTATTTGAAAGTCAATGTTGCAGGGGTAGGAGAGAGAAAGAGAGAGATCTTCCATCTGCTTGTTCATTCCCCAGATGGCCACAATGGCTAGGGCTGGGCCAGGCTGTAGCCAGGACCCAGGAGCTTCATCCAGGTCTCCCACATCAGTGCAGGGGCCCAAGCACTTGGACCATCTTCTGCTTTTCCCAGGCCATTGCCAGACACTTGGATTGGAAGTGGAATAGCCAGGACATGAACTAGAGCCCATTTGGGATGCTGGCATTGCAGGCATTGGCTTTTCTCACTATACCACAATGTCTGTTTTTATGCCGTGTTGATTTCCATATCTTTGTAGTAGCTTCTCAAGTCAGACAGTGTGATGCCTCATCCAGCTTTGTTCTTTTTGCTCAACATTGCTTTGGTTATTTGGAATCATCTGTGCTTCCATAATGAATTTTAGGACTGTCTTTCCATTCCTGTGAAAAATATTTTGGAATTTTGATAAGAATTGCATTGAAACTATATATTAACTTGGGCATTAATTATTCCAGTCAATAAAGAAAGAATACCTTCCTTGTGTCTTCTTCAGTTTCATTCAACAGTTCTGAAATTTTCAATGTATTGATATTTCACTGCTTTAATTAAGTTCATTCTGATGTAATTTTAGAATCTATTATAAATGGGATTGCTTTCTTGATTTGTTTGGGGTAGTTCATTATCATTGTATAAAAACACTAGTGATTTTTGTATATTGATTTTGTATTCTGAAAATTATTGAATTCTAAGTTTTTTTGGTAGAGTCTTTAGAGGTTTCTATATATAAGATAATCTCAGCTACAATTGTCCCTAACTTCCTCCTTTCTGATTTGGATGCCATTTATTTCTTCCTCTCACCTAAGTTCTCTGACTAGGATGTCCAGTGCTCTGTTTACCAGAAGTGTTGAGAATGGGCATCCTTTTTTGTATTCCTGATCTTAGAGGGAAAGTTTTCAGTTTTTCACTCTTGAGTGGGATGTAACTGTGGGTTTGTCATAACATGGCCTTTATTGTATTGAAGTACATTCCTTCCGTACCTAATGTGCACGATGTTGAATTTTGTCAAATACATTTTCTTCATCTATTGGAATGAGCACATGTTTTTTGTCCTTCTTTCTTTAATTTGATATATCATGTCTATAGATTTGGTTGTGAGAAATATTCTCATAACTCAGAGAAATCTAACTTGATCATGGTGAATGATCCTTTTGATGTGCTGTTAATTTCAGTTTGCTAGTATTTAGTTGAGGACTTCTTCACCAGGTATATTGGACTGTAATTTTCCTTTCCTCTAGTGTTCTTGTCTGACTTTTGTATAAGGGTAATATTGGCCTCAAAAATAAATTTAGGATTGTCTTTTTTTTTTTTTTAAGATTTTCTTATTTATTTGAGAGGTAGAGTTACAGACAGAGTGAGGGAGAGACAGAGAGAAAGGTCTTTCTTCCACTGGTTCACTCCCCAAATGGCCACAATGGATCCATCTGGGCTAATCCAAAGCCAGGAGCTCCTGGCTTTGTGGGTGCAAGGCCCAAGCCCTTAGGCTGACTTCTACTGCTTTCCCAGGCCGTAGCAGACAGCTGGATTGGCAGAGGAGCAGCTGGGACTAGAACTGGCATCCATTTGGAATGTACCCACTACACCACAGCACCAGTCTGTTGTCTCTCTAATTTATTGGAATTTTTTTAATTGGAATTTTGAGAAGCACTGACATTCATTCTTTAAATGCCTGGTATAATTCAACAGTGAAGCAAGCCATCATATCTGGGGCTTTTCTTTAATGGGAGATATTTTATTCTTCATTCAATCTACTTACTCAATATTGGTCTATTCAGATTTTCCATTTGGTCATGGTTTTCTCATGGCAGCTTTCATGTTCATGTACAGCAGGGGTGTGGCTTCTCCACTGGGCCTGACCATGTCCTGGGCTTGGGTGTTGGTGTTGTGGTTATTCCCTGGGCCTATGCTCCGAGTAGCAGGGGGTCATAGCATAGCAGCAACAAGGATGGGGATATGAAGTGCCTTCCGGGTTGCTTGCTCCCAGGAGGTGGGAACTGCATCTGCTTGACTGGGGAGTGTGCAGTGGCAGCAGAACATCAAGGGTAGAGAGCTGCAGTGGCCACTGGCCCCTGACCCCTCGTACAGGCTGAACATTAACAGTGCCGCCAGTCTCAAGATGACTCTGCAATAGGAGTTTGGAGTCATGAAGTCTTAGAACCAGAATTTACAGCGTGGGCATGTGCAGCAAGAGCTTGTCTCAGCAGTCTGGAGTGCAAACTAGCTCATTTTGGTGGTGGCTGTGATGTCAGATGTGGGTGGGCTGAACGCAGCCACACAGCCTGTCTGGCATATGGGAACTGTCAGAGGGCTATGGGTGCAGGGCCTGTGAAGGGTTGGGAGACATGGTGATTCAGTGCCCAACGCAGTTCAACAGCTCAGAAGCTGTGTCTGCTTCCCTGGCAGGAATGACTGTTGATGACCCCAGTGGCAAGAGATGTAGGTGTCTTCTCAGAGCAGGTCACTAGGAAACAGTGACTCTTGCTGCGTAGGTGATACTGATGGCCTTTGCCTATCCTGTTTGCTCCCAGTCCTCTCTCCATGTCTCAGGTATACCAGGCTCACCAGCAGTCCTTTCTGTGTGCATATTCCCCAGTTACTGTTTTCTCACTTGTGTCACTGCAGATTCATTAATGAGCCCTTCAGCCCTCCTGTGCTGTTTTGGGTTATGGATAACTGTGTATGTTTGTTTTGTTTCTGGGAATATGAAGGTTGGTGTCTCCTACCCACCCCCGCCCCATCTTAGTGATGTCCCCTCCTGGTTTCTTTCAAGGTACCTTCTTCACTGTCCCTCCGTATTTAAGAGTTAGAAGCTAAATTTATACACCTGCACATTTGGTCCAGATGCCTGTGTCACAGACAGATGATGGGCTGTCTCTGATGTTTGAATTCATTTACAAGCATTTGATTCTAGCACCTGTTCACAAGCCTGTGGGGCATGAGTTGACTTTCCCCATATGTCACCACAATTCCTCAATGCCTTATTAAAAGAATTGTTAATATACAGCTTTTGGGGAGGGGAATGTTTACAAATATCAGAACAAATCAAGCATTCTACATAACTTTCCAAGTCTCCAGGGAGGTGTGGGCAGCTGGACAAAGTGCTCTTAACCTGGAATCAGTGGTACACTGTGTGTAATACACATTTACAGGTAACCTAACCATTCTGCATTCATCTACCTAGGTTGATTGTCTGTGGGGTTGCTCTCAGGAGGAGCTGAGCAAACTTATGGGCAGGGGGATCTTGCTGGTGTCCTTTCCACAGAACCCCCAGCCTGGAGTGTTGCTCCAAATGGGGTATGGACCTCACTAGCATCTGCGATGTCTGTGATCACACAGTCACGCTCCTCTGTCTCCTCTTTTGTGTTTTCCCAGAAGCCGTCAGCTCCATGTGCCTGTGCTTCTTCATGAACTGAATTATGTACATGCTGCCTGTCAACTTCCTCTTCCAAAAATGGCATCCCCCAGTGGGCCATTGGTGTGAATGCCAACACTGTACTCTGTGTAGACCAAGAGGATCACCCTTGTGTTCTCAAAGCTCAGGACTGATAGGACGTGAATGGAAGTCCCTCTGATAATATTGGATCCCATTTGCTTTGCTGCCCCCTCTGTGTCCACTTATCAAGAACAGGGGTACAGCTCCTTCCAAACACTTCTTTCCGAACCACCCACATTGAATTCTCTGTCATCCCCAGGTACCTTGGGTATCTGGTATGGTACAGGTAAATCAGCCATCAAAACTTGCAGCACATGCACATACCCTAGAATGGGCAGCAGGATCGCACCCTTTGGTGCCCTCCCCACATCAGGAGGAAAAGGCTCTCCAGACCCTCAGACTTGTCAGACACTGCAGAGCCCCAAAATTCACAAGAGTAGCCCAAAGTCCAAACCACCTCACTGTGGCAGAGTAGACCTTCTTCTATCAGACACAAGTGTCAAAGTCTTAGTTCTCTTTATATTAGTGAGATTTTTAAAAAAAGATTTGTGTATTTATTTTGAAAGGTGGCGTTATAGGGAGAAACAGAGAAAGATCTTCCATCTGCTGGTTCACTCCCTCAAATGCTTGCAATAGCCAGAGTTTGGCCAGGCTGAAGCCAGGAACTTGGAACTCCATCTGGGTCTCTCGCCTGGGTAGCAGGGTCTCAGATACTTGGGCCATTCTCTGTTGCTTTCCCAGGTGTATTGACAGGGAAATACAGCAGACAAGACTCAAACCAGCGTTCTAATATGGAATGCTGATACTGTATTTTTTTTTTAACTGTGCTATGGAAATGTCATTACTGAGAGCAGTGGTGACTAGTTTTTGAGAATGCTCAGAATATTAAGGAGATACTATATAAGGAGACTTTTTAACTAAATGTTATTCTTGCTTGCAAGCAGGAAATATTTACTAGTTTGGGCAGTGAAACTGCATTTAATTTTGTATTAATCACCTTGCTTATATTAACTTAAGTCATCGCTAGTGTCAAAATGGCTTTCTAACTTTCTGTGAAACAAAATGTTTATCAAGTCCTGCTTAGCAGTGCTTTACAGAGTGGGTCCAACAGATTCACACTTCGTGTCAGGACATACATTTTATTAGTTTCCTGGGGATACCATAACAAAGTACCACAAATGGGAGACCTAATGGAAATTTATTCCCTCGTGTTCTTGAGGAGAAAAGGCTGAATCAAGATTCTGCAGAGTCCTAGAAGGGAGAAGTCTTGTTTCTTGCAGCTTCTGGTGGTTGCCAGAAATCCTTGGCATCCCTTGGTTTGCAGATGTCACTTCAGTCTCTGCCTTCATTGTCACAGGGCCTTCTGCATGTCTGTGACTTCACATAATCCTCTTTCTCTGTGTCCAGATTTCCCTCATATAAGAACATCAGTCCCTCGATGAAGGTCCACCAAAATGCTGTCACTGTAACTTAATACATCGGCAAAGACACTCCTGTTTCACAAGAAGGCTCCATCCACACATAGCAGGGATTAGGATGTGACCACAATTGAAGTCACAGTACAGCTTGGGACTTGTATGATAGATAGCTAGACATTACATCAGTAGGTTCAGTCCTGTGATTCCAGGAATTTTAGGTGTTCCCACTGCAATATACCTTGAAAGTAACCTGCCATGCTTGTTAGATCATATTTTTGGGTGTGTTACTAAAACATACTGAGTCAAATTTATATCCAAAGATCAACCATTGCAGGGTTCATGGCCTGAGATAGAGTAAGTATCTAGATTTAGCACATAGCAAGTGTTCAGTAAGAGGGAAGAGGCAGCATTTCTGAACATATATTCTGGGTTGGGTAATACATGAAAAGCTCTTAGAATAATGCTTAGCAAACATCAAGCACTTAGTAACTGTTATCTTCAAAATATAACCAAATAAGGCTGGTGCTGTGGCTCACTAGGCTAATCCTCTGCCTGTGGCGCCAGTACTCCGGGTTCTACTCCTGGTTAGGGTGCCGGATTCTGTCTCGATTGCTCCTCTTCCAGTCCAGCTCTCTGCTGTGGCCCGGGAGTGCAGTGGAGGATGGCCCAAGTGCTTGGGTCCTGCACCTGCATGGGAGATCAGGAGGAAGCACCTGGCTCCTGGCTTCGGATCGGCACAGTGCCGGCTGTGGCAGCCATTAGGGGGGTGAACCAATGGAAGGAAGACCTTTCTCTCTGTCTCTAACTCTGCCTGTCAATATAAAAAAAATATATATATATATATATATATATATATTATAAAACCAAATAAAAAAAAGGGAAAATAGGGGCAGGTGTGGCACAGTGGGTTAAGCTGCCACTCAGGACACCCACATCTCCTGAGTATCATTTAGAGTCCTGGCTACTCTGCTAATAGATCCAGGAAGGCAGCAGATGATGGCTTAAGTGTTAACACCCAGACGGAGTTCCAGGCTGCTGGTTTCCATCTGCCCCAGCTGTGGCTGTTGGCATTTGTGGAATGAACCAGAGGATACATCTGTCACTCTGCCTTCCAAGTAGATAAAAATAAACATTTAGAGGAACAACAACAACAAAAAGGTGTGTGTATGGGGGGGTGGGGGGGGAGAGAAATACAACTGGCTGACTCTCAGAAAACCAGGGTAACTTTCTGGCTTTGGGCTACGTGACCTGTATAAGGAACCAATTTCCCAGTTTTACTGTCTTGGTCTGCAAAATGAAACTTAACTGGTATGGCCACTATAAGGATAAAATGAGAAAATGCACACAAAATGCCTAGCATAAAGTGGGTGCTAAGAAATGGTACCTATTGCTAATAATTAAAATATTTGCAATTAAAATGATTAAAAATATTTGCAATCCCCCCCCCCTTTAAATCCCAAGCTTTGGTTATATTGAATTACTTCTAGTTCCTCAAAAATGTTTTGCTACCTATACCTGCTGCTTCACTTGATTGTCTTCAGGTAGTTAAGATTCAAGTGTTCCCTTCTTTGAGTTGTACCAAATCTATGGTAGGTGTTTAGTTTTCTTCTATTATGGCACTCACCGTACACTCTCATTTTCTACTGAACAATTTTCCTCCACTTTGTCACCTGCTCCTTTTGTAATTTTGTAAGCTATTTAAGTTTTGCATCCATCTCCTTATCTTTAAATGAGATGTACTTAGTGCCTAGGACAATATCTAATACTTTCCTTAATGCTAAGAACATAAGAAACAGTATTTTTTTTTTTTTTTGACAGGCAGAGTGGACAGTGAGAGAGAGAGACAGAGAGAAAGGTCTTCCTTTGCCGTTCGTTCACCCTCCAATGGCTGCCACGGCCGGCGTGCTGCAGCCGGCGCACCGCGCTCATCCGATGGCAGGAGCCAGGTGCTAGGTGCTTCTCCTGGTCTCCCATGGGGTGCAGGGCCCAAGCACTTGGGCCATCCTCCACTGCACTCCTGGGCCACAGCAGAGGGCTGGCCTGGAAGAGGGGCAACCGGGACAGAATCCGGCGCCCCGACCGGGACTAGAACCCGGTGTGCCGGCGCCGCAAGGCGGAGGATTAGCCTGTTGAGCCACGGCGCCGGCCAAGAAACAGTATTTATGTATGAAATGCAAAATGGTATATCACAAATTTAGCAAACCTAAAAAAGAAATTGTTAGATACAAAGTCAGGATGAGTGTAGACCACTCACGGAGGGGTTATCTCTGAACTCTGATGTTACATGAACAAAATCAACACTGTTAAGTAGAATGGTGGTTGCCAGGGACTGGGGAGGAGGGAATGGAGTTATTGTTTAGTGGGTATAGTTTTAGTTCTACAAGATAGAATTCTGGAGATGGGTGGTAATTGTACATTAATACACATATTTAACACCAGTTAACTATACACCTTAAATGGCTAAGGGTACATTTTATGTTACATGTACATTTCACAATGAAAAAAATATCATGAACAACATTAAAAGCAAGTCACCTTAAAGAAACAGAATATTTTTCAGGCTAGGAAAGACTTGGCTGTAACCCGATTAGTAGGAAAATAATCAGTATGGAAAAACAAGATCCATGGATACCAGAGACAGCGAAGGAGAGACGATCAACCTGGTGACCAGAGAAGTTACTTGAGAACCATCTTGTTACAGAGCAGGGATGGTTTATCAACTTCACCATGGCCTAAGAAAAATCTTAATTCTGAGCCTCTTCCTCTGACAACATGGTCACATAGAAGCCTCTGGAATGGTGGACAGATCTGGTGGATGGAGTGCTCTGGTGGAAAACAGGTGGGTATAGTGATGACATGGCATGTGTTCCTTCTGACTCTAACTGCTAGAGTCAGCTTCCCTCTGGTCAACTCAAGATTGAATTTATGAATGTGAAAAACTAAAGGTATAGTCCTCAACAACGATGACCCACCAATAAATTGACAGTTCAGGGACCTTTCTGGTTAACATGCTACCTACCACTCTCCCTGCCCTCAAAGCACCACAGGATAAGATTCATTGATCAACAGCAAAAAAGTATCAAAAGAACAATACAACATTTTTCAGTGATTTAATACTTTTAAAAGAAATAGTAACAAAAAAATCAAGTGACTTTATTAAAAGTATTTATTCTAGAAAACATAATTTTAAGATTACATAGTACTCACTTTTCAAATAATATATCCAAGATTTTGGAATCAGAAGAAAAGGACAAGGGGGGGGGGCGGCAAGAAGGGAAAGGTGGTGAAGAAAATCCAGAAATAATTAATTCCATTTTCTTTGAAGTACATTTTTAAATAAGATCCTGAATATGTCCGTGAGAATTTCCTAAGAGAACAAAACTTCCATCTAGTGGCAAAGATTAAGGCAGTCAAATAAGCTGAAAAATCATGCTTCTCGAGGACCAGGCCTGCCTACTCTTGGTGTATTCCAAACTCCTGGTTCCACTTTGTATTTTGATGCAGAAACATAACAATGTTGCTAATAAAGTCACATCAGATGCACCATGATAATTCTGGGGGAGGGAAGTCTCAGTAAAAACACAGATGGAGTCAAACACCTTAGAAGTTCTGGTTAGAACATGGTCCTCTACATTGGTCTCCAGAAGAAATCACTCAGCTCCTTCGACGGCTGTCGTGGCAACTGGTTTCACATAGTATGGACCTTCACTCAGGTAAGTTCTGAGCCTCAAATAAGTAGGGTTCCCGAAGATTTCAGCAATTGTCTTGGAATTGGCAAGTGCTTTCACTAGTTCATATTTGGCATCCTTTGAAACTTTGTCATGTTCCACAGAGCGGTCCATCACATATTCTACAAAGCCTGGACTGTTAAACATAAGTTTCTGAGCCCAAGATTGGTTTGCAATGGCCTGGAAAGGAAGGCAGAAAGAATTTCTCTGAGCCTTAAGAAGTTAATGGGATGGCATAATACTCAGAAAGAAATGTGTTAGCATGAACCATAAAATATTACCTTTATCCAGTAAATTCCCTCTTGAGAATCTAACTTAATCATAAAAATTAAAGTTTTGTATACCAACATGTTCATCACAGTGGGTTCAGGGGCCCAAGCACATTAGCAGGGAGCTGGATCAGAAGTGGAGCAGCCGGGACTCAAACTTGCCCACGTGGGATAGTCAGCACCGCCGACGGCAGCTTAATGGCTGATGCGCCACAGAGCCGGCCCCCTTTCACTACTGCTTTTTAAGGAAGAACAAATCACCAAGTGTACAGCCTACTTTCTTCCTCTCAAGGTGCAGCCACAGACCAGCGGCATCAGCATCTCCTGAGAGCTTCTTAGCAATGCAGGATCTCAGGCTCTCAATCAGAACCTGTGTTGTTAACAAGGTCCCTGGAGAAACAGGGGCCTCCATAACAATAGCCAAAGGGGGAGGTGGGCTGAGCTAGAAATAGCTATTCCAACTAGTAAATGACAAATTCTCTGTACAACTGTGCCCATCTAAGCAGAGGATAATGTATAAGAGGAAAAACACAATAAACTAATAATGAGAATACCAATGCAGATGCCAAAATGGACACTTCATACAATGAAAAAAAAAAAAAAAGTGTTCCTGGAGATGACAGGAATAAGTGCATCCTTCAAGGTCCTGAACCTGTGCCATCACATCCTCAGAAAGTCATCCCTCCCTCGTTCCCTCCACCCTCCCAGTTTCCTCCCATCTGGGCAAGGAGGAGGATACTTCAAAAAGTTTGTGGAAACAATTAAAAGATAAATTACTTCTGGTATAAAAAATGTTGAAACCCAGTTTTTTCATAATACACATTTTCCAGCAACTTTCTGAAAAGCCCACATATGCTGCGTGAGAATCTATTACTGATAAGATTACCAAAGAGATTACTACATTTCTACCAACCCAGGCACCAGGGTGAGTCCTGTAGCTACAAAAGACGGATCAGATATGGTTCCTACTCTTCACCAACTCCTATAACAGCTCTAATTATGTAAGAAACTATACTATTATATTTATTGCCTGACATCATCAATGGGCAAGAAGCTACATGAAAGAAGTCTTTAAATATTTGGTTCACTGTTGTATCCTCACACTCCGCAAAAAGAGAAACTAAGTTCGCAAAAAGAGAAACTAAGTTAATGAATACATGGACCAGTGAGAGCCAACACTGTTTAACACTGTTGGTTGGGGCAACCCTTTCTGAAGAGAGACCTGAGAGAAGGAATCAGGTTAACAAACAAAGGTAAGGAAGCCTGTTGGGTGCAGAGAGTAGAGCAAAGGGCCAGGGACAGGAAATGAAGAGTTTGATATCACTTGTGTATTAAGTGCTAGACAGGGAATGGCAGGGCAAAAGGCTCAGGAAGAAGCCTGGGGCTGGTTAACAGAAGGTGGCAGATAAGGAGTTTGGAATTTTGTGATTTCAGAGCCTCTTAAACTTCAAAGAGCACCTGATACCTTTTGCTGAAACAATCTGTTTACACATCTGACTCCCTCAATAGTCTTTAAATTAGCAGAGAGCAGGAACTCATAGAAATGCACTTGTGCGTTCCCAGAACTTGGCACAGGGACTGGCTCAGTCTAACTACTCATGTGTTGAACTGGCAGAGTCCCAGAAAGACCTACGGAACAGAAGACAATACCGAAAGACCTACCGTGAACACTTTCAAGGCAGCACAGTGTAGTTCGGGGAAGGGTTGACTACTGATGCCACGGAAAAGCTCCAGTGGGTCTCGAGATAAAGAAGAAAACCAGGATTCTGTCATCCTCAAGAGGTCATCAGTCTGCTGCTCAGGCTACAGGACAGAAAAGGAAAATCTCATTAACTTCTCTGGAGGTTAGCTACTCATTTAAATTCATGAATCCTGGATTCTGATGTCACTGTCATGAATTTGCTGTGTGATCTTGGCTAATTCTGGAGCATCTTTCTCAATCCCAGCCAAGACCTTTCCCAGTTTGCTTTTTTAATAGGTTGATTTGAATACTCCATGATTCTAATTTCTTTTTTTTTTTTTGACAGGTAGAGTGGACAGTGAGAGAGAGAGAGAGAGAGAGAAAGGTCTTCCTTTGCCATTGGTTCACCCTCCAATGGCCGCCGCAGCTGGTGTGCTGCAGCTGGCACACCTTGCTGATCTGATGGCAGGAGCCAGGTGCTTCTCCTGGTCTCCCATGGGGTGCAGGGCCCAAGCACCTGGGCCATCCTCCACTGCACTCCTGGGCCACAGCAGAGAGCTGGCCTGGAAGAGGGGCAACCGGGACAGAATCCAGCACCCCGACTAGGACTAGAACCCGGTGTGCCGGCGCCTCAAGGCAGAGGATTAACCTATTGAGCCGCGGCGCCGGCCTCTAATTTAATTTTAAAACATCATGAGTTCTATAAAGGTTATCTTGTTTTTGGTTTTTTAAACTACAAGTGGGAAAGATGACATTTACTTGGTCAACATTCACAGGTTAATCAGTACTTTACCGACTCACACAGAGCCATTCTTCCAAACATATCCCACGACCCTTGGTTAATTTCCCAATCTACTTACTGGTAAATATAAAATAGATGAAATTGCATCCAGACATCTAAGTTTTAGCTCTGTTGAGGCATTCTTTGCTTGATGTCCTATTCTCTTAAGCAAGTGTTCAAAGCGAGTTCCTTTGAAGGACAAGGTTTTGGGCATAAAATAAACATAGAATTTACCATTTGAACCATTTAGTACATTAATGTTAACGTGCAAAAATCATCACAATCCATTTCCAGAGCTTTTTCATCAACTAAAACCAAAACTCTGTACGATAACAATAAGTCACATTCTTACCTACCTTCATCCCCTGGGAAGCACTACTCTACTCTGCATCTCTGTAATTTGACTTTTCTAGCTATCTCTAAGTGGAATCATAAAATCTGTCTTTTCATGTCTGACTTATTTCACTCTGCAAAATGTCTTTATGGTTCCTCTGTCCTGAAAGCATATGTCAGAATCTTGTAATTTAAAAAAGATGAGTAATTTTCTATTGTATGTATATACTAAATTTTGTTTATCTCTTCATCTGTCAGTGACCATCAAAAGATGTTGCTTCCATCTTTTTTGGCTGCTGTGAACAATACTGCTATGAATATAGTAATTAAGTGTTTGATTGAGGCCCTACTTTGAAATCTTTTGGGTATATACCTAGAAGTGAAACTGCTGGATCATATGGTGAGTTTAACTTCTATGAAACTGTCATACTGATTTCTTTAGTGGTTATAACATTTCATATTCTCACCCAAAAGCACAAAGATTACAATTTTTCCATATCCTAGTGCTTGTTTTCTTTTAAATAACTATCTTAATAGTTGCAAAGTGAAAAATGAGCTTAAAAAGAATACTTTCATATACTATAACCCTACCAACTTAAACCAACACAAAAACAGGAATATAGCCAGAGTCCAATGACAGACCTAAAACATACAATTATGTGCAATGTAGCACATAGAAAGCAAAGTGCACAGAACTGGAATCAAACGTCCTGGATTTGAGTATAAGCTGTCCCAGTCTGCATGGTCTTGGAAAATTTTGACTTTATGTTCTTAGCTAGATTGTAAAAGGACTGTCTGTCATAGGTAAAAGCACTCAAAAAAAAAAGTACATATCACACAGATATGAGTTGTGATACAACAGCATATTAATTTTTCAATATCTACTTCACAAGGGTTTTCATAATAGTGCTGCATATGATCTTCTTGTGTAGAATTCACTGTGTTAAGATACTCTTGGATGTGCCATAAAAGTATTTTCTTAAACATAAAATCTGGTAACAAACTTTTGTTTCCCTTCCTTCAACATTACAAAAAATAAAATTTCATTAAACATTCACAGCAACCCTGAGAAGTGGTTGTTATGCACTTTTTGAGGAAAATGAGGCTTAAAGGAGTGAAGAGAATAAATGAAGTTCAAAAAGCTAAGTCAGTGTTAGAACTGAAATATGACATGGTCTTCTGTTCAAGGAAGATGTAGAAGGGAGAGTGACCCAAATTGGAAAATAGAGTCCTAAACAGCAAGAAGCGAAATAGAAAAGGTTTCAGTATTAATTATGAGACTTTGAGGGATAAGTCCAAGGTGATGGATAAGAAAATTGCCACCCCTGGCCGGCGCCGTGGCTCAACAGGCTAATCCTCCGCCTTGCGGCGCCGGCACACCGGGTTCTAGTCCCGGTCGGGGCGCCGGATTCTGTCCCGGTTGCCCCTCTTCCAGGCCAGCCCTCTGCTGTGGCCCAGGAGTGCAGTGGAGGATGGCCCAGGTGCTTGGGCCCTGCACCCCATGGGGAGACCAGGAAAAGCACCTGGCTCCTGGCTCCTGCCATCAGACGAGCGCGGTGCGCCGGCCGCAGCGCGCCGTCAGCGGCGGCCATTGGAGGGTGAACCAACGGCAACGGAAGACCTTTCTCTCTGTATCTCTCCTCCTCACTGTCCACTCTGCCTGTCAAAAAAAAAAAAAAAAAAGAAAGAAAATTGGCAGTTTCTACTTTGTAGCTAACCTATCAGCAAATGAACTTGATTATTGAAAATCTTGTCAAAAATTAAGATATCCTCAAAGAAAACCAAGACAAGTCATACCAACCTGTTTTATGCAAAACTTGTTTTCCTTCAATATTGGATCCCAAGATTCCAATCGTGTCTACCGCTACACCAATCATGGTGGGGTCCTGACTTTCCATCATTTCAAAGACTTTTTCCACAAAGACAGGATAACGCTCACAGATCTGTTGAGGACTATCCATGACAGCTAAGTTTCCAAAAAACTTCACAAATCCTAAAGATAATTACAAAACCATATTTACTTATTTAAAATATATAAAAATTCATTTATTTTCACTTATTTGAAAGGCAGAGAGAGAGAGCAATCTTCTACTCACTGTGTTACTTTCCAAATGCCAGCAATAGCTAAGGCTGTGCCAGGCCAAAGCCAGGAGCCTAGAACTCCATCTGGATCTCCTGTGTGGGCGGCAGGGACCCAGATCTTGAGTCATCACCTGCTGCCTCCCAGTGTGTACATTATCAGGAGGCTGGATTGGAAGCAGAGGCAGGACTCAAACCCTGATACAGGATGCAGCCACCCAAGTGGTGGCTTACCTGCTGTACCACAATGCTCACCCGCAAAGATATTTTTTATTTGAGGAGCAAAGGAGGACAAGTTGTGGGGTTTTTTTTGCTTTGTTTATTTTTTGGTATAGGAACAATAACAAACTGCAGGCCAAAAAGAAGAGAAGGTTGGAGTAGAGTGTTGCCTGGAAATCAGAGAGACCCATAAGGAAAGAGTGACAGATCTGTGATGCGTGGTCCTGACAACAGAAACCCCAGGCTGGCACTGAAAGTGAGTCCACACATTAAAGTGTTGTCATATGCACTAAAGAGAACAGAGAACAAGGACCAACAGATACAAATTATATGAAGGCAAGTTTAAGGTTATTTAGTAAAAAATTTTTAAATAGATATGATCATGAACAAAATAAGTTAGATTAAGAAAAAATAAACCTCTAATTTTTAAAATGTTCAAAAGGGTCTAAGCAACAATGTCCTAGAAAGGCCTAAATTAGATAAATTAGGTCCTAAATTAGATAAAGATTTCCAACCAGAGATTTGATGATTCTTCAATAGTTGTTGTAAATATCACTATTAGTATTTTGTGTTTCTTTTAACTGAACTTCTAAAGAAAACTACCCTAATGCTCCAAAGAAACACAGATGCTTCCATGGGGCAGCACTGTGACACAGCAAGCTAAGGTGCTGTTGCAAACAGCTGCTCTGCTTCTGATTCAGCTGTCTGCTAATGTGCCTGGGAAAGTAGCAGAGGATGGCCCAACTGCTTGGGCCCGTGCCACCAACATGGGAGACCCAGATGCAGCTCCAGGTTCCTGGCTTTGGTCTAGACCAGCCCTGGCTGTTGTGGCCATATGAGGAGTGAACCAGTAGATGGAAAATCTCTCCTTTTCTTTCACTCTACCCTTCAAACAAACAAAAGCATTGATGTTTCCAGAATATCAATAGTACATGCCCCAGAGCCACAGATTACACCTCATTAAGGACTATCAGTTTCTTTTCTTTGGATCAACAATCATACATGGGGGGCTGGCGCTGTGAGGTAGTGGGTAAAGCCACAGCCTGGAGTGCTAGCATCCCATATGGGCACTGGTTTGAGTCCCGGCTGCTCTACTTCCGATCCAGCTCTCTGCTACAACCTGGGAACAAAGTAGAAAACGGTCCAAGTCCTTGGGTCCCTGCACCTGCATGGGAGACCTGGAAGAAGCTCCTGGCTTCAGATCAGCACAGCTCTGGCTGTTGTGGCCAACTGAGGAGTGAACCAGCGGAAAGAAGACCTGGCCCCCACCCCACCCCACCGTGTCTCCTCTCTCTGTGTAACTCTGACTTTCAAGTAAAATAAATAAATCTTAAAAACAAAAACAAAAACCTACCTAGGACTGGGCCAGACTTCAGCTTACAGCTAGGAACTCTATCCTGGTCTTCCATGTGGGTAGCAGGAACTCTATTGCTTGAGCCATCACTCTGCCTCCAGGGGTCTCGATTGGCAGAAAGCTAGTCAGGAGCTGGAGCTGGGAATCTAACTCAGTCACCCTGATGTCAGACTCAGGCATCTTAACTAACAACGCTAAATACCAGCTCCAATTTGCATATTTTTAAACTATTTTACTTATTTATTTGAAAGGCAGAGCTACAGAGAGGGACAGGTAAAGATCTTCCATCTGCTGGTTCACTCCCCAAATGGCCACAACAGTTGGAGCCAGGCTGATCTGTTGCCAGAAGCCAGGAGCCAGGTCTCCCACATGGGTGCAGGGTCCTAAGCACTTGAGCCATATTCTGCTGCTTTCCCAGACACATTAGCAGGGAGCTTGATGGTAAGCAGAGCAGATGGGAAGCAAAGCAGCTGGGACATGAACTGGCACCTATCTGGTGGAGGCTTAGCCTACTATGCAACAGCACTGTCCCCTTGCGTATTTCTTAATCAGATTGTTTCCTTACTACTGAGTTATCTGCATTCTTTACATATTTTGATGCTACCCCTTTATCAAGTGTATGGTTGGTAAATATTTTCTCCCATCCCATAGGTTATCTCTTCACTATGTTGACTATTTCCTTTGCTGTAGAGAAGCCTATTTGTCTACTTTTATTCTTTTCTCATGTGCTTTTTGGGGTCACATTCAAAAAAACTTTGCCCAGACCAATGTTGTGGAACTTTTCCATTATATTTTCACCCAGTAGTTTCATGTCTTATGTTTAAGTATTCAAACTATTTTGAGTTTTTGTATATGATATGTGTTAGCATCTTCAACAAAAATCAGTGAAACGTAAATGCATTTATTTCCATTCTGTTCCACTAGTCTACATACCTGTTTTTATACAAGTACTATGGTGTTTTGGTAACTGTATCTTTTTAGTAGATTTTTAAATCAGATAATGTGATGCCTCCAGCTTGGTTCTTTTTGCTCAGTATTGCTTTGGCTATTCAAAGTCTCTTGTGGTTCCACATGATTTATGAAAAAATGTGACTGGCATTTTGACAGGGATTACAATGAATCTCTATACTAGTACAGGTAATAGTATAGACATTTTAATAGTATTAGTTCTACCAATTCACAAACATGGGATACTTCTATTTATTTGTGTCTTCAATTTAGTTTTTGCATTTTAGTTTTTAGTGTGCATATCTTTCAAGTTCTTACTGAAACTGATTTCTAAGTATTTATTTTTTATGCTACTGTAAATAGGATTGTTTTCTTGATTTCCTTTTTAGACTGTAGTCAGTGTATAGAAACACTTTTTTTGTATGTTGATTTTATATCATGTAAATTTACTGAATTCATTTCTTAGCTTTAAAAGTTGTTTCTGGTTGAGATTGTAAGGTTTTCTAGATATAAGATCATCTCATCTGCAAACAGCCAACTGAATTTCTTCCCCATTGATTTGGATGCCTTTTCTTTTTTTCTCTTATCTACCTAATTGCTCTGGCTAGGACTTCTAGGACTATGTAAGATAGGAATGGGCAAGAGTGGGCAACCCTCAGTCCAGATCTTAGAGGAATAGATCCTAACTTTTCACTGTTGAATGGGATTATCAGATTGTCATATTAGCTAGCCATATATGGCATTTATTGTTTGGAAGTATGTTTTTTCTATTCCTAATTTATTTAGAGTTCTTATGAGAGGATGGTGAATTCTGTCTAGTGACTGTTTGGATTTTGACCCTCACTCTATTAATGTGGTATTATCGTATTTATTGATTTGCATATAATGAACCATCCTTTAACTCTGGGATAAATGTCACTTGATTATGGTTAACAATCCTTTCAATGTGCTGTTGAATTTGGTGGTTATGGTGTCTTCTAAAAGGAATCAGGTCTAAGGAATTTAATCCCTGGCCTCCCCTAAAAGTGACAACTCAGAAACAAACATATACTATCATTTCCATAGGAATCAATGTTTCTTACCTGGTAAATAGAAGCTAGAGAAAGGGTCTGAATCTGCCCCAACAATTATATTGGAAACCTGGTCAATTACTCCTTCTTGAGCAAGGTACTGTCGTCCATGATGAGTATATGCTAGTGATGTCACCATTTCTATACAGGTGGCTCTAAAATGTCAGAAGAACAAAAACAAAGATTTTACATACAATTAACATAGGTTATAAACTGCATCTATGTATGTTATCTTATGTAATTCTTCCCACAAAATCTGAAAGATCAATACTCTTGGCTCTACTTTTCAGATGAGAATAAAAGATGTGGAAAGTTGCAGGGACTATTATTAAGAGCAGAGTTTAGACTTAAATCTTGATCTTCTCACTTGAAGGTCATTACTGCTTCTACTGTATGTGTGTGTATATATATATATATAATATTTAAACATATAAAACTTTTTATTTTGAAATTATAAACATGCCCACAAAAGTAAAAATAATAGTATAGTAAGCCAGCATGCACTCATAACCTTGACTTTTACAATGATCAAGACTTTGTCCCATTTACTTCATCCTCCCCAACATTACTGGCTTAATTATTTGTAATAAAATCCTACTCAAATTGCCATTAACTCCTGCACATTTCAGTATGCATCTTTACGTAAAAGACACAAACACTTCCTCACTCAATCATAATGCTATTACTATACATTAACAAACAATTATTAAGTATCATCAAATACCCAATCATGAAAAAATTACCACAAATGAATCAAAATGGTATTTTTACAGCTGGTCCTAAAGTATATTAGCCAACTATTTGCTTGTTTTTTTTCTACATCACAAAATTTGACAAGACTAACAAATAACAAGATTAATTTCCTCACTGTGTGGTAAGATACTAAAATGCTTTGAAACAATGTAACTAGAGACTGATATACAACATGGGTTAACAAATTCAGTCATATTTAAGGAACACAGGACAATCAGAACATCATCTGAGAGGAAAAAAACAACTAACCTTAATGCTATTTTATAAAAATACTTGAAGCAAACCAAGGTTCAACAGTGAGGATATGTTAGTAAACTGTGGAATTTCAATAAGAAAACATTTCAAACATCAAATTGGATTTGGAGAGAAGGGAAAACAGGAGGCTAAAATAGACTGGAATTAATTTTTGAGAACTATATCAACTATTATATTCGTTTCTGTGGTTAATTCAGTTAATCTTCATCATATCTTCTTTTTTTATTTTTTTTTTTTTTAATTTTTTTGACAGGCAGAGTGGACAGTGAGAGAGAGAGAGACAGAGAGAAAGGTCTTCCTTTGCCTTTGGTTCACCCTCCAATGGCCGCCGTGGCTGGCGCACCGCACTGATCTGAAGCCAGGAGCCAGGTACTTATCCTGGTCTCCCATAGGGTGCAAGGCCCCAGGACTTGGGCCATCCTCCACTGCACTCCCGGGCCACAGCAGAGAGCTGGCCTGGAAGAGGAGCAACTGGGACAGAATCCAGTGCCCCGACCGGGACTAGAACCTGGGGTTCCGGTGCCGCAGGCGGAGGATTAGCCTATTGAGCTGTGGTGCTGGCCATCATATCTTCTTAACAGAGTTGTTATTCCATCTGAGACAGGAAAGAACTGATATGTATGTACAAAGTAAAAATAAGCTGGGCATGCTCAAATAGTCAGTAAATAGAGAGGTTTGCAAGGTCAAGTCTTTCTCCTTTTCAAAAAGCTCATGTCTTTTCTATCATACCACAGTGCTGTTATTCAACAACGTCAAATAAATACACTTGATAAAACACTAAGTAATCAATATAGTTGCTCTAAAGTGGCTGAACTGTCTCTGGGGCTTTGCAAAGTTCCCATACATTGTCAGAATGTCACCTGAGCCATTTTCTAAAGGTCTCTTGCTAGGACACAGTCATGAGATCATCCTGGGCATAAGTTCTAATATGAGAGATTACCCTGGGTCCCAGGTTGTTTTCTGGTCCTCAGATGCTTCACTTCAAGAACTGTCAACCCACCTGACCAGCACATCCTCACCAGTCAGCTCTCTCAGGAGCTGGGTTATCAATCCACTTGTCGTACAGTAGTTTAGGGATTCTGGTGACACAGAGGAAATCTCTACAATTAGCTGAAAGAAAAGAACAGAAGAAGGTGAAAACAGCTCCAAACCCACTAAATTTCATTTTTAGTTAAAAGCAGGTCTAGGCCAGCACCGTGGCTCAATAGGCTAATCCTCCGCCTTGCGGTGCCGGCACACCGGGTTCTAGTCCCAGTTGGGGCACCGGATTCTGCCCCGGTTAGCCCTCTTCCTGTCCAGCTCTGTTGTGCCCTGGGAGTGCAGTGGAGGATGGTCCAAGTCCTTGGGCCCTGCACCCCATGGGAGACCAGGAGAAGCACCTGGTTCCTGGCTTCAGATCAGCACGGTGCACCGGCCACAGCAGCCATTGGAGGGTGAACCAACTGTAAAAGGAAGACCTTTCTCTCTCTCTCTCTGTCCTCTCTGCCTGTCAAAAAATAAATAAACAAACAAATAAATAAAAAAGGTCTAGATATTTTATTTGACTGAATTTTTAAAAATGTGTTATTTGTCTCTAATACATGTTGTTAATCATTCACTTCCTTATTCAACAAGTACTTCCTGGGGGGCTTACTCAGACATGGGAAGATACTAAAGGGTTTTAAGCAGGGAAGTAACAGGATCACACACAGATGTTCAAAATGTAAATGTGGTATACATGATAAAAAATATACAGCTATGGGCCAAATAAAATAAATACATTAAAAAAGGAGATATTCTAACTGTATGTGAAGATAGGTTAGGGATGAAAAATGAATGATGAGAGATCAGTCTGGATGAAAATAGAGTTGGCCAGGTGAGTAGCATTGGTAGACTAGTCTAGGATGGTGACAGCTTTATCAATAAAGAGAAACAGGTTTAAGTAGAACTGATATAATGCATTGACTGAACGGATATATGGTAGGGAGAACATGGCCTCACACAGAATGAACTCTAGGTCTAATACCCAAGTAGGTGGATCCTGGGACAGGGCCAGTTTGTTGCTGCAGTTTGTGTTTTTAAGATTTATTATTTATTTATTTGAAAGGCAGAGTGAGAGAGAGAGGAGGGGCTGGCTCACTTCCCAAATGGCTGCAACATCCGGTATTGGGCCAGGATGAAGCTAGGAGCCTGGAGCTTCTTCTGGGTCTCCTATGTGGGTGCAAACACTTGCTTTCCCAAAAGCATTATCAGGGAGCTGGGATGGGAGCAGAGCAGCCAGGTCTCGAACCGGAGCTGCAGGTGGAGGCTTAACCTATGCTACCATGCCAGCCACTGCTGCAGTTTTTTAATTGGGGAAATGAAACAGATAAAGATCAGGGATTAGTTTGTGCACAAGTATGAGTCTAGAATATGTCCAAGGGGTGAGAATGAGTAAGCAGTGGATATGAAAGTCTGAGATCAAAAGAGAGAACTGGATTTTTTTTTTTTTTAATTTATTTGACAGGTAGAGTTAGACAATGAGAGAGAGAGAAACAGAGAGAAAGGTCTTCCTTCCATTGGTTCACCCCCCAAATGGCCACCACAGCCGGCACTGCGCCCATCTGAAGCCAGGAGCCAAGTGCTTCTTCCTGGTCTCCTATGCAGGTGCAGGAGCCCAAGCACTTGGGCCATCCTCCACTGCCCTCCCAGGCCACAGCAGAGAGCTGGATTGGAAGAGCAGCAACCAGGACAGAATCCAGCGCCCATATGGGATGCCGGCGCTGCGGGCAGAGGATTAACCAAGCAAGCCATGGCGCCGGCCCTGGATTGGGTTTATGCTTCAGAATCATCCTCACATAGGTGGAAATTGAAATCGTGAAAAAAATAAAAGTGCTCAGGAATGAGTGTAGAAAACAGTGATGGCAATGCTTGCAACTTCACCTTTAGGAACTCCAAGGACAAAAGGTTCAATAGGCAACAGTGAGCCTGAAGACTGAGAAGACACTGAGGTGTAGGAAAACAAGGGCAGTGTGGTAGCAAGACACACAAACCAAGAAAATGTTTTGCAGGTGGTTCCATTTTGAATAAGCAGCCTATTAAGGCTATGGCCTTGGGTCAATTATTCCATCAATGGTGAGGCTGACAACATACAAAGCTTACTGTGAGAAGTAAAGATAGCATAGCTAAGGGTTTTAGCACAGTGCTCAGTACAAAGCTGGTGGAAGTAAGAGTCGTCTTCTTCCTAGTTTTTTAACTCCTCTTCCTAGTTTTTAAAAACTCTGATTTCAAAGATGTCTCTTCTAATAGTACTCACATATTTTATGTATAACTGTCTCACATTTAAAGCTGGGTTTTCATCTCTATATCCACAGAACCTAGTATCTGACCTAACACTGATATAATCCATAAATGCATGGTAAATGAGCCATTTTGCACCCTAATTTAAATTTCTTTTGCATGCATTAGAAAGTGTGCTTTTAGGCTTACCTCATATACCCTGTATCGAACAATGTCATTTGTTTTCATGACACTTTTCAAATCATCCAGCAGACTGCTTTCAAATAAAGTCTCCAATCCAGCTTGGGTTAGTGATATTCTTGACAGGGATTTAATGGCCTTATAAGAAAAAGAAATATCTCTTAAGATACATAAATATTTATATGTATATATGTACTTTCTAATAAGAACTAATTCCTAGTTAGTGCATGGAATGCACCTCACCCAATGAGCATTATGTTTTAGTTATTATTTATAAATGGAAAAGATACATGGTATTCCCCAACAGAATATAGAAACATAGATTATATAAGTTTTGTTTTTCAAAAAAAATTTAACTAATTAAATTTTCTTTATGTGAAAGGTAGAGAGGGCTGGTGCCACGGCTCACTAGGCTAATCCTTTGCCTGCGGCGCCAGTACCCTAGGTTCTAGTCCCAGTTGGGGTGCTGGATTCTGTCTCCATTGCTCCTCTTCCAGTCTAGCTCCCTGCTTTGGCCCAGGAGTGCAGTGGAGGATGGCCCAGGTCCTTGGGCCCTGCACCCTATGGGAGACCAGGAGAAAGCACCTGGCTCCTGGCTTCGGATCAGCGCAGCACGCCGGCTGTAACACGCCAGCCGTAGCAGCCACTTGGGGGGTAAGCCAATGGAAAAAGGAAGACCTTTCTCTCTGTCTCACTGTCTAACTCTGCCTGTCAAAAAAAAAAAAAAAAAAAAAAAGTAGAGAGAGAAAAACAGATCCTTCATCCACTGGTTCACTCCCCAAATGCTTACAATAGCTGGGGCTGGGTTGGGCCAAAGCCAAGAGCCCAGAACTCAATCCATGTCTCCCATGTCGGTAGCACTTGATCCATCACCTGCTGCCTCCTAGGATACGTGTTAGCAGGAAGCTGGAGTAGGAAGTTGAGTCAGAACTCAAACCCAGGCACTGTGATACAGGATGTGGCCAACCCAAGCAGAGACTTGACCACTGTGCCAAACACCTGCCTCAAGTTTTGTTTGATCAGCAACCAAATGTAAACCCAAGATGGATAATGTAGAAATGTGCATGCCAGAAAATAAGGTAGATTTACAGGTATTTGACAACCATTTATTTATTTGAAACCATTTATATGAGGTTGCATTTACACATATCATCCATTCTAAACCTTTACCTCTCAGTTCAGAAGGCCTTTCTGAGGTCTTTTAGGACAATAGCATCTCTGCATGTTTAAGTTGATGGCTCTAGCAGACTCACCGCTTTCGCTACAGACAGATTCTCTCCACTAATGCAATATACGATTTCTTTTAGTAACTTAGCATTATTTAGAATCTCAGTAACAGCATCAGAATTTTCAACAATTCTTCCAACCTGAAAGAAAAAAAAATCAGAAACTCTCCTCCAAGGCAGGTAAATAATTTGAATACATAATGGCCAAATTTTTAGTATGCAGTTATTTAGGAGTTAATTACAGCTATATGCTGTTATTAAAAATGCAGTGACCCAAATTCCTTATACCCAAATGCACATAGGATGTAGTCACATCTATGAAAGACATAAATAAATAGTAAGAAAAGAGTTGAGATAACTCAGTTAGTGAAAACAATACAAATCCCTTGTTCTTTCCATTTTTAGCTGCATGGACCTTGGGCAAATCAGCTGAAATTTTTTGAGCCTAATTTCTCATCTGTAAATAATTTCTTACCTGTAAAATGGGAATAAAATGTTTGATTCCAATATAGTTAAAAAAATCTAAATAAATAAAACAGTGTCTAGTACATCAATGGTCAACAAATGGATACTTTCCCATCTTTTATTGAATACACACTTTAAATGAGGATAAGCAGTTGCGTATATTTGCTAAATGTTACCTTCTAACATTTCAACAAGCAGCAGCAGAAGCTATTCACTGTATTAGGGTGTTTTTTGTTTGTTTGTTTGTTTTTTTGACAGGCAGAGTGGACAGTGAGAGAGAGAGACAGAGAGAAAGGTCTTCCTTTGCCGTTGGTTCACCCTCCAATGGCTGCCACGGCTGGCGCACCGCACTGATCCGGATGGCAGGAGCCAGGTGCTTTTTCTGGTCTCCCATGCAGGTGCAGGGCCCAAGCACTTGGGCCATCCTCCACTGCACTCCTGGCCACAGCAGAGAGCTGGCCTGGAAGAGGGGCCACTGGGACAGAAGCTGGCGCCCCGACTGGGACTAGAACCCGGTGTGCCGGCGCCGCAAGGCGGAGGATTAGCCTGTTGAGCCACGGCGCCGGCCAGGGTGTTTTAATTATTAGGATGAAAAGAAAGGCCTTTTATCGCCGGCGCCGTGGCTCAACAGGCTAATCCTCCACCTTGCGGCGCCGGCACACCGGGTTCTAGTCCCGGTTGCCCCTCTTCCAGGCCAGCCCTCTGCTGTGGCCCGGGAGTGCAGTGGAGGATGGCCCAAGTGCTTGGGTCCTGCACCCCATGGGAGACCAGGAAAAAGCACCTAGCACCTGGCTCCTGCCATCGGATGATGAGCGCGGTGCGCCGGCCGCAGAGCGCTGGCCGTGGCAGCCATTGGAGGGTGAACCAACGGCAATGGAAGACCTTTCTCTCTGTCTCTCTCTCTCACTGTCCACTCTGCCTGTAAAAAAAAAAAAAAAAAAAAAACAAAAAAACAAAAAAGAAAAGAAAGGCCTTTTGCTAATTAAGATGCCTTTTTTTTTTTTTTTTTTGGACAGGCAGAGTGGACAGTGAGAGAGAGAGAGAGACAGACAGAAAGGTCTTCCTTTGCCATTGGTTCACCCTCCAATGGCCGCCGTGGCTGGCGCACCGAACTGATCTGAAGCCAGGAGCCAGGTACTTATCCTGGTCTCCCATGGGGTGCAGGGCCCAAGGACTTGGGCCATCCTCCACTGCACTCCCGGGCCACAGCAGAGAGCTGGCCTGGAAGAGGGGCAACTGGGACAGAATCCGGTGCCCCAACTGGGATAAGAACCCGGTGTGCCGGTGCCGCAGGGTGGAGGATTAGCCTATTGAGCCACGGCGCCAGCCCAATATGCCTTTTTTAAAAAAAGACTTATTTATTTATTTATTTGAAAATGAGAACTAACAGAGGGGGAGAGGCAGAGGCAGAGAGGGAAGAGAGGTCTTCCACCCACTGGTTCACTCCCCAAATGACCACAACAACCAGGGCTGGGCCAGGTTGAAGCCAGGAGCCAAGACCTTCATCCAGGTTTTCCACATGGGTGCAGGGGCCCAAGGTGTTATGCCATTCTCCACTGCTTTCCCAGGTACATTAGCAAGGAGCTGGATCAGAAGTGGAGGAGCCAGGACTTGAATTGGTACCCATAGATATGCTGGTGCTGTGGGCAGCTGCTTTACTTACTATGCCAAAGCGCCGGCTCTGAAGATATCTTACTTTGTTGGTTTAGTGACTTTTACAATACCTTTTGGTTAATACCACTGTCATTGGACCCAACCTGGCAGAATTGCTATTTGAACACATGGAATTTTTTCTTTAGGCTAGGAACCCCTTTAAGGAAAAGAAATAATTTTATATATTATAGAAATTCCACATGCATATAGCATTATGACCAGCACATACAAGGAACTCAGTATTTGATGAATGAACGATTCATTAAATTAATTGCTTTAGATTTATCTTCCAGATAATAGTTAGCTAAGCACATTAGAGTAGATACTCTCTAGGGAATGGGTAAGGGAGGTGATAAGAAGGGTGGGAGGGAGAGAGACATACCTGGGACAGAGTGAGGATTTTTACAGAATCATCAGGGTGAGTCAGTCCCTTCTGCAGATCAACCCTGAGGTTCCGGGCCACGTGGACTGGCTCCATAGCTTGAAGCAATCGCTCCAGAATCGATACACATAAAGTCGTCTGTTCCCTAAATAAGATACCATAGATCTCATTGGTTCATATCCTGCCAGATATGAATAATGACCTAGTAATACAGTCCTCTCTTTGAAACAGTATCCGCTACTGTTTTCTTTTTCTTTTCTTTTTTTTTTTTTTTGCTATTGTTTTTGGAGCACCTATTATGTGCCATGCCCATGCTGGGGCTTCAGAGGATATACTAAATCACCATTGTGATTTCACTAGCTCCAGGAATTCAGTAATCCTCACAATGAAATTTGCATAGACAATCTGGGTCTCTGACATAGGTGATAGAGACCTTGGACTTGAGCCATCAACTGCCGTCTCCCAGGGGGTGCATTAACAGGAAGCTAGAATTGAACGTGGAACTGAGACTCAGGCACTCCAATACAAGATGTGGATGTCCCAAGCGGCATTTAAACCTCTGTGCGAAACACTCACCCCCAAGAAAGAATATTTCTATGTAAGGATTTGCATGAATGTTCATAACAAATGTTAATTATAATATGCCCCAAATGAAACAGCTGCAATATTCATCAACAGGGGACCTGATTAACAAATCATTGTAAATCCATACAACGGACTACTGCGTGGCAACAGAAGGAATGAACTATTCACTCTCACCACATGGATAAATCTCCAAAGACTTATGTTGTGGGAAAGAAACCAAACAACAGTATATACTGTACGGCTTCACACATGTAACACCCACCCACCTCAGCAAAAGAAGGGCAAACTCATCTTTGGGACAGAAAGCAAACCAGTGGCTGGGCGGGATTACCAAAGGGTGTGAGGAAACTTCTGGGAGTGAAAGATATGTTCACTATCTCGGTTGTGCTGATGATTTCAAGAGTATGCACACACATCAGAATGTCAAATTATACATTAATGCACAGTTTACTGGATATAAATTATGCCTCAGTAAAGCTGCCCCCCCCCCAAAGAAAGCACTGGTTGATAAAATTGTATAGTATATAAATTTCTGATCTTATATGATCCTCTGATACTAACAAATCCAAGAATTAATAACTTCCAGTCTTGTTTGAATTCCACGTGTGGAGCAGGATTTAATTTCCCTCACAAAAACTGTCAATTCCACATTTATACCTACCTGATTAGATCCTGTACCAATATATGGACAACCAAAAATATCCATGGAAAATGTATATATTATGAAGATCCATGGACTTCAAAATTGTCTGTAGCAGAATAAACTTATCATTCAAATGAATTTCCCCCCAAACTTTCTGATGTACCCCCATACTATCCAGAGAATTATTCTCACCAATTGTAACTGGCATGTTTTATGTATGCAGTTTGGAATCACCCTGTCTTGAGTCAGAAGTGCTATCGCTGCGCCACAAGGTCGGCCTGGAATCACCCTGTCTTTAAACACCATTGCAACTGTTCCTCCTCCTCCATTCAAACTGTCTTCCCCGTGGACCTTATTCCTCAAACTCCTCAGTTTAGTTTCTGCTGCATCTGTTTTCAACTTACAGCATGACCTTTGAAAGTCCTGTTGGACTCGGTGCCCTCTCTAAACTCTGTGAGCCTCATCTTTTATCGGGCAGTTATAGTATTACATGCTTACCCTAAAAGACATGTGCAGATGAGCAAAATCTGGTCCCTGCTTTCTTTCTTTTTTTATTTTTTTTATTTTTTTATTTTTATTTTTATTTTTTATTTTTTTTTGACAGGCAGAGTGGACAGTGAGAGAGAGAGACAGAGAGAAAGGTCTTCCTTTGCCGTTGGTTCACCCTCCAATGGCTGCCGCGGTCGGCGCACCGCGCTCATCCGATGGCAAGAGCCAGGTGCTAGGTGCTTTTTCCTGGTCTCCCATGGGGTGCAGGGCCCAAGCACCTGGGCCATCCTCCACTGCACTCCCGGGCCACAGCAGAGGGCTGGCCTGGAAGAGGGGCAACCGGGACAGAATCCGGCGCCCCAACCGGGACTAGAACCCGGTGTGCCGGCGCCGCAAGGCGGAGGATTAGCCTGTTGAGCCACGGCGCCGGCCTTATTTTTTTTTGACAGGCAGAGTGGACAGTGAGAGAGAGAGACAGAGAGAAAGGTCTTCCTTTGCCTTTGGTTCACCCTCCAATGGCCACCACGGCTGGCGCACCGCGCTGATCCGGATGGCAGGAGCCAGGTGCTTCTCCTGGTCTCCCATGGGGTGCAGGGCCCAAGCACTTGGGCCATCCTCCACTGCCTCCCTGGCCACAGCAGAGAGCTGGCCTGGAAGAGGGGCAACCGGGACAGAATCCGGCGCCCTGACCGGGACTAGAATAAGGGTGCCGGCGCTGCGAGGCGGAGGATTAGCCTAGTGAGCCGTGGAGCCGGCCCAGGTCCCTGCTTTCAAAGAGTTCACCAACCAGAAAGAAACACACATAGAACTATAACATAGGGCAACTGTGTCAAGTATCATTAACAGAAATATTCATATTGTCCTACAGGGGAGCCGAGGGGCACTCGCAGCGAGAGTAAAGAAGAAAAGACTCTTTGGAGGCTGACACTTCGGCTGGGCTTGAAGGATGAGGAGACTGTGAGGAGAAGGCAGGGCTGGTTTTGTTTAGACTTCTCTGAAGTTAGGAAAGTGCCTAGTCATGCTCCAGAGAAATGCAGTGGTATCACATGGTAACTGGAACAGATGAATCGAAGCAGAGGAAAGGAAAAGATGAGGCTGGAAAAGTAGGATGGAAATCTACTACAAAGGCCCAAATGCCAGACTAAGAAGTCACGGCTCCACCCAGGCAAAGGGAAACCATGGAAAAGATTCGAGTCAACTGACTGAGGTCACTGTGGCTGCAGGATGAGAAGCACCAGTTAGAAAAAGAACCTCAGAGGTAAAGAGCAGACTCACACGAAACATCTAGCAAGAGGGAGAGAATGGCGCTTGCCTTAAAGAGAGGACAAATACGTCACAGCACGTCTGAAAAAATTAACGACTTAATGAGGGGAAACCAACTACCGAAAGGGGAGAGATCTTGGACGTTCCCAGCCCAGGAAACCTTCTGAAATCATCCGGTGTTGAGCCAGTAGCTCAATGTCTCTTCAAGTAGGAAGGTCACTTAGACTGCTAGGTCACAAACATTTTAAAAATCTTTTAAATGATGACACGATCAGTGTTGTTTATCATCAAACACTGCAGATGTGGGGGCTTCCATTTTAGGTCCCATTTCCACATTCATTGATTTTATTTTATAGATATTCCCATGTTATACAAACCTGTCTGGGGTGAGGGATTACAACACAAGCTTTCCCTTTTCATTCAACAACGTATACTAGCTGCCTTTCTCTGCCTATATACATATGTTCATATATGTACGCATATGGATCTATCGATACCTAGTTACTTTCAACAACTGCACAGTGTGCCCTATATCCGCTCCTACTTTCTTTAGCATTCCCTTTTCATGGATACGGAAGTTTCCAGGTTTCCGCTGTCACACACCCTCCTAAGTTTGGCGCGACCATAACCGCATTCTGACTCGGTCAAAAGGCAGGCGGGTTTAAAATGCTGACAGCTAGGCTGGATCTCCTTCGAGGAGGAGGAGAAACGCCAAGCACCTGTGCACCTGGCTGCGGAGTCCTCGCAGGCGAGCAACCCCGCTTTCCTACTCCGATTCCTAGTTCAAGGGTAAGGCCAGGCCACGGAAGAAAACCGCCCAGGGAACGTCTCTCAGAAGCTGGACCTGAGCTCCGGCTCTCGCCTCTCGGTCCTTCCCTCTCTGCAACTTCGTCTATTTTCTACCCCTGCGACTGGGAAAAACCACTCCCCTCGCTTGCACCCACGCCGGGCTTCCTAACTGGGAGCCCTCACCCCTGCTCCAGCCTGGGGTTTCTCTCACCGCTGGTTCTCGTTGAGCAGGGTGAAGAGCGGTCCGAGGCGCAGGTCCGCCGCTCGCTCGCGAAGCTCGCTGAGCGGCACGGCCTGAAGCATCGACTGAAGCGCGCGCAGCTCCTCCAGCGGCGCTTCCAGTCGCTCTACCTCCCTCAACAGCGCCAGTGCCTGCGCCGCCATCTTGCCGGCTTCTGCCCGCCCACCTGCCTGACTCCCGGGGCGCAGCCTAGAGTCTCGCGAGATCTGTTGGGCGTGCCCTATCTCTTCCGGGTTTTGGCTTCGGTTGCTAGGATCCGCCTCCCACGCTTTGGGGTCTGTAGGCTGCCGTAGTCCGGCAAGCATCGCGAGAAGTCGGTTACGGCCGAGTCAAAGGTCGGCGGCGGTTTCTGGTCTGGCGGAGGGTGGTTGTCTGTGAGGCGCTTCTCGGTTGGTCTCGAGTTCGGCTTTGCAGTTTACGTGGAAGCCCGGCGAGCGGAGCAGAGGGTGTGGACCCACCGGCAGTTGAACGGCCTTGCGGGAGACCCCCGGGCCCCCAAAGCCGTCTCTAGTCCGCGGAGGGAGCGGGTGGAGACCACCCCAGGCGAGCCGAGGCCTTGGGGGAGCCTTGATCCCGCCTGGGGGCGAGCAGGATGGGAATTCTGGAGAAGCCGGGCGAAGGCGTGACTTGGGCATCTTTTTGGCCATGAGTGGACCGTGCGCACGATGCGGGAATGCCATTCGGGGCAACGTGGAGAATGGCCGTGTGCTTCAAGAGGCTGTGCATTCCCTGGGATGCAAACGCCATCCACCTGGGTGCATGAGCGGACCGGGAGGGCGCCCTCCGGGGCGAAGATCCTTTGCAGTCAGATCTACTGCATTTGTAGGCATCTCGTGGAGATCACTGGCCGGGGCACTCCGGATAACGCGAACAAGGGATGGCTGGAAAAGCCAGAATCGCTGCTGTCTGCGGAATACGAGGGTGCTGGTCGGCACCCAGCTCTACCAAGCAGCTGGAGAGGCTGCCCCGAACCAGGGGCTGGTTGGTGGTGGTCAGAGCTGTGAAGATCTGCCTTGCATGCCTGCAAAGCCCCCAAAATTCGAGAGAAATTTGCATAGCTGACAGTGCAATGACGGGACGAGGGCCACGGCTGATTAACTGCTTGGTCAGACGCTTTGCTAGGAAGCGGAACTGTCTTTCAAGAATCGACAGTTCCAAGGAGTGAAACAGGTAATTTCAGTCAACGTGGAGGGTGTGGACTGGCCATCTGCAGGCCAGAGCAGGTTTGTTTGCATCTGCTCAGTGTAAAACGATCTTGAATTACCGTCAAGCATTTCCCCTTTTTTGTTTGAGTTCTAATTCACATACAATAAAACTCGCCGGTGGAAGTGTTCGGTTGGTTGAATTTGTAATACTTAATGTACCCATAGCCACCATGAGATGCAGATCAGTTCTTTTAGTTCACTTACGTCCCTGTGCAATCAGTCCCCGCATTGTCATCGTTTTTATTTATTTTTAAACTACTTATTAGCGAGTGTTTGCTCTTATCCATTGGTCCATCCCCCCAAGTGCCCCCAAGGGCCAAAGCCAAGAGCCAGAACTCAATCCGGGTCTCCTGTGTGGATGGCAGGGACCCAGTTACGGAGCCGTCACCGCTGCCTCCCGGGGTCTGCGTTAGCCGGAAGCTGGAGCCAGGTAGTGAACCCAGGCGCTCTGGTACGGGACTTGTGCCATCTCACCTGCCAGGCTGAATGCCTGCCCCTGTTAGTGCTTTTAAATTGAGGTGTTTCACGTTAAAAAGCGGGGTTAAGAATGTGGAAACCTTGGCAACGGTGAACTCTGCATTCCCGAAGGAATGCTTCTATTTGCAGCTCCCCACGGTTCATGTTAACTGCGTCCACCTAAGTGTATGCCAGGTGCTTAGGAGAGGAGGACCGTGGGATTCCCTGCGGGGAAGCCTCCCCGGAACCGCTGACCTGGGAAGGGGGATGGGTTCGCTGGGGAGAACAGTAGGGCGCAAGCGTGTTCCTAGGCCGGGAAGATTTGAAGGGAGATCCGGGTGGGGAGCGGAGAGAGGCAGCCGTGTCCCTCACTCGTTTGTTTTCCTGATGGGCTGGGCTCTTGGAGTCGATGAGTTTTGTTTGTGTGCGGTGATTTCTGAAGGTCTTGCGTTGTAAGAAGTTTCTATTTGTACATTTTCGAGAATTTTATGATTTTGTTTGAGTGGGAAGCGAAAATAATATACTTTTGCAAGGGCTGTAGGTCTACCTGGGCTGTGAGTTCCCAGGGAGAGGAGTGTCCCGAGAAAATTCCTCCTTGCGGGTCCCCTCTGCAGTCTTGGGCAGGCTGGGCGGCTGGGCCCGGCGCCGGGGGCGTGGCCGAGGGCTGGCCGCGCGGTTTGGGGCGGGGCGGAGCCGGCAACAGGTGGTGCTGGGAGAGGGCAGCGAAGGCCCACAGGGCCCGCCCAGCAGCCGCACCTCGCGGGAGACCGTAATTCGAGGCGGCTGGGTCTCTGAACTAGCAGCGACGCCATGGACTGGCTGAGCTCCTGGTACCCTCAGCCGGGCTGTCCGCGGCCGTCTGTCCTTATATGTCTACTGGTGAGTGCCCCGCGCTGTGACGCTGCATGAACCCTCGTCCTGGGGACTGAAGGTGAACGGAAGGGAAGCAAGTGCACTTCTCTACCCTGCTTCTGGGGTTCTGAACTGGGAGCAGGCAGGTAAAATACTCGGAGGCACCGCTCGTTGTCCTGGAGATTGTGCGGGCGGTTCTCAAGGTCACCACACACCTCTGCTCCCTCCCTCAGACGGCTGGCTGGGCTGTTTCCTATCTGGAGTGGGGCAGAAGAGGTGTCCTGGTGAGTCCTGAGAACGCAGTGTCCCAGGATAGGATCGTTTTCTCTGCATGTCATAGTTACCGTCTCACTTTTCTGTAATTTCCTAGGGGACTTGCTTTCTCATCTCTGAAACACCTTAAAGCGGAAAGTGTTGAGTGCAGAGTAGTAACCCCGTAGTGGAGGGGGAGGTGGAAGGCCGTGAGATAGAGGACCGGAGCCCACTGCTGCTCACTCGCTGGGTGATTTCAACCCTTCACTGGCCTTTATTTCCTCTTCTGTGCAATTTAAGTGTTTTTGTTTTCTCTAAGTTCTAGGAAAATATGTAAACTCTTTTTTTTCTTTTTAAAGATTTATTTATTTGAAAAGCAGAGCTACAGAGAGGCAGAGGCAGAGAGATAGATCTTCCATCTGCTGGTTCACTCCTCAAATGGCGGCAACAGCGGGAGCTGGGCCGATCTGAAGCCAGGAGCCAGGAGCTTCTGAGTCTCCCACACGGGTGCAGGGGCCCAAGGACTTGGGTCATCTTCTGCTTTCCCAGGCAATAGAGAGCTGGATTGGAACTGGAGCAGCTGGGTCTTGAACTGGCGCCCATATGGGATGCTGGCACTGCGGGTGGCAGCTTTACCCACTACACCATAGCTCCGGCCCTGCTGTAGTCTTTTTGATGCATTTACAGATTCTTTGACTAGGTGGTTGAGAAGTTCAGTGCCACGGGGCTAGGTGATTAGTGAAACCTCTTCTATCTTCTCACAGGCAGTCCAGTCAACCATAACCTCTTGAAGGACATGCAGATTTGCGAGAACCAAAAAGGGGAAAAGGCAATAAATAAGAAATAGGATGGGGCCAGCGCTGTGGTGTAGCGGATACAGCTGCCACCTGCAGTACCAGCATCCCATATAGGCGCTGATTTGAGTGCTGACTGCTTCACTTCCTATCCAGCTCTCTGCTATGGCCTGGGAAAGCAGTGGAAGATGGCGCGAGTCCTTGGGCCTCTGCACCTGCGTGGGAGACCTGGAAGAAACTGTTGGCTCCCAGCTTTAGAGCAGTGCAGCTTTGGCCATTGCGGCCATTTGAGGAGTGAGCCAGCAGATGGAAGGCCTCTCTCTCTCCCTCTCCCTCTCTCTCTCTCTGTCTCTGCCTCTCCCTCTCTGTGTGTGTAACTGACTTTCAAATAAATAAATAAATCTTTAAAAAAAAGAAATAGGAAATAACTAAAAAGTTACATAAAATATTTTGTAAGAATATAAAATGTTTAAAAAGATATATAGTAGAAATACAAAAAAACTGTTATAAAAAGGCTTTTCTTTAAAATGTCTTCTTTTCCAGTTATAATAAATGTTAAGGAATCTTGTGATGTTTGCATTTCTCATCAACTTACATTCATATAATGTCTATTGTAGTTTGCTGTTGATATCAAAATGAATTTTCATGCTTCTGATACACTGTTATTTAGGTCCACAAACATTTCTCAAGCATATACTCTTCGCCAGGAGTTGTAAAGTGCTGAGAATACAGAAATGAGTAAGAATGAAGAGGTCCTGCCCAATGCGGGAGGCATATAGAAGCAACTCTTTGTATTGTGGTCAGGAGCATGTGTAACGGCGAACTGTCCTCTACTCACTGGGTCCCAGGAGCATCTCTTCTGCAGTCCTCTCAGTCAAAATTGTCTCTAGACATTGCTGGATGTCCCTTGGGGACAAAATCACCCCAAATTGGGATTCACCAGATTGGATGAAACTTGGAGTGGCCCACTGTGTCAACCCCTAGTCGTGCTCATCGCAATGCATAGACCCCAGAAGACTCTCAGAGGCAAGTCTTGGTTCTGTCACAGAGCTTCAGTGGGTTATGCCTTGGTCGTTACCTCACCTGTTAGATGAAGGATTTTCTTAGGTGATGCCTGAGAGCCCATTGGCCTGTTAATGTTTTGACTGTAGGCCCATCTGGGGTTTTCTGTGTCCCCCTGATGCCTGCTGGCTGAAATGCGCCCGTTCATCACTAGGCATGACTTTCTGGCTGGAGGGCAGGCTTGCACGGTGCTTTGCTCCCCTCCTAGTCACTGTAGCACCTTCACTCCTGTCTGGGCTGCCACCTCACAAGGAGTGCCATTGTAAAGGCTGTGCTGGAAACCACCTTAGAGTCAGGTAGACGCACACCTTACAGTGTTTCAGTGTGTCGAGTTCTCTGCCAAAGGCACTGCTTGCAGCGGGTAACCCAGCCCTCAAGTCTATTTAGTCTTCGTAACATCATTTTGCTGGTGTATTCAATAGACTGTACCTACTGAGAACCTGCTGTGTGCCATGAACTGTGCTTGGAGGTACAGTGGGAGCAAGACACAGTCCTTTATTGAATTGATGACTACAAATCGCCTTTCCTATCTTGTACAATCTGTGCTGTCTCTGAAGTAGATAGCACAAGTGTCATGATTTCCTGTCTCTGATGTTTATGGAAGGAAGAGAGGAAGTAACCTGCCAAAGGCTACAAGCAGCTAGCAGTACTGGCCTAGGATTTTTAGAAAGTTTCCATTCTTTTTTTTTTTTTTTTTTTTTTATTTGAAAGGGAGAGATACAGACATATAGCTTCCATCAGCTGTTTCACTTCCCCAAATGCCTACACTAGCCAGGGCTGGGCCAGGCCAAAGCCAGAGGCTGGGAATTCAACCTGGGTCTCTTTTTGGTGGCAGGGTCCCAGCCACTTGAGCCGTCACCTGTGTGTTTACAGGAAGCTGGAATTGGAAACAGAGCTAGGACTTGAACCTAAGCACTCTGATAAGAGATGTATCTTAACTGCCCTACCAAATGCCGACCCCTGGCCCTGGGATTTAAATCCTGCTCTATGATGCTTTTACCTTTCCACCCTATGATCTGACTGAATTGTCATTAAAAAATAGTAGTAAAAGCTTTTTCTTGTATGATCCCTAGTTTACTTCAGAGGAGTAGTGTAGTGTATGAATTGGAGGCACTGCTGGTGGTGGAGGGAGGGAGGGAATGAGAAACCCAACCCAGACAAGCCTGTAGTCAAACTGAAGCTAAAGACATAAAAACGCTACTCAGGCCCTGCCAGGAAGTGGGAGTGGGGACCCAGGCAACAACGTAAAAATGAGAGGGAGGACAGAGGTTCATTTCAGCAGAGCACGAGCCCTGGGCAGAGAGGCCGGAGAAGCAGGCCCTTGTTCAGCCTCCCCTAAGCCACAGTGTGACTCCTTACAACTTCCCCCATCCCTATTAAAAGCTCCATTATATTACCCAAGCAGAAAACCCTGGAATGGAAGGTGTCCTCTGGTTCATCTTGAATTTACGTATTTGGCATTAAAATGCTAGGACAAATTTTACCTTCTCACATGATTCTTAGTTGAGAATTTGCTTCAGTTTATTTACTTGAATTATTTGAATGGCAGAGTGAGAGATCTTCCATCCACTGATGTACTCCCCAAATGCCTGCAACAGCCTTCGCTGAACCAAGCCATTGTCAGGAACCTGGAGTTCCATCCAGGTCTTCCGTGTGGGTGGCAGGTGCCTGAACATTCTCTTGCTGCCTTGCAAAGCCTGTGCTTTAGCAGGAAACTGAGCTGGAAGCTGCTTGGGCCCAGATACACAATCATGGGATGCTGGCATTCTAAGTGGCATCTTACTCGTAGTACCAAGTGCCTGCCCCCTTAGCTAAGGATTTTAATGTCTTTTCCCTGGATCGTTGAAATGGCTTTCCACATAGGCTGCCTTTTGGTTACTCCCCATCTGCCCACTTCCATTTCTGTATTCTATGTAAGCATATTATCACTCACCTACTTAAGCTTTTTGTTGTTGTTGTTAAGATTGATTGATTTATTTGAAAGTCAGAGTTACAGAGAGAGAGGAGAGGCAGAGAGAGAGAGAGAGAGACGTCTTCTATCTGCTGGTTCACTGCCCAATTGGCCACAACAGCCAGAGCTGTGTCGATCCAAAGCCAGGAGCTTCTTCCGGGTCTCCCACATGGGTACAGGGGCCCAAGGACTTAGGCCATCTTCTACTGCTTTCCTAGACCATAGCAGGAGCTGGATCGGAAGTGGAGCAGCTGGGAGTCAAACCAGCACCCATGTGGGATGCCGGCACTGCCGACGGCAGCTTTACTCGCTATGCCACAGTGGCAGCCCCATATGTAAGCTTTGAAAAACACCCTGTCACCTAAGTACAAACCCCAAATCTTGACTTGACCCTTTGCTTTAAATTCGGTTAGCCTCATTTCCTCGTATTCACCCTACCCTGTACACTGAGGCGTATGCAGACTGGATATGAAATGAAATTACTCCCCGAGGAGTGCTGTGGCACAACCAGTAAAGCCACTGCCTCTAATGCCAGCATCCCATATGTGTGCCAGTTTGAATCCCGGCTGCTCCACTTCCAATCCAGCTCCCTGCTAATGTACCTGGAAAAGTATCAGAAGATGGCCCAAGTGCTTGGAGCCCCTGTCCCCACATGGGGGACCCAGAAGAAGCTCCTGGCTTCAGAACGGCCCAGCTCTGGCTGTTGTGGCCATCTGGGGAGTGAGCCAGCAGATGAGCCCGCAGCCCCCAATTCTTTCAAATAAATAAACCTTAAAAGAAGTTACTCCCTGCAATATTGAAAGATGTAAGAACTTATAATCCCCAGGAGGCTAGCAGTTCAGTAGATTCCAGCAGGTATCACCTCCAATAACAGTTTTGTCCAATAAAGATAGATTTCAAGTCATCCAGACTTGAGTCTTGATTGTGGCTTCATTCGTTAAAGCCTTGTCATTTTTTAGCAAGTTTATTGATTTCTGAGCCTCCATTTTTTTCCTATCTGCAAAAATGCAGAGGAAGATAATTGATGCATGAAAACTTTGTTTAAGCACTAAATCTCAATGCAGATCTTGGTAACATTTTGTAGATGGAGAGTGGGGATGAAAAGATAATCCCAGCATTGGTTCCAGTCTGCTTGAGCTGTAAGGCTTTGGATTGGTGATGTTTCTACTGACTCATCCTTTTCTTTGCCATCACGTAGATCCTGACCACTTCCTTCCTGACGTACCCCATGCTCAGGACCATTGGTCTGCAGCTGCACTCAGCCATCACCGGCAGCTACGTCTCCGGCACACACTCCGTTGTCTTTGTCAACTGTCCAAACGAGCAAATTGCCAAAGACATTGCCAGGTAAGGTGAAGGTGCTTCCCTGGGAGGCTCAGGGAACTATAGATGCCCCAGGGGATCACTTTGGGTCCTCTCTCTCAATTCTGACAAGCCCATCTGTCCAGTGAGAAAACATACACCTGTCTGCTTGAAGTGATAGGAGGATCACAACTAAATGATCCCTACCTCATCCTGCAGCTGGGCCTGAAGATGCCGAGTTACACGTAGCGGCATAAAACGGAAGGGAGCCCCCAGGAATAGGTGACTTGCTCGAGGTGTAAAGGTTAGACAGCAGTATCGCCCTGTGGGTTGACAATTCACGTCTCCTAATTCTTGGCCCAGCTCTCTTTGTGGAGCCATCCTCTTTGCTCAATCCCAGAAGTATTCGTGACAACAAGCAAGGAGGAGGCCATTGCAGGTACTGCATAATTTTCTAGAAGCACCTGTGGTATGGTGGGAAGAGGTGGACTAGACTTGGAATTAGACCAGGGTTTGAATCTTGGCGTTGCCACCTACTGTGTGACCTTGGGCAAGTTATTTCCCTTCTCTCTGCATGAGTTTTCTACTCATGATTAAATGATATGAATATGTACAGGGCAGACCCATTAAATGCAGTCTGTAGATGCTGTGTCAGAATGTCTTCCCTTCTCTCCTACAGGTGGCAGTCTTGAAGAGGGTTATGGGACGGGAAGGTAGACTTGGCACCTTACTCCCTCCTTGCTTATAACTCAGCAGCGTTCTTTATTTATATAAACTTAAACTTTTTATTTTCTATGAACTTTGAATTTTTAAAGAATTTATTTGAAAGGCACTGAGAGAGAGGGAGAGTGAGAGGGATTGATCTTCCATCTTCTCATTCAACCCACCAATTGGCCACAATGGCTGGAGCTGGGCCAAACCAAAGCCAAGAGCCAGGAACTCAGTCCAGGTCTCCCACATGGTTGAGAGGGACCCGGCTACTTGCATGATCACCTGCTGCTCCACAAGGTGCACATACAGGAAGCTGGAATCAGGAGCCAGAGCTGGAACTTGAACCAGGACTCTGACAGGGGCTGTGGGTGTCATAAACTCCAGACCAAACACCCATCCCCATGCTTATTTAAAATATTGATTTGAATGTTCTCTTAACTGCTCCTTCTCCTGTGTATTCTTTTTTTTTTTTTTTTTACAGGCAGAGTGGACAGTGAGAGAGAGAGACAGAGAGAAAGGTCTTCCTTTTGCCATTGGTTCACCCTCCAATGGCCGCCGCGGTCGGCGCACTGCGGCCGGCGCACCGCGCTTGTCCGATGGCAGGAGCCAGGAGCCAGGTGCTTTTCCTGGTCTCCCCATGGGGTGCAGGGCCCAAGCACCTGGGCCATCCTCCACTGCACTCCTGGGCCACAGCAGAGGGCTGGCCTGGAAGAGGGGCAACCGGGACAGAATCCGGTGCCCCGACCGGGACTAGAACCCGGTGTGCCGGCGCCGCAAGGCAGAGGATTAGCCTGTTGAGCCACGGCGCCGGCCTTTCTCCTGTGTATTCTTCCGCTTGCTAAAGGTTGTCTGTTTTTCCTCAAGTGCTTCGTGATTCTTCATCATAACCTCTCACCTTTTTCATTATGTTTTGTGGGGAGATGCAGGAATAGCCGCAAGGAATTTGCATTTTGCATCAGTCTCTTTGGTGAGAGTGTGGATTGGGGGTCATACTACTAACTGGGGTACTCTGGAAACCTAGGTACCTGTTCTTGTTTTTGTCTTTGGCTGTCAGCACTTGGACACTGTGTTGTCTCTTTGTATAGGCTCACACTCACTGCCTAGAGACTGGACCCCCCATCTCATCTGCGTGGCCCTAGGGAGACTTAGGGGTAGGGGCCATTGCTCCTGCACTCTCGCCTTTCCCCTTGCTGGTTCCCGAGTCTCTGCTCAGGTGGCCTGTTGTCCTCGTATCTGGGCAGTGGCCCCACATGCCCCAGGCCAGTGTCGGAGCTGCTTTTCTTTCTAGGGCTTCCTCGCCACTGCTGATACAGAAAGTGTCCTCATCACTGTTCTGGCACGGCAGAAGAAGTGTCTTTTCTGTCATTTCTAGGACCTAGTATAACAAGGATGCTGCAGTGTGGGTGTTGGCATCAAGTTGAACTAAAGCCTAAGTGGAGCCTACAGTGCCCTAACAGTGGAACTCTTACCCCAACATGTGCTGTTTAGTATTTTTTATTAGTGATTTGCTTAGGAGAGAGGCAAGCAGGCTTAGCGTCTTGGACTTGTAGAAGGAGAATAAAGGGGTGCATGATGGTGAGGGTGCCACAGATGTGAACTGGCAAGAAGCCCACCTCAGCTGCAGAATTGGCACTGGGGCCAGGTCCTTGGGTTCCAGTGTGATGTCTTTTTTTCTTTAGTCTTTAGAGTTTGATCTGCCACCCCTCAGTTCAAGTACAGTTCATTTATGGCTCCTGGCAATAGTCTTTGATCTCTTCATTGACACTTTTTTTTTTGCCAGGTAGAGTGGACAGTGAGAGAGACAGAGAGAAAGGTCTTCCTTTGCCGTTGGTTCACCTTCCAATGGCCACCGCGCTGCAGACGGCGCACTGCGCTGATCCGAAGGCAGGAGCCAGGTGCTTATCCTGGTCTCCCATGGGGTGCAGGGCCCAAGCACTTGGGCCATCCTCCACTGCACTCCCTGGCCACAGCAGAGAGCTGGCCTGGAAGAGGGGCAACTGGGACAGAATCCAGCGCCCCGACTGGGACTAGAACCCAGTGTGCCGGCGCCGCAGGCAGAGGATTAGCCTAGTGAGCCGTGGCGCCAGCCCATTCTTAACTAGAAGAACCTCTAGTAGGGACTTGGGTAAAAATCATAGTTGAATCAGGAGACCTGGATTCTAGTCTCCTTTGTTGCAACCTCTAGATATGACTTAGACAAGCCTTTGCTCTCTGGGCTTCAGTCTCATATGAAGAGAGGGAGTTGGCTGGCCAGACTCATAAACACAAATGCCTGCCAGCAGGTGATTTCAGTAAGTCAGGTGAGCCAGGGTGTACCATCAAGGATGATGGTGGATGGCTACCATTGTGCTTCCCAGGGCTTGGCAGGAAAGGGTGCAGGGGGAGCTGTGCTCACTGAGAGCAGGTTGCATGCCTAGACAGAGCAGCTGCTGCTCAGCTCGAGCTTGGTGTGGCCTTGTAGGACTGCAAGCCCAATGTGGTAAGACTCATTTGTTTTTAAAGAAGTTAGATAATCCATATTTTAAAAAATTTCTTTGATAGAGTAACAGACAGAGGGAGAGACAGAGAGGAAGGTCTTCCATCTACTGGTTCACTCCCCAAATGGGTGCTACAGCTCGAGCTGGGCTGATCTGAAGCCAGGAGCCAGGAGCCAGGAGCTTCTTCCCAGCCTCCCACGTGGTTGTGGGGGCCCAAGCACTTGCGCCATCTTCCACTGCTTTCCCAGGCCATAGCAGAGAGCTGGATCAGAAGTGGAGCAGCTGGACACAAACCAGCACCCATATGGGATGCTGGCACCGCAGGTGGAAGCTTAGCCTACTATGCCACAGTGCCAATCCCCATAGTTTTTTAATATGAGATTTATTATATTAATAGATTCACAATTATTTTAAATGCCATGAGAGCCAAACCATGTATCTGGTCTGTGAGTCACTGGTCTGTGGCCACTACAGTTTCTAGAAGCAGCTCTGTACGTCTCTCTTCGACTTCCCTAGGTTTGAGTACCTCAAACATGAGTCTCTGGTGATGCTTGCTTTAAAACTAAGTTACCGGGGCCAGCGCTGTGGCGCAGTGGGTTAACGCACTGGCCTGAAGTGCCAGCATCCCATATGGGCACCGGTTCGAGACTCAGCTGCTCCACTTCCAATCCAGCTCTCCACTGTGGCCTGGGAAAGCAGTAGAAGATGGTCCAAGTCCTTGGGCCCCTGTACCCATGTGGGAGACCCGTAAGTGGCTCCTGGCTTTGGATCGGCACAGCTCCAGCCATTGCAGCCAATTGAGGAGTGAACCAGCGGATGGAAGACACCTCTCTCTCTCTGCCTCTCCTTCTCTATGTTAACTCTTTCAAATAAATAAATAAATCTTAAAAAGACTAAGTTACCGGGGCCAGCACTGTGGTGCAGTGGGTTAGTGCCCTGGCCTGAAGCGCTGGCATCCCATATGGATGCTGGTTCTAGGCCCGGCTGCTCCACTTCCGATCCAGCTCTCTGCTATGACCTGGGAAAACAGAAGATGGTCCAAGTCCTTGGGCTCCTGCACCCCGTGGGAGACCCAGAAGAAGCTCCTGGCTCAAATCGGCGCAGCTCTGGCCGTTGCGGCCAACTGTGGTGTGAACCATCGGATAGAAGACCTCTCTCTCTCTCTCTGCCTCTCCTCTCTGTGTAACTCTGACTTTCAAATAAATGAATCTTTGAAATTAAAAAAAAAAGTTACCAGTGTTCCTTCTTTCTCTCTCTCTCTCTCTTTTGGCCTAGGGGCTTTTCAAATAATAGTCTTCGTCCACAGTTTTTGTAATCTTTTTTTTTTAATTAAAGATTTATTTACTTATTTGAAAGGCAGAGTTACAGAGAGGGAGAGAGAGAAGCAGAGAGAGAGGGAGAGGGAGAGGGATTCCATCTGTTGGTTCACTTCCCAAATGGCCACAATGGCCAGGGCTGAGCCATACCAAAGCCAGGAGCTTTATCTGGGTCTCCCATGTGAGTTCAGGGGGCCCAAGGACTTGGGCCATCTTCAGCTGCTTTCCCAGGTGCATTAGCAGGGAGCTAGATGGGAACTGGAGCAACTGGGGCTCAAACTGACGCCCATATGGGATGCTGGTGCTACAGGCAGTGGCTTTACCTGCTGTGCCACAGAGCCGGCCCCTGGTCCAGTAATCTTTACCCAAGGTGTAAAAGGCTGTAGTGACCACAGCCTTTTTTCTTACTCCTGGAGAGACAGAGGGCTGTGAGGCAGTGGGATTATTTTCTCTATCGGTGTAACTCACCTCTGTGTTTGCATGCCACCTTCAGATCCAGCAGGAGGCAATTTCTCACTGCATGATTGAGTGACACCTGGAGCAGTTACTTTAACAAATTTGTGCTGTATGTCTCTCTCTTTAATCAGAGATTTATTTAGCTCCTGGAACTTTGCAAATGAACCACAATGGCGGTAAAGTCACATTAACATGGGACCTTAAAATAGAGCACTGTTCATCCTGGGACTCTGGGGTAGAGAAAGTAGGTCAGTTCTCTTGGCAACAGCTGAGGAAAGGAGGGACCAGTGATCAGGACTCAGATAAGATTGGTTTGTCAGAGTCCAAGCACTTTAGAGAACTGAGGCCAGGCCCTCTTGGCCTTCTGGGACCTGAAAAAAGTTGGCGAGGGCCTGCCTGACTCTGAGGGCTGGAAGTGGGTGGCTGACTACACTTACTCCTTGTGTGGATGACTTGGTGTGTTTCTGTTTGTGCGACACCTGTACTAGTTCAGACACATGTTTGTTCACCAGCACTCTGCACAGGACTCAGAGATTATGGTATTGAAAGCTGGATGGAACTTTAAAGATCCTCTTGCCAGGAATTTCAGCCTGGGATGTGTCAAAGTGTTAGAAGTCAGCAAAGGAGATGATTGGCTTCTTAGGGCTGTGATAGAAACCCTAAAAAAATAATAATAAAGGTGAAAAAGAGGCTGTTTTTGCCAAAACAAATGCTGGATATGATGCTTTTTTTTTTTTTTTTTGCTTTTGTTTGGAATTGTATCAGTTATGCAAGGTGTCTTGAAGAAGTTCATGAAAAATGCATATTATGAAAAGATTTTTCCTGGATTTCAATTTTTTTATACTCAAATAAACTTATCTTTGAATTCTACTTTTCCCGTAAGCTCTCTGAAGTACTCTGACGTGTGGTCACATGCAGGGCAGAAGCACTGAGTATCAGCCAGAATCACCTCCCAAGTGAAGCAGCAGAAGGTGGCGTAATGAAAGGAGTTCTTGCTGGTGAAAAAGGCTAACCGAGGCCTGTGCTTGTACAGCAGGGGAATTGGAGAGTCAGGTGGAGAGGGGGATGCGCCTGTCTCAGTAGATACTCAAACACTTCGTTCTGAAAGGAAGAAAAAACTTGCCTAAGGTCACACAGCCATCCTATTGTAGGCTGAGAATGGAGCCCAGGTCTTCTTTTTTCTTTTTAAGATTTATTTATTTTATTTGAAAGGTAGTGTTAGAGAGAGAGAGATTAACCTTTCATTTTCTGATTCACTCCCCAAGTGGCTGCAATAGCTGGGACTGAGCCAGGCTGAAGCCAGGAGCCTAGAACTTCATCCAAGTCTCCTACATGGGTGCAGGGGCCCAAGCACTTGGGCCGTCTTTCACTGCTTTCCCAGGCACATTAGCAGAGAGCTGGATTGGAAGCAGAGCAGCCAGGAATTGACCCGGCACCCGTACAGGATGCAAGTGTCTCAAATGGCAGCCTAACCCATTGTGCCATAATGGCAGACCCAACCCCAGGTCTTCTTTCAGTCCACTGCTGATTAATCCCTGTTTCTCAAGCAACCTCAGCTCGTCCTTAAAACTGCTTTCCCATAGCTGCTTCTCCGTTTCTCTTCACCCAGAAAAGGACTTAGAAACTACTCTGTCTTCAGAGGCAATGCATGATGGTTCTGCAGTATGCGGGTTTGAGGGAGGTGGGTGATGAGGTGATGTCTAAGTCCCTTTTCTGCTGCTATAACTGTCTGTCACAGACTGGCTAATTCATAGATAACAAAGGTTTATTAAGTTTATAGTCCTACAGGGTGGGACGTCCCAGAGTGTGGCACTAACATGGTAAATGTCTTCTTGCTCTGTAGTAGACTGCATCACATGGAGACATGGAGCAAGTGTGCTAGCTCTTAGGAAGCCACTGCTGCCCTTATGGGGCCCCATTCTTAGAACTTCATCTGATTTTAGTCACCTCCTAAAAGCCCCACACCCAGATAGCATTAACATAGGAGTTGAGGGACCATGTTTCCAATATATGAATGTGGGGATAAGGGGATACCCAAACCACAGCAGGATGTCTACATGGTTGTCTGCTTCGACTCTGAGTCCCCCATGTCTCCTCTGAAGATCCTGCGTCTTCCCCAGTGACTGCCATCCTTTTCCCCTTTCCTTAGGGCAGTACTGGATAAGAAGCTGGCTGCCTCTGTGAACATCCTGCCCAAAGCTGCTTCACTGTGAGTTTTGCCATGGCCAGTGGTGGGGAGTGCGAGTGCTACCATCAGGCTCTGGCTAGTTGAAAGAGCACTTGTCAAAGATTGTCAAAGAATAACTCAAAAGCATTTAATCAATCAGCAGTTCACAATTGACTTGTAGTCAGAGGAGATATATCAGTGGGTTTATGTCATTCAAGAAAAGCAAAAATAGATTTGTATAGAGAAGGTAATGGGGGAACTACAGTTTAGAGATAGTGAATCTCTTTTGCACATTTGTTGATCAAATTAGTTAACCTGTTGTTAGCAAGAAAGTTATGTTAGGCATTCCATCCTAATATACAGAGTAGTAAAAACAAAATGTTCAAAGAACTTGTCAGTCTGTGGGCAAGAAAGAAAAATTAAAGTAACAGTGAATAAAATTATAAAAATACATTTTGTCTTCAAGAGGCAGTATCTAAGCAAATATTTTTGTTTGTAACAGTAGAGAGTTCCCTAGACTAATATTTAGAGCTATTTAAACAGACTAAAGGGAGTGATAGTAACAACTTTTAACAGGTAAGAATCATCTGGGATAAATGGAGGTGAGAGAAATAACCTATATTGCAATTTGAGGTTATTTACAGTTTGAAAGTCTGAATACCCTGGCTTCTACGTAATGAGAAGTAAACAGCCAAATACTAATTTGCAAAACAGCAAAGTGTATAGGAGAAAACAATTTCTATTACTTTTGAGTTCTTTGGAAAACTCAGAGTTCTGCATACGTGAGTGGCTGTTTCTGGGTGATGCTTGACTTTCCTTCATTAACAGTTATACTTTAGAAGCCTGGTCTGTACATTTTCCTTGTTAGCTATGTTTCTGCTTCCCAGCACTGGATGTGTAGAATTTGTCTTACGTCTTACTCTCTGATCATCTCCTTTCTCATTTCTTTCCTTCTCTCCCTAGTCCTACTCCCAAAAAAGAGAGAAATAATATACTGTCTACAGATCAGAGCAGGAAAGTGCTATATGACAAAAGCTACCTTTAACCCTAGTGATGTCATTGCCTCAATAGTACACACCATCTATAGCTGTGGCTCCCGGGTTTGGCCATGTTTTAATCTGTGAGCTCCAGCCTAGATCTACTCAGTCTCCCTGAGAGTGGGGCCCAGGTTTCTGACTTTTTTAAAAGATGTACGGGTGATTCATGTTCAGCAAGTCTGGGAGCCTGTTTGGGAACTGGACTAGAATTTCAGTCTAGTATTCCTTTCGTGTGTCCCTCTTTGCTTGTAATTGATCCATTTACCACAGCTCTCTGGCGCAAACAGGGCCAGTGGTCTAGATCATCTACATTTTGCTATGAGTCAGTATGATCTTTCCAGGCCAAATTTCTTTCCTTTCCCATGATGCTGTTCTCATACTCTGCTGAACATTTTGTCACTAACTTTTTTTTTCCCCTCCCAGAAACTTTTTTTTTTAAAGATTTATTTATTTATTTGAAAGGCAGAGTTACACAGAGGAGAGGCAGAGAAAGAGAGAAAGAGAGAGAGAGAGGTCTTCCATCCAAAGGTTCACTCCCCAACTGGCTGCAACAGCTGGAGCTGAGCCGATCCAAAGCCAGGAGCTTCTTCCGGGTCTCCCACATGGGTGCAGGCGCCCAAGGACCCGGGACATCCTCTACTGCTTTCCCAAACCATAGCAGAGAGCTGGATCGGAAGAGGAGCAACTAGGTCTCAAACCGGCGCCCATATGGGATGCCGGTGCCTCAGGCCAGTGCGTTAACCTGCTGCACCACAGTGCTGACCCCTCAGAAACCTTTTATTTAAGATAAATAGACTTCATGCATTTCATAACTACAACTTCAGGAACATAGTGATTGTCCCCACTGTACCTGCCCTCTCACCCTTCTGCCTCCTCCCTCTCCTATTCCCATTCTTATTTGTTACTAAGATCTATTTTCAATTAACTCTATACACATAAGATTAACTCTGTACTAAGAGTTCAACAAATAGTATGAAGAGAAAAAAACAAAACTGTTCCTCCACAGTAGACAAAGGCTGTTCAAAGTGTCAATTTCACTTCTATAGATTACCTTTTAGGTGCTCTGTTACCACAGATCAGGGAGAATATATGATATTTGTCTTTTGGGGACTGCCTTATTTCACTATGTAGTATGCTTTCCAGTTTCATTCACTTTGTTGCAAATGATAGGATTTCATTTTTTTTAACCATGTGTAGTGTTCCAAGGTGTACATATCCCGTGACCGCTTTATCCAGTCTTCAATAGACGTGTGGGTTCATTCCATATTTTAGCTATTGTGAATTGAGTGCAATAAACATGGGGGTACAGATAACCTTTTTCGTATGCTGATTCATTTCCCTTGGGTAAATTCCCAGGAGTGGGATGGCTGGGTAATATGGTAGGTCTATATTCAGATTTCTGAGGTATCTCCATACTGTCTTCCACAGTGACTGTATCAGTTAACATTCCCACTAATGGTAGATTAGAGTATCTTTTTCCTCACTTCCTTGCCAGTATTTATTGTCATTAATTTCTGTTTGAAAGCAATTCTAACAGGTTGAAACCTCATTGTGGTTTTGATTTGCATTTCCCTGGCTAGTGATCCTGAGAAATTTTTTTTAAAGATTTATTTATTTATTTGAAAGTCAGAGTTACAGAAAGAGAGGAGAGGCAGAGAGAGAGAGAGAGGTCTTACATCCAATGGTTCACTCCTCAACTGGCCACAACAGCCGGAACTGCGCTGATCTGAAGCCAGGAGCTTTCTCTGGGTCTCCCATGTGGGTGCAGGGCCCAAGGACTTGGGCCATCCTCTACAGCTTTCCCAGGCCATAGCAGAGAGCTGGTTCAGAAGTAGAGTAGCCGGGTCTCAAACTGGCACCCATATGGGATGCTGGTGCTCCAGGCCAGGGCATTTCCTGCTGCGCCACAGCGTCAGCCCCAATCCTGATCATTTTTTCACGTGTCTGTTGGTCATTTGGATTTCCTCTTTTGAAAAATGCCTGTTTAAGTCCTTTGCCCATTTCTTAACTGGGTTGTTTGTTTTGTTGTTGTTGAGTTTCTTGATCTCTTTATATATTCTGGTTATTAATCCTTTTTTTTTTAATAATTTCTCCAATTCTGTTGATTGCCTCATCAGTTTGCTGCGTGTTTCTTTTGCAGTGTAGAAGCTTCTCAATTTGATGTAATACCATTTGTCATTGCCTGTGTCTCTGGGGTCCTTTCCAAGAAGTCTGCTATGCCACTGTCTTGCAGGTTTTCCCCAACATTGTGTAACAACTTGATGGTATCAGGTTGTAGACTGAGGTCTTTGATCTATTTCGAGTGGATTTTTTTTTGTAAGGTGTAAAGTAAGGGTCTTGCTTCCTACTTCTGCATGTGAAGTTGAAGAGACTGTGCTTGCTCCAAGTATAGATTTTAATTTATTTGTCAAAGATAAGTCAGTTGTAGATGCATGGGTTGATTTCTGGTCTTTCTATTCTGTTCCATTGGTCTACCCATCTGTTTTTATACCATTACCAAGGTATTTTGAGTATAACTGCCTGTAGTATGTCTTAAAATTTGATATTGTGATGCCTCCAGCTTTGTTTCTGTTGTTTAAGATTGCTTTAGCTATTCTGGGTCACCTGTCTTTCCATATGAATTTAAGCAATTTTTTTCTGTATTTGAGAAGAATGTCCTTGGTATTTTGGTTGCATTGAATCTGTAAATTGCTTTTGATAGTATGGGCATTTTGATGATACTGATTCTTCCAATCCATGAACATGGAAGATTTTTCTGTTTTTTTGTCTTCTCTCTTTCTTTCTTTAATGTTTTGTAATTTTCATTGTAGAGATCTTTGAGATCCTTGGTTAAATTTATTCCAAGATATTTGATATTTTTTGAAGCTATTGTGAATGGGATTAATTTTTAGAAGTTCTTTTTCAGCCCATGACATCTGTGTATACAAAGGCTATTGATTTTGGTGTGTTTTTTATATCCTGCCACCTTATCAAACTCTTATGAATTCCAGTAGTCTTTTAGTGGAATCATTTAGATCCCCTGTATATAGAATCATGTCATATGTAAATAGGGATAGTTTGACTTTCTTCTTCCTGATTTGTTTCCCTTTGATTACTTTTTCTTGCCTAATGGCTCAGGCTAAAACCAGGGCTATATTGAATAGCAGTGGTGAGAGCAGGCATCCTTGTCTGGTTTTGGATGTTAGTGGGAATAGTTCCAACTTTTCCCCATCCAATAGGGTGCTAACCATGGGTTTGTCATAAATCACCTTGATTGTGTAGAGGAATGTTCCTTATATATCCAATTTACTTAAAGTTTTCATCATGAGAGAATTTTGTATTTTATCAAATGCTTTATGTTCATCTATTGAGATAATCATATGTTTTTTTTCTTCAGTTAGTTAATGCGATGTATCACATTGATGGATTGAACCATCACTGAATACCAATAAAGTGGGAGACCAAGTGGGATCCCACTTGGTCTGGGGAATATTCTTTCTGATGTGTTGTTGGATTTGATTGACTAGCATTTTATTGAGGATTTTTGCATCTGTGTTAATCAAGGAAATTAGTCTGTAGTTCTCTTTGTATCTCTTTGTAGTTCTCTGTTGTATCTTTTTCAGGTTTAGGATTTAAGGTGTCGCTGGCTTCATAGAAGGAGTTGTGGGAGGATTCCCTCCCTTTCAATTGTTTTGAATAGCTTGAGAAGAAGTGAAGTTAGTTCTTATTTAAATGTCTGGTAGAATTCAGTAGTGAATCCATCTGGTCCTGGGCTTTTTTTGTAGGGAGGGGGGAGGGTTTTATTGGTCTTTATTACTGATTCAATTTCCATTTTGGTTATTGGTCTGTTTAGGTATTCTATGTCTCAATTTAGATAGGTTGTATATGTCCAGGAATCTGTCCATTTCTTCTGGGTTTCTTGGTTTGTTGGTATATAGCTCTTTGTGGTAATTTCTGATGATTCTTTTTATTTCTGTGGCATCTGTTGTTACTTTTAATTTCTAATTTTATTAATTTGGGTCTTCTCCCTCTTTTTTTTCATTAGTTGAGCCAATGTTGTGTCTATTTTTTTTTTTTTTCCAAAAAGCTAGCTCTTTGTTTTGCTGATCATTTTGTTTCCTTATTCTTGTTTCTTGAATTGCTGCATTTATTTCTAGGCTTTTGTGGAAATACTGATTGGTTTTTTTTTTTTTTCTCCTTGTGATAGCTTTTATTTTTGGACTATGTCTGTGGCTTAGTGGGATATCTGTTCTTTCAGTGAATACATAGAGGCGTGTGCTGGGTGTGGCCAAGGAGCTGTGTTCAAGGTGATACTGAAGTTGGGCATGGTAGATCTCTTATTCTTAATCAGAGAAGATTTGATCAGCTCCGTTGGCATAGGCTCACATTCACCTCCTCTCCCTGAAGGAGACCAATGCCTGGGTACTAGCCCCAGTGGGTACAGTATTCATCCATGCTGCCACAAGAACCACACAAGGATCCGTGTAGTCCTTGATGTGAGCACAGATCTTACAGCAATGACCCTCACCAGGGAATCAGAGTCCCCAGCGTGTGGAGCCAGCCACAACCTGGGCCCTCCTACACAGCTACTGTTCTCACAGTCCCAGCACACAATGTTCCCACTATCATGAGCCCCCAGCCCCCTGTTAATTCTCCCATCCAGATTCAGGCATCTCCTCTTGGCTGGTTGCTGGGCACGTGGAGATGTGTCCAAAATGGCACCTGCCCTCCCTCAGCTAGTTACAGGACACCAGTGCAGGGTGGTCAGGGAGGGAGAAATGTCCCCCCTTTTTTTCCCCTCTAGCTTGGCAGGTTGACTGTCCCCCACAGGACTCCAAGCCAGATTCACACCAGGCTCTTCCCACAGCTTTATCGCCAGTGGCTTGAGCTGCTGCCATCTGGTGTCACCTCACTCTCCAAAGCTAGTGCTGAAGCTCCTGGCTGCTGGGGTCCTGAGTTGTGTGTATCCACACCCTCCACCTAGATCCACAGTGTCCCTCTAATTTGCGTGGAGTTTCCTCTGCAGTTTTCTCCCTAACGCTTCTTTGAGATTGCATACTCTCCACTTTTTTTTTTTTTAAACTCTCTTCTCGGCCGGCGCCGTGGCTCAACAGGCTAATCCTCCACCTTGCGGCGCCGGCACACCGGGTTCTAGTCCCGGTCGGGGCGCTGGATTCTGTCCCGGTTGCCCCTCTTCCAGGCCAGCTCTCTGCTGTGGCCCGGGAGTGCAGTGGAGGATGGCCCAAGTGCTTGGGCCCTGCACCCCATGGGAGACCAGGTAAAAGCACCTAGCACCTGGCTCCTGCCATCGGATGAGCGCGGTGCGCCGGCCGCAGCACGTCATCCGCGGCAGCCATTGGAGGGTGAACCAACGGCAAAGGAAGACCTTTCTCTCTGTCTCTCTCTCTCTCACTGTCCACTCTGCCTGTCAAAAATAAATAAATAAATAAAATAAAAAAATTAAAAAAATAAAAACTCTCTTCTCATAGACTGGAACAGTAAGCTTCCTCCCTATTCTGCCATCTTGGAGTCCTCAAAGTGACATTTCAGTATTTGTCAATGACTTTTCACTTCTAAAAATTTGGCTATCTAATGAGGCTCACTTTTCCCGTGAAGGCTTCTGAATTTTTTTTTATTTACCAATGGGTATATGGGCAGTCAACTTTAAGAGTTAGTGATAAAAGTAATGGGAATGCAAAAGGCCTGGATGCCATCAGCATTCAAAGGGTTGGAGATGTCCAGTTTGAAGGTGAGAAGACTTGAGAGTTTCAACAAGGCTGACTTTTGGTGCTATTTCATGTGGCCAGTTGGGGAAAACAGCCAGGTGGCAGGTGTTAGCACACCACACACACACACAATCTCTTATGAAACCATTTAAGTTAGATGGACGTCTTCTTGAAGTGGTGAGCCTCCCACCTCCAGGAGCGTTCCAGCAGATAATAGATGCACACATCAAAAATGGTTGGACTAGATTACCTCTGGAGTTCTGACCAACTCAAGACTTCTTTATATGGGCTTGGGAAGATTTTAGAAAGTTTCTCCTACTTGGGCCAGGTGACACTTCAGTAAGCTCCTGTTGTAAGTATCATAATTTGATGTTGTTCTCTCCTCCAGGTACTTCTGGAAGGGAGAAATAGAAGAAGCCACTGAGATCCTGTTGGTGAGTGAGGCTGGGGGCAGAGTGAGGGAATGAGGGGAATGAATGAGACCAAGACATTTTTCTGAAATTGCAATTAAACATTTGCCAAACTCAAGTGATTGAGAGTCTTTCCCTCATGTAAGACGGTCTAGGTTCAGTTGTGAGCTAGTGCCAGGGCCTGGTGGCCTGGAAGGAGTGCTCTCTCCTAAATGGCCAGATGAATGGGCAGCGGCAGAGCTGGGGCCTGAGGTTCTAAAATCAATCATTGTGTTTTCTTCTTTTACAGTTAATAAAGACAAAGACTTCCAAGGTTTTCATGCTGTCCAGCTACGTCAGGTAAGGCAGCGTCTCTTCGTTTGTGTTTACCACTTGGCCAGCCGGGATATACTGGCTACTAAGTGAATCAGCTTGCAAAGTGGAGACCAGGAGTCTCACCACCAACCTCCATGTGCCTCTGAATAAGTCTTTGTCCCTCTGTGAGCCTCTGATTCTCCATCTATAAAATGGGGGTCATAGATTAGATAGTTTAAAACAATGGGTTTCTGGCCAGCGCCGCGGCTCAATAGGCTAATCCTTCGCCTTGCAGCTCCAGCACACCGGGTTCTAGTCCCGGTCGGGGCACCAGATTCTGTCCCGGTTGCCCCTCTTCCAGGCCAGCTCTCTGCTGTGGCCAGGGAGTGCAGTGGAGGATGGCCCAAGTGCTTGGGCCCTGCACCCCATGGGAGACCAGGAGAAGCACCTGGCTCCTGCCATTGGATCAGCACCGTGCACTGGCTGCAGTGCGGCGGCCATTGGAAGGTGAACCAACGGCAAAGGAAGACCTTTCTCTCTGTCTCTCTCTCTCTCTCACTGTCCACTCTGCCTGTCAAAAAAAAAAAAAATGGGTTGCTAAATATTGGTTTTAGGACCTCTTTACATGTCTAAAGATTGAGATTCTAAGGAACTTTTTTTGTGGTTTATATTAATATTTACTGTTTTAGACTTTAGAGCTGAGAAATTTAAAGAATATTTTTAATTCATTTAAAATAAACCCATTGTATATTATACATCGTTAGTGTATTTTAATGGAAAGTAATCATATTTTCTATAAATAGAAGGATGGTAGTATTGACACTTTTGCCAAATCTACCTTAATAAGACAATTGGCTCTCCTCAGAAGCATCTTTAAATATTGGTATAATTTTAAGCTCATGGTGATAAATTCAAATTTCCCAAAACTTTAGTTTTTGCTTAAAAACAGGAGTTTTCTCATTGACAGTAGCTGATGTAGAGTATCATCATTTGAGTAACACATTCACTTTGTTGTGTTTGGGAAAATATCTACCTAATACCAAAGCCTGACTAATCATAATTTTTTAAAATAACAAATTGTGGTCATTCAGGCTTGAAAGCAAAATATTGCTTCCTGAGAAGTGTCTCGTTTAGTTTGTGACTCAGACAGGCTTACATCAACCATTGAACCTAGGTATAGAGCAGAAATGCTGGCTATGTGTTTCTCATTTTATCACACAGAATGTTAAAAAGACATATATTCAAGGGTTTCAGTTTAATAAAAATAGCAACTGTGTCACTTGATCAGAATGTTGAGTGAAACTGACTTTAACAATGGAAGAATACAGTGAGTGGCAGTGAATACAGGTTGGTGCCTGTCTTGGCTCATGGTCAGGTGCCTGCAGTTTTACTCATCTTTGCATACCATCAGTTTCCATCAGTGCAGATGTCAACACAATAAAAACATAAGTAACAAATTAGAATTATTATGAAAATAGTTTTGACCAGTGGACCCCATGAAGAATCTCAGAGATTGCTAAAGGCCATTGAAATTCACTATGAAAACCACTGGTCTAACCCCTTATCATTCAGTGGCTGGTAGAATTGGCATCACTTGGGAGCTTGCTTGAACTGTAGAATCTCCTCATTCCACTGGAATCAAACTTCAGTTGATTCCTGTACACGTCAACTATTGAGGAGCACTGGTCAGAACCAGAGGTTCTCAGTGCTGGCTAAGTATTGGAAAATATCACCAGGTGATTCTAACAAACCAACATAGGTCCCACCGCACAGTTGGAGACTGAGCATGGTACTAAAAACGTACCCCAAGTTGATTCTGACATGTGGCCAAGGATGTGAACCACCTATCTGGATGATAAAACCTCTTCCTGTCACATCTTTGAGAACTAGGATCCTGTGAAATAAGGGCTGTAGAAAAGGCCCTCATATCACCACTTCATCAGAGGTGAGGGAAGGAAGCACTTTTGGTAGAACCATCACCGTCAAGAGATTACAGTTTAACTGATGAAGAACAGTTTCAGGATTCAGAACTTGACCTGTGTCAAAACGTGGCCCTCCCACTAGCTAGTTGTACCCTAAGTACCTGCAAAATACTAATACTTTCCGTGATTTGGCTGCCCTGTTTATAAAATCAGGATCATACTAATAGATTGTTAAATGTACTGAATTAATGCATGAAGTGGTTTATCAGCATCTGTTCTTCTAGTAAAGTGTTAAAAATGCTAATTCTTTGAATTCTGTATGTTTGCTTGTAGAATCACATATGTACATTTGTCTAGGTCTCCATGAATTAAGTTCCCACAATTCATCATCCTGAGGCACTGGATAAAATTAACCAGCTTTAAATGCTGATTCACTTAAATACATCTTGTGACTGGTGAAGCATGTAAGCTCATGAGTGCTTGAGAGTGCCTCACTGAGCAGACAGGAAGCAAGGACTGTCACCCTGTTACACAGATGGGGAACTGAGACCCAAGCCCTCATGTTTCTTCAGCCCAAGAAAGTGAAGATAACTTGCACCATGTGCCAAGGGGCTGTTGAAAGAAACAGGAGAGGAGAGAGAGATTCCTTAGAAAAGGTCAGCGGTTCAGCTGGGCCTTGAAGGATAGACTAATGTGTGATTGACCCCCCGGAGCAGGGAGAACTTTGTAGGTGCAGAAGAGAATGCAGGAGTGTTGGGGACGGGGACTGTTTGGGAAAGGCACAGCAGTGTGTACGGGATGGTAATAGAAACAGTAGCTAACATTTTCTTTTTAAAGATTTATTTTATTTATTTGAAAGACAGAGTTACAGAGAGAGGTAGAGACAGAGAAAGAGGTCTTCCATCCGCTGGTTTACTCCCCAGATGGCCGCAACGGCTGGAGCTGCGCCAGTCCAAAGTCAGGAGCCAGGAGCTTCTTCCGGGTCTCCCACGTGGGTGCAGGGGCCCAAGGACTTGGGCCTTCTGGTACTGCAATCCCAGGCCATAGCAGAGAGCTGTATTGGAAGTGGAGCAGCTGGGACTAGAACCGGTGCCCATATGGGATGCCGGCAGTTCAGATCAGGGCTTTAACCTGCTGCACCACAGCGCTGACCCCAGTAGCTAACATTTAATGAATGCATGCAGTGCCAGTTGATGTACTGATAACCGCATATACCTCATCTTATTTAATCCTCAGTAACCCAATCAGGAAGGTACTGTTTTTATTCCCTCTATCCTAGAGGCCTCTGGAGAGATTTAGTGACTTGTCGCTTGTCACATAGCTAGTACGGGCAGACTTAGAATTTGAACCCACGTCCATGAGACTAAAGCCATCTGGCCCAACTTACCACCTAACAGATGGGACACGGGCTCAGGAGTGGTCAGCCACAGCTAGACAGGATGGCTGCGGCAGATCGTAGAGGGCCTCCGGTTAGCTGGCCAGTTGGGTATTCTAGCGTGGGTTGATTCTAATCATCGTCACTCAACAGGGGTCTGCTTTCTTTCCAAAGGTTGGTCCATCCTTTTGAAATCCCAGAGGTCTTCAGTCTTCCCATGGACCAAGGAGATGTACAGTATTTAAAGTGGCTTGAGGAGGGTATGAAGGAAGACTGAGTGGGAGAAGCTTCTGCGTATGCCACTGGCTACATCATCTCTAGCCTTCGTCAGCTATACTCTGGGGAATAGAGGCCTCTTGTTGGCTCCCAGCACCTCTGGACTCCAGGTTCCTGTCAGCACAGAGGCGCTAACCAACCTGTGGAGGCTGAAGGCCCAAGGCTCCTGAGACTGGAAGAGAAGGCTGGGCCAGTCAGGCCAGTCAAAAACCCAGGGGAACTTGTCTCTGAGTGCTTCATGCTTACACGTGGCTAGAGAGTGGGAAGGCAAGAATGGCTCTGTGTAGAGACCGCAGGGAGGTTTGTCATCTTTAGTCACTGGCCTACCTTGAGTGCCTAGGGTATGTTTACCTTCTTGTTTTTCTGGGGAAGAATGGGCCCTTGCTAAACCTGGAGGTGTAGGATGATTTTGGATGATCATGTCTTTCTTTCTTTCTTTTTTTTTTTTTTTTTTGACAGGCAGAGTGGACAGTGAGAGAGAGAGACAGAGAGAAAGGTCTTCCTTTGCCGTTGGTTCACCCTCCAATGGCCGCCGTGGTCGGCGCGCTGCGGCCGGCGCACCGCGCTCATCCGATGGCAGGAGCCAGGTGACAGGTGCTTCTCCTGGTCTCCCATGGGGTGCAGGGCCCAAGCACCTGGGCCATCCTCCACTGCACTCCTGGGCCACAGCAGAGAGCTGGCCTGGAAGAGGGGCAACCGGGACAGAATCCGGCGCCCCAACCGGGACTAGAACCCGGTGTGCCGGCGCCGGAAGGCGGAGGATTAGCCTGTTGAGCCACGGTGCCGGCCGATGATCGTGTCTTTCTAGGGAGACTGGCAAATGCTTTCTTCAAGGATGAATTGCTAATGGTGGAATTTAAGGAATCAAGAATAGTCTTTGAGCTAAAGAGGCTCTGGTTGCTCCTAAGTCCTGAAGAGGTGGTCCTGGGAATGGCTGGGGGAATATTAGAGCGGAGACACAGCCTCCTGGATTGGAGGTTAAGAGTTGACTCTTACTCTGTGACCGCCATCAGGAGATGGTGATGGGGAGGGAGGTTCTAAAGCTGCCCTACTAACCTTTTCCCTGGAGCACAGAAACAGAGCCCTGGAACCTGCTAGGCCAGTGTTTTCTGGGTTCCACGGAGCCCCAGAAGATACTTTGGGGGCTGCCTGTGGAAGGAAGGGTCTGAGGTCTCCCATCCACATTCCTACTGGTGCTCATGTACCTTTTTAAAAACATGTATTGTGCTCACTTACAAAACCCGTTTTTTAAAAGTTTCTTTGTCAAAACTTTGTAAGCCACTGCTCTAAGCCACTCTCCACGTGTAGGTTACTAGTGGAAACTGAACCACAGTGAGGCCCGTGGTGTGTTGGGTGCACACAGGCCAGCCAAAGTAGCTCACGCTGGTTCTGGGGTTCCCCTGTCCTGGCTCCACAGGCCTCTGGTGGGAGGGGAGGGCAGGCAGTGACTGCTGAGCCCCAAGCAGAGAGAAGACACTAGACCAGGCCCTTCCAGAATCTGCCCCAGGTAGCTCTGTTCTGCAGAGAGTGGTAGGGGCCCTCGGGCAGCTCTGATATCCTGGGTTTCTCCTCAAGGGAAAGCATGTGAGAAAAGTGGTACCAGCCTCCAGTTCTTACACCCGCTGTGCTTATCAGACTTTCAGGTCCCCAAATAACACATGGGTGGAACCCCAAGGGCCCTTCTGTGAAGAGCCTGTGGGGACTTGAGGCTGTGTGGGGCCAGGCCTTCGGGGGGCTGCCTCAGGGGAAGAATAAGAACAGAGTGATAATGGTGGTGAGGTCCTTTGCTTTTTGTAGCAGATTCGTTTCTGATACATAGTCATATAAGTATTGTCTAAACTACTTAAGATGTACCAGAGACCCCAAAAAGGCCTGCCTCCCAGTGCGGTAGGTGGATGGCTGCACTGCGCTGTGCCCGAATGTCTGTGAGTTGCCTGCCCCAGATGAGGCGTGGCTTCCTCTAAGGAAGGAAATCTGCCTTGGTGTTGCTGTTATCGGTGTGTGTCACAGTCAGAGCCATGTCTGAATCTGTCTGAGCTCTTGCAGAGGGTCTGGCAACAAACCCTGATGTTTGAAGGAGTTAAACAAACAAATCTGTCTCTGCAAGTACATAATTACTTTTAAATGGTGGAATAGGCAAAATCCCACTTTTCCTTGAGCTTTTTTCATGTGGAACTAATTTCAAAGGAGATCGTGGTCTTCACTGGTTCATTGTGTTCATTCTGCGTGTTATTAGAAAACTGTTGGTGGCTTGCCTTTGCCTTGGCGACATCAAGGTTGATTACTGAAGGACATGGGAAGGGAGTGGGGTATTTACTAAACACTAGCTCTCTCTGCCAGTACCCTGCTAGGTTAAGGTTGTTGCATAACACAGTGTTACCCTTATTTACAGATGAAACCTGAGATCAGCCCGTATGAGACTCTGAGTGGCAGATCTAGACATGAACCCATGTCTGATTCTCAGCCTCAGGCGCTTACTGCCTCTCACTGAACGAGGTTGGGTAAGTCCCTTTGTAGGCCAGAGACCTGCCACAGCCAACTCTGCAGAAAGAGATTAGATCTTAAAGCATCAATGTGTAGGTTGCGTTGTTTACTCTTCCACAGATTTGGAGTGGGGTAGTACCCACATTCTACAGATGAAGGGACAGATTTAGAGGCATTCAGTAACCTTTGGTGGTCAGCATAACCCCAACGTAAGTGGTCTGGCCCCCACTCAGAGTGGTGGTGTGGGAGTTGGCATCAGACCTACACCAATGTGTCCAAGTGGGAGTTCCTTCCCAGCACCTCTTAGAAGTAGGACTCCAGAATCCATAGAAAACCAGTTGAGGAATTGAGGAAGGGTATCATAATTATCCCATGAAAACCAAAGTCTATGAGCATAGAGAGGTGACTGGTTTGAAGGAATCTTATTTTCACCAAAGGAAAACCAAGAAGAGGGAACACCAGTATGCCCAGTTGAAGGGTAGAGAACCAAGACAGCATGCGAGAGCGAAATGGTCACTAGCTATCCATCAGTCTTGGTTTAGGTTGTTGTCCTGTCATAGGTGTGTGTGTCTGGCCCTGTCTGCTAATGGTATGAACACTTTTGTACACATAGGATCCTTTATACAGACCCTTCCTGTGTGCTCTAAGCAAAATAAATTGGCAACTTAGACACGTGACTGATTGTAGATGCTGTTATCCTTTCTAAGATACGTGAATATGACATTTAAATACCACCCAATAAATGTTCTCTGGCATTTCCCAGTCTTTAAATGAAGGCTACACTTCTTTGTAAATACTACTAAGCTTAATATGCCTATTAAACAAGTTTTTTCAGATATCCATGATAACAGGAAGAGTGAAGAATGAAATATTTTAAGCTGTTTAAGCAGTTCGGGCAGTTTCTGACACTTGCAGGTTCTTGTTCCTAAATTCCAAAGGGAAGTGTTTGCTATGGACTTGGAAACACTGACCTAGACCACAGAGCAGCAGGTGCTGTCCAGCCTGGTCTCGGCCGGGTCCACCCAGCTGCTCACTCTAGAGCGAGAATTGGAACCCAGGTCTTCTGACCCCTCATGCCCTTCAATGACTTCAGCCCAGAGAATAATCCCATTTGCTCCCTCTCCCCAAGAATAGTTTTACTCCAAAGGCAGCTAAAAGGTTGAAATAGGAACAGGAGACAAAGCAGGAGCCATCTTCAATGAAGGGCAGCTGTTACTGACACACCCAGGCCCCTCACTGGGGGCTAACAGGAGGCTACATTATGCCCGACACTATGGAATTCATTTGAGCCCACAGCCTTCACTTCTCTAGAGCCAGTTTTCCCCTACCCTTTCATATATTAGTTTTCTCTTTTCCAAACTGCCCTAAATTTAAAGTCACATGCAAGGGTACTTCAAAAAGTCCACGGAAAATGGAAGTAAAGGATGTTTATTTTGATGCACCAACAACAAAAAATTTAAATCCATTCATAGTTTTCCCGTAATACACATTTTCCATGAACTTTTAAAAGACCCCTTATATGCAAAAGTTTCCCTCCTCACACCTGGGGCCTGGCAGACACTAACTCAGCACCGAAAGCTCAGAAAACCGAAGCAGGGGACCAAACTGGTACAGGGCAGAACCAGCAGAGCCTAGAAGTCACTCCAGAGTCACATGCCTGTGCGCCCTGAGGCAACCCAAGCCAAATGCTATAGTGTTGGAACAGGTTAGCTTCTGCGTCCCCACTCTGCCGGGCAGTAAGGGCCAGAATGTTGTGGTGCCTAACCTCCAGGCAGCTGAGAGCAGGAGCCAGAGCCTCTTCCTGCTGCTTCCCGACAGCAGTCGGGATAAGTCCTTACTGAGACGTGAAGCAGTTTCTCAAAGGGAGAGTTAACACTGTAAACCAGACACATTAATTATAACTTTAATATAACAAATGTTATTAAAAGCAGCAATTCAAAACCATGAATCTTAGAAGGTGCACAGGGTTATAAGGTCAGTTGGCAGTAATGCAGCTATTATCTGGTATGAATGAAATGCTGGGGTGGGAGTCAGGGTGACCTTGTTAGGCCTTGGGCCGTCTTCCCAAGTGGGAGAGACACCTGCTTTCCTCCTTCCCCCTTCTAGCTCAGAGCCTCGGGAGCTCGAGCAGGGGGAGGTGCAGATGTCCTGGCACAGGCCCAGCTCACCCAGGCTTGTGCAGAACCTGGAAGGCAGGCCCGCTGTGCTGTCTGGAGCCAGCAGGAAGCCGCAGATTGGATCTGGGTCCCACCCCCCTGCTGAGCCTGGGCTGGCCTCACTCCCACAGGCTCCAGGCAGGGGGCCTCAGAGGCAGCAGCTGTGGAGCTGAGCATGGGGAGAGTAGGGCCCAACACCAGCTTTTCCAGAGGTGGGCTGTGTGCAGAAGGTGAGGTCTCTTAAGGCACTATAGGAACTGAGGTATAAGGCGGGGGCATCTAACCTACCTCAGGGACCCCTAAACACTCACAGCAGGGAAAGGTCAGGCCTAAGCAGAGAAAAACCATCTTCTAGCTGCTGCCTCTTTCCAACCACCTTGGCCTTCCAGCTGGTGGCTGGCAAACCCAGCCAAGCTAGAGGCTACAGCAGCAGCTGGTCAGGCTGGTCCCCATCTGGTGCCCTGCCCCCAGTCAAGGCACTTTTTCCATTTTCCAATCAAGCCGGTCAGTTTCTATTATCTCTGGAAGCAGCAAAAATGAGGGGTTCCTCCCCTCCCAATTTTGGTTTCCCTCCAGATGGGCCCAAGTTTGAATGTCAGTTCTAAGAATTCTGTGGATGCTCCCTGCTGACACAAAGTTCCCCTCTAGGAGACTGAACCATGCAGGCCCCTTAGAAGTTCCAACCTATCCAGAGAGTGATTGTCACTGCTGCAGTTGGCAGAGGCCGTGAGTTCCCCTGTGCCTCCCTGTGGGGGCCACACGGGCTGGAGGAGGGGGCAGGAGCTGGGCTTTCACATTCAGCTGCAACACATGGCCCTGGAAAAGGCCCCGGGAAAGCCAAGGACAGGAGCCAGGCTGGTCCTGGGGAATGGCTGGCTGTTGTGTGTGTTCAGATGGAGGTGACGGGTACTGCTTGGCTGTACGCGGTAAGTCCAGGGGTGAGAGGCGCAGGGAACAGTGTGATCACTCTGAGGTTTAGCAGGACATGGCTTCCGTGCCTACCTCTCCTTCCCTCTGGTTCCCCGGAAAGGCCAGGCCCTACTCATGGCAACAAAGCAGGGGAAGGGAGTGCCTGGGGAAGGGCAACTTGTGTGACCTCCAAAGCTGGCTTTATACTGGGGCTCTGGTGCTGGTGCCTTGAGAGGCAGAGACCCTGCTGCGGGCTCCTCAAGTCAGGGTCTCTGCCACCCATGCTCTCCTAGAGGCCTTCCTCCAGGCCCCCTGCTGTTATGATGTAGTCCCTGGGAGGACTGGCTGCCACGGTCAGGCACGAAGGTATCCAGTGGAGGGACAGATGTGCACACAAACACACCCAAAGAAGAGGGGAAGAGACTTAGAATTAGGGCCTCAAAGGCCACAGAGCCAGGGGAACACCAGAGGATCAGATACTGAGATGGAGAGGAGGGAGGGAGTAGACACACTGACAGCCAGCGGGGCCTTGGAGACAAGGCAAAGAGCGATGAGCTGTAGGCGACCAACGGGCGGGACTGGCACAGCAGAGAGGCACTGGCCTTGCCCTGGCCTGGCAGACAGGCAGGGGCCTTAGCCTTAGCCAGGCACTGGCAGCTCTGTCCTGCTTCCCTCTCCAACCCCAGCCTGCAGAAAACTGGGGAGCCTATGGCTTCTGCTGTCCCTCCTTTGGTTTTCAGGGCTCCTGGCACCCCCTGAGGGCCAGTCAGTAGGGGGTGGTCCCTTCCCATTCCACCAGGTACTGCACCTTGCCCTCAGGCGTGACCCTCCGAGCCAGCACCTGGTACTTCTCCCCACAGGCCAACCGCCCGGCTGCACCGAAGTAGTTGGTGATCGAGGACTTGAGGTGTGACAAGGATGAGTCATCCTCGCTGATGCTCTCGAACGTGTGGCTGTCGATGCCTTCGTCTGGACGCTCGGGGCCCGAAGCCCCCTCTGCACTGCTGTCCGAGGGGCAGCGTCCAGCCAGCTCGGCCGCCCGCCGCTTTGCCCGCAGTGGCATGTAGGCTTTGGCTGCCAGCTTCCTCTTGCGGCTGCCCACTGTCCGTCTGCCGGTGTGGGGGGTGGGGACAGGAAGAAACAATCAGAATGAACGCCTCTCCCTGAGCCATCCCCGGGGTGCCAGGCGGTGTGCCAGCTCTGATGTGGATCATCTCGGGCCCTGTGAGGAGGAAAGCTGAGGCTCCAGAGAACTAGCCAGCTGGATGTGTCCGCTAAAGCGCACGCTGCCTGGGGCACTGTACACTGCCAACTCTGTGCCTCCTGAAGTCTCCTGCTTACCCTGCCACACCCCCCACCAGGATTCACTTCAAGCTGGAGGGGGTGAGGGGTTACAGCTGAGATGACCTTGTACCCCAGAGCCTGGAAGGACACACACACACATGCACAGGAAGCTGTGTGAGACAAATGGACACTTAGGTTCACATGGAAGAAATAAAATCAGAGATGATAGAGAAAGCCATTGAGAAGTCTGGAGACAAAGACCTCAAGACACACCTCTCTGTCCCCTCTCCCAGACCCTGGGAGGCGCAAACAGAAAATCAGCACAAAGAGGCCCAGAATCTCTGGTCAAACACCCCCAGAACTAGAATGGTCAGCAAAGGTTGTCACAGCCTTCGGCCAGAGGCAAAGAGCTTTGCACAGGGTCTGAACCCAAGCAGTGTGAATGCCTATGTGTAGCCCCCACTGAGCTCCAGGGACTTGGAGCCAGAGGTCCCAGGATCAGACTCAGTCTCAGAAAGCCCAGTTCCCCCAGCTTGAGATTCTGATGCGCACAGTGAGCCAAGCATCAGAGTTGGGAGGTTGTGGGGATGGGGAATGATAGTGTTTGTAACACCTGAAACCACACCTCCAGGAAGCTCACCTGGAGTCGTAGGAGAGGCTGGTGGAGGCGGAGCCAGAGGTGCTGGCTGCATCCGTGGAGTCCACATCCGAGAAGAAGGTCTGGCCTGAGCTGGCACTGCGTAGGAGAGAGGGTGAGCCTGCTGTTGGCCTGGCCGAGCGAGGTCCTGCCAACACGGCCCTTGGCAATCCTTGGGAAGTCTCAGCTGTCCCCCAACTCTGTCCTGCACCCTCCATCCCAGTGGAGGCCGAGCTTGTCCATTCTCTACCCATCCAGTCTACCAAGTCCAAGGCTTCCCTGCTTCCGGGTGGTGATACACACTGGTGACAGTAACAGGCGTGGTCTGGGCACTACCCTGCTCTGCAGTATCTTGCTTGTGAAAAACCAATGAGGTTCTCAGAAGTTAGGGAATTCAGCTGAAGCCACACAGTACTGGTGTGCGGGCAGGGGCCAGGGCTCAGCTGTGAGCTTGCGCCTTCCTCCTGGCCCTCAGCTGAACACTGAGTGACTCTTAGCAACTCTGGAAACAAAATGATGGAGGGTGTCCCCCCCTGCCCTGGTTGTTACAAGCTGAGGGTGCTGTGTGCAACAGCCTGGCGGGGAACGGCTTCCTGGAAGAAGCAGGGTCTTGGGTTTGCAGGTGTGGAGGAGGGGTTCGTAGGCTATTCCAGGCAGAGGGTGTGCGCATTAAGCAGCACAGGGAACACAGGGCAGCCATGGCAACTTGTGAATAAAGTGTGAGGGTGGGGGCCATGTTAAGGCACCCTGAACACTGCTTGGGGTGCAGGGCTGGAGGCTCCAGTACAGAGACCCCCTCTGGGCAGCCTCTTGAACTAGGGGCTTCTGCTCCACCCCTCTGGAAGGGGGCTCCTGCCGGGCACCTCACTGTTACCTTTTTAAACTCTGAATTTCATCCAGCGTGAAGTCAAAGATGCTGGCCAGGTGGTGGTTGGTGCTCCAGGCCGAGGTAAAGTCACTCTGTGGACACAGGAGAAGAAGAAGGGTCCATCAGCAAGTGTCAGATCTGCCCCCCACGAGCACCCTTCCCCAGCTGCGGGCCACACACGCTGCCTGCTGTCCAATCAGCCCTGCCAAGGGCTGGGCCCCACCTGGGGTAAGGCCTGTCACCCTGGTCCTAGTCTCAGCCAACTAGCTGGATGACCTTTACCTCTCGGGCCTCAGTTACTTCAAATGCTAAATGAATACAAGAGCCCTTGCCCCGCTTCACTGTCTTGTAACCCGCACAGTGCAGGGGAGACACAGCGCTGTTCTTGTACCTCTCCGAGTACCTCAGGGCTCCCCCAGTGCTAGGCGGGGCTCTGCCACTGCCTTGACGTGTGACCTCAGGGAAGTCGCTGGCCCACCCTGCCCTCCGTCTCCCCACGCTGTGTGTTCTTGGGAGAAGCTGGGTTGGGAGGAGGAGTGTTCTTGGAGTGCCTGGCGTCTGCTTGTTGAGCTGTACAGGAAGCAGCCTGTGGGGGCGTCCCCAGGGCAGGGGGTGGTGTGGGGGGGGGCGACTTAGCTTTGTGCACAGGAGTCCCTACTGCAGCTGACCCTGCGTGTGAAAGTGGAGAGTAAGAAAACAGGAACTAACACTGGGAATAGCATCTTCCAGCAAAAACTTTGATCTTTTTCTTCTATAAACTCGCCTTTTCTGCTGCTGGAATTCGTGAGGCAACAAACTGTGAAGACAGAAAATGAAGAGGGTGGCCCAGTCAGAGCCAGAGGGCCGGGGCGGCCTGGAGGGAGGGGCCTCAGGAGCACTGCGGGGGTGGGCTCTGGGGGAGAAGGGCAAGTCCTGAGGCATGAGTGTGGAGGGCGAACAGTGGGCAGCAGAAAGGCACCCAGGAGGAGGGCTCAGCTGGGCCACAGACCCAGCCCTAATCCAGCCCTAACCCAGCAAGGCTGGGACCAAGTAGGGCGACAAGGGCTGTGGCGGAAGGACGGGGCCTACAGCCCGGACTGGCCGCTGGTGCCGTCCTCCTGGCTTACTCGATGCCACCGTGCTCTCTGGGCCCACTGCATAGCCCCCTGGGACCCCAGCACTGACCCAGACTTGCTCTTTCCTCTCTTACGCAGCTCAGAGGCGGCCCCGCCGGGCTCGGTGGGCACCAGTCCCTTGTCGGGGAGCAGCTTCCCGGGCGGGTTGGGGGGCACGCGGATGCGCAGGCGGAAGATGCACTTCTTCTTCTTGATCTCCTTGCCGCAGAGGAACCTGAGGGGAGAGAGCTCCGGAGTCTCAGCCCATCCCCCAGGAGTAGTGTCAGACACAGAGGAAGCTCTGGGTCTAGAGCCCAACTCCAGAGCAGCCTCTGGAGCCACCAGCCCTCAAAGCCTGTGGGATGAGGGGGTGGGGTGCAGAGAAGATGCCGGGGCTCCTCTCTCCTCCACCCTGCTCTGATGCCTTTTCTCCTCTGCCTCAACCAGCCCCCAGCCCACTTCCTACAGGAAGGCCTCTTCCAGCTCACTGTAGTACATCGCTGGTGGACAACACTGGATCCTCTCGACTGTTCTCTGGCCTCCCCCAGGAGACTGAAATCGCCTCCAGGCATGGAGGGGACTGTGCACCGGGAAGGCAGGAGGGGCAGGGCTGTGTTTGGGTCTCATACTGTGAGAATGTGCAGGGTCGGGGGGCAGGCGGGGGGAACCAGTGCTGAGGTATAGCAGGTTAAGCATCCGTCTGTGGTGCTGACATCCCATAGGGGCGCTAGTTCAAGGCCCAGCTGCTCTACTTCTGAGCCAGATCCCTGCTGATGGCCTGGGAAAACAAGATGGCCCAAGTGCTTGGGTCCCTGTACCCGTGTGAGAGACCCAGAGGAAGCTCCTGGCTTTGGATCAGCTCAGCTCTGGCTGCTGCAGCCATTTGGGGAGTGAACCAGCAGATGAAACTCTCTCTCTCTCGATGCACAGTTACAGAGAAAGTAAATAAATATTTAAAAAAAAAAAAAAAAGGAAAAAAGAACTTAAAGCATGGGCAAGACTGTGCCAGGACAGCTTTTATAGAAGCAGGGATCTCGTTTATCCCGACGCACCTCAGCACCATACAGGTCCCGTCACAGAGCAGCAACTGAAGGCGCGCTTGCTAGGGAGCACGTGAAAGCGGGCAGCAGAGAGGAGAGAGCAGGAACAAAGTGCGAGGGAAGCCAGGGGCTCCGGAGGGCTGGCACCCCCCCAAGAAAGCAAAGGGACAGTGGCAGAAGACACAGCCCAGTCTGATCATGAATGAGCTGCAGTGGTGGTTAGGCTGTGTGTTGGGAACTCCGGCTGGGAACACAAGGACTGGGGGTCGAGTCAGGAGGCTGCAGCCCACCTGGGAGAGGGACTCCATCCCTCAATGCCTGGCCCAGAACCCCAGCTGCTTAGAGCAGGAGGGGCCCTCAGAGAGCAGCGTGCAGGTGCAGCCCTTCTACGGGGCTGAGTCAGGAGCAGGAGTCAGGCTGCTGGGTGGGCTTTGCAGAAGAGGTAGAAGTACTCTGGATCTTGAAGGACAGGAAAGGTTTATACAGCCATAGAGAAGGGGAGAGGACCAGCAGGGAGCACACCTTGGGCCTAGTCTACGAGGTAGGAAGAACTTGAGACTGAAATCCCACCCGTGTGGGGGCCCCCAACACCCCTTCCCCTTGCTGTACCCACCGGCTCTTGTAACTGTTGAGCGCGTTGAGGAGGTGCGGTCCTCGATCCGTCACGGGGGTGCTGGTGAGCTAAGGGGAGCGGGGCAGTCAGACCCAGGGCCCTGGCGTCCGGGGAGGGCCAGCCCCTACCCCTTCCTTACCCCATGACCTCAGAGAAGTCTTCTCACCTCTCTAAGCTCATTTCCCTATCCGCAATGGAGAGGAAAACGCTTGGCTTAAATGTATGAAGAGCTAGAAAAACATCCACGCCCTTGACCCCTGATGCCACTCCGTGGACTGGCACAACTGCATATGGAACAAACCTGCAGAAGTGTTCACCGTGGCCTTGCTGCTAATGCCGGGCAAAATGGTAAAGAAACTCCATGTCCCACAGCAAGGGAGTCAAACCATGGTGGAAACCAAAGCAGCCATTAAAAGTTTATGAAGACTTGAGTAATGTGGGGAAGCGAGATTTCAAACTACAGACTAGACTAAGCCACACGAAAAGAAAAAAATACGCATGCAGCAAGACTGGAAGGCAACATTCCTCATTGTTCTACATGTTATGATGTGGGAGTATGGGTGTTTAGAGTATACCACCTTCTGCTTTTTGGCCCATTAAATAGTTTCTACCAGGACATGTATGATCTTTTATAAATATGAAAAGCTGAAATTTAAAAATGCCAACTCTGCCTACCTTTTAAGGGTATATAATATATATATAATATACATGTATATATTTATCTTATAAATGATCAAGCATTATAAATGAAGACATTTAAAACCCTTGGCAAAAAAACATAAAGATTAATTTTATTTAAAAAGACAGATTTCATGTTTTCCCTGATCAGGGATAACTAATAGAGTACCTAAAATGTAATACATTAGAGTGAAATGGACATTGAGATTTGATGATTGTTTACAGCCCTTCTGTCTTCTGTTGAGCAACAGTGTTGTTAAACTCTTTTACTTAGTGTAGGGTTACACTTACAATTATTGAGTAAACTGAGAGTAGATCCCTGTAAAACTTAAGAGTGGGAATGGGAGAGGGAGAAGGGTGGGCAGCAAGTATCACTATGTTTCTAAATCTGTATATATGAAATAAATGAAACTTGTATTTTTAAATAAAATTTAAAAAATTATAATGTTGCAGTTTTATACTTTTAAGAAAGAAAAAGTATCTGCTAATTAAATATAAATGTTTATCATACATTTTATGTATATACAAGTCTATGAAATAAAATGTAAATAAATTAAAAACATTCTCAAAGGATTTGCAGCAGTAGAGACGATGCCTCACTCTGCATGTGGTGGAGAGGATCCTTAGGATGTCGTTAGGGCTGAGGGGGTCCAGCCCCAGTGTGGGAGTGACCGGGAGGGCTCATCCCCAGAGCCACACTGACCACTGGCAAGTCGCCCTCCAGCTCTGACCGTCTGCAAGTTTGATACTTTGTTCTGTAGATCTGAGGCTCCCCTAGTGTTGCTCTATTCAGAACAGGATCGGCAGGGGGCAGGCCCCCTTCACTTTCCACCTAGCCAGGAAGTCTGGAGTGGGCCAAACACCTTGACCCATGGCCCCGGCTCCCCCAGGGGCTGAGCTGGTGAGGCCCCACCATGCCCACTCAAAATCTAGGGTCAGGAAGCCCCTTCCAGGGTACAGGCTCCAAGGCCTGGACTCAGGGATGCAGCAGCTTGAGGGTGAAACTCAGAGACCTACATCTTCTGGGCCTGTCCCGTGTGACCCCAGGTGAACCTCTGACTGCCACTCAGACATCCCATGGCCATGCATACCTTGCCAAGCTGTAGGAGCTCCCAGTGGTGGTTGACAAAGGCCAGAATCTCCTCGAAGTCAAAGTACTTCTTCTTGCTTTGCACCCCCAGATTGTAGAGGGCTAAGTGAACCACGTCCACCCTGGGCAAGGTGGCAAAGAGGTGGAGCCAGGTGAGGTGGCAGCCTGTGCAGCCAGGGCCACAGCCTCCTGGGTCCAGGCTGAGGATGGGGGGCAACCTGCAGGCAGGCGGTGGGGGGGGGGGAGCTGCAGGGAGCGAGCAGGGAGGGTCTAGGCCAAGCACTACCCTCTCACCATCGCAGGGGCAGCCGCTCGATGTATTCTGGGCCCTGGTTACACACGGAGCAGAAGAACAGGTAGAACCTGTGGGTGGGTGGAGAGGGGCCCTGTGGTGGGAGGGACTCTGACAGCCCACCCTAGGCTGACCTCCTGGCCCCCTTGGGTCTACCCCATCTTCCCGAAGTCAGTGTCCTCTCTCTTGGGTGGTAAGGACAGGGCAGGAGCCAGGAAGTATTCTCCTACCCCAACCTCCCCTTCCAAATATCATTGCTCTGGGCCAGAATGGGCTGCAGCCGTCAACTTCTTCCCTCTGAGAGACAGAGACCCCAACCAAAGGACACGTAATATCAGCTTTCACATGTATAATGCCTTCCATTAGCTGAACCCCACTGGTTAGAAGCTGAAGCAAGTTATCCACTTCCCTCGTGGCCTCTACAACAACCCTGGGTAGGGTCAGAGCAGGGCTGTTGCCCTCCTTCCCCAGACACTGGAAGGGACTGGGCCTTAGGGAAGGCAGGGGTTTGTGTCAGGTACTTCACGACTCAATGGCAGCTAGGGCTGTGGCCCAGCTCAGCTCAGGCCTTCCCTCCCTGAGCTGTCCCCAGCAGACAGGTCAGCCCTTCCAATGCGTGGGGTCTGCCGGGCCACCAGAACGCATTGCTGCTGCCAATTTACTGTTCCGCACCTCACCCTCAGGGGCCCGGCTGGACCAAGTCAGCACCTACCGGTCTCCAAACATCATGGGCTCATTGAGGCACTGGGTGCAGGCCTCATGGAACCACTGCCTGCACCGGTAGCATTGCAGCATCCGCAGGTACCACCTGGAGAGACAGGAGCCAGGTTGAGCCTTGGCAACCTTTCCGGACATCAACTCACCGTCCCCCAGCAGAAAGAGAAGAGGACTCACAGCTCTCGAGCCAAGCACAGACTTATCTCCTTTGAGCTCACTATCTGGTTAGATGAGCCACTGACTCCCAGAGTGCAGTTGGGTCACAGGTTGGGCTCTCTCCAGGTTGCTTTAGAAAGCAAGTGGCAGATGGTGATTCTGCCGTCTCTAACGTCTAAGCCCAAGCTCTTCTTCCTGCCACAGTGGAGCCTCCGACTCTGGACTGTGCCCCACCCGCTGCTTCCCAGACATCACTGGCAGGCAAAGGTTTGCCTGCAAGACTTCATGGAGCATGAGTAATGGCTCCTCTAAGCTACACGGGGGCAGGTTTTTCTCATCTGGTACTATATCTACCCTATCAGAACCATTCAAGAAACACAGAATACGAATCAAGTGCAAAACAGCACTCCCTTAAGAACAATCAGTGCTTTGTGCACAAGCTGTCAGGTGCAGCCCAGGTTAAAATGCAGAGTCCTTGGTCCTCTTCAATGTTTGGGGGGGCCTCTCAAGTGAGCATGGAGAAGCACTGCCAGTGTCAAGGCGCCTTAGGGAAGTGCTCCTGCGGTTCCTACCTACTGAAGTCCCACTCAGAGCGTGCAAAATCTATCCACGCTGGTAGGAAGAGAGAAACAGAGACAGGAAAACAGCCAGAGAGTGGGCCATCCTGGGACCAGGGGCCCCCAGCTAGAGAAATCAGCCCCCTGGTTACCCAGACGTCCAGCTGTATCCAGTAAGCATCTCTCCGTTATCCCCCTAGGAAGCTGACGGCGCTGAGATAATTGAGCCCATTTAAGCGAGTTGCCCAAGTTCGCCCGGCTGGGCTAGAAGGCTCCAGGTCTTTAGTGCGCATTAGCAGAGCCTGGGTCGCAGATTCTGGCTTTTAAGGGCTGTTTCCTGAGGGCAGAAGCCCTTCCTCTTATCCTGTGGTTCTTCACCAGGCTTGTGCGTCAGCCGGAGAGCAGACTCAACTGCCCATGGCGACATGGAGGCCCAGGAAAGTCAGGGAGAATCAGACTCTGGTTCCACGGCCAGGACAAGATCCCCTTCCATGGCAACCCCGACACAGGACGCCCAGCCCCCACCCCCACCCCCAGGGCCTGCACATCTCTAGGGCCGAGGTTCTTAGTACCTCACCGGAAGCCTGTTTCGTGGGCTCTGGCCACGAAGAGGTGATCCCAACTTGCATGCATTAGTAACCACGACCACCACCGCCACCAGTGAACAGCTCACACCTCTGAAGTGCTTACCAAGTGCCAGGCACTGGCTAACAAGGGACAGTCCAGGATTCGGATGTCCGGGGAAGCTCGGGACAGCGTGTCGGGCCTAGGCTCCTAACCAGGCTTCAACACCTCCTCTCCCACGGGGCTCCATCCCAGCCCGCTGCCCCGGAGTGCGGGACGCCACCTAGAGCCCGGTGCGCGGGCTTCTTATCTCCCAGCTCTCCCGGTGAGGTCCAGCCCGGGAACTACGCCGAATTCTTACCTTTGGGGCCCGCCCCTGGAGGCCCCGGCCTCCTCAGACCCTTCCCAGCGGCCCACACTCAGGGCCCGCCCCTCGTCACCCCGCCCCCCGCGACCGACACCCCGAGTCCGTCCCTTGAGGCCCCGCCCCCGAGGTTGACACTCCGAGTCCGCCCACCTAGGCCCCACCCCCGCGACCGACACCCCGCCCCCGAGGCCGACACCTCGAGTCCGCCCAGCCCTAGCGCTGACACTCGGGTCCGTCCCTCGAGGCCCCGCCCACTTGGCCGACACCCCGCCCCCGAGGCTGACACTCGGGTCCGTCCCTCGCGGCCCCGCCCCCAGGGCTGGCACTGCCCCTAGTGGCTCCGCCCAGACACGCCCTCTCGAGCCCCGCCTCCACCCGTCTCGGCCCCGCCCGCTCCCCCGGGCTTCTCCCAGGGGCCTTACTCTCCCGGGCCGCCGCAGTAGCAGTAGCACTGCTGCTGGTTGGTGCGGTGGGGCGAGTCCCACTCGAGCTCCTCCGGCTGGTAGGACAGCACCATCTTCACGGCCTGCAGCGTCCTGGCAATGGCGCCCTTTTTCAGCGCTCCGCCTTTCTGGGGGGGGGAAGGGCCGGAGTCACCCCCAAGGTGCCTCCGAGGAGATGCTGCCGCGCGTTTGAGGGGACCCGGCGTGAGACGAATAGGGGGCATGTTTCTCACACGCCCCCAACCCATGGTATCCGGGAAGGCTCTCCGCTGCAGTCAACAGTGATCCGGGCAACCAGGGAACCACTGGCAGCGTGCACCGAGTGTGGGCGCCCCCCGTGAACTTTCTCCACCTTGGGAGGACTGCCCTCTGCCCCATGGCCATGTTGCAGCGGGGGAAACTGAGGCACGGCGCGGCCAGAGGGCCGGGCCAAGGTCGCGCTGCCCCGAACCCCCCGCTTGGCCCTTCTGCGGGGAGCTGGGGGTCTGCGGTGGGGAGGGCTGGGAAGAGGGCTCACCCGCACAGCCAGCGCGAAGATGCAGCGCCGGCAGAACCAGGGCGTGAGCAGGGGCCGGTCCGTGCTGCCTGCGATGGGGATGTGGCACTGCTGATGGTAGCCTGTGGCAGAGGAGGGGGCGGTGAGTGCTGGAGAGGAGTGGTGGCTCCAGGCCAGCTGGTCGCAGGCGGCAGGGCTGGCTGGGCTGTGACACCTCCTACCAGCTCTGCCTGTCAGTTACTGGGGGGCAGGCTGGGAGGCAGCTGGGAGGCCATGTACCCCACGGTGGCCAAGCCGCTGTCCAGTTTGGGGACTAGAAGACAGCACTGGCCAGTGGAAAGACACTTGGCTTCAGCACCTCACCCCCACCCCTGCGCCTCCCTTGCAGAGATGTGAGCTCCCACCCCTTCACTCTGGATTCCAGAAAGCCTGCTGAGGCCCCCAGTGCCCTGCAGGGGCCAGTGCAGGAAACAGGGGATCCCCAGGTGGCCTGCCCCCCCACTCACCCAGGCCACACTTCCCACAGATGAGGATCTCATTCAGTGGTCCCGAGGTCTTCCCCAAGCAGATGCTGCACTTGGGCTCCTCCCCTGGGACGCCAGCTGGAAGAGAGGTGAGGTCCCTCACTTAGCTTAGTAAGTGAAGGGGCAGGACTCAAACTGTGGCTGTTTGACATCAGATCCTTTGTCCTTTCAATCACATCATGCTCCCTCTCCTGCCTAATTTAGCTCGTTTTGTTTTGTTTTATATTAAATAATGCTAAAAATGTATTATGGAGGCGTTCGGCATAGTGGTTCAGACACAGGTTAAGACACCCATGCCCCAAATCTGAGTGCCTGGGTTCGAGTCTCAGCTCCAGCTTCCTGCCAGTGCACACTGTGGGAGGCAGAAAGTGATGGCTTTAGTAGTTGGCTCCCTCCACCGCCCAACCCTGGCCATTGTGGGCATCCAGCGAGTAAACTAGCACATGAGAGCTCGCTCGTTCTCTCTCCCTCTCTTAAGTGTGTTTTTTTAAAAAATATTGGAATAATAATAGGATACTATAATGAAACTCCATGTTCTCTTCAGCAATTATGAATTCATGGCCAGTCTTGTTTCAATTATATTCCTCCCAACTGCTCCCTCCTATAATTATTTTGAATCAAGTCCCAGATACCTAATCATTTCTCTACATTCCTTTATTGTACCTAAAAGTTAACATGGATTTTTAATATCAATAAATTCAGTGAGTGTTCACATTTCCACCTGTCTCTTAAATTAAAATATCCTAACAATTTTAAGTGTGTTCTTTTTGAATCAAGACCCAAATAAAACCCACACATGGTGACTGGCCAATATGCTTTTACAATTGTTTTTAATTTACTGGTTCCCTCTTGCTCTTTTTCTTTCTTTCTTCTGGGAAGAATAGGTATGTCTTTATGTGTGAAAGGTTTAAATATATACATTAAATACATTTTGATGGGTGCTTCTGTCTTATTTTCCCAGTGGGCTAAATTATCTTAAAGGGCAGAAATGATGTCTCTTCCAGTCTGCAGCCCTGGTGCCTCATACTGAGTGGCACACAGCAGGTGTGGGACCTTGCCCCTTATTTCCCAATATGACCCCAGGAAACCGGAGTTACTGAGTAGGGTCCTAGCTGGCTTAATGAAGCAACAGATCCATAACTAGGGCAGTGCCCAGCCCTATGCGCTCATCCTGGGAGACGCCAGGGCGCCGCTGATCTGCCCGGGTGGAGCAGTCACATGGCTGGAGAACAAGCTGTCTCCCTACACCCCCATGGTGCCTGGCACCCGGTGGGCCCGCAACATCAGATCTTCTCTGGCTGGTAACCAGCACAGGGAATCCTTACTGCTTCGGATCCTCAGATCATAAATGTCGGGTGAGAAGGGCTTGGAGCAGGACCAGTCTGCACTGGCCACAGTTTCTTGGAGAAAGGGACTATTTGAAAGCTGTTCTAACTGGCTGGGTTCTGTGGCCTCTCCTTGGCAGGCTTCCTGGAATCATCTCTTACGGTAACACATTCTTCAGAAATTGCTTCCCTGTAACTCAATAGCACTGGGATAAGCACTTTACGTGGATTATCTCATTTAATCCTCCCAACCACCCAACCAAGCCAGGACTTTCACCACCTCCTTTCCGATGAAGAAACAGACAGAGAGAGGTTATGTTACTTGCAGCCCCCAAGTGGCAGAGCCAGAACTTGGTGCACGGTCTCTCTGGCCCTAGGACCCGCCTCTGCCTTCCAGAGGGGGCACAGGTTTCTTCTCTCATGCCAACTCCAGTAGCGCCTGCTCAGGGCTCCACGTTGAGAATCTAAGAGTGTTGTGACAGCTGCTGAGGTCTGTCGTGTGCACGGGGAGGGAGAAGGTGGCCCGAATGCCCCTGATCTGCCTCCTCCGGAAGACAACGTCAGCTCTCCGCAGGCAGGGATGGTGCCCGGACCCAGGTCCCTCTGCATCCTGGCTCTACTGGGCTTCGCCGCCTCTATTCTGTCCTCCTCTGCTCTCTTTCTCTGTGCCCCGTGCCCAGCTCCCCACCCCGGGATAGAGCTGCCTGCGCCAGGTTTCTTCACATGTTGATGGGGGAACACTGCTCAGATCCCCTGGTGACAATTCGGATCAACAGCCTCTTCCTCGAGCCCATCCTGGCCCAGAGCAGGAGAGGAAGTGCGGCAAGGAAGCCAACACAGGCCTGAGACCCTGCCACTCCAAGCGACAGCAGGTGTCTCACGGCCAGTCATCTGACCACCGTCTCAGGGGGCGGGGCTTATGGGCAAGGGAAGATGCCAGGAATAAGAGGTGGGGAGTAAGGGGGAAATGCAGAAGCCAGCAGAGGAGAGAGGCCCCAGGGAGGGAGGGGTCCCCGAAAGGTTAGCACACTCACCATGCTGTATGTCCTTCCACAGGACCCAGTATTTAGAATTATCTTCAAATGTCACCAGGCAGCTTTGCTTGGAACTGCTGACCTGGGGCACAGAGAGGGGGCAGTGTGAGCAAAGGGGCAGGACAAGGCTGGACTGGGACGCAGTCTTCCTCTCCTCGGGCTCCAGAAAGCAGAGCAGGGAGCAGGACAGCTCCTGGAGGGAGGTGCACTCCCGGCCACTGACGTTGTGCACTCAGGGACTGGGGGGGGGGGGGAGCAACACTTGGTAAGAGTGCTGAGAACAGAACAGGCCAGGGGGCTAGCGTGGTGGTGTAGCAGGGAAAGCCACTGCCTGCAATGCCGGCGTCCCACATGGGCTCCAGCTCGAGTGCCGGCTGCTCCACTTCTGATCCAGCTCCCCTGTAATGGCCTGGGAAAAGCAGCAGAAGATGGCCCAAGTGCTTGGGCCCCTGCCTCCCTCGTGGGACACTAACGAGGCAGATGGTCGTCCGTGCTGCTCTCCAGCCTGGCTGCGGGTTGCGGTGCAAGCACGCAGAGCCTTTTCTAAGGAACTGCTTGGCTGACGCTGGTGCTAAGGCTGGTTGGTGCCTGCAAGGCCAGGCTCCAGCTCCTCTTTCTTTTGGGCATGAAGGCCCACCAGGGCATTTCCCATCAGCCCCCCTTCCTTGAGTGCTGCTCTGTGGCCAGGCCAGGGGACGAGCAGAGAGACGCAGAGCCCAGGGCCTGAGAAGGAAGGTTTACCCTCTTGATCTTCCCGAGGTAATACAGGCCATCTGTCCAGCGGCACAGCACGTACTGGCCCTCCGTCAGCTTGGACATCAGATCTTTGAAGTTGTTCTGGGCCTTCGCCAGGGCCCCCTTTTTGGGGAGGTGGCTGGTGGCACCATAGGAGTCCCGAGTCCCTGGCTCCAGAGCCCGAGTCTCCATCAGCCTCTGCTGACACTGGGACAGAAAGAGAAGAGTTTTTACTTCTTGCTTCCCGGCCCCAGACAGCCTCTAGGGAAAGGAAGGGAGCTGTCATTTCTGTACCATGGGCTGTGTGCCACACGTGCCTAATAGCTCACCAAATCCTCATGACAACCCTGTGAGGGGGACGTTATTATTCCCACTTTTCGGAGGGGGAAACTAAGGCCTGGCAAGGAGAAGTGGCTGACGGGGCAGAGGCAGAGCCATGGTTCACAGCCAGGAGAGCAGATTCTAAGTCCCGCTCCCTCCTCACCTAAACCCCCATGCCTTCTATACAGAGTGTTTCCCTCTGCCCCACATGCAGCCAAGTCCCTGGCTGGGGGCCTGAGCCACTCCCTGTCCCAGGAGGCCTCTGGGCGGAGGGCCCTCTCCAGGTAGCGGCTGGAGAGTTTTCACACCCCCTCCTCCGACCCACTCGCCCACTGAGATCTTTCCAGAGAACACTCACCTTGAAAGGAAAACTCGTGGGTGACTTGTGAACCGCTATAGACTTGGCCACCTGAGGCTTCTGTAATCCCCTCTCTGTTCTCAATTATGGGACGGTTTAATGCAAACCAGTTCTGGGGCATTTAAACCCGCTGGTGCCTTCCCCCAGACGCAGATCTTCTCCGAGCTGTCAGGGCATCCCCACACCAGCCTCTCCCTGCCCGTCTCTCCGCTCCTCTTACATGCCGGTTCCCGGACTTTCCTTCTCCCCTCCCCCCTCCCTCTCAGCACAGCCAGGGTCCTCACAAGCCCCATGCATGTCTGACTTCTCCAACCAATGGGCTCCCAGAGCGGTCAAGTTCAAGCCCAGTGATTTCTGGCATCCATGCCCTTTTTGTCATCCTCTGCCCTTGTTTGAGATGAGGCTCCCTCATCTTTGCTTGACCCATCCATCCATCCATCTCTCCATCCATCTCTCCATCCATCCCTCTCTCCATCCATCCTTCTCTCCATCCATCCCTCCATCCATCCATCGCTCCCTCCCTCCATCCATCCATCTCTCCATCCATCCCTCCATCCCTCCTTCCCTCCCTCCCTCCTTCCATCCCTCCCTCCTTCAATACTTGTTTCCTGAGCCTTGTGCTCGCCTTGTGCTAGGGCGGAATGGTACCGCTGGCACCCAGGGCTGCACGGGGCCCCTCCCCCCGACTTCCACAGGGCCACCAGCTCCCTTCCAGAAACCTGCCCGGGCTCCCCCAAACCCCCTCCTCCCCTCTCGGGGCTCACTTGGCTCCACGTCCCTGCACGCCCTCCCCGCCAGAGCCGGAGGCCCGTGCTCACTGTGCCCTGTATGCACTGCGCCGTCTTCCCCCTTTGCAGTGACGCAGGGCACCTGGTGTCCCCTGTGGGTACGCGGGTGTACTCCTGCGAGCCCGCGTAGACCGCTGTCCGCAGCCGTGAGCCGTTGAGGCGTGAAACTACATACGTGTGTGTGTGTGTGTGTGTGTGTGTGTGTATACACACGCGCGCGCGCATGAGGGGCCCTGGGGCCGGTAGGGCCCTGCTGGGGGCTCCCGGGACCGTGGCGTGGCCGCGTTCCCCGCCACGGCGCTCTCGCTCCGCTCCTGTCTCCAAGGCTCTGGGCAGGGGACGCGCTCAGAATCCCTGCTCGCTCCCCGCCACCTGGCTCCCCTGGCGCGGGGGCAGGGGCCCGGCCGCCGCAGGTTCACAAACTGACACTTCCTCCCCCGCTGCGCCTTGGGAGCCGGCCCGGTCGCCGCGCCGCCCTCCCCGCCGGGCGGGGGCCCCCGGGTGGCGGCCCCCAGCCCGCCCGCGTCCTCCCGGAGCGGGCCCCCGCGGGCTGTGATTGGCTGATTCAAACCCGTCGGCAAAGCAGTGCCTGTTTGCGGGTTCCCGTCGGCGTCCAGTTCAAATCCGCGGCGCCCGGAGCGCTGGGCCGGGCGGGGGCAGGAAGCGAGATGATTCATGCGCCGGGGCCTCTCCCGGGGCGGCCGTTGGCTTTTTCAAAAAGGGTGTTAAGGCGGGGGGGCCAGGCTCGCGGGAGGACCCCCTGCGGTGCACGCGCTCCTCTCCGCGGGCGCTCCCCGCCCCGGTCCGCTGCAGCGGGACTTCGGACGTGAGCAAAATCCCAAACGTCCCCTTCGGTCCTCCCCTCCAGCCCCCGACAGCAAGGGACGAGGCTGGGGGCCAGCAACTGCGACCTGTCACCCACGCCACCCCCCCCCCCCCACGGCTCGGGCCCGGGTGGGCACTGTCCACCGCCACCCCCCACGCCCTGCGCGCCGCTCTGCTGGGCTCTGTGCCTCCCGCTAGAGTGCGGGGAGAGTCCGGGAATCGCGGGAGGAGTGCGGGCGGGGAAGGTGCGTAGGGGCGTCCCCCCCCCGGGCCGCCGCCGCGGCGCCACTTACCGCGGGGCTGCGTGTCCGCCGGTCCCACTTGGAGTCTGGCCACCAGGCGCATCGGCGGCGGAGGCGGCTGCGCGCGGCCCGCGGCTGCCTGGCCGAGTGTCCGCCCGTGGGGCCGGGGTCGGGGTCTCGGCGGGGGCGGGGCGGGGCGGGGGCGCCGCGGGGAGGAGGGGGAGGCGGAGGAGGGAGGGGCCGGGGCGCTCAGGAAGGGGCCCCCCGGGCGCGGGGCGCCATCTTTTTCGCGTTTTCCCGCGAATTATTGACGTCCCGCTTATGTAATTAGCAGGGGCAGCGCCGGCCTCGCCATTGGAGCCCGCGGCCGCCGGGCCCCGCAGCGCCGCCCGCCCGCGCCAGCCCGCTCCCGCCCCCGAGCCGCCCCCGCGCCGCGCCCGGGTCCCCGCCCGCCGGCCCTGGGCGCACAGGGACGCGGAGCCCGCGCCCGACCCGGGCACACACGGAAGCGGCCGCGCGCGCGGGGCCCAGCGCACGGCTGCCCCGGCACGCAGATACAAGGCCCGGGACGCGCAGCACCTTGCGTTTCCCGCAGCCACTCTCCGTGGAGAGAGCGTGAAATAGCGCGGGGCGCCCCCCACACTGTGCCCGCAGCGCGGACACACGTCACGGCACACCGCGTCCGCCGCACAGACCCGGGGTGGAGGGAGTCGCGGTCCGCACTGGGAGGGGACACGACGCACGAGCGGCCAGGTACCGGGCGCCTGGCACGGACACATGGAATGCGTCAGGCACTCAGAGAAGCAGCAGACAAACTGCGCCCACGAGCCCAACTTCTGAGTAAACGGCTCCCCAGGGACAGACCACAGGCACAGTCACAGCCAAGGCCGGTTGGGGGGCAAGGGGCAGGGCTCCAATCAGATAAGGTCCCTGCTCCCTGGCGGAGAGGCAGACAAGTCCCCAGCCAGACTCCCTCTTGGGGGGGTGGGGGCAGGGGTGGTGAGAACACTGCTGACATCCCCTCCCCCCAGCCCTGCCATCTGTCCCTTGCGACGCCGCCCCCCCCCCCAACCCCTGGGCCATCACACTGCAGACGCCACAAGAGAGGGGTGTGTGCATTAGGGTGTGAGCAGTGGACAGCACTTCCCCACCCCCCAGAGTTCAGTCTGGCCGCTGTCAAGTGGCCCGCCCTTGGCCATCTGCCTCCTGGCCTTGGGGTGTGGTCTGTCCAGCCGGCCTCACTGATTAGCCTGGCTTTCCCAGCCCGAGATCCCAGCTTGCCTCCTTGCTGCCTGCCTCCTGCCCCTCCTGCCTTACTGTCCCTTTGTGGGTCCTTGAGCCAAGGCACAACCTTGTAGTCCTGAGCACCTGCTTGCTCTCTGTCTGAGCTTGGAAAGAAAGCTGGGAGCAGCCCCACCAGACAGACTCCCAGACTGCAAAGGCAGATCTCCAAGTCCCACATGGGCCTTCAGGAATGCGCTACTTAATCACGCTCTGCCAGGAACACGTGTCCAACTGGGGCAGAACTGATGACGGGAGCAAGGGCCTGCCACTGGCTTCCAGGCAGAAGGGATCCCCTTTAGGTTGCGGGGGGCAGAGGTGACAGAGGGAAGTGCCCACTTCTGAGGGTCACGGGCCAGCTCTACCCATTCCTGGCTGAGGGACCCTCAGAGGGTCACTTCAACTCTTCAGCCTGTCTTCCTCATGTAAAGAGAGCTGTTGGGAAGATGAGCTACAGATGCAAAGCCCCCGGCGCCCAGTGGGTGTGCAGAGGTGGTTACTGAATTTCATCCAGAAACTCTGTTTCCAGTGAGTGGCTCCCCAGTGAGGGACTAGAACTGGGGGGCTTGGGGCGTCCAGTGGAATAGGAGAAAAGCCGCCCTCAGTCTCCCTGGGAGTCAGTGCTGAACGAGTAGCCACACACGTGTGTACAAGCAAGAGGGGCTTGTGCAAGGGACTGTGCGTGGACATGGGGAGAGCTGGCTTTGAGTCCAGCTCTGCTCTGAGCCGGCGTGAGAGCCGGGGTGAGTGAGTCCCCTTTAGGCCAGGTCTCCCATCTGTTCAAAGGGGATCATGATCGGATCCCATCTCACAGGGCTACTGCACAGATAAACGGTAACACAGTTTTAACATGGTCATGAAGGAGCCAGTGTGATTTTAAATTTTAATTTTTAAAAAAGATTTATTTATTTATTTGAAAGTCAGAGTTACACAGAGAGAGGAGAGGCACAGAGAGAGAGGTCTTCCATCCACTGGCTCACTCTCCAACTGGCCACAACGGCCGGAGCTGTGTTGATCCAAAACCAGGAGCCAGGAGCTTCCTCCTTGCCCTCCCACCTGGGTGCAGGGGACCAAGAACTTGGGCCGTCTTCTACTGCTTTCCCAGGCTGCAGCAGAGAGCAGGATCGGAAGAGGAGCAGCCGGGACCCGAACCGGTGCCCATATGGCATGCTGGCACTGCAGGCAGCAGCTTTACCTGCTACGCCACAGAACCAGCCCCAATTTTAATTTTTTTAAAGATTTACTTATTTGAAAGACAGACTTAGAGAGAGAGGTAGAGACAGAGAGAAAGAGAAGTCTTTCATCTACTGGCTCACTCCCCAAATGGCTGCAATGGCTGGAGCTGAGCTGACACAAAGTCAGGAGCCAGGAGCTTCTTCCAGGTCTCCCATGTGGGTACAGGGGCCCAAGGATTTGGGCCTTTATCTACTGCTCTCCCAGACACACTAGCAGGGAACTGGAGCAGAAGTGGAGCAGCCAGGACTCAAACTGGCCGCCCATATGGATGTCAGCGCTTCAGGCCAGGGCTTTAACTGATTTATTTATTTGAAAGCCAGAGTTACAGACATGGGGGAGTGACATCAGCTGGTTCATTCCCTAAACGGTCACAATGACCAGGGCTATGCTAAGCCGAAGCCAGGAGCCTGGAGCTCCATTAGGATCTCCCACATGGGTGGCAGGGACCCAAGCACTTGGGCCATCCTCCACTTCTTTCCCAGATGCATTAGCAGGGAACTGGATCGGAAGTGAAGCAGCCGGGACTTGAACAGGTGGAGCAGATGTTCTGTACACCAGAAAGTGGTATGCAAAAATGAGAAGCTGTTAAAACTCTACAAGACAGGAAATTGTAAAGCCACAAGAAATGTGTCATGTCATTAGTGCTTATTTAGGGGCTAAGTTTCATGGGAAAGGTGGCATTTACCTAGGATCGAGATAGAGGGGTGTGGGGATGGATTCCAGGTGGAGGGAGAATAGTGGGCTGATAAACAAACCGATTTTAAAAACAGGTAAGGGATATAAAAACAGGCAGTTGACAAAAAAGGAAACTTAAATGTCCAAAGTAGCTCAAAATATGAAAAGATGTTCAGCCTCATTGGCCATGTGAAAGATGCAAATGAAAAAGTCTGTGATCCAACGTCGCACCTCCCCCAGACAGGCAGAGTAAGAAGTGGGGCTGGGGGCACTGAGGCTGTGGCATCGTGGGCCTCTCCTGCATCACTGAAGGAGCCATAAAGTGGTACAACGACTTTGGAGAATAGGTTGGCAGTGTCTATGGGGCCAAAGATGCTCCTATCTGTAATGCAGTGACTCCACTCCAGCCATCAGCAAATAATTGTGAAAGATCAGAGACTGACTGATTGCCCATCAACAGCCATCAGAGAGGTTGCAATCTGTTCATACAACGGAATGTTATACTGGGAGTAAAAATGAACCCAGGCTCTAAGTCTCAACAGACATTCTAGAGGGAAACCCACATTCCAGTTGTATCTTGTGATATGAGAAGTTTTAAACAACACCCAAAGGTACCCTGGGTTTCTATTTTTAGGAATAGAGTCAGGTAGTGAAAGTACTAAAAGGTACAGGGGAAATACACTGGGTTAAGAATAGGGGCTGCCTCTGGGGAGGAGGACTGTGGTAGCCTCAGCCAGGAGCACTCGGGATTGAATTACACCTGCAATGTTTAATTTCTTGGGGAAGAAGGAAGAGATCTGAAGCTGGTGTGGCCCAGGGTGAAAGTCTGACCACACTGGAGGCTGGGCTACAGTTGTCATCCTTCCCCTTCCCAGATTGAAAAGCTTTTACTGTGTTGTTTGCCTGTTTGAAATGAAGGTGGCAGGGAGGAGGGGCAGGGACCAGACAAGGAGCGGTCTGCTCCTGGTCAAAGTATAAAGTTGAGAACCAATGAGTGGCCCCCAATCATTTTCCTAAAGGATCTCATATAAAGATGTAACCCATCAAAACATTGTCTTTTTAATTTCATAGCTATTTTTGGCTTCTGGTTTTTTATGAATGAATTCTACATATCATAGTCAATCAGAGCTTTTGGTTGATATGATAAAAACCATGTGATTATAAAAAATAGAATTGGCTAGATGGATGGATGGGTGGATGATAGATAATTAGAAGGAATTCTAAACAGCCAGGGCACAGTATAATTTTGTTAACCTATGCCATTTTATTTATGTATTTGAAAGAGTTGCAAAGAGGGGGGGGGGAGGGGAGAGAGAGAGAGAGAGAGAGAGAGAGAGAGAGAGAGAGAGAGAGACACTTCTATTGCTGGCTCACTCCCCAGACGGCTACAACAGCCAGAGCTGGGAAGCCAGAAGCCAGGAGCTTCCTGGTCTCCCACATGACTGCAGGGGCCCAAGTGCTTGGGCCATCCTCTGCTACTTTCCTAGGCACATTAGCAGGGAGCTGGATCGGAAGTGGAGCAGCTGGGACTTGAACCATCACCTTTATGGGATGCCAGCACTTCAGACAGCACCTCAGCCCACTGTGCCACTGTGCCGGCCCCTAAAGGTATCTTTAAAATTATCTCCACATTAAAATACAGAGGAGTCCTTTAGTGAGTTTCAATATTCACAAGGCAGTTTCTGGGGACCAGGTTATCTGTGAATGAATCTCCGTGAGATGGCTGGGCCCTTCAGCCCCGAGCTGTGCATGTGGGAGGCAGAGGAAATGCATGAGGATTGGTCCCCAAGGAGCCCAGGACCTTGTTGAGCATTTCAGGAAGAGGGTAAGGTAAATTGAACTGCTTGAGAAATAGAAGAGAGCCAGCAATGAGACAGTGACCCTGCAGTGGACATTTGTGGGATTCAAGCTGAGCTTGGAAGCCAGGTCAGGCTGGTGTGTTTAAAAGCCAGCACCCACGCCCCTGCCCTGGGCTTCCTCCTGGCCTTGTGACTGACTAGACGGTAGACTTGATGGTGCACAGTGTGCAGAGAGCACCCCACAGGCCAGGCACGGTGCGGGCCTTCACCTGTGCTGTTACTGTCCCGCTTTATACAGGGGCAGACAGGTAAATGTGCAGTCCGGCTGCACAGCCTCTAACCATCCCACCCCTCTGTCCCTCTAAATGCTGACAGCTGTCTGTAGGTCTGTACGTAGCGTAAGACACCTAGACATAGCAATCAGGCTTGGGGCACCCTCATTCCATATTGGAGTGCCTCGCTTCCGGTCCTGGCTCTGCTTCCAATTCTAGCTTCCTGCTAATATGCATCTCGGGAGGCAGCAGGTGATGACTCCAGGAGCTGGGTCCCTGCTGTCTGTGTGGTACACCCAGATGGAGTTCCAGCCTGGCCCAGCCCTGGGTGGTGAGAGCATTTAGGAAGTAGACCAGTAGATGGGAGAGCTGTTTCTTTATCTTTCTCTCTGCCTTTTAAATAAATTTTAAAATGATAAAAAAAAAATCAGCTTAAAAAAAAGACATACTTGATATCATACATCTCATTTTTTAAAAAATTTATTTGACAGGTAGAGTTAGAGAGAGAGAGAGAGAGAGAGAAAGAGAGAGAGAGAGAGAAAGGTCTTTCTTCTGTTGGTTCACTCCCAAGTGGCCGCCTATCTGAAGCCAGGAGCTTCTTCTTGGTTTCCCATGCAGGTGCAGGGGTCCAAGCACTTGGGCCATTCTCCACTGCCCTCTAAGGCCACAGCAGAGAGCTGGACTGGAAGAGGAGCATCTGGGACTAGAACTGGCGCCCATATGGGATGCCGGTGCCGCAGGCAGAGGATTAACCAAGTGAGCCAAGGCATCGGCCCATAACATCTCATCTTAAAATAATACCTCATAGGGGCTGGCACTGTGGCGTAGCAGGTAAAGCTGCTGCCTGCAGTGCTGGCATCCCACATAGGCACTGGTTTGAGCCCCAGCTGGTCCACTTCCAATCTAGCATTCTGCTATGGCCTGGGAAAGCAGTGGAGGGTGCCGAAGCCTTTGGGCCCCTCACCCACATTGGAGACCCAGAAAAAGCTTCTGGCTCCTGGCTTCATATTGGCATGACTCTGGCCATTGTGGCCATTTGGGGACTGAACTAGAGGATGAAAGACCTCTCTCTCTCTCTCTGCCTCTCTGTAATTCTGCCTTTCAAATAAATAAATAAATAAATCTTTTACAAAAATCTCATATATGAGCAGCTCTTGGGAGTTTAGACAGAGTACTTCATCTCTCCCATCTCATCCCCCCAGCAGTTCTGCAGGGTGAGCAAAGTGGGGGTTCTGACTCCTTCATTGTGTAGGGAGAGACAGAAAACTCTAGGTCACATAGCCAACTGGAGAGGCCTTTCCAAGTCAAGTCACCCAACTTTCCATTTTCAGAGGAGGAAGCTGAAATCGAGGGAGCAGGAAGAGCACTTGTGCAGGAAAGGCTTGTTCAAGGTCAAATGGTAAATCATCATCTGCCCCCCTGTCCAGAGATGTGGGTTATGTTGCTTTTGCCAGTTCCCAGCAGTCTTCTTGAGTTTTGCTATCACTAATATTTATTTTGAAAGCTTCTGGTTGAGTGTTCTGTGACATGTCACATTCACATGATCTTCCGAGGGAATCTCGTCTGGGTGAGGGCATGTTCAAGTGACCTTGGGCGTCTCTTTCAGCCAGGAGAGGCTGCGATTCTTCCCCGGAGTCCCACGACTCTTTCAAGATAACCTCCAGTCCTCCAGCGCTCCCAGAAGAAACTCTCATGCCTGGTCTTTCTCTGTTGGCTGTTCTGCTCTCTGACCCTGTCTCTACATTGGGGCAATAACTCTAAGAGGCTTAGCTGGGACCTTTCAGATCCGTGTCTTCTGTTGATTCTTCCCAGATCACAATTCAAGGTCACGTCTGCATCCCACCACAGCAGAGAGGAAACATCTGGGCTGGGGCTGCTGGAGGGAGCCCTGCTTGTGTGGGAGATTTGCCTGGGAGTAGGAGACTGTGGGCAGGGATGCCTCATTCCAATGTGGTTCAGATCCAGACTTCTCAGGTCTGGATCCTACCTGGGATGCAGTGGTGGGCCCAGGGAGGTGTGTGGTGGCTGGAGTGGGGTGGAGGGAGCGGTCAGAACATAAGAGGGCAGTCAACAGGCAGGCGGGAACCCCCAAGAGTTAGATAGGGCTGGTAGGGACAGCAGGAACAGTGTGTATGGACATGAAACTGAGCAAGAAATATAACAAAGGATGCTAGGCAAAAGGAAAAAAAAGAGTGGACACTACACACAGCACACAGCAGGCCTCTGTAGCCAGGGGCTTGGTCTGTACAGGCCACAGAGAAAGCAAGGAAGAGTCTGGCTCAAACCATGCCCGAGTTACTCACCCACCCCCAGCACTTGGCAGTGTACCCTCGGTGTGGCCGTGAAGCACACACTCATCATGGCCCAGTGTCAGCTTGGGTGCCTCTCACCCCAACCACTGCTTCAGTGGCCTGCAGTGAATGCCCCTGACAGGCACAGGTGCTACCACGCTGGGCAGACACCTCCAGGAAGGTTCATGGATGTGTCAACTCGGCTAGGCTACCGTATCCAGTTATCTAATCCAACACCAGTTCAGGTCTTGCCGTGAAGGCATCTTACATGTGTGGTTAATATCTGCCAGCAGCTGCCTTTAAGGAAATCACCTCCATCATGGGGTGGGCTGCAGCCAATCAGTTGAAGGCCTCGAAAGCAAACATGAAGGTTCCCCAGAGGAAAACAACTCTGCTTCAATAGGCTGGGATTGCGGCACAGCGGGTGAAGCCACTGTCGGCTTCCGGTATCTGAGCGCCAGTTGGAGTCCTGGCTGCTCCGCTTCTGATCCAGCTTCCTGCTAATGTGCCTGGAAAGGCAGCAGAAGATGGCCCAAGTGCTTGGCCGCTTGCCACCCACATGGGAGACCTGGATGCAGTTCTGGCTTCAGCCTGGCCCAGACTTGGCTGCTGTGGTCAGTTTGGGGAGTGAGCCAGTGGATAGGTGATCTTTCTCCTTTGTCTCTTCTTCTGCATTTCAAATAACTAAGTCTTTTAAAAAAAAATCTCCAACAACTCTGCTTTGAGACTGCAGCATTAATCCTGCCCGAGTTTCCCCCACTGGCCTGCTCTATAGATTCTAGGCTTGGCAGCCTCACCGTCCTGTGAGCCAGCTCCTTGGAATACCTACATCGTTTTAGCAAGCAAGCCTTCTATTGGTTGTTTCTCCAGAGACTGACCGATGCACTGTCCTCCACAGTCCCACCCCTCCCAGCCCCTCTCCAGAGTGCCTAGGGACACGTGTGCAGGTCTCTGCCCACCCCGCCCTCCTGGCTCTCTGTCCCTAGACCCAGCACCTCCTTCCTTCAGCAGAGCGCACACCCACGGCTAGGACTTCAACTCCTTTTCCACACACACACACACACACACACACAACCCTTAAAAGGCCAGAAGGGCCAGATGGGGAGGAGTGGAGTTGTGCAGGGAACAAGCGTGGTGACAGCTAGCAGAGTTGAGAGGTTTGGCGTCCATCAGTGAGACGTGAACAGGACTTTGTGCCTGGCTCTTTGGGGTGTAGCCTGGACAACTGGGTCTGTCTGCTGTGATGTGTCTCAGGCCTTGGCAACAGAGGCTGTGCCAACATTTTCACAGCATCCCAAACTGGTTTTCCTGATAAGAGACTCTTTGGTTAGGGTCCATGGCACCAAGGAAGGTTCCCATTTCCCACCAGCTCTGTATATAAGATGGAGACCTACGACCAGCCATCTACCAGTTGAGATTCTTGGTTAGGAGCAATCAAGACCAACAGAGGGGTTCTCAATAGAGGACAGTGAGGAACAGACTTGGCCCAGAGCCAGAGCCAAGGGAACTTCAGGACGCCAGGCCAGGGAAGGTTGCAGGTACAGTCTGATCCAGGGTCCTCCCCTGAGGGAATTCAATCCCCAATAGTTCCCTCACCACTCACGCAGGAGTCAGTCTGAGACTGAGTATCTGCTTGGCTGAGGTTGTACTACACACACCCCTGTTCATCATCCGGGCAGGTGGAGATGCTGGGGTAGGATTTGGCTCCACTGCACTTCCAAAGTGATGGTGGCAGCAGGAAGTGATGCTAGTTTTTCCCTCCTCCAAATGTGAACACCCCAAAAGAGAAATCAGTTTTAAGGTGGGGGTAGATGCTGGGTCATGATAAGTCACGGATGAACTTCTCAGAACTGTTGCCCAACTTAAGCCAATGACAGTAGATGGTATTGCTTACAAAGGAGCAGTCGGGGCTGGCGTTGTGGCGTGGAGGGTTAAGCCACCACCTGAAAGGTGACCATCCCATGTGAGTGCTGGTTTGAGTCCAGCTGCTCCACTTCTGATCCAGCTCCCTGCTAATGCTCTTTTTCGAAAGCAGCAGAAGATGGTCTGAGTGTCCATGTGTGAGACCCGGATGGAGTTCTTGGCTCCTGGCTTCAGCCTGGCCCAGCCCCAGTCATTGCGACCATTTGGGGAGTGAACCAGCCAATGAAGATTTTTTTTTTCTCACTCCTCCCACCCCGCCCTATCCCTGTAACCTGCCTTTCAGATAATTCAATGAGCCTTTAAATAAAAGAAAATGAAAGGAGCAAACTTCCATGGATAGAACTTGGGCTCTGGACTTGGATGACCCACGGTCAGTTTCTACCACTGAGGAAGTTACCCGATTTCTAGAAGCCTTGACATTCTTTTCTGAAAAATGGGGATACATACAGCCCACAACGTTGCATGCAAAAGCGTCTGGAAACCAGAACAGATTTTGCTCCCTGGAGAGTGGTGGGGCTGGGGCTGGGCTGCCCGAGGCAGCCTATCAGTGCCCGGCTCCAGGCCTGGCATCCAGTCAATGGCCAGGCAGTGTTTGCTGAGCGAATGGGTAAGCTGGCGACAATGATCGCCCTTCTAACTGGACCATCAGTTTTTCGGAAAATAAATGGGCAGATACTATTAGGCCCCAACCAAGTTTTGCGAGCCCAGGCCCCACAGATCAGCCTGCGTTTCGTTTTCTTTCTTTCTTTCTTTCTTTTTTTTAAACAACCCTTTTGACATTTTCACTTTAATATGTGAAACCTGGCTACTTGTCTCAGGGAGGGTTTATGGAAAAAGAACTTCCAGCTGGCTCTGGGGCAGCCCATAAAAATGTACTGAAACCTTGACCAGTTAGGAGCGAGGCGCTGGTGGAGGAAGGAGCCGGTGACGCCATGGCGCTGGGGCGGCCCGCTGCACCGCGGTAATGAGCTCGCTGGGCAGACGGCTGCGTTCCTCATTCCTTCCTGGTTCCTAGTCAAAGGCTGGGGCCCAGAGTCTGTTATGGAGAAACCGCAGCTCTCAAACCCGAGACAAACACATCTTTAACACAGCCAGTCTACGATTCAAACCGTTTCAAACGGTGTGGGGGGAGGGAGGGGTTTTCACTAGCTTATCAAGATGCTGGTTTTCTAAATCCTAGCCTTTCCTCAACTGAAGTCCGACCTCTTCCAGGAAGCCCTCCTGGTAACCCCAGCCCATCATGGGTTTGCTCATCCATAGGACTCCTTGGCTTGAGTCGGGTTCAATCGCCTTAGCTTGGCACACAAGGCTCTTGGGGTTTAGTCTGTTCCCACCCCTTCCCCTTCTTCCCTCCTTCCCTCCCTCCAATTGGGCCTCAGAGCCTTGAACTGTATCCTTGCCTTGGCTGGGGTTGCCTTCCCCTTCTTGGTGTGGCTGCATGATGTTTATTCCCCGAGCTCAGCCCATGCTTCTCCTCTGCTTGGGAGAGTTTGGGTGCCCCAGGCTGGCTTAGCTCCTGCCCTGTGTTCCCTTGTCCTAACAGTCCAGCCTCTCACCTCCCCCTCTGCAGCCAGTACCAGACCTGGCACAGGGAAGCCACTGTTTCTAAGCTCTGATCTTTCCTCCTGGCAGGACCCTGGGGTCACCTGGGGAACTTTAAAATGTGGGCGCCTGTGTTCTCATCCTCAGAGACCTAGCTTTCACTGGTCTAGGTTGGGGAGTGTGGGTTGTAAAGCCCTCCCAGATGGTTCTAGTGTCCAGCCAAGACGGAGGCCTCTAATTTATAACACATGCGTCAGTGCTGACCCAGCCACCTGGAGGAGTGCTGTTCCTGGCACCCGCCAGGGAGGATAACCTTGAACTCACACTCCACTGTATTCGCCCAAAGATGTGTTGGAAGAAACCTATTGATCTATTGTTCTGGATCGTGGGCTCCAATAGGCTGTGCAGACACCCAGGGCCCCGCCAGCGCTCTGTGCTGTCGGGAGCACGGGAGAGACCACTCACGTTGCAAGCATCTGTAAGAAAGGTGCCCATCTCAAATACAGGGAGCTTGTCCTGGGACTCTGCTCTGCAGACGGGTTACCTGGTGATGCTGATACACGCCGATGTCCACGGTCCACAGCACCCAAGCAGGAACGCACTCCCCTGGTTACTTGCGGGGCCGAAGCAAACAGGGCTTTCATGGAGAACACTTGGCTATGCCTCGCAAGGCTGGTCTTCCAGGAAAGGGAACTCCATGTGGTTAAATCTCGTTTTATTTAAGAAGACTGACAGAATCTGGATTCTCAAATGTGAGACCTAAGCATTTCAAATCAACAACAGATTCCAACAATTTAAACGAAAAGCTCAGGCCAAACAAGCTCACCTGCGGTCTGCCGTGAGCCTCTGCTGTAGCTCTGGGCAGGCTGCCGGGAGTGGGCGCTTGCCTCGTGCCGCCCTCTCTCTGGGCTCAGAGCTGGGACCTGAGCCAGCACCGAGGCGGGTTGGCGAAGCAGCCCCCGAGACCTGTGCTGTGCGTGCAATCAGAAGGCTGTCTGGGGACATCTGAGTTCTTTATGCCAACTTACTAGAAAATGACCTCTCTGCTCTCAGCGGCCTCAGGGCCTCTGAGAATTTTGGTTTTGCCCCAGCTACTGGTGTGTCGGTGTTTAGCGGACAGGATGAAAGGGGCGGGATCAAGTATTGGCTGCTGGAATGTGCAAAGAGCAATTTAGGGCGCCTGTCCCCATAGCACATAGGACCCCAAGAGCGGCCCCTTGTGTAACCTGTCTCATTCCCAGGCTGCTTCTGACTTTTCCAATGGTCTGTTTCCCATTTGTGGCTTGTCACATGACCATTCCTTTAGAAATGTATTCTCTTGTATATCAAGTAAAGACGTTACGTGCTCTCTGGAATAAGGCATGGTATACAAAAATAAGTGCATAAAAATAGTAAGTGTTCAAAAAAAGAAGATTATTGAATAAGTGACTACTTGAATGATTCATTTCGCGGTTCCACCCAGGGCTGTGCCCGCAGAGCAGGTGTTCAGGAAATGAGGGCAGAATGATGGAGTGGAAAGCGGCGGTTTGGCGATAATAGCCCTGTCATTTCCTAGTGACTAGGACCTCTGCTAAATGCTTAACCTGCCTTAGCCTCATTTTCCTCATCTGTGCATTGGGAATAATCTCAGCACCTGCTCTGCCGGGGCTGTGGGGAGGACTGGAGGAGAATGGGTAGGCCAACTGTCGGTGTCTAACAGGCACTTAACAAGTGGTGGCTGTCATTCCTTCGGACCTTTAAAACGCCCTCATATATAAAGGTCATTTTTTTTAAAAAAAGATTATTTATTTGAGAGGCAGAGAGAGAGAGGTCTTCCATCTGCTGGTTCACTCCCCAGATGGCCACAACTGCCAGAGCTGGGCCAATCCCAAGCCAGGAGAAAGAGGCACTTCTGGGTCTCCCACAAGGGTGTAGGAGCCCAAGCACTTGGGCCATCTTCCACTGCCTTCCCAGGCCACAGCAGAGAGCTGGATCAGAAGTGGAGCAGCCGGGACAGAAACTGGCACCATTATGGGATGCCGGTGCTGCAGGGGGGAGCTTAGCCTATGCCACAGTGCTGGCCCCATGAAGGTCATTATTGAATAACCTCACAAAAAGGTAGGTAGCAGGAGTGAGGATGATGGCCCCTTGCCTGAGCTGGCTGGAGTCTGACAAAGAAGCCACATGTACCTGCTGAGCGATTACAGCAGAAAGTCCCAGGTCTCTGCTCCCCTGGTTACAGCAGAGACGGCAGGGGGCTCCCTCAGCTCCACCCTTCTCTTTCCCACCTGCACGGGTGCTGAGCACCCTGCCAGCTGCCCCATCACTGAATTCCCTAGCCCCCAGAACGGGGGAGAGCCCTTTGCTGGAAGCCTCTGGCAGTCTTCTGCAGCCTCCCAGGCTCCCCCTAGCTCTGACCCTCGTGGTGATCATGACAGACAGCAGATTCATCCTGAAGGGCAACTTGACCTTCCCGCTGGATGGGTGTGCGCACATTCAGAAGGGGTGCAGGGAGAGCGTTCAGGGGTGGCTGGGGTCACTCCCCTGAGGATGTGAGGCCAGGTGGGCCGCCAGGATGCCCTTCACCAGAGACCCTTGTGGTGGGAGAGGTCAGCTGATGGACTAAAGGTCTGCCTAAGCGCCAGACGCCAATTCAGAGCACTATTGCGTAGGGCAGACGTGCTCAACGTGTGGTCCCAGATGGGGAGCCTGTCCTGAATGCAAATTCTCCAGCCCCACCCCAGAACTATAAATCAGAGAACTGGGGTGAGCCCGGCACTCGGTTTTAACAAGCCCATGGGGGACCGGATGCACGGCCAGTCTGCGAACCCCTGGCGTGGTGGATTCCAGTTCTGAGCTGTGGTCACCTCACCTGTCAGCTGGGACCCCACTTCCGGCAGAGGCCAAGCAGCAGGGGTTCACGTGGCCTCCTGCCTGTCACAGGGCTGGCGCTCAGTAATGGGCCTCCCCAGCCAGGAGTGGTCCTCAAGCAGCCCCCACCTGATGCATGGGCCCCAGGAGGAGAACTAGAACAAAGGTAAGGGAGACCCCATCTGAAGTTACCTTGGTGCCCTGAATGCCAACCCCAGGACGATTTTTCTTTTATCTTCCACTCTGCCTGCTAAGCAGAGGCTTCAGTGTTTTCATTATTTTGCAACAACAAAGCCACAGGACATTGGGCTTGCAGCCCTCCCGGCGGCCACCTGGCCCCTTCTCCCCCAGGCCACCTCCCACTCCCCAGCGGAGCTGTCTGGGGCCAGCGGGGAGCCCCTCACTCAGACTGAGCAAGACTCCCCTGCCCGGCCTTGGCCGGGCTCCCGGGAAAGGAGCAGCGGGAGGCCCCCTTATCAGGCCAAGAGAGGGCCCGGCGCGTTCCAGGAACAGACGCCTGGGAGCTCGGAGCCGCGTGTTTGGACGCAAGCGCCGCTGAATGCCTTCCATATGCTTCGGGTGCTGGGCGGGCTGGGCCGCCCCCGGGGAGTGAGGGGAGCCGGCAGACTCTGGCTCTCGGCCGGCCCCTCCAGCCCCTGGGCCGCCCGGGCTGCGGGCAGGCGCACTGATTCGCTGCCGTCCCCTGGCTGTCTGCGCCACCTGCCTGTGCACTGGGTTGGTGCCAGCGCGTAGTGCCCGACACCTAGGAGGCATCAGGAGTGGGGTTTGATGAGTGGATACTTAAAGAAACGACTTACCATTGGTGGAAGACTTTAGAGACTGGCCTGCAGCTTTGCTAACCCTCCCGGGGGCCACCTATGGCAGGGAGCACGAGCCCAGCCCACACACCCGCACCCACTGCTCAGGACTTTGTTCTCCGACTTTGCCCAACGTGAGAGGTGGGCTCAGGGCTGGTGCTGAGACAGGCTCAAGGCCACGAGGCTGGGATGGAGCAGGTCAGGATGGGAACCCAGCGTAAAGGATGCTATGTCCAGTGCTCTTTCCTGTCCAGCTCCAGAGGGAGCCCCTGCTGAGGGCTGACTGTCCCCTGGCCTCCCTGGTTACTAGGACTCCCAAAGGAAGGAAGCCAGCTTCTAAGGAGACAATGCATAGAAAGTTCCAGTAAGCCCTGTTCTGCCCTGGCCACAGAGGTGAGCAGATGGCCTTAAAGAGGCGTTGGGTGAGGTTCCCATTGTGTTGATCCAGTGGCTGCACCAGCACTTTCATATAATCCTTGATGCTCTTTGGAACCTCCATCTACATCCCATGAAATGGACACTGCCTTTACCTTATTTAAATTATTATGTATTTTATCTGTTTCAAAACAATTTGCACTTAGAAAATAGGACAGTGTTTAAAACTAAAAACAGGGGCTGGCGCTGTGGCCTGGAAGGTCAAGCCACCATCTGAAGTGCCAGCATCTCATATAGGCAGGGTTTGGAGTCCTGGCTGCTCCACTTCCTTTTTTTTTTTTTTTTTAATAGTTATTTATTTATTTGAAAGAGTTACACAGAGAGAGGAGAGGCAGAGAGAGGTCTTCCATCTGCTGGTTCACTCCCCAATTGGCCGCAATGGCCGGAGCTGTGCCGACCCGAAGCCGGGAGCCAGGTACTTCCTCCGGGTCTCCTACATGGGTGCAGGGGCCCAAGGACCTGGGCCATCTTCCACTGATATCCCAGGCCACAGAAAAGAGCTGGATCAGAAGAGGAGCAGCCAGGACTAGAACCAGCACCCACGTGGGACGCTGGTGCTTCAGGCCAGGGTTTTAACCCGCTGCGCCACAATGCCAGTCCCTGCTTGACTTCCATTCTCCCTCCCTCTAATGTGCCTGGGAGAGCAGTGGAAGATATCCCAAGTGCTTGGGCCCCTGCATGCACGTGGGAGATCTGGATGAAGCTCCTGGCTTTGGCCTGTCCCAGCCCCAGTCATTGCAACCATTTAGGGAGTAAAAAAAAAAAAAGAGCCTAAAAGCAAACCTTCTAGACTGTCTCAGGTTGACTGATGGCAAGAGATGGACTTTCGTGGTTGTGAGGTCCTGAGAGCCGGGTCTGAAATCCCGGCTGCAGGACGGCAGCCTCCAAATCCTCAGGCAGGCCCTGCGGCTCCGGGCCACAGGGGGACTCTGTTCTCAGAGCCTTTCCAGGGACCGCATCAGCTGCACCCTGACCAATGAGCATGATCTGCCCCGAAAGCCAACTGATTACATGTACACAAACCTCAGGGTGACCCCTGGGTGACACAGACAATGACCCTCACAGGAGGTTTCTACCTCCCCAGTGCACTGTGCTGTGCAGGCGACCGAAGGAGGGGAGGCAGCCTCAACCAAGGAGGGGCCTTGGGGGCTGAGCCTTGATACTGGTGCTGGGTGGGGGGTTGGGAGGGGCAGGACTATCCCAAGGGATGGGCTAGGAAGGGGCTGATCAGATATAACTTGGCCAGAGGATAACCCGTTTGAATTTAGAGAACTTGAGTCTGTTTCACAGCCTCTTTTTTTTTTTTTTTAAGTTTTATTTATTTGAAAGACAGAGTTGCAGAGAGGCAGAGACAGAGAGAGAGGTCTTCCATCTGCTAGTTCACTCCCCAGATGGCTGCAACGGCTGGAACTGTGCTGATCCGAAGCCAGAAGCCAGGAGCTAGGAGCTTCTTCCAGGCCTCCCACTTGGGCACAGGGGTCCAAGGACTTGAGCCATCTTCCACTGCTATCCCAGGCCATAGCAGAGAGTTGGGTCAGAAGAAGAAAGCCGGGACTAGAACTGGCGCCCACACGGGATGCTGGCACTTCAGGCCATGGCTTTAACCCTCTATGCCACAGCGCTGGCCCCTCACATCCTCTTGATAAACTCGCTTAACCTTGAAGTGTGCCTTAAACTCAGAGTATCAGGTTTTTACAATGGGGCTTTGGATATCAACCAGACAGTGTTACTTGCTTGGGTTCATCAGTCTTGTCACAGTTACTGGAAGCTGCAGTAAGGTAGCAACAAGGAGCATAATTTGTTGAGGTCCTTCCATGAGTCAGGCATGGTTTTAAGCACTTTATGTGGCTGAATTTGCATAATCCTCATATCAATCCCATAAAGCGGGCGTAGCTGCAGCCCGTTTTGCAGACAAGGACTATTGTTTCTGAAAGTATGTGTCCCTGGACACACGTGATATAAGCATTCCCCTTTGAAGGGAGCAAGGGGCACATCCACAGGAACGTTTCCCAGGGTTCCCCCTCATAAAGGAGGCCCAGAGCTTTAACCCAGGCAGCAGCTCTGAATTCCCAACCCAGGCTTCTGGTACGAGTGTGCCCGGATGCGTGAGCGGACGTCCAGAACAGGCAGGTAGACCTACAGAAACAGAAAGTAGATGATGGTTGGCCAGGACTGGGATGGGGGTGAATGGGGAGAGTTTGGGTCGGTTTATTTTTTCTCTACAAGGTTTCTTTTTGGGGTGATGAAAATGTCTTGAAATTGACCGTGGTGATGGCTGCACAACTGCACATAATACAGAGTTGTATGGGGGGTGGACTGTATCCAAGCTGTTAACAAAAAACCCAGGCTCGGCCTCACTTGTGTGGCCTCGTAGGGTGACCTCTCTTTTCTGTCTCTTCTGTAAAGTGCTGACCGGAAGGGCAGCTACCTCGTGGGGTTGTTGTGCTGCTGGGAGGGGAGGCATTAGGTGGCACTCAGCGCAGGGCTGCGCACACAGCAAGCCCTTGATGGACACTGACAACAGCCAGGACGTGGTGGGGTGCTGCATCAAGCACCTATGTCTGTGATCTCATCCAGGCTTCTAACCACTAGCGCATCAGTTGTGTCATGGGGGAGACTGAGGCTGGGGTGGGGGCAGGCCAGAGAGCTCTGAAAAATGAGGCTGGGATTGGAACCCAGGCTTTCCTGATGCCAAAGCTTGGGTTCCGAAGCCCAAGGCAATCCTAGTTTCTGCTCTAGGCTTGTGTGGATCTTTGTTCTGAGATGCTGGGCTGCACACCCTGAGGCCAGCCTGCATCCACCATCCCCTTTCCTTCCACTTTGATTGCCTGCTGTGCTCTGCTTAGCACACTTTTCCAAGGTTGAAAACACCCCCAGTGACACCCAGCAGCTGCCCAGAGTTGAGCTGGCAGGGTGCACAGCTCCAGCTCCCGGGAGGTGTTAGGCTTTTGGGAAGAAGGCTCAAGCTAACAACTTGCTTCCAAGACCCAGCCCTGCCAGCTCCTAACTTGTAACAACCGCTTCACCTTCGACTCTTCGTATGGATTCTATTTACTTGCAAGGGATATTGGGAGCTTGCTCACAGGCTGGCAAGGTCCCAGAGCCAGGAAACTGAGCTCTCTGGAGACCCCTATTGGCAGGGAGGTGGCAATCCTGGGGCTGGCCTGCACCCAGCGGGCCTCACAGCCAGCTGCGCAGAGGCAGTGAGGGCTAAAAATAAAAGTCACATCGTACAGGGACCTGGGCTGGCCTGGAGGCAGATGAGAGTGGGGGGAGGGGAGGCAGGAGGACTCACTACCACTAGGACTCCCCACCTGCAGTGTGTGGGTGGGGGGCAAGTGGGAGGCAGGTGATTCCTTTACCCAGCACAAAGCCCCCATCAGTTATTACAAAGGCGCTGACTTGGGACCACATAGAGTGGGCAGAGCTGGCTCCCCCTAGCCACAGCAATGAGCAAGGTCCTCTAGTGCTGCCCAGCGAGAATATAAAGCAGGCTACAGACAGAATTCTAAACTTTCTAGTAACCACATTTTTTTTTTAAAAAAGAAACAGGTGAAATTACATTTAACAATATATTTTATGTACTCTGACAAGGTATTTACCAATTCAATGTCATCCATATAAAAATATTAGCACAATAAATTCTCTTTCTTCGGCACTGAGTCTTCCAAATCTGGTGTGTTTTGTAGGGACTTAGAGCACAGCTCCAGCTGCAGTAGCCACCCCTGGCGTGCACTGTTGAGTCTTCTCTGGTGCCTGCACCCATCACCACAGACTAGTGGCTTGCAGCAGCATGGATGTATTGCCTTGCGGTTCCGGAGGGTGCAAGGCTGAAGCGAGTCTTCCAGAGTTAAGGTCAGGGTGTTGGCAGAGCTGAGCTCTCTCTGGAGGCCCTAGGAGGCCCTGTGCTCCGTGGTTTTCCCTCTCTGCATTTGGCGGCACCAGTGTCCAAGTATCAAAATGCATCTGGGGTCCCTTTGCCCACTGTGTGGCAGACCCTGTCTTAGGGGACACGCTGCAGTTTAAAAATGGTCTGCCCCCAGGAGTTCAATCCCCTAGGTCGTGCCCGAAATACTATGAAGAGGGTGGAAACTGACTTGGCCCCAGGTGTGCCGGGGTGGGGCTTTTGGGAAGCGACTGGCATTAGATTAGGGAAGGAGGGTGCAGTCCCCACGACTCAGTCCTGGTGGCTTTGTACGGAGGGGCAGAGGGGCCACAAGAGCCAGGTGCGCTCCCTGCCTTTTGCCGTGATGTCCTGCATGTCCTCAGAACTCTGCCAACCAAAGGCTCTTCCCGTCTCCTCCAGATCCCGGCACAAGGGGTGCCCAACATCCAAAGCCAGGGGCCAGTCTGCCCAGGACCTGGACATGTGATCGCAGGCACATCACTCCCCTCCCGTGCCTCACTTTCTCTGTTTAACAGTCGTGATGACGTCAGTCTTGCTTAGCATCCAGAGACCTGAGTGTGAATCCTGACTCACCACGTATTTGGAGTGGCCTTGAGTGACTTATTTCACTTTCTTCCCTGCCTGTGAGCTGAGGCGCTAATGATAGGAAGTGAACAGAAGGGAGCACACCGTGGTCATCGTTTGGATTCTAGCAAGTCTGCATATGTGTGTGTGTGTGCGTATTTGTGTCCACCTTCCCAAAGAGACAATGTACAAAAATGCTCCGCTCGGACTCTCCAGACATGGGCCTCAGGGGTGATTTTTACTTTCTTTTTGTATACCGTTGTTTCCAGTTTTTCTAGGATCAAAAATGAACAGTGTAAAACAGCCACTGTCCTTACTGCCTGGGGCTGTCCACGGGTGGCCTCTGGGCAAATCTGCTTGCCCTGCCCTCCTGGGGTGCAGCCGGGTCCTGCAGGGCTGGCCTCCGGCAGGAAGCACAAGGACCCACGGCCTCCCACTGCCTCCCGTGCAGAGGCGAGTCCACTGTGACTGACGACTTCACCCACGAGGAAGCTCGAGGAGGTAGGAAAGAGCTGGAAGCCGAAGACCTGGTGTCTAAAGTCCGTGCCCACCTCCCACCCCTCCCCCAGCCTCTCTGGTCTCCACTTCCCCATCTGTAGAAGGGGAGGAGAGGGTGCCTGCTGCACCCCAGGCTGTGGGGCTCCAAGCAGCTTTGCCTGCGCCTCGCCCGCCCCACCCTTCAATCACCTGGCAGACAGGTGCTGTCCAGCTTTTGGCTAGCGCAGGGTTTCCCTGGGAAACGCATCACTGTTCCGCATCACTGTCTCAGGTGACTGTTAATCGGCCAAGGGGGCACCCGCAGGGCTCTGGCTGAGCAGCTGTGCACCGGTGCTTTTGCTCTGGCCCATCCCACCCTTTCCGCCTTCCCCTCTAGCCCTCTGCCACCCGGATCCTGCCTGGAGCCACCACTGCCTCACAGCCTCCGCAAGCAGAGGAGTCGGCTGTCGGCAAGGCTGCAGGGGTGAGTGGTTGGGGCTGGGCCTGGAGCCCTGAGTGGTAACAGGAAGCACCAGGGCTCTGGACAGCTGGGCAAGGGTCCTTGAAGGGAACGGGGCATGATGCCATCCAGGTGAGAAGACAAGCGTGGGCCACTGCTGGTCCGTTACAGGCAGCAGTGTCCAGGGTGTCCTGGCTCTCCTGTGGGGCATCCCCTTTGAGGGTCACAGAATCCAGGGAGGCAGACGGACTGGGGGCATCCCCCCATTGCACAGAAGGGAAGACTGAGGCCAGAGAGGATGCTCCTGCCAGCACACCAGGCTCTGACGCCCCCTGCAATACCAACGGCACCACCTGGAACTCAGCAACGGAGCAACAGGCTTCTTCAAACTCGCTCAGTGCCACCAACTCCAACTGCACACTTAGTGAAACCTCGGAAGAGATTTTTTAAAAAATTCTTTCGGTTTTTAATACATATTTATAAGGACGACCTCTGCCCAGTGGCTCAGAGGTTCTGGTCAAGGTTGAGAAGTGACTGCCTCAGTTTACCGGCTGACCTGGGATTCTGGAGAGCAGCACTCTCCTGGTCTCCCCTGGATGGCATGCAGGTGCGTTCAGCCGGGGGAGGCCCCAGATGCAGGGCGTGTGCATGCCGCTGTGTGGCGGGAACCTAAGCTGCCAGGCCTGGGGTGGCAGGTGCGCTGCAGCCAGCCCAGCCTGCCTCGTGGTCCCAGATGTGAGTGGGGAACTTGATGGCAGGAGGCTCCTGAGTGTTTCCAGAACCCTCCAGCCTGGAAGGCTCACCTGGGTCAGGGAGGCCTGGAATTAGACCATCTGGACTGGAAAGAACCGCGAAGATCTTCAAATCGCAACTTCCAGTTCAGGCCCCCCCAGTGCAGGCCTCTGGATGTGCTTGTTTGCCTCCGGTGATGGGAAACTCCGTCACGGCTTGGACAGACTGAGGTCGCACTGGCACCCTGTCCCTTCGGCCCCAGGCTAACCCTGGGCAGGAAGAGAAACACGCTGCCAGCTCTCCGTGGGGTCCCTGCACAGATCTGCCTACCCCAGGAGCTCCTCCGCTTAGATCCTACAGCTCCGAGTCACCACCCGTGCCCTAGGCCGGGTCCCCTCCTCTCCCCATCTTGGGCCAAGTCCACTTCAACAGTCAGGGCTGCAGTGGCTCCCAGGCCTCTTGGTGCCGTGCTGGGATCAATGCTGCCCAACACGCCAAGCAGACGGCCAGCTGGTCGACCTGCCAGTCCTGCTCAGGTCACGCAAGCCCTGGTGCAGCCCTGTGCTCTTGAACATCAAGGGCAGAAGTCACAGTCATCACACTCGGCTCCCCGAGGAGCCCCGCCTGCCCCCCCTAAGCACTGGTCTCCACGATGCACTTGAGGAACATGGTGTCATCTTTCACGTAGGCATGCTTGGGTGACTGCAGCTTGTTAAGGGGGAAGAAGAGAGGGCAGCCGCTGGCCACGTTGGTTTCGCTCTGGGGCCGCTGGAAGGACGCAGAGCTGAGGTCCGGCCTGAAGGCGTCGATGGCGTGCTCCCGGTTATTCTGGTCAAGCAGCATAAAGGTGACCTGCAGGGCAAGGGGACAGGGGGAGGTCAGGCCTGGACGGTGGCGCCCTGGAGAACCAGGGCTTGGCTCAGAGCAAACTGCCTGCCCACTGCCTGTGCAGCCCCTCTGAACCTCGGCTGAGACTGGGAGACAAAGAGGCGATGAAAGGGCAGTACCTGCCATTCTGAGCAGGCTCAGGGGCTGTCCTAGGCTTAGGAGCCTGTGTTCTAGGCCGGCGCCGTGGCTCAACAGGCTAATCCTCCGCCTTGCAGCGCCGGCACACCGGGTTCTAGTCCCGGTCGGGGCGCCGGATTCTGTCCTGGTTGCCCCTCTTCCAGGCCAGCCCTCTGCTGTGGCCCGGGAGTGCAGTGGAGGATGGCCCAGGTGCTTGGGCCCTGCACCCCATGGGGAGACCAGGAAAAGCACCTGGCTCCTGGCTCCTGCCATCGGACAAGCGCGGTGCGCCGGCCGCAGCGCGCCAACCGCGGCGGCCATTGGAGGGTGAACCAACGGCAAAAGGAAGACCTTTCTCTCTGTCTCTCTCTCTCACTGTCCACTCTGCCTGTCAAAAAAAAAAAAAAAAAGGAGCCTGTGTTCTACCTGCAGAACCTCTGGTTTGGCTGACTGCTGGGGGGTAAGGACGGGACTGGAGCACTGACAAAGAGGCTGGACTCAATAAGCTACATGTCTCTGCAATAAGCTACATGTCTCTGCTGGCTCTGACATCTTGAATTCATCAGTTTCAGCTGGAACCACCCCCCTGGCCCCCAACAAGGCAGTGGGGTAAGGACAGATAGGGCCTCTACCTAGAGGCCATCAATCAACGCCCTGAAACATTTATCAAGCTTCTGGTATCCACAGAGCAGCTACGTACACCCTGAAGCAGCCGGTCATCTGAATGTGACACAGGGACAGGTGTTTGGTGTGGCAGCTAAGACACTGCTCGGGGTAGCCACATCCCGTACTGGAGGGGCTGGGTTCAGGTCCTGCCTCTGCCGAGTCGTTTCCTGCTAATATAACCCTGGGAGGAAGTAGATGATGGCGCAAGTAGTTGGGTTCCTGCCCCCGATGTGGGAGACCTGGGTTGAGTTCCAGGTTCCTGGCTTCAGTCTGGCCCAGATATTTGGGAGAGTGAAAGAGCAGATGGAAGATATCTCTCTTTCTCTCTCTCCCTCCCTCCCTTCCAAATAAACAAATATATGTCATTACATGAGAGGCAGAGTTACAGACAGAGGGAGAGACAGAGAGAGATCTTCCATCTACTGGTTCATTCTCCAAATGGCTGCAATGGCTGGAGCTGGGCTGATCCAAAATCCCACATGGGTGCAGGGGCCCAAGCACTTGGGCCACCTTCTACTGCTTTCCCAGGCCATAGCAGAGAGCTGGATTAGAAGAGGGGCAGCCGGGACATGAACTGTGCCCATATGGGATGCCAGAGCCACAGGTGGTGGCTTTCATAAATGTTATTTATAAAAAAAATTTTTTAATAGGGCTGAGCATTGCAGTGCAGTGGGTTAGACTGCAGCATAGGATGCCTGTAGCCCATACTGGAGAGCTGATTTGCATGCCAGCCACTCCCTCTCCTGATCCATCTTCCTACTGCTGCATCCCAGGAGTCAGCGGATGATGGCCTAAGTCCTTGGGTTCCTGCTACTCAAATGGGAGATGCCGATGGTGTTCCAGGACCCTGGCTTTGGCCTGATCCAGCCCCAACTGCTGCGGCCATTTGGGGGAATGAATCAGCAGACAGAACTCTCTTTCTCTCTCTGTAACTCTGCTTTTCATGGAGAGAAAAGTAAATACACATTAAAAAAAGATAAAATGATAAATAAAAGTGATGCGAACAGTCTGCCCTGGCCCATGGCCCTGCCAGGAGCCTGTAATTGGTTCCCCTGGCCTCCTGAAATCGCTCTGAAACCTGGCTGCACAGCCCGGAGGCCTGACACTCAGGCCCTGCACTCACGGTGCTAAGCCCCGGTTGCTGGTATTTTAACAACCTCCTTGGCACCTTTGGAAACTGCTGCCTGCTGCCCACTGACTCATGCTCAGACCACCATGGGGCGCCTGCCTCCCATGCCAGCTCACATCTGGGTTCCTGACCCCTCCCTCCCTCTCAGCGCTGTGCAGGGAACAAGAGCCCCCTCCACCCCCCCTTAACATTTTAAAATAGACTTTATTTTTAGAGCAGTTTTAGGATCAGGGTGAAATTGAGCAGAAAGTACAGAGATTTCTCATATCCTTCCTACCCGCACCCTGTACAACCTCTCCACTCTCAACACCTCCCACCCCCAAGGGGTACAGTTGTTACAACTGATGAGCCTGTACAGAGGTGTCTTTACCAACCAGAGGCCATCTTGTACACGGCCGGATAACAGGGCTATCATGGAGAGCACCTGCACGGCCTGAAATCCCCTGTGCCACACATTCATCCCTCCCTCTCTCCTATCCTAGGCCACCACTGAGTTTTTTAAAAAAATATTTATTCACTTGAAAGGCAGAGAGAGACAGACAGACAGACAGACAGACAGACCAACAGACCCACCATCCACTGGTTCACTTCCCAAATGGCTGCAAACAGCCAGGGCTGGGCCAGGCCAAAGCCAGGAGCAAGGAACTCCATCTAGGTCTCCCCTGTGAGTGGCAAGAGCCCAAGCACTTGGGTCACCATCTGCTGCCCGCCCAGGTGCATTAGCAGGAAGCTGGACTGGAAGCGGAGCAGCAGGGACTCAAACAGGCGCTCCGATATGGGATGCTGGTATTGCAAGTGGCGGCCTCACCTGCTGGGCCACAACACTGGGCCCCCGTCTGATTTTTTTTTTTTTATTGTCTCCATACTATTGCCTTTCCCAGAATGTCATATAGTTGGAATCATACAGTGTGTCTGGCTTCTTTCACTCAGTAGCATGCACTTCGGGGTCCTCCATGGCGTGATGGTGTATTTGTTTTTACTGCTGCATAATATTCACCTGCACATACCATTGTTTGTCCATTCATCTTCTGAAGGACATCTTGTTTGTTGCCGGCTTCTGGTAATTATGAATAAAGCCACTATAAACACCCACACGCAGGTGTTTGTGTGGACATCTTTGGGTAAATAACAAAGTGCGTGGCTGCTGAGTCGCAGGGTAAGGGTGTGTTTCGTTTTGTCAGAAACTGCCAGGCTCTCTTCCAAAGTGGTGGGACCGACCTGTGTTCCCAGCAGCCGTGAGGGAGGGTCCCCCAGCATTCAGCACCATCAGGGTTCTGGATTGGGGCCATGCCTTACAGGTGGGCCTCCTTCCTTTTTCTGAAAACCCTGCCGGCACAGGCTAGCCTCACAGCCCCTCCTCCAGGAAGTTCTCCCGATGCACCCCACCATAACAGCTGCATTTCTCCATGCTGTAGGAGAGCTCTGTTTCAGACACCTTAGCTCCCAGGCTCATGGAGCCAGAGGCTCTGGATCTGAACTCAGCTTCTTGTGTTTTTTTTTTTTTTTTTTTTTTTTTGACAGGCAGAGTGGACAGTGAGAGAGAGAGACAGAGAGAAAGGTCTTCCTTTGCCCTTGGTTCACCCTCCAATGGCTGCCGCGGTCGGCGCACTGTGGCTGGCGCACCGCGCTCATCCGATGGCAGGAGCCAGGTGCTAGGTGCTTTTTCCTGGTCTCCCATGGGGTGCAGGGCCCAAGCACTTGGGCCATCCTCCACTGCACTCCTGGGCCACAGCAGAGGGCTGGCCTGGAAGAGGGGCAACCGGGACAGAATCCGGCGCCCCGACCGGGACTAGAACCCGGTGTGCCGGCGCCGCAAGGCGGAGGATTAGCCTGTTGAGCCACGGCGCCGGCCAGCTTCTTGTTTTATGAAAGGGAAACTGATAAAGCAAAGAGAGTGGGGACTTGTCAGGTCACAAGACCAAGTTCATGGCTGGACTGGGACCAGTGCCAGGCCCTCAAGTGCCCCCGTGACTCTCCCAGCACCTCCTCCCTGCCCTACCTTGTTCCGGAAAGGCCACGGCAGCAGAGCGTCGTACTCCCCTCTCATGATCACAATGAAGAGAGACAGGTGGGTCCTCTTGCCCGTGCCGTCCCCATTCAGGTACAGACGCAGGCACAACTTGTAGCCGTACTTGGCAGTGTAGAAAGCTGAAATGCGGAAGCCACAGTCAGCCGGGCAGCACGGGGCTCGGCAGGTGAGAAAACCAAGGCCCCACAATGTGGCAGAACCAAGGTCACAGGCTCAAAACTGGGAACGCCGGGATGAGCGGGTCAGAGAGGTGGAGGCTGGCAACCACCCACCACCCACCCCAATCGCAGCTTGCCCGGGCGCCCAGTGGGCTTCTGACTCGGTAGCCCTGGGGTGAGGACACAGAATTTGCATCTCCAATAAGTTCAAATGGGTTGCCGGTGCCACTGGCCCTGGGATCACACTTTGAGAAACACTGATCTAACCAAAAGCTGTTTGCGAAAACCCAGCCCATGAACAGGAAGGGGCTGGTCACCATCTCACAATGTGCTGGAGCAAAGCCAGGTTGAGAGGCCTTTTTAAGCGCCAACACTTGTTTCTTTCTTTCTCTAAAAAGATTTACTTATCTTATCTGAAAGGCAGAGTGTCAGAGAGAGAAGGAGAGACAGACAGAGAGACAGAGAGAGAGAGAGACAGAGAGAGTGAGTTTTTCCATTGGTTGGTTCACTCCCTAAATGGCCACCACAGTTGGGACTGGGCCAGGCCGAAGCCAGGGGCCAGAAACTGCATCTGAGGTCTCCCCATGGGGGTGGCGGAGGCCCAAGGACTTGGGCCATCTTCTGCTGCTTTCCCAGGTGCACTCCCAGGGAGCTGGATTGGACTTGAATGGACTCCCATATGGGCCTTGCAGGCGACCCCTTTAAATTTTTTTTTCCCAAAATACTAGTTTGTTTCTGTTGCCCCAGGCCCAGTGGTTGGGGTCCCCTGGAGGCTGGAGGTGAGTGGGGGGCTCACGGTCCCAGTAGCCACCCTGACCAAGGCCCCCAAGGGCTGCCCCGTCGCTGGTGAGCCTGCCCGGGAGCCCCTGGGGCTCTCTCCCGGGGCAGCTGACATGGCCAGTTCCTCCAGTGTGGGTTCCAGCAGCTGCCACTTTCCGGTGGCCCCTCCCTGGGTGGAGCCAGGGTACAGGCGTGGGCAGGCAGGGGGCGGAAGAGGGCCGGGTGACATTCTGACTCATGCCTGCCCGTGAAGTGCCAGGAAGCAGCCAGGGACGCTGCTTATTTTTCCCTCTCTGGAAAGAATCTCAGAGGAAAGGTGCGCACGCAGGAGGTGAGGGGGGCCAGGGCTGACAGGCACCGGGGGCTGCATGCTGCTCCAGGCTGCACGGGGACCCCCTCTCCTCCCCCCTGCCAGCCATCTCCTCCGCAGAAGAGGAATCAGCCTGCACGGCTGCTCTTGGGTGTGTGAGAGGAGTGACAAGCAGGAAAGGCGTGAAGCCTAGGCAGGCACTAGAGGCTGAGGGCGCAACTGGCAGAAAGCCACGCGTGCACTCAGACACACCTGAGCGGGACGGGGGAAACCATGCCAGTCCGAGTCCAGGCACCGCACCCGGCTTCCTACAGCCTTGGGCACAGGACCCGGCCTCAGCCTGTTCATCTGTAACACGGAGTTGAGACGACAGGCACTTGGCGAGGGTTTGTGACATCTGTCCCGTGCTGGCCCAGTCCCTGACACCTGGTGTGGTTTGAATGGAGCACTTTATGCACAGATATAGGCATTGCTACATTAACAGACAACCTGTCTTTAAGCAGAACGTAGCTTATGCAAGGCTTCATGCCCAGCCCAGGGGCCCAGCGACAAGTAAGAACTGTCCGTGTCTACACAACACCATTCACCTGCTGCCCACAGTCACATACAACACACGGGCTTGACTCAGCTCTTCCCTGGGCTGATGCATCCCGTGGGCTCCCCGAGGGCAGGGTCCCAGGGTATCCACCAGTACAAAGCCATCCCCCACACCCCTGCCATTTGCACAGCGTGGGCTCACGGGGCATCTCTTGCACCCTCAGGTCCACAGGAAGTGGCCAGCCATCTGTATTCCCAGGCGGAATTGACTGTCATGCAGGGAGTGTGCAGGTCTGCTCAGAGCCCCACCGCAGAGCAAGGTTTGCGCATCCTTCTCTTTCCTCTGTGCTGGGACCAGGTGCATCCCAGCCTAGCAGGAATCACAGTGACTGTCCCAGGCGTGGCTGTCCCCTCCGCTGGTCTCCTGGGCCCTGGAAGGTGTTACCTGGGGAGAAGAGGCTGACGGTCCTGCCGCAGGCAGACTCGAGGCACCGCCTGGTGACATTGGTGATCTTCCACAGGAAGGTGCCGTCGAAGGAGGCCTCCTCCATGAGGCGCAGGCTCTGCTCCAGCTTGCCCAGGGCTTGGTCCTTCTGGGCCAGGGTCTGCTGCAGCTCCACCACCTGCGGGGAACGCCCGTTCAGCCGGGGACACAGAACCCGGCTGGAGGCTGGAGATGGAGCTGCCCCAAACAGGCCCTCTTGACCAAGCCTCTCTCCGGCGCCTGCACCTGCACTAATGCAGTTACCATGCTGGCCTGGAATTCCTCGTCCTTCCTGCCTCGGGGGCCAACTCCTACTCAGCCATCAGGAGCCCCACTTCTCTGGCCCTTCCTCTGTGAGCATTTACTTGCTGCCCCCAGCTCGGCTGGCCCCTCTTTCCTCTGGGTTCTTGTGGAGCCCTTACAATGGTTTCATGCAATACATTTTTCTCCCTTTCCTGTCACATGGGTTCCACCCCCTGCCCGAGGGCCGGAGCCATGCTCACTTTGTCTGCATCCTTGCCTTGCATGGTGCTGGCATGTAAAAGCAGACACAGCTGCTGCCCTTTCAACTGGGAATCACACAAAGGCCTGACTCGGCCATGCCAGCCCTGTGCCTGGCCCTTCTCGTAGGTTTCCCCAAGGAAAGCTGGAAGAACACACAATTGTTCTCGTAGAGAAACAAGGGATGAGAGTGAGTGTCCTTAAAGAAACTTCAGGGCTGGTGCTGTGGTGCAGGGGGTAAAGCTGCCATCTGCAGTGCAGGCATCTCATATGGGCACTGGTTCGAGTCCTGGCTGCTCCTCTTCCAATCCAGCTCTCTGTTGTGGCCTGAGAAAGCAGCAGAAGATGTGCCCAAGTCCTTGGGCCCCTGCACCCATGACTCAAAGAAGCTCCTGGCTCCTGGTTTCGGATTGGTGCAGCTCCGGCTATTGCAGCCATCTAAGGAGTGAACCAGTGGATGAAACACCTCTCCCCCCCCCCCCCCCTTCTGCCTCTGCCTCCCTGTAACTCTGCCTTTCAAATAAATAAATCAGAGGGAAAGTGACTTGCTCAAGCCCAGGTACCGAGCTAATGCTGGGGCTGAAACTAAACCCCGGCCCTAACGCGAGAGGAGACAAAGATCTAGTTTGCGGCAGGGAAAGCAACACTGGCGTGGCAGCAGCTACACTAAGAGAAGTGTGAGCTCTGGGGTCAGGAAGGGGACAATCCTCGTGCACATGTGCTCCCAGAGGAAGTGGGCTCACTGGAGTCAGGGCGGGACGGCGCTGCAAGCACGCAGGGTCAGAGACGGAGCCCAAGGGCACAGGGACAACGGGATCCATGCCCAGACGAGGGGATGGAGGTGCCAGGCCGCGGAAGTGCTCGGTAGGATGTGATCACTGACTGTGTGTCCCTCAGGGGCTGCCCTGGGGACTTGAAGGCAGCTTTGTCTTGTAGACCCTAAGAGGCAGGGCCAGGGGCAATGGAGCAGGACACAGAGAGGCTGGCGGGAGCTTAGTATAAGGAAAAACTCACTAATCGTGAAAAACGTCCAGCAATGGAACGAGCTGTGAAAGGAAAAAGAAGGAGTGTCCCATCACAGGAGCTCAAGCAAACGAATGGACGGCAGCAGGGGGGGTGTGTTTGACCTTGACTCTAACTTCTTTTTTTCTTAAATTTATCTGACAGGTAGAGTTAGAGAGAGAGAGAGAGAGAGAGAGAGAGAGAGAGAGAGAGAGAGAGAGAGAGGTCTTCCCTCCGTTGGTTCACTCCCCAAATGGCCGCTACGGCTGGCGCTGCACTGATCCGAAGCCAGGAGCCAGGTGCTTCCTCCTGGTCTCCCATGCCGGTGCAGGGCCCAAGCACTTGGCTCATCCTCCACTGCCCCCCTGGGCCACAGCAGAGAGCTGGCCTGGAAGAGGAGCAACCAGGACTAGACCTCGGTTCCTATACGGGATGCTGGTGCCGCAGGCGGAGGATTAACCAAGTGAGCCATGACTCTAACTCCTGACCCAGGATTCTAGAAAGTCCTGGGAGCCAGGGGACAAGGGTTTTGGTGGAGGAGTACCTGCGCTGAGCAGGATGAATGAGGAACATGGGGCCACTGCTCTGGGGACAGAGGGAGCTCCCTGAGCTGTCCTTGAGGAAAACCGGCCTCCCACACTCACCCTCTGTTCCAGGCTCAGGATGCGCTCGCGGTCCAGCTGGCTCTGGTGGATGGAGGCGGCCAGGGCCAGGTGGGAGGCCTCCACCTCCTTGTTGAGGACGGCGACAATGTTCTCGAACACGCGCAGCTTGCCCTCCAGCTCGGCCAGGAGCTTCTCTTTCATGAGGTGCTGCAGGGCCAGCTCCTCCTGGCTCTCGGAGCACGGTGCCCGGTAGCAGTCCACCTCCAGGTCCCCTGCCACCTCCACGGCGGCCTGCAGCTGCAAGTCTGACAGGTTCCGCTCCAAGGCCATGGGCCCGGACCCCAGGCCAGAGCCCAGCTGAGCCTTCCACTGTTTCATGAACCCCAACAGCAGGTTTAGGTGGGAGGCCTGGGAGGTGGCCTCGTGCTCCTGCAAGGACTGTGCGTTTCCCTGCCAAGAGAGTGAGGCTGATCAATGGACACAGAGGTGGAGGGAGGACCAGAGAGCAGGGGAGAGACCCTCTCATCACAGTCAGGTCCATCCACTCAGCAAAGGGGAAGCGGCTTTCTGTACAGTGGAAGGAGGGGTGTGCAGGAGCCTGCATCAGGCAGGACACAGCCTCTAGAGGCATCCTGGCCTCTAGACAATGGTCCTCCCTGCCTTGAGTGCAAGGGTGATTCAGGACCACGGAGAGAGACACGGAGCCATTTTGGTGATGCTATATCAACGCTTAGGTGGTACTTAAAGCACCATCATGGCTTAATAGTGAGATCGGCTGCTTGGGAAAGTCATCAGTCATAAGGGGCATCCAGAGGAGTAGCTTAGTGTCACAGAAAAATTCTGGAGGGGCTGGAATGGGGGACCCAAAGGTCTGCAACCCTGTGCACAGATCCCTGTTCTCACACTCAAACACTTACCTTAAAGGAGCAGCCAACACCTGCAAAGGGGCACCCAGCTCCAGCCTCAGCCACCTCGGGGTGAATCTGGAAATAATAGCCGCATCACTGGATGTTATAGGGATCGCTGTGGCCAGCCCCAGGGCTCTCGGCAAAGGACCAGGAGCCAGGCTGGGCCATGTGACTTTGCACCTGCTGTTCCCCTTCCACCCTTTGTGTCTCAGTTCTTCCATCACCTCCCTTCCACACGGGACCAGGGCCCCTGTGGTGATCCCGGGCAGCACTGCTCTTCCTCCATTGGGACACATTCCACACAGCTCAGAAAGTCTCATTCGCATTGGGTTGCTCCACTGGTCTGGGGTCTCTGGGAGAGTCATGGCTGCATATTCGCAGTGCCTGGCACACAAGGAGACACTTGGAACCTGCTGCCACACGTGTCAATGCCTCCCTCCTCCTGAAGCCCGTGGGCACAGGCCTTCTCGGAGTTCCCATGGCATCCCTCCTTGGCCATCTGTCTTGGATCGAGGTGTGCCTGCCCTGCACGGGTGTCCCTCCCAGATGACACACAGCCCAAGAGCAGGCACACAGCAGGGGCTCACTGCTAACAGCAACTTGATACTGCTCCAAACCTGCTCAGGTCTGAAGGGTTTACCAAATGCTCTTATGTCATAACTCTTCTTAGGGCTCAGAACAACACTGTGGGGAAGATGGGGTGGCCCCCCCCATTTTACTGACACAGCAGAGGGAAGGGAGCTGCCCAAGGAGCCACAGCTGGGATGCAGCACGGCCTCCGGACTCCTCCACACACCACTCTCTCTTATCAGGAACAAGCCTGCAGGAGGTGGGAGGAACCTTTTTCCAAAACATGTACCTGCAAAAGGACTTATATCCTGAATAGATAAAGCACCCTTACGATTCAAGAGTAAGCAGCAGACAACCTCATGAGAAATGGGTATTAGGGAGAATCCTGCATAGACACTGTACAAAGGGAGACACAGGGTGACAAAGCAGGCTGTGGAGAGGCTGATACCAGTAGTCATCTGGGAAAGGGGGCGTGCACTGAAATGCAACCACCCGCGGGCTAAAACTCCACTGGACTCTGTCCCTACATCGTCCAAATAAAATGAAAGTAAATGAGGCCAGCGCCGTGGCTCAACAGGCTAATCCTCCACCTTGCGGCGCCGGCACACCGGGTTCTAGTCCCGGTCGGGGCGCCAGATTCTGTCCCGGTTGCCCCTCTTCCAGACCAGCTCTCTGCTATGGCCCGGGAGTGCAGTGGAGGATGGACCAAGTGCTTGGGCCCTGCACCCGCATGGGAGACCAGGAGAAGCACCTGGCTCCTGGCTTCGGATCAGAATGGTGTACCGGCCGCGGTGGCCATTGGAGGGTGAACCAACAGCAAAAGGAAGACCTTTCTGTCTCTCTCTCTCACTGTCCACTCTGCCTATCAAAAATAATAATAATAAAAAAAGAAAGTAAATGAAAAATTTCAAGTCTTATGAAAAAGACTGACAGTACCAAGTCTTGGTGAGGGCTGGGGCAGTGGGAACCTTCATGTCACTGGTAGGAATGCAGAATGGAAGACTCTTTGGAAAAATCCCATGGAAGACCTTACATTGGAACATCTGATAAAGTGAAGCCATCTTTATAAACGAACTGACTCACAAAGCCCATTTAGAAAGTTCCTGTACAATAGACACAGCCCCCTCCTAGGACAAGACAAGGTTTACCCAAGATGAGGTAAAACACAGATCCACTCAAACGTGTATGTGCAGGCTCATAGCAGCCACAGTCATTACAGCCAGTCCTATGGTATCTTCTGGCATATGTGCACACACTGAGATCATGGCGTCTCCACACCACACGACTCAGCACTGTCATGAATTCAACACTCACACACACAGTAACAGGACACGCTACATGCAAGAGGTTACACACACAAATGACTGCATTTCACCACCACTCCGTTCTTCTAAGGTTCTAGAAAGGGCAAATCTATAGTGACAGAAAGGGGATCGGGGTTGGGCGGGGCTGCAGGTGGGAGGAGGGTGGGGCGCGTAGGGGCACAGAGCGCTTTGTCTGGGGCAGAAGTGTTTGCCATCTTGATCGCGGTGGTGGGTACGTGATATCTATTAGCTGGGATGCTCCACAGCTGCGCACTGAAAATGAGGAAGCTGTGTTGTTGCATGTGAGTAAAATCTTGACTTCACAGGACTTTTGTTGCTTTTTGTGGAAGAATGACCTTGAGGGTGAAGCGAAAGGGGATCTGAAGGCGGGGCGGGGGGGGCGGGGGTCTTCTGGACTTGGTGAATCGGGAGCCACCCTAGTTCTCCTTCTTTAAACGTGGGATAAGCAGAGGACCGTGGGTTTAAGGAGTGCAGCTGGTTTGGGACAGAGGGCACAGGGCCACCCCTGCCTTGTTCCACTGCTCTGGACTCCAGGGACAAGTTGCTCCCAACGAGAAACAGAAAAGAAATACTTTGGGGGTGGGTGAGGGCTGGGCAGAGGGTGGCCTTGGCAGGGGGACCACCAAGGCTTTGGACATTTGCAAGGACGAAGGCTCCCCCAAGAGCAGCTTCCACATGAGGGACACTGGGGGACCTGAGCTGTGGGTGAGCGGCCTTGGGGCCCCCCTCAGGCCCATGATTTGAATCCTCTGGTCCCAAGGGCTCAAGCTTGAAGGGGGGTGAGAGGGTGAAAGTGATGGAGCCAGCAGTGGGGGTGTGGCCATCACCCCGCAGGTGGAGGGGTGTTAAATGGCAGCTGGGCCTGGGGGCGGGTGAAGTGTGAACAGGGAAAGCCCATCACAGGGGCCAAGGGCCACCCTCACTCTGCTGCCCATGGAGGCGTGGGCTGGGAGCAGCTGTGGTGACTCAAGAGGCCTTCAGGGGCTGCCCCTGGTCCTACCATCATTCACACATTCCTTAGACCACACAGAGGTCACGGGTGTGGGCTCTGGAGCCAGCCTGTCGGCCCGGAGCTCATCTCTGTCACGTCTCATACCAGCTGTGTGGCCCCGGGAGAATTATTCACCTCTCTCTGTCTCGGTTTCCCCATCTTCAAGACGGGGATATTAGCAGCACCCCCTTTGCAGAGTTACTGTGAAAGTTAAATGAGATAATACACATCAAGGCTGACATCAGTGCCAACTGCTGCTGTGACAAAATTCCAAGTTGTTTTTTTTTTTTTTTGACAGGCAGAGTTAGACAGTGAGAGAGAGAGACGGAGACAAAGGTCTTCCTTCTGTTGGTTCACCCCCGCAAATGGCCGCTATGGCTGGCACGCTGCGCCGATCTGAAGCCAGGAGCCAGGTGCTTCCTCCTGGTCTCCCATGCGAGTGCAGGGCCCAAGCACCTGGACCATCCTCCACTGCCCACTCTGGGCCACAGCAGAGAGCTGGACTGGAATTGGAGCAGCCGGGACAGAACTGGCGCCCCAACCAGGACTAGAACCCAGAGCACCGGTGCTGCAGGCAGAGGATTATCCTAGTGAGTTGTGGCGCCGGCCAAAATTCCAAACTTACTGGCTAAGACAATGCAAATTGATTCTCTCACGTTCTGGACATCAGCAGCCCTAACGTGCAGGCGCCAGCAGGACCATGCTCCCTGCAGAGCCTCTGGGGGAGGATGGGTTTCCTTGCTTTTTTCAACTTTCCTTGGCTTGTGGCCCCTTCTTCCACCTTCAAACCAGCAGCGGAACGTCTTCCAACCTCCCTCCCGCCAGACTCTCTTGTCTGGCTCTTCCGAGGACCCTCGTGAGTGCGCTGGGCCCACCTACGCGGTGCAGGGCAATCTTCCCATCTCTAGATCCTTAAGTGAATGGCATCTGCTGTCTCTTTGGCCACTGCTATGGGCTGTGCTATCCCCCCCCCCCCCCAGATGCCTACGCTGAAGTCCTAACCCCCAGTATCTAACAGCATGGAGATGGGGGTCGTTCAAGAGCCCATTAAATTGAGGTCATCAGGGTGGGCCCCGATCCAGTCCGACTGACGTTACAGGGAAAGGAAATTTGGACGCAGACAGAGAGGGAAGACGATGCGGGGACATGGGGAGGAGTTGGCGGTACAGCAGAGCGGCAGGGTGGCGGCTCACCAAGGTCGCACCATGCCTGTGAGCTGTGCAGCTCCTCAAGCCTGGGTCTTTTCTCCTGCAGCTGGAGCCTGCGTAAGCCCTGGCCCCGTCAGACCCTCCCACACCACAAGGAGGGGGCCGGGGTTTTAAGGCTCTGCTTCCCCCACGCAGGGACAGGAGCCCGTGACCTGCCTGGGGTGACAGGGCTGGTTATGGTGGAGCCCAGGAGCCTGGGTCCTCCCTCTCCACCAGAGTCCTCACCTTGACCAAAGCGTGGCGTCCCCTGAAGGCTGGGGACCCAGGCAACAGGTGAGGGACTCAGGCGTGGGTTGTAAGAAAAGAACAGCGGCTCTTTCCCTGGCCTGGCTTGGCTTGGCCCGTTTCTGGAGCCCCATGCGGCCCTGTGGGAGCAGCCTCACTGCTTGCAAATGGCTAATAATACAGTTTGCAGTGGAATTTCCCCGGAGGAGGAAGAAAGAGAGACAGAGAGAGTGCAGAATGCCAGCCTCGGGAGCCGGGCCGCCGTCTGCATCTCAGACATCTGGCTGTGCGGTAATCCCGGCCTCCCTGCCACCCAGGCCTTTGGTGATGGGGTCGCTGAGGGTCACTGCGGGAGGCCTCTGCTGGGGGATCTGCAGGTGTCTGAGAGTGTGGGTGTGGGGAAGAAGCAAGGAGCAGGTGTGCCGTGCCAGGCACTGCCCCCTCTGCTGGGCTGGGGCTCTGGCTGCCCCCGGGGGACACTCTATAGTTATGAGGCACTCTATAGTTACGAGGTGTGGGGGTGAGTTCGGGGGAAGATGGGGAGGGAAGCAGCTTGGTCCACATGCCCAGCCTGCCAATTCCATCCTCTTCTGTATTGGACCAGTGTCCTCTCTGCCAACCTTGACTCAGCTCATCTACCATCAGCAGGGAGCCCTGCCTGATTTTCCTGGGTGAAAGTGGGCCTTGCCCTCTCACTTTTCTGACAGCAGTTGGAGGACTCTAGGACTTACGGCTGGCTGTGTTATTTAAACATGCATCAACCACTCAGTGAGGCCACACAGAGCAGATGCCACCAGCCCGGGATGCAAGAGTTGGGGCCTGGCCTTGCCTCCCACCTGCTGGGATTGGTCCAGGCAGGCCTCACTGAGCCTCAATGAATCACCTATCAGTAAAAAAGAGACATCACGGCCGTCCACTGCACAGGGTGTCACTGGATTGCAGGTTCAGAAGTGAAGGGTTCAGGGGGTCCTTTCTAGGTGTCACACTTCAGGGGACACAGAGAAATGGGAGCCTATTTACCCCAGATGCACAGAGATGGGGACAGGCTCAGGAGGGATGTGCTTGGTGTCTTCCCACAGGTCGGGACCACCTTGGGGGACTTGTCTTTCACTGGCTCCAAAAGGAGACAGATTTCAATGCAGTGCAAATAAAATACTGCAATAGTCAGAGTCCCCCAGGTGGAAGAGGTTATCTCACGAAGTACTGAGTTTCGAAAGCCACTTGGCAGGAATCCAGCACACAGTGAAAACTGGACGAGATGGCTTGAATGCCTGGCATTTTCTGATTCTAGAGAAAGCCAAGGCAGCCCTGCGAGTCCCTGGCATCAGACACCAGTGTGCTCCTGCCTTTCACATCAGGCCTCAGAGGGAGGAGAGGACAAGAACTCGCCAAAGGCCCTGCTTCATCGGGCCTCCTGGGCAAGAACCGAATCCCTAATGAGGTCAACGTTAACCCCTGACTGTCTGCTTCTTGGACTGGGTGATCTGGGCACATCTTCGGGGGCTATTAATTTCATGAGCTCAGAGGATGAGGACAAACTGATAAGCAGATGGCATGGAAAGCGTGCAAGGATGGGCACCTTTGGCCTTAGCCCAGCTGCTGCCCAGGAGGGGATGCACAGACTCAGGAATCATCACTTGTGCAAAGTGTTGACTTACAATCAAGCTGCTTCCCGTCGGTCAAAAGTCCCCCCGAAGTTCCCACCAGGCCGGGAGTCAGTGGAGTCCCTGGTGTTTCTAGGACGTGCGCAGGTGGTCAGGACACTGACTCGCTCTCCTGCCAGCCTGTCCCTGGGGAAGCTGTGATGCGCACTCGAGGTTCCTGTGTCAAAGCTGGGTCCCCAGTGCAGCGATGCTAACAGGTGTGACAGCATTACGAGAGGAGGCCTCAGGTCGTGGGGGACGTGCTCTCCAAAGGGATTGACAGAGTTTTTGTGGGACCCTGAGTTAATTCTTACGAGAATGATTTTAGAGCGAGTCCAACCCCTGGATCACTCTGGCTTCCCGTCCAGCCACGTGCTCGCTCTCTCTAGAATGCGCTCCCACCACTGTGGTGCCTTCTGCTACCAGGTCACGCTCTGGGACCTCCACACTGTGCACTGAATAAACCTCTTTTCCTTATCAAGTGACCCAGCCTCAGGCATTTCGCTATAGTAACAGAATGGACTAATCCCATGGGGAAGCCAATAGGGAGGGGAAGGCTGGTGCTTCTGGGAGGTCTGGCTGCATCAGAGGGGACCTTGTCCCCCATACAGGCAGCCTCCTCCCCTCCCCCACTGTCTGTTAGAGCCTCTGCCATTTGAAGGCAGCAAGGTTCCAACTGTGCACTGCTGGGCTCTAGGTGTCCCCAGGGTCCATCAGGAGCTGGGACAGGAGAAAGAAGGAGGGGAATTAAGAAGATGGGCCCCAGACTCCTCTTCTATCCGGGACTTCCACAGTCGTCGGATTTCACTTTAACAAAGGTATGAATATGAAGACCACTGGATTAAGAGCTATTAAGATACCTCTTGCCTATACTGAATTGCACAATGAACATGCATTGCTTTTGTTAGGAGGAAAGAATCGAACAAGTTAGAGGCAACAGTCCTAGAACATTTAAACAGGCAGGGCGCTTCTGCAGCTGGGCACTCAGACCATCTTTGCATAAATGAAGTGATGCGACAGAAGATGATAGTTTTGGGTGACGTCTTTACTGGATAAAATTAAAAGCAGGCTTGGGTGGGTGTGTGGCCCATCAGTTAAGATGCCCACATCCCATACGGGAGTGCCCGGGTTTGATATCCAGCTGCAGCTCCTGACTCCAGCTTCCTGCTGGCACAGACTCTGGGGGGCAGCACTTGGCAGGTGGGCACTGCGGCCCATAGAGATATGCATCTGCTCGTGTCTCACTGCTGGTTCTCGAAGACAGCCAGGCGGGGGCTCAGGAAGTTAACCCACAGACCAGTGCACCATCTGAACTCTCACCACGTCACAGAGCGTGAAGCTGCAGAAAACCCATTTCGGCCTTGCTATGATTCCCCGACAGCCTCCCAGAGGAGGGGCTCCCAAGGAGGGGGCTGGAAAGCCCTCCAAACCAACACAGGATGGGGCAGGAAACTCCCCCGAACTCTCCAGATGACAGGGACCAGTGTGAGAGAGGCGGAGGAGTATGGAGACTCATAAGCCTCAGGTTCAACCTCGGGAGGGGGAGCCGCCCTGGCCCCAGCTGACTCATGACCTGGACATTCCAGGCCCTGGGCAGGCCACACACAGTCCCCCTGAGCATCTTCAGTTCACAGATGGAGGAACAGGCCCCGGGCCCCGCCTCCAGCGACACAGGGACACAGTGAATGGCACAGCGAGCTCCCTGCACGCCTGCCCTCCACCCTTGGGCCATGGTTTGCTGCCACAGGAGGCCTGGACTGAAAGGCACTGGGGGTCTCACAGTGGGGGCTGTGAGGGGAGCCGAGCAGTGGGATCCTGGACACTGGGCGGCACTGAGACTTCCCTACAGGAATTGGGGGGAGTCTCACATGTGAATGAGGGGATTATATTTCAGACAGTGGTGATTTCTATGCGTTTGGATTCATAGACGGATACAGGTATGTTTTTTGTTCCATTGGGAGATTAATATAAAAAATGCTATATTTAAAATTTTTTTTTAAAAAAATATTTATTCAAGAGGCAGAGAGACAGAAAGCAAGAGAGAGCTGGTTCATTTCCCAAATGCCCGTGATGGCTGGGGTAGGGCTAGGCCGAAGTCGGAGCTGGGAACAAATTCAAGGCTCTCCTGTGGGTGGCAAGAATCCAGCTGCTTGAGCCACAGCCACTGCCTTCTAGGGTCTGCACCAGCAGGAAACTGGGCTCAGCCACTGGGAGCCAGGTGTTGAACCCCAGTGCTGGGATATGGGCGTTTGTAGGCATCTTAAATGTCAGCCTAAACACCCACCCTGGGCTCCAGGCCTGCTAGCTTTTAGCTTTACCTAGCAAAGGTGTTGCCTAAAACTCTGTCACCTTCGATCATATTGCTTCATTTATACAAAGACACATACAGGAGGGACACCATCTCAGAGTAAAAGTTGACTGTCTAAATGCAAACAATTTAGTCTTGTAAAAAACCCACCTCAGGAACTGGTGAGGATGGGTGGGCTCTGGCTGGCATGTGGGACCCTCTGGGCAGGAGAGACCCCCCGTGAAGGTCCTTCCAGCTTGGGAGGCCTCGGATTCTAAACCGTGGTACCCGAGACTGTCTCTTTGGCCCCTCACGCTCCCAAGGGCGTCTCCTGAGCCGAGAGGGGTGCTGACAACGGCCTCTCCCTGCCAGAGAGAAGGGGCCGGCAGGGGCAGAGTGAGCTCCCTAGATCGAGGGTTGGCTTGCTTTTCCTACAAAGGGCCAGAGAGCAACTCTTTGGGGCTTTAAGTCCTCTGTTGCGAGTACCGAATTCCACTACGCTAGGGAGCAGGCGGCCGCAGAAAACAGCTAAGTGAATGGGCTTGGCTGGGTACCAGGAAGACTCAGTAATGGACGCTGAAATTTACATTTCATATAATTTTCATGTGACTCCAAAGGTCATTCTTCTTTTGATTTCTTTTCCCCAACTATTTAAAAATATAAACGCTCACACACAGGCTGTCAAAAAGCTGGGTCTGGCCTTTGTTGGCCCCTGGCCTGGACAGTCACCATTCACCTTTGACCTATTACAGACCAGTCGGTGGCCGTGGGCAAGCTGCCCCTCCACTGTGAGCATCAGTCTCCTCACTGCTAGCAAAACAAATTCATGGCAGACTCTGGGCCACGAGGGAGGCGGCTGTCTGCTCGGCCTCAACCTGGGAAAATCCAGAAAGCGGAGTGACGTACCTTCTCCTGGGTCCGGAGGCTTCCTGGGCTCACGGAGGGTGGGTTGTCCCCTTTGCACGCAGGACAGATGCGGTCCTCACAGTTCCTGGGGAAAAAACAAACAAACAAATCCCTCTGAGCGAAGTTCGACTCCTGCACCAGGGCCTCTCCTGGCAGCCACCGAAGCCTAGACCCTGCTTGGGCACCACAACAGCCGCCATCGTCATCTGCGGCCGTGGCTCCTGAGCCTCAGAGGCGCGGAGCACCTGATGCTCTGCCTGGGTTCGTAGTGACCTTTGATCTCAGCGCAGGGGCTATCGAAGCCCTGGGTCCCACTTGGGCCCTGCATGCTGCGTTGCAGAAGCGTTAACGAGCTTGAGAACAGGGTGTCGCCCCAGTCCCTGCTCCAGCGATGACGTAATGTACCAACTGGCTCTTCTGAAACCTGAACTCAGGAGTTGAGGCAAGGGAATGTGGATGTGGAATGGCACTGCTCCTTTGTGTCCTGTGTTTGGTGCTGGGCTCCTATTTCTGGTAATGACAGTGACCACGGACACTGAGAACAAGAAGGGGTCTCCCAGACCTAGCCTGAGGGTTCCCAGGCAGAGGTGGATGTCACATTGTGACCCGTGTCGCTGCAGGTGAGCGCCCAAGAAATTCTGATCCGCGGTGAGAGCGACCGGCCTGGCCCATTTCATAGGTGGGAAAAATGAGGTCCTGAGGGCATGTGGGTTGGCCTCAGCAGAGTGACTCAGGAGCAGAGCCGGGCAGACACTTGTTGGGCCTCAGGCCCCCACCCCTTGGACCAACAGTCAGCTCCCTTCCCCCTGGGAGCATGGAGAATGGAGAGGGACCCTGCACAAAAACCTGAGATGAACCCCAAAGCCGCATCTCACTGGGGAAACGGGTCAGCTGCGCTCCTGGCCACCACTTGGCCTTTCCATGACCACGCCCCTTCTCACAGCCTCTCCCCGCCCCCCTGCATCACCCGAACTTCTCCCTTGGCCATGGCCAAGTCCGCCTTCCCACCTACTCAGGTTGTAAAGCCCCAAACAAAAGGTCACGCCGCTTAAGGGCCTATTTTTCAGGAAAGTGCCTGGAACAAGCTGGCCTCCTCTCCCTCTCGTAGGCCTCGGCCTTCTCCTTCGTAGAAGATGGTGATCATAGTACCCATCTGTCCAGGCTGCTCTGTAGAGCCAAGGAAAGCCTGGCACACAGTGGGTGCATCATAGTTGCCTAAGGAGGGATGCTGGTGATAGTACTGGCCACACCTTTCTGGGTTATAGATATTTTCAACATACATACACATATAGATAAAAAGATATATACACACTTGTACCCGTGTGGAATATGTAATCCATATACGCAGTATGCATGGTATATGGTATACACATGCCATGCCTCCCTCTACACTCTGTCCCCTGTCACAGGGCTGCCAGCCCACAGGATGTGATACATGCGTGGCATTTTGTCATTGATCCTGAGGCTTCCCATTCATCATTCTAAGGACTTTTGGAATCTCATGGATTGGGCCTCGCAGCACTTCTGTGAGGCAGCGAATAGCTTCCCCCGCAAGACAGCTGTGGCCCCGGGACGTGAGCAGGCTCAGAGGGCGGCCTCGCTTCTCCCACAACTGCCCGAGGGGCCGCGGCAGGGCCTGGGCGGAAAGGTGTGGAAGCTGAGGCCCGCAGAGGTCAAGTCGCGGGCTCCTCTCCCTCGCCTCCCACCAGGGGCCCCTCCGTGTACCTCCTCGCCACCCGCCCCTCGCGCCTCGCCCCCTCACCTCAGGTTCTCAGAGAGGCAGGCTGTGCAGCACAGGGCCCTGGGCTCTGCCGGGTCCTGGAAGGCGCTGGGGGGGCACCCAAAGGGAAACTCGTTCTCATCGGGGGCCGGGCGGGGGCTGGTGGCTGAGTTCGAGGCCATCTTGGGGTTCCCTGCTGGCCCTCAAGGGCCTGTGAGGAGAGGAGAGCCGGGCTCTGGGCTGGGCCACTCTGGTGCACAGGAGTCTGATGACTTTATCTTCTCTCCAGCGTGTGTGGTTCAACGTCACAGCTGAGTCACGGCAGGGATGGGGCAGGAATTACCCTTTGTGGTAAAAAAAATTCCCCTGGATGGTGACTGCAGGCTTCAGGAGTGTCCAGTCATTTTTTGGAGTGAGCGAGAGAGAGAGAGAGAGAGAGAGAGAAACACCGAGTGAGGCATTTTCAGGAACCAGAGAGAGAGAACCGTAGGCCGCCGGGGCTTCCTCCGCCGCCTCCCCAGGGCGCAGCGGGAGACGCCCCCACCCCAGCAGCCCAGACCGCCCACCAGGGGTGCTCACCTTCCTGGCAGAAAGCCCCAGGGTCCTTGAAACAGGTTCTAAAAGTTCTAGGTGCCGTCCAGAGCATCTGGGTGATCTCAGGTGAAAGTCACTTCCTCACCGTGGGTTTCGGTTAACCCATCTGCGAAAGAAGAAGTTGCAAGAGGTGGTCTCTGGGCACTCCGATTCTTCGACCCTCTGACCAGGCAACCGGCAGCCTCTTCTGATGCCCCCACCCCGGCCGTGGCACTGCCCGGCCATCACAGGAACCACACAGGCCCGCCCCTCCTTTGAAGTCCCAGGCTTCTGGAACGCAGCCTCTGTAGGGGCCTCTCCCCGCTGTCCCACTCAGGAAGTCATAGGCGGCTATGTGCTCGGGTCAGGCGCCACCACTTCCCTGTCCCGAGGCGAACAAAGCAAAGAGGAGACCACGGGCGCTGGGTCTCAGCAGCCAAGGGGGATGTGGACGGACTTTGGCAGGGAAGGCGGGCCGAGGCACGTCTACCACGAGCTAGGTGAGGCTGTCCCTGGGAGTCCTTATAGCAGCCTGCCAGGAATTCTGCAGCCCACGGTCGCAGACCTCCGTCTGTCTCTCTCCATCACTCAGGCCCTGCACGTCTCTCTCTTCTGTAGGGCTGTCACAGGTCATGATGTTTCATTCAGTAGGCTTTGAGGTCGCACAGATCTGAATTGGGACTGCCACATAAACCCTCTTCTGAACTGCAGGTTTTGATCTATAAAATGAGGCTAATAACACCACCTTCCCCCCACCCCTGCCACGAGGTCCAAATGCACCTGCAGGTGGGGCGCAGCACCCTACAGACAGCTGGACAGGCTTTGACAGTTACTCAGCTGATGGCCAAAGCTCTTCTGTTTGTTCAAAACAAGGGGAAAGGACTTACATGGTAGATGACCCCTGCCTAGTGTTTTCATACCTGTCTACTTAAACTGAGCCTCCCAGGCAGGCAGGGTGGGTCGGATGGAGTCATCTGGGCTTAGGAAAATTCCACCGCCTCTTTCCCTACGATACCTGTGACCAGGGCCTGCACCTGGGCCCACTGCCACCCTTCCTGCCTCCCCACAGTCTCCGCCCTCCCCCTGGCTGGGAGAGGAGAGGCGCCCAAGCCCCGCCTCCCCAGGCAGCCTCTGGGTCCCCTGGGCTCGCCCCTGGGTATTCAACGCCTTCCCATCAGCGTCACAAGAAGCCCAATCTGCTCTCATCCCAAAAGTAGAAAATGAGACGTCCTACTTTTTAGTGCTGGGTTGAGTTCTTTCACAGGCGTCACCGCCCCTACTTTTCAACACCAACCCCGAGGAAGTACGGCCTGCTTCATCTCCATCTTACACTGAGGTTAAGCAACAAGTTCAAGGTGGGTGGGGATTTCTGAACCCAGAGCCCATGCTCCAATCGAACAGACTTTAAAATGCTCTTCCTCCTCCTCCTCTAACTCCCTGCCCACATCTACTCTCTTGCCACTCAATGGTGGAACCTTCTAGAAAAGACTGTCCACACAGGCCTTGAATTGCAGGCAGCCATCTCCTAAGGCTACACAAAATGCCAGGGTCACAAATGCCCAGGCCTATCCCAGTTTTCTACCCAACCAGCCCCCGGCCAGCAGCTGACAACGTTCTAGCCCATCCTTGCAGACTCCCTTGCTTCTCCCAGACTTCCTGCACCCCTCGCAGGGAGCCCAACTCCCCACCCCAGGGGGTCGCCTTGATCCTTTTCTCTGTGTAAGTCTCATCTCTGTGGGACCCCCATCTCCCAGCCCTCCGGGTGCGCGTGGCCCGACCCCGTCTCCAGGAGCCCTAGGATGGCGCTGGGTGCCCAGCTTTGCTCTGCCCTCGCGCCCTGCAGACCCCAGCACGGGCCCCCTGCCGCACCGTCGGTGCGCTACCCCGCTCCGCCCCCCGCCCCCGGTCCCGAGCGCAAAGTGGCTGTCGACTCGCCGCCACCACCACCGCATCTCCAGGTGTGAGAGGAGGGTGAAGGTGCCCGGGGGGTAGGGCCCAGGGGGGCCGGCGAGTCCGCGCCGGGCTCTGCGGCCGCAGCCACGCGGTCCCAGGCCGCGCAAAGCGCGCGGGGCTGGCTGCACCGGGAGCGGGGAGCGGGAGCCGCCCGCGGTCCCGGGGCGGAGAGGCGCGGGGTGCGCGGCGACCAACCTCGGCGCCGCCGCCGCCGCCGCTTGCCCGAGTCGGGCTGGAGCTTCCGGTGGGGCGCGGAGGACGCGGCCCCGCGGACGGAAGCCGGGCAGGCCAGGCGGTGGCCGGGCGCCGGCCCTCGGGCCTGCTCCGGAGGCCGCCCCGGGGGCGCCCCTGCTGGGGAAACTGAGGCCCGGCGGGTCTCGGGCGGCGCGCCCTGCACTCCCCGCGCGCCGCGTGTTCCCGCCACCCAGAGCAGAGCCTGCGCGCACTGGCTGCTCAGTAAAAACGCCCTGGAACCTTCACTCTGGTCCCCTGCCTGCCTGAAATGCTGCGTGGGCGTGAGACGCAAAGTAGCCAGCCCGGAGCCTCGCGCGGCTCGGATTCCTGCGGGGAGGCTGCGCAGCGCCGGGTCACTCCCGGCTCAGCCCACTGGGTCCGAGCAGTCGGGCAGCACCAGGTGCTGAGCTCCAGGTGCGGCGCTTCCAGCAAACGGGACATTTTAGGGAACTGCTACTGTGTTTTGTCTGCACGCACACACAGAGGACCTGTGTGCTGGATACACACGTGTATGGAACCCGGGGCAGACTTGTGGCCTAAAAGACACAAAACAGCCTTTATTTCTGCTTCTCGCCAATTAGACACAAGCTGTTTGTCCATCCGACTGCTGGCTGAGGGCGGCGTGGGGCTGCCCGCCTTGGTGGTGGTGTTTGGTTTGAACGCTCCGAGGCACCTGCTGCGTTCTCTTCCCGTGTTGGGGTCCTGCTCTTATGTCTTGACTCTGAGCAGGGGACTGACTATCTCTTACTTCTTGTGATTTTTGTAAAACTTGGGATGGACAAAAGTCTCCCATGTGTGGGAGACCACGATGCTCTCTTCCAGCCTGTACTGGACAGGCCTGTGTGCATTCTGCGTCTCGCTTGGGCTCCCCCTGGAATTCCGGGAGACGCCAGCGTGGGGACAGGCAGAGGGTCTCAGGAGCCTGCGAGAGGGAGTTCCTCTAATCTGTGGGAGGCTGACCAGAGGTGGCCTCTATGGGGCCTCTTAATTCCAAGAGAAAGGGACTCAAATCGGTTGGGGGCCAGTGTTGTGGCTCAGCAGGTTAAGCCACCACCCACCAATGCGGGCATCCCCTAGGAGCACTGGTTTGAGTCCCCGCTGCTCCACTTCTGATCCAGCTCCTTGCTAATGTGCCTAGGAAACCAGGAAAGGGTGGCCCAAGTACTTGGGTCTCTGCCACTCTTGTGGGAAACCCAGATGGAGTTCCAGGCTCCTGGCTTTGGCCTGGCCCAGTCCTGGCTGTTGTAACCATTTGGAGAGTAAACCAGCAGATAGAAGATCTTCCTCTCTCTCTCTCTCTCTCTGTAAAATAAATAAAGGAATCTTAAAAAAACAAACAAACAAAAAAAGATATTGATTCTTGGTAGAATCCATGAAGCGAGGTTTCTCAAGGCTTTGGGGTACATGCCAGTCATTCCCTGGTCCCATTCTCCATGCACCCCCACCCCACTTCTGCAGTCCTAAGCCAGGGTGAGTGCATAAAGCAGGCCACCTGACCTCACTCTTCGTGTGCCACATCCTGTTTTCAGATTAATGAGCTCACTTGCTGGAAATTTACCAAGGGAAATAGTTTAATTTTGGAAAGTACCAAAAACTTGTCTGTAGTCACTTGGCTTAATTTGGGGGGCTCTTGAAACAGAGGGGGCATCACCGGCGGGCCTCTGAGTGCCCGGGGGAAGGCAAGACTGTAGAAATTGAAACCTGAGGCCTGTGAGGCTGAACCTGACTCAGAAAGGAAATAAGACCTTTCGGAGACCACTCATCTCTACCAAGCAGAATTTTCTTCTTCTAAAAATAAGTTTAAAAAGAGAAATTAGCCCATCTGGCCAAGGCCTCTGCTGGTGGCAGAGGAACAAGAAAGCAAAGGCAGGGAAGCAGGTGCTCTCTGCCCCTCGGCCCCTCTCCCCATCCGTGTCTGGCTGGCTGGCTCTCAGAGCCAGCCCCGGCTCTCCTTCTCCAGTTCTGCCCTCACACCCCTGACACTGAAGTCGCCTGCTGGGTCTCTGAGCCTTGCAGTTTGTGATTCCTGCACAAGAGCTAGAGATTGGAAGTTCTAGAAGATTGCTGGCTGATTTAAAGATCGGTGGGCTATTCTGTGTTGAAGATGGCAGAGGGGCCAGCGGTGTGGCAGAGCAGGTAAAGCCTCCACCTGCAGTGCCGGCATCCCATATGGACGCCAGTTCGAGTCCCGGTTGCTCCACTTCTGATCCAGCTCTCTGGTATGGCCTGGAAAAGCAGTAAAAGATGGTCCAAGTCCTGGGGGAGACCCAGAAGAGGCTTCTGACTCCTGGCTTCAGATTGGCACAGCTCCAGCAGTTGCGGCCAATTGGGGAATGAACCAGTGGATGGAAGAACTCTCTCTCTCTCTCTCTCTCTCTCTCTCTCCCTGCCTCTACTTCTCTCTCTGTGTAACTCTGACTTTTAAATAAATAAATAAATAAATCTTAAAAAAAGAAAAAAGAAGATGGCAGAACACAAGCGAACCCCCCTCAACTTTGTCTCTAAGTGTCTGACCACCTCCTGGCCTGCTGTTTCTTAGGGTAGAAGCTTACAATCTGTGTCAAGATGTGGAAGGGAAAAATGGTGAAAATGGTACGGTCCTGACAGTTTATCCCTGGGATGAAAACATTTGCGCTTCCTTTCACTGCACTCCGGTCTGATCGCAAGGAGCAGTGGCCTGGAAGTCAGGAGCCCTGTGTTCTGTTTTGTTTTTTCCCTTGGCCACTAAATCAGTTGTTTAGGGAGAAGGGGCGACACATAAATGAATGTTTAAGTAGTAACTCAAGAAACAGGAATGCACAGTTTTGGTGTTGTTGTTTAGCAGCAAAGGGCCTTAAAGATCATGGGATGCCTTGGGTTTTTCCAACTTGGTGTTAGCTGTAGGACCACGGCCTCGTGGAATGCTGTCTCACCCGAAGCCAAGATACACAGGGCACTCGGAAGCAGAAAAGCTGTGTTAAGCAGCACACGTGGCCAAGAGCCTCCGCCCTGGGCTTCTCTCTTTCCCACCTTGACCTTGGGCCTCGACGTCCTGGCAAGTTCACGCTCTTTGAAAAGCTCAGGCCTCACTCGATGTCTCCAGGTCCCAGGCATGGAGACTGGGATCCCCTCCCTGGCTTGCATTTGCTGTCGCAGACCGCTCAGCCTTTTCTCCAACAGAGGCTCCTGTACGTGTGCTCTAGTCCAGGATGCTGGCAGCCAAAGGCACCGCTGGAGAAGGGAGAGGTCACACGGGCCTGGGTCATCAGTGCCCCAGAGTGAGGCAGGACCAGGCTGGAGCCTCAGCTGTGGTTGTGGTGGAAGTGATACCAGTGAAAGTAACAGTGGCTGTCTTCAATGCCTGGCTGGCACCATGGCTCACTAGGCTAATCCTCCGCCTGCGGCGCCGGCACCCCAGGTTCTAGCCCCGGTCGGGGCGCCGGGTTCTGTCCTGGTTGCTCCTCTTCCAGGCCAGGTCTCTGCTGTGGCCCGGGAAGGCAGTGGAGGATGGCCCAGGTGCTTGGGCCCTGCACCCGCATGGGAGACCAGGAGGAAGCACCTGGCTCCTGGCTTTGGATTGGTGTAGTGTGCCGGCTATAGCAGCCGTGGTGAACCAACGGAAGGAAGACCTTTCTCTCTTTCTCTCACTGTCTAACTCTGCCTGTCAAAAATAAATAAATAAATAATAAAAAAATTTAATGTCCAACACTGCTTTAGGCATGTTATATGTATCGCTCCCCTTCTTTTAAAAGAAAATGTGGTACTCATGATGTCTCCTTCGACTGAGCTTCTTCTTCTTCTTATTTTAAAGATTTATTTATTTGTTTATTAGAGAGAGAGACAGAGAGAGAGAGAAATTTTTCTTTTGCTGGTTCACTCCCCAAATGGATGCAGCGGCTGGTGCTGAGCCAATCCAAAGCCAGGAGCCAGGAGCCTCCTCCAGGTCGCCCACGTGGGTGCAGGGGCCCGAGCACTTGGGCCATCTTCCATTGCTTTCCCAGCTCCTTAGCAGGGAGCTGGATCAGAAGTGGAGCAGCCAGGTCTGGAACCAGCGCCCTTATGGGATTCCGCTGGTGCTGCAGGCAGCGGCCTTACCTGCCACGCCAGAGCGCCAGCCCCAGTGTGCTCCCTTCAATCGTTATAACCACTATCAAGTGGTGAGAACAATTTTGTCTCTTCCAGTTGAAAAAACCAAGATTTAAAAGAGTTAAACAGGCCAGGGCCGCAGCTCACTAGGCTAATCCTCCGCCTTGCGGCTCGGGCACACCGGGTTCTAGTCCCGGTCGGGGCACTGGATTCTGTGCCGGTTGGCCCTCTTCCAGGCCAGGTCTCTGCTGTGGTCCGGGAGTGCAGTGGAGGATGGTCCAAGTGCTTGGGCCCTGCACCCCATGGGAGACCAGGAGAAGCACCTGGCTGCTGGCTTCGGATCAGCGCAGCGCTGGTCACAACGCACTGGCCATGGCGGCCATTTGGGGGGGTGAACCAACAGAAAAAGGAAGACTTTTCTCTCTCACTGTCTAACTCTGCCTACCCCCCCCCCCAAAAAAAAAAAGAGTTAAACAATCTGGTCAAGGTGAAGCCGCCGGTCCTCAGTAGGCTGGGAGGAAGAGCGTTCCCTGTAGGATGTGTTTTCTTCGTCTGTTCCGAGCGTGCTGGCATCTCTCCTGTCCCCTCGCTGACAAGCCCTGAGCTGGCCTCTTGCTCTGGGCCTCAGTTTCCACACATATCAGGTGCCTAGGACGGAAGAGATGCTTTCCAGGATCCTTGGCACCTGACATTTTCAGTTCATGAAATCCAGGTGAGGCGTGCGGGCAGGGGCAGGGGGGCCAGCTGACTCTGTGTCCCCGGCCACCAGGCCACCGGGCCCTCCCAGGAAGAGGCGGATCCATGAGCCTTTCGTCAGGCTGGGATGGCCAGGAGGACATGCAATGCAGTGTGGGGGAGGTGAGGCTCAGGGAGGGGCGAAGGGGAAGGTTGGGGGAGCCCTCGTGGCTGTCGCCGTTTGCATGGACTTGTCCCCACATGCGTTTGCTGAGCACACGGCCCCAGCTTCCGCAGCAGACATGGGTGCTAGTCCCCCAATGACTTCTGCTTCTGAGAGCAGGAATGAGGAATGAGTGAACCCGGCAGCTAATGCCAGTGACTAGGCACGCTTCTGTTTGTCAACACTTCATGCGGAGCCCCGAGTGGGCAGTGGGCGTCTCCCTAGCAACACCCAGAGCTCCCCGGGGTGCCCTTCCATTCTTTACTTTCTTGCCAGCAGCATGCCTTGTCTCTGCTATACCCAGGCTTGTGCTTAGCACAAACAAACAGTGAACGGCTTTCCTGCTGGCATCCTCTTAATCTCCCGGATAACTTCTTCTTTTTTTTTTTTTTTTTTGACAGGCAGAGTTAGACAGTTAGATCCATTGGTTCACCCCTAAATGGCCACTATGGCCGGCGCGCTGCACTGATCCAAAGCCAGAAGCCAGG